>VMRM01000013.1:5247500-10047500 GCA_010277075.1 Poeciliopsis retropinna
TGTCCTCCCAGAAGGCTGAGAGGACGCCAGTTAGCGAGAAGTGACAGCCTGAGAGCGATGCAAGAGAAGGACGTTTTGTCACGTTAGAACCACAAACATCATCTGGATTTAATGGGATGCATCAACTTGATGTGCAACAGTGAAATGGAAGGAAAATGATAAATAGTTTTAAAACATTTGAAATATTTTTGTGCACAAAAATCTGAAAAGTGCAGCATGAATAATTTTTTATTTATACCACTTTACTGTGTTTTTTTGGGTTTTTTTTTTAATTGGCCTGTTGCAATATTCTAATTTTAAACGTCACATTTTCATCAGCTGTCAGCAGAAAATCATCACAATTAAGAAAAATAAAGGTATTAAAACATCAGACTTGGTCTAATTAATAAATAATGTGTTTCACTTGGTGATGGAGTTACTCAAATAAATTACATTTTCAATATTATTCTAATTTATTGAAGGGGCCTGTAGATCTGTACTTTGACTGGGCCATTTTAACACATAAATATGTGACGGCTCGAAATAAATTTTTATTAGTAGTAGTAATGATAGCATTGAACTCAGAAGTTATGCAAAAACACATATGCTGAGCTCACCAAAGAAGTCAAAGAAACGAAATTTAACTAAAAAGAAAAACCCAACAAGTCATGAACTTAACACACCAGCTGACAGAGTAAATAAATACAACAATCACTAACTAAAGGAAAACAAAACAGTACTGTTAAGTTTGTTAATAAGCAAAAAAAACTAAAGAAGGAAGTCAAAAATATTTTACTTAACATAGAAATGTTTTGCAAAAAGCTACTTTAACCAGAGAATTCCCACTCTCCAGTGGGAGCTGGTGGTGCAGGACCATTAACCCTTCATGTGTTTAGATGTGCTGTGCTCTGGTCACCATCTTTTGTCTGTAAACTCTGGGGTCAGGGGCCACGAGGGGATGCAGAGCAGAGAGAAAATCAGCCGAGACCAGAGCCGAGAGATGAATTGGTAGGAGGCGCTGACTTACAGGTGTGTAGACGCTCCTGCACACACACGCTCAGCCACTCAGCATGGTAACAGAAACCGACATCAATAATGTAGCTGAGAGAAACAGGATGCAGATTCAGCCTGAACACCGGAGTTAACAGGCTGGCCGTAAACAGCCTGTTAGTCCGGGTTCTGCCCTCGGACCGGATGCACGCTGCGTTTCTTAAGCTAATTAGCCAAACACAAACGCTTGGGCTGAAAAACTTGCTAGAAATAAAAATTAAAAAATAATAATAATTTTAATGCCAAATTGAAAACTGTTTTCGAAAACTAACAACTTTTTTTTTTTTTTTTTTTGCAGAATATAGGGAATTGCATAAATATTCACACTCATTTAGAGACTGTATACAACAACTGCTGCCCAGATTCTTCACCTGTCAACGCTTTATGGGAGAGTGGCAATGAGAAAATACTGTCACCAATGCATCTACTGACTGCATCAGTAGAGAGGAAAAGTTCGTTAGGTCTTTTTGACCGTCAGATGAGATGCTACGTTTGGCAGACGACAAACACTCTGAGGTATTCTTGCTGGTGTCTTTTGGGTCACCTTCCTGCTGTTCAGCCCATGTTTTCAAGTAGAAGCTGGAGTTCATGCTTCTTTCCATCAAGACAAGTTGTCTCGTACTTGAAAAAGCGTGGCAGCCACAAACCACCACACCATTCTGTACTGTGAAGTTCTATTTATAAAATGTTCAGTTAGTTTCCACACGGCCCACAAAAAAAGAAAAAAAAAACCACATACAAAATTTCCACTTTATCTCATAAGTCCACCAAGTAGTTTGCCGAAAGACTTGACTCTCCAAGTGTGAGACAGATGAGATGACCAAACTGATGCCATTACTTTTCCTCTTGTGTGACCTTCTGAAGGAGTTGTTGAGGTAATTTTGGCACCACTAGGAAAGTTCAACACTGTTCCATGTTTTCTCCGTTTATGGATTATGGATCCTCTTGGTTGGGGCTTTTCAAGACACTTCAAGTTATCAGACAGGTGCTGGTAACAAGTGGGGGTGGGGGAGGACAATGTTAAAATACCCCTAGCTCTCTCAAGTTTTTCCCACCTATCAACAACCACATATCAAAGGCCAGAAGATATTTTTCATACTGACTAAAGCAACATCCACCACAGCTCTAAGACAGAAAATTGCTGACAGTCATTTATTATTTGCCTTAATGGTCGCCACATGGCAAGAATCAATACGCAAAGCATAAACATGCCCATGATGTAAAAAAAATAAATAAAAATTAACATGAGTCTAAAATTGATATGTTGCAAACTTTCCGTAGCAGCTAGTTGTGCTACGTAGCTACGGCTAGCTTGTAAATGGAAAGCTTCCTCTTTGATTCAGTCATTTTGTCTGTGTTTACAGGCTTTGATTTTCTGCTAACTGACTGTTCGGATGTGTGTGGGGGTGTGCTTGTGTGTGTGTGTGTGTGTAAATCAATAATTATGGTGAGGTGTTAGACAGCTTGCAATGTATGCACACATTAATCTGAAAGTATGAAGTTGTTTCTATGAAACTGCTAATGTAGGCACATGTATGTGTGAACCACAGCTTTCATGTGTTAAAAAAATGTGAGTGTGAGTTGAAGCTCATCATGCTTGTGCTATCCTTTTTCTGCCACATTGCCATGGTGACAGTGCCCTCCCGGGGTAATGGGGACGAGTGCGCCAGAGCTATTTATTCTCTCTTTCTCCCTCTTTCCTTCCATCGTTCTTTCCATCCACCCGTGGCCCTCTCTCTCTCTCTGTCTCTCTCTTTCCCTTTCTCGCTCTCTTCATTTTCTTCCACCTCTCTCCATCTTCCTCTGCCCTCTTCCTCCTGCAGCCTCACCGTCTTTCCATCTCCCTCCTTTCTTCCTTCCTCGGCTCTTTCTTCCTCCCTGTGATTGGCTTAACACTCTCCTCCTCAAAATGAGATAGTGCTTAATGAGACAGAGGGTGAGGAAGAAAAGGAGGGGGTGACAAAGAGCAAGTGTTTTTTTTATTCTTTTTTTTCATATAAAAAAGAGGGAAGGGAACATTTCTGGAGGAGGAGATTAATGCAAATTTGTGTTTCTCGTTTGGTGTAAAAAGAGAACATGAATGCACACCTTGTTCTTGTGTGTTTTTATATTTGGATATTTAGCCTTATTGCAGGACTTTTGATTCTGAATATCTGAATGGGAAGAGTGAAGTAAGTTTTTCTCCACTTCCTCTAAAAGTCTTTCAGAATATTAGATATTTATTCATCAACACTCTCTGGGTTTTTTAGCTCAGATTGTTCGAAGGTCCTGAATCAGTCATAAATGTTGACACGCAGCTTTTTATGTCAGAGACAAAACGTTATTTCTTAAGAGCGTCAGCAGTAGGCAAACATAAAGTAGTTAGTAATTGTGAAGTTGAGTGAAAATGAAGGACTTTCTACAAATTAAAATTGGACTGCACATTTGGTATTTCCACTAAATAAAAGCCAATAACCCAACTGACTTCACAAGTCACCTGATTACATTAGTGTCCACCTGTGTGTAATTTAATCTCAGTTTGAACGCAGCCGGTCCACGTAGACCTCAATGGTTTGTTGGAGAGCATAAATGAGCAGACAAAGTTTAAAGAGTTAAGTTATAAAACAACACCTCAACCTGGGGAAAATCACACAGAGATCGGTTCAATTAATATTTACATAAAAAGAAAAGAAAGAAGCAGTCTGGCACAGATTAGTGTTGATCAGTCACGTGAAATCTCAAGGATACACGTTGAAGGTTGTTGTAAGTTGACAGAAAGTCAAAAAACAGTTTGAGGGGCGTGAGGACCACCAGGGCACTGTTTGTTTGGATTTTGCAGATAGCGCCACAACAAACAAGCAAAAATCTCTCCTAAAGTGAGCAAAAAACAGACGGCAGCGGTGCTCAAGTGCAAAAGAAGGAACTGCCAGCAGATATTTGATGCCCCTCTGGACAATTGTCTTAATCTCTCTGCCCATTTGGGTAGACTGTCAAGAAAATAAAATGCCAGCATCTTTGAAGTTATTATTCATAAACAAAAAAGTCCAAATAAAAGACATGAACAATTTGATGAATTTGAAACAAAAATACCGACGCATACCTACATGTGCTGTTAGTGAACACATGAAACCGTCCAGTCCAGTGGGGTGCAGGGAAAAGACCACCAAGAAAAAACAATCAACTCAAAACAAAGATTCATTTTCGGTGCATATTATTATAAAAGTCTTGGGATTAATTAAATGACACAATTATTACAGATTCACGTGACGGTAAAATATGGACTTACCGCCTCCGTTAAGCTAAACGGTTGTCATGACGAGCAAAATTACAAACAACAGGGCTTCTAGATGGACAAATGCTACTCTGGGCCATACACAAGACAATGTGAAAAAAAATTTCAAAAGGGCACCTTTTTTCACCAGGGGAAAAAAGGGCAGGAGCTCTAGCACCACCTAGTGTGTATCTGTGCACATCTCTGACAAAAAACAAACAAACAAACAAAAAAACCCCAAAACGATAGTTTAATCGTTTTTGACATATTTTGAACAATAAAAAGGCCTTAAATCTCACCAACTCTCTCTCTCTCTCTCTTTCTCACATGAACAAACTCCAGCATTTATTTAACCAGGGAGGGACAAAACGACACGGTGATGGAGGAAAAATTAGACGGGATGATGGAGACGGCAGGAGGGAAAGGTGGAGCGGAAGAAAGAGTAATAAGGGAGGGAGGGAGAGGAGATAAATGGCTGAGGAGACGGCGAGATGAGTGAAGTCAGAGCGCAACACTGTGTGACACACTGCAGACGGGAAGACTAACGGAGCGAGAGGAGCGGAGGGTGAGGAAGAGGAAGAGGAGGCGCGTCACCCCCTCCCTCTGTTTTCTCCCCCTGCCTCCCCCGCTGTGGAGCAGACCTTTGCTGGATGGTAACAAGCCACTCGGACGGCTGCAGGACACACACCCACACACACCCACACACACCCACACACACACACACGCGCGCGCGCACTCCCCCCCACACACATAAAAGACAGATTTGTGTTGAATAATTGTGTTGCGTGTCTACATATTTTAAAGGTAAAAGAAAAAAAGGTTGTTCTCTGAAATCAGCCTTCGGGTCACTTTGACAGTCCTCTCTCTCTCTGTGACACATACACACCCACACACACACTCACTCTCTCTCTCTCTTTCTCTCCTCCCACCTGAGCTGTAATTTGCAGGGCTGATGAGGGTGAGGGCAGAGCAGAGGCAGGAGCAAAATTCGCCAGACACACTAACACACACACACACGCACACACCCCCACACACACACCCACACACACACACTCTCTTTCTCTCACGCTCTCTCTCACTCTCTCTCTCACACACAGACAGGCGGCTGTGCAGCTGCGCCGTTTACAGCTACAAACTGTGGGAGAATCTGATCCTTTTGTGCGAGTGTCTGTTTGCTCTCTCCTAACCTCGTCTTTCCCCCTCTTCTCTCTCTCTCTCTCTCTCTGTCTCTCTCTCCACGTCCCCTCCCTCTCTCCGCGCTCCCTGTTGGCGTATCGGTGTGTGCGCGCGTGTTTGTGTGTGTGAAACGTGGGGATAACAGACGCTTATGTGAGCAGCCTCAGTGGCTGGCTGGCTGGCGAGAGAGAGAGAGAGGGAAGGAGAGGAGCGGGATAACAGAAGCCACCACCACCACCATCATTCTGATCGGATCCACACCAGACATGTGAGAAGATGTCCGTGGGCGGCTGCGCGTGTCCCGGTGAGTACACCGCTGCTGACTTTATCTGGTTGGTGTTGTTGTTGTTATTGTTGTTGTTGTGGTTTTGGTTGGCGAGCGCAGCTGGTGGGGGTGAAAAAAAGAAGAGAAAAAGGGCCCCCCCTTCGAGGGGCCCTGAGGTCCTGCTTGCAAAGACTCATGGGAGGTTGACCTCTCTTAAAACGTAGAATAGATGGAGGAGCAACATGTTGTCTAGTTTCAGAGTGTGGAAATGAAAGGAGATGGAGATCTTCCTTGGCCTGCCCACATCTGAGCATGAAGTTGCTGCTGTTGCTATGGAGCCACAAATGTAACTTCTCCACTTGCTGGCGTCGCTTCGGCAGGTGAAAAGTTGGCACTCCTCCTTCAGTTCGCGGAGGAAGAGAAAGGCCAGAGTGTGACATTTGCAGGGCAAAGCTCAGTGGCGTGGATCAGAGGCGTGCATGATTGATTGTTGCACCTTTCTCGCCTCCCCTTACCACCACCGAGCAGCTATTAATGAATGTTTGATGTCTCACGACTCGCATGGGAGTTTGTCATTTAGGATCCACGAAGAGGTGAGCGGGAAGTGGTCGGAGAAGCCGATTGGATTAGAGGAAGTGTCTGACACGAGAAGCTCTGATGCATTTGTTTGGATCCGTCATCGCTACAGCTTCAGCATCTGTGACGACGATGGATTTACTATGACTTTAAAATGTGTCGACACAACTTTGGTTTCCCACATTTTGTCCTTTTACAGCCAAACGCTTCCATGCATTTCACTGGTACTTCATGTGATAGACCGGCAGAAAGTGGTATGATTGAAAAGGGAGAGGAAAATGATGTTTTAGCAACAAAAACCTCGAGGTCAGCTATTTTTAGAACCAAGTTTAACTTCGTTTACAGTCTGAAAATGACGCCTCAGACTGCAAATGAAACTTCACTTGCTGGTTTTTATGTATTTTTGCATAATTGCTCAATATCGGACGAGCATGAAAGAATACACATTTTCAAATTGTCCCACAAATTTTAATTAGGATTTAATTTAGGACTCTGATCCAAACCCCTGCATGTCTGTAGCGCTGCTTCTTCCTACTGGAAGTTGAACATCCACCTGAGTCTCAAGACTTTTTTTTTTTCTTTGATTGTCATTGTTTTAGCTCCGCCCATTTTCTCGTCCAATTAAATCATCTTCCCTGTCCCACAGCATTATTATGCCACAATCATGTTTCAGTTTACCAATATTTTAGTTTTCTCTCATTCATAAAGTTTTGCATGTGGGTCAGGAAGTCCAGTTTTGGTCTTATCTGACCAGAACTTGTGGCAAACTTTCAACAAACTTTTTTTCTACTCTGCTGTTCTTCTTGACACTTTCTGTAAAGTCCAGATTTGTGGAATGCGCATCTAAAGGTTTCTCTGTCACCGGATTTCTCTACCTGAGCTGTGGCTCTTTGCAGCTCCCCCAGAGTTGCTGTGGGTCTCTCTTCTCTGATTGATGCACTCCTTGCCCAGCCAGGCACTATAGGCGGGCATCCATTTTTTGGTAGATTCGCCATTGTGTCATGTTCTTCCTCCGAGCGCTAAGAGACGGTCAAAGTTTGGGGTAATGTTTGAGACCCTAACCCTGTTTTAAACCTCTCCACAACTTTCTCCCTGATTTAAAACGGTTGGTATTTATACTGGATTTTATTTAGTGAAGCCAGAGCAAATTCACAACTCTGCACTCCTTTCTGTTGCTGTGTCATAGAAACTCCCAATAAAACACACTTCAGTTTTTGTTTGTGCTACAAAAAGAGTTACATTTGTATGAATGCAGTGTAATCCAGCTGCATTTCCATGGACCGAATAATTGCGCAAATTGGATTTACAAAAATAAATTCTCTTAATGGAGACAGGTCTATTTAGAAAAAGTTTTTTGATAGTTTTTGAGTATGAAATTTTGAAATTTGTGCATTTGGCAAAACTGCAATGGAAACATTTTTTCACTTCACACGAGTCATGTGAGAGGTTACTACTGTCAGAAAAGACGAACAGGACAACAGGAAGTGGCAGGAGGAGGATGGCGCTGCATGTTTTTAAATGTTTCAACTCATCAAAAGCATGTGATTTTGATTACATTTCTTTTTTTCAACGGAAACCCCACAGTTGCAAAATTGTGTTTTCTCAACACACAAAAAAAGTTTTGTGCACGTGTGATGGAAATGCAGCTACCCTTTACCGTCCACTTTAAATTTGTTAAAGCACAACTCTTATACGTGTTGCAATTACTCGTGTCATTACTTGCTGCCTGGGTTGCACGTTGCTCTTGTCTCTGCCGCCGTGTGAACCGTTCGTTGGTTCCATGTTCCCAGATTACAAGAGGATAAATCTGGAGTCTAACCAGTGCTGCCACAGGGAGCTGAGAGGAACCTATCCATCTCATGTCACCAAACTGATAGAAGAATGACTTCTGAGAAGCAAAAGTTGTGTTTGGGTGACAGCAAACAGATGATCCTTCTCATTGCATTAACTTTAATCAGTCTGAGGAGAACAGAAACAAGAAGAATTGAGGTCTAGAAATAAACCCCACCGCTGCTGAGCCGGAGGCAGTCTATTATTAAGTGTTACAGCGATTTATGTAGCACCCCTGATAGGAGGTGCAGGATGTTGAAATATAATCCTGACGCTGAAAATCTATTCATAATCATGACAGATGTGCCTTCATTTCTGCAGTACGGTGTAATATTTAGCAGCGGGAGGGCAGAAAGTAAAGCACGATAGAAGTTGTGTGGAGGTGGCCTCGTCTCTTTCCCCCTGCATGCAGGACCACAGCAGCCGCAGCGGTCAAACCTCAAACAGCTTGTGGATGAGGGAATTTACCCGGCCGCTCATCTGGGATCACGTTTCCCGACTTTAAAAAGACGTAACCCTAACCGGTTCCATGTTCTTGAGGTTCTGGAAACTCTTTAGCTGGCGGATTATTTCAAAATGGAAAGTTAAGAGGGAGCAAAGCTGAGAAGCAGTGCCAGATTCCTCTTCTGGGAGACTGATGTTAAAGGCTGGGCGATGCAGGGAAGTGTTGACACTGCGATCAAAACAGACAAGGATACGGTCTTCAGAGATACACACAGCTGCACGGGGGGCTGGGGGAGAAAGCATATACCTTGCATCAGTGTAGGCTGCATGCACACAGCAGCCTTCGTGCAGACGTGTGTTTCCAATCTGTGTGCAGCGCCCCGTGCTACGAAGGCAAACGCTGCCACCTCAGCCGTTAAACGAGCCTGCGCAGCAGAGGCAGGAGCGTTTGTTTAGAACCGAGCCTCCTCGGCTATCTTGCGGTCGGATTGCATACTTAATCAACATGGTCATGGAAATTTCCAAAAAAGACGTATGACTGCACTAATTCTCGCACTGCGATTGTTCGGTCTGGTGTTCCCCTCTGTTTTGTTGCTTCAGCTTCTCTCCTTTGGCTTTTTCACCAGGTTTGTGGTTCAATTTCAGAAAAGCAAGCAGTTGTTGCTTTTTTTTTTTGTTGCTTTTTTTCCCCCCCACTCTTAAATACAAGTAAGAACTTTAATTTGGAAGACAAAAGTAGGGGTTTCATTTCAGGAGTGACATGCTGGGAAACAAGGTGTCTGGATTTATAAAAGCCTCACCTGCACTCACTCACACACACCGAGGTAACTGAAAACCAACGTAAACACGACCTCCCAATACGGAACAATCATCTCCATTCATTCATGTCAACTCCAGATGAACCCCCGGCTTGACCCAACACAGACGCTGGTTTAATTTGCACATTTACAGCCACGTCAGTGCTCTGCCTTTATAACATAGAAAAGAAATCAAAGTACTTACGAAACCGCTTCTGCATTCAGTCGCTCTACGACTACAAACTTCAAAGTGTTTTAAAGGGACTGATGTGGCAGAACAACACATTTCAAATCTGGCAGGGGAAAGAAAATACACATGTAATATGAAACTCTAAAAGGAGTGCCGTGCGTTTGATTCAGTACTTTGTAGGACCACTTCTTGTTGAGTTTCCAGCTAGAAGTGTTTTGTGGTTTCTCTCTACCTGCTTTGTACATGTCGAGACTGAAGTTTTTGCCTGTTTTTCTTGGGCTTTCTTCGACTTTGACTGGGCCGTTTCAGTGCATGGATATGTTTCAACCCAAACCATCCCATTACAACTCTGACTGTAAGTTTGGGGTCGTTTTCCTGCTGGCAGTTGAACTTTTACATCAGTCTAATCGAAGTCTCAACTTCGATTAGGTTTTCTTCCTGGATCGCACTCAAATTCCCCACAGTACAATGCTGCCACCACCATGTTTTCGAGTGTGCAGTGTGAAGGCTCTCCCAAACTTCAGTTGAAGCCGAGCAGTCGTTGTTCGTATTCACACACCTTCCATAAACGCCGCACACCAGCTGGGTGACACCCCTCCTGCTTCAGTGTGCGTCAGGCCGCTAAAGCATGTTTGGAATCGGTCAATGAGAGAGAGCGCCACACCTTCCTGCAAGCAGCCTCTTCCAGAGACACTACTTGGCAATTCCCATTAAGGAAGTTTTAGGCATTTGACAATCTTTGTAGGCATTTTGTGAAGAATTGCACAAATGTTCGTAATGCCCCATTGCGTTGGATAAGAACTATTTGTGTCTCCTGCAGAATCAGCGAGGGTAGATGTTGGAAGCAGACTAGTTGAAGTGAAAAATATTAATTTCTGTCACAGCGCTTTTCTGCATAAATGGTTTTCGTGTCGTTTCAGTAGTTCGTGGTGCAGCGCCACCACAGACGAGGGTGTGAACGGGTTTTAAAAGGGTTTGGATCGTTTGACAGTGTGCTAGTTACACTGGAATCCATGTAGTGGCGTCAGAATAAGGTGGTCCAAACACAAAAGTACACCCCACTTTTCAGATCTTTATTTGGAAGACGGGGTCAAACCATGCATCTCTAACAATTATACTCCATGTTGTGTAGGTCTACGCCATAAAATCCCAAATAAATTCACTGACGTTTGTGGCTCAATGTGAAGAAATGTGAAAAAATCAATAGACATAACCGCTTTCACGGGGCGCTGTAGGAGAAGGGAAGAATATGACAAGGAACAATGCATACAAAATGATAAAACCCGTCTTGAGTCGCTCTTGTTCCTCCTCTTGTTTACATTCCTGAGCGGTGTTCGACACAGAAGGATCCTCCCCCTTCTTGTGTGGGCTCAGAGGGGTTTGTGTGGGTTTGTGTGTGTGTGTGTGCACACGCAGCATGTGCCCCAACATGTGGGTGATATAAACAGAGGCGAGAGTGTGGGAATAACTCCAGTGAAAAGTGTGATTGTACAGTCAACTCCACGTTGCTGCAGATGTTTCGTCAATCTGACTCTTGGTTGACCTTCTGGGGCCCTCCTCCCTCCACCCTCCCAATCTTTCCAGCACGGCCCACCTTGTCCTCTGCAGTGTGCATCCACCTCCATCTTTCCTGCTACTCGCTCCCTCTGTCTTACTCCTTTGACTTCTCTGATTGCTAGCGTATGTTGGCTGGATGGGCTGACTGGCTGGCTGGGTGGGGGGAGGAGGGAAGAGACTGTGTGTGTGCCCTCTCATGCAGAGAGTCACATGGTGTCCCTGATTGGAGGAAAATGAGTAAAGACTGCAGCTCTGGCTGAAATGGCAACAGACAAAAACGCACAAAGGCTGAGCTGTTTAAAAACGGGTTGCACAACAAGAGAGCCCGAAGAGGAGGAGGAGGAGGAGGAGGGTGTGACAGAGGGGAGGAGAGCAGGAGGGAGCAGACACCGAGGAAAAGATGTGGATTAAGAGAGGAAGAGGAGGGGAGGGACGGGGGGAAGGGAGGGAGGAAAGGTGACGGAGGAGGGAGAGAAAGGCAGCGAGCGGAAGAGACAAGTGGGAGATGAGCACTGTAGGAGCGCGGGAGGAGTGGGTGAGACGGGGAGTGAGGAAGAGATCAGACTGTGTTTCTATGTTTTCTGCAAGGCTGAGCGCTGACGTGATTGGCTGAAGGGGGGTGTGGGGGGCGGGGGGGGTAATGTGTGGAGGGGAGAGAGAGCAGACCTGACTCTGAGATCAGAGACAGACAAAATGGCTCCCAGAGAACAGAGAAGGCAGCATCAGGGCACTGTCATCTCCACTCACACAGCTGTCAGCTGACGCCACGCTCGCATCTGGCACACCGACACAGGAAAGAGGCTGAGATGATGGGGAGTAATCCTGGTCGCCGGCTTCCTGCAGCACTTTTTCTGTTTTATTATTGTTATTATTCATTAGTATAGAGATAAAAAAAAAAAACACACTTTAATGCCACGCCGCCTCATGGCTGACCCTTGTTCTAATTTAACCCCTCCACCCTCCCCCTGGTGGTGCGGCCTGTTGTAACATGTGACGCACTCGAAGCTGAAGTTCCCCCGCTGCAGAGCCTCTGTGTTCGCCTGCCAAAGAAAACCCTGGACAGGGAATTCACCCAGTGAGAGTGGGGAAATAATATACTGTGGGGCAGGATGAGAATAACAACACGCCGACTCTCTGCGGCCACAAGAGGGCGCTGCTGACAAAGGACAACATGAGGTTGGAGGTCAGCTGGAGTTTTTCCTCCTGAGGATGTGCTGTCAGCGACATTGAGCCTCTTTTATTTCTGTTTGAATTAAGTTGCTTTATTGGGCTGTGCACAAAGCCACGCTCCCAGCATTTGTAATTTTTCTGGCTGCAACTAACAATTATTTTAATAGTTGATTATTCTACTGAATTTTCTGATGATTAATCGGAGAAACAATTGCCGCATACTACAGATTTTGCTGATACAAAACTAGAAATACATGAAAAGATCCAAATAAACAAATAATTCAATACATTTTTTAAATAAGAAAATTACAATTTGATGGCCTGAAATGCAAAAACATAGTATATCTTAAGTGAATGTGAGAGAAAACAATCCCACATGATGAGTTTTGGGTAAAGCATATTTACAGACAATGGTGTTTTCATCCTAAATGCAAAATCTATTTATATTTTGTGCAGTTTTGGCTGAATTACTTCCCTGAATATGTTGGGTTTTTTTCCAGCCAATCACCATTTTTTGAGTCTGTGCACTCGATTAATGGATTACGAAATTAGTCGACGATTATTTCAAACTACATTCAGCATCACAATTGTTCAGAGTAATCATTTCAGCCCTTATCATTTTAAAAACAAAAGTTATCAAACGGCAAAACATGCAGATGCAACTTAGCCTTTGGGTTTTGTTAGAGCTGAACAGTAAAATGTGCAATATGAACAGTTTCCCAACAGGTACCATTTTCCATCTGAATACACGTTATCAAACGCATCACATTTTTCCACACATTTTCTTTAGTTGACAAAAAATGTGAATAATTTTTTCATCGCTTTAGTTATTCAAGATGACCCTTTATCTTTATTTCCTTTGTGAGAAATAAAATACTTTTTTTATCGATCAATAATGTTGCTACAGATAAGCCCAGAGTGATTCACTCCCCTGGCAGATTCATGTTTGTAATTTATTTTCATTCAAGTAAAATGTTTGTTTCTAACAGGAAGGGAAATGGAAATATCCCAAGAAATAACACAAATGAGATAAAAAAAAAAAAAAAACTTCTCTGTTTTATTTTTACTTGTAACAAAAATGGCAAGTTATCATATTTGCAATAATCGGCGTAGACAGACAGTGACTAATACCTGCTTGTGCAGGTATTAGTCCTGCAGATATTAGTCACTGTTTTCAGCACGTTTCTATGTGCTGAAAACATAAATAAGGCATCCACATCTTCTTGGTGGGGCAGGATGGAAACTGGCCTACTCCAAGTTTCTTCACTGTCCAAAAAATATGCATCTGGTTTATCTAAATGGATTCTTCTAGCACTTGATTGGCATCTATTACTTAACCACTAATGCTGTTGGAGCAGTTTTTAAACCGTTGGTATATTTTAAAACCATACACAGAGTTTACATTGGATGGAAAATCTTTCAGTTCAAAGCTCTGAACTTTAAACTCACATGTTTGAACTTTGATAACCACACAGGGTTCTTCACGGTTTTGAAAAGTTTGGTTTCATTTCTGGTGGAAGTTAATCCACTAGAAATTGAACATGAAAAACAAAATTTGGGGGTTTCATTTAAGTAACCAAAAGTGTGAATATTAAAGGGGTTTGTAGATGGATTTATAATTAGTTGACAGAATTTTGTTATATTTCTTTAAAAAAAAAAAAAAGGCAAAAAAAAATAATAATCTCACAGCTTTTGTTGACCCCTGAACCCTCATAGATCAGTGTTCAAATCGCAAACTGGGTTTGTTTAAGTCTGTTTAATGTATATTGGCAGCAAAGTGTCTTTTTATGTTTTTAAGAACAACAAAAGAAAAGGTGCTCCAAGGCATTTATATTTAATATAGACTATTATAATCCAATTTAATATTTCTTTATCAAAAAATATCCAAATGTTTTTTACCACATTAGTCAAATGCGTGTCAACCTTTTCACTGTGTTGGTAGTTTTCAAGAACATCCAAACAGTAAACCTGTTTATGTACGTTTATCAAATCAAAATCAAATCAAATTTTATTTGTATAGCACATTTCAGCAGCAAGGCATTTCAAAGTGCTTTACATCATAACAAACATAAAAACACAAAGTCATGTAACATAGAATAAACGTGTGAATGTTTTGTTCTCAGATATTCAAATTGTTATAAATTTGAATATTTATAACAAAAACATCTAGAAATTTAAGCAGGGAAAGGTTTTAAATTTGAAAGTTTGTAAAAAAACAAAAATTAATATATGAGACTAAAAAATCCTTGAATAAACAACGAAAATTATAGAATGATTCTGAACCTCATACTAAAATAAATCCTTGATTTTAAAGGGTTTTTAAAGTTTTAGGTTTGCTGTACTGTGCTCTCAAAGTTGCTGAAGTTTAGCAACCAGAATAAATTACCAGCTTTCTTTACATCGTGATGCGTTTGGTTTTGTGAAACATTTTTTCTTTTTTTCCTTTGGGTTTTTTGAATAAATATAATTACACAGCTCACTCAGGCTCGTTATGCAGTAAAGAGAGTCGACTTACTGGTTCAGTGCATTAACGCTAATGGAACAGAGCAGCCAGACATTAACAGGAGTAAAACCACAGAAACAACAGCACTGCAAAAATATTTCTACATTAGCCTATAATATATTTCAGCCATTTATTCAAGCACGCCTGTCACCTTTTGCTGACTTTCACTGTTCTCAGCATGACCTTTGAGAATGAACTTGATGAACTTTTAGATTTAGTCACAGCAACGTTTCATCCAATGGCATCCAAAGCCTTCAAAATATCAGTATTTTCATAAAACTTGAGTATCGTATTCCTAAAACATCTCAAAGTTTCTTTCAACATTTTCAAAGAATTATTACTTTCACTGTTCTCACGGACTCAGATTCGAGCTTGATAGATGTCATTGAAATGCTAATACATTTCATTTTGCTCATCGCCTACAAACCACAATATGGCTTCTCTCCGATTGGCTGATCAGGTTCTCGTGACGGCTCCTTCCCCACACGGTGCCGTGGTGAGCTGAGGTCTAATCGCCCTTTTGAGATTCTGTTGCAATATGTTGTTTTTTTTTTTTGTTTTTTTTTCTTGCTTCAAATGCTTTGTTACTTTCGTCTAATTTTTGAGTGAAGTTCAGAGTTCTGATTTTCCTCCTCTATTGTCTTTGAGCGCATTCTTTCTTTATGTTCAACTCTGGTCCTGATTCACAGTGAGGACATCATCAAGTCATGCAGCGAACTGAACCAGAACCTCGGGTGCTTTGGTGTGATGTTGGTGAACTCATTGGCCCAGTGTTGCTACCGTAGAGGTAGAGGATGAGAAAGTTGGACATGTCTTTATCTGACGCTCCAAAGACTGCAGGAAGACCGTAAACCAGTTGAAGCCATTGCGTCTCCGGACACAATCAGTAGCAGTTGCTCTGCAACAGAACTTTCTAATCAGACTAAGTTCTGACCAAAAGCAAATCTTGAAGATGTTTTACCATCAGCTGAGCTGAAACACTGTGAGACTGATTTTGGACTAATTGATCAAAAAGTGGCTTTTAATAACAAAACTTTTGTTTCCTCTGCTCAGTGATTTCTGAACTCAGAGTTAGAAGCCAAGAGATCTCTTTCCTTAAACACTTGAAGCCTGTAACGCTCAGATAAAAGTTAAGCATTTAATTATTTTGGACAATGATTTTTTGACATCTAAAATCCCCTCTGTTTCCTCTCCTGTCAGTGCTCTTGAGGTTTTGTTTGCTTTGTGTTTCGTTGCGTAATTTAATTATTATGAAAAAGATCTTAGTATGATTATTCACAAAATATTTTTTTATTGCATGTTTACATTGGTAAATGGTAAAAAAAAAATAATCTCAGAAATTTTCAGAATAAATCAAATGTAGAGTCAAGTAATAAGTACTGAAACTCATGGCGATATTGCTACAACGATTTTATTTACTTTGAATTTTGATAGAATGTTTCTAATATTACGGTAATGTTGCATAAATGAATTAAGAAATCTGCAAGCCCAGAGTGACTATTATGTTTCACAGTCTGATCACAGTTTGATTGCTTTTACCCTAAAAGTGTTTACTCTACTCATCAGTGATGAATTCCACATTAGTGCCTTTGTTTCTTTGTCTCATTTAGTAAAAGTGAAGAACTTAATCCGCTGAATGTTTAACTTCTGATACCCGCCAACCAGCGAAAGAAGATTACCAGAGAAGATATCTCTCGCAGCGGGATAATCTGGGGCCGTGTTTGAAGGGGTCGCTGCACTTGAGGAAAGAAATGTCCTGTTTGACCATTAGCAACTCGTAATGTTTTGGGTGACGCATATTTAGAGACAATGGTGTTTTCATCCTAAGTGCAAAACCTATTTATATTTTGTGCAGTTTTGGCTGAATTACTACTCTGAATAGTAGTAATTCAGCCAAAGAAAGAAAGAAACAGGAAAAAAAAAAAAAAACAGCAGTTAGCAGAAGTCGACTCGGATCAGATTAATCGGGACAGTCTCCTGCAGACAGAAGCGACACGAGGCTGTCCTCGGATCCCAGCTGAGGGGAGGGCGATGGGGACGGTTGTTATCAGAAGTTGGGCAGATGCATGTGGCGCTCAGTTTCCTGTTGACGAGCAAGTGGAAGTGGCATGCTGCACACATTTGCACGTGGCTGCGCACGCGCGCGCATCAACACCCAGTGGCACATGCACATGGACACTGTAGGCCCCCTTCCACCCCCCCTTGACGTGCCCCAGAGCCTGACAGTCTGGACATGGGAGATATCAGAGAGTGGGAGAGGCATGAAAACACAGCGTCTGAGTCAGATCTGGGTATAGCTGTGAAAGTACATTTGTAGGTGACAAAATGGCGATGTCAGAGCAGCTTGAGTCCGAAGGAGGTAAGGTTTTGTTTGTTTTTTTTTCCCTTCCTTATTCTCATAGTCCTTCTCGTTCCTGATTTGTAAGCAAAAAAAAAAAAACACCTGAAAAACATCAGATGTA
Source organism: Poeciliopsis retropinna (assembly GCA_010277075.1). Taxonomy (NCBI): domain Eukaryota; kingdom Metazoa; phylum Chordata; class Actinopteri; order Cyprinodontiformes; family Poeciliidae; genus Poeciliopsis; species Poeciliopsis retropinna. Next base: position 5,264,750 of record VMRM01000013.1, read on the forward strand.
TTTAACTTTAGTTTGTCTTATCAACCAGAGCAGTGGAGAAAAAAAAAAAGTTCAGCCCATTCCAGCACGGTTATTTGATTATTCCTGGTTATTCAGCACCAACTTGTGCCAGCTTTAATCACTTCACAGACATGGATTTATGGCTTTAGGTGTGACTGTGCAGCTGGAAGTGTAGCTGGTGAATTGAAGGTTAGGCGTTAGTGTGTGTGTGTGTGTGTGCCTCACTGCTTGGGGTGGTGGCTGAAGATAAGGCCGACCCTATGCCTGAGAGCGAAAGAGACGGTGTGTGTAAGCCCTTCAAGCCTTATCCCGGCACACCTCCCACCCCCACCTCCTCTCCATCACTTCGCTGCACACATGTCCACACACACATCCACACGCAGCGGGGATTAACCCCGTCATGTACCATTTCAATGGGGAAGCTTTGGAGACACACACACACACTCACACACAGACTCACACAGGATTAACTCTTGTGTGTCCATTTCCATGGGTTTCTTAGCCGCTCTCCGGTTGTGTCGGTGTAGACTGCTCGAGTTTCCATGGTGACAGGGGCCAGTGAATGTAAGATAGGAAAATCCACATAAGTCACCCGCAACAGACACTCTGAGCTACTATTGACTACAGCTCCCCTGGTGCTAGACTCACAAAGATGCTGCCAAAGGACTGACAGGAGGCTTGTGAGCTGTGAAGTGCTCATGAAACAGGCTTACTTTGGTCAGAAGCAACAAACATAAAGTCAGTTTGAGCTTCTGCTGCTGCTGGTCGGCTGAGAGACGAGGCTTCGAGCAGATTATCCTCTGTAAATGAGTAACACCGCAACTTATTATGCATTCATCTTATACACAAGAGTCTGCAAAGGTAAAACTGTATACTGTATACTCAGGTCAAATATAACCTGTTTGTTAAGTTTAGGTAACGTTTGCTTGTCTCTACTGTAACAGAAACAATTATTTTAACGCAACAAAAATAAAATGTACATACACACACCTGTACATGTTATTTTTAAATGTTTAATACATGGTTTGATTTTTATTTGCACCTGCTATTCTGTTATAACCACACTTATTCAGTTGTATATATAAATATTATTTATTTATTTTAGAAAAAGGAGGTCTCATAGATCTGACAAACAACTAGATCCAAAATAAAGAGGGTCTGGCACAATTCCCTTATTAAAACTAAGTCATTTGGTCTCCTAAGAGTTTAGCGTAAATTGTTTCTGTTTCTTGGACTAGTGAAAATGTACTCCGTATGCTCCAAAACAGGTTTCAGTGCGATTCATGTATTTATCGCTAACAGGCAATGTTAGCATCTTTGCTGACAACTCCTTACAATAAACGGAACCAAAACAAAACAAAAATGAAATCTGGAGAGCACAATTATAAAGATGAGTTAAACCAGCAGCAATAAAAACATTTGTGAGCAGAACAAATGCATTTTTGTTTGTTTATTCTTAAACCGCTTTTTTTTTTTTTTTTTTTAAGAAACAGATTTATGCAACTGTAATTTATGCAACTGTAACTCATTGCTGCATTAGTCAATTAAAGCAGTGGTCATCCTAAACGTGTTATCGTCTGAAAGTGATTGTTCAGCATTATTTATAACCACGCTTATTCAGTTGGACAACACAAGTGGTAAAAGCCAGACCACACAGTGACGCTCTCCACAGAGATTTAATTGCATGCTCAGTATGAGTGATTGCAGCAAATTTAACGCTTACATTGACTGTCGCCAGTGTGAGAGAAGTGATAGCTGCAAGTCAATGACTCAATGCAGTCTACTAGACTTCCTTAGAGGCAAAAAAAAAACAATAAACCAATTTGAATAATAAGCTGAACTACATTGTTTGAAAGATAGGATCAATTGGAAAGGATGTGCTTGGCTTGGAATATTTCAGGTTGGAATGAATTTTCTTTTTCATTACTGCAAAAAGCCTTGAGATGACATGTTGTGATCTGGCACCTTATAAATAAACTTAATTTAATTGAATTAGTAAATAGCTAAAAATAAATAAATAAATAAAAAATCTGATTCCAGCAGCTTCTTCCAGTATTTAGCCAAAAGAGGAAAATCATTTGGTGGGTAAAAGCAATGAGATCTTTTCTAACGTGAAATAAATCATCATTTTTATTCGGTGTGCATAAAATCAGTCCTAGTTTTCTGTTTTAAACCATTGCTCTTCAAGAGTTTTTATAATCGTTTAAAGTTGTTGTCTTTGGCTTACGTTTTATTTTTAGGCCGGTCTCCAAAACTAAGTATTTTCTTTATTAAGCCACCCGGCTCTCGTCTATTAATTTATATAAGAAAGTTACCGAAGCTCAACTGATGAGCCGGTTTTATCATTTTACAGCACTTTTTATGTTTTTATTTGAACAAAAATCTATGTTTCGTTTTCTGTTCTTTGTTTGCATTCACAAAGAATGCGAAAGATGAAAAAGCAGACAGACATTAATTGTAGTTTTGATGATTCTCAAGCATCTGTTGCCCAAAAGCTCAGCTAAAATCTATATTATGCTGTTAAGAAAAGGAAATAAGTCCAGGTGAAAATGCCAGGGGACAGGACTGAAACGCCATCGGAGTTCCTTACATCACTGTCTAATTTTTACGTTACGTTACTTTACGTCGATGGAAGTCAGAAAGGAAAAAGCTACTTCAAAAATGTGACACCTGACCTGGAAATCGATTATTTGTCAGAACCTCATCAGAAAGAGTCTCAGGAGGATGGTGACCTAATTATGCAACAAATAGATGTAAAACCTTTAGCAACTCTATCATGTGGGCTGAATAATACTAGTGTGGCATGTCTCACTCAAATTATTGCTAATGTGTATAAAATAATGAGCAGTGTGTAAAACATGGTGGAGGATGTGTCGTGGTGTTAGGACGACTTACGTGTGTTTCAATAGAAAGGAAATGCAGAAAGAAATGTTTGAATATTTATCTTGCATATTGAAACATCTTATGGCAGTGATGCGAAACATTTTCTAAAGTAATCAAAGAATTCATTGATAACTAAAACAATTTTTTTCTAACTTCTACTTCAGAAAATTTAAGAGAAATGTCCCTTAAGTCAGAAATCTCTCACCAACTCCAGCTTTAAAATCCCATACAAACAGCTGCATTAAAAGGCTGTTTATTTATACCACTAATAGCTTGTATTTTAATGAATATGTTGTCAGTCTTAAAGCTGTACAACCTATAATCGTGCAGGTGAAGGGGCCAAAGGCTCATGCAACAATTAGCAAATTTCCCATTTGCTTACAGATTTTCAGCAGGAACATGGTTGGTGTTATTCCCAACTTCTAAGGTAAATTAAGCTGAATATCTTAAGCTGGAGCTAAACATTTTTGAAGCAGTGTGGATCTAACCCGGCCATTGCCTTTACATGCAAATTCGCTTGATTTTCATCTCCCTTCACTGGTCTGTCCGGACGTTCTCTCATTGACTTGGATTTCCCTGGTAGAATTTCAACCGGGCTGATCAGCGAACAGAAGGTGATGTTGTGAACAATAATGTTGATTTTCTTTAGAACTGAACTCTGCCTGTAGTTTTAGCAATGGCAACAGAGGAAGTAGTGAACAAAGCCATTCAGTCCTTGTTGACCATGTTTCTAAATATTGAATTGACTTTAAGAGCCATCTGGTTCAGCAGTTCTCTCCTCCCAGTGGCAGATGGTTGTTTACAGCGCAGGTTTCATGGCAGCTTTCATTACGCTTTTTATGCGTCACTTACTAATGTTAGCAGTTGGGTAAAATTTAAAACTTCAACAGACTCCACACCTCCACCAAAATATCGTTTCTCATTAGCCAAGCATCCAGACCCTCTGAAGGAGGTAAAGAATAGAACAAGGGGCTGGTTTTTACCGAGCCCCTTGTATATCATACCGACAGGGAAAATAGACCCAAAACAAATTATTCAGGGTTCTCCTTCAGAATAAAGCTATCAGCGTAAAAAAAAAAATTTAAAAAAAATTAATAAAATCACTACTTTGAAGAATAATTATTGAAGGCTATCTGCTAACCGTGTAACCAGAGCAGGATCTGTGTCGGCACAAAGTTGAGGTTGTTTTCCATGTGGCTTCCCTTCATCACTGGTCCTGTTTGGAGCATCCACTGACAGGATCTTAAGCTGTCGTCATAGAAACTGTCTGGTTTGCAAACGTCATGTTCTCATCTTTGCTTATTGCAGATGTTTTGGTTCTGATGGCTTCCTCAGGCCACGTCCTTCAGTTTTTGATGTAGGTGTCTTAGCTAACAGAGCACAGGCTGGAACGAGAGTCAGTTCCTCTGAATCAGAGTCCATGGTTCTTCGCTGGCAAAAAATTACGGGCTGCCACATCCTGCCTCAAATATCTCGGCGACTTGTTCACGAGCGACATATGATGGAACTGGGAATGGATAGATGGTCTGGGACCTCATCTGCTGTAACACTGCAGCGCTCTGTTCTGTAGAGGTGAAGAGAGAGCTATGGCAAAGGGCAAAGCTGTTGAATTACCAGTCCTAAAATGGTTCAGGGATGAGCTCACTCTGTGGCGTGGCAGGGCTCAGCCTTAAGAGATCTACGTTTCATTTCTATACCATTCACTGCAGATCAAATCATCCTGTGTTCAGCCACTGATAGCAGACGGATCAACAGGGGAAGTGTACTCCTACTATATAAAATACTAAATACATACAATGATCACATATCTTTTACTTCTTTTTTTTTAAGTGTACAGAACATTTCTCAACTATTACACCCTCTGTCTTTAAATTTAACCATGCATATGCTTGTAAATATGAAGGCGACTTCAGCATCTAGCCTTAAACTCTTTCTGTCTAGTAGCAAAAATGGGATATGTGGCTGATGGTGTTACTGTGTGCACCTCTTCTTGTGCATCCAAAGAAGTCAGTAGGTGGTCCAGACATCTGATCAGGATGAAACCTGGAGGTTTCCTGGGTGCACCAACTTGAAGCAGACCCCAGGGCAGGCCCAGAGCTCACTGTAGGGACTTTATACCAGGGAAAGCAAAGCGATTACCCAGAATGAGTTGGAGGGTGTTGCTGAGGAGAGGGATGTCCAGGCTTTCCTGCTGGAATCTCTTGTGAATGGATCTAGGTGAGCAGAAGACGACAGATGAACGAATGGAAGGTCTTCCAATACGCTTTCTTCTGCATCTCCTTTTACAAACCTGTTAGATACAGAAATGAAAGGTGCCCCAAGACGTGTGTGCTGTATTGCATCTGCAAAGATTAGGAGGCATAAAAATGTAGAAGATCGTTGGCTTTAGTCTGACCCTACTTGTTCTTTTTATATTTCAACCTTGGCCTTATGGGTGGGATCTCGCTGGCTGTGATCTGAATATCTGATTATAAATTGAGGCGATTTAAGCCGATTTAGAAGCCTGTGGGATTCTCCTTTTGGCTTAGCATCTTTGTACGTGTGTGTGCTCATTAACGTGTGTGTGTATGTCTGCAGTCTGAGCCGAAACTTGCAGAGAGAAGACTTACCCTGTTGATGGATCTGGCTTGTCCACCTTGGAGACAGTTCAGCGTACAAACTTTTAAAACGCAATTAATTCAAACCGCTTCGGTCTCATACCTTCTGTGAAAGTTTAGAAGATCTTAATCGCCTTCAGACTGATCATGTTGCTGCATCAGCAGTGCTTGCATCACACTGAATGAGCCCACTGTGTATGGCCGGGGCTCTCCGGCTGTCCCACTTCGGCTGTTAGGAGCAAGCTGATGTGCACTAATTAGGCAAACATGAAAACCACTTTGCAGTCAACATGATCTTTGTTTCCATGCAAATTTCCAGTCAGCTGCATTAGGCCAATTCTCATCTGTGTCAGTTAGGAGGAAGAGATGGGATGCAGGGAGGAGGAAGGGGAAAAATGCTTACCAGACAACCTTTATGTGCAGTTGGGCATTAAAGGGGGAGGTGGTGGTGGTGGACAAGGAGGAGGAGGAGGAGGAGAAGAAGAAGAAGAAGAAGAGGAGGAAGGAAAAAACGGGGGGAGAGGGTGGCTGACTGTGCTGGGCAGAGAAGAGAGGAGCAAATGCATTGCAGACGGAAAGGAGGAGGGCCTACAGCTATTGTTCATGTCCTCCCGTGAACAAAGGGCTCATCGGGGTCCGTATGTAAACCCACAGCAGGCTCCAGTCCACGGACAAGGCCTCATGCGGGACAAAACATAAAACTACCGACTCCCGAAATTTGGGCCTTATTCCGCCGTTGTCTCTCGGTCTGAGGAGATTTTTTTTTTTTATTGATCCTGTTGGGAAAGGACGTATTGTTGTGTGGGTACGTTGCGTCCTGCGGGCCTATCCGTTTTTACGCACGGAGCGTACACACGGTCTACCATCACGGATCTGTAAACATCAATTTTCTGATTGGACTTCTTCGCAGGTAAAAGGTCACTTTTCCAGCCGAAAGACAGCTTTTCTACTGTGAAACGCGACTCCCGGTGCAATCAAACACGGTTAACGAGCACTCGCGGTGGAAATCTATCGCCATTTAATGGGAGATTTGCCGTAGAGAAGGAATATAACGTCAAGGCGTTAGCCAAAAGGCTACCTGCTAACGGCTAAACTAGCCTGCCCGTCAAAGGCCTGCGAGGCAGTGTTGTAGTTGTGAAAGCTGTCAGGGTTATTTCTCTTCTATGCCTTGGCTTTTAAACGAACCTTACATTTGGTACAAATGTACAGGTTTTATGTTTTGCTGCAGATATTCCCAGTTTTCCTGCACGTAGGTCTTGTAGCGTAGCGTAGCTGGTGGCTAAGTGCTAACATTATGCGATGGCTGCCTTTCTAATTGCCTTTGTAACCAATTCCTGTAACTTTGCAGTGAAATGTTTCAGCGGCGTAGAGTTGAAACATGCATTACAGATGCATAAAGTGTCACAAAGATGATGGGAAGAAATATAAAAGTGCATGGCTGGGGTAGTTTGCTTGCTTTCTCCTAAACAACGCTAATGGAAACCACAGTGGCCGTCTGTGACGAAACCAAGCTAAGAAAAATAAAAAAAAGTGAGGAGTGATAGGTCTTCTGGTGACAAGAGATCAATGCTATTAAACCCGAGCTGTTTAAGGCTTCCACGCCTCTTTGGGGTAGGGTTTAGGTTGAAGTTTGACTGCACAGTTTGTGTAAAACACATGAACATGTACAGTATGTATACCTAAACCGTGTGCGATGTGTTGTTTGCTTGTAAAAGAGAGAGGAGCATGATTCCCAGCGGAGGAAGTGGAGTCCAGCTGATGCGATTGTGACTGACTGTCATTAACCGCTAACAGGAGAGGAGAGGAGCTAATGGAGCTTTCAACAACTAATGGACACATAACCATTGATTATTTATTTATTTCTTTATCTGGCGGGGCATCCAGCCTATGTCGTGGTGTTGCAATCCAAACTGCTTGTTGTTCCTTAAAGAGCAGACAGATGAATGATGAGTGTTTTATTGCTTTTCTTCCTGGCTGAAGACAGAGAAACCTGTTTTAAAAGGCCTATTTGTTTACCTGTGGGTTTCTAACTTTCCCCACATGCTCTGTGGAGTCTACAGTACACATGGTGTGCATACTTGACTGCTGCTACGCCTGCTTTAGATTCATGGGATTTTTATCTTTAATTGACAAACCTGAGTGAATAGTTTAAGGGAAAACTAATGCATGTCCTTTTACACAACAGTGTTAACTCTTGAGAGTTTTACTGCTAACTCAACTAGGAAAGAAGTTTTTTTTTGTTTTAGTTTGTTGTTTGTACTTGAATGTCACATCAGTATCTTATTTTTTTACAATTTCTTCTTCTACAGATGCACAAATGAATCAGTCAATTTTCCCATAACGAGAGGTGATTGGTGTTTGGCACATCAGATGCCGAAAAATCCCAGTTTTTTTGTCCCTTTCTCATGGAGTATTTATTCTGTTATTTGTATTTTAGATGTACATTTAAACTGAGAGTTGTTAGCAGTAGTTGGTTATTTCCATAAGGTACAGAGCCAGTTATATAGTGATTTAAAAAATGCTTCTTTTTTTTTTTTAATTTTTCTTCCAACACTTTAACATGATGAAAAAAAAACATTGGCTGGGCTGTTCCAGTTGATTAAAAAGTGCATCACTTGTTGGTTGAGTTCTTAGTTTTTATGAAGACCAAAAAAAAAAAAAAAAATCCTGATCAGAACTGATCAAGGGGAAAGTTGGCCATTTCGGATTTCAATTGATTGGTGTATGTCTGTTCAGCAGTAACAAGACAGGGGGACATTAAGGAGGAGGGGCCTCACCATGGTGACAGTGGGGTCATGACACCTACGCCGCTATGCCTGGATGGTCTTTATGACGGAGCTGGGCAGTTATTGTAAAAAGAAAAACGGATGGGAACTGTTTGTGTCTGGGAGAGACATCAGCCTGTTTTATGAGTGTTCGTGTCGAGGACATATGGTCTGCTGGTATTTTTATATTTGGAGGTGTTTTCATGGAGATTAGATGGCGGAGAGGCGGAGGATTGTCTTATGTGTGAGGAGGAGGACGCCTCATCACCGTCTTTGTGTCACCAAAACAGACACGTACCTGCTGCGTCGGGCTGACGTCCACATGTGTTGCAACACCAGATGAGCCCATTAATCAACTTGTACTGAAGACATTGTTGCACCAAAGACTTGTGGAATAATTTAGCGTTTGTCTCTGAGCACTGGGCGTTACTGTTCGACGTATTCCCTGCTGTAGTCTGTCTAGTTCCCTTTTTATTGTCACAGATATTTATGTTTTTCCTCTCTTGTGTGTCTTCATGTCATCCAGGCTGTTCCTCCAAGTCATTCAAGCTGTACTCCCCCAAGGAGCCCCCCAACGGTAGCACTTTCCCCCCTTTCCACCCCGGCACCATGCTGGACAGAGACGTGGGGTGAGTTTCCTGCCCTTTTGTGTGTTTCAAATACCTAATGCTGGTGTTTGTAGATTTGTGAACCATATTGTATTTACAAAGAGAGTACAACAGGGATTTAATCATATAGCACTCGTATTTGTCTGACGTACATTAACCTGTAGTTTCTGGTTTAGAAATGTGACCTTTCTCATCATTGTCGTTTTTGTGTAAATGTCTGGTTTGTGTTAATATTTATATAGTATGATAAAGAAAGGTGAGTCAGGTGTTTTTATTCTGGACTGTAGCTGATTTCTTGGTGCACCTCTAGTCATTTAGCTAGTGGGGTGATCATTCATCACCCAGAGCAACTTAATTGGTGTTCAGAAAGTAGTCTAAATTTATTGGACGGTGGAACATAATATATATTTTTCTTGATTTAAAAAGGAAGTGATAGGCTGATTTCAGAAGCCTATCGTTTTAAAAAGATAAAGCAGCTCCTGGTTAGTCTTCTTAACATCCAGATGCAGCTTTCAAAGTATTTGTGCCGTTTGTTGTGTTTATGATTAAATCAAAAAGTCAACATTGTAATGACAGAAAAAAGCTTCTAAACTTGAATTCATTTGGGACATTCATAACAGTTTTTACAGTTTTATGGCATCTATAAAAACAACTGAGTATAGAAGATATTTAATTAAATAGTAATAAAAAAAAAACAGCAATTTATTTTCCATTTGATGAAAAATGAAGTAATTATGAACCTGAAATAAAAGCAGTTTTTCTGCCGGATGAAGAAAAACTTTATTTTTTTCCCCTGAAATTGTAAATATTGTGGATGTATTGCATATAAACCCATTTTCTGCTCCATGTTTCTTTTTTAATAAAACACAGGTTAAGATATTTGAGTGCTCGTTATATTTTCTTTGAGTTCCGCTCAGATATTTTCTAGTGAAGATGAACAAGCATGTCGCTAAAGTTTAGTGAAATAATCTCCTTGTTTTCCAGTCCTACTCCGATGTATCCGCCCTCATACATGGAGCCAGGAATAGGGTAAGGCAACACTGTTTCCTGTTCCCTTCAGCTAGTGTTAATGTGGTGTTTTAATGTGTTTTACAGCAGCTGTCAACTCCTCCCCTTTAAATTAAGATTTAGTCAGAGAAACGCTTGAATGTAGGAGTACTTTATTTTCGTCGCCGCTTTCTTATTCATCTTGTCTTTTTGTGCTGTAACCCAGGAGGCACACACCATATGGTAACCAAACAGACTACAGAATATTTGAGCTCAACAAGCGACTACAGAACTGGACAGAGGTTTGTGTCCAACTGGATGTACAAACACACACCCGGAAATGGACACAAAAACACTTGTGGTAATTCTTGTGTGCTGTTTTCTTCAAATTATCCTCTAGGAGTGCGACAACCTGTGGTGGGATGCTTTTACTACAGAATTCTTTGAAGATGATGCCATGTTGACCATTACTTTCTGTCTGGAAGACGGTCCCAAACGTTACAGTAAGTAACAAACATTACTTGAGTTTCAGTCTGCTAATGAGCCCCTATTCTTGACCCTTAACATTTTCCAGCGACAACCTTTAGTTATCCACAATAACTACAGATTCAATTATATTCATGATGATCTATGCAATTATAGACTTATCATGGTACATGTCACACTGCGTCAGAGCATTAACCTCTGTTCTGCTACAATGTAGAGTGTAAAATACAGAGTTGCAAGTCTACTAATAACAGCAGATACAGGCTCAGCAGAGAATGCAACCACTGTTGTTGACACACTTCTTATTAGAGGAGGAGGAGTTCTGGGAAATGTTCAGGGCAAAGACCGTAATAAGATGTTTGCCACAGTAGCATTCACAATGTACTTTGAGATTTGTACTTTTTTTTTTCTTGATATTTGACCTCTGTCTGTTATTAGGCGTGAGCCGCTAGGAGATTCTTGTAACATGACAACGTGAATATTGTGATACCAGTATGTGTATACAAAAAAAAATTGTGGCAACTAGTTTTCATGATCTAGAATCAACCATCTCTACAAAATTAAGAAAACACTAGCCTGATTAAAAACAAAAAACAGCTCATGTTCTGCGCTTTGTTCAGAGCAAGCGCAGAACAAAGAGATCTGGACTCTTTGCTATTGAGAAACGATTGCTTTCTGGAGTTATGGACTCTGCTGAAGTTTAAAAGACTGGATTTGATTTGACCAAATCACCAGCATTTGACCGTGACGCATGTAATTCGCCAGCTACGCTATGAAGCTTACTGGAAATTTGCTGGGAAAACGCAGAGCTGAATTTTTTTTTTCTTTTTCTTTGATTTTTGTTGTTTTCTGGTAAAATGGATACTCTAATAAGAGGTGTGTGGTACTTAGTTTCCACACTGTGGCTTTCTGTGTTTAATTCCATATTTTTTCAAACAACCAAATTACTGTTTCTTGAGGGGGGGGAAAAGATTTAGTGGCCTTTTTCTGTCCAACTGACCAGCAGTGTCAGTTCAGTGGTTTTAAGACCTTGATAGATCTAAATGCTCAGTTGTTTTCAGCTCTGTTGGACTGACTAACCAGAGGTCACTGGTTACAAATTTCAAATATTTTCTTTTGGTTCTTTCACAACAACTATTTTTATGGATAAAGGCCATAAATCACACAGTGTGAGCCCAGCTTTAGAGGCCAAACACACCAAACCAGCCACTGGTTCTTTGGAACATCTTAACAGCGTGGCGTTAAATTCCTCTCCTCGTGGGTCGGCCTGCTGCTTGCTGAAGAGATAATGCAAGCATCTCAAACAGTTGTGTTGGAGCAGAGATTTATCTACAGCGTGTTACTGACCAGCATGTCTGCGAGCGTCGTCTTTTTATGTTGCTATGGCAAATAATGCACCGCCTCAAGATCTACAATGTTTTCTTAACTGATTTACTTTGTTCGCTCTGTCTTGCGTTAGAAAGGAGTCTGTTTTAAATGAGACTTAAACAACAACAAACAAAAATTAAACACTTTATTTTCTATACTTGGACATATCCCTAGTTTTGAGTGTCTCTTTCTTTAGAGGGACAGTGGTTAGAAGTGGTTATACGATTCCAATCAGAAGTGGATCAACCTTTCTAATAATGTTTGTCATTAGTTTTTTGGGTCCTGTTATTTTCTGATTTCTCGTTTTTAGACCAAGTGAGCACTGCACTGCCTTTCGTCTCAAAAGTGTGACGCCTTCTTCTGTTGCTGTAAAAAATAAATCAAAAAGAGTGTCTAGACTTTTCGTTAAATAAGTTTAAAGTACTCATGAGACACAGATTGATTTCTGGTCATTTTGCAATACATCCTGAAACTTTAGCTGTTCAATAATAAACTGTGTATCTCAATAAAACAAACAAAAGTTGTCCAATTTTCTGACATGTTTGGTGGCTTTTATATTTTCTTATTTTATTTTATTTTTTTGGTCATTCTCATGGCGGGTCGCCTGTTTTTTAAAAACCTTTATTGCTTTTTCAGCCAAGTCCAACCGATAGCGGTGGCAGCTTTGGGAAAAGTCGCACAGTGTGTGTAGTTGAAGATGGAGGCAAAAAAAGACTAAAGACAAGCTTTTCGTTTTATCTAACATTTTTTCATTTTGCGAAGAGTTTTAATTTGTCTGTATCTTTTTTTTTTTTTTTTTTTTTTTTTTTTTTTTTTTTGAAAGACCTTATTACTCATTATGTAATCTCTTCTCCATTAATATGGAACAAACTTTCAGAAAACACCTGAAACAGAGTCCCTGTAAATCAAGGTTAAAAACCAATTCAGAGTTGATTTGATTCTGGAACATGGATCAATGTGTTTGATGTATATTTGCTTGGTGATTTTGAAGATGGCTTTTGATAAAATGTTTATTGCTTGCTTCACAATTAACTGGATGATGTTTTCATGGTGTAAGGTACTTTGTACTGCCTTCTTGTTTCTTGCTATATATATATATTGTTATACAAACGAACTTGACTTAAATTTCACCAATTGTTTTTTAAAATTGTGCTCGTCTGCCATTGTAGAATAATTCTCCAGTGGCCAATTTTTTTGTTGTTGTTGTTTTGTTTTTGTGAACTTTCCTGTTTGTTAAAGTTCTGTTTGTTTAATACATTTTATTTGAGGAGACACCATAGGAGCCTTTTCTGAGCTTTGTCAATTTATCATATTGGAGGATCATTTATACCAGTGCCTCAAATTGGACCTTTCGTCTTTTAGTTTTTGCTGTTTTCTGGTCAACGGATGAAGCCAAGAATGTTTTTCACATTTGGTTTTTTTTTGTTGTTGTTGTTTTTTCCTCCAGCGATTGGTCGGACGTTAATTCCAAGGTACTTCCGGAGTATATTTGAGGGCGGGGCCACAGAGCTCTACTACGTGCTGAAACATCCCAAGGAATCCTTCCACAATAACTTTGTTTCCCTTGACTGTGATCAGTGCACTATGGTCACTCAAAATGGAAAGCCCATGTTCACACAGGTACGTCGGTAACGTTTTGTCAGGAGAGATTTCCTTCTTCACGGCCTTGCGGGCTGAATCCGTCCTCTGAACCTCCGCAGGTGTGTGTAGAGGGCCGCTTGTACTTGGAGTTCATGTTTGATGACATGATGCGGATAAAGACGTGGCACTTCAGCATCAGACAGCACCGTGAACTCATCCCCCGCAGTATACTGGCCATGCACGTAAGTGAGGGACTGGGCTACACGTAACCAGTACGTAAGATGGGCGTCGTTTAAAGTCGTTTTTTAATCTCATTCCAGGCCCAAGACCCACAGATGCTTGACCAGCTGTCCAAAAACATAACAAGATGTGGCCTGTCAAACTCCACCCTCAACTACCTCCGGGTAAGGGGAGCAAGGGCACACTTTTGTTTTGGTTTTCCGCTCAATTCGCACCACAAAGCTGACATTTATAGATGAAAATATCAGCAGGTTAATGCTGCAAAATCCTGTGGTCTTTTCTGAGTCTGTATGCTCACATGATTCATCAATTACTAAATTTGTTGACAATTATTTCAATAATCATTAGTGCAATTAATCGTTCCAGGCCTGCTTGATGGTTTGTGACTTCAGAATGAGCATCTTTGTTATGGTCTCGATTTGAAATGACAGGATATTCCTAGAACAAACCTGTTTCTGTTGGGTTGCACTTACTGGTTTAGTGATGATACGAAGCCCAGTTTATTGCTTTCTTTTTTTTAATGTGTGTTTACGATCAACAGTTTTGTCTTCACCAGCACGTTATTCCGAGTTTAGAAGTTTCAGCAGTTTCAGAGAGCCGCAGCACACAGAGCGAAGCAGGAAGTTTTAAAGTGTAGTTTTCTTAATGTGTACGATGTTCTGACGAACTCCTGCTGGATGCTTCTTTGTCTTCTTGACACTTTCCTTGCAGCTTTTGTTTGGTAAGAACTGGGAAAGTGTCTTAACTCGGGTCACTGCGTCTGTGTGCGAGTCCTGCTCCTGCCGACAGTAAGCAGAGGCTGCAGCGGCAGAAATACAGACATTCAGCTGGCCTTTTGTTGTTGTTTTAAAAAATAACACCACTGTGCATTCACTAGCGTCAAATAAATGTGTTGATCATGGAAAAATCCTGAAAGTTATTGTGGAATTACTTCCTTCAAAATAAATGGGTAGTTTTCTATTTATGCTGGTAATGGTTGCATTTTGTTTCCAAAGACTAATCAGTATGCAACCGAATGACAGAGTTGCATGTTGGCTTTATATAAATAAGAATATGAAAACGTTAGCAGTAGCAGTGCATAATAGATTGTTAATACAACTCTTATGTTGTACCAGGGAAGCCATAAATGGAGCAAACATAGTTAAAATAACTAGAAAAACTAAAACGGTTCTGAATTGGTATTAAAGTTGAAGTGCTACACACGGTAGCAGGAGGTGTTTCATGAGGAAAATGGCCTTTAGAGGCCTGCAAAGTTGAATAAGATGCTTGATGTTGATGTAGGAAAGAACCCTGGCAGAAACTTTTGAACATATTGAAGCTGCTGCTATTAGTCTACAAGTTAGCTATAGCATTATCTTTAGTCTACACATAGATTTTAAAATTAGTTTATGAACCTTTCAACTAAAGCAGCGTCATGATGAGTTCCTTAAGCTTCCTGCTACATTTTCCTTTAGATAAATGTTTGATGAATCCTTCAGACTAGAATCTCAGCTTCATGTTGGATTTAATGATGGACCAATGCTAAGGCTTTCAGCTTCAGTTTTGCTTCCATGTTTTTAAAAAATCCTATTAAAATGCAAATATCATGTCAGTATCTTAATGAATAACATTCAGAATAGAGACATCAAACAAAACAATACACTTAGTAAATACAAATCATATATTTTGTGGCATGGAAATATCAATCTCTTTATAGTTATATTTTGAATGTCTAATAATGAATGAAATTACTTCTGTTAACTGGTTCAATCTTATATTTTAAATGTACTATTTTCTGAATAGTATGTTTCTGCAGCAAACTCAGTTGTTGTGCAGGTAAATTGTTTGTTCAGACAAATTGATGTTGTATAATTGTGACAATAATATTTAAAGTGTTTTCAGAGGTTCACTTTGTACAGTGCAGTTTCAGTGCAGGAGTCGTGTTGAAGAATTGGATTGTTTAAAAATATGGATTTGATTAATTTATTCTGCAGCTCAATAATAATAATACTGTAGCTTAAATTCTCTGTTTCATATTAAACTTTGCATCACTCTTGGCCAACCTGTTGCTTTCTGTTCTGTTCCCTCTTGCAGCTGTGTGTTATTCTGGAGCCCATGCAGGAGCTGATGTCCAGACACAAGACATACAGTCTCAGCCCCAGAGACTGCCTCAAGACCTGCCTCTTCCAGAAATGGCAGAGGATGGTGGCACCGCCTGGTAAACCGGACGGACCGGGTAGATTCATAACCGCACGGTCAGCCTGACATTTGCGTAACCGTCGCTTTCTCTCCCGACTCGACAGCCGAGCCGTCGAGACAGGCCCCCAACAAGAGGCGGAAGCGTAAGATGTCAGGCGGCAGCACCATCAGCGGCGGAGGAGGGGCCAATAACAACAACAACAACAAAAAGAAGAGCCCGGTAGCGGCTTCCCTCTGTCCAGCCAAGTTCCGGTCAGTACATCGTTGCCACCTAGTGTCAGCGCTTGGTTACTGCAGGTTTTTAAAACATGTTCATTCAGAGAGAGAGAAAAAAAAAAGACAGGGCCTGCACAATATCATTGTGGAATACAGCAATGGTGATATTGATTTGCACTTAAGCCCTATTTCCTCTACTCTGTTCCTGTTATTTTCCCCATCATCACATTGTTCTCATCACTCTGTGAGGTCTGACATCTCAGACGGTAAAATCTATATGTGTCTGTGTTATGAACCAGGAAAGCCTATTTGGCTCTAAAAATGTATAATTAGGATGCAAAGCCTAAGACAGGGCCAGTAAGGGTGCTTGAAATCCTTGAAAATGCTTGAATTTTAGCAAGGTGTTCTCAAGGTTTAGAAAGTACCTAATATTCAAACTCCACAGTTTAGGAATAAAGTGCAATCTAAAGGTCTAAATTTGGAAAACATTATTTATTGTTGAAACCAGATAGGTAGATAATGAAAAGACAATTACATTTTTTCCCTCTCTGTCCGAAATTGACTCAGACCAAACTTGCTTAGATTTACCAAAATTATTTCTGTTTGCTAAACTGCTAAGCCAGGAAACTTGGTGAGATTTGATTTTCAAAATATTTTTTTCTAGCTTTTTTTGAACTAATGAGTTACATAGGGTGTGTATAAGCCATATTGCACTTATTGATACTGTGCTGATGATCATAGTTTGATCAGCTCTTAAAAGAAATACAAACACCACTTGGAATTTATTTTGGGTTTATGGTTTCAATTTGAATTGTAAAAATTCTATAGAGTACAAAGGAAAACTCAAGTCTCCCTGCTAACAAAGCCCTGTGTCGTGACCGCAGGACGTGATGGTGGTGGGAGAGCCCACCCTGATGGGCGGGGAGTTCGGCGACGAGGACGAGCGTCTGATCACGAGGCTGGAGAACACGCAGTTCGACGCGGCCAACGGCATCGACGACGAGGACAGCTTCAACAACTCTCCGGCGCTGGGCTCCAACTCGCCCTGGAACAACAAGGCCCCTTCCAGCCAGGAGAGCAAGAGCGACAACCCCACCTCGCAGGCGTCCCAGTAGAGCCCCGGGGCGGGCCCCCCATAACCTCTATACAGACCCCTCTGTCAGCCCCCCCACCCTACCTCTATAGCCATGACTGCAGCCAAATTGGTCCATAGTCTGATTTGCAAACCAAACACAGCTGTAGCGCTCAGATTCACACCGCAGGTAGCCTGAAGGAGCTCCGTCTGTCCTCTGACTGAGCCAGAGAAATGTTTAGGCACTGTGTCCCAGCACTGTTTCTCTCTCTCTCTCTCTCTCTCTCTCTCTCCCCTTCTCCAACTTTTTACACAAAACGCCCCCGTCTGCTGTTGCTCGTTTTCATTTCCGGATGGGGATAGAGGTTGACACGACAGAGAAGTAGCAGGAATTTATTCCACACAAGAATCAAGTACACTAACCTATTGGAGACCAAACGCTCGCACGGAGGGGTGGGCGGGGCCTGTGGGGGCGTGGCTTCACGTTGGCGGCGAGTCGCTACCCGTAATCTAAGCACGGCTCCGGATTGTGGCCTGCTCTGCCGATGCAAAAGCCACCCTGCGTGTGTGAGCGAAAGTGTGTGTGCGTCTGAAGAGAAAACCTGAAGTGTTTATCTGTGGCTTTGCTGAAGCAGATGGGTCAGAACCGAGCGTCGGTTTTCAAAACTAACACACTAGTATGAAGGCTACTATTTTGAGGCACTAGGGCAATAACACACATGTATATTCTCACCCATGCATACACACCTAACGGTAAAGATCATGATTGAAGGATTCTGAGTGCCCCCAGTGCCCCAACCATCTCTGATTAGACTACAGTGATTGCAGTCTTTCAAATGGAAAGCATTTACAACACACAAACACACACACAGCTACACATTTTAAGAGTTTTTATACAGTATATATATTTCCCTAGAATGTTTTTTTTTTTTTTTTTTGTATTAAACGCCTTCATTTTAATTACTTTTCTTTTTATTTTCTACCAATACTGAAAAGCTACAGACCAAGGAGCAACGCAGGACTTTTATCCTCCTCTCCCCCTGAAATTTTTTTTTATTTTTTACCTTTAATCTTTTATGTTTATAAAAGAGAAATAATTTAGTGTGGATGTTTTTATTTTGTCTTTTTGTTCTTTTGGGGATTTTTTGTGTATTTGTGCTTGTATATTTAAGGTAGTAGCAAAGTTCTGTCTGACTGTAATAAAATGTATTCTTACTTAGATTTACCTAAAGCCATCCCGATCTAATGTAAAGAAACAAAAATAGGAAAAAGGAGAAAAAAACACTCATGAACCTGTTCCCTCTTGCCCCCTGCTGTCTTTCCTCCTTCCTCTTTTTTTAAATAAAACTTGTGTAAATTAAATTACAAACCCCTGGGGGTACAATGGCACCATGGAAAGAGGATTTTTCTTAGTTTTTTTTTTTTTTTCTTTTCTATTTATTTTTAAAAATTCACGCTTGTATTTTGATTAATCACAGCATCCTTGACAATTTTTCTGTATCTCGTCTTGATGTCGACGTGAATGTGCTCAATGGCTTTTAGTTTTCCCTGTAACCTTCCTGTTTCATCACTGGCTAAGAAACAATCTTTTGTTTTTGATTTTTTAAAAATGAGTTTTATGTTAAATTTCTCTTATTTGTACAGTCTTGTTTATAACCAGCAGTGTCGCTAGCCATTTTAACATTAAGTGCAGTCTGCATATTTTGGTAACAGTGCTGAGTCTGTAAAGTCCAATAGAGAACAGCTCTGTTATTGATTTGTACATTTGTTTTTTTTTTGTTTTTTGGGGGGAACTGATTCCAGCTGCATTTATGGTTGACTTTGAATGGTGACTTGTACCTTCTCCAAACCCTGTAGAGAAATCTTTGTTTGATATATATTTTTTTGATTTGCTTAGTTTCTGCCCTTAATAATTAATGTATGGTACCAATAAAAAGATACATTTTCACTTTAAAACTGGTGTGGATGAGGAATATTTGTAAATAATGTGAATGCTAGTAAGATCAGGATCGTCTTGTTTATGAGGTTTTGCATTTATCAGTCATGTTTACTTTTAATAAGTAATTTATGATTCCCGTTTAAGTATTGGTATAAGAGAGGAGCTCCTTTGTCATTACTACCCTTAAAAATGAGTAAGAGAAGAAAGTTACCTTCAGGCAGAGCCAGAAGAGGCTGGAAGGAATCCAAGCCTTCCTTGGATTCCTGGGTGAAGCGAATCAACAGGGGGAGAAGCTTTAAGTTTCCTTGTGGGGATTTGTTTTCCCCACAACGCTATCTTCAAAAAGCAAAACACGATGGATGAGGCTTACTCCTGGAGACGAAGATAGCAGAAACTCTTTAAAATTGCTGATCAAACATCACCAACCCGACCACAAAGGAAATCAGTCAGAGCATTCTTGAAAAGAAGGAAGGGCAAGCCCAAAACCAGAACACCAGTCAAACAGAAGGGCAAAATAAACAAAACACGTCAACCACTCTAACAACCACATCCACTTCCCTTCTCCAGAGAGCCTGAACATGCCATCTACAGTAAATCCAAAATAGTTTTTTCCCAGAAAACTCCACAGCCAGACACCGAGGGGACGCTAGTGTCCTCCAAAGATGACACCACAGTTATTGATCACCCGGCAAAACAATGATAAGGTTTCATGGGGGGAGGAAGTCAACAATCTTGCCAGAGTGGCGCAGAGAGAATAAACTGCTGGTCAGCGTCAATAAAACCGAGGAGGCGATCATTGATTTTGGAACAAAGAGTGACAAACGCCTCTAATTGAGCCGATGAAGAGTAAGTGAGCACGTTTAGGCCCTGGGAGTCATTATCACAGTGGCTTTGTCATGGTGATTACATCTTCAGCGTGTGATGAAGAGCCTGCACATCAGCTGTTCCTTTAAAGTGGAGCTTCAACACGACTTTGTCCGGCTTCTGGCCAGTGTGGCTTAAAGAAATTAGTTTTTATGTCATGTCTGACACACAGCGAAAACAGAAAGTCCTCCATTCTTAATTAGGAACTGCCTAAAACTCTCATAAATTTGATATATAAATAAAATTATGCTGTTATAAGAAAACGTTGATATAGGTAAAAATGTTTTTGTTTTTTTTGCACATATTTTATATTTGGTCAAGAACAGCAAATTTGACCAAACTTGTCGCCTAAAATCCAACTTTTGCAACAGGAAAGTCCTCATAAACACATACAAACCTATGTATGGTAAAGTACAGTCACGTTCAGTAAATTAGAATATTACTGAAAACTTTATTGAAGTAACTCACTTCACATGTGGACAGTTTTCAAGATGATACTTCAGTTCATTATGAAAGGTGTCTGCTAATGGGTAATAAAAACGCAGCATTTTAAACATTAAATTAGGCCAATTAAAAACATTTTAATACAGAAATGTGGATTTAATGAAAATATGTTGAAGGTTATTTCCAAATGATATTTTTGAAATATGGCATACGTGCATATTGAGGGAAGGCGATGTATGACATGTTTCTCAGTTTTACAATTTAAGAAGAAATTCTGAGCTGAGCAAAGTTAATTCTGCATTACATTTCATTCTGTGAGCACTTTTCCATTTAATTACTGTACATCTGTGAATCCAATTTGGTGCAAATCCTACGCACAGTTTTTCCTCACAGTAATTGTTTCGAGCGTTCAAAGCTCTCCCGTTTGTGATAAAGAGTAAAGAAAAAGAAAGGATTTCTAATTATTTAAAAGAAAACGTTAAGTTACAGAGAATTTTAGAAGGAAATTAATGAACAAACCTGTCGGACGTTAAGACCCTGGAGAGCAGCAGGATGCTAACAGGGCGCTAACAGCTAACTGCTGCCACAACAATTCATGAACGACATTACCACTGGCATTTGACTGTTTGACTGAGGTACGTACGTGGAAATTAACATATATAGACAGTAATACGCGGACATTTAACCAGTAATGACGCAGGCGTTTTGTCACTTAGCTCGTAACAGTTAAATCAGTGGTAGCTAACATAAATAATGATAGGCATCAGCTAGCTTAGCGTTAGCCAAAGCTGTGAAACATCTATATATGAAAGGCCCGATTGAGTTTACAGTTGGCCATTTAACGGGCTTGCATAGTGGAGCTTAATGGTTTTTCTGCAGGATGAAAGTACATGATGGTCATGGTTTCGCTTTTTGTAGTTTTAGGAAGATGGACTAGTTCAGTAGAACTGGCTTGTCAAGCTAACGCAAGGTAAGGTAGCTAGCAGCTGATTCCGACTAGGACTGATCAATATCCACTTCATCAGTAGCAGCAGCCAGTTTCAGCCGATCACTGATCAAACATACTTCAGTGTGCAGTCTACAACTTCTGTCAAGTAGTGTTCTGCTAACGGAGCAATTGAGAAAGTGCACTTGTGTTGGTGTAAATTATTAAAAGTCAGAAAAACATTGACTTTGGGAATTAAGTCATGAGAAGGTCGTTTCTGTGCTTTGCTACAGTCTCCTGAGTTAAATTATTCGTCTTTACTGATAGTTTGTGATCATAGTAAGTGAAGTGAGACAAATGGGATAATATGTTTGGAAATGTAACCAATGACAGGTTATTTACCTGTTGCTGAATCTTTGCATTGTTTACATTACACTCATGTCTGTTGATATTGTGCAGTCATCTGTCTAATCTCCCCCATATGAGCTTTATTATTTTAGGAAACAGGCTGCTAAAACAACTAACTCCTTTAGTAGTAGTACAGCTCCTAAAATATTTCTGTCTGTGTTATTTTAGGTACATTTTAACAGAAACCATAAACATGCCGAAAAGAATCAGATGTGTTATATCAATTATCTTCTTCTTATTATTATTAGCTAGCTATGGTTGAACTTATGCATATCTCAGAAGCATTATGACAAACATGTAAGAGGATTGAAACCGTCAGTGGTGTTGGTATCAGGTGTAAAATAACAAGACATTGCACATTTGCAGAGACTTTGTTTTTGGGATTCTTTGCAGCTTTTACAGTGCTGGTATTCCTCTGTTGTGATGCTACTGTGCTGAGTTATGAAATAAATCTTTTTTTCATGCCTTTGGTCATCCATGTTTCCGATTCTGTGGGAGAGGCCAGTAAAAATGATGTGTAAATGGGTGTGGAAAGGCTGTAAATGGTGATTGCTTCCAGCCATTATTTGTCACTTGGCAGCATAGTCGGTGACATAAATCCCATGTCAAACGTTTCCTGCAATAATTTCTGTATATTGAGAACTAGTCAGAAACAAGTAGAGTACACTATTAAGAGCTTACGAGATTGAATGACTTGATCAAGATACAGAGATCCAAAATAATTTACAGCCTCTACCTGCTGCCCTAAGAACCATTTTTGCTATGAAAAAGAGCTGCTGCTATTATATATTCCAATTTAAGCATTTGCTAATGACGGCTTGTTTTTGTGTGCCTCCTGATTTTGCACACTGTTTGCATACTAACTCCGTTTCCACTCTCTTTGCAGACTTCGTCATGTCTCAAGTTGAGAAGAAAGCAGGGCTGCTGAGGAGGACGTCATCCTCTAAAAAACCTTTGAAAGAGAAGGTGGTTCTGATGTACGATGAGATTTTTGCTGTGAGTGCTGCGGCAGGTGGTAAGAAGTGGTGGATGTTTTCAGAAAGGAGTAAATGTTCCTGTGCTGACAACTGCGTCCTTTCTATGCCTTTTTAGAAAGAAGACCCGGCTAAAAATAACCCTCGCTTCTGGGACGAGCTGTTTCTCATGAAGGTAGAGAAAACGCACTCCAGTGGAAATGTCTGCAGACATGATTGGAAATTTTGTCATCTGACCTGGTTGGCGTGATCGTGATGTGGACTGAAAATAGTAGTTTTGAGAGAAAAACTGCTGTCAGAAGCAGCTGCAATGACTCACAGGCAAAGATGTTTGCAAAAATCTGTTCCCGTGTTCAAGCTAAAAGAGGAAGTGCTGATTCACTCAAATCAGATTGAACGACAGCATGACTGTGTATCAATCTGCCAGGTGGCAACATTTCCATAATTTGCCCACATACTCAGTTTTACTGTATTTAAAACAGATTAAGTGACTTGGTTTTTTTTTTATAGGATTTTATTGTGAATTATTATTTTTTTGCCCCTGCTTGCTACGTTCTTTGGTTTCAGGTGAACTTGGAGTACCTGGAGTCCAAATTGGAGAGTGTAAATGGGGAGGAAGTCCAACGTATCCAAGACAACATCAACTCCCTGTTTCACCACTGCGTCCAGGCTCTTGGAGAGGAGCACCAGATCAAAGTAGTCAACGCCCTGCAGGTAGCTGCAGGATGTCCGTGCATCCTTAAAAAGTCTTGAATTAATGCATATAAATATCAAGGCCTAAACTGTCTTGAATTCATTAAAAAAATGGCCTTAGATGTATTAATCAGAGGCCATAATTGTCAAAAGCAGCTACTAACACATTCTTGCTGTCTGTTTTTTTTGTGTCTCTCATGGATAAGTGGAATTTTATCATCAGTTGGCTGCAGGATGTTTGTTTTCATCATTGACTCACATCCATATGGGGGCGAGCCCATTTTGTGCAAAACAATCATAATCTTGGTCTATGGGCCGTAGAGTGTGAGAAACACAAAGAGGCAGAAATATCACTGTTTTTGCTGCAGCAGAATCCCCCAACCGTTCCCTTTATTTATTGCTTTTTTTTTCTGTCTTAAATGTCATTCACGGTGGCATTAAACAGATTTTAAAGCATCTTAAATTTGACTCTCTGAAACCTGCAGACACCCTGAATTCATGCAGGGATGCTTGCGATCATCAAATCCGAATGTCGATTCGGCAGTAGATTAATTGCTTTAAGTATTTTTAAAAATATATGAACACTGGCCTTGCGAAGAGAAAGTGTAAGTACAACAAAAGCTATAAAAAGTGCTGCAAAATATGAAGGAAACCTATTTCTAGAACATCCAGTACTATAAAAAATTTGCTTTAATGGATAAAACAACTTAATCCAGTCACAGTATCCTTTCTAGTGTATATATTCAGGAAGGTTTTCACATCTTGCAGCAATCTCTGATCTCTGCTTATCTTGCCAGACGCTCTGCGCACTTTTCCGAGGGGTTCATCAGAAGAACAAGTCTGCATCCGGCTTCGACATTATTAACATGCTCATGGGCTTTGACAAGGCGGAGCAGAGGATGAAGGTGTGTGATACATCACCTTTAAAAAGAGAAGCCATCTGTGCAATAAGTAAAGTGCATGGGGATATATATATATAAAAAAAGAGCATAGCCTGACTGAAGCTGTTCTGTTTGAGTTGATTCAGATAGTTTGTGTCTCTTTCAGGACCTGATGGAGAGATTGGACAGCCTACTTTGTGGAGACAGCTCAGAGAGCCTCAAGAGCCTTTGCCTAAAGTTGTTACTGTGTTTGGTGACGGTGAGAAGAATAGATAGAATGTAAAATAAAAAAAAGCAACAACAAAAAAAAAACAACATACATTTTACCGTAATGTGCTTAAATATTTGCTTCTCATGCTGTTTAAACATGACTCATAAATGTGGAAAATTTATATTTCCAGGTAACAGATAATATAAGCCAGAACACAATTCTGGAATATGTGATGATCAACAGTATTTTTGAAGCTATTCTACAAGTAAGTGTTTTTCTTATGTAGTGATATTTGACACATTTTTTTAAAAACAGTTTGTGCCCTTTAGTGAAGCGATGCTTTAACTTCTTCTTATCGTCTCAGATTCTGTCAGATCCGTCCAGCAGAGGGCAGCATGGGTATGACGCCGTGGTTCTTCTGGCGCTTCTGGTCAACTACAGAAAATACGAGGTGAACAAAACATTTATATGTTCAACATGCAGAACAAGAACAACATCTGATGCCCACAATGCTCATAAAAGCCCAACTAAAAAATGAAATAGAATAAATACAGATTTAATGGAAAATTATATGGATGATAAGAGCATCAGAGTTTCTTTTTTATTTAAAATTAATAAACAAATGTAACCAGCTCTTTTTGTTCGAAAAGATCCTAAAAGCAAATTATTCTTTGTCGTTAAATGTATGAATCCTTTTTTCCCCAGAGGATTATTATTCACAAAGACTCTTAGATGATATGAATTAGGACAACATTTAATTTCCCTTTAGGAAAAATAAAGTATTTATGAATTTGAATTGAACTGAATTAGTTAAGCTATACCACGGTTTTAAAAATAGTGATTTCTAAGCCACAGAAGATCATGTAGCTTTTATGGTTTAAAGTTATTGTAATGCAAACAGAAAAAGTTTTGTGACTGGAATTTTCAGACATGATCTAATTGCTTTAATTTAAAAAAGAACAACAGGTATATGCCCTGCTGCCAGCTCTAATAGACTCATAGCCAATTCAAGCTATTCATGGTTTTGAATTGGTTATTATTAGGTTAATAATGTTAGAACTTTATAAATCTGAATCCGATGCCACTGAATTTATTTAAGCACTGCACAAATGATACAGCAGTGACTGTATAGCACTGTTACATATAATTCTATGCCACACTATGCAGATGTTCTGTCTGCACTTGTGAAGATACACTCACTTTGACACCGTAGCACATTGCCCAATGGAAAGGTAAAGCAAATAACAACATATGATACACATACTTAATATAGAGGATATGACTTTTTAAAATATTCCTTATTTCTTCAGGTCTGCTGTTTTTGATACTCCAAGTGTAATATTAGCCTATGTGTAATATCTGTGTTTTTCTCTGATTGCTTTTCTTTCTTCAGTCTGTGAATCCGTACATTGTGAAACTCTCCATTGTGGACGACGAGCCGACGCTCGACGTAAGTAAACTGTTGCTCGCTGTCTCTTCATTAAAGAACGACGGCGAGAAGCAGATCTGATGCAGTAGGCGACCTTTTCGTCCAGTAGATTGTTACATGTATCATCTCTGAACAGCTTATTGTATGTTACTCCCAGGGCATGGGCGTGGTCCTTCATCAAGCTCTGACAGAATATAACAGGTGAGATCTTTACATTTCTTCACATCACTCAAACTGGTTTGTAATAGTGTGTGTGTGTGTGTGTGTGTGTGTGATGAGGCTGCTGGTGTCTTCAATGTTTCTATTTTTGCTCTGATGAAGGACAAAAACAATACAAGTTATTTATATCCGGCAATTTGCTCTGGTGGTCTGTGATGTTTTTCCAGATGAGGGGGAATTAAAATGCTGTTTTGTGAAGAAGGTTTGGTCCGCCTGCTTTCAAAGACAGACGCATCAGAGTGATGGATGGTGGCTTTATGGAGCTGCTTGTTTTGCAGCCCGTAGATAATATGTTGGAGTGTTTTCTGTGGATGTGTCTGACTGTAAACATCGATCTCTGTTGTGCTGTTATGTGGCTCTCTCCTTTTTGGTTACAGATGTATAATTTCCCACTTTCTCCTGGTTGTTTTTATTTTTATTTTTATTTTTTTTACATTTTAGACAGTACAAAGATAAAGAGGAAGAGAACCAGGGCGGGTTCTTCTCAACTCTCACTAGTATGGTAGGTTCCACTTTTATCTCGTGGTTTTAAAATAAACAATTTTTTAAATGCCTAGTTATGCTGTTATCTTTTTCTCCACAGGTGGGCAGCATGTTTATAGCAGACGTTGATGAGAAACTCTCTGTACAGTAAGTTCAGTGTTTAGTATGTGTTTGCTCCCATTGTGAATCTTATTGCTGCTTAAAAAGACCCATAGAAATAAACAAATATGCAGTTATAAAAACATGGATTTTACTTGATTTTTGTCTGCTTTTTTATTATTATCTTTTTTCCTTAAATAAATTAAAAATGACAGAAAGTATCTTTACAAAAAATGCTTTTATTTCATTCATTGCTTCTGTGAGTTAATCTTAATTCAAAGTCAAAATAAATAGAAGCTGTGAAAAACACTCGTCAAACAAGATGCTTGTTCTCAGGTGGTCTAACATCAGTCTGGACTATGGAGTCCTCTAGTGGGAAAAAAATATCCAGATAATTAAATATGATTAATTGATAAAATTGATTTCACCTGCAGGGAGTCTTAACTTCTGTTTTAGCCAGAATTATCTGGACAAATAAAGCCTTGTTTTCATTTATAATTAATTGTGTTCATTTTGAAACATTTCCTTTTCCAACTTCCAGGACAAACGAGGCAATTCTGCTGGCGCTTTACGAGGCGGTCCACCTGAACAGAAACTTCATCACAGTGCTGGCTCAAGTAAAGGAACATTTTCGCATTAATTGCTATTTATCAGAGCAATTCTTCTGTCTCCAGTGTTTCTGATCTGGCTTTAACTGTTGCTGCCTTTCGCATTCAGGAATCTTTGTGTTTCTGGTCTCTCAACAGAGCCATCCTGAGATCGACATCGCAGTCACACCCACCACTCCAACAACACCAACCACACCAACAACACCACTCGGCACGACACCACCCTCCCTAGATGGTAAGAGACTCACTTTTATGTACAGAGTGACACGAGCTGTGACAATGCTTCTGTTTTGAGAAGTGGAACCATTGCATTTAAAAAGTGCTTATCTAGTGTTAAATAGTGAAAAGTTCCCCAAAAGTATCTTAAAAAGTTTTTCTTCTTACTTAAAACTGCAGTAGCATGCACATGAAGTTGATTGACAGCGCTAAGACCCGCCTCCTGGCTCTGATTGGTTGTTGCTGACACTGTGTTGTGTTCCTGTAGATGGCAGTAGGAGCACAGGGAAGACACAGATGAGCTAATATTCTTAATAGATTTTGTGTCTAATTTTATGCTATCGGGACAGTTAACAAATATGTTAAAAAAAAAAAACCCAAAAAAACATTTTTATATTATCTACTGCAGCTTTATGTTTTTTTTAATACACAGATAAAATCTGTGTATATAATAAAGTTAACTTTTTTAAATTGCAGAAGCGCCTGTCTGTTCACGTCTACTCAACATTTTTATTACATCTTAAAGAATCGATGAGCAGACTCATAGCGCTCACAGCCATACTAAGTACACCGTCAAAATAAAATACCTACTTACTGTACAGGTAGAAGTTTATTATGCAACAAAAATTATGAAGTAAAAACCACATAATTACATTGTAAAATTAATTTTTTTCAGAAAATAATACACGGCTATCACTCCAGGTTTTGTGGAAGCCGTTTCTTGTCACTGGCATGTTCAAAAGCAGGTCATTTCCAACACACACGCCGTCTGACTGTTAAAAGCCGCTCCTTTCTCTGCCTGGCTCTCCCTCTATTTCTGCTTTTCCCTGTATAAAATATTTATGTTCAGCTTCAAACACAGATATGCGTGCCACACGCAGACCGTCTTCATGCCATTTCACAGAAGCTTCCAGTTAAACCAGACTCAGCCAGGCACACGCGTGTTGCTAATTACGTGTCCTGAAAAAGCCCACACTTCTAAGTTGTACTTCTGGACCTGCAGTAGGCTAAGAATGAGTGTTTGTTTGGGAACTGTAGATTCCTGTCTTGACCCGGTGGTGTAATAAAGCTGCAGTAACTAGATAAACAAGTTTAGTTTTTTTTGCAGAAAAAAAACTCCTTTCTATTGGCTGCACACATTTCCTTTTTCGCATAAATATGTTAAAATGAAGTTTAATTTTCTGCTTATTGTGCAGTGATGAATAACCCGGAGCTGCCCTTGGATCCCAACCTGCAGACCAGCAACCTTCTCATTACCTTCCTCAAGTATGCTTCTATCGTAATGCAGGATACTAAAGGTAAACAGAGAACCTGACGTCTTTCTCTTGTCTTTGCCTCAAGTCATTCTTCATTCTCCTGTCTGATTATCTACACTGTCCCTTGTTTTAAATAGTCATACTGTGTTTAATTGTTGCGGACAGGAGAGGAAGATAACAAGCCTTTCAGAGTGACTCACTTCCAGCTCTGGTTCAGAGCCAGAACCCATCTTAGATCCAGTCCTTTTATAGAATAGAAATAGAAACAGACTTTATTGTACCACAGTGGGCGAAATTTAGGTGTAACAGCAGGAACAAGATATGTGCGTTCACACGAAAAATCAAACAGTGTTACGTTTTTTTTGTGTTTTTTTTAATATCGAGTTCCTTTAAATCTCTTTTTGTCTTTGACAACCGGTGCATTAACTCATCTGATTGGTTGGAAACCAAGAGTGGCTTACATCAGGTGCTGAAGGCTCGATTACTGAGGATGAGCTGACCAGTTTAAACAAGCCAACAATCGTGTTAGAATTGCACAGAGTCTGGGCTGTAAGAGAGGAAAGAGAAACTTCAACCTCAGCTCAGAGATGTCATGGATTTAAAAAAAATAAAATATTGTATTCAAATTTATATCAGTCGTTACTACTGACAGTTTTGTACAAAAATGCAACAGTGTTATTACAAGATGAAAGACATTTCACGTCTCCCTTATGTTTGTCTGCTGTAAGTAATGTTATTATTATTAGCAGTAGTAGCAGTACTGATAGAAATATTTGGATTAATAATGTACATAATAATATTGCAGTAGTAGTACATGT
Source organism: Poeciliopsis retropinna (assembly GCA_010277075.1). Classification (NCBI taxonomy): domain Eukaryota; kingdom Metazoa; phylum Chordata; class Actinopteri; order Cyprinodontiformes; family Poeciliidae; genus Poeciliopsis; species Poeciliopsis retropinna. The sequence goes on from VMRM01000013.1 coordinate 5,294,198, forward strand.
ACATCAGAATATCCTGAATAACTTCAATACATTCTGGCACTTATTTGAAAAGATGAAGCTTAGGGTGTATAGATTGTATAGATTCATAACAAACAGAGTGAAATATTTCAACTCTTTAAGTATAATACTCTGAGTATGCCTTACAGATACTGAAAACCCCACATTCATCCTTTAAGATATTAGAATATTACATAAAATCAGAAAAAACCCATTTAAAACTGAAATGTCAAACTTGCTGAAAAGTATATTTTCATTTCAGTTCAGTCAAAGCTTGGGTTGCATCACTTAATGTGGCGCAGTGTGCAGTACCCGTCTCACTAAATGAAGTAGAGATAAAATCCCCATCTATCAGTCTGCAAGCAAACTGATAGATGGAGCATGAAGCAGACAAACCCGGTTGTTCTGAGAAGCACAAATATCTGGACAAAAATGAACAAACCAGGCAGCGTTAGCTCCCTTTTGAATGTGCTGATGACAAAATCATCCTCAAACATATAGTATATGTAATAAAGATCAAAAAATATATTTAAAATTGTGTGTGTGCTTCTGTGGCAAAAAATATCCCTGAGAATGTTATGACAGATCAGACTAAGGTCATGATGGACGGGAAGGTTTAAGGCATGCCAGCAGTGTCTGAATCAAAGTTGTCTCAGAATCATTTTTGTCATTAAGAGGCGTTTGTGTATTTACAGATGAGCATCGACTCAACAGCGCCAGACTGTGCCTGATCATCCTCACGTGCATCGCTGAGGTGGGAGCTTCCCCTCTGCTGTAAGCTTCGCATCCGTCCGTATTCTCCGAACGTCTGAACGCTTCTGTGTTTGTCTGGTTTCACCACAGGACCAGTACGCCGACGCCTTTCTTCATGACGACAATATAAACTTCAGAGTCAGCCTCCACAGGATGGTAAGTTTGTGGTGCGCAACCGCTTCTGCTCGTTTGAGTCGTTTTTATGTGACGTTAAGATTTAAAATCGACTTTTCGGTGGTGTTGAATAGGTTTTATGTTAGAATCTGCAAAGATAAAGCTTTTAAAGCGATTTTATTTTGTTTTTCTCAGCCGATGAGGCACCGGAAGAAGGCGCCGGGTAAAAACATCCCTTCACGCCCGCTGGTTTGTGCTGTTCTAGGTAAACATTATTCAACCGTAATCTCCCATCTAATTTGAAAATAACGTTTTAATCATTTAAAACATAGAGGTCTTGCTGTATTATATGTAATACTACAGATTCAAGAAAATAGATTTTTTTTCCCAGCTCAATGATTTTTGATGCCTTGCTTTTGTTAGCTTTTATGCCACACATTGTATAGTGTAGTCATTATGGGTTAGCTTTATTTCTCATTATCCGTCTTACCTTTTTCTACAATATCCTTTAAAAGAACCGTTTTTATTTTACTCTCTCTACTAAACTAAACTCAAACTTGTTTCTTTCGAGGTTAAACTAAGTTATTTCTTTCTAACAGTCTTGATTCCCCCCCTGCTCTTGCATGTAGATCTTATGGTGGAGTTTATCGTCACTCATATGATGAAGGATTTCCCTATGGATCTATACTTGTAAGCACACATTCAAAAAACAAGGATATTGTTGTGATTCGTCTATTATTATGTTTTCTTGACAACAAGTTTTAAATCATGATTTTCTTTTGAAGGCGCTGTGTTCAAATCATTCACAAACTGCTATGTTACCAGAAGAAATGCAGAATCAGGCTACACTACACCTGGAGAGAGCTTTGGTCAGGTAAAGTTACCTCCCTTTACTTTTAGCTGTGTGTGTTTGTGTGTTTTGTTTTGCTGAAATAAAGCAAAAACAACAAAAAGTGTTGTTGTTTAGCACAGTGCAGAGGTGCATTAATTGATTAAAAAAACATAGATCTACAGATTTTGACAGGCAGGTCAATGAGACTGATCAGGCTCTAAATTGGCTGATCGTATTATATCGTATTGCATTTTTGAACGGAATAATTGTTACAAACGGGTGTTGCAAAAAATCTTTAGTTTAAAGTGACTTAAAGAAGCACTGACAGCTGATTGCTACATAACCACACACATTGTACTGAACCACAATATTATAACAGTCTTGAGACTTTAATGATCAGACCACATGGATATATTTATTATGCTGCCTCTGAACTTCGAGTAATTCTGTTTTGGCAGAATAAGCCCATTTTCTTCTTAACTCGATGCGGATGCTGTTTTGAAGACGTATTGCATCATTGAGGTTGAACAATGACTCTCTGGAAAGATCCATCCATCCTGGAGGCCTTACTTTTAGCTGGGTCAACACACAATAGAGTAACATTTCAGCTTTGTAATGGCTTCATCGCGTCTCATTGGAATACAAATTTCTCTAATCAGACCAATAATCACATTAATTCCCCGAGTAACACAGGCTCGCCCCTCTCGCTGGCGATAACAGCTTAACGGAAAATAAACCCGGAGACGAAAAATAGCCGAATTAAAACGCCGGATGCTTTTATCTTCCTTCGGTGTGTTGTTGTGTCAGCTTACGTTGCCGTTTGTTCTGAGCAGGCGCTTGTTTTAGGTGCCATGGTGGGTTTTGTTTTCCTCGGTAAAAGCTTGCAGACGTCCTTGATTTGGTGTTGAAAGGTTCCTCAACACCCCCTCCTGAGATTCATTATTCTCCTTAATGAAGATGCCCACTGAGAGGCTGCTGCTATCTGCCTCTGCTGAGAGACAATACTCCTCATTATTCCTTTAATGCGAGCATGTCTTTCTCTCTACTCAGCTCTCATCAACCTGCTGAAGTTCCTGCTGTCAAATGAAACAACACTACTGGCCAAGCACAACATCTTTCACCTGGCCTTGCTGGTGAGAAATGCGGACACACACAAAAAGTGGTGATGGGAGATTTATGGATGTTTGCTGTATGCAGGCGTGGGGCACCGCTGACTAAGAAAGTTGGTTGCACTAACCCCAAAGCGCTAATAATAATCATTAGTTATGCTATACCAACACAGTCTTTTGCAGGAGCTGACGCTAAAAACTTAAATTCAAACCATATCAGTTTAATTTTGACATAATTTACACCTTTCAAAATTCCCTTAAATGTCGTGTTTCTGACAATATCTTGTTCTCTTGTGTTTTATTTTGCTCCTGTGTGTTTCTTTTATTAAATAAAGTTATTGGGGCAAAAAGAGAAAGGAAACAGAACTGCAGTGTAAACAGTCTTCACCCATTTCAAAATAAGAGCATGAATATAAACGTCTAACTACTTGAATTCTTAAGTCGATAAGCAAAACTTCAACACGCATGTCAAACTGTTAGCGCTTTAGATTGTATCCAGAAAGAGGAATTCAGGAGAAGCTAGATGTGCTGAACGTTAGCAAAAGCGCTAAACAAATAATTTGTTCTGCTGTTGGTGCATTAGTGGGAGAGTTCCCACCGCTGTTAGGGTGACTTCTGAAGAACAAGATGGTTCTTCAGTACAAATTTAGTTTTTCTTACAAATCCTAATTTTATGTGCTTCATATGTGATTTCCCTGAATCTTGTCTCCTTTTCTAGGTGGTAAACTTGTTCAACATGTTCATAACCTACGGAGACACATTCCTGCCCACATCCAACAGCTACGACGAACTGTATTACGAAGTTGTCCGAATGCACCAGGTCTTTGACAACCTCTACTGTATGGGTACGTTTGAAAACCTTTTCATAAACCATGGGGCAGAGCAGAATCACAAGACCTCTCTAGCAACCTAGCACCAGTTTAGCTCTGGAAACATGCTTCAGTGTCTCTTTCTAAAAAAGCGGGACGTGAATTATGGGTTAATTTACAGAAAAGGGAGGAGGCTGTCAGATCATGTTTTTTTTCCTCCTCTTCCCTCCAGTTTTGAGAGTATCCACCAACACAGGACAGTGGAAGGAGGCAGCCAGCAAAGTCACGCACGCCCTCGTCAACATTCGGTAAGGACGCTCGCCCACTTGAGTGAATAAACACTGTGGATCACCCTGAACACAACGCTCCCACAGGACAGCGTCGAGCTTTAGGAATGCTTTTCTTCAGCAGGGACAGGGAAGCTGGTTAGGGTTGAAGAAACGATTGATGAAGTTAAGTATTTTGCAGCCCTGGAAGCAAACCTGGCGACCCGAACCTGACCCAAAATTCAGAAGGGATCGGGCCAAAATTATTGGCTTAACGGTCGGGATGGGCTCGTTTAATAAGCCTGTAGTATATACAGAAAGGAGAAAACTAAACGAGTATGTACAAATTATGTTAGAGGGGTACATAGTTTACTGCGTTGAGAACGTAAGGAAATAAGATACAGATCTTCATTAGCGCAGTCCACAGCACAGTAAATAGGCATGCAGCTCCGCATGCACAACAAAAGAACAAAATCTAAAAATGGAAAAAGTTACACAGCTTATTCAAATAATGGTATAAAAACGAAAGCAATTAAACCTTCGTTAAAATAATATGTCAAGTTTACTTGAGGCTCGGATCGGACTGCATCTTCAATGTATTTTTTTCATCTCATGTTTTAGATGGTCCAGAACTAAACCCAATTTATAATCTGTCAGGAAAACAGAAGCCCACTGAGGCTCTCCGGCCGATTTGTGAAGATGAGCAGACCCCGACACATTGCAGCTGTGACTATATCTCCATCTTTTTCCTTCCTCCTACAACAATGCATTAGTTTGAGAGGGCTTAGTGTATTGTTTTAAGTCTAAGTAAAGTACCCGTAAGTTTGAGCTTGTGACGTGACAAAATGGTAAGAATTTGAATTGGCATGAATACTTTTGCTTTCTCAGAGAACCGACGAGTTGATTTAAATGCTCCGACCCAGAACCCGAAAAGACTATTTGACAAAATAAAAGAATGAAAGCGGAGGAGGTTATAAAGAGTTCAGTTAGACGACCAAATGAACTCAAATGAAGGAACTGATTCAATTTGGCCTCCATTAGTTTTCTCCTGTCGTCTCTTTGTGCTCACAGAAGAATTACAGTGACAGAAAAATCTCTCCAGTTCTGTCACGCTAATATATTTGATGTATTATCCACTCCAGACTAACACAGGATAAGCCATTTAATCTCCCAGCCATGCTTATTGAGTCAACTTGTATTTGAGCTACCAAGCAGTTTATTCTTCAGACTGAGAGCTAATGCTGAAGAGCAATGTCTCTGAATGTACATTTGTGGCTCTCTGTTGACTCGCTCAGGCTCACAGAGACAGTAAGGAATGCTGGGAGTGAGTTATGAAGTCACCAGACTGACTGCTGCTGCTGGTTTTTACCACTCAACTGGTTCAGTTTGCATCTGAACTGGTTTAATAAGCGAGCTTTAGGTTCAAAGGTCAGTTTGGAAAATCGCTGTTTATAGAAGTTTCATCACTCTGACTGTAGATCTGCTCAGTAGGAACAAAAAAAAGGAGAAACCTTTAAAGGGGCAAAAACTCACAGCGTTGTAAATGTTCTCAAATTAAGATCGTTTTTTGTTTTCAAAATATTTTGTGTTAAATTATGCTACTGTGCTAGAACATTTTATTATTTTTAAGCTTTTTACACATCTTTACAAAGGCTGTCAGTGACTATGAAGCAATCTATCTTCCTAATGTCTGTATATTCAACCTTGAGAAGTCCTCTAGCCTCTTTACTTCATTTCCTCTTTTGTCTCTGATGGACACATTTGCTGTTAGAGCAGATTCTCTAGTGTCTCTGATGAATTGAGTTCTTTGTAAGGTAGTTTATCCTCTTGTGTTAACACTTTGGGAGGTTGCTTACGACAATCCTCGTCAGATGAAGTGATAAAGTCGTACCTTCAGTAGTTCGGTATGATGGATTGCAGTCAGATTTCTGTTTGCGTTAATCTGAAGCAGATGTGATTTAAACCTTCTCGTTCGCCTGCCGCTTGTCCCCTAGATTTTAGAGCCAGATTTATTTGGCTCTAAAATCTGTTTCCATGCCAACAGATAATTGGGATTCCTGCTGGGTTCCTGTTTGAAGTTTGGTATGATTTTCCATTAATTAGCTCAGATCAGTGATTGGCTATGTTAACGTTCCTCATGCTCAAGAAAAACTGAAACCTCCAGTTTTTCACATTTGTACATGAATGTTAGTGAAATATTTTTCTATATGTCATATTTGGAAATGTTATGCCAAATTATTATGTTGTTTACTTTAAATATTTTAAATGTATTGTATAGTTTTTAAAGGAAAGTTGGGATCAGCAAGTCAGACCTCAAATAAATCAACGTTTGTCTCCCACCTTTTCCACACTGCTCAAAACATCAACAAAATTGGCAGCGAGTTCCCATAAAGGAGACATTTAACATATTCTGTCTTCAACTTTTCAGTAAGCCTCTTTTTGTTTTGTTTTTTTTATCTTTCAGTGCCATCATCAACCATTTTAATCCGAAGATTGAGTCGTACGCTGCAGTGAACCACATCTCCCAGCTGTCAGAGGAACAGGTAAACAAAAGACGCTTCAATTCTTTTAACTCTGAATACGAGTTTGCTCTGCAACATCCTTGGATTATTTGGGTTTTGACGTGTCTGAAATCTGACCAAGTAATCCCCAATCTATGAGATTAAATAAACTAAAAACACAGGAAACATTGATAATGGCATGTAATGGAGATTCTCTGCATTTTATTGAAAAAAATAAAGTCTATAGATTCAGAATTAGCAACAATTGGGTGCCAGAAATGCACAAGTCAAACTCTGTTTGTGATGATGGTGAGACATCTATCACAGGGCATTTCTTACCGTGCTTTCAAGGCAAATCTAAAAATAAGATTTAATATGTTTAAAACATCTCTTCCCACACTTCTTGTAAATAGTTACATTTCACATCGTCCGTCTGGCTTTGAGATTCACTAAAAGTGAGAAGAAGTAATTAAAAAGACGCAGCTGGACAACTTCTCAACCGCTAATGTGTTTCTTAATTACTGTTTGAAGAGTATAAGAAGGCGCGCGCTTTATTTGGGCCCGACTACAGACATTTATCATTTATGTGAAAACTGTGAGGATGGAAAGCGCCGCCTGGAGACTTCCTTTTTATTCCCACCTGATAGGAGAGTAATGGATTTGTTCATTATGTGCTCTAATTACCTCTGTGCTTTTATCTGCTGGATTTATTCACAACAATGGGGAGAACAGCAGAACTTGTCCTGGGCTTGAACTTGCAAACGTTTTTGTTTCTCCACATCACGTTCATCCCCGCTAATACATAACTTATCACATCTTAGGCTGCTTTTTTGTTTGTTTGTTTTACATTAGTTCAGTTTTGAGGTGTTACAAAAATAATTTATGAATTGTGTTGCTTTTTCTTTTTCTAAAGCCCCGCCTGTCTCAGTTAAGGTCAGAGTTTATGATTCAACCTTAACCAAGAGACTGATCAAGAACACTAAATCTGATCAAGTATTTTTGGTCTAGTTTTGAGTGAAAATATCTGAGTGCACTTGACATAAGATAAAAGTAACTTACACGTAACTTTTCATCAAAATATAAGAGCTTTGTTTAAGTCAATAGTTCCTTAATATTGAATTTTTTTTTTTTAATCTATGTTTTCCGGATTATTTCACATATAACAAGACATTTTTCCATGTTGCAAGTGAAATAATCTGTCAGTGGAACTGCTACCTTTTCAATATGTTTTCTGAATATATTCAACATATGTTTACTATTTGATTTAATGGATTTTATCTGAAGATATAAAAAAAAAAAAACATTGCAGTATTAGATGTATTACATCTTTTGGGCTTTTTATGTTATTTTTACTGTAACAAGAACAAAAGAAAACCAGAAAAATCAAATGAAATATTGATGAAAGCCTCCAACCTAACAAAACAAAACTCTGCTTTTAGCAGCCGTACTGTAGATGAATTTAGAAACTCAAAGAGGGGCCAAAGGAGGTTAAAACCCTGTCCAAACCTCCTGACTAAGCTTTTTGCTTTATGCTGACCCTTGTGTCAGCACGCAGGTTTTACTGAACAGTAGTGAACACTGGTGCATAATTTTAAAAAGGGTCATGAAGGAAAATTTATCCCAGTTTGATCCTTTAAGCCACACAATGTCCCTGGCTGCACATATAAAAGGATGATCAGTTAAAAAGATGAAAAATATCTAGTTCAGGAAGTGCAGTAAGGTGAAAAATGTGGAAAGTAATGAATGATTGTGAAGAAGCCAGAAATACAGCATTAAATCAGAAAATGAAACACAATGAAATGAATAAAGGTTTCTAAACGCATTTCATTCCATTTACACTTTGTTCAACTGGTCGGGAAATGTACAACATGTTGGTAAATCTTTATTTTCGATACCAGCAGTCAGATATCGACCAAAATCTTTCTATCTATGCCTCTCTAGTTCCTATCTTTTCATTTTTAGAAGATGTTTTCTTGATTTGGCTTTTGCAGTTCTCATCTGTTGCTAGGCACCCACGAAGTTTTCTCAGATATTTCATTTTTCCCCAGAATGAAACATAGGGTGACCTTCTGTATGGTTTTTGTTAGTAATGTGATGAAAGAACAGCTCCTTTGGGACATGTGGCATTTCTAAAGAAATTAAAAACACTAAAGGGAAAACTGTAGTTAACCGATCGTACGATTTACTGAACAAAATAGTCCGTGGTGGAGAAAGTACTCAAACAATGTACTTAAGTAAAAGTACAAATAGACAGACTCTAGTACAAGTGAAAGTACCACATTAACATTTGCTCTTAAGTAAAAGAAAAATAGTTCTGGCTTTTTAAAATACTTAAGTATTAAAAGTAAAAGTACTTGCTGCATGTAATTCCTAATCGCTAATACAATGTAATTAAGTGTACCTATCATATACCTATCATATTTAATTTCAATACATCAAAAATACATTTGGTGCTTATGCTGACACACGCATAAACACTGAATTCACATCACACAAGATCAAACGACTTCACTGTGTTTTCTGTGAAATATTATTTATTCATGAATTCAAACAGAAATAAAACCTGGCGATAATAAAAAAAATGTTCTTGCTTAGTTTTCCATTTTCCATTCTCCAGTTTTTCCTATTAGTGGTTGGAGCTCAAACTTTGCTGTACAAATGTTTATGTTTTGTTTTTTTGGGGGTTTTTTGCACACGTGTAGCAGTGAGGCAGCGACGCTGTGACAAAAGAGCAGGCGGAATAAGGAATAGAAGATGTGTGGCCATGAATATTTTAACGGCGCACTTCCAGAGAGGCTGAAAGAGAAACAGCAAGCAGAACAGGAACTATTAGGCACTCGCTGTGAATAAAAAAACTAACATTTAATTGGCTTTTAAATTGAATAAATAACAGACAAATGTTTGTTAACGCTGTTAGGTTCACATCTGTTAAATCTGACTGTATCGGCGTTAAAAAAGCTTTGAACTGTGCAGCTCTGAGTCCACTGGGGCCAAAACACGGGAACAAGCAGAAGGGACTTTGAGCGTTCAGCTTGTATGTATTTGTTTGAGGTCTCTTTGGATTAATTATTCATGTAAGTGCATCAAAAAATGAATCAACAAAATATATTTTTTAAGAGTCGAGTCACCTGTTCTCATCGAAACCTCTTCAGGCGCCCGCGAGTGAAACGAGGGATTACGCAGGATCCAAAGTGTTTTACGAACTCAACAATCTATGCAAGTCGCCTTGATACAAAGGAAAAAAAAAAGCATTATTTATGCTGTGGTAGAATAAAAAGATACAAAAAGCATATTCAGTAGAAATTGTATTCCAAAGAACTGAAAACTGAAACAACTTTCATCTGCATAATAACAGATTTAAAGCTGCACTGCCCTTTGACCTCTAATAGCAGCCAGATTATTTTCAGTTTCTCATTAATTAGGATTGCTGGTTAGTCGAGGATTAACCAATCCATTCATTTCGTCATTTTACTATGGCTATCTAATGTTTTCCTCATGTAAAGAAAAAAAAAGCAGCAACAAATAATTTAGGTCAAAAATTGAGGATTAATAGAAACTATGAAATGTAATTGAAATGCAGAGAGATTGTTGATTAATCTGGGCAGGATTACTGTCTGTTAATGACACTTAGTTGCCAGGTTGGTGGGGGGCGTCTGTACCCCTCACCAACTCATGTGGAGCATTGCATCTCTCCACATGATCCTTCATGAATAAAATAATGCAGTAAAGTATTTAAAAACTCATCAATAATTTATATTTCCTCTCTCTGTTCCACCGTGTCACCCTGAGACACGGGAATTTATTTTAATCATATACCGTAGCGGTTTGTTTTCATGACCCGTATTTCTCTTATTATTATTATCATTATTTATTTGCTTTTCACCTGTTTAGGTTTTGGAGGTGGTCCGCTCCAACTACGACACGCTGACCCTGAAGCTGCAGGACGGTCTGGACCAGTTTGAGAGATATTCAGAGCAGCCAAAAGAAGCTGCGTTCTTCAAGGAGCTGGTGAGAGACCAGATGCGCTCGTGGATTTGTCTCTCCCCTCATCCAGCCCCGTTACCCAACCTGCTTCAGTTTTCCCCCCATCCATCCTGTCAGTTATTAAATTTTCCACCTGTCTTTCTAACCATCCATTTGTCTGCAGTTTCCGTCTGTCCATCCTTTGTCCTTTCATACATCACTCTATCCGTCCGCAGCCTGTCAGTCTGTTGATTTTACAGTGTCCCTAATTAAAGTGTTTTGTTGAATTTTTGTAAATCTTCTATCAATGTAGTTTTTTCTTTAGGCAGTCACACTTAAGCAAGTTTGAAACCCTGCTCTATAATTAATATCATCTTTAGTTACTTTGGTCACTTTGAGACCATCCAATTAATTTGAGATTAATAACACACCTGGGAGGCGTATTGTTTTTTTGTTGGGTGTTTTTTTGTCAAATGTCCAGTGTGACGACTGGGAGGTTTTTTTTTTTGACCACTTTTTAAACTATTAAGATCTGATTAACTTTCATTTACATTTAAGATGCAAGTATTTTTGGTAACACCTTATTTGAAGGGGTGTGCATAAGACTGACATGATACTGTCATAAACATGATATAACATCTGTTATGAACATGAAGGAGTCCTCATGAATGTTTGACTGTTGTCATGAAGCATCCTTTGGTAAATAATGACACTTTTAATGCAACTTTTAATAGAACTTTGCATTAAAAGTGTCATTATTTACCAAATGACACTTCATGACAACAGTTCATGAAGACTCCTTCATATTTATGACCATTATGTTTATGATAATGTCATGTCGGTCTTATGCACCGACATGTTAACCCTTCAAATAAAGGGTTAACAAATTTTTTAAATATTGTGTCTACATAAATGTAGAAATAACATATTTATTTCAAAGATTTTTCAAACTACCAAGTCAGAAATGCGTTCAAGAAACAAACAAGCCGCTTGTTGCCGCCCACGGCCTTTTCTTGGAATAATTTAGCTTTTGGAGCGTAGAAGGCCGTGTGTGTGTGTGTGTGTGTGTGTGTGTGCGCGCCAGGTTTTCATATCCTTATAGGAACCTATTTGTGTCTACAAGGTGGGGTTACAGGGACCATTGCTCCTTGTGGGTACATTTTCTTGGTCCCCATGAGGGAAATTGTTGATTTTGGGTTAATACTTTGGTATGTGATGGTGAGGTTTAGGGTAAAGGTTAAGGTAAGGGTTAGGTATGTGATGGTTAGGGTTCGGATTAGGCATCCTGCATGTTTTAGTTCTCTCCCTGGTTTAACGCACCTGGATCCGATGATGGCTCATTAGAGGGTCTAAGAAGAACACTGACATGCTGAAAAGGTTGTTACTACCACCAGGGACAGAACTAAAACGTGCAGGATGCTGGCCCTCAAGGACTTTGGACACCCCTGGGTTAGGTTGTAGAAATTAATGAAAGTCAATGTGAAGTCCCCACAAGTGATGAAGTCCCGACTGTGTGTGTGTGTGTGTCCTTGACTCGGTGGGAGTGTGTTTTCTCTCTGGTGACAACTGTTTCTGTCTGCAGGTGCGCTCCATCAGTCTGAACGTGAGGAAGAACGTCTCTCTGAACACGCTGAGTCAGGACGTGCTGCTCAAAGAGTTCTCCACCATCTCCTGAACATTTGGGTTTGCCTTCAAATGCATGTGGACCGTACACACACACACTCATACACACATACATGCAGCCATCCCACAAAGACCAGACAAGTCCTCAATGGTTCTTTCCATTTTCACAACCTTCGTCCGTGAACCAAGCGGTGGAAAACCGACGGATGCCGCGCCGACTCACCCGGAGGCAGCAGTCCAATCCCTGTCCACGCTTTCTTCTTCTGTGGTTCTGGACGTGTCTGAATGCAATCAGCTGGACTGTTACTGACAGGGGAATAAGAAGTATTTCTCCTGCTGTTCATATAATCCCAGTTCGTGAGATTTTAGGCTTTCCATGGTGATGGTGGTTCTGAGCCGTGTTGATTAGAGTGACTTTTGTTGATTTTTAGGTTTTTTGCTCTTGAAAATCTGGAGTGGAGTGAATGTAAAGAGAAACAAACCTCTGGTTCTTGGACGTATTTTCTACTTTTATTTCTGATGAAGCGCAGAACAATAAGGTGACTGAGTTGAAGACGCCGCGAAGTGATTAAAAACTGACGACAGCTAATGAGAAATCCCTGCTGTTTCCGTCATTTCTCTTTAACAAACTAACCTGGAAGTGTTGAGGTGTTCACATATACCTGTGTGCGTTTTGGCACTAATTACGACTGTTTATAGCAGAAAAACAACCTTGATATAAAACTCTCTTAGGTGATTATTTTTGGTTTAAAGTCGACATCAATTATGTAATTGTATCCAGTGTATGGTCTGTCTGTCATCTCTAAATCCTGTAGGTGTATTTATGTATTTTTTTTAGCTTTTTTTTTTTTTTTTTTTTAATAAAGGTTCTTTTCCAACTTAATTTTTTCCTCATATGATGGATACATCACCACATCAAGTTTCTTTCACACCTTTTCATCAGATCATCTTATGTGCGCTCAGTCAGCTCACTCAGCAGTGAAAGATGTGTTTTCTTTTGATGAATACAGTGACTGAAAACAAATGGTTTTTTTGTCTGGGGTCATTTGTTTCTCCTGAGTTTCCCGTTTAGCGGCTGTGAAATGTGAGGCTTGTCTCCAGGTAGACGGAGCGCATGTGGGCTCGGCTGCACACTCGGCTGAGTCGTGTTTCTGTCCACCTTGTGAAAAAAGAGCTTTGTTTGTTCAGGTGAAATGAAAATACTGAGGGGGTTTTGTGTTTGGTGCGGTACGTAAGAGCTGGTTTATCATCGAGTTTGAAGGGATTCTGGTAAAAGTCATGAACAAACATGGTCTCACCTGCAGCAGATGTAGGGAATCTCAATATTATGCATCCCTGTAAATGAGAACATAAGTAATTTCAAAATGTGACAATTGCATTTTCAGTTGCAGGATAACTACTCTCTACCCGTTGAGGAGCCACAGTCAACAAAATGGTGGCAGCTGGTGATACGGGTGTTTGCCCAGGGCTCTGTTAGAAAGTGGCTGCACGAGCTACGGGCTTTCCTGTCAATGACATTGTGAAAAAGTTTTCCATTGGGCTTTTTTTGTTGTTGTTTTCAGCAGTCAGTCCTGCTGAATTAAAAAAAAAATCTGATTATCTGATATATTTTGACTAAAGATTAGGGAGCAAGAAATAAGACATCAGAACTTGGTTGAGATCTCCCAGAACCTGGTAAAATAAAAAGTATTTTAATAAAAAATAAACATGTACAAAACTTTTTTCCCCCTCAAATAAAGCCATACAAATATAAGGAAATGTCATATTTTCAAAAATCCATCTCCAACTCCTGGAAAAGTGGCTATTTGTCTCTGGAAGTACTTGAGAAAATATCCTTCAAGTAAAATTATGTAACATCAGAAAAAGATAAATCTTTTTATTCCAGGAAGAATAAAAAACTAATGCTTGTTGGTGATGAACAGAGTGCTTTAAAAAAAAAATACAGGCAGGCGAATGAGGGATTATTACGTTCTCCATCGGAAGACAGAGAGAAATAATCCACGGGCTGCAGGACAAAGACCGGGGACAAAGAAATATGCAGAAAGAAGAAACAGAAAAATTAGGCCCAGTGAGATGTAAAGAATCAAAAAGAGGAAAGGCAGAAGCGAAGCAGTCCCAGAGAGGTATTTAAATGCACTCTTTGCCTCGGGGACTGGTAAATCCAGCGGTATTGATGTTTGTTCTCCTCCTTACGGAGAAGTTCAGCACCAGTGGAAAGTGGAGCTGACAGATAACCAATAACAAGCTCTGATTGATGCATGCAGAGGGTTGTAACACACTCTGAGAAATAATCCTCCGACAGACAAATCGACTCCACATCCGAGCTGTCGTAGTAAACGTCATAAACCAGTGTCTTTAAAAGGAACCAAGTTTGTGTTTCCAGGCTGCAACCCAGAGAGAAAAATTGTTTTCAATAAAGAGTGACGTGGGAGACAAAGGACGCCATCCCCACCCGGATTAATATTTGATGAGGAGGCTGATATGCTCTAGTGAAACATGAACACACAGCAGCGTTAATGTGGCGTCACAGCAACACACAGGCTGACGCTTGGCTCTGTTCGCCAAACACATGAACTGACATCCCGACTCTTACAGCAGGGAAGGATTATCCACGAAAACAGCAGAACTCATCTGTTCAACTCACTGGAAATTATTCAGAAAGACATCAACCGTCAACCAACTCCAGATATTTACATGCACTGGATGACATCTCACTGGCAGTCAATGAGGCCCTTTTCTGTCGCTTCATTTGGGTGTCCCTGTATTGTTTTTAATTTGCTAAATGACAGAATGATGAAAGATGTCATTTTTTAGATAAAATACAGATAACAAAACAATGTAAAAGAGAAAAAAAAACCTTTTATTTTAAAAAACCCTCCGTGTTGAAAAATAATCAAACTATTGTCATAATTGCTAACCAGCTGTTACCATGTGTTAATTTGATACTGTTCATTTGAAGACCTTCTAATCTTTAGTTCATCTACAGATAGTCTATTCAACTTGTTGCTAAATATGTAACAGTGCGTATAAGCATGTCGATTAAATTAAAACATTTCTAAATGAAACCTATATATTTCAGGGGTATGAAGCTTTCCTGTCCCTGGTTTTTCTTCCGCTAACAGCTGTGAGCTTCACCTCGGTGAGCAGTAGCCTACTCCTGTTTTATTTAACGCAACCAGTTCCAACATCCAAACTCTGATTTCCGAGTCAAATTGAACGCAGCATGTGTTCCTGTGGTCCTGATGATGTGGTCCTGTGGCCTCCTGGACGCCTCCCTGGTGAGGTATTTAGGGCATGTCCCACCGGGAGGAGGCCCCGGGGAAGACCCAGGACACGCCGGAGGGACTATGTGTCTCGGCTGGGGAGCTAATAATGGCGGCGCTAACTGCCGCTACCCGTTCGAACTTCAATGGGATTCTCTCCTTCTTATTGATTCAAACACCGAGGAAACATGCTCACAAATAGTCTGTGTCCAAAGAATTGGTGAGACAAAACAAAAACATCAGAAATGTTCGTAAATAGTTCATATCTGTAACTTGTACCGCGCTTCTTCGGTGGCGGCCATTAGTGACGCTTTTTAAAATCGGTGTTCGTGTGACGAAGGTTTATATTTATTGGTTCTGGGAACAAGGAAGATGGTCGCTGTGTGAGTTTTTCCCACAGATGTGAATCCGATTCATCCAGCTTTATTTGGTGAGGATGAAACTATTTAAGGTTTTCAGTGAATTTAGCAGCAGACTGATAGGTTTCTGTCTGCAGCAGTAGTAGTAATCTGGAGGGGACCAGGAACATGTTGGTGATGATTGCAAAAATATAATAATCAGGTAAGTAAATAAGCCAGAGGCTAATCACATAAGAGGATTAACAACGGGCTGCTGTTTAACAAAAAGATGGTAAATTTTCATTCTTTTTTTTTTTTTTTTACATACAACTCCCAGTATGCAATTGAAAAAGTATTTACACCCCCAAAATGTGCAATTGTAACATCCAACGAAAACTGTACCTGTAACATTTTTTTTTTACAAGGAAAAATCTTAACAGTCTGGTTGGCATTTGTGTTTAACCCCTTCTTACTCTAATACAGATAAATAAAATTCAGTTTGGAAGTTATCTACAGAGTCTCAGTTAGAGGCTGGTTAGCTTGAGGATATTTATAGAAAAAATCAAATCAAATCAAAAGACAAAACTCAAAGGAGAAATCACAGTTTAAAAAATGACAACACCAAACAAGACCTAATGGAAGGATCTGGAAAGTAGCGACTTGAAATGGAGAGGTTTAAATTCTGGGGAGGTGATTACTGGCACCTGGATCAGGTTTAGTTAACAGAATGCTCTGCAGATGAGTCAGGAGATAACTGAGGAACTGAGGGGGGAAAATGACCAGAGTTATCACCGAGTAACAGAAAGGTGACTACACAATCGCAAAACAGAACTCAAGAAAATTATAGAAAAATGTCAAACTCTCGAATGATCTTTTGAAACAGTGACAAGCAAAAGCAACGACCCACGGATATTGGTAATGTGAGAGCATTTAGCGAGGTACACACTAATCAGAGGAGAGAGAAGTACGTGATAATTAAAGAGTAACTGCATCGATCTACAGCTCAGGTACCAAGTCTACCATGAAGTGGCAAGAAAAAGTCACAACAAAGCTCACTTAATTTGTGTAAGGGACACTAGGATTAAATCATTTGGCAAATAAGCAGAACCTTGTGTGAAAGTGTACGTTGAATTCAACATCCTCAAGGTAATACTTGGTAGTTGCAGCATCAGGATGTGGGGGGATGCTGAAAGAAGACGTGTTACTGACTGCAGAGGACCGTAGACCAGGACGGATCCAAAGGATCTAGGATAAAATGATTTTGATTAAAATAATTAACGAATGGCCCAGTTAAAGCTCAGACTCAGGAGTCTGAAAAATAATATGCAGGACGCCTGTTTTTTTTTTATGTTAATAATAATAATAATAATATTAATAACAAATAAACACGTACGCTTCTCCTTTCAGCGTCTCCCAGAGAAGAGGAGATCTCTCTGCTTCTCTGTGACGCTGCGCCCTCCCCCTCCCTCCCCTTCTTCTTTCCCAACAAATGTGAGGCGCACCAGCGGGACAGACTCAGCACGGCTCCGGTTCTTGTGCTCCAACTATCAGGAAAGTGACACTTGAATGTAAAGCCTCCACAGAACCCACCCGAACTGTGGATGAGAGTCGGAGGAAGAAAACACGTTCTAGTTGGGGGAAAGAAGGGACCACAGAGAGCATTGCACGGGCAGTTCTCCTCCCTGGTTGATCTTTATTTCCCTCTTTTTTTTTTTTTTTTTGAGCAGCGCGCACAGGCTGACATGTCAGCGGGAGTAAAGACGTGAATGAAGCGCGGCGGTTTGGTGGAGAGAAAAGGATGAAATCCAGGAGTCAGGATCAGAGTCTCTCTGACTCCAGAGAGCTGGACAGATCTTTCGATCCGCTCACAGGTAAGGTTACTCATCATCACTCATCATCATCATCATCATCATCATCATCATCATCATCATCATTGACAGCAGCAGCTTTGTTTATTTAATGCTGTTTGCTGGCCTGGATTTACTAATAGCTTTTGATTGATTTCCTCTTATTGAATGACGGTAAACATCAGCGCATGTTTCAAAAAGCTGCACGTGAATTAACTTTGAATCAGTTTTACCAGCGAAAAAAAAACAAAAAAAAAAGCTGGATGGATTTGATCTTGATGCTGTTTTTATGCCTGAAAGTAACACAGAGCAACGATCGCGATGCAACCAGAGGAGACAGTTGGTCTCATGTACTACTTCATGAAGTGTATATCGGGCGCCCCTCATTGGTGCTAATCAGGGTCATGCCTCTGGTATTGACTCTATTATTTACACGCCCACAGACAGCTGTTAAATCCAGAAAATGCTGACGAGAAGAATTTTCCCCCATCGCTTTGGGGGGAAATTCCCCCCAAAGCGAATAGCAAATAGGGGCGCCCCCTCTAGCGCCCTAGAGGGGGCACTAAATGGGTCACATTTAGTGCATATCCACTTTTTTTGCGCCACTGGGATGACAAATGGGAAGTTTGAAAAAAAAAAAAAAGACCCACTGTTGCTTAAGATTATGAGGCATTTTATGGATACAATGATTTATTTAGAAATGATCTATTTATAGTAATGGTATATTAAGTTTCTAATGCGGTTGTTTCACATCACCGCCACAAATGTCATAGTATTTTATTTGGGTTTTATTGTAATAAAGTAGGACATACGCACAGCAGAACAAAAATGGCACATCATAAAATTGTGATACACGCTAATGAGTCAAAACTTGTGGAATTACTTCTTTACTGCAACTATATCATCCCTAACCATGTTCAAGAAAAGTTGGCTCTCAGCATGATGCTGCCACAGCCTTGTTTTACCTTTAGGGTGATGTGTTGTTTTTCCAACCACACACGTAATGTTTTATATGTAAAAGGGCAGCATTTGTCTCACCAGGGCATCAATTTCCATGTCTACGTTTTCTCGTGATAAACTACAAATTCAGCTTTCTGTCAGCAATGTCCTTCATCTCGGCACTTAGGAAAGGCCAGGTTTGTGGAGTATGTGTGTGTAAGACGAACTCTCTCTACAGATTCTAATAATCCTAACCTTGATGTCTGTGTTTGCAACATGAAAAAAATAAATTATGACGTATGAATACTTGCTTTTAATTCTTACATGTTAACGATGAGGTTGTAAACTGATACTGATCACAGACCAGTACTTGCACACATCTCTTAATTTTATTATTCCAAACATGAAGACGGATCAAACTTCCACTCAGAATAGCTTGGCCTGCTTTGAACATCCTGAGTGTTCATTTTGCTAAATCAAATATTTATTATTTGCCACCAGGTTGAGGAACAACAAGTATTTAAATGTGTACCTTAAACTCTAGTTTATGAATCTGTATAGACATAAAATACTTTTTTTGTGTGAAAAAAATGCTAAACTTATACCTGTCAGTGGGAGCTTATGTAGGCTGAGATCAGTGTATTTCTTATCCTTGTGTTTTTTCCCCACGGTGGAGATCACACACACATTTCTCTGTACTTTGAGTCTCTCTGTCCTTCTTCTGACAGCTCCCAAATATAGTGAAACAAGCTGAAGTAGCATATAAAAATAACCAAGAAGCCACTTTTATTACTGTTTCCATCACGGTTTCAGATTCTTGGTAAACTGCTTCAGTGACTGAAGATGTTGCTTATCAGAGGCAGGGCGGTACATGGATTCAGCTGCAGGTTAACCAAACACTGAACAGGTATGAGGAAATATAAACCGATTTTTAAACAAATAAAGCCTGACAGATAAAACCTATTCTTGCAAAAAAAAAACAAAACAACTAAAGTCCAGCTCTTTTAGAAAGGTTCATAATATTTATCAGCCGTTCTGATATTCAGGCTGCTGAAACCCTCGTGTGTTCATGTGATATATTCTTGATGCAGTACATTTTTGTCAAGTCATCATTCGTATGCGTCTCACCCCATGTTACAGTGACCCCGAGGTCAACGTGATGTCATCGAAAACTGCTTTTTATGGAGTTGTTTTCATGGAAAAGGAGGTCTATTGCTTCTAGAGCAGAATAAAACTTCAATATTCTACTTTAAATAGGTGTGGAACAAACATGTGTTATCTGTCTTCACATACAGCCACTCCTTCCATCAACAGGAAGATGTGGTAGAAACACATTTATAGGAAGATACACAAGAAAGTGTGCGTCTTAAGTCAATAAAACCCATAGTGCCTGCAAATAAGTTTCAAAGTTTGTTTATGGAAAGTAGAGCTTAAAATGTTTGTAAGAGGTATTGCTAGCAATGCTTACTTGCGTCACCATGTTGAAATTCCGACTTCTTAACCCTCATTATTACCAAGCATTTGGCTTGTGTACTTCTCATTATTGTAATTCTGAACTGTTCTACATAGAGAAATTTTAAAAAAGTGCATGTTGAGAAATTTCACTTTGAGGGTGTACATCAATGAATCAAGTTTATTTGCATCCCACATTTCAGCAACAAAGCAGTTCAAAGTGCTTCACATCATAAAACGTCATAAAAACTTCACACAGTCACCAATTTGAGAAGCAAGTTAACATTGTTTTGTCTATGCACATATACATAAAATAAATGTATATGATACATTACAGCAGTCCCCGGTACTTATGTGATTGGTATTCGGTTGACCAATCACAAGCAAGTACGCTCAGGTACTGACTTCAACAGTTTCTGATTCGGGCCTTTGGGAGTTTCCGGCTAAGGAGAGTTGGTTTTCCTACAACCACAGAAAATGCTCTGCATAAAAGGTCGCCGAGAGGAATATGGATGGATACAATAGAGGTTTCCACTTGTACAAATGTCCATTCTGTGTACAAAGGTGAGACAGTGCACCTCTGGCAGAAGATTGGAAACATCAGAAGGTGTCTGTCCCCAAACCAATGGCTGTGGGGGAGTACAACAAATTTATAGGAGGAATCTGCACATCTGACCAAATGCTGGGAACAAACTCCAGCAAACGTAGACCTTCAAGTCGGCCAGCCACAGTTTTCCAACTACTTTCTGGATATTGCTTCGTCTTCTACAAGGAGCTTCGTCCCAATCAGGATCAAAAGCTAAAAACACAACAGCAATTTTAAGGAGGCGGTTGCTGCATTTTTTTCTTGGAGTTTCACTTCACAGCATGCCACAGAAATATGCATCTGAAAACCACTTCACAAACCAGGGACAGAAGAAGCTGTTGTTGACAGAAGATGAGTTTGATCTGGTAAAAAGAGCAAAAATGCAGACTATAAAATAAATCTAACAAAAAAAAAGAAACAGACAACTCAGTTGTAACAAGAACACTGTTACCTCAGGTCTGACGTCAAACCCGGCTGCGAGATGCCAGATACAAACTGAAATGCAGCATGATCAGAGTTTCATACCCGAAACTACTAATTTTCTTGCTGAAACTGAAAGCGGGTTAATGTAGCGGATTGTGGGATTGATAGTCCTTACACCACCCTTAAGTCAGTTTCATGCCCTCATTGCTGGATGTTAAACAGTGACAACGAAAAGGAAAAATTGTCTCAAAAGGAGGAAACTTCCAGCATGAACGCCAATCTCGGCGTTCACACGACTAAATGTAGACACAAAAATAAAATCTTGGGTTTTTTTTTCTCCAATTCATTTCGTTGAGGTCTGCATATCAGCAACAGCTCTGATGAGATTCTAGTAATTCCAAGATGACAACATTTTTAAATCAAATTCTTTTTAGATTTGCCTCTGTGTCGAGGATTTTGTCCTTTTGATGTTTTACTTTGGGAAGAGCTTCATCTATCTTGATTCAAGAATACTCTACAGTACAGAGGAGGTCACAGTCACTTAATTACCAAGAGGTGCTCCAATTCTCTTTCTGGAACAACCAAACTATTTACATAAGCTGATAACACACCTGTACTACAACTCAATCTGAACAATAGATAAATCACAATTAATAAAACATGCCTGCCAAAAAACCCACCAGTTACACAACTGAGCAAATCAGTGATTTATATAAAAATGTTTTAAGATTGACAGGGCTGGGCAATGAAACAATGTCTATTGTGATAGACAAGTGATCAATATCAATAGAAAATAGATCCAATAGACGCCAGTCGCAGTACCGTGAATAACATTGACAGTTGTGCGATGGATGCCCTGGTGGAGAAGAAAAAGGCCTAGTTGTCCATCTAGCTTACTAAACGTGATATTATTCATTCAGGTTGTGGCAAATAAATTAATTTGTCACAAGAAATATAGGCAATTGCTGCGCTCAGGAATAAAATCTCAGCCACCCGTGGACAGTTCACAGAATACGCACAGCATGTATGTGGGAGCACTTCGAGTTAATAAATCCTTAAAAATAAAAAAGTGCAACTTCGAGTGAAAGGAAATGAGAACAACCGCTCAAGAGCAAATTGAGCATGAAGAGGAAAGGTCACATCACCAGTTTGGCAGTATTATGAATATTTAAACCAAACAACTAATCAATAATTATTGTGATATGAAATGGTTATATTGTGATACATATTTCAGCCATATTGCCCAGCCCGAAGTCTGAAATACGAAAATTAACTTCTGAAACCAACCAGTGAAGACTGTTGCCTGTAATGACGTGGAAATATTTCACAGCCAACTGTAACAATGCAGTTCAAGTATTTCTCTTCCAGGGTGAGTTTTTATGTGTGTGTGTGTGTTTATATGTGATTTCTGTCTAAATCTTCGTCCACAATAGAAAGGTTTCTGTCCTTTGTGGATTCTCATGTTTATGTTTAAACTTTGTTTTTTGCCAAATCTTTGCATAAAAGAATAAGCATAAAAGAAAGATTTCCATTCTGTGTGGACACACAAAGTGTATGTTTAGAAGTGATTTATGGCTAAATCTTTGTTCACAAATATCACTACAGAAAGGTTTCAGTTATGTGAATTCTCATGTGTGTATTTAAATTAGATTTCTGACTAAATCTTTGTCCACAAATATCACAACAGAAAGGTTTCTGTCCTGTGTGAATTCTCATGTGTGTGCTTAAACTTACTTTATGGCCAAGTCTTTTTCCGCAAATATCACAACAGTACGGCTTCTGTCCTGTATGGACTGTCATGTGTATGTTTACATGTAATTTCTGTCTAAATCTTTGTCCACAAAGATCACAACAGTAAGGTTTCTGTCCTGTGTGGATTCTCCTGTGCGTGTTTAAACTTCCTTTATCTGTAAATCTTTGTCCACAAAAATCACAACAGAAAGGTTTCTCTCCTGTGTGGACTCTCCTATGCCTGATTAAAGTTGATTTATGGCTAAAACTTTGTCCACAAAGATCACAACAGAAAGGTTTCTGTCCCGTGTGGATTCTCATGTGTATGTTTAAAGTTTGTTTTAGGTTAAATCTTTGTCCACAAACATCACAACAGAAAGGTTTTTGTCCTGTGTGGGTTCTCTTATGTCTGTTTAAAGTATTTTTTCTAGCAAATGTTTTACCACAGTCTTCGCAGCTAAACTTCCCTTCTGTCTGTACTTTGCTTTGTGAATCTGCATTTTTCTCCTCTGTAAAACATTTACTGTTATCAACTGAGCTTGAAGACCCCAATTGTGAATGTGTCCCCCCGGTCTGAAGAGAGTAACTGTGAACATCAAACTCGAATGAGCTAAAAGATTTGTTAAGAATGTTTCCATTTGACTTCCAGGCTTTGCTCTTGTCAGTAGCTTTCAGTCCAGAATCTGACAAGTGTTTCAATTCAGTGACATGGTTTACATCATCGTCCTCTTCGTCATTCTCAGAATCTTCAGTCTCAGAAGATTGTGGAGATGGTTTGATTTCTTCAATCTTGATGGATTCAACTTCATCATTATCTTCTGGAAGATCTCTGCCTTGAATTTGGTCTTGATAAAGATTCTGTGAGAGCAGAATGGACTGCATTTCATCCTCACTCTTTATAGGAGTCGTCGAGACTGGAAACCTGATGACATCAATCTCCTCCTTGTTGAGCTGCTCTCCTCCCAGACTGATGCAGATTTCTTCCTGCTCCTCCTTTATCTGGTGGAGCTTTGGGTCCTGCAGCTCAGCAACAGATATGTGGTCTTCAGGAGCTTCTTCTTTAACCATCAGTATCTGCTTAACATCTGCAGCAAACAAGAAAACACATTATGATCATCATCAGGAAAGAGGAGTTTCACAGAGTGATCAAGTGACATCATGGCTTTTTAAAACTCTGGGATATGCCTTGTGAAGGAACTCTAGAACCAAAATGTATCAGTTTGCTGCTTGTTTATCTAGTGTCTGTATAAAAAAAAGAAAAAAAAAAAGGCCTGAATCTGGCCAATCTGAGATGTGATGACATCTACTTAGCAGGTTTCCCACCTCTATCACTGAGCCTTGGGTATAAATATCTGTTTTGTAAGGTAATTAACTGGTAATAAGTCCACCAAGCTTATAATACACTGGGAGAAACCCTGTAAATTGTCAAATTGTATAATATATTGCAGCTGCAATTTAATGCGTAAGCTAAGGAGCAATTCTTGATTTTGCTGTGTTTACAACACAAGACATTTAGTTTGTCATCCTGAGCAGACATTAATGATGACGTTAGTGTGTTTATGATGACCACAAAATACTAGTTAAATGTGGTACTGAAATGTACATGTGGGACTTGAAGAAGGATCTCTAAAATAACACAGCAGCACTAGTTTGTTGACGAGTTCAGCCACTAATTGACATCATCTCATCTGCCAGCTGTAGTCAAATTGAGAGCCATCTTGCTCTTTAACGTTTTAAATTGACATCTTAGAAGACCAAATGTCAAACTTCAAGAACAAGATCAATTAACAACAAGGTTGTTAACTGATCTTGTTGGTCAATTAGCAAGATTGACCTAGTGCCATCTTGTTAATTGTCCAAAAGGATGTTATATTGTTGTATTTTGAAGAAAGGTTGCTCTGTGTTTATGTGCACAGCCTGTTGTTTGAGAATGTCAATGTCTAAGGTAATAGTGGTAGGGGTGCTTGGGCAGTCCACCAACAGTATGCCATGTGTTTGCGTCAAAAGATGTTAAAAGTTGACAGAAATTCAACATGATTAGGTAATGTTTTTGGAAGACATTAAAACTTAAAAACACATAACTATATTCCTAAAACAAGCTAATAAAACCTAAAAGTAATATAATTCTCTATATTTTTGCTTTCCATTTAAATCCGAAATAAGTAATTAGCTATTAGCTTGGTCTTCAGACAAGCTGTCATGCCAGTCACATTCAGAGTAGTAGATCCAGGATTTTAATATGTGTTTGGTCAGAAATACAACACTATTAAATCCTGTTTAAATGTTTCAGCACATACAAACTCGAAGCTTTAAATGATTTCACATTTATATTTCAGCTAGTTAATTATATAAAAGTGCAAATAATACATTTCATAGTTTGATTGTAGTTGTAGCTAATACCTGATGCTATGACTTTAATCTTTGTGTTAGAGCTTGGTTTGTTCACAAATATACCTCAGCAAATAACAAATTATCACTGATTGCTATTAAGGTTGGTATGGGGCCCCTAAATCATAATTGCATCAGGTCCCATAAGACCAAGTCACACTTAAAAGTAAAAAAGACAAAAGAAAAATGACCTAATATGAACAGCGACAACTAAATATTCTTAAAGTATAAAACTTAAGTATTTCTTGTATTAGGTTTTTAGCTTAGTAGTGTCTGCAGTTTGGTGCAATATTTTTGCTTCACTGGTTTTGACTGGTTATTTATCCAAGTGACTGCAGGATTTGCAAGGGATACTCTCAAAAAGACATTCCCTCCAAGATGGTGCACTGTTTTTTCTGTGATTGTTGCGGCCTAATATTACTAATCTTGTGGCACCCTTTTCAAAACGTTGCGGTCAAAGTTGTACATTTTTAAGCTTAATTTTGTGCTGTAACATGGCCTTACGAAAAAGTTGAAACTTGCTTCACAGAAACATCAGTTTCCTTCTCTTTTTCTCATCAAGCTATAATCCGTACTTACCTGGGAATATCTGCTTCTGGCCTCTGGTCTAATGTCTCTTCCCTGACTCTTTGCTCTTTTAATAAAGATGTCACACACACACATAGACATATTTTTGGTACTAATGGGACGCCATATAATTGTCTCATGACATACGAGCAATAACGTCGTTTGATAACGACTTTAAAAATACTTTCAAATATAACATTTCAGCTATGTTATATTTATAACATTTATAATATAAAGCATTTCAGCTATATATATATATATATATATATATATATATATATATATATATATATATATATAAGCTGTCTCTGCTTTAACACACAATCCCATTTCTTAGCAAAATCGGTTTCCAAGGCCGAATGATCACTAACAACATGAAGGACACGGAATATTTCCACCGAGAAAACAAAACACAACGTTTTACATCTACTGGCTATATTTGAGCTCACGAAGCTGTCCATTAGTCGTCTTTAAATGTTCCTAAGCCATAGAAGAAACGGAAACATACTAACCTAACCCGTCAAGCAGAACCGCGGGGTTGAATCCAGCCTCCATGATGTGTCGCACCTTATTTTCGTCTTCAGGAGTCTCTCGTACTGAAGCTCTCCGGCACAGTCTGAGCTGCCGTCTCCATGTCGCTGTTTTGTTTTGTTTTGTTTTTTTTAGCTTCTCTTCCTTCAACAGTTTCTGGGTAGTTGGAGCTCGGCTTTCATCCAAACTAAAGAAAGCTACGTTACGTTACTTTGTTCTGCCTCAAACGGAAGAAGCTGCCTCTGCGAACGTTCGTTCTTCTTCGATTTTCTTTTTTTT
Organism: Poeciliopsis retropinna; assembly: GCA_010277075.1. Classification (NCBI taxonomy): domain Eukaryota; kingdom Metazoa; phylum Chordata; class Actinopteri; order Cyprinodontiformes; family Poeciliidae; genus Poeciliopsis; species Poeciliopsis retropinna. The sequence goes on from VMRM01000013.1 coordinate 5,320,509, forward strand.
TTTTGCAGGTGGTTTCCAACGTTAAGACGCATTATCGCCATCTGCTGGAGAGTGAGCCAGCGTGTCCCTTCACTCCCCCACTCCCCCAAAAAACTTAATTGAAATAATATTATTAATAGAAGACAGTTGTTAGTAGACATTTATACAAATGAATAGAAGCCAGGGGGATTGTAAATAAATTGTTTTTATTTTCCTTTTCTTTTCTTGTTATTAAAGACAGAAATGTTTATACTCCTAAAACTCTCTGAAACTCCAGAAAAGAGGGAATATATGACTAACTTCTAACTTTAGATTTAGCTATGTAGTATTTACCTAAGAGTACATACGGTTTTTTTTTTCTGGTTTTTACATTTGATATCATGGATTATCAACCGTATTATGCTACAAAAGCAAAAGTCAGTACATCTTTATACATATATATATATATATGGATATATATGTACTTCTACTATATATCATATATAGTGAATATATAGTATATCATAGCTTCAGGTTCAGCCTTACACAGAAAATAGTTCACACATTAGTCTGTTTTAAATTTCAATAAGTACTGCTTTGGATTGTGCTCTCTCACCATGGTTTATTTTTCTGCTCTGCTTTGCTGTTTTCAGGTAACCCTCTTACCAAACCCAACAAAAAGACAATTAAGCAGCGCTTCCTCAAACTGCTGCCCTGCTATCACTCTGACTCCAGCCCTTCAGTTACTCAAAGCAAGTGGTATTACACACGCATACACAATTTTTCATACAATTATCTTTTTTTTCCCCACGCCCTTCGATGCTTCAGTGTGGATCTCTGTTGGTAAAATGTCAATGTTTTTTTCTGTTTCTCTAAACAGGAAGTATAACTGAAGAGGGGGAGCTGTCCACAGTGTGTTACAGACCTGAGGGACTTGACACTCTGGTTCAGCAGACAAATTTCAGCAAAAAAGAGCTGCAGGTTCTTTACCGGGGATTCAAAAATGTCAGTTTGAAGTACTGCAGATATGATCAACTCTCTTGCATTCATAAACTCCTTAACTGTCACCTGCAAAATGCCTACATGTCAGAAAATGGTTTCAATGTTCTCGTGATAGTTAGTAGGTTTTAATATTGAGAATATCTGGATCTGTTGTATTCTTAATGTGTGTGTGAGCAGACTGGTGACAGATCCTGCTGACGTAGTTTTTTTTTTCCTGGTATCTGCAGGAGTGCCCCAGCGGTGTTGTGAACGAGGATACATTTAAAAGTATCTACTCCCACTTCTTCCCACAGGGAGGTCAGCCAGTGTCTCTTGCCTTTGTCGATGTTCTCATTTTGCCGTGAATTCTCTGCCTTCAATATGTGTTGTGTGTAGGTTGGTGAAGTGAAACTTTAAATCTGCTTTTTCACATTCAGATGTCAAACTAGATAGTAAAGACCTTCCACCCGTCATAAACTATGTTTTCATTGACCATAAAATTGCAAATTGAAATTTGGAAAAATACATTAGCTTGATCGAAACACACCAATTAAAAAAAACAACAAAACAAACAAAAACAAGTCACATTTCTTTTATAGTTTTTTTAGGTGGTTTTTCGGCTGTATTGAAATTTGTGTATTTTGCAAAAGCAAAAGTACGGTGGAAATACTTTTCTTTTGCATCACACAAGTCATGTTAAAAATCGGAAGTTACTACTGCTGAAAAAGACGAAGAAGAAGACAGGAAGTGGTAGGAGGATCATCATTTATCACACAAAATTTCATTCTTTATTACTTTACTAATTCTTCCTTAGTAAAGGAAGAATTCCTTCCTTTACTAAGAATTCTGTCCTTTGTTTCTCAGAATTCCAACCATTGTTACTAAGAATTTCACAATTAATTGAAAAGAATTCCTTTCTTTACTAAGAATTCCGTCCTTAATTACAACAAATTCCGTCCATTGTAACAAAGAATTACATCATTTATTACACATAATTCCGTCCTTTATTACAAAGAATTCCATCCTTGATTACAACAAATTCCATCCTTTACTAGGAATTACGTCCATTTTAACAAAGAATTACATAATTTATTACACAGAATTCCTTTCTTTACAAAGAATTCTGTCCTTGATTACAACAAATTCTGTCCATTGTAACAAAGAATTACATCATTTGTTACGCAGACTTTCATCCTTTATTACTAAGAATTCCGTCCTTTACTAAGAAGTCCGTCCATTTTAACAAAGAATTACATAATTTATTACACAGAATTCCGTCCTTTACTAAAATTCTGTCCTTGATTACAACAAATTCTGTCCATTGTAACAAAGAATCACATCATTTATTACGCAGAATTTCATCCTTTATTACGAAGAATTCCGTCCTTTATTACTAAGAATTCCGTCCATTTTAACAAAGAATTACATAATTTATTACACAGAATTCCTTTCTTTCCAAATTGTGTCCTTGATTACAACAAATTCTGTCCATTGTAACAAAGAATGACATCATTTGTTACGCAGATTTTCATCCTTTATTACTAAGAATTCCATCCTTGATTACAACAAATTCCGTCCATTGTAACAAAGAATCACATCATTTATTACACAGAATTTCATCCTTTAGTACGAAGAATTCCGTCCTTTATTATTAGGAATACCTTCCTTTACTAAGAATTCCGTCCTTGATTACTACGAATTCTGTTCATTGTAACAAAGAATTACATCATTTATTATGCAGAATTCCGTCCTTTATTACAAAGAATTCTGTCCTTTATTACAAAGAATTCCATCCATTGTAACAAAGAATTACATAATTTATTACACATAATTCCATCCTTTACTAAGAATTCTGTCCTAGATTACAACAAATTCCGTCCTTTATTACGAAGAATTCCGTCCTTTATTACTAAGAATTCCATCCTTGTTTACAACAAATTCCGTCCATTGTAACAAAGAAATACATCATTTATTACGCAGAATTCCGTCCTTTATTACAAAGAATTCCGTCCATTGTAACAAAGAATTACATCATCTATTACACAGAATTTCATCCTTTATTACGAACAATTCCGTCCTTTATTACTAAGAATTCCATCTTTTACTAAGAATTCTGTCCATTTTAACAAAGAATTACATAATTTATTACACAGAATTCCTTTCTTTACAAAGAATTCTGTCCTTGATTACAACAAATTCCGTCCATTGTAACAAAGAATGACATAATTTGTTATGCAGAATTCCGTCCTTTATTACTAAGAATTCCATCCTTGATTACAACAAATTCCGTCCATTGTAACAAAGAATCACATCATTTATCACACAATTTCATCCTTTATTACGAAGAATTCCGTCCTTTATTATTAGGAATGCCTTCCTTTACTAAGAATTCCGTCCTTGATTACTAGGAATTCAATTCTTTATTACAAAGAATCCCATCCTTTGTTACTAGGAATTCTGTCCTTTATTACAAAGACTTGGGTCTTTTATTACTAAGAATTCCTCAGAGTTCAGTCATGTCCAAACAATCGGACTTTGACCCACTTTTTGAGGGGTCTGCTTCCGACATCTTGTGCATTTTACTTCTAACCTGCTATGATCTGAGCCTTTATGACGTCAATTTAAAAGAATGAATGCATCTCAAACAAAGAAAATCATTAGGTCTGCTGTTAATTTAAAATTTTCCTTTTGACTAGGAACTCAATTTAAAAGTGTCTTTTGCTTAAAGCTTAGAATATAGTACTGTGAAAAAATTTAGATTCATTTTTTCTTTTTTTTCTTCTCAGATTCAAGTATGTACGCACATTTCCTGTTTGAAGCCTTTGACACCCACAACAATGGACTGGTTAGCTTTGAAGTGAGATATTTCTCTTCCCTCTCATTCCCTCTGTCCTCAGACTCTTGAATAATAATAATAATAACAATAGGTTTCAAAAGGCGTATGTACTCAACCATTTAATGAGTCATTACTTTTGAATCAGTTTTAATATAACAGCCTTAAAAATAAACTGAAGATGTATAAGCTTGTCAACATGTTGTCCTGATTTGATTCAAGCTTCTTTTTTTTTTTTTGCTCCCCTGCTTTAGGACTTTGCGGTGAGTATGTCCATCATTTTAAGAGGATCCGTCACTGACAAACTGAACTGGGCCTTCAATCTGTATGACCTGAACAAGGACGGCTGCATCACCAGAGAAGTACGCTCACTCTTTGCGTAAGCTGTCCTACTCTGCTCCAACATTTCTTATGATTGCCTCCTCTCTTTTTTTTGTTCAGGAGATGACAGATATAATGCACTCTATCTACAACATGATGGGGAAGCATACTTACCCCAGCATGAGGGACAGCGCTCCAAAGGAGCATGTTGACAGCTTCTTCCAGGTAAAACGTTGACACGATTACATTTAAATAAAGAGACACCAAATTGTCCTGAATGGTGTTTACTTCAGCATCTCCGCCATTAAGAAGAAAGTTATTCAAATATGGCTGTTGATATTTTCTATCTGGATTTACTGTGAAGTTGCTGTTATTCACATAGGTTGTAAAAGTTGTTGAACCATCGACAACCCACATTCAGTGGTGATTCATTTGTATTTGCCCCACACAGATTTTATCATTTAACACAAGATTACAACGTTTCTGCGTACATTTTAACTAGCAGTGCAGTGGTGGATGATGCGTTTATTTGATCTATTTTTATTTCTTTATGATTAAATTTGCACTTCAATGCATGTCCAGAAGTACATATTTTAGACTTGCACTGCAAAAATGTAAAACAAAGGACTCAAGATTTCCTCTTTGCACCACTTGCATCTCACGTTTTCCCAGAAAATGGACAAGAATAAAGATGGAGTGGTCACCATTGAGGAATTCTTGGAGACATGCCAAAAGGTTGGAAGCTTAATCCCTCCCGGACACGCATGCAGCTGATAAAATTATATTAATTTCGTCTCTTATCTGCTCCAATCCAGGATGAAAACATCATGCACTCCATGCACTTGTTTGACAATGTCATCTGAATGCTGATGTATGGAAGATGAGAAAAGCCCGACCATTGTTTGGAGCTCTGCTCCCCGCCTGAGTGGTGGTGAGGTTTCTGTTCCTGCAACAATAAGAGGAGGGAATCCAATCCACAACACCTTCTAGAAACTAAGTAGAATGAACCAAATATTATGTCTCAAATGTGATAAGTTAGGAATAGCTAACAAAATTTTTGTTTGGCTGTATGAAGAGGATGACGTGTAACCTGTAAATACCTCTGCCGAAGTGACATAAAAAAAATCCCAGATATAATCGAGATGCAGCTATAGTTGCTATATTCTAATGCATGGAAAAGATGAGAGCGTTTTTCTGTTTGCACATTAATCTACCTTAGAGATAAAACCCGGATGTACAGAAACACTCTCAAACAATGAAGTGTTTGCGCTCAAAATGTGAAGTTTGCAAACTTTCTGAAATCACTGTCCAAGCCTGGAACTTGAGATGGGATAAAAGCACGAAATGAAGCCATAATCATCCAACAACCTCTGTGTCCTAGCACAACACACAAACATCAATTTTTGATTGTGTCTGCATGATGTATGTTTTTTTTTTTTTTTACCAGCCATTAAAATATACACTGGGGATGCAAACAATTAATCAACTTACGATTAATGACTTATTAGATTAAAATTTGTTGACCGATTAGTAACGTTCACTTTCTAGTGTGATAGTTTGGCCGCCATCCAGCGGAGTTACAGAAACAAAGATGGCGGAGACATACCAGAACGAGAAACGGTCCAAACAGAGTCTGTTATATCACATTTTATCTTGTCGAGCTCCTTAAGTTATGTTAACAGGGATGAAAAATTGTAAAAAGATGGAAAGAAGAATAGTGCCAATAAGTAAGGTTGATTCTGAAGGCTGCTGTGAGTTAATGCACTTCATGGAGCGAAGTTTTAGCTTTCCTTCAAGAGCAAACGCACACAATACTTATACATGGATGTCATGTATAGGTGATATTAATGGATATTCACAGATAACACAATTATCTGCTCATTGTGGATAAGGTGTTTCGCATATTTCACTATTTTAATCTTTTTCTATTCAGGATTCTAAGAGCTTCTTGTTGTGTTATATTTTATAAGTATGCCTAAGCTTGATAATTTTAGAAAACCACAATGTCCTGTTTATTCAGTCAGTTTATAATAAGGCTGATAAAATAATGTTAAAATTTAAAACGTAGCCCTTTATGCTATGGAAAATCGCTCGGGCCTCTTGATATGAGAAAACTCAGCTTTTTAAGAAAATGGCCGCTTATCAATTAACTGTTAGCCGATCGATAAGATCAATCAACTTTAGATGAATTCATTAATCAATCATGTGCGTCCCTAATGTTCACTAAAACTGTTCAGACGTTTTATAAATGGAGGTAGTTACGCCACTTGTGTGTTGTGGAATAATTGTAAAAGATCAGATTCTACTTAAAAGCATGAATTTTGTTTGTCGCTGATTATCTTATCTTTTATAGGGCTGCTAAAGCTCGGTCTAATTTAGGCATGGGGTAAAGGGAGTTGTTGTTAAAGAGGAGAGCTTTGACAGTGATATTTTCCAGGTACAAGAGACACAAAAAAACTTGTATCCAACACCAAAGACCTCTCCCACGTTTGTCATGTTCTGAATGCACTTTATAAATTAAGCCACTCAAATCCAACTCAGAAATATTTAATCAAAATCAATATGACACACAAATATACAGACTTAGTTACACACATGAAAAACATCTCAAACCTAGTTGTAACACATACAAGCTGAGGATGTAAAAGTCATAATTAGAAGCAGTTATCTTTTTAAGTAGGGACGAATGATATATCTATATAAGCTGCTGTGTTGGGGATCATTTTCATTTGCTGATTTTATCTTAACCCAAGCAAACGGTGATTTACAGAGGAGTTCATGGTCAACTTAGTGCTTCAATTCTCGTTCTCAAACAATAAACCTATTTACATGCAGTGAGAGCACAACCTGAACAATAGATAAAAATAGTTTGAATAAAACATGCCTGGCAAACAAACCATCAAATGTGCAAGGAAGCAAATTAGTAACTTATAGAAATGGCTTTAAGGTTGAAATGCAAACGTAACCACAAGAGAAAAGAGGATTGCTGTAGTTAATGACAACACGCAACTATTTCAGTCATCCATAGCAGTGTTGTTCAAATGTTCAGTGTTAAATAATTTCCCCTCCAGAGTGGATTCTCATGTGTCTGTTTAAACTTGATTTATTACCAAATCTCCGTCCACAGATAACACAACAGAAAGGCTGCTGTCCAGTGTGGATTATCTTGTGTCTGTTTAGACTTGATTTATCACCAAATCTCCGTCCACAGTCGTCGCAACAAAAAGGTTTCTGTCCTGTGTGGATTCTTGCGTGTGTAGTTAGAGTGGACTTTTGGCTAAATCTTTGTCCACAAATATCACAACAGAATGGTTTCTGGCCTGTGTGGGTTCTCATGTGTGTATTTAAGCTTGATTTACGGTTAAATCTCTGTCCACAGAGATCACAGCAGAAATGTTTCTGTCCAGTGTGGCTGCTCACGTGCGTGTTTAAGCTTCCTTTTTGGCTAAATCTCTGTCCACAAATATCACAACTGAAAGGTTTCTGCCCTGTGTGGGTTATCATGTGTGTGTTTATGCTTGACTTGTAACCAAATCTTTGTCCACAAATGTCACAACAGAAAGGCTTATCTCCTGTATGAATGATCTTGTGTCTTTTTAAACCTGATTTATCACCAAATCTCCGTCCACAAACATCACAACAGAAGGCTTTCTGTCCTGTGTGCATTGTCTTATGTGTGTTTAAAGTGTATTTTCCACTGAGCGTTTTACCACAGTCTTCACAACTAAACTTCATTCCTGAGCCCACATTTTTCTTCTCTGTAAAACATTCGTCATGCAGTGAGCTTGAAGATCCCATTTCTGAACATGTCATGTCTTCCTGAACAGGGCAACAGTGAGCAGATTCTTCAGTAAACTCAGAGGAGCCACAAGGGTTGTTAATGTTTCCGTCTGACTCAGGAGCTCTTCTCTCCTTCCAGTCACTGTCCTCATCCTCAGTTTTCTGTCCAGAGTCTGACAAGTGTTCAAGCTCAGAGACTGAGTAATTTACGTCACTGTCCTCTTCGTCATCCTTAACGACTACAGAAATGAAATTATCTTCACAATCTTCGACCTCTTCTGAAAGCTCCCTGCTTTTAATTTGGTCTTGATAAAGCTGTGAGAGCAGAATGGACTCTTTATCATCCTCACTCTTCATAGGAGTCACATCAGTCTCCTCCTTTGCACTGAGCGGCTCTGTCCTCAGAATGATGCACACTTCCTCTTCTTCCTCTTTTATCTGCTGCGGCTTTGGGTCATGCAACTCAGCAGCGGGTGTGTGGTCTTCAGGAGCTTCTTCTTTAACCATCAACATTTGCTTAACATCTGCAGAAAAACATGGAAACACATTAGAAAGTATACAGACTGCAACGTTGGTCGAGTTGATTTATCTGAAGCCTAACATTTTTGTTTATGTTTCCATTTTCACTGCAATAAATCTTTTCAACAGCTTCAAACCTACCCATAGAGATAGTTTTTCATATTTTAAAAAAGTTTTTGCATAATTTTATGCCCGTTTTGTCCAAAAACGCTTAATTTATGAAACTAGAAGGCCCCTAGATATGCAAAGTTTCCAAAAATGAACTGCAAAATGGAATATTTTTGATCTGTATGTCTCAGCTTTGAACAAATCCAAAATTAATAACTTAAATTTTTATGCATAATTATTTTTACAGGAAGAAAAAAGCAAAACCTGACACTTTTACCCTCAGGACTGACTTGTGAAAGTGCAATAAAAAAATATATAATTTTATTTTTTTTAAACAAATATATTTTTCATTCTTGTGGCATTTTATTCTCTGGTAAACTAATACATTTGCCATTAAGTGGGATGCTCAGTTTATAAAATATTTTTTGATTATGAATACAGAAACAACAATAATCATAACAGCAGTAAAATAAAATTATTTGATTGGGGACAGTAAAGGAGCTGGATGCAGGATAGGAGAGCCCTGGCTCCAAAAAGGTCGATGTAGTATAAATACTGGAGTAAGTTGGCCTATTATTCTCACACAGTGAACATTCATCAACCATAAACCCTCTTTTCTAAAATAGCATGTATTTGTTTCCTAGATCGTTTCTACCGTCTAACGAAGTCTTTAATATTCTCCGTCTATTGGCTACATTTGAGCTTCAAGAAGGGAATCAATTAATCACCTTAAAATGTCTCTGCAACACACGAAAACATACCAACCTAGTCTGTTCAACAGATCCTTCTGGTAGAAACCAGCCTCCATGATACTGTGTTTGCTTTGTCCTCTTTTTAAAAAAAGCTGTTTCTGAAATCCCTGCCGCCGTCTGAACTGCCTTCAGTTTATTCGTGTTCTTTTTCTTCTTCTGCTTCTGGTTCTTCTTCTTCTGCTTCTTATGGTGGCTGGCAAACAAAGCGCATTACCGCCACCAACTGGTGAATAGTCTGTGTCCGAGCGAACAATTTTATTAAATTTGCTTTTAAAAAAGGCCCTAATTTTCTTTTAATGAGACCTGTCTTTGTTAGATATTTAAATAAACACTGGTGACATTAATTCCTCAAGGTTTTCTAAATAAAATGTCTTTAGCTTTTTGTAGAATTTCAACCAATAACTTTTGTTAGTTCTGCTTGACCCACATCACGTTCCACCAATTCTCTTTGTCCACAACAGTTATATCTACCTGGAATATGTTTTATTATTATAAAAGTGTTTCTTTTTTTTTTTTACATTGTAAAAATATGAGTGAAATAACAATGTCCTCTTTCCTGTTTCTTTCTGCAATTTTCATTTCTCCAACTTTTCTCTTCTTCCCATTGCTTTTGCACCATTCCTTCAGTCTTTTTAAATATTTTTAAATCCTCTTTGGCCTCAGTCAACCATCATGACAGTGGAGCAATTTCTTGCAACCTTATCTGCAATTCAATTTCCTTAAAATGACACCCATAAAAACATAATAGAAACACCCATCATTTGAATTTGGCACAATAATTGTTGCATTTCTCTCAGAATATCTAATAAACCTGATCAGCACACAGTGGCGAGCATAATACATCCACAAGCTGTGAATTATTATGCATATTCTTGTCTAAATATACACAAAATAATGTTTGGTTTATTTTAAATATTAAAATGATTTATACTCCTGTCCATTTGCTACATGTCTTCTTGCATTTTATTTTAAAATATTGAGTTTGTTGTATCATTTGGTTTTCCTGACTTTTCTGTTGTTTCAGCTTTTTAGCAACATGTTCTCATGAAAGTTGTTTCAATCCCAATAATTTCTCTGTTCCTCTCAGAATTTGTTCTTTTTCCTCTCTCTTATGTTAAATCTAATCAGAGCAATCGACCACATGTGCCAGAAGCTCAGTCCTCTAACATTTACTTCACTTCTTGCAATCACCCTTCTTTACTGGCTCTGCACAGCTTGCAATACTTTTCCTGTACATTATTGTCACATTCTTGAAACTTGTGATTTTTTGACTTTTTCTTCTTTTATAAGCACGCCTGTAAGTGTCAAAGATATGGGCATGCTGTTTCAAGGAATGGTTGAACAGTGAATGCCGATGTCATAAAGATAATGTTCATAAAGACTTGTCCAGCTGTACCATTTTTAATTATGCTATCACGATTATTTTATCAATTAACTCCTGATTTTTATTTGTTGTAAAAGGCAGATGGCTAAGTAAAAAACAAAAAACAAACAGGTATATGATCATATAAAGGAGGAATATGCAGAGCATGACAATATATATACAGAATACATCTAAACTATTAGACAGTTGCTTTTAAGCAATTGTATAGAAGGCATAAACAGGGAAATGTTAAATTTGGTTCTGATTCTAGTAATCCACTGTTGAATGTTTGTTATACATGTATATGTAGATATAAATATGAAGCACAGTAAAGATGAGGTTAAAAGTAGAATTGTAGTGAAACTAAAAAGGAAAACGCAGAAACAATGGAGACAAAGAAGGGAATCGCACTCCCGGCCTGTTGGTGGCAGTATTGCGTTTGCCAACCACTAATCAAGAAAAGAAGAAGAAGAAGAAAAAAAATATATATATATATATATCTGCAAAAAGATACCTGTCCGTCTGCGGTAGATCCAAGTAATGTAACCCAGCTTCCTTTAGTTTGGGATGAAAGCCGAACCCAGAATGTGTTGAAGGAAACTCTAAAGAGAAGCTAACGACAGAAACATGGAGCAGCTGGAGCAGCAGAGGGCGGCAGAGGGAGAGATTCCTGAAGAGGACAAAGAAAACAAGCTGCGACACGCCGTGGAAGATGGTCACTACACCAAGACGGACGAATTAGGTGAGTTTTCATTCCAGCTACAGTTTATGAGCATTTTAAGGTGTCTAATGGATACAACTCAAATGTAGCCACGATTAGACTGAGCTCTAATCGTGGCAGCCAGGGGCGCCGCCAGGAAACTTGGGCCCCGCCCACCCCCTCGCGCAGCTGCTCTTATAATTTCTTGGGTCTTTATGACTCATGCAAAGCATCACAATTTTAAAGGCTTTGGTCCAATACTGATACTAGCACAATATTTACTGCTAGTGAATTTTACATGTAACAGTCTGCATACTGTATGCAAATAGGTTGCTTTTTTTTTATTACTAGTTTTAGATTACTGAAAGGTCGTTCCACACCAGTAAAAATCACAGGCAACGGGCAAAATATGCCTAAAGTAATCCAGACTTATTAAAACAAATGCTGTGTATTTGCATTTTGTTCAAAATTTAATATAAAATATGTTTTTTTTTCTTCCATATTTGTTAAAACTATTACCATTTTGTGATAGTTTATGAAACAGATAATCTGTGAAAAGCTCAATCTCCTCCATCTCCTCCCTGAGCTGCTATTACTGTCGAAAGTGATGCATAATTCCCATCAAAAACAACCAGTCAGAACCAGGAGGAGGGTCTTAGTGTTGTCAATCAAGCTCACTCACTCACTTTCAAATGTGCTAATTGCAGAGAAACAACTTATCATTACAGAAAAATCGTTTGTCTGCGGTCATTGGTAGCTATGCTAACTAGACTGAGCATTCACAACAGGCTATGCTGTTTTGATGCCACGGCTTTTGTCTCAGCTGCAACACCTTAGTAGTAGTTGACATGGATTCTGTTACAGAGGCCACGGATACAGTGGCAGATGCCACAGCTTCCATGACAGCTGTCACCAGAGGCCCCACTCAATCAGTAGAGGTAGAGAGTATGTCTGCATGTATGTATTTAAAAAAAAACAATAAAAAATTGTTCAAAATTTTTTTTCATATTCATATTTCATTTTCATTCTGCCACAGAAGCCATGGCGGTAACTCTTTATTTGACGGGTTGTGAATTAGACAAAGTGTCATGATTTACCGAATTACACTTTATGACCAACAGTCATAAATAGTCATGACAGGTGTTATGTCATGTTTATGACGTTGTCATGACAGTCTTATAAAGCGTTACCACCATGGCATCTGTCACAGAAGCCGTGTTGGCTGCCACAAAAGCCAGAAGCTGCCACTACCAAGCCGTGTCGGTTTCCATTAGCCTCTACAGCTAACGGCAGGTGTGACAGCTGACACCTGAAGTGCCGCTACAGCTGATAGTGCCCCCATTTGAGTTTGCCGTCTCTCCAATAGACGTAAAACATCAAATGTTTTGCTACTCTTTAAAAGCTCCCTGCATCCACCTTAATGTCACAAGCAAGTTTTGTTTGGAACCTTGGAAAGCGAGATGCATTGAGTTTAGTGTTCAGGTCAGACAGGATGGTACTTTTTCTTTTAACTGATTTAGTTCCTCCATGAAATACCCAGTGCGAAAAGTTGAAAATAACTGTCAGGGTTGTGTAATCTGTCAACACAATGAATGGCCGTTAGATTTTTCCATGACTGTTTAATAAAACCATCAAAGATGGAAATTATTTGGTCACCTTCTGAACGTGTCTTCATCAGCTTTTCAAAAAGTAAAGCGAAAGCGTTCCTCTGTAAAAGAAGATTCATAACATTTATCTGATATTGTACAGCTGGATGTAATCCTGTGAAAAAAAATTACAGTAAAATTCATAAGAGGTAAAAAGCTTGTGATGCTGGTTGTCAGATATTCTTAGATCCTTGCCAGGGGAAAACCCTTTATGTTTGTGGCACTCTTGCACTTTATGCTTCACATCTTTTAAACATTGCTGACAGGCCGACCCCTGTGATACCACTGAGCTGTCCAAACACTTGGCTGCAGAACGGTTGATGTCCTGCACAAAATTGTCATAAAATGCCACAGTGTATAAACAGCTCAGCAGTCGGGGATATGTGGAGCTGTAAACTTTGTGAGCCTGAAAAATCTGCAGAGAATTTTGTATTTCTTCTCTTCGCTCACCATCTATGTAAAACTAAACTTGAACCCATTCAACCCAAAATGAAATAAAATGCAATTTTATTTCATTTTGAAAGTTGTGGTTAAAATTTCAAAATGCTGTGTGGATCTTGAATGTTTCGACAAAACAGAATGAATATTCAAGATATCAGTCATGTCATTCTGACTAGTCGAATGTTAATTCTAGATGTCCTAAATAGAAAAGTCACCCAGTTTCAAGATATCGCTAATTAATTTTGAAATATCTTAAAAGTAATTTTGACAATTCAAAAACTCAGTTCTAGATGTCGCTAACTTAGTTTTGTGTAACATCATTTGCTTTCAAGATATCTGCAGTTTAATTTGTCCTAGTTGATAAAAACCACAAAGTTTATATCTCTTAACTAAAAATACATTTCAGATTTTCTTAGTGATGTCGTTGAAGATGCATTTAATTGGGACTATAGCTAATCAGAACAAACAGCAAGATGTCTCAGATTTACCTTATGATGAGCCATAATTTAATTTATAAATGAAATACATATTTCAGATATAATCTAGATTTTTATCCAATTGAAATTGTAGAAAATGGGATAAACTATGTGACAAACTCGCCTAGTTCCCCATCTTTGATCTGCTTGGAAAAAACAGTTTTGTCACGCGATTGCGACGAGTCGCTGTGATGAAGAATTGACCCGTCTTGTAGGTGCAACTCCCGACCTCCGACCCAAGGCTCCATCCAGAGACTGGGACAAAAAAGTTACTTGATCAAAACAGTAGAAATATTTGGATCCTTTGTTGTTCCTAATTTAGATCACTAAGGTTTTTCACAACCAAGTTTAAAAATGCTAAATTAGAATGTTATACAAGATCTATTAAGGGGATATTTTAGGAATAATGTCAGCGATCTGAAAACATCAACTCAGTTCTCGATCACTCTCTGAAACTCGCTTTTCCTGGGAATTGTGAATAAAGATGGCTGCTGTAGTGCATTCTGGGAGTCAGTCCAGGCTGCAGCCCAAACACTTTCTAATATGCATAATGTGTTTCCATGTTTGCTACAGATGTTAAGCAGATGCTGATGGTTAAAGAAGAAACTCCTGAAGGCCACAGATGCGTTGCTGAGCTGCAGGACCCAAAACCCCAGCAGATAAAGGAGGAAGAGGAGGACATCTGCATCAGTCTGGGAGGAGAGCAGCTCAACGGGAAGGAGGAGATTGATGTTACTCCTATAAAGAGTGAGGATGAAATACAGTCCATTCTGCTCTCACAGAATCTTTATGAAGATGAAATTAAAGAGAGCGATGTTCCAGAAGAGAATGATGAGGGAGAATCCATTAAGATAGAAAATCATGAAGACGGTTCCATTTTATCAGAGATTGAAGTCGTTGTAAAGGATGAAGAGGACGATGATGTAAAATATCCTGTCTCTGAACTGAATCATTTGTCCGACTCTGGACTGGAAGCGAAGGACGCGGATAAAGACTGGACGGAGAGCAGAGACCCCGAGTCAGATGGAAACGTCTTTTCTGAGTTTGCTGAACAATTTCTTCACCATCACTCTATTCAGAAACGCATGACACATTCAGAAATAAGATCTGCAGCCTCTACAATAAACAAATGTTTTACAGAGAAGGAGTCAGACAGGAAAGTCCAGGCAGGAGAGACGTTTAGCTGTGAAGATTGTGGTAAAACCTTTATTAGAAAATACAATTTTCACAGACATAAGCGAATCCACGCAGAGCAGAAATCTTTCTGTTGCGAGCTTTGTGAAGAAAGATTTAACCGTAAATCAAGTTTAAATTTGCACATGAGAATTCACACAGAATACAAACCCTTCTGTTGTGATCTTTGCGGACAAGGATTGAGGCACAAGCGCAGTTTAAATGCACACATGAGAATCCACACCAAGCAGAAACCCTTCAGTTGTGATCTGTGTGAGCAAAGATTTAACCGTAAATCAAGTTTAAACACACACATGAGAATCCACACAGGCCACAAACCCTTCTGTTGTGATCTTTGTGGACAAAGCTTTCGCCACAAATCAAATTTAAGTACACACGTGAGAAGCCACACAAGACAGCAGCCTTTCTGCTGTGACATTTGTGGACAAAGACTTCGCTACAAATCAAGTCTAAGCATACACATGAGTATTCACGCTGGACAGAGACCCTTCTGTTGTGATCTTTGTGGACAGAGATTCGTCAACACGTCCCACCTAAACTCGCACAAGAGAATCCACACAGGACTGAAACCTTTCTGTTGTGATGTATGTGGAAAACGATTTGCCCACAAACCACATTTAAGTGCACACACGAGAGTCCATACAGGACAGAAACCTTTCTGTTGTGATTTGTGTGGTAGGAAGTTTAGTGAAAAAGGAAAGTTAAAAAGACACATGAGAATCCACAACTGAGGGCAAATAGCTTAGCGAGGAATACTAAAACTGCACCACTGCTGTTGGCTGTGAAATATGTCATTAAAGACAACTGTGTTCACTTGGTTTCAGTATTTTTCTAGTGGTTCATTTAAATAACATTACATTAATAGCCTGTGCTATTCCCTGTTTTTCATCTACAGTCCAAATTGAGCTGTGTATTTTCATTGCATGTGAATAGTTTTGTTTCAGAGAATCGGATCACCTGTCTGTCATTAAGAAAGGTGAGTTCATAGTGACCTTGAGTCAAGAGAGTGTCTGTTAATCCTTGAACTAAAACCAGCAGGACGATGATCCCAAACACAGCAGGAAATCCAGAAAGATCGTCCAAAGGGAATTAAGGTACGGCAACGGCCTAGTTAAAACCCACACCAAACCTTAGCTTTCTGAATAAGAAAGCTGTTTCTAGACACTGTTATATCCTGAGTTCAGCTAGATTGTGATGCATTTATTTTTGATACGTTTCATGTCTATGAACTAAGTCTGCGTTGTGTTGATTTGATTAAATGTGTGGATAGAAGCTTGTTCATTTGGATGAGAAATGGAAATCCAATTGAATGTACTCGAGCTTTTCTAATTGAGTAACATAATTAAACCATCATCTTGATTTTGTTGAAATCAATACAATGAAGATGCTTAGATGCTTCTAGATTTCTATTGCATTCTAAGTATATCCATATTTATTTCAGTAGTGATTCAGTAGCAGTCAAAGCTCAGTGTAAAGACATTTTTTAAAATATTGTAGTAAAAATAAAACAGAGTACATCAAATGGCATTTTTTTAAGGCAGCAGACATTCTCAGTTTAAATAAAATGCATTTTATTTAAAAGGCGCCCGTCGTGGCATAAAGATCAATTTACAAAGGCTAAAAAAAATAAAAAAAAGTAGAGTAAAATGATTGGTAAAAATGCTTGTTTGAACAGTTGGGTTTTTAGCGAGGATTTAAAGGGACAGTCCCAGAGAAACCTTTGGAGCGAGCGGTGTCATCAAATTGTGGTGAGGCCTATTTTGCTGTAGGAGGGAGTTGTGTTGAACCACACCAGTGGAGGCCAGTACATTTGTTAGGCACATGTAGGTCGCATATTTACAGAACGACAAAGGCTTTCCATTTACAACGGCGTGTTCATCTACAGATGTCAGGGTTTCCCACAGAAGACATGCTATGGGCTTTAGGGAGGCCTTCCAGCCAGCTGGCCGCCATGTTTTTGAGTTAAAAAGTTTTTGAAGTTGACAGGAAATTTTAAAATATTACTTGATAGTTATGCATTTTTGGAAGACTGGAAGATTACTACCTAGACACTTAACTATAAAGTCTTAAAAAAGGCTATAATTAAAAAAAAAAAAAAAAAAAGATAAAAATGCTAAGCCTGGTGGCCCACCAGGCTTATAATACACTGTGGGAAACCCTGGATAGTCTGGATAGCCTGTTGTATAGGCAAACGGTGAGTGTGCCAGCCATCCAGTAACTTCATTTTTTTTAAACTTAATATAATTCACCAACATGAAAAATTGCACACTAATTTAATCTGCCACAGCAAGATACATGGAAATGTAACTTTGTAATTTTAACTATATATCGATGAGTATCATATATCTGATCAGGAAAATGGCCAGTAGTTGTGAGGAAATGGGGACAGGTGGATCTGCATTGCCCAGAACAGTAGATTGAAATAGTAAAAAAAAAATCTACATCATGGATTTATTGTTATTGCTTGTATTCATGTCACATTTGTTGTAAATGGACGCTTTAAAGAATTAAACTGCATCAAGAAAAATGTGATTTTGCATTACCACATATGCCGATAATGGGTGAAGTAACGTCAAAGAATCGTGTTGGGCTTTTGTAAACTGTAAGAAGTATGGACAGAGATGCATTTTTAATATATCATTTATTTTATTAAACAAAATCTCAGTAAAAACTCTTTATGAAATAGAAAGCAAGATTTCCCTGTCAGTAGTTCGCTGGCAGCTGCGGGGCCATCCGGACTCCATCATCTCATCTCCAACAATCCTCGTTGTGATTTCAACCACAGCTACAGATCAGTTTCTTTTTTAAAATTCACTTCAAAAATACAAAACAAACAAAAAAAAGACATCTCTGCTAAATTTGTGGAAGATATACACTGAAGTTCTCCAAGTGAACAACTCCTAAAAACAGTAAATCAGAAAAGAAAAACATCTCCAGTTTTAGTAAAACAACTGATTACATAAGAGTCGCCAACAGCTCAGGTCGCTTTAAGCATCTTTGTTCCCTTCTGTTGAATAATCACCTGAAGAACAAGTTAGAGAATCGATTTCTGGCTCACACCGGGAGAACAATGACGGTACAAAGTGTCAAAACTACAGTCAAAACAGTGATGTTAGAAAAAAAAACAAAGGCCTAAAACAGAGAAGCGAATAGGTGCACTGTGCACATTGAGCCACCTCTGGCAGTGTTCTCAAATATTATTTCTTGATTGTTAAGATAATAAAAAAAGGAGGCTACATGATTATCATCACAAAATAAAAATCTCTTTGGCATAGACCACCCACCCAGAAGCCTAAACACATTCACACACACACACACACACACACACACACACACACACACACACACACACACACACACACACACACACGCGCGCACTTCTAAAAGTTTTTTTTTTTTTTTTAACCAAAACTTAAAAGCTGTCATTATTAAAAGTCAATTATTCTTTCTATAAAATAAAATAAAAAAAACACAAAGTTGAGCCCTGTTAAGATTATGAGTCCCATATTTGACGATAATTGCATATTTTACAGCAGGTGGAGAGGGAGGAGTGAATGTTTCCTCTCTACCACAGAATCCCTCTTTAGGTCTCTCGCCTCGTCCAACATCCTGCGAGCAGAAAGGAGAGTCATGATGAGAAAATGATCCGATGAAGGGTTTTCTACAGCATCTCAGTTGGTTCCTTCAAACTTAATCTCTGTCACTGTGTTGTCCGTGATATACGTTCATGCAAATTCATAATCAGAATAATTTGACATGTTCAGTCACATCAATCTGAAACTTTTTTTTATTTTTTATTTTTTTAACTTGACAAAAAGTTCTCCTACTCCAGTGGACTTCACAGCCATAAACCGGCAGCAACTGTGACACCATGATGCTAATCCCTGAGATGTAGTTGCATATATGCAGTGAAGAATTAAGGTGGACTGAAATACAACTGGGAATTCAAACTGGTAAAGTGGTCAGGGAGTTGAGATTTTCCCCCCACTAATATTAGAGCTGCTGCACAATATGTCAAATTTCAGTCATCATCCCAGTTTTAATCAGATTAATAAATGTGTACATGGAAGATGACAATCAACTGTAGGAATATTAGATAATAGCATTCCATTTTTTCCCCACAAGATCACAATTACATGTTTTACCAATAATATGAATACTATATGGACAGAAATGGACCATCTAAGTACGGAGTGTTTAAAATAGTTTCTATTAGTCTCGGCCCAGAGTTAAACTTTGTTCATGTCCAACTTTTTAACACCACAGTAATGCAGCAGTCAGACCAAATTATTCTCACTGCTCACACAAAGCAAACCTACTGAAGCTGCAGAGAAATGTGTAAGAAAAGGGGCAGCTAAAAACAACAATACTACCATCAACATTTATATTTAAAGTATTTATATATTTTTCTGAGACTCGATTCTTTTTGTCTGTTAATAAAATTATTAAATAAGTCTAATGAACAAGGCATCTCAAGTCAAATTAGCATCAATTTTCAATTCTTGAATTGAACTGAACTATAGATCTAGACTTAGAGCTGCGTTAAAATGGTCCGAGTCAAATAACATTGTTATGTTGCAACGGTGCAGTCAGACTGTTCAGTGAAGGTCAGCCTTCACCTTCGAGTCTTTATAGAAACTCTCAGCAGCCCTCGATTGAAGCTCCATCTTCCCTGTCCTGATTCAGAAAAGGCACTCTACGCTACGGTGCGCAAAGCTTTTTGTATTTTAGCCAAAAAATGTAATTTTGGTTTCATTCGACCACAGCAGCTTCGTCCGTCTTCATGAACTTCATATGCCAGCCCCTCGCTCAACAACTCCACAATATTATCATTCTTACATAAGAGCCAGATTTTGGACGCACACAGCTAACAGATTCCCAATAAAAACACACTGAAGTTAAAATGCGTTATCTGCTAATGTCGTCACGTACTCACCGTTAATATTGATGGGGTGTGTTGTAGCTAGGTCCTTGATAGTCTTCCCCCATCATTTGTCCATCAAAGTCGTCCATTTGCATCTCACCTTGGTATGGATAGGGTGGGTAACCGTCTGGTTCTGTAAGGAGTTACATGTTTCTATGAGTTCTCTGTTATATTTACAACAACCATGGATATCACTCCACATTTTGAGAAAACTGACAGAAAAAAAATAAAGACCATAAAAGGAAAAAGAGGAATGAGAGAAGGGACATAGATAAAGAGAGAAGACGCAAAGTTTGTAGCCGTTAAATGATGCAGTGTTTGCAGAGTTTTAAAATGTTGGTGCCCTGCTGCAGCTGCGCCATATCCTGCAGAATGTGTTTGCGCATTTAGGGTCACAGTTACTCACCATCTTGATAGGCTCCTTCCAGGAGAGCGTTGTGGGCCTGTCACAAGAAGGCAGCAGTCAGATACAAGCTACACATTTACATTTATTCACTTTTATTCGCATTTATTCAAGACTAGATTAACATAAAAAGATACAACTGTCTGTTTTAGTACTAATGTGTTGGAGATAGAATGTGGCATTTAGACAGCAGAGGGCGCCACACACTCACCGACTCCCAGACTGCAGGGTCGTGTTTGAACAGAGAGTGTGTGAGCTCCACGGAGACGCGCTTCTTGTACTCGGTGCTCTTGTCTTCGGAAATGCGGTAGAGAACAGCAGCAGCGTAGGTAGCTGGAGAGAAACAATCAAAACCACCAGTGATCCACAGAGAAACCAAAGTAAATGTCGAAACAGAAACAGACCTCAGGAATGTCTAAGTCGAACTTCAGAAGTGCACCCAAGTCTCTTAAGGGCTTGAAACGTATGCACAGTTGTAGGTGTAAATTCATGTTGGAATCCAAACTCAATTTACTGCATTGAATATAAAATAGAAGATTAAAGTTGTGAGGATTGTTTTTTTTTTTTTTTGCACTAATTGTATTTCTTTATGTTTGGTTTGAGCAGAAGCTTGGCCTGGAGCTTTCACAACTTATTGGGTGTTAAGAGATTCAGTACTGGCCTCTAGTCTTGCTCAGTGATGAGTAAACATATGCTCCTGCATTCATATGACCGTCAGTCATTCAAAGGTAACAAGTTTGCCTCTCAAAATGTAAGGAGGTGTTGGTTTTGTCAAATTAATCTTTGAAGTTAATTCAAGCTGATGGCCATCTCTACTACCCACACCGGAAGATGACACCAAACTGTAACTGTCAGCTTTTTGCTACAAAACAGTAAAAACACAAATCTATCTGGAATAATAATAATAAAAACTCTTGTATTTTGGTAGCTACTTTTTTGCAGTAGTCATTAAATTCAGATCAACTTAACTAATTTTTTGCTTTATGAAACCTGAAGCAGAGTTTGGGTGGGTGGGTGGGTGGGTGAACCCCAGACGGCCCTGAATGTTGTGGATGTAATTAGAGTAGTCGCTGGGGTGCAGCAGAGGGACGTAATTCGGGCATGAGTCATTAATAGAGTTTCTACTTCAACTGGAATATGAGAGAAATTAGTTCACTTTAGGCCAGTATCCTTATCCTAAATGCCTGCAGCTGGGGAAGTAAAAATAAGAGGCTGTCGAGGAACATCAAAAGTTTAATTTAACCTTATATTAGATGGCAGAACAACATAAGTAATGAGTTATACTGTCCGCCTCAAAACAGATAATTTAATTGTGATTTAAGGAACTTAGTTGGTGTTAAGATATCCTAACTAGGTTGGTTGGTTATCACCATATCGGCTGTAGCCATATTGAATCTAAGCTCGGCATTTTTGGAGACGTTCTGGTAGGTATTTTTACTTTATCCGACTTTAAACTGTGAAGATCTGACTTCAGTGTAGAAATAAAACAAACCTTAGTTTGCTTATATGGAAAGCTATGAAAACAAATTGTTAGCTTATGGTCGGCAACGCTGATGTTATCTTAGCTGGTATAAAGCTGTAGGTCCGCTCTGCTGACTAACTTTTTGAGGTTAGGTAGCACCAACATGTAGTACCAGAAGTTAAAGCTTTGCTAGCTTAGCTGGAGAAAAAGATATGTTGCTAATTGGCTTTGAAGTTGGCTAATAAGAAACCACCAGCTCCCAACGTTTAAGCCAACCGTTTTGATTTCACGTGCAAACTTTAGAGCATTTAGGCAAGACTTAAAAATAGGATTTACCTTGTAGATTCACTTCTTGGCATATACATTTAGTTGTTCATTAATAATTAAGAAGCTACTCAGCAGAAGCAGATATGGAAAATAATTTAAAGTCAGTATATAAAATAATAAGGTAATATTTAAAATATTTGTTTGCTTTGGTCAACACAATATAAGGCAGAAGTAATAATAGAAATGATAAGTTGAGGCCAAATATCTGGAGATTCAGCTCGTCCAGAAACTGGTTGCCTTTCTCTTTGACTATAACTCATAGCAACATTACAAGAAGCCAATCGAGCTGTGATGTATAGGCAGCGTACCAATGCCCTCATTGGGACAGTGCAGTAGCTCCATCAGTGGAGTTGAAGCTCCCTCGTTATCAATCACTTGAGCACACTGTTTGTCCAGGGCCAGCTCACACAGAACGCCTGCCGCCACACGCCTCACGTTTTCCACCGGGGAGTAGAGGAGCTGCAGAGACGAGAATACATGTTAGAGGACATAAATAACTCCTTACACATTATTATTAGTTGACAGTAGTCATGGTTACAATGTCAAGGTTTACTGCCCAGCTTTTAAAATGTTTTCTGCACACGGTCAAATGTCGTTGCTGTACACTGCCGGTTAGCTGGCTGAAAGAAGGGTACTAAACTGTTTTTTTTTTTTTCTTACTTTCACATTTTGGCTTCAAGCTTACATAGGAATAATTATTTTTTACAGTGGAACAAATTATCTTCATAAAAATAATTGAATAAGACGTCACATTTCTTACAGGATTCTTTTGAAAGCGCCAGGATAAATTGATATTTTGACTTGAGGTAATGCTGTGAGAAGACGAGTGACCCACTATTGACTTAGTTCTGAGTTTGTTACCTGGACAAAGAGTGGAATTGTGTCCAAGTTGGCAATTTCTATCCTATTTATGGGATCTCTTGCCAGGATGTGCAAGGCTCCTGTGCAACCCTCCACAATCTCCACCATCTTCACTCCATCCTGAGATTGAAAGATCAGAGATTATCCTTGGAAAAGCAAGCTTTTTTACTTTATTTTTTTATGTCTATTGTAATAAAACAAACCAGAATCCGTCAGGTACCTGGTAAGCCTGCTGAGTGGATGTATTAGATTTCTGATTGTCCTGGTGGGCCTTGAGCAGCAGGTTGACCAGATGGGGGGTGGTCTTTGCATCTCTGAGGGGAGACAGGTTTTCTGGGCACAAGGCCAGGTTACGGATCAGCCCAACAGCAGCCTGCAGAAGGGAGAGAGGCAGAAAGACACTGTTAACGCACTCTGTCCATAACTGATTTGTAACTAAGGGTAAAAAATGGGCTTTTGCTTTTGTTTTTAACTGAACCATTTCCGTCTGACATGCTCCTTCAAGCTGCGTGATGCTTTGTCCACTTGGACACCGTCATTAACATCTGTCCCTTCATTTACCCTGGAGTTCCTTGATGATGATTTCTTTTAAAATCCATTTCAAACTTTTAAAAAAAGAACACTCGCCTATTGTCTACCTCTCTGAAAATGTTCTAAACCAACACTTCAGCAGAAGCACACTTTTCTCTCCTTTAAATTCATTTGTCTACCTTGATGACTGGCCAGTGGTAGGGCACGTTGAGCAGCTTGATGATCGCTGGGATGCCGTAGTGTTCCCTCACGGCATGCTGCGCCAACTCGGCGTCCTGGTGGCGTGAAGTCAGATGTCGCAGGGCGCAAATCGCCGGCTCAATCACGTCCTCCTTGTCCCCAGCACGCAGCATGGCGTGAATCAGCGCCTCAACGCCGTTGCTTTGGGTGACCAGAGATTTGTTGTTGCTGTTGTTGCACGTGAGGTTGGACAGGATGCCAGTGGCGCAGGTGAGCATGTTGACGTCGTCTGCGGCCAGGAGCCCCACCAGAGTCTGCAGGAGGCTTTCAACTCCTTCCTGAATGGGAAGAATAAAGCAGTTCAGAACGGTCGTGTGCTGGATTAAGGCTCCGACACACTCCATCCGAAGCACCGAAATCGGTTGTCGTTGACGTATGCGTCAAAAGTTGCGTCATTTTGTTTGCAGAGAGGCCCCGAGTTGAAGTGTTTCGACAGAGCTCTGTGCGAAGTGTTGTGTGAATGGTTAGAAGTTTGTTGCTGTGTTTTATGTGGAAATGCGCTCTGACAGCACTGTTGATATTCCTCTTAAACTATCTAGGTTTTGTATCTGCAGGAAACATGCACGCTTTTGACGAACTTTTGTCTGATACCATGAGGAATTCTGTACATTTGTTCAATTCTTCACTAAATAACTCCTGCAGGATCAGCAAATGGTTAATTTTCCTGGATGGAAATTGTAACATTGTCGTTCACAAAGGAAGCTCTCTGCAGGAAAGTGTGTTGCTCTCTGACAGTTTCCTAAAAGCAGAACAGAGGAAGTGAGAAGGGAAAGGGAAACCCAACAGGAGTGACATATACTGAAGCGGGAGTGGTGTCCCCCATGTGGTCTACGCAGTTACATGAAAGTTGTGCACAAAAACAAATGGCTCAAAACCACTTGACTACATGTCGAGTGTTCAGATTCAGATGCAATATGTTGTTGGAATATTTAGGCAAACAAGGATGTGTTAAAGAAGTGAATTAGGACCTGCTTTGTCGCAGCATCGGACAGGTTTCTGAGGGTCCACAGGCAGTTCTGCACCAAACGCTGGCTGGAGCCTCTCAGGTGTTTACCAAGAGCTTGCATCCCACCTGAGAAAGGAGAAAGAAAGCTCAGCTCTCAACGACGTCTCATAAACGCAGATTCAGTGCGTTAGGGGCATCAGACTCCCGTGCACACACAGGTGTTTTCTCTCACATACTGCACATGTTACATACCAGCATCAACAATGGCTGGTTTGCTGCTGGGGCACACAGAGAGGACTTTGAGGACGCGGCTCGTGGTCCAAAGCAACTTCTCATAGTTGTAGTTCTTCATGATTTGCACAAGACCTTCAGGACCTCCGTTGGCCAGAACGATCAGCTGTAGCACAGAGACGCAGCGTTAAAGTACGGCTTTTACACAGTTCAGAATCATCTTAATCTCTACGTGAGGAAACAAAAAATATCTCAAATCAGCAAAACCGTAGCTTGTCCAGGCAGATTAACCCCACTTAAACCCTTCCTTATTATTTTAATCATAAAAACGTAACCGCACCCATGCTGTCACCTGAACAGCTTGGTTCTCATGCCACACCCAACACTAAACACCTTCCTACTGCAGATCTTGGCAGCTCTCCAGGTATGTGTCCTTGCTTCAAGAGCACAAAATGTAACAAAAGCAGACCTTGCTCTCCTGGTTGGTGTACGTCAGAAGCTGCAGACAGTCTGTGGTGATGGCCAGGAACTTAGGGTTGGTCTTCTTCAGCAGCGGGACCATCCTCTGCAGTCCGTCGGCCAGACGCACGGCCATCTTGGATCCCTCCTGGTGCAGCAGCAGGTTGTGAAGTGTGGTGATGGCGTAGAACAGCACAGACTCTAGCGGAGAGCTGAAGACAAGAAAATTCACATTGTTACAAAATCCTACCATATTTTAGTCAACTTAGTTTTCTGTAGCTATAAGTTAATATGAAAAAAGGAAATCAGAGGAAAACCTCTTTAGGTTGTTGACATACAACTTAAAGGAAAACCATTTAAGAAAAAAGAAATTAATCAAAGAATGGAGATTTTTTTTCTGGCTACAATTATATCTGACTGAGTTCTCATCTTCAGACATTTATTAGTGCATGAAAGTGATAATCACCTTCATGATTGACATTCTGGCTAGATTTTTATGAAGTTTAGTTTTGATCCAATTTTTATATATGAGAGTAGTTGACAATACTTGTTTGTCTTCAGTTTCAGTCAACAAAAACAACATTTAATCTGGAACGCATCAGAAACATTATGTTCTAATATGTTCCAGTGCAACTTCTGAGATTTTCAAGGAAACAGATAAAATCTGCAGACCTAAGCCGTCTGAGAAAAAAAAAAATGTGGCAATGAAAAAAGAGTGACGTTCTGGGTGTGGATTCATTTTAATATCTGTGAAATGATGGAGGACGGAGGCTGAGTCAGAAGCGGCAACACTAATTGCCGCTTCTGAAACCAGGGAAATTCCTGGGAAGTCTTGACATGATTTCAAACAGTAGATGGGTGCAACATTTAAGTTTTAAATTAATCTCTGAATGAACTCAACAACTCATTGTTGCTGTGTCATCTGCGACTTTATGCCAGCTCCACCTGTATCGATAGCCAGCGAACAGCTTTTTAAAAAAATGCATAAAAAAACAAATAAATGGGAGTCAGTTGGTTTTTGCATGAAAGACTTGCAAGACATTTTGTAGAATTAACAAATTTGGGTTTTCACCACCAATATGAGTTTTTAAGCCCTTACAGTAGCACTAAGCTAAAGAGAGACTGTGTTGGCTGCATCAGCTTTGTGTCTGTGATGGCATCCAGGCTCAGCCCGTTGTTCCCAAATGTCCTCAGACTGATCGAGCCTCGCAAAGAACGAAGTTAAACCAGTTGTCATTACATTTTATGACATTCAAAGAACTGCCCTGCATTTATGAAGGAGCAGAACAGATCTGCTGTACGTTTTATTCTGCATTGTATTATGAGCCAAATTCTCAAACATGTGTATTAAAACTGTGTGGAAACGTAGCATCATTAGTAAGATGCAGGTTTCTTAAAGATTACAGCTGTATGTGTTGAGCAGAGTTTAGATCAGGCCTAAAAAAAAAAAAATTAAAAAAAAAAATCGAACCGGACTTTGTTCGAGGCCTTAGGCATTGTGTCCAAGTAAATAAGTAAACCCGACATAGTTTAATTAAGATGTTGCTGCTTTCCTTTTCATTTGAAAGCAGAGCAACTTCTCCTGTTTTTAGATTTAACATCTTCCAGCTCCATCTTGTTGGTTGTTGTAACCACAGGGTGAGTTAAGTGTAAATCATCTGGGACGTGGGACTGAAGGAGCCCATCTCTGCCGCTGCTCCAGCAGGGCACAGCTGTGTTTGTTACAGCCTGATTAACTTCTCCACCCTACTCACCCACTTCCTTTCCTCAACAAGCTAAACTATCTACTCTGCTATTTACACTAATAAGTAGATAAGTAGAACTTAATGTGGTGCATTCATGTTTGGTTTTCCTTGTGCTGTACATCAAGGAAATAATTTTGGTCCAGACGTTTGAGCTCAGGCTATAGATCTAATCTCAAGTGCTGAGTGGGATATATCCTGAGCCAAATGATGCATCTATGACTGGTTTATGTGATGTGCTTTATATCAACTCAAACATGTTGGAGCAGCTTATAAAACCTCTAACTGGGACAAAATATCAGCTACAGTCGAGAAAATACAATAACCCAGCGATTGGTGAACATCGGTGAACGAGGTGAGGTGGGAGGCAATTCTTCTTAAGCTTAAATGTTGCAGAGGAGACGATCTCCTATCGTGTGTAAATGAGGAATAAAGAGCGGGACGTGAAGCCCATTTTCCAGCAGTACCTGAGCATGCGGACAAGAGTGGGGATGCCTCCTGACTTGAAGATGGCGAGCAGGCCCTCCCTCTGGTGGGATATGTTGTGGAGGATGCTGGCTGTGGCCTTGGTGGTCTCCATATTGTTTGAGTTCTGCAAGACCCGGACCACCGCCGCCACCATCTGAGGGGACTGCGTCAGGGCGCGGCGGGAGGCCTCCTTAAGGGTGAGCTGGTTGACAATCTGTGCCGCCTTGCTGACCACTGCCTGTTTAGAGATTAAATATTTAGGGAGGGGAGAGCTAGCTAATATTTTTTGATAATAAACAAAATGAACCAACAAGCCAGATTTAGCCTGGCTGCATGTCCCCGTGTTGATCACCTGATCTTCATCGTTGAGCAGCTTGGTGAGCTCCGGGATGGCCCTGGTGGCCAGCTCGGCATCATCCTGGTAGTTGATCAGATGGATGATGGCCTGTTTGAGCATCTGGGAGGGCTCGGCCAGCCGCTGGACGTTGGTCATCTGGGACGGGTCTGTCTGGGTCGACAGGATGGTGGTGCTTTCTTCCATCGACTCTGGGAACATCGCAGCCCGAACACGCTGAGCTCTGCTCATTGTGTACTGGGTCTCCAAGTCTGCAATGCAGCAAGCGGTGGTCAAACCGACATCGAAAGAAAAATTCCCACAAAATTGGTCATTTTTGGGATTGCTTTGTCTCACCGGGCTGCTCTTTGGTGACAGTGGTGGTTGTGACGTAACGCGTGGAGGTTGTGTAGTCGCCGTCATCGTCTCTGATGGTGGTGGCTCCAGACTGGATGCCCGAGTCGTGACCGTAATATGACTGACTCCACTCGCTGACCTTTGTCATTCTACTATCCATCTCACCCACTGAAAAACACAAAAATAGGAAGAGAAGATCAGAAATGGTGCAGGTTCATTTACATTCATGACATCAGATCCCTCCCACTGGATCTGATTGGTTGTTTCAGACCAAGAGAAGTTTATTTCTGCCGATGGCAGTAGGACCACACAAGAGGCAGAGGAGCTCGAGTTTTTCACTGATTATCTGACTCGTTATCCTGTCATGACTTGGTGACAGTTTTATGCTTTATAAGTGAAATGTTTTAATATGTAAAAAAATTATATTTTTATAAAAGTTGCATGCTCCAACTTGAACAGAAATCTACAAGATTTCCAAAATCTGTTTCTGATGCCAAGGTGATTTGAGAACACCAAAAACAAAATTATTCAGGATAGGAAAATGTATTTTCAAGGATATTATTGACAACATTTCAGCCTCCATGTAATCAGAGCCTTCTCTGATTAAAGAAAAATTATATTTTACTTAAATTTGATTTGTCAGTCATCGACCATTCTTGAACACGAAGTTGTTTCAAAATATGACTCTTTTGCTAATGTAAGAAAACAATAACTGAACTTTAGACAGGTTATAATTAAAAGCCTATCGCAAAAATAGAGCCATAAAAGTGATCCTAACCTTTAAGATATTAAATAAAAAAGGTATTTCAATAAAATTCAAATGATTATTTTGTCTGATTTTGACTTTGTTTATTCCTAAGGAATGCAAATCTAGAGATAATAACTACAAACAATTTTTTATGTCAGTTTTAGAGACGGAGTGTCAAATATACAAATGCTCAAAAAGTTGGGAAATAAACGGCAGATTTCCATCAAAAATGGCACTTAAACATCTCAATCAGTTGGGATACAGAGCTCAATCTGGCTAGTATACAATGTAATTAAATTTTATTTAGGGTACAATTGCAAATGCACAAAAGCAGCAACATACTTACAAATAAACACACACAAAACAAAAGAACAAAACTTGAGTGTTGCACTGCAAGTTTTGAAAGAAACACTTCACTGTATTTAAATTTTTTCAACTTTTGCAAACCTTCCTTCAGAGGAAACTTGATCTTTTAATGTTTCAGAAAAAAATATTTTACAATGAATAATTTAGTAGATAATCAACTAAATTATCTACTGGCAAGTTAATTAGCTTAATTCTACTAATTGATTATTTCAACATCAGATTTTGTTTTGTGTTGGTTTATGACATTTATTCTATTTAATCACTTGTGATCTGGAAACATCAGATACCAACATAAGACAAGACTTGGTTTTCCCTTTATTGCAGTTTGAGGAGGTTTAAGCGACAAACATCCAAGAGCCGCAGAATGGATGGATCGCTAGAGAAGGTGCCTTCCAATGATTTCAGAAATGATTAAATTTCACATAAAATTCAGGCTAGCAGTAGACGAGCCAGACAAAAGGGGGAAACCAAATAACAACAATATAACATGACTGTGAAAAGAATGCCGTGAATAAAAAACAACACTAAAACATGCAACGAAGAAAAGAAATGCAGAGAAACTATATATATATATATATATATATATATATAGACACACACACACACATATATATCAAAAGGAGCTGAACGACTTACTGTGCATCGCCATCCTTGTCCGTTATCAAAGGAGCAACGACGGAGCCAACCTGAAATATGCAGAGAAATAAAATAACGATTTCCCCAGATTTCCTTCACTCCAAATGATCAAGACGCATCTGACTACACGCCCATCCTTTCATGAATTACTAAGCATTCTGGCACACTCTCTGCCTCCTTGCACAAGCGCTGTCGTTTTGCTTTCTCGTCTGCCACCGTGACAGATCCCGAGCCGAACCCTCCTACCCTGTAGCCAGGCACTCTGACCTGAAAACGACAACACAAAGCAGCAGCAGCAGCAGCAGCAGCAGCAGCAGCAGCGTTGTGGTTCCAGGAGAAGGGAGGGCGAAGTGGGCGGAGAGACAGCAGCATGTCAGAAATTCTCAGCACCGACCTTTAACCCCCTGGTCCCCACCCAAGCAGCTTGAAGCAGCCTCCTGCTGACGTATGATGATCAACTCGCATGTCAGGTTTGGATTCTGGTAAGCCTGTGTGTGTGTGTGTTTGTACAGTGAGCAGACACCTCGTCGCCCACAAAACAAAACATGAGAAAACACCAAATACTTCACGTTTATGTGCTTTAAGATACGTTCATATAGTTATCATTACACAGTTTTAAACAGCTAAAGTTGTGCAATTACCCATCAACCTCTCCTCAGCTTGCATATTTACACTGTTACTTGCCAGCACACGCTCATTCTGCACGCCTTGACATCATGTAATCATGCTTCATGCTACATTAGTTGCTCAAACCAGATACAGCTTCACTCTAGTAAATTGTTGAATTTGTGTGCATTTTGCAATAAAACCAATCCACCCCTTTGTAAGAAGAAAAAAAACAACAACAGTGCAGTAGGACCTGGACCTGCGCATACGGTTTCCTAGTCAACGTGAGGCTTTTCTCTTCATGCGCCGAGACTCTTTATGCAACGTCTTTATTTTCCGGGGTAAACAACCACTGTCGGGACATACATGGAAACGGTCGCCACATTTCTGCAGCTCAGATGACATTCACCACAGAAACTCCCTTGAAAATCTGCATTTATAATAGCTGCCTGCCACTGCTTGTGACACATGACTAACCAGCACAATGCGTACACTGTGCTGCTTTCAAGTGCTTTCAGATGTTTGGCTTTGTTAGGCAAATTGCCGGGCCACATTGTGTGTGTGTTTCATGATGGACTCAAGGTATTCAAAGATTTCAAAGAACAAGACAATGAACAACAACAACAAAAAAAAAGGTAATCCCTGAAGCTGTTGCGAGACATCTGGTTTTAGCACGGCAGTAAGGATCTATGAGAATCTTCCATTATCACAACCAATAAAACAAGCTCTGACAAAGGTACACACTGTCTAGTGCTACGTTGGCAGAAGGTGAGCTATAAAAACAAAGTCAGGGTGACAGAGTGATCAAAGTCCAGGAGTTAAAGAGGACAGAGACAAGTGAAAGTTGTTCCGTGGTGTTTTCAGAATTTGGGATATTTTTAAACCTAATCCTGCTTTAAACCTCTCCGTAACTCCCTCCCTGACCTGTCTTCCTTGTTCTTTATGATGTTGTTTATTCACTGATGTTCTCTCAAAAGGAAAAATCTTCTCTAACCTGCAGAGTTTATGCTGAAACACCATCCTGGACTTTTTTGGCAGTAGAAGAGAAGAGGGAACTGAAAACAAAAGTCAACCTTTCTATTTTTTATTTGCAAAAAAAGAACCATGTCCTATTTTCTTTTTACTTCAAATGTGTGTGTTGGTCAAATCACATAAAATTCAAATAAAAGCCACTGAAGTCTGTAGTTTTAACCCTGTAAAATGCTTCCGTGTTTTCTACAACACATGCACCTTCCCCTCCCCGTCCTCCATGTTTCAGAGAAAATATGTGATTGTTTTGTAATGTTTCAACTTGTTTCTTTATCTCTGTTCACTTCCAGAGAGATCAGCCACTCAGAGTTTCAGCTGCAGTGACTCTGGCATGATATCCCCATAGGACCAGGCCCCAGAGGATTGTCTGTACTCGCAGCTACATGATGCACTGACTCATCAAGCGTCCACTGACAACTGCTCTTACAGTCAACATTTACGCTCACCTTTCCAAGAGAACAGGCGCAGCTTCAATTTACTGAAAAACATCCTCAATATTCACCGGCTGCTAATGGAAATAAATCGATGATGCCATGAATAGCTAAAGTTGTGAAAGGCTGTTTAAAACATTATTCCCTCCTACACAGCATGTTGCCATTCTCTGGAAATCAGGGAGAGTATTTGGTGCTGCTTTGTTAGTCCTAGGCGAGGCAGCGGGTTCAGTCAACTATTGCAGTCTAATGACACGCCCTGCTGATCGCCTTGGTAACACGCGGCTCTGTTTTGTTGAAGGTTTTATCTCCTGGCCCAACTCATGTCTGACGCTGCAGACATTTTGTTTCATTTTTGATAAGATTGCTAAACTGTTACGGAAAACCTTAAAGTCTTTCAATGATGAAAAGATTTAAAACAGAAGATTACAGTAAAAGTGAAACTAAGAGTTAATCTGGGCTTAAATTTTATTTTCTATTCGTCCTGCTGAGTTTCGAGTCATATCAGCCAGTTTACAGCTAAATGCTTGGTCAGATTGTAGACTTCACACTGGACTTTGCTCTCTTCTAGTTAATAAGTGATGCCTTCTTTACCACCAGCACTACAACAGCAACATGGGGGCCTAGCTCTGGGAGAAACACGCATTTCACACTCAGCACCTCCCACCCGTCTTGTTAGGCAACAACATAACTTCAGGAGGCTTCTTCCAAAGATGAAGAAGAGAAAAAAAAAAAAAAACTGCCTTCACAGTGAAACCAGGAATGCGCATCCGTGAAAAGCTGCCAGAGAGCAAGTTGCGACAGACAAAGCAGACGTGGACACTTTCCAGCTTTCGCTGCTGAAACACTGGTGTGACATTCCACGCTAACGCTGCATATTCGATCTGTCCGAGAGCGACGCTTCTGCTGCAAAAACCAAAAACATGTCTCACAGTTTCACCACTTTTATTTTAAACCCCTCTGACTCAGCTGTCATGTCAAAACCGCTGAAATGATCAGATAAGAGAACGTCTCTGCTGTGACAAAAGGGATGAGTAAGGCTGCTGTCAGTGGTGAAAACATGCAGTCCTGCCCCCATCCCACAGGCAAGTCAAACAGGGAGTGTCTCTAGAGCAACAACAGGTTCCCGATAAGGGTGTGGCAGAGGATTGCGTGGGTGAAGGTGAATACACCTTCAGGGAATATCAACGCTTCCAAACATCTTCCACTTGTTGAGGTTTGCAGGTTGCCAAACGCTTATTATTGTGTGGTAACGAAAACCGTTCTAGCAGATCTAAACTTCGCTGTCCTAAGCTCTTCTTTGTATGACAGCAGGAATAAATCAGGTTCCAGGACCCCCGGGATGAACTCTGCTCATATTGCAGTCATATTCCTAACAAGCTCCAAGGAGTTTGTGCTGATCTTTTATTTAGGTTTAATCCTTTCTGGCAGGCAGGGTGGTAGGAAAAACATCTGAGATGTTGCTTGTCTCTCTGGTAGACTTTACACACTTGCTTAAGAGCATTAGGCCCATACAAATCTAATAAACCAAAAAAGTTTTAGGAAATACGCTCATTTGTCTTTTTGCCAACAACTACATGAGAAAACTTATCCCCATTTGGACTCGCTTACAGGCCGGCAGCCAACTAGGCTACCAGAGATCAGCATGTCAAAAAAAAAGAAGTGAACTTCTTAAACTTCTTAAAACAGGTCATTTTTACTCAGCAGAATGCTAAAAATATTTGTACAAAAAAAAAAAAAAAAATGTGCACATGTTGTCATCCAATACACATTCAAGTAAGAGGATCTTGTGTCTTTGTTGTTTAAAATACAGACGAAAAAAATCCTTTTACCCCATCTGGTATAAATCTGATTTCTCACAGACTTGCTGGTTTTATGTTTGGGCTGACAAGCAAATAAAGCAGATTATTGAAGCACACATCTGTAAAGCTTCTTGCACCATCTGGATCAGAGAACTATGCGACATACAGGCCACCCCCCACATCATGAACGGCAACCCACACTCCTCCACAAACCTCCGGCACTCTGTGTCCTATCCTCCATGTTGTTCAATGTAGAAAATATTTTGACTAAAATACTTCAACTTAGGCCTATTATTGGGATACATTTTCAATAAACTTCAAAGTGGATTTATGGTAGAAATTTTTACATTTCGCTTAAGCATTTTTAGCAAAGATTGCCGTCTGTTTTGGCGATAGTACATTTTGGTTAGATTTACTGATGTAAAGCCACTGAACTGCTAGTTTTACCACAAAATTAATCTCTTGTGCACTACATAGCTTATTAAATGTTAAGATTTTACTGAAATTATAACACTAAAGCTAGCATTAGACATGTCTCAGCTTAGGCTACAAAACTGCATGGTTTGACATTATGTTCAAACTTTGTAGCTGCATTTTACCGTCATGCCATAAATCTTGTGCACTTTGTAGTAAATCATAAAAAAGTACAGTTGAAACTTGAAGCTTTAGAATGCTAATGTTCGTAGCCTATTGGCTTGCATGGCTTGATAAAGTCAACAAATATAGCTCAGATTAACCATTCAACTTCTGTGCAGTATTTCAGTACATCATGTAATCCGTGGATGAAAAAAAAAAAAAAAAAAAAAGATTTTGAAGTTGTCAATCCCAGTAGAATAAATCCTAACATATTATGTACGTCCACCTGGACGCCAAGCCACAAGTTTCTCATCTTCTGCTTGGACAACGGTATCCGATCAGGCTGTGAGAGCACCCGGTTCGCTATGAATCAATAAGTGAGGATGTGAGAACAACTAATGGATTTAATGTGGTGGGTGACAGGAAGTGATGGTCAACCTTATCTGACTCACTCGAGCTGTTAGAGTAATCAGACAGAGGAAGTTTGTTTAGAGAAGTTAAACTGCTGCTAATTATTATGAAACAGGCACAAAGTCGCTGAGATATTTGTCTAAGTGCCACAAGCGCAGATAAAGAGGACCTGAGCTTGAAGGGCACATTTTTAGAGTGTTTTGAAGTGAAGTGTAACGTGGGGTGATAAAGCCCAGTCCACAGCAGTGCCAGGTTTAACCCTTCATATCCTCAAAAACAGCCAACATATTACGGCAGTTTCCTTCGGCAACATTAAACTGAATTAATCTAAGATGTGCCTGCTCAATTTATCTGGAAATAAGCCAAGCAACTCTGTTGACCGCTGACGGGAAACGAAATGGGCAGCAGCAGAATGGCCGAGAGTCCTTGTTCTGTCAGTTGATTCACTGCTGCTACTTTAATGAGTCAAATTAGGCCAGTGGATATAGTACGGTGGCTGTAAACTGGAGCGTAGCTGTTTACTCCCTCTGGGATCTGACTGTGAATCAAAGGAAATGTGAGCGGTCTCTGAGGAGGTGCCTGAGCACAGACCAGATTCACATTACACCGACCTGATAACAAGACGGGAGTAAAAAGCTGCAATGAGTGCTCATTTGCACAGCCTGCGCTGGAATAACGTTCACAAAACAAGGAGAAAAATCATGCCCACAGACCGCAATCTTTATCAGAACCGACATAAAGAAAACGCCTGAATATTGAATTCACTGTAGCTAATGTTGCTGGGAGATTCAAGTTTTTCCAGGCCCCTTTTTGAATTTAAAAGAGGGGACATCCTCTCCATCCATGGTGTTCGGCTGATGTTAGGAAGGAAGAGGATGAACTGACAACACAGAGAGTGCCCTGTTTTACTTTGTTTGAGCCTGAGAGGAAGAGAGTAGCCACATTGTCCCACTGACTTCTGCTATATTGAAAAGGAAACTACTCAAGAGTTCCCCACTGGGTGCAAACAAAAAGAGGACTGAAGCACATCATGATGGCTCTCTGTGTTCACAAGCCAAGCTTGGTGCACAAATCTGAAGCCAAAGCCCAGACTGAAGGCCTGTGAGGGACGTTTGAACTGTCACTGCTATGAGTTAGAGTCTGCCTGAACTCTGAGGAAATGTAAAAGATAATTAATTTTTCAGGAAGGAGGAGGAATGTGCTGCTCAGGACACCAGGGGAAGGGAATGAAGAGATCAGAAAGAACACAGAAAGGTTGTGAAACACAAGTTCAACAACTGAAAAAAAGTGCTCAAAATAAATATTTATCTATTTAGTGAACATAAAATAGC
This sequence comes from Poeciliopsis retropinna, assembly GCA_010277075.1. NCBI lineage: Eukaryota > Metazoa > Chordata > Actinopteri > Cyprinodontiformes > Poeciliidae > Poeciliopsis > Poeciliopsis retropinna. Next base: position 5,356,802 of record VMRM01000013.1, read on the forward strand.
ATGTAATCAAGTAACAAAGACTGCTTAAAATACTTTAATGATCTCAAAGGGAAATTACGTTTTTTATTGACAAATCCACAAACAAATCATGAGCCTCAGTTCCTCTGACATTTAGAAATTATTTCCTATATTATTCAGAAATATCCAACAAATACTCATTCAGTAACAGTTTGAGAGTTGCAGCATGTTTTTAATGGCTTTACTATCTGTAACTGTGGAAAAAAGATCAATCGTGAAAATCCTCTTTCGGGTCAGTAAGGAGAAGTAGTTAGTCTTAAAATATTTATTTTTAATTTTAAAGCTGTGTTCACTATTATTAATAGAGCTACAGTTACCCCAAATCAGCTTGATAGTCTTTTCCAACTGATGATGTCAGAAACCACACGATGAAAAAATGATAGTCGTTAAAACAAAGCAACATTTTATGAACGCTAGCACTAGCATGCTAAAGTTATTAGTTTGCTTAGCTAATGCCACAAAGTCTCACACTCCATTTGGACCTGTGTGGGAAAACACTGGTACTACTTAAGCATGCACCATATAATGAATTTAGTGTGCACTCTCAAGTGAACATAAATTTATATCTAAAACATCTAATAAACATTGGTGTTAGCATGCTATAGCTAATGGAAACTAGCTGTAGGTCACACATATCCTTTGACCAATGTTATGAAAAACCTCTGTAGTTCTTTTATAAATGTATCATATCATTAATTTACGAGGAGTGGCTCTGAAATCAAAGCCAAGTTTTAAACATTTAATGTAGCATTAGCAAACTAAACATGCTTGAGAGCTGTACAGTCGTTTTGGATCAATGTAATTTACCATCTCTGTAAGCTACTTTTCTTGTGTTATTATAAATCTGTAGTAGACTACCAAGAGGATGAACAATTACATTACAACTAAGCTTATGCAAATGTTAAAATGACATCATTTACTTCAAGGAATTAAACCCTGACTCAGAGCCCCCCGTAACTTCCTGCGTATTTTTGGTCATACATTCCTCACAGTTTCTGGGTTACTCAAATGTCAAGTTGCACAATTTTCACAACCCATGACTTCCAGGGAGGCTTTAAAAGAAATGGACAAAGAGAACGAGACCTAATGCTTCACATTTTTTACCCCAAAAGGTGACAAAACAAATCTGAAAGCAACGCAGTCTTTCCCGTGGCGCCTATCTACCAAGTAAATCTTCCCTGTTGATTTCTTTCAGTTTCAGCCACACCCTAGCCGTCTTCACTTTCCTCAATATCTCACAGAAGTGTAATTAAGGGACAGAAAGGAGGCGTACGAAAACAGCCACAACCCGTCGCTGTCAGATCATCCAGCAGTGAAAAAATTTCTCTTCAATCAGACTTGGAATGTAGCTCCCTCCCTCCTCACCACAGCAATGAAAAAATTATCAGCAGTAATGTTTTCAGAGGGACAGCAGCAGAACCGATACCACCGGGACTCATGCATAGTTAACTCAGGCATCGTTGCAAAGACCTGACCTGAACCTGGTAGTACTCAGTGTGGTTTTTAAAAATGCCATGTATAGGGGGAAAAAACAATAATATTATTGGTTAAGACATATGATCTGCTGATGGTAAATAATTGCCTTTATGACTTTTGTTGGCTAGTTTCAACTGTATTTTGTAAACACTATACAACTATAGGAAGAGAATGAGTGTTAGAAACAGCAGAAATCTGTCCAATGAATGGTATATTTTTATGGAAAACGGCTAGGTTATTGATAACATTGATGACAACAGAAGCTTTAGATAGCTTACAGTTTATTCTTTCGTCATTTTAAAGCAATAAAAATAACAATAAAGAACAGCAAAGAAAACCATAATAGTTTTAAATATTTGGACTGAAAGCCCCATTGCTAAATAAATATCGGTGAAAGGCAAATCTATAGACGTTATATTAGACTTTTACCGCACTAACCTCAATGGAAAACCATTTGTTGTTCCCTCTCTATGGAAACGCTAGAATGCTTAACATGATGCATTCAAAGACAATGAGTGTGGTGAAAAGCTGTAACTGAGCCTGTGGAAAGTTCACCGTCGGGCATCACTGGATCCAGACAGAAGCAGGTCCAGATCCAGGAGAGACAAAAACATAAACCAAGAGGTCAGGATGTAAGACTTTCACTAATCCCCTTTACAAAGTGTAATGTCCGCTAATGTAGGACAGTATCAGGGTATCAGATGGAGGGGGTAGGGATTAGCACTATGTATCCACAGATGTAATGGCAAACTCTACTGTAAATCACCCCCTGGGGACATCCGACCACCATTCCACCCTTTCCCCCGAGGGCAGACAGGAACAGCTTTCCAAACTTGCCCCTGTCTGGTGCCGAACTACGAGCCAGATTGGCATCAACCGAGAGAACCAAGTCCTGTTCAATCCTTGGCACATTAAGTGGCTCCAGTGGGAAGCATTCGTTCAAACCCAGCAGGATATCACACACATGTTGGCTTTGATCCAGATGCATTGTAATGACTGGCGTTGAGTCACACTCAAGAATAATAAATGATACAATTACAGTTAATGATCCAAATGTCAACACGACAAACACGGTTGCAAATTAAAGATCTGCCGGCACAAGTTTTAAGTCCTCCTTAAACAGTCATCGAAGGTGTAGGGCACCTTGGATTGACATTAGAGTTGCTTAAAACAGTAGTCATCACAGGATCAGTGTGTGTTGCCAAGGCCTGTCTGGATGTGGTACTTTGAATTATACTCGCAATGCTGGGCCTTCGTGCTGTAATACAAGTAATGCTTCAGACCATGTGGGAGGAAGTTAATGGCCCTTAATGCTGACACTGGATGTGTATCTTTAGATGCTGAAGCACTTTGATGGTGGTGGAGGACATGGATATGAGAAGTATCAGGAATGTGGACTTATAAATCTATAACGTTACTGCACTTTCCAACAATTGTATGATAATTTACATTTTCTTGATACCATGCAGACCAAATTGTTTGTTACTCCAACTGACAGCCAAAATGCCTTATCAAAAAAAAAAACCCCACAGAAATCGGGAGAGCATCAGCTAAAGTACCTCTGATTTCACTCTACAATGTGCTGGTAATTTTCCAGCTTTGGTCATCAAGCACTTGCTTACATTTAGCACAAAAAGAGGCCAATGTTTCTTCCTCATGAAGCGTCGGTTCGTATGGTGACCTTACAATGAACTGTACCAACCTGGGAGATGCTGCATACTCGCCAAGTATCAACTCATTCCTGCCCTGGCCATCGTTTAGTGGTCACATATTGACCTGTTTGAGCCTTGAGGACATTTTACTGACCAGCCTCCAATTTATACCCTTTTTGGGGACATTTGGTAGCTACTCTGGCAATTAATGGTTAAGAGAAACTTTCTATACTTTTCTAAAAGTCTACTTATGAGTGCTATGCATCAACAGGAGGTCACTGGCACTTAATGTGATTTAATCATAGTCTGTCACACTTCCTGAGCGTCATCTGGGATTCGCCCAAATTTACAGGAACATTTAACACTTAAGCCTAATTTTCTCATAAAGATTTAAAGTTATGTTGACAAATAAAAAGGTTTTAAAAACGTGAAGGGCAGAAGTGATGTTTAAAGAAAAAACTTTCAGAGAAGATGAAAGACAAATATTGAGCAGGGCCATTTTAAAAGGAGCATATTATGCCCAATTCATTAGAAATAATTCTAGAAAAAAAAGCAGAGATAAATGAAGGTTTGCAACGCAAATGAAGGGGTGGGTTTTAGTGTTGGTGTCTTCTTTCAAATGTCTGATCCAATGAGCTTTCAGCGAGAGAGCCAACATTACACAATAATCCTCTGCACATCCAAACTACACTTATTCATGTTTGGCATTGGGGAAAACAGATAAGTTGACATATAAAATTTTTTTAAAGCACATTACAGGAAAGTAAACCTTCCCCCCACTGTATCTAATATCTCCAAGTTTCTTCAAAATAATAATCAGGTGGTTGTCAAAAATGTAGTTACCATATAATTTCAGTATAAACGATCTAAAACATTCAAACTGATGCCTCTGTGGATGTCTGTGAATATTCCCGTTTCCCTACAGAGGGACTGACTCAGCCTCACCTGCCACTTTCGGACGCGAACATGCAGAAAAAGCGCAGAAACCAAACGGCGGAAATTTAGACAGTTAAAACATTCCGTAGCTTTTGACAACAAGTTGATATTTTGTTGCGTAAAGTCGACTTTAAACACCACTAAATAACCTGTGGCCGCAGCAGATATGGAACAGGACCGTAGGAGTTCAAGGTATGCGGAAATGAACTCCAGTATGGATTTGTAACCAACAGAGAGTGAGATGTGAGAACACGACCCTAAAATAACACAAACGCATTTCTACACGTAAATAATAATAATAATAATAATAATAATAATAATAAATATAAGTTGTTTTAAATAAGCCCAGGCACAAACAAAGGCGGAGATATGGGTGAAAACACACTGGGAGCCGTCCGTGGAGCAGTAAAACCAGTGGGAATGTGAGTGAATCTTACCTTTAGAAATCACGCAACGGATTTTCAGGAAATCCCGGGCCAGGGTCTGTTCTGGGGGACACTTGTTCGTCTCTCTATAGACTTCTCTCCCCTTGCAAATGTCGCTCGTCGATAGCCGTCTGAACAAAAAAATCGTAGTGAAAGGAGCGTCACCTCGGCCAGGCTCCGCCCCCACATGGCGCGACCCCACCCGGCAGGGCTCTGCTCCATGTCCCCACCACCCCGGACTGCGTGGCTCTTTTATTGATAAAGACTCACTTATATTTTCAGTAGCAGGCAGATACATCTTTTTTTTTTTTTTTTTTTTTTTTCACTGTTGCTTTCCATACAAAACCCTCCACAAAAGTACAAAATGGCTTTAATTTACGTTCTGATAGGTGTTCAAGTAGCGTTAGTTTACCGACAACATGAGCAAAACGTACCAGACGAGTTTATTTCTTACCTTCAGAGGCCGTCTGTCCCCCTCTGTTGGGGTTATTTTTCTCCCACCTGCATGACGCGCGGCCACACCTTGATAACAGCGAAACCAGACGGCTGAGTGAGTCACTGCTGCCACCAGGAAATGAAGCGCTGCAAATCTGACAAACCTCCATTATGTTCGCTGCTTAGAAGCTTTACTTTTAGAAATTCCAATGTAAATAATTACATATTCTCATATGTGCTTTTTGATGCTTTCTGTCTTGGTGCTTGTAAAAAAACAAAAAACTAACAAAAAAACCCCAGGAAAAGTAAATGACCTCCAAAGGTCCACAAATGCATCGACATTGTCCTAAAAAATAAATGGCTGGTGATTTACCTTAAAATAATTCGTGTTTTTAATTTCACTAGCATAATCTCACAGAAAGATTGATTTACATACAACCTCATGTAGCTACAATCTTTTTCGCCTTCACAGCGACCTTTTTTTCTTTTTTCTTTTTTACAGTTTTGACGTTTTCGGTTATTGTTTTGACTGTAGATGCATAACATGTGTTTAAGATCATTAAAGAAATGTTAATGTGAGGCAGAGATACCCAGGCAAATTAACAATAAATACATCAATTATGTCTTTTACAATAAAAAATACTATCCAGGAATACGTGGATGTTAAGTGTGGGAATGTTGTCCCTGTTAAAGCAGAAATTGACTGTGATTAATGTTTTGTTTAGTTTGGAGAACAGAGTTCAGGTTCAGAGCTGCACCCAGGTCTGATTACCTGGGGAATCAAGATCTTGAATAGAAGCTGCCAGATGTAAGCTAAAACATCTTAAAAGCCACCCTCCATGGCCTGATCTTAAGAAATTCAAGGATATATTAGAAACAAAGTTCTGGACTTGTGTAAAAAGTAAAGCCAACCACAGATTAAGAAAACATGAAACGGAGGTGAGCGTTCCCAGGAGTCCCTGACCTTCCAAAATTACTCGGAGCAACATTTAAAGCTCTTCAGGCCGTACCTGGCTCAGTTAAGGTCAAATGTCATGATTCAACAATAACAAAGAGTCTCTGCAAAACGCATCCATGCAAGAGTTTTGAGACCAAAACTACTGCTGACAAGAAAAATCCATTTTTGTTTCCTAAAAATGATCTTAATGTTCTCCAAGATTTCAGAAAAAACATGAGCAGCACGTTAGACAAAGAGGGATCTCTTTGTAACCTTTTAGCTAAAATGGCATTTCGGCATATAATCTATGGTGAAACATGGTGGATCTAAGACCGATTAGCTGCTTCAGGATGTGGACTGCTTGCCAAAATTGATGAGTCAATAAATTTTTCTCTGTAGCCAAATATCCTGAAGGAGAATGCCACCAGTCTGTGACTTTTAGCTGAAGTGCCACTGGGTTACGCTTAAAATCATGACAGCAAGTCCACCTCTGAACAGCTCAAACGTAATGAAACAAACGTTCTGATTGGCCTGATCAAAGTCTGAACTCGGACTCGAATAAAAAGTGTCGTTGCATGACCTAAGCAAGGTGGTTCACTCTCAAAAATCCACCAACGTGACAGAATAATGAAAACGATACAAAGAAAAAACAACCAGAAATCCTCGACTGCAAAAGACTCATTGCCAGTATTCAAAAAAGCTTAATGGCAACTATTGCTGCCAAGGGTGACTCAATCAGTGATGAGCTCAAGGGGATAATAAGACCTGGTTGGCTTGGATAGTTTGGTTCTTTCAATGAATGACCTCATCATTAGTAAGAACCTTTTGCATTTACTCAAGCTAACTTGAGTAAATGATTCTCAAATTTATTTTGATATTCAGATTTATTTTAAGAACTGAAACATTTAAGTGAGAAAAAAACAACAAAACACACTGAGAAAATTAGTTCTTAACTAGGAATTAAATATGTAGAGTATTTTTTATTATATGGTTTCTATAATGGTAACAAAAAATATCATTATTGTTACTATTATTATTAAAATACCAGATCAAAATGTTAAGTAATCCAAGCACCAATGCAACATATTTCTCATGTTACTGTTTAACCGCTCATTTATTTGGAGGTTTTTCTCCACTATATACGAAGTATTTTCCCTTCCCTTATGACTCATTATTTGACTCCCTGTAGCTTACAAATGTGTGTCGTTATATCTGACACGTGAGTCATTTATTAGCAGTTTTAGTTTAAAGTGTCTGACTCTTTTAGTCATAGATAGCTTAAGAATAGACAAGGTAAAATGATTAATCAGGGACTTGCTTTTTTCTGTGGTGTTCCTGGCAGCAGCAGCCGCACCACCTGTAACAACTCACTGATGCTTCAGCATTAATAATATAGCAATGCATTATGTAGAAGCCCATTAGTGGGATCAACCCCTAAATTTAGCTGCTGTTACGTTTGCTGTTTCACTTTTCATGGAGGACTTTTATGTCTCTTCCACTTCTCCACTGGCTTTGTGCGCTGATCAGCTGTATCGTTATAACTAAAGGCATAGCGATGCGTGAAAAAGAGGAAGAGCTGATTATTTCAGTCCTGATTTCTCTCCAGCAGCCTCTGTGGCAAAGGTTAAATAGCCAGTGTTATTCCCTGTCATAAGCATTTGAACAAAAGTCAGGCCTGCTGTTTTTGCATTCTGTTGCACATATCCGTATGCTCGACATCAAACAGCAAAGGTCAGAAAAAGATTAATGCCCTAATTACCCACTGACTTGCAGAGTAGCGGCCTTTTATTGGCCAGTAATGCAGGCATAAAAATGCATTATTCAGATGAAGACTTTCTCGTCATACATATTTAAAAAAATTTTTTTTAAAAAAGCAATAACCACGCAGAGAGGAGATTTATATTGAACTCCGAGGAGGTAAAATGCATCAGTGTGCAGAGGAGCCTCTCTAACTGCCTGTATGATACACTCCTGCTGGATGATAGACGCAGATAGGTCAGGCTGTTCTCTGTGTCCCGCCTCGGGCGGTATCATCCCGGCTCTCTCCTGTGCAGCCATTGTGACAATCATCATCTGTGGCTCGCCAAGTGAAAGGGACAGAGGCGGAGCAGGGATGGGCCAGGCCAGGTCACCGCTGGTTATTTAGGCCATTGTATTTGTCAGAGCGAATGTGTGGACTTTTAAAAATAGCTCCAGGTCTAATTGACACTTGGGTTTTATCGTGATGCTTTGAGGGGCCGAGGGGGGGAAGAGGAGGCCCAATGATTATTAGGCTGTTCACTGAACGGAACAGTGGCTTCATGTTGCCAAAGCGGACCATTTGAATCTAAAATTTGCTGGGTTTGACTTTTGCTTCATCAGATATCCCTGCATGGTGGACACAGGGTCAGCACGGGCCTGAATGGAGCCATTGTTTGAACACAGCTGCTTCTTTCTGCCAGGAATTAAAAGAATGGGCTTGTAGCTCATGATTACTCTTGTTATAAGCTCTATTTAGGGTTTATAGCTGAAGCATCTGGATATTTTTGACGTTTATTGGACAATAAAGAGGCTGTGTGAACGCAGTGCTTTACAAAAGTATTAACACCGTTCAAACTTTTCCACAACTTACCACATCACAGTCACAAACTTTGATGTTGTTTATTGCGATTTCTTATGGTAGTGCATAATTTTGAAATGGAAACAAAATTATGCACAATTTTCAGAACCCATGGTGATGTATTTATACTCGTAAAGTTGATACTTCTAATAAAAATCAGTGCAACACCTTCGGACGTCACTTAATTAATGACGTCCAAAGTCACTAAAGTGATCTCAGTATAAGTCGAGCTGTTGTGTAAAGGCCTCAAAGAGAAACAAAGAGATACAGCAGATAGGTTTGGCTTTGGATACTAAGTTTATAACACAATATCTCAAGCTTAGAACATCTCACAGAGCGCTGTCCAAACCAATCAGTCATCAGAAAATGGAGAGAGTATTGCACAAAGACTAGACCATAAATATCTAGACACCCACCTAAATGGAGAGTCCAGGTTTAGAGGGCATACCGTGCATGGCTTAGTGTGTAGTTGTCTTACTGGCTGAAAGTTGCGGGTTCAGTTCCAGGTTCTTCCTGCCGCATGATAATGTGTCCCTTGGCAAGGCACTTCCAAATTTCCTGGGAATCTGTGTATCAGTAATAAATATATGTATATTAGGGGAAAGTAGGATTGAATGTGAATTTGGCACAAAGCTCTGTGAGCTGTCAGTATGATTGGAAAATATCTATGTAGCTTCAGTTTGTTTACTCTTCAGATTTTTATTTTTTTAAAAAGTCAGATATTCTGTCCTGCACTGAACTCATGACCAGTCCAAGTTGTGCCCATTTCTCAACAAATGACAGCTGGACTTTGACAAGGAATAAGCAGGTATGGGCAATTAATGGAAGGATCATTTTGCTTCCATTTCACAATCACAAATTTAGTTTTGTTGCATTCATAGGGGTTTGTACCTGTAGCTCTAGAGCCGCATGTGACTCTTTCAAGCTCTTAAGAACCTAAGAAAGGCTTTCTATGTATTTTTGTGCAAATCTTTTAAGGTCAATTCTTTTGAAGGGTCATGTAGGTTAAACTAGATTTTTAAAAGAGACTGAGGGTAAAATGGCTCTTTGGGTGGCAAGGGTTGCTGGAGACACACAAAAATGACAAAAATGTGCAGAAGCTCTCTTGCCAAGGCACACCTTAATGCTTGCTACAGAGACACAATAATGTTGCTAACCATGGCTTCTGTTGTCCAGCTGTTTGTTTTGTCTTCATTCCTGCCTGGTAAAATGATCATGAATCTCAGTCTGCCTTTTTACTGTTTAACTAGATACAGTGATACGATGCCTTTGCTTTACAATACTCGTCTGTTTCTGCTGGTCTCTCTGGTGCTTGGTTTCGTGCCCCACAGGAAATGGGCCCATTGTCCCTGGGAGAGGAAGTGGCCTGCAGCAGACCGGTCACTCACCGGAGGGAGACTGCGGTAAATTATTTATCATCCCTGACAAAGAGAAGACACACACATACAGCTTGACAGTGGATGACTACACTGGAATATTTCAAGAACAATGAACAGTAGAGCTGCAGCCAGACACCTGTTTGAGTACAGGAGGACTCTGAAAATAAGAAACAAGAATATCATCGTTAAGCTGTATGTGCGACACAGTAACAAAGTAATTAATTCTTAATTCAATGGTTATATTGGAGCACAAAATGTGAAAAGTAGCTAATGATGAGTTCAGAGTGCTTGTTATGTACTGAAGCTCTCGTCAAAACTCTTCAAGACAGCTGGTGAAGATATTTGTAAAGCTTTAAAATGAAAAATAAAATGTTGAGTTGCTGAATTTTATGATAAATATTGCCACAGTGCTTTTAGCTTTTCCATATATATTTTTTTGTTTTCCCATTTTTGTATGTGACTCTTGTCCAGCGTTGTTTGCCAAAGTTGAACTACTTTCTATTCATTGCCCAGAAGGAGTGGTGTTGAAGACAAATTTCTGTCATCTTTGTGACCTTATTAAGATCAAACTACAACTAGCTTGCATGGATGGCATGTTTTCTTGTGGTATTGGTGATTTTGTAAAAAAAAAAAAAAAAAAAAAAAACCCTAACAATTATTCATTAATGTAGTACTTTTCCACCTCTGAATAAATGTGCTAAAATTAAAGATTCAATTTAACTTAATGTTTTAGAACTTATATCATTTTTACCATTTTAATATAACTGTGCTGGGGAGATGTTTCTGATGCTTTTTATAATTTACTACTCTCTATGAAACTATTAATTTTCTAATCTTGTTGTTAGTGCTAATATGAAACTAATAAAACAGCCAACTGCATTCAATGATAAACAACAGGATCGCAGCTCTGTTTTTCTGTAAAACATTATTTTGTTTCCGTCGCTGGTTTGCCACTAGAGGGAGACAGAGCCCAATGGAGAGGAGGCTATCCAGTGTTTTGTGTTCATATCCTGAGTGTTGGCTTTCAAATGGGTTAAAATAGTTCTGCAGTCACAAGTGGGAACCTTTATTAGCTTGGTGCCGGTTAAGCCAGAGAGGCAGCTAAAATTAACATCCACTCCAGATGTTTTTAAAGGCACAACCAGGGAAAAGCTATTTGAAGAGATTCAGTATGAGGTGATTTTTTATTTTAATTTATTTTCATCTGAAGTTCACCACAAACAGATTTGCTTGTAAACTTAAAAACAACAGCGTTAGAGTCGACATTTTAGAACCTTTAATTGTGTGTCTTTTAACGTCTTTAAAGCCGTGAAGCGTTAATTTGGGTAAAAGGACTACATTACCCATGACACCTCGCTTCCTGGCTGACCAGATGGAACGCAGAGCCGACCAGCGGTGTGTGACAGTTGAGCTCCAACAAGTTCACGGTGGGAACTTCAGAGGAGAACACGACCTTGAACCGCGGAGAACCAAGTTAATATGTGAGTTGGGAGTTTTTCTCTTGAGTTTATGCGCCCCTCGCCCCTCACCGGCCGCTCTGGTTTTGGTTCTGTCGCTTTGAGGTTAGTTTGTAGTCGAACCGTCCAAACTTAGCGAGAGGGGAGGGGAGCCTCCACAGCGCCTCGCGCAGGAGATAAAGGTACCCTGTAGGAGGATGAGTGGATGCTGTCATCTTTCAAACGTCTTTCTGACGGTGTGTGTGTGTGGAAACTGAGCTTAACTTGAGCCATTCTGTCTTTGAACATTAGAGTAAACACAAAATTAATAACCTTATGTTTTAGAGAATGGTCTGGCTTTCTTGGTTTAATTTATTTAAAACTTTATCGATTCGCTTTCTTAGCAAGACGGTGGCAGCTGCTAAAACATTAAAGATTGGGAATATTTACATAAACGATAAGTTTATCATTATATCCAGAGATCAAATTTCAATGCAGCGTTTGCAGGGTCGATCAATTTATTGCATTTGCGATTTAATGTTTGCATGTCTAAGATATATATATTTAAGTATCATATGTTGATTACTGGTCAATTTGTCCTTTCATCAATTTATAAGCCTTTCTCCAGCCCATATGTGATGCCATTTTGTAATCTATTTTGTACATATGCAGAGTTTCAGCAAGGTACTGGAAAGCATAGAAATAAACAATTCAAAGTGTAGGCTTTAAAAAATGTTAACTATATCCACAGAATAGTACAAGTCATCTTTGGTCATTAAAATAAACATAAAAATGTTTTTTTTTACCTGGGTCCATTAATGCTCTACCCTGTTTTTGCTCTCCAGTGCTCTTTGCTCTGCTTTGAATTTTCTTTCTCAGCTTATAAATGTGATATGTGTAGCATCCCATCTGTAAATATACATCATATTCTTCACATGTAAGTCAGTTCAGAGGTGTACACTGAGGTTGGATGGCATTTGCATTAAAATTTGAATGTGAATAACCAAGCAAAACGACAGGGACTTCAACCCAAGATCTCGGACTTGAGCTTTTAGTGTTCATAACGTCGTCATGAAATGGTATGTGAAGAGCTTGCATACATCTGATGAGACAATGTAGGTTGAAAGTTTACTTAGGAACAATTAGTGATTTTTTTTTTTTTCCCCACATGATTTTTATTTACTTATTTACTCAGGGCTTTTCCAGCAACTCAGTCTGGAGCCCATTTCGGTTCCTAAATGTGATTTTTGAGCCAGTATTATGTGTTTCCAATTGAAGAACGAAGTTCCCGAACTTTAAGTCTGGTTCCAGTCGAGTACCATGGAATACCTGGTTCTTGGAACACACCGTGATTTCACCTTGTGAACCGGCCAATCTGAAGACGAGGAAACAACAATCACGGTGATGAACAAGGGCTGCAGAAGCGTGCAGGATGTCCGCCATCTTGCCACTACAATCTTTTTCTGTGTTGTGTAGCATTCATAACACCTTGGCTTTGCTCAGAAAACAAATCAACGTTCATAGGGACACAAACCGAACCTGTTCTAGACCAAGAGTTTGCGCTATATGAGGGCCAGAAATATTTAGATTTTGTACTTAAGATCTTTCTGTTTGCAAAAGATCTTGGATGCTTTATTTTTTTTCCATTTATAGGGATGTTAACTTTGTAATTGTTTTCTTTTCTACTTCAAGATTGTGCTGAAAAAATGATTTAGTTTGGCTTTACAGAAGCCATTTTTACTTTAACCAGACATTGTGAACACATGCGAGGTTTGCTGCCTGGTCTAACTGCTGTGACTCATGAAGGATTTCAAATGCTTCTCCATGCACAACCTGGTGGAATATGAATAGCACCTTTGTGTGTTATCCGCTTTTTAATTCCCTGTGTATTCAACAGTGTTGAATGAGCTGTCAAATGGAGGTATTATCCAGAGGCAGAAAGGAATGAAATACCCGTGTCCAGGCGTGGTTTATGAAGTAAGGCTCAAGGTTAAGCAGGGCAGTGTTCACGAACAAAAGCTAATCACTTTCAGTCTCTTAGTTTTTTGTTTATTTTGTTAAAATCCTCCAGCAGCTCTTTGCGTCAATAGTTATCAGTTTATCAGTTTAGACAGTTGTACTGTAACGTCAAGGCTAATTTTATATAGAGTGACTTTACCCAATATGACAAAATATTCCTTGTGGAAAGTTTGGAGTAATTATGTGCAGCTAGTGATTAATCAAACACATCATGTCTTTCAAGATAGGTCAAAGAGGAGACTGACGGTACTTCCTACATGATGATGTCATTTAATTGCACTCTGTCAGCTTGAAAACACTGCTTTCATTTTGAGCTATTCTGATGCTGAGCTTGTATTTGGTTACTATTGATTGCTTGCAAACAATATAGGAAGATAACTGGTAAAACTGTCAAAACAACTTAAAGCTTGACTATCATTAATGTTTCATTGGAAGTAGTTCTTTTCTTTGTGCTTTTCCTAGTTAAAATAAGATCTAGTGTTGCATCCCAAAAAATCAGACAGTCGCCAACAAGTCAACCCAAACATTAAAACTAATTCTTTCTACTTTCTAGATTCATTAAACACACAGTAATGAAATCTAAGCATTTATTTCTGTCAGTCTTCATGATTGACTCACAGCAAATAGAGACAAAATTCAAGTTCTTAAAAAGATTGAAAATAAGTTCACTTGCAGTACTGTATCTGCACTTAGTACTTAGTTTGAGTTCTTTTGGCTTGAATTGCTGCATAGATGCAACGTGGCACGAAATAAATCAGCATGTGTCTCTGCTGCGGAAGCCCAGATTGCTTTAATAGCAACCTTTATTGAGCAGCATCGGCTCTGCTGTCTCTTCTCTTCCTTTTTAGAATACTTCATCGTTTCTGAGTGAGATTCAGATCAGGAGAAACCACGGTCATTTGAGTAGAAATGATACCTTTGGCAGTGTTGGTGGGATGCTAAATCCAGGTAAAAATATAATCAGCATCACCTTAAAGCTTGTCTGTAACAGAAAGAATGATGTGGTCTAAATTTATTCTGGTTGCAGTGACTTTGGACTTGATAAAACACTGTTGATTTTCAGATGACGTGTAATGAGTGAGAATCCAGTCTTTTTATCATGTTAGCCTGGAAAGGCCGCTTCCAGCTGTTTCTCTGGTTCAGGTGTAGTCTAACCTACGCTTGTAGCTCATCCCCTTCATACATCTGTCAGGCGTGATTCTTCCAGATTACAGTCATCCGCTCTAGGAAGGAATAAGGAATAAATCAATTAATCGCATGACAAATTTGAACAAACTCAATCATTTTCATTAGAATGATTCATTGTTTTTCTCTCTCTCTTTCCACCAAAAACTGGATGACAAAAGTCTTCAGTCTGGTGTTTTGGTCTCAACTTGTCCTTTTTTTGAAGGATAGTGTTGTTAATGAACACTTCATAATTCACTTTATTTGGTTTTTTTTGTTTATTTATTTTGGATATTTAAAATGCCTTCCAACTCCAGTGATAAAAGTTAGTCAGAATTTAAAGTTTATCTTTAATAATAATGCGTTCTTGCCTTATTATTATTATTATGCCTTTACATTATATAACTTGAAAAACGGTCTCAGAAAAACAATATTATCGTTTATCGCTATAACTTCTGTGGACAATTTATTAATACTGCCGATTATGTGTTTTTGTTTTTCTACTGAACCATTTTCTTCCACTCAACTTTCTATGAATATGCTTACATATGGTACTCTGTGAAATGCACAAACATTTTCTGGCTTATCCACCATGTGTTTCCTATAGTTTTTAAAAATATTTCTGACTTGCTATACTTTGGGTTTTTTAACATCTGTAAGCAACAATAAGATTTGAAACAAATTACGGTGTGCCACTGTTTGAATGGAATTAGTGAAAAATGTATACTTTGATTAGTCTATTGAGCTGCATTTGCAGTTAAATCAGTAAAAGTGTATTTTATGTGTCTCATTTTTAACAGCATATTTGATTGCTTACTGGACAGCCTAGTTTTCTCCTGCAGCACCATGACTGTGGCAGTCCGAATGCTCTTTTGTGTCTAAATAAAAAATGGAAAGTAAGTACTGTGTACTTCTTTGTTGTTCACAACTGACTTAAAACTTCAATCAGGCTGGAACAATCTATAAAAATACAACAAAGAAAAACAGGACTGTTTGTGTGCTTTTTAAGTATTTCTATGTATACTCACATATTGCTTGAGTCAGTTCAGTTTTGTAGTGGTTCCTAACATGTTCAACTAGATTTGACAAACATTCCCCACTTTGTCCTTCAAAGATGTGTTTTTAGTGCGATATTACATCAAGGTCCAACATAGAAATAGTAGATTTTTATCCCCTTTTTAATACAGTCTATTACTATATTTGGGCAAATAAAACGGCCAACAGCAGTAGCTGCCAGAGTGACTCATCTTCAGATTGGTCTGCTTTAGGAGATGTGCAATTAATCACAGATAGGACTCTGTAAATCAGTGACCAGCAGTGCAGGGAAACGGACTTGGGCTTTGGCTCATTGATAAGGGTTGAACGACAGGATAATATCTGATTTGAATAACAGCTGGGAGCAGAGCTCGGCTTTTGGATGGATGCTAATAAAACGTGCATATGAGGAAGCGGGAAGTTGTGACTTTTATCACAGTTTCTGACCATCACAGACTTCCTGCTTCTTCTGGTTTTAAGTGTCTCCACCCCACGGCGAGATAAAGCAGCACGCCTTTCCCCACCTCGGCCTCCCCTCCTCCTCCTCATGTCTCGTTCCCATGCCGGCCCCACCTCCACCCTGCCTCACTGTTGCTTCCTCTCTTTCTGGCAGGACACAGTCGGTGTAGGGAAGAAGCCGGCCGGTAAAGCAACACCAGCTGTAGAAAGCTTTTGTTTTGAGGGGAATACGCTGAAGGAAGCTGCACCACTCCTACACAGAACAACAAATGCAAAGATAACTACTTTGGCAGCACTGTAAGTCTTTTACATTATCAGCACAAGCTGGTGCAGTGTTCGCACTTTTCTGCTCTTGTGCTGCTGTTGTGATCCATGTCTATTTATTGCAGTTAGCACCAAATCATTTACCTGCTGGTTTTCTCACTGTTGGCAGTTGTCGACACAATAAAACTATTGAAAACGTTGTAGTTCTATTAAATTGTTTCTCAAGGTAACTGGTTGTTCAAAAGTAATTTGATTTATGAAAAAATAAATGATTACGTTTGTGTTTTATCCAATATTTACAATTCGAAAAGGCACTTCATGAGTTGTATGATTGATTCTTCGAATAAATGTTTGTCCATAACTGTAAATGTGTAAATGCGTGTAAGTAAATATACAAACCAGGCGATTAAAGTGTAATTTTTTCCATTATATTCAGTTGTTCCCAAGAGTTGTTTTAAGTTGAATTTATTGCCGGCTTCTTTGAAGTCTTGTTTTGCTTTCTCAGTTTAAAAACTGTGTTCTAAAGATTAAATGTTATATTCTAAATGTATATACTATATGTTAGTCATTGTTTGGTAAACTGTCATCTAGTCAAAATTCAGAGACTTTTGTACTTCACTGTTGAAGTGCCCAAATTGACATTGAAACTGTAATCCCTGCTTACCCTTTGAACCTGGACTTTGGTCAGCTTAGACAAAAGTTCAACTTAAGATAAAAAATAATTATTTAAGGTAAATCTTCTGAGTTGGCAGTTTCATTTTGTGGTTTAAAGGTCAGTAACTGGGTTAAGAGAAGTTTTATTTTCTTTGGCCAGATCTCATGGATCAGCATGGTAAACCTGTAGGTTTTTTTTTTTTTTTAACTTTAAACAGGATTTACCCCTTGCAGGTTGTGTGTATTTCTCTTTAGAAGAGTGAACATCTTGGTATTTAGGTTTTTGAGACCACTTTCCTTTCATGTAGAGTCTCTGTCCAGATTTAGCTCTGCCAGTTGTCAGGGTGACATTCCTGTTCTCAGTAAACTCTTCTGTTGTTTCCCATGCTCTTTTTACACTTTTATCCCTGTTTAATCTTCCTGTTAATGTGAGATAAACTAAAGAATAAACATTAACAATTGCTATATTGGATTAGAATACACAAAATTTCATTATTTCTTAATTACTTAAACCTTGCTGTATTGTATTTAGGCTCTTTTTTTATAATTTTCTTTTGTTTCACAAGTTTCATTTTTAAGCAGATACGTTATTGACAACAGATTGTTGTGGATATCATTTTACAACTCGCCTGTGTTGTATGACATTGATCTTTGACCATGTGATGAGATGATTCAGCCCCTATTTCCTCTTCCTGCCAGTTTCAAAACGCCACCAAATCTATGGTCAATTTAACGGCGACCTGCTCTACCTTGTAGGAAGTGTAGGTAACAAATGATTAACCAAACGGTTCTTGTAATTTGAAGGTGACTAGAGGAGATTGGTCCCTCAGATAACGTCTGTTTCTGATATGATGATGTCAGCTTGAATACGGCAGTTTCATTTTGACACATTTGACTTATGCCTCTATTTATTTATTATGTTTTGGATAAAAACATTACATATAAACATTTAACTGAAGCCTTAAATTTTGTAGATTAGCTTGTTCTTGTTAACTATTTTTTATTCATGTCTCATTATATGGTTGAGATGTAGTTAAATACTGAGATGTTCTTCTGTGTCTGTGTTCATAATTGGAGCAATGAAGCGTTTGGGTTTCTTGGCAACACAGATACAGCTTCAACTCTTGTCAAACAATATTCTGCACTTCAATTGCACTATAAATGTCTTGTGATCTGTGTCTAATCAGGCTGCCGTGTGGAGATTGCACTGAAGTCGTGAGCTGATGCACGTCTTATCTGTTCACTAAAGCATATTGCAGATGCACTGTTGAATGATTGTTACTGACTAATGAGGAACAAATATTTATTTCAGGATCATTTGAGGACATTGGATGGTTTTTAAAGGTCGGTTAAAAAAAGGGTAATTAAAAACAGCAGAAAGTTCAGAATAAATGTATTTATTAAAGTGATTTTGTCTCTTTCACAATTTAAGAATATAAGATCAAATAAACACACACACATGCACACACACACACACGTATATAGTGTGTATATTTATTTATCGGTGGTATGTATTTCACAGGCACATAAAGCCATTTTATAGCACATTCAAAAAACGGTGTTACCTTCAGTTATACAAATTCTGTATATATCAAACACAACTTAAAATAAATTTCACTTTGCAATTTGATGCCTTGAAATTGAACCTGTCTCTTTAAGAAACTCCTGCTGTTTCTGTCACTCTGCCTTCACATCATCACAACAATGTTCCTCCGTTATGCCTTTAACATCAATCTTAGGACTGAGAAGCAATTTGTATGACAAGCTCAGCAGACATCAGGTATTTGCTAATTGCTGCCGCCGCTAGTCTGAAGGGACTGAGTAGAGGAAGGCGCTCTGTGCAGCAGACTGCACATCCAAAGAGGGGCTGCATGGAAATAGGTGAGGTTTTGTGGGAGCAGCATTTAGGCACCCCTAAATGATTCCCAGGGAAGCTTCCTCAAACATGCTTGAAAGAATCAAAGCAACATTCCAGGTATAATTATGATGAGAGAATTGCATTATAACATGCTATAAAGCTCAAAAAGGTTGATTGTACACCAGCCTGTCCCTTAAATGGGTTTGTGTAATGGGCAACCTAAGATGCACTGTTACTGATAATAACTTAAAATTACTGATTTTCCAATCAAAGTTGGGTTTTTGTTGTGTCATGAGTATTTCCTTGTCTCACCTTTCAGACTTTAGAAGTAATAAAGCTCCTCAGTTGCATTAAACATGTGTTGTTGTTTTGTTTTGAGGCATGCAGGTTCAGCCGTGGTTCATGCTGGAGTTTGTTTGGATTCCAAAGGATTTGGAGCTGCTGCTGTTAATCCTGTTCAGAATTTTTTCCCATTTTGTTTTTTGAATAGAGTGGTGTGAAAAACATTTGCTGCCATGAGGCGTTTTCATAAATTAGCTGACTAGAATCATAAAACAAATTTTAATAGCAGAAAAACTCAAAAAGCACTTTTCAGATAATCAATATATTGAGTTAAAAACCAACATAGCCCTATAATGTAAAGGAGGAACCTAAAGAACGAAGAACATCTCAGGTGCTTCAGGCCTCACTGCTGCAGAAGTTAAGATCAAGATTTAACGATAAAAGACTGGATAAAAATCTGGTTTCTTCACCAAGGAGGAGAGTTGATCTACATCAGTTCTTTACTGATTTCATTTCTTGTATTTTTCAGTTTGGTTTGAAGTCTTTTTAATGTGTGGAGGAAGATCACCTGTTGCCTTTACTGCATTTAAATGTTCTGTCACTGATAGCATTTTACTTGTGGTGACAGGTGAAGCACTGCAAGCCACTGAGAAATTAATATTTTACCTTCAGAAGACGGATCTGCAGATCTCAGTTTTAGAAAATCAAGAAGAGTTTATTGGTGAGTCAAGCCAACAGCTTTAAAAAGCAGGGAGCCACTGGTATGAAACATGTCCACGGTAGTCAAGGGAAGGTCAAGAGAGTGTGAACATGTTCAAAGGTTATCAGCTCTTGGGTAGGTGAGATAAATGAGTTTGCTAATTTACTTATTTATACGAAGTTAAATGTTGAAATACAGTAATAAAATTAACTTTTATAGTTTTTAGTACTCTGAAGATTAGCATAAACCCTCTCAATTTTCCACAAACTGAAGATAATTTTGATTTAGTTTTAAGACAAATCACCTTTTGTTGTTGTTAGAGTTTGATGACCTTTCTGTCTCTTAAGAGGTTGAAGTAAATTGCTACAGCCATTGTTACACGAGTCAAGGGATTGTAGACTTTGTAAATTTCCAGTGAGAACGGTGAATTAAAAAGTCCTTAATAGTCCTGACAGTCCTTGAGTGCATACGTCCTGGCCTCCCTCCCCCATGGTTGCGTCTCTGTCTGTGTGCCTGGGCTCACGTACACACCCTCCTAGAAGGGCATTGTTTGCTCAGAGAACCAGTGCAGAGCTCTGCAGCGCCGCTGCCCCGGTCCACTCTCCAAGGTCAGCGGCAGGCTTTGCTGCTTGTGTTTCACAGGTTCAGCTCTGATATGACTTCAGACCAGCTCCATGAACCACTCCATCCTACAACTGATTCATTAATTAATAGTATGTAACACAATTAAAGCATTGTTGTGGGAACGGTTTAGCCCCACAATATATAAAAGATCTGCTGTTGTTGTATCAACCTTCCAGACCTCTAAGGTCTTCTGGTTCTGCTCTGCATCCCCAGAACCAGAACCAAACGTGGAGAAGCAGCATTCAATGTCTATGCACCAAAAATTTGGAACAAACTCCCAGAAAACTGTAAAACAGCTGAAACACTGAGTTCCTTTAAATCTCGACTGAAAACCCACCTGTTTAGAGTTGGATTTCTCTGGAGCTCTTTTATTTTCTGCTGGAGAAATGTCCTAGATGATTACTCCACTGACTTTTTTTCTGGTGTCCTGCCTAGAAGGGTAAAAAAGCAGGATTGCAAAGAATTGCTAAATGTCTAATAACTTATATATTGCAAACACTACAATTTTGTGTATTGTTTTGTCTTGTTTCTGGATAAATGTCTTAGTTTTGTCCTATTTCAAGCATATTAACTTACAAGTAACTTTTCAGCTGTTAGCTTTGTCATACTTCAGGTACATTAAGATACTTGATCTAGAAACTAGACCAAAAATACTTGGTAAGATTTTGTGTTTATGTAGCGATTCCCTTCTTCTCACCCTTAAGGGACTGATAGTTTAATTTCTCATTTGGCTGCAGTTCTATTGAATCATCCTCAGTGTTTACCAACCACTAAATCAAAGCTGACTTTGTGCTGCTGACCTGAAAGGATTAGGCATTTTCCACTTTTGAACTTTTGGGTCTAATCGCATGAAATGAATTTGGAAATTATTTACCCGCAGTCATTTCAGACGTCCATACAGAAAGATCAGACTGATGAAAGAGGCTAAAACTGTGTGGTGTCAGTTGTCAGACCTCGCTTGGGGGAGACAGGATTAATGGGGACGTGTTGGCCACAAGCAGGAACACTCAGCTGATTGAAAGCATTTAAGACGGAGGCCAGGAGTGACGAAGCAAAAAGAGCCTCTGCACGACTGATACTGATATGCAGAGATAGTGGGGAATTAAATACAGTTAATGAATCATGACTGCTTTTTTTCAGTTGTCATGTGCCTGTGCATGTATCTGCATGTACCCTGATAGCCCTGCGGCAGCTGCTGTAATTAGGCCTCTACCCTCTGGTCAGCATGTTTTATTGACTGCAATAACTGGGTCGAGCTATCAAGTGTCCTTTTGTTACCAGCCTGGGCAAAGCTTCAAGGCTTTATGTAACTTTGGTAAATATGAGGCATCGTTTTAATAATGAAACACTCCTGAGTTTTCAGCTGTTTAAACTGGGTGAGAACAGAGGGGTCCAAAAGGTGGGCACAGTTTGTTAATGCGCTGATGGGAGAAAAAATTTGAGTGAAAACGCCACGGTTTAGAAAAAAACAACAAAAACATTTTCAAAGCCTTTATAAAAAACTAAACATCTAATTAATATCTTAAAATCCCTGTTTCCAAAGGCTTTAGCTTCAGTTTTGGACCCTCAGAGGAGATTTTGACTCGTGTAACAGTGGCTGTAGCTCCAGGCAGCAAATGTTTTGTGTATAATTCATACAGCAGCTTGTTCCTCTGGCTTTGCATTGTGTTTATAGTGGTGAAATGTTCTGCTGAAGAACCTGATCTCTGTGGCTCCAGTGCTGTTGTAACTCTATCTTTGTGACCCTAAAACTCAGACCTTTAACATAAAGGACACCGTAAGGAAACGTTGGAATAAAAACACACATTTTGTATTCACTCAAAGTGAAAATACTTGTTTTATTATTAAAACGATGCCTCATATTAATAAAAGTTACATAAATATCTGGAGTGGCTTGGATCGGAATCACGAGAACGTGTTTTTAATGCCTGGTGCAAGTTGAATAAGTTACAGTTGGTTACAGTTCATGTCTCATGAGAAATAGAAAAAATAACAGAAACAAAGAACAATTCAATTATCCAGAATTGTGTTTTTATAAGAACTAAAATACAGTAATTTTTCTCCTGATGAATCAGAGACTGTAATTCAACTTTTAGTCAAACCTGTCAGCGCATTTTAATTTGTTGGCTTGTAATATAAAATATACTAATAATCGAGGCTCACGCAAGAGAAAAAAATACATAATTCTGTTTAAAACTGTGATATGTGAAACTTCAAACATTTGTGGAACTTTTTTGAAAAAAATATAATTGTTATTAATGCTGTTTACTTATTTAAATATGAAATGTTAGAATGAGCTGTAAGAAAGAAGAAAAAAGCTATTTATCAAGTCAACTGTTGTGACTGCAGATGTGTATCATACTTTGCTTTTTCTCCTTTAGTGAATTTATTAAATGGTTTAAATTGAAAGCAAATAAAAGACAATATATACTTCTGCCAGTGGTCTATTTTCTGTAATAGGGTGCCTCGGGTCTTTATGTTTAACTCTTAAGTTTGCACTCTTAAGCATCTTAAGTTTGATTATTTTTTTTATTTTTCTTCTTTTTGTTCAACGTTATGCAAAATTTAAATTAAAAAGTTATTCTCAAAAGTGGAAGAGTCCAGTATCTACATTCATGCATTGTTCTAATCACTCTTCTTTGTTTTGTCTCTTTCTTCTCTTGTGCTTTCCTGCTTAGGCTTCACCTGCAGGTTCACAGAGGCTCCAATGACCTTCATGTCTCTGTTTGGCCCCTAAGCCACTAACAGGGCACCCAGCTTCAAGCTCCTGTTCACCCTGAACCCTCCACCCCGAGGCAAGCTGTCCCACCCTGCGTTCTCTCCTTCCTCAACTTCTCCGGCTCGTCTTTCTCCTCCCTCCTGGCATCCACAGCCCCATCTGGACTCCCCGTTAGCCCTCTACCCCAATGAGGGGCAGAGGGAGGCACCGGGCACCCTGGATGGTGACCCCCAGCCTCTGCAGCATTCTACACCCAGGAATGTCTGTGACTCGGCGCAGCAGTCCCACCACGATGCGTCCACTATAACAGGTACACCGTTTTATTTTAAAAGACAGTTATGGCCAAACATTTGTATGTCTTGTCTTTACGCGACACCTAAGAAGAAATTAATACATTTAAAGGCTACAATTGGTGAATATGTCAAATTTATGCCAAAAGTCAATGTTTACAGCGTAATCCTTCGTAGCTTCTTCAGTTCAAAACATCACTGATATTGATTCATTCTTGTCTCAGTTCTTGAAGTTTATCAACACTTTCTTGACTTCATTCATTGTTGTGTTTTCCTGGTTTTACTGTAAGTCAAAACTTACATCTCATCTACTTGATGAGAAGTAACTCGTGGATATGATCGTCCTCATAATCTGAGTGAGAGTGAGATTATTTTATACCAGAATATTGGGCTGTTTAAAACTAGTAGGAAAATTCAACTGCTTAGGCTGTGGTCAACCTCTGGAGGCCAGCTCTCTTTAGCTTGTTTTTTATGCAAAATGCGAAAGATGTCAAAACTCATACAGAAACATAAAGCTCGAGCACAAAATAACTTATTTAGATAGTTTATCAGCAAAAAAGAAGTTGATATGGGGTTGGTTACACTTCTAAAAGAAAATTTTGGGGCTTATTGTATACTCTTGAATGTTCTGAATTTTTCTCCAGTCCATCAGTCCTGTTTAAATGATGTATTCAAACTTTTTTCTCCGGTAAAGTAACCTTAACTTTACATGTAAGGCCATTTTTACAGGACAAAAAGATGCAATATTTACAAAACAGAACATAATTTCTCACTTCCAAACCTCAAACCTTGACTCCACAAACAATAACAATGGAGCACAATAAATCTAAACGTTAACCACTAGAGGGCAGTGCAGCTGCATGGCTGACAGATCAACGCTGTTGTTAATTTTAATGTTGCTTTCTTTTTCTTCTTCCCTCATTCCTGCACATTCATGAAACCCCAAAACCCTCGGCGCGCTCAGACCTTTGCTCAAACCTGCCGGAGCTGGAGATAGTGAGTCTGCTGTCAGAAGGTCAGCCCAAGTACACCCTCAGAGCAGATACCGTGTTCGGATATGACAGTGCCGACTGGCTGCATACCCCTCTGGTGCCACCAGAGGTCGTACTGGGACTCACTTATGAACAGATCGAAGAGACCTTCAAATATTTCTGTGAGTACTGCTCGTTTTCTACATGTTGTGTGATGTGTGGCGGATGAGGTCTCAGGATTAATAAAACAATATCCTTTTAAGATCTAATATCAAACATTCAGATATTTTTATTTTCAGATCATATTTTCTCTCAATGCATTTTACTGCAGAGCTCGATAAATCACTCCCATTTAATTCACTAAAAACTTTTGCACAGGGTCCGGTTCAACCTTCAGCTGGGCTGCGTTATGCAGCAGGACAAAAAGGCTGGTTAGTGAAAGATTTTGGAATGACCTAGTCAAAGTCTGACCTTAAATGAAACTGAGATCCTACTTAGTGAACTTATGCACACAATTTTTGCTTAAAAATTCTTTTATGTGGCTTAATTAATTGAAACTAATAATTAATTGATTAACTACAGGATGAAGCTTAGCATCAACACACAGATCACAAATATCTGATTGGCATCTTCAGCTGGCACTAAATAATGATTTAATTTAAGTTTATTATGTTGCATCATTGAATAACATACCTTAATGAACATCCCACATGACGAAATGGATTATAATTATTGTTTTTTTTTTCTTTTTTCTTTTTAAAAAGATTTGCTCTAAAACTGCTTACTAAAACAAGCTTCCCTCACATGTCTTAGTTAAGTCTGATTTAGTTTTAGATAAAAAAACAAACTCCCATGTTTCGTTTTGGGCTCTTTTCCGATCTCTCACCTCCAGGATAAGAGCTTCATTTTGAAGTCATTGATGTCAAATGCCATCAAGCCAATTACCCTACTGTTCCTTGCCGCTCTAAGCAGTTTACGCTGAAGGCGAGCAGACTGCGGATCCCGATGGCCGCTCTGACATCATGATGACAGGGTTGGCATGGCGATTGCTGTAACCACCCTGAGATGGTTTATTTTTAGATTCATTGGTTGTCTAGGCTTGAAGGGTGATGGATGGATGTGTGGCAAAAGGTCAGGTGCTCTTTATGTACATTTTAGCAATCTATTATGTTAAAAATGTTTTAGTAAAAGACTTTTCTTTAAAATGAAGGGGCTTGATTTATACAGAGTGAAATGTACAAATACTACAACTCATATCTGTTGTGTTTACCTGCAGATTGTAATTAATCCATAACTTTTAAGACCATTCTCAGTGACCTGACAGTTGGTTAAACCAAATTTTATCAAAGCCTTGAGGAAATCTGAATAGACCAAGATTCACTTATTTTTGTGGAAAATAGTCCAGCAAGGAAATTGGCTTATAGTGAGGATTTAGTGAGATTGAAGGGGTATGTCCTTTTAACACCCAATAGACTGTCCCAACCACATGTTGCTATCAGAACCAGGACAGACTAATCTGATTGTTGCACATTGTGCCATACTGTGCTTCTGTTTGAATTATTTAGCCAAGGGACATATGGTGGTGTTTGTCAGTGCTACTGAATCCTCTGGTATCCTATTTCCCTGTTGTTGTTTGTGCGTTGCATTTTATTTTTACCGCTAGGCACTGAAATGAGTCTTGTCACACTTGTTTTGTGTAACTGATGGTTTACTGAGTACCTGAGACATCCGCATCAGTCCATATATGACAAAATTTCCACAATTTTTAATATTTTTCATGAGAACAAACTTCTAGGTTAGTAACTAAAAGTACAATAGAATAAGTAAGTCCTTAAAAAAGTTTGACAGAAAAAAATGTTAGATATTTTAAAAGAAGAAGAGACTAATGCACTCTGAAATACATGCCTCAATTTAACAACTTTTATTTTAAAAAAGTGTTTTCTGTAAAAACTTAAAGCGCATGTCTTAAATTTTTACAACCTAAAATAAAGCACTTTCTCTCCAAACTTTCTTCTATGCAGAAAATTTAGCATATTAAAATTAGAAAAGGCCTTTTTGAGATTTGTGTTCACAATAGTAGCTGTCGCACAACAGTGGACAGTCACAGCTTGTTGTTCAAGAGGACAGTGTGTTAGCCATCCATTTTCCTTTTTAGAGTGACATAGCCTAAAAGTTTTTTTTTATGTGTGTGTGTTTGGGAAGTATGTTTTTCTTTACTTTTCAGTCTTTATAATTTGGAAATGCACATTTTGAATTATGCTCCATAGCTTCAAGAATAAATTGTATTTGTCCTTCATCTTATTTAGAGAAGGTAGCTTGCCTTTGTGACACATGTGGGTGTATAAGCTCAAGATTCCTGGTTTACTGCAGCTATGCTAATGGCAGAGTAAAAACTTCAAGGAAAACTGTTGGGGCTAGAGTAATTGGAATAATTTTACTGTTTAAAGTAAAATTGCATCTATCACTATTAATGTGCAATTTTTAAAAATGTACTATTATAGATGGAGCTCTGCTGGGTGAATTAGGTTGTTTTTGTTCAAGTGGGCAGGCTGCACAGTGGCGTAATTAGTAGCAGTGTTGCCTTGCAGCAAGAAGGTCCTGGGTTCGATTCCCGGCCCAGGGTCCCTCTGCATGGAGTTTGCATCTCCCTGTGCATGCGTGGGTTCTCTCCGGGTTCTCCGGCTTCCTCCCACTGTCCAAAAACATGACTGTCAGGTTAATTGGTCTTTCCAAATTGAGTGTGTGTGCATGGTTGTTTGTTTCTGTGTTGCCCTGCGACAGACTGGCGACCTGTCCAGGGTGACCCCGCCTCTGAACCCCACTAGGGACAAGGGGTGAAAAAAAAATGGATGGATGGATAGTTCAAGTGGACCATTGTAATCCAAAGCCATTTAATTAGTGTGCATATTTTACACCTGCAGTAGACAACTTGGAACTTTTGATTGCAGCAACACAGCTTTAATATAAACCTATCTGAGAAATGAGCAAAAGCCAATTATTTCTGGTCAAATTTCACATTTTAGATAATTTCATTTGATTTTTAGAAATTTAAAACCTATTGTATTGTCACACAAGAGCACTGTGTGAATCTAAATACAATATGTTGCATTTAAAGGAAGAAAGCATTAGACAAGATATTTTTCAGACATAAAATCAGCAGCTATCTCTTTAATTTTGGGAATATGCAATGCAACAAATGGAGCTCTGTCTTTATTATGCTGCATGTTTTGATTGTTCACTTGGGAGTTGCCTGAAAATGAAGCGTCTGATTGTTACCACGTAATCCCTGGTTATGTATTAAGTTTATTAAAGGCACGTAGAGGGTGTTTTTATGTGGATGCTGTGAATAAAATCACCTTCCTGGTTTTCATCTCACAAAGAATCTTATTGATTTCAGCGTTGTTGCTTGGACTTGTAGCAGTGAAGCAGATTAAAGTAAATATTAATAAATCACTAAGTAATTTGTAAGAATGTGTTGAGTGAATGTTCAGTGGTAACATCATTAAACTTAATGATTTGATTTATGAAGAAAGTTTAACAGAAAGCATAGCAATAAACCCTGCTAAAGTATTTCACTTCTCTCTTTACAACCATACACCAACATAAAAAGTATTAGACAACTGAAGTACAAAATGGGTTTCAAAATGTTTTGTAGATAAATATCCAAAAGGTTCTTGCATTTCTGTTCTTGAATCGTTTTAACTCAAGTCATACTTCTGTAAAAATAAATTTATTGTGGTTCTGGTCAGACTTCAGGGTTGTTGTCCTCCAGTCATTCTCTCAGGTTTTCACTGGTTATATATTAAGTTTATTAAAGTCACGTAACCCGCTCACGTTGTCTATGGATGCCTTGAACAAGGAAGTAAAGCACATTCCTACTTTCCCTCTTACAAAGAAACAAGGTTTCTCTTGCACTGTTGATATCAGTGTTGATGTTTGAAGAGTGAAGCAGATTAAATTTATTGATAAATTGCTAAATGATTTGTAAAAGTTTGGCTTAATTGCTGCAACAAACAGATGGGGGACAACACAAGGTGGCAATATTTTAAGGAAATAATTCACTTATAAACTCAAACTGCAAAACACAAAATCTTATCAATTATGTTTGGTCTGTAAGGCAAATATCTTTTGTCTTATTTCTAGTATACTGACTTACAAGTAACGTTCCAGCACGAAATGGGAGCTTAGTTATAAGTTAAATAATATTTAAGACATTTTTCCCATATTTAAGATTGTAAGGTCTTGTTCCAAGTTAATTTTGTCTTATTTGAAGTGTACTAAGGTATTTGCACTAGAAACTCAACCAAAAAACTTGGCGAGATTTTGTTTTTGCAGTACAAAAGCAACATGTAAGACTTTTCAATAATGTTTAAAAACCTGGATGTGTGAAGATGCAAAAATAACGAAAACCAAATATCAGAGGTGACCAGAGACAACTCCACTCTGAGCAGAGGAGCACCTCTGAAGAGTAGGCAGGAGCACAACAAGTCCATGATCATCTCTTACTACTAATGGCAGGTTCCCCTGCAAAAAGAAAGAGACCTCTTAGTGGTGGGTTTGTCACACAAACATCCTCCACCCTCTTAGAGAAATTGGTCCCACTAATAATCCAATTAACTCTACAAACTTGTTACATTTTAAAACAGATATGCTGACAATCCCCAGTACCTAGAGAAATCACTTTAAGATTAACATGTAGGGAAGGAGAGGTTTGATCAAAGGGCTTAATGTGATGACACACTAACCAGAAGATCAAGGGGCAAAGCATCCGCCGCATGGTTGTCAGAGTCATTATGTGGCAAGCACGTAAACTAAGATTGTAAAAACAAAATCCGCTGCATTAAGCTGTGATTTGGACAATGGAAGATAGTGATAGCATTATGGACCACAAGAAGAGCAGCGAACTCTTCATCACAGCAAAATGTTGAAGTGCCCAGACAAGAGCCAGGGTTTCTTCATTGATGACAGAAAGGCTTAAGAATAGAAAAAACTTTCTTCCTGTCTTGACTTTCCAAGTCTGTTGGAAAGTCAACAGACTTGGTTCATACTGAGAATTAGTTACACACAGGTGGATTCTTAAGTGACTTTTAGAGACAGTTTACTGCATTGGCTTTTATTTAATTTTATTGAATGCAAATGCATTCTCCTAATTTTCATTTGAATAAAAATATATCATTTTACATCTTTTTCACAAGTGTTTGTGTTGGCCTCTCATAACTTCCCAAAGAAATACATTAAAGTTTGCGGTTGTGACATAAAAAATATGAAAAAGCTTAAGAGGAATGAATACTTTTGGAAGGAACTATAGTTTTTAGTTTTTTTAATAAGCTTCTAACTCTTGTTGTTTTGATATTGAGATCAGAGTCCTCAGTCCATTACTTCCTTATAACCATCCATTTCTTTGGAATTTCACTTATCTTGCTTTAGTAATCAGTTTCACAGCTCCAAGGTATCAGGAACGTATAATCTGGAATAAACAAACGTGGCGTCCCATCAGTGACGGTGAAAGTGGTGTCCGTGACCATGCAGGCTCCAGGTTGATACCCTGCATGGCCACTGAAATGTTTATGAGGAGGTTAATATTTGATCGTTAGAAACTCCTGTGTCTGGTTTAGGGTTGGGTTTTTTTTAGGCAGACTGGCAAATGTGTTTGCTGGAAGCAATTCTGAGATTCACCAAAAATGCTCGTAAATCCTGACAAGAAAAGAAACTCAGGATGGAAAATGTGAAAATCTCTGCAAACGTATATATAAAAAACAACAAACTTCCATTTTCCCGCGCTCTCACTCACATAAGAACCATTTTTATTAATAACTTGGTACATTTATTTATGCATATTCTTAGTAAAATTCTTATATATAGGATTTCTAATACCTCTGCTCCATTGCGTGTTTCTGAGCTGCTTTTCTTTATTTGTGAACTCTCATTGAAGTCAGCAGATCAGATAAACTGTATAGAAATGTTAAATTGGGATTGGTAGGTAAATATCAGTCAAATTTCTGTGCAGGCTGCTGCCTCCACCAGAACGCTGTGGGTGTGTCTCTGTCTGCAGCAGGGTTACGCAGAGCCTCTCCTCTGTCTGTTACGTACGAGAGGAGAGGAGAGCATCTGCAGGGATTCTGGGAGCATACCATCATCCTTAAATCATGGGGGAGAGCAGGATTTGTGCAGCATCCTTTTTCAAATGCACCATCTTCCGAATTATTCCTTCACCTGCATATGCATCTTCCTCATCTTCCTGTGACTGTTCCAGGCCAGAACGATTAAAATCCACCTTTGTGTCCAAAGGTCCAGAGCTCGATTGGTCCTTCGCTCCCTCCTCAGCTTCTCCCTCTCCTTTCCCACCCGGTAGTCCAACGTGGCCAGGTGAATGGAGGCAGGCATGACGACAGATGGGACGCAAGCTCTCAGGGATTATATATTAACTCCCAGCAGCTCAGATTCTCTCACACACGAAACGTCTCGCACAGAACCCAGCAGAATCATGCAGCAGACACAGCCAGCGCGTCGCAGCACCGCCAGCGCGCAGTAAAACAGGATAGGCAGAGGATTTAACTCATGGACAAAGTGACAGAGGGGAGTTTTTCTGCAGTCACCATGGAGGTGTGGAGCTCCTCGGCATCTGAGGAGGAGGAAGACGACAAGAGCACGTCCAGCTGTGTGGAGGAGATACTTGAAGAGGATAAAATCAGCCACAACAGCAATAATAGCAATAACAACAACAATAACAGCGAGAGCCTTTGCAAGGAGGTAACGCAAGGTGAGATTTCGCAGAGGGCGACGTGACAGCGGCTTGCAGAGGAGGCCGAGGAGTGATGTGCAGAGATCCTGTCAGTGCAGGACAGGAGGATCAGAACATGCAGGATTAGAAAAAGCAGTTCAATGTGTTTAAACAGCACTGGGGTAAATTATGTACCTTCAGGTTCACAGTGAGCTGCAGTTTTGAGGTCTGTTATCTAAGAGCTTTAATGCTTAACAGTGCATGTAGTTCGGTGTGCGGAGATGTCATTGAGAGCCCATCATTCATAGCGATAAAAAAAGCTCAAAAATAAGCTGGTAATGCTGATCTCTGTAGCTTTAAATATTTGAGCACTAAAAGTTATTGGTAGCTTTGAAAATAAATATAAAGCTTTAAAATGCTTCCATGTAGTCTTGATGAAGGTCATTGAGATAAATACACGTGTGTGTGTGGGTGTACAGTCTGCTGCTGCACAGAGAAGTCCTAAGCTGTGCGTGTCAGCAGTTATTATCATTGCTGTAAAGCTGTTCTCTACAAATGTTTGTAAATTTGGCACATCATCTTTTGATTGCTGCAGCTTTCATTCAAAAATCCTGACGTAGTTCATAATGAAGAAAAAACTAAAACAACCTACTCAGTTTGAATAGTTGTGCTTCAGTAATTACAGTTTTGATAAATGAGGAGCGAAGGTTATTTTATATAGCTTTTTTTAATACTAGCGTAGGTCTTTGGTTTATTTAAATTTCATATCTAAATATATGTGTTGAACTTCTTGTGTGATCTTGAACAGTTGGTGCTGACCGGCTCTCTGAGGTAGTTAATGCGCATGTTTTTGATTTGAAATGGGCTCTCATCATTATTTCGGTGTAATATAGCCAAGTCTCCTCAGTCCTTCTCTCTGTGGTGTCCTTTGTCTGAATAGACATGTGGAGGGTAAAAATACTGCAACCCGCTGGCAGCTCTCCAAAAACCAAGACGTGATGAACATCCTTCTGTCTATATCTGTAAAGCACATTTCTGCAACAAGGCAGTTCAAAATTATTTAAAAACATAATACAGTCACCAATTATGAAACAAGCAGTAGAGATTACATTTTGTCAAATGCCATCAGAATAAAGCAAATACACATGATCAATGTCCCATTAACTACTAACCAAAGGCAGCTCTAAACAATTTGGCTTTTAGCCTTGAGATAGAGGTTTTTAAAAGTTTGTTCCAGATTAGAGGAGCGTGAATAATTTCATAATTTGTCTTGGTGCTCATATTTATAGAAGAGATGTTTTTTTATCATTTAAATTTTTTTTTTTTTTTTTTTTTTTAGAGAAATGGATCAGTTTTGCCCCATTGATACTCTTCTTCTTTTTACAACGACGTTCATCTTCGCCTGTCTGATTTCCTCAATATAAGAGACGTCATAAGCACACCTAAGTCAACGAGGTTTATCTGCAGGGACAGTATTAGGGTAACAGTTCAAACCACCTGCTTGGATTTAGCTTCACCCTCACTGTAAAACCTGTAGCTTTATCTCAGGCATGGCAGCCAGGTCAGCAGATCAAAGGTCAGGGATTTTCCCTGGTGGAACCTGAAGGGGTGTTTAGTCTGCATCAAACCTAATGGGATCCCAAACTAAACAAATGTGTACTCTTGAATTTTACTTGTAAAAATGCAACCCAGTGTGTAATAATATAAATGTGATGAATATAAACATTTATTTATTTGTTGGTGGCTTTGGAAGATAATTTGATTTTCTGTAACATAATGGATCTTATTTTGGGTGTGTGTGAATAGATGTGTATGCCAGCCAAGTGTCCCACTGCAGGCTGCCTTGTTAGCACAGGAAATGCTGGAATCCACTTTGAGAACAATAGGATTAGTGGAACAGTTATCTCATTAGGCTTTTCTTAATTTATAGACTCTGTCTTGGTTCAGAGTTTGGCCCTCAGGAAGACTTGTGTGTGTGATCCTAATCCTGCATAATTTAGGATCTACCTTTATAATACATTAGAGTTGTTTTTGTTAGTGCGGCCCTGAGCAGGACAAACATGTCTACCCTCTTTCTTTTTTAGTGGGATAATAGAGATACTTTTAATCAGTAGGATTTTGAACATTTTTCATGAAATTCTCAATGTTTTGTTTTTAGGGGTTTTCTTCTTGTGATATTTAAGTTTTTAGTGTACAAGTCAAAAAGCAAGTGTGAACAGACTTTAAATGAAAGATAAATTGATCACTGCCAGATGGATCAATTGTTTTGGATATTGAGCGTCTTCATGTTTTTTCCTTGCTGCAGCATCAGAGGGAACCGTCTTGTCCGAAAGACCCAATCAGCAGAATAATTTTAAGGGTTTAAAGAAGGTTTACAGCATTGTTTGTCCTATAACGTTTTGGTCACGTTTTAATGAGTTCCTTTTCTACATACCCTCTTGTTCCTGAATGAAAATGATAATCTAAAACTGACACTGAATCATCTTGGCTATTGATGTATTTTAATCATTGACGGTGCAGCTGTAGTCAGGACGCTCTCCATTAGGCTGATTAAATATGGCTGCAGTGTCCAATCACTGTTTCCAGGCCAAATCAAACCTCAGTCTAATCACTTTACCTTGTAGAAAGCCTGTTAGTTCATCTGAGCTTCGTAAATGAAGGAAAATGTTTCTGATTTAAGTAAAGGAACCATCAGAGATCCGTTCAGGTCTGTCCTATACTTAACACAAAGTCATAAATTTGATGTTTAAATGTTGCTCAAGTTCTGTCTGCTTTCTTTTTTACTTCCGGCATCAGAGGATTGTTGTTGATGAAACTTAATGGTTTTGCTTTGTTTTTCTTATTTGTTTTATTTTTTACAACCAGTTACAAGATGTTTCACACCTCCAGCTGTTTTAATAAATAATATGCTTTTTTTTTTTTTTTTACATGTGTAGGTTCAACAGTCTCATTATAGTGAGAAAATGTATTTTGAGTACCTCATCAAATATTGTAAACAACAAAACAGCACCTGAGACGAGTAAGCTTCCTGCTCTTGCTTAAAGTCCAGTCTCATGTTTAAATTGATGAAAATTTGGACGCTTTGATTCACATTTTTTGACAAATGTTGTTCAGCTTAATGTCATGTTCAGACCTTATGTTTAAAGCAAACGTTTAAACAAACCTGAGCTTGATTTCCATGCAAGCTGCATAATAATGGAAAAGTTTAAGGGGAAAGACACTCATTTTCTGTGGAGATGACAGGAAAAACATCAAGCAAACAAAAAGAAGAACAATAATCAAACATCCAAACTGTACATTTAAATCACTTTTCAATCAAAAATAACCAAGTCCTTTACTCAAAAACATCTATTTCTGCCTTATAAGGTTGATTAAATTATTATTGCAATGAACTCCTTTGCTCAACACTTTAGTTTTAAAGTTTTAAATGGTAATTGCCCTCTTTGTAAAAATGAATGCGACTTTAAAAACTTTCAGTGAGTTTAATTTTTTTGTGTTTCATAACCAGAAATATAAAAATTTAAGAAATACCTTAAATTTTTAATTGGAAAATTAAAAATTTTCCAATCATCAGTGTGTGTGTGTAGCTTCACTTTCTTGGAATTAAGTGGGTAGCAGGACGTTCAGCACCAATAAAATGTAATCAATATTTAAGTTAACTGTGAATAATTGTGTATAATAGAGACCTGAATGGCTTTACTCCAAACTCTGTCCACGTCAGTGCTAAATCCCTACCAACTAATTGATTAATCCTTTTGTTCTTGTTCCGCTGTAATGCCTTTAAAGTGAATAAAGACATATCATTGTTCAGGATGTAAAGAGATTTTCACGTCAGTAGCCAGTTAGCGTCTTTCCCCGCGTCTCCGGGTGAAATGGACACCATCAGGTTTCCCCTGCGGTCGGCTGAATGAAGCTATTCTGGTGTCCAGGAGTTCGATGTCTTTACTGGCATCTTAACTGGGCTCAGAGGGATCAGGCTAAGAGGATCAGTTGATGGTGGGCCTCATGGAGATGTTTTGGTGTGGCTCCTAAAACTCCAGTGGGACAGGACAAATTAAATACTCTTTAGCTATAAAATGTTCATTCTATTTATTGTTTTATTTCTATTTCCTCAGTCAGAAATGCATCATTCTCTGTCTCCATTCATTAAATTCCCCTCCTCTCCTTCATTCCTCAGTGCTGTGCTCAGACAGAGTGGGCCAGGTCACCAAGACGTATCATGACATCAAGGCGGTGACCCACCTGCTGGAGGAGGTAAGAGAGACACACAGCAGATGAACTGGATTAACAGAGGATTAGACATATGGTCCGCTCTGCCCAGCTCTGTTTTACACAATTTTTGGCTCACATGTACCAATCAACCTCGTACAAAATACATGTGTTTGTGAATCCCTGTGCAGAAAGAGCGGGATCTGGAGTTGGCGGCTCGAATCGGACAGTCCCTCCTGAAGCAGAACCAAGAGCTAACGTCTCGCAATGAGACACTGGACGAACAGCTGGAAATCGCAAAGGAAGAGGTAGTGATCCTCATCATGCACAGACAAAAAATCCCATCCTGCTGAGCTTCAGCGATCAACACTTTTTTAAAATTTCTTTAGATCGCTCAACTTCGCCATGAGCTGTCGATGCGAGACGACCTGCTGCAGTTCTACGCCAGCACAGAGGAGACGGAGAACGCTCAGGGCCTCTCACCGTGAGAACACACACATCCACTCATGCTCTACACACACACTGATGATTAGTGTGAAATACCTGCGGGGCAAATACACCGTGTTCCAAATTATTATGCAAATTGGATTTAAGTGTCATAAAGATAAATTTTTTTTATTGTGCTATTAAATTTACAGATGGTATTGTGTGTCAGGGCTCTTTGAATCACTATAATTAATTTCAGAGAGCTGGGTTGTCCTATGTTAACATCTGTTAAGATGTTTTTGATTGAAATAGCTTTTGATTTTAGTACATGTGACCACTTAATGCTACACATTCAAAGAATGACCGTTTGCAGTTCTTTATAATCCATAAAATGTTTAGAAAATCTGCTTTGCATAATAATTTGGAACATTAATCCAAACATGCAATATTTTACTAAAGAGAATAAAGTATTTTCCAGGCACATAGTGCCATTTCATTTTACAAACAATTAAATATAAAGAGAAATATAATAGATTAAATGATTTCTCACAGCAGCACTCAGTGTATGTTTTGGATGAGAGACTAATGTAATAAGATGCAAAACTAAAAAAAAAAAGTTTTTTGTTTAGAAATATTTTTATCTGGCAACAAAACAGCAAAACAAGATGTGGGAAGTTTAAAGAATGAATGTGCTTTGAAGTAATAGTTGCTGAAAGTTTGTGGCTCCATGTAACCAAAGAGCATGACTGATACAAGACAAACTTTGTGTCATACCATTTTTTAAAATTTTTTATTAAAAGTAACAAAGGTGACATTGTTGTTGGGCCAAATTAGCATCATTCTTGAATAAAGCAAAAACAGGCCAAAGACTTCAAAACGTTACCTTTCAAAACAGCATCTAAGTCATATTGTTGCTGCAGTTTTATTGAGATGCCAAAGTGTTGCAGTAACCAGCATTTTCTCTGGCTATTTAAAGGACTGAGTAGCAAAGTGTCGCCCCTCCCTGACTTGTTGCTGCCCACCAGCTGCCTCAAAGGAGGCTGCTACACTTTTCCCTCATTTAGAAAAAGAACAAAGTTTTCTGTTAGGAAATATTTGTGGTGTGGAAACTGAAGGTGTACCACCAATCCGTCTTATTAAGGTGACACAGTTTAAAACCACAGTTAATGAGGTACAAGTGACATGTAGGTTAAGTAGTCGGCTCCAGGCTGGCTACCGGTGCAGATAGCAGGACTAATTAGCTCACAGTTGTAATTAGAGCTGCGCTACTTTATAAACTGATAAGATTTGAAGTGCTGCACAAAAATCCCTTGATACATATAAGCAATTTTAATATTTTTTGTGTTAAAATCAACATTGTAAATGTCATTAGTGCTGCTATAAGGTGATGTTGTATATTTTAATATCTATATTTTTAAAATATAGTACAAGAGTCTCAAGCTGGCTCAGACCTAGCTGCAGAACAAGAACAAAACATCTAATATTTAATTTCTAGAACATTTTGAGATAATTTTTCTTACTAAACCTGTAGTTTAAACCTGTAGTTTAGTGCAAGTTTAGATTTATGCAGGTTTATGCTTGAGTGTTTCACACAAGACATGATATAGAAAGTAGCATAACCCTCCTTCTTTAATGAAATTAATTGAATTGCTACATATATCAAGCTTGATTGTGAGTAAACACATATCAGAGCAGCTCTTTGATCCTCTTAATGATTCCAGCTTAACTTCCTTCCTTTCTGCATCCAACCTGTTTTTATCGCTCAGAAATGCGTATGTGTAATAGCAAGTGATGTTTATTGATTATCAGAGTTACTGAAGCAGGTTTCATAATCTGAGCTTGTCAACTTGCAATAGGAGGAAATGAAAAGAACTGGAGTCTCATGTGGCTGTAAGATCTTAAAGCTGGTTCTTTACCATCACACCAAATCGACACATCTTTATTTTTCACACGTCGGCATCTGTTTCTCAGTTTAATATCATCTTTCATGCTATGTATGTAAAGCAACACATTAATTTGTCATTGTGTAAAGTGACGTTCTCGCAAGTTAGAATATTTTTTTCTTTTTGTTTTCTGCAGAATTAAAAGAAATGAATCCAGCAGTTCTCTCAGCAACTTTGTCCATTATGACTTTCTGCATCAGAAACTGAAGAGTTTGGAGGAGGAGAACCGCAAACTGAGATTAGAGGTATGCACAATGAAATTCCAGCTCAATATAAGACAAAAAAAAGAAAATATAGGTTTTCTATTTCCATAGTGACCACTGGGTTGTTTTTATTGATATGAAAATGTTGTTTCCTCAGGCCACTGAGCTCTCCACAGAAACGACCAACTATGAGGAGCAGGAGCAGGAGCTGATGATGGTGTGTGTGGAGGAGCTCTGTAAGTTTTTCTCCCCGATTGACTTGCAAACGATGGGGCAATCATTCTCTCACTCTCCAGTTGTATTTATGAAGCTGGTGTGTTTCAGCATCTGCAAATAAACAGGTGGTGGACCTGTCGGAAGAGCTGGCTAGGAAAGTGGAGGACACCATCCGACAGCAGGAGGAGATCAGCTCACTGCTTGCTCAGATCGTCGACCTGCAGGCCCGCTGCAAAGGGGTGAGGCGCAAAAACACACAGTCCACTTCTGTAAAATGATTGTTTCCTGGCAGCTCCAAAACTTTCTTACGCTTTTATTTTCTTATTTTGGTTCCAAAAAGTGAAGTAAATTAACTTTCTGTTCTGTGATGGTAAACTTTTTAAGTCCTGCTTCTGTCTCTTAGATTGGCCATGAGAACGAAGAGTTGAACCACCAGCTGAGTGCCTCCAGAGAGAAGGAGACAAAACTTAAGTCTGAGGTAATTGATCACAGCAGTCTTTTTTAAAGTGTCCGGCCACCAGGGGGCGCTAGAGGAACCTCAGACAACTGGAGGGAAGAGGAAACATTTTTTAATCATAGTTTTTAATGCAATCTGTTTTTCAGTCATTATTATAAAATATAGGCTAAAATAATTATTCAAATTTATCAGTCTGCTTTGCTCATTACATAAAATCAGGTACAAGAAGGTACAAGGCAGAGTTTATGCTAAATGAATGTAATAATTATTGAATAGTGAATAAATGTGAGAAAACGTTCAAATAGTCGATGTTTTTACATTTTTATAGCATTGTCTGTCGTTTTGCAAAGGGGCTCCCTGTCCAGAAGCTAATGCTGTTTGGGGGACATGGCATGGAGAAGTTTGGGAAACTCTGGACTATAACATCACATTCAGAGTTGGATTAAAAGGAGATAAAATGCAAAGTTTAGCTTTTTATTTCTCACTAGTTTTGTAGTTATTGTGATGTCTGCTTAACAGCTCATCTTAGTTATTTAATGTGTGTCTTTATTTTTGTATTTTGCAGCTCAAGGACTTGCAGGACAAGTACTCTGAGTGTGAGGACATGCTGCACGAGGCGCAGAAGGACATAAAGAACCTGCGAAACAAGAGTCTGCCCAACAGTACGGTGCAGAGGTACACCGCGCTGGCCTCCGTCCTCCCCATGGACTCTCTGGCTGCAGAGATAGAAGGCACCTTCCGGAAAGGTCTGGACTCTCCGACTCCGTCAGAGTACAAGTGAGTCTGTCATCAGAAACAACAACCACTCTCACCGTTTGTGATTGTCCAAGAGTACAAAATTAGATTGGGGTGAATGTTGGTAAAGATTAATTGGATTATTTTTGATTGATTCATTTGGGTAATAAAATGTTCCTTTGATTCACGTATTAAAACTTTTTGTTGGGCAAATAAAAGTGCAAAAGTCACAAAATGACACTCATTATTTTGTTGTTGGTCTCTCCTGGCAGGAACCACCCATATCGCGTGTTTGAAACAGTGAAGGTGGCGAACAAAGCAGGAAGGATGCGGTCCCAGTGTCACTCACCAGGACTACCGGGGTCCAGCCCCGTGTCCAGTTGCACCAGCACCCCTCGGACCAGCTACTATGGTTCCGACAATGCCAGCTTCATCCTGGAGGACAAACCCGGCTCCAGCTCCACTCAGAGAGAAGACAGCAGGTGAGCTTCCAGAGCGGCAGGAAGTGCCTGAAACTCACTTTGTTTTACTTTATGTAAGTCATTGTTGTTTTTCTCCCCCACAGTGTTAGTGGGCCAAAACGCCTTGGTGAGCCCGGCACACCCGGAGGTCAGGACCTGGAAACCGCTCTGCGCAACTTGTCGGCTCGCCAGCAGAGCCACGCCTCTGACCGGCCTTTCTTTGACGTGGAGAGAGAACGGAAACTCCGCGCCTTGGCCGCAAACTGCGAGGAGGGCGACGGCTCCAGTGGCTTTCTGACACCAAACGACAGCCTGGCCTCCAGCTCAGCTGCATCGACTGGCACCAACTACTCCAACGGGAGCTCACGGCACTCCTGCGGCTCCTCAGGAGGGTCTAGGTCCTATCTGCCGGACCGCCTGCAGATTGTTAAACCTCTAGAAGGTAAAAAAGGTTAAACCTTCAAGCATGGTTTTACAGGTGCTTTAACACCTGATAGTTTGTTAGACTCAGTTTGATTGGTTTACAGTAGCTACAGTTACTGCTAACAGTTAGTCAGTCGTTTTACGATTCACTCATAACACTGCCAGATAATCAGTTTAAAAATGTTGTCAACAGTGAAGCAATCTTTACTAGTCGAATTAGTCATCACAATAACTGCACTGCTTCAGAATAAGAGCCCATCAACTTTATACATGTCACCTTATTATTAGAGCCTGGAATAGCCACTTGTTCATGCTAAACCAGAAAAAGTCTCTTGCTGTGAACAACTGGCTTGTGCTTCTCAACATGAACTTCAATTGGAGAAGAACTATTTTATTACTACAAACCACCCAGAAAGTGACAAATCCAGGAAACAAAACTATAGAAAACTGTTTCAGCCAAGCGAGGATCTGCTCAGTAATTTGTGTTTTTGTTCAAGACGGTCCAGAAACAGTCCTCTGTCTGTCTGTCTCTTCATCAGGCTCAGTGACTCTGCACCACTGGCAGCAGCTGGCTAAACCAAACCTGGGGGGCATCCTCCACCCTCGTCCTGGAGTCCTGACCAAGGACTTCAAGGAGCTGGAGGTGGACGTGCAGCACGTCTACAGCCTGAACGACCTGGAGGAGGATGAGCCTGACCTCTCGCAGTTTTCTGCAGCTCATGGTTTGGGTAAGACGTATGATTATTTACAATATCTTCCAATTTCTCAATCCTTGTTAGCTTATTAAAAGCCTAAAAGATGTGTGGGTTTTCCCCCATGTGAGGTTTAATATTTGTGTCTCCTCCCTTAACTGGACAGCGTCCTCATTGGGTCCCAACCTCCCTCAGACCTTCCCCACACATCCCAAAACCACCTGCAAAGTCCTCCAACCCCCCCCTCTGATCCCCTCCTTCTCCAATCGGTAAGAGCTCTGCAGGTTACGCTGCTGCTGTCTGGTGATTTTCACACCTCTGACTGAATTCACGTTCATAGTTGATAAAGTTAAACAATTTCAAGCCAGCTGATCAATTTTTTTTTTTCTTTTTTTCTTCATATCAAATCAAAATGTCCATATTTCCTGTCTGGTTTCCTCCTGACTTTGTCCTCTTTGCCCCTCCCCTGGTAGAAAACGTCTATCGAGGATCATTCTGAAACTTTAGAAGCAGCCTGCAGGGAAAAGTAAGAGCCCAGCGGATGCCTGCATATTAACTGATTCATGTCCTAAATGTTTGCTGGCATCCTAACTATTAACCACAGAGGCAGAGTCACATGTTAATGTGGCTAAACTACAGCTTAATGTGAAGTTACAGCTGCAGGAAAACTTAGTTAACTGCATTTGAGAATAAATTGTTCATATATGTTTGTTTGACAGACACCCAAGTGTCAAATGCAAAGAAAAACCAGAGACAAAGATATAAAGAATAATATTTTTTGAAGGGAAATTTAGCTGGGAGACTCCATTATTCATTTTATTCATTGTTTTGTTTGTTGTGTTTTATTTTGGAGAATATCTTCCATTTCAATTGGTTCATTATACAATCAAAGTTTAAAAGTATTTGAGAGGGTTGAGTTTTTACCATATCATACCGTTATCAATATATTACCTGAAGATGATCTCAAAATAACAATATTATTGCTTATCAGAATAATTTCTGGGACAATTTATTGTGCAGCAAAATGTGTTATTGTGACAGGCCTAGTAGTGTGAAGGTTGGATAATGTTAAGGACTGAAGATTAAATCTAACTCCATAACTTGAAGTAATTGTTTAAAACCCCTGATCAGATGTTTACTCCATCTGATCAGATGTTTACTCCATCTGATCAGGGTGGAGTAACAGATTTAGTGGATAAATCTGAGTTCTTAATCTGAGGGTTATTAATCTGAGAGTTATTAATCTGAGCGACCTGGTTATTAATCAGCCCTCTGTAATTCCTGAAGCAGCATCTGAACCCATTTGCAGTCCAGACACTTTTCTTCATTTTGAGCCGCTTCAGATCGATTCTCCTCGCTGTCTTGAAGCTTCATGTCATGTTTGGCATCAGTTCTCCAGTTTCTCCTGTTAAATTTCATCAGACAAACTTGTTTAATTTATACAAGTTATATCATACATCAGTCTTTGATATGAAAACCAGACTTTCTCAACCTGACTTTGCTAATGTACACAAGCTGCGTTTTTGTGAGCTCCGTGTCCTCAGGTTTCTCTCTTCAGTAAATAACATAAATCACATTTTACCCATTAAAAAAAACAATGTTTAACTGTAGTTCAGGATTTTTCCTCTGCCTCTGAGTTAAACAGTGTACTAATGTTTTTTTTTATCTTCTGCTGACTGAAGTCTCGGCTGTCGTTTTGCATCAATTGGCTGTTTCTTTCTTTAAGTTTTCATTGAACAAACAGATGCTGCCTGATTACACTCAACAAACTAACATGCTTCTCCATTTTTTAGCGATGACTCACCAAAATAACCAAAACTTGTTTTGTCACCAGTTTTGCAAAAGTTTGTTTTGTAACTCATGTTTTCCTTTGAAGGAGCCAGACTTTGATTTTAACCCTCAAATTTATTTCTTCTTTTTATCTGGACTTTGTTTAAATTTTTATGCTGTTATTATTATGATTAATTTATATGTTTGTTATTGTTATATTGCTATTTTTCATATTATGCAACATATCTTTGATGTAATCATATCAATATTCTTACAGATATTTTTAAGATTTATTTTGATTATCTTGAACATTGTTTTTAAGGAAAACAATGTTTTCTAATATGAAATAATAAGTAATTTTTCTTTTACATGTTTATTATCAACAATTATTACTTAATAATTTAGTATTTAGGTTTTTGATTGAATACAAATATTTAATATTTCTAATAAATCATTGGTTTTTGTTACTTCAAATGTATATTTTTCATATTTTTGTTGTTTTATTACAAGTTTACTGTATATTTATGTTTGAAATGAAATGACTATTTTTCTATCTTAATTTAATAATATGATACATAGAATGATCAGTTTTAAATGAGATCTTTCAGCACATTAATGCCAGCAACCATGAGCAAAACACAAAAAATTAAAAATTTTAGAAGGTTAAAGATGTGGCTCCTTGGAAGTAAGATATTGAGAATATGAATAAAACTTTTGCCGTTTGTGAATGGATACATGCATGTATATAAAGCTCATATTTAATGTTGTATTCATGTTTTTCTTTTTTTAATGTTTTGGTTTGCAGCCTTCGCTCTTTCAGCCTGCCACCTCATCGGGACGGTGAGCATGTGAGCGCCTCGTCTTCCTCCGTCCTCCAGCACCAGAGTCGCCTCGCCGGCACCACCGCATCCCTGGGACTGCTGCAGCTGCTGCAGCAACATGGCATCTCTGCCTCCTCCGACCCCTACAGCAACCTGCACTACACCCCCGCCGCGATGCCGCCACCTCCGACCTCCGCCGTGAAACAGATGGGAGGGTCGAGCCTCTTCAGCCTGAACCTGGTGGAGAAGCTCCAGAGCCTTGGGCTGC
Source organism: Poeciliopsis retropinna (assembly GCA_010277075.1). NCBI lineage: Eukaryota > Metazoa > Chordata > Actinopteri > Cyprinodontiformes > Poeciliidae > Poeciliopsis > Poeciliopsis retropinna. The sequence goes on from VMRM01000013.1 coordinate 5,400,479, forward strand.
ACCGTGTGGCGGCCTGGGGAATGATGGGCCGGCGAGGGACCGACGGACACAACCCCTCCGCAAAACTGTGACACGCTCACCCCGACTCCCCCTCTTCACCACCGTGACTTCACATTAAGCCATGAGATTCCCCCACCGTGCAATTCACAGCCCACCACAGCGACCGTGTCTTGAAAAACAGAACGCCACCGAATGTGTTGCAGCCACGCTTGAGACGTTAACCGGGTAGAGCGATGAACTCGGCCAGTGTTCATGTCAGGAGCCAATTACTGCTTCTCATCACTCACTCACACACGCACGCGCACACACACACACACACACACACACACACACACACACACACACACACAAAAACAGCAAACGGAATCTTTTTATATTGTGTTGGTGAGCGTCATTTTACTGTTGTCTCCATCGCTGGTTTTAAATAATGTAATCATTGTTGGTTTTTTTTAGTTTCCGAAGTGTAAATAGTAGTATTCTTGTTTGATATTTAAGGAAAAAAAAGACAACCTGCAGTATGAACTGATGTTGTGGCACTGAAGAACATTCAGATGCACCAAAGCACTGATTTTCCTGTAACTTAGAGCTGCTACACTGAGAGAAACTGATACAGGAGTGCTGCGATGACGACCGTCATCCTCTCACATATCTTCTCATCTCCGATTTGCTTTGTGTGTTGATCTGAGCCACGCCTGAGCGAACGGGTTTGACTTCCAGCGTACAAAGAAACGGATCATGTCGATTCTGCTGTATTTCACACCGTCAGGAGTCTGTTAAACCGCTGGGATTTCTGTCTGATCAGGATCATTTTTCTGGGCATTAAGAGTGATTTCTCAATCTTTTAATGTTTGAACATTCAAAGCAATCAAATGTAGCAAAAAATGGCATAGGATACTGCGGATTTAAAAGGGAAGAAATCATAAACACAACGTTGTAATTAGTTTTTGACCTCAATATGCCAAATTCCTGTTTCTCTGCACTGCTTTCCACTGTAGTCTGCCAGCTCTCTGTCAATGTGTGTTTTACCACCTGAGAATTAAAAAAAATCATACATTTTCATCCAGTTCGGCTTCGAATGTCCTTCAGTGAAGATTAAATCAGTCCAGACTGCAGAGATCATTCTGCAAAGATCTTTATTTATACATTTTCAAGCCTCAACTTTTCTGTACATCATGAACAAACACCAGGACAGAGTCGCTGTCCTTCCTCACTCCGCTGCGTCCCTGCGTCCGAAGTCCACCCAGCCCTGGTAGTCGCGGCCCAACATGCAGTCAGAGTTCATCACCTCTGTGAACAAACCATTCCTACGTTGAACCACACACACACACAACACCTCAGTGCACAGATCCGATCACTTTCCGCACGTTCACCCATCTGATCAGATGATCAGAAGGGAACATTCTCAGCCGCCTGGCGTACCTGCGATGGCTTGCATGACCTGCTTGGTCATTATCTCCCGCTCGTCTTCAGACAGGTGCGCCCGTCTCTCCGCCCGGGTCGCCGACACCTCCCTCTCTCCTTCCCTCTTGGCCAGGAGCCGCTGCAGGACGTTCGCTCCCTTCGACTCGCTCTGAGGCGAGGCCGCAGAGTCGGAGGCGATCGACGCCACCAACAGCGCAAAGACCAAAATAACCTTTCTGGACATTTCTGCACCAAGAAAATGGAAAAAAAGAGAAAAATCTGTTAGAAGTGCCCGCGAGATATTCCTCGTGCACACCAAACAGAAAAAGTACCTGTGAGGATGGGATGGGATGTTCGCTCTGAAGAAAGACACTGCCTCAGCTGCAGACCCGAGAGCCGGTCAGCTCTTTTATACCACCTAAAATCAAAGACTGATAAGAACCTTCATCGGAGGGCATTCGATGGATTGGGAGACAGATGCTCGGGAAGGAAGTGCGTAAAGGAAACGACACGCTTTAAAACCCATAATTATGCTTTTCACACTGCAATAACAATAAAACAAGTCGATGAGTTTAAAGAAGAAATTCAATAATGTTTTAGAGCTGCTTGCAGCCAATAAAGTGTAATGTTTCAGCCTCAAGGGAGCTGCAGAAGCCCTGCAGATCATAAACACAGAAATGTCAACCAAAGCAATAAAAACTGAAAAACCCAAGCTAAAGAAAACTCCCAAAAAGTTTTCGACATTTGAAATTTTCATTTTCATAGAGGAAGACCCTGATAAAAACAGAAATATTGCATTTCTTTTAGCCCATTATATTGGCTAAGCTGAAAATAAAGTGATCTTTGAATTCTACCAGTCGTTTCCTCTGACCAGAGTTAATGCATTAGGGTGATGGTAATGAGACCCTCCGCCCTCTTAAGATCTGCAGCTCAGCACCAAAGACAAACCATCAAATTCCCACCTGAATTGTGTAAAAAGCTGCTATAAGAAAGGTTTGACTACTGTGACAATAACAAATATATATTTTAAGATAATCATTAAAAGGGGCATGAATTATTTTCAAGTTCTGTTAAAATGTTAATCATTTGAGTTGAGTGGATTTTATTTTTTAATGTTCCTTTTTTTTTTTTACTTATGTTTTAGTGTCCTTTGTCTCGTTTCTGATCAGAGATAAACATCTTGATTGGGAGAAAGTTTCTGTAAATCTGGTTCCACTATGAATCTTTTGGGGCTTCACAGTCCTTTTGCAGTTTGGTTTGTTTTCACCCGAGTCTTTGTGGTCCTATAAAAAAAGCTCCTGCAGACGGACGTTCTTTGGAATCTCTAGATTGGCAATTTAAAGTGATTCCTATAGTCGACTCTCACTTCACAGGAAGGTAGTTATGTGACTAATATTTACCCTCAGGAGGAAAGTGATTTTGGTTTCATCAGGGCTTCTGGTCCATGTGGATCAACTGGTCCAAACAGGGATCGGAAATGGAGATATTGCAATGCAAGACATATGGAAGATATTATTTGTGGGATTTTGAGCTCTGTCTATGAGTATTTATCGAACTTAATTGATCAAAATGGGTCAAATTGACCCAGAGACGTCCCACTTGTTATTTTGAACTTCTGTGACATTGAGGCAAAAACTTCTTTCCGTTTGTGTGGAAAATGACCAGCAGGCCTCTGCTGCTCCCTCTATCCTTTTAGTGGCTCCACCTCGGAGAGTAGAAGGCGTTAATGATGTTTGCACTCAGTATAGATTTTCTTTCTTAAGTTGCTCGTTTCCGCCATGGGTCAGTGTGATTTAGATCCTCGTAAAGCTTCAGAAACTCAGGACATTCAGACGTGAGCGGTCTCCAGCCTGTCACCTGCCTCACGGGGAAGTTGCACAACTACTCCGTGCGTTCGGCCCCCCTCTGCAAGTCAGATTCCACCAAGACCAAACAAAACTTTCCATTTCTAAATTCTGTGTTGCTGAAATAATCATTGCATCTATTTGTGCAGCATCACTCTAATCTGATTACAGAGTCAACTTTCTCACAGGACCAGATTCCCAGATCAGACTCGTACATACAGAAAATGCAAACACGCCGTCTTTATCAGTGAAGATGGCAGAAAGTTTTCTGTTGCTTTTAGATTGTTTTCACAATAAAATATCCAGACGGTCATCTCAGAAATGTGGCAAACTGCACGGATGAGCACACAAAAACCTAACTGAAGCTAACATAGGCACATCCCGTCCCCCCTCTTGATGATGGGATTGTAGCTAAAATAGAAATAAAAATATTAATGTGGTATGAACCAATTTGCAGTATCAGCAGGCTTGCTCCACCTTTTCCGCCTCTTTGTTCTCCTGAACGACTGGAGTAGCCGACACTGACGTAACTCAAAGAACAGACAAAAGGTTAAATCAAGCAAAACATAACAGTGTAAACTAAGACGTGCACACTTATATTAGAATACATTGTTATGATGTGTTTCCTTCTAAACAAAACCAGTTATTCTATAAATCAAATCCAAGACTAAAAGAAACCCAAGTATGAATGTGGTGAGACTGGGATGAAGTGTGTGTAGTGTGTGATTGGATGTTACCACAACACAGAGGATTACATGAAAAACCAGTGAAAAAGGTGTCAAATAGCTACTCTTGTTTTTTCATTTTATTCCCCATTTAATTTCATTATATTTGTCAATAAATTAATATTTTTACTTCAGTTTTCGTTAAATATCTAATGTTTTCATACCTTGTCATAAGGTACTACACTACCTGATGATTTTCGTCAGCAAAGATCCTTTCTCTTTCTCATATTGCTTGAAACCTGTGGCCTGCTTAATAATGTGGAACATCCTTCTTAAGTAGATTTCCTTTAATTGAGTTCGCCAGACAAACTAATCAACCAGATCTCTGAAATTAATTATAGTGATTCAAAGAGCCCTGACACACAATACCATCTATATATTTAATAGCACAACAAAAAATTTAATCTTTATGACACTGAAATCCAATTTGCATAATAATTTGGAACACAGTGTAATGCCCCACGCACCAGCATACAGCTGGATATCAGTGTAATTGTCTGTTTTGAGCTGCAGAACGAGATGATTTAAGCTTTTTGACACAAACACGCCCTCCCACCCCTCACTCCCATTTACTTGTGAATCTCTATTATTCTATGTGCATACCTGAGGTTGTAATGCTGTGGGCCATGACGCTATCTCGTCTCTATAAAGGCCCCAGCTGTCTACAGCAGAGTCAGTTCCTGCAGGCCTGCACCTCCTCCAACTCCTCCTCCAGCTCAGCAGCATAATGTCTGTGCCTGTCAACCAGCAGGGCTTCAGCTCCAGCTCCCTGGGAGGCTGGATGCTGGGCTCCTCCTGCATCGGCCCCCAGAAAGTCTCACACAGCGTGTATGGAGGAGTCGGCTGCTTCGGGACGCGCATCTCCTAAGGGTCGTACTTCAACTCCTCATGCTCTGCAGGCGGCGACTGGCCTGTGCTGAACGAAGGCAAGTTCACTATGCAGAACCTGCCTGCTACCTGCAGAAGGTAAGGCCCGTTCGCCCCAAAACTTGGGATGTAACATTTCTCAAGATTTAACATTGTAGCCGACGCTCATTCATACATTTTGTTCTTTAAATCACAGGGTCTGAGAAATTTCTTTTATTTCAGCTTCAAGTTTCAAACATGGCGACCTGCAGTTTCTGTTGGTGGATCAAATGTTCACGCTGTCCTCCAGCAGAAGCTCTCATCTGTAATGATATCAGAAATTTAATAGAGTTTTGATTTTGGTTTTAAACGTAAAAGTTTCATAAATTTTTTAAAATTATTTTTTAATCTAAAAAAGAGGCTTTCAATTTTAGCTCTCAATTTAATTGACGATGCTAAAATACATTAAAAAAACTCCCCGCCTATCTTGTCCAAAACATTTTAGAATATGCAACAAAAAAACATTTCTTTATTTTTCTTTGCCAAATTTATTGCAACAAAACTTTTATCACTCCCATTAGTTGCTGTCCTCATGACTTCAGTGCCTTTGTTTTCTCTAAATCTCACATCACTGTCAGAAAGAAACGGCGCCTCCTACTGTTATGAAGGTCACAGGAAAACATTTCTGCTTATCCAATTTTTACCAACAAAAAGAGAGAAAAAAAAACTATTTTTCTCTGTTTTTTTTCTTTTTCTTTTAGCCATTTTCTGATGAGTGAACACAGCCTGTAGCTCAACGATTGAAGGAAAGCTCAAAATTCATCATTTTATGTTGACATTTCTGAAGAAAATTGCTGTTTTTTGTAAGATTTGAACGTTGCTCTTTTGCCTAATTGTTCCTCACAACAGAAATCACAGAAGATCTTCACCAAGGAATAGACCTAATTGTGTTAAATATTGTCATTGATTGAAAAGTCTGATGGGACTCTGTATTTCTTGATGAACCGACTGACCCGGTTCGTGTGTGTGTGTGTGTGTGTGTGTGTGTGTGTTACAGATGAGCTCTCTGGAGAACAAGAACATGGAGCTGCAGATTAACATTGACGAGTTTCGTGTGAAGACCACACACATCACCAAAGACTATGCAAACTATTTTTACGTCATCCGTGACCTGAAAGCAGAGGTACCGCTCACAAGACTTGACTTTGCTGCACACAAGAATGAAGAAGAGAAAGCATCATGGTTCTAAATGTAGAAGAAACACAGCACATAATGTTAGACTGTGTAAAGTATTAAAATGTTATTTGAAAAAAAAAAAACTTGTTTCAAACAATCTGTAGTAGAAAGGCTCAAATGTGGTTATGCTGAAGTTTTCATGTTTATCTAAATTATAAAACCAGCTTCCCTTCGACAAGAGTTACAGTGAAGCTGTAATATTGTAAGACCTCATGGCATAAAATCCATGCAGGAGCCAAAACGTTTATTTACAGTTTGACTCTTCTTAAAATATTTCTGACTGCGATGTCTTCTGCACAAAAGTTTCTCAGTTTTTGTAAGAAATTACAGCTGAGAGCTTCTTTCCACTCTATTTGTGTTATATTCAGCACCGGGCAATTTACCTTTTGTTTCCAGACTTCAGACTTCCAGTTTTAGTGCAAAGACAACAAATTTCATGTTTTAGCTTCAGCTGTGTTTAATAAGAGGCTGATTTGTCTTTGATTTGAATCCAAACCAGCACATTTCCATCATCTCAGAAACTTTGCCAGTCGATCATGCTGAGTGAAGAGGATCTTCTCAGTCATGGGTTGATCGCTGGGCGTAAAGGTCTTGTTTTCCTTCCTTTCAGATTACAAGAAGCTGTTCAGAGAACCAGAACCTGCTACTGCAGATTGACAACTCCAAATTGGCAGCAGAAGATTTCAAAATGAAGTAAGTTAGAGCTTAAAAAATATCAGTTCACTAAATCGATTAAAGTCAAGATGAGTCAGATTCTGGGACGCCAGAAGGCCTGACAGGAGGGTTTCATGTGGCGCGTAGGTCAGAGATGGAGGTGAACACGCGTAAGACGGTGGAGGCCGACGTGTTTCGCCTGCAGGGGATCCGGGACGGGATGACCCTCACCATGACCTCCCTGGAGTTGACCGAGGAGGAGCAGAAGGAGGAGCTGAGACCCATAAGTAGCAAACATAGCGAGGTGAGATCCACAGGCCGTCAAACCAAAGAGCGCCTGGTTTGAGTAAAGCTTTCATTCTCCTGCTGCAGGAGATGGAGGAGCTGCGACGCCACGGCGCCGGGAAAGTGAACGTGGAGGTGGACAACGCCGGCTCCTGCGACCTGGAGAGGGTCCTGGCGGAGATGAGGGAGCGGTACGAAATCATGATAAAGAACAACAAGCAGGAGATCGAGAAGTGGTACCAGGAGAAGGTGAGTCGCTGGGGAATGCCAGATAACTCCAGATGCATAAAAACTAAACGAAACACCGTTTTTTTATTCTTATGTGCTTGTTTAAAAAAAAGATAACAGCTCTTGAGGAACAAATCCGCATCTACACGACGGAGGAGGAGACGCACCGCTCCGAGATCTCCGTGCTGAAGAGGAGCTGTCAGTCTCTGGAGATAACCCGCCAGGCTGTGGACACCGAGGTGAGCCACAGATGCTGGAACTGATTAGAGGAACACGCCCCGCTTTAAAAGATAAGCCCTTTGTGTTGTTTTGTTCTTTATATCTTCAATCGACAGAAACACACCCTGATGGAAATGTGACGAGTTAAACTCATGGTGATGGTTTCTCTCGATTACAAAAATGTGGGAGGATATTAAAGATCAACAAGATTTCTGCCCAGGATGAAACTTTCTGGTTGAAACATGTCATCTTGGTCAGGAACCACGAGCATCTCAATAGCATTTACAGCCAAAGTCATAATGAGCAAAACTGACAAAATGCATTTTAATAATGTTGAGCCCTTCATGATACAACAACTAGCAACAAGAATCTGGTTGCTCAGGATAACTGAGTATTTTCTCTTATCCTCAAAATTGTAAAATCACACACACACACACACACACCTACCCACACCTCCGTTAAACATAATCCTGGCGAGTATCGTTTTGGTATAGTTCGATCTAAAAGCTTCACCTTGACACCCCCAAACATTCATTTAGTCATTTTGACCAAACACATCAATCTTAGTCTTCTCAGACTAAAACACTCTTCGACATGTGAGGTTAAGATTGACCTCAAAAGGGTCTGATTTGGAGCTTCTTTCTTGCTCAGGACTCGTTTATTTTGGGTAATGTGAAACTTGCTTCACTGGCAGACTTTCAGCCAACAATTTCGTTTCACCTGAGAGTGAAGGTTTGGTAACCAGAAGAGAGCCGCGTGTCCCAACAGGATAATGATCCCAAAACCACCAAAACTGGTTTGAAATAAACAAAACAAACCATCATTAAGCTTCTGGAATAATCCTCCTAAACTATTGTGATGTAAAGACGATGCTTAAAAGCAAAATCCACAACAAAAGCATCAAACAGTTTAAAGGAGATCTATTTCTGCTGTCGTAAATCCAGCTGGGGTTTGGGAGCTTGTTTGTGTGATTTTGACTGCGTAAGTTCAAACTTGTGCTCCTTATTCTTGTTTTTAGCAGTCATGCTGTGAAATTATTCCACAATGAAAGAAATACAGCTAAAAAAACAAAAAGCCCCAAATCTACACAACAGTCTTGCTCATGATGGGTCGATGTAAACTTCAGCTTTGGTCAAAGATCTAAACCAAATTGTGACGGCAAGATTGTACTCCATCAGATGCATTGCTAGTATCTCAGCAGCAATAATCAGCCAAAAATGAATAAATAAATAAAAAGTCTGTTGAAATCTGCAAAGCATCACAAGTCTCCAGCCTGGACCGAAGCCCTTTCTCACGTCTGCTCCTGTCTGTCCTGCAGATTCAGTGCTGGCAGCAGAACCTCTGTGTGGTGAACAACCAGACCTCTGCTCAGCTCAGCTGCCATCAGTCGGTCATCAGCGCTCTGGAGGCAGAGCTGCAGAAGATGAAGACGTGTCTGACCGAGCACCGGATCGACTACGACGCAGTGCTGGAGATAAAGACCAGGCTGGAGGGCGAGATCGCCGAGTACCGGAGGCTGCTGGAAGGAGAGGGATGTGAACAGAAGTGAGGCATTTTTACCCAAACGGGGGTCAGGACTCCTGTTCACGGGAGTATTTCTACTTATTTAACTTATTTCACAGGGCTCTGGTCATCAAGCAAGTGACAGAGGAAGTTGAAGGTAAGAATCTCAACCCTTCACCCTTTAAACCTGATGATTTTGTATCAAAATCCCTGAAATATTCTCGTCTTCTTACATCTTATTGACTTTTTATTCCCTTTGCAGAGCAAAAACCCCACATCGAGAAGAGAGTGAAGACCATCGTGGAGGAAATTGTCAATGGACAAGTTGTGTCCTCCTCTGTTGACACTCAAGTGCTCACTGTTCAGTAGTCTACCTGCCTCCTCTAAAACCTGCCGAATTAGTGATTTAGCTCTGCTTTTTAGGTGTTCATGTTCTTTTTGGTGTCTTGACATATGCAGCGAACTTGATTTTAGGTGCCGGTCTTTATGCGGGCTCGGCTTTTGGAAAGATTGTAACCTAAAAAAAAAAATCAAATAAATGACTTCAAAAATCCAGTTGCAAACAAACACAACGTGAATCTGGGATCATATAAATGTCTGTCATTCTGATCATAGTTGAAGCTCATTTCCCTCTGGAAGTGAATCATAGTAAATAAAGATAAAATATGTAACAATACTGAAAAACTTTATAAACCCAAAGTGGATCTCTTCAGAGAACATAAATGTCACTTTGATGTAATGCAGGTTATGACCACCAGGTGTCTCTGTGAAGAAGGTCTGGCACAGTTTCACGTTGCATAACATGAATTTGGTAAAATGGAAACAGATTTTTTTTTTTTTTTTTTTTTGCTGCAAAAGAGACCTTTCCACATATGGTTAGCTCGGTTTACTGGCAGTAAGTTAATTATCTGTTGGATGTGTAAAACTGAAGCTTTATTACGCATCCAAAAGTCCCGGAGGAAACTTTGGATGCGTTTGGATGCGCAGAAAATGCTTCTGCGTCAAATCAGCCAATGCTGATTTGACGCAGAAGCATTTCCTTTTTGCTTTAGTAAGTAGATCATACAAAGAGGTTGATAATGCTCTTAAGAGCTAAAATTATGGGTGGCTGGTAATTCTGGAGACATCAAAGATTTCTTGTCAAAGTGGAGTTGAATGGAGATGAGCGTTGGATGGGATTAATGCAGTAAATCACTCGGTAAAAGGGATTCAGTGGTTTGAGGTCAGCCTCTCCTTTTGCTGCTTTTGTGCGGCAGCTTTCTTTCAACAAGCTGGATCTGTCTGGAATCAGAGCTGTCATCCATAATCCCCTGTCAACATGACAAGCTTACGTAACAATAAAGGTTCAGTAACCTGTGCTGAAGCAGAGAAACTCATCTTTATTTTATGTGCAAAATAAAATTGTTTTGACAGTGGCGCAGGTAGGGGTGGGCTTGTGGTGCTGCAGCCCCATAGGGCAGATGCACTAATCCACATGTGTCAAACTCAAGGCCCGCGGGCCACATGTGGCCCGCCACGTCATTTTATGTGGCCCTCCCCCCCTACCACCACCGTTTTATAGGCCCATGATTGACTTAAAATAGGTTTTGAGCACGAATTGAATACAAACTACATCTCCCACAATGCATTCCGATTGTTGTTAGCCAACATTACGGCTTCTCTCCACTAGAGTGCAGCAGAGTCACCTCAAGCTCATTAATTTTCCCAGCGAATAAAACTGAGACATCGACGAGCTAACATCAACATGTCTAAGAAAAGAAAAATCGATTTACAAGGAAGACTGTTTCATGAACGATGGGAACACCTGTTTGTACTTCAAGGTTAAAAACCAGTATGTCTTTTGTGTTCTGGGACCGTGTCCGTCCTGAAAGAAAACAATATACGTCGGCATTTTGGAACCCAACACGGAGCTAACTAAGCTAAATTTAGCCTTCAAGAAGAACAAAGGAAACCCTTGTCTGAACTGTCGATCCGAAATGGCTGTGACTTTGCAATGTTATGTGACGTCACCGATAATCTTGCTCAGCTAAATCAGAAACTACAAGGACGTAAACAAATCATCACCCAGATATCCGACATGATCACAGCTTTCCAGCGCAAACTCGACCTATGGAAGCGCCAGGTGGTACAAAACAATCTCGTTCACTTTCCTGCTTGTCAGATCATCTCGGCCTCCCGGTGATTTTTCATGTGCTCGGTTAACTACCGAACTAACTGTTAATAAACGAGTTTGATCGGCGCTTTTCTGACTTTAAATCGCAGCACTCTTGATTTTGACACCTTTACCAATCCTTTCACCGCCGATATCTGCAGTGCGCCCCACCGCCTTCAGATGGAGCAGTGGCCTGAGAGCGAAGTTCCGTGATGTTTCAATCGAGGACTTTTACCATCTACTGCCCCCTGATTTGATGCCACAGCTCCGACTCCATGCAGCTCGTGTTTTGTCCATGTTTGGAAGCACCTATCTGTGCGAACAGATGTTTTCAATAATAAATTTAAACAAGACCAAACACAGATCGCGCATTACTGATGAAAACCTGCTCGCCGTTTTGCTGATTGCCACAGCAGAAGAACTAAAACCAGACATGGACGAACTGACCAAGGGAAAACGGTGCCAGACACCCGGCCATAAAACATCGGTAAGCACGAACTGAATTAAAATAGAATGAATGTAAAACCAAGACTAAGTATACTAGAATATGCATGTAGTTTATTGATTTTGCTTGTGTTTATTTACAGAACAGGACCGATGAATGAGGATGTGTGTGAGTTGGTGTCAGGGTGAAGAGGACAGGCAACATCACCTAATTGTTTTGTTCTTATGTGAAAACACATGTTGGTTGTGTAATAACAAAAATAGTTTTGTGAATGAAGTTGAGAGTTAATATCAAAACTTGTTTTTATTATTTGCTTGCTTACCTTTAAACACTGATTTAAGTATTGTAATTTTTAAACTGAGCAGTAACTTTACAGCCATGTAAACTCAAATGTAATTTAAAACTTGAATACATAAAATGAGTTATTTTACAATATGAGGTGTTGTTTAATTTATTTTTAACATTGTATTTTCATACATTTATGCTAGGGGTGCCCAAGTCTAGTTTTCCAGACCTACCACTCTGCAACTTTAGATACGTTCCTGGATAATTGACTCATCACTAGGCCTCTACAGAACTGAGTTGCTGCTAATGAGGGAAGTCAACCTTTAGTCTGGGGTGTGTTTTAGCAGGGATGCATCTAAAAGTTGTAGTCTGGAGGACTGCACTTGGGCACTCCTGATTTATACCATCTATGTGGCCTGCTGAGGGTGGCCAATATGCTGAAGTGGCCCTTGGTGAAATTGAGTTTGACACCCCTGCACTAATCAATTAAAAGGCAGAACCCACTGTTTATCTTGTTTAAATAGATCACAGCCCAGAGATAGTAGCACAGGAAGTTTGCACAGCATTTAGCTCACTTCAGCTTTATTTGTTAAGGGCAAATCCAGAATAAACACCATTTCAGGCATGCAATCAGAAAATACACCCTTCATGATAAGGTGTTCTCTGTTCCTGAAGTGACTCAACTTCACTTGTACAAGGACACACACTGTATATGTCACCATACCATGAAAACTGGGGAAAAGTAGAGAAATACTCAGATACTCAGTATCTAAATGGGGTATATTTTCTTTGCTATTTTAACTACATGTGTATAATTAAGTTAAATCCAGATTTATACAATTAAACTCAAGCGCAGTCAGATTTAAATCCTGTATAACTGCATGCAGTCCCATTTCAACCAGTTACTAATTATAAAAGTGCAGGTCAGTGAAAAACATTATCTGAAGCAAACCTGCATGCTACATTAAATCTTCTCTGGAGTCCACAGCTGAACAATCTGCCTCTCAAGCTTCTTTTACGTACACAAGTAGCAAAAAGCAGCTTAAATTCGCAGGAACTCAGTGGAGTGTTTTTGACGTCCTCGTTGATTTTTGTTCACCACAATGAATCCGTCAGAGGCGACCTCCTCCAGACAGCCTCTGCACCGCTGCTTTGGTCTCCATTGTAGTTGTTTGCTGCTCCTCATCGACACCAGCAAAAACTGACTAGGAACCTCAGGTGCAAAAAAATAAAAATAAAATAAAAAATGCCCTCAAACACAAAACTCTGGTTGGAGCATCTCTAATTTCAAAGTGTTTCCTCCTGGTGTAAAAATTGTAAACAAAAACAAGAAATGGCTGCCTGAAGACATGTCTTTTATTTGCTATGGAGGATTTACAATCAAGCTAACCAGAACGCGGCTTTTCACAGGTTCAGATCCTCAGGAAATAAAATCTCTCCGTCGGTTTACTGCAGCTTCCTCTATCATTACCACGACACCACACAAGCACGCTTAACAGCTTTTTAAAAAAATTTTATTGGCAATGATCAAGTTTAATTTTCATCAATGGGAGCTGTAACTTTCCAGACTTGTGAAATCTCTGCAGCCTTTGCGTGGAAACCTGTGTGAGGTGCGGTCACTCCCTGCAGGGCATCAGAAGAAACCCGAACATGAAACCAAGCGTGCAACAGAACACAAAGACTCCAGATTACTGCCAAAAAATAAATAAATAAATAAATCAAAATACCTGATCGGGCTGTGAGTCATCTTGGCACTAACACTCACCTTGACAATGAGTTGACAGATACTATTTTGTACTGATCCACACAGAAGGGATCCACGCCCAGGTACAAGCCGACGGGCATATCTAACATGCTTCTGCACATTACAGACATACTGTTGTCCATTTCATGACACCTAGGGGGTGAGGGGTTCTTTCTATATGCTGGGAAAGTACTTTCTACTCAGACTCGAATCTGCTTTTTGCATCATGAGTAGCGTGCAGCGCAGGCAAATGTGTGACTAGGAATTAAGCGTGAGCTTCTTGCCTCAACCGCAAGCTGATCTCCAACTTATGTGCAATAATAATCCACTTAAGAAGTCATAAATTAGGTTGAATCTGTGGTGAGGTTTGGACCGTTCCAGCAAGCGAAACGCTGATTACTTCATTCAGCAAAACGGAGCAGGCAAATACAAAGCTTCCAAACAAAAACCACAACCACACCTTGGCTTTCGCCCACAAATACCGACGCCATCAATCACTCAGCGAGAAATGGAACAATGGCTTCACTGTGACTAAGAAAGGTGAGTGTAGTGCAGGAATGAGCAGCGTTAAAATGAGTTGTACATTTAAGATAAAAACAAAGAACAAGACAAACAGACAGCAGGTGAATACGGTGTTATTAACTTGTATTTACTCGTGCATTTTCCTGTTTGCTGGTGTGTGGTTCCATAAATCCCAGGGATTAACCAGACCTAAAAGAGTCCATGTTGCGCGGTGGGAAAGGTTTGTACTTCTTGAACTTGGGAGGTTGTTTTGTTCGTGTAGAAGAATTAATTTGCATTGTTGATTTTGCCTCATCTTATTTGCGCGAATCAATCATGGGCAAGGATGGCTCTTAAGGGGCTAAAGGAATAAAACAAACTCAATAAAAGCACCACACATTCTTGTTTCTTGAGTTGGTTTGAATGTTGTTGTAGTTTGTTTGGGCAGAGGTTGCAGCAAAAGGTGCTTCTGCAAAGTTTTTGTTGCGCTTTTGTATTTAAAATTATAGTGAAAACATTGCGGCTTGTGGTTGTAATTTGACAAAATATGACATAGCTGAGCGGAGGAATGCAATACGATGCAGTTGATACTAACAAAGAATGTAAATCCTCATTTGTCCCTGTTATAAATAGCCTTGCCAACAATTCAGGTTTGGTCTTCCATTGTCTTTAGAGGCTCATGCTTGCAGGGGCAGCGAGTTTCTGTCTTGACCTGTCAAAGTGAAACACATCCAGGTTGGACGCATCTCTGTTGGCCTCTGGCCAATGAAACCAGGCAAACTAATTTGTGTGCACTGCGTTCTGACTGTTCTGTTTAGTCCTTTGTCTTTCCTTCTGGCTGCTGATGCTCATGTTTAATCGCGGGACAGAGAGATCCTCTCACGGTACCCTGTTATGATTACTTACCCAGGGCAACAAAGCAACCACAAACTGCAAACATTTCCGGATCGTCGTTCTGCCCTGCAGCAGTGATGTGAGCTGTTCACTTTGGATAGTCTGTGCAGGTCACATCATGCCAAAATGCCAATCGCTTTCTCAAAACAGAGCTGTCCTGTCGCAACACATTTACAGTTTCTCTCCCTGATCTGCACTCATAATGTTACCAACAAAATATGGAGACTAAATGCAAACGTATTGTTCTTGAACATAAGCTTTTTGTCGCCGAATGTGAGAGATGGTGGAAGCTAAATGCAGTCAATCTTTGACAAACCGACCATTTTTCCAGTTGCAGCAGCTCACCAATGATACTTTTTATGATAAAACAAAGCAGCCAGAATTTGTGAAAAGTTTTTGAGATGAGTCTGCCAAACTGTCAGAAGAGTCTCACATCGGCCATTTTTGAAACAGGACGATTTCCCTCCATGCCTCAGATTTGAATCGGTTTGATTGAGGGTATTAGTGACATCTAGCATGTCTGTAGTTTACAGTGAACTTGAAATGGTAGATAAGAATTTGATACATATAATAAAATCCAACTGCTGATGTTTTGATTATGGCTTTTGAATGAAACAGTGATATGGCTGATAAGTGTCGCTGCAATGACTTGTTTGAATAATTTGAAGAAAAAAAGGGCATCAATGTTTTTTTAATAATTTTTAAAATTTTTATTGCTAAGCATTTTTTGTTCAGACAGTCACTCTGATTAGACACATATACTAACCCAGCTCAGATTAGGTCTGAGGTGCTAAACCCCACTAAACCCCTTATGGCAAAGTCATACCTGGATACTATGCTTTGATGGATAATCCATAAAAAAAGAAAATAAATAGCTATAATTAAAATTCATTTTTTATGCATTTATGTCTATGTCAATTTTTATCTTCCAGTTGTGTGAATGATAGCCCCTCCAGCTGGTGGGGCTATTGCCTATTCCAGGGGTAACAGTAAACAGGCTTTTAATGCAACATAAATACAAATACAAGCGCTTGTGTAATCTTTCAAATGAAATAACCATGTTGTATGCATGCACAATAAACCATGTTTATTGATACACAATAAACAACAATGATTTCGGTGATGCCCCACCTCAACGGTGTCATTCCTCTTTAAGAACTTAGTGGATATGCCTCTGGCATTTCATACAGATGTAAATGTTAATAAGCATTGATAACCTTTAAATATTTTGAATCTGACAAACTAAATTAAGATTCACTGAAGGGTTAACTGAGAGGGTAACACAAATTACATTCATATATATATATTGTTATTAATCTAAGCTTTCTCAAGGAGTTTGTTTCTTTTTTCCTCTCTTTCATTCTGCCCTGAATAATCTCCATAGCTGAAGTCCATCAACCTGTTACAGCGTTGCACAGAGCATTAAGTGCATTGATGTCACCAGGACCGGTTTGCTTCTCCCCCCCATCGGACCCAGAACCTGCTGCACAGAGATCTGAAAAATGTTCAATATAACGAGCGCAGCAGCGGCTCGTTCTGCTTCGCTTTCACCTCTGTGCCACATCAGAGTGCGCTGTGATGTGAAGTCGTGCAGCCGATGGAAATGCAGAGGCACGATGAGGAAAGCTGTCACCATGGAAACGAATTTAAACCCTAAGCGATTCAGCTCCCATCTGTCACCTAATGCCTCCGCTCCAAGATCGACACCGAAGATTTGGTCACAAAGTTGTGGGATATGTGTGACATCAGCAGGTTTACGTGTGTGTGTTTTTTTTTTCCATTTTAATTTTTTTATTGATAAAAAACACAGTCAGATTCAAGTCAGGACTGTATCAAGAAATATTCATCTCTAGTCTGTACATGTTAAGAGGGGCAGAGGGACATATTGTCCGTCCATCACAGGGTAACACAGGAATCATGTGTGCAATGCACACATTCATGCCTAAGGACAATTCAGAAAGACTAACTAACGTGTGTTTTTGGACTGTTTGAGAAAGCTGCCGTACCGAACAGAGCCCTCCTTGATGCTCCGTGAGCATCAAGCGTGCATGAAGCATCAAGCATCATGCACGCTTGATGCTTTTAAATCTTTTTAAATCTATCACGTCATTTCTGTTTTAAAGGTAGTAAACCAACCAAACACTCTGACATAACCTTCTCCAGAAGGAATTTTCCGATCACGAACCCACTGCTTCCAAATTCAGGTCTCTCTGACATTTACCTCTTCCACAGGCAATTAAACTGGACCTTAGGCAATTCCAACATACATCAGTGAACTCTGAAGTTCTGGAAAGGCTGTTTAGTTGGTCTTTGAAGCACATGTGGTGATGTCACCAGTTTTCCCCTCTAGTGTCTGTTCAAGCTCCTTTTACATCTAATTATTTTCAAGTTCTGCCAATCCTCCAAAGGGATAAAAAGAATGTCTTTTGTCAGTGGCGTAGTGATCAAGATACAATGTGATGAAGAGCAACTTTGTTGAGCATATTATGCTGTTCTGTCTTCACTTCAGTGTGAAACTGCCCTGAGTCCCTGACATCTGTTTCTTGTTTAGCTCTGACGAGTCGAGTTTGGACCCTCAAAGCGATAAGTTGCAGCTTGAGGAGAGCTCTGGTTTGTGTTTTCCTGCGCTGTGTGCATGCACCGTCAGCAACAGGCATCCATCGGTTGGAGGTAATAAAAACCATAAATCACAGACACACACACACAGAAAAAAATGTGCTGTTGCTAAAACTGTCAGTGTTACCAACATGACTCCAGAACTGGATTCAAACAGTTAAAACTATGTAATGATTTCCAAAGGTTTTCTGTGACATAGTTTGGTTAAATCTTCGGTGGGGGGGGATATTATGAAACCCTTCAGGATGTAAAGAAGCAAACAAGCGAGAGCTTGTTCTCTTTCGGGTTATGACGGGGCATGCCAGGACTTCAGTCCAAGAAAATAACAGGCAGTTTAATCCATGGTGAGCCAAGTATTGAATGAAGCCAGAGAGAGTTGCAGGAGGAAAAAAAAAACCCTGCAGGCTGCTGCAGAACAAAAGGAAACTGAAATGTAAGATGAGCACCTTTTAAGGCAATCTTAAAAGAAAGTTTTTCTGAATGCAACGTGAAAATGTATCTGACATGAGCCAAGCTCATCCTTGTTCTTGTGTTTGTTCTGATTAGCGTATTGGCAACAAAACTGGTTTGGGCAGCACTGTGTGTTTGTTTGTCATGTGTGTTAGCTATCGCAGAAAATCAAAAGAAATTGCTTTTACCTGACAGGATCTTAGCAGGACTAAAATCCTGCTACAATAATGGGTGTGGCTCTATTACTCAAGTTGTTGCGGACACAAAAAGGTTGATGTATTTTAATAAATCAAACACAGTCTTATGAAATGAGTGTGTCTTGAGTTAGTTTTTAAAACTGATTTTCAGCTTGTTGTAAAGTTTTCTTTAAAAATATACAGTTCTGTGTGGTGGCATAATAAAAACAAAACAAAACAAACAAAAAAAACAGAGTCAGAAGTTGGTGCATGAAGGGTGGGACTCTGCACCCATTTTCGATAATGTTCTCGCCATCAGTCATCCTGTGGGCTCCACCCATGTAGGGGCGTACAGCATAAAAAGGGAGCAGCAGCAGAGTTGTGCATCTCAGCCAT
The DNA here is from genome assembly GCA_010277075.1 of Poeciliopsis retropinna. Lineage (NCBI taxonomy): Eukaryota > Metazoa > Chordata > Actinopteri > Cyprinodontiformes > Poeciliidae > Poeciliopsis > Poeciliopsis retropinna. Next base: position 5,419,079 of record VMRM01000013.1, read on the forward strand.
CTCCTTCCCTCTCGAGCAGGCAGACCTCCTGAGCAGCTTCAACCATGAGCAGCCTATCAAGAATTAGCATGTCCAGCGGTTACTCCGGACGCAACTTTGGTGGTGGAAGCTTGGGTGGAGTCCGGGTGCAGAGGCAGTACGCTTCCAGCGTTTACGGTGGCGCAGGTGGAAGTGGAGCGAAGATCTCCGTCTCCTCCGGTGGGTTTGGGGGTGGAAGCTATGGGATGGGAGGGGGGTCAGGGTTCGGCGGTGGAATGGACATCAACGTTGGAGCCAACGAGAAAGCCACCATGCAGAACCTGAACGACCGTCTGGCCTCTTACCTCGAGAAGGTGCGCAAACTGGAGAGCGCCAACGCCGAGCTGGAGCTGAAGATCCGTCAGTACTTGGACAACAAGACCGGCCCCGCTTCCCGGGACTACTCTGCGTACGAGGCCACCATCGCTGACCTGCAGGGAAAGGTACGTTGCATGGCTTTCTAGTTCTAATTAAAACATGATTTTCCATCCTCAATGCGTCAAATAAGTCACTGGCAGTCAATACTGGGAGTTGCTTCTTCATCCTGCAGATCCAGAATGCTATTCGTGATAATGGAAGTGTCTTCTTGGCCCACGAGAATGCAAAACTGGCAGCAGACGACTTCAGAACCAAGTAAGAACAGGAGCTTAAGCCTGGGTGTGTCGTACAACTGGAAGAAGTCACTAGAAGATGATGTGTGTTTTTTACTGCCCCGCAGGTATGAAAACGAGCTAAGCATGCGTACATCAGTGGAGGCAGACATTGCTGAGTTGAAGAGAGTGCTGGATCAGCTCACGTTAGCCAGATCTGACCTGGAGATGCAGATAGAGGGTCTCAAGGAAGAACTGGTCTTCCTCAAAAAGAACCATTTGGAGGTGCGTCCAGGACATGAGCAAGTCTACATCTGCATGCTGTCTCAAAGGTAGCATAAAATCCACAGAAACCCAACTCAACAGAACATGCATTGTGATTCTACAGGAAATGGAGGCTCTGAGGAACCAGATGAGTGGCCAGATCAATGTGGAGGTGGACGCAAAGCCGCAGGTAGACCTGACCAAGATCATGGCTGAGATCCGTGAGCAGTATGAAGGCGTGGCCGCCAAGAACCAGAGGGAACTCCAGTCCTGGTTCGAGTCAAAGGTGAGACTTGGTTCTCTCTGAGAAGTTCAGCAGACACCAGTCTATTTACGGTTCGGTATTTGCAGATTCTTGACTTCAAGAATCCAGTGACCACTGGGTTCATGGTCACTGAACCCAGTGGTCAACAGAAGCTTAAAAGTTTGATGTGATTCATGACTCTGATGTTTTCCCATATCTGCAGACAGAGACGCTCAACAAAGAGGTGGCAGTGAGCACAGAAACTCTGCAGACGAGCAAGACAGAGATCTCTGAGCTCCGGCGCACATTACAAGGCCTGGAAATTCAGCTACAGTCACAGTACAGCATGGTAAGTTACCCTGACCTGGCTTTGCTTCTGCTCCCATCAGCCAAATGCTATTATTCTGCTTTTGGTAAATGTGTGCATCCTCCGCTCTCCTCATCAGAAAGCGGGTCTGGAGGGCACGTTAGCTGAAACAGAGTCCCGGTACTCTATGAAGCTCCAAGGGCTCCAGATGCAGGTGACGTCTCTGGAGAGCCAGCTGACGCAGCTGCGTGCCGACATGGAACGACAAAGCCACGAGTACCAGATGCTGCTCGACATGAAGACGAGGTTGGAGATGGAGATCGCAGAATACAGGAGGCTGCTGGATGGAGAGGGCAGGTTAGTGGGGGAAAAAAAAAGACAATTAACCAAAAACTAAACGAAAGCCTCACCTTTATCTTTACACAAGCGCTGATTGTCTTTGTGTCTTGTAGCATTGGCAGTAAAGAAAGCAGCACCGTGAAGAAGGTCATCGTGGTCACAGAGGAGATTAAGGATGGCAAGGTGGTTTCCTCAACCACCTCCTGATGACCTGAAACACACAGAAAACACGAGGAGCAGCAGCTGAAGGACGCGTCGCCATATGGATCAGAACTGTTTCCTTCATAGAACACCAACGCAATAAAAGCCTCCATCACTCTGTCCGGTCTGCGCCTTTGTAATTCTTGATAATGCCAAGTAAAATATGTTTTCATTAACATACTATCAACAGGCAGCTAGCGCTTTAAAATGGAAATTGTGCTTTGTATTCTGTCACAACATCTTCAGACTAAAAGGATCAGCCTCTAATTTAAAAAAAAGTAGAAATTTATCTGCTTGAAAACATAGATATTAGTTTATAAAAACTGATTTCTTATGAGTTTTACTTCAGTGTCCTGAAGTAAAATATTTGTTTTATTTTATTTTTTTTGCAGTACGCCAGTATAATCATGATGGCTCACTGCAAAGCTTCCAGGCTCAATTAAATCACATGTTGGCAGAAAAATAAATTCTATAATCCTATAATATTAACACATTTAAAAGGAAAGTTATTGGGTCTTTAAACACATTTATCCCTCTTCTCAAGACGATGAGGAATCTGTACAAAGACACCCATCAGGGATGAGTTTAAAATCAACAAGATGGTAGAAAACAGTAACTTTCTTTGTTGCTTTGCCAGTGACTTTCTCCTTTTAGTGTTTTAAAATTGACAGAAAATCACAGGACAATATGTCTTTGTCAATTTCTGTCGATGCAGATTGATTTCAGTCTCTCTCCTTGTCATTGCTTACATTCAGTACCAAATAATACAGGCATTATGTTCTGACCTTCTGCAGAGGATGCAGCAATGAGAGCGGTCCAATATCGTCTGCTTGCAGGTTGTACCTGTGCTTTAGAGCTGCAGTGTGACGCTTTTATGAAAAAATATATTTTTTCACATTTTTATTAAAACTGTCACTGTCATAACGCTAAAGCATGAGGCATGCCCTCTACATGTGGATCTGCTGCCATCTGAAGAAATAAACTGCTCCTGCTCACATCACGCGTGTGTATGCGCTTCTCCCAACCTCCTCCTCGCTCCCTGCTACTCTACAGTCTTGAAGCCAGTTAGCGTAGCCACCAAAGAGCGGATAAACCGTTTTCCTGCAACGCTGTTTCTCCACTATTAACAGAATGAGCATCTCATAAAAGAGGGTTATTGTTGGCGCTCAGATTTTCCCCCTGGCAGTGCTTGGTTGTTTTTGACAACAACAGTGTATTTCTCAGAAGACCTCAGTCTTTTCACAGATTATTCTTCTCATATTATATTACCACAGTGACAGTTCTAACAATAGATCGGTATTCTTTATAAAAGTTACATACTCTAGCTTTGGGCGTTTTTCAGTGTGACACTGAATGCATCCAGATATAGTGCACAAGGATTGTGCTTTAGTTTTTCCAAACATGACTTTTCTGAATTTAATCAAATTAATAGAACCCCACAGTACAAAAAAAAAAAAATAATAAAGAAATTAAGAAAAACATTTTCAAAAATATTTTTAAATGATTTATTAAGTCACACACAGAATCACAGTTACACTTAATCTAAGAAAGCCTATAGACAGTCTGTGAAAAGAAAACTTTCACTGCTATATTCTCGTTAGGAGTTTAGATGGGAGGAGGAGATATTTATGACAAATGACAAAACAGGTAAATCTGATGCAGAGAAGATTAAGGGAGAGAAGATGGTAAACGAGACAAACCTTTGTTGTCACCTTGGACATATAATCATGTCTTATTGCTGTACAGTTTGTCTACAAGAACCAAACAACCAAAACAGACATTTGAAACAATTCATCCTGGGGGTTGCGTTGGATTTGTCCCTATCAGATTGTGGCTCAACACCTGAAAGCCAGAAAGCAGCCGAAACATTTCTATAAGACAAACCCAAGAGCGTGCGCACGTTCACATGCGTGCGACGGTTTTATTGCTTTTATAAAAGTGATTTTTGTTAAACTGCTTTTCTTGTTCGAGCCGCTTTGGAGCCTCAGTCCCATTATTATAAGAGTTAAACAAACGTAGAGCTGAAAAGATTCAGTTAAAGAAATGTCTCGTTGATAATCCCAGTTGTCAACCGGACCTGCTGCCATTAGACTCGCTTTTGCTGCCCTCTGCTGTCCACATGTCTGGTTGTGCTAATTGGTTCTGACTGATGTTTGTCGTACAGATGCAGGTTTTTAGGCTCCCAAACTCTGGAACCCTTTTGCCACCGAGCTAAAGCTAAAGACACACAGTAGCGTCAGTAATGGTGCAAAGCTGCGTAATGAATGTCCTTTTAGCGCTGGTCATTCTGCTTTTTTTATCTTATTCATTTTATCCCACTCACTTTTCTTATTCTTCAAAAACCTCCGATAGTCAGGTGTTGAAAATTAGCAAGGCCTCTTGCTAATTTATTTATGATACAAAAAACATCACATCTCATTTTCTAGTGTGTAATTGTCTATAATTAAATGAATAAAATAAAATGAAAAAGAATATTGGTATTATAAATTTATAGTTCTACTTCTAATTTTTTTAGGGTGTGTAAGAACTGCGAGTGAAAAGTTGCATTTAAGCTAACTGGCATTTTGACAGAAATGTTATTAATATCCACTGCCCCTATAACAAATAAATTCAAATGATCGATTTTAATTTAAAAGTTGTTTAATTGTTTTGGGGGTTTTACAATAGAAATGTGAAGTTTTTAATGTGGTAATATTTGTGCAAATCTGGGCTGGTGTTTTGCCTAATGTAACAAAAACACACAAGAAAATATAATTTGACTGCAAGACCTTTATTGACTTTTGCTTGTGCTTTTTTCATATTTTTAATCCACTGTTTTAGTGGAAGACACCACCTTCCCATCCACAATTGTCTGCTCCACAACGATGGTCTTTGTGATCACTGCAAAAAGACAAGCAGGATTTATGAACAAATTGATGTTCTTAAACATTAGAATACTTAATTGGCAAATTTAGAAGGAAACTCATCTTACCTTGTGTAGAGCTGGTACTTGAAAAGGAAAAAAAAAATTTAATGATTACTTCATGTTTATTTAATCTCACTCATAAAGTTCTCTTTATCCTGCCCGGCTCTCACCTGCCGTCCTCCCCATCAAGCAGCCTCCTGTACTCTGAAATCTCCATCTCCAGGCGGGTCTTGATGTCCAGAAGAGTGCCGTACTTCAGCTTGTTTTCTCTGATGTTTTCGCTCAGACTCGACAGCTGAGCTTCTAGGCCTGTGACGACGTCCTGGAGACCTGCCAGCTGGGCAGCGTAGCGTTGCTGAGTCTCTAGCAGAGATGCCTCTAGAGATGATTTCTGATGGGGAAGGAGAAAAGGTTTGTGTTTTGTTTTTTCATAGTTTGGTTCAGTTGGGTGGGGAGCTAAACTGAATGGAGTGAAAATGTGACAAGGAAAAGGTGAGGCTCACCATAGTCAGATGTGACTGCAGTTCAATCTGATATTTCTGCAGGGTGCTCTTCAGTTCTTTAATCTCAGTGTGGGACGTCTGAAGGTTGGTTGTTTGTTCTGCTACGCCCTTCTCCACCACTGTAATCTGGACAGAATCACATCAAATGTTGTTGGAGTCCAGTGAAGCTCTGTTGGACTTAAAGGACTGCAGCTTTGTGCCTCACCTTGTTCTGGTACCACTGCTCAAGATCCTTGCGGTTCTTGGCAATAAGACCCTCGTAGTGCTCCCTGATCTCCGTCATAATCCGGTTCAGGTCAACTTGGGAACCAGGGTCCACCTCCACGTTGACCTGGCCGCTCATCTGCTTCCTCAGCTGAGCCAAGTCCTGCAGGAGAATTAAAGATTCTTATATGAAGGGAAGAACGTATGGGAATGTGAAGAGAGCATAGGGCAGACCCAGGAAAAACAAGAATGCCGCCAGTTTCTTTCATTTAAATGAGACCTAAAGTAATATTCCATCTGTGTTATCTGGGGCGAGGAAGAAGTAATGTGTTTCATCTTTAGCACACAACAGAAATAGGAGTCAGACTACGGTTACTAGTAAAGTAAATAGCTGCGGATAAATTATTTACAACCAGCGTTAATTAATCATAGTCGGATCAGGAAAGTCCAGCTTCTGTGGACTTATCAGGCACCCCAAAGTTGTCGAACTTGTTTCTTTGTCACAGGCTCTCGGTTTTCTCTGCAGCTTTACCTCCTCGTGGTTCCTCTTCAGCGCGATGAGCTCCTCCTTCAGAGACTCCAGCTGAGTCTCCAGATCCGTTTGGCACATAGTGAGGTCACCCAAAACTCTCCTCAGTCCAGAGATGTCGCTCTCTACAGCCTGCCTCATGCTCAGCTCGTTCTCATATCTGAAGGGCAGAACAGGTCAGAGAGGTTTCAGGCAGCAGAAGTTTTCTGCAGGGCATGAGTTCACGTTGTGATGCAGTAGCGAAATGTCCCAGCGGGAGCTGGAAGTATACACTTAGAGAAAACACTCACTTCACTTTAAAGTCCTCAGCAGCCAGTTTTGAATTGTCAATCTCCAAGTAGATCCTTGAGTTGACCATGGTGGCTTGTTGAATCTGAGGATGAAAAAAAATCAGGGATGCTGTCCAATAAAGGTGGGCATATCTTTTTCTTTAATGTTACTTGATGACAAAGAGTAGAAAGAATATTGTGCTTCATTCACAGATATGGTTTGATTATATTGAATTAACTTTTATTATAAGGTTTAAATTCATTTAATCATGAATTTAGAACTTCACTTATGATTAAAATGAGACCTTAAACAGGGACTGACAAATGAGTCACTGTGAAGATCAACCCTCCAATGAGGCCTGAATTTGTTATGATAGTAATTAAAATTTCTTAACCGCACACTTTGAAAGACATCTATCAAATCATAAACGTGGCACCTTCACAGACACGGCATGTGGAAAGATTCCTCATCAAACACAGAACATTACATCAGACTAACGAGGGTTGCAGCATTCTGGGTGTTTTCTTCTTACCTTGTTCTGCAGATCTTCGATGGTGACCATGTAGGCACTGTAATCATGGCTGATCACAGTTTTGCATGTGTACCACTCTGCGATCTGCTTTTCCAGCCGTTCGTTCTCCTTCTCCAGCTTGTGCACCTTCTCCAGGTAGGAGGCCAGACGGTCGTTCAGGTTCTGAAGCATGGCCTTCTCGTTGGCATCAACGTGGAGGTCGAGATCCTTGGTGTTGATGACTCCTGAACGGGACAAGTAGTCGATCTGGCCTATGGAGATGCGGGTGCCAGAACCCCCTGCTCCGCCGTAGACGCTCTGGGTCTTCTGACCAGTGGACATCCGGCTGAAGGATCTGCAGGAGAAAGACATCTTGGAGAGTTTGGATCTGAACCAGCAAGAACACCTGGAGATGGAACTGCAGTAGAAAACATCGCTGGGACTCCCTGGTTATATAGCAGCAAAGTGGGAAGGGCCTGCAGCTTCACATTAAAGGAGGAATGCATCTGGTAGATTAGCCCACACTCTTCTGTCTAATCCCTTCTTTGCCATGGGTGTGGCGATCACGGGGTAGGGGTTCATTTGTCCACCATCAAGTCAAACTCGTAAATCCACTTTTTCTTGTTCCTAAAGGGCAAGGGAAAGGTACAAACGTGTCTCTTTTTTTCCGTCAAGTCACTGCTTTACAATAAATCTATATTAAAAATATTTTGGTCTTCCAGCTGCTCGTATAGCGACAGAATTGGCACATCCCCGTGACAGTTTCACCTCTGTGAAAAGTAGACCCAGAGGTGGAGGGCATGGCAGCTGCAGTTATTTTGGTCACGCAGGCTTTGAGAAATATCTTTAAGAAAGTCTTTAGAATTAAACCAAAATCTAATCTGGTGATAATGAATGAAAACGGCGCTTTCAGGTTTCAAGTTGTTCATCAGATGTAATGTCCTCACCAGCCACACTCTTTGCTTCCACTGCTTCTTATCAAAGGGTAACACACAAGCTTTAGCAGTAAAAAAGTTTAAAACAAATTTCATTTTTTGGTGCATGAACAGCCGAGATTGCAGATGTTAACATTTATATAAAAGGTGATTATAGAGAATAGCAACACACATTTTGCGGTGACGCAGATATAGATTTTTTATTTTTTTTTGAAAGTATAGCAAGATTTTTACTAAACAGATGAAATAAAATCTTTCTGAAATGGAAAACCTTTAATACTGATATTTTTTGCTTTCATTGTAAAAAGAAGTACAAATATCCTGCAGCTCCTATTCACCTAAAGTTCTCTGGAAACCAGTTTTCACTGCAACAACCGCTGCAGTTGCTATCGTCAGTGTGTTGGTTCGCTGTCTTGAAGTGAAATTTGCTCAAGAATTTCAAAATGTTTTCATCAGGGAAATATGTGCCTGTGATCTTTGCAGTAATTATTCTCGGCAATGCTGTAAAACATTTCTTCAGAAACAAAGTGGAGGTATTTTTGTCAGTGTAACCTGTTTGTGTTGGTAAATGATAAAAAGTTTGGCGAAAGTATTTTCACTTATCAAAGTAGACTCTTTTTAGTTGGAATAAATGTGTGATTTAGATCCATTTAAACCTGTAGGTCATTACATTCGCTTCTGATATCAATCCACAGTGCTGACTGGCGCTTACCTACAGTATTCAACTTTTCACCGCTAATTTTAAAAACCCTCTAAATCAAAAGTATATTTTATTTATGTATTTTTATGAGTTCATACACTTTGTAGCGCTTATTTTTGCCGTGCCTGTGATGTTTTTTTTTTTGCTCAGCATATCGCTACAATGCTTTCACCGTACACATGTCAGAAGTTTTTGTTCAGTCGTCAAACTGATAAGCAGGGTGAGGCCAGATACAGTGATGAGTGAAGGTTTTATTTGCATTCAAGGAATGCTGGTCAGGCAGTTCCTTCTTGTGCAACTGTGATGCAAAATGTATCAAAGGCAGACATTAAAAAAATACATATTTTTACCCTCTGTGCTTCTGTAGTTTTTAAGATTTTAGACTGGAATTAAATTTACATTAAAGGATTGCAAATCTTCTTTGACTTTCCTTTTACATTAAAAAAAAGAGGATCAAAGCAGGAGATGTGCCATTAATCTCCTAAGTGATTTAGTTGCTTTAAGTGGAGCTGATTCCTCATGAATGAATTATACCATCTAAATATGGATTTAAATGGATAGTGCCTTACAACCTTTGTTTTTGTTTTTGTTTTCACTGATAAGGTATCTGTTCTCACGCTCACCTCTCCATGAGTCGTGAGCGCTTCTCAATAATCCAAGTGATGTGGAAATTTGATGTCAGCAGGAGGGACTCGTAGCACAGCTTTCTGCTTTTCATCTGATATTTTAAACATATTGCATTCCCCGCTCAACTTAGCTAAGGCTGCTATTTCTGTACAGATAAACAAAACATGTAGTTTGTTAAAGTACCTCAGCACCCTGGAGTACTACTGCAGATTCCCCACCAGACAAGTAAAATTCATGTTTGCACTTAGTGACTTGTCAGATGTTGCACAAACCTTTTATGTAAGCACTTCTCTCTATAGCAACTCGAAAAGGCGACGATGACAGAATCCAAAACAATGAGACTATCTCTCCAAGCAGAAAGAGGCCATAAGGGCAACAGGAAGCCTTCGATTTCATCCTGATATTACCTTTAGATTTATCTGAATACTCATTGTTCCTAACAAAAAAATAAGTCTGTTTTTGATTTTTAACTGCATTACTGTCATACTTTTTCAGGCTGACGACCACTTACCCATTTAACAAACACTCTTGGACCACCTAACCTGAAATTGCCTCTGCAATAACACATCTTAATATGTGACGCAACTTGAAATGACAATATTAGTCTCTTAACTCACTTAGTATTGATGGTTTCTTTGTTCATCCTAGTTAGAAGAGTGGTGCTGTTTGGTAAATGTGACCGCCAAGACAAGGCCATGAACATGTTTCCTTGGGCATTTTGAGTTATTTACAGTTTCTGAAAGCTTTCCAATGATGTCACATACATGGAAATAAAAAAAGAGATTGTTCATTAATACCATTTAGGGCTATTTGTGATGTGACTGTGTACTGTTACTGTAAGCACGGTGTAGGAGTTGTGTGGCCCTGGGCTCATTTCTTCTTCCTGCAAGCTTTGTGAATGATTTTTTGGAATGCCATGACATTTTAGATCGAAAACAAACTTGGGCAAAAACATGAACATTTGTGATAATTCAAGCAGGACAGTGAGCTTAAAGACGGTCAAATGGTTTGACAGACATAAAATTAATGGTCATCTCAGATTTGTCCCAAGACTCTTATGCCCCTTTTCAACTTGGCTCCACTCGGCTCAACTCGGCTCCACTCGGCTCGCTTTACCAGCTTTTCCACCGGCTTTTTTTCGGGGCTGGCCCTGCTTTCAGGTCCCTGCTTTAGAGCAGGGCCTGCTGCTGGGCTTCGCTGCTGTTCACTGATTGGCTGTGGGCGTGGTCAGGGGAGCAGCAAAGACTGAAGAAGAACAAGGCGCAATGTTTCAAACTCGCTGCAACACAGAAGTGATGAAAGGTCGCAACAAGCGGTGAACAAAGATGCCGGGCGGCTTTTCTTTGTTTCGGATTTCAATATTCAGTGGCAGCTCGATGGAACAGTGAGGAATGAGTCGTTTTTGTCAACAATGAAAAGCCTGGTTGGTTCGGAGTCCCATGGTGAACTCTGATGCAGCTGCTGCTCTCCAGCCAGGTGAGCAGTTTGTAGACATATCTGTCTGATTTTTACTATGTTTAAGGTTGCCTCAGGTGCCTGAATCACAATAACAAGCTATAAAACAATAGCTCAGCTCTTTCTTCTTCTTTTGTTCCAGAAAAACAACAACTGGTTAGATCAGCACATCACATCACAACGCATGGAGGCAGGGCGCTATGTCCTCCCATCACCCTGCTGCAGAGCCGAATCAGCTGGTGGAAACACGGTCACTTCAAAATAGAGCCGGTGCTAAAAATACATCTAGCATGATGTCTTTCCGCCTTTTCATTAAGAAACTGAACAAAATGTGGATCCACAAGTTTGACTTGAAAAGATAGGAATCAGCCCCCCCACTATTGTTGATGAAAACTCTGCATAGCAAAGTACAGAGTACTATCTGTCAGCAGCATTCCTGGTTTCACCTGAATGTCCAGGCCCTTCCCACTTTGCTATATAACCAGGGAGTCCCAGTTATACAGTGCAGATCATCTACAGGTGTTCTTGCTGGTTCAGCTCCAAACTCTCCAAGATGTCTCTCTCCTCCAGATCCTTCGGCCAGAAATCTGTCGGTCAGAAGACCATGAGCGTCTACGGTGGAGCGGGGGGTTCTGGCACCCGCGTCTCCGTAGGCCAGATCGACTACTTGTCCCGTTCAGGAGCCAACAACACCAGCGATGCCAACGAGAAGGCCACGCTTCAGAACCTGAACGAGCGTCTGGCCTCCTACCTTAAGAAAGTTACTTCAATGGAGAAGGAGAATGAACGGCTGGAAAAGCAGATCGCAGAGTGGTACACGAGCAAAACTGTGATCAGGCATGATTACAGTGCCTACATGGCCACCATCAAAGATCTTCAGAACAAGGTAAGAAGAAAACACCCAGAATGCTGCAACCCTCGTTAGTCTGAAATGTACAAGCTTTGGAGTGTAACTCTATGTCAAATTGTAAAAAGGTGTTTATTACCCTGATGTTTCTTTTTCATCCTCAGATCCGAGATGCCACCACACTCAACGCTAGGATCTACTTTGAGATCGACAATTCAAAACTGGCTGCTGACGACTTTAAAATGAAGTGAGTGTTTTCTCTAAGTCTTTACTTCCATCTGCTGTTGCAACATTTCACTCATGCATCACAATCAGATAACCTCTGCTCATAAGTATGTCCTGAAACCTCTCTGACCTGTTCTGCCCTTCCTTACCAGATACGAGAACGAGCTGAGCATGAGGCAGGCTGTAGAGGGCGACATCTCTGGACTGACAAGAGTTTTGGATGATCTCACTTTGTTCAAAATGGATCTGGAGACTCAGCTGGAGACTCTGAAGGAGGAGCTCATCACGCTGAAGAGGAACCACGAGGAGGTAAAGCTGCAGAGAAAATTATGTCCCTTGCAGAGCAGCTTTAAGGTTTCCTGCTGTTTCAGCGTGTCTTTGTGTCCATGTTTGTGGCCGACACACAAAAAATCATTGGCTCATTTCCAGGCCTCTGCAAAACTTGATGGATTGATTTATTGATGAGGTTATTGAACTTTTAGGTGTTCTTCGTCTAGCAGTTACATGATTTAGACTCGGAAGGAGAGTCGGGTACTTCTGGTCTACACCATGTTTAAAGACAACAGAAAAAAACTGAGAAGTATTTTAATTAATTTGTGTTAAATTAATTGAGTCCTCAATTATCCATTGTCTCAGCAGTAGCTGTTTACTGAAAACATTGTTTCACTCTAACTTCTCTCTTCACGGTGTGTCAACCCAATCGTACATAATTTATACCTGTAATAAAAGGGAGGAAACATTGCTTTAGATTTCTGTTTAAGTAAACTGCTTTGCTGCATTTGGCTTCACCCCTCTCCTCACATTTAATTCTTGTCTTCTTCCATTTACTCAACCACGTTATTTGTTGAACACTTGAAGGAAATCTCCCTGATGAGGAACCAGATAAGCGGCCAGGTCAACGTGGAGGTCGACGCTCCTTCTCCAGTAGATCTGAGCCAGATCATGACGGAGCTCAGGGAGCACTACGAGGCTCTTATTGCCAAGAACCGCAAGGAAGTTGAGATGTGGTACCGCAACAAGGTGAGACGTAAAACCATTGTCAACATAGCAAGAACTAATCAAGAGGCGTCCGGAGTAGTAATAATAGTTCATGTTGTTTTTCTGCCCAGATGACGTTGGAGGGGAAGGTTGTAGAAGAACAAACGACCAGTCTGGAGGTTTTCCACTCGGAGATTAGAGACCTGAAGACCACCGCGCAGAGGCTTCAGATTGAACTGGAGTCCGATTTCAGCATGGTATGTCCTACTGCTAACCGAGACATTTACGTGACACATATTGGTCCATGGAGATAGAAAAACTGACATTCAGCATGTATAAACTCTTCATTAATTCATTTTATATGACCAAGTTTGTCTCGTTTACATCACAAATTATTTTCACATGTAATTGAAGTTAATGTATTTAATTTTCCAAGAAAAATGCAAACTTTTTGTTCTAAAATCCTACTAGGAGATTTAACTTTTAATACACATATATATTTGCTCTGTTTATGTATGTTATTTCCTTTTTTTTTTTTTTTTACAGAAACCTAATCAGCACAGTTGGAGAACTGTACATTTTGCTATATGGTGATGCAGTTGTCAGCTTGTACATGTTGTTTGATGTTTTCAGCATGTCAGCTCGTTGTAAACAGAACAGATGCAGGATGCAACATCTTTGCACAACATATAAAACTTGCACAGTTCTTTTAACAAAGCAAGCTGATGCAAGTTTCCGTGAGGGAATGTTGCATTTCACTGTTACCAGAAGATGATGAATCATTTACCAAGACACAACTTAACGTATCTGTTCATCATCCATCCTTCCCATCAGAAATCATCTCTGGAGGCATCTCTGCAAGAGACTCAGCAACGCTACGCTGCCCAGCTGGCAGGTCTCCAGGTTGTGGTCACGGGCCTGGAAACTCAGATATCAGATGTCAACGCTGCGTTAGAGGAGAAGAGACAGATGTACGACGCTCTTCTGGACCTCACAACCCGTCTGGAGGCAGAGATTGCAGAGTACAGAAGGCTGCTTGATGGGGAGGACAACAGGTGACAGCGATGCATGCGCACTAACATTACAGATAATGAACAAAAAGTGGATAAAGTAAAAATTTGATACAACATGCAGTAATCTTTTCTTTTTATTCTTCTCCAACAGAAGCCCTAAACAGGGTAAGACGGGTTTTTTTCCATTCAGTATTTTTAAATTGTCATCGTTTTGCAGAATATAAAGTATCAATAAATCTTGTTTCTTCCCTTTTTTCCAGTGATAACAAAGACCACCACTGTGCTGGAGACGTATGTGGATGAAAAAAAGGATGACTCCTCCAAGAGTTAATGTGGATGTGGATCAGATCAAGTAGAAAGACATGGAAAGAAACCGCAGAGATGTTGCAACTGAACTAACGTTTCATGTGTATTTATAGACCAAAACTGTTTCCTCTATTGTTATCATTCTCTTTCTTTACAAATCAAAATCAATCTCACAGTACCACAGCTAATCTGCACCAATCTGAGGATGGTGAACCAGGGATTTATGTAGTCCCATTCAGAACAACGCCAGTCAGATCTCTGACTTTGTTAGTCTTTCAAATGGCCCTGGACCTGCTCACTAGTTATTATGAGAAATTATTTTGTCCACTGCAATTCCCTTATAAAATCCAAAATTATACATGTTATAATAATTAGTGTTTTTGGATAATTGATCCTAAAAAAACAAAACAGGAAGACCTTCAAAATAAAGATATACTGAGTCCAGAATACACCTCAGTGGACCCAGTATTGTTTGTTCATATTAATATGCGCTCATTGAAATTAATGGAATCAAACATTGCATGAAAATCTCAAAATAACACCAAGTAGCCATCACAGATCCATCTTTAAAGAAGATGAAATAAGTAGAGAGGAATAATTTAAATGTATATAAAATCTGCAGAGTTCTGTTGAAATATGTATTCACATCTTCTTTTATTTGATACTGTCTACATGCAATCCATCAATTTAAATTGCTACACAGCAACTTGCAATCAGGCAGACATTTCATGTTCATTAGTTCACAAATTCATGCATGTATGACCAAAGTATTTGCTCCCCTGTCTGCACCTACAGCGTCTGTAAAAAATATTCTCTCTTGCGTGTTTTATCCCTCTATTGCTTCTCCAAATCAATCATAATCAGCAAAAATAATGTTTTTGACTAAAACCTTTTCAAGAAAACTGTCAAACTGAAAACTGATTTCTAACAAATAAAAATTGTCAACAACAATAAGTGATTGCATAAATATTTACCCCCTTCAAGCCACTATTTAGTAGTCGTACATTTGGCTGCAGTGACGGCGTGTCGTCTGTGTGGCCAGGTCTCAGTCAGGCTTCCTTCCAAAACTCTTCAAACTCTGTCAGGTTTCTGTGAACAGCACTTTTCAAGCCTCGCCACATAATCTCTGTCTGATTGAGCTGCACTTATTTCAGCCGATGACCCTGGATCATCTTCCTACGTCTGACAGCTACCACCCTTGACCTGTCCACTCGTCCATGTTTCCAGCTCTGACCTCCATCTCCATCTACAACTGACACACGGTTAATCGTCGGTGTGACTTGCCTCAGAAAGCAATGCTTTTGCAAATCCTCCAAGCCAACCAAACCAAGTCTCTTCCAGCAGAGGGTACCATATATGTTGGGCTGCCACGATAACAAATTCTGCTGGACAGTAAATTGCTCCAAAAGTTATTGTGATAAATAATAACATTGCTTCTTTAGACCATTTCTATAATAATGCAAAAACACATTCTTAAAAATCAATAAACTTTGAGTTCTAATGAACATTTAACACCGGAACTGAAAGACATTTTAAATATCCAAGTTAAACAAAACAACAAATAAAATTAATTTTGAAGTCTTTGTAAACAAAACTGTCCTTCAAAAAAGGGCAAGTTGAGACCAAGGCAGGAAACTGAAAACTTCTTTCCTCCAGTTTTTGGTAGAAAGAGACAAAAAAAACTAGATAAACAATAAATCATGCCAATGTAAATCATTGAGTTTGTTTTAATTTATTATGCAATGAACTGATTTATTGATCATTGAGACAGGCCTAGATAGACGTGTAATTGCATCCAGTGATACATCTGGACAAATTGTCAGTGATGTTCCTGGAGTCACTGGGTGTTTCGGGTCTTTCAGCATCACACACTCCCCCTCCTCAGTGACCCAGCCAGCAACGATCGGTCCCCAGCTTGTGTCCAGATGGCTCACTAGCAGCCTGGCCTCCACAGGTCTCCTCTCTTAAGTCACAACCATCTTGAGGTCCTTTCTGCTGCTTCATTCGTGATCCAGATGGCTCTCCTCTTGATGCCAAAACTATTCCAGGCTCTGGCCAAGGGGCTAGCCAACCTCAACTGGGAACCTCACCCAGTATGCACCTCGCTCTGCACCCTGCCTGCTTATAGTCACTGGTCAGCCTTATGTCTTTTCCTAAAAGACTTCTTCCAAGTGATCTTTCTATGGGATTGTCAGCTCCAGCAGTGCAGCTTGCTGACCTCGGACACAAGGATGTAGGTCTGATGTCATTTCATTTCATCACAAAACAAACAGGATATCTTCAGACTCCTTGGATCCGTCAGTCTTTTATTGCATGTTCATCTATAACTACAGATAACTGTAGCCATACTTCTTCTGCCATGCAGGTTGTGTTAGAAAAATATTGTGTTTGAGAAGCCGGATGTTCTCTCGACTGATTTTCTTCAATAAATGAATGTGATTTTTAAAATTTGGATTGCAGACTGTTCCAACACAAATCGTTTAACTAGCTAATAAGAGTAAAAAAATGCACTCTCATTGCACAATGTGTGCGAGGCACATAGTGAGTGGAGTGTCGATGGCCTGTGAAGCAGGAAGAGAGAAGAAAGGTTAACGTTGCAATCAAGTGCAGTCGGCAAAGTAAAAGATAAAATCAGCCCTTTAATAATAGTAGTTCTCTCTGGTGATGTAGCTATTTGCACATTTGTACAGATTATGCGATACGACTTTACAAGCTGATACCTTTCTAAATTCAATCAGTGCTTTTTGTGTTTTCATGAATTAGTTAAAACGGTAAATGGGCTGAACTTATGTAGCACTTTTCAGTCATACTGGACACTCAAAGCACTTTACACTTTAATATGACAGTTCACACTCACAAATGTATACATGTTTATGTACTGGTACATAAATTGGTATGGAAGTTGGTTTAAGTGCCTTGCCCAGGGGCACATCAACACGTGACAGGAGGAAGCTGGAATAAAACCCAGAAACCCTCCAACTGGAAGACAACTACCCACTGAGCCACAGATGCCCCTTCAAATGGATGACAGACATTTATCGCTTCAATCCACAGGGAGGCACTAAAATACTGTGCTGATCTCAAGAGCATCGGCCCAAATATGTTTCCTCAAAGAAACATCGATTGAATGTTGCTCTAGGAGTGTCTCCTCAGATCAGCGCACAGATCAAGAGGACAACCGATACCTTTAGCAAAGAAAAGCGCAGTTTGATCGTATTGTGTTGGTGTGTTTGCATCAGTGTGATTATACTACGATGCATTGTTAAGCTGGTGCAGACAAAAATAGTTTTTTATAACACACATTGGTCAAGAAATGTATTACATTATTAATTTACAAACTGAAAACATTAGATGAATTGCACAGAAGCCTTTATTTCTGCCAACTTTGCTACGACTATTTATCTGCTACAGCTCATGAAAATACATTGTACTTTCAATATTCCATAAAAAAAACTTCCGACACATAAATGTGGCTGAATGAAAAATATGCTAAATACATGCGTTCTCTAAAGGTTTCTTTTATCTGACACAACACGCCTCATTGGAACGCATAAGTGATTTATTAAATGTGTTTAAATGTCCCCGAGAGGAGCTGCAGTAATCCCTGGGGGTATTTTTTGTTTTACTTTGGAGGATTCAGGTTGAGCAACATTTTATGACATCACACAGTAAAAAAAAAAAAAAGAGCAACAAGAAGATGAATGGTAGAAAGTTGTATTGCAAGCTTGTCCTGGTAATAAAATTTGATATTTGAAGGGCCCTCGAGGTGAGTGTGTTTGTGAAACTCTGCTTTAATTTAAATGTAAATTAAATCTGAATGGTGTAAATTTTGCATAAAAAGGCTGGTGTGGAGGGACAAACTGCCTTTTATTTGGCGTTATCTTAATCTAATCAAAATGCTCAGCTCGCTCTAATAAGGCACTAGAAACTGTTGACAGATGTCCTCTGCTGAGTGGCAGGAGCTGAACATTTCTGGAATGAAAGGAAACATTCTTGGAGCTTTTTGGCCTCACCCTGTTCATCAGTTTGAAGTTGTGAAATGATTGATTTCAGAAAAAAAAAAAACAGCAAAGCATCCGTGACATGTTGTGCTCTGGGGTAGCGCAAAACTGGGGAGAAAACTTGGCCCAGGAGTTCCTTACAGACAGCTCGATTTAAATTTTCAATGTAAATATGTATTTCTATGTGTATAATAAATTCATGCTGAGCAGCTGAAGGTGGGACAGTCTGTCAGAAAGTGCTGGGGCATTTTTTTCTCCCCGGTCCACCCCTGGTTGGGCCACAACACAAATAAGATTGGTTCCTGCAAAGGACCAATAAATATCTATAGCGATCATGCATTATTAGAATTACCCTCAAACAAAGTGCATTGTGGGCTGAGTTAAAGAAAATGCTTATTTGACTCCTTCTTACCACAAACGTCTTGAATAACAAAACACCCCTCGGGTTCAGAGTGGGGAACCACACCCCTCCAGGTCTCATCTTCAATCCCACCTGAGTGTTGAAGTCCCCCAACAGGACCTGGACGTCCCCAGGTGGAGCCCGGTCCAGCAGCAACTCTCCTGACTCCAAAAAGGGTGGATGCTCTGACCTACCATTGGGCTCATAAGCACGGACGACAGTCAGAACCTGACCCCTCCACACGTAGGCGGAGCGAGACTACACTCTTGTTCACTGAGGTCAACACCAACATTCAGGGGTTCACCTCTGCTGTTGTTGAGGTTTCGCCACATCGGCTTGGACAGCCTACTTAGTGGCTCAGTGAGTCAAGGAGGTACGAATTTGTCCTGTAAGACAGTGATATGACGGTTCGAACCCCTTCTGTGTCCATCTCAGTTATTGTGTCCATGGGCAAAGCACTTCACCCAGCTTGCCTGGGGGTGGTGGTCAGAGGAGCGACTGGCATCTGTTTTATGACAGTAAGTCACCAAATCATATGTATTTTCAACGTTACGCTAAGTGGCTTCTCTAGTGTTGCATAAATTAATCCAATCTTTATCTATTTTCAGATGTTCACACGAAAAAACGATAAATTACAGTCCTTTGGTTATAAAGACAACAATGTGGATTCACAAGTTTTACTCGAAAAGATAGGAATCAGTCCCCTAAGCAATTGTCTCCACACCCAAGGTGATGAAAACTCTGCATAGCAAAGTGCAGGTTATTATCTGTCAGCAGCATTTCTCATTTCACCTGAATGTCCAGGCCCTTCCCAGTTTGCTGCTATATAACCAGGGAGTCCCGGCAATGTTTTCTACTGCAGTTCCATCTCCAGGTGTTCTTGCTGGTTCAGATCCAAACTCTCCAAGATGTCTTTCTCCTGCAGACCCTTCAGCCGGATGTCCACTGGTCAGAAGACCCAGAGCATAAACGCCGGACCATGGGGTCTTGGCCCCGGCATCTCCATAAGCCAGCTTGACTACTTGTCCCGTTCAGGAGTCATCAACACCAAGGATCTCGACCTCCACGTTGATGCCAACGAGAAGGCCACGCTTCAGAACCTGAACGAGCGTCTGGCCTCCTACCTTAAGAAAGTTACTTCAATGGAGAAGGAGAACGAACGGCTGGAAAAGCAGATCGCAGAGTGGTACACGAGCAAAACTGTGATCAGCCATGATTACAGTGCCTACATGGCCACCATCGAAGATCTGCAGAACAAGGTAAGAAGAAAACACCCAGAAGTGTGATCGCTTTTAGAGGTTTACAAGTTTTGGAGTATAACTCAATGTCAAGTTGTAAAACTAAAAGACAGGTGTATTTTACCCTGATGTTTCTCTTTTTCATCCTCAGATTCAACAAGCCACCATGGTCAACTCAAGGATCTACTTGGAAATTGACAATTCAAAACTGGCTGTTGAGGACTTTAAAGTGAAGTGAGTGGTTTTTTCTGAGTGTTTACTCCCAAGCAACTAGTGATATTTCACTCATGCATCATAACGTGAACTCATGCCTTACATAAAACACCTGCTCGTATCGAGGCCATGAAGCCTCCCTGACCTTTTTCTGTCCTTCCTTCTGAAATTTTCTCAGATATGAGACCGAGCTAAGCATGAGGCAGGCTGTAGAGGGCGACATCTCTGGACTGAAGAAAATTTTGGATGATCTCACTTTGTTCAAAATGGATCTGGAGACTCAGCTGGAGACTCTGAAGGAGGAGCACATCACGCTGAAGGGGAACCACGAGGAGGTAAAGCTGCAGAGAAAACCAAGAGCTGTAGAAAAAACCATTTGTATATATCAATTCTCCACAGAACAATGCACTACTCTTCTGTGATTGATAAAACTGTGTTTCACATCAACTATTAGTTGCCGACATTTACAATAGATAGCTAACGTGTAATCTCTTCTCTCGCTGCATGATACAAATGAAGAAATCTTCGGTAATAAATCAATGGCTCAGTAACTCTATGGATTTTCCATTGTTGCCACTTTCTCTCTTTAAATTTCTGTGCTTTGCTGCCATCTCCTGCTATTTGTCCACCACACTTATCCCCCTGCAGGACTTGGCTCAGCTGAGGAAGCAGATGAGCGGCCAGGTCAACGTGGAGGTGGACCCTGGTTCCCAAGTTGACTTGAACCGGATTATGACGGCGATCAGGGAGCACTACGAGGGTCTTATTGCCAAGAACCGCAAGGATCTTGAGCAGTGGTACCAGAACAAGGTGAGGCACAAAGCTGCAGTCCTTTAAGTCCAACAGAGCTTCACTGGACTCCAACAACATTTGATGTGATTCTGTCCAGATTACAGTGGTGGAGAAGGGCGTAGCAGAACAAACAACCAACCTTCAGACGTCCCACACTGAGATTAAAGAACTGAAGAGCACCCTGCAGAAATATCAGATTGAACTGCAGTCACATCTGACTATGGTGAGCCTCACCTTTTCCTTGTCACATTTTCACTCCCCACCCAACTGAACCAAACTATGAAAAAACAAAACACAAACCTTTTCTCCTTCCCCATCAGAAATCATCTCTAGAGGCATCTCTGCTAGAGACTCAGCAACGCTACGCTGCCCAGCTGGCAGGTCTCCAGGACGTCGTCACAGGCCTGGAAGCTCAGCTGTCGAGTCTGAGCGAAAACATCAGAGAAAACAAGCTGAAGTACGGCACTCTTCTGGACATCAAGACCCGCCTGGAGATGGAGATTTCAGAGTACAGGAGGCTGCTTGATGGGGAGGACGGCAGGTGAGAGCCGGGCAGGATGCATGTACACTGATATTACAGATAATAATGACATAATAAGAGTCAGTAAATGTAAAATCTAAGTGTTAAGTGTTAATTGTTTGTCTTTCTGTTTTTTTTAAGTTTGAGCTCAAAAAAGGTAAGAAATGTCTATTACATTTCAACATGAATAAAATATGAGAGTTTTGTAAAACAAAAAAACAAACAAACAAACAAAAAAATCAAGTAAAATCTGATCATATTTCTCCACTTTTTTCAGTGATTACAAAGACCGTCGTGGTGGAGGAGAAATATGTGAATGGAGTCAAGGTTGAGTCCAAGTAAAAAGTGAAAAGAAATCAAAATAATTAATTTAAAGAAACAATTCAGCAAAATTCAACAAAGATTTTGCAGTGAAACTAAAGTTTTCTGTCTTTTGTTATCTATCTATGTATCTATCCGTTCTATTTAACCGTCTGTTCTCTGTATTCTCTGCAGACTTTTAGGGGTGGTGTGTGATGCCTACATGAGAATTTTACTAATTCTTATCAGAGAAATGCACCAAAGCAATTGAGAAAAACTCAGTGACTTCCCTTAGTGTTTTGATCCAATTGTGCCCAAATCTGTAAAACATTTAAACTTGGAAATGGAAACTCTTCTGCTGCCTTGACTGTACAAGCAAAGTCAACCAGACACTAGTTTTTGTTTTAACCCAGAAATAAAAGTTCATTCAGTTGATTTAACACATTTTCTAAATGTTGAATTTTAAGCTCAGTTATCATGGATTGTGAGTTGTTTGAACTTACAGTAAGCATCACAGCTCTCAAAAAGGCACGGTTGTGACACAAATTGGATTTAAGTGTCACAAAGATAAGCAGGCCACATGTTTCAAGCAACATGGGAAAGAGAAAGGATCTCTGCTGACGAACATCATCAGATAGTGTAGTCGCGTGTGACAAGGTATGAAAACATTAGATATTTAACAAAAACTGAAGTGTTATCATCGTACTGGAAGAGATTTGTGTCTGATTCTGAGCAAAGATGGGTTTGAACAGATAAAGGCTTAATGAGGTTGTGGCCAGACTGACCTCATGGTTCCAAACGGTCAAAGAACGACCGTTTTCAGTTCTTTATAATCCATAAAATGTTTAGAAAATCTGCTGTGCATAACAATTTGGAACATGGTGTATAATGATATCTATAACTCTCGGTCTGTACCTCTAGATCTAAAAATCTAGATCTATAGCTCTAGATTGTTCCTCTTTAGGTCCCAAGATAATTCTGAGCACTTCCTGTTGGGTCATCCTACTGCAGTGTTTCTCAATTACGGTCCTCAGGCCCCCCTGCCCTACATGTTTTAGGTGTTTCCCTTATGCCACACACCTGGATTGAATATGTGGGTGATTAACAGGCTTCTCTAGCACTTGATGGTCATGCAATCATTTGAATCAGCTGTTCTGGAATAGAGGTACATCTAAAACATGCAGAGCAGGGGGGCCTGAGGACTGGAATTGAGAAGCGCTGGCCTACAGGAAGTGTTCAGGTCTGATGGTCTAGCTGCAGCTCGTCATAAGGTGAGGAGGTTCTGCAGGTTCTGGACTCAGCGAGCAGCACTGAGTCAGACAGACAGACAACTTCATGGTTTCAGAGCGACAGCTTTAGCCTCAGCACTTTGTGTCACACAGGACTGAGGTCAAATCCCACCACTGACGTCTCCCACAGTTAACATGGACAGTGTCTGTGACTGACTCTCACATTGGGGAGGCTTTTGGTTTGTCTTGTTTCCTTTAAACAAAGAAAAACTGAAGCAGCATCAGAACCATCATCATCATCATCATCCTGCTGGAATTGAAGACAGGAAGCAGTTTTGGTTCAACAGGAAGTACTTTATTGTGCTGTTGAGACGGTGAGTTATTGACGGGTTAATTTGGAGTTCTGGTTCTGATCCAATGGACCGCGCCGTTACAGAACCCAGAATGCCGTTACAGAATAAAGCAGCAGAAACTTATTCTCTCGCTGCTGAGGGATTCTGGGTAATAAAACGGCAGGATGTGAAGACATCAGCAGTGCTGCTCCTGAGATCTGGAGGGATCGTCGGCCCATAAAGGTCAGAGGTTATGCACTGTGGTGACATCATCAGCGATGTTCTCATAGTCCTTATCAGATTCCTGACCCGGGTCAGCAGGCAGGGAGACGGTCACAGTGCTGGTCGGATCAAAATCTGCAGGTATTAGTTTAGAATTAGTTTAGTCGTCAAGTAGTTTGCCACACACAGGAAAATGGGTCGTATTTACTTAAACTTATGCAAACCAATTGCCTCAAAAGACTAAATTACTGCAACATATACAAGAGAAGTGTAGTTACACTGTGTGATTTTGGCAAACAATATTCTTAAACACATCCAAAATATTATTCTCTGCAAAACTTCTTTAATTTTCTGCCTACATCAGCAGCAATATATTTGCTACATAGATTAAAGACACATGTCTCATTATTTGATATAGTTGTGCTGTTCAAAACCTTTTGGTTTGCTTGAGCAGCAGTGGTGTAGTGTCTGCGTATGTTAAAATGTTAAACTTTTACCACCCGAAATCCTCACTACTTTCAAATGGTTCACTTTTTATTTTATTTTAGTTGTTGTCTGGACTCAACTTAAATATATTAACTCCCTAATTGTCAGAATATGTGAGAGGGGGTATTTAAGAAAACAAACACAAATTTACTGATTGAATTGTTGTTTGATGTGTAGCATATATTTGAATTTGTGCAACAAACACCAAAAGAAAAAAACAAACTATATAAAACCTGAATGGCCATTCAGTTTGATAAATATTTACACAAACCATCAATCAATAAACCGATAGAAATCCAAGGGCACACATCAAAAATATCAATGTAAATAAATAATATGAATTATATTAACTATTTTAATACAGACTGATGATTTACATTGATCATTTATAAGCTTTAGTTATGGAAAATTCAACAAGTACAGGTGTACTATAGTTTGTTAGTGAACACACTCAAGTGTGTAAGATGATGAATGGAGGGAGAGCATCATTAGGGCCAAGAAACATACAGCATAACTCAGAGACAAAAGTAGTGGATAAATTTAAAGGTAAAAAAAACAAACAATTTCCCATGTTGGAGCAACTCTGAGTGTGGTTGTGCAGTGTTAAAAACAACTTTCAATTTTGGGGAAAGCTGAAAGTTAAATATGAGTAGCCTCACCTAGGCCTGTTGAATGACTGTTGCATATTCTTAAGAAATAAATTTACAGATGAGGAACTTACAGGCAGTAATTCAGGCCTGCGTGAGGTTACTCACGTACAAATGAGGAACCTTTACTGAAATGTATCACACTAGCAAATGTTACAGAAAAAAAATCTACGAGTTTAAAATTTAAGTGACAGTTTTCGAAACGGAAGAAGAAAATCACAAACTCAATGTCAGCACTGACTGGTCGTGCTACCATAAATAATGCAGTAAAACAGTTAAACTGTAGGTTCTCTTTAGAGGTATGTGTTTACTCTTACTCAGGAACGCGCACAGATGCACAAATGGGTTGGTGAGCAAACCGGAGATCCATCCTGTGCTGCCGTTTAAATTGTACCTACCAGAGAGAATGTTTTATTGCTGATCCCTTTTAATTGCATTCTTCCTAAACTTCATAGAGGTCGGAAGGAGTATTTGAAAGCAAGGTGCCACAAAGAAAATGTCCTGAACATCCTGACACAGATGGCATGTTGAGCAGGGCTGCGGTCAGTCCTCCCCCTACTCCACCCTTCACTCTGTTTAAAGCCAGAGGTAACTACAACATGCCAAATCTATTTAAACTGCTTGATATTCTAACACTTATTCTCTTTTTATATTTTAATTGTATTACTCTTAAAACTTACCAAAACAAAACAAAATGTCACAATGATGGGAATAACAGATGTTAAAGGAATGTTTATTTATTTCACATCCGGTCACCGGAAATTAAAAGCAATTAATGATTCGGGTCATAAATCATTCAACTGATTAAATTTTGTCATAAGGGTGTCTATATATCTCTCTGCTGATTTATCTTTGAATGAGGCAAGACTTTAAATGCCTGAGCTGAAGCTATTGGATCAGAACTGGATCGTGTTTTGGACCGCTCCCTGTCTGCATGTTGAGGTCCGGCTGAGCTCAGTCAGGTTCTCACCTGGCAACATGTCTTGGAGGAGAACCAACATCCTCAAGGTGGAAAGGAAGAACGGGATGAGGATCAGCAGCTGGACCAGAGTCTGGCTCAGAGAAAACGGAGCGACGCAGTGACCCACTGGAAACAGTGACCAACTGGATCAGAACAAGTAAAGGTTTCAGCCGAGTCGCTGAAGAACCAGAGAACCAAAGACTGACCTGTGAACACAAGTCCAAGGATCAGAACCAGCAGAACTCCCAGACCTGAAACAGGAGGAGGTAGGGCTATTACTGCAGGTAGAACCAGGAGCAGAACCAGCAATTTGTGAAGGGTTGGAGGAGTGCAGGACTCACCTAGCAGCACACAGTCGAGCTTCATCATATCTGAACCCAGATGAGTATGAGGTTCACCACTTCCCCTTGACCAGAAACAGAATCGAAGTGCAGCAGGAAGTTGCTGAGATGAAGGCGTGAAAAACAAAGCCTTCTCTGTTCAAACATCTTCAGTTCTCATAAACATAAAAGTGACTAACTGAACAGAAAATGACAAACAATGACAAACTGTTCATTCAACATCAGATCTCTCCTCAAACACTTTTCTAGTTAATGTCTTGATCGGTGAGAATAAACCTCTCCATTGGCTGCCATCTTATCGTGGTGGAGGGGTTTCAGTGTCCCAGTGATTCCAGGAGCTATGCTGCAGGGGGCTTCATGCCCCTGGTAAGGTCACCCTGGTAAGGTCTGCCTTGTATTCTAGGTGAGGAACAGGACAATTCGCAGCTCAAATACCTCTTATGATGAGCAAGATTGTTGGATTCAGAATTCCCTCACCCAGACGTGGGTCACCGGGGCCCCAGCCTGGAGCCAGGCTGGAGATTGCAGAGAAGAATAAAAAGCTAAATTCGCGCTACAATCTTTGCCTCACTTGGTTACATCCGTAAGGTTGACCAGTTAACCAGAAATGGGAAAAACTGAAAGAAACTCTACAGGGGAGAGAGCTGGGTGGAAGGCATGTTGTACATGATGGAAAAGATGTAAAATGACAATTTTATATATTAAGTTTCACTTCTTCCTCTTTCTTGTCTGAGAAGGACCTCACTGCAGCAAATGGAAAGCTGCAGGGATGGACCACATGGCAGTCTCCTACCTTATTTGGAAATGGAGCCATTACACTCCAGAAGTGGTAAAACAACTCATACAATCACGTCAAGGTTGTGACTTTCAGTTTAATCGGCTGCTAACAAAATTGTAAAGTAAATAAATAAACGACGCCTTGTCATTCTCTATGTATGGATTCTACAGGTTTAGATCTATGGTCTATGTTACAATTCAACCATTCCTAGGGGCCCCTGAATGTCTGAAGGGCCCTACAAGCAGCTGCTGAGTTTTCTTTGCCTTCATGTCTCAGTCTTATAATTCTAGATCTCATCAAACAATTATATAGAGTTAAACCCCTTTGAGCTTTTTTGATCTAAATCAGTCTGCAGCCAAGATGTTCTAGAGGTTGAATAGATATTATTATTAGGGTTTAATTAGTAAAATGGCAGCAAATTTGCTTATTTTATAACTTCATAACCTTTGACCTTCTCTCCTCTGGTCTGTTTAACAGCTACAGCTTCAGATCAACTCAGCCCTCCAGGACCGCCAGCAGCAGAAACAGCAACTTTATTCCTGTTGGTAAAATATAGACTACGTTTGCTTTGCATTGTCCCCACATGATGGTAATAATATAGTAGGATCCAATTAAATTCTTGATTAATATGGGTTGTTGTTATGTTATTGTACGGTGTTTTAAGATCTTGTTCAATGTTCCCCATTTTAATTTTGAGCCCCTGCCCCTCCAAAGGTCTCTGCACGGCCCTGAAGAGGAGGGAAGCTGTCTGATAACTGGGCTCGAAGTTTAGACTTCCTGACAGGCCCGGCAGCATTGGTGTGTTTTGGGTGGCATTGCTCACCCACGGAGTCAGCCGTGCCCCCGCTGGACTGGAAGCTGTTAGTTGTTTTTACCTCAGCGTGGCCGACTCTCTGTTATTCTATATCGATTTGATACAGTAGGAGCTTCCACAGTTCCAGTATCGGCGCCTTCTGTCACTTTTTTTCAGCCATTAAAACTGTTTAAAAACTGGCTTTTTGTAAAGTCCTGTTCGACAGATGACTGGATAAAAGAAATTTATAGTTGCTAAATTTTGGTGACTCAAACATACTATCAACAGTCTTTGAGGATTTGGAAATGGTTGCTCTTTATTTGCCAAAGTTATGAGGGGAAAGAAGAGTTCTTGCATGCAGAGTCGGCACAATTGTAACCATGGAGACAAGGGCAGTGGGTAGAAACTCAGACACATACTAACCAACATTGTGAATTATTGTGATCAGCTAATGTATCACTAGATGGCGTACTTTAGCTAAAAAACCCTCCAGGACTCCCTTTGTAAGTAGCATTGAGGTTAAATGAGAGCCTGTTGCTTTTGTAGAGATCTGTGCATTTTTAATGCAGAAACTATCAATGCCTTTTTTTAGTTTTGCATACAGTTTCTTTGTACATTTAACACAAAACTTGTGCAATAGATGCTGAGCTGCAACAAATGTGATTCTTGAAGAAATGAAAAGGTTTAAACTCAGAGGGCAGCCTTTCTGTGGATGCTGTGGTCAGACTGCCCAAAAAGAGAGACGATTAAGTCGTAACCCTCAGAGGCATGAAGATTTTTTTTTTTTTTTTGCAGTCTGTCTTTGGGAATGGACCGACGTATGTCGTCATGGTTTTATTTACTCGTGTTCCGGTGTGTGGAAGAATATAAAGTGAGTCGATATGCAAAGGCGGTTTTTCGTCGAGAGTGAATGTTTAACTTTACAGAAACTGGCTCCACATGGAAGGAGCACACAAGTGGGATCAACCTCTCCTTCAAGCTCATAATAACCTCTTCCCTCCCAGGTCGCAGCACATTTTAGTGTGTGTGTCGAGTCAGTAATTCAGTGCAGGATATTTGTATGAAATGTTGCACGCTGGGAAGGTGCCGCTCAGCGCAGAGTGAGTAGTTGAGCAGGACGTGATAATGTCTGTGGAGGGGTGTGGTGTGTTCACAGGAGGCTCTAAAGGATCATGTTGCTACAAATAGGTTCACATCTGTGAGTCAGAGTTTCTGCTTTGGTGTGTTTGTCCATCCGTTGGTATGATTTTTTTTATTTTTTCATGGAGGACGGCCATGAAACAGAAAACTGCCCAAATGGCCCCACAGGATGAATGTGGTGCTTAGCTAAAAGTCAAACACTGAAACTGATTGACAGGAAACTCAGAGACTCTTTCCACCCTGCAGGTTTAATACCTGAGGTGACAGAGGTCAGGCCTGGTTTCCTGCTTCTTACCGAAGCTGAAGAGGGTCGTCAAAAAAGGCTCAACGCACAAGTTACAAAGAGCTGTTCAGTAAATACGACTCGAAAAGAAGAAATACAAGATGTAAAAACATTAATAAACTAATTTTACTTACCCGGTGTGTTGAGGGCAAAACTAAATGCTAATGTGCCTGTAGCTGCATTATGATAACATCCTATTACCTGATAAAATGCAAAGAAAACCTATCAAGTTTTATTAAAACATTTTACAGTAAAGTTTAGCATGAAACTGCACTGAGTGCACTGGGGATGTGAGCAGGGTGTAGTTGGTTGTTAAGACACCTTGATTAAGGTAAGATGTGTGAAGTAACACCTTTATGGCAGCCAGAGATTTCTTGGGGTTTTGTAATGCCTGACTCACAAAATAACTAGATCTGCTCAGAAATATCCACATTTCCAACACGACGCCACTGCAAAATGCAACAACTGCAGGTTGAGCCGTTGGTTTTGATTTGCCCCTTCAAGCATATTGAGCTCAATTTAAAATTATTGTGAGTTGAATGAGTGGTTTGAGTGTCAGAAGCAACACAGTGGGATCCCACAAAGACCAACAGACGAGAAGCGAGCAATGTCCCAGTAGTTAGAGCTCTGGGCACAAGATTAAACCCATGCTGTGATTTAAACAAAAAAGATGAAATTTGGAAGTGTTTAGTTTAAAAAAGCTAAACAAACCCAAGAAGTAATATTACTCTTAGTAAACTATCAAGTCTCAAGTTTTTGGCATTCTTTAGCTGCTAGTCGCCGACTCTATAAATTGGTCCACACACATATTCTTCAATGTGTGTAAGGTCAGTCGCCTATAAGCCAGCTGAAACTTTAACTTGTTGGAGCTTGGCTGCTCCATTAAACAGTTCCTCAATCAAAGCCTGGTGTCTCCTGGTTGTTTCGAAAGCGTCCCAAAGACACATCATTAGTCTGACTTTGTGCCCACGACTCACTCTCTTCTCATCTGTCCAATGAAAGCAATAAATGCTCCTTCCTATCTGAATGTGAAGCTTCTAAGATATTTTCTCTGGGCATGGTGACCTTCACTCACTGGTTAGCCTGTCTGTTGGTTGTTCTTGACTCCCTTTGACTATTTTGATGAGGGCAAAACTCATCAAACGAGTTCAGACAGTTCCTTCAGAAATGTATTTTCAAGCACTGGATGAACAATATAAATCATAAGCTAGATAAAAATGTATTAAGGTGGCTCCTATTAAAACGAAAATATTCAGCAAATCCAGTTTTGAAACCTACTGAATCCACACACAACAATAGATGTTTGCCTAATGGTAAATATAAATCCAATCAATCCCACAGCTTTGAAGCAACAGGTCATGAGAGTTTTTAGCTTTCCTTCCTGAAGCAGGGAGAAACTGCAGTGCTAGCACTAGCTTGAACAAAACCCAGACAAAAAGAAGTGAAAACCAGGCTTCAGCTGAAATATTTCATTTCCTGTTAGTCATTCTAATGGTTAACTGGAGACCATTAGTTACTAGAATGGCTAATGAACAAAAATCTGCTGCACCTTGTGTAAACTAACTAAGTGTTCATGTTGTTCTGGCTGTAAACCACCAGAAGTGGCAGCTGACCATGGAAAATCAGTTCAACACTGGGTAGATGTTCATTTAAGCTTGTTTTCTTTTGTCTTTATGACAATGTATTAGTTATATCTTATATAAGAGTTGAGAAATTTAAGCTCTTCAGACAGAGTTTAGCTGGGAAGTTGGCGAAATCAAAGCTAAGAGCAGAAAAAGAGCAAGTTCAAGAGAACAGGGCAGTAATTGTTTTACGTTCGTTCAACATGGATAAAATAACAAGTAGCCATAACCAATGAAGAGAACAAGAAACAATGTAAATGTTAGTTGATTTATGAGAACAAAACTAATGGGAATCGTGCCGCCAACAATGAAACCCAAAGCTGCTTCTTGTCGGCAAAATATGTGCAAGAAGCCGTGACGGACCTCAAAGCCAGAACAAAGTACTCTGACACAACTTACAACAAATGAGGCAACAACTCGATTGTGAAAGACAGTCCACTTTTTTTTCCCACTGCAAGATGAAACTGATGTCAGCTTAACACCATGTGCATTTGGGCTACGTTAGTGCTCAGGTGCAAAAATCCAGACTGTCAGGAAGTCAAAGACAATAGAAGAGATTCATTCAATAGTAGTGACACATGTAATACTACTCATGACTGTAAACAAACACAGGAATATTTTGATGTATCCATGGGAACTATTTATTTTTTGTAGCCTGGAGACGACTGCACCATTACAGACTGGAATAATGTAATTATTAAATTATAGTGAAGCCAATTTAGATGTTCTAATTTACTCTTTTAAGTAATTTTAAAATCTAACCGTAGTCTGATTGCCTGTATTTATTTTTTTCCTATGAGATCGCATCAGTTCACTGTTCTGGTTTTATTTGTATTCCTTAATGATTTAACCTGAGGGTATTTTAAATAAAACTCCCTCTCACTTCCTGCTTCAATGTACAGATTACGACTGAAACCAGAATCATGGCTGGTGCCGTGGGAAGTGAGGCCTGCAGAACTTTAGATATTGTTCTGGGATGCGGAGGTCGGGGTAATGGAGGGGGGTCTGATATGTCTCCAGTATGGCCGTTTTCCTACGTCTACTTCCTGCAGGACAAAGAACCAGGCCACAAAGCTGAATTCTTCTTCAACTGGTTTCCTGAACATGACAATGAGTTCACTGGTCTCCACTGGCAGCTGCTGGTCTCCGCAGTCACAGAACAGTGTTGGATCTGTGCTACAATAATTTAAGGTAGTTCTGAAAGCTGAAGGGAGTTTGACCAGGTAACTGGTCAAACTCCAGTTACGGACCAAATAACAATCTGCCCAGGGAGAGCAGATTGTTTTAGTTTAAGGAGGTTGACTTGTGCAGGGATCTGCAATATGTGGCTCTGGAGCCGCCAGTGGCTCTTTGGACTTTCTGCAATGGTTCTTGGTAACTGAATTAACGTGATAATGAAACTAATGCTTTTAAACATAAGTAATTAAATGTTTAAGTCTAATCTGTAACAAAATACAGATTGCTTTTTGTACATTGAATAACTGGATTGAATTTCCACAATGATGCTAAAAGAACCAGTAACTTCTTTTTAGATGTTTAATTTCATTTTTTTTTTTGAAAGCTGGAAACTACAAATATATTTTTCCACAATATTAACATCCTTAGCAAAAAATGCATCCATCTTCTTTTTGCAAAGGTTTTTTGTTTTTATTATTATTATTTAAAATCTCCAAATAGAAATAAAGTGGCAGTTCCTTAGTTATCAGAAACTTTTCTCAAAAGTTTACATGAAGTTTTCTGACTCTAAACGAGCTTTATTTAGCACAAAAGCCATAAATGGCTCTTTTTACTGGAAAAGTTTTAGACTCCTGAACAAGAAAAATGGGGCAGCAGAGTTTCCTCCGTGCATCACATCCACCTCACGACTCTGAGTCTTACAAGTTAACAGAAACGTTCCCTACACACCTTAAAGCTGAAAGCAGGAGATTTAGACCTGGCCAGCATGAATGGAAGAGTTAACTCTCATTGTCCTCAGTAATCTGCTTCATAGCGCCACCCTACTGCACTCAGTCATTAATCATAATTTACTTCCTTTTCAACTGTTGGTGTATAAAAGAAAGTTTTTCTTTCTCCACACAATGATAGTTACAGCACAGTGAACTGCAATTAACGTTAATTTGCGCCATTGTGTCATTCACATGACAAATCTTGCTCTGTGAAAATTGGTCCTCCTGGTTTTGCTGTCTCCATTTATTCAGATTAAATAACGTTTTTATAAAATACATCTCATCTATTTCATCTCTAAAGCAGGACATTAATCTCTGAGAGCAAATGTTGAAACATGACAACATTTTATTCAACATCCTGAATAAGATTTTATTCAGGATGGATAAAAGCTTAATATGATTTATTAAACTGTCACCGCTGTTTATTTAAAGTTAGAGCCACAATCCACAGACATGTCTGCTGAGATAGACGAGGAAAGAGTCCAAATCTCTGAAAATGTTTGCAGTGATAGTGGAGAGTTGGTGTGGGTGTCTTCTGAGATTTTACTCCACAGTGACTCACGAGGTTGTTTCAGGTGAAAACGCCCATCTACGCTGACTGGCCCAAGAAGACATGAGCTTCTCCACTTCATTAAGATCAGTCATTGTCATGTCATTACAAATGAGGTCTTTGTCTCTACCTGCCGGTTTCTCAGCACTTGTGTCAGCGCCGGTTCTCACAGTGACTCAGTTACAGTTTTGGCATAATTCAAATAACATTGTCAGCAGACTCTGAGGAAGCTAGAAAAAGTCTCCTCTGCCTCAACAACACCCAGTGGACACAACTGCACCTCCCGTCATTTGTGTGTCTCTGTTGACCTCTGAGCTGCTAGAGGGAGGTCTTTTGTTCTTCACGGGGATCCTAGAGGAGTCCTGCTTTTCATATGTGAGTTCTGACAGGATTATACGTATCAACGGTGATTAGGAGCTACACAAATAAAACATTTTTCTCTCTCTCTCTCTAGTCTAGTCTAGTCAATGGCATCCAGAGATTCTCATGCTGAACATTTTGGTTTGTAAATTGTGAAAGGTTTCAACTCCTCAAACCACAAACAACAATATTTCACTTTGTTTAAAGAGAGGGCCTTAAACAAAGGAAACTAAAACACTGAAAGGAATGGTTTGGAATAATAAGACATGATAAGACATGTGGATCTTACTGAAATGGAACAGTTTTCGATTCCTTTTACACGACACAAAATAACTCAGCTGCCTGAGAGTATGTTTTTCTCTCTTCTTATATTATTATAGCATTGATCAAAGAATCAGCCAAACGGGCAGAAGGAAAATGACTCGACATGCAGCCGGAGCTGCTACAATGGTCCAGTCAAAGTCCAGTCCTAAATACAATTGAGAATCTGTGGCCAGGTTGTTCATAAGTGCAATCAATCTAAGCTGACTCAGCTTTTTGCAAAGAAGACTAATATAAATCCCAAAAGTTCAAAGCAGGTTGAACAATCATTAAAAAAAAAACCTCAGCATAAGATTGTTCAACACAGCGACGCTTTTCTTGAAAACACACGTGTCCTTTTTCTCTTACGTCACATTCAGGCACTACTTAGGATTGATCTCTCATATAAAATCCCAACAGAATCCCACTGAATTGATCAAATTTGATTTCTTTTTACCCAAAACATCTGCACCCATTCATCAGATGATGCTGCAGAAACATAATTGTGTTGTTAAAGTCCAGTGTGTTTGCTGCAGAGTGCAGTTTAAAGAGCCACAGCACAAAGATCAAGGACATCTGAGCTGAAACAAAGGTCTGATTATGGTTGTAAAGTGTTTATAAACACAGTGGGATTCATTTCAAAGCAGCTCTCTTTGGGAATTCTGCGAGTGTTTATAGAGAAACAATCATCCCAGCAACGGTAAAATAATGGTTGAGGCTCAATCTTCGTAAAGTTAAACATGAAATCCAGTGTCAGTGGAAGCGGTTCAAGAAAAATGCTCTTCAGAAACACAGAGCACATCGATAGTGGAGTTTACACAACTGGATATTGGTCTGACTTTCAGTAAGTCTTGGAAATCCTGCTGTCTTTACAGTTTTCACAAAATAAAATCTGTTTCAGAGTCTTCCATAAGAACCACTATTGGCAGCAAGAAGTTTCTACAGGAACTTAAAGACACTTTGAGAAGAAGAAGACATGTTTTTCTTCTTCTTTGACCTTTATTAAACCAGGATAAAACTCCTTCAGGTTAAAGGTCATTTTTACAAGAGTATCCTAAAACAGTTAGTGACAAAAACACAGCACAGTATCATGAACATCGTTGTTGTTATTCATCTCTTATATTTCGTCATCAAACAGAAGGTTTTTTTCAGTGAAGTATCTGGACGTCACAAAATACTGAGGACAGAAATGTCCAGGCAAAGAAAGAAAGAAAAAAGTAGATTTTGGTTAGTCTTAGACCAAAGCTTTCAGTGTAAGAAAAACTATGTTAATATTAAATTTAAACGTAGCAGGTTGTCAATGCAGAGGAGCTGGTACTGGTCCAGTATAGTTCTGGTGATCTGGGGAATTTTAAACTCAAAATGTTTTGGCAGTGCTGATATTTCTGGAACTGAGTTAGAAATCAGTTGTGATTTTTTTTGTGTGTTTTTGAATTGATCTTGCTTGATCCAATGGGGAATCTGAAACCTACTGATGAATACTGCAGCATGTTTATTTGGAGCAGGAAGAAGGTGGAGGAAGTGAGAGGGAGGTCGCGTCTGGGAAGGATTCTTTTACAGATTAGAAAGATGATGATGCAGAAAAATGAAAGTGAGTTAGAAATCTTCATAATTTTACAGCATTTATAAGACTAAATAATGACATTTTGACAAACCTCTTCATATGGCGTGTACATAAGAACCAGCAGAGTCGTGATCTCAGACTTAATCCACAGAGTTTAC
This sequence comes from Poeciliopsis retropinna, assembly GCA_010277075.1. NCBI lineage: Eukaryota > Metazoa > Chordata > Actinopteri > Cyprinodontiformes > Poeciliidae > Poeciliopsis > Poeciliopsis retropinna. The sequence continues at coordinate 5,454,226 of VMRM01000013.1, forward strand.
TCACCTTTCTACTTAAAGCAGGTTCCTGTGGTCTTATGGACATTTTTGTGCGTTGTTCTCTTTAAACTTTTAGAATTATAATGTCTGCGACAGACTGGCGACCTGTCCAGGGTGTATCCCGCCTTTTTTAAAATGGTTGGTTTTTAGTTTCTTCTCTAAATGAAAGTGTAGTTTTTGCCTCAGTTTGCTCCTTTCACATAATGACCCATATAGAAAGAGATTTTATTTGCCTCGCGTGAATTAAACAACCTTTGTATGCATCTACAATGTAGATCCTAAAATAGATTTTAGAATTGTGCATTCATTTAGCATTAAGCAATACAGAACATATTGCACTAAAGCACCATTCATGTCACCGAAAGCACATCGATCTGCAGCATGTGCCACACTTTGCATGGAATCTATTTTCATTCGGCCTCAAAATTTGACTAACATATTCAGACGGCGCTGCTTGTGAGAACTCAACTGTCTGCATCAGTCACCTCTGACTCGTTGCTGACTCGTTATCTGGCCATACAAGTTAGTGAGTGTTACTGCTGCAGCAAGCTGTAGTAACACTTCGCTTTTTCTACTAAAGTCAACTTTCAATGTTACTGTTATTGCAATCCAGTTTTCTAGTTTGTCATCCATCATATTGGCGAGTCAGTTTCTAGTTGTCCTTACTGTTGACCAGTCAAAAAATAGTAAATTATTCAGATATTAGGCCTGCAGCACAACATAAAGAGAGACCTGTTTGTTTTGTTTGGTTAACCTGATACAACGGACAACCATTAAATTATGGATAGATCAGCAAATCAAATGTTTTTTTTTTTATGGATGATAAGCGTCACATAAAGCTGTTCCCGTAAAGTGTTGGAAGAAAGTGTTGCAGTGAGGTGTGTTGGTCACATCACCTGTACAATAGGGCGGACCTGCTTCAGGCTTAAGTGGCTTTAAGTGCTTGGTGAAAGGTTTCACACCCACCAAACGTTTTGCAGAACTTGTCACACAGCAAACACAGACATTGCTTCAGACAATTTACTTGGACTTTTTGCAACAGGTCAGCAAAGGTCAGTAAAGTGGAAGAAAAATTGATAGTTTTCTTACTGGTGTAAAAAATAAAATTGGAAACATGTCCTGTTTACTACTATCCATCCCTCTTTGTTTTGATACTCTCAGTGCAACCACATACGTTCACTAGTAAGAACCCAACAGTTTGTAATGCAAGTTAAATCTAAATCCAGTTGTGAGGCCAGAGGCCTGGCAGAGGAAATTGGTGAACAAATGGCATCACAGGGACCAGAAAACTCAGAAAACAGGTCAGGAAAAAGGTTAAAAGTAGAAAACAGTAACCCAAGCTTTCAAAAGAGAGCAGTTCAGTTCAACATTCAAAACCGAAAACATACCAAGACTTGAATGTTCATCTAAACTGACAGACTGAGCAGCATAGCATTACTTAGATAAGCAGCCAAGAGGTCTGTAGTGACTCTGGAGGAGCTGCAGAGATCCACAACTCAAGTGGAAAACTCTGTTTGCAAGACAACTATCAGCCTTGCACTACACCAATCTGACATTTCTAAAAGAAAGAGAAGAAAAAAATCTATTATTTAAAAAAAGGCTTGGTCTGCAGTTTTCCATTAGGTAACAAAGAAGACAGAGAAAAGATGGAAGAATGTGTGCTTGTCAGATATGATCAAATCAAACAGCGCCAATCACTCTGAATGCACCAACCACATCACAAAACATGGCGGTGGCAGCTGAAGGGATTTCTTTCTTTTGCAGAGACAAACAAGCTGGTCAGAGGAGATGAGAAGGTGGGTACAGCACAGGCTCATCCAGGGAAATGACAAAAGGTTTGAGGGTTATGAATCCTGCAGGACAATGTAAAGTTTAGAGCTAAATGTCTCATTTATTTGGTGTAAGTGCAAATATTATCATCGCAGGATTTTAGCTTTAAAACCTCTATGCAAAAGCTGCTGCTCTCTAAAGCACAGTAGGTCATTTATTTAAAGAGTGAACTCGGCCTTAAAAAGTTTCTCTTTCGGGTCGGAGTAAGTCAATACATACCAGAAACAAATCGTTGTCCCAAAACTATCAGTGGGTCTTTAGGTGGACTAGATAAAGCAAGTTAACAAAGATTGATGAAACCTTGCTGGCTGTACAGAAGAAAATATGCCTGTTCTCCTCATGACTCCGGGTTGACCCCTGTTGGCTGCATCATCCCACCCCCAGCCTGACGCCAGATGTTTCTCCGCAACAGAAACTGGCCAGAGCCCAACATGGAGATAAAGATAACTCTCTCTCTCTTTCTCACACATGCATACACAAACAGAAGTGGAGAGGCTCACAACTCAAGCCAAAACCATTGAAAATGGACGGTGAATATATGAAAATGAACATAGGATGTACTGGGCTGAGAGGGGGATGTTGTGTATGACACAGTGAGAAGGTGAAGAGTTGCCTTGATTGAAAGCACACAAAAAAAAACAATGTTTTCCAGTGTAGGCTGGAAAAACTTCACTCAGGCCACAATCAATCAAACACTCATTGACTGCCTGTTCCTTTTGTCAGACACACTGTGGTCGGACTAAGATAAAACAAGCAGCTAATCAAACATCAGTGGTCTGTAATGCTGTGCTCCTCGCCCATTTACGTGTCTTTTGTCTCCGGGTGACAGAAACTTTACAGTATATTGCTGGCGTGTTTGCATCGCTTTCATAAATTATAGATGCACACAAGAGATTCATCAGCATTTTATGTCTTGAAAAACTGCAGTGAGACTGGATGTTTAACTTTAGATTTCCTGAGCTGTCTCTGGAGTTCATCATCGTCCTGATGATGACTTCCTAACAGCCAGAGAGACATTTTGCATTCTGCTTAGTGTTACTGTTGACTAACGGCGGGCCACTAAGACAGTAAATCTACACCTCCTCTATTTGCACAGAGACGCCAAATGACTGGCATGATCAAGTCGAAGCCTGCAGGTATTTGGGAATGCCTCATACATGCATGGAGACAGCAGCACATGCAGAAATACTAGCTGAGACCCAAACCGGCAGAACCCTCTCACACATTCCACAATGGTTTCCTCACAGGAGTGGAAAGAAACCAAACCCTGGCCTTTAAAAGAAAACAAATGGTGGTTCTGCCAAGCCCAGGGATAAAGTAGTGAGGAAACCTCCCTCATTTCGCTCTGTCCCCTCCTCCCTGCTCCAGTCCAGTCCCGCCTCCAGCCTGCACTATATCAACAGCCTGCCTCCACTATCAAACTCCACAGAGCCGCTCAGTCCACAACTGCCTAACGGTCCTCTCTCCTCTTGTCGTCTCCTGACCAGCAGACAGCCAGCCATCATGTTTCACCAGCAGAGCTTCGGCAGCGGCCCCTCGGTCATCACCAAACAGACCCGCAGCTACACGTCCAGCGTTGCCCCCCACAAGGCCCACAGCGTGTCCGGCCTCAGCTTCAGGGGTGGCAACCGCATCTCCTGCTCCACTTCCAGGAAAATCTCCTCTGGGTTCGGCGGCATGGGAGGGGGTTTTGACCTGTCCAATGCCATGGACCAGAGCACCATCCATCTGAACGAGAAGGCCACCATGCAGAACCTGAACGACCGTCTGGCCAACTACCTGGAGAAGGTGCGCTCCCTGGAGGCGGCCAACGCCAAGCTGGAGCTGCAGATCAGAGAGTACTATGAGAAGAAGGGCCCAGCAGCACAGAGGGACTACAGCAACTACTGGGCCATCATCAATGAGCTGAAAGACAAGGTATGGAGAGTCGTGGCCTTTGCAAGTCAAATATTTGCACAGTTGTTAATGATTATGAGGTGGAGCTTTGATAGGATGCAGAACCTGATGTCCTGCAGAAGTTTTAGGCGTCTTAAAGACATGTTTTACATTTTCTGGGTCTTCAAAAGTTCATGCAGTACATAAGAAGTCAGAGTTGATGAAATATCTTTTTAGCTGCAGTTTCACCTGTAGATCAAAATCAAAAACAGTCTAAGGCATATGACTTTTAATGAACAGCTCAAAGAATCCCAAGTCTTCATCTGTTGCTTTCTCTCCAGATCAACGCTGCCACCATTGGAAATGCCAACATCCTGCTTCAGATTGATAACTCCAAACTGGCAGCAGATGACTTCAAAACCAAGTAAGGCAAAACTTTCAACTGAGGCCAAACAAGCACTCTTTACTGGTACCAACTGCTCCATGTTGATGATCTGGATTTCCACGACCTGATTAGATTCGAACACGAGTTGATGATGCGCCAGTCCGTCGAGGCCGACATCGCCAACCTCCGCCGCCTGCTGGACCAGACCACCCTGACCAAGGCCGACCTGGAGATGCAGATCGAAAGCCTGCAGGATGAGCTTGCCTACCTGAAGAAGAACCACGCAGAGGTGGCTAACACCGAACATCTCTTCTACAGCCCCAAACGGGGAAGCAGAACAGATCTAACCCGTGCCGTACCCTAAATCTTTCAGGAACTCGCAGCAATGCGCTCTCAGCTCACCGGCACAGTCAACGTTGAGGTGGACGCCGCACCTCAGCAAGACCTGAACAAAGTCCTGGAGGAGATCCGTGCCCAGTATGAAGCCATCACAGAGAAACACCGTCGGGAACAGGAGGCCTGGTTCAATGAGAAGGTGAGGAGAAGTTCCCACAAACAAACAAGTTAATGTAAATGTTTGGAGGCTCGTTCCCTCTGCAGTCTGTATTTAAACCTCACAATCATAGAGACTTAAGAATGTGTGTGTGTGTGTTTTTTTATCCAGTCGGCAGCCCTGAACAAGGAGGTGGCCATCAGCACAGAAACCATCCAGACGTCCAAGACAGAGATCAGTGACTTGCGACGCACACTCCAGGGTCTGGAGATCGAGCTGCAGTCCCAACTCAGCATGGTGAGCAAAAACCAGCCCCCCAAAGCACTGCCTTATCTGAGCAAAAATTTCCAGATCCAAGCCTGGTTGGGGCAAAATGAGGGAAGAGACAGAAGATAATGAAAGGAGGATAAGCTGGAGCGGAGGCTTTCCTGGAGGAATGAAGTTAACAGTGGGGAAGGGAGGAGTTCCTTCGCAGCAAGACGTTTCACAGACATCTGTTAAAATTTTGAAAGTTGTTAAAAAAAAAAAAGAGAAAGTTTGAGGAAAGCCAAAGGAATGCTGAAAACACTGAAATCCTGTGGGTTATCTGATCCTAGATGGTGTTAGTCACTCGCCACTCCCTGAAACAAACCTCCCTGCTGCAAACAGATAAATCCATGCAGAATCCCATTTAAACCCAGCAGCTGGGTTTAAATGGGATCTGTTTTTATCCTCTCATAAAGACAGAGGAGCTGCAAAGCAAACAGCCATACCTTTGTGTAGAAACCTGCTGCATCCAGGGTGTGGCTGCAGCAGAAGATAACTCAAAACAGCCAGAATCTCCAATGGGAAGACTTTAATATCCCGAGACTTCATCGCAAGAAGAGACAATAACAAATACCTTTCTGTTTATTTTTTATTTTTTCTTCTGTCCTGTAACAGAAAGGGGCTCTGGAAAACACGTTAGGAGAAACAGAGGCCCGCTACAGCTCCATGCTCTGCGGCTTCCAGAACACCATCAACATGCTGGAGGCAGAGCTCTCCAACGTGCGCGCTAGCATCGAACAGCAGGGCCAGGACTACAGGATGCTGCTGGACATCAAAACCAGACTGGAGCAGGAGATCGCCACCTACAGGAGACTGCTGGATTCAGAAGAGTCCAAGTAAACCAAGGTGCATTGATATTTGTTAAAATCTCTTTACAACAATTAAAGAAACATGTAATGTATCCTCATTGGATGTTTTCTTAAACTTCTCTCTCTTCTTGTCATCATTTCAGACCAACTGGCACAGGTAAGAGACACACACCTGCACAAACACTTTTTACGATAGCCTCGAACAAATTCTGTAGTAATTCTTCTCTGTTTCTTTGTCGCAGGAGGCTCAGTGTCCACAACTACAACTGTGCGTGAGATGGCCTGACTGGCAGGACAAGCTGTTCTCAGACTTACACACACACACACACACTATCTGTTTAATAAAAGCTGTTACAATGAGATGACAAAACTGTATGAAAAATTCCCGAAAAGAAAACCTTGGTGAATAAGAAGAAGATCCAATGTACAGTACTGTGTGTGTTCATGTAAGACTTGTTTGCCAAATAAAATCTGCTGGTTGAGATAAGAGTTGCTCTATTTTCTTTGACTTCACTTTGACACTGTTTTTCCATGACATAGTTTGGTGTTTATGCAGTCGCCATGGCAGCAGCTGCACTTTTTGGGGAGGTGGGATGTGGAGATTTTTTTTCTTTTTTTTTTTTTTTTTTTTTTGAGGAAATCTGTCTTACGTAATCAGGCTGCTGTCAGGAAAAGGGTGAACAATAGTCAAGAGTTGGAGTCTGGAAAGTATTAGGATCTGGAGGAAAGGCCACTCAGCTACTTTTTATTAGCAAAAAAGTTGCATGGCTTTACAAATATTCCCTCTCTCCAAACTATATCATATTCAGTCAAATTAGAACAACATATTTCAAAAATGTTGTCTTGGATTTTTATGTGATAGACAGACACAAAGTTGGTCATAATGTCTTGTAAAGCCACTGTTTCATTTTTTAAGTTAGAAAAGCTATCGACAACAACTTAACCCAAGAGTGGAAGTAATACTACCAAAAAAAAAAAAAAGATCATTTAAATGTCATTAATTGCATTTATTGAAAAGCTGGGGAAAACCTTAGCAGCATCATGCAATCATGAACTATGACTGATAGACCATCACACCACTACCATGTTTATAGACTAACCAACTCTATTGATCCCTTAATTAAAATCTCTCTGATAACATGAAGTATTGTAAAAGATCTCAAGAAGCAGTTTGTCCTGCATCAATCCGAAGAGCAGATAAGAAACAAAGTCATTGATGTCTGTCTCTATGGAAAAGGTCAATTAGGCAATTTCTTATGATTTGGGACACCAACGAACCACAGTTAGAGCCATTATACACAAAGGGCGAAAACATGGAAAAGTGATGAATCTCAGTCCAAGAATGCATCCATGACTCATCCGGAGGGTCACAAAAGAACCCAGAACCAGATCTGAAGTACTGCCGGCCTCACATGCTTCAGTTGAGGTCAGAGTTCATGTTTTAACAAAAAGAAAAAGACCAGCCTTCATGGAACAGCTCCAAGGCTAAAGCCACTATTGAACAAAAACTGAACAAAACTTTGTGTCATATTTGCCAAAAAAACCACCTTGATGATCCTGTTTCATACTTTTGGAGCAACATTTTGTGGATTGATGAAGGTGGAGATTTTTAGAATGTGTGTCTCATAACCTGTTGAATAAAACTAATGCAGCATTTCAGAAAAAGAAACATCAAGGTTGCCGTCAAACATGGTGGTGGTGTGATGGTCCAGCTTTGCTTCTTCGGGGTCCAGAGGACTTAATGGACCCATCAGCTCTGCTAGACAGAATAAAGGCTCTAACACGTCCACTTTACAATCCTACAAAGTGGACGTTGTAAGTCAAAATTTCTCCACAGTGATGCAGATTGATAGCCAGTTACCAAAAACTCAATGGCAGTCTTGGTCGACAAGGGGTGACGGGTTTAGGGGTAATTAGTTTTTGATGTGGATTAGGTTGATTTGGGAAACTTCTTTGTAAACTGCTTCTTAACTTTGTTCTAAATGTTTTTCTCAGATGATCTGATACATTTGAAGGGGGCAAAAACTTTATATGCCAGTCTGTAAAATCCCTTAAAATTAGATTACATTGCTAGTTGTAATGTGTTCACCTGTGGAAATCTTTAAGGAGTTGAGAACTTTTGCAAGACACTGTAAATGGCTAAAATAAAATTTAAAAAATGACCACATAGTTTGCCTGGAGTGTTTTTTTTTTTTTTTTAAGAAAGACACACCCAAATGGTTGACTAATCTTTGCCCCGGCAGCTTCTCAGCTCAGTAACATCAAGTCTTTCTAACTCCTGTCACCTAGAAACAAGAACCCGCACACACACACAGCTGAGGTCAGAAACCCGCGGGATGAAACAATGCAAACAGTGACTAACTAAACAAGAGAGTCATTGTGGAAACAGGTGTTATCAATGCAGGATTCTGACTTGCATTGATAACACCTCATATTAACTTAGATTGATGCCAAAACACCAGAGAGCCACTCTGGGCGGACAGCCTCTTCTGAAGCTGATGGACTATGTTTCCCTTGTGCAAGCCTGGCCTGAAATTACAGAGAAATCCTTTGAGGGGTTCGAAATTCTCAACTGATGGAGTAATAATAGACAATAGATCTCACTGCAGTTTTTAATTCCCTCAGAGGTGCTTCATGTAGTCGTGTCAGGAGCACATCAGCGCCTCTTTCACACGAAATGCAAAGTACTTTAACTTATCTTTCTGGTTTTGTAGGTAAATCCAGGGTAAAGGTCATAAAAGATGAGTCCATTTTTCCTGGACTGCTGTTTTTCAGGCCAAGCCGCTTGCTGAAATATGCTGCGTTTCCTTTTTACGTCAGTTTAACGCTAAACCCTCTCAGCCGTATTACCAGCATTCAAATAGTCACAGCGCCCTCTTGACCTGTAACTCTGTGACCTTCTTACACTGTAACAGTGCATCCCCATAAACCAGTAACACATTCTGTTGGGCGCCATCTTGTGGCTCCGCTTGGGTGGGTCACTGGTGGAGGGGTTGTCTCGTGTGGCGGTCTGGCGCTTGGGTCTTGTTGCATCTGCCAGCAAGCAGTAAATTGATGATTTGACCTGATGGGCGACGGGGTTGAAGTCTTTCGGTGGGTCGTATTCTTTTCCTGGAATTTATGGTGCGAGGATTGCCAAGTGGGTGAAGGTTGGTGGAACCACATTCAAATTGCCATTTTATGTCGACCTTGTGTCTTTACTCACAAAAGCTATGTTTTATGAAGGCTGTAGTCCCAAAGCAGTTGCTCTCATTGAAAAATTCTCAAGCTTTCATTGTCAGAAAGCAAAACACATGTGGAAATCCTTCCTTTTAGTCTATTTCTGAATCTGCCATCACTTTTAACCCTCTGTTTACCATCAACTTGGCAGAAGATAGAATATGACTTGAGTTCATTTATTTTGCACTGATTTTTTTTCCTTTTTAACTCTTAAAAACAAACTATAAAAATGCATCACGCAAAGACAGAATACAATAGAAATACTCCTAGTTGAACAGAAATATTGAAAGTTGAAGTTGGTTTTGAAAAGGGGTCAGAAGCACAAATTTCCCACACCTTTTAAATAATTTCTTAACTGCAGGAACAATAAAATAAACGGAGGCTACCTGAGCACACTTGTGGTCAAAAGAGGGTAAAACGCCATAACAGTCATTCCAAATAAAACCCAGACTCCATTTAATTATATTAGATGACAAAATCTTTAATCACATAATCGGAAAGGTAAAACTTAGCGTCGTAACAGCTTCTCCTGACACTATGAGCGCAACATAAACTCAGTTTAATTTGTTTCTATTAAAGGTCGGGGCTGGAGTTTACAGTTCCAATGTTTTAATGCAAAACAAAGTCAAAGGCAGAGTCAGGTTTAAAGTAGGGACAGACATAGCCTGCATTACCAGTATTGATTCATAAAAGATGATAAAAACTGGTCACAATGTGACTACTGCTGACGCAGTCACCCAGCAGTCACTCAGAACCACCTAGGGGTGAAATATACAGGGAATCATTCATTAATGTCATCAAGATATTTATTTAAAAACACTCAAAAATGTGAGCTTTATTATGCAATGAGTTACTAGACAACGCTGGTTAACCAGGAAGTGGGATTGTTCCTAGTAAGAACACATATATAAAGAGAAATAATGTGTAATTCCATTGTTATGTGTGGCATCAGAGCGAGAACCAAACCTCTTCAACATCTGGGCCACATTATTGATAAGAGAGTTTAATGTACACTGGAAGGACTATGATGCATCCTTTTTGGAAGAGGGCAATAGTCTCCAGATGCAGCTTCCACTGTAGACTCAGATATCTGTAAGGTCTATTGAACAGCAAGATGGAAAAGTACAGAAAAAACGAACATGGTTACTACTTACAATATTGTCACAAAAAACATCTCCTACACTGTATTTCTTTAACTGGGCATCATTGCATGCCTTTCTTTTTCTGCTCTTTACTTTCTTTATGTGAACAATGTTTGGCCCCACGTTTCAATCTATTGCTTATGGAAAGCTTTCACTGCTTTAGGTGCATATGCCATGCTTCAAATAACCAGCTTTCTGATATTCAGCTTTTCGTTGCAATCAGTTTAGCATACTTTTTGAAATCAACTTACGTCAAATGATCTGATTTAGTCAAAGCAAAGTTTTCATGTGTCATCAAGGGAAAGTAGGAAATGGAAACACCCAACATGTCAGGAACAAAGGCAGCTTTGAGAGCCAGGTGTTTACAGGAGGGCAGGTGTGGTCTAATCCACAGACACCGAGTGGTGGCGTAATGCAGAGTACACCCACTTCTCCATCCTTAGTGATCTATCTGAGCTGGTGAAAGCTTGAAAAAGCCTATCCTTTTAGTTTGTAATGGTGAACATTTCATACGTCTCGTTCAACCCTGTGGCATGTCCTTAAGAATATCACCTTAAGGATTTGGTTATTTTCATTGACCAGAGATTGACTCAGTCATGTAACAAGTCAGGGCGGGTTACTGTGTGGCTCCATGATGAGGCAGAGCTTTAGCAAACCAGTACAAGGTGGGTCGGTCGAGCTTTACTCATCTTGCATTCCTTCCCATTTCTTCTCAACACTACAACATATTATCTCTAAATATGCAATAAAGTCATGATTATTTATTGCCAAGCCTTGCCCAGCAAGGCTTGGCAAGTTTGTTTGTCTAACATAATTCATTTACAGGGCACTTCAAAGTGCTTAACAGGTAACCATAGAAACAGACATTCAGACGTGATAGAGGTGAAAGGATAAAGTATGCTTTAGCCTTTATGGAAAGTAACAGTAACCAACAATATCTTCAGCCAACAGTTTCTGCACATCTCAGGCTTTAATGTTGATCATTGCAGAGTGAGAAGCAAAGAAAGATTATTCAAATCCTTGAAATAAATTTGTTTTTATATCCAATTTCATGATGCTCTACTCTCAGCTAAAAAAAAATCTCATTTGTTGTATTTTGTGCAGTTCTAAGTTTTTCCCACATCTCCTCTCCAGCTGATTCTGATTGCATATTCATGTAAACTTGCAAATACTAAGGAATGCATCAATAATACACTGAAGAAAAATATAAATGTCCCATGTCAAATAAAATAGTTTTATGAACATTTGAGTTATGCAATATATAGAGAAGCTCAAAATGTATTTTCAGTAATTACTGATCGGCATTGATAACATGGTGATATGGCCAATATGGCGGATTGACCTTTGAACATGATAGGGATCAGGTTGAGGAATTGGCTTTTCAATATCTAGTGTGTCCGCGACCTGCATCTCTCAGAGCAACGCAACACATTGATCAGATTGTCTATGGTGGCCCGTGGAAGGTTATTCCATTCCTCCTAGAGTGCCACATAGAGCTGATCCACATTGCCAGGAACTGGAACATTGTTCTGGACATGCCTATCCAGAACATCCCAAAGATTCTCTATTGGGGACATGTGTGGCGAATATGCAGGCCAGTCCAGAACGTCAATGTCCTCAGTTTGAAGGAATTCCATGCAGATGAGGGCAACAAGAGGTCGTGCTTTGTCATGTTGAAAGGTGATGTCATGCTAGCGCACAAACGGCACAACAATTGGGGTGAGAATCTCGTCCCGATATCTTTGTGCATTAAGGTTTCCTTCAATGAAGTGCAATGGTGTTCTATACCGGTATGTGATGCCTGACCACATCATAATGCCCCCACCTCCTTGAGCAAAGCTGGGCACAACATTTGCATCTGCAAACCGTTCACCATGTGTCGACACAACTGGAACCTGGATTGAACATCACTCTTCTCCAGCGTGTCAAGGGCCATCGGACATGTGCATTCACCTAAGCAAGTTGGCTTCCCGTAGGCGGTTACGGACAAGTCTGAGGTGTGATGCATCTGTTGTGCAGACCAACAGTCTCATCAGCTGGCTGTGTCGCTGGTCTCAGCCGATCCCGCAGACGGACGAGCCGGATGTGGCGATCTTGTGCTGGAGTGGTCCCATGTGGCCGACGAGGGTGAGGTCGATTTGCAGTCGTGCCAGTATGTTGGAAACTAACTCTTAAACAGCTTACGGTCCGATAACGGACATTGAGCCGTGCAGCTACTGCTCTGGTGGAAATCCCTGCATCCAACATGCCAAAGGCACGGTCCCGCATAACTTGCAACATCTGAGGCATTATGACTTGTGACAAAATTTGACATTTTGTGGTGGCCTTTTATTCTCCCCAATCCAAGGTTTGTCCAGCTGTTGCTCATTTTGTCTGATCGCCCATTAGACATGCACCACCCATGCACTGAGTAGAAAAACTACTCACTGAGTAAAGCTCACCGGCCGCAAGTTGGATTAAAAATTATACACAAATCAAGAGAAATATTACTTTTGCACAATAAGACGTCAGCAAATGGTCATTCACAGTTGTTAACTCCACCTGGCAACAATATTTGACATGGGGCGTTTATATTTTTGTTCAGTATAGTTCAGTCAAAATATTTTCCGATACACAATCTCTGCAACTCTTCCAGATTAACCACGGGCCTCTTGACTTCTCTTATTCATTTGCTCCTCTCCTCCTTGTTTAGGTGGACAGTCGTGTTTTGGTGCGGCCATGCTCAGCATTTTCAAATGATGGATTGGACGGTTCCACATCTTCCTCCTTGTCCCGTCTGCTGTGTCCCTTGGTCTCCAAGATTCTGTTTGTTCATGAATTTTCTCTAACAACCTTTTCTGACAACTTCAATTTTCCTCCCACTTAACCACCATGCGCTGCTTTGTGTTGGTCTGTCCCGATAAAACACATTTAAGGTCTGTGCTTCCAAATCGATAAAACGTGAAAAAGTTCGAGAGGCATAAACATCGCAATTGACTATTGTAATGAGTAACTATCTTGACATCTGCTGGTAGATATGCCGGGTATGCAAACGACGTAGTTTCTGCTGCCTTTTAGGACATTGAGTTTCACCAAGGGAAGCCAAACCTCAGTTTCACACTTGGCAACAATGTTGTTATGAATACCCTGACTAGTTATGAGCTGCAACATTTTTTTTTTTTTAGCTGTACTCTCATTTGATGTTGTATCACTCAGATTGTTGCCTTAAATAGAAAATCTTGAAGACGCAGATGAGAGGAGTGCAAAGGTTTATCTTCGAAAAGCCACTAAAATGATCTACAAAACCACTTGGAGCAATTACTAATGCTTTTATCACCCTTTTAAAGTCATACCGAGTGCTGCAGGGGCATAACTTGAACATTCACATGTTGCGTCGTGAGTTGTAGAGAAAGGATTTAAGGCTCTTTAAACGGAGCCAGATGATGCTTGTTTCAGAGTGAAGTTCAATAGACGGGAAATATTTTTGGATATTTATAATTATGATCCCAGGCTGGCGTAACCCTTATTATTGTATTTTGGAAAATAATCACTGGCAGCATGCAAATGATTTTATTTCATTTTTTGTTTGTTTTATCGCTTTTCTCAACTGTTCAGATGGCACTGTCTTTTCTTTGCATTAAATTGAGGTGTGACATAAGATAACAAAATAATAAAATGTTTTCTTCCCTAAGTGTAACAAATCAAAATTACTTTAACATTGCACTTAAATGACCTCATGCCTTTGCGTAGCTAACTATTCCTGAACCCTGACTCGGGGCCACATTTACATTAACCTCCTACAAGCCAAAAAAAACTGGTTGGACTTGGCCCCGTTAGACAGTGTAACAAAAAGCACCGGCATGTTTCAAACACTCACGGCTCTATCTGCTCCCCGAGAAGCTTCCTGCTTTTTGAGGCTAGCCCGGAGCCACAAGATGAAGTCATGAGAGTGGAAGAGAATCTGTTTGATGCCAAATATTTGACACATAACCAAAGTTCAGCCACAGTTCCTACATGCAATGTCTGTTTACTGTTGAAAAATGTAGTATTATGCACAGCCCTTTCAGGTTGCCATGAGTCAGTTCTCCAAGAATAAAAAGAAAATCATATCTGAAAAGACACAGGAAGGAAAAAAGTAGCTCAACAAACCCTTAAAAAACTTAATTTGACAAACTTCAGAGCAGAACCAACAGTATCTGAGGACAATGGCTAAGTTATGCTTCCAATCTAAACAGCTGGAATGCCAATCATTATGAACATTGATGTAGATGATAGGGTTTGTTTTTGATATGAGCGTTATGACTCATCGTCTCTGGCTGCATTATGTCACAAGTTGGAGGTGGTTGTTGCTAGGCCTCTTCTTTCTATTTGGAAAATTACACCAAAAAGTTCATGTTCTTTTCCCCCCCATTTTTCATGAACACAATCTTAAATGGAGACAATGAGTTGAAATTATTGAGACTCAAAATCTCTCCTGGTCTTTTTATACCCTCTTTTAATTCTTTTGAACCTAATATTGTGAATTGTCAGGGAAAGATGACGGTGCGCTGCTCACTAAGAGAGACAGACATTCATGCAATAATCACCACTGCTGTTGGAGCTACAGCCCCAAACATACTTTTGTTCACTGTCAAAAGTAACTAACAAAAACTAACATGATCCATCAGCTAACTGATGCTAAATCAAAGTAGTCCTGGCAACAACTGAGCTGCTTCCCAAATTGAAACAAAGGGAATTGATAGACATCTCCAGTGGATTTGTATTTTTGTGACGACAGTACATTTCTGTATACTGCAGTACACAGTATGATTAAATAGACTCCATAATAATGCATAACTTAAGGCAAATTACAGTCTTGCTTGCTGCCCTACTTAGCAAAGGTTTGACTCTACAGCAGGACAAAACGCTGAAACACAAAGTTGAGCTTTTACTGAATCTCATGTTTGAACTTTGATATATTTCTGTATCTGCCTTAAAAAAAAAAAACATTTCATACCCACTACGTTAGTCAGTCACTTACATGAACGTTTTTAACTTTAAAGCACCGGAAGTCAGACGAAAACAATTTTCTTTAAATGATTCCCATAGCACTTATGGTAGCCTATTTGTCAGTGTGGAATATAACCAGGTCACATTAACCTGTCTCATCAGTGAAATGTTTGCTTAAGCTAGTCATGTCTGCAAGAGTTAAGGAGGAGGCTGACGGCATGCTCATCCCCAGGAATGTTGATGTCACTGGGTCAAGAAGGAGATTAAACAGCTGGAAAAAGAAGAAGCAGTTTTCACTTGGATTGGAGTTGGGGAGGGGGTTTCTATTCTGGAGAAGTGTTAGATTAACTCACATGCTGGGAGGAATGCCTAGCCTCTTTGCTAAAAGGCGTCTGGCACCGTATGGCATCGGACCTCGATGTGAAACTCCCTGCTGCAGCAAAGAGTAGGAACAAATGAGAGGTAGAGACTGGAGCAAACCCACAATCAGGGCTTTTCAGCCGATGCCAAGCATAAAACAGTTATGGCCTTTCATACATTTTCATGCCCGCTGATCCTCCCAGCAGTGTATTCAAACCGTAAAAAATACACTTTTCATTCAGCACATTGTCTTCCATGGTCAGTTTTTTTTATTACCAGTCGTTGTTGGCATCACAGAGAGAGAGGGGAAGTTAACCGGTAGAGCTGGTTTAAAGAAACGCCCTTCATAAGACTACACTTGACTGCAGTAAACACCTCATGCTGCTGCAAGTCTGAGACAGCAGCTTTACACAATGCAAATTATAGTGCAGCAGAGTAACACTAAGACTGCACCAATTACCTGAGCCAATGTTTACCTGGGCACAGCATAAACTGCTTGTGTTATTTATTTATTTTTTATTATTATTTTTTAAAGTGCATCTGCTTAAATCTCTCCCAAGTCACAAAAAACCTGGAGTGGTATGAACTACTCCGTCTTAGTACAGAATCAGATCCTCTGTGAGGCCCGGTGAGGCAAACTTTCCCTCACAGAAATGCCACTGACTGTAAACACGTGGTATGACTGTATTTTTCCTAATTTTCCGAGTGTAGTCTAAATGTTGGCATAATGGCATTCACTGTAGCAGTTATATAAAGCAAGTTTCATGTTCTCCAAGTACGTTTCCGTAGTTTTTGCATTAAGAGAACAGAATAAATAGAGCGTTGAGGTCTTGGATGTTTTACCTCAACACCTAACAGAGAAATTCTCTCCCACCACGGCAATAACAGCGCCCCCAGCTGATAGACACAGAGCAGAGGCTGACTCTTGCAAGAGATAGAAATCCACATTTGCAGGACTGGAGCCATATTTGAACCACATTCAGACCCTCAAAGAGGCAGACGTTGCTTCTGATGACATCTTTTCCCTTGTTGGAAACTGTGCTGTGGACCTGCTAAGAGCAGCAACCATAGTCAACACAGTTTCTGGGGATTTTTTTTTTTTTTTGTAGCTTTTACTTGATTAATGCATCAGTTTTACAATAAAGTCTATAAGCTAAACCTGATGCAAATGTTTTGGCACTGCAGGTCCTGCTAAATGACCAAGAAACCAATGTAAGGTGACCACAATCAGGGATTTTAATTGGATGATGTGCAACAGGAAATCCCCAAAACACAACGCTACGCATTCAGTGTGTATGATTATTATCTGTACTGATTATTGAGCTGTGTTGGGTTGCAGTCTGGATCTATTTCCAGAACAAACTCAGCTGAAAGTTTCCGACATCGCGATACTGCCACCTGGAGGCCAATAGCTGAACTGTCCATCATTTTGAACCCGCTAAGAAATCAATCTATCCATCCCTCACCCTTGCCCCTAGTGGGGTCGGGAGTTGCTGGTGCCCATCTCCAGCTGCGTTCCGGGCGAGAGGTGGGGTCACCCTGGACAGGTCGTCAGTCTGTCACAGGGCAACACAGAAACAAACCATGCACACACACACTCACACCTAGGAAGAATTTGGAAAGACCATTTGACCTAACAGTCATGTTTTTGGACTGTGGGAGGAAGCCGGAGAACCCGGAGAGAACCCATGCATGCACAGGGAGAACATGCAAACACCGTACAGAAAGACCCCGGGCCGGAAATCAAACCCAGGACCTGCAAGGCAACAGTGCTACCAACTGCGCCACTGTGCAGCCTGCTGCTTAGAAATCATTTCACTTTATTCTAAGCTCACTAATTCACTGTTAACAGTAAAACTGAAAAGTATTCATTTGAGCAAGAGCAAGTTTTGTCAATGAGGAGAAATCATTGTTCAATTTAATTTAATCAATTTAATGTTCCAGTTTATGTGAGGGGGTTTGTTTGCAGATGCCACGACGTCCTGACAATACGAGACAGTTAATCAGTGAAAAAAATCTCCTCTTCCTCCCAGTGAAAAGCAACCAATCAAGGTCAGGAGTAGGGTCTTAGTGTTGTCAATCAACCTCATGTACATCCTGCTTAATATGCAAACGGCTGAGAAAAAGCTTACCGCTTCAGGAAAACCATCTATCCGTTGTCATTTGTGACCATGATAACTAGCCTGAGCCTTCATGGTAGAGGAGAGGTTGTAGCGTAGCACAGAGCAACCGGGAGAATCTGAGCAGCTGGTACACAGGGATGATTGATTGTGCCAAGACCCTCCCCCTGATTCTGATTGGTTGTTTCTGACAGAGCGGTGCATTTGTTCAGATAAAGAAGGCAAAAGAGCTTGATTTTTGATTATTTGTCTCTAATTATACTGGGACCCAAACTCAAAGTGTAACTCATTATACTCTGAATAGTAACAAATATTTGTTAGTTTAACAGAGCTTAGAATAAAGAATAAACTATTACCATACATGTACTAAAGGATTTTTCAGTGATTTTAAATCGTTGTGCAGCTTTAAGTGCTTGACATCATAGTCGTACTGCCAGGGGTTCAACATCTCTGACAGGCAAAAACATCTTGGTTGAAACATTTTCTGGATAAACATGTTATGTGCTTTCTTCCCCACTGACCTTTCCCCTCAATAAATACCATCAGGTCCTGAAGCTCCTCATTCCAGCAACAGGAAATGTTCTGGAGAACAATGACCTTTTCTTTTGACTTCCCAAAAGATACAATAAATCAGTTTTACACACCCCAACCATTATCTGAAGACTCCTGCTACTAAATTAGTCAGTTACAGATTGTTAAAACCAGTCAGTACGAGATACTTTCTATGTGTATGTTATATATGGGATGGAAAGGAACTTCTCTGTTACTTCCCACAGATGGCAGATTGACCTGGGAAGTTACAGGGCTTTCAAACGCGTCAAAGTCATTGTTGGTCCCCTTGAACCATCTTTGTATCGGTGCAGGATACATTGTTTCATGGAAAAACTCCCTCCCTCTAGTGGATACTGTTTCTATGCTGGGGTATATTTGGCTTTGTAACCATAACAGTGTTTAAACATGAAAACATCCTGGCTTCGTCCAATTGTGCACATTGTAAAAACACTGATCATATTAAGCAACCAAATGCCCCATTAATTCAAATGAAGAAAGCTGAAAAGTGATACATCAGACCAAGCTACAGCCAACTTTCCACATTCTAGTGATGATCAGAAGCACCCTGAAAAGTAAAAAAAAAACAAAAAAAAAAACACAAATTAAACAATTCTTTGCCTTTTTTTCCTAACTGAAGCAGAGCATTTCTTTTTTACCCCCAAATAGAGCAACATATGAACTAATCTTTGCTCCTCAGCTCAGTTTTCAGTCCTTGGATAACGAGAAGTTTAGAACAACCCACAAAAGATGTCATCCATCTTCTGATGGATGACGGTGCCAAACAGTTTCACTGACAGATGCTAAATCCAGTCCAGATTTCTTCACAGTGCTTCTGTGACTTCAGATGATGATGCTGGAAACCTCACAGGCAGAATTCATCCATGTGTACCTAGAACAGAGTCTATGAACTCTAAAGTATATTCCTGATATAACTTTAGAACGAACATTTACCGCATGGTTTAAGTTCAGCAAAGCAGAAATTATGTGTTGAAGTTGCACCTCTGTGAAGAAGCTTTTATCTCCTTATGAAATGGGGCCCGTTTTTTTGACACACTTACATGTTTCCGATCAAACAAATGTTAATGTCAACCAATAACATTTTCAGACAATTTCCTGCTCTATGCTTTGATGGAACAGCCAGAGGACTCCGACAGTGTTTACCAGTGAACAAAGCAAGGTTTATAAAGGCATGAATGAGTGTTTGATCTGTGTTTGAAGTGCAGTTCAATTAATTTATGTTCATAGTTCACCACCTAAACTATAAACTAAATTCACAGCTCCAACACTAAAACTACTTGCAAACGATCGCCAGGCCCACACAAACTTAGCAGTCAGTAAATGCACACTGATAGAAAGTGCCACCACTGTGTCTGCTTGATATAAAATATGTGAGCTACCCTCATGAACATTTGAATGCATTTATGCACAACGCTGCCAACGTATCCCCTTTGGCATTAATCAGAGCAGAGACCCAGAAGGCAAGTTTCCGCGTCCAACATCAGTGTCTGACCTTGCAAATGCATTTGTGGAACAATCAAAAACTTTCCTAAACCTTTTCACAAGGATTAAAGATATTATAGCTGCAAAGGGTGAACCAAAGTTTTGTGTTACATTAAAATGAGTCACTTGTAAAAATTGGACAACTTCTTTGAATCAATTTTTAATGGTTTGGATCAAACCTTTCGTCACAGAAGATGCACAAGCCCAATCAGTTTTGCCAGTTTAATTTTATAGGGGAACCACAGGTACTTTCAAAGAAGGTTATACAGCGCTGTACATCTGGGAGCCGCACTGACTGACTTGATAGTCATCTCCTCCCTTTAAATACTAATTATTTAAATGTTCTATAATCTGATATTGATACAGAGATACAATAAAAGCTTGTGTAACTGGTCCTGCAGCTTTACTGATATGTCAATGTTGGGACTGTTTTCTTATATTTTGTTGTTGTCTTTTTTTTCCAAAAAAGGAAAATAAAAAGTTAGGAGGCAGAAACTGCCAATCATATAATCCTGTATTACTCCCAATTCACTCACACAATAGAGAGAAAGAGAGACAGAAAGGAAGGAAGAGGGAAACAAAAAAGAAAGAGATACAATTGTCGTGTTCTGAAGGCTGGTCCGTGATGGAAAGGGGCATCAGTTCATAGTGAGGTCCAGAAAAGCGCAAATGATCATTTGCGTGTTCTGGGACCTTGACTCCTACTCCGCCCGACCCCCCCTGACCCATTCCAAGGCTCACTTCCATAGCTGCGTGCTCAGAGTCTGACCAGATCCAGCGGCGGCGGCCCAACCGCCCATGGCTGAAGGAGGCTGACCGAAGGCCATCTGACCCCCGGCGCCATTCAGAGTCATCCCTGACATCTGCTGGTTCACCTGGGGAAGACACGGAGGGCGGTCAGGAGGGACATCAGACAGAACCGGCACCGGTCCAGCTGGGTCCAGACTCAGCCACATGTTTAATACAGACACAGGCAAGTTTACTGTAACCCCTGTTAAAGATGTGTGAAGAACTTTCAAATGAGTTCACCCCACGCTTTGAGTTTTTTATTTTCAGGGTAAAATTCATATGATAAAATAACTGCTGGTGAAATCATTGGTTATACTGAGAGAGGGATGTTTGACATTTTCCCTTTGTGCTAGAATGTGCAGAAATGTCTGTGCTGCATATTTGAGGTTTATTATTCTGCCGAACATCTGAACGTCTTCAGTTTTCTGGCACAGCTTGACAGATTTTTTTTTTTTTCCTTTTTGCACATAAAATGTTTATTTTGTTCAGAGTACATATAGTTTAAAGGGAAGGAGATGAAATATTTCTACAACTGTCAGCATTTCTAATTTAAGAAATTAAAGAACATTTAATTGCTCACCATTACTATGCTGCTGTGAGCAGGATCTCACACCAAATTGATTTAAATTGAATAGCAGCGTGTCCATATTCTATTGTTTTCCAACTTTCCGAGTTCCTTTTTTAACCAGAATATATGCTAATCAACTCTAAAGTGTGATGAAAAGCTTTCTTTATATTTCTTTTGTGCATTTTTATGTGCAGCAATTTGCCTAAATAATAATAACATTACAGAAATTATACTAATTCTACAGCTGTAGAACTGCTGCCACCCAGTGGCCACTGAGTGGCAGTGCGGGCATATGAGGCGAATTCCACCTGTCATTAGTTAATTTGTAATGTTGGTATGCAATTTTCCCCAAGGTATGAGCATGATTATCTTTGATTTTCAACTAATACTAATGCTGGAAGAAGAGAAATGTCTTCTACCTACATTAAATATCACATTCCCAAATGTAAATTTTCAATATCTTCACTGTTTTTTACAGCTTTGGTTAAGCAAATTGAGCTACATTTGTCCACCATTTCCACCAAATGCTTCTAATTTGTCATGCCTGTAATATCTTCTACTTGTTTTTGTACTTGTATATTTCCTGTAAAGACCTACACTTCTGGCATACTTTTTCTCATATTCGGTGTTCTATTCCTCTGTTTCTCTTTGTATTTGTAAACACAAATGTTTTCTCAATAAAAAAAGAGTAAAAAAAAAAAAAACCAACTCCAGCATTTTAGCAGTCGCCGTACCTGACCCATGTTCCACTGAGCCTGCTGTCCCGGCTGGATGGCATACATCCCCTGAGCGGGCATCATGCCTGCAGGCATCGGCGCACCCTGAGGTCCCATCATCCTGGGGGCCATTCCCATCATTCCGGTGGCAGGAGGGTTTCCCATAAAGCCGTTCGGCATCGTCATGCCCACCATCATGGCGGGATTGGGCCCCATCATGGCCGCCCCGCTCTGGGCCATCATTGCACCCATAACGGTGGTGGGTGGCACAGCTGCCCCCATGCCAGGAAAGGCCTGATAACCTGGGGTGGCCTGCACAGGAAACTGCATCTGAGAGGGGCCCATAAACATCCCGGCTGACAAGAGGGGAAAAAAAAGAGAACAAGACGATTGAGGAAGTTTAACGGTGAAAAAAACCTCTGACTTTCATTCAAAATAAAAAGTTTAAAAGTTCATAGCAGGTATGCAAGTCATCAATTAAAAAGTTTATATAAATTTGACTGATCTTATGATTGCCTAATGACTAATTAGTAAGCAGCCATTTTTTTAAAACCACATCCTGGACTTTGTAGCTCATCGGTAGTTTTTGGTTGAGAAGTTAACGCTGCTCCATCATGCACTATTGAGGTGAGATTTAAGGAGTTTGTCCAGTGTTTAAATTTGAAAACAGAATGGCATAAAGTTGTGGAATTTGCATTCCACAACAGACTGAATTGGACGGTTCCTCTTTCCCTTTTTGGTATGTCTCCGCCATGTTTGTTTCTGTATGAACTGGCTTCGCTCAAGGATGAGAGGTGGCACCCTCTTCTGGATGGAGGTGAAACTACAACACTGAAAGACGCTCTAAGCGGATGTTATTAATCGATTGGAACTAATGTTAATCTAATGAACTATTAATTAACAATTAGTTGTAAGTTGATTAATTGTTTGTTTCCATCTAACCTGTATTCATTGGATACAATAACTGGGACTGAATTACCAATTTAACCATGATTTTCGTAAGCCATCACCAATGCATGTCCTCATATGTCCCGACTACCATTGCTGGAGTAATTTCAGTCCTAAAAAAAAAACAACACGTTTATTTTGGTCTGTTGGTTCTCACCAGCAGGGACTTGCTGGGACATGCTGTTTGTTCCATACAGTGACAGAATCGAGTCCTTGGACAACGGCTTCTTGGTTCCGTCCTCGGTTTTAGTGGCGCAACTGTTGTCGCTGAACAGGTCCAGGTCGGCCTGCCCTGACCCTGAGCTGGCTCCGCCCCCCACGCATCCCGCAGCTGGAGCTTGTGTCGGAGTGCTGGCCGTGGTACCGGAGCTCCCCTGGAAGGACGACAGAAAGCTGATATTAAAAAAACCCTACAAATGTATATTTTGTTTTTATTGATGAAAAAATAAAAGCATTCCTTCTAAAGAGTTCACTTAAAGCATGTGACGCACCGAAACAGACAAAAACAACACATTTTTTGTTAAAAAAAAAAAAAAGCACCATTCAAAACCAAATATTCATGACATTTGAGCCATAAAATGTCATGAAAAAAAATTTTTTTTTTTCTTCCCAGACTTTCTTATGGCCAGACTATAGTTTAGAAGAACTGAGCCATATTCTTCATCCTGCTTTATCCAATCCAACACCAGATGAGCATTTGGGATTGATGAATAGTGTTTACTAGGAACTACCTGTTTAACTGAGTTGGAAACCCTGCAAAAAAAAGTGGTAAACATATAAACCAGTATCATCCCTGAAGCTTATTACTTACTACTAATATTATATAACTGAGTATAGCTTGTTATGGGGACAATTATGTATATACGTGAACATGTGAATTATACCAAATCTACAATTATTTGAAACATTATGTTCTTTCAAAAACTACATAGAAGTTGTGTGTTGTATCATCACTGATTTTAAGAGCCTGAATGTTTCTCTGATAGGAACTGCATGTTTTTTCACCAACATGCTAAATTATCTCATCCATGAGTTTGCATGCAGAAAATATTGTCCCTTAACATCTGCATCAAATGCATTATAAGATAATAAGTGGAAGAGTTAATGACATTTTTTAATTGAATTGTTTATCCAAACCTTAACCAATATGTGGACATATAATAAGAAAATCCACCATTAAAATAAAGTCTTCATCGACTGTTTAATGAAGAGTAACATTTTGCTCTTTTATTTTTTCAACCAATATCAATAGTTACCAATTTTTTCCAACGTATTTATTTCCAGTTTGACCAGCAGGAAGCCACTGCTACTGAGTCACGATTTAATCGGGTGTTTTTACCTGAGAAAACTGAGTTGCAGATGTGGATGATGGCAGAGGGTTGGACACCATGGGACCAAATATATCCAGGTCATTGTTCTGGTTTGTGCTTGTGCTACCATTGTTAGCTGATGCTGCACAGGCGGGCGTGTCTGTCGCAGAACAGAAAACAAACTGGTTTTACAAGAGGAACTCAGCCTCGACAGAAGGAGCAGCATTCCTCCTGGTCTCAGTGAAACGCCTTCTGTTTCTTCACTTCATTCTACCTGTATTCATTAGAAATGGAGCATAACAATAAGACTGGAATAATATCTGACAATATCCCACCATTCAATTGGAAACAAAAAACAAAACAACAAGTGAATTCATGTTTACACAGATATCGGCTTGATGGTGGATTGTCTAGCACAATCCAGAAGCATGAGGAACCTAACACGGACTGCTTGTTCCTGTTTGCATTTGATGCTGGTCTGTGTGAGATCGCAGATCTGTAATACACAGCGGGATTAGAGGCTTATTGAGGCAACTTCAAGTTCAGGGATTTTCAGTATGACAAAGCTGGTTTGTTTGTCGCCATGGCAACTTGGGGCTGAAACTTAACCTGATTCACTGCAGTTGGTGTTTGCGGAGAGGTTTAGGAGGCCGACGCACACCGAGATGCCAACCTCGGACCAATCGGTGCAGTTAGAAAAGAAACACTGAAGAAAAAGACTGAGTGGGCTGAGGATGGACCGAAAAATGAAAACATTTCATTTTCTGATGTAGCAGAGAAAGTGCTGAAGTCACAGGAGTTGTAAGGAGCACAGAGAAGCATGTCATATTCTCTCCCCCACCTGTTGCTGTTCAGCTGGTTCACCAAAGGCTGCAACCACCTTGACTGTAGGGAAATGTTTAGGGAGCCTCTCTCCACAAAGACGAAGTTGTATACAGAGCAGGCAATTTTCACTAAACTTATTAGCGTTGAACCGGCACATTACATACATTATGGACAAACGTTAGCAATTACGTAAAATGTAAAACCTCAAGAGTCTACACCTTCAGGAAACAATACTTTCTCAACAGCAGAGAACCCAGGCCCTCTGTATGAAGCAAAGTGTAGAATTAGAGGCTGTTTTTTTATCAGGCTGTAATTGTTGTTTAATGCAACAGAAACTGTCTTAGTACGGCATTTGGATTTCTTAGAGAAACTAAGTAGCAGCAAGTATTATCCACAAACAACTGCTTAAATAAAGCCATGTTGCTGAGAAAGATATTTTCACACTACTATTTTCACAGTAGCTGTGGTCTATGTTAACAGCGAACCCAAAGCAAAAATACATAAAAGCTGTTCAACTTGTAACGACAAGTCTTATTATCATTGCCGAATTCTTCTACACTTCCACATTTTTTTCTGACCTACAACTAACCCAAGTTTTCCTCATTCTTCTCTTTGTCTGCCGCTGTAAGGACTACGCCACGCTTGGCGAACTTTAGCATCCACAAATAGTTTTGGCATACAGAGCCATAGTCCACAACACCTATTATGAAATACAACCTATCAAATATTGCATCAAAGCATACTTTTGCCATTACAATGTAGCCCATATTAACATTACCATGGTGACTGCAATTTGATTTACTGTGCAAATTGCAGCTCAAATTAGCGATATATTGCGGTTGGTTTTAAGCATCTGATTTTACAAAAACGTCAGAGAACCTGCTGCTGGTGTTATTGAAAGCCCACTAAATAAAGAACCCATTGGTGAAGCAAGTAACTGAGATCTGGTCAGTCGAGAGATCTGGTCACTCCGGATGGATTTTAATGCCAGATGTAAAAAGTCAGATTCAATTCCTCTATTATTCACTAATCTCTCCGCAACCCTATTATTTTACACAGTTACTCGAGGTCTGTTTCCTCGAGTAACTGAAAGGGGAACACCCCTTTCCTTCTCTAATATAATTGGTCCCCTTGTTCCATCTTGACCATTTTGCATAACTATGCACATTTATAAAGCTAGAAAGCTCCAAGTTAATTTTCCCACCTTTTCAGACATTCAAAAGCCTATCTTCAATGTTAAATGTTGAACCTTGTTCATGATCCAGGCCTCTGGTGTTTTCTTATTTAACCAAGCTTAACCAGGTCACTGCTACCAATCTGTCTTTCTTTTTGTTGCATTTGAAACTGAGCTGCAGATCATGTGAAACTCTAAACTTGTATCAGGGTTTTTAATCGAAACAAGAAGTTAAGAGGCCTGGCGTCAGCAGCTTCGCACTTCCTCTTCCGAACACGAACACACAAAATACCATTCAGCTGTTTCTGATGTAAAGCAGCAGGAGTAAAGTTTAGCTGGAAGTTAAAGGTCTTTCGCTGCATCATGGCGGGAATCAGAATATATCAGCTTAATGCAAATGATGCTGGCTAAAGCAGCGTATCTGTTCTGATCGGGTTTGGCAGAGGAAGTTTTCTCTTTGACTCATTGGCTCAATCAAAACAAAGTGTGAAAAATGAATCTACCACAGTTGGGTAAACAGCGACTGTTAGGCAACACCATGACATGTTTCCCCTCTCCTATGGCCAAACACCAACATTTTTACTAAGCTCAACTGTAAATAAAAAGATATTCCTGCAGTAGTTCAACTACAGTCCCAACACATGTATGACAAGCAAAATGAAAATAAAACAGAAAATAATGCTGATTAGCATGTTTTTAAACCTACATTTCTAACTAACAACATGTGAGTTTGCACATTTTACACTCACCGAGGCCTAGTAGGTTCATAGGGGGCTCTGAAGACTTTGCAGGACTTATTTTGGGAGCTGGCCTGGACTCTTCACTCTGACAACAAAAAAGTATATTTTAAAGCAAAACTTAAAAGGCAGCAAAAGCAAAAAAACAACTCAAACGGCTCAGTTTGAGTGTGCTCTAGACTCACCTTGGTGTAAGAAGACACCTTGCTCCCTCTGTCCGGCTCCTTCTCTTTCTTACTGTCTTTTGGCTGACGACACAGACATAGAAAACCCTGAACAACTGAAACCACTTTTATCTTCAGCCTTCTCTGATAAGATGCATAAAACAGGCTCAAGACGAACTGTTGCTACGGCAACCATGTGACAACGCCCCCTAAGATGCCACTCTATTTTGTTCTCCAGAGACTTGTGGAGTTTTTACTTTACCTCCTTGACCATCCTCCGCACTGTGGAAGGTCAAAGTTTAAGTAGTTTTAAATTTTTAATCGTTACTCTACAGATGCGGGCAACTTTCTTGAATCAACCTCTTACTCCAAAGGTAAGTTCTCTTGTTTTCCCCCATTTTTAGGCGTGACTATGTTGACTTCAGTGTCTATATAGTCAAATGTGAAATATGTGGGTGGGTTTTTGTGGCATATGCAGTGTGCTTCTCATCACACAGCATACGGCTCTCTACAGTCTTAACCCTCATGGTGCCAATATTAAAAGCATTTTTGCATAGCATGAATCTAGCCTCTCATGGGTTTAATAACGTGAGTGAGCTAGTGGTGAAAATGAATGAATAAATTTGCGCTTAAAGGGCTCAACACACAGGAAGCAACGTAAATGTGTGGGGCTTGCGACGAGACACGAGAAAGTTGAGACATGTTCTAACTTTTTGTCTTGATTGTGTCCCATTGATAGCTAGAAAGGGTATATTAGGAGCTAGCTATCGGTAGTCTCAACTGCTAATTTTAGACTTTTTAGGGTTGTGCAGACAGTCTGCTCATAAAGTAAAAAAAATAAATATATATTTGAAAAATTATTCAGTTGCATGTATTTATACACTCTTGAGGTTTTATTTTATAGGAATCATTGGCAACCTCATCAACAATTTTGTTCAAAACAGTTTCTTTAAAACTTCAGAGTGTGACTATTCAGCTACAAAAAAGATAAACATAATCTTAAGGTTTTTTATGCATCTTTACCAGGGGTGCCAATGCTTGTGAAGGGGGAGCTTTATATGGATGCTTAATACGTACACTGCTTCTAATGATTGCATTCTTGTTGTAGTATTTCTTCTTTTCGTATTTATCCCTGATGAAGAATTCAACTGCTCTGAGGGAAGCACTTAAGGAGGAAACTGAGCAACAAAGATGCAGAACATAGACACCATAACAGAGCATGGGAACGTTGGGTTTCTGTGACAGATGACGGCAAAAAAGATACTGGTCTGTCTGAGGTCTTCTGAAGCTGTCTGGAAGGTTGGCTTCATAAAGCTGCCTGGCCTTGGTGTTACCCATTTCCTGTATGCTCTGGAAAAAAAAAGGGGGAAATAAAAAAAGTGTAGAGTGAACAATTAAACAGACTCCAGCAGATAAAATCAATGATATAAAATCAGAGTTATCAGAGGAACGTCTGTGCTGCTCCGCCATGTCTGAAAATACAAGCAGCAGTTTTGCATCTAGTTTGTTTGGCAGAGCTTTGTCAATGTGGGACTTTTTTTTTTCTCTCCAACACGTCGTCTATATTAGGAAGCCTGAAGTTGGGTAGCTTAAAAGTTTCACTAAGTGTTTTCTAGCTGCATTATGGCTCCGTTTCTCATTATGATTGTAATTTACTGCAAAAAAAAAAAAAAAACTGGCAATGAGGTTTAACATCCATCCATCCATTTCCTTTCACCCTTGTCCCTAATGGGGTTGGGAGTTGCTGGTGCCGATCTCCAGCTACGTTCCGGGCGAGAGGCGGGGTACACCCTGGACAGGTCGCCAGTCTGTCACAGAGGTTTAACATCAAAATGTTAAAACAATAACTGAGAAAATAGTATGCTTCCCTTTGTTTCGCCATAAGTATTTCTGTAAAGCATAGCTTAAATACCCAAGATGACACAACTTGTTTTGAAACTATAAATTGACAATTCAGGAGTATAATCATTTGTTTTAAATAGATTTAGTCCAATAATAATAACAGTTGATAGGGGTAGATGCAGTTTTTTTTCTGTCTGTAGAGTATCCTGAATTTTGCTGACAAAAAATCACATTGAGTAGTTTTGACAGTGGAACACTTTTGAATTCTTCACTGGGATCAGATTTCAGCTGCTGTTCAGTTCAGTGCTTTCTTTCCTACTTTCATTTCAAATGACACAACAAACAACAAATCTTTGTTTGATTTGTGGCTGGCTTGTCAGATTCCCATAGCTACAATTAGAGCTTTTAATTAGAGGCTAAACAACATGATAGTGTTTTTTTTTTAAACAGCGTGGCTATATTTTTTTTATTTAGTGGCTGGTATTCCTATAATATAATATAGATTATTTTATTTAGCCAATATAAAGTTGTTTTGTGTTTTTATTTGGAGCTGGGATGAAAATGATGATTTCTATTTATCAGTAAGCTGAAATTACCAAGCTATATAGCAGTAACTTATTTTCCTATAAAATTCCTCAGAGCAGGTTGCAATATTCAATCACTTTGCATCAAGATTGTTTAACAGAAGATGCTCTAGGATCTGGAAAACAGAAAATATTTTTATTTTATTTTTTTTTAATTTTTTTTTGAAACCTCAAAATCAAAGTTTTGGTGTTTAGCATTGATTTAATTGATTTTGAGTCTGCACATCAAAAATGAAACCAATAAATAAATACTAAATATTGCATTACTGAAACATGAACAGCCAGCTTACCAGGCAGACAAGATAATTAGAAGCAGGGCAAACATTGTAAGTGAGTTTGGTTCTGTAGTTTTTTGCTCCATCAAATAAAAGGATACATAAGAACAAACCTATTTAGCTAATGCAAAGTGCAGATTCCACACAAAAAAAATGGAAGTACTTCATTTAATGTTAAGAATTGAGTTGTTCTTTTGCAAATGAATGGAAGCTGAATGCCTTTTTCATCAAGGTCTGAATATTCTCAATTTTTGCAGGACTAATATTGCATCCTCCAGAAACTAATGTAACCTCTTTGATAATTAATAGAAATGTTAGAAATCAACACATAAATAAGTGGAACCACTATAAGAAGCCACGTCATATTGAGGATAATCTTTTTATGTTTTATGGTAATGTCTTAAATTTATCACATGTTCCAAAATGAATTGATTGGCCATAAATTTCCCCAGAATGTCATGTTATAAATCCTGGTATTATTTAAAGGCTCTTTGACATGATTGCTCCTCCAATGCGCTTGAAAACTTTGCTGACCTACAGTCACACACAGGAACCGGTACCTGGATCTGTTCTGAGGTCCACTGGTCCAGGTTGACTGATTTCACTCTGGATATGTGTACTCCCAGGTTCCTGTGGATACCTGCACACCGGATGCAGATGAAAACTCCCAGGTTCCAGGACGCCCATCTTGGACCTGTTGAAAACAGTGATAATGCCAGACGTTTCCAGAGGAACGACACCACCAACATGTTCCATCATGCTTCTCAGTTGAGGTGCCAAAACGGAAAGCTTTAAAAATGTGTCCCAACATGAAAACAAGCTAGGTAAGACGAGGCGGTGTTCATTAAAGCGGCGGGTACATAGAAGCAGCGGGGGAGCTTAGGTAGATTTACAGAAGTTAGCTCGCTGCTTAGCAACTTAGTTTAGCTTAGGGGGAAGAAATGTCAGCTGACCAGTTTGAGCCGTTTAGCTTAGAAGAGCGACGCAACGGCAAAGGCGCCGCTGTTATTTCTCTGCCGACAGATTTAAAAGACGACACGTTTTACACAAAGCCAATAAAACGGTGTGCGGGGTGAACGCCGCACCTTTCGCTTCGCAGTCGGCGCAGTACTTGTTGTCTTCCTCCCTCAGCATTTTGGACAGGATGGCCTGGTGCTGCTCGTTAAGTTTCTGGGCCTTCTCTCTCTCCGAGCGGGTCGTCATGGTCGCTGCTTCGGCGGGGCTTGTTTCAGTGAAGCAATCGGTGTTTTAGTTGCTTGTCAGTGAAGAGAAGTTTTGCGGTAAAATATCATAATCGGAGGTCTGAAAGCCTCCGACTGGGAAATGAAGACACCCGGAACCGGAATCTGCTCTCCGCCCACAGGAATCCTAAAGCTGACGAGGCGGATGCATCGGATTGGATGAGCGTTCTGACGTAATCTGACGCAGTGTTTGGAGTGGCATACGTTTTCGTTACTACGCTTTAAATTTTTAAGAAAGTTTACATGGTTTCTAAATTATTACCTGAAATAACAATTTGTACAAGTTAGCTATTGTCTGTTCCATTGATTCTTGATACTAGGTTAACATTTTATTCCCCACTATATTTACATTATGTTTAATAAAACAATAACATTGTGGATAGAAATTATAATCAATATTGAGAATTATCTGAACCTACCAATAAAGACATATACTAAGTATTTTTTAATCAATTTAACTTTAGTTTTAAAATAAATGATCAGCAAATCAGTTTTAGATCAATCACCTTTATGTGAAGCAGTTACCACTAATCACTCGATCACACTGACAGGTGAAAATGAATCCAAGATGTTATAAGAGTAAAAGCCTTTATAGTTAGTTTTTGAATCAAGCGAGTCCTATTATGCATACAATTATTCTGTAAAGCCTCAATATTTTGTACCATTTTAGGCACACATTTGATTTTCTGGTTTTTCCATATTGGAAGTATAAGTGAGATTAAAAATGCATCTTGGAAATGACCTTCAGTGTTGTTTTTTAATTTTATACACACACACACATATCAATGAAGTAATCTAGCAATGCACATAAAATGTGTTTATTATAGAAGCAAAACATATTCAGAAATATTAATAACGTACAGACAAAACATAGAATTGAGTGACTGATAGCTTGAAATAAATTGAACTTTACCAACTTTTATGCCAAAATAAGTGAAGATCCTGTTTTATTTTATTGCTCGGTGAACAGTAAGATCAGAACTTTAAAATGTCAGATTTATCAACAAAGCACATGGTGCAAATGCAGAATATGTCAAAATTGCAAAAAGAACTAAATTAACACAAACAGAAATGAGTTGTAAAACTAATACATATTTACAAAAAAGTAATTATTTTGCCTCGTTTCTTTAGTCGGTTGTCAAAGAACTGCAGGGCTCAAATGCACACAAATGAAAGACATTGATTGACATGTTGTGCTTGAGAAAATTAAAAATTAAAAATTTGAAAATCAGTCAATTAGAAGAAGGTCTCCAGGCGGATCTTGAAGTTATTCTCCTGGTGTCTCACTGCGATCCCGTATCGAAGCAGCATCTCCACGTACGGTGGCCAGAACGTGTGATCTATCGTAACGTAGGGATCGTGCGGCATGTTCATTACTTTGTCCATAAGAACCTGTAGGTGTCATCGAGATAGAGGTATTTGGGTTTTCTCAGACTGTTCTGGAACAAACACGTCAAGTAAAAACAGGCCATGCGTTGAACAAAGTCAGCCAAGAGCTTCATAACGGTTACTCAAAACCTCCAGGATGCAGCTTAATGAGTGATTTTAACTAAAAATGTTTATTGTCATTCTTACACTTTTAGGGCTAAAGCAAAGACCAAAGACCTGAGAGAAAATAAAACCTTGATAAACCTTTGTTTCACATTGTTAATTACTTTAATAGTAATGTAACACAGGAGGGGATTTCTGCTTTACTTTCTTCCTACTAAAACAGTAGGAGGAAAAAGAAAACGTGAACCTTTTCATAATATTGACGCTTTGTGTTTTTATTGTTTTTGTCTTTAATAAAAGCAGAACAAAAATGCAACTAACCAAAGAATTTTGCATATGGCGCTGACTACAGTTTGACTGGTTGGGCCTCCAGCTACCAAAGAAAGTCCTTACCCGTTTATCAGTGCCACAGTAATAGTTTGTGGCAATGAAAACAGAACTGATCCTAAGCAAATACACCCACTAATTTAGCACTGGAACTGATTTAGCTAAACCAGAGAGGAAGCTACATGTTACAGCTCATGTTGATGTGATTACTTATTTTTAAGGGTGCACCGATTGCAGTTTTCTGGCCGATCGTCGATCTTTTAAAAAGGCTAACAAATACCAGGTTTTTGTCTGAAATGTTGCTCAATATATCAAGAAAGTTGCTGGATTGGCAACAATGGAATGACTATTGTTAACGTACAGACATGACCTGGTTGGCCGGTTTCTCACGGGAGAAAAGAAAAGCACAGTGGTTGGTATTTAAACCTTTGTCGAGGTTGTTAATATTGGTGGATAAGATCGGCTTCACATGTAAAAATCAGCCGATCACTGATCTTCCAAAATTAAGAAAATCGACACTAATAAATCAGTGCACCCCTACTTATTTTCACTGTCTGAGTTATTTTTATGACCACCTGAAACAGTAGCTACAGTTTGACATTATCTTGCAAAGTAAAATAACAGGGATGCAAGGTATTAGAAAAAAATTATTAAATATTCACAATACTGATTTTGTTTGCAATTAATCCAAATTTGGCTAATAAAAAAAGAAGAAAACAATTGTAATATTGACTGTTTTAACATGTCGATGTTAAAATAGAACATGACATCTACGTCACACACCCACCTCAAGAATTTTACTGAGGGGAACAAGGTCCTCACTTATCTCCAGGGGAATGTTCTGAAAATAAAAACGTTTAAAAAAAATTTATATAAGAAACAAACACTTTATTAGCCACACTACGGCAGGTTAACGCACCTTCTTCTTTTTGCTGGCAGTAGACTCGTCCTGAGGGGGAGGGACATGTTTCTCCAGAATGTCTCCCAGTGACTCCATCAGCTGTTCCTGATAAGTCTTCATTTTCTGGATTTTGGCCTTTGTTTCCAGAAGGATGCTTGAGGAACATAAATATAACCAGAGAATCACTGTGGTAATCTATAAATGCTTAATTTCACTATACCTTCCTTTACATTTTGAGAACATTTTGCATTTTAAACTAAAATTTCGCATAGAGAAAGATTAGTGGAGTGATAAGAGGGATCCCTATTTAATTTAGGCAATTAAATAGGGAATAATTTGAAACATATTTTTTTCCACACCTATCCAGACCTGAAAAATCCATAAATCAGGTTCCATACTTTCCAGGCCTCCTGGGAACCTTGAATGTCTCCTTTCATTTGGCATCACATTGCCCTCACACTCACTTGAGCTCTGAATATTTCTCCTTTTCCACTCGAAGTCGTTCAATATGATCATTGGCAGCTAATAGCACCTGCTTCTTCTCCTCCAGCCATTTCTGCTCTCTGTAAAGCACAAGGCGAAACACAAAGAGTGAAGTCACAGAAAGGTCTCGTACATTCAGTCCTGGGAAACATTTATGTGCTCTGATGAAGCAGAAAGTAGTGAAAGAAAGCTTTGGCGGGTAATGGAAAGGTCACGCACAGCTCTTTAGTCTCTCTCAGTTTGTCTCTCTTGGCTTCACAACAAGAAACAACCATCTCCAGTTCAGAGCAGAGCTTGAGCATCTGCAGATAACGACATGTGGGACATGTTTTCAGAAAAGTGGAAGGGAGGGAATGTTTTGTGATTTTTAAGGAATTTTTGTTTCACACATGGACACACCTCATCTTTTCCTGCATGAAGTAAAATCTCTGCGTTAGCCGCAAACGCTGTGGAAGAGGTTAAAAAATAAATAAATCAGTCAACAAAAACATTTAAACGCAGTCAAATTTGACATCGTTTTATTTTATTTTCCTGACATGATAAACTCAACAAAAAATTAAAAGCAATACAAGATGTAGGATAGCAATCAGAATGTGGTGTCTGACATTAATATTAATATTCAGGCTGTAAATAGTAGAATGATGCCACGGTTTCATTGCAGTGGGAGAAGTGAGGACTTACAGCTCAGCTGCATGGACATCCACAGCTTCAGTTCAGCATCTGTGGCCGCCAGTCTGTTTACTGACTGTTTCATGTGAAAATACATGGTAAAATAAAAAACAAAAAGTCAAGTTAAATAAACAAACCTGAAAGCAACAACATATAAATCAACTTAAAATCCAGGCAAGAATGCGCTTGTACCGATTGTGAAGTTACAAGCAAGGTTTTAAAAGTTGCAATTTTAACACAGCTGAAATATTTTTTCCATCACGATTTCCCTTTTGCTATAGAATCTGTAATAGGTTAATCCAAAAATCAATCAACACATTATCTCTACACTATACTGATGTTAAGTCAAGCAGGATGTGCTGAGCTTTTCACTTGTTGATGGCAGAAGTATTTATTTAGATGCATGCTTTGCTACTGAGGATGATCCAGCCTGCAATAAAGTAATATGTTGCTGCATTTAGCAGTTGGCTACAAAAGTAAATAAATAAACAAAGGGGAGTGTCCCACCTTCAAAATGCAAAGCAGCCAGTTAATCAAATTATTTGACTGAGGTGTATCAAAGCAGCAAATGACCTTGAAAATGTACAGAAACGTCTCGTTTTCTTAGAAATACAAGGATGAATGCAGAAGACGAAAACCTTTAACCATCTGACCTGTTCCTGGTGATTCTCACAGATGTCCGGTTCACACAGTATGATTTCATTCTGCAGCTGCACACAAACATGACATCAATACTTATGTATTGTTTGCTCTAACGTTTCGCCGAAGCAATAGATTCACGTGGGATCATGGAGCGGATGGTTGTTTACCTTCTCCAGTTGAGCAAATTGCTCCTCACACTGCTGCACCAGCTGGGACTCGGCGGCCTCTGAGAGCTGTCCGGCAGCTCCTCTGTCTGCCCGGACCTCACCCTGCAAGGGGAAGCAACACAGGCCGAAACGTGGCCATTACATACACGGTTCAACACGCAGAAAACCGCGAGCGAACGGCTGGCAGTGTCCGCGCAAAAGTCACGTTACATTATAAACCGACAAAAGTTGACTGAAGAGCGGCGTCAGTTAGCGCGGACCGATGTTCTTTGTTACAAACATGAAACATTAAAAATACAGAATTAAACAGAAACACGGAAACTGACAAGGTGAAACTCGCGGAGTTAAATCTTACCATGTTCAGTAAATCCAAACTTTTTTTTTCTAAATATACAAAACATACAATGTCCGTGTTTGTTTCAAAATGCCGCCGACATTGATAGCGTCGTGACGTCAGCGACGTCGAGAGCGTTGCGTAAAACTGCGCAGGTCAAGTAGATACAATGTAAACAAAGTCCATCCGAAAACGTCTTCTGGAATCAAGACAGCTCAGAGTCAGTGACCCACACTGTTAAAGCAGATTTCCAGGAAATTGCAGATTTCAGTGGCAAGTTATAGAAAAAAAGAAGAAGAAGAATGGTTATACAGACCTTTGGGGCACTTAAATAACTTTAAAACAGCATAATATGAAGGAGAAAACATAAAATACAGAAACCCTTCAGCTGTGAGTTTGACAATGTCTGATTTTCATCATACTGTGATGACTTAAAAATGTCTGCTGGAGCTCAAACATTTACTCCAGCTTTCACGTTGTCAAAAGGAGGAATAAAGATGACTGAAAGAAGTAATTTCTCCATCTAACTATAAAGAAATTTTGATTGAAATCAGAACTGCCCCAATGTTGAACGTGGCCCGAAGCAGTTTTGTGGATAGGGGCCATATTTTCTCCTTTGCATTTGACCAGGTTTGATTCTGTGTCACAAACAACCACTGACAAAAGCTACTCCTCACTGATAGCACAAACCAGATATTTGCACAAAATTTATAAAAGGTACTTTTTCTCCCCAAACTGTTTGACTTCAAATCTATCTTTTCTTGTTTTAAATTAATTAGGATTACCTAAATTACTTCCATTGATGTGATACCAGAATGAATAACGACTATTTTGAAGGATTCTTTACAGATGTTGGGGTGTAGTATGCAAAATAATTTTTTTTAGCATTATGTCATAGCATGGTATTATTCCCTCATCAAAAACATACACCGAGCGTTGCTTTGACTCAGAAATGCATGTTTGAGAAAATTTTGGACATATGGTGGTGGGTTAAGGCCAGCTCATGATCTGGTTTGGAGTTGCAGTCCCCAGTAGAGCACAACTCTTCCCTGTTTTCTCCCCCCACACAGTTCCTTCAAACTAGCAGCAGCGATTATACATTTTGTTAAAATAACTTGTATCAGCTAGCTATAATGCAACTGCATCCATTTGTTTTATATGGCAAGGGATAAAGTTGTTGTATCCCAGTTTCATTACATGTTACATCTTGCAGTCATGTTAAATGTGCTGCCTTAAAAATTTGAACTGAAACAACTGTAACCCCGCCTCAATTTATAGGACTGATTTGTTTGACGTTAATAAAGAAATCCATTCGTTGTCTCACACTGTGGTGGCTGCAGTCTTCCGTTCACCAGCAGGTGTCTCTGTTTGTCTCTTTGTCGCAGCTGAAATGATGATCTTCTTTTCTGCATTTTGAACTGAATTTTGTCTGAATAATTTTTTTTAAAGTTTTTTTTTTCAATCTGATTTTATAGAGGTCAGAATAAAATGGCCTATTTCATTTATAATCAGTGATTTATTTATTCCTCATCAAATTTGTTTTTTTCTCCCTAAATGTTCACATTCGGTTAACGTTCTTTATTATTATTATTATTATTATTATTATTATTATTATTATTATTATTATTATTGCAGTGATTTACAATATTTATAACACAATAATAAGAATAGGGAGGACCGTTTTTGTCATCATCCATCAGATCTAGTGCTTGTATAACACTAAATTATAGCCATCCATCATTTTTTAAGTAAAAAAAAAAATTTATTTTGGTGTATTGTATATCTACATATATAAAATATGATTTAACTTAATGTAGAGTTTTGACAATATTGAAAATATTTTGTATTTTTGTTGCTTGAGCTCAGCATCCAGAGAGCAGACCTGCAGCACATATCTTCATGAGGACGTATCATCCGTTTTTTTTTTTTTTTTTTTTTTCTTTTCAAGTTTCTCCGGCTTCCGCCCCGGAAACCACACAGCCTTGATTATTTGAATGATCAACTAGAATTTGATTAATATGCAAATTTCAGACGGAGCCGTTCCGTTCGAGACCCTCAGCGCAGCCTAATTAATCAACAGTTAAAGGAAATTAATACATACATCAATTCTGTCAGGAACATGCTTAGTTCAATCGCCCGTAAAATTGAAGTTTGAAGTATTAACTGGCTCCACAGGAGAGGCCATGATTAAAACTCCACATTTTCGTTGGCTCCATTTAGAAATATGGAGTGCTGCACGGCAGTCCCGACCAGGAGGAAGCCCCTTAGGATGCTGATAAATAATAATAATAATAATAATAATAATAATAATAATAATAATAATAATAATAATAATAATAATAATAATAAATGTTTTTGTTCACACAGTCCTTTTGAGCAAAAGTACCGGACAATCAATCAAATTGTACTTTACACTTTTCACCTGACGCCGCTTTTTCCGCGAGGTGCAGAAAGAGAGCAGGGGAGAGTATGAACAGCGGAGGGAGGAACGAGATGAAAAGAGAGAGGCCAGTACTATTGTTTCAGTAGGGACTCATGCATCAAACTTCAATTTTCCGGCCGATTGAAGTAGTGATTTTTTTTTCCACCCCCCGCCCCCCTCTATCTCGAAGTGAAATACTGAAATACACTTAAGACCTCCAGATTAATTACCACGAAGTGGTCCCTCAGACTGTAGTATTACTTATCGCCGGAGCCCGCCTGACAAGCACTCATAAAATAAGCAAGTGCAATGCATAAACTTAGCCTGCCTTAACACGCTCTCCCTTCATAATATATATATATATATATATATATATATATATATATATATATATATATATATATATATATATATATATATATATATATATATATATATATATATATATATATATATATACAGTACATGTATACAGTATATATATACACATAAAAATGTTACAACAAAAATATTGTATTATTAAATTATAATGTTATAGCAAATTGTGTTAGTATCAAAATATTTCATGTTGTAGGTATAACGTGTCTGCTGGCCCGTAAAGCTTTCGGCGGGCTCGTTTGAAGCACTTTGAATAAACGAGGAAAAAGGCAAACACCATAAAACAAGTGGCAAGAAGACAGCTCAACTTATCCCCTCTTCCAACAAAGAGGGTTAAACGGGAGGCCTGGTCCTTTGAGTTTCCCTCTTGGACAGCCTCTTTCTCACATCTCCGTGTTTTCAGCTTCATTAAACTCCTTAAAGACAAAAAAAAGAAAAAAGAAATAAAGAGCCGAGATGAGAAGAAAACAAACAAAAGGACTCCCCTAACCAGACTCTGGCAGAAATGTCACAGGCCCGAAACTCTTTATGGCTTTCCTGTTTAACACACACACACACACACACCCCCACACACCCACACACACACACACACACACACATATACAAAAAAAAAAAAAAAAAAGAAAAAAAACCTTTCCCAACAAAATCCATTTTTTTGTTTAGAAAACGCTCTTGGACAGAAGTCAAACATATTATTCCAGGGCTAAAAAGCGGATAAAGACAAGCGGCTCACTAAATAAAAAAAGAAAAGAAAAGAAAGAAAGAAAGAGGGGAGGCACTTTCATTGTAATTCATTGACTTGTTCAAAACGCCATGCAGGCACAGAAAGGGGGCCCAGACATTAATAGCCGCAGATGCCCTCATGAAGGGGGGAGTCTATGTCGGCATTATGGCCTTTGTTCGCAGCCAGTTAAACTGTTTAAAAGGAGGGTTAACTCAATCCATCAAATTGTCTGAAATTGTGAGGAAATTTCAAAAACCATATGGCTTCCAAACGTTTGCGTCCTTTTTGTGCGGTGGGACACACTTGTCTCAGTATTGCTGCCTGCGGGGGACCGGGGCCCAGCTCCTTTGTGGCCCGTCCCATCGGGGGAACTGCTGCTCATTTGTCCCCACTTTTCATGCTTTGCGCTCAAAATTACGGCCCCGCAGTCCCGCGGAACAAAAAGCCATGCTCTGTTAAAAAAAAAAAAAAGGGGGCTCAGAGAAACTGGCCCGAAACTTTTTTCTTTTTGCTTTCTTTTTTTTTTTTTTTTGCACCAGATTTGTGTTTCTCACATAAATTTTTAGTCCGAATGGGGAAACACGTCTGAGGGTCAAGAAGGCACGATACGCATTTATTGGACGTGAAAAGGAGGGGACGCGGGGATCCCTGGAGCACAAACTGTTTGGAGCAGAAAGAGAAACAAAGGGGACAAAATAGTTCAGAATAATAACTCCAAACAGGCCCCCACATTTAACGAGCTTAGCAACAACAACAACAAAAAGAAAAACAAAAAACAACAACAACAACAACAAAAAAAACAATCCCTCAAGAATTTAAACAAAAAAAAAGAGAAGGAGTCAGAAAAGCAATTTTTATTCCCATCGTAGCATATATACAATACAGTCTGTGCATTGGTTTTCAGATAATGTCCTGATTTTAGGAAGGCACTTACAGGTGTAGGAAACATAACAAATGTATAGAACTGTAAATCTATTGTATTCAAACAATAATCTAAAAGCTTGTGGGAGGGTTTTGGGGAGGGACTGGGGGGTCGGGTGGGATCATCGCTATAGTATTCGGCTGATTTTTCGAACATCCTTCATCGGAGCTCCCAGTGTGAGTCTGCAGTCACAAACGGAGGCAGGGAGGAGGAAGAGCCGGCAGTGACTGAAGAGAGGGGTTGGCTCTTGGAATAAAACAGTGACAATAAAAAAAGAAAGAAAGAAAGGAAGGAAGGAAACAAAGAAAAGAATAAATATATAATGTTTACAAATCAAATCATGCATTTCCATGCAAACATATGGAAAACAGAAGTGGTTTTATTGTGAGTATGAGGGGCATATAGGAAAACCAACAGAGCAGATGTGAGTGTATATGTATGTGTGTGTGTGTGTGTGCATGCCCACGCGTGTTCGTTTCTGTGTACTGTAAACAAAATATATATAAGAAGTTATTTTTAGACCATATTGCTTTGATGGAAACAATAACAGTTCGCTAATGAATACATCACTGCATATTTGTAGTTCTGCGCTCATGCTTTGCTGTGAATCTGTGCCGATAGAAAAAGTCATTTCGTTTTGGTACATGTTCTCATATAAGCGGTTAAGTTTACAAGTCCTCTCTGCAGGATCACCACCATCATCTCGCTCAGTGCGTGTACGTGTTGTGTGTCTCTCTCTGTGTGTGAGAGAGCCATCAGTCATCCACGTCTATCTCCACGTCCTCGTCCTCCGAGCACTCCTTGCTCGTTGTGTGGTCCGAGAAGGGAGACAGCGGAGAGCTGCGCAGTTTCTGAGCGAGCTCGTGCTGGTGATCCTGCGGGCCTCCTCGCGCGGGCGACTCGGCGCGCGGGTGGCCCAGCGTGCCGTTGGCGCACTTCTCCAGGTCCGCCAGCTTGGCCAGTTTGTCCAGGGGCACCTGGCCGATGGCCTTGGCCGACTCCACGTCGGCCTTCATCTCCTCCAGGTCCCGCTTTAGTTTGGCCCTGCGGTTCTGGAACCACGTTATGACCTGCGCGTTCGTCAGGCCCAGCTGCTGCGCGATCTGGTCGCGGTCTGCGGG
This sequence comes from Poeciliopsis retropinna, assembly GCA_010277075.1. Taxonomy (NCBI): domain Eukaryota; kingdom Metazoa; phylum Chordata; class Actinopteri; order Cyprinodontiformes; family Poeciliidae; genus Poeciliopsis; species Poeciliopsis retropinna. The sequence goes on from VMRM01000013.1 coordinate 5,495,536, forward strand.
GGAGAGGTACTTCTGGTACAGGAAGCGCTTCTCCAACTCGTAGATCTGGTGGTTGGTGAAGGCCGTCCGGGACTTCCGACGCTTCTTCGGGGTGCTCCTCTGGCCGAACAGGGTCATCCCGTCCCGGCCTGCGGATGGGAAGGGAGAAGCACATTGAACAAAACGGTGCTGACTGTTTCGCCACGTCTCCGTTTAGAACATTCAGGGCCGTTCCTAGACGAAAAGACGTTGTGGGGCGCACGGGCTGACTTGAGGCAAGTTTGCCATTTCGTACCAACGCATTACCATTTCCACCATGTCACACCCCTGTGCCTCAAACCATGGACTATGGGTTCCCTTCTCATTGAAGTTAAATATTTTTATATATAAACATATATATGCATAACTGATGGAGATTAATTGTTATGAAAAAAGCTTCATGTATAATTCAAGTAAATTCAAGTGTCTGAAAATGTTATTGTTCAATCCAGGTTGGTCCAGTTGACTCAAACTAAATGACCTCCTGATGGTCTGCATTAGTCATTCAACCAGCTTTTAGCAGAATATTTAAAATAATTGGTCGCTGATGTGTGTACAAGATGTCCCTTTGCTGGGTTCCTCATGACACACAAGTACAAAACATCCTGGAACACCTGGGGTACGAAACGACCAGAGCTAAAGAACCGGAAGGCAGGAAATGGTGAAGGAGGAAAGATGTTTGATTAAGTTGACTATGTTATATGTGGTTTTCTTGGGAATGGGCTCAAACAAACAGAAAAAACAAGAACAAAACAAAAGTTAACAATATGCATATTCACGCCGAACTGCACTGAGTTTATGCTAATGTTTTAGTAAAACTTTCTTCTTCTTCAGGGTTGAAATGGACGTCTGTTTAAAATGTACCACCTCCATATTTCCTGCATGTACATGTAAAATTTCTCAAATGTTCTGAACATTCACAGCACGGTGCATTTTATGGCAGTTTCACCTGCCATTTCGTCCTTCCTCTGTTTCCCTTCCATGCAGTCAGGCTTTCTTGTAATATTTAAAAGTGGATCTTCAGACATCCTATTGTTTTAACATTGACAACTTTTTTTTAGTTGTTAGAATTTGGTCAGAATATGTTTTACTTGGTCACAGCAGCAGACACATCCATGACGTGTCTCCTGAGTCCCAGTAAAGTAGATCCATTCTTTCCATTGAAAAACAAAAAGACAATTGTGGGGACAATTATCCTGTGGCTCTTGTATTTTAAGTCATCTATAAAACCCTTCACATTGAATTGCAGTGGAGCCTCAGTCTTGAACAAATAGCAGCGAATCTGTTTTACAGTAAAACCAGTCCATTACAGACTTATTTTAAATTATTGTTTGCTGAAAAATGTGTTTTTACCTCAACTTTAATGATCAATTTTATTTATCTTATTGTTTTGGTGAGTTAATATCACGCTTACTGAAAGAATAGTGACCGAGAGATTTCCCACAATGCACTTTAAATCCACAGGAATGTGGGGCAAGTGGATTATGCAGTGCAAAACTGCTGAGACGACACTGTTTTTCGATTAAAAACACCAACACCAAAAAATAAAAATAAAATAAATAAATAAAAAAATGCACTGAAAACAATAAAATACAGTTAAAATAACAGAAATGTGTTAACGTTGCACCTCTGCAGTTTTAGCCGCTCGTTTAAATACTTATTCGGGTACGAAATGGAGCTTTTCGTTCCGAATATGCGTTAATGCGTACATTGGGGACTTTTCGTTCCTGCTTAGACAAAATGAAGATTTAATGTATTTTTTTCCCCCCTAATTCTACTTGTAGTACGTTGAGAGCAAAAAAGGTGGTTACACCTTTCTAATAATTGTGTTCTCGCAGCAGGAGGTGGCTGAGATATTCTGCTTCCATCAGGGCTCGTAATGTTTCATATTTTAAAGCGAGTCATCATCCGGCCCAACCGTGAATCAGAACAAAAATAAATAAAAAATATCTTGAAGGACAAAGATATCAGAAAATAATGCAGAATTAAGAGTGGGAGGGTTTAGCATTTTATGGCTGTACTGTCTAACTTATGTAATTTACATATCGACGTGTTTAAAAATGCTTAACTACGAAAATAAAATAAACTATATGAGTATGAAGTGGAAGGGATAAAATCATCACTAAAGACCGATAGGAATAGGAAATCAGGGGTTTCTGCTGAGGCTTCATGGCTTCTTTATTGGGCTGTGCGTAAAAGTACTCCAAACTCACGAAAAATAAAGAATATGACACGCAAATCGAAACTTCATTTTCACCTCGAACACAGGAACGAAAATGACAGTTTTACACGAGTACAAGGCAGATAAATCCACGAAGAGCAGAAAAGAAGAGAAAATGGGGAAAAATAATGTCCTTTTCTCCATCAACATATCAAATCAAAAAATATATATGAATCTTGCTGGTGTATTTTTTTTTACCCCCCTGCTCGTAAAAAGCAGCAGAAGAAAGCGTCCGACATTTACCTTCCGCAGCCTGCAGCACGCTGACTTCCAGCCCTTTGAAGGTCTTGCTGGCCAGCTCCTCCAGCGCGCACAGAGGAGAGGTCTGAGTAAGGAGTGCGCGGCTGGACAGCGGCAGGCTGGACGGACGGTGCTTCTCGGAGGACGAGATGAGGTGCGCCGTGCCGCAGATGGCGTAGCTCCGCTTCACCGACGGCTTGTTGAGGATGTCGTCGATGCTGAAGGGCGTCAGCGGCTTGTTGGAGTTGGCGGGAGGCGGCAAGTGGTCCAGCGGGCTGCGTCTCCTGTTCTCCGCCGCGTCGCATTTGGCCGCCTCTTTGGATGTCATCATTGGTCGCAGGGAGAGTTTAAGTTGCTTTGAGATTTTATAGGTTGAAAAAGAAGAAAAAAAAAGAAAAAAAAAAGAAGCAAAATCGAGGATGAGTGTATGAAACAACAACAACAAAAAAGAAGTCACATAACACTTTGGAGGTAAAGTAGAAAAAAACAAAAAGAGGGGAAAAAAAAGAAATAAATAAAGGGAAGGGTTATTCCGAAATGGGATGCGCTCAAAGTCTCGATCCGCAGGAATGAGGTGCCTCCCTGAAAATGGCGAAGTCCAAAGAGTCGACGATTACTAACAAGTTATCATTGATTGGTGGCTAATCAATTATCTCCAGTGGCACTTTCGCCCTCTTCCCTTTCAGTCTTTGACTATGTTGCAGTCCAGTCCTGGGCTTTTTGCGACTGGGGGGTGCGAGGGAAGAGGTGGTGGTGGTGGTGGGGGGGGAGTGGGGGGTCGTCCCATTAATTAGGACGCATGGTTGGAAGGAGGAGGAGCCCGGCGGAATTATAATGCTTGGTGCTCTTATCATCTTTGGTCTAATTTAGTCTTGTGGTGAGACACCAGAATAGGTATGTGGGGTAAATGAGGGGAAGCAGAGAGAGAGAGATGAAGAGAGAAAGAGAGAGAGAGATAGGAAAATAGAGTGAGGGAGAAAGAGGGAGAGGATCACAATCTCTAAGTCAATTTGTGCGTTTTTACGCGTGAAACTCCAGTCCAGCGGCACTTCATAGGCTTTCAGTTAAACGTATTCGGACAAGTCGACTCGGCTTCCGTTAGAGGCCGCAGCTTATAGACTCAGATTTTTTTTTTTTCCACAGCGCGGATGATCCTTTGTTTTGTTTTTTTTTTCTTTCTTTTTTTTTTTTTGTAAAGGTAACGCAGAGCTGGACCATATATCAGCTCTGATGATACCTCCTCTGGGGCGGGAGAGAGGCGGCGGCATGCATCCCTCTCAGCGACGCCGAACCCCGGGCCATAACTCAGCCAGAAAGGGCTCCCTTTATTTATCATCCAAGAAATATTTCATTTCCTCTCAGAGCACCGAGCGTCCTGCAGTTGTGACGGCGAGGGCTTCCTCCTGACGCCGGACGCGCAGAACGGCGAATATATTTGCATATGGCGCTAAAAAAAAAAAAAGAAAAAGAAAAAAAAAAAAGTATTTTTATTTGACATAAAAGAAAAAAAACGACACATTTTACAATGAAGAAACATGTAAGTTTTCCTTTTATTATAATTTAGGTTTCTTGTTTTTCATTGCTTTAAGAAAAATAGGCTATTATTATTATTATTATTATTATTATTATTATTATTCAGTAATAGTTCAATAATAATCTAGCTTTGGCTTTTATCCTTATGAAAAATCAAAGGATGAGACACTGTAGAAATAAAAAAATAATAATAATAATAAAATACAATCAAACAAATAAAAATCGTAAAACTAAAATGACAAATTGACAAATGAGAATTTTAATGAGAACATTTCAATAGTTCAATTTCTTTTTAATATAAATTTTTTTCATTATGTTGTTACTTCGTTGTAGTCGGGTTGTATGCGTGTTATACGATACTTTTTTTAAGGTATATTAAAACAAATTAGATTAATGCATTTTTTGTTGTAGAATAGCTGCAGTAAATATATAACCTGAATCAACCTTATTTTAAAATATATTTTTCTCTTCTTCGCTTGTTTTATTTTTGATTTTATTTTTTATTTTTTCCTAACAGGGGAAATGCAGCCGGTGTTTATTTGATGCTTCTGGGGGATAAAGTCTACACCAGTGGTGACAGCTCACTGGAGGATATGGTTCATTCGAAACAAGCATCACATTTTCCTCACACGTACCACTAATTTCTCTCTCTCTTTCTCTCTTTTTTAAAAGTGAAATCAAATAAAATAAGAATGTCTAAAATAAATGATGATTGGTACTGTTATTTTATATCATAATGTAAATGTAACTAGATATTTTTCTCTCTTTCTCTGTGTTTTATTCAGAGTGGATTTCCAGTCTGAGCTGAAGAGGATCCAGATTTGTGTTGTGTCCTCGGATCCATCCCTGCCTCTTTCACACCAAGGTCAACATGCTCTCTCCTCCATCCTCTCCTCCAACCAGGGATGACCTCATCCGTTTGACCGCTGGAGTGTGAAATCTGCTCTTTGTTCAGATGTTTTGTTTTATGACCTCCATATTTGCAGTTTTAGTTCGGAGTTCAGGAGTTCCGGCTGTGATAAACCAGCCTTCAGCGTTTGTGTTTCTTCCCAAGCAGGTGTTGATCACTGCGGTCTGCGAGCTTAAAGTTCCACCACGCAGTATGCAGCATGTGTGTGTGTGTGTGTGTCAGTGAGAGGCACGGCTCCCGCTGCAGACTCCACCTGCGATTAGACGAGCTGCAGGGGTAACTGTCCCCTCTCCAGCCACTCCGTGGCACGCTGCAGACGGGTGTCACGTCTCCCCTTCTTCTACAGGCCCGCCAGTTATCTCCGGTGACACCAGATATGGATGCAGTAGAGGGAGCGGAGGGAGATGCGGGGGGGGAAGAGAGAGAGAGAAAAAACCCGGCCTCAGACGCGCGTGTATGTCCTTTAAACTTGTACTTGTATAAATCACAAGTCATTACCAGAGGTCAGCGGCTGAGGAGCAACCATTGGACGGCTTGATCGCGAGGGCCAGCCTGGTTGGAGGAGAGAGGATTTATCTGGCGGTTGGATCTCTGGAGAGGCAGCCATATTTTATGTGACTAGAGATGTAATAACAGGCCTTTGACAAATCCCCGACGGCCCGGCTCCTGCAGCCTCGCTGCGCAGAGCCAGTGCAGCTGGAACAGCAGATTATGAGCAGCACCATTAGCAGGGTGATGTGCACAGACTCAGCAAAGTATTTCTCTCTCTCTCTCTCTCTCTCTCTCTCTCTCTCTCTCTCTCTCTCTCTCCCAGACAAACACGTTTGCACCCCAGAAGTCAGAAGCTTTTCAGTCACACATAACAGGTTCTTCTCAATTAATTAGACAAAAATGTACACATTCTTAAAGCACAGAGTGGTATATTTCAAATGTTAATTTTGGTTCCTTTTGGTGAAAATAATGCCTTACAGCTAACTCAAACCCCAAATTTTGTTTCCCATGAAATGACAACATTAAATAAACATGTAAGGGATAACAATCAATAATAACTGGATTATTAATCCAGTTATATTTGGATTAATAATCCAAATATAACTGGATTATTGATACAGAACTCTAGTCTCTAAAGCAGCTGTCATTCTTCCAAAGTGCAAACTCTGTCTGCCACACTTTTTCCTTTCACTTAATTTTCCACTTATTTACTTGGATCCAGTAAGTATATGGACTCAACATTTCTGTATTAAAAAACATTTTCTATTGGTATTTATTTTAATACCATATTATTATATGGTATATTATTATATTTAAATATTATAATATTATATTTAAAAAACAGCAAAAAAACAAAACAAAACAAAAAACCCAGCTGCAAAATAAATACAGACACTTAAAACATATTCTGTTATAAATCTGTATGATATGGCCCAGTTTTTGAATGACAAAAACCACAGAAATAATTTGACTTTTCGAGGACATTGAAGTCTATTCATCTCAACCCTCAACTACTAACATTGTTACAAATAAAATGTTAAAGAACTGTCAATTTTGACAGTCAAAATTTGATTTAGAAATGAAACAGATGTGTTTAATCTTTAAATATTGTAAACATTTAAAGTTACTTAGAATAGATCAAAGATCTTAGTGAATTTTTTTGGTGTAGTGAATTAAATTTGCATTTATATAATTAAACATATTTCTGGGAAAACCCAGCTAAAAATCATACAATTTAAAACATTTGTACCTTGGTTCATTTGTTGTCTAACAAAACTTACAGTGCATGGTGAGGGAAATGGAAGTTAAAATATAAAGTCAAACACAACCACCGAAAAAAACCTTTGACAACTTTAATAAATCACAAAATTATCATTTGATGTTAGTTACATAGAGCTAAAGCCACACAAAAAATCATCCTGAAGCAAATTACATAAACACCCAGTGGTGAAGTGTTCATAAAAAACCCCTACAATTAATTTAAAAAAAAAAATCAGTTTTACTGATATAGTGAATTATTCAAAAGGAATAATTAAGCGTACTACAACACAACATATGTTATTAAAATCATTCATTCGTCTTTACTGGCAGGAAACAAGAAATCTGTTGAAAGGGAGTCCTGGACTAGATGAAGTGAAACTGCTTCATGCATGATTATTTGAATAAAAAAAAGGGTTAAAATCTAAGAATAATAGAAATGTAAAATACACAACATAAAAGAAAAGAAAGAAAAGTCAAACATCACTACAAAAACCCTACTTAGAAAAGCAACACTGTTCTATTTAAACAGTTTGTAAATTTACTTCTGAGGGAAATGCAACGACTCCATGGATATTTATGATGTGATTCAACACAGGAGGTGAAAATCTTAGAATTAGAAAGTTTTCCTGATGACCAAGTGCTCATAGTTGAACAGACTGCAGATAAAACACGGTAACTTGCCAAATTAGGGCTTGAAAAATAAGTTTCAAATCTGGGTTTTTCTTTAAAGTGACAATAATATCAAACTGACCCCATATATGGTTTGAAAAGAACGCAATATCATGCTGCTTTTATTAAAACCAGAGAATCTAAATTTATTCTTTCTGCTGCTAAAATGCTATGGCATAAATTATTATAGTTACAATATCGCTACCTACAATATTAATTTAGTATTGTGTTTCATTTTAATGCACCACTAAACCACTACTAATGACATTAACCATGTCAGGTTGAATGTTTTGGAAGGTGTGTCCAAACTGACAGGACAGACATGGTACCACTGCACCACCGAGTGTGTAGTTTTATAGTTTAGGGAGAAATTATATTCATAAAAGTTCCAGTTTGTTTGAGTAGGTTGTTGGTCATGTGAAGTCTACAGGCTCTCCAAATGATGCAGTCCCTTCTGGAACTGATAAGTAATGTCGTTTATGATCAGATAGTTGAACACTGAGAAACCCAAACAAGACTCAAAACTCTTCAACCTAAAGGTGTTGCTAATTTACGGCTTTTCCCTAAATTACCTTTTTTCTTCAAAACGCTTAAGAAGATTTAGAGACAAATTATGTCCTCAAAAAAATAAATGTTTTCCAGATTTTCCAGTCTGGTTTTAAATCTCTCTGCAGCACAGAGTCGGAACCTTTTAAACGTCTTTAGTTGGAGCGAAACATCAAGGTCATAGCACTGAAGTGGTTCAGATCCTGCTTGGTGGATGTGTCTTTTTGTAGTATTCTAGGCGACCACCTGTTCTCTTCTGCTCTCCTGTTCTCCGGTGCCCCACAGGGCTCAGTTCTAGCCCCCCTCCTCTTTTTCTTATTTGATCCCACTTGATTTTAGAAAATCTGTCATTGCATTTCACCTCTTTGTAGATGACTGTCAGATATGTATCCATATAAAGAAAATTAAAACATACTCTGTGCTATACTTAGTTTTTTTTAAATGCAAAAAAAAAAAAAAAAAACAGAAAGTGAAAAAAAAAGGCAGTTTTTGTAACGTCAGGGTGTTTTTAGATTCCTTGGCCCGGGTTAATAAGCTAGTTGCTACAAACCAAAGTTGACACTGATCTTAAATTTGACAGTCAGATTGAGGCAGTTGTTATGCTATTTCCAGTTGAGACAGCTGGGTAAGTTAAAGCCAGGCAGCGCTTCAAGGCAATCCAGGCCTTTGTTGGCTCTCAGCTGGATCACTGTACTGCTCATCATGTTGGGGTCAGTGCTTCGTCCATCACTTTTCAGCAGAGGGAGCAAAATTCTGCAGCTTGTCTTGAAACTGACACATTTCTCTCCCCCACTTTAGCTTTTCTTTCACTGGCTGCCCATTTGTTTAAAAAATATTTTTATTCCCTTTTAAAGCCCTCCAAGGCCTTGCCTTGTCCTCTCTCTGGGTCCTCTAAACCTGCCAGCTCTCTCAGGCTGTTTCCTGTTTGTGGAGCCCAAATTTGTGAAACTGTCTGTCAGTGGAAATTAGATGAACATTTTCTCTGTCTTCTGAAAACCCATCATTCCACCTTGGACTTTGACACCGTGTGAGAAACTGATTAAACTCATTTCTATATTTGTTGGTTCTCGCCCGTTGTATGCTTTTCTTTATATTGCTTTAAAATTGAGCTGTTATTTTAACTGTAAAGCGCTTTGGTCCCCTGCTGGTCATTTAAAGACCATTTATAGATAAAGTTGGATTGAATTGAAAAACTGCATTGTCATTGTGTAATTTCACTATGTTCTCTCTTGTCACATTTAAATTAACTTACAAAATAACAGAGTCAATCATCATTTATTTTAGACATTCTTATTTTCTCTGATGATCTGAAACATGCAAGTGACAAAAAGAAAAAAGCAAAAGCAGACAAAATCTGCCACAGGACAAGAGTGCTATACGTATAAATCAAGTTTCGTCATTCTGACATTTGAACTTGGCTAAAGAACTTTGAAACATTTGAAATTTAATCTGAATAAAATCAACTGTGACTTGTAAGTATGACCGCAGAAGTAAACCATTTATTTCAATACAATTCTGCCTGAAAGTCTTAAATTTAAAGATGCACAGCAGATCTGATGTGTTATAAAACAGAAGTTGCTTTTTTGAGACCAGCTGAGAGGAAGATAAATTAATTATCTTATGGAAAATGTTCTTATGTAATCACAGGATAACAATGTCCTGCTTCAAAATCGCCTCTAAATCAACCATAAAGTACAGAATTAATGAGACAGCATTTATAAAACTCTTGGTTTTAGCCCTAACAGTCAGTAAATTATGAGTCCTGACTTCATTCTTCAAGCAGTTAAAAAAAAACCCCAGCAGAAAACAGGTGCACAGCCTCCCAAGAAACACAAGAAGTGCAGGAGTTTCCCCCCTGCGGAGCGCTCAGTGTGGAGCTGCTCCCTCCTTAGTGAAACCTTTTCATGGGTACTTGGCTGTGGTAATGTGAAATCTACTCACTGCTGTTCAGCTGCAAAACAATCGTCCAGTTTGAAACAAGTATTTTAAAGCTGAGGGTGTTTTTTTTTTTTTTTTTTGCTCCTCGCAGGTCATCGTGAACGTAAAGTCTGAATCCGTTTGGGTCGCAGGATGCGCTGCCGACTCACCTGGCGGGGTTGTTCTCACGCTGCTCTGCCAGCAGGAACAGACTGGCCCTGATCATGCTGCTGTGGTTTGGGGCCTGTTCACTTGTTGTTGGCGGAGCCTGAACATAAGCATTCCTAATTCACAGAGCACGTGTTTTTCTTTTTTTTTTTTCTTGAAAGCTGCACATATGTGGCAGGGAAATGAAAATGATCCTGCACCACTGCAGCCCCCCCCTCCTTCCTCCTTCTCCTCCTCCTCTTCGTTTGGCGTTCAGCAGTAATCAAACCATCACCTCCACACACCTCTTCCCTTCGCTCGACCCGCTGATGAATCCTCGCGCTGCATTATGAATACCACAGAGCAGCAGCAGACAGTGCTTCATTTCAATGTTCCTCCTTTCTCATCTGCACTTCTCCATAAAACAGAGTAAGCAGTCGAGGCTGAAGGATTGTGTTATTTGGAAAGGCCGGAGCGGAAAAGATTATTCAGAGGCTTTGGTAATAAAAACTGCCAGAGGAGAACTGAGGAGAATTATGACAGCAATCCTTTAGTTTTCATTTGTGGAGGCTGTTTTTTTTCTTTGTTTTTTTCTTCCTTTCTTTCTTTTTGGATGCAAAGGAGGACAAAGAGACCTGGAGGTGAAAAACAACAGAAAACCTAATTTGTCACGTCGAGAAGTGTAAATGCCAGCTGCATTCCTGATGATTACTCACATGGCAAATTGGAGATCAAACTGGATTTTTCGGACTTGTTACTTAATGTTTGCGGACGGCTGCAATTACCTGCTCAGCGTCTTCCCAGCCTAATGTCTCAGAAATGTTTATTTTGTTGCAGAGTTGCTGTTTCACACTGTATTTTAAGCAAACATGCCTTGAAAGTGTAATAAAGGCTACCTGATTACAAAAAAGTGGGCTTTGGTTGTGGTAATTCAAAAACCCCGAGGATTTGCCTAAAACACAAACGTGGAGGAATCTCCCTGCCGCATTCTTTCAATCTTTTCCTCATTTTCTTTTCTTTCGCTCCCTTTCTTCTGTCACGTGCCCCTTCAAATTCGCACATGTCCACACACACACACACACACACACACACACACACACACATACACACAAGCGCTCCATTTGAGAGATGGCCCCTGTCTTTCAATTAGCTTGCAATGGCCCTCTTACAAGGCTGGCGTCTGGCGAGTTAGGCCCGCAGCAGATGCTGCTGCGGATGGGCCGTTCATCTGCAGCCTGCAGACTGTATTGAATAGTCATTAGGGTGGAGCCGACTAGTCATGGCAGGAGAAGTGACTTCCTGTGGGAGGAGATGCTGCTGCAGCAGGTTATCTTCAGCCTCTTCTCTGTGAATTATTTTTTAATTTTTTTTCTGAGCTCTGATGTGACAGAAAAAAAACCCAAAATAACAATCATAATCCACTGGTAACTATTTTTATGATTTGTGTATAATTTTGCAATAGGCCTTTAACTGGCTTTCTGTTAAATTGATAACAGATTTTTTAGACGATTCCATTTTACAGCTTTTTATATAATTTAAGCCTAAATGTCTGCTTTTATCTTCACTCTGGATACTTATCCACTTATTCCAACTAATGTGATTATTCTATTGCTCATGCTAGTTAATTAGAAATGTGTGCTTTTGCATCAGTGTTTCCAAAGTTTCTTACGAAGAGTGAATGGCTCTACACATACTGACTTTGATGTGAATAGATGCTTTCACTGAGTCTTGTGTTTTCTTGAGGTAATCTGAAGCAGTTTACAGAAGGTCATTTGGTGGAGTTAAAGCTGTGTGTACCCCACATGTACAAATATGAGCTTTAAGTCTTTCGCCTTGTATTGTGTTTGAAGCGAGTGGAGAGCAGAGGTAGTTTTTGTATTAGCCGAATTGACTGCTAAAGACTTTTTGTCAGGCTGGCTGACAACACCTGCTTATAAAAGCATCACAGAAGACTCCATCATGTCTAAATTGTTTCTCTGGGAGCATTTTTGCTCCTCTGTGGAAAACGGAGTGGAAGTGATGACAGACCAGATTAAATAAACATGTAATGCCTTCTGTAAATGGCTAAGTATGAACATCACTAAGCTTGGCATCTGATTTATGGCCTCCAGTCAGCACTGAACCAAGGCCCTGGCCGCACCAGCAACCTGACTCTTGGAGAAAAAGCGATTGCCCCCTCAACCTAATAACTGGTTGTTACACATTTGGCAGCAAGAATCGCTATAAACTGGCAATGAGACTTTCCCATCTCTGTGGAGGAATTCATGTCCACTCTTCTATGCAAAATTGTTTTAATTCGGCCACGTTGGTTAGTTTTGAGTATGAACAGGCTGCTTAAGGTCATGCTACAGCACCTTAATTGGATTCAGGTCCAGCGAGGATGATTGTCCTGCTGCATGAAGCTGCTGTTCTGGTGCCTCAGACCCCAAACTGATGGCTACTTCAAGATTTTCTTGCAAAGGAGCAAAATTTATGGTTTCATCAATTCATCCTGAGTCAGCAAAACAGCGCCAGACCGACTGTCACCGTCAGTGTAGATCAGGGTCTTCAACTGTCCTGCAGGTTTTAGATGAGTTTTTGTAAATGAGAAATGTGCACTTGTATTGTCTTTGGCTGCCACAGTTGCAAAGTCTCTCTGCTTGATCTTAACCGAGATAACTGAGGCATGAAGCGCTTTAGATTTCATCCGTGGCCCCATTACCGCCTCCCTAATAAATTGCAGATCTTGGAGTAATTTTGGTTGGCAAGCTAACTCAGTGGAAGGCCCACTCCATTGCCACTAGAGTCCCAAATCCTTATAACTAGTTTTGTTTTAATCCTTTTCAGACTGGTAGATATTAATGACCATGACTTCTTGAGGAGGTTTAGCCTACTTCATCTTTCTAGTCGGGTTTGTTCTGACAGACTTGGTTCTGTCAGCACTCAGGTCCAGGTGTTACTGGTGAAACTGAGTCAAATGATGGGGTTTGTCACAGTAACTGGATTTGACATGGAGGGGCATTTATCCTTTCTCATGAGGTCAAGCCTTATCCCCAAAATAAATAAAATCATCATATGAAAATCAAGTTTTGTGTTTACTGTGGAATAATCTTTAAGATTATTCAAATTTGTGTGATAATCTGAAACATGTAAATGTGACCAAAAAAGAGAGAAGAAAACTGAATAAAATTTGTAGGGGGCTGAATATTTTTTCGTAGCACTGAATGATTTCTTTGGGAGAATCTTTAGCCTAGCACTGCTTTGGCCATGCTCAGGATCCGCTTCTGTTGGTTTTAATAGTAATGTTACATAGATTAGAAACTACACATTAGTTTGCTTGAAATCTAACAGAGAATGTACCTTCTGAATTAAAAATATGGCCATAGTAGTGAAGCTGTTTTATATCAGTGAAATGTCACCTGCATTTATCTTAATTGTCTGTAAATTAATGTTTGTTCAAATTTGTAATTCAAGGTTAAGTAAACCTTTATTATATGTAAAAATAACACAGAAAAGCATTGTCGATACTTCATCTTTGGCAACTGGACTGGAATATTTTTCACTGATTACATAAACATCTCTCCTAAAGACAGTTTACCCAAATATATTTCAAAAACGCAATCAACGCAATGGTTTTACTCAGTTTTGACATTATGTTGGTTTTCACTGTTATTCCTTATTTTTCGGTAATATGAGTGCTTCAAATGCTGCATACAGCTGCATTTGAAGCTGTATGCAGCTCAAGAACTAGTTCGCTACTTGCAGTAGCGAACTAGTTCTTGAGGTTTGTTTTAATAATTTTCTGAGTAATGAAGGGAAAAGACAACAAGCAGCACCGGTTTGGGCTCTGGAAGCCCCCTGTTGGTCCGCAGAGCCACGAGTCAGTCTGTTGAGTCTGTTGAGTCTGTTGAGTCTGCGCCCGATTTGTCAGCTCTCAGTGGGTCCGTTCATGAAGCACCTGGCAACCCTGCACAGCAGAATACGGTGGCTGCCACAGCCATACACCAACACACACACAACCATATGCCCCCATTGTCATTCCAATGAGCTTGGACAACATTCACTTTCGCCTCCTTTCAGCAGGCGTTATCAATACAAACCCCATGTGGAGGGGCCTGGGTCAAGAGGGAGTCTCTCTACAAAGTGGCTGCTGACACACAGAAGCACACAGGGACACACATGCACACACACCCCAGTGCCTCCCTTCGCTCCTCCTCCTCCTCTACTAAACCCCTGAAGGCTGGACTGAGGAAATGTGAATTAGCTTCATCAATGCAGAGGTTAACATTGCGCAAAGATGATGTTGACCTCTCGTTGTATTCTTGGTTTGATGTCTTTCTTAGGGGCCAAATGCTTATGAATAAAAATGGCAAGGGGAGAGGTTGACAAAGGGATTTGTCTGACTAATGCCAAAGGAGAGCCCCTCAGGGAGACTCTGGTTAAGCCCAACACTGCTGAATCCCCCCCTGCAGTGTTATCAATCACAGAGGGGCTCGCACGGCGCTGTTATTGTTTTTGCCATAATTGTGTCAGGATGGCTTTCATTTGTCTCTAATGAAAAGTGTCTGCATTCGTCATGCTAATGTGGTGACAGCGTAAATATTACACAACATATGTGTTGCCAGTTTGGGCCTCTGCGGTCATAAATAATTTATTTTCACTTAAATGGTCAATGGAAGAGCCACTTTATCCAAATGATGGAAAGAAAGAAATCCAATTTACTGCTGGCAGGTAAAGATTTTAGACTAAAGGTGTCCAGCTTTGACAGCCAAGTAAAGCTGGTGTAACAATGCGCTTTATTTTAGTGCGTTAAATCAATAATCCAGACGAGAAATTATGTGAGTTTAGCTTGTGACAGACAAGTAAATCTCCAGAGTCTCTGGGCATTTTTAAGACAATTAAAACAAACAAACAAAAAAACATTTATTTGAAGAAAGCATAAAAGATTTCCCATAACCTTGTTGCATAAGAGACGGCACCCTAAAACTAACACATTGTTGAAACAATTTTTGATTCAGTTCCAGCATTTTAGTCTTCTTGAGTTCAGACACACCATCAAATTAGATTAATCAGGTGAACCTGAAATAAAATTCAGTTGTTTGTTGTTCAGTTTCTAATTGTATAAATGTGTCAGCATAAAGAGATAAAGACACACCGCTACATATACACCATGCAGACAAAACATCAAGAACTCATTCTGTTCAACACATTCTACAAATTCTACTAATTTCTGGGTTGAATTGTAGGATGTTTTTTTTTCTTCTTCTTCTTTCAAAGAAAATGTCTCTAAAATATTCCAGAACCTTCTGGGATGATGTGATATAGTTCAAACTGGAGGATTTGGGCACAAATTCTTTCAGTCTGAGAGAGTTGGGGAGCTTTTGCAATCAAAAAACTTCTCCAACTCGTTCAGGACAAGCATTTGAAAGTAAAGATGTGGGCTGATAATAGACTCCCACTAAAGCTAACGACGAAAATGAACCGTATTACTCTACAGGTGTACACACTTACCCTACCATCTTATTGAAGGGTTTTTTTGACAGGTCTTTCCTCAAACGTGAGGGGACATTTATACCATTACATGTGGAAACAGTTTGAAACAATTTATCAACGTTAAGAAAATCTGGTGTGAGCTCAAATCTCAATTTGACAGAAGCATCTTTGAAAGGGAGTGAAAACATCAAATTCAGCCGGAATGGTATTGCACTGAAAAAAAAAAATCACATTTTTTTCAGAAACTAATAGACTTAATTTAAATGAAAATGTTTTTAACGGCTAATTTTAAATCTAACCGTTTTTAGCTGGGGCGGATTTAAAATCCTTAATCTGGAAATCTGCCTGTAAATGAAGAAGTTTATTCTGACACTACAAAATAAATTTTGGTTGTTCACTGATGAAAGGTGAACTGACTGGATGTTGTTCAGTGGACAAATACAAATATATTGGTATTTTGTTAGGAAGTGATAGTAGCAAGCAGCAGCAGATGGATCGACAAACTGGGGGTCCAAAGAATCCTAATGTGGTTTTGGGATCAAACAGAACGAGCTGCAGAGTTTGACTGTGAGATCTGGGTCAGATAAGCACCAAACAATTCATGGAGAGGCTTTAACGTGCATTATTAATTATTTTGCTGTGCCAATATTTGTAATAGTTTTTCTGTGATGCATTAGTGGGCAAAATCCTGAACAATAAAATCCAATCTGGGGCAGGTTTGCAAGTGAAATAAGCTTTTTTTTTCTTAAATCTGTGACCCAAACTGTTCCAGATGTTTAATATGGATTCGCATGATGCAACAGAATCAGCACTAATTTCACAATATACTGACAGACTGTTCCACAAATGAGTTAATAACTACCAGTAAGAACATAAACAACAGAAAACCTGAGGCGAGAAGGGTGAGGCAACCTTTAACCCTGATATAATTGAGAAACATGTCAGCACTGGCTGGTTACACACTTCAAACTTGATTTGTTTTACAATGAGACGTTTTTTTTTTTTTCGTGACTATTCGTGAGTGTGCAGGAGTGTGCAGGTGCTCATCTCTGTTTCTTCTTTGTGTGCAAACAAATTAAACACAGCAGCACACTCCCACACATGATCAGCTCCACGGGGCCTGAACTCGAGTTTATGACTTTATTAAAAGCTTCTTGTTTCATATCATGCTCTCCCGGCAAAGTACAGCACACTCCATATATCACACCGTTATTGTAGGTAATTAAGAACAAAACTTGGTGTTATGTGGGGCCTGTTGTGCATATAAGCAGAATTGACCATTTTAATTGCTAAGAAGATAAATTTTCCTGCACTTTATCTTCTGTGAATGATATTATAAGAAGAACCTGGCAAAGGCATTTATTATGCTAACAGCTCCCCTTAAAAACGAGCAGTAATGAGACACAGCAGCTATTTGCTTTACTTTAATGCCAGGGTGAGGAGAGTAAATCAAGGATACTGCTGCAGCCCAAAGCTTTTAAAATCTTTGACTGTGCTGCAAATGCAAAATGCAGATATTCTAAAAGAAGGACTTTGATTTCTTTGGGTAGGGTTCAAATAATCTGAAGTTTGAAGAGAACGAAACAGGAGATGAGTCGACACAGATTTTGCTGAACAAAAGATGTAAACTCTGGATCCGCTTCACATTAACCCGAAAGGTCGGATAGTGGGCGGAGTTGGATGTCTGACTCCACCCTCAAACTGTTTTCATTGGACAATTCTTCTCCTTTCTCTCCTAACATCCAGTTTTACTCTTATCGTATATATATATATATATATATATATATATATTTTACCTGTGCAGTGAAGTTAGTTTGTTGATAGTTCACTAGTATGTTCAAACAGCTCATTAAGAATCACTTATCCAAACGATTTCTAATTCAGCAAATATTTCTTTCAATGTTACTTTCTGTAACTTATGCTTTATTTTCCTTTCAGCGCTACATTATGAGCTGGTGTTTCAACAAATAAATGCATTCCTGATGCATGTTGTATATTTGAATTCTTTGCAGAACTGCAAAAAACAGCCAAAAGAGGATAAAGTGATACATTTTTTTGCAGCAGCAAAGCAAAACTGACAAGGTACCAAACCAACCGGTGTGTTTAATCCTTTGCATTGGGATGCTTTCGATTTTCAAAGTGGTACTCTACATTGACCCTGCTGAATCTCACTCTGTGCTTCCTGTTCTCCTCCACATTGTTTGCTGTTTTATTTTTAAACTTCACGTCTGCAGGATAACTCCTGGTGGATTTGTGGTTTATGATTGGTTGGAAGCAGAAGGTCGAGGGTTTCGTCTTTCTGGGATTTTTTATGGAAAAGGCCTTTTTAAAGAAGGTAAAAGTAGGGTTCCTTTCATTACAACAAAATTGTCCTATTTTGTCCTTTTAACCTTTCAACCTCTCTGGTACGTGTGGATTCTTAAAAGCTGGCAGCCTTCTGGACGACTTTTTGTGTTCATATTTCAGACTGGATTTCTTTTATAGGATTGACTAATCGAAAGACAAAATAACATGTTTACATTAAAAAGCATTTTTTCAGAAAATAAGCTGGCATTGTTTTTTCCCTTTGGATCTCAATTGTGTTTTCTTTTAAATCGCAGAAACAAATAATGATGCACCAATATCAATGCCTTCAGTCATTAGCCCATCTCAGGATCTGATGAAAAGGCCCAAGAATCATACCATATTGAAATAATTTTAGCAATTTGTTCTCTTTTCTATAAAAAGAGTGGAATAAAGGTGGCAGGATTTAAAGTGTTAAATATGTTTTAATAGTACAACAATAAATCTTTGAGGCTTAAGTAGTTCAAGAGGTCAACTTGTCGACATATTGCAGCTTTTCAGAAACTCTGACTATTTTGGTCCCATGGATTTTGAGTGAGTTTTGTTGGTCAACTTGATGCTGCAGGAACAATAATAATGCAACCAAATCAAACGTGTCAATCATTCAGATTATCCAATATTAATATTTCAGGCGCAAGTAGTTTTTAAAAAGACACTTCTTTAAGTGAAGTAAAATATCAGTACATTCATTTATTTAATTTTTTCTCATCATTATGTATCTCTGTCTACGTAATGACCATGACCCCATGACCCTGAAAACGATTAAACGGCCCAAACGACAGACGAATCCAGGTCTTCCCACCTTAAGAGGAGCATTTAGTAATCCCGAGTTTTCGTTCATTCACTTTTTCGGGGAAAAGCGACATCCTAATCCATCCATTACACCTTCCCGTCTCCCTCTGCTTTGTGTCAGAGGCGAAACAAGCTGCGTCTTTCCCTCCCTCTCTTTCTCCTCGCCACCAGATGAGCGTGGCCTGAAGGAGGAGGGCCGCCATCCATCCAGATCTGCGCCTGTTCCCGCCGTTTAAACCCGAGGAGGCTCGACTAATGCCCCTGCCTCACTCCTCCGTCTGCCGCTTCGCGGGCTTTGTTCGAGACGGCTCCCGTGCTTCCCCCACTCCATCCGTCTTCTTCATATTTTTCACTGTCTAATTCTTCCCTCTTTACCTTGATCTCTGTCCCCGTCGCCAACCGCTCTCCGCTTTCCTCCTTTCCCCTTTCATTTGCCTCCTTTTTTACCTTTTGCATTTCTCTTTAGCAAATCTTCCTAACCCCCCTACACCTCATCCTCCCATTCAATTCTTGTTCTCTTGTTAAAATAAAAAAAAAAAAGAGGGAGAAGGAGGGTGTGGGGAGGAGGGAGCTTAGATGAGAAGTCGGTGGCGTTGAGCCGAGGAGGACACACTCCACTTAGATAAATATCCCCATCGCTCTGAGCAGAGCCAGGGAGATTTATTCATCCGCCGAGCTGGCAGAAAATTGACTTGTTTCATGGGGGCAGGCCGGTGACGCATTGCCACGAGAGGCAAGGAGACAGGATGGAGGGAGGAGAAGGAAGGATGAAGAATAATAAAGAGAGAAAGGACGGGGGTGGGGGGGGAAGCGATGGGGGAAAGGGCGATCTAGCAAGAAGGGAGGGAGAAAAACGATAAAGAGAGATGAGAGAGAGTGATGTCCCTCCCCTTGTAGCAGAGGATAAAGCCAGTGGGGTGGTGAAACAGTGATGAGGGAAATGGTACAGTTGACATTTATATAAGAGGATATTGATGAAGCCGAGGCGCAGGCTGACTCAATCCAGTCCTCCTCTTCCTCTTTTACCTCTTCTATCTTGTTTACTACTTTTCACTCTTCCTCTGCTTGTCTTTTTCGCCTCCATGTCTCCTTCAGCTCTCTCTGTCTTTGCCCTGACAAAGTGCTCTTATTGGACACTACATCCTCATCGAGGCAGAGGGGCCGCAACCTTGGGTGACTTAAGACTGGAGCCGCCAATGCATCACAGCGATAATCTCTTATTTTCAGCCTCCCACGTAGCATCATCCCTTAGCAGAGGAGGGGAAAAAAACAACAACAAAAAAAAACAAAACTACAGCTTTCCTGTTATTCATATCGGCTCCATGCTAACACAGCAAATAAGAGAGGAGACGAATGCTGCCTCCCCTCGGCTTTTCCAGAGAGGTGAACGGAGGAGCTGCATGTGTGTGTGTGTGTGTGTTTGTAAACGGGTATGTGTTCTGGGAGCACTGGGGTGTGGAGGATTTCTGCTTGTATCAGCACCTGAGCTGCACAGAGAGAGAGGTGTACAGAGGAGAAAGATGGGGGAACTGGGAATCTGTGTGTGTGTGTGTGTGTGTAGGTTGAAGGAAGGGGGGATGGATAACAGGAGGTAGAGCATAGTATAATTTAGTCACACTGAAGCTCAAGAATCACATCAGCCTCGGATAGGGACCCACGGTGATCATTTAAATTGGGAATTAAGTCACCAGTGAACGGTTAAGTTTTCACTGAATCAGTGTTTTATTAAAGGAGAAGTCAAAAATCTGATTGTGCAGGTGAATCCACAAGCGCTCCAGGTTTGGGCGATGCTCTTATTCCACGGCTTGACGGGGGGAATGATGGAGGATTTGCTGACGGAAGTGATTCCTCACAATAAACAAACTCTTTAAACCTAATGGACATACAGCTGTGAAGGAGGAGTGGATCGAATTATTCCTAACGCACTGTCTGAGTGAACAAGTGGCCCAAATGATTCATTCCAGACTGGAAAATGAACAATTGAACATTCAAAAGATTGTTTTTTTTGTGTGTTTTTTTTTTGTATTTAAGGTTGTCTGTCCATGAATCCAAATGCAGGTTCATTTTTAGTAATTTAATTTGGAAAGTCAAAGACACCATGGAGCAATATGTTTAAAACATTCCTTTCAGATCAATTTTAGGGATTTTGGTCCAAATGAGTAAAACCCAGAAAGTCGGTGACTCAGAAAATTAGAACGTTACCTCAGATCAACAAAAGCGTATTTTAAAATTTAAATAATGTCAGCTGACTGACGAGCTTGTTCGTGTACGTTACAATACTCCACACTCGGCTCTGCATCTTCCCTCAGTCTCCTGACTCTGGGACCTTGGCTCCAAATTAAACGAGCGACAGTGGAGTAACTTTTCTCCTTCGCTCAGGTAAAATATTTCTGACGCTGTCTATTGTTCGACCCAAAAAATTTTAAGCACTTCTCTCAGAGCCCTTCAGTCTCTGAGTCCAATCTTACCCAAGCTCTTAACTTGGGTAAGATTTAACTTGCGCACCTCTTTATATTTCACTCAGTTTTCCTTAATTTGCTTGGATGCAGCTCTGTGAGCGGCCCGTTTCTTTAGCAACGTAGTTTTGTGGCGAAACCTTTTCATGAAGGGTGTGAGTGTCTGCCAGACAAATGTCAAGTCAGCAGTCTTCCCAATGATTGTGGAGATCATTTCTGTATTAAACATGCTTTGTTTTCTTTTTTCATTAACAGCAATAAATGCTCGTAAAGCAGCACTTGATTCGTAATGAATCTACACCCTAGACCTTAGTTTCACTTTTAAAAAAGAATTACAGAAATAACTTTTTGACGACATTGTGATTCATTGAAATGCATCCCTGTACCAAATATCCCCATAACTACGTCCGCCAACTGCAGATGTTTTCTGAGCTTTGAAACATAATTTTTCTAGAATATTTTTGATTCATCTTTCCACTTAATAGGTCCAGAAATAAAAAAAACAGTATTATAGCTTTCTGTATATTTTCTGTCTTTTCTTAGTTTCCTTTTTGTGTGTTTATTTTTGTCTTTCTCTCTCCTCTCTGTTGTGTCATTTTCTTTCTGCCTCATTCATTTCTTTCCTTACTTCCATTTTACCCTGCCTGTGTCATCACTCCCCCTGCTTGTCGGCCCTTCCTTGAATCTGCTCATCTCTTCCTTCCTTCCTTCCTTCCTTCCTTCCTTCCTTTGTTCCTTTCTTCATAAACTTTTGTGTTTTCCATTTCAAAACAAATGTAGAGTTCAGGAAAACTAGGTCTGAAAGTCTGGATTCAAGAACCTTGAGACGACACGAAAAAGACCAACTAGAATCATGCAAATCTACAGATCAGTCTAAGTTTAAGGGAAAAGGTCCATCATAAAAGTCTTATTCTATGTTTGGGTACAAGTAGATCAGTCTTAGCTAAATACAAATTTACTCAGTGAAGTTGATCCCCACACCGTCTTCAAATTAAACAAAATTAGCGTCAATCATTTGTGTCATTATAATTTTCTCAGATTTAAAAACAAAAACTTTCCAGAGGTCAAAGATCGTCCTGCTAACTGACTTCATAAATTAACATATGAATTTATTTGTTTATTTGTTTGTGCAGCTAAATGTTTTGTAGCGCGGTTGATCGACACCAAATCTTTTTGCGACTGTGGAAGTGGGGAGGTCGACTTCGATGACCTCCGGAAATACTTGTTAACGTCTTTCACAAACAAAGCATTTTCACTGCACAAAAATGTTTTGACACCAAAGTTGTTGAATCTGAAGAAGAGGAGCCATCTTCACTCAGGCCAATAATCAGCATCACTTGTCTCACATGAGGAGCCAGAGCTCAAACTAACACATGTCTGGTTAAAACAGCCTGTGGTTTTCTGGGAGGACTGTGAGGTAAGTGTGTGTGCGTAGGTGTGTGTGTATCAGTCCGAAAACCTGAGACTGTTTGTGCCTTTTGGAGTTGGAGTAAATGTGAGTGGCAGACGTGCAAAGGGGCGCCGTGACCTTCTCTCACTGCACTGTAACTCAATCAGAGCTCAAGGCATGACACCGTAACCCTGCGTGGCAGGAAGCGACCCGGCTGCGGCGCTCTGCTAATGCCTCCACTAACGGGTGTGACCGCGCCGCGCTCATATCCCCCCGGAAAGCCAAGCCGGTCCGCTGCCACTTTCTTACAAATGAGCGATAAGCCCCGGTTTTATCTTTTGGTGTGATTTGCTTGGAAATGTGTGTCCAGGATGAGAAGTTCACAGGTTACCAGCTCTCGGGTTACGGATTCATTAAGGGAATTAATGAGGCTTCAGTGGCAGCTGGATTAAGAGAGTATCTGCTTTCCTTGCAGGCATGCTGTCCAAAAACCTCCATTGGAAACAATCTGCATTGACCACAATTATTTTAAACGGCTTGTAAACGGACAATGGCTGCTCTTAAGAACATGAGCCCGGGTGTTGATTTTTCTCAGGCCATAAGGTGGCCCGAGGTCAGGACGGTAACACTTGTAGATGTTTAGATAGGAGAAGCTGCCTATATGAGCTCGTCGCTGAGGCTAGATGAAGGTAGTGGGCCATGTTTCGTCAGCTGCTCAGGAGAAACACGCAGCTTACAAACACCTGCAGCCTCACCGGGTGGGTGGTGCGTTCAAGTGCCTCTGCATCACCAGAGAATCAAGTTTTCAGGTTTCTTGATGCGTCAGGATTTTTTAAAATGTCTTTTTTTCACTTTTGCCAAAACAAATGCTTAGCAGCAGATTTTAAAAAGACAGTTTGCAAGCGGAAAAAAACCCCATATTTTCCTCCTTTGGATGGTTTCTGAACATGCATGGCATATTAAAAGGTCATGGTGAAAAATCTCAATCAGATTTACGCTCTGAGTTTTTTTAAGACCATCCTAAATTCTTTTTTTGTTTTTCAGCCGTTCAGAGATGGACTTGTTCTTGTGCTTTGTTGCTCTACTGCAATGGTGCCCAAAGTTGGTTCTTGAGGGCCGGCATCCTGCATGTTTTAGTTCTCTCCCTTTTTAACGCACCTGGATCAAATGATGACTCATTAAAAGGCCTAATAAGGACACTGACATGCTGAGGAGGTCGGTATTACCAGGGGAGAACTAAAAGGTGCAGGATGCCGGCCCTCCAGGACTGACTTTGGGCACCACCGCTCTACAGCATAACCAAATTGTGCTTGAGATTTCAACCGTCGACAATGGTTCAGATTTTCAGCTACAGAGCATCAATCAGGAGAGGCAAGAGTAAGTTTTGAAGAAGAAGCACAGTTTCACATCATCCACAGTCCTGTGTAGCCATTAGTGTGATGATCTTTTCTGAAATCCTGCATGGGTTTTACAAAGGAAGCTCTGGTACTCAATATTCCAAGATGCTGAACTTTGGTCTCATCAATATTTTTTCCAAAATGCTTGAGGATAATCAAGGTGTTCTTATAGTAATTGTATAAGTTTCCTGTATTTTCTTATTGTTAAATCTTGAACCTCTCAATTTTCTGAGGCACAACATTTGACAAGTGTGTTAGAAAGTTACTTTTTGGTAATTTTCTGACTAGAGCACCAAATGTTTGCTGGGCCTAAACATGGTGGTTCTTTCAATAATAGCCACTTTCTGACAGAAATGATGGGCTAGCCTGGTAAAAAGCAGCTCTTCATTCCAGGCTTCACTTCATACGGAGGGTCTGGACCCTCGGCTATCAAGAAACTATTGCTTGCTGGACGCATGGACTCTGTTGAAGTTCTTAAATGTTACCCAGTCACCGGAAAACCACCATCCTCCACCGTGAAAAGAGGAGTGCCCATCTGAACGAGGCGGCTGTTAATATTTGGCCAACGATGCCACTGATAAAACTACCGGCAGAAAATTGGTATCATTCACAATTTCTCCTCCTGTTCGCTGGTTGGCCCAGTGGAAAATCTCCCAGAGGAATCCAAGTCAATGGGGAAAAAGACCAGACTGTGCTGTGAAGGGAAATGAGAAATGAGCGGCATAGCAAAGGAAGGCAATGGCCAGGCTAACGCTGAGCTAATCAGCGGTGCTGTGACACTGCCTCAGAATGACACACACACAAAAAAAAAACAGGGCATGCATAAAGATGTCATGTGACATAAATGCAACACTGACCACTGCCATATTTTGGTTTGAGAGAGTGAAGCACCACAAACGCATGCGGATTACAGAGAGCAATAAAACTACCATCTGATCCGTTCACTAAAAGACGCAGCTTGCATGCACACAATGAAACATTAATTTGCCATTTTGGATTTTTTTTTGAAAATGCTCGTCAATTGATGCTCAAATGATTGTTTCTGGTCTCCCAACATGTAGCCCGAATGACAAAGTACATTTGCGGACAGGCTGACAGCATGAGCGAGGCTCAGTTTCTTGCACTTCTTCACAGCTGCACCCAGTTTCTAATCACCCACCTGCTCCTTCTTCAGCAATCAACTCTGCTGCATAAATAGGGCAGCCCATCCTGTTAGGCCACCAGCTGGCTTTACTTCAGATTCACCCATTCAGTTTGGTGTTGGTATGTTTTTGTTTTTAGTCTTACTTTTTTTTTTTTAGATAAACTGTTTCTTTTAACTGCCTGCATTCTTCTGCATTTTGGTCCGTGTACTTGACTGTTTGGACATTTTTTAATTTAATATAGTCTTCATCAGGTATGAAGACTATAGTAAATTAGTGCTTTATTCTCAAAATGCGACTGTAAGTTTGAATATATTTTGGTGCAACAAATCGCAATCAACCATTTTCAGCCAATTGTTTGTGACTCAGTGAAACCTAAATGCCAAATAATTTCTGATCAGCCACCAACAGCTGCAGCGCACTCGACTCCTGTTATGTTACTCTTATGTTGAAACGGCCTGAATCATCTGTGTGTTGCATTTAAAAATAGATAATCAGATCTTTGTTTTCATGCATGTGGTGGAACAGGTGCAGATTTTGAACAAGAGCGGCAACATCCGAGTGCTTTCTTGTGAGTCGGAAATCGTGAGAGGGGATGAGGTCGCTCCCGAGAGCCGAACGACCCAGAAACGGGTCGTAAACCGGAGGTGCCGTGGATTAAAAGCGATTTCGAAAATTCACGTATGAAGGTGATGGAGACGGTTTGGGTTATTGAGACGAGCCTTCATGAGCTATTTCAGTCTGCTGCTGGTTTTTTTTCTTCAACCCCCCCAAGTTCAAATACAATATATAAATCAGATTACATGAAGCAGAACAGAGACAGAAACGTGAAAGTGTGCAGGCATGCAGTAAACACATCGACACACATGCAGTTCTCAAAGATGTGCCCCCTGACACTCATGTTTGTTATCAGAGCTTGTGTTGGGGGGGAAGGGTTTAGTTGCGAGGTCAGAGGTTAGGACACCGGGATTTCATAGCTGACAGAGCTTGGGCCACTTGTGAGAGAGTGTAGCCTCGCAGAGGTGCGAAAACAAAGAGGGTCCCGAATAGAAACCCTGGACAAACAGAGAGGAATAACAAATGACAACATCAGAGGAAAACATGAAATCGACCCTCCGTCTGCCAGTGAGTCGGCGAGCGGGGAAAGTCCTGGAACACAGCAAAACAAGAGGAAGAAAACCTCAACACAGTAGTAAAAATGCAAATAATATTTACTGTCCTTATTTCTTTGTCCCCGCTCTTTTCTGGCTTTGCATCCTCGAGTCCTGCCATTTGTCTTGGCTGGTAAAAACAATTTAATATTAGAATAAATTACAAATGGAAGACTGTTGCCTGGGATAGATTTTTCTTGCGGGAAGTTCAGACTCAGCCAACATTAATGTCTCCTGCCACCGTAGGAGGCATAAATCTCGTTTCTCTTTTTTTCCCTCCTCTCCCCTCCTTTTTGCCTTGAATCATATAAGGATATTGAATTACTCCCCTGCTCTGCGCACATAGAGGCATTGTGCATTACATTGACTGATAAGCTGTCACCAGCAGTTTAACTTAGAGACATTCAAAGAGTAATACACCAGTTGAGGATAAACTAACCCCGGTCCCCTCAGACTAAGCTATGACGCTGTCACTGTGAAAAATACGGCGGGGGCATTTCATATAACATGCAGCATCTGGCATCTGAAAATGGAGGAAAAACACCTCTGAACAATGCGTGGTTTATGGCTGTTTTCACGCCGGCTGACAGTTTTACCCTTGAAAAGGCCCGGATCAGGAAACTAAACTGGCTGATGTACACTCATCACTGTGGCTGTGGAGGTTTTTGTTTTTTGAAAAAAAAAATGGCAAAATCTACTCGAAACAATACAACAACCCTTAAAAACATCATCAGTAGCTTCTTGTCGAGCCTGTGTGTGAAAACCCCGTGCCACCCCCGCCTGCCCCCTTCTTTTTTTTACAAACCTCTTTACCATATTTATGAGAGCAGCTAAAGGGCCTTTTTCACGCTACAATCTGGGAACAACCATTAACGCTTGGAGTCGGACCAATGAGAGCGACTCCAAGCTCGTCGACGCTGGCATGAGAGCGGGCCGATCCATCACGACGGGTTTGGTGGCGACGGGGCTCGTGGTTCTGGTTTGCCCCGGTGCTTCAGGGTGGTCTGTCCAATTCAACATCTGCACAAGAGACTCCGGCAGAGCAGCTGTGCTCAAAGCTGCTCCGGCTTGTGTTTGCAGCTTTGTCGGAGTGGAGGATGTAGACAATATAGCCGCATTAATAATGCATTTCTTAGACTGATACAAATGGAGGAAGGGGGAGCATGCAGAGCGGATTACAGTGGCCCGTTTTCCAGTGCCTTCAGATTTACTGTGTTGGAAATCAATAGTTACACGAGAGCAAAGGTTGACTGATCGTAACAGTCGCTCGAAAGGTTTCCAGACTCGGCTTGATGAGTGCCCACATGCCCCGAAGAGAAAGTCTAACCAAGATTCATCAAACCCCATCATTCAATTAGAACCTTTAAAAAGAGAAACAAGTTAATTTCTTCTGCAACTCAAAACAAGGTGCGTTCATGGATGCCTGCTTCATTGCTACTTAATGTTGGCCAAGACCCTTTATGGAGGGATGTTATGAGACAGGCAGAGAAAAGTAAGGCTGCTTCTAAATGTGACATTCATTTATGTCCAGCTGCCCTTCAGTCTGACACCCTTCAAGAACATCCAGTGAAACCAACTGCCTTGAGAAGTCGTCTGATTGCGTGCAATTTAATCTCAGACTAAATGCAACTCAGATGTTTCCTTCCAAACACTGGATACATGTTTATTATTATTATTATTATTATTATTATTATTATTATTCCTTTTTAAGGAAGGCCGTAGCTG
The DNA here is from genome assembly GCA_010277075.1 of Poeciliopsis retropinna. Taxonomy (NCBI): domain Eukaryota; kingdom Metazoa; phylum Chordata; class Actinopteri; order Cyprinodontiformes; family Poeciliidae; genus Poeciliopsis; species Poeciliopsis retropinna. The sequence goes on from VMRM01000013.1 coordinate 5,523,357, forward strand.
GTCTAGGTGTTGGAAATTGGATTACGTTCACACTGTGGATGCTGTCCAAACTTCGCCTGAACAAAGACACTGAAAATGAGAACCTGGCAGCCCATTAGATATATATGAAACAGTGAGGAGAAAAATGATGTGGTATTCCACAATTGTACAAATAGCATATACTCTGATACCCCCAAATAAAATTCAGAGAAACCAGTTGCCTTCCAAAGTTGCCTAATTTATAAATGGAAACCATTTATGTTTAATTCAGTTGGGCCGTTCTTTGAACACTCAACGTTTACTTGGCAACGTTTTGTAAAACTATTTAAGGCTGGTTGTTACTCGTCTGTGATCAGGCCAGAAGAAATATTGGAATTAATCTAATTTATGAAGATTAACTTTCTGTGAAGAAACGCTTAACTTTCATGTTATAATTTTTATGGTATTTCTGTGAAGGAGAGACGTTGAAAATGATACCTTTTTAGCTCATAGCTCCTGTCCAAATTTGGTTCAACCGCAGATGATGACCTTCAGATAAACCCCAACAACTTTTTCAAAGATGGATTTTTAATTTTTCCGTCAGGGTAATTGAAGGAAATGCAGTTTTTGTGTGATCCGCACAAATGAAATAGCCCATAGTTGTGAGGTGGAAGGCTGAACCTTCAGAAATGGGTTTCAAAATAAAAAAATAAAAATCTGGAAAAAAAAATGTGGTGTACTTTTCTGTTTAACCAAATTTACTCTGATTCCCCTGAAGGTCTCTGTGGTTTGGAAAAATGTAAAAGTTTTTTGTTATTTGTGACGTGGAAGGAAACGATACAATACCTTTTCACTTTGATATCCCTAGATAAAATGCAACATTACATGTTTCTTCTAAACATTTTAAGACTAGACAGTTTTTGCCTTTATTTTGTCAAGAAAACATGTGTTGGAAACTTTGTTTTTAACCAGTTGCCCCCATTCACTTGAAGCCTAAACAGAGCTGCAGAAAACCAGGACTGGTTAGTTTATTAGATGAACCACAGCCACGCCAGATTTTTCATTTTTCTGGTGGGAACACTTAAAGAAAACTACAGATTTATATGTGACAGTGCAAAACTGTGAAAGGAAAGTTTAAAAAATCTAAAGAATGTAACATTCATGTGCATTTTACCCCTTTTACTTGGAACCACTAAACAGAATCCTGTAAAATAATCCACCTTTATAAATCATGTAACCAGTACGGAGAGTTGTGATTTGAAAACATTAAAATCTGCCCTACAAACACACATATGGATACTTTTTCTGGTTTATATTTGGCCTGTCCTTGCTTTAAGAAACGTATGTTGAGAAGGCAATGCGTTTTATCCTGTATAGACCCCAAGTCACACATTGTTAGCCCTTTACATGATCCCCAATGACCTTTAACCCATCTTTTTTTTGTGGATATCTTTTCAGCTTTCACTTGTCTGCCATAATTTCAAGTAGCTTAGTTATGAGGCAACACCATCTTTTCTCTGTCCAACCAGAATTTGCTCAGGTGACGTGTGGAAGCAAAGCTCACCTTTTCAATATTTATTCAAAGAACTACCAGCCTTTAAATCCAGGCTACGGCTCGACATGGAGACGTTTAAAGTCAAGGCTGTAAAAATTCAACATTGAAAAAAAAAAAAAAAAAAAGAAAAAAGGGCCAACCGCTAACCGAGAGGCCGAGGGAGGACATAAACAAGACGGATGTCTGTCCCCTTTAATACAACATAAAAACTGAGCTGGAGAGAATAAAACACCTCATTGTAATGAAATGCACTTACTGGAGCACGGGCTTGAAATCAGGCAGAAGTGAGAGCAAACGTCAAAAGAGATCTCCCGCCGAGCAGAGCGGCAGAATTAAGAGGTCTGATATCTAATCCATTTCCTGTGAAACCGGCGGTGTCCGGGACATCAAAGAGAGTTAAAGGGATCCAGCGGAGGGCGGGAGGAGTGGCAAGGCGGTGAAATATTGCACATTTGGTTTCTTTTCTCCCCCGGCTCTGGGCCTTCGGAATAATTAGAGCCTAATTCTGTCTAATTAACGGACTCAATTACTCCTGAAGAAAGCTCATCAAAAAGATAGCGGGAAAGCAGAGAAGAGAATGGTTGGTTTTTTTTTTTTTTTTTCCTTTAATTAATGAACTGAGTTGAATAACGGCCACGGAATTAAACATTTCCCTCAATATGTATGAATTGCAAATTGGAGCAACATTTTTTTTTTCTCCCCTTTCTCGGAGACAGGAGCCCAGGGGCTAACACTGCTGTCAAGTAGCTCTCTAAAAAGTCAAAGCGCCGATGCAGCACTAACAAATTACCGAAGATTACCGTCTTTAGCACATGTGGAGGTCCTAACGAATGGCGATGAATTAATATGCCGTCTGTGTCTGAGCGCCGCCATTGGCTGCGAGTTTCCTGGAAGAGCCAATAAAGCAGACCCCAAACTTTATGGAAGACTTTTCTTCTAGGCTGCCTGTCGATTGCATATCTCACATCCTTGAGACGATGATATAAGTCTTGTTAAATTACTCAGCTGAGATGGAACCGGGCGCACATGAGTGTTTTCAGGGGTTGAAAACTTTTTATGTGTTATCAAGGCAGTGGAAGTGTGTGTGTGTGTGTGTGTGGCGCAAAGTGCTGTGCTGCGCTCAGCAGGTTTACAGGCCCAAGGGTCGGCTAAGCTAACTCCCTGCCTCAGCAGTCCTTAGTTCAGCTTCTTCAAACATTCGCTGAGGCACTGGGAAACAAACTTAAAGGCCTAATATTATCACCCATATGTAGAGGAGGAGAGCAACACAACAGCACGGGAGACATTTGCTGCTATCCTCAGTGTAATGTGGGCTTTCTGCCGACCAACACATCTTCTGCCGCGCCGCCATAATACATGTGGGTCATTACAGCTAATAACAGCCAACACTAAAACTGTTTCACTCACATATTGCACTTCTGCTGGGCTCGTTTTGAGCTTGAGAAATCGCCTCGGATGGAAAAAGGGTCTTCAAGTGCGCCAACGAACAGTTGATTAGGAAGAGGAGGAGTTTCTATTTTGAACTTCAAAAAGTGAGAAATGACGCCGAAGGCTGATCAGCCAGAACGAGGCAAACGCAGATTTGAGCAGGGAAATTATTGTGGGTCTTCCAGTTAAAGAGAAAAAACCTTGAATTGCACGTTTACTTTAAAAGAAATGACATGCTGTTTTATGCTGCTTAAGATAGATTTTTTTTTATATGCATGCATGGTTATGGATGCTTTTAATAAAACAAAGAAAAAAAAATTCAACTCAATTTACACTTTTATGTCTTCAGTATATTGGTGTCATATTTGAGATATTTTACCTTTTCGGTCATGTAAGAAAACGATTATTTAAAAAATGTAATCGCGCACTAAAAATGTAAAACACATTTTGTAACATACTTGTGTTTATCGGGAGTTTATGATATGGGAATAAATACATATGGAGGTTAGAGTTAAACTGGGAAGAGCATGTTATGCTTCATCTTGTTAGAAAACATTTTCAGCAAAGGTCAATACTTTAGAAGAAAAAAATGTTGCTTTATCTTCATGATACACAAATTTAAAGTTGCTAACTTTGAACATATAAGTTAATTTTTAAATTAGGCAACAACAACATAGAAGGCAATAATATCAAAATGCGGCACAACAAAACTCCTGTTATAATATAAGCGTGTCACCATTATACACCAATCCAAATAAAATCTTCAGTTTGACGCAAACTACACTGATATTTATTTAGTTCTAACTTTAAGTAGTTTTTAAAGCAATCATAGATAAAGAAAATGGTCCATTAATTGACGTCTCACCCTCAGTGTTTTTTTTTTTTATGTTGAAAACTTTTTGATCACTTCAAAAAATAAACTTGAACGTTTACTTTTAGTACCGATAGTAGTCACGCATTTAAGGGTTAAATGTATAATGTGATATTTAGATTTTACCAACATGCTTCTTCTGACTGGAAATCATGTTAATACCATGGAGCGATATGGCCATTGTCCCAACTTATATCTGGTGGAGAATCTGCGGTGAGAGCTGAAGATGAGGGTGATGGACCAGAGGCATTCTGACCTCATCAAGTATCAGAGGAGATGTGCAAAAAGCTCCTAAGCAATTATAAAAATAATCTGATCATTGGAATGTCTGTAAATTGATTATTGAAAGGGTATCAGAAATGTTTATTATATTAATAAAAATACATCAAGAATAAAATTCTGCTCCTTTCTTGTCGTTTCTTTGTCTTTTGTCTGAGAAACAAACCTCTTGAATTATCGCAAATCATTTCTAACATAAATCTCTCCGGGAAATGAATATCAGCAGAAACACTAGAAAAACTGGGATAAGTGATGCAAATGCAAACCCGTATTTATCGGTTTTCTTTCAGGTCATAACTCACTGCTCTTTCTATGATAGGACTTAAAAAACTCATATTTATTATTGTCCTCTTTCTTATAAGACACCTGGATATGTGCTGCCATAAAGAAACACCCAAAGCAGAAACGCACACACACACAGACGCACACACACACACAAACGAAGAAAGAGAGCGATACAGGTCTGAGAGGCATTTTCCGAAGGTTTCTTCATTTGGTGTTAGATGTGCCATGACATGCCTTGTTTACAATTGGAATTGGGGGGAAAAGGACTTCGAGATCATCCAATTAAAGTTGTACCCCTCCAGAGACCCAATGCCCTTCCTCTCCTCAGCTTATTGGGTTGCACCCACTGAGAAAAGGCATTTGACTGCATTAACGGTAAATGAGGCCAACTTCATTTTCTTCATTAAAGTGCCATTCTGAAAATGAAGGAAAAAAACAAACAAAAAAAACCTTGACAATATTCAGCTGTCTGTGCTTCTAAATTTGTCCTCGTAATTTGATATTTCCCATGTTTTTTTTTGTTGTTTTTTTTTATTTAGGGAGGAGTCGCGATGGTAATTGAACACATTTATAAAATCCAAAAGCAGATATTGTTACGGTTCGACAGGCAATATAAAAAAAAGCCATGCGTGACAGCATGCTATTTCTACACCGTCTCCAGTGATCGTCGTTTAGAAGCACCTACTGTGTTTTTAATATCCTGTAAATCTAATTAAGAAGCAATACTGTGGTTTTGAGGTTGTGTGCAAACAAGTATTGGCCCTCGACACCAAGACGAATGTGGAAACTCGCATTAGAAACAACCAGCCCTCAACCCTGATAATTATTCAGGTCAAGGCATTAAAATCAATAACAAAGAAGTTTATGAGTTGAATCGCTGTTTTTGCTCCCTTTGTTTGAATTTTGGGACCCATATTGCTGATCTCACTTACTTCAAAGCTGTTTTCAGGTACTTAGTGGGGCTGAAATAAAAACCGTTGTTCAACCTAAACACGTTTAAATCCCTGGAAAACAAAACAAAAAAAAAAGAAAAAGAAAAACTACAGATGGCTGGGGCATCCCATCTGTTAAAGAAATGGTGCAATCTTAATCCTGAGGGTTGTTTCTCTTTTAGACCGAATCGCATGTGGCAGGGAATAAACAGTATCTTAGCTTATAAAAGGCTTCGCTGGTTTTACCATTTGTAATTAGCAAAAATAGACACCGGTAATTTGCCCTCTCCTATAAACCCACGAGACGTGATCAGTTGGTCGCATTAGTCTGAAAAGTTCAAGACAAGGGACACGGTGACACACGTCTCCAGTTTACTCACTAAGTTTTCACTGGACTTGTCAAGGAAAAGATTAGCTAGAGATATGCATATAAATACTTTTGTGCATTTTTGTTTTCTTATTTTATTCCACTGGACCTAAACCGATCTTTTCTAAGTGAAAACCGATTGGCAGCACAGCATAAAAAGACAAACAACAACAAACAGTCACATGAATGTTATTTTCCATGCATGAATTTGAGGGAAGAATTGACCTTTTTATGGGTTGAACATTTCATTTATTCATTTATATGAATCTTTAAGTCAGCTTTTTAAACATCTGGCTAACACCCAGCTCTTTTAGATATCAGGATCCCATAGTTAGGTATACAAAATAAAGAAAAGAATTGGGGAATTAAATTATTTTAAAATGGTTGAAGCACGCGCTAACAAATAAAATCAGTTGATTTTTAGCATAGAAGCACGAGAAAATGTGAACTCAGAAACTATTAGGTTGATTTAAAAATTATTTTTCGGTTGAACCTGAATTCAAGTTTTACGACACAACATAACTAAATAAAATTCCTGATAAAAAAAAAAAAAAAAGCTTTAGCTTTTGTGCCTCCAACATGATACGCAGCAACCTTCACCAGTCCAGGCACAGTTAAATACATAATAGTTTGCATGAAGCCTACCTGAAGAGTATTTTTATTTATGTATCTATAATTCCAGCAAAGCCTCAGAAGTTATCAGAATTATAAATCTAGTTAGAAGAAAAAAACCATCTAAATAAATTCAGAGTTAAAGCATTTTTAACTCTGTGCTAAAATCTCTATTCAGCTGATTTCGTGGCATGTAGGTGTTTGAAAAGATAAACTCATCGTCTCATTTTCTACCTAAATGCAGCATCTGAAATTCTGCTAGCCTAAATCATGAGTGGCCCCCAGTCTGGCTCCGTCTTACAAAACTTTCTGGAGGTGGCCCCGTAATTATTGGGATAAAAAAAAAAAAAATGAAGGTTTTTGTTTGATTTAACACAAAAAGCAAAGACACATATAAATGAGCTCACCAAGTCTCTCAAGAGGGGTCATGTTCCATCGTGGGGGGGGGGGGAGGCATCCATCTTTTAGTAAGCACAGCTGAACCATTAACCTCATTAGTATAATGGTCACACACGAGTGGAATGCAGCTTCCATGCTTCACAACGGCAAATTGATGCTAATGTTGCTTTGATACATATAGACAGCAGCAACATCAGGGTTAAAAGTAGCTGCTGATGGGGATCTGGTAACTAATCTACAGATGTACGCCTGATTGTGTGGTTTCATGTCTTTGCCGTAGAGATTATTCAAAGCGATCTTTAGGCTTCCTCTGCAACTTTGCTCCAGCATTTAGAGTCGGGCAAAAAGGTCTACAAAGACAGTGTGTCCACGGCGCGGCGTGCGGGCTCTCTGCCATGACGAGGCAGCGTGTGGCTCAGACTGCGTCCCAGTGTCCTGCAGGCACCCTGTTAAAAATGTCACTGCAGGGAACGAAATGGCCGCCCCGGGGCATCACGGCCCCCTTTTTTCCACGGAGATAGAGCACAAATTGCTTCCTGGCAGTGGCGATGGCTCTCCAAATGTTAGATTTCAGAATCATTTCCTCGGCACAGTGGCCTCAGAGAAAATAAATAAAGAATATGTTTGTAAATATAAATACATTCAGAGGCGGCAAAATGTGTCCGATAGGGCAGTAAATGATAACACAGCGGGGGAGCTGTGTGAAATGTGTGTTTTATCCTTTTGGAAGGCAATGACCTCTATCCCTCCTGACATTTTCTCACCGCCCATCCCCAGTCGACTACGGTAGGGCTAGCGTGTACGTTTGTGTGTGTGTCGAACAGCTTTACAAGAAGCAAACACAACATGCCCCCAAGAAGTAGCCTTTTCAGCCCGAGCCATAAAACCACCAGCTTCGGCAGGCTTTGGAATCATTCACAACGAAACATCAACAATTCGGCATTAAGTGCGTTTGATAAATCACTTTTATGAGAAATGCTTGGAAAACAAACCGGGGATAAACTGCAGTGGGCAACGGCGGGTGAATTGAAGGAGAAAAATGTCTCCACCACATTTGGATAGACACGTTCATTAGTCTTGTTTACTAACATATGCCACGGGAATGAAGCAGAGACGCTCCTCCAGTGAAAAACTGCGGCTTCAAAATGTTAAAGCGCTCAAATTCGGAGCAGACAAGCAAGACAAAACCATAAAAAAACAAATGCGAGGTGATAACGGGAGAGAGCGCGGTGGAAGGATAGGTAGGGAAAGTTGTTCCACCATTCCTCCTGTTTGGCCTTTTGCCAAGGCTCCAGTTTGGGTTGGATCCCTGAAGCATTAGCATCACACATTCAAGCTGTTCCAACAGCCTGAGCGCTAACGGGCTAATGGGCTAATGGCTAATGGAGAGACTGCATCATGGGCACCGACTCCGTCTCACCAAACCTCCACGACAACAAGCACATAACAACAACATGGCTGAAAAAACTGCACCATCGTTAATGAACCTCAGAAAAGACCACGGTTAGCCGCATAAAACTGCGCTGTGAGCATCTGCCCGGCCATTTCTGCTATGCCACAAAAGTCCATCAAAACAACATTAATTATTACTTCACTTGAATTTGTTGACTACTTTACATTTTTATTCGTTTTTAACTTAAACTCCTGGCGTCAAATAACGTATTTGATCGAAACCTTTACACGCGTCGAGGCTCAGGAAAGCTAGCCATTTGCTACGTGAAACTGTGTTGTGAGCATCAAAAAAAGTCCAGCAAAATAACACCGATAAACGGCTCATTTCTTCACTTCCCCTTTGGCTTTTTGATTTGCTACAATGTCATACTTACTTTTGAACCGTAGAAACAAAATTCTTGGACATCATGAGTCTCCGTGTAAAGATTTCACTTCTGTAAGACAAATTAATCAAAATATCAATAACATTATGTCAGTTTGACCTTTTAACTTCTCTACATTATTCACTTGTCATAACTCCACATTTATGCTGGTTTCTTACTATGTGTAAACATCTATGTATCATTACACATAGATGTAGGCGTTAGATCTTTAATTCTTAAAATAAACATGCCTAATGTTGTCAGCTAAAAAAGACTATTGGAGTCAATAAATGAATTCAGTCATTGTTTGTTTTCTTCTAGAACTGGAGGATAACCGGAAGGAATTGACTCTGACTGAGTATTCAAGCATATTTATTTGCCTTGCCAACTCCAATCCTATGGAGAAAATCAGAGGTAAAACATATTTTAATTTTCTGGTGCTTTGTAGTAAACCAAGCATACTGGAGGTAAGGATTTTTCTTGCCCCTGGGCGTCTGTTTACGAGTCAGAAGAGCAGACCTGAGGAGGTTTCAGCCCTCAGCTAAAATTTAGACTCTTCAGGCACTTTCTTCTTTGTTCCTCTTTATGTCGTAACAGTTGGACAATCATCTATTGATAACAACAATAGCCCATTGCTAATTAAATTTAGCATAGCTGCAGTCAAGCTACTTAAAAAAAAGATAAATATTCTGGATGAAAATAACCAGCTGTACTGCGGCTGTCATACTGGAAGCTGCTTATTTAATAAACACCATTAATAAAGTGGATAAGCAAAATATTTACATGTGTTGAGGCTGAAAAGAGTTTGTCGTTTTAACGTCTCACTTATGCTGGAAAAGTGAAAACTGGTGAGAAATGGTTTTCACATGTTTAGGCTTAAAAGCAGCATTTCTTAAAGCAAACGTTGCCATTATCTGAGAAAGTTTTGATTGTCCGGTGTAGTTTTAAATGCAGTTTCATAAAGGAGTTTGTGGGTCTTACTATGCACTGCATGTCAAAAATGCAATCAGATTTCAAGTGGCAAAGCTGCTAATCCTTTTGTCTGTAACACTTTTAGCGTCGCGTGCTCGGGGGGGAAACACTGATATTTGTGCAAAAGTTAAATATCGGACTCATAAAAATAATGTTTTCAGTTTAAAGTTTGGAATAAAAGCTTTCGTCAAAACTATGAGCTTGATTAAGTCTCTCATATCATTAGCAACAATTACTTTGATCTGTATGCAGCTATTAATTCATAGATGAAATTATCTAAATCTGATACCGCCTCATTAATTCCTCCTCTATACGAGGGTAACTGCAGCCGAGGAAGACGAAGCCTTCGCTTTTTGACTCATTCATCTCTTTGTTTACTCAGAGGCTCCTCTCACTGGTCTGCAGGAACTGGGTGGACTGGTTAAGTTGTCAGAGGTGTAAACTACTGCTATCTAGTGGTGTGAGAATCCATTGCACTGCAGGCCAAGGTAGTTTCTCTGACCAGACTGTTCATTTGAGAGGAAACAAACGTATCACGTCGCAGTTGCTTCACTAACATTTTTTTCTGGTTTAGTTAATGTCTCAAATCCAAATATTCCTGCTTTGATTTCCTCCACAGTTATGGGTGAGCATGTGTTTTTATTGTTGTAAAGCAAAGCAGATACACATTAGAATAATGGCAAATGATAGAAAAAAAAATTGACGAGTTTTTCCACAAATTTGGACGCAGTGCTTAACCAAGCCTGCTGTCACTTCTTAAAAAGGCTCAACAGGGGAACCAGTTTGGTTTTCCACAACCAGAGAGCCAGTTTGTTGTTACCACCTCATCCAGGAAACGCTTGATCTGCTGCCAGTTTTATTGTTTTTGTGAAAGATTGCAGTGCCTTTAACATCTGCACAGACCACATTAGTTATCTGCGTGTCACCACAAACAGATGCCCTAATATCTTAGCAGCTTTAATTATCCTAAATAACAAGCGCGTTTGTTAACGTTCTACAAATCCCAACCAGCTGATCTGACAGAAGTGGATAAAGAAGCTGTTAAACATGGCAGATTAATCAAAAACTCCCGGTGGTATTAAAATACAGTTTGATTTGTTTTTAAGAAACGACTCAGGATTTGTAAGTACAGCTCCATGAGAAGACCAACTTAAACTCAGTGGCAGGTTGTATAAAAACATACAGTAGCAAGGTAATTGACTCATTTCATTCTTTTAAACTAGTCAGAAAAGGAAACACGATGGTAATGTGATTGGTTGTTAGTCTCCCTGAGCCCGCCCCCCGGGTCCTGACTGACGCAGCTGGTGCAGGGAGCAAAACTGTTTTTCAAACTGCATCATTGCCGCTAAATATGGGGAAAGAAGCTAGAAAGTAAAAACTAATCTTTTGTTGCTGCAGAGTGACATTACACAAAAATGACGGCAAAACGTAAACCTGCTTTGTTGAAATTGAAACAAATTTATTAGAAAAATTGAAATGCCCGACAAAATAAATGTATCAAATGTTTTCGAAGATGTATTTTCCATTTTATGTTAATCAGAAAGTTGGAGAAGTTTTTACTGAGGTATAAATATGATGCGGTATAAATATGATCTTATTCTTCAAAATGGGAAAGATAAGAGAACATACAATTAAAGCAAGGCAGATGTGGTGATCTGCATGAGATAGGAAGATAGGCTACACAGCTCATGTTACGCAGAGTTTAGAAACTTTTCAAATGTGATCCGTTTAGTCCATTTGTTATCCTGGCCCTTGCACACTCGATTCTGATCTACCTTTAATAATCCGTCTGGGATTTCTTCCATTGGAGTAGATTTCTGCGGTAGAATTTCAATCGGGCCAGAAGAACATAAGTCAATTTTAATTATTTCTGCCTGTAGTTTTTAGCAACGGCAGCAGAGGAAGTAACTTCCAACTATTGAATTAAAGTTAACAGCCATGTTTGGCACTTCTCCATTTTTTTCTCTCTTTTATAAAGTGTCTTGAAAAGACATTTGCTGTGAGTTGGAGCTATAGAAATAAACTGAACTGAACTGAACTGAACGATGGTTGTTCCCGATAAGCTTCTTATCGTCTAGCTAGTGCATCACATACATCACTGACAAACATTAGCAATTGGGTAAAATTTAAAACTTCAACAGAGTTCATTTCTCCATATCGTAGAGTCCAGAACCCCTGTACCAAATGAAGGGTAGAACAAGGGGCTGTTTTTTTTTTTTAACCAGGGTAGTCATTCAGACATCAATGGACATGTTTTGATCTTTCCACCATATTTTACTTTGCTGTGTGCATTCAACAAAACACTGTGCAGTATAGAGCAATGATCCCAGATTAAATATGTTTTTTGAAAGCGCCTAAGGAGACACTTAAAGAAACGACACGTATAAAGGTTGAGATAGAGGCTTCCTCTCTGCATCTTCTCTTTTTCATAATGAATCATCACATTATCCCAAGCTAAATAAATAAACTTTAACCACCTCCATCGTCTCTTGTACCCTCAGATCTTGCAACCACCAGATCCCCACCCATTGTGACAGGCTTTCTGCCCCCCCCCCATCCTGTCCCTTCCCTCTCCCCTCTCTATTCTCCAACTGAAGTGTGGCGGGGATGAATGATGAGGCAGTGTTTGGGTTAACGACAGAGATGGGGTGTTAAACCTGAAGTGTTTAATTAACCCCACAATGGGTCTGCCTGTCAGCCCGCACCCATTCCCTCTTGATTGAGACTTCACTCTCAGTGCACATATGCATACACACACACACACACACACACGCCAGCAAGTGTGGACAAACTCGCAAGGTGCACATGCCCTCAGAGACACACATCATGGCAGGTGCACACAAAGTGAAGGAGCCTGCGTGGGGGGGGGGGGCAGACAAGGAGAGGGGAGTAAAGTGATAATACTCCGCCACAAACGCAAGATTGCTTTTTTTCCCCCCTCCCTCTCCTTCTCTAAAGTCCATTTTCTGGGTCACTGCATTGCATTCATTACTGTCTTTGAAGACATTTAGCTGAGAAGGAATAATGCTTCTCTTTCACTCTGCGCTGAGAGAGAGCGGAGAGTTGTGAGCACCGGAGCCAGGGCCAGGGGCCTGGGAGGGAGGAGGGTGGCGATGCGGTAATACGGGACATCTTTATCTGGTTTTAATTTCAGTCATAAATATTGAATGCTTTATTTGCTCATCTGCAGCTGCCTCCGCTATGTCAGGGTTTGTGTCTCTTGTCTTTTTTTATTTTCTCATCCACCCCCACCGCCGCCACCCCAACCCAACCCCGCTCTGCTATAGCACACGCCATGTTTCTTATGCTGTAGCTCGGGGGCCAAAGCAATAGGATTAGGTAACGATTTTCCCATTTTCAAATGAACTCTAAAATGGACTTCAGCCGATTGAAATACTAAAAACCCAGCCTGCGGATACTCGTCAGACGAAGTGAATATGAATAAAGCATGATTTAAAACTCTCCCGTTGCAGATCTACATCAACAGACAAGCAGGACGGAGGCCATGGGCCGCTCTCCGAGAGGCTGACACTGACATAGCGGGTTTTATGGGAATCATCTCATCCCCTGGGTGAATCGATAGGTGCCATGTGACAGCAGCTCACCCATCAAGTGACTCGGTGACTGGGTAGGGGTGCTGCTGGAAATTTGCTTAAAGCCTACACCAATTAACTTCAAAATGACAGATTCAGGCGGCCAATGAGCGAGCGCTTTGCATCCCCAACTCCGTCGGGTGCAGAAGGGGGAACCTCAGCTGTTAGACGGATGGCGCCTCCTCCTCCTCCTCCTCCTCCACCTCCTCCTCCTGCGTGTTTTCCCACGCGCACGCTTGCGTGGACGGCCGTGCGTTTTTGCGGGTGCGTGCTGGTGAGTAAATCTGCAGCGATTCAGGCTCCTTAATGATGATGTCAATCTGTGGAAATGCACGCACACATTGGAGCTGTCAGGGCCTCATCAATCAGAGAGGGGTTTGTCAAAGGAGCCCGGGCCCAGATTAACGAGGCGGGGACAATGATGGCGACACATTTGCATAGAGAATTACCCTCATCTTCAGGGAAGTGATAGCGCCAAGAAGCAGAGGCGGACAATGGGGATGTTTGCAAGCACCGTTGCAGCATTTTTCCAAACCAAACAAAAATCCATTGATCTCGGTTTCTGTGTTTAATTTGAAGCGTAATTAGAACATTGATTTCAATATATGTTAGGGGCTCTGACAAATGGGTTTCACCGCTTACAGGCGAGCACACCACACCGATGAGCTTTGCACTTTTTCACCAGCACAGTGCGTTCCTCCTTCTGTCCTTTTGCTTTCCTGCCCAAATGAGACAGTGATGAATCAAGTGGGCTTTAGCTCACTTTTTATTAACTCCACCAAGAATACACACCGAGTCCATCTTCACCAGCAGCTCCTCCCTCCCCACCCCTTCTCCATTGTCAGGCGGAGGACACAATGGTTGAAGCTACACATTAACTCGGCCCGTTGTTCACAAACACTCGGCTCTTCTGCCATCTGCCTGAATGGGTCCCCCCCTTTTCTCCTGACAGTCAGGACTGTAAAGGGTCAGGTCACCTGTGGGGAGAGGCCCAGAGTACATTTAGGCCTAATGTTCAAACTTCGACACAGTGTTTGTGTGGGGGATACGACACAGACAGAGAAAGGGAGAACTGTTTCTACCGAGGAGGTGATTTAATGACGGTTCTAGAGACAGTGCGCGTTTGTTAGCGGCGGATTTGCATCTGCACCTGTTTTTCGAGCGGAGAAAGCACTCGCACAGTTTGTTTCATTGTGTTTGTCCTTTTTTTTTTTTTCCCTTTTTGGCCACCAAGGAGACAAGTGAAAGTGTGTGCCGCCCGGTGTCTGTGCGAGTCCGACGGCAGGGGGTCCTTCTTCCTCGCCGAGCCGGAGTTGGACAGTTAAGGTGTCACCGTCATGATGGAGAGGGTCCGCCTTCACAGGAGGCCAGCAGCTGCCAGGTTTTCAGCAGCTTGTGCCGACGACTCCCCCATAAGTTAGTGGTCAGGGGTTTGGGTTAATGTGTGGGGAAAAGGCTGAAAATGTCCAAATTTAGGGGTCAGACGTCAAAAGGTGACAGAACGGAGGGTCACGCTCTCATTATTGGGCACTTAAGTGAAAGTTTCCACTCCAAATGAATTTTATTTGTAACCTTGTCTCCCACAGATCTAATGTGACTCTAGAAAATCGGACACAATAACAAAGATGGAACTAGATAATTAAACATTTATGCTGAATTACTGCTGAAAGATTAAAATAACATAAAACCTTTCTTTTTTTACATCAAAGAAAACCCCTCAAATGCTTTTCCGAACTGACCTTTAAGTCTACTTAGAGAACTGTGTTTCCACAAGCTGTATTTAAGGCCAGTAAATAAATAAATACCCTCATTAATCACCTCCAGATCAGAGAAGACACTTGAACACCCTGACAGTTGACTTGGCATCCCCCTCTTATTACACCGTCACAGACCAATAAACAGCCTCGCCAGCTCCACTCCACCAATCAAACATCTGCCATCTGCAGGTCGTTAGGGACGACGGCGAATCAGATCCTTCACTCAGACGACGGAGGGGGGGAGGCGGGCGCCGTGCCCGGACCCCTTCCACCCCCACTAATCTCACCAATGGGAATGCAGCTCTCCTTGTAATCCAATTAAAGGAGCGTAAGCGGTTTGTTAGACACTGTGTGTTAATGTAAGCACTATCCAATATACTCTGGGCTGATAACGGCGTGGCTGGGGAGACACTCTGGTCCAGGGAACATAGGAGTGGTATACAGCTGGAGGGGCTGCTGTGCTAATATCAGGATCAGCACATTTTTATGGTATTTGCTTTGGCCTTTTGGAGTCTCATTTGTACCATCTCAAATTGGGCTTGTGAAGGCAGGGTGATAACCACGCAGAGCGATAATCTGCTTACCTCGGCTCTTTCTCCTCATCGGGCATGGTGATGCATGCAGAGATGGATGGAGAGATAAAAGGCAGGGAATTGTGCCAACAAACCCATTAAACAGGCACACAAGCAGGATTACACCTTGGATGTTTTGACAGTAAAAGTTTACTTTCAGACTAGGAACGGTCAGTAAAAGGACTGTGAAGGATTAGAACAGGCTGACAGAGATTGTCTAAGGGCAAAACTCTGCAGTTCTGTGATCTCTCTTTTCCTCCTTCTGCTTTGTACACTGGTTCTGATTCTGTTGGGAGGAAACATTCATTTTCAAAACTGAAAACCACCAGAAAGTTACGTAACAATATCTGGTTAATATCACCACTCTCGTTCACCTAGTGATTGCTTGAGAAAGGCACCAACCACCTTGTCTTTGTATGGAGATGTAGGACATTTATAAAATTGTTGTTTGAAAAAAAAATTAATAATAAAACTGTATTCTATTAACACACAGAAAGAAAAACAGTTTTTATTGCTGCAGGTGCAAGCAGAAGTCAGTGAACATAAAGTGGTGATTGAAATTAGTTGGATTTTCAACGGTAAAACTTACACGCCCTCATTTTTGTTGCACACTTTTCTGGGCCTGAAACGATCAATTGGATTAATCACGATGAATCGATTACTGATATTGCAAAATTGCCCTTTGCTGTCCAAGTATTTTTTGTTTAATCAAAAAAATAAATTAAAAATAAGTCAACAGTTCAATTCTACACTGTATTAATGTGAAGTCAAGTTGTTGATCTTTTCATATGTTTATGTTTTATTTGTGTCATGAGTTTTTTAGTTGCAAAT
The DNA here is from genome assembly GCA_010277075.1 of Poeciliopsis retropinna. Classification (NCBI taxonomy): domain Eukaryota; kingdom Metazoa; phylum Chordata; class Actinopteri; order Cyprinodontiformes; family Poeciliidae; genus Poeciliopsis; species Poeciliopsis retropinna. The sequence goes on from VMRM01000013.1 coordinate 5,539,582, forward strand.
GATCAAACATTCACTAAAGCGATGTTGTTGTATTTTAGACTAAAAAATATTTTGGTTTTTAAAGATCATCTTCCGATGTACTCTAATATTGTAAAAAAAATAAATAAAAAAAAAGGCTTAAGAGATTAAATATAAAATTTACAGAATGCGTAATTTTTTTTATCAATCAATCGTCAGAATAATTGATAGATTTATCTATTAGCAAAATAATTATTAGTTGCAGCTCTACACTTTTCTCTTCCACTAAACTTTCCATTTTCGGTTTGCACACAGCACTTCACGAACAGCTGTTTTTCTTTAGCAGTGACCTTATTTAGTTCACCCTCCTTGTCAATGCTCTTGACAAGATCAACAATAAATAATGCTGCCTTTATTCAGCAGGCAGTACTTGGCCTGCTGAATAAAGGCCAAGGCAGCAGTCGTTCCCATGATTGTGCAGGCTTTAATATAACATTAACATTTATTTATTGTTGATCTTATCAAGAGCATTAGCATTTCTATGTTTTTCTGGGCTCAATTTTTTTTTAGAAATTTGTGGCATTTTTATAACATCTTTCAATTTATAAATACTATTTAGTTAGTATTACATTTTAAAATTAAACTACCTTGAAAATGATATCCAGTTACCAAACTATCAAAGCAGATGTAAGCAAAAGATAAGAAAAATGGGGATATTTTTACAAAGAGGACCAAATCTTAAGTGGTAAATTGTATATTAGATTAAGTATGACTTTAGACACATCTTTGTTTTCACTACAGATGATGGGAAATAACACACATTGCTTAGCTAATATTCTGTAAATTCATCTTTAGATGGATGCAGAGGAGGGTAGAGTACCCAAAAGTTGTCAAGTAAGTATAAGTAAGTAATGAAGTACTGGCAGTACTTTAGGATATTTTTGCCAAAGTAGAAGTAGAAAGGAATCATCCAGAACATTACTCCAGTAAGAGTTAAAAAGTATTTGGTTAAAAGGATATTTTACTGAGTAACTGAGATGTCCATTAGATACAACTAATAAAACAAATACTTTAAAAAAGAAAAAGAGCCACGTATTTTAATTTGCATAGCTTCACAAACTGTGTTTTGTAGCAACGGTAATCATTGCACAATAATTCAGTCGCACTTTGACTTGTCTATATAATGTGCTTTTCCCGTTCATCTCAATCTTACACTCTGTTCCAAATTATTATGCAAATTGGACTCAAGTGTCATAAAGATTACATTTTTTGTTGTGCTATTAAATGTATAGATGGTATTGTGTATCAGGGCTCTTTGAATCACTATTATTAATTTCAGAGATCTGGTTGATTAGTTTGTCTGGTGAGCTCAATTAAAGGAAATCTACTTAAGAAGGATGTTCCACATTATTAAGCAGGCCACAGGTTTCAAGCAATATGGGAAAGAGAAAGGATCTCTGCTGACGAAAATCCTCAGATAGTGTAGTGCCGTATAACAAGGTAAAACGTTTAGAAAATCTGCTGTGCATAATAATTTGGAACAGTGTGTTTTGAGTTTTTTTATTTTTGAAAAAATACTCTTCTCATGAGGAGCTTTGTTCATTAAAATTTGATTTATACTGTAAAGTGCATGACTTGAAAATTATACTTACTATCATTTGCATTGACCATTTAAGAAAATCTGAGAAAATATCACTTTGCATAACAATTTGGAACATGGTGTAGATGGCCTTAATCCAATGAAAGCACTGAAAATACAGTTTTTTTTGTGGAATTTGGAGATTAAATATATAATCTGCAGAATTTTTTTATCTGATTAATCATCAGAATAATTGATAGATTAATTGATTACTAAAATAATCATTAGTTGCAGCGCTACACTTTTCTCTTCCACTCAAGAGATATTTTCAGATACATGCTTCATATTTCTCAAATAGTGTCTTGTAGAAAGTCCATTCCATGCATAAAGATCTAGCAGTGCTCTAACCAGTCTAAATATTTCACATTATAAATCAGAGATGGTCAAAAGAAATCCAGTCAATAAAAATATCCTGTAAATGTGCTTTCAATTTAACCTGTGAATCACAGACAAACTTCTCTGTTAACTGCATCCTGCATTGATGTTTTCTTCCAGCACATGAAGGTCCCATGCAACCGTTTTGTCTTGTTACTTTTGTTTTCGTTTCTTTGTGGCACCCCCTGGTATTGTGCAGCCCAGGGCACAAAGCCACATCATCCATATCAAAACCAACACTGTTGGTTTGGTATTGATATTCGTATATTGGTGTACACTGTCATGTACACCAATATACGAATTTGGCAAACCAGTTTTGAAACAGTAATTACGTGCTCGCTTGGTCTTTCCAAGGTTTTTGACCTAAATCCTCTCTCACATTTTAACCTTAATAGTATTTTTTCCCCACAGTGGGAAATTCTAAGTCTTGTGATGACGCTGTACAAATATAAATAAATAACTAATAAGTCATGGCATAATACGTTGTCTTTTAGCCCGCCCCTACAGCATCATCTACATATCTCTGTGCAGGTTCCTTCACCGATTGATATTCAGCACCTCTCTTTGTGTACGACGCATCTAAATGGCATGTTCTAGCAGCATTTAATAACTGTAGACTCCTATCGTCTGCAGTCGTTGCAGATGTTGAGATGAGTGTTTTCTCACTTCCCCATTTCCTCGCACGTGAACACGCCACAACTGACGTGGGGGAGACTTAATCATATCTCCTTCACCCCACCCCCTATACACCCCTCTCTTTCTCTCTCAATCTCTCTCTCTGTTTCTCCCAGATGCACCGAATTGAACTTAATTAGATGCTACATCACCTCAGCGAGGGGCTGCATGGCAAATCTTATTAAGAAAAAGCACTGCGTTATTCCAACGCTCGCTGATTCCTTTACATCCTGGCATCTGTGGGAGAAAAACCCCACTGAGGCGTATTCTCCAGCTCCTGTAACTAATGACGGCACTGCCCAGAACTGACAGTGAGCTGTGTCTGTATATTGTGCTTAATATCATAATAATAATGAGAGCAAATTAGAACAATCAATTTCCATGGCCGGTTGTTGATTGGAGGAGGAGGCGAAAGTGACAGGAGGTGATCCATCATCCTCGGCCAGTCGCATTAAGGAGAAGGCGGCGGAGCAGGTGGGCCGGGCTGGAGTCCAGCCGCAGCCAATGAGCGGGAGCGGGAAGGGAGGAGGGGGATCCATAACACCCAAATCAAGCACTAATGTAGCTGTGAGAAGGGTAAAACAGAAAGCAGAGGAGGACCGAGGGAAGAGGGGATGACATCTATGAGACGTATGACTTATTTAAGTGGACTCTGGAGTGTGTGTCACATTTCTCCATTTAAATACATCCAGACTCTAACCTTTGAAGTAATCCCCCTCCCTTTTGCAAGGCTTTAATCACTCCATATTGAGGTGGCGCTCTCATTCCACAAGGGGTCACTAAAATCTCACTTCCTCAGCCTCCCACGGAGGAGATATCTGTCTGGCGAAGCGTTCACCGGCCCAGTGAAGCGTCCAGATCACAGAATCATGAGCCTTTAGTCACTGAATTTTCTGCCATCGGCTGCTGACCGAACCGAGAGCACGAGCAGCTGATAATGGCTGCCATGACAATTGTGTAAATAATGAGCGCGGCTGATGACAGTCAGTTCACTTCATGGGTTTTAGATGTTCGAACTGAACTTTGTTTGTTTGTTTCAGTGACAACAGCGGAACCAACACTGTAAAAAAAAACAAAAAAACCCACTAAATCTTACCTAGAGTGTTTGTATGTAGTGCAAATATCTTAGCACACTTGAAATAAGACAAAGCTAACTTACAAGTAGCTTTTCTTAAAGATTAGAGCTTCTCATAAGTCAATAATTCCTTAATATTGATTTTTTTTTTTTTTAAGTCTTAGTTCCACCGGCAGATTATTTCACTTATAACAAGACATTTTCCCCCCATGTTAAAAGTGAAATAATCTGCTACTGATCCCACAGTGGTTGTTTCATCAGTGTCACTCAAAAGTGACTTGTCAGGTAGTTTTATCTTATTTCAAATATAGTAAGATTTTTGCTCTAAAAATCAGACAAAAACACTTGGTGATATTTAGACAAACAGACAACAATAATACTAATGGTAAGAAAATATTCATACCTAAACATCCCACAAGCAAATCTATATATACTCATATTAAAGTGCATATTGCAATATAGATTTTTGGGGATGTATGTAGCTTTTGTCGTTGCGCCTGTGTCCACATTCATCCTAGTCCCGCTCAACAATCCTCACTTTTATCACTCATTGCATTAAACAGATCTCCACCTTTTGTCGGCGTCTCTCTCAGCCCGCTTCTCTCTTTCCGTCTCTAATCTTATTTCTGCTAAACGATGACATGGGGCGAGCATATTAGATTTCATCAGCAGCCATCAATCACGGCCGCACTTAACACGATCAGCCCCCCAGTTTATTCAGAGCGAACAATAGGGGACAGGCGCGTCCCGCCTGCAACAGAGTAAATGAGGAATTTAAATACTGCACAAGAGACTCCTCAGGCTCGGAGGGGGCTGACTGATTAAAGGCCGCAATATCTGCTCTTCTCGGCAGATGATCTGTCAAGTGGATGCAAGAGGAGGTTTATTGAAATAATAGGCTGCTAATGTGAGGTTATTCTGACCCAGCAGCTCGAGCACGCCAGGGAGACATGTCCATGGAAATGCACACATTCCCATGAAAATCCCGCACATCGCTTCCCCCCCTGCATTCCCCCTGTCTACTGTTGATGGGTAATTTATCAAATGACACCTTATCCACTGCTGAGAGGAAATTAAATCATGTAGTTCCAGATCCTAATTATAATCTTAAGATGTCCCCCTTGTAAGTTATGGAAAAATTATGTTCGTGTAGCTGACATCCCTGATTCCTTCTCTGGATTTTCAGCCTCGTCAGGAGGTGAAGATGGTCACCAAGATTGCAAGGAAAACGGATCAACTAGACAAAAATTTAAAAAAAAAATAAAAAAATTCAGTGCTAGGAGTCCAAAACACACAAAATGTTAGCTCTGCTAACAGTCATGCATTATGGATTTCAAAAAGTTCAGTACAGGTTTTTTTTTTCTGAAATAGGAAGGTATTGGTATTCCAGATGGGAGATGAAGTCATTCAGCGAGTTCTGGTTCTGACCGGATTCTACTCCGAGTGGGATGCACAGAAAACATCCAACGGGAGGAGAAAAGCAGTCACAGATCAGAGACTGGATCTACCTTGGCTTGACTTTTTCTCCTTTCACTGAGTGAACCAACCTGACGTCACAATCTAACTGCAGCTGCTTGTATGCAAGATTTCGTTCCTTCAGTCATGATTCAATTCACAAAGCAAGTGGTAAAAAAGACTTTTAGTTAAAGTCAAATTTATCTCTAAAGCACGTTGAGTAAAGTGCTGCATAGATGAAATAAAAGTGAAATGACAGTCAAGACAAGAAAACAAAATAAAAACCTAAGTAAAAAAAAAAATACATTTCAGTCATGACTTATATCTCATAAATGTAAATGAGGTTCAAGATGGCTGACGCTGGCTCCGCCCCCTTGAGGAAGTAGAACAAAACCTCCGACAAACAGTAACGGCAATGCTATACAGACATTTTTGCTTTATCAGCCAACAGTAAGGCAAAGACGACAGGCGATAAAAATTCTCCAATGAGTCCAACATCAGGTCCGTAAGGTTATTACACAATCACAAAAGAGAAATCAATATTAATATTAATATTAATATTAAATCAAGTCTTCAGCAGCTAGAGGAAAATGAGGGGACAAAGTCTCATTGGATGTGAGTCTGAACGCTGTATAGGACGCATTTTGCACATACAAAACAAGTAATGACTTAAATAATACCAGCTTGTGAAAATCTGCATTCAGGAAAATGCTTAAAAATAAACATTAGTTTAAAAAAGGTGCCTAAATGTAAATTTGACAGTTATTGCAGCAGAGAGCTAGCATTTGAATTTACACACATAAAATCAATCACAACTACCTTCATTTATTAATCTATGATTTGACTATCAATAAGTGTTATTATGACCAAAAATGGGATGTTTACGACCGTTTACCTTTCTACAGACAAACGTGTTTGTCCATCGCAGGTTCATTGTGGCAGGAATCTGCCACAATGAACCGGTCCAGAAATGGACCAAGGCTGCAGGGCCTTGGTCCATTTCTAGCATTACTCCAGACTCCGTTCAGGTTTTGGGAATGAAATAAATTGTATTCCTCCCTCTAAGCTCGCTGGGTATCAGCAGTCAGGATTGTATTTTCGCCACTGACAACGCTGGACTATAATTTTCCCACTATTTTCTTCGATATCTCTGTGACGGCAGCACGTTAGCGTTGACGAACCCCAGCAATGTTGACGGTGCTTGTACTAAGGGACAAATTGCGACCACTGATCAGTCAGTTGCTGACAAACCCAGAATGATTGACAGGTGTCAATTTGGCCTCTAATTTAAAACACAGAGTAGCATGCTTGAGCTCTGGAGGTAGATTGTAGATGCTACCAATCTACTGCTAACATGAGAGAGGCTGATTATTGTGATGATCTTCTAATTATCGCTCTAGTTCACCATACATTTAGAGGGCAATGTAAGGTTATTGTGTTTATCACCATCAACATGGCTTATGGGTACAGCTGAGTTATCTTTACTGAAAAAATCTCTGATAGCTCCTCTGCCTGACAGACTAACTTTATTTGAGAAGTTATCTTGAGGAAATGTGCAAGAAATACAAATGTCCTGGTCACTCAGACTTTACAACATGTAGAACTTCTTAATGCAGGGCCCTTTGTATGATGCCAAGGAAATGCCTAATTAGGCTTGAGGATCTGATGTCACGCGAAAACCATAAATCCAGAACAATACGTTCATTTCTTAGTGAAGAGGAGGGACTGCTCACAGAAAACATAAAAAGGACAAAATAAAAGTCTAAAACTTATCAAAAACCGTCGCTGTTGGCAAATAATGCATAAGAATAATTACATACCAAGAGGGTGACTCAATTAGCATATTGAAAAAGTACACTGATATTCATAACTTATGATGTACACACATTGCATTACAGCAGCTGTTGTGGAAGGCAAAAAAATAATGAAGTGTTTTGCACTGCTCCTTTTTACGTTTCGGGATTAATATGCCATGAACTGTGTGACCTTTAGGTGTTTTTCATAGACCTGACAAGACGACCGCTAGCCCACCATGACCGCTCAAAGGTTAAATGGGTCATGTTGATAGATGAAAGTATCAGTTTGATCCTCCTTCGAATTAAAAAGTAATCAAAACGTTCCCCGAAATTCCACATTCCGGTATTTCTCTGAGGAATTTTACCAGACGACAGCAACAGGTGTTGACAACAATCACTGTAAAATGAAAACGATCCAAAATGAGCAGGCAGAATCCTCGGTCCGAGCTGAAGTTTTGGTAAATGATTTGGATTGGAGGGGATCATTGGCCCTTTGCTAGAGTGTCTAAGCAAAGTCGATCATTCGCAGCACAGTTGATGTTTTACACTTAACCAGCATGAGCTTTTTCGTACGCCTTAAAGAAAAGTCGCGCGACTCCAACATTTTTGAATTTCACAGTTCAGACCTTGGTTTATCTCGTTGAGTTACAGACAGTGAAATATATACTCCTCTGGGCGGCAGGTGTAAAGCATTGTGTAAAACTCCTCAGCAACAAAAGTTGTGGAAAACCTGAACAATTAACATGTTTTGGGGGGGAAAACTTTCACCAGAAACATTATTGCAAAGTTGATTTCTCATGTTGAGCTCCATTAACGTAATCCCTAAAGTTAAAACCAAAACCCAGATTTCCATACCGCCCGAAGTTTTCACACCGTCTGATGAGTTAAACAACTCTGTCAAATAGCAGCACCTGTTACAAAGAAGCTACATGCAAATGCAGAAGTCAGAAAGAAAGAACCTGAATTGTGACAAGCAGATCGATTAGAGCTAAGCAAATGTTTTTTCAGCAATACAAAAAATGGCCTTGTTGCAACCAGGGGGAGTAATTACCTAAATGAGCAACAGGTGTGGCAATAAACAAGGAGAACCAGGTGCGAGAGGAGAGCAGAAAGCAAGAAAAACTCAGGAACAACCAGAGAAAAACTAGAAAAGACTGAAAGGATTGATCAGGACAAAAACCATGAGAACCAAAGTTATTACAACAAAAGTATATCTGATGGTTGTAAACTCAAATCAATGTGAAGAAAACCCAAAGATCCCGTCGAATACAGTTTCGTGTGCAGTGTTTGTTCTCACCACACTGTGTTTGATTAGAAGTCACATATTAGAATCAGAAGGATAAACTTCAGCGCAGTGCAAGAATCATGGAGGAGGCAGAACTGGAGACTGTTGCCAAAGTCTCCTCAGAGAGAAGAGCGACAAATAATAAACACAGAGCTCATCAGTGTGTATAAATGATAAACACTGATGTGTGTGACCCTTCATTTATAGGTTTTAGTCTTGGGTGGAGGAAACCCAACATTTAGGTGAAATAAACTATAATTTCAGAGACAAAATGTGCTTCTTTTAACAAAAAAATCACTGTAGTACTTTAACATAACAGATAAATTCAGTAATACACACACACACATATATATATATATATATATATATATATATATATATATATATATATATATAGTATATCGTAATGCATAATGACACTTTAGTAAATATGGAATCACAGTTAACGTGACTTATCTATTATGCCACTTTAATTTAATTTGACTCTCAGTCCATCGTTTGCTAACTTTTGACAGTTTCTCCAGCATCTTTTCTTGCTGATTCTCCGCCTTAAATGTTTCCTAAAAGCCAAGCTTTTCCATCATTAGCTGTTTGCTACCAGCGGCGTTGCTCTTCAGGATGACCCCCAGGGCTCATGTGATCTCTAATGGACCGGATCCAGTGGAACCAATTCACGGCTGGTTTGGGAACGGATCAGGAGTTTGATAATAAGTTGTCCGATTCCGCCTTTCGTCGGGAAGCGCCTCCTCTGCGCCACATGAGCGATGGGAGGAATCTACAAATGGGACACGGAGTGAGGAGTTTTCACGGGTCCCTTTGATGAGCTGCTGCTCGTCTCCATCAAACTGATTAAACCAGAGGAGGAATTATTCATGACATAAATGGCAGAGGAGTTGTTAAAGGAAAATGCTGCAAAGATCAGTGGGGTGAGTTCACTCTTGTTCGTCACTGAGCTCAAAAAAAGCAAGTTGTTTGTCGTGTGACAGAGGTTCTACCATCTTGTATGCAACACAACCGGAGAGGAAGGCTGAAGTCGTGAGGCGAGGCTGAGCATCAGATACAGTAGAATCTGCTCGGGTTGATGCTGACTGCTCAGGGTCGCCTCCTCTGAACTGTTCAGAGCTTGAAACTTCCTCAATTTAGACCTAAATTAGATTTATTTGAAGAACTGAGCAGCTTTTGTTCTGTCCGCCTGCTTTTCCCTCATTCACACTCACACTAGTGTGAGTCTAAAGGAATGGACATATAAAGTTGGGAAAAAGTTAGAATCTTGCAGGTCTTGACCTATTTTGTCTTCTTTCAAAATCGAAAGAGAGCATCCCAAAACTTTTGCCTCTGTGAGGGCAAAAGATTTCATGTCATATTTGTAGGCTGCGTGTGATTGAGAAGTAAACAACAGAAACTTTTTAAGCTTTTTAAGTGTTTGTGTGATCTACTACAATGATTTGTTTCATGGAAAAAAAGGTTTTGTTGATTCACGCTTTAATAATTGTAAAAGTCAGATGTTTGCATGGCAGCCACATGATGCCGTAAAATTTCTCTCTATGGTGGAAAATGTGCAGTACAGGTCACAGTTTGTTTTTGGTTTTTTTTCTTCTCATTTGCTTCTTTGCCCTCCTCTCTGCAGCATCTCACATGGTCACTGCTGGCGGTGGCTTTCCTGGCCTCGTTCGGCAGCTCCATGCTCTACGGCTTCAATCTGGCCGTCGTCAACTCACCTGCAGAGGTTGGTTTCTGCAGCTTCCGCATCGTCCTCACAACACTCTAAACTTTCACAGGATCTTTGGGTCAGTGGATTTTATCTTAGTGGTTATCAAGGCCCTGAAAAGTGCAGCCACTCAGGATGACTTCGTGCGGCCCACGATTCTACAGCGGTACAGATTTGGACTGGCAGCAGAGGCAGATATGGGGGCATCCAGTCATTAAACTGGCTAAATGCTAAATTATTTTTATTTTAATTTTTTTGCAGGGAACAGGCTAAAATATTTTTTGAGACCTAGAAAAGAGAAAATAGTGACCTCAATAAATGTTACATTGCAAAAAAAAAAACAAAAAAAAAACATTCTTTCAAGCGCAAACATCTGACTTAAAATAAGACAAATTACAAGTAACTTTTCAGCAAGATATGAGATTGTTTTAAATCAATACTTCCTTAATATTGACTTCATTTATAACATGTTAAGAAGTGGAAGTGGAATTAGTGCTTTTTCATCAATATTAATGAATGATCTACTTAAAACAAGCTCTTATTTCTTGCTGAAAAGTTACTTTTAACATAGTTTTGGCTTATTTCAAGTGCACTAAGACATTTGCACTAAAAATACCGGGTAAGATTTTGAGCCTCTGCAGTGTAAAACTGTATGCCTTCCTTTTGACAAGACAAACAATGGTGTACAGAGCCTTTTTGTAATTTCACACAAATCAGGCTTACTTTAACTTTAGTTAAATATTTATTCCTGCTTTAATTTTTCTCTTTTTTTTCATTTTTGACTTGAAACATTTTTTTTTCCAACCATACATAAACATTTAAGATTTTGACCAAAGGTTTTGACATCACTATTACAACTCGTCCCTGTAATCAAACAGAAGTATAAAGTTTTGATAATTTTTGATTGTAATGTGCTCCTCATGCGGCTGCGGCAGCGTGTCATCGATGCTCCTCGGCTTCTAATCCATCATTTGTTCTGTTCTGCTCCTTCTCGATCTGATTTGCTGCGGTGCAGCGGCTGAGCTGTGAACATTCTGTTTTGATGTGGACGACCCCACTCCGAAGCAGGACTCGTTTACGACACGCTGTTTCAGATTGCCGCTTTTCTTCACTTAAATACAAAGGAGATACGATGGGCACTTTGTAAGGGACTTTTTAAAATTTATTTGGCTCATCAGGAATCACCATGCTGATGCTTTTAATGCAACAATTTTTGTAAAGTTTGATAATAATGTCATAAGTCGATGTTGGGGCTCAATGTCTTCCACAAGCTAAAGAGCCAATTAAAGAAGCAGGAGAGAAATTAAATCCGCCGTAGGAGACAAATGTTCCTCAGCAAATTGAACATATGTGAAATTCTTACCGTTTGTTTACAGACAGAGTGAAAACAATAAAAAAATTAAAATGATAAATTATTATGCCCAATTGACATGTTATTTTACATTATCCATTCAAAAAGCATCAGGTAAAAGATACAAGATCTTATGTTTCCCCTCTCATGCTCATCAACTTATAAACATGTAAATCTCCAGACACCAGAGAAACTTACATTATTTCCACGTTACTTAAATGTCACATTCTCATCCTTAAGTGTACAATTATTTGAACATTTTTAATATGGTCACTAGCATTTTTGTCTTTGCAAACACTCGTTTTATGCAACATATTTCCCAACAATCTCCCTTTTAACCAGTTTTTTAAGCTGGTTTATATTTGTACTTTTTGAACTCATCATTCCATAAATCTCCTCCACACACTGATAAACAAAAACTCATTTTTTGTGATTTCCTTCTCTTAAATTATAGCTGTGTCACAAAATATTTTTTTGTACATTGTGTGGAAGTTGATGGTTTCCCACCTTAAACATGAACTGTTCAGTTTTAAATGTTACGAGGTCCCAGAATTTCAGTATATTTGATTTAAAACACAAGTTTGAATATATATTTTTAAGTATATTTAAATTCTATGCAGGCAGCGGGCAGTAAAGAGAAACAAACAGAGGCGAAGGTCCAGGAGCAGAAAAAACAAGAAGACAGAACAGCAAATGAGGCACAAACTGAGTAAAAACAGCCAATAAGTAATTGGTTAAGCTTAGACACCTAACCCTAACCTAACAAAAAGACAAACATCATTAAGTCCCTCAAAGTAGAAAGTTTTAAGCTGCAGACTGAGTGAAGTTTTCTGTTTGAAAAATATGAATTTATTGATTAGATGTTTTTGTGTAAATCTTTTGTTAGAATCTTAATCGCTGTGAGTTTAACAGCAGGCCTATGAAGAAATGCTGAACCCGGAGAATTATGATGTCATCTTTTAATTTAAAGTCCTGACTTTCTTTTTTTTTTTTTAAAGAAAGCTAATGTTACTCTCAATTAGAGGTTTCTGTATATCTTAGGACACATTTCATATTTTACGGACTGAACAGAAAACATGTTATGTTATAGAACATATCCTCTTCCTAATGATCTACTGATTTGTCTTCCTCCTTGTGTTCATATTGATGTCACATAAATGAATCGAATCTCCAGAGTAAAACTAGACTGAGTTTCATTTCTCCTCAGTGCAGTTTCAGCTAAAACTGAATAAAATCTGAGGAATGCTGGAAGGCGTCAGAATAAATTTTAGACAGAGTGAAAGACTCAGGACTGTTTTTGTTTTACCTATCACATCATGCTTCGCTCAAATTTGGCAGCTTTGTTTAAGAAATGAATTATATTTGTGCTCGACTCGGTTTTGCTTCAGTGCTGTTTGGAGTGTTGTAAAAGTGATTTCTCCTCTCCCAGTACATCAAGGCCTTCTACAACGAGACGCTAACCGAGCGACATCACTGGATCCCCGACGAGCATTTCTTGACGATCTTATACTCCCTCACTGTGTCCATCTTTGCCATCGGCGGGATGACCGGTGCGCTGCTGGTGGGAAAACTTGTCACTAAATATGGAAGGTCAGAGTGGATGCAGACGGATTACTTGCCTGTTTTGCTTGTGAAAGTGACTCTTTGTTTCGCTGACGGTCTTTGAAAACCTCAGAATGATTGTGAGCGACGAGCCGTGACAGGTGATGTGTTTGAACAGAAAAGGGACTCTGGTGCGGTCCACCATGCTGGTGTTTATCGGAGGTACTTTGATGGGCTTCAGCAGATGGTTCAGGAATCCCTTCATGGTCATCGCAGGACGCTTCATCACAGGGGTCCATTCAGGTAGGCCTACCCCAAACAAACACAGAAAACATTTACTTATGTCTCAGTGTAGGTTCATGTATCTGAGTTAGTTTTTTAAAAGGCTGAAGGTAAGAAGCACTTTGAGATCAGCTGTAGAACGAACCTGTTACAGGTTTTGGAGGCTTCTTTTAGCATCTTTGGTTCTGCTTCCAGGGTTAACTTGCTTGGACCACTGAGACCTGTGTGTCTGTTGAAGCAGCTGTTCCTCTACTAGCAGAATATTTTCTGAACAATGTCACAAATCATTTCAAACCGTTTTCAAGGCTTCAGCTCTCACCTCGTTCTCACTTCAGTGGTCAGCAGCTCACCAAATAAATGTCCGAGGTTTAAATATAACAACTTTCCTTTAGAAATCCTGAGAAATGCTCTCCCTCTTTATGAGCTCATGGTGTGAGTTATGGATCCCATGTTTTTTGGTTTTTCTTCAGGGATCTCTCTCAGCGTGGTGCCGATGTACCTTGGAGAGATCGCCCCCAAGAACCTACGTGGGTTTCTGGGCCTTGTTCCCAGTATCTACATCTGTCTGGGAGTCTTCGGTGCTCAGGTTCTTGGGCTCTCAGAGCTGCTGGGAAAGGTATCAAATGTTGTGCACTGTGTCTGAGTCAGCTTGTCTTGTTACTCTTTTTTCCTAATATTCTTATTCTTATCAGAACATTTTAAAAACCTGGTGTCCTGCAGCTTCTAGATGTGTCCCTGGTCCAACACACCTGAATCAAATGTCTAATTCGCCTCCTCGGCTGGAAGCACAGCTCCACGGTCCTGCTAATTAGCTCATTATTGGTGTGTTGAAGTAGAAACACATCTAAAAGGTGCAGGACGCTGGCCCTCCAGATTTGGCAAATAAACTAATAAATTGGTCGTTAGTTTTTTCGAAACTTACTTTAAGAAATTCCAAACTTTGCAAATGACAGGAAAAGCTGAACATCCCTATCCAGATAATGAATTCACAACACTGGAACAAACAAGTATGTGGGCTCACATGTTTGCATATCACTTAAAATTTAAATTGCTTGGTGAAGCATGTAAACAATCGGATCTATGATTAGATACGTTCACATGAAGTTTGAGCTCGATCCCGGGAATTTCACGACACATGGCCAAGCGAAAATATTGGTTTATACCTTTAGGCCTTTCAGTCTGAACACCAATGTGAGCAGTTATTGAGTAGCTGCATGAAAAACCACGAATGTTTTGAAAGAAAAAAAGTATTTTTTTTTGTTTGTCAATGTGTTTAATTTTTATGTATTTCTTAAGGAATCAACAGTATAGTTAAAAAAAAAAAGGCTTAATGTTTTTGTTTTCTTGGCGTTTCTTCACACAGGAAGAACACTGGCCGCTGCTCCTCTCCCTTGTATTGTTTCCTACTTTGGTCCAGCTGATGCTGTTGCCATGGTTTCCAGAGAGTCCACGGTACCTGCTGATCGAGAAGGGAAACGTGCACGCGACCGTTTCAGGTCAGAGGCGGCACTTCTTTTCTTTGTCATTTCAGTTTTATGTGCTGTAACATTCAGAAGTTGCGTCTGTTCTCCAGCCCTCAAGTGTTTCCGCAAAAAAGGAAACATCCAGGCGGAGGTGGAGGAGATGCAGGAGGAACAGCGGTCGCTCTCCTCCATCAAGACCCTCTCTGTCCGCCGCCTGCTGATGGACCGCTCTGTCCGCTGGCAGGTCCTCACCATCGTGGTGGTCAACATCGGGATGCAGCTGTCTGGGATCGATGCAGTGAGTGGGGGAACAGAGCAGCGGCTTCGTTTGTGATTTTTTTTGTTCTTCATTTTGGATGAAGTGCATCGCTCTGTGCGCTTCATGCAAAAGAAATAAATGAGAGCTCAGACTGTTGCAGTCCCAGCTGGGCTCCTTCCTTCTGTCCATACATCACAGAGTCACACAGTACTACACCCGCTGAATAACTAAGCTGAGGGCGACGCGATCACGCCTCATTATCTTTCTCACTGCAGCCTCACCTAACAAGGTCCACCCATCTGAACGCAAAGTGGAGCACATCTTTGTGCTCGTTGCTTCGTGTGGATGGGAGCTCCAGGCATGCTGGCTCACGGTGGCATCATTTCCCAGCAGGGCGGGGGCTCCCTGCCGGGTCGCTCGGTCCCAGCTGCTCCACGCAGGAACTCTGCGAGGCTTCACATACGCAGATAAAAACAGGAACTGAAAGCCAAAACATGCATTTCAGTCAATGATTTATCATCTGCTCTTATCTAAAGTTAGGACGGAAACTATCAGCGTATCTTACTCATTCTGTGGAACCGGGCTGGGACGAGAGTCGTCCCTGAGTTTGTACAGCGGTTATTTAAGATTTTACCGCGTGGTGTCAGAGTAGAGAGGGGCGAGTATAAATGCCTGCCACACTTTTGAAATCTTTGAGTGCCAAAAAAAGACCCATGTCCCCATGTTTTTATTCCACTTCAATAGTTTATCACATTGAAATTACAATAACAAGCATTAAATTGTGTGAATGTAACATGGAAATATTTGAATCACCGAATTAGAACCATTGATCAGTGAAATGCAGCATTACTCAGAAAAATGTTAGCATTTAGCTCATCATTTCAGACGCTGCAGGCCTCAGTGAAATAAACAGGATGTAAAAAACAAACGGCAAAACATTTCTCAAAGTTAAATCTGAATGAACTCAACACTTCAGCCAACAGATGCATAAATCTGGACGATTGGGGTTTGTCTCTACCAGCTTTACACATTTTAACACTGAAATAAGTCATCGCTCAGCCTGGCTGGAGGGTGAGGCTCAGTTTTCATCACATTCAGTTTTGGTATTAACACAAAAATATACTTTCAACCACTAAGTTGTAGCTCTAGCTGGTTCTAGCTGTAATGACCTCTGACCCCTTACACTCCCCCTGTTAAGCGTTGTCACAGCATGATGCTGCCACCCTGAGTTTTTAGTGTCGTGGGGATTCAGGATGTTCATTTTCTACCTAAAAATAATTTTGCTACCTTCCTCAAATAATGGCCTAAGTTATTTTGTGCCAAAAGTTTTTTTTTTTTTTTTGTTTTGTTTTTTTACCTTAAATCATCTTTTGGCATAAAATATGTGGAAAATTGTTTTTTTCTTTATGGCAAAAAAAAAAAAAAGGCCATTATTGTAGGAAGTGGGCGATCTGAAAGTTGCAGAATAGTTTGATTTAGATCTCAGACCAACAGCATGGACAATTTGGCAGCTTTTCTAATTAATGAGCTCTTTGCCAGACATGCAAATTTACCAGGAATTTCTCCACAACTTTATTTACTAATTGGGTAGTTTGTTGCGCTGGATTATATATGGAGATAAAGCAGTAAAACAAATGCATGTCATACTTTTTATTTGTACATAATCTTAAACATTATTTTAGTTCCGCTTCATGTTCCTACACCACTTTGTGCCGTAACGCAACAACAGACCTCATATATGTGAGGTTACGAGGTCTGGACTTTGGACTTTTTCTGAGTTTGACCCAAACTGGATCATCAACAGCAAAATGGTCCCAAACTCATCAAATAAAGGAAAAAAATTTTGCAAGTGAACCACAAGACGTTTTCTTTAAAAAGAACACAAGGAAACGTTTCACTGCGACCAGACACACGGGTGTGCATGCTTCAAAGTTGTTATGTTGATAAAATGCAACATGTTTGGTTACTAAATCAACAAGACAGGGTTGAACTGCGCCGATCACATTCCTGTCCTCACCTCATCAATGATGGATGCCGCTCCGGTAAAATGTGATTGATGAGAACGCACAAATTAATTTCAAGGGGAGCACTTGTCAGCAATCCATGCTCATGAAACACAGAATCTCAAACGCATAAGTGATGGTCGGACTAATGAAAATGATCGGCATAATGAATCAAGTGAAAGCGCAAAATAACAAGACGGGTGTTTTGGCTCCTTAGAAAACGAGATCATCTAATTCTGAGTTTCTAATCCGTCAGATTCATCCTGATGAACTTCCTGTTTTTTTTTTCCTGGATTTCAGATCTGGTTCTACACAAATGAAATATTCAGGAATGCGGGAATCCCAGAACCTCACATTCAGTACACGACGGTGGGAACTGGGGCCATAGAGGTCATCGCTGGGATGCTGGGGGTGAGCGGACATTTTAATGCGGCGACGTTTATCAGTCTGTGATTGGATTTGTTTAACGGCAGATCATTTTGACATGACAGGACTGTAACATGAAGTCATCTCCTCTGGTGACATGATTATGTTGACTGGAGAGTTAATTAGCAAATTGTTAAAAGAACAATTTTGCAAAGTCTGATTAGTTGTTACACAGCATTGCACAGCATGATTAATCAAATTACATTTCATCAAGGGTGCAGACATTAGCTTGATTTAAACTCCACTAGAAAGTGCTTTAAAATAGTGTTTTTTAATACCTTTTATTGTATTTTTGAAAGCAATGTCGTCTTCATTGTTCTTTTTTTTTTTTTTCTGTAGCAAAAAGTCTCAATTTTATGATCTGATCTCAATGTTGGATCCAGATCCAAATAAAATATCAGTGCATCCTTGTGTTTTAAAACTGCTGAAATCTTCAATTATATAATTTCATTGTTTCAAAAACGTTTAATTGGATGCCATAAAAAGTGACAGAGTTTTCTCCGGTCAGTTGGAACGTCGAATAATGTGGCGTTGTCCACGTGTTGTTGCTACACACTGCGAGTCAGCTGGCTGAAAGGAGGCTAATCCACTTTGTTCTGATCGCACTAAAGGCAAACGATTAATCAAAAACCAATGACGGTCATGACGAGGAAATTAAGGAAGCACCGCCTTTCAATACTGCAAGATGAGAAGAAGCTACGTGCAGCGTCTTTGTTAGACTGTTAGCTGACATGAAACCCAGTTAATTAACTGCAGGTGGATTTTAGCTTGTTGTTATTGTACTATACCGGTTCGACAACAAGGTTTAAGAACTGTTACTCAGTTGAGGGAAAATGGATGGGGAGTTATCATCTATTGATTTCAAAGTTTTCATCTTTTTGTTGTTAAAATGTCATTTTTCAGACAATCAAACTTTGTTTTATTCTTTATTTAAAACAGACAAGGTGGAAGGAGTTAAAGCAAACTGAGCTGTAATGTCTAAACATTTATTTTTTGTGGCTGAATAAGTCTAGGTCAGCCACAGTTTAGAAAATAAGTGACATTCCTCTGAAAGGCAGTTAGGTAGTTTGTTGCTCTGGATTATATTTGGAGATAAAACAGTAAAACAAATGCATGTCGTACTTTTTATCTGCACACAATCTTAAACATTAATTTACCGTACAAAATGAATAGAAAAGAGCAGCTAAAGTCCAAAGAAAAGGCTTTAAATGCCTCATTTTTCCAAAACGTTGAGAAAAGATGATCAGTGCCAGAATAAGAATTGACTTCTTAAAAGCAGATACAGAAAAATTCAAAAATTAACTCAAGACTTTTGCACAATATGGTAAGTGTGCTATGAAGCGGACCTTAAAACACAGAAGATGAATGCTGAAGATGTCAGTTGTTTCTGCCCTTTATATTTGTCTACAGTTGCCAGCCATTCACCACCTCCTCTTACATCATTTAGTGCTTCACCATTGAGCGTGTGGGCAGACGACCTCTGATTATTGGCGGGTTCCTCTTCATGGGTCTCTGCTGTGCGGGAATCACCGTGTCCGTCCTCCTCCAGGTACGTCTGCAACGACTGCATCTTAAAAACTTGTGTGCATTTTGCTAAACGGGAATACTAGAGTCAGTAAGTATAATTTGCCTCTTCCCCTGTCTTGTTTGCGCCTGTAAACAATAACAATACAAGCAAGAAAGTAATTATGTGTCATATTAAGTAAATGTCAAGGAGCACCACATGGTACAAATTAGGTTTCTGGTATCTTATAATCAAAATGATTGAGTGCAATTAAATGGATAGTCATTAGAAAGTGCTCAAATTTCCGTGGCTTTGCAGGCGCAGTTTCCCTTCATGAGCTACATCAGTGTGGGCTGTGTTGTGGGGATCATCGCTGGCTTCTGCATAGGCCCAGGTAATATCAAACTCCATCATCACAGGAGAAGGAGAAAACACTCCCAGACCTCAATCTGAACCCTTTCCGTCAGCAGAGGCAGCCCTTGAGTTTAAGGTGACACTGCTCCCTACTGGAAGCTTGAGGAACAGCAGAAACTCGGCCTCCGCTCTCCCCCTCCTCCCCACGAGAGCATGAAGAGATATTGTATTTCATTACTCTTGTAAATTAGGAAATCTGTGCTGCCACACTACATCCATTCCTGTAGCCATTTAGATGAGACGAGGGAAGAGAATTACGAGGCGTTAGTTTACCACCACATCAAGCGGACCCGTGAGGAAGATGAATCGGGCCAAATCTGGTGTGCGTGGCGTCATTCATCAACGCGGCAAAAATCTATACCACAGAACAAGAAGGAGGATCTCTGTTCCTGCAATTAGACCTTTAATGGCTCATTGTTCACAAGCTTCCCTGTGATGAATACGGTTTCTTTCGGAGGAAACCTTGCTCTCACGTAGAGCGTGTTGACAAATGATGGCCTATAGTTATTCATCTGACAGTACTAAACCCCTCTGTCTGCTGTTAGCAGCCACAGATAATGAGGACATCATTCTGGAAGATGATCATTAGAGCTTTGGCTAAGGCACAATCTAACAATGAGAAATGTTTAAAGCAAAGCCACCCTCTGATGTAACCCCGACACTTGTAGATGTCCTGGCAAAGCTGCCGTGTTTTCACACTTACCGCCTGCCTGTTCTAGACGTCGTCGGCCATCTTCCTGCCTGCAATAACAGACACCAAATGAAATACATGGAAGGAAACGATTGTAACTTAATAGCACTTTGGCTTTTGTTAGATCACCATTTATTAATTTTGAGCGAAGGCTAGTAAATGGGGCAGAGAGGGAATATTGATAAACTACTTGATGAACGAAGTTGAAGGTGTTAATTTCACAACAGCACCGGGTAATTAAATTGGATTTGTGTGATGACTGGATGCTTAGTCGGATCGAGCCTATAAATTTCACCAAACAGACACAGAATGCAGCAGTTCCGGTTTCTACTTTAACACGGCCACTTGTTCGTCCTTGTCTCTCCAGCCGGCGTTCCTTTTCTGATCACCGCCGAGCTCTTTAAGCAGTCGCACCGACCGTCTGCCTACACCGTGGCCGGCTGTCTCAACTGGCTGTCCAACTTTACCATTGGCTTCGTCTTTCCCTTCCTCGAGGTAGAAACTGAATCCGGACTTTTTACAGTGCACACCTCCAGTTTTCCTCAGATGCCATCATGGTTTGAAACTTTTCTGTTTCAAACTGCAGTTTGAAACTTTTCTGTTCTGGAGGACACATTTCAGATTACTTTTTATTATTATTATTATTATTATTATGGTCTGTCATGGTTTTTTTTTATATCTATATATGAATATAAATATCTTGTTATTCAAGAACACAAAACTTCTGTGCGTTGTGCTGGGATTTTACGTGTAAGATGAACACAAATTAGCACTTATTTGTGAAATGGACACAGATCTATGTAATTTTTTATATATATATGTTCATATCTGAAACACGTAGCAACCGACTGTTTCAGAGGTTTGTTAGAGAACAAACAGCATCATGAAGACCAAGTAGGAACAAAGACAGGTTAGGGAGAAAGATGTGGAGAATCTCAAAGCAGAAATTTTAAAGTTTAAAACATAAAGCTTTTAATATCTCACTCGGCTCTGTTCATCAAAAAGTGAAGAAAGCAGAGCTCATCTGCTAACGATATAACTGAGAATATCACAGTTCACTGGTGTTTATGTATTTTTCTCAACCAGAAGAAGAGTTCAAGAATCTGTCTTGGTAGGATGGAGTGAAAGGTGCAGATTAGGGCCTCATTTGCAGTAATGAAGACCTTTTCATTCACCGATCCATCTCTGCTGTGATCATGACCTATTGCTGAGAGACATAAACAGTTGCCTGACGAACACAAAGTTAATCAGTCACTTTAAAAGTGACAGAAATGAGGTTGTTCTGTAAGACAGCTACGAGGAAATGAGCTGCTCCCGTGCATCGAAAGGAGTCAGCTGAAGAGGGGACCATAAATCTCCTCTGGCCGAGGAACTCCTTCAGATCCAGAAGAATCGGGTGGGCGGATGGATAAATGAATATGTTTTTCTGTTGATGTATTTTTCATAGATCCTAATCTTCCTGCTAACTGGTTGTACTTTTTGTTTCGGGTTTTTGTCTATGCCAAATATTTTGCATTTTTACTATAAACTTATTTCCAAATGTCGTTTAGGTTGACAAGATTGACGCAATGTCATGTAACACAAATCTGGTCTGAACATCTAAAAATGACTATCAAACACTTTTTTGAAAAATTAGCTCAAGCAAAAATTGCTACATAATGTTTTGGGGGGAAATATTATCTGCTGTAGAACTTGAAGCGTTTCAGATTTCATGTCCCAATGGGCAATTCATTTTACAGCAACATAACAAAATGTTTTATTTAGCTAGATGCCATGGCATAATGGAAAATATTTTTGAAATCAAATTATCCTAACAGGCTTTTTTTTTTTTGTCAATTTGCATGGAGCAGCAGTTTATGATTGCTTTGATTCGCAAGACACTTTAAATGTTACTGAAGTTAATAAAGTCAGCTCCCGTACCCTTTTGGATTATTCTGCGTTGTCCCTCTTTAGGACGCAACGGGCCCGTACTGCTACCTGATCTTCTGCGCGATCTGCTGGGGAGTCGCTGCGTACACCATCTGGGTCATTCCCGAGACCAAGAACAAAACCTTCCTGGAGATCAGCCAGATGTTTGCAACCAAAAACAGCGTCCAGAAGGAGGAGCCGACTCCAAACAGTCACCTGAAACTGGCGTTGATGAACGGCTATGGATCGCTCAGGCTCCATGACGAAAAGTGAAGAGAAAAATAACTTCCTGTTAAAAAAAAAAAAGAAAGAAAGAGTACGATGACAAACTGCAGCCCTGAGATTGACTGCTTTACTTGAACAAGTCTAAGAGACATAAATGTACACAAAGAATAATAAAATACTGGCTGCATTGAGATGTTTTTATTTACGATTTGTTGTTAAATTCCTCGGTTCTTGTCCATGACGTGGAGCAATGGCTCCACGGTCATGTGCTTCAGCTCAGCTGTTTGTCACATTCGGATCAGTTTCCCACGGTCGCTTGGCTCTTCTGTTGGAACTGTGGAGACTTCACAGTTTTCTCTCAGATGTTTTTAGCCACTGTGTTAATTTGATTCTTTCAGCACCACATGATATCACTATTGTTGAGAGTTAAGCTCATTTGACCTATTATTGGCCAAAGACAGATGTTTAGCTCCCTGTAAACAGGACTTCAGGTTAATATGCAGTGCTGAGGACTGACAAATCACTGGATATTGAGCTGAAAATAAACTAAAATCAGTGAGTGTCCTCAGATTTGTTTTGAACAATAAGTGAGTAAAACTAGAGGGCCCTGGGTTGGCCCTTGAACTTTTTCACATTTTATTGGATTTCAACTGAAACGTTCAACTGGGATTTTCTGGTATCGCTCAACATGCAGCAGAGCCCCGTTGTTAGTTTGAAGGGAGACAATGCATCATTCTTCAATTTTTGTACAAATTAAAAAGAAAAAAAACTGAAAAGTGTTCTGCACATTTTAATTTTAGCTCCCCTGAGTCAGTACCACAAAGCAAACTTTTGCGGTGTAGACTGACTAGAGAAGATTTTGATATGTAATCTTTAACTCTTGCCACACATTAAGGTCAGACCTTTGGTCAGAACTATAACATATCAATATGGTTAGTAGCTCTAGTGGTGGTTAGTGTTGTCCTGCTGGAAGCTAACAGGTGATCCCTCAGGACATTGCTGCATTTAGCTCCTCCTCATCAAATCTGACCAGCATTCCCACAGCATAATGTTGCCGCCACCGTGTTTCAAGGCAGTAGAGATTGTGTGTTCAGGGTGAAATGGTGTCAGAAAGCTCGGTTTTTGGTCTAATTTCACCAGATGCTAGTTGACTGATAAATCCACTTCTCAAGGCTTTCCTTCCAAAATGGTTTTCTTGTTGTCACTCCTTCACTAAGGCGGCGTTTATAAAGTGCAGAACTAAAACTCATCAAGTTGCACCACCTGAAAAACAGAAAAGTAATTTTTTGTAATTCTACTTCATAAGGGCACTACAACGTGTTAGTAGTTGGTGTGTTAGTACACACTGTGTGGTTAGTTGCTGTTTTAAAATAGCTCATAAATAAAGTTGGCAATTTGGCAAGACTATTACTTAAAGATCCAATGAAAACTATAAAAATTTGTAACATGAGAAAACATGATAGAGCTTAAAAGTTCTGAATATTTTTGCAATTATTGGACAGTTAAGGATAACTAATTTATTAATACTTGATCACTTAATCAGGTGTTTTATGTGTGCTGTATTTTCTTCCTCCAGTTTGCCATGTCCTGCATGGCTTGCAGAACTGACTACGGCCTTCTTTCTTGCAACTCTTCCGTAAAGGCCAATTTTGTGGACCCATCACCATGACAACAGAGCCCCACCTGAGCTGGGGAACTCTGCATCTCCTGTAGAGTTACCAATGGTGCTCTTGGTTTCTCCTCCAGCCGATGCTCCTCTTGCCGGTCTGCCCATCTTCTGTGATTTCTGTGACACGCCAAGAGCCTTCCTGATCACCTCCGATCTTGTCACAACTGCTTGCACGAGCGATCGAGAGTGCGGAGCGAGTCTCCGCTACGGTTGTCGCCGCCATCCTCACGGCTCCGGTGCTCTGTGAAGGTTGAGGCCCCCGCCACAACATGCGACGCACGCCGCAGCACTCACGACTCACACTGCATGAGCGATACGGAAGGCCTCTCCTCTCCCTCTCATCTCCTCCCTCTGCCTCTAGGCTGGCTGATCCATCTGTCAGCGCCTGCAGAAGGGCCCCGCGACCCCCCAGCTGGGGCAGAATGGATAAATGCTGTCACATCTCGCGCCGTCCTCATAAAAACAAAAGAGTTGAACTCCGGCGTGTGCGGGTTTGCGGCGACGGCTTTGCATGCTGCAGCGGGTCTCGGCACTTCAGACACGACCGCCTGTCTTGTAAAGAGGCGAGGTGGGCTGGTGATGGAGGGTCAACCTTTGGAGCTGCTGCTGAAAGACAAATGGACGGCCGAGTCCCCAGTCCCAGCAGAGGACCAACAGCAAGGGCTGAGTGGCCTCTTCATACGTAACATCACTCTCAAACAAAGGTCTCCTTGTCACAGAGACTACAGTATATTTCTGCGGATAATGCCACAGCATACACACACACACACACACGCACACACACACGCACGCACACACACACACACACACACACACACACACACACACACACACACACAGTTGGCTGTGCCTCAGGCTGGCAGAAGCTATAAATCAAACAAATAGCATCACACCCTGACGAAGGAAGCATTCCAACAGATAAAATGCTCTCCCACACAACAAAGCCACACTCACTGCGTAATTAATTGCAACAAATTACCTCTTCCTCTCCCTGTCGGCCCCCACCTCGCCTCTTTTACCACACTGACACGCGCTCCCGAAGCGCCAGAGTGCGGATGCGCACCGAGCTCGTGCGCGATCAAGAGCAATGCTAAAGTATTAAGAGTGCGCGCGCCCACACGCGCACACACACACACACACAAACAGGGACGCGCCGCGCAAACCGCTCGGCCTGCACCCTTCATAAGTGCTTTAATGTGGCTTATTGCAGAGCCGCGGTCCCCTTAGCCGTGGAAATATTCGCTTGACGGATGTGCTTTGTCGCAGGCGCTCCCCGGCGGAGGGCGGCTGTCAGGGAGGAGATGATAACATTAACAGGGAGGCAAGGCGATGACAAATGCCTGTTATCAGCGAACGAGGCCGGTGACAAATCGAACGGCAGCGGCCCAGGCAGCCCCGGCGCGGCGTAATAAAAAAGAAGATGGATGGCACACCCAGGCGGGGCCCGCGTTAATGCGATTTCCACTGCTCTGCCTGACTCCCAATTAAGGCTGGGGGGGAGGGGAGGGAGGAGAGAGAGAGAGAGAGAAAGAGAGAGAAAGAGAGAAGAGAGAGAGAGGCGGCGGGGGCGATGACGGAAAGTGAGATAAGAAAAATAAAAGGTGGAAACTGAAAAGAAGGCGTACGGAAGAGTGAGAGATGCGAAGGTAGAGCGAAGCAACTTTTCCAGATTCATTTTGGTTGAAGAGTGAAGGAAGGAAATGGAACATTGTCTCATTAAACCCTTTGTGTGATTTCAATCTCTGGAGGAATGTTTTGCGTCATGACGTCCTCAGCAGCAGCTCAGCTGATTGTTGATGGTCGACCTTTTATCACACTCAAATGTTCCAGTTTTTAAAACAAGTTTTACAAAATAAAAAAAATAAAAAATAGGCAGAGTAAATGCCGATTTTATTTTATTGTTGATTTTAGTTACTGGGGGAAATAAGGTGTCCAACCCGTTTACATAAGTTGTCATGGTTTTATTTTAAAAATAAATCAAGTTTTTTGTGACCCATACGGGTGTAGTTGCCCAACAGCATTTTATTTTCATTCTTTTTCCCAAAATGTGTTTTCTTTGCTCATGCCTGCTTTCATTTGTGTTTAAGAATGGAACAGAAAAATATTACGTTTTAAATAAGGATCATTTGAAGAAAGCAAAACTCTCTTAAGAATAAAACTTAAGATGGTTTCCTGTCTCAAGGTGACATGTCTTATTTTACTGCAGTTTTTGTAAATAAAACTGTAGTGCAGCTCTGTCTGTCTGTATCCTACTGGATGCTGATTGAGTGAGAGGAGAGTCAGGTGGCTAAAAGCTAACTTCTTTGGCTTCGTCTGCACACAAACCCCCCAACCCCTGCTCATCAAAGACGGTTTAACAGGGAGATAATAAATTCATGCTCATCTCCTAATTTTTCTAAGATATATGCATCAGTGCATGATGGGTAGCTATGAAACAAACGGTGAAATCAGATTTTCAGAACGTGTGAATAGTTTTTCATTGTTTATTAAGTCAAAGACAGAAGAACAGTTGTTTTCAAACCAGTGCAGTGCCTCAACAAAGCAACGGACATTTTTGCACAACACGCAGTCTAAAGAGTCGCACGCTTTTGGCTCAAATGACAGGATAACCAAAATCAGGTGTAATGGCTCTAGTTTGTGTTGTATGGAAAGCCATGAACAGGAAATATGTTGTCACTGTAACTGCAAAGAGCAGATATGAATGAGCTGTTACAGAGTGCAGCAGAGAGTCAGACTGATTAGAAAAATTGAGTTTTAGTTCCTAATAAGATAACTGACTTTTTTTTTTTTTTTTTTTTTTTTTTACAAAAACGAAGCACTCATTTTCTCTGATCATATAAAACTGTAAAGTTTCTGTTTTTACTTTCTAAGAGTAAATCGAAAAAGTCAATTATTTTGTAGCAAATGCTGTCACAATCAGGACTCCCAACTCTCTCACAGCTGTTATTTTAAGTAGTTCTTTTTAAGTAGTTCTTCGTACAGCAGTGGATTAGTTGAGGAGGAAGTTTTGTGAGAGAAAGCATTCAAACACGCCTGAATGGCTGCCACGGGGGAATCAATGATTTCTCAGACATGCACAGGAGAATCAAGACAAAACTCCAGACGTGTTTTCTTAAGCGGGAATAATATTACAATATGATACAAAGCTAAAAAAAGATATATAATCACCCCTTTGAATGCATTACTGTGGCTACATTGAAATAAATGAACAAAATCACTAGTACCACCAGTAACTACTCAGCAGGGCTCATCTCAGCTCTACTTGGTTTTCCATTAGTAATGGTCATGCAATACCAGCAATGAGAGGGAGAGTTGATTTGACTCGGCCTTTGCTTTACTTGCTTTACTCTATATTGAATGATGGTGAGTGTTTAGAGCAAACTGCAGGCCTCAAGAGCCAAAGGCCTGCAACTTTTAGATGTGTCCCTTCTCCTCCACACCTGAATTAAATGGCAAAACTGCCTCACTAGCTTAGCAGTCGATCTCTACAGAGCTCTGCTGATTAGCTGATGTTATAGCCATATGTGCTGAGGCAGAGAGACGTGTAAAAGTTGGAGGATTTCAGATTGAGACCACTGGTTCAGTGTAACTTATCTCATGAGCATGATTTGAATCAACATGGAAATTGTAAAGGCAACAATCCTAACTAACCCGAGCATTCATGGCAGTCTCTGTCGTGGTGAACCAGCTGTAGTGTAGCGGAAAGAAAGCGAGCAGCACATACACGGGCATGGTTTACAGCGCTAAAACCCTCCTCCTGGCTGCGACTGGTTGTTTCTGACGGAGAAATATATTTACGGGAGAAGGCCGAGGAGCTTGATTGTCTGTCTCATATCACACTGCCACAACATAATGTCAGTTTTAGCAAACATGTAAAGAAAAACAAAAAAAAAACTGATTTCTGTGCCAGCCTTGTACCTAATAAAGTGGCCAGTGAGCGCCTCTAAAGACATGGGGCTGAACAGGAAGGTTGATGACTGTTCGAACTCTTCCCTACCAAAAGATGTTGCATTGTTGCTAAAAGGATCAGTGCAGGATGTTGAGTAATTGCCTCTGGATGAGAGGGGCATCTGTGCCTGAATACCCAGGGGCTGCTGTTTTGTCACTCTGACAGTGTTTTATCGAAGACTGAGGAAGCTCAGAAGGCTGCAGAACCGAGCCCCATATATCTCTCGCTATTACACCCAGGCTAGAAAGAAAGGGTTGAAGTGACAATGAAATATGGCTCTGGCACAAGGGGAGAAGAAGAACAGGGACTAAAGAGGGACAGCTGAGTCTCCCTTTCAGCCTGCAGGGAGCTGCACTTCAAATCACCCAAAAAAAACAAAGAAAAAAAAAAAAAAATCCCTGTCCTGTACTGCAGAGAGAGAGAGAGGGTGGTGTAAAGGAGAGGGTGTGTGGCGTAAAAGAAAAAAAAAAATCCTTGCACAGAACATTCTCTGGTGCTTTTACTGATATTAGTCTTAAAGAACAAGGAGAAATTAAAGCCCTGCAGGAGAAAGGAAGACTGAGCTGAGTTGGGTAAAAATCCAAACTCGGCAAGGACCCTTGCATCATTAAGTTGTCAAGTGGACAGGAGGCCCCGAAATATGACTGGGAGTTATTGTTGAGGCCAGGCCTGATGATATAAGAATTACAGTACATGGATCATAGCCGGATCGATAGGTAGACAAAGTCATTATAAAGGGGCTAGAGTTCAATGCCTCCCCTGGGCTGCAGACGGGGACTCATATTTATCACCGTGGCGATGTGTAACACACACAACACTCAGGTGGGTAGCTGCTGTGTAGTTATATTTTGCTTGTTGCTCTTATTTCCAAAGCTATTTGTTTCAGCTGTATCGATTGCTTAAGTCATCTGTGCTGCTGGAGGAATCCAAGTCTCCTTATGTGCCTCTTTACCTCCATTTGTCTGTAATTTGCTCGCTGTGAAGGATGTCAATAGGAATGCACATTCACTGATGTACTGCACGACTTAATGTGTGCATATAATTCAAGTGGCGGACATTTGCTTTTCTTTGCTTTCAGCCTTTGCACCTCCAAAGAGAGAGCAGAGCGAGAGGGAGCACGAGCAGGGCAGCATCGATCCTCGCTCTGCCGAGAGAAATTAGGCATGAAATTAAAGCTCCCATCAAAGGCCAAGGCCGGCGTTGTCACCTGATCTGGCACTATTTATACTCGCCGGAGACGGCGAGAAGGAGGATGATGTCTTCATCACGCCGATGATAACAGGACAGAGAGAGAGGGAGAGAGACAGAGCATCCACGGTGCCACTGACCCGCTATCATTTATACTGCCAGGGCTCAAGTGCAAGGTTAGCAGCAGCCTGAGGCCCCATAAATCACCGCTCTGCTGGACGGAGAGAGGTCGGGGTCGATGCCTCTCACAGCCAACCTCCACTGATGACGGAGTATTTATAGATCAGAAAGGAGGAAAGGGGAGGGAAGACGGAGGAGGAAGGATGTGCTCCTAACAGAAACTCAGATGTGATGGGATATATATAGTTTCATTTACCACTGTCACCATTTAGCTTTAATTATATTAACTTGTGGCTCTTACTTATTTTCTGAGCTCATGGTTTCTGTAAGTTTCACCAACTACAATTTAATTCTGAATTAAATTTAACTCTTGTATCACAAAGGAAAGTGTAGCAGTGCACAGAATGCACATTTCATCTTAAGAGTTGGCAACAGAAGTGATCCAGTGACGAACGTCATCCAGCCAACTGGGAATAAATTTACCCTCTTATGACAGACCCAAAAAAGTCTAGCTAGCTAGCACTGGTATGTTAGCAGCTAGTTAGCGGCTATTATTGTGGAGCGCCCCCTGTGGGTCAGGGGCCCTTGGAATTGTCATAGCTTTCCTCCTTACACTTCCTGTCTTCTTCTTTGTCTTTTCTGCCAGGAGTAACATCTAGTTGTTGATCAAATCACTAGTGTGATGCGAAAAAAGTGTCTCCACTGTAGTTTCGCAAAATACACCAACTGCAATAAACCTACAATTCCCTCTGAAGCGAAGTTTTTTGCTCTTCATTATAGCACAAACACGAGTTTGTTTGTTTCTTTGCTTTTCAAAATTGCTATGTTTCCATTAAGCTCATTTATTTTCGTAATTTCAATTTGTGGAATTATAATACGGTCAATGGAAGCGCAGCTGCCGATGTCTGCATGGCAAGTTGTTTACTGTAACAAATGTTCAGCGGTTTACTGATAAATTGAAAACACTCAGTATTACAAAAAAGCAATCAATATATTTCATTAAATATATATTTTGGTAAATTAAGTTCAGCCAACAATCCAGATCCTTTGTGACAATCATAATAGTTCACTTTCTAGCACACCTCCAGTCTGCACCAGTGAAATAAAAACATTTAGGGTTGTGTATGTTTATGGTTAAACCATTTGGCAATGCATCCAGTTTTTTCTTTTAATTCATTACAAGTTTCAAATAAATGATTGAAAGCCCAGAAATGGTCACATTGTAAGTATATGAGCGCAGGTCTAGGACCATCAGCAGGGCTGTCGGTCTGCATTAACGTTACGGTTCATGTGGAAAGGGGGCCGAGTTGTGAGTAACCGAGGAAACAGTAGAGGGAGCCCATTAACCACACATCACATCTCACACTCTCACTTCACCAACATCCACTGAAAACCTGCTGGAAACATCTAAGCTGCTTCCCCAACCCTGCAGTGGTATATATATATATATATATATATATATATATATATATATATATATATATATATATATATAATAACATCTGCAGGAGAACTGAACCTTTAAACCAAATTGAACATTTCAAACTCACATTTCCCAGTCTCATTTTGTTGTTGTGTGCAGTTCTCGCCAAGCACAGTGTTTGGACAACACTACAGTAAGTCCAGCATGGTGCTGTAATGACCAGTGGCAAAAGATCATCCAGGCTAAACACTGACTATGGTCAGCCACAAGATGACTAGGTGTCCTTTGTCATCACTTTTTTTTTTTTTTCTTTCCTCTCGCTGCGGGTCTGATGCGTGGAGTCCACCTCTCCAGCAAAAATAAACTGTGGCCCTCCTCCAGATTTTGAAGAAAAACTGAACTTGGTGAGGATGTTTTTCAGGATCACAACAATTCCTGTTAGTCTGCTCATATTTCGACAGACAGCGGTTTCAGTTTTGACTTTAAATTACACATTTTTGTTGAGAGGAAAAAAACTGTGCGAGGAAGGATTCAGCTGCTAAAGATAGAAAAATGTGTAAAGAAGCTTCACTGATTAACTTTGTGATGTTCTGTCTAAACTGACTATCAGCACGGAGAGTTAAACTTTTACCTAAGGATGATGACAATCTGAAATACAGAGGGGAAATGTAAGCATGGACAATGCAGGAAACACTAGTTTACACTGTTAATTAAAAACAATAAGGATACAAACAGACTTCATTATTTGGTAGCTTTTTTAAATCTGGAGCCTCGTTGTTTTGAGGATTTTTCTTTCTGGATCCAGAGGTGTAATTTTTTTATTTACATTTTTTCTGGAATCAAGGCTGAAATAACCATTCGATTCATCTGTTTCTTCATGCTCAAAATTCAAAAATTATTGTTTTCGTTATACCTAATTGAATATATTGAATAATTTAACACTGAATTTTGCTTCTTATTAAGTAGAGATCATAGAAATATAATTAACATGAAACATGACATTGTGTATAGAACCAAAAAGCAAATAAATTAGATATAAAACATTTTAATAGGCATTTTTACATTAAAATAAGCTACTATTAAGAAATGTATGAATTTTCAACAAATAAAATAAAGTATCTTACAATTTGCAAAGGGATATGGCAAGTTTATCCAAAAAAATGTAAAATATAAATATATTTCTGATAAATGTATTTTCCAACAGCCCTATGATAAAAAAAAAATCCTAACTTTAGCACTCTTTATGATGTTTGTGGTCTTTGTATGCCTTATGGCACCACGTTAAAAATCGGATCTAAATGTGAGGCTGAAATTTCACAGCGGACATAAAACTCTTAAACTGAGTTCATCCAGGATGGGCTTGGATGGAGAGGGGAGCTACAGCTGTTTTAGAAAAATTAAACAAGGGCAACATCATTGTCTGGATTAATAAATATCATCATTTATTATTATTTTGTGATTAAAAAAACATTAACAGTATCGGCATTAATGAAACTGGTTTCATTAATGCATATGGATGTGAAAGCACCAATAAAGTGAAAGGATTCGGTATGAGCAATGTGTGACCATACAACTGCTTGTTTTGCATTTCAAAAATAATGTCATGTATTTATACCTCACAGCAGCCTCCAGCAGAGTATCTGTCAGGTTTGCTCTCCACCGAAGCAATGTTAAGAAATCAAAAGTACTGACAACCTGCCTATCAGCAAGCATACATTTCCCCTTTTCACCATGCAAAAACTTACGTTGTGTTTTAAAATGAAGGTGACCTACGTCTGTCAGCGATCTGACAGTCTTTTCCCCTGAACTGTTCAATTTATTTTGCTGGAATTTGATGTTTTAGACATAAAACTCGAAGAGTCCGACGTAAATTTCAATTCAGCCCTTCGGCTTTGAAAAACTCAAATTGCAGGAAGTTTTTGTGTTGTTTTAACATCCAGAGACTGAACTTTTTCTAATTTCTCTTAGCAAAATACCTCAAAATTAATCCGATTGGATGTAAAGGAAACATAATTGTTTAAGTTCTGCTACAGATTCTTAACTATTTTTATGCATTTGTTTTGAGTGGGAGATTTTACACATGGAAATGTTTTGATCTGAACCACATTACATGTTTAGGGATGTTCTGCTGGAAGGTGAACGTTAGCTTGCTCATCTAACTCTGACTCATTGAGGAATAGCTTCCCCACAGCATGATGCTACCACCTCTGTGACTCACCATTGGATGATGTCACTGAACATCACTGCGATGTTCAGAGGGATGCACAGTTTTAGTTTTCTGCCGTTTGTCTCCACGCATTTCACTGACCCACTTGCTGTGTTTCCTGATCTTCATGATCCTGTTATTCACTGATGTTCTCTAATAAACCTCTCGGCCCTGCAAAGAAAAACTGCAATTGTTTAGGACTAGAGTTCAGATTCATGACGCAACACCGAGCCGAAATGCGTGCTGGGTCATGCCAAAATTATTTGCCTGATGGCCGGGTCGGGCGTCGATGGCGCGTTTAATAACCCAACAATCCAAAGAGCACAGCGAAAACTAAGCGAGAATACACAAAATAAAGTTGTGTTATTCTACTTGTTGTGGTCTAAATATAGGAGTATGTAGTTTGATTTGTTGAAGAAAACAAAATTAAGGTTCAGATGTTCACTAGATTGTAACAAGGGAAGCAACTTCACAATATTTATGCAGCTCCGCTCCCGTCAGTCACACATCACAGAGGATTTGCACTTGACTCATTCTGTGGTTACAATAAGCAGCAAAATGGAGCCGGAGGAGGCTAAACAAAACACTATAAACAGGAGAATTTACTCAATTTATCCTCTAAAAACAAAAGCAGGAAAATCTTAATTTAGATAAGATTTTAAAGTAACTAAAGTTAATTAGTTGGGCTCAGATACAATATCTACAGCAGAGGTATCAAACTCCAGTCCTTCAGGACCGCTGTCCTGCAGTTTTTAGATGTGCCACAGGTACAAAAAAATGCTGGAATGAAATGATTTAATTACCTCCTCATTGTGTAGATCAGTTCTCCAGAGTCTTGCTAATGACCTAATTATTCCTTTCAGGTGTGGTGCAGCAGAGGCACATCTAAAACCTGCAGGGCACCAGCCCTCCAGGCCTGGAGTTTGACACCTGTGCTCTACAGGGTCGGGTTGGGCCTTGTTGGAATTTTTTTTTTTTTAGGCCCAATCCAAACTAAAAAGAACACCAGAGCAGCGCTCCGTTTAAAGTTGTCATCTTTTATAACAATTATGTAAAATATAGGCTATTAGCAATCATTTTAAAATACAATTGTGAGTCCTTGAGATTATCTGACCCTGCACCTGAAGCTTCACAGGCCACAGTGGCGTCCCGACCCTAACTTTGGGAACCACTGCTCTAATCTCTCACAGACTTTGTTAGTGTCAGCGGTGTAAGCTGACGATAATGTTGCTGGGAGAACTTGAGAGGTGCTGATATGGCTCACTTAAAATGTGTATGATTGCTTATTTTTTTTTATTTTAATCCACCACATTCTTCTATTTTTAAACGAATTAAACCGCAATCCTGAAACGTCCCCTCGCCTCCTCCAGCCTCCAGGCTCACGTTACGTTCTCGGGACATGAAGGTCAGATAGGGGGGAGTGTTTGATCGATAAGCACCACCCTGTCCTGGACTCACCGACAGCTCCTGTCAAGTGTCCGGCAGGACTCCTATCAAATGGATCAACTGTTTTCCCAAAGCCCCCTCCACCCACCACCACCTCCCAGCTTTAAAAGAGAACTGTCACTAACTGCCACTGTCACATGCCAGGCAGGTGCTTTCAACGCTCTGATAACGTGCCGAGGAATCTCACCAGAACCCACGGTGTGTGTGCGTGTATGTGTGTTTGTGTGTGTTGGACTAAGATCTGTTGAAAGTTGGCCCGCATGTTGTGGGAGTTTGTGCGTGACCCCGCTGACCCAATTCGCAGCTTATCATTTGGGATCAAGATACGAAATTGTAGGCTTTTTCAGCAGTGCGGTTGTGAAGGGGATTTTTTTTTTTTTTTTTTTCTTTTGCGGCATGTTGTCGAACTTTGAAGAAACATTAGCAAAGTTAAAAGGTCAGAGGCGGAAAAAAAAAAATGAGTTGAGATGAGTTATGAGTCCTGAAATGCATACTTTTTTCCCCCTCTCTCTCTTCCTCTCTCTCTTCTCAACTCGCTGCTTTTCTGTTTGCGTCACTAAAAGAAGAGAGGGGCTCCTCAGTGACCCACAACACAGATGTTGGAGGCCTTTCCTGTGAAGTCGGATAAATCAGTGTTTGCGTGCGCTGACAAAAAAAAAAGATTTTTTAGGTGCTTATCGTGCTGATGGCTGAGTCCTGAAAAGAGAGACGCGGTAAAGCGAACTCTCTGTATGTGTGTGTGTTTCGGGTGGTGGTTGGGTGTTGGTGGGGGTGCTGAGGGTGACAAGGAGATAGTGTCGGTGATTGACACGTGAAGAGCAACTAAAAAAAATGCCCCGCTTTGGAATGTGACAATCTCCCAGCGTCCCGTGTTGCTCCGAGTCTGACAGTGAATTGTTAAAAGCATTCCAGGCAGCTGGGGGTAGAGGGTGAAAAGGGGTAAAAGGAGATGTTCTGGGGCTACAAAAAAGGACAAAAAAGAGAGTTTGTTTGCCCCTAAAGTAAATTAACCACATCCTAAATGCCCACAAATAAACCTACACGTACATTAATACGACGCTGAAAGCATTTCAATACTTGCATTTTGCTTTTTTCAGTCAGACAGGGGTTCAAAGGAGACCTGGTGGTCCCCCACCAGCGTCCTACAGTGACATGTAGGCCCCCTCCCAAAGCCCCCGAAACCCACCCACCGAGGCAGGCGAGGTGGTGGTCACGCTACGAGGAAAGGTCCTTATGGAGCGGCAAGTTAAACAGACCACACGACAGGGGCAAAAGGCCTCCGCTTACAAGGTCTAATTGGTTCCACAGGTTGCAGACTGTAGAGCAAAGACAGGGACCGCCGGAGAAAAGGATGGGTCAGTGGAGTGGGAGGGGAGGGAGGGCGGGGGTCAAAAGACTGTAGAGACAGAAAGGGGGAGCAGGAGAAAAATAGAAACAAAGAAAACAGAAAATATACCAACAGAGAAGTGGAATCAGAAGAGGAGCAGTTCTTGTTTCTGTGATTCAGTTTCATTTTTACTGTAGAAATGAGGGATTTATCCAGAGGTCGGGTGGATGATGGGCGACGTCAGCCCACATGTGTGAATGTTTTCTGAAGTTCAGGTCTGTTAACAGACATGTTCAGACTGCTCGCTTGATGTCATTGTCTAATTTTGGTTTATTTAGTCATGTCATTCTATTGTCCTTATGATTTAGACATTTTCTGCTTGTAAAGCCTCTTAAGTTTTAATAAACTCCATTGTTCTTAATTTGTCAAGCGTTAAATAAAAACAAACGTTCACATCCTTTTTTAATTAGGTTTTCTGTTTTCAGACTGTTGCTTATTAGCGGCACGAGATAAGGTAAGGGTTTGAAAGCTCACCTTTCACAACAAAAGACGTCACAAAAAAGGAACGCATAATTAAAGTATCAATGAGTAACAGTTCTAGTTAAAGTCATTACAGTGATCTTAATTTGGTGGATTTTTAATTGGTTACTGAAAATGTTATAAACAACTTTGGTGTGTTTTAAAGAAGAATTTAAAGGCAAGTTTAAATTCATAAATGATCTTTTTCTAACCCACATAATCAGACAAACTCACTCATATGTCAGTGACTATTACAGAGGTCTGGATATGTAACCATTATCAAAATTATAGAGCACATTTACAGTTTTTCTCAGTTGCTTTGGTGCATTTTTCTGATCAGAATTAAAAATCTCACAGCATCCACAATATTTGGTCAATAATGCTCAAAGTAGCAATTTCTAATTTCTTCCAGCAAATTGCAAATGCTTCTGGATCAGCTGGTTCAATGTAACGCTCTGCTGTTGCATAACATAATTTGTTTATATCATGTCAATCAAAGTAAATTATGTGGTGTGTTATCATTCCCGTTAAAGCTTGTCTTCATTTCATCACTTGACTCATTACATACAAACGTGAACTTTCTGGAAAGCAGTTCACCTCGATTCTCATCTCCCGCTGCTGCTCAGTCTGGGCACTTCTTTAATTGACCTCAATTTCTACCAGGCCGATCAGCGAACAGAAGAAGTTGTGAAAGACGACGTAGATTTTCTGAGCTGTTTGAGAGTCTTAGTCTTAGTTGTAGCACTTCTCTCTTTGCAGTGGAGGATGGTTGTTCGCAGCGCAGGCAATTTCCGGTAAGCTTCATAGCGTCAGACTGGTGCGTTACGTCCATCACGGACAAATGTGGGTGAAATTTAAAACCCCAGCAGAGTCCACACCTCCTGAAAACAATCGTTTCTGAGTCGCCAGAGGTCCAGTATGAACCAAAGTCGGTTTTTACCAGTCTGGCAAAAGACAGAAGCTTTTCTCTGCATTGGACAGAGAGCAACCTCTGATGTCTGAGGAGGAAGGTTTATTGCCAACACACACATCCCCAAATGGCCCTGCTTGTGGCCATGTGAATTCACCACTCAAGGTCAAACAGACAGAAACATCTGGATGTCCAAGAAGGATTCGCAGCACTGTGTTTGCTGATTGTACTGCAATACTGTTCACAGCTTTAGCCAGTGGTTGCTTCTCATGCTTATTGCCAGCAAATTTGTAAATATTTCGAAGTGGCAATAGAAAAAACATTATCCAGACAGATATAAAAGAAGACGACAATTAGATTTCATGTTATGGCGATACAATGTGAAGAATTGTGTCCTTGATGTCAAAACCTGACATTAATTTCCTGCTCAAAGGGTTGAAATGACTAAAAAGTCACAAATCTGAAGATTAGTGGTGATATTAGCTGACTGGTGCAACGACGAAGTGCTGACTCCTGTCAACAATCTCCAGGGTAAACATTGCATTTCCAAAGAGCTGAACGAATTATTAAACCGTAAGCACTTCTATCTGTAGATTTAGATTACTTAATGTGTTTGACATATTTGGTTTGTGAATGATGGCTTTATTCTCGACAATCACATCAAAATTCATTGCTCAGCCTTAGTGAAGTCATTGTTGGCACGTTGATTTATTTAAAATAATGTCCAGTGAAGCCAATGCTCACGAAGATCTACAGCTTAAAGTGCAAACAGTAAAATGTCTCAAGTGCATTTTAAATCTAAGACCTCATATCTTGTTTTTAGTGTTTTCTTTGCTAAGTTTATATCATGTTTATACCACATCAGCTATTCCTCTAGACAATGAACATGTCAACTTTATGGCTTCAAAACGCTGCACAAAGCCTTAAAACTGTGATCCCATTAAGAGGTAAAATCTGGAACTGTTCAGCAGATGAAAGTTTGACTTTGTGAGCCCTCCGAGTATTTATTTCTTTTTATACCTCGACAAGCTTTAGTCTGTATTATTGGTAGTTATGGACCAGAAAATGGAATTCCCAGAAAAGTGACCCGAGGTGCTGTCACACCGCAGGAAATCTTACAAGTCATTTAATCTGTTTAAGACCCTTAACTTATTGTTTTTCTTTAAAAAGAAAGTTGAAAGTGTTTAGCAGAGGAGGGAAACTTATTTGACTTGTTTTGTTTGGTTTGTTTTTTTAAGAGAACGTGTTTGATTACTACTGCGAAAGCCGTCAGCGTTGTTATACAGTGTTTATTTTTTATTATTATTACTACTTCTACTGAAAAATAAAAAGCATTTGCAATTACAAGGTAAGCTTGTTTATGTTTTTTTTTATTTTTATTACTATTAATTTCCTTGAAAAAATAAGCACCTCTTTGTTTGCACTTTGTCACTTGCTTTTAAACGCTCAGCCCCCTTCATGGAGTCGGTCCAGTTTGACATCTCCATGACATCTGTCTATGACTGTCTAGACCACAGTAATAACACATATAAATTCCTATAGTGAGTGGCATTCCCATTTGATGCAAGCTGATCTGCTGTGTGCCTGCCAGGTCTGAGCAAACAAGATCACTGACACCATTTCTACTGCACAATTTATTTGACGGAGTCAGTGGGTTTCATTGTTCTTTCTCTTCGTGCTTTTGTTCCTGCGAGCCGAGTGAGTCCTGAGCAAATGTATCACTCTCTGGAAGACTTAATCCTCCCGGAGTTAATTATGTTAATGTGCGAACTATCTAAATTTCCTACAAACATGCAGTGAGCCGAGTCACAGCTGTCACAATTAAACGGCTTCGGTCCAGATGTACCGAGAAAGTATGCTCCGCAGATGTCTAAACCATGTTCGTAGATGTGTTATGAATGTGTCAAACGTCTAGTAAATGTGAGCGTTTACCGTGACTTCTAAATTAAAAAGAACTTGAAACAGAGTGAAATCTGGTTTCCCGGCCATGTGGACGAACCTGGTTATTGGACTCAGATGTATGGAAGCTTTGGAGGGGAGCAGCCTGTTAGCTTAAAGACAGAAACAGGAACGGACAGCTAAACCTGGCCTGGTGACAGAAACAAAATCTGATTACCTGCATACCAGCACCTTGGTAAGGCTCAGGCTCGTTATTTAGGTCCTGTTTATTTATATTGGTGACAGAACAGAGAGACAGAACAATTGGAGAGGCCATTTTATTGCCTGCTAAATAAATTCACAGGTGAAGCTGTATTGTGCATACACACGTTCACATTCATGTCTGTTCACGTAGGCACAAAATGCCAAAATTAGTAATTAGACCACCGCACTGAACACATTGAAACCCTTATGGTTATGCCACCAAATATTGATTTCTGAACTCTTCCTGAGTTTAAACGTCAGTATTGTTGTTTCTAAATGAATATAAACTTTTCTTCTCCAGGCGAAATCTCATTATCTGAGAATAATTTGTGTAAAAAAAATGTAATAAACATCTTTTTTTAATAGCCCATAGATTTATTCTAACCTGTTCCAGGAAGCATAATAGGTTCACTTTAACTACAGGCTGGGCCATAAGTTTCCATACATAGTAGAATGTAGAATCTATATTTCTTTTATATTTCAGATCCCCAGGAAGATGCGTTTGACAAAAGAGCAAAGAATTGAAATTATACTGATGGCTGGATTGGGAAGCATTCGCATGGTTGCACAAAACTTTAACAGAAAACATGGAACGAGCGTCACTCACGCGACACTGTGGCGAAACCTATTTCAGAAAACTAGAAATGTTGCAGATCAACCACGAAGTGGTCCAAGAGGTGCAGCGATTACACAGAATCCCACAAAAATAAAAACGGTTGTCCAATATAAAATGTTTATTGTTTTTCTATATATGGAAATTTATGGCCCAACCTGTAGATTGATGTTCCTCCTGTTTCTTTGCATTAAATGTTTACTTTTTAACTCTGCTCTGGCTGGTTCGCAGTCTGTATGGGTCCAATAAAGCAATAAACATCATGCATGTTGTAATTTGTACCTAACAGACATAACAAGACTAACCATTCTGTTGCAGAAGGCTACCCTGGCATTGATAAAAACATATGAAAGAGCTGATAAAGCAAAGTAATCGTTTATATAACTTCTACACCCATTGCTTGTTTCTTCTGAAACATTGCTATTAAGAGTCACCTTTGAAATGCTAGAGAGGCAAAAAGCTAAGACAGCATTTCAGTAAAAGAACACCATTGCTGGTTTCTCTGAGCTGCATGCATCCTGTGTGTGTTTGTGAATGAATGTTTCTCCTGCCTTCGCACCCTGGCTTTGCAGGCTGTGAAAGCCAGGATTGGTTCCAGCTGGAGCTCATCAGGTGACAATCAGGGGCAACGTTTAGAGGACCGGCTTCCCAAAGGTGAACGCCAGACGACTCCCCTGATGGATTCCTGGTTCCTCGTCACCTCCTACCACTTGATTCCTTCCAGCGTGACTCCCGCTCCTCACACTGCTCCTGTGACGACACTCACCTGGATTCATCGTCACGTTCCACCTGCCTGTCCACCTTCCATCGCTCTCCATTGCCGTCTGCCTTGGGAATAAACCAAGAAACAATCACCGGGCAACTGCTAACCCGGCTACGTCGGTCTCAGCCTCGCAGATCTCAACTAACTCCAACACTGACCTTCATGTTCGCGTCACTTCAGCTCAGTTTTGCTTTATTTTGGTAAATTACCAACATTTATACGTGCTCTCCATTTGTATTTCTTTGTCAAGAAATACAAATGGCAATTCTTTATTCAGTCGTGAAGAATCAATATTAATCAGTTACATTTTGACAAAAATTTTCACTGCTACTTCAGTAGAGGTAGCAAAGCACCAATTACTTTGTCATGTTTGATGAAATCATGAAATCTGCACTCTACCAGATTCTTCTGAAGGAGAAGGTTTGACCATCAATTTGTGACCTTAAACTCAATCACACTTGAGTTAGGCAGCAAGACAAAGATCCAAAGAACGCCAGCAAATGGTAAATGGTCTGTACTTGTATATGATTGATCAAGTCCAGAGGACTCCCAATTATCAGTTATGTTTGATGGCAGTTGCTGCCATCAAGGGGACAATCAGTTGTTAGGCTTATGGCGCAATGACTGCAACTGCATTTTGAATTTCCTCAAGTTATCTTTGTTGAATGATCTGAAACAGTGTGATTAAAAAATGTGTAAGGTGCAAATACTTTTTCACAGCATTACATGTGTAAAGAACAAGTAAACATTTCCAAATGAATAAAATCCAGCTCTTAAAGTCACAGTATTTAATTAATAGTTCCTATGCTCCTCTGAACATGACATTGCTTGACCGGCCCTTTCAGTGCCGGTGGGAGACTAAGGGTTAAGTCTTCAGTCGGAGGAGATAGGAGCTGAAAGGAGCCCATGAATCCTGAAGTCCCTGCAGGCCCAGCATGGTAAAATAATTAGGCTTACCTTTGAAGAGAACTAAACAAACACAACAGCACTCAACACCAGCCTCGTCCTCTGCTGACTTTCTTCTTCGTCTGTTCCTCAAAGCTGCCTTTTTTTTTCTCTCTCTCTGTTTCCTCGCTCTGCTACCTGCCATTCCAAGCCAGTCGAGTCGCCCTCCCTCCCACATCTCTCATCTTTTCATCTTACTCTGTTCTTCGAGATTTTGAAGTCTGGCAGTCTCTTTCTGTCTGCCGATTCTCTTGGGGAAGAAAGATAAAAATGGAGGGGGAAAAAAAAAGAAGGACGCAGTTCTGTACATCCTCTAAAGTATGCTTTAAAGCGCAAGAAGAACCAGCGCTGTAGGAATATTCAAAAGAAATCCCAAAGTGCTGACTTACTATTACATTCTCCATTTTTAAGTGGCTTCTAAGACTCTGGACAAAAAGGAGATTGTTTGAGCTAACTCTTCTAATAGCAAGGAATTTGAATCGCGCTGTTTTAAAACTTTTTCATGGAGGATTTTTGATAGATTTTACATGACTGTTAAGCAATTTCTCAGAATTGCATTTACATTGACATACATTGCTAACTGTGTTATTATCCTTCACACAAAAAAACACATTGAAGTAATCAGGAAAATAAAATCTTATTACATTTAAGTGTGTTAGTGTATATGGAGATGGCACAGAAGTTAGTTCACTTTTTTCTCATTATTCCTCAGTTTTTTGAGTTGCTCTTACCTTTTAAATGTTACAATTGAAAATATATATTTCATATAAAGTCTTAGTATTATCGTGCAACATTTGGTTTACATTTTTATACTCCTAGGTAAGGGCTCTTGTCAAAGAATAGGAGAAATTAGAGCCATTCTGCCACATTTAGTCAGATAGGAAGAAACATTCTTTCCTAAATAATGAAGCAAAACATTGGTCAATAGATGCAGCCATTAGATCCATTCTGATTTCATTTTATAGTTGGTTGTTTTTACCAATGGAGCGGGACTCAATACAGTTCTTACAACCCGCAGTTACCTCAAAAAGGAAGCAAAGTCATCAGTCCGACACCCACGGCAACTGTGAGAGTTGTTTGTGAGCATAAAGTTAATCGGGTAAGAAAATTCTCTACACCAGTTTTTTTTTGTGTGTTCTCTGTCGGTTCAAAATGTCTGCTCATACAAGTAAATACAGTTGGCAAGAAAACTGTATCAGACATAATTCATCAAAATTATTTCTGATAAATAAACAAAACTACAATCAGCAGTTGTGAGAAGGCCTTGATTACTGTGAAAATATCTATCAATATTTTCTTAGGGATGATCATTTTTGACATACAAACGGATATTTTATTCGTAATTGTTAAACTGGCACTCTTTTTACACTGCTTTTGTCATCTTTTGAGT
Organism: Poeciliopsis retropinna; assembly: GCA_010277075.1. Lineage (NCBI taxonomy): Eukaryota > Metazoa > Chordata > Actinopteri > Cyprinodontiformes > Poeciliidae > Poeciliopsis > Poeciliopsis retropinna. Next base: position 5,582,226 of record VMRM01000013.1, read on the forward strand.
GACCAGATTCTTGATTTAATGGCAGTAAATCCAAATCTTTATCCAATCAGATGCATGGATAATTTTGGGCTTAAGTACCTAAAATTACATGTGATACTTAAGTATTTCTAGTAATACTGTTAAACAAGTAAATCTGCAATATATGGCCCTGTTTTAACATTTCTTTTACCGCCCTCATTAAAATTTACTCTAGATTACCTTTTTGTGTTAATATTAATAAAATGGCACATTATGTTGCGTTTTTTTCGTCTTGGTTTTAAAATAAGCTTGATCAGAGAGAGAGAAATAATACCAGGAGCATATACCTGAAGAATAAGCTCATAAGCCCAAAGGACAGATTGAACTCAGGAGACGGAATCAAAATGGCTTAAAATAGTTTAATCAAATCTTTTGTTGGGCAGTGACGATATCATATAAATTAAGAAGGAAGGAGGCGGAGAAAGGTGGACTTAAAGACAAAGAAGGGGAAAAAAGGAGCAAAGAGGTAATACGGAGGCAGGATTCCCAGAAGACCACTGAATTTCCCTTCTTTCTTTTCTGCCTTTTTTCACAGTCCTCTCACTCCCAGCTCCACACAGCTGTTTTAGGGCCAGGGGCTTCTTTCTCCAGAGCCCAGATGAAAGAGCCGCCTTAAGCAGCCCTACAGGTAGGTCTGGTAAAGCCATTGCTCTGGCTGTCCACTGCCTAAAGCATGGAATAAAAAAAAAAAAAAAGGGCAGAAAGACAGAAAGAGTGGGGGGGCGGAGGATTACACTAGAATGAGCAGAAAAATGAAGATAAACTTGAAAACGCAGAGTTTGAACAAAGTGACAGCAAAAGAGCATCATGATAACAATTTGTAAGAACGAAGAGACAAGTGAGGAAGAGGTTACCTGACGTTGGGCACCAAAGATGTCTGCTCTTATTGACTTTGTTATAGCTTTTTCAGTGTTACTATCTGTGTGTTTACAAGAGTAAATCACGCTGAAGAGGGTGGGTAAGGGTTTAAATTCAGCAGAAAACATCCAAGATGTCCAAAAGGTAGCCTGCTCAGACTGAGCTAATCACAAGCTTTCTGTTGCAGCTTTGTTTTACTGCATACAACTGCTCTCTCTCTCACACACATACTTCTTTCCATCCAGATGTTGATGGAGAAGCCACTGCAGGGCTTTTTGGTTTTCCAGCTAAATTACTTATATTTTTAAGTTCCATAAGTCTGAGTGTATGATACTGTTATTGCTGGAACACATAAAACAGCAGCAAAAACTGAAAAACAGTGTCAGTGTGCTCAGCAACTGGTAAAGAACTTCACCAGGACTTTTTTAATGTCACTGGGAACACCGCGCTCAAAGTCGTTATGCAAAACTGCGTCCCTTAATCACTTCTACACGCCGAGGTCATTCCCAGACAGTCATTTCATCCAGTTAGAGACGTATTCAAGATCTCCGCTCAAACACGAATAGGTACTTCAGATGCAGCTTGAATGCTTGATTTTCCAGCTTTTCTCACTGCTACAATTTTCTCAGGCTCCGGCAGAGCGACACCACCCACACACAGTCTTCGCTAACCACCAGTGTGTGCGACTGGAGCGCTCCAGGTGATGTCTAACCTCTCCACCTTCCCACATTTATATAGCCTCACTTCTATGGTATATCACAAAAACAGCTACTTTCACCTCCCAAAAATTTTACTTTGACTGCAAAATTTTAATGCAAAACTTGGTTTTGAGTAAATGAAATCCAATTTGTTTCTTGGCTAATTTCATTGAAGGACTAACTATTTCTTTTTCTCATGGATACTTTACGGCGCCCAGTAGGTATACCGAATATTCATACATGGGAACTGACCAAAAACCCAATTCAGTCATAAAAATCCATCAGAATTCTACCTGAACTTTTCTGGTGTTGATGATTCTAACAGAGCTTTACTAATGCGGGACGCCTGGTGGCTCTTCCTCGCAACAAGAAGTCTCTGTTCCAGTCTTGACCAGAAGCGTTCTGACATGGGTTCTCTCTGGGTACTCCGAGTTTCTCCCCCATCTAAAGAAAACGTTAGGCTGATGAGAGACATGGTTTAAAGTCTGAGTCATGATGATTCATCTTATCTGTTTATGTGTTAGGATTGTGGCTAGTGACCCATTCATGGCATACCTACATTATACCAGCAATAACACTGAACAATCAGCGAAAAGGACATGGTTCTAATTAATGAAAGATGTATTTCGAGACCACAGCTAGGTATCTTAGGAGTGTGATCCTGCTGCAATTGGGAAACACTCAACCACCACCCAGATCTGCCAATCCAGGGTAGCTACCCCCTTAAGGAACTCCAGGTGAATCTTATCCACCACCAGGGCCTTGCTACCAAGAAGCTTTTTAATCACCTCAAGAGAGTTTGGGGACATGGAGTACGAACGGTCCATAATCAATATACTGCAGATAAGATCAAGTCTTGCAGGACATTGGCGAAAGTTGCCTTGACTACCAACATACCCATTCATCGAGACCAGTGGTGAGGTTAGCATCAAACTGGAAAATTGTTAATGGCGGTTTACATTCTGTCATTCATCCCTTCACTCACACGTTCACACACTGATGGTGGCAAGCTTTTGGACAGTAGCCAGAGGCGCCTTGTGCCAGTCTGACCGAGGTGAGTCTGCCATGCACCGGCGCCACCAGGCCTTCTGACCACCACCAGGAGACAAGACAGGTGAAGTGTCTTGCCAATGGAGACGACAACAACATAGGTGGGCAGAGCGTGGATCAAACTGACAACCCACCGGATGCGGAACAAACACAATAATTGTACCTATTTATTTTTTAAATAAACAAAACATTCATCCATGGTCTGTTCCTGCTTATCCTTATAGGGTAGTGGATGGTGCCTTTCTCCACCAGTCCTTGGGTAGGAGGGAGTGTACATCCTGGATAAGTCACACAGTCTATTCCCCATACCTGAGGGCAATATTAGAGTACAAAGATACCCTTACAGTCATGTTGGGGTACTGTGGAGAAAGCCAGATTACCCAGAGAGAACACACACATGCATGGGACGAAGACGCAAACTCCTTGTCCAACACACCAGGCAGGGATTCCAGACCTAATCCAAGATGGCAGTGCTTACTTCTGCATCACTGTGAATGCTATGACTACAACATTTTTTTTTATTTTTCTTATTTTAAAAGATTGAAACTTACTTTTTATAACTGTCTAATGTTTACAAATGTTTAAAGGGTTCAAATTTACATGCTGTGGCGATAAATTACTTTTGGGCAAGGAAGATGAGCAAATAAATTGAGATTAACAATCTTGCAATCCTCAACTGTTCTCCTAAAATGAAAGTATTAAATGTAGGTCATAAAATATTGACAACTACTTACAACTCCCAACCCAGCTATGAGAATGTATTGGACTAAAAATTGAGTCCTTTTGTCCGTTAGATATGACAGTGAGGCAAAGTTTTAAAATTGGGTGAATCAAAGACCTGGAATGTTTGAGGCTCAGGGGTGCAGCCGTCTTCCACTTCCTCCTGCGCTGGAAACAAACTGTGACTTTCTGTGACGCACGGGATGTGAGCCAGCGAACTCCCGCGCCAGCTTCAGGTAAATTGCTGTCGAGGTGATGTGGTTTGAGGCCCATTATGTGGTTCAGGTTGTTGCAACAAAGCAGCAGCGCATAATTACAACAGGTGGTTGGAGAGATTTTCTTCTCAAAAGCCACTGAGGTTTGGGAAAAGAGAAGGACTAGCAGAGGACACTGAGTGAATTACTGAGTGAATTACACCATCACACTTTTTCCTCCTAGCCTAACACAGCCATACTTACTATTTGTTTATTTTCTCTTACTTTTATTCACCATTTCCATTGACCTGGGACGCTAATAGCTGCAGTCTTCTCTGGGACTTTTTGTGTTCAATGATAGTCAATGTAAGACTTTATGAACCACTTGGGATTTAAATGAGATAAATTGGGAGGCTAATAGAAAAGGAAAAAAAAAATCTGGGGCAAAGCTTGGTCCTGTTTCAACTCTTCTCTTGAGGCGGCCAAAACGCTTCTCGCTGGAGGATCCAGGCAGCCGACTGTTAGGTATGTAACACAGCAAAGAGGGGGGGGAAAAAAATGATAGCTTTTGATCAGGTTTCAGCAGCAACCTTTCATGTTCAGTCTGGAGAATTTTAACTAAACTTTCCTGACAGGCCGCTCTTGCGTTTGCAGAGACTGAAGCTTTTCTAAATTATGAGTGGCTGTTGTTGATGACTGCTGAACAGAGGATTTGCAGGGCGTGCAGAGCAGGACCAAATGTTTCCAGGCTGGTTTTAAAAACCAAGGTGTTAATGTGGGTCAGAGCCTGTTAGCGTCAAGTCAGTGCTGATTAACAGGATCTCGCTAAGGTACAGTAGGACAAAGTGAAGAAAAGTTTATGAAAGGTCATTTCAATGCCCTCCAAACAAATCCACTTCTCTGCACTTTTAATCCCTCTGTAAAATAAGACGGGCACAGACAAGGAAAGTAAAAAAACAAATTCATCGGTTTCTGCTTTTGTCACCTGCTTATGATACATCTCAACATGAAAGCTTACAATCATCCACATGTTAAAGAAAAGTGTGAAACGGAGCCTGTTGCATCCAGCATATTAGAGCCTTTCTAATTTGGTATTTGTGCAGCATATTTATAACTATTCCAATGAAGTTGCTTCTTTGTTCCCAGGATGATTAAATATTTGATCTAGAGCTGTCCCTGCCTTCTTTTCAGCTAAAAGACTTATTCGAGACAATCTAAACTGGAAATAGACTGATTGGAAATGTTTTGGCCAGTCTTCAGTTTTGTAATTTTCTGACAATACTGAATTGAGTCAATTCTGATTTCAATTTGTGTACAGTTATTAACATCTAGAAGAAATTAACAAATGTAATTGTATACACAAAACTGTGAAATAAATCAGTGATTGACTCAAAAGAAGGACAGATGCAGAGAGCTCTCTCTCTCTCTCTTTACTGTAAGTCTACTACAGCAAAAACAAAATCACCACGTTATTACATATAGGGATGTGTACAAATAAAAACCAACTAAAAAAATTCCAATATATTTTACTTACTCTTTCACAAGAAAATGATTTTCACTCCTCAAAACCCAGAAGTGCATATAATCACATATTTGAACATATCCTGTCAGAACATTGGAGAAAAATGCTTCAGCGTTTTGAAGATGTAAAAAAAATGTTAAATTATTCACTTTATCATCCAGGAACCGTAAGAAGCATGCCGCTCGTTGTGGCATAATGTTTATGGAGAGAGAGCAGTAGGTGTCGCACAGCTCTGCAGTCTTGAGAACCCTAAATGCCAACATTTCTAAATCCTGCATGTTCCCTGAAAGACCGACCAGACCGCCTAAACTATGACACGCCTCTGCAGATAAAACAGTTTCGCTTCTTGAAGCTTCTATAAACTTTACAGCTGATTTCATTTCTAAACACCTAGCTGACATTGATAATCCCTAACTTTAAATCTCTCCATAGAAATAAGCGCCACACGGAAGAGTGCGGCTGTTTTTAAGACCTGTCAAAGCTTAGTTTTGGAGCTGACTGGTCAAAAAAGATCGGGCGTTTGGTTTACCAATAAAAGCAAAGATGACCGATTGAGAGTCAGCCTTATTCCAACTATGATGTAGATTCACTGTCAGAACTCTACATCACATCACCACTGTCTGAATTTTAAAATCTGTTCAGGATTTTCTTTACGCTTGACCTCAATGTGTGGGTTCCTGGCAGTGAATTAAAAGTCTGGAAATTAGAATAACAATAGTTATCAGAATATTTATAAGTGCTTTTTAAAAATGTTCTGAGAAATGACAGAGATTCAAGTCAGCAAAAGGCACCAGGAGTTTTCATTCGTTAGAAAATAGTCACACCTGCTAACTGTTAGGCAGAATTTGCGCAGCTTACACCAACATATTAAATAGTCTGACTTAATATGCAGCTAAGAAAACAATAAATGTCATATTATCTCAAGTCTCAGTAGGTTTAACCCTAAAACAGAAAATTCTGTCTAAATCATTTCATATGAAGCTGCAATAGCAGTTTCTGAAGAGATGATCAATGTAAAGTTTCCAGTTTTCTTTTGACTAATTTATTTGCATAATTTGTTTTTAGTCAGATAATCGCGCGCTTTTGAAGTTTAATGGCATTCACGTGGAATTTATTTCAAGATATTTTAATTGTTGCTTCAAACAGGATTAAAACAAAGTGCTGAACTGTTCCATATGGCAAATTCACTTGTTGCAGTGTCCCGCTGGAACTAATAAGGCAGTCCATTTTCACCCTTTAAGTCTCCAGCATGGGCCAATATGACTGATTTACAGCTAAGATGTTGAACAAACTCTCATAATTATATATGTAATGTAATTTACTCTTATACTGCCTCTCCGTGCAGCAGTTTCCCATCATGTTCACACATGGAGGGTGAGAGCCTGCGTTTATAAAGCTTTACAAATCGGAGTCATAGGGACAATAATCGCGTTTGAGGCTTGGCGTCTGCAGATTTCTGCTGTAATATTTTTGACCTGATTAAGAAAAAATGCATATTGTGACACTTATGTTGCTAGAAATGTTTGGCGTCGTCACGTCTTGGATATTTAGCAGAAATAACTCCTTTTTTGTGTGTTCAGCGAATAATTTCTTGGATTTTGAATTGTGTACCAGTAACTGCATTCACCTTTTCACTAATATCAGAGTAAAAGTGTTTTCTCAATATTGGTTTTCTGTACTTGTTATGTAACTTGTCTGTTTAGGAAAAAAATTGGAGGGTTGGACCTCAAGGAAGTGTTGCATGCACTATTCCACTTTACTCCTTAAGACCCGGTACAAAAGTGGGCACAGAAAATGACCAGATTGTTGATACAAGACTATTTCATTACAGCAGTAAGCTAAAAGTGTTATTTCAAAGTGTACGACAGAATGAAAGCGTTGATCTGAAATGCGACACATATCATTTTTATTTTTGACTCATTTTATTACTGTAATTTGGATTTTTTTATTATTATTTCATGACACTTTTATGCAGATGACATTCAGGTGTACTGAATATACAGACGTACCTCTTACTCGGGCAACACATTGGCCACGTGACTTCTGCCATTTAGTCAAACTTAAGAAATTTTCATGTTTTCACCAGTCAATATCTCAAAATTACTATCCTGGTAGAAACCAGCTCCATGTCCAAAGCCTGAAGGGTGGGAGAAACAACTGTTTCCTGGAGGTGTGGACTTTGTTAGTTTTACATTTTACTCAATGGCTAATGTTTTGCCGTGACATTTGTAATGCGCCAATTCAACACTATACAGCTTACCAGAAATTGCCTGCACTGTAAGCAACCATGCTCTGTGAAGGAAGAAGTGCCGAGCCACATGAGGCGACTGTTATTGTTAATTCAATATTTGGAAGGGCGGCCAACACGGACTGAACGGAGTTGTTCACTTCCGCCGCTGCCATTGCTAAAACTACAGGCGGACTACAATTGTAAAACGGCATCCATCATTTACAACTTCTGTTCGCCGATTGGCCCGGTTGAAATTCTCCTGGAGAAATCAATGTCAATGGGAGAAAGTCCAGACAGAGCACAGAAGAAATGCTGAAAATAGGAAGGCTACAAAATTACTAGTCTGAATTGTTTGCACTATTCAAATAAATCTTTCCAAACAAATGAGTTTGTTGCAAAAACATTCATTCTTTTTATTTCCCTTTGTCTAGAGATGATTGCATTTCAGTTTCCCATACATCAACAAAAAAAACAAAAAAACAACCTTGATCGCCTTCAGTTAATCCAGAACTGCGGAGCAAGACTCTTTAACTGGAAGAAGCAGAAGAGTTTATGACACTCCTGTTTTGATGTCTTTACATTGGCTTACCGGCTCATTTTACAATCAATGTTAGAATCTTCACTTTAACTTTCAAGATTCTGCATGCAAGGTCAAGCACCTTCCTATTTAACTTAACTGTCAAAGACAAAGACACACTCCAACTGGAGGCCTTAGGTCTTTAAACCCAAATCTAATCATAGTCCAAAGCATAAAAACCCAAAGTCTCTCCACACTGTAGCACATCAACTGGTGAATGATTTTCCTTTGTTTTTACGCTATCTTAAATACACTCTTCATTCAAATTGAAATTTAGTTGAATGTCTCTTGATATTTCTATTTTATCATCTTTATCACTTGTCTTCTAAATTACACTTCAATATTTCTTCTCTTTTTCATTAAAGAACTTTGTGATTTACATCTTTATAAGGCGCCATGTGCATAAAATGTACTAATTACTCACCGACAGGCACTTATTTGCAGCGGCCGTTGTTGTGCAAACATGCAGCGGTCATCATCCGCTTAAAGGAAACCCTGCACCTCTGTTGTCACGAAGAATAATTGCAGTTTAACTGCATGATATATCGTATGAAACCATGCTGTGAAAGTAGCACTTGAGGCCCCGGGCGAGGTTTTCAGGCTCAAACCCCAGGCCTGAAGCAGTCGTTGAGGGGTGTTTGTGAGCGAGAGAGCATGTGTATTCATGTGAAAAAAAAAAAAAAAAAGGCTTCAGATGTTATGCGAAAACCACGGCGCTTCATGTGTTCACATGGAATACGTATTACTTAAATATGTAGGATGAAAAAAAGTATGTTGGGGTCTGTCCTGAGGGACCTCCCCCCTCAAACAACCTCTAACCTGCAGTAAGGGAATAACTTAATGTAACTGTAGATTTTCTTAAGTACATGCCAGGGAATTTTTCCATGTGCTGATAGAAAACAAAGTGTTCTGCGATTCTGGACTTGAATGAGATTAATGTGATTGGGAATAATGGCTGGTTATATATATTTTGTCTTTTTATCTAACCTGCCTTTAAGTGCAGAAGCAGCAGAAAGTGTCTTAGATTTGTTACATGCCTATCATGTCCACTGATAGGAACGAACGTCACTGAAAACTTCACGCATTTCAAAAATTTATTTCAAATTGCGGAATCACTAGATTCCTTACACACAGAGTGATACGAGTCAGGTGTTCACATTTTGTCACTTTAGATAGAACACGGTTTTTCAGGTAAAAAACATGATGCAAAAAAATCCTGAAAAGTTATGCTACGGTCATGTTTGAAATATTTCATGGTTGAAATTAAGAACCCAAAGGTCACCCACAGGCACAAAAAGGAACCGACGAGGAGTAATCCAGCAACACTGGGGAAAAGAACAGCGTTGCTGTAGAAGGGATGTGGCAAAGGGATGAGTGAGCAGAGGAGTATTTATTCTGAGGAGGGTGATTAATGGGACCAACATCAGGTGAGTCGAATTAATACAGAAGTCTTGCCGCCATTGAGAAGCATGAACCAAGCAATTAAGTGCTGATGGCTCAAAACCGCCATTACCAAGACACACAGGCGATGTAACATGGACAACGGAACAACACCAATATCTAAATAGAGCATTAGTAGACACAAGGATCTACCAAAATGCAAAATAAATCCAAAGAGAAAAGGAACTCAACCCAAAAGTAACATAGGAGAACCAAACTCCTTCCGTGTCAAGATACGGCCTATACGCAATGACAAGAAAGACTATTGACTTGTCCAGCATTCAGCCATCAGCACCCTCCACAAGGCAGATAAGCCATAAAAGGTTATTGCTAAAGACGTGGCAGCTCACTCATATTAATAGAAAGTTGAGAGGAAGCAAAAAGTGTTGTAGAAGAAGAACTTGAGCAACAAAAGTAACATGAGCTACCATTGGCCTCATTGCAGGCTAGCCACTAATGAACCCAAGCTAAACTCAGAAGTGTCTTGAAGAGGAAAAGAACTGAACTTATGCCCAGCAGTCCAAAGCGGTCGCATTTTATTTCTAAATCGAGTGTAAAGGAAAAACAGCGGAGAGGAACAGAACCCAGGTCGTTCGAGGTCCAGTGGAAAGCTTCCAAAAGCCAGCGGATGACTTGAGCAGCCATTTCATCGGCTGGTTTTGGTTCACGGTGTTTCATCAGGTAAAGGCAGAGCGGTCGGCTACCAGGAAACACGTCAAGCTTTCCTCTTCTGGCCAGCTTTATGGAGACGCTAAATTTATTTTCCTGCAGGACCTGCTCACACTGCCAAAAGTACTAACACCTGCTTTGATGGCGGTGCTGTCACTGTGCTTCAATGGCACAACAATGCTACAATGTTACACTGCATTAAGGCTGTAATTCCACTGAAAAGAGCTCCTGAGTGGGTCTACTGTACAATACATGGACATCTTTCTTTTTTCTTTTTGTTTTTTTTTTTTTGGAATATTTTGGATTAAAATACTTATTTTATTGGACTAATGTAATATTCTAATTCCCTTTGTTTTTGAGTGGTTTTGTTTTTGTTTTGTTTTTTAGATTGACAATAACTTGAAACACACAAATCTGCTTGAAACAAGTCCAGATATGAGTTTCACTTTTTTTTATTTTCTAAAATTGACTTGAATCCAATTTTTTTTATTATTATTATTACGTTCCAATTTTACCGAGATGCACCTGTACGGATGAACGAGTCCCTCCGTACGAACTGCTGAAGGATTTCGCACGCAGATCGTTGCAGGCTTGAGCGTCCTGACAAGGATTCGGTTTCATCTTGGCTCCGGTCTGAACGCTCCGCCCGCTCTCGCCGAGGATATTGACTTTCCCGCAAGTTAAAGTATTTAAATGTAGAGAGCGAGACAGATGCTGTATGTGGACTGGAGGCGACCGCAGAGAAGAAAAAAAAAAAAAAAAAAAAAAAAAAAAAAAAAAGGGAGAGAGAAGAAAGAAAAGAAGGAACACCCGTGTGGGTGGAAGACTTGGGGACGCGGGGACTTTACAATCCGCGCGTAGAGATTGACAGCCGAGGCAACTTTGTTTGCCACTTTTTAAGGAGATGCGCGCATCATCTTTCCTCACAAATGACCGCACTCTTCAGGGGGGCAAAAAAGCATCTCCTCCAGGACGCGCAGACTTCCGTTCGTAAAACCACCGATCGTCACTCTGCGAGAGCGATAAGGAGGGATTGATTTCTTCTGTCAAAAACGCCACTGGTCGATCAACTGAATGAGTCAAAGGGGATTTGATGGAGGAGCTGGGGTGACGGCGACGCTCTTCGCAAGATTTCACTTTTTGGATTAGCGCGGTTTAAATCTCCCAGACGACGTTCCCCCCCCCCCCTCCGGACTGCGGAGAGGACCCTCGTCGGAACGCCTGACAGCTCCGGATCTCTTAATTGTCATGGGTTTGGCTTTCGGCGCGCAGCGAGGAGGTTAATTCAAACCGAGCCGAAGGCACCCGACTACAGGAATGGTGATTCCGAGGGCATCCAGAGCCGAATCAGCGAAGTATTCATGAAGCAATATTTGAACTATTACAGGATGAGGCTGAGAACATCGAGGTTAGGTTATCTGTAAGTGTTGGAGCCGCTGGCAGATTCTAACATGCTTTGGTCTGACTTTTTTTTTTTTGGTGCAAAAACAGTTATTTTATTTATTTATTTTTATTTTATTTTAATTGCTGTTTGTGCCGCAGGTTTCTCCAGTTCGCGGCGCTTTGCTTTTACGCACAGGTAACTCCCATTTCCAGCTCAATAATAATAATAATAATATATATATATTTTTTTTAAATGCTGCATTAAGTTCTTATTAATATGAGCAAAACTTTAAAAAGATACCTGGCCGATGACTTTAACGGCAAGTAGCAAACTCCCTCCAACAGGCTGCAGTAACAATGAAAACATTTTATTATGAGCGCTATGGCTGTTGGCAACTATTCAAACATCTTGAAAAAATGTTAAGCTGCAGCCTAAAAGGTAATAGTTAAAACACATGTGGCTGCAGGACGGTTGAAATGATGAGGGCGAAAAAAGAAAAGAGTACAAGGAGGGGAGGGGGGGAATAAGAAGAAGTCATGAAAAGGTGAAAGATCATCGGTGGTTAAAAAACAACAACAACAAAAAAACAGCCTATCAGAGTGAACGCGTCTCCAAGACAGGCCACCCATAAATCAATGTTAGTGATGCAGCTATCGCGATGAAACAAATACATCATAATAATAACAATCATCACAATAATTCTGTGACGTGACTCATGTTTCATATTCTCTCTGTAGGACACTGTGCAGTCGCCTCCTAATTTCAAGCAGCACGTCACCGAGCAGAGCCGGCTGTCGGACCGCATGAGCCGCAGACTGACCCGAACCTACCAGCTGTACAGCCGAACCAGCGGGAAGCACGTCCAGGTCCTGGCCAACAAGCGGGTCAACGCCAACGGGGACGACGGCGCCGTGCACGGTAGGAAGAAACACTGTATAATGATAATGACCGGTCAGAAGACATGTGTGTGTTGCAACATCAACTTTGTACTGATAAATCCTCGTTTAATAACACAATTATATGCTTTTTTCTTTCTTTTTTTTTTTTTTTTTTTGGGCAGAAAAAATTAAGGTGAATATTCTCTCCGTTAATTTTTTTTTTTTTAATGCAGCTTCGTAAAGAAGAATCATTAATATGCATCATAGTAAACACAACGCGAGACATTGTTCAAACAATAAAAATGTTTAAACTTAGTTTTTTTTTTTGGGGGGGGGGGGGGTTTGACACTGTTGTTAAGCAGCAAACCTGATAGTGCCCAAATTAAAAGTTGCAATAAATGAATGAGTGAAAGTCCTCTGTTTGTGGACAAATTGTGTTAATCCTTAAATGAAGATTTGTTCTTTAAGTCAGCTGAGTTTTTGTTTTGTTTGTTTGTTTTTTTTTTTGGTAGGTAGAGCAGGTCTGAGACATAAGCGAACTGAGCTCCTGCTTTTTGCCCCCAGGCCAACAGGGGGCACCCAAGAGCTTTTGAATTTTCACATTACTCATTATGAATGTCAAACAATTATGAGTGTAGCCATATAATTAATATGCTTTAAATAAAATTGTCCTAAATCACTTTAGATTTGTGGATTAAAGAAGAATCTTGTCATTTTCTAAAATGACACATTTTATTTTAGAAATGATTTAAAACACTAAGCATTCTTTGTTTGGAGTTTTTTTTCCTCACTTGGTGGCTTAAACAGTAGCAGAAACAACTCATTAGTTTCAACCTGCAGACATTTTATTTAATCCTCTCATTTCCTCATTCGTTCATTCATTTCTGTATGTACAAAGATGCGTCTGACGGAGATCTCTGAGAGGCAGACGTGGCCAAGAAATCAGCAATGCAGCTTAAATAGAAAGATCAAACAACCATTTTTCATGCTATGTGTGATATGGCTCACACATAACAATCATGGGGTTCAATCTCTAGTGCGTAAGCACGAGAGAAAAAAAATTGTTAGGGGTGAACAAATTCTCTAATCAAGTAGCAGTAGCCGACGTCCTGTCTTTTGCACAGTGTAAAAGTAAATGTATGCAAACACAGCAGCTGCTGAAAACCCAAAAGCTTTCTCTCGCAGGAATCCCTATTGATTGACATGTTTCATTTATTCCTGCTATGAGCATATTTTCAGAGTTGCATATTTAAGACAACTTTCTTTGCTACTTTAGGACAACATTTTATGATACTGTTAAAGGGCACACCTAAGATGGTTAACAAACAATTACAGAACAAATAGTTAATTATTATGAATACAGCTCATAAACCATTAGAAGCGGCCAGAGCGCATTAGCAAAGAGCCAGAGAGGAGACATTTATTTAACTGGACTCTCCTATGTACAGTACAAAACTGCTTTGTTTTTTATTGCAAAGTCTAAAACATGTAGTCTTAACTTCTATTACTGGTAGACTTTTATAAATGCTATAAGGCTACCTTTCCTAGTCCAGTGTGTTAATATTACAGTCATAAACATTTATGTAATTATTACTTTGCTTCACCTTTTCACACATTTTTAAACTGTTTTTTTTCCAATCTGCTGGTTTGATGTGTTTAAAACAACCTACTCAGACTTGTTTAATAGAGATCGTAGATCATGAAAAGGTGAAAAGTAACAGGAAATTATAGCTAAAGGACGCCTCAGCATTTGATGCCTCAATATAAGACATTAGTGACATTTTCTCAAATAGCTTATTAATAATTTGTTTGTCATTTGACAGCACTGCATATGGGAGCCTTATTGTAAAAAAAAGATGACACTGCTAATGTACCTGAATTATTTTTTAAAGCTTGTGTCTGATCTGATGTCAGGTTCCCTGCATCATGTACTTGTTAAACAAGTCTTAATCTGGAATTCATCAATAAGATCAGATCAATTCAACTTTATCCCTCCTTTTTGACTATTTTTTTTTTTTTTTTTTTTTTTGAGTCTGGATCAAAGTGTTGACAGCCAGCTCAACTAGTTCAGAGAAAAAAAAAATATTTGAAAATGGTACAAAAGATCATGCAAGGTTAAGCATGATTTTAACAGCGGTTTGATCCCTTATTAAATTCCACACAGGGTCTAACAGAAACCCTGGCCTGGCCCTGCTTCCACCCATCTCCCCACCTCCATCCTCCCACCTGCTCTCTCCTACCCACTGCGATTTTATGGGTAATTTTCATTGCCTTGCAAATCAATGCATGACTCAATTTATAAGCACTGGTTAAAGTTTGCATCTTTCTCTTCGCTTCTCTCCTTCGTGTGCTTTTTAAGCCTTCTTCAGGCTCACAGAAAGAGGTCAGCCCTGCTCGTTTCGGCTGCACCCTCCGGGTGGGAGTCGCTCCCATAAACCAGCCCAAACCCAGACCGCTGCACCGCGCTTGTGGTTGTGTCCCTCTGACCACAGTGTTTCTCACTGTCCTTTATCCCCGTCTGAGCTGGCCCACAGAGCACAGAGCCTGACGGGCCCTCGGCATCAGCCAGGCCATGTGAAATCACTGTCATTTGATGCTATTTTGGAAGCCCTTGATGCTGCTTGTTAAAGACGGGCTGCTGGATCATGGGAGATAAAGAGGGGATTCATGTCATTTTAACAACTTGGGCTGAGCAGCATCGTTTAACAATCTGCTTCATTTGTATCACGCTCATCTTGTCATCTTGTTTTTGTCTGTGCAGCTAAGCTGGAAGTGGAGACAGATTCCTTTGGGAGTCGCGTTCGGATCAAAGGGGTGAAGACGGGATACTACATATGCATGAACAAGCGAGGGAAGCTGATTGGCAAGGTGCCTTGGTCTTAATGAAGCAACGCGTTGAATGCTTTTCTTTTACTGTGGCTCTTACACGTCGTTGGGACATGGTGTCCTGATAGGATGGTGTTTCAGGTCTCCCTAAAAAGCTCAACCTCTCCGCTTTTTTCCCCTTCCCCAGCGAAAAGGACGCGGCAAGGACTGCATCTTCACCGAGATCGTCCTGGAGAACAACTACACAGCCCTGCAGAACGCCAAGTACGAGGGCTGGTACATGGCCTTCACGCGCAAGGGCCGCCCGAGGAAGGCCTCGAAGACCAAGCAGCACCAGAGGGAAGCCCACTTCATGAAGCGTCTTCCGAGGGGCCACTTGCTGAGCGACAGGAGGCCGTTCGACGTCCTCCCTCTGCCCGTCCCCGTGCAGCCTCTCAGCAGGCGGACTAAACATTCCCATCACCAGCGCTCTGGGGGACGCTGAGGACCGAAACCACTGAAGAGGAACAACACAGAAGAACCACTTCAAGAGAAAGCATAGTGTGAACTCAAGTGCCCACCACACTTCTTTTTTTTTTAATTTGCCTCTTTTCTGGACTTCTTACGTACTTCTTGGTTACTGGGTTTTATGTAAACTATCTAATCTGCTAGTTATTTACAGACTGTAGCAAGACTTCCCCCCGTCTTTGGCTATTAAATCAGGGCATTTTACGTTCTGGAGAGCTCAAAAAAAAGAAAAAAAAAAGACAAAGAAATCTCATGACGAGTTAGACGTTAGCCAGCTCAGCATTAAAAAGAATGTTAAAAAAGTGAAGCTAGACGTGGCAGCTATCTGTGGTTACAGCATCTCTCAGTCGACGTGCTCTCTCAGAGAATTATGTAACCTGTTTTGTTTTTCTACATATATGGATATATTTTTACTGTAAAAATGTAAATTACATCAAATGATGGATATATTTATTGTAGAGTGTATATTAAAACCACTAAAGAGTTTGGTAAGCTGCTTTGTGTGCTCTCTTGTGGTCGTTTTCCAAACTAGAAGCTGGCATACCAACCAGCCCCCTCCATGCCCCCAAAATAGAAAAAAAGTTGCTTTTTTTTGGGAGGGTTTTTTTTTTTTCTTCGTCTTCTTCAAGCTGAAAACCTAGATAACTGAGGGGCAATATCTGTGACAGGCTACTGAATTCAATGTGCTCAGCAAGTGAGACTTGGGCCTGAATGGTCTGAGCTATGCATTAAAAGCGATGAGGTCAGCCCACCATTTTGGCTCAAACAAAGGTTACCACCATGTAGTTGCATTTCTCACGATCGCACACCGTAACCCTCTGATCAAATGGGCCCTTTGTGGGACCTCATATAAAAGGGCATGTTATACAATAGTGGGTTCGAATAATAACACGAGGAGGGGTCAGTTATCAAAAAGAAGCCAGTCACACAGGGGGAGGGGTGGCGGAGAGGAAGCTGAGGGGTGGAGGGGGGGGCACCAGGGCCTGTGTGGCAAAATGTGGCATCAACTGAAAGAGGGGGAATGGCTGGGAAGAGGCATTCGGGAATGAAAGGGAAGCAAGAAAGAAACCCTCTTCCCAGAAGCAGTTGAGCATGACCGTCAAAGGCCAAATGACAGGGGAGAGGAAGACCCTAAACAGAGGAGTTGGGCTTCTCTCACCAAGCATGAGCTGGATGTCAAATTCGTTAAGTTTGTTGCCTCCTGCTGCAGGACCATGGACTTTTTCCACGTTCTGTCTACTTATGACCACAAACTATAACCTATTTAAGTGGTATTCTGTGTGGCAACAATTTATTTCAACTCAATATTAAAAAAAAAAAAGAAAAGAAAAAAAAAGTGATGAAATGCTGTTTTGTCACATCGGGGTTTGACAAAAAAAACCCAAAAAAAGACAAATAAATAAAAAACAAGTCCCCCAACAGAATTGCCAAAACAACAGGACTGGCTGGTTTAAATGTTTTCTTGTGTCCTGTCCTTTCCATCTGGAAGAAGACAAAGCACAATGGTGAGAGAGGACCTGTGGTTTTGTCTCTGCTTTTTGAACTTGCTTTCTGGGTTTGGACAAGTGGTGAAAAATGCAAGGAATCACAAGGTTGAAGCAATCTATTTTTAAGTGCCATTGTCCCATTTAAACAGCACTACCGCTTTTTTTTTGTTTTTTTTTCACTGTTTAAGCATCTTCAGCCAAACTGATTGTATTTCTTTAATATACAGTGGGGAAAATACCAATTTGTCATTTTTTTTCTATTGGAAAAAAAGAGATAAAAAATGTAATTTTATATTTAATCAAAAGAGCAGTGCAAGGCAACTGGAAATATAATCTCACCGATTTGAATTTACTTCTCAAGTTGAATCTGTTTACAGTTTTTGCAGCATTTCAACCGACGTGTGTTCTCACAGGAAACGGCGAAACAAGCTTGTGTGATGGCTTTCAGGGTGGCCAACAGCGTGCAAACAACATGAGGGAATTCATTTAACACAAATGAGACGTCGTCGTAACCGTGACCTCTGAACGAACAAGCATAAAGCATTGTGTGTCCGGAGTGTTTTACAAGGACATCAGTGAAAGCAGAGTGGTAGGTTATGTGACCCTCCTACCACCCCCCGCCGGAAAAAAGAAAGTGCCTTCAAATGAAGTGTAGTAAAACAATAAATACACCTTTAGGGAACTAAGAAAATAAATGAACTTGCAGAGTTCTTAAATCGAGGTTTTAGAAAATGCATGTTTGTGTTTTTTGTTTTTTTTTATTTTATTATAATTATTAATACTGCCTTCATCAGAGTGAATAATTAATCAAAACTGAAAGCACTAGCCCAGAGACAAGGCACTGAGGATCCAAACAAAAAGCTTAAAAACAAGCCTGCCAGTGAGGAAGGATATGACAATCTGAGGCACTGCCTGAAATGCAGCCCTCTATCATTTTCTTTTCATCGTACTCAGAATTCACTGGTTTGTACAGTCGACGTCCCCTTCACCGGTCCCCTTCAGTTTCTTCACTTCCTTCAGCAGCTCCTGTTCCAGGGTTAAAATCTCTTTGGGTTTCTGGTACTGGACAAGAGAGAAGACAGGAAACGGTCACCCTAGAATTACTTCAGAATATATACACTTCTTTTTTTTTTTAGATAAGAATGCAATTTTTAATTGTAAAAGGAACAGAAGGAAACACAATGAAAAGTTTTTTTTGTTAGTACTGATAAAAAAAAAATTCTGGACAGACCTATGATGGAGGCTTTCAGATCAAAACAGATCTAGCACTCAGCATTAAATCATCTCTTTTTTTAATTGTTAAAATGATCAATATTAGATTAAAAAAAAGCATATAATCATTAGTGTGTATGACTTACACTGACTATTAAAGTGTTGTTGGCGTGTGTGTAACTGAGTGCAGAGCCGTCAAGCGGCAGCTGGTTTCGATCCAGATCAGGAACACTGAACTTCTTGTAATACCTGGGAAGACATGAAGAAGATGGCATAACGTGGCCGTAGAACTAGTGAATGTATTGCAAACAGTGCCATCTATATTTAAGACGCAAGAACTGAATCCAGTAAGCATACTTTACAAGAACAAGAAGGTGCACAGGAAAATTAGTTTTGAACAAATGTACTTTTTATTTGTGGTCTTTATGATGATGCATCTCTCAGAGGGCTCCACGGAAACACTGAAGACATCCTTGGCATAGGGAAGGTTACGGATTCGCCATTGAAAGCAGGTCTTTGTGTCTTTGCGCATAAACACTGGCTAAAGAGACAAAATAGAATAAGAAAAATAAAAAAAACGTATTGATTTCAAAGAACTAAAGCTTTAAATGTATTGGACACACAAATAATAAAAAACCCACATTGCAGCAGTTTTCTTTAATACATCAGAGTTGAGAGCTGCAGGTACGTTTACTGGCTCCCCGACTTCTACCTGCCAAACACCCTGAACTCCCAGCGTGCTTTTCTGCCTCCACCTTCTAGCTGTAACACGCAGGGTTTTAGTAAAGCACAATGAAGTATTACAGACACCATGCGTTATTAATCTGCAGATGTGTCGAGCAGAAAATCTGCTGCTTACTGATGAGTTCATCTGTTTTCAAGTCGTACTCTTCAGCCATTTCTTTTCCATCTGTGAAGAGGTAATGGATCTTCCTTTTCCCTGAAGGTCAAAGATAGAAACACATTAATAATTCCAATGTACACAAAAATAAAAACAGTACGAATCAAAATTGTTTGTTTATTTTTAATCAAATAGCAATTCTGGATGAACAGATTGCTACTTATGATCAAAGAATTAAAAATCCGGGTTTATTCTAAAAATACCAACAAATGTTTACATGCAACTATACACAGAAACCTGAAATTACTGACATTACTGGCAGATTTAGGTTAAATGTAATATTTCAATTTTACCAATATGATTCTTAAGATTGAAAGTAATGTAAATTACAATTCTAAATTTTGGAGTGACTAAGCCAAACTTGAATCTGATAGAGAATCTGCGGGGGGGGGGGGGAAGAAAAAGATTAGGATGATCAAAGGAGGCTTACCAATCTTAAAGGACTGGAAATTTTTGATAAAATGAAACTGCTGTTAAATTTTCAGTGAAAATGTACCAAAAGCTACTGAAGAGTTGGATCGCATCTTATGTATGTTTTTTTTTTTCCCATTTTGCTTTTCATTAGCCATTTTTCTTACTTGTATTATCCACTGATGGAGACCTGTCTGACTTCCTACCAAAAACAAACTTCTTGGTTGAATGAAAATAGTCCTAAACCTAAATCTATCAAGGGGAATTAAGAATTTTGGGTTTACCTGTCCAGTGAAAGTACGTAGCATCTTTAACACAACTCTATACCGCACTCTTGTGGCCAGATTGTGATTTGGATTTTTTTTTTTTTAAAAAAAGGTTTCTGTTTTTCTTTCTTTTTTCCCTACTTTTATTAACTCTGAAAAATATTGAACCAAATACAATGACTGCCTGATAGGCAACTGTCAAATCAGTTGTATTAGTGTAGAGACCATAACGCAACATTTCTGTGTTAAAACTGCGTTTCTGTTGTGTGATATGAAAACTGTGTGGAATATTTCTGTGCATATTCACCTTTTCCATTTCAACAATATGTTTTAGTACACTTTTGACTGACTAATAACGGATTTCATACGTGATAAGTAAAAGTGGCGTTGAGCTATATTAATTTTGAGGTACATCTTCTGGTTAATTTACACTGATAACAAAAGTCTGCTAGTTTGTCTGCATTATTTACTATTCGCATATAAAACCTCATTCTTTATTATTAAGTATGTGCGGCTTCCGCTCGGTTGTAAAACGAGTTCGTTGCCTAGTAACACGAACTGCACAGGTAGCAACCAGCTTACACTGCAGAAATTAACTCAGTGTCTCGACAAAAGAAATTCTGGTGATAATATGTTATGCAATGCTTACCGTCCTGAATCAGCGCCGTTTTCTGCGAAGATTTCAGGACATCGATCCAGTTTTGCACGGCCATGTTTCCATGAAGGGCCACTTCCGTATTCAACTTGTAACCCCAGCAACCTGATGACGTACACACACACAAAAAAAGTTAACTCTCGTTTTACACAGCATGGTTTAAAATAATTAATTCAATAAACAAGTAAACAATCAAATAACGGTACACAACGTAATTATTTACCATATAAATTCTGAAAATGAACCAAAGACGCACTGTGGGCTTAACGTAACGATTGCGTCGAACCCGGAAGTGAGACATTTAAATTGTACGTTTTACTTCCTGTGTCGTTACCGTGTTGATGGGTTAGAGTAGAAGTGGGGTAAGAGCTGAGATTTTAAGTTTGAGATCTCACTTTTAAGCTAAGCAGGTTTCTTTACCTTGTCAAACGTGTGCTCAAAATCGAAACGGGATTTATTAAACACACGTGTATTCGTTTAACGTCAACTTAAATTACAGCTTGCTTGCTACTAGCACAACACAAGTAGTGGTATTTGATCTAAGCAGCAAAAACTAGTGGCTAAGCAGGTTTTAGACGAGCGAAGATGCAATTTTGTTAATTTTTGCGAAATGTTAGTGATGTGAAGTCCAGATTAAATATCGCAGTAAAAACTTTAAATGGGGCTGTGGGAGGTATTTATGGTTCTGCTTCAAGAGTTGATGGAATCGTACAAGCTATGTTTACTCAAGCGCTATTCCGTGTTGCAGATTCATATAACTTGAAGCTCTACTTCATCTTTAAGAGAAAGCTTAAATATTAGACTAAAGTGCGATTTTGTGTCATTTAGCTAACCTATGGACTCACTTTGTTAAATAATACATACACTTTGTATTTACATATGCTCAAAAGTAATAATCATTGTAATGAAGATCTTCATTACTGGGATGAAGACACTTTGGAGGTGTGCTGAAGGACAAAAGATGGATATGGATTAAAGTATTTTATTGTTTGTGTTTTTATACAGTGGCTTCTCAGTTGGAACTGATGGTGTCCTGTTAAAATAAAAACAAATGTATGTGTTGGAATGCATTAAAATGTGTAGGTAGTTTGTGGCTTACCTCTGTCTCTTCCTCTGCAGGGTGTTCAGGCTAAAAGATTCCCCGGGCCTGAGCACCATATAAAGTTCCGGAAGAGACCATATTTAGATGAAAGAGGGGGCGCAAAGAACTATGTATTTTAGAAGTTAATGACTGCATTCCTATTTATAGAAAAGTAGTTTTAGAAATGAAATGATTGTTAAAAGATGAAGAGTGTTTGTTAATATTATGTTGAAGATTTGGTTGTTTTAAGTTTGTTTGGTGTATATGTATTTTGTTTTACCCTGTGGCTTCACGGGTTGTTAATTGGTGCAACCAGGGACTATAAAAGCCTGCATGTTGGCCGTATTGCAAGTTAATAGGTGTGGTTGCTGCTGAGACCCATGTTAGTTGTACACAGGATTGTCTGTTTGTTAAATGTTGGTGATTAAACACCTGGTTGGTCTGCACTGTTTCTCTGCCTCAAGACACCTCTGTAAACCTGCCGCTAAGGGCCATTCTAACAATCATAATAAATTTTATTTAGAATGCAAAATCACACACTTTTAATTTTATAGAGTTATCCTACGTGGAGATAATGTACAGGGATTTGAAGTAATCTTTATATTTTTGTCATTGGTCACAGTAAATTCAGGCTTTTTTTCCCATGATTACAGATGATTCACATTGATTAAATAGTGCATGCTGAAGAGCGCCAGACTGCATTGTTTTAAACTGCTTTATGCAACAGGGCAGTGGCTCCGAGCTCCCAACAACCAGGATGGAACCTCGACACGGGATCATAAAAGCCTTCCCCAAAGTTAAACGGGCTAAAGTGTTGCAAGGGAAGGACGTGCCTCCCCTCAAGAAGAAGGCAGAGGAACGTGATGTCACAGGTTGCTATTTTTGCCTTTGTGATCTGTAGTGTGACACAGGCAGTTTGACAAATATCATTGGTACAGTGTTGGGTAAAGATGTTTATGCCCCTTTTCTACAAATTCTTTCCCAAGTTGCAACCACAAACATCTGTGTTTAATAATGGGATTTTGTGATGGAACAAAAAAGTAGGGCATTATTGCAAAACAGATGGGAAATAGGTCTTCTTTCACTTCAAAATTATGCACTACTTTGTTTTGATCTATTACATATAAGTTTGTAAAAAAAAATACATTGCCTGTTGTCATTTAATAAAATAGGAAAAAGTTTAAGGGATATGAATATTTATGGGTGGTGTACGAAGCAAATTATCAAGAGAAACAAATCCTCACTACCCTTCAGAATCTGTTAAGCATGCTGCTATTGTTTATTTTTTGCTTGCCTGCTTCAGGAGACTTCTTTAATGGCGTCACAGTGTACCTTCTACCTTCTGGAATCGGAAACGCCAGATGCCAGATCTTCCACAGGCAAATCCAGCAGAATGGAGGGCAAATCCAGAGTTTGTTGTCCCCCTCCGTCACTCACGTTGTTGTTGACGACACCATGGACAGTGATAGGGCTCTGCGCCTGATGAAGATGGATCGTCTCCCATCTGATGTTCATCTGGTGAAATGCACGTGGTTAAGCTTGTGTATTAGTGAGAAGAAAGTCCTGGATGAGGAAAACTACAGCCTTTTATTACCCAAAAGGTATGTCGTCTAATCATTCTTTATTCTAGAACATAGTTTCATGTCGTATTTGATCAATTTTCACATGATCACTTACAAATTAGGGGTGGGCATCTATCATGTATTGTATCGTTGGTCATAGAAAATTTATTTGTTGTTCCACAGGAGCATCAATAAATATCAGTAAATTGGACGTTTGATTAAATGCACTTCCTATATTCAGTTTAAATCATAGTTCTTTAAGTAAATGGTGTCCTGAATTAGCCCAATTCAAGTCGGAATGTTTATTTAAGAACAATATTTTTGTTTGTGCTGCTATGAATATTGTGCCATGCACAGCCATGAAGTTTTCTAAAAATAAAACAAAAAACAAAAGAAGTGCAAGTTGTTTTTTTTTGTTTTGCTTTTTTTTTAGTTTTGTTTTGTTTTGGTCATTTTTAACATTATCACAATAATACCACAAAGTACTGCGATAGAGATCTAAGTCCATATTGGCTTTTTACACATTCTTTTGACAATTCATTTAAGAGAAAAGCAACTCAACTATCAGTCTAACAACACTTTTCGTGTGATTTCACAAAGAGGACTCGGAATCAAAGCATGAAAGTACAGAAGACAAACAATCAGAAAACACTGAACATCCTGCTGAAACAACCACAGAGCCAGAAAGTCATCTTACCAAGCAAGAGGAGACTCTAGACATAGTAAGTTTCCACGAATCAGCTATGTATTTACTTCTGTCGACAACTATGCTTAGACTCTGAACTGAAGAAGGCAATTCATGTTGCATCATCATTCACATTTTACGTTGCTTCTTCTTCCAGACAACCCCAAAGGCCAAAGAAGACGCTAACAGAGAAGAAGATGGCGTTTCTCAGAGCGACCTGGAAGCCCTCATCACCGGACGGCACCCTAAAGAGGAGACTCCCGACTCCAGCACAAACTCCGGTCCAGATGCAGCCGCCTCTGCTGCTGAAGCTCAGAAACCCGTTTCAGGAAAGTGGGTCTGTGCTCAGTCTTCTCAGTGCAAAAGTAACAACTTCAACAAACACATCACAGACAAGCTGGAAGTGTTGGCTAAGGCCTACACACACCAAGGAGACAAGTGGAGAGCACTGGGCTACTCCAAAGCTATCAATGCGCTGAAGAGTCTCAACAAGCCCATCACATCATATCAGGTAGCCTATAGAAATCTTTATTAGCTGGTTTTGTATAATTGACTTTAATTGCACCACTCTTTACACCCAAATATATGATTTAAACTGGTGAATTTTATCTCTAGCTGTATGTTTGGGGTCATTGCCTTCCCAAAAGATGAATCTCCACCTGCGTCTCAAAAGTATTTTCTTTCAGGATTGCCCTATTTTTAGTTACATCCATCTTCCTTCTCCCCACAGCATGATGCAGCCATGTTTCACTTTAGGGTCTCTGGTCTTCATGATGCCGTTGTGCCTTCAGACTAGTGGCATCAGCAGTTAGCAAACACCTGGTGGAACTGTGCATCTGCTAAGCTCACCGTACAAACTATTTCTTAGTTGAAATGGAATAATGGAGGATCACTGTTGAGATGAAGGCAGAGTTTTGGAACAAGTAGGAGCTTCTTGAAGAGAAAGAGTCCCAACTTCAAGACGATAAATTACAAAGTCAGATTTCTTTTTAGTCATCTTTGATATACGCAGCATTTTTTATCAATCAATCAAATTGTATTTGTATAGCACATCTCAGGAGCAAGCCGTTTCGAAGTGCTTTACATCATAAAAACACAAAAAACACAAAGTCATGCGACGGAATCAACAATCGAAACATTAGATTTAATAAAGCACATTGTTAAGTTCTTAATTTATTATGTCTTAAAGGCATCTCTAAGCAGGTGGGTTTTTAGTTTAGATCTAAAGGCACTCGGTGTTTCAGTAGTTTTGCAGAAAGCAACATAGTTACTTGATTGTACTATAAAATGGCACTATGTTCCTGGAAAATACATTCTTTAAAGTACACCTAGGTGTAATCCTCAATGTACATATCTGGTAACTTCTGAAGGCAAATTGTTATGCTGGGATTTTATTTGGATGTGCCAAATTCAAATGAGCTGAATAGACATGTACACCCCAAACCTGTTTTTGTCGATCAATCATAATGTCAATAAATGACGCTGATGTTTATGGTTGCAATGTAAAGATCCCCCTCAAAAAAGTTTGAGGGGCATTAATTATTTCCCCCACACCTTTGGTGTTAGGAAGCTTGTCAGATCCCAGGAATAGGAAAACGCATGGCGGATAAAATAGAAGAAATTATGGAGAGTGGCCACCTGAGGAAGCTCGATCACATTGGAGAGGCCGTGCCTGTCTTGGAGCTGTTCACCAACATTTGGGGAGCAGGAGCGAAAACAGCACAACTTTGGTACCAACAGGTAAAACCAAAAAACATTATCACTACTACAGAGATTCTGGGCTGTAGCACCTTAGCCTATTAAAGTCATATTTAATATCTATTACGTCATACATTATGTTCATGTGATTAAAGCTCAAATAATGTATTGACTTCAGTTTATTAGTCAAGTTGTTTATAAAGTTTTCTATCCAGGGAAGCCCAGCCGATTACATTGAGTCATTAGCTACGTGTTTTGACCAAGTCCCAGTTTCTTGCCTGTGTATTGTGGCATATCCAAAACTGATCTTTGTAATCTTTGTTTTTAATGTTATGTTATTGAATGTCATTAAACTACTCCTGAAATCTATTATAAATATACTTTTTGTATTTTTTTTTTCTTTTACTTCTTTTATCTTTTGTTTAAAGGTAAATTATTTTAGAGAAAAAAAGCATAGCCTCTGAATCTCCTGATTTGTGGTGCAGGGCTTCCGCACCCTAGACGACATCCGAACCAAAGCCCACCTGACCAGCACTCAGAAAATAGGACTGAAGCACTACGATGACCTTCTAGACCGAATGCCTCGAGAAGAGGCGGCAGCCATAGAGAAAGTGGTAATGTGTATTCATTTGTAATACTGCAAGCATTTAGTACTCTCCAGCTGAAATACATTTGTTCCTTTTATCATGTCAATGTGTTTAGCCAAGACGACAACTGGAGGGAAGGGGAAATCACCCGCAACTTATAGCCCTGAAATAGAATTGTGTTGTTTAGTGGAACGCAGTGAAAATACAAACATTATGCAAAATTATACACCAAATACTTTAGCTCAACAAATAAATTTGAGATGATGGGTGAGGGAACTAAACGAAGATGTGAAAACAAACCAAATGCAAAGTTGTGATTCAACCTCCAGTCGTACTGGAAAGAGAAGCTAGCGAACACACGGACAGCAGAAGAGAAAGTTCACAATGAGACACAGCGAGTTGGGCTTGCTACAATCAGTAAAGATATAAAGGACAACACGACTCATAAGTTTTTATCCTTTGCAGGTGAGCGATGCTGCACATGCCGTCGATGCCGACCTCGTGGCAATGGCGTGCGGCTCCTACCGTCGCGGGAAAGCAACGTGCGGAGATGTGGACGTTCTTATCTCTCACCCTGACGGCAAGTCCCACAAGGGAGTTTTCAGTAAAGTCTTACAGATTCTCCATGACAGTGGTAAGCCCTATACGATCCTATGGACACGTTTTTTTTTAAAATTATTATTATTGTTTTCATTTATAATAACAAAAAGAACATCAATCTGTATTTCTAAGGGTTTCTAACAGATGACCTGGTGAGCCACGAAGACAACGGAGAGCAGAAGAAATACATGGGCGTTTGCCGTTTGCCAGGGCCCGGTCGGCGCCACCGCAGGCTGGACGTCATCGTCGTGCCTTACGAGGAGTTTGCCTGCTCGCTTATGTATTTCACCGGCTCGGCCCACTTCAACCGCTCGATGAGAGCGCTGGCAAAGACGAAAAATATGAGCTTATCGGAGCACTCTCTTAACAAAGATGTGGTGCGTCAAGGCAGCTTGAAGATGCACGGTGGCAACCCACTTCCCACGGCGACGGAGAAAGACGTTTTTAGACTTCTAGGGATACCGTACAGACCACCTCAAGAAAGGGACTGGTGATGATCTCCAAAATATTTAGCTTTTAGAAAAAGAGAGCTTGACATGTATTTATGAATGGTAAATCAGGAATTATGCAAACACCTGTTCATTGATATTTAAAGATAAAAAAAAAAATAATGGAAGTATTTCACTAGCTAATTTATTTTGCTAAATAGAAAGCCTGGATTCAGAGTAAAGATTATTATGATGAGGTTCGCTGATCTGTAGAGCTTCACGGCAAATGAGACTCTTGTCTCAAGGAATCTTTGGAAAATGGAGACTGAGTTTATTTAAACACTGGCTGACAATGTTTTCACCAACATGTACAGATAAAACTGGGGATGTGAAGGAAAATAAAGGCTGGAAATATCCCGATACTTACTCAACTTCCAAACTTCTCCTGACAAGAAATTACGATAAATACACTTACATATGACTCTTCCTGCCTCTGATTGGTTATTTTTGACTGAGAAAGGTTCATTTCTGCAGAATAGGAGCTCAGGGAGGAGGTGAAGAACTGTGATTTTTTTTTTTTTTGGATAAGGAGGCAGCTACCAAAGGAGTTATTGATATGCCAATAAAATTATCTAAAATTAAAGGCAAAAGCATAGTTTGGAAAGAAAACAAGAAGTTATGGAAAATTAGGTGGAATAATAAAATAAGTAGAAAACATTTGCTGTATAGGACACAAAATACAGCTGACATTATAAGAATTAGAGGAATAAACAGGGGGGAAGAGATCATTCTAAATACAATAAGAACTGGTCATAGTTTTTTTTTTAATGGGGAATGTCTTACTGGTTTATTGGTGAAGCACCACAGAAATGATAGAACATGCTTTTATTAGTCACAGAAAATATGAGGGCCAACGAAGATTATTGATTGTGGAAATAGGTTTTTAATAAAGATTTGAAATTTTAAAATATGATTGTTGTATGGAGCTCCATATTGTTCCAATAAATAGCAATGAATGGAAAGATTTTTCTGCTTTTCAAAAATACTGGAGAATTGGAGGAAAGGCGATGAGTAGTAAAATCCAGTAGATGGCAGTAGTGCAACATTGATGGGTGCAAGCCCCCGTGAAAAACTGAAGAAGAAGAAGAAGACAGCGTATGAATTTGGTTGAAGAACAACGTGCTTCGATGAGTCTGGATGAAAACTGTTCAGTTTTTTTGCTGAAAGAGCATCATAAGAAGAGGTAACGACAAAGACGGGGAGGCAGCAGCTCAAATGGCGGCAGTGAGCTGCTGCCGGAGACATTTCTGAAGAAGCTAAAAAGAGACAAAGAAAATAACCTGCGACACATCATGGAGGCTGGCTTCAACCAGAAGGTTCTGCTGGACGGATCAGGTTCGTATGTTTTCATGGCAGTTGCAGTTGAGGAACATTTTAAGTCGACTCATGGACCAGCTACTTAAAGCTCAAATTTGGCCAGTAGACATTTTAGACGAGCGACGGCCGCCATATTATGAGTGGTAAGTAGGGTTCGGAAACCCATTAAAGTGTTCTCTGAGACACAGCGGGGGTTAAGTGTTTTTGTTTATGCTCCTGCACAAAAAATATATATATAGATTGATGGGTTTTATGTTTAAAAAAGGCTTTTAAACACATCGGATCAGTTTGAAATTTAGGAAAAGGACCAAAGCACAGATCCAGACATGGTCTTGTAGTTTTGCTGACTTGAAATTAGTCTGTTAGTCCACCAACACAAAAATGTGCAGAATTTTGTTGTATTGCTCTAAAGTGTGAATGATTGACAGGGCAGAATCTGCCCAGATTATAGATGAACTGGTAGGAGCATCAGACTGAGGCAGATGTTTGTGTTGGTGTGTGTATGGTTGGTTTTTACTAATTTCCCCGTTTTTAAAACATGTTTTCCCCATATAGAAACTAGTTTAAAATATATTTTGTGCCACTGATAACAATTCTATACAGGAGTTATTGAGGCAAAAAGAGGCAGAAATGGTTTCATCATGTGGTTGTTGAGAATGTGTAAAGATGTTAACATAAACAGACAGAAACCTCCCTGCAATATAAAGGATAACAAGATGTTTTGATTAAATTTAACCAAATAATCTAAATATATCTTTATTAAAGTACTTCAGTCCAGGCTGCAGCCCAAACACTTTCTAATATGCATAATGTGTTTCCATGTTTGCTACAGATGTTAAGCAGATGCTGATGGTTAAAGAAGAAACTCCTGAAGGCCACAGATGTGTTGCTGAGCTGCAGGACCCAAAACCCCAGCAGATAAAGGAGGAAGAGGAGGACATCTGCATCAGTCTGGGAGGAGAGCAGCTCAACGGGAAGGAGGAGATTGATGTTACTCCTATAAAGAGTGAGGATGAAATACAGTCCATTCTGCTCTCACAGAATCTTTATGAAGATGAAATTAAAGACAGCGATCGAGAGTCAATCAAAATAGAAAACTGTGGAGATGGATCTATTTCCTTAAAGACTGAAGATACTGAGAAGGATGAAGAGGAGGATGATGATGTAAACAAGTCTACTGCTGAGTTAGATTCTGGTCTAAAAACTGAGAACTTGGACAATGACTGGAAGGAGAGAAGAGCTCCAGAATCAGAAGGAAACATTAACAAACCTTTTAGCTCTTCTGAGTTTCCTGAGCAATTTGTTCACTCTTGCTCTCTTCAGAAAGATATGACCGATTCCGAAATGGGATCTTCAACCATCGTGGATAATAAATGTTTTACAGAGAAGAAAAATGTGGACTCAAAAAGTAAGATCCAGACAGGAGTGAAGTTGAGCTGTGAATACTGTGGTAAAACATTTTCTGGTAAATACACTTTAAACACGCATGAGAGAATCCATACAGGACAGAAACCTTTCTGTTGTGATCTCTGTGGACAAAGATTTAACCAAAAATCAACTTTAAACAGACACATGAGAAACCACACAGGACAGAAACCTTTCTGCTGTGATTTTTGTGAACAAAAATTTAGCCAAAAGTCACATTTAATCAGGCACATGAGAAACCACACTGGACAGAAACCTTTTTGTTGTGACTTTTGTGGGCAAAGATTTAGCCAAAAATCACATTTAAGCAGACACATGAGAAACCACACTGGGGAGAAACCTTTTGGTTGCGATTTATGTGGACACAAATTTGGTGAGAAATCAAATTTAAACATACACATGAGAATCCACACAGGACAGAAACCTTTTTGTTGTGATATATGTGGACAAAATTTTGCCGCAAAATCAAATTTAATCACACACACGAGAAGCCACACAGGACAGAAACCTTTCTATTGTGATCTCTGTGGACAAAAATTTAGCCGAAAATCACATTTAAACACACACATGAGAATCCACACCGGCCAGAAACCTTTCTGTTGTGATCTCTGTGGACAGAGATTTAACCAAAAATCTAATTTAAACACACATATGAGAATCCATACAAAAGGAAAAAATGTTTAGCTATGAATACTCAAACTGCATGGCTCCAGTTAGCTGTGAAACAATAACGACAACATTATTGTCATTAAAGTCAGGAGTTTTCTCTCTGTGGTTTCAGCATTATCTCGCAGTTAATTTTTGTATTTTATTTCTTAAACGATTAATTGTAATATTTGAGAAATATTTATTTTAGATATAAAAACAATACAGTAATACTGTAACAATACTGCAGGTTGTTTAGTTTTTAGAAATTTTAATAAAATATTGTCACACAAACGTCACTATGTTCACTCTGCAATGTGTTTTCTCTCCTCTGGAGAGAAATGTTGAGGGCATAAATGTTAGGTTCTTCGGAAGTTGCTGTCTTCCACTATGCTCTTCCTTTTTTCATGTGGGAAATTATCCAGTTTCATCTTCCCTGCACATATTTATTTGGTTCCTTATTGGACATTCATGTCAACTTTTCTGGCCATTATATTTTAATACGGTCTGGAGATCTGTCCTGTAACAAAAGAAAATCTGTCAACACTAATTAAGACAACCCATGATGTGGTAAACTAGAACATCTTTGTGCTACATAGCAGCAACTACTGTTCAGGAATGGTCTAGTGCTGTGTTATGTTAATCATCTGGGGTGATACTTGCGGATCCAATAACAGTGTCCCTCCAACCCACTCTAGGTCCCCCGCTGTCTCCAGCACTCCCTTGAGCCGATTTCCTTGTAATTCGGTTGTGTTGACTTGAGCTGCAGTTTGTAATAAAATCTTTGCACTTTTCAACCAAAGTCCAGCCTGAAGAGCCTTAGTCCTGAACCATCACCTCACCAACCCCTTGAAGAAACTGACAGAATACACCACACAAGCTTCCAAGCTTCTGCCTCACATAGCACGCCTCCCCTGTAATGTCCCCACTCTGCTCCTGCAGACTAGCTAGCAGCAGTTAGCAAACACCTGGTGAAACTGCTCGCTGAGCTCATTGTACAAGCTACTTCTCAGTGCAGAACTGTTAAGAACGTTGTTAAAGGGTTGAGCTTTGGAAAGAGCAGGCATTTTTAAAGACATAGAGGCCCAATTTCAAGGCTTTCTTTTTTTTTTTTTTATAACGAATGCTACTTAACTATATAAAATGGCACCATAATACTGGCCCTTTAAGATCACGTCAAGTTTGGAACCAGTTTGGTCAAATCTTTTCTTTCCAAAAATTCTGAGGCCACCATGCAAAGTGTTTATATCCACTTTATGCTTTTCATTAATTCTCCCTGAAGGACACAACAGCGTCAGTATGGCCTGGTTCGTTCACTGACGGGATGAGTTGCATAGAAGATGCTCGGAGTTACCAAACACTCACCAACTTACTCAGTTTTAAACAGTTCGTTCAGGATTTGCACATCACTAGTGGCCACGCCACACCCAGATGACCGAAGCAGCGGGTCTGTCTCTGGAAGGGGATGCTTGTGTAACAGCGGCATCAGGCAGCGGCGCACCGACAGCAACCAGTTGCTCCGGCCCCGGATTCTCGGTTGTCATGTCCCAGAGGAGGCGGCGCATACGGCGGCCTCTGAGCGCAACTCGAGCCGAGACATAAGTTGAAGACGCAGTCAGGGGGACGCTGTTCGTGGACAGTAGACGTTTACCTCCCGCGGCCGGTTCTTGGAGGAATGAGAGGCGTATGCTCGGCTCTGAAGATGGGGTTGTTTTTGCACGCTGTTGGCTCTGTCAACCCCACAGAGTCCGCACCAGAGGGGGTAAGGTTGGAAGGAACGGTTCTTAACCAGAACTGCTGGCTAAAACACCAAACGAGTCGGCACACTTCCTGTCCGTAAGCTTACTGCATCATGTAAATACTGAGTCGTTTGTCTTAGCTGCTCGGTTTAGATAGTAAGTACAGAGAGTTGTTTGTCCTGCATAAGCAGTGCTACACGAACTGAGACGTTAGCATGCCTGCTAGCTGTTAGCTTCCACAGCTAGCGAGGCTAAAGCTAAGGAGCGGTCGCGGCCTTTCTTGTTTTTATAGTTTGGGGGGCGGGGGGTGGTTGATATTTTAGTAGAGTCACGTTTTAGAAACAACTCTACAAGTGAGCATAACACAGTTGGTGGTATTATTGGTGGAAAAATTGGGTGCCAACAAACATCTGTTATCGCTTACTTCCAAGCTGCATCATCTTTTAACAGCAGTCTGGTTGCATTTTTCTGTCTTTAAACGATTCCAGACTGATTCGCATTTTCCTTTATGTTTGGAAAGTAGTTTGAGGTGTTTATCTAAACAATTTAGTTTAAAAGAGCACTGTTGGAAAATTCAAAGAACCTCATAATGTTTGTTGGTTGAAAATTAGGATAAAGTGTTTCAAAAGCCAACATTCTGGCGATGCTATGCCTTTAAATTCAGAGCTGTGACAGCATAATCACACACGAAAAGAAAACTAAAAATCAAAACTGAGATTGCGGCAACATGAGTTTCTCAACCGGCGGTTGCTAGGTAACCAAAGAAAAACTTAAGTTAGTTGACGCCACCGACCTTTCTTGGCTGACCATAAGAAGGTGAGCATGGTTCTCCACTGGCTTCTTTCATGATGCCACCTGTTTTTCTGTCTGTTGTCTGTAAAGACTGTTTCCAGCCGTTGTTCATTTTAATAAAACACAATGATCCTTCCAACAAAACCTACAAACCTTAACAGAGATTGTTCCAAGAATTTGTTAGATCAGTGCCAACGTCACTTTGTGTACTCGGACACAAAGTGATTTTAATTACACTTTATAAATAAAAAAAGAAAAAGAAAAAAACGTATTTTGAAGTATTTTTAATTCAATACCCAAAAAAATTTGGGGAATCAAATTTCCCTGAAGTTTGATTCCATTTTCTGAAATGATAAGTTGAGGCTTTGGGAGTTTGAAGCACAGTCGGAGTTACAGGACCGTCATTCAGACACAGCTACAACTTCCAGTTAATATGCAGTTTTAAAATCAAACAATAGATACAAACATAAACAAAGTCAGAGGAAACTTAACATGCAACTTTCATCCGGAGCATCATGTCTAGATGTGTTTTTTGGTTTCAAGTGCAGCTACAAATCCATTGCATCGCCTGAGCTTTCTCTTCGTGACCTTGAC
The DNA here is from genome assembly GCA_010277075.1 of Poeciliopsis retropinna. Classification (NCBI taxonomy): domain Eukaryota; kingdom Metazoa; phylum Chordata; class Actinopteri; order Cyprinodontiformes; family Poeciliidae; genus Poeciliopsis; species Poeciliopsis retropinna. Next base: position 5,615,942 of record VMRM01000013.1, read on the forward strand.
GATGATAATAAGGTCTCTTTCTTTCACAGTTAATCGGATTAAGAAATAATTGTTCAGTGAGGGGGCCCACGAGCGTCTGCTGATTGCCTTATAGTCTTACATGAAAGTGGATCAGTTGTGGCTGTGAAGTCTGGCTTAACAAAGAACTGCAGACACCACAGTATCTCATAGTCACAAAGACATCTTTTAGGTTCTCAGCAGCTTTTCATTAAGGTTCATGTTCTGCTGCACAGATTTTCAGGGATTTGTAACCAAATCTGTGTCTTAATCTGTTTGTAAAGAATGAGAGAGGTGGACCGTTTGGGGATGCAGGAGAATCTGATCCGTATGGACTGTTCTCAGTGTTATTTTGTTCTTATTTTTTTAAAGTGGATCTTTTATACTTTTTGTCTGGATCTCACTTAAAGGCAGTACAGAATTCTGCTCTTGTGTAATTTTTTTAGATGATGTTGCTCAGCATTGCTTTGGTGTTTTGGAAAGACTTTCAAAGTCTAAGAAAGTTTGGTGCTTTTTTGAAACTCCTTTTTTAAAGGCTCCTCATAAAACAGGCTTCAAAAGTTTGCAAGTTGAAGTTTGACCTGGTGTTATTATAACAGTTTTTAAGTGGACCATTTATTTTCTATTCTCTTAGATGTTTATTTGACTTCATTTTGGAGAGGATCTCTAAAAATCATTAAAGATTACTAGAGAGACACCAACCGTAAGGTTGTGGTCATTTTTTTAAAACTTGGCTCTTACATCACTGCTTTCTCTTAATTGTGAAACACCGTACTGACACAGACAATGGCAAAGATGGGGTTTTCATTTAAAAAGCTTTTTTTTTTTTTTGATTGCCGGTAATATAAAGGAGAAGCTTTATGAAACGAAAACTAAAAATAGAAGTGTCGTAAGTGAAATTCAGTCTCTTTGTTGAGTTTAGGATCTGTTTTCTGTATGAAACTTCAACACATCTGCACCATCAGGTGTTAAATACAGCAAAGCTCATTAAATGACAGTCATGACAAGCATTTAATACTCAATTTTAAGATAAACTTTTTTGAAGTGTTTTTAATTATAAAAGAAACCATGTTTTTTGTTTAAAAGGAAACTAAACATACAAGTGTTTAAATGGAGGTGAATGATGTAAATTTGAATTTTTATGACTATATCTTGTTAAAATTTGATTACCTCATGGAGTGTTGATTTGATACTTTAATCTCCCGTGGCAACCATCTGGGGTGCCTAAACGCTTGCTCAAGCAAACCTCAAACAAGTGTAGAGCATCATTTTTTTTGTGAAATTCAGGAAGTTATTTCAAATGTTTACATTCCTGTCAACCTTTTCTAATGCGCTACTTCAAATTAAAAACTTTAATGGAAAGATAATTATTGATATTATGATAACATTATTATTATTGATAACAACTTCCACTTTGAAGGGAGTTGTGATAGCAAATGATGTGCCTTTAGGCGAGTCTTTTGGTCAGCAAGAATCAAGCTGAGAATGAAAAACTCATTTATCACCTGAAGGTTGGTGCATTTCTTTAGTCCTCCTTGCTTAAAAAAAAAACTTAGTTTTACAAAAAAAAATTATTTGTGCTGCAAAGGTCAGGCAACAGAAGGTCTGCGTTTTTGGTCCAAAATAAAGACGGAATTTACAGATTGTTTAAAAAAAATTACACAGGTTTTATTTGAATGCTTTTTCCTAATTTTAATAGCATTTTTGAGTATTCAGATCGGCGCTTTAAACCAACCAACCAAACCAGATTCTTTTAGGCAAAACGAGCACAGTCTGTGAAGCATAGGATACCAACTGAGTCAGGAGAACAAGAGATATTGCTGCAACAGAAGAACAGAATGTCATGTGATCTTCAAATCTTTTCACAGACTGGTCTGGTTTTTTTTAGAATGCCATGTTGATAAAGTCGAAACATCTGATGGTTTAAGACCGGGCCGCTGCTATAGTCAGCAGTTAGATTTTGTTCTCATCCAGTGCGTCTTGTACAACTTCTGTTATTCCCTCCTTTCTGCCTAGATGCGTCCATCGTTTCTCTCTACGCGTCTCACCACCTTATTATCATGGAGTGGTGCCGCTAGGAGCCTGTTCTCAGCCGCTGCCTGGAAATTTCCGTAAAGCAATCCTTGTTGGCTGTTTGGGCTGTGTTGGAGTGGCGTGGGCGTGTGCGAGTGTTTCAGTGGAGAGAGTCGAAGAAGGCAAGCAGAAAGAGGGGGTATGCTTAAGAGCTCTTTGACTTTTCCTCCGTGGGGAAAACGAGCCGTTAGGTGAAAGAGGGATTGTCTGGAACTGGAATCGTCATGCCTCTAAGTCAAGGACTTACGATGGTAATCTATAGAAACTAAAACTTATCTTTATATTTAACCTTTGGTTGCTAACGATTAAGATAAGTCTTGACAAAGTCCAAGAAGTTTTCTCAGAAAAGCCCATCAGCGCATATTGCTTTATTTAATTATCTGTATTGCTTTTTTGGCATCCTCTCTTCTAATCCATCTTGTTTTCTTTGACTTCCTAGCTTTTCACAGGTTTGATGGATATCAGTAACAGGTTCTGTTTGGTTAACTTTTGACCAGGCTGCAAGTTCGCTGTGTTGACAGTGAAAACATACAGCAGGCTGATGGAGGGCAGACAAAAGTTGAGAGGATTTCTGCTGAAAATGACCTCAAAATGGATCACTCGTTGATGTTTTAGGTCGACATTGTGTATTTGCATTGTGGGCAACATACTGAGGGCTTTTGTGCTGGCTGTGATATAACAGTTCCACTTGATTTGCACTAGGAAAAATGTCAAGCAATAAAACAGCTTGGATATTTTATCAAGACACGAAAGATTGCAATAACGATAATGAAGGGTAAGCTTTTAAGTTCAGTGATACATGTGGCCTGTCAGGCAGTTCATGGTAGCATTGTTGTTGTTTTTTTACATACTGAAATGTGAGTAAAGCCAATACATTTATTGGGTTCTAGTCATTATTATTAACTCTAAATTCAAGATTTGAGTTGGAGATGTGCCTGTCAGGATTTTGTGGCTATTTTCTGAAGGTTTACTTTAAGAAATATAATATGTAATCTACATTTGCCATCATAATTGGTCCAACTTTATTAAATAGTTGCAGCATTCAGTAGTATCTCTATATACGTTACTGATTTGCATCCTAATTCCATCTCTACGTCTTACTATTTTCTCTCAGCCTTCTGTTTCATGCTCCTAAACAAACCATTTCAGACCCACATACTGAAGCATTGCATCAGTTTATTTATCTTAGCAGGTATGTCATTTGAATTAATTGTGAAGACAAATAACATGTTCCAATTTTCTGAAGACTGTATAGATAGATGTATTACACTCTTATGTCCATTAGCTGTGCTTCTGATCTCCATGTGAGCTTGTCGGCTCTTATTAATAATCATGTCCAGAAACACTGAATCACACAAACCTAGACTGCTTGCTTACATTAAACAATACCAATAACCCAAAAACCATTACACTCAATTAGATTTTTAAAATGTATAGAATTGCTGTTGTTTTCTAAATATTTGCTTATGAAATGTATTAAAATTTTTATGCATTCGTACTCTAGATTTAAATGATTGACCCTGTTGGATGGACTTTCACTGCCTGTGACGGCCACACCTCATTTTAGTGGCTTGAACACTCAAAATTCACAAAAAGTGACAATGTGTCGATGGTAAACAGACTGTGGAAACTGGAGGCTAGTCAAATATTGTCTCTTCAGTATTAAACAGCAATATCCCAAATGCATGTTGTGCCCGTATGTTAAAGCAGGGGTAAAACGTGAAGTGTTGCCTGGCTAAGTTCAAAATGTCGTGTGAAGGACGTCACGTTTGGGGAAAAGTCGAGTCTGAAAAGAACAAACCTGCGAAAGCACCTGAGAGCTGACAAAAAGCTAAAACAACCTGTTCTTTCTTAATACTGAAACAATCGCAACGCTAATTTCTCAGAAATAACAATAGAATAGATATATTCTATGTTGTTGCTAATCGGAAATAACAGCTGTAGTGGCATTTTTGCCATTGAACTAATAGCCTGGCAATACAGTTTATCCTTTAGTGAAATGCGGAATTTAAAATATATATATATATACATTTCAGGAAGTGACTGAGGTGAATCATTGTGACCTACATAATCAATACTTTTTCTGTCTCCTGCTAACCTGGCTTATGAAGCAGAAACTCACTAAGTACATCAGTAGTTTATGACTTAATGTTAGCAACACATTTATGTAAACAAGTCGAAGAAAACGACTGAAAGCTAAAAAAATAAATAAATCACGTTATAAGTCATTACAGCTCTGAAAAAAGAAACCACTTAAAATGATCAGTTTGTAAAAATGAACATTCTTATATCCTATGAACAACTGACAGCATGTCTCTGAAATTCCAAGCAAAATGTTTTTATGTATTTGCAGAAAATGAGAAATGGTCAAAATGATGAAAACATGCAGCTCGTCCAGACCTCAAATAATGCAAAGAAAACAAGTTTGTATTGATTTAGAAACACCAAAACTAATGTAGAAATCAATATTTGGTGGAATAACCATGAGGGTTTCAGTGGGATTCAGTGCAGTGGTCTCTTAGTTGTTCCAGTGTTGTATGTACTTGTTACTTTTGTAATGAGTGAACTTGGAAAAGTACGACTTAAATATCGGAGGTAACGGTAACTGATGACTAAACACAATCAAGCACTGTGAGTTTTTGCTAAAGGAAAACTTCTGCCAGTGTCTTTTATTAGCACTTAAAACCATAGCTGTGTTTACCACTAATGACTCATGGGCGCAGAACGTTATTCTTGTCAGACTCCTTTCCAAACCTTTTCCTCCGATGAAAGGAATATCTGTTGAACGCCTCGAGGGAATTTTTTCCAATTTGTCAGCTTTCTCTTCGACTCGAGGATCAACAGATACTAGATTTCTCTGGTCAAAGGTCTAGGTCAGAGTGACCGCTCGTCCATCCCTTTCTGCTGGATGTAATATTTCAGGAATGCATGGAGAGATTTTAATTACTACTGGCGCAGGGATTTGCTTGGATTGGAAAATTTAGTTTATGTTCAGGGTCTTTTATGACCACATTATTTATAAGAATACAGCAACACTCTGCAAAGCTCTTAAATAACCGAGAAGAAATGAATCCTGGTAGCTTTTTTAAAAAAAGAATATATATATATATATATATATATATATATATATATATATATATGTTTTATATATTAAAATAAATAGTTTTATTTTGGTTATTAGCCACTTCTGTAAGGCTGGGTTGGGTCAAACATGAGGAGTTTAAACATTTATCAATACCTTATTATGGGAAAGAGTGGGTTGTGATGGAAAATTAAAATGCCAAGTAGTCCTCGCCTATTACAATACTGCAAGCATTGAAATGGCAATGACAATTTTAATTCAGTGTGGAGTGCAGTTTTAGTTTGCAAATATTTTTTCCTTCTGAAGTGTAAATTATCAATCCTTATACTTTGAATCTGCAGAATAGTGGTGAAAAATGTGTGAGTCTGTGAATAAATGTAGTTTCTCATTACTCAAACTGTTGCCGCAGTCTTCACCTCACCTGGTCTTTGTCCTCCTCCGAGCACATTGGATGGATAAGTGGCTGTTGACAATGGAGGGATGAATACCAGAAAATGGATGAAATTTAAAGGAATCCGTATTGCGCTGCTCTGTCATTTTTACCCACGGCCTGAAATGATTCGACCGGACAAGATGACTTATTTTATGCAAAAACATTCCTTCACAGTGTTCTGCTGTTTTTGTGGTGCAGAGCTTGATCCACTGTGATGGCGTCAACAACCAGAGCTACTTCTGCGAGTATGGACACTGCTGCGGAGAATCCCAGTGTTGCAGTTATTACTATGAGCTTTGGTGTAAGTTTCCACCTTCTTCCTTTTCGTCTTTACAATCACATTGTATCTCCTGTATTGTTTGTGTTGTCATTGATCACTGTTTTCCCTTTTGGCCTAGTCTTAAAAAAATCAGCCTAAAATGACAGAAATGCATTTATTTTTTTTACAAATTTACGTTTATAAACTATTAGGAAACCTCAGTCAAAACAGGAGATGGTTGCATTGACTGAAGTGTGAGGTTTTGTCTCTTCCTAACACTGAGGTGTACTTCACTGATGTCACATTAAAACATTCATTCAGAAGTGAGTTGAAGTACAGCAGAAAAGTTTTATTTTCTATTATCACAGAAATCTGACACCTAATGGTTGTATCTCTTAATAATTATAGATTAAGCCCGATTTAAAGGATTTAATCTATAATTGGATATTTGTCCTTTAAGTTACTTGTCATTGATCATTTTGTTTTTTAAGGTACTGACAGAGCAAATTAATGCTGCTTACTTATAAAGCGGATTTTTCAGATTCTGTGGCCTCTTAGATGAAAGTTTTAAGCTAGACTGTTGGTTCTGAGATTAATTGTCCTTTGGATCTCAATCTAAATGTTCATGTTTCACTTGTTTAGAGACTGTCGGATTATCTAATCTGTACATTTCTCTTAGTTTGTTGGTGCCAACAAACTAAGAGAAATTTATAGAAATGTTACTAAAAAGGTTGTTCAATAATTTGACGCCCATGCAGAGATTCATTTTCTCAGGGCCTGAATTTAATGCTTTCTGTGTGTTTTTGTTCGTGTCTGCCTTCTTGTTCGTTCGTCCTTGAAGTGAAATTCCTCACATTTTTCAGTGATGACACAACAGAGATCTGTTAATTTCCCACACATAGTAAACAAAGTTCTCTCCTGCTTCCTGCTGCAGTTTAATATTAAGTCTAGAGTAGATGAGAGGGCATTACTAAAAGCACATTAAAATTATTTGCTCGAATGACAGAATAATTTAAAAAATGTGAGTCATTGTAAGAAATGTGAAATAGATTTTGTTTAATAAGAGCTTGTTCTGTTCAGATAATTATGAATGCATATATTTAGAGTTAAATTGAACCTGTGCCACCAAATGAAATAATTTTTTAAATGGGAATGTTTTGACCCATTAGGCATTAGGCGAATTGCTTCTCTTAATATCTTATTTGGATGCATATTTTAATTTCCTGTTTTATTTTTGAAATAAGAAGCAAAACAATGAAATTAGGACGTCTAAAGCAAATGTTTATTTTTCCATCTTAGGGTTTTGGTTGGTGTGGGCAATCATCTTTATTTTGTGCTTCTGCTGCATTTGCCACCATCGGCGCACAAAACACCGAATGCAGCAGCAACAACGGCAGCATGAGATCAACCTCATCGCCTACCGTGAAGCACACAACTACCCCTCAGTTCCCTTTTACTTCCGTAAGTACACAAGTCTTTGAATTTTGCATCAGTGAAACTTGCAGATACCCTGATGTGGATTAGTATAGAAATACTTTGAAGCTTTTCATATCTAACCATGTTGGGTGTAGCTTCACCACTGACTTAAAGGAAAACAGCTTGTGTAAAAAATAAAAAAAAAAAGTTATCTTTTTGCCTGTGGGTATGTTTTTCTCATTTGTTTACCAGAAACAAAAACGTCTTCTAAGTCAAAGTGGGAGTTTGGCTGCGATATAATGTTTGCACTGAGATCCATCCTGGGGGTCCTGCAGCATCAGGACCTTACTTGTTTGCATGTCCCAGCCTTCAGGAAACGCCGAGCATTGCTTTTTCGGTCGCTTGCCAACTTTGCAAAGCCTCCTACCACCGTGTTTTAGCGCAGGAAAGAAAATCCAGAAATGACTCGAACACTTTACACCTCTTGATACTGTGGGGGGGCTTGAATAATGACCTGGAAAGCTCTGAGGCCTTAAGGAGAAATGTTTAGTCAAGGTTAGCCAGATGTTTTTATACATTGTATAAAAAATGCATAGCCATTTATTTCTCTGTCTGATATTGTGGCAGACATTACCAGAATTTTTTTTTTTTTTGCGTAACTTTTAATAGGCTGATAGTGCCACATTCATCAGTTCAACTGTCAATAGAAATATTAACACAGTAGAAATGTGAAGTCATCACACTAAATGTTCAGGAAGGAGAGGGCTTGTGTGTCTCTAAGTGGATGTGTTGGTGCAAACCACTAAAGCAAAGACTGAAGCTGCTCAGCCGCTGTATGAGCACCACAGTGAAATAACGCCAACGTGAACTGAAAGGCCGCTCAGAAAGGAAGAAGCCATTACTTCAAAATCAACATGAAAGGCCAGATTAAAATTTGCAAATGTTCTCAGGAACAATTCCTTAATATTTGGACATGACGTCCTGTGGTCTGAATCTGAAATTGAATTGTTGATGATCTTCATAAAATAGATGGCATTACAATGAAGTAAGGTTATGTTGAAGCAACATCTCACGACATCAGCCAGAACGTCAAAGCTTCGGCCCAAACATTATTCCAAATGAACAATGACCCCAAGCTTAATGTCAGATTAAGGTTGGGGGCGGCCCTGATCTGATTTGCATGGAAAGATTTTGACTCGGGCTGAAAGGTGTGAGGGAGCAAGGCGACCTGCAAACTTGACCCAGTTACACCAGTTCTGTCAGGAGGAATGGACCAGAATTTCCAGCATGCTTGTGTAAGAAGCTGGAGGAGGAAACCCAAAAGGTTTGACTTGAGTCGTAAAGCTTCTGAATTAAGATCGGAATCTAAACAAACCAAAAATTGCCCAAAAACAAACTTTTGGTCTGATTTAATGTTTGTGATTGTTTTGCCTGTGTACAGGGTGTATGTTTTTTTTTTGTTTTTTTTTTTATGTAAAAAATCTGTTTTGAATCTCAAAGCCGAATTTAGTCTATTTTTCTCTCTAGGGTTTTTACCAAACTACCTCCTTCCTGACTATGAAGAGGTGGTCAACCGACCTCCGACCCCTCCACCTCCTTACACCGCCCTAAACTTAAACTCCTCCTCAGTGGCTTCTGTTGCCATGGCTCCTGAGCAACAGGTGGGGCTCTGTCCATCCACCCAGTCCTCTCCTGCGCCGCCGGTCTCCGACGGTCTCTGCAGTAGACCCGCAATAGAGGAAGTGCAGCCTCCTTCCTTTGACTTTAGGCCGAAGCCCGACAACAAACCCCATCAAACGGCCCAAGACTCCAGCATTATTCTTCTGTCAGATGGGCTGAATGTGGAGATGCTCAGCAGCCAGGAGAAAAAAAGTGGAAGTGGGGATGACTCCTGCAAGGATCCCCTGCTCAAGGACCTGTCGCTGTCAGAGGGTTGTAGTGAGGACAAAGAGCGCCTCCCCAACGGGAGGAGGCGGCGATTCACCGGGGACTCTGGGATCGAGGTGTGTGTGTGCGGCACACGCGGGGGCGGCGGTTGTGGTGGAGCTGGCGGGACGGGCCAGGAGCAGGAGAGTCTGCTGGGGTGCGGCATGGATGACGGTAACGAGGAGGAGGATGCGGGCGACTTCTGTGACAGTTGCGGCCATCGAGCCTCCCTGAGTTTAGAGGAGGAGCAGGCGCTGGGCGGGGCGGAGAGGAGGGCTGGGCGCGGGCCCCCTCTGACGCCTCCGAATGCAGGCGGCTGCTCACTCGGTCCCCCCACGTGCCTTCTCCTGCACACCATCAGCGAACAGGACGGCCCGGCTCACAGCCCGGATCCGCAGGGATGAAACGCTAAGAGGTGTCGGCGGCACCTTCGGGTTGTTTTATGAAATGAGCCCATCTTAAAATAACCAGATGAGGGAGCAGCAAAATGACTCCGATGCAAAGGTGGAGACACCTTGCTCTTCCCCGTTCTAGTCCCAGTGGCCTTAACCAGTGTAACATGGGTTGTGTAGGGGGCAGTGCAAGCCCCTTCAGCAGCCTGCAGCAAGCGAAAGCTCTCCTCTCTGCAGTCATCCTTCTCCTTCTACCCAATGCACTGACTCGGCAACGGATTCAGTGGGAGCATGAGGACAGGAGCTCTTCAGTTGCAGAAAATCTGTAGAGCCGCAGCACATTACATGGTGGTGTATCAGGCATTGCGGGAAAAACCTTGAATGAACTGGTGCGTTCATAAGGATACTGCAACTTCTACGACAGGAGCAGACTGCACGGCGTCCCAGTAGTCATGCGTCTAAAGTGCTTTTTCAGCAACTGTAAACCACTCTGCCTTCTGTTGGTGTTGCTCTATCAGCCTTACAAGCGATACGGTAGTTTGTGTTTAGAAAAAAAAAATAGATAAAGCGTGAACACTTCTAGTTTTGCACAGTTTCTCTAAAATGAAAATATTTTGCAAAGTAAAACAAACCCCAACATTTTTTACTTAATTTGGTCTCGCATGGTTTGTGATTAGTTTCCATCGCAACATGTTTAAATGAATAGGTGTATATGTGCGTGTGTGTTAGTCGGAGGAAATGTAGCATTTACTTGGAATGTGATCATTTCAGCCTAACTTAGCTGGATGTATGTAGTCGGTGCCTAACAGAACTCGGTGTGAAAGTTTGAGGAGCAATAAGCTTTAGTGAAACTGACAAATCCTGAAAAAGCAGGTACTCAAATCAAGAATGTCGAGCTTCAGAGAGATTAAAACTGAAATGACAACAAGCAAACCTCAAGATTTCTTTTGTAAGTCACTTCAACAGATTACCAACCTTGGCCAGCTCTTAAACAAAAAATTAATCCCTCATTAGAAACATCAAGAACTATTCTTAATATTTGGTGTTGAATCTTTGGAGCAACTTCCAGTCTGATGTCATTAAATGTTTTTTTGTTTGTTTTTTTATGTTTTGCATTTGCTCTCTTCAGTTAAAGAGATGAAATTGAAGAAAACGATCAGAATTTTTATGTGTGTTAAAATAGGGCTGGATGAACCAATTAAAACCTGGTTGTGTCGGTTTCTCCTTATATAAAATCCACTCAAAAGTATTGAGACCCTTGATTTTATTTTATTTTTTCCACTTTACAAAAAACTTTGGATTTAAGTCTGGGCTTTAATTTCTTACTGGACAAAAGCGTCCCCTCAGCATGATGCTGACACCACCCAGTAGGTCTCATTTCGGTCACCTCAGACCACCGTCTGCCGCTGTCAGCAGAACGTCTTGTGATTGTGAGTCCAGGTTTTTATTTGTAAAACTTACAATTTTCCGCCCACTTCACAATTACAAAATTTCAGTGAAATTCACACAAATTTATGGTTGTAATGTGAAAGGTTCCAGGGTTGTTTCTGTAATTCCACAAACACTGACATTCTACACTTGTCGTCCTCCAAGTCCTATTATTGACGATGTTGCTAATGTTTGGTGAAACCTTAGCAAACAGAGTCATTTCACCAAGGAGTTAGTTTTATTTTGTTCAACTGCCCATCTTCATAGAGACCACAATAAATTGTGACATGTTTTGTAAGACTTTCCTTCCTACAACTGCGTAAAAACACAAAGTTCAATCTCTGCGAAGCACAGACATTTTAACAAATGGCCAGACTAATTTATTTTGGTATGAACATATATACTGAAAGCACCTTGCAGGAGGTCATTTCCCCCCACCTTCTTCAGCATGGGGTTACAGTGCAATGCGAAACCGTTTTGTATTACCAGTGAGCTCATTGACCTTTATGCATCTCGACATGGACACACTTTTAAGTGCTTTACATATTAGCGTATGTTGTGAGCTACAGATGAAGAAGTATTGTGTACTTTTGTCTTATTAAAAAGAGCTATTTTCATATCTGCCTGTTCATTTAAGTGTAATAGAGAGAAAATCCTAAAACCACTTTATATTTGCAAATTGTGTACAATCACCTGTAGCGAGTTGGAGATCCATATAGTTGCTTTATAATGTTTTATAAAAATCTTTAGCTTTATTTTCATGGACAGATTTTATTATTAAGGCTAACATTGGGTTCTTTTAGAAAATCTGCTTCCATTGCGAGGTTGTGTGAAAGGTACGTTGGACTAACAATAAGTATTTGTTCAGAGATCAGGGCAGTGTTGCCAAAGACGGTTTTCTGACTTAAGTGTGTGTGTTTTACACATATTCCGTGAATGTTCTGAACATAAGCCATTTATTTCAGCAACTAAGATGAATGTATGTTCAATAAATATTCTAAATTTACAAACAGTGTTGTCTGGGTGACTTCCTGTCATGTTGGTTTGGCATCAGCGAAGGATGTTTAGTGTGGACGAATGATGAATATAGAGAGACTATAGCAAATCTTTACCCCATCACTTACTGACGATGTGTCTTACAACTCTGTGAGATGTGAATAAAAGATTTATTAAATAGTAATTTTGTAGGTTCTCTGAGTGTGATTGGGCTGTTTGTCCTGTGTGCCGCCCCTTAAAGGGCCTCGTCTACTGACCGCTGGAGATGGGTACCAGCCCTATGTGGTCCTCCAAGGATGTACAGGTAGAGACAATAAATGACGAGTGAATGGGGAAATGTATGTATAACCACTTTCAGAAACTACAGATGATCCTAAAAATGCTGAAATCAGAGCTTAGTGAGCCACCACACACAGGCCTATCAAGAGCAGTAGCTGCCACATTCTTTGTGATAAGCCACTTCTCAGCAACGTCTGAAGTGTCTTCTCTTGACCAAGGAGGAAACTGGCTACGCTGTTGCTGTCACAAAGCCCTCTATTTCGATTAAATCAAACTGAATTTCATTTAGATGATGTAGTGCCAGAGGCTGGAGGAGGAATACCCACAGAATCCATGTTATTTAAAGTCCTGTGTGAAGTCTCTGACAGCCAGTGATGACTTGAGGTGCCTTGTCATCTGCTGGTTTTGGTCCACTGTGTTTTCCGAAGTCCAAAGACAAGCACAGCCATCTACCAGAAATTATTTATGGTTTCTTCTGCTGACAAGCTTATTGATATGTTGAGTCCAACTCCCACCTGGACTTGGTACCTGCCCACACTAATGGCACCTGCTTTAATCAGTATGGTACCTTTGTTACTGACTGACAAGCCAATTATCCTCCCTAAGCCCTCTTACAGAACCTGTGGAGTATTGACAAGAGGAAGATGGGAGACTATAAACACAACAGAGCAGACGAGCTACAAGCTGAGTTCCTGAGGCAATAATTATGATAGGAAGATGTAAATCAATAAAATCCAGATTAAATTAACATTTATATACACAGACTCCTATGATACACTGCAGTCACAGTGTGAACACACCCTTTACTGACATCTATCCTGATCTTTTTGACTGACTTGGATAAAAAGTAACTGATCATTTAAAAGAAATAACTTTGTAACTTCTTTATAACCAATCTTTTCTAAACTGTACGGTTTAGAAACAATTGGTCTCTTGGACTGTGATTTGGGGGAATGTCCAGCAGAGGGCGCGCCCGATCAGGAAGTGAAATCCTGATCGGTACTTCGTTGTTTTAAGCGTGGCCAAGTTCCCTAAATTTTGTAGGAACCCGTGATAATGGCTCACCACAACAGGTAAGACGTACTTAAACTTCCCACTGCGTACTGTTTGTAAGTGACATTTTACAGCCAACATGGCGAGGTGTGTTCCCACCTAAATGTGTGTTTATGTCCAAAACAGGGTCGTAAAATTGTGTCAAAATTACATTTATTAAGTTACTCTGCTCATTTGAATTATTCTGTAAGTTTTCTGCAGCAATACCCGCCTGTTTATTCTATGTAAATGCAGCTGTTGTCGCCGTCAAGACTGTAACGTTGGCATTGAGAGTTAATGATTGGCTATTCTTTTTTTTTTTAAGTGCAGTTGGAAATGATTTTTCTGACAGCAGCGTGCACGCGGACGTCAAGGTAACGTGACGTCGTTTTGCCCTCCTTCATACAACTTTAAATTTAATTAAAGGTAACTAAAATTGGCTAAATTAAAAAAAAAGAAAGAAAAAAAAGCTTTAGATGACAAATGGAAGTTTATTGACATCCAGTCAAACTATGATTATGACTCAGTTGTTGTAATTCTCAAGTGAATTAATGTAATGATTCATTTATTGAAAGTTCTTAGTAATTATGATTCAATTGATAGGTGATTGAATTTTATAAGTGAAAATGCAGCAAGGGAAAGACCCAGAATGTCTTGCACTGATTAATTATATCAGCGATTATTTAAAAAAAATAACTACTTCACTCAATGCTTTTGAAACCTAAAATCATACCAGGTTCGCTCACTGCAGCACTGTTTAATCCCAGTCAGTGAGGTGAGGATTTAAAGGTAAATTCTTCAGCCATATTTGTCCTCGTTTGTTGGTGACTGATGAAAAATAATCCACTGACGACTGGAATAATTCATCTTCAAGTCACACCAGCTGAAACCTTACCTTCACTCTATAAAAGCTCAGCCTAAAATCAGCGCACCAAGTGGTCCTGTCTCAACATATCCAAGTCAGAATTATAACAGGCAAAACAAGAAGATATTTAATTAAACCCCAAGCCAGTTACTTCAAAAATAAAGCTCACTACACATAATTTGGTACCAGAACAAAGAGCTTTACTGCAACTGCTGCTATCGTGGCAGAATTTGCTAATATATAATGTCTTCCAGCTGCATCATCAGGAATAAGCTATACAGAGAATGCAGTTTACCCTATCTTTGGTGTTTGAGCTTTTTTATGTTAAACAGGATTATTATGGAAAGCAGCTCCAGAAGACGTCGGACCTGAAGACGGGGGCCTGCGTGGCTCCAGCTCAGCCTCTCCCAGCCTTCATACGGGAAGCCCTGAAGAAAGTTCACCCTGAAGTTTCTAATAAGTAATTAGGGGAGGAGGATGCCTTTTCTTTTCTTTTTTTTATTTTGACATTGAAAAAAAGCTTCGAGATTGATGTTTCTAATTTCCCCCCGACCAGATACTATGGCTGTGGTCTGGTGGTGCCGGAGTCCTTGGAGGGCTGCAGGATTCTGGACCTGGGCTGTGGGAGTGGAAGGGACTGCTACATGTTAAGTTTGCTAGTTGGGGAAAAAGGTCATGTCACGGGCATCGACATGACTGAGTCCCAGGTACGGAGCAACGGAGTTACGAATGCAGCCGTTCAGACAGACCACAACGTCTTGGTCTGTTGTCAAGTTATAGGGGAATCATTTCTGGCTTTAAAAATGCCTGTCATTGGAAGAACTTCACAAAGCAGTTGGGAAACGTCTGTAGCAAGTTTGAAAAATGACTCGATTTATTTTTAGTGTAAACTATTGAAGAAAAAAAAGTAGAGTAGTTGTTGAACTGGGTCTTGTTTTGGAGTAGAACGTTTTTAAGGATGTTCAGAAGAAGTGTAATTGGCTAAATGTTAACTTTATAAATGCTTTAACACGTTTGACTCGAAAGGTATGTGAAATACAAATGTTCAGAATGAACAGCATGTATCCTGAAAACCCAGATATTTTTCTTCTGTCAAAGCTTGAAGTGGCCAGAAAATATATGGATCACCACGCGAAGGAGTTCGGCTACAAGAAGCCAAACGTGAGTTTTGTTCAGGGCTACATTGAGGCCTTATCTGCAGCGGGTCTGGGAAAAAACTCGTTTGACATCATCATGTAAGACACAATCCTCACTGCATCAGGTTTTCTTCTTCTTGTTCTTTTATTCTGTTTTGAACATTGTTGATTTTTGATGTTGCTTAGCTCCAACTGCGTAGTGAACCTCTCCCCAGACAAGAAGCAGGTTCTGGTTGAAGCATACAATGCACTGAAGGTGCGCAACTTCGTGCTTTTACCAGTTATTTATCTTTTTTAAACACTATATATTTGAAGTTAGATTGCTGTTGCAATATTTTCTGCAAACGTGTGTCTCCTCAGGAGGGGGGCGAGCTCTACTTCAGTGACATCTACTCCAGTGGAAGACTGACAGAGGAAATAAAAAATCACAAAGTCCTGTGGGGTGGGTCACAAATATTTCCTGCCACCACATAATCAATGTCAATTAAATTTTAGGTAAAAAGAGTTTTCTATTTAAAACCAAACGAAACATTGTCATCATTTTGACTATATGACAGAAATACAGTTCTGTTAAAAGTTAATTACACCTGCTTATGATGAAACTGACGCAGAAAACTTTTTTTTTGTTTTATAATTGTATTGTAATTATAAAATGTTTTATGTCAGTCTCGTAGTAATGCGGTAGTTCCTCGCAGAGCTTCGCAACAAAATCATTTTGGGGTTTGAATGCGTGCAAGTTTTCCCAATACTGTCAGCTAATCAGCAGTTCACACACCTTCATAGTTGATTAGTATCATTAAGGCTTTGTTCCACAGTTTCTGTTGTCTGTCTCATAAAGGTTGAATCATCTTTGCAGGTGAATGTCTGGGTGGAGCGCTGTGGTGGAAGGATCTGCTGCAGCTGGCCGAGGAGGTGGGCTTCAGTCAGCCACGGCTGGTTACGGCCACCGTCGTCGCCGTTGACAATAAAGAACTGCAGGACGTACTAGGTTCGATGCAGTTTTCTTAGTTTCTTTGTAGAACAGCCTGTTCTACTTCATGTTATTGGCTCTATTACTAAGGTGAACAGAAATGTTGCGCACTTTTATTTAGCTTTTATTTGTACTTGTAAGATGGCCATGACATTAGTTTCACAAGCGGAAAAATAGGTGTATTTCCGCCTGACAATGGAAACAGTGACGAGAATAAAATAATGTCTTGATGTTTAGACTGGAACTGTTTTAAAAAATGGATGAGCCGTGATGATTTTGGTCTTTGAGCTGCTCGGTTGGTGATCATGTGCATTAATCCGGTGACAGTTTATGGATCTGCTTTTTACAGTTTTTCGGTCTCCAAGACTTTCAAGATAATTGTGAAACACTATAAACATACTTAAGTAGACATGACCTGATGTTACAGATTTTTTCGTCTCTATGTAGCAAGAAAAGTGTAATTTCTATTATTTTTTAACACTTTAGTGTAAAATTAACAGCTCATATTTTACATAAAATGTTGGAAAATCTTCATTACCAAGAGCTCTTTTGTTGTGTTTTTACTTTTTTTTGCACCTTCGCTGGCAGTGAACCACTTCCTTCTTTACATTTCGGTGAACTTAAGTTGTAAGAAACATTGCGCTACAGTGCACTTACATGAGTGGATATCATTTAATGACTTGTACAACGTCGATTGTTCATGCATGTGTTCCTCCAGGTGACTTCAAGTTTGTTTCTGCCACGTACCGCCTGTTCAAAGTCCCTAAAGGCAAAACCAAGACCTGCCAGGTCATATATAATGGAGGCATCACTGGGGCAGAGGATATCTTCCAGTTTGACTGTCACTACACCTTTAAGGTCAGTACACATCCTGCGTTATGACGTTAAAAAAAAAAAATGCACGGTGTTTAAATGGCTGTGTTCAATACAGACCAATGAAGTGGTGCAGGTGGACGGAGAAGCAGCTTGCATCCTGACGCATTCCAGATTTGCAGAAGACTTCACTTTGCAGCCACCAGGGGGCTCCTGTGAGCCTTGTTGTCCCAAGCCTAAGGTCAGTGTCATACTTTAGTTTTTGCATGAGGACTCCTCCAGTTTATTGCATGTATCTTCATGTCTTTATTGTTGTTTAATTATTGATACAGGCTGACACGGTGGATCCTTTTGACCTGGCGTCTCGGTTGGGCACTCGAGGGGGATGCTGCAGCACGAAATCCGCTAACTGCTGCAAATGATCACATGAAGAGCACTGAGAAATGCAGCAGTATGACATATGCTGTGTGATTGTCCTTTTTCAGTAAGACTAAAATCAGACGCTTCAGATGAATTAGGTAGTAATTTCAAACTTTCCCTGTTCCAAATGTGCCTTTACACAGTTTTCTAAGAGAAGAGAGACGGCTGTGAAAAGTCACATATGGATTTCTGTGTTTTTGTGACTTTCCTGAAATCACTTTCTCAATTAAGGATAATGGAAGAATCAGAAGAAATGTGAGTAAAGATGACCACAAAAGGACTTGCTATCCTTCACAGAGCACCAGTGAAGGTTTTTTTTTTTTTTTTTTTTACACACGTTGGCAGTTCTTTTTAATCAACAGACTCTAATACCATAATGTCCTTACTTAACCTTCATAAAGTGAAGCTCTAGTTTCTGCAACCACTTAGGTTCTGATGTGATTTACAGAACTGTACTTGTTGACATTTCCCTGTAACATGTACTCTTTGTGCAGGTGAATAAATATTGTGTCTTCAGGATATCTTGTCTTTATTGGTGAACATTTTATATTTTTAGGGGGGGGGGTTAAACTACTTGTGTGGTGTTTATAAACAGAATTCCACAGATAATTTTTAAAATGCATGTTTTAGTTTTTTGCTGGGCTTAAATGAATTACTAAAATCCTCAAACCTTTTCACCTTTCAGTGAAGAAATTACATTTTAACTGAAATACTAAAGTTCCAAGTATTTTTACAGAGCAAATACTCTGAAACCACCATGTACACGGCTGAACATCTGCTTTAATTTGATGAAAACTGAATCCTGTAAGTTGCCCTCTCATATTTTTCGTACATAAGCGGCAGACTCACCAACATCTTTTGTCTGTAATGACAGCTCAAGTGTAGTTTTGTGATAGCCGTCGTTATTTTGTCTTCAGGACCTTCTGACTATAGCTGAACATTTTTTCCTCTTTGTCAAGAAACTCCTACTCTTAAGTGTCTTTGGTAAAGTTTGTGTCCACAAAGGTCACAAATGAAAGATCTATATGGACCCTTGTATGGTTGTTTAATTTAACTGTTTAGCTAAATCTTATTTCACATAAAGGTTTCTTGCCTTTATGGACTCTTGTGTATGTTTAAATGTTCTCCACGGTTACACTTATTTACCTTCCTTAGCCATTTCCCTTGTGTTTGCGTTGACCTAATTTATTAAGGAAGGTTGTGACTTAAATTATAGCACAGCATAAAATTAAATTTCACTTCAGATTTAGACCATTCTAAAACCTTAAATTGTTGTATTCCATTTTATAATAGTAGATAATATTTAGGCATTGACTTGATCTTGTGTGTTGATTCATATCCTGCTGTATAACCCCTGTTCCCTTGAGTTTAAAGGTGGGAACAAATGAATGGACATTTCATTTCTGGGAAGAGAGCAGAATTCATGACTCCAATAATTACAGCACTCAGCTCCAGACCATCACTCTGTAGTTATAATATGTTTTCTGAAATTACATATTGGTTTTACCAGTCCCACATTTCCTACAAAGTTCCATTTGTACACAGAATATTTTTCTGAAAGTCTTAAGCTGGTGCTTTTTGTTTTCTTTTGGAAATGTGAAATTAATCTGTGGGCTCTTTTAGGTCAGCATCAGTGCTGGATGTTTCCTCTGGATAACATTTTCGCCTAATCTCTTACTGTGGCTGTAGATGCTTTTCAAGGTATCTTTTAAGGCAACACCAAACACCTGTCAAGTGATTTCAGTGAAGCGATTGCACTGCTAGAGGACCGCTTACGAATGGACCATCATTACACTTTTAAGGTTTGCATGTCCTGTATCCTGTTTGATAAAGAAACAAGACGCACACACTGTGTCTTCACAATCTGAAATATGTCCAGACTCAGTAGACCAATGAAGGCGGATGGAGAACGCATCCTGACCCATTCCAGGTTTGCAGAGAACTTCAGCTTCCTACCACCAGGTGGCTCCTGTGAGTCTTGTTGCGTCCAACCTAAGGTCAGCGTCACATTTAAATTCCTGCATGAGGAATCCTCCTATTTATTTGTTTGTTTCGAACCACTGGAGGTCAGTATGTGTCTGGGATCAATCCGAAGTGTGTGACACACCCAGGGAGCCCTGCTGTGCGCACAGTCACAACTACACACGTGTGTGCACGCTGCACTCACTCCCACTCGCATACCCACTGAAACATGCGTACGCACACATCCACACGCAAGAAGGTCAAGCAGCTGTCTCGGAGTCATAACCAGAGTGTGGAGTCATGCCGGGGAACCTTGAACAGGAAGGAATGTTCTCTTCTCAGCCAATGGAATGCCATCTTATCAGCTCCTATAGTCATTTGGCGCACACACACAGACTTATTTATCACGTAAAATGAGTCCTGAAGAGTCATCCATCAATAATAAATGAGTGTTATATTCCAACAGTCACTGATGTTTGATTGCATTGGAAACACAGTCGCTGTCGAGGCTTATAGATGTATCCGAATGTGGTTTGCCCTCTGGACGCCCCCGGACCCCTGCAGTGAACGTGACCCCGGGTGATGAGGGACCGTTTGCTGTGTTTGAGTGGTGTGAAAGTGGTGATTTCCTAAACATCCACTGTGCTACTTAGCCATGTAGCAAGACTGCAAATGTGCGCCAAATACAACGCTGCATAATGATTACGACAAGCTTGATTATCGTGATTGAGACATGGTTGTATACAGTACATTCTTGTGTGTGTGTGTGTCTGTACACGCGTGGACGTTCTACACTTCTGATGTCTTTATTGCTGTTGAATTATTGATGCAGGCTGACATGATAAATCCCTTAAAACTGGCCTTTCAGCCTGCCAGCCCAAGGCCTCGTTTCAGCCACAGGGGGATGCTACAGCACAAAATCTGCTGACTTCTGCAAATGATTGTGCAAAGAGGACTCGGGAATACAGGCCCAGCAGCGTGCTGTGCATGAGTGATTTTCCAACTGATGCAATGAAACTGCATTAACGCCTACTTATGAATGATCGTCATTTGTTTTGCTTGACACTACAGGAGGCTAGCAGTACTAATAGATTACAACGAGGCTCGCAATTTTGCATGTATTTCAAACTGTGCAGGAATATAAACATTTGCTCTATGAGTGCATTTGGGATATTTACTCACAGTGCCTGAAAGATGATTGTGCCCATTTCACTATACAGCGTTTTAATTAGTTGTGTGAAGAGCTGCAACAAAGTGCTGGAAACATATTATTGTACAGTGTGAACATACTCTACTCTTTGAAATCAGTTTTATTGGTCTGCTCAAAAAAATAAAGGGAACACTCAAATAACACATCCTAGATGGACAGTTTGATTTCACAGAAGTTTGATTTACTTGGAGTTATATTGTGTTGTTTAAGTGTTCCTCTATTTTTTTGAGCAGTATATATATATATATATTTTTTTATTTTTTATTTTTTATCTGTCAGCCATAAGCATTGGAATAATCAGATGTAAACACTTGAAATATCTCACTGTTGTAAGTAGTCAATTTAAACTTTTATTATATACATTTGTGAATGTATATAATAAAAGGTGTATTTTGTTGTGCTACCTTCGTGTGTTGTTCTGACACCTTGTCTGTGAAAACGTGCTAAATAAATAAACTGTACTTAATTTAATGTGCATATGTACATTTTAGAGTAGAATTGTTGTCACACACTAACTTATTTATATTATTTAAAAAAATATGCTCCTGTTTTAATTATATTCTTTTCTTCAAGTAGCTTGTGAAAATAATTTCTTTTTTAATTTCTAACTGAACTATATTTTTTGCTTTACCTTAAGTACACTTACAGAAACTTTTTTTTTTCTTTTGCTAAAAACAGCCTGATGCTGACCCATGTGGGTTTTCATTAAATCAGCCAGGAGTCGTGCCCCCCGAGAGCAGGGTGCATAAAGAAGCCTGCTTTAAAAAGTTAACGGGTAGAGAGTTCTCTCTGCCTCCAAGGATGAGCTGCACTTGTTCCGGAATCTGATTCGCCAAGGTGGCTGCGGACGCCCCGCCCCCCGGCTCGGCCGCTGCCCCTGATTGGTCCTTCCCGTCGCCAGTCTCGGGGACACGGAGAGAGGCACGAGTTGGCCTGTAAGCCTGCGCTGGCTGCTTCTCAGTGTCGGACACGTAGTGGGAAAGAGCAGGTCCCGATGCACAAGTCACGGCAGCCCTGGGCGGAGATGAAGGCGGACTCCGACTGGCTCTGATTTTTCAAAGCCCTTTTCATTCAGGAGCTTGCTCGCCCAGGCGGTCATCGGTATGGCAGATCAGTTATCCCCGGGACCCAACATTGCAAAAATGGCGTCACTCAGCCGGGTCCGAGCTCTGGCGATGATTTTCTTAACTGTCACTGGCTGCTGTGTCACCCCGACGAGTGGCAAGGAGGGCTCCGAGGAGACCGTCATCATCGGGCTCCGGCTGGAGGACACGGACGACATTTCCTTCATGGATAAAGGCTACCTGCGGGTGAGCGAGCGGTCGCGGGTGAAGCTGAGGGTCTACGGGCAGAACATCAACAACGAGACCTGGTCCAAGATCGCCTTCACGGAGCACGAGCGGAGCCGGGCGGCGGGGGGCTTTGACATCTCCCCGGGGGACAACCAGAGCCGGGAGGACTCGTCCGGCTCGCATCCCTGCGGAATTAGGACTTCGGATATAATTATATTGCCCAACATCATGTTGAATCGGAAAACGTCCGGAGTGGTCGAGATTGAGGTCAAGCCCCTGCGGAAGACCGAGAGGAGTAAAGCGTACTACCTTTGCATCGCCACCTCCACGCCGGCGGCGGCCGGGCTGCACGACCCGTGGACGGAGAACACCTGGATCTACCACGACGGGGACGACACCAAAGTGATCGTGGTGGAGGAGAAGAAGTTCCTGCTGCCTTTCTGGCTCCAGGTTATCTTCATCTCCATGCTGCTGTGCCTGTCCGGCATGTTCAGCGGCTTGAACCTGGGGCTCATGGCCCTGGACCCCATGGAGCTCCAGATCGTCCAGAACTGCGGCACGGAGCGGGAGAAGAACTACGCCAAGAAGATCGAGCCGGTCCGGAGCCAGGGCAACTACCTGCTCTGCTCGCTCCTGCTCGGGAACGTGCTGGTGAACACCACGCTGACCATCCTGCTGGACGACATTGCCGGCTCCGGGCTCATCGCGGTGGTCATGTCCACCATCGGGATCGTGATCTTCGGGGAAATCGTGCCGCAGGCCATCTGCTCCAGACACGGCCTGGCCGTGGGCGCGAACACCATCTTCCTCACCAAGTTCTTCATGCTGCTCACCTTCCCCGCGTCCTACCCGGTGAGCAAGCTGCTGGATTACCTGCTCGGGCAGGAGATCGGCACCGTGTACAACCGGGAGAAGCTGCTGGAGATGCTGCGCGTCACGGACCCCTACAACGACCTGGTGAAGGAGGAGCTGAACATCATCCAGGGCGCGCTGGAGCTCCGGACTAAAACCGTGGAGGACGTCATGACGCCGCTGAGAGACTGCTTCATGATGCCGGGCGACACTATCCTGGACTTCAACACCATGGCCGAGATCATGCGGAGCGGCTACACGCGCATCCCGGTGTTCGAGGGCGAGAGGTCCAACATAGTGGATCTGCTGTTCGTCAAGGACCTGGCCTTCGTGGACCCGGATGACTGCACGCCGCTCAAAACCATCACAAAGTTTTACAGCCACTCGCTGCATTTTGTGTTTAATGACACCAAGCTGGACGCGATGCTGGAGGAGTTTAAAAAAGGTGAGGAAAAAGCACAAGTTTTTTTTTTTTTGTCTCTGGTATGGAAGGCCAAAAGTGACACAATCCAATACATTATTTATTTATATGACTTACTATAATTAATTGGGGAAATTCAATCGCCAATTCAATATTTAAAGTATAGTTTTAAATATTAATTGTGTCAAAGTCAGGGAAGTTGCAAAGCTATTGATCCACAGCTTTTCATTCACAACTTGTGTCTGATCACATTCCTGTAATATATATTTTCAACCATTTTGATCATCTTCACTTATGTTTCTTCACTTTCAGAATAAACATTAATGCTAATTCTTATTAGTATTCATTTCTTCATTCTTATATTTTTATTCATATTTCTGATCCCTTCATTCTGCAATATACTTGCTTTTCACTTTACTTTTTGTGTTTCCCTCTGGAACTCTCCTACAGCGAAACAATACAGAAATAGTTAGTTGTATGCTCTGTATATATGTAGAATACTCAGCTGTTTAATATTCGAGATGTCTAATTCTAACAAGGTATGCAATTTTTGAGATAAGCATGAATCATTCAAATCGGTGCTATTATAAGATATTCCACAGTTTGTTTATTGTCATTGTAATTTTGATTCCTAGACTTAAGAAACATTGTAGAATAAACATGCTAAGTTCTGCAGTACTTACTGTAGCTTTTGTCTGAAAAATGAGACCTGCCAAAGGTTTTTCTCTTTAAAGGTTGACTCGAGCCTAACAAATGGATGTGAACTGGTTAGTCAGGCTATCTGCTCAGATAGCCTGTAGTCAGCAGTTTTAACAGATGAACGGATGGTAGCCAATTGTATGGCACTACTTTTGCTTTCAAACCATAACTGTCCCTGTTTTCTGAAACGCCAAACTGTAGTTGAATATAGGAACTATATTTCAATGGCACCCCCAAGACGGGATATGGCAGATGTAGATCAAGTTAAGCTAGCACTTTATACAATTCGGTGATGTTTTTCAAGTGTGTTCTTGTCTTTACGCAATTAAATAGTTAGCATAAAACTGAATTCAGTGGATCCGACATACATCACGGTATTGAAATGAAACCTGCAAAGCAATAAAAAGAACACTTGTTTGCAAATCTGCATAAAATTAAGCGTGAACTGACAGATATAAAAAAAGCAAATACATGATTCATTTTTTTCTGAAATAAATATTTGCGTTTACAATGTAAATATAACATAAATTGAATAAAGAGATATTAAAAACTTATGCATACTTAGTTACAAGTAAATAGCTTTTTCATTGATTGAATTGTGGCATTTTTGGTACTTCGTAGCGCCCGTATTGTCTGTACATGTGAAATGTTTCAGGACTCTCACACCTCCATTTGTTATTAAACTGGTGTTTCACCTGTCTGCCCTTCCTCTTGAGTCAGGTAAGGTATCGAGATGAGTTGCGTCATAATTTATGAACCACCGCTGACCTTTCATTCTGCTCTGGATGCCTTTGTCACAGCTGCAGGCCAGGTTGCTTCAAATGACCTCAAATAGTCTAAACCTGATTTTCAGGAGCAGAGTGAGGAGAACGCATTTCTGCCCTCCTTTTGACAAGATATTCCTTGCAGTGAGAGCAAACAAAACAAAACAAACAAAAAGCCACAGGAGCACCATGTTGGGTTTGTTTCAGCCTCATCAGCCACATCCTTAGCCGCTAGCTTCCTGTAAACGGGGAAGCAGGAGGTGCCCTTATCACTCTCCATCAGTTCCACTCAGTGTTAATGTTCACACTCTCCCACTCTCCCCCAGCTTTCCACAGCTTCTTGCCTCGCCTCTGAAGCCTCCCCTGCCCGCCCCTCCCTCTTTCTCTCGCGCTCTCTCTGATTTGTAAAGCAGTGGGACATGTGGGAATGGTGCAGCGGCGGTGCCGGGGCTATCAGGTGAGGGCATCTCGTTCGAGAACCTGCTTAAATTTGTCTCTGCTTCTCTCATGCTCGCATCTGAGCACTGGTGGCGATAACAGCTTTTGTCAGGTGCTGGAATGCGGTTGAGTGGATAATGAATAACAGCCTGTAACACCTCTGAGCCCCCGAGTGTTTGTCCGCGCATGTCGTTTGACAAAGATGCTTACCTCACCTGTGGTTTATTTGGCGGAGGGGGCGGTTTGATTTCCACCCTCGCTTCGCGGGTTGTGTCTGACTAAAACAACTGCTGCTGGCAGGGCCGATCCAAGCCTCCATTGGGCCCTAAGCGACATTTGGTTTTGGGGCCCCCTAGTTCTGCTAACAATGTGGACTGGCTGCAATCAGCAGTCCGATCATTAGATCATTCACAAACCTGCTATGAACCTATTGCATCTCTGGCAGTGCTGTTTACATTATAAACATGTATAATAGGATATGTTTATTGGCCAACTGATTTACCAACCAGTTGATTTCTGGGCACCAGTTTTCTTAATTTTGGGGGCTCGTGATCTGCAGATATGTATACGTGAAGCCCGACTAATCCCCTAATCATATCTTTGTCAGCAAAGGTTTAAAAATCAGCCTCTGTTTTCTTCTACTCTGCAGTGAGAAGTTTGACTGACAGTCAGACGCACCAGGTCAGGTCTACACGTTAACAATATTCACCCCACTGTTGCCAACTCAGCGACTTTCTTGCTATATTTAGCAACATTTCAGACAAAAATATTTCATATCAACCAAAATCAAAATCGGCAGGTCAGGCTTTTTAAAGATCCGGGGATTGGCCAGAAAACTACAATCGGTGCAGCCGACGTTCTTTGATTAAATTAATTTATCTTAAGTTGTTACTCCAATAGCTAAAAATGTCATTTATACCAGGTGAGTCTTTCTCACCTGAGAATGTGGACCGGTATCAGTACTGGACTGATTCTGAGCCTTCAAATTATTTCAGCAGAAGTTTCACATAACTTTGAAGTTGATGTAAAATTAATGTTTGTTTTAGCCACAAATTGATTATGCTCAGCAGCAAACAATACGACGGCATAGAGCAGCTCATCGATGTAGCAGCTATGTAGCCTGACGTAAAAACATTTTGCAATACAATGTCAAACATTGAGAAGTTTAAATTATTGTTATCTAACATCAAACACGGCGTTTTGAAGCCAAAAATACCTCAGAAATATTCAGAGCCAACCATGAGAATCAACTCATTTAAAGTTTAAACTTAGCTTCACATAAAGAGCCTAGCATAAATGTTTGGCTGTTGAACTGAACCGTTCAAGCTAATTTTCTATTAGCAGCTTTACAAATCTTTTACATTACATTACCAAGGCATATTAAAACAAACTTTATTTTGGCTTTTTTCTATTCGGCCTTCCTGAAGGATAAATCCTTTTTTGAGACATAATTTTGCTTATTTAACTTCTGACCGGAGCTTTGAACATCTGGATGCGTTCTGCTCACTGCACAGCAGCTCATGTTGCAGCGAAGCGTGCGGTACCTACCTCGACCACCAGGGGCCCCCAAGAGCAATTTTTTTTCTTTTCTTTTTATCAATAAAATAATAATTTATACATACATTATCAAATATATATTATTGTAAAAAACAAATCACATCATAGTGAAATTGTGTGTTTTTGATATTATAACGACATAGAAATTACTACTAAAAAAAAAACATCAGCTCCACCAAGGGGGCCCCTTAGTGGCCCTGGGACCCTAAGCGGCTCCTTAGTTTGCTTATGCACTGGGCCGGCCCTGGCTGCTGGATTTAATGCAAGTTCCTCCGAAAAATGCAGAGCTGCCAGAGGGACAGCAAGGTGCACCCGACCGCAGCTCATTTACCAATACTCTAAAATATTGGAAAAAGCATGCTCATTAGAATAATCACTTTACTTTTAAGAGGATTAATCAGGAGGTAAAACAGAACAAATCATTCAGCTCCATTACCAGAAATTAGGTGAAGTTCTCCATGCCAAATTAGCATTACGTAACGTACTATTTGTTTTCATCACAGTTGACTGGTCACAGACAGGAAATGTTATTGAGAGGAAAGAAACGTCCGTCTTTCAGGGTTATTTTATTTGTATTGTTGCCACCATGTTTTTTAAGCTTTATCGCACTTTGTCACATCGCACTTTCTTGTTTTTGAAGATTTCATTTTTGGGAATATAACGATTTTATTCCCATCGTTCAGAGTGATGTCAGCCCACCAGAGAACTGCCGTCTTTTTTGACATCTTTTATTTGTATCAACTTTGAATACTGGTCAACTCAGAGAAGGAATGATTGGGATGAAAGCCGGTTTTTAAAGATATTTTATGGATTTTTTTTGGGGGGGGGAAGAAAGTTAATTTTGTATTAAAAATGTATTTTTAAGCCATATTACCCAGACCTACTGCCAGCTTTGACTGGTGTTTTTTCCCCATTTGTTATTCGTGGATATTTAAAATGTCTGCAACCTGTGGATCCACAGCCATATTTCCACGGTGGCTCTTACAAAACCAAAAATTAAGTGTTTTTGATTTTGGACGCAATAGGAAGTGGTCATTTCAGGAGTTTTTTCATAAGTTCTCATGCAAAACCTGCATAGAGCATCCACAACATGCGCTTCAAACTAGACTCACCTCATTCTGCAATTTTTTTTCTTTCTTCTCTTGTAACAGAGGATTCATTTTGTTCTACAGTCTGAAAATAGAAAGACATTTTAGTTAAATTTTATTGAACTAATCATAATATGTTCTCATAATAAGACATCTTATGTTGTATTTAGATAATCTACTGACGATAGTTGTCTTGTCATCAGATGAGAGCTGCTTCTCCTCCAGAGTCACTATGGATCTCCCTGTTTGATGCTCTCCTTGCCCAGTCTGTCTGTTTAGATGGACAGCCATGTCCTGGTAGGTTTACAGCTGCACCGTACTGTTTCCGTTGTCAGATGATAGATTGAACATCATCCAGTGTGATGGTCAGTGCCTGGGATGTTGTTTTGTCACGTGACCTTTTCCACATCTTGGCCTTTATGGTGTTGGGTCTTCACTAAAATCACCAAACGGGGTTAGTCGACTGTGAGGCACATAATAGTGATATTCTGTAGCTACAGACCTGATTAAGAAGAAGAGACCATGAAATGTGCTTTTAGTGGTCGGCATCTGTGCCCAAACCCTGCACCACCAAGCGCAGTGTAAAAAGCATGAGTTGGAAGCATGCTGCCACTTGTCTTAGTGCTGGCACGTGGAGCTGCGTTCTCTGACGTGTTCTTCTCCTTTTTGCAAACCAGTGGACGACTGGAACCAGGAGAACGACACCGGGCTGACTGTATTCTTTAAGCACAGCCTTTGGTGCAGAGTGGGCTGTGGTGTGAGGCTGTTGTTCAATGGTCGGGTTCAGCCCATATGAGTTCATTGGAAGGAACACTTAATGCTTCCACAAAAGATGATTTTTGGGCAATTTTCTGCTCCCAGTCTGTAGGAACTGTTTAGAGATGGCTTCTTTTTCCAACATGACTATTTTAGCAGTGCATAAATCCAGGCCCTTGCAGACATCAAGTCCTGCACCGAGTCCAGATCACAGCCCTGACGCAGGAGCACCGTTTGAACGTCAGTGTCTGGCCTCACAAATGAGATTTTGACAAAAAAAAAATGGTAAAAAATTCCCATAAACACAGTCTCAAATTTTGCTTAAAGCCTTCCTGGAGGAGTTAAAGTTCTTGGTGTGACGCAATGTGGGCCAACACCATAATTAATCATTTGTTTTAACAAATGATTGGCATTAAATTTCATGTGTGTAAAAAGCAAGTGGTTCAAAACTTTTATAGCTGTTTTCCAGTCTTTATATACACAACTGTGGCATGGAGGCGAGAAAACCAATCATCAGGTAACGCTGATTTAAACACAGTTGCTGTGCAACGAGCAGTTTATGTGTATCTACCCGAACAAATGGTTGACTAGCTGATATCGGCTTGTTATATTTGTGTTACAGTATGAAGAACAGATGCACTAATCTGTGTAACAAGATCTAAAACCTAATACTAAATCTAATTGATTTTCTTTCCGCAGATTAACTAAAAATCATCACCATTTTGTTTTTACACTCGTTGGGATGTCGTTCTGCTATTAATTAAAGCAATTGCGTAACGGTGTCTGTTTTTTAGATTGAAAATTTGTCTTTAGGACCAACTTTAAATCAGACCTGTTTCTTACCAGCAGCCTTCCCTTTTCTGTAGATGAATTTATGGCAAATTTGAAAAAAATAACACAATTTGACCGCAAAAATAATATATATATATTTTTTAAATGAAACAAGGTGAACTACAGGGTGATCCGTCTGTCATGTGTTTTGTCAGATCTTTTGTATCCAGTTTCTTCTAGAAACTGGATACAAAAAAATTCCCATAAACACAGTTTTGTATCCAGTTTCTAGAAGAAACTGGATACAAAATTATTCAGATTAATACTCATCTTTATATTAGATTAGATAAACTTTATTGTCCCCATGGAGAAATTTGATTTGCTCTCCTCTGTTCACCTTGAGGCTTACAAAAATCTTATGCTATATGTTTACAAGAACCAGATAGATACTGATTGCAGTCCACATTCCTTTTTGATGTGGAATCTTGCATTTTTATTGACATACAAAAAAAAAAAAAAAAAAAAAAACTAACATTTTGGTGAAGTTACAGTCGACCACGAAATAATCCAGGACCAGCCTCCTGGGACTACTCATTGTTTATGCTAATCCTAAAACGAAGAAAGCTGTGCTTTCCAGCCAGTGACTGAACTGTCTAACTTGATAGCTAAATGTTAATTGTACAATTCATATTAAGACTACTGAGTTTTATAAAATGGTTACTTATGTTTTTAGTTATTGGATACAGAAGCTTCCAGGAATACAGAGGCTCAAAAATTAATATAAAAACTCTCCCTGGGCTTGTTCTTAATTAGAAAAATGTCTAATGCGTCTCTCTGAGATTGCGCTTTTGACTGAGAGACAGTGCGATGTAAAAGATTTTTTTCACATTTTGCCATTTTAGAACTGCAAATGTTTATGTTCTGTTAGAATTGTAAACCCAGCATAAAGTACTGCATGAGTGATGAGGGGAAGCAACAAGAGACGGCTTTTCAAAGTGTTTGGTTTTTCAAAATAAAATCAGAAAAGTGTCCAGGTTCAGTATTTTGTACAACTGTGCGTTGTAATTACAGCTGTTTGTATTTTTGGGGTTTGTCTCTACCAGTTTTCCATGTTTTGCAGATTGTAGTTTTTTTGTTTTCTTAATTCTTCTTAGCAAAACAGTTCAAGCTCAGTCAGACTGGATGGAGAGTATCTGTGAACATCAGTTTTCAAATCTTGCCAAAAATTCACAGTTGGATTTAGATCTGGATTTTTACTGGGCCATTTTACCACACAAATATCATTAAATCTAAACCACTTATATGATAGGTGAACAAAGTCTGAAGCATTTTGGAGCGTGAAAAAGTCCACTCCGAATACATTGTCCACTACTTGGCAAACCTTAATGCAGACTTCTACTGGTCTTCTGTTAAGGATGGTTGTCTTCTTGTCACTCCTGCATACAGACCAGATTTGGAAAGTGCATGATGGGAAATTGTCCTGTCAACAGAATCTCTCACCTGAGCAGAGCAGGATGCCTGCAGGTTTTTCAGCAAGTCAAATTTAAGACCGAAGAACTATAAATATTGGGGACTGCTGAGGGATGTTGAGGGATTCTACTGTATTGCAGTCATAGCAAAAACTGTGAAATTTCTGGGGTCTGTTTGAGGCTTTTGGCAGCAGCTCTGTGCATCTCACACTGCATATGGCTCCCTTCAGCCTTCACCCCCATAGCGCCAAGATTTCTTTTTTTTCTTTCACAGAATGTGTCAAGCCTCAGAGGTACAAAGAAGTGAAGCAGTGATGAAAATGAACACGGTGCGGCTAACTGCCTATAAATGTTATCTTACACACGATTGACACACAAAGAAAACTTGCTAGCTATTTAGCAAGTGTCAGAGATCCAGTAAGAAAAAAAAGTAGACATGAATGACTAAGTGCTGCTATGGAAAAAAAAAATTAAGACTTAGTATATTTAAGGCTAACTTATATGTTTTAAAATAAGGCATTCATTTTAGATACAAGAATTTAATACCTTAAAGACTATTTACACTCTGGCTGAGGATCACAACGCGTCTCTTGACTGTTTCTCTAAATAATGCTCTCCCTGACCGGCCTGCCAGGTTAATTGACCTGGCCTGACCTTAGATTGAGACATTACTCTACTCTACTGGACTCTACTTACTAATTAGGTCATTATGAAGCTTATTGGTTGAGTTTTTTTCATTCGGTATTGTCAGAGAAAAAGGGTCTGGAGGCTAATTCATCCTTTCAGAGTTTGATGTGTTCAAGATTTTGAGGACTTTTTTGACATCTTGACATTTCTGCACCACTTTGCGTTCAACACGTCACTATCCTAATAAAATACACTCTGGTTTCTGGTTGCAATGTAGGAAACAAACAAACAAACAAAAAAAAAAAACGGGTGTAAATATTTTTTCCTCCACACTAGTTTTTGTCAACCTGCTGTGCATCCCGTCAGTGGAAGAAAGCAGCACCAGGTCCGTGTCCGCGCCATATTTGCAACACGTTTACAGTAAACCGGTCGGTTTAGCTTTAGTGGCTGAATCAGAGTGTTCCTGCGGCTGGCGGCACACCAGAGGGAATTTGCCTTTGCTTCGCCTCCCTCTAGGGAAGTCATAAGCAACTGTTGAAGGGAGGGCGGCGGGGTCACAGTTTCCAGTCAATCTGGCTCTGTTCACAGTGCACTCTCACTTCCAAGTGCTTTGTGTTATAAGTCACTGTTAATTAATTTGTTGCCTCTCGCAGAGCTGCGTGCGTGTCTGAAGACTGTTACAGAAACAATAAAAGGCCTCGTATATCAAACACGCGGTACGTCCAGGATGCTGTCCGATGTCTGTTTGCGATTGTTGTGGCCTAAAATTTGAAAGACTTTTTTCTTTTCACAAAGTTGTGCTCAAAGGTGCAATTTATTTAAATCTTTATTCTTTCTATAGAATGGTCTTTCAAAAAAAAAAAAAAAATGTTGAAATTGCTGCCCTTCTCTTTTCTCATCAAGTTATAAACCCGCCTTACCCCCGTATCGTCGTCCTGCAGGGAAATTTGTGTTCGATGAGTGAATTTGTATTAATGGTTGCAGCCGCAACTTCCTGGAGAGACTGAATATTGTGCTGACGCAGACGGTGTTTCCTCTCTCGAAGATATTGGGAATTTCTTAGAGATGATTTTTACGCTGTTCTATAATTCGCTGCAGTACTTTCATTGAGGTTTCTGGTCTCAGAAACGACACAAAGGTTCATTTTCGCTGGAAAAGAAAGAGATGTGTTACGCCGTGATTCGATACAGGATATGTGGCCACATCTTCGCGACACACTGTACTGTCACAGGTCTCCACAGCACAGGTCCAACAGGTCAGGGGTCGCAGCGAGCTTCATGCAGGAGCCTTTTAATGCAGTCAGACACCCTTGTGGAAACTTCTGGCCCCTTCATTAATTGCTGTGTCTCCGACTGCAACAATTACCGTCATGCAGGGGTTGTTTGGTCCAGCTGCAGGGTCACTGGTTAATGAGTGGGTCAGTGCATGCCATTTGGGACTAAACCGAGTGGCAGAGGCAAAAACAGGAATTCGGCTTTAGAGGGAGGTGTGCTATTCCTGAAAGTCAAAGTTACTCAATGTGAGTCAGAGTTGCTCACGTCACAGCACGTATTACCGTAACTGTAAACTCAGTTGGCTCTAGCTCTTGTAAACTGTTGTTTTAATTTGTCAGCAGTGAATATCCATATTACCTTGTATTCAGCTAAGATTTTTTTTTTGTTTTTTGTTTTTTTTCAGTTTCAGATTAAGGCATCCTGTGTAAAAACATTGAACTACTTCCCCTGATTCCTGTCATATAATTCAATCTATGCTTAATTCAGACTCAGCAGCTTAAACAACCTTTGCGTGCAGCGCTTTGTCTTAAAGGGGGGGAAAAAAAATGTTTTTCCTGTTCCAGCATTGACAAACTGTTGTGCTTGGTTTTCTGTTCTCTGGGTGTTGTGGAGGATATGACAGCAAGCGCCTGGTAAACCGGGGGATTAAATGGCATCATGTCGGTAAGAACACTTAATGTTTCCTGATGAGGGACTCTCCTTTGAACTCAGTAAGAATTAATCAGCCAGCTGCTCACTTTATTAGAAGTGAAGAGTTTTTTTTTTTTCTGCATCTCAGTTTACTTGTTCTTACAGGGCACTAGTGTTATTCGGAGATGTTTTCCGGTGTGGAAGGGGATTTCTTTTAGAAAGGTGCAGTCGTTTGTATTTGGAAGGCATGTAGCCAGAGTCACAGTAGAGCAATCTGTGCTTTGTTATAAAAGCTATCCAAACTAAGACTACTGGAAAAATAATTGTCTGACTTGTTAAATCGTGAATTAACGACAATTATATGCACTTTTTGGGCTCAGATTAAGTGATTTTGCCCTAGCTTCACTTAAGAATCTTCTTCCCAACATGCTTGGAACATGTGTTGAGGGAGTTTCTCTTGAGTTACCAAACAGAAACTAAGGTTAATAAATCGCATGGTAAACTAAAACAAACGCAATAATTGCCATTTGCATTTATGAGTTTTCTCTTTTCTCTCTTTATACCAAAAGTTGGATTATAATAATCTTCAATTTGGCGCAATGGTCTTAACAAGCTCTTTTTTTTTTAAAGGGCCATTTTGTTTACAGAGACTTCATAATTTGTGTTAATTGTCGTGTCTGTTATTCAAGTTATTTATTTGGGATACTTAAAATGTCTTCCAGTTCCAGTGTTAAATGTTCAGTAGAATTTAAAATGTATTGATCTTTGAGGCTGTGTTCTTGCATTATTATTATGTTATTACCACTATATTACTCGTTTATTGCGGTAACTTCTGGGACAATTGTAGCCCAGCAGAATTTGTTATAGTGACAGGTTTACCCGGAAAGCAATTTTTTTGGTGCTACACATGATCACGTGTACACTAAAGGAATGTTGCATTTTAGGCAAGAAAATGTTTATTTTGTCATTTAAATTGAATGGAATTATTTATCTATTAGCATTTTGAAATGTTTTTCTAATGCTGTATAAAATAAGTTCAGTTAAAATCTGAGCTAGCAGTAAGCCAGTCCTAAAGAACGTAATGAATTAATAGCTCTTAATGAGTGGTTTGTTCATTGCTGAATGTGTCAACAAAATGCATCATGTCCATTCACACTCTGCAGCTTTGAACATCAATGAGGAAATAAATGACTGACTTCTGGCGTGGAGTACGGTGTTGACTGGACTGAACTCTGGTGTGTGTTGTGTTACGGGACTCGCTTTAAAATTGGCCTACATTCTTCAGATTCTGGTGCAACGTGGAGTAGGCTTTTAAGACCCGATTAGTACAGCAGTCGAGTGTGAATCTAGACATGGTGCATTCCCAGAGCCTGTCTGATGGGGAATTATATCGTTTCTTTACGTTTGTTAGTTGTTTTTTTTTAATAGCTCTCATAATACTGCTTCGCTCGCCTCAGAACCATCTTCATTATACAGTGGAGTAGCCAACTTTGCAGCAAACTTAAATGTAGAATACAACTTGCTTGCATTAAGCTAAGTTTGAAATCCTGCAATGCAAGATTTGACTGAGTTGTTCAACAACTGCTAGGTATTACCTTACTATAGTTGGAATTAAAGGGAAAGTACTTTAGCCTCCACGTTTGCTCCACTTGGCAAACGTCTCCAAAAGGGCAGTCAGAAACACAGTAAGCTGCTGTGAACGAAGTAATCACGTATTTCTGAAAAGTTAACCCCGTGCTGATGACCTGTTGTGTATGAAAGATGCTTGATTTATCCCCTCTGTATCGGACCTGGTCCCTTCTGATGTCATCTTTATCCATTTGCAGTCCTGAGGAATCATTTAGTTCGCTTTAATCAAACCGTTTGTCTGGAAAGTCTGGTCCATTTGGGGAGGTGGGGATGTGTAATGGATCCTTGATGCGGACCAAAGAGCGAACTCTGGTCCTCTGAAAAACCTAATCCCCAGCTCATTGAAGTGAACTCTGGTGCGGTCTAAATAAATGTGTGGATGCAAGCTGACCGGAGACCGCTCCAAATTCAGGAAGCGAACTATAGCGCAGGGCATTCTGGATAAATACAACAAAAACAAACAGGCAAGTAGTTTTGCCCTAGCTTCCCTTAAGAATCTTCTTCCCAACATGCTTGGAACATGTGTTGAGGGAGTTTCTCTTGAGTTACCAAACAGAAACTAAAGTTAATGAATCGCACGGTAAATGAAAACAAACGCAATAATTGCCATTTGCATTTATGATTTTTCTCTTTTCTCTCTTTCTACCAAATGTTGGATGATAATAGTCTTCAATTTGGTGCAATGGTCTTAACAAGCTCTTTTTTTTTTTAAAAGAGCTTGTTTTCTCTCTCTAGCCGAGCGCTAGAGAGAGGAAATGGCTCATTCTCCTTTGCTAAAGACAAAAGAGAAATCCTACAAACGCTAAAATCTGACACCACTTCATTTTTGTCTGACTTTCGTGAAAAAGGAAGTTGGGTTCAGTGTCTTCTTCAGAGGTTTTCGAATTGTTTCCTTCAGAGGTTCTTGTTGCAGCGCCACCGCAGACAAGCGGTTGAAAAGGTAACAGATGTTGCAATTTTGGTCCCTAATCAAACTGAGTCATTCTATGTTTTAGGGATAGTTCATTGTGGCAGATATTGTGGTATCAGGGTGTTTCCTTTGGTCAAAACAGAGATCAAAACAGTTTTTCCACTTCAGACAATATGTCTGAAGTGGAAAAATATGTAGATTTAGCTTCAATCAAAGACCGATTGGTATATATTTTTTTTGTCATTACCATGACCCTGTTGCATCTTTCTGCATCAACCCGGCTGCAGACTCATTAGTGACTCCTGTCACGTCCAGTGGCCTCTTATGATGCTCTGCTCCTGAAGAACTGCTTTTGTTGTTCTGTGTTGTGCGTGTGGTTAAGGGGCCGAGCCTGCCTTCGGCACATGTTGCCTAGGTTCTGTCGCCATGCACCACGGTGGAAAAATTATTATGCAATTCAGAATGCAACTACCCCCACGCTGCTTTTATTAATCTGTTTCCCACAACAGCGATCGCACCAGACCTCTACGTGTCTTTAATTTGTTTCTCTTGTTAACAGATTATTTAGACTTTACGATTTAGGTCGTCACAGCACTATAAGACCCAGAAGCTCTTACTGAGCCTTAAAGCAGACCCAAAGGGGTGAGAGCTGCATTTAGCAAAAACAAATTACAGCTCTTATAAAAGTATTCTCTCCCCTCGAGGTTATTTTTGACACGTTACAACCAAAAACTCCAATGTACTTTAGTGGGATTTAACACAATGTGGTTGTTTAGTGGCTACATTAATTTTATTATTGTGTTTTAATGATAAAAATCTGAACAGTGTGACATGCATTTGTGTTACTCTAGAAACACTAAGAAGGATCCATTGCAACCAGCTGCCACAGTTTCAGTAAAAGATTTGTCAGCAGACATTATTAAGCAAACGACGCCATGAGGAGCGAGAAGCAGAGCCGAAAGGTCGTGGAGAAAACGATGGAGAAGCTTAAAGCTTAAAACGTCAAGAAAATTAGGTTGCTATTCTGCTGTTGTAGACGAAACACAATTTTTCAATCGCGGTGTTTCCATTAAATCGAAAATGCAGTTAAAATCACACGTGAATAAGATCGTTCGACTCAATTTGTGTCAATTAAAAATACATTCTAAGTTTTTAAAATAGCTTTTCACAGACTCTCTTCATCCAGTCTGATTAAGACAATAATGGGTTTTTTTTGAAGAAGGGATCAACTATAACTCTTTAGATATGTACCCAAAAAAACCCTTTTAATTCCAATTTACAATTAAGAACTACTTTGTGTTGGTCGATCACATGGACTTCCAATAAAACTAATTAAAATTGATGGGTGTAAAGGTTATAGGTTATGACTACCTTTGCAAGGCCCAGTATAAGTATGAATCTCCAATGCAAAACATTTTCTCATGTTTATTTGGATAGCTGCACTCAACTCAAATACCTTACAACCACTGCAAGTTCACAAATGCACTGAATTTCCCAGAGCCATCGTAAATATAGTTTGCAAATAAAATATATTTACGAATAAATATATAGACAAATTGTATCTGTTTAATTTAACAGATACAATTTTTTAAAGAAAAATCCTTAATTCGTTTTTTTTTTTTTTGTTCTTCTCATAAAAAAACAATTCATTACGTCTTCGAAAAGGAGGAAATGCTTGTTTTGTCTGTGGTTATGTCTTTAAGATTTTATCTGAGTCATTTGGGTGTTGAACATTACGTCACTCATGTAAAATGAACGGAAATTACTGCCATTACTGTCGCTGCACTGTATGATGATTAGGAGAGGGATTATGCTCAGATCAGTGCGTTTTAATAGCAGATTGGAGTTCTCAGAAGTCGGCACCGTTTTTCTGTTAGCGTCAAATATGCTGTGAAACTGACTGAACGCACCAGAATTCAGCCAAGTCTTATTGCTCGTCTCAGCAAGACTGTTTGACATTTAAGTTATACAGAACGCAGAAATATGAATGTCTGCTAAAAGTCCTTGTGACAACAGGTGTATGTTTTGTTTTCATGTCCAATGAGGATAATACTATTCTTAGCTTGTTAAATTTGAGAGCATTACTGTATTAAAAGCTGTCAGTGCATATCACTTGATATCTTTTTGATTCATTTTGCTAAAATTCTAAAACTATCCACATCTTGCCATCTAAATAATTAAGATATGGTATCTTAGATCTTTCTTGAAGCAAATACCTCTCTTCCTTCCTTCACATAGGTGCGACGTCATCATCTAATATTAGCATGGTTCTTATGTGATTTTGATCTAAAGAGTAGAGAGCCGTAACTCAGAGAGCTCAAAAAAAGAAAAGCTGCTAACTTTTCCAAATGCATTTACAGACAGAGCTTGAAACCTCAGAAGGTTAAAAATCTGACACAGTTCGTTCAGCCTTCCTGTTACCTGCTTAAACCTCGCTCTCTCTCCTTCAGTCCGAATGGATATATCACGAAATCCAGTTTAATTTCTGTGCTTCCTCCGACATCAGATTCAAACACCTCACTGATACTGAAAATTTAACGCTGTCCACTCTGATATCAGTACGATATGGTTACACTTAGAGTAGTGTGGTTCACTGATTGGGAAAGTTGGGATTTTTAAGTTTCTGTCTGGGCCAGTAAATCTGAACTTCCACAGATTTCTCTGTGCATCTCCTGTCCAGAGTTGCTGACAGTGAGTTGGTGTGTGCTAGAAGCTCCATACGAAAGCCTGCGGCTCGTAGGATCACTCATAAACAAGAATCCTGACTGACATTAATTGTTAAAGACAGAAGTGCTGAGCCTCAGCTGCGCTTTGACATTTGGTTTGAGGCAAATAAGCCGAAGTTGCTGGATGGCAAATAGGAGAACTTCTGGTGAGACAGCAGTAGTTTGAAGGGTGTTGACTGGGTTGTATGTGATATAATGATTTTCTTTTAACCATATTTATACCTTCCACAATTTAGCCATGTGGAAATGGATTCTGTCAGTCCTAAAGCTGCGTTGTACAACTGGAAACGTATCGAGCAGGAGCCGTGGAGGAAAGGTTGTCTTTGTGAATGAAACACGTGGCTGCTGTGATACAGCAGTTCAGCAACACAACAGCAGCTGTGAAGGAGAAGGCAGGATAATGTAAACAAGCAAAGCAAAGCTGTTGTTGATTCAGCAACTGTAACGTGGCATTACACCGTGTTCCAAATTATTATGGAAACTGGATTTAAGTTTCATAAAGATAAAATTTGTTGTTGCGCTATTAAATTTATACACAGCATTATATGTCAGGACTCTTTGAATCACTGTAATTAATTTCAGAGATCTGGGTTGATTAGTTTGTCTGGTGAGCTCAATTAAAGGAAATCTACTTAAGAAGGATGTTCCACATTATTAAGCAGGCCACAGGTTTCAAGCAACATGAGAAAGAGAAAGGATCTTTCTGCTGAAGAAAATTATGACAAGGTATGAAAACAAATCCCCCAGACTTAAGAGAAATGTGTAAAACTAACGACACTCCGCCATCTTGCCAGTATGCTGTGGAAAACTTTGCTGCAGCAATTACTTGAGTTAATATTCTTTTATATGACTTTTTTTTTTTTTCGCAGACGACGTTTCTCCTACGCTTCTTTACGACACTTATATTTGAGAGTTTCACGTATTTGGCATTCAGTTCACAACATTTTTCTTTCTGAATCAAAAGTTAAAAATGACTTCCAACTGAAGCATGAATCCTTCAGGCAGATAAAGGGAAACCATGTGTTACAGTAAACTGCCGTGTTGGTGGGTGTTAGGGACAACAACTGCCTGTGAGTAGCTAAAATCTGTGAATACCTCAGATCTCCTCTAAATATGCTTATAACTGTCTATTTAATGCACACGGCGTATTACAGAAGTAAACATGGCAGTAAATAAGTCTTCCTTATTTCCTGTCTTTTATTGTGAAAATGGACCTCGAATGTCAAAGCATAAATGTACCGTAAACATATCTGTGTGGTTTCTAGGCGATGTAGTTTAATTACAGCTAAATTAAATCTCACCCCGTATTTTTTTTTTATTTTTTAATTTTCTTATATTTCTGACTTTATTTTAAACCAGAAAATTCCTAGTTATACTTTGTATAATTATTCCGATGTAGATGTGTCGATTTGTGCAGTTACTCAGTGTTAAGTCTGTCATGTGGATGGGTCAATGTTGAGTGGTGGAAGAGGGTTGTCCATTTAAAATACATTTATCTAAAACGGGGCCCCATTCAGCTTTTCTGTCTCCCAGAAAACCCTCCAGCCCGGTCAGACTGGTATCCAGGCTCGGTGCAACACACTTTAGGGAAGCACCACTTGCTTGTGCTGCAAAGTCCCTTCCCCCTTCTCCCAAATTCCCTCTCTCCCTCCTCTCTCCATATTGTCCTCTTACCCATTTCCCTCAGTGTTATAAATTACAAACGACACAAACCTCCAGGCCTAATGCCCTGCTATGGACGCCTTCCAAGCTGCACTTTCTGGAGAACCGAGAGGCCGGCTTCATTGATAACACTGGGCACACTGTCCGTCCCTTTATTTACTGGCAGGGGGAAAAGGCCCAATACGGGCCCTCCAACAGACCCGAAAGACACCAGCGCTTTTTTGCAATCAGCTGATGAAACCTACTTTTCAGAGACTTCGGCAGTGGCAGGCCTTAATTTCATTTGGACATGTGAAACACCTCAGCGATGAGTGAAGACTCCTAATGCCAGCCTTAAGGTTTAGTGCCAAAGCAAAGGAATACATTACAAAATCCTTCAGGAACGAAGTCAGTCATTTTGGGGGGGAACATTTGGAAAATTCTCACACTATTGTTTCTGTTTCTTAGAAATTGGCACCAGCCCGCCATTAGCATTTAGTAGCAGGAGCCAATGAGGCATTAAGTGTCAATCTCCGAAGGGCATGTGACTGTTTCAAGCCCTCCTGAAGTGATATCAGGAAGAAAATTGACCAACGAAGACGTGTGCAGATATTGTAGTGGGTTTTAAATGCCAGAGTTAGATTCCACTATTTTTTGTAGGCATTTCTGCTCCTTTTTCCTTCATTTTCACTGTGGAAGAGTCATGCAAATCAAACTTTCACAGTTTGTTATGTTAGTTCCCTCTAAGCACACATCTCAAGGTGCATAAATACAGTCATGTCATTTCAACCCCCAGTTTAGACTCTTTTCCACACATCATGGTCAGGTTTGACACGTGATGGGGGAAGTGTGAAGAGGTTTTCTAATGCCACACATCCTTACGAGGCAACGCAGCACTGCAGTCGCTCTCGAAGCAACTTTGTTATGAAGACGCAGATGCATTTTTAGGTCATTCAGTTCTCTTGGTATGCCTCTGCACTCTCTGGAGTCTCCTGGCGAACAGCGAGGGAGGGAACTGCTAGTAGAGCCCCACGATGGGTTGGAGGCCCCAGCCACTGCTCCGCTGACCCTCCAGACCATCGAAGCTTTAACCCCATCTGCAAACCGATCCGCCAGCTTTGGATTATTGTCCCTGTTGGTTCTGGTTTGCTTTTGCCTGAGCTTTTGTCTTTGTGCGAAGGTATTTGGTTGGAGCCACCG
Source organism: Poeciliopsis retropinna (assembly GCA_010277075.1). NCBI lineage: Eukaryota > Metazoa > Chordata > Actinopteri > Cyprinodontiformes > Poeciliidae > Poeciliopsis > Poeciliopsis retropinna. The sequence continues at coordinate 5,657,375 of VMRM01000013.1, forward strand.
GGCAGGAAGCCGAAAGGGGGACCAAGAGATTTACTGGTGTGGTGAAAGATGATATGAAGTTAGTTGGTGTGAGGATGCAGAGGATGGAGACAGCTGATTCACGGTGGCGACCCCTGGAGGGAAAAGCCCAAAGAGAAGGAGAAAAAGATCACTGTGTGTAGTGGCAAAATAAACCTACCCAGCCTTGTGTGTCACTGTTCTCTTGTGACGCACATGCTTCAGGGAAACAGGATGATATTGATTTCTAATTAGAAAAAAAAAACTTAGTAAAGAAAGCATTAAAATCTTCTTTGGTTATATTTATTGAGTATCAGTTGTTGGAGTCAGTGACGTAACATTGACTTTAAAAAACAGTTATTTCTCAACATGGGTTATGTTTTCACTGTGAATAAAAGCACTGAAAATAAAATTAATGTACATTTTGAAAGACGTCACAAACCATCTAATTGCAAGCCATTATGAACTCACCTGGGGATAAGCGACGCACTTAAAACAACGCGACAGGTCAGAGCGTCGGTTTTCTGCTGCATTCTCCAAGCTTGTTGCATAAAGCACAGAAGCTTTTTTTTTTTTTATGAAGTACTTAGCTCGTTGTAGCTTTAAGGATTTTGCTCAGCTAATTGTTTTTACAGACGTTTGTCAAAGCTCCAAGCAGACCGTGCCAGAAATGAGTGTTTCCCTGTGTTTAATTGTTGAAGCCTGTGTAAAAGACTCCACTACATACTCCAGAGCTGAGTGTCTTTGATGGTTGTCAGATCTTTTACTGAAGGAGTTATTTCCTTGAGGACAGTCTATGGGGTAATTATGATTCCTCTAAATATCTAGCTGTCTAAATTAAAGATGCCAGGCCAAGAACTGAGACTCAGGAGCCACACGAGGTTTATAACATGATGATGTTATCAGCTGTAGGACTATAATCTATGCATAACTTCTCGAGATCATGATTGCCTTTGTAGTACCGTATTTTCCGGACTATAAGTCGCACCAGCCATAAAATGCATAATAAAGCAGGAAAATACTAAGACTGTCGCACCGGAGTATAAGCCGCATTTTGGGGGGAAATTTATTTGAAAAAATACAACAACAAGAACAGACATGTCATATTAAAAGGTAATTTAAAATAGAATAGAAGCAACAACAGGCTGAATAATTGTACGGTATGCTAACGTTACATGACAAACAACGAACTGAGAACCTGGTATATTAGCATAACATATTTAGAGTTATTCATATAACTATAGCATAAATAACATGCTAGCAAGTTGACCAAACTATCCTTGTCTCTACAAATCACTAAATCTTCATCCTCGGTGTTGTTTTTAAACAACTCAGCTAACTACGGAGGTAGCTTCTACCACACACATGATCAACACAGGCCTAGAGCGCCCTCTTATGGTTTAGTATGAAAATAACATGCGATATGATATAATTTGTTAATAATTTCACACATAAGTCGCTCTGGAGTATAAGTCGCACCCCCGGCCAAACTATGAAAAAAAACTGCAACTGCAATTTTCAGTTTAAAGCTTCAGATATCATTGATTTCATTGCCCCAGTTAAAGTAAAGGTTGTGTCTGGTAGGAAGAAATCTCCATGGAGAAATGCACAAACAGTTCAATCTGCAAGACAACTCTGCCGTACGGCTGAACGAAAATGGCGTAAAACTCAACTTCACATTCATTGTGATATCTATAAAGAAAGGCTGCGTAACTATCACTCAACACAAAAACATGCAAGGGAGGCTTTCTTTGCAGATGTCATAAACAAAAACATTAACAACGCTCAAGCTTTATTTGCAACAGTTGACAGGCTCACAAACCCTCCGATGACGTTACCACCTGAATTCCAATCTAATGCTGCCTTTAACAAGTTTTCCAGCTTCTTTTCAGAGAAAATTAAAAAAATCAGAGGATTAATCGGCGCATCAACTATAAAGTCAGGACCAATGCTGTATCCAAACAAAACAAATACAGGAAAAATGACCCAATTTCAACTACTTAATTATAAAATCCTAGAAGAAATTATAAGCCAAATAAGCTCCAGTTCCTGCTGTCTGGATGTCCTACCCACACATTTCTTTAAGAAAGTCCTGCCTGTTATTGCTAATGATCTGATCCAAATAGTAAACTCATCACTCACATCAGGGGTTTTCCCCCAGGTTGTGAAAACAGCAGTTATCAAACCACTGATAAAAAAGAACAATCTGGACAAATCACTACTGCAGAATTACAGGCCGATCTCCAACCTCCCATTCATCAGCAAAGTTATTGAAAAAACTGTGTATAAACAATTAAATAGCTTCCTAACAATAACCAACCGCTTTGACTCCTTCCAATCTGGTTTTCGTGCTCACCACAGCACGGAGACTGCTCTTGTAAAAGTATTTAATGACATCCATATAAATACGGACTGTGGGAGAACCACAGTGCTGGTTCTGTTGGACCTCAGTGCAGCTTTTGACACTGTCGACCACAACATATTATTGAATCGACTGGAGAGTTGGGTCGGACTCTCTGGTTCAGTCCTCAACTGGTTTGAATCTTACATTAAAAATAGGGATTTCTTTGTTTCAATTGGAAACTTATCATCAAAGAGGTCAACGGTCACATGTGGGGTAGCCCAAGGTTCAATCCTAGGACCCGTCTTATTCAATATTTATTTGCTCCCACTAGCTCAGGTTATAACAGAAAATAATATTAGCTACCATAACTATGCAGATGATACTCAGTTCTACATTACGATGTCACCAGGTGACTCTGAACCCATCTAATCACTGAATAAATGTTTAGAACAGATGAATGTGTGGATGTGTCAAAACTTTCTCCAGCTGAACAGAAACAAAACTGAAGTTATTATTTTTGGACCTAAAGAGGAACGATCTAGAGTCAATGCACAGCTTCAGTTATTAAAACTAAAAACTAGCAATCAGGCCCGAACCTGGGAGTAGTGATGACCTCTGACCTGAACCTTCAGAGCCACATAAAGACAGTTACAAAGTCGGCCTTCTATCACCTGAAGAACATCTCCAGGATTAGAGGATTAATGTCTCAGCCAGATCTAGAGAAACTCATCCATGCGTTTATCTTTAGTCGCATTGATTACTGCAACAGCGTCTTCACAGGCCTGTCCAACAAATCAATCAAACTGCTGCAGCTGATCCAGAATGCTGCTGCTCGCGTTCTCACTAAAACCAGGAAGATAGAGCACATAACACCAGTTTTAAAGTCCCTCCACTGGCTCCCTGTAGCTCAAAGAATAGACTTCAAAATACTGTTGTTAGTTTATAAATCACTGAACGGTTTAGCACCACAATATATAAAAGATCTGCTGTTGTATCAACCTTCCAGACCCCTCAGGTCTTCTGGTTCTGGTCTGCTCTGCATCCCCAGAACCAGAACCAAACGAGGAGAAGCAGCTTTCAGCATCTATGCACCAAAGATTTGGAACAAACTTCCAGAAAACTGTAAAACAGCTGAAACACTGAGTTCCTTTAAATCACAACTAAAAACTCACCTGTTTAGAGTTGGATTTGAAACTTAATCAATTAAAAATTTAATGATGGAACTTGACTTAATGTCGTCTTTAAAAAGTGGCGAGTGACTGAGGATAATTGCGCGTAGTGAAAACCCTGTATATTCTAGACTTTAACAGGTAAAAATAATGCACAAAATCCGTGAAGGACGGCGAAGTCCTAGCGCAAAATTTCGTGTAAAAATGTACGGAGCCTGGTGCTGCAAGGTTTGAGACCTTGTCCTGTTGTGGGCAACGGGGCCTGGCTAATACCCGTGGTAAAACGGACGGCGGAGTCCGGCGAAAACAGGCGCTTAAATTCCGTGACGTGACAGAGAAAGGGATAAGTAAAAATTAGCCAATAGACAGTCTAACATCAAACGACTGGAAATATGTCAAAGATCAGGATCTGCACAAAGTAAAACATTTAGATAAATGGATGACAAGTTATAAATTTGACAGCCGTCTAAATTAATGTTTTGATTGTTTATTCTATGTTACATGACTTTGTGTTTTTATGTTTGTTATGATGTAAAGCACTTTGAAATGCCTTGCTGCTGAAATGTGCTATACAAATAAAATTTGATTGATTGATTGATTGATTGATTGATTGATTGATTGATTGATTGATTGATTGATTGATTGAACTTATAGTCCGGAAAATATGGTAAATAATTCATAGAACAACTTTTAAATTTTATTGTGTTTAATTTTGAGACTGGCATATTTTATCACATCTCAAAAAGCTCCATATTGTCAACGTGTATGAACAACTTCAGCACATGATGTTGATTCACTTGATTCTTTCCCTAATATTATTGGAAATAATAGTGTGTTACCTGTGATTTTGCTAAAAGACAATATTTTTCTTAACAAATGTTTTGTTCATCCTACAAAGGTGAGGTTTATATTTACCATCTCTGTGGAGGCATCTCGGTTCGCGCTCCTATCAGAATTATTATTATGCAGACTCGTTCTTTAGTTTTCGAACAAGAACAGCCTGTTTGGTGTTCCGAAGCATCTCATTGAGAGTTAAATCCAGACTTTAACTAGGTTACTCAAAACCTGTTTTTTTTTTGTAACCACATTTTAGGTAAGATCGCTGGTTTGTTTTGGATTGTTGTTTTGCTGCATGACCTCAAGTGGACTTGAGCCTAAGGTCACAAACTGATAACTGGACTTTCTCCTTTAAGCTTTTCTGGAAGGAAGGAGGATTTGTTGTTCTGTCATTAACAGTATTTTGTCCAGACCAGCACACAACCACAACCATGTTTGAATGTAGGTATGGTGGATGAATTGGTGCCCAGTCTATTTCCTGTTGTTGAATTAAAAACAGGTGAGGCCTGCTTTTCACTGATATTCAAATTTCTTCGATGATCTGAAACATTTAAGTGTTGGAGAAAAAAAGCAAAAACAAAAGGAACCTGTAAGGCTGGAAATACTTAGAATACTAGAAATGTATGTTTTTAGTATATCCATTATGGATGTATCTTTGGAAACATCCATTTCAGATTTTTGTGTGTATTCCTATTGCTTGTGTTGGTTATAGTTATGCAGATTTCAGAAGACTGTTTACTTTGAGCCTCCAGGAACATAACCAAAAAGTGAACATTTCAGCCTGTTAACAATCCTAACAAAGAAGCTTAAGACTACTATTTCAATACATATAAATACAGAGTATGTCGCTTGACTGGAACCCATTGGAACTGCTTGATTTCAGAGCAGCGTAGCCCCTCAGGGGTAAAGCTGTCTGCAGAAACCTTATGCTGCCGTTCATGTCCAGTACATGTACAAATACTCTCTGTTTTCGAGCATTGCTGCTTGGTTCAGATCACCTGCCGGATCTGTTTTTAGCGTGTCCACATGTTGGACGCACTAATGTTGGATTTAAAAGCACGTTTTTACTGAGAGGCTCTCATTGGGTTGTGCCCTTAGTCCATCAACCCAATGAGATCATGGCAAACAAAATAATTTAAAATGTAGGCCAATAATGTTTGTTTGTGTTCTTTGATTATTTTTTTGTGGGTTCTTTTTTGCGGGCCTGATTCATTTGTTTATGTTTTTTTCATGAATGCTTCATGATTGAAGATAACTTTTCTTAAAAGGGACTCATTTTCAGTTGAAACATTTTTTTTTTCATTTTAAAACTTCAACATAATATTAAAAAAAGCCAGTCTGTTTATCAAAATAAATTTTGAAATGCTAATAGCAAAAATAGTCATAGTTTAAATGAATGCACGCCAACATGCTCAGACAAATAACGCTTTCGTTCCAGGGCATCGATCGGATCTATGAATTGGAAAATGTTTGGGGAAAAAAAACGCCTGTACATTGAGTAATGCTGCTCCAAAGATGCATCATTGTTAAAAAAAAAAAAAAAATTATGTTGTTCCAGAAACACTCCAAAACATGTTGTTTTACATTGAATTTGTTGAATGAGTTTTAATTTGAAAATATAATTAACTCCTGAATTATTTATAGCTCTGGCAGATGTAGACCTAAAGATATCTATTTGCTTTTTACCAACACGTTTCTTCTGACTAAAAGTAATATTAATGATTTTGGAGCAGCTCAGGTGGAGTACCAGTTTGAATCCTATTCTATGTACTGTGGAGGGAGCTAAAGATTAGGGTGATGGCAAGGAAGCCTCCCAACCTTAAAGACTTTGAGCACCAGAGAGATAAACCATCTAAATGCAAGTGGAACCAATGCTGTTGATAATTTTTTCTAATATATTATGCATTAAAACGCTGCTTGTCCACCATATGCTTTGGTTATTTGGATGGAGAATGTAGATATTCATTGTTTATCTACATTTGGAATTCCTTACATAGCCTGATGGTTTTTTTTTTTTTTGCGGCTTAATCCCTATTGTCCTATTTGCTTTGCGAACCAGATGCTGAAAGTGGTGCCGACATGCAATGGCATGTGTTGCAGAGTATTTTGAGCTATAAACTAGCATGCTTCGTTACTTCACACCCCAGATCATAGTTTCGCTTTTGCTTGGTTATTGTAATTTGGTAAAGCCTCGTTCTTCTCATTGTTCCGTGACGTGATCACCATTCAGCAGTTGCAACACTCACACGACAGAGCTGCACCTGACCGCAGGGCCATTCATTTATCTCCACTGGTTTCCCATTGATGCCTTGCCTTATGACTGAGGCCCGAAGGAATCTCCACCCAGGGGACCTTTCAACAACAAACGCAGCCAGCTACAACAGCAAGCTGCTTCTCTGAATGAACAACAATGTCTTTCCAGCAGTGTGTGTGTGAGAGAGACTGTACTGTATGTGTGTGTGAGTTTAGTCAAACACCACTGGCTAGTAGCAGCAGAGTGACCAAAGCCCTTTAATGACAGCTAGGGGCTGGAAGAAGACATTTTTAGACTTGTCTTTAAGAACTGAGGTGTCCACGTGTAAAGTGCCTGGGGCTGCTTTCACACCACTTCAACTTTCCCATATTCATCCAACTACAACCTAGATAATGACTGAGATTTTATGGGTTACACAAATAAAGCGTAGTTTATAATTATGACGGGAAGAGAAGAAATACATTGTTCTTGTAAGATTTTACAAATAAACCACCTTCCTTTGCTTTTACACCTGTAGGTTTTCTGTGCTACAGCTCTACCAGCTTTGCGTATTTAAACTGAAATTGCGGCCATTCTTATTTGAAAAACTGCGTAAGTTCAAGTCTAAGTGGGTGGAAAACCACTGTGGATGTTGGTTTTCAAGTCTTGCCACATATTCACAATTGGATTTAGGTTTGATTTGATCTAAGCCGGTCCATCGTAGCTGTGGATGTTTCAGATTGCTGGACGGCGAATCTCGACTCTTCTATCAACTTGTTTTGCAGTCTCTAACAACGGGCTCTTTTCCTGGTTTGTCCTGTATTTTATTTATGTGTGCATTTCATTAATTTACAGTTTGAAATGAACATGTCACATGTTGAGATGAACAAAGGTTTTGAATGGAAAGCAGTAGTTGGATGAAAAAAAAATCTTATATAGTCTATCCCATCTCACAAAAGTCAATTCACTATACATTAAGCAACAGTAAAACAGCTATCCGTATAGACACATTTTTTAAACACAAAACAGGCAATGTTTAGAAAATAATAAAATAATAATAAAAGAAAAAAAGATATATGTTTAACGATACATAAACATATGTCATTAAACATAATTATGAGACCTTGATAGAATATATTTTTAAAAGTAAAAATGTATCTACTCTTTGGTTTCTTCAGACAGATTTGTTCCAGAAATGCAATGTTTCATTTGTTTAGTTGCACAAGCTTCTTCGCCACCTTGAAGTAGCTTGAGCTGCACACTTCCCTTTATTAGATGACAGACTGAACTGTGTCTCAGTGAGATGTCAAAGCTCAGGATATTGTTTTATAACCTGACTGCTTTAAACATCTTCGCATCTTCCTCCCTGACCTGAACGCTGTCCACATTGGAGTTATGCTATGGAGTTATGATGTGCAACATTTGTTCTGTGCCACATATCGCATTCAGTTAAAAAGTTCATTGATGTCTGACAGGACCATTTTCTACATGATTGCTGTGTCTCACATAACTTGTAAAAAAACCCAAAAACAAATTAACTTCTTTTGGTTTTCGTCTTGCCGCTCTTCCATGCAAGTCGGATTTGCAAAGTCCATGACTAAGAATTGGCCTATTGACAGACTCCTCCAACTGAGCTGTGGCTCTCTGCAGCTCTTCCAGCATTCCCACGTGGCTCTTTGCTGCTTCTCTGAAGAATGCTCTCCCTGTCCAACTCAGTTAGTCAGTGGATTGAACAGCACTCTGCGAGATGCTAAAAGCTTTAAAAACTGCTTTATGACTTAACCTTCCTTAAACATGGACTTACACTGTAAGAATTGCCTTCACAGAAGAGCTGTTTTTATAAGATTAAATAACTGAATTTTTCTGACTTTAAGTCGCTGTGGAGTACAAGTCGCATTAGACAAAAAATGCGACATCAAAGAAGAAAAACACGTGAGAATCAAAGGAGTCTAAGTTGTATTTAATTTGGAATGGTTTAGAACTTTGTGTTAATGATATATTGTGGTGACACATTGTGTCACCTCACATTGTTGGTATCAAATTTGATTTGAAAGTCTGCTGGCAAATTTTGATGCACTGATATCCGTGTGTTACATCAGGTGATCAGGAACAGCTGTGCTCTGCTGGCAAAGTGTGCAGCAGCGCAGAGCAGAGACACATGTAGTACACCTAGGGTGATAGAGAGGCAGTTGCATTGCATGAAGCGGGAACACCGTCTGCAGAGTCATTAATGTTCATCTTCTTGGTAACTACCAAGGTGTGGAAACGTAGCTGCTCTGTTCACAAACCACAACAGGTGTCTAGAAGTTTCAAAAGGTAGCACCATCAGATAGACATGGCTATCTAGATTCGCTAGAGCAGGAAAATCTGACAAGGTAGCACAGATCACCAGAACATCAGAAACATGGGCTTAAAGTAACCAATCTGTACAGTTAGTCCTCCACCTCTGGCCTGCTTTTCAGCCCGCGATTAGGTTTCCTCGCCGCTGCAGACAATAATGTTTAATCCTGGGTTCAAGTCCATAAAGCACGAGTCAAAAAAATGCATCATAAAGAGAAAAAAAGCCCCATATAAGTCTCAGGACCTGAAACTATGAAAAAAAGTGAGATGTTGCAATTGGTTGCATCATCTTTTACTTAGGCGTGTCACAGTGAAGGGTGCTTAGTGCAAAGTCAAGCTTTACTTTTCAGATTTTTAATTAGAAATAAAATGTTGAAAACTTTCATTGACTTTCCTCCTTTCACCGCAGAAATGTGAAATCCCCACCAGATACATTAAAGTTTGTTGTAGTAATGTAGGCAAAGTGTGACAACATTCAAAAGGCTTCAGTACTTTTGCAGTCACACTTAAGATTAAGCCAGGCAAGTCTAAGTACACACGGCCAGTACAGCGAAACTGGGAATGGCTCATTAAATCAGTTATGATATAATGTTGCAGTGCAGTCATCCAGGATTGATAACTTGTCAACTGGTGAGAGAAGATGGTACAGGATTAATTCAGAGTATTTTAATGGTCTGCAGTAAAAATCATTGTAAAATCTAGCAGCGTCAAGAAGACTTTTTTTTCCTAGATGCTGTCCACAGGGGTTGGTTGTTATGCAACATCCTTCACACCATCTAAGCTTTCAAAAGAAGTCCATTTTCTATTGATAATGGCAGAGCCAAGTTAAAGGCACTCGCTTGTCTGTCCCTTAGAACGAGATTGCGCAAGTGCCACAATGGTGTCCCATTTAAAGAGGGACGCCACTGGGCCTTCTATTAATGGCACTAAGGCTTGCTCTGCTCTGGAAGGAAAAATGTGACAAGATCTGCACCACAATCAATGTTGAAAGGATGAAAAAACTAGCCAGAAAAAAGTTACCTGTTTTTGAGGATTGTATACAAGCAAGCAAGCTGAGGGATAAAGTATGTAATTTACTGCCTGATCAACTAGACCACATTTAATAAAATTTTTTCGATTTTCGAAGCAGGACAGATGCAACAAGTTGAGCCTGGGATCAATTCTCATGTCTTTTCTGGTTTTGCATATATCACTTTTTTGTGATTTTCACATATTCAAAGCAGGTTTTTAGTCTACAAAACTAAAAACCTGCGTTGGTGGCATTATTTGTGCCACCAACTTTAGCGCACAGTGTTGAGTCTGACATTGATCTGAGAGCATTTATCTGTGTGAACGAACGATAAGTTGAGGTGTGTGTGTGTGTGTATAGGTCCCCCACACGCTCGCTCAGCAGCATTCTGGCACATGCTCTCTGACCACTCCTGGCCTGCCAGACGCCTGTCAAACTTGAGATGTCTACTCTGCTGTTTGCGCTAGGCTGTTTGAGTGCGCAGAAAAAAAAGTCTTCCCTGCCCTGTGCGCGCTCAGTCAGCGCTCAGGGCAAGAAGTTGGGTCCTGGACAAATTTGAGATTGAGGGATAGTCGAATTCACCTTGGTACATTGCAAAAATCAAAGTTTTGTCCTTTAAAAAGCATCCTCTTTTATTACTCCCTTTTAGAGCAGATTCCAAGTGCTTTCCTGATGTCTGCAATACGTGGTTTTATCTGTTATTTGCCTTTTGCTTCTAGTTTCCATGTGTGAAAATTTTAGCACCACAGTGAAGTGTCTTAATTGAGGTTAGCAAAGCATCTCCAGTGGAGCAACTGCATTAGCCCCACTGTGCATCTAATAATGGATGGCTTATTTCCTTATTTACCTAAATGTTGTATAATAACCCTCTCGGGAGTTACTTTATCTGTATCATCTCTATTACTGGAGTATAAAATTGTACACAAACACACACAGACAGACGCATGTCTCCAGATATTACATCTCAAACCTTAGAATTATGTCACCGTGGGGTGAACTCAGATTCTGTTCACGAAAGCGGGGGCTATAAATCCTTGGTGTGTTACCAGCATCAGGGTAAAGTTTTTATCCGTGTCAGTGGAAAAATGGGTCAGAAACTCTGATCCTTTTTTTCCACTAGAGGTAGATTTACGAGAGACCGATCATCTTGTTGGTTCCCATCACCCTAACATTGCACTATATTTGTCAGTGCTTAAATAGTAGGAAAAATAGGGGGAGAGTTAAAGCCGGGAAGGGGAGGGGTGTTGCAGTGATGAATGTCTACAACAGATATTGACCTCTCATACTCCCACCCCGATTTTCTAAGTCTTACTTGACTATTTATAGAAGGCACAACTGCGCTATGGAAAAACATGACAAAGCTGCATTCCATAAATAAATCTGGGAACGGTGGAAAAGAGCGCATGGGTTTGTCTCTGAAGGCCTGAATGGAGGTTCTCAGGCTTTCCTTCAGCATATGATGGATGGATTGATGGCTGAACAAAATATGTTTTCAATGAGGATGTATTACATAAAATTGACTTTTCTTTTTTTTTTAGTTGTACATCATGTTATAATGTTAATTCCTCATCAAAATCATACCTGGAGTGTTATTTTGATTCTTTCATGCATGTTTCAGAAATTCTTGAATTTTCCAAGGCAGCCATTCAGGGATGCCTCAACGCTCTCTTTGACAAACCGTTGTCTATTTACACAAAGCTCCTCCCCGGAGCTGCAGTCTCCAAGCTGACCTTTCGCCTCACAGAACACTCCTCCCCCACGCCTTCCCCATTAAGCTCCTTCAGACTAGCGGCAGCAGGAATTAGCAAACGCATAGTTTAACTGGAAGTCTGTTCAACTCCTCATACAAAAGATTTCCCAGTTCAATGTTCCTAAGAATGATTGTTAATGGTATGATGGAGGAGTTTTGCTTTGATGACTTGCCAAAGGCAGAGTGTCAGAAAGAGCAGGAGCTTTTTAAAGAGACAGAGGCCCAATTTCAAGGCGTCAAATTGTGAAGTCAAATTTCCTTTGACTATTGACTATTTTTGATACATACAATTTTTTTTAATAACGACTGAAAATAATGTAGTTATAAAATGGCTTTACGTGCCTGGAAAATAAATAATGCCTCCCCTTTAAAAATGTCTTCCAAATCTCGTGCTGACAGCTCAACTTTCCCAGAGGAGGAAGTTTACGGATCGTAGCATCCTGTTGACCACCAGTGGGATTATTTTTTCTTTTTTCTGGCATGTTTGGGTCAACCATTTGGTTAAATACCCAATGTTTTTGCTGTAGCAAGCTCTTCCTCTGGCCCTGATAAACTGGTTGTTTCTCAGCACCACTGCTGAGCCGAGCCAGCTGATTAAATGCATCATCAGAGCATCACTTCCTGCCATGGAGGACATCTACGGGAAGCGATATCTAAAAAGGACTGGGAGAATCATCAAAGACTCCAGTCACCCAGCACACAAACTCTTCACCTTACTGCCCTCTGGGAGGTGCTACAGACTACGGACTAGGACCACCAGGTACCGGAACGGTTTCTTCCCCACAGCTGTTACACTGCTGAACTCCAGCAACGATGACTTTTATTCTCACATACACAACAACACATGGACTGATAGACCACTTATTTACCTGCATTTTTAGCTATTAGTCATTACTTTATGTACTGTATAGCTATTCTGCTCATAATATGTACACTTATAGCCTGTATAAACGTATACCGTTTTAGCATATTTAAAAAAATAAAAAATAAAAACTTCAATGTACATTTGTAATATATTTTTTATTTTCTTGTTAAGTACTTCTGGATGGATGCAAACTGCATTCTGTTGCTTTGTACTGGTGAATAAAGTTAAATTTTACTCTATTCTATTCTAAAATACTGCTTTCACCCGGAACTGGGGGGCGGGCTTATGGAGACCAACAACCAATCAAAATGTTGTGAGCGCCATGTTGAAAAGCGCAGTGTTTGTCTCATATTAATCAGGCTAATATGAGACAAACAAAGTAAAACACATTAGCATTTGGTTAACCTGTGAAGCTGATTGCCTCTGATCTCCCTGCTGTTTATTTTAATATCAGCGGTCGCTGAGTTTAGGCAGGGCTGTGTCAAGCTGATATATTGTCTGCCAACCCAGAAACGCCATTTCAGACTCGGCATTCAAACACAGTCAACGATGACGTCACTGGGTGGAAATAAACGGGCGTTCAACTCCCATTTTCCAACACTGCTGGTGCTTTGGTGGAAAAGTCCCAAACTTGGTTCTAGAACCAGTGCTTCACTATTTCTGAAAGAAAATAGTTTGTATTTTCACAACCAGAAAGACATTTTGGTGTTTTGTTTTTTTTTATTAGTAAATTAAAGTGCCAGCTTTTCCAGCTACTGTTTGGTCGTCCCTCTGTTGTTGCATAAGGTCACAGTTCATGGAGACAGTGTCTGTTTCCAGCAGTCAGAGGAAGGAAACACACTTGATAGGTCAGCAGTCAGTCACAGAGAAAACATATTAAATTTCTCATATTTTTTGGTTTATTTTTTTTACAATCTTCCTGCATGGAAATTTCTATCGTAAATCACGGAGTCTTAGAGATTTATATTGTACAAAAATAGATTTATTTCCATAATAATAGCGTTGACATTTCAGCTAAAAAATTTAATTGGATGTTGTCTCTTACAGAATCAGTATCGCTCCTATTCGTAATTTTGCCAAGCAGTTCAGTGGCCATTAGCTGATTAAATGTGCATAACTTGTAGTTGTAAACACTAGAATAAAAAAGAAAATTCAAAAACAGGATGGATTTATTAGGTTTAGCAGACAGCTGCTTACTTTCTCAGAACCAACTTCTCCTGGACAAGACAACCCAGTTGACTTAGGAAAATATCTACATCGATTCAACCAGGTCTTCTTTTGTAAAACATGCATACATATTTATTATTAGTTTTTTTCTTCTTAAAAATAATTCTTTTTATTTTGCACAGAATGCATTTTAAGGGTTTGTACGTTGAGAGCTGAAACTGAAACTGCAGTCACATTCCTTGTCAGTATGCAGGACGCTGGCCAATGAAGCTCCGTCTGATACTGACTTTGTTTCTAAATCTCGTCTTCTGACTCGGCATGAAGAGCTTGGCTCTGAGATTACTCAGCATTTACCACATCTCATTTACATTTGTACAACTATTACATAACAAAATCACCGACAGGATGCAGCATACCCCTGCATGGTCTGCTAAGGCTTGCATTGAAACACAGCATTGCAAATCAATCTAACACTCTAAACGTTAGAACTGATCATTATTTAATCACAAATTGTTTTTTTTTTTTAAATAATTCACTTTGAAGAGTATTTTTGACCCATATGAACGTGCATCTAAATAAACAGCAGCGAAGGATGTGCATGTGAGCAGTTTGACCCCTCCAACGTTGCCTCTGGCTAAGCCTACAGGCAAAAAGGTTCGAGAGAAATGATACTTTCTGTGAGAAAGTATCATTTTGAGGACAGATGAAATTAAAACAGAAAACATTTGAGAAAGTTTTGAATGCTCAACAAATCTGCAAAACGTCCATCCATGTGACACACCTGCCTAACCTTTACAGATTTAATATTCTAATATTAGATTTTATTTTTTATTTTTTTTACTGTAAGTGGAAAAAAAGTCTTAATTACCAGAATTAAAGGATGGAAAACAAATAATCTATATAATGTGATCTAATTTATTGAATACTGTGAAACTTGTAGAACTTGTTACAGGTGCAATGATTTAACATTTTCAGAATTAAAACTTTTCACAGAGTAACAAAAGTATAGAAAGCTAATATTAGCTGGTTATTAGTCAGGCTGTCTGCTCGGGTAAAGCTTGCAGGCAGCTACTCAACAGACATGCAGCCAGTTACCTTAACAAGGGCGCAATTACTGGAACTCCCTCGGTTTCCTGTGTGCATTTTTGGTAATAGAAACATTTAAGATACAGCTGAATTTGTCTTGAATCTGTTTTTGTAGGCGGGCGAGAAATAGCACACAGCAACAGGTGTGGGAGGGGCAGGGCTGTGGGACAGGGCTCCACAGAGGCTTTGATGACTGCATTGATGACTTTAAAACACAATGTTATTGGGGAAGATCTTGATGGTTTTTGAAAATGTAACTCCTTTTTAAGCTTGCTACGTCTTAATAACGGTAACCAGCCCAAGCCTCGCTGCATCTTGATGTTGTTTCACTTGGGTCACATATGATACTCAGAGTAGAACTTCACGTCATTTTGAGGCTGGAAATATAATTTTTTTCACATTTCCTCAATACATAAATGTTAGCATTCTGTGGTTAGTGGTTATCTCCTTTGTGAGTCACATACACTTACTACAACTGTGACTTTGTCGATTGATTGATTGATTTTGATAGTTGGACTGCAGACCTTTAGGTTATTTTACGAGGGTTGATTTTCTAGTCAGAGTTTAAAAGAAGTAACTCAACTCTGAGAACTGAACCTCTTTCTGTTGTTGGGCCTGTACATCAAACTGAAAAAAAACATTCTCTACATGTGACTAAAACACTGGTGACATAACTACTACTTACAGAGCTGCTCTACAAATAAGCCATTTATTGACCTAAATGTAGTATTTTATCTTGGTTCCTTAATGTATGAAACTGAAAGCGGACTGACCCTTGGCCCTGTTGTGCTCTGGACGACCCAGCATGCATTCAGCCTCAGCCCAGCTAGACAGCCCAGATGTCAGTGGTGGGTTATAGGACCCTAGACGACTGGTCTTCACATGGACACACTTTGCCTGAGGCCACTGGCAAGTTCCAAGCTCCAGACGCTCAGCCTCCACTGTGTATCTCCGGTCCTTCACAAAAACCCACTGCCTCTGCAGCAGCTGGGAAGCTAGGAGGGGAAAAAAAAACAGCATGTTTTTATATTTTAAGATTTTCATCATGGTAGGGAAGCTGCGTTTTACATTTTTCTTGTTGGCACCATGTTGTTTAGTCTTTGTAGAAAACTGGGAAGTATGTGCCCCTCGTGGTGAAAAATATAAAAGTAGTGCTACTGGGCTAAAATGTTTGAATGCTTTACTTGAGATAGGGGTACTTGAGGTTATTATTGGTAACTTTGCAGGCTTTTAACTACATTTTAAAAATTCAGTTTAGATCTGAGATATATTTTTAAACATATGCAGTTAAATCTCCATAAAGGATATCACAGAAATCTTGATTTACTTATCCAATTGAGAAGTACTTTTAGTTCTTTAAAAGTTACTTATTTCAGTAATTAAAAGTACCTCCCTGTACTGTACAGTATATGTACTTATAGCTTGCTCTGGGCTCCTTTTACATAAATTATTTGATCAATGTATCATGGAGGAGATCAGCCTGTAGGAATGAAAACTCAGATTGCTTTAATTGTTTCCTTCAGCTCATCTGCACTGTTGGGTCTGGTATCAATCATCTTTCTCTTGACAATACTCCATAGATTACCTATGGGATTCAAGTCAGTTCTAGTCTGATGGTCAGTCTAGTATGGTCTTCTTTTTTGTAAGTTAATTTTCATGACCTGTAAAAATGCACAGAAATAAGAATTAGAAATAGTTGAAACCAGATTAAACCAGCTGAAAGAGCATCTGAAAGAAACATACAACCCCAATTTAAGTTTGAAAATGCACCCAGAGGCAAAGACTCAAACTCTTGGAGAAATGTCCTGTGGTCTGATGGTCCTAAGACTGAAGTGTTAACAACTCCTTTCCAACAGTGATGTATGGCTGTGACGGGATGCTGCAGGAGTGACTGGTGCACTCCACATGAGGAAAGGACATTATATGGAAATGTTAAAGCAACATCTAAAGACAAGAAATGTGTCTTCCAAATGGACAATGATAGTATGCTTACTTCTAATTTTTTTTTTTTTTTTTTTTTTACAAAAGCGGCTTGAGGACAATAAAGTCAATATTTTGATGTGGCTAACGCAGAATGACTTTGGATTTTCTCTCTGCGGACAGTCCAGAGCCCCAACTATCAGGTTAAGTGGTGTGTAGGGTATGTGTTTTTGCATATTTGGGCTTTGTGTTACCAAAGAAAGTTCCTCTGGACCAATGGAGAAAGGCCTTCTTTGGTCAGGTATAGTGAATCAATGGCTATATGTTTTTTCAATCAAAAATAATATGGCATTATTGAATCATGATAATAAAATCAAACACATTTAAGATAATTTAACTGATTCTATTCAATAACCGGTGCTACTATTGTTAGTGCTGCTTAAATAATGCATTGCCATAATAATAATAATTTAGGTGATTTAACAATCCTATTTACAATATTTATGTCAGTCACATAGTTGGCTTTCTGTTATATTGTCCTGTTAGATAAGATATAAGTCTTCAATGCCATCAACAGAACCTCAAATATTTGCTTTGTTGGTTTCCTTCCATTAAAATATGTCAAGTAATTTTTAACTATAATTATATTTTTTGGAACTCTTATGCACTGAGATACATTTTCCTTTGCACCATCACCACCAGCAGCAACCTGAACCACTGACACAGCACAGGATAGATCTGTGTTTTGATGTTGTTTGCTCTAAATTATGACTCTACCATCTGAATGTTGCAGTTTAAATTGACCGGTGAATGTTTTTCTAATCTGTCATCGTTAAACTTTGATGAGTTTGTAGCCTCGGTTCACTGCACTTTGATGACAGGAGAAGCGGTGCACGAGTGTGGCATTCTGCCACTTTCAGGCTCTGTGTGCTCATACGGGTCATGCTGCGTACGTTGTGTGTAACATGCAGTTCAGTGAGTTAACAAGGTCTTTTTGTTTCCATATCTGCCGCACACTGGATATTTTCTCCTTTTTGAAATATTTTACGAGATGGTTGGGTGTAATCAATCAATCAATCAATCAATCAATCAATCAATCAATCAATCAATCAATCAATCAATCAATCAATCAATCAAATTTTATTTGTATAGAACATTTCAGCAGCAAGGCATTTCAAAGTGCTTTACATCCTAACAAACACAAAACACAAAGTCATGCAACATAGACTCAACAATCAAAACATGGCATTAAGTCAGATGCCATCATAGAATATGTAATTGATTACATTTCAAATACAACTCTAAACAGATGGGTTTTAAGTCGAGATTTTTAAGAAAGTCAGTGTTTCAGTTGTTTTACAGTTTTCTGTAAGATTGTTCCAGATTTGTGGTGCATTGAAGCTGAATGCTGCTTCTCCTCATTTGGTTCTGGTTCTAAGGATGCAGAGCAGAACCAGAACCAGAAGACCTGAGGGGTCTGGAAGGTTGATACAACAACAGCAGGTCTTTAATGTATTGTGGTGCTGAGCTGTTCAGTGATTTATAAACTAACAACTATTTTAAAGTCTATTTTTTCAGCTGCAGGGAGCCAGAGTAGAGACTGTAAAACTGGTGTTATGTGCTCTATCTTCCTGGTTTTAGTGAGAACGCGAGCAGCAGCGTTCTGGATCAGCTGCAGCTGTTTGATTGATTTGTTGGACAGACCTGTGAAGACGCTGTTGCAGTAATCAATGCGACTAAAGATAAACGCATGGATGAGTTTCTCTAGATCTTGTAGAGATATAAGTCCTCTAATCTTGGAGATGTGCATCCCAGAAGATCATCAGTTTCTGAAACAGTCAAACCAGCCCGTCTGGCAGCAATAACCAGCAATAATAATAATAAAGTCTATTAAAAATCCCCTTTGATAACATTGACTTACTGCCATGTAATGTGCTATTTATTACGCGTACCTCATAAAGGGGCGAGTAGTAGTGAGCATATGTGCCCATAAATACAAATTCTGAATGTACCGGATCTGCTGCAGAGATCTGTGGGCAAGAACCAAGCCACACTGCCTTTCATGGAGGCTTGGTATGGTGCAAGCTATTCACTCCGACATATCTCTGGATAAATATGGAGTCCTGTGACTTCCAGCAGAAAACATTCTGTGTATAATTTTTCCTTTGCCCTCTGTTCCATGGAGAAATTTCTTTCCCTTTACATCGCAGCTCGTGGGACAGACTCTAAAATAAACAGTTAAACTTTGCATAAACATGCTTTTTCTGTGGTATTTTCACAGACTGTCTTTCTTTTCATTTTGATGCTGTCTGTGTTATTCTTATTTTAAAGTGATGACCTTTGGTGCTTCCAATTAAGCTCTTCAAAGTTGGTAGGGAAAGAAAGAGGAAAGAGACAGGTCAGCTGTGTGTGTGTGAGAATGTGTGTTGTCACGATTGCTTGAAGAGCAAAGATTTTCTTGGGTATTCCATGCTTTATAGCTGGCTTATCTAAAAGTCAGAGGTCAGCGCTTATGTTCCAGGTGAGGCTAAGGTTTTCAGCTTCTGATAAAGCCGGATGAAAACGTCATGTTCTCCCACTGGTACTCAACAGGTTGCCAGGTTTAGTTGAAGTAGCCTGCTGTGTTTCTGATGAGTTCAGTTCATTTGTTTTTCTATAGATTGAAAACCATGTATTTTAAAAAATGTAATAATAGGTTTGGATGCCTGGATAGAAAGGATTTCTTGATCACAGATAAAGTAAAAACTTCATAGAGAAATAGGTCTCAGAGTTTACATATTAGCTTTGCAATATTTAACTCTTGAGTATTTGTCTATTCTATTTGTAGTTCATTTCAGTTGTCTGTAAAATCCCATGTTACATATTCAAACAAGTCAAACCACTTATTATATACACTGAGTAGATTAATTTAGATGACAAGTTTCTGAAATCTTCTTGTCAACTCTGATCTTAATTTTGTCCAGAGATTTTCAATTAAATTTAGATTTACTGGGTCATTCTAACAACTTTATTTTCAGCAACCAGATAGAAGGCAACAAACTCACATTTTAGCCATTTTTTTTTAAATTTTATTTTATTTTATTGGCTTTTTCTGCTTCATTTCATCTCCCTTTCTTTATTTGTTCGTTACCCCAAAGTCATTTTAAGTTATGAAGCAAAACCTACTACATGGATTATCTGTTTTGATTTCATTTAGGGATGCACAGATATGAAAACGTGGGCCGATATAAATATTGCTCATATGTCCGATAACCTATATTTATCGATATTGCATATGTTACATATATTTCACTGCCCTTTTGACGCAATGAAAGATAAGACCACACAGTCAACTTCCCTGTTACTTTTCCGGTTTAGTTAAACTTCCCACAATGCTGTGCTGCATCACTATCACTGGCACATAACCAAACAAATACCAATTAACCAATCTCCTCCTCTATCCCTCCAGAAAGAAATATCAACAAGATGGAAGCAAATAATAAAACTAATATCAGCTGATGCTGATATTAGTGCCTAAAACTTTTTTTAAGAGTGGATTACTTAACTTGTTATGGCGATGTGGTGTAAGCTTTATGTCAGTAAGTTCGCTATACTTATAAACTTTTCAAAAAGAGTCAAATCTAATGTGCTCACAACTTAAAGTGTATGTAAATAAACCACATCAACAATCACAATTGCAATTGCTCCATTCGCTGGGATATGAAACAACCAGTGAATCAAAATGCTCCACCAAGCAGTAAATATGACTGAATAAACTGGTAGACTTTTAAGAGAAATGCAAGAGAACATAATAAAACAAAAATATTTCCCAACAGATGAATTCTTGTCTCTTGCAGGAGCAGGAAAAGCATAGCAGACCTCTTTCAACTAGCTGGCCAGCAGTGTGCAGCAGCAGGTGGGGAAGGGGTATTTTGCTTCATTTTCATTTATTAGTATATATTACATCTGTCCCCTGTTGAATATTATGCAGAATTTAAAATGCAGATACGAAACAGCACTACAGCAGCCACCAGAGCGCCAGACTTAAAATTGTGCCAATTAACTGATTTAAAAAACATTCTCAAATGTTCCGATGTGTTGGTGCCAACTCAGCAGAAAAGACGCAAAGTCACTTGTGGGAATATTGTGTCTCACTTTAATGCTGACAAAAGCTCTCTTTTATCAAGGGAACAGTTTGGCATATTTTTTGTTCTGAATTCAGATTCATCCTGGAACATGTGAGGTTGTCCATTTTGTTTCAGCATAGCTGACAGCCAAATAACTGCTCACATGTCAACATATTTTCCAGTATTCTCGGTATTTTTACTGCAATGTCACGAGTGTAAAATGGATAAAATTACGCAACAATACCAGATCCATCGCCATCAGAATTCGTTTTTATCTCTTTTTTATCTCAGTGATGTCCAGATTTTTGCCCTGGCAGCCAAAAATGACAAATTTAAACTATCAGCTGGCCACAAAATTCATTAAAGTAAAAACGCAAAAAAGTAGTTTTCTGTGATCTTCTACTCAACAATAAACATTTTTTAAATGAAATCTGTATATCAATAAAGCTATGGCAGACTTGTGCCTTATTAAAATAAAAATAATTTCCAATATGTTTAGGTGATCAATTGCTTTCTGTGTTGTTGGCCAAGTTTTCACCAATTTTGACTTGTAGCCAGGGGGGCTGAACAAAATCCTTTCAAGGACAACAAATGGCCCCCGGGCCACACTTTGGACACCCCTGTTGCTTCTTTGTGGAGCTTCAAAACTTATAATTTTCAGCCTAAGCATAGAACATTTTAATTGAGTTGGAGATTCTCGATCTAAACCCAGAAGAAATAAAAAGGTTTAAATGACAAATAGACATATCAATAACTAAATGACATTGGGTCTGTTGTTCATTCTAAAACAATCATCTTTCCGCAGCATGATTTGTGAACTTTTTATGCATTTTTTGTGATTTACCTGACCTTTGAACTAAAACCTGGAGCATCACCCTCTCAAATGCATCTTCTATGATAAACTACACTAATATACATTGTGTAGTGTAGTGTAGTGTGCTTCATGCCTATAATCAAATGTTGTTCTGCAGCTTTTCTACAAAAAAGTTTAGAGTATATTTCTAAGCAAATAAAATTAAAAAAAATAAATAAAGCAATCACGTCAGCCTATTTATGTTCAATCTCAAGTTTCTCACGTTTAAATGTTGAGTTCATTTAAACTCAAAATCAAGACAACTAAGCTGGACAGTGTTGTCTTGGGTACTAACTTTTATATTTGGTCATAATAAATTAGAATATTCATTTCAATGAGACTCATTTGTCAGGTTAAAAGTACTTTTAGTTTTCAGTTATTGAACATATATTTTTGTTAAACCCATATTTCTGTGTTAAACTATATAATTATGTTAACTACATAATTAAAAATAAAAGCTGAACTATATAAATGGTCAAATAATTAACAAAATGATTTTAAAAAGGAGAAATTTATCTTGTGTTTTAATATTTAACTGACATTTACATTTATCAATTATTTTTTCTGTTCACTTCCAAAAACTATATACTAAGCGCATATTACAAATGTTACTGTGTACAAAAAACAAAAAACACTTTGCATACATGTATGTCTTCAAGGTTTTCAGTTTAATTTATTACCACAAATCTTTTTTTAAAAAATGGAAAAATTTAGAAAAAAAGGGGTGATTGCATTGTTTTTCCCAGCCTGTCAGCCTAACGTCACACGTAGACGCGTTGCCGTGGAAACCAATAACAACAGCCCCGCGAGAGCAGAGCAAAGCATCAGGAATTAACACTAAAAAACACAAAAAAAATCACTAGAAAGTAGGTAAAAACACCAAAGTAACCGCCTGAACACTCGCCGTGGTTGATTAGCTAACTTAAACACCTGCATTCCTGGTTATCTGTCAGAAAAAGTGTGTAGTTCACCGTATTTTGTGTTAATTGAACCGAAATACTCCGAACTGCACAGCACGGGCACACGTTGATAAAAGTTAAGCTAGCACAGCTAACCTACTCTCCACTTTCTTATATATATATATATATATATATATATATATATATATATATATATATATATATATATATATATATTATTATTTTTTTTTAATTAACGCTTTTTACTGACCTGTTAAGTGATTCCCTTGGACCTTGTTTTCAATTAATATAAAAACTTTGCGTCCCTATTTCAGATTCTTTGCTTGCTTGTGTCGTTTTCGCGACACTGCGCCGACATTCCAACGGCAGTGAGTCACGTGACGTCCAATCCAGCACGTCACTGGATTTACCGTTAATGCCGTGAATTCAGCGTGCAGCTGCTGCCGAGTTACTGTCCGCACATGGATGCAGACACATAAAGAAAAAAGAAAGGAGCAGGAAACATTGGTGGGGACTTTCCCCGTCGGGCCAGAGTTGGTGGGGACATGCCCACACCAGTCCTTCAGAAAGTTATGCCTATGAAGTTCTGCGTGTGTTTTAGGAGCTCACCACTCTTATCGAAGACGATGTATAAGGAGGCTCTTTGTAGTTACATTAATTAATGTCTTCAGGGATCAATCTGAAAACATGTCTTCCATTTATTTATCACTTCCAGCATTCTCCCATTCAGGCCCGGTGGGCCCCACTGGGATGTCTACCAGTCGTGTTGTGGGGAGGCAGAGGGCTGCAGTGCGATAAAACTCTCACTAATCAGCATTAGTCCCTAATGCTGATTAATTAGCAGTGGTTCCATCCTGCGCCACTGCGGTCAGAGCGCCGGTCAGCTGAAGCAGCATCGACATCGCTGTATGTCTCTACGCAGGTGTCCAAATTTTGTTGCACAGTCAGGTGCATGTCAACCGGTCGTTCCTTGACAGTCTGCTCACGGAGGACCCCCTCACCCCATCACACACACCCTCACCCCACTACTCACCCACACACCCCACCACACACCCCCTCATCCCTCTACTCACCCCCTCACCCCACCACACACCCCTATACACACCCTCATCCCACCTCACACCCCTACACCCCACTACACACCCCCACACACCGCCTTATCCCACCACATACCCCCACACCCCGCCACTCCCTCGCCCGGACTGTTCCTGGAGCTCAGTGAGAATATCACCGGGGTGGAATGGAAACTTCATTTTGCGGGGGCTAATATTAGCCCGGGCCTCTGGAAAATTCCTTTTAAATGATCGCAAGCTGAGAAAAAAAAAGCAAAGAATTTGTTTAGTGTTTTGCCTGACAGTTACGCTGCAGTTTGGTGTTTCAGACGGTAGCGGCACGCGGGAGGACCCTGGGAACACAGATGTGATGTGATGAGATGTCGGATCTGTCTCTTTCTTTGCCTGAAGTTTTTAATATTTATACATGTTTTATATTTGTGATGCCTGACAGAACTGGCCATGCAACTTGATTGTCATGAGATTGTTTTTTGTTTGGTAATAAAAACCCAGAAGTGGTTTGTGTCAACCGGTTTGTAACCTGATGCTTGAACTACATCTGCTTTGTTTTATTACTATATAACCCTAACTTGACAACCTGTGTGTGTATATTTTGCTAGGAACATCCCACCTGGCCATAGTTCAGAGGGTGAACAATGAAGGCGAGGGAGACCCCTTCTATGAGGTTCTGGGAATTGTCACCCTGGAGGACGTTATTGAAGAAATAATCAAGTCAGAGATCCTGGATGAGACTGACTTATACAGTAGGTCTCCCTCTCTAAGCTCACAAATAGTTCAGTGTTTGAATATAGAGATGTGTCAAATGAGATGGTGTCGTTGTACCAAAAGGTTTGTCACCTTTCGTCACGTTTCAACCAGTGTTTTATTTCATATACCAACACAGACTAGCACAAAGTTATAAACTGTTTTTAAAAATTAATAGTAAAGATTAATAGTGAGGCCTGTCGGCGTGAGCAATAAACCAATCAATCACATGATAAATTAAAAGAAGCTCAATAATTTCCATTTCCGTTTTCTTTTTTCTGTCTTTTTACTAAAAACCGGATGACAGAAGTCTTCAGTCTGGTGCTTTGGGCTCAACTTGCCCTGTTTTTGAAGGACAGTTTTGTTTACAGAGACTTCATGATTCAACTTATTTGGTGTTTCTGTTGTTTTGTTCATTTATTGTGGAGGTTGTAAAAATGTTTCAGACTTAAATGTTCATTAGAATTTAAAATTTATTGATCTTTGAGATCAATAAGTTGCGTTATTGTGCCATTACCATTGTCTTAATTGAAAATTGTCTCAAAACAGCAACATTGTCATTTGTCGCCATAACTCCTGGGAAAATTTATCGTCCAGCAAAATTCGTTATTGTGACAGGCCTATTGAAAGTGTTCAAATGTGGTTTTTGATCCCCTTCACTCTGATAAGGTTCAATAAAATTAAGTGCAACCAACACCTTTCAAAAGGCATCGAGTTAAAAATTAGAGTCCAGCTGTGTGTAATGTAATCTCAGTGTAAATCCAGCTGTTTTGGGAAGGACACAGAGGGTTTTGGAACCAACAGCATCACGAAGACTGAGGAACACAGCAGACAGACCAGGGGGAAGCTTAAAGCAGAGTGAGGTTAAAAATCAAGATCCCAGAGATCCAGTTGCCCTCTCGTAGAGCTCTGCACAGTATGGCACAGCTGAAAACCTACCAAGACATCATTTTCACCCAGACTGACACCCGGTTCAAATTAAACCATGAGAAGTTGAATTTGCTGGGAGGGACACACGTGGAAGAAGCAGAACTTAACTTTTGCTTGGGCCTGCATGAAAAAACATGACGACTGGGCTGAAGATTAATTTCCTAGCAGGACAAAAAAAGTACAGCCAGAGCTACGATTGGATAGACTGGATACTTATGTGTTAGAATGATCCAGTCTGAGTCCAGACCTAAACTCAATAGAGATTTTGGGTCAAGGCTTAAAACTGATGTTTAGAAATGAACTCCCAATGACCCTTTGCTGGGTCCCACAGAAAAATGAGCCAAACGTTTAACCTCCCGTGTGAAAAGCTGAGAAAGACTCACAGCTGATTGCAGCGAAAGATTGTTCTACAAAGTATGGATACAAAGGAGCTGATTATAAATCCCCAGATTTTAATTTGAAAGAGATTTTAGAAAAAGATTCATGATTGTCAGTCTTCTCTGCTTTATGTTGAGTAATCATATAGAATCCCATCAACATTTACTGGCTAAACTATCATAACATGTAAATAAATAAATAAATCTTCACTCACTGAGATCGACATTTAAGCAATCTATAATTTTGGTTACTTTCTTGATTGCCTGTCTTAATTTCTTATTTTTCTTTAGTCTGGTTTACTTTTTGTGGCCTAGTTCAATGTCTTGGACTTTTTTTTAAACTGGCAAAATGTGACATAAAATTATAAACTATTCAAATCTTTATAATAGAGGTAAATGTGTGCAGCAGTTCTTGTTGCAGTACATTATTGTTTTAGTTTTTATTATTTAAGTCTTGCTGTCAAAAGCATAAATTAAATTCAAAAATACACGTGTACATCCTAGAGTTGTATAGTAATAAACTTTATTTAAAAAGGGACATAAACATAAATGTCACTATGTGAGGCACTTTTCCAGATAATAGCTAAACTAAATTGCATCTGTAGTCCCTGGACAAGTTACAAAAATAGATATACATCTGATCTATATGTATATGTGTAACATTAACAGGTATGGCATACAGTGTCTGGTTCAAACAGCACCAGAAATCCATACTAATAATGAAAATATTTATTACTCATTAAAATAATTTTCTTACTAAATTAAATAGTTTGCTTACAGGGACAAAACAGACATTAATTAGGACAAAAAGAGCAACTTGACAGGGCGGGAATTGACCAGCGCTAACAAAATGAGACATACATATAATTAGATTTCCATGTGGGTTCTTAACTTAAAACAGCTCTCTGTTGCATTTGAGATCGATGCACATTTAAGCCACAATCTTGGTTGTAAAAGCCATTTTCTCATCATACTCAGCTACTTATTTATGTGAAATTGAGTTTTTTAATTTTTGGATATTCTTTCACTCCAAAGCGTTTGCCAAGGTAATCACCACCAGAGGTGTTTTGGGTTGAGGTCTTTCATGGAACGTATTTACTTTCAATGTTTCTTTGGAAATAATCTTACCGAAGTCCACGGATCAAAAATAACAAAAACAAAAAAACTATTACTGCCAAAATATCAACCTTTTTCTAATGTGTCACACCAAATCCTAACACGTATGGCTTTCTGTAACGTCAGGAATGTGGTAAGAATGTGGTAACAATGTCGCCCACTAAAGGTCTCCTTTTCTGAGAAAGTGGCCACGGCTGCTGTTCCAGAAAAGCCAAAGAGCTTTGGGTAACTCCAGTTTAGGCACCTTGTGACCTGGGACAACCAGCTCGCTGTCCATGCCTCACAGTGATGTTTTCCTTGATAGAGGAACGGCTTCAGGTTGTGTTTTCATCTTTTCTCCTCAGCCGACAACAAGACGAAGAAGAAAATCACCCATCGGGACAGGAAGCAGGACTTCTCGGCCTTCAAGCCCACTGACAATGAAATGAAGGTTAAAATATCACCTCAGCTTCTGCTGGCTGCCCTGCGTTTCCTAGCTACAGGCAAGTAGGGCTGCGTTGCTGCTTGACTTCCTCCAGTGTGCCCTCAGCTCCTAAATGTGGGGAAGGTTTGTGTGTGTGTGTGCGCGGGCTTTGAGCTTTGGCCGTAAAACTCAGAGCCCCAAAGGAGGAGTGCGTATGTGTGTGGAATGAGTATCGGCGTGTACATGAGTGTGTGTGAGGGAATGAGCTGTGTAAAGACTCACAACAAGCGTGTTGGTATGCATGTGTGTGTGAAGAGGTGGAAGGCTCCTTGAGCGTGCTGCACGGGATGTCCACAGGCTGTGTGGAGAGATCCTGAAAAAAAAAAAAAGAAGGAAAAAAAACGCGGGCGTTTATTTGCTTGCATGTCATGCACCGAAGGTTACACGTTGCAGTCTTCGCTCACAGCTTTAAAAACATCACCCTGTTTGCTACACTCCCTCCTCAATGACATCACGTCCAGCGTTTTTGGCCTATGATCGCGGTTCTCACACAAGTCGACATACTTGGGTGCTTGCTGGTGTAAAATGTGAGGCATTTCAGCAGCTTTCCCCGGGGAAGCGGAGCGGGCGGCAGCAGGACAGTGGAGTTGTAGTACGACGGCAGCGGTCGACGGTGCCTCGTTGCATTTGGATTTGCTTTCGAACTTTGACCTCACGGCTAAGCGTTGATTAAGTTTCTCTAAAGGCTATTAGGGAGTTTAGTTCCTCTCAGCGGAGCCCGCAGCCAGCTGACACACATCACCGCCGCTGAGTTGAAGGAGCTGATTGGCCCAACAGGTGGCTGAGGCTGACCAGTTGCGGTTGGGATACACACTTCCTCATTTCTGGTCCAGTTTGTCCCAAAATGTAGGGTGCGTGTAGTTTTATAAAGTGGTGGCGATCAGTATTTCTTTACTCTTCTGAACACAGTGGCTTTGTTTTCCCTCATTGTTCTGTCCACTTTCAATCGCTTGCTCAGAACATTTATGGATAACATTCTGAAACTTAGACTGATCCACCGGGGTTGAGAGAAAACCCGACACGGAACATACATACAGTAAAAAATATCTTATTTTGGGGGGGAAAAAAATGACAACTTTTACCTGGAAGGCGACCACTGGAGTGTGGATGGCAACTTATCTTATGCTAAACAGAGTTAGGACCAGTGGATATGCATAACTGATGCATGGAGTGTAATGTCTGTTTCTAGAGCCACCGATATGGACTTAGAATTTTATTGCGATATTTTTTGGTACTTTTGTGATAATGGTAAATATTATGAATAAAAAGTATCAATTTATTATTATTTTTCCTAACGGTAGCTGCATGGCACAGCAACCTTAGCATCACAAACACAAATATTGTTCTTGGAAAACGTGTCCATTTGAAATATGCTTCTTCAGGATGCCACCGACTTACATAAATATGTGATTGTCACTAAACTGCACACAGTAACTCGATCATGTTTTTGAATTTACTTACTTTTGAATATCTGCTTAAAGGTTGTTATTTTCAAAAGTTGCTTTTTATCTGAAAAATGAGCTTCATCAGACCTCATTTTAATTTGTTGAGTTTGACTGTACAGTGTTTAAGATAAGGCCGTGGCACCTGAATTAGATTTAACATCAGACTTTGACTAGGCCAATGCTTTTCTTGCATTTTTAGAGCTACTCAGAGAAATTTAAAACATTTCAATTACATTCTCGATGGTGTGATTTGGATCATTGTGCTTAAGCTTCAGATTTTCTGGTGCTTTTGCACAATTCATTGTTCATCTCACACACAGACAAACTACCACTTTTGAGTGTGTCTGTTGGCACAATTTTTATATTCTGTAATGTATAAATTTTACTGTTTTTTACTTTTTGAGCTCTATTTGTCAACTTAATGTTGCAAGAAGGGATGTCTTGATTCTGAAGGTCTCACATTAGTCAGACCTAAAATCCACTTGGATGATTTAAAACATTTCAATTACATTTAACTGAAAAACGGAAGAAATCTTTAAGTTTTACTGGAAGCACTGTATGTAATAAACTAATGAATGATGCAGCTCTGTTGTATTTTGTGGGACTTTCATATTTTTCTCTTCGTTACGAATATCCGATAATATCCATCTGCTACTTACGCTTGACAATTCTCTTATTTGTTTGCCTGCTTGTTTTGTCTTGTCGAAGAAAACTTTAAAAAGAAAAACCTTGACAGGGTTGAGTGCTGTTAATGAGAGCCATTTATTTTATTGGTTACAAGCAAGTTTAGCATGAAAATGGACGTTGTAAAACAATGCTTTTTCAGAGATTGGGTTTGAAGAAGGGTTGGACTTTGGTTCAGAAGGAGAGTTGGAATCAGGGTATGAAATAGGCTTCTCTGCCCTCTACCCATAGAAAAGGTAAATTGGAATCAGAGTCGGAATTTCACACTAAACAGAGGTAAATTGAAATAAATAACACAACTCAATAGTAGTTATTTCTGTGAAATGAACAGCGTTCTACTGTTTCAGAACACAGGAAGACGCACTTGAAGTGACGCCACTGTCTTGTTTGTTGTGTCTCCATAGTTAATGATGGCCGACCGTCTGGGGATTAAAGTTTAAGGCATTTTACGCAGTTCATTAGAGTGGTGGTCAAATGATTATTAGCTGAATTAACTAGAAAGTGGGGGGAGTCTGTCTCTGTCCATCGCAGGGCAACACAGAGACACACAGGACAAATAACCACACACACACCGAGGGCAATTTACAGAAACCAGTGAACCTAACAGTCATATTTTTGGACTGTGGAAGGAAGCTGGAGTACCCAGAGAGAACCCACACATGCACAGGGAGAACATCTAGAAAGATCCCAGGCTGGGATTTGAACCCAGGACCTGTTCCACTGTGCAGCCATGCCTCTTATCCTTTAAGAGGCCTGTGTTATTTAGCTGTGCTTTTTTTCAAGAAGGCACTTGCTTTGCTGCTACGGAGCTTCAAACGTCTTGTTTTCCTCTTGTCAGATGCTCAGGACCCAGCATGAGGGTGTATGGTCATGGGATTCAGAAAATGTAGAAAATATCCACTCATTGTTTTCCAGTTTTGAATGAATATCGGCATGTACTTGTTTGTTTTTCAGTTATGTCTTCAATAAAAATCTTGTCCTATTTAACCCATAAAGTGTGAGGTCTCTTCAAAAACTGCTTCGCAGTCACCTGATGGTCTCTTTTTGTCCAAAACTTGGTTTTTCAGAGCTGGAGCCGTTCTTTCCGGCGCAGATGTCAGAAAAGATCCTGCTGCGATTACTGAAACTCCCCAACGTCATCCAGGAGCTGAAATATGACGCGAATAACAAGCGGGCAGCAGAGCACTACCTCTTCCACAGGAACAAGCCTGTGGATTATTTCATCCTGATCCTGCAGGTGCGCATACAATTGGGCACAATGGAGGGGGGAAAAAAAGCATGATTTTAGTTTAAAAAAGATTTTAATCCAGCAGAAATAACCAGAAATACTATTTACATTTAAAAGAGTGAATGTCAGCGCTTCAGCTCTTTAAAATCAGACAATAAAAGTGGAGAAGATGTAGATTCTCCCAAGCTTTTCACATTGATGAATTTTCTTTTCTTTTCTTTGACAACAGCTGGGCAAACAGCACTACATTGGGAAATCACATAAAATACGTTGCTGTCAGTTCAATAAACTATTGTTTTCCTCGGCCATAATGTTTTTCCACTATACAGACCGCAGGGGTTCATTCCCATGCGGCCTTAAATAGTGTGCATGCTATGGTTTAATGCAGGACGGCTTAGATTACAACAGCAGCAATGGCAAAGATAAACAACTCATGAGTAGTTAAAGATGTTTGACCTCATCATTTTTCACATACCAGCCTGTTCACATCCTTAAAATATATAGTCCTTCTAGTAGGGTTGAAACGATCAATTAGATTAGTCATGATTCATTGATTATTGAAATAAATCTGTTCAACCTAGAATTTTGTAAGTGGAATTTTTGGCTTCACTTGGAACAAATTGCATATATATGTAAAAAAAAACAAAAAAAAATGAACAGATTAATTGACAATATTTTATTTAGCTGCAGATCCATTGCTACAATTGATCAAGCTCCCACTAAATGAATGCTATGTTGTTACATTTTAGGCAGTACTATTTTTATTTTCTTGTTTAAAAAGGTGATTAAATGACTTTGCAACTTTTCAGTGTATTTTTAATATTGTGTAAAAATGGTGTTTGTAGTTAAATAAACAATCTGCAGCACATGCCAATTTTTTAAAATCTGCTTAATCGGCAGAATAATTGATAAAATAATCAATTACTGAAATAAAAGTTATTCAAAAGCCCTGCTTTCTGTATGTTTCAAACAAGCTGTAAATAGAAACAATAACACACACAATAACTTTGTGGACTCTCAGTTACAGCATCCACACCAAAGAGTGTTGCTGTCACTAATAAGCTTCTGATTAATCTGATTGAAAGTCAATTCAAATGAAAATCTGATGATGTTCGTCTGCATGTCCGTCCAAAACACATGATCATAACATGTCAGAAATTGTTCACCAAACATCAAATCAACTTTGTTTCGTGGCCCCCTGGGACTTACCCACAGCAAAACCCAAGACAAACTCTGGATGATCTAGTTAGATTTAGTTAAAGATCCTTTTTGTACGGTCTGGGATTATGAAAAGTTAAAAGACGAGACTAATCCTGTCTGTATATTTGGTTGTACAAACTATTAATAGCAGGTGTGTAAACAGGTATGGAGGATCACAAGGGTTTATGTTGTTCTTTTTTTTATTTGTCAATCTTACATCACTCAATACTTTGTCAGTTTTGTTATCACTGACTCACTTCTTCGCATGTAAAGAGGATCTGGGTTGCAGATTTCTAGAGAGACGTTTTGTCTTCCTGAGAATTCAGTTGTGGCTCTTTGCTGGAGGCGTAGCGATGTCCTCCCGCTGTTTAAAACAGCTCACTCATAAAACACATATTAGTCCAAGTCTTCTTTTCCTGCACTCACCTCTCACACCTTATGGCGATGAAGACGACGTCGGCTGGTTCTGTCCAGGTCCGGATCACCCCCGGGCCCAATAAATTTACTGTGAAGGCGCTTTTCCTTCCTGAAAGTTGTTTCAAGATGTTGAGGCAGAAACGGTGTAAATGTGCACATTCATTTACACCATCTCGTCGTTTCCAAACCATGTTTTTCTGCACAGTTCGTGATCCAGTTGTACATTTACCACCTTCACAGATCTCTGATTTTTATTATCAGACAAAGTAAATAAAAATATAGATTTCAAATTTTGTTTTATACTGGGACGCATGCCATTAACAAGGTTTTGCCTCATCGGTTAAACTGAATATTTCCCAGAACAAGATACGTTTTGGCAGATTTGAGATGGGCTTTTGAGTTTTTTTAAACTCTCCCCTGGACGTCCTTTTCAAGCAGTTTCGATCACGAATTACTTTCATTGGTCCGAGAGAGGCCTACCACCACTCCTTCGAAGGTTCTCGACTTTGTCACCCTTCCTGACTGATTCATATCAATGGCTTTGCTCCTCATCGAGTTTTGAATTTATTTAGATCAGGAGATCATGTGTTACCTTCTCACATCTTTCATGCAGCCCAAAAGATGTGAGAAGGCAACACATGATCCCAAATAAATGGGGTTAAGTCGAGTTAATACATGGTTCAACAAGTGAGATCATGACTTTTAGGTGTCTTTCTGTCCTCAAAAAAAAAAATAATGAAGTCGTCATGTGAAAAGTGCTCTAACTAAATAACTATTGTTTTTTATGGCTATAGGGGAAAGTGGAAGTGGAGGCAGGAAAAGAGGAGATGAAGTTTGAAGCAGGACCATTCTCCTTCTACGGGATGATGGCTCTAACAGCGCCACCTGGTAAGAGCGCTGGGTCTTTGCTGTCAGGGCAAGGGACCATATGGGGTAAAACTACAAAAATCAGCCATCACTTTCTCCATAATGGATGTTTTTTGATTGTCATTAAGATTAATTAATTGTAAGTCGTCCAAAGATTATAATACATGATTTATGTTTAACCTCAAATTCGAGATTATACTTTCACAAATTTTCTGCTCGTGTTTTGTCTTCTGAGGACATAAAAAGCTTCTTGTTTCTAAGCAAAGACCCAGTGACTGAGCTGAAAGTGGCTGTTTTAAAGAGGCAGCATGACGTCATGGACAAACGTCACCAGAGAACATCAGCTGGTGATTGACTCAGTCCTCCCAGTTCATTCATAAACTTCACAGAGAGTCATGTTCGGCTTCTCTCTGTGGTTGGATTTAGGGAGCCCCCTAGTGGTGAAATGGTGGAACATGCATCCCATCTAGTTCTAAGTGAAATCAAACCAAACCCAGGGATGTTTCAGAAATCCTTATCTGAAAACTTATTGCTTCTGAT
Source organism: Poeciliopsis retropinna (assembly GCA_010277075.1). Classification (NCBI taxonomy): domain Eukaryota; kingdom Metazoa; phylum Chordata; class Actinopteri; order Cyprinodontiformes; family Poeciliidae; genus Poeciliopsis; species Poeciliopsis retropinna. Next base: position 5,691,055 of record VMRM01000013.1, read on the forward strand.
TGAAACTCCTCTCACGGATTGAATAATTTTTAAAGCTATTGATTGTTTCTACGCTATTGACACTCTTTTTTTTTTCTTCTTCTTCCTTTCTTTCGCTCGTTTCTCCTCACGATGTCCTTTCCCTCTTCTTCCCAAGTGCCGCTGTCTCTGTCTCGTACATTCACCGTCAGTAGGGCAGAATCATTAGCAGGATCTCCAGGTATGGTGACTTTTTCTGTCCTTTTTAATGCCCGTTTCACTAACTTTATCTCCAGCCAGGAACTAACAGGGTTCCCACACAATCTGGAAAAATCTGATATTGATTTTATTGATTTACAGATCTGAATAAGTTTGGACAAAGAAAGTAAGATTTCAGAAAAAAACACTTGTATTTCCGGATTAGGTTCTGTATTAAAAGAATCCTTTATTTCTTCCATACTATAACACTCACCAGCCTAATGTCTTTGCTTCTTTCAATCCTTTCCAGTCTCTTTGTCTTCCTTTCTTCTTTCCTCTGTTTTATACCTTCCATTCTTGTTCTGTTTCCTTCTGTCCTTCCTCGCCTTCCATTCTTCTGTCTGTCCTTCGTTCCTTCCTGTCTTTTTTTTCTCTGTTACTAAATGTTACCTATGTTACGACATTCCTTGTTTTGCCTTCGTTTCTTCTTTTCCTCCTTCACCCTTTATGTTCCTCTCTACCTCCCTTTAATTCTACCTCATTTCCTTTCTCCTAGCCTCTTCTTTCCACAGGTTTCATCTTCACAGCCTGAATCTCTCCTAAACTGATGGAGAACATCAGTATTTTATACCAAGAATTCAGTAACCTTAAGTGTATATAGAGTGTTTTCATTGATCCTTGTTGTGGTGTTTGTTGCTCACCATGAAACCTGCTGTTCCAGCCTGTTTGTGCTGAATAAGAACGCAGCATAGACTGAAGGGCCTCGTCCCCCGAGCCATTAGTCAAGCGTCTGAATGGAGTCCGGAGGCCCCAGAGTGGAACCAGACTCCACCCCCCTACTCGCCCCTGACCTTTAACCCCCCCACTGTATAAACAAGACCTGCAGCTACAGCCCCCTGCTGGACAGCGCACATACATCCACATGTGCAGACCCCGTGTCCACACGTGCCCACACAAACACACCTTCATGTTTCTGCCTGAACAAAAACAGCCACGTTGAGCCTCTTTGCATCTTTTTCCACCTGTTACGATGCGGCGATTGGCTCAGCGGCAGACGCACACCGCCTCTTTGTGTGTTGACCCGGCACCGAGAAAGTGGAGTACTAATCCACTAGAGTTCACATGCCAGGTCTTTGGCCCACACACACACACACACACACCTACACACACATCCTGACGTGGGATTACATACATTCCAGTCCACGTAGCAGCATTAGAGCTGGCCAAGCCGTTTTCACTTTGTTGTGTGTGATTTCCACGTCTTCAAGGAGTGGAAAACATAATCTGGCTTTAATTAAAAGTTAGAGGGAAGAAAACAATAACAGAGCAAATCTTCTGGTGGTGGCACATGAAAAATCAGCAGCAGCATCCCCGGACACGCAGGGTTTACCGACAAATGAGATTTCCACACATCACAGCAAGCCGCTGTGGTAATATGTAACAACTGTAAAAACTTCAGTTCTTCTGTTGCTTTTCATTTGTGTTTAAACTAGAATCTTTCTCCATCCTCCACTTTCTTGCTGAAACTTGAAAATTTTGGATCACAACAGATATTAAGAATTATGAATAATATGAACCATCTTGAAAAAAACAAAACAAAACAAAAACGAACCTGTTGTTCTATCTGAACAGCAGCATGATGCAGTCACCACTGTGCTTTACTGTGAGCGTACTGGATACATATTTTACATTTAAGCTGCCGTTCATTCTAAAAGAAGTGTGAACAGTTTGGATATCCACACTCTGTGTAGGATGTCAAAGAGACACAGTTTCCCCTTTTCCATGTCAAAAACATTCCAGCTCGCCTTGTTCAGTCACTTTGTAATGAAACTGACCTTCTGAGAGTGAAATAAGTGTCTAATTAGTCCATTGATAGAAACTAATAAGCTGAAAAAATAATTACAACAATCATTTTTGTTCTTGGGCTGTGTTTTAATACCTGACTTTAATTTCAGTGCTTCTCTTTTATTGTTGAGAAGCTCTGTGATGCCCTCTGCTCAGTCGGCTCTGTGCGTTTTGACCTTCTCGTCCTCTTATGTCCTCACAGAGAACAAGTCTCCTCCGCGCTCATTTGGCCTGAACCACTCAGACTCTCTGAACAGGAGCGATCGCATAGAGGCCATCACACCGACGCTGGGCAACAGCAACAACCAGCTCAACTCCTTGCTTCATATGTACGTCCCCGATTATTCGGTCAGAGCGAGGTCGGACCTGCGGTACATCAAGGTGAGAACAGCTGCAAGGATCCGGCCGGAGAACACGGAGGCTCAAAAGCCTGAGATGTACACCTGAAGCTCGCGCCGTTTATATTAATGCACTGTAAGACGCTTCAGCTGCATTTAGCTGCAACTTTTGCTCTTTACGTCAGTAAAATCCTGGGAGTTTTATGGTGCAATCGCACCAGCCCTGTTTAATCGGACTCCAGTCCGTTTGATAGACAGTCCGTATCGTTTTGGGAGGTGTGAAGGGATAAGCAAACTCTGAGACAGACCAAAAAAAGTAGACTGGTCGATTCGATTAAAGTGACGTCTGGTAACCTTTTGAATGCCAAACGGACTAGACAGCAGGAAGCGGACTATAGAGCAGGGCATTCTGGGTAAATACAAATGATAGAGGGAGAAATGTTTTATAGTATTTTACCAATGACAAATGAGAAATCCTAAAACTTCTATCGATATTCTAAATATTTTTGATCAATCTACCCACCTAGTGCGGAGTGTGTAATAATTGCTATTGAGATATAACAACTCACAATGAAGAGTAACATCAAAAGTTAAAACCTAAACAAGTTTCTTGTTGACCTTACTGGTACTTGCATTTTCAAGGCACCAGAAGAACCTCCAGTTCTGAACAAGCTCTAAACATCCTTCAAGCGTTTCACATTGTGGCATAAATTCATATGTCAGCAACAAAAAAAGTTATTTTCTTGTTTTGTGTTATTACGTACTGTTCCGCAGATGGTGTTTACCATTAATGCTTAACGAACATGTCCGGTATCTGTTGCGAGAAGTGACCCCAGCAGCGACTCCTCTGTTGTCCAGGTAACGCGCCAGCAGTACCACAATGCCGTGATGGCGTCCCGGATGGACAAGACCCCCCAGTCCACAGACAGCGAGCTCACCAAGATCGAGCTCACGCTGACGGAGTTTCACGACGGCGTGGAGATCCCGGCCATCGTCACCTCCACGGCCAGCACCACGAGCACCTCCCCCGCCGTGGCCGTCGCCACGGCCAACGAGACGTCCCACCTGCTGAACCAGCAGCAGAACTGTGTGGGCCTGAGCCGGAGCAACCACAGCGCCCACAACGAGGGACCCATGTAGCCCTCAACCCCCCCCCCCCCACTGTTCCCTGGACACGCATGGAGCAGTGGCGTTGGGTGAAGAGGGAAAGTGGGCGGAATCAGGGTTCTGCTCTGACCTGAAGCCCCAGTTCAGTCAGTGAGACGTTTCCACTGTAGGGGTCGATGGCAGCAGCGGGCCGATGGGACACCAGAACCCCCCCTCCCCCCGCTGCACCGGCAGGACTCAGCGAAACGCGTTTTTCACCGGACTGGAGGTCGACGGAGTGCAGGTCCGCTCGCAGCATAATGCAAAGCTCTGCTGGACTTTCTCCTCAGGCCAAAGACTTTGGTCCCGCCCCGATCCCGCCGTCCTCCTCCGTCCCGTCACACTGAAACAAACCCTCCGCTCCGGTGCTTCCTGCAGGGAGGCTCAGGCGACTGCTGGTCCAATCAGACTCACACACAGAGCGACGGTCCGTCACAGACTGCACCAAAATAAACCGCTAAACCGAGAACCAAGAATGTTTTTTTTTTCTTCTTCTTGTATTTATTTATTTTATAATATTGTTTGTATATATATGTACACGTGGAGAAGTGAAAAATAAACTAAGAGCATGCATCCCCAGAACATGCTACATATATGAACACCCACTCATGTAGAGGAGGTGAAAGTCTTTTACAGAAACACTATTAGATCTTATTATTTTTACTATTATCCTAAATCAGGCTTATAGTGTCTTTTTCACCTTTTAAAAGAAAAAAAAAAAAAAAAAAAAATCACTATTGCCTTGGAGAGAAATTCTATAATTAGTTACTTTAACAAAGTGCAATGAACAATGATTTATTTAAGAGATGATTATAAAAGAAGATAATTCAGTGTATTCTAAGTTAGCAGATGTATTTGTACGTTTGTGCTGTGTGCATATTTGTTTTTGAGACGTGCTCAGCTGCGTCTCTTCCTCTTTGTCCGTGTCGCGTTTTTGACCTCTAGCACGTCCGGCTCAAGTGACGCCAGGTTCACCAGTTACTGCAGCGAGGTTTTGGGTGGGGAGGGAGCGAAAGTGCCAACCAACAAAGGCCATCTATGCATGTGAGGTTAACGTGTTTTTATGCCTTTAGTTCAATCAAACGTGAGAATTGCACAGTATTAATGACCTCGTCCTAACACGTCAGAAAGAGCAACCTCGACTTTAAATGATGCACAGCGAATGCTTCTCCACTGTTTTGCTTATAAATATGTCTTTTTTTTGTTTTTGTTATTTTTAGCTGATTTGGACACCAGGCTGTCTCATTGTTTTGGCTTCAGATTGTAGTTAATAACCCCAAGCTTAATAGTTATTGACTTGATCCGATTTTAAGATGTTCTTCAACAATGCTGGCTGCTATTAAAGAGACATATTTATACATCATTCTGATTTTTACTGATTGTGTTTAAGTTGCATGATTAAAACATATTTTAAAGGATATTCCAGGGATGGGCAATTTGAGTAGAGGATTATTTTTGTGAATGTTGGCTCCCAACCTCTTCTGTAGCTTATGTAAATAATAAGTGAAAAAGTGTCAGCACAAAAGCAAACCCGTTCCTGAAGATGTCTAAAATAATTCATATTATTTAGACTTTCCTAGAAAATCTAAGCATTTTTTTAGTAAGGGTGAAGCTGTCCTGTAATCAACAATTTTGCATGTTTGAGCTTTTTAACATTGACTGGTGTGACAGAAAAGCAACAAAATAACTAAAACTGAATCTCTTGTTCCTGTCTAGCATTAAACATACAGCACAACTATTACTGATCGTGTTGCTTTAATTCTTCTTATCGATATTCTTGTAAATGCTAGCCTTCTGGCTACAACACCAGATTTTAACACTATGCTATGAATGCGTCATAGTTTTTTTGATGAAAATGTTTTAAGCTTTTAATTCTCGACGTCAGTCGACACGAGAGACACCAGCGTCTGCTAACATAGTGGAAACAAACACACAAGGTAGATGAAAGCCAGAATAAAAGCAACATTTCGGGTTTAATGTGTTTGAAATCCACCGTTAAGTGTTAAAAAGTCTTTGCCTATCCCTGGGATGTTCAGAGAATTTGTTTTATTGGAAAATATTTACTGGGTTACTTGCTGAGTCAGCTGAAAGATGTCTGCTTTAGGCAGAGGAGTAGTTTCTCTTGGAGGACAGGCAACCAAGATTAAATATTTATATTATACAAAAAGTTGCATTATTTGTTTCAGACAAAAAAAAAAAGAAAAAAAAATCTTTCCATGTAGCTTAACAAGCAGTTCTGTTCATGTTTTCCAAAATATTCTTTAAGAGTACATTTGTTTTTGCAGCCTCTTGCCATTTTATTTTATACTTTACCTCACAGGACAGTTTTAATGCACTGTGTGCTGGAAAGTAAAGTAACTCTGTGCAGATGTTAATGATAATAGGAGTTTCCACGCCTGTTCATTCACATGTTTTGTGTGTGTGTGTGTGTGTGTGTGTGTGTGTGTGTTTGTCTTATTTTATAGCAACATGAAAATGTCTCTTAAGGCTGAATGAAGTCTCTTTAGGATGTAATTCCCGATAGTAACCACTGGTGGTCGCTGTTTCTTCGTGTTTTTCAACGTGTGCGTGTTTTTGTGTGTGTGTGAGAGAAGGCCTGGGAGATGAGACAAAATAGTCCACCCATCGGTTCCCCTCCAGTTTCATAAGTTTGCAGCTGTGCTCACTGTTTTTTTATTTTTGTTTTTTTTATTTTAACTATTATTACTGTTGTTTACTTGAAAGTGCTGCTCTGCTGGAACAGTCGCTCCCCTGAGACAAAACAATGTTTGACTGCAACATTTAAGCAAGGTTGTGGGTCCCAGTGCCTAACAAAAGAAGAAGAAGAAGTAGCGCAGCAGTTCAAAAAGACAAATATATTATTATTTTTTCTATGAACGCACAACAGGAAACAGTGTTGGGGCATCAGCTGTGACAGGGTTTATATTAATGCTCCATAAAGTAGAAGACATGCATTCTCCTTTGTTTCAAGCTGACATCTCCATCCTTTGTGTGAATGCTGTGAAGGTGTGTTTTTACCTGCTCCGATGCGTCTACCTGAACACAACATTCCCTGTTGCCTCTTTCAGCTGGTGGTTTAATAAAAAAGTGAATGATTAACAGATAAAACAGGAGTTGTCCTTTGTGGTTCGGGTTGTACATTCACACCAATCCGGCGTCTTGGGAGAGATTGTTTTTGCTTTCTATTTTTTGTTGTTGTCATAAATCTATTTGTATAAGATCATAAGGTACCGAGGCGTCGATATTAAGAGCTCTAAAATGGTGTGACTATTTGTTTGTCAATCTCATTTGGTTGGTTTGTCCATGGGACTTCAGGTTCTGCTGACTCAGCAGAAATAAACTGCAGAGTCAGCGGATGCTGGCGCACTGCACAAGAGTGTCTGTGAGACTGAACAGAACAGTCTGAATGTAAAGCCGAGGTTTGGAGGGCGTCACATGATCGCCTTGACATCATGAAGAGGCTGCCACTGTCGTTCAGTCAGCCTCTTTACATCCTTTGAGCACGAAGAGCAATATTTCATCATTCCCCTCAACGTCCAACAAAACCAGAGCCACAAATTATGAAAAACTATCTTTATTCTAGATTTCCATGTAATGATTTCAATATACAGTCTAAAGGAACATTTCAGGAAACAAACACTGTTCAGAGGAACATAATCCGAAAAGCATAAAAACAAAAGGACAATTTAGAAAACGTGAGGAGGCTGTTAATGTTTCTGAGCAACACAAAGATGGAAAAAAAACAAAAAAAAAACCCTCCTCTAGCCTAATGCTCTTCACAAGGCTTTATTATTAAGGTCTGAGCGTTACACTTAAGTGGCAGGGTTAAAAAAAGAAAATGTTAATTTGAACAAAATAAAAAGTTCTGTAAACCAAGACCATTTAAAAATACTTATTTAGAAAAATAAAAACCTCAGCTAACATAGTAATTGTACTTTTCATGCTCACCCCACTTCCTCTGTCTTAAGATTTTCTGTACATGTTTGCTGTGTTTTATGAGTGTAAACTACGCTGACACACAGGGAAAACCTTCAATGTTTCCTTTTTGGAGAGGAAATAACCGTCGAGTCAGAATGGACACCAACTGCATGTATAAATATGCGGTTTATGCAACTTTCGTCATTAGCTTCCGCAACATGCGCACTTCTGCAAAGATGAAAACATGAAAATACAAAAGATTTATTTGTAAGAAAAAAAAAAAAAAGACGACAAACAGCTGTGATCTTTGCTATCAAATTCAAATAAAGAAGTGACACTTTAAGCTAGAAAAAAACAAAACAATAAAAACATTCACATCCCTCCAACCCACGCCAAACCAAACCAAACCAAATATGACAAAATAGATGGCATGTACCTTTCCTTTCCTGGCCAAAATGATCAGACCGTACAATTTCAATAAAACCGGAAAACGTAGCCTATTAGGAAAGGAAAAATGAAGTTCAGGCAGTCCGTTTTCAATACACACATGAACACTGATACCATTTTAAACCCAGTGAAACCTCAGGTTTAAAACTTATTTTTCCCAGCAACACATTTCCTCTGTGTGCAAAACTTGAATCAAATCTGATCACTGCTGAAGATTTTTTTTTTTTTGTCTGTGGAGTAAAAATGAGCAAAACCCCTGGAGAAAAATGTCATTGGAGATTTGGCATCTGGTCAACAATGTCATGTAATAAAAAAAAATAATAATAAAAAAAATCTCCAGAACCCACCGTCCCACAAAAAAAACTCATCTATGCTTTTTTTTAAGTCATAGTTTCAGTTCAGATCAGTGGATCACAGGTGTTTTGAAACGTCGATCAAAATACCGAAGCTTCATGTTATCGTCATGTTTGGACAAACACTTAAACGGGATCTTATTGCTTAAATCAACACATTTTCCCACTGAAACTAAAATAACTTATTGCTGTTAAAATAACAAAAAGAAATCTGGTATATTCCACCAAGCAGTGACTCCTCGGCTCTCCTCCAGGTAAAATGGCCGCATTGTGTTATTTCAAGATGAACCCGTTTAATCTGAAGAATTCAAGGTCCAAATTAACCTCATTTTCCGCAAGTAAATGTTGGAAATGAGCATTTTAATTTATTTGTAGTTTGGGAGAAATTTCTCCACCTCATTCTGAGGGGGGAAAAAAAAAAAAAAAATCAGTGGGAGGAGTTCGCCCTGCGATCGGCCGATAGTCACATCGTGAAGACAAGACATTCCTGCGATCAGAGACTTATTTGCCATCCCTTGCCAGCCAATGAGAATCAAGATTAAAGCAGCTGAAGAGTCAGAATTTAAAGATGCATCACAGGATGGAGGAATAAGGTGGTCAGAAGAACCCACTGAAATCTGTGAAAGCAGGGAAACTGAACATTTAGTTGGATGTTGGGGAAGTGATCAGGTGCTTGAAGCTAGACGGGCTTCAAGCTGCTGATGCTGCAGAGTCACACAGTCAAGTATGTAGCTTTTAAAGGAACAAAACCATAAATCTTTGCGTAAAACTGCACTTGAATCATAACTGAAACATTGTTCTTTTTAAAGTATATTTCTCCCAACCATAGATTACGCATAATAAAATAGCAATGCTTGTATGGGATAATCATTTTTAAGAGTCTGGTCTCTTTTTTTAAAATTTTTTTTATAATTAAAATCAAATACCACAGCTTTAACTATAATGACCACAGTGTTACTAGGCAGACAGAGGAATACTGCACACACACCGCCTGCATGCTTTCTTCGATAACTGATGCTGAGGATTCTGCATATGTGACAATAAAAACATCCTAAAAACACCTTCATACACTGAAGAACTTCACAAATAGGCACCTTAAAAAAAAATGTAAAAAAAAAAAAAATCCCTTCACTCCCAACGAGTCCGTCCTACTTTTCTCATCAACGGCCCCGATAGTGTAATACAATGTTCAAACTTCATCTTCTAAAAACACCAAACTAAAATGAAATGGTGCAGGTCAGCCTGCTTGATGTGGCGCAGCTATAACAAGTCGTTTGCCGTGTGGACAGTTGCATAACCACTACAGTATGTCAGGGCTCCTACAGAGGCTGCAGTACTATGTCCTCAACTCCCCACTGAACCAGATGCACACAGAGATCCTGAGGTTTAGGAAAACCGATCCCTGCTGCCCGTGGGGAAGATGCAGTTCACCATACATGAGTTAGAAAACAAGCTAAACGGATTAAAAAGCTGAAAGTTGTTCCCAAACGGTAGAAAAATGTCTGTTTTCAGCACTCAGACGATTTTCCCATGCATTCCCTGTTAGCTTGTCTCGTAGTTAGAGGTATGGTATAACATTTGCAGGATTACAGCGTAAACATTATTTGGTTATAAAAATACGTTAAAAACTAGCGTTTCAGGAGATGATTGCTCAGGGTGGCTTTTTTTTGTTTGTTTGTTTCGAGAGTCGAGCATGCATGTTATTCTTCTGACAGACGTGTGTGATCTCTTCCTCCTAATGGTTCTTTGAATACATATATCTTGTTTTAGAAATCTCCCAAGTGTGTGTGTGTGTGTTGTGTGAGTGATTCTGTGTCCATGTGCATCGATTTACATTGACAGTAAATGTCAGTACACACAAACGCACACAGGAGGCGTTTCTCTTTCCCGTCTGGAGATCACCATTCGACTCTATAAGGAAACGTAAGGCGACGGGGAACAGGAACATGGCTCAACTCTGCAGGGTGTTTTATTACTCCTCCTCCTCCTCCTCCTCGTCGTCATCCTCATCGTGGCAGTGAGTGATCTCCTGGGGCGTCTGGGGGAACAGGTTGGGAGGCTTGATCTCGCTGAAGGAGCGGGTCAGGTGGTTGCGTTTGCACTCCAGGTCCTTGCAGTCGTTGCACTGCGTGCGGTTACGCGTGGCCAGCGGCGACTCCACGTCGATGTCCACGTGGGCGTGCTCAACCGTTGACTCGTGAGGCATCTGAGGGACATCGAGCAGATGTTCAATGGAGAAACGAGCTCATTACAGTGAGCAGATGTTTAAAGTCTAGGGTTCGTTGGTAAAGTTTTAACACACTTTGGGATTCAAAACAATACAAATAAGCTAAAGAAGACTGTTTCAGTTTTCTATTCAACAATATCATTTATTATTATTATCATGAGCTGTTGTTTCCCTGAACAACGGCTCTTGTTGTTCAGAGCTGTTTTTTATTAATAAATATTTATTTATTGATTGGTTCCTAACATTGCAGTTGTTCTGTATTACTTCAAGAGCTGCTATTTTTCTTATTCTTATTATAGTATTAAAAATACAACATTTTATGTCTTGAAAAATTTTTCACATACGGTTTATACACCAGACTGGCCTAAGAAAAACACTAAAATTTAGCAAGAAAAAAAAAAAAAATCCCCCAATTTCTATAACTAACATTTAAAATATAAACCCACTCTTATTTCAATTTTACAGATCAATAATAATAATAACTAGGATACAAATATTCATCACGCTGATCAAATCTGTTTGTTTTAAGGTAATTGACCTTCTTGCTCAAATTAAGCGCTTAAATCCTACACAGAGATCAAAACAAAGTCCTTATCTGAGTAGAAATACAAACTTGAGCTTCTATTGGAGCTTAAACTCCACAAGCTGAGTTGAAAGTTTTGCATCCAGTGAAGAGAAGCGTTGGCCTGGAGCGTGACCTTAAGGTTTTGTCTCCCTGCGGTTGGAGTCAGACACTCACCAGCACGTGCGCGGCTCTGAACAGGTAGCTGAAGGGGTAGTACAGCAGGTTGATGAAGGAGGCGGCGTACAGGTCGGCGTAACGCATCACCTGAGAGGCGAACAGAGTCTGTCTGGAGCCGCTGCGGAAGAGGCTCCCCATCATGCCGTAGCACATGTCCATGTCGTGCGTGACTTTCTGAAAGGAGGAGACGGGTGAGAAGAAACGGCGCTTTTATTCTGAATTGGCGAAAACGGAGGTGGAGAATGCTGTAAAGGTGGCGCTAAAAGCTTGGGAACAAAGGTGGTTCAGTGATTGAGAACAGCAACACAGGCTGTACCTTGACTCTTCTCTGAATAGTGCTGATGTCAGGCCTCTCGTTGCTGCTGCTGTCCAGATGTCTGAGGAAAGAGGAGGAGAAAGACGATGAGTTCAGGGCGAGGGGGGCGGAAACGCATATCAGTTCGCTGAAATGTAGGAAGTCAAAGAGGCGGTGTAACAGCGAGCCGTGGTGGGCTATAAATACGGCCGGTAAATGTGCTTATCAGGTGCGGAGGGGTCGGCCTGCGTGGGCCGACCCCTCCGCACTTCACCCTATTGACCCCGTTGTTCTCTCAGCGTGCATGCCTTCACACGGGCCGCAGAGAGCAAAGTGCAGCAGACCAGCGGGTATGTTGGAGACAGGAAGTGGACGAAAAGGGGGGAGCAGCTCTTACTTGTAAAGCTCTGCCAAGAAAACGTCCAGGCTCTGAAGTTCCTCGAACAGCGCTGCGAAACATAAAAGGAAAAGCAAAGTGTCAGCGATGAGGATGTGATTTAACCCTTCGATGCGTCTCCAGTAACATCACATGAAATATCCTCTGCGAGCAAAAATGTGTTCTTAAAAAAACCCAAAAAAACAAAAGATAAAATCCTTTTTATTAAAAAAAAAAAACAAGCAGAGCTAAACATGGAGGCAAAAATATTAATGAGTAAAAACATTTAACAAAACAATATCAAGTGTTTAGAACATTTTAAGCAAAACACAGTGACAAAAATGGAAATATTGTAAATATTTGTAAAGTCCTAATCAAATCAATCCACTAATAAACTGTTTTAACCTCTAACCTGCTAAGTTGTTGCCATGATGTGACTCTAGTTTATTATCTGAAACAACAGATATGATTTATGGTCAACACACGTAATGGTAAAACATGATTAAAATCAGCATCAATTCGATCAATTTGATCATACATCAACTATCAAAGTATTTTAAAACTTTAACCCTTAAACCCCTGCACCTTTTTCTACAGTGTTTCTCTCTTACAGCTCTTGTCGGTCCAAACGTGCAGCTCCTGGGCCAGCTCAGGAATCACCAGGAACGTTCTCCAGCCCTGACGCTTCTTAGACTTGAGGATGTCTCCAAAGATATGGTCCCCGATGTACAAAATGTCCTTCCCTTTGGCCCCCAGCAGGTCACACACAATGTCTGAGGAACCTTAGGGTAATAATGTGTTCATTAATTACACCTCTGGCCCTTTAATGCTAAAAATAAGAAGAATTTCTCAGCAACACTGAGAAATTGAAGGCGTGCTCATCTCACCTCCTGAGTACACTATGCCGTGCTGCAGAGGTCCTGTGTAGGTTCCGATCTTTAGACGTCCCGTGGTCTGCATTGAAGACGCAAATTAAAATGGCCCAAGTACAGATCTTCATCAGACTAAACACATCTGTATTTGTAAAGCTAACGACTGCATCGATTTCTTTCGCGTTTGGACGCAAATTGCATTAACTGTGAATTTATTTCGAGGAAACCTGCTTTCAAAAATTATAAGTTGTCCAAACGCTGAGGACGATTTGACGTGGCCACAGAATCGGGGTCTACGTCCTGCTTCGTGTCCGCTCACCGTGTCGACCTGTCTCAGAACGGTTCCCTCCCCGAAGAAGACGGGCTTCCTGGCGTCCACCAGGATCAGGTCGAAGTAGGACTGCCAGGGCTTGTGAGCGGTACCGGGCTGCGGAGGGCGGAAACCCAAACAAACCACACGAGTTACCAAAAAAAACCTACAATAATGTGACACGATCTTCACTTTCTACCTGCAGGTTCAGCAAAATGGATCTTACCTTAGGGCCGTGGGGAAAGTCAAACAGGTAAGTCATAATTTTCTGTGAGGAAAAAGTGTTTGGTTGTAAATCACCCATATCAAAAATTGATTAACAACCAACTAAACAATAAAAAAAAAATCATTTTTGTTGTTTTCGTCTAAACAGTTGGCCGCCTGCACTCACATCTGTGTATTTGTAGTCGCTGTTGGTGGCCAGGAAAACCTTGGCCACTTCATTCATCCGACTCAGGAGAAGTGGGAGCTTCCCCTGATGGGAACAGAGAGGAGAGGAAAAAGACAAAATAGCTTTAAGCATCTTCACAAAGAATGTGACACAATGTGTGTGGCTCTCACAGCAGAGGACACCTGCTGCATGCAAAGTACTCACATCTCTCACTACGTACTTCTCCAGGTTTTCCACAGTTTTCTCCTTCAGCGTTCCCTGAAAAAAAACAAAGGAAGACGTAATGTTCAGCATGTTCTGGCATGCAGAAAATGTTTGGGGTGGCTCCACACCATTATAATGTTACCCAAATAAATAAATGGTTGCATGAACTTTACCTTGAAGTGAACCCAGTCCACCGCGTCCCGAACGTCCTGGAACATGCTCTTGTAGGACATGAAGAGGTCGCCGTCCTTGAAGCCCGTTTCGCAGCTAGGGGAGGAGGGGGAAAGAGAGACACGCGCACAGCCGTCGGACAGGCCATATCTTTACAGAGAGTCTTTAAAAACATGACATTTGTTGCTTTTTGTTTGCTTTTAAATGGGATAGCCTTCCCTTGTTGGAGGGTCCCCAGCCAAACAGGAAAGCATTCTCCCCCTAAAAGACCAACAACCAGGTTTCAGAGGACAAAGGACATGCAGCCATTCCAGATTACATTCTCAAAAGAAATTAAAAATCAATTACAGGCCATTAATCCTCCTTTACAGAAGTGCTAAAAAGATTCTGGAAGATTATTTCATTTTATGTGGATAGTTAGTGAGATTTCCTTTGACTGCTATTAATCTGACAAAGATCCATGCGCCTACTACCTGGTATTAATTCTGCAACTCTATTAAAAATAAACAGGTCTGACTGAAGTCCCATGAGGAAACCCTTTAATAAGAATTAGCTGACATTAGCCTTTAGGACACCAGGACGCTCCCATGCTTTGGGCCATTTGCTCTCACCCCCGTGTGGCTGCAAATGTCTTTGTGTCAACATGCAGAACTCAGAAACTTGTTGTTGCACGACATGTAACCTGACAGAGATGTTCTTACCTTGTGTATCGGTCACAGTTGGAGAAGAAGTCCACAAGACAAGCAAAAAGGTAGGTTTCTTTAAAAAGAATAAAATAAAATAAAATAAAATTAAGTCAGTCAGAGTTTCACTTAGGTGTAAATTTTCCGGAGCGGTCTCCACCAGCCTTACCTGGCAGGTTGAAGAGTGTGTTAAGGATATAAAAGCGCTCTGTGTCGTCCCTCTGGATAAACTTGTTGGGGTATCGTTCACGGATATCAGGACTGGGAGAAAAAAAAAAAAAAACAAACAGAGAGAGAAAAGAAAAATATATTTACTTATATATATATATATATATATATATATTTCTGAGATGCAGAAAGAAGACCGGCTTACCCTCGGAGGAAGTTAAACCCGTGGACACAAACCAGGATGTTGCCATAAGCATCAACCTTCAGTAGGTTTCCATACATGGTATCAAACACAAGGCCTCTGAAGAGGAAGGGGAAACAAAAGCCAAAAAACCTTCCTTTATTGGGACTTTTTGTGAAAGACAATCAGCAAGTAATGAAAAATTGTGATGCGGCAGGGAAATGACATGAATGAAGAAAATGCTACAAGTGAAAATATGAAAAATGCAGCATGCACTTATAGTCAGCCCCTTTCAACCAGACACCCACACACAGAGAAGCAGCTGTGGAGGAGTTTAAAGCAGAGTTAAATTGCAAAAGAAGATCACAAGCTTTGGAAATTTCACAGAGTTCTGCTGCAAAATGAAGAGAGAAAATTATTCTGAATACAAATAGAGCTTCTCTGGGAGGAGGTTCACCTTCCTGCAGGACAAACACGCAGCCAGAGCTATAATTTACATCAAAGCATATTCATCTATTAGAACGGCCCAGTCAAAGTCCAGACCTAACTCCAACGGAGAATATGTGGTGGGGCTTGAACAATGCTTTATTTAACATCTCATTTTACAGTTTCACAGGAGCCATTCGGTATTGAAGGAAAAAGGGGATGAATGGGTTGGCCATCAGGGTCAGAACAGCTCTTGGTGTGTCCAGTTTGGTCTGACCTGGTGGGAAATGAAGGATCGTAGACAAAGCTGAGCAGCTCCTGGGGATAACCAATGGACACCAGCCTCTCCACCGTCAGCTCAAAGCCCAACGACTCGTACTCAGGTGACTTGTAGACTAAATATCAAAACACACAAATATTTAGTTTTACACATGTTAATAGATTTACAGTTCTGTTAAACAGAAGCAGAACAGGTTTGTGTTTAATTTTCTATCGGCAACATTTTTTTTTATTTTGTTGATGTTTGACATTTAGTGGTCAAACTATGAAGCTATGAACTAAAATTGTGATATCAATAGTCTTTTAATGTCTCATCGTGTCTCCCTAAGTGATGAATCCAACAAAAGTTATTTTGCTTTCTGGCTAAAAAAAAAAAGACCCAACAGTTTGTCTGAGATTTGGACTGACAACATATTTAACTGAGAATGCTGTAGTACCACTGATACACCAGTAGGTGGTGAGAGAATACTGTCAAAATAAGCTTGAAACTTAAAAGAAGATACTGAGCATGGCTAAGACAGTGCTAGGCTAAAGAAGCTCCCAAAAACAATTGTAGCTTGTTTAACTTGCAGGAGGCCTCTTCTCATATTTATCGTTTAACTGATTAATAATTGGATGGCAAAACGTGCCTCATATGAGATATTTTATCTATTTATATAAATTATGAACTAAGTGAAGCTAACACTATGTCAACTAGGGATTTCTGGGTTGGTTTGTATTTATTTACTTTATCTTAAATGCAAACTGCATATATTTTTGTTCTTTCAGCATACCGACTTTTTTTTTTTTTGCCTACTCTAGTTAACAATTAATCGATTACTAAATCAGTTGACAATGACGTCAATAATTGATTCATCACAATTAATAATTTCAGTCCTGATACAATGTCTCCAATTTTGACTCATGCCCAAAGGACAGAGTCTAAAATCATTATTCCGTTGACATGTTTTAACTCTCCAGCGGACCCTCCCCCTCTAGACGGCCACTCTCCATTTTCTGCCAGCTCAAACATACAGCGCACAGCTCCGTAAAGAAAGCTGATCAAGTGTGAAAATAATAAGGCCTTAAAATTTCAGCTGCAGTTCATAAGAGGTCTGTGGAGAACTGACGAGGTTCTTCCTCGTCGTCGCCCGGACTCAGTATTTACGCCATCCTCTGGAAATATAAACATAGGCTGATGCTAAAAAAAGGCTGGCACAAGATTAAAATGCTTTCTTAGGCTGGGGGAAAAAAGTAGAAATTTTTCAGATGTTATAAATATGCAAGAAAGAATGTTCTCTGTGTTGTCGGCCTCCCAGTGGGGCGCAGGAGGACCCAGGGGAGCTGAACTGGTTGATGATTCTTAAGGGGACAGTAAAGTGGGAGGACAGCAAACAGCAGACAAAACAGGAAAACATCTGCAGTGGTCTGTAAAAAAAACACACAGCGACAAGCTAAAAAAAAATGATTTGAGCTGAAGAAAACTAGCTAACATTTAGATTAAGTAAAACTCTCCGTAAGAACAAGCCTGCTTGCTCCTGCATTATAATCATGCACTGTGTTGCAGCTCGGCTCCCCCCTCCTCTCCTCTGTTTTTCTCACAGTAAACTGAGGGTTTGGGCTCACTGCCCAGAGCTGCTGCTAACATCCCAATCCACTCCTTTTTGCTCACTTGTCGTAATCCTCTTGAAAGTCTGAGGTACAAAGCAAAACAGGAAAGAACTAAAAAAAAAAAAAAAAAAAAAAAAAATCTATTTTGAGAGTTGTTTCCCCTCGGTCACCTTTGCCATCATCACTCCCTGTATTTAGTTCAGTGTTTTCACCGAGTGTGCTCGTTCCCTCACATACGTACAATCAGTACTGGC
This sequence comes from Poeciliopsis retropinna, assembly GCA_010277075.1. NCBI lineage: Eukaryota > Metazoa > Chordata > Actinopteri > Cyprinodontiformes > Poeciliidae > Poeciliopsis > Poeciliopsis retropinna. The sequence continues at coordinate 5,708,427 of VMRM01000013.1, forward strand.
TGATTGAAAGGCCAATCAGGCTGACCATCTATCATAACTATGTTTTGTTTTTTTATTGTAAACTTGAAACATAATTGCACACCTCCATAACTCAAATGAAACACATACTCCCATTTTAACAAGGTTTGCATTCCACAAACAGGCTAGGTTCAAACTCAAATTACTTCAAAAGGCATTTAAATCCCTTTGCATTTTTTCTGCAAAAGGACATTTTTCCATGACATTGTTGGTTTGGTCACTTGGCAGCTGTGGAGGACGCTGGAGGGCTGACTCAATAAAATTGCGTTAGCTCCAGCTTTTAGCTTTAGTATTCAGGCTATCATTAGTGCAAATAACTCTTTTTTCTTAGTAACTAAAAAAAAAAAAAAAAAAACTTCTCACAGCAACAGAGCGTCTTTTCACAAGTAACTAAAGTCACTGGATGCCATTTCAGACATTTAGCGGTTAGCGTGATGGGGGCGAGTTATTGAGCCGCTTTGCTTACATCCTCATTCAAATCTATGTTGACAGAAAGTTTCTGATTTTTCTATAACGAAGGATCAACCAAAGAACAAAACGACATAATCGGATTGGAAGTTCATGGTTGCATAATTTGGGTGTCCACTGTTATTATATTACTGTTTCTTGTTGAGTGCTTGACACTGTAGCGTTTCTGCTTTCCTGAGGTCCTTGCTAACCAGATGTGGCTCACATTTCTTCTGCTGTCATTTTGACACACACAAACAGAACCTGCTTCGAGCCCCAGAGAGACATGACTTCATCTTCACAAATATGTCCGATCACATCCTTGATCAGATTATTGCCAGATAGTTATAGTCCCACTGCTCCCATTGCTGAGCGGTGTGTCGTCTCCCCGGGGTTTCGTAGGCCAGGTCAGCTCAGGCCCGAATGTAACGCACACCCTTCACCCAGAAGGTAAACAACCCGCATCGCTCTTCAAACACCCAACCTAATCCAAGCCTCCCAAACGGGGACACAGTGACTGAACCATGTCACATAACAGTCTATATTAAGGAGCTAACAATATGCGTCTTAATTTATCTGTTTCCATCAGTGTGCAAATGAAAGCCTCGGTTTTAGAATCAGGACACGGTGAGGCCCCACTGTGGAAAAATACGAAGACTCCGGCACCGCCTCGGGGGCCGACATTAAGCCCAAAGTCTGCTGGAAAACTAGGACAAAACTGATAGCATCTCAATGCAATCTGGGTTTAAACAGGCTGGTGCAACTGTTGCACCAGCCTGCTGCTACCAACGTGCTCCCGTTAGTAACAGCAGCACAGATAAAGCGAGGTTGACCTGTCTAATATCGATTTAGCTTAGAAAATGTTACCAAATACGTGATGTTTGAGGGGTGTTCCCTTAAGAGTTCACCGAGGTTCGAATTTTTCATGAGGTTAGGCAAATTTGTCAGAATAAAAGAGTTTTATGTAAGACATACAAAAAAATGCTCTGATAATGTTTATATAAAACATATAGGATGTTATAAAGAAATTATTTTTAAAAAAATAATTAGTAGATAAATACATAAACAATAAAAAAATACAGGTTTCAATAGTTGAGCCTGTTTAGTTTTGGGTAATTTAAATATTAAACATTTGCATAAGGACTGGCAAATCTATACAGGCAATTATCAAAGTGATCTTAATAGCACAAAAATCTACTTAGTTCAATCTTTTACATTATGAGGTCAAGTATCCACATTCACACTGGTCACTAAACCCAGAGACAAATTGAATATTTGGAATATTTATCTTTAAACTGAAAAGTTAAATTAAGAAAATTTCAATAAGAAGTTATATTTTTTAGTTTAGATATAAGATAAACAACAATTAGGAGGATCCTAATCCAATTTCTACAGATATAGACTGCATTTCTATTTTAATGTAATGTTCCATATTTGACTCAAAAAGCATTTACTTTGGAAATCTTTATGCAGCAGCAATGTGTGATCTCCATGTTCCGCAGATCTTTAAATAATACTGAATTTGGCTTCTGATTGGGCCGTTCGGTAAAGGACCGTCTCACTGGTCCTTATGTAGCTGATCCAACTTTAATGAGTTTTCACTTCATAAGCTGTTAGGAGTAAGATCAAAACATTGTTTTAAGACCTGCGATCAATGTATTCTAGACTTTTTAAAGATGTGGACAACCTGTAATAAATTAAATAATTTGAAAACTCTTTGTGTTTTCTAAGGTTATTTTTGTCTGAGATCAAAATTTGACTGAAGATCTGAAACATTTAAGCGTGATAGAAAAGACAGAATAAATCTGGAAGGGAGCAAATGCTTTTCACAGCACTACATTCAATAAACGCCAAAAAAGAAGCCGTTACATCAGAACTGTTTGGAGTGCAAATCATACACATCTTTCTGTCTCTTTAAACAAGTTGTTTATGCGCGTCACAAATGCGAACAGTTCCTAAAGAAAAGCCTGTTGCCGTCATCCGGTGGCGATGTTAGGCAGCAGCTACTCAGTGAAACTGATGAGGCACTTCAGTGATGAAAACTGTCCGAAGATACATGATAGCCACACTTCTAGCAAACATTAACACTTGGTAACAAGCTCCATAAACTGAGTCACGTCAACAGCTGAGCATCTGGAAAATCTCCTGCTATCCAAACGCGGCGAGGGCCTCCAGAGCCTCACAGGAACCGCGAGTGAATCCCTACCTCAGGGGAGCCACCGCTGCTGAGCCCCACAAACAAATGTGACCCGCTTTTCAAAGGCGGTGAGCATTTATTTTTAGACGTGTGGAGGCCAAAAAACTGGAGCGAAGTCAGAGAACAACAAGGTAGGGCACACAGAGAAACGCTTGGCCCATAAGATATTCAACTTCCTTTAACTAACCTGTTCTGATTCTCGGCATACTGGAAATTTAATACATCACCAGGATCTGGAGCTGAGGGGACGTTCATTAATTCAACCAGTATTTACAGGGAAATTGTCTGGAGTCAATCTTATCTTTTTATTTATTTTCAAAGGACAAGCTTAAATCCAAAAATATAAAGTTAAACAAGACTAAAAATAAAACTTGATACATAGGAGGTTTTTACTTCCAAATATTAAGTGTAGTTTCTTCATAGTTGATCAGATTTTTTTTTAAATCGCTGCTTTTGCAAATGGAAATGAGTCGCGTCAATGAATATTTAACTTACCTGCTAAAGTGTAATCCATATCAAAACCAAAGCACTTGATTTTCTCCATTGCCAAGCTTCTATTGACGAAGATTCTGAAGACATAAATGGACAAAATGGTGGAAACATGTAAGTTACATTGCTGATTAACAAACGGACCATTAGAACATATAAAAACTCTACAAGAAAGCTGCACTTTCTTACATCAATTTTCCAATTGATGACAAGTGTCACAAACAAAATCTGAGCGCCTTTAACAATACAAGTTAAAATATTTACCTTGTGTCTGCATATTTTGATAAATGATGGATAAATAATCTGTTATATGATTTATTTTATCAGTTTCTTCTGCTACCGATATAAAATTAAATTCTATTTCCATTGATTGTTTATATTAGATTTAAAATCACTATAACAGACCTAATAATGTTAGACTGAACAGTTATTTATTGGCATTTTACTGTAATGTAGGTGTACTTTATAGAAACTACTATAACTCATTAAAAATCAAAAATGATTTTGCGCCTGAAAATAATATTGCAAAACGTATCAGAATAGCTGTTCTTGGAGCGCTGTAACGCTCTCTAGCACATGGAGCAGAGAGCATCTCTGCAACATTTGGTCTACAAATTTAACATCATCATCAACTTTTAAACTACAGAAACTGAAGAAAGTCATTAATCATGTGAAATCCAGGAAAAATGGACAACAGTTTCAAGTGTATTTCCTTAAGAATATAAGAAAACCATCTTTCAAATGTGGAAACACAATGTTTATGTAGCTATGTTTACGTAACCATGCCGACACAGAGGAACCACACCGCTAATGTAAGGGCAACAGACCCCCTCTCTCTTCAACAGCTCTGATTTAGCTGAATATACAACAGCTCTCCGCTACAGAAAACCAAACAAATCAAAAGTTCAATCTGCCAGAAATGAGACTTAATCCAGTTATAGAGACAAACAGAAATCAGCAGCTGATATAGAGATTGTTTTATAACCTCAAAGCTGACTCAGTGCTTATGTGATTCCCAGTCAGAATCACATAATCCTGTTGAAAATCCAAGAATGCGTTGTGAAATACCTGGCAGCAGATCCGTAGTGAACAAGCTCCCATTTAGAGTTTAGTCCAAGACACGACTGGCAGTGCATTCTGAGTGAAATAAACATCAGTTTGCCTCTGCGTTGGTCTGATCTGCTCCAGCTGCACGGTGAAGCTCTGGCACCCTGAACAATAAACTCCCCCCCCGGACCCCTCCTCCCTCACTCTTTGCTTTCTTGTCATTCAGAAATTTTCTGACTTGTTGCAAAACTGATTGTGGCCCTTCCGCGTCATTCTCTGTTGTTGTCAGTCGGCGGGGGGGGGTTGTTGTTGAGCAGTGCGATGATGTTTGTTTGCCCCTCAAAGACATCCAGAATAATCCCAAGTCAGGGAGGATCATGAGAGCCGGCGCCCCGGGCGACAGCTGCTCACTTTCCTCAGGTGAGGCTCAGAACACACAGGTAAGCTTCAGATCAATCATCTTCTGGACTCATTTAATATTCACCAAACTGTTGGAGGACTTTGACAAACATCCAGCAAAATGTTTCCCAGGCGATTACGTAGCTCAAACAGATGTACTCTAGTTTACATGTGAGGGTTAACGCAGCATTTATTCTTTATTCTCTGACATTTCTGCTTTTGAAGACTTCATTTTCTTCAAATTATTACTTTAAAATCTGGATTTTAAAGTAATAATAATAAAGAACCCTGTCACAAGATTAACTTGTAGCTATTATATAGAGACAAACCAATCAGGCCTTTTCTGCCCGACACCAGTTTCTGGCTTTTATTTTTGTACTTCTGACCTGTCCTTCCATTTCTGACTGTTCCTATTTTGTTCTTTTCATGAAAGGCTACAAACATAAAACAGAAAAATCAAAGTGCTCTTAGTCAGATTTCTAAAGGGATTTTAAGATTGTCCCCATTTTTTGATCTGGAAAGAGCTGAACCAGTCGACTAATTTATCACGCCGAATGGAATAAAAAAGTCACAACCAGAGATTTTTTTATAACAAAGAATTTTGCCAAAGACTCTTTAACCCTGCTTAAAACTTCTAGTCAAAACGTAAACGAGAAAGGAAAAAAAAAGCACTGAAAACAATGTTTGCTTAGATTTTAAGTTTAAGATAAAAGTTGAAACCTGATAATATTTAACAATGGATTTCACCGTCCATTTAAGAACAACGTATACAAATGTTATCACGAGGTAAAATCTTTAATATTTATTTCACAACTTTAGTATTTAACTGTTCAACAATCAGAGTAGTGTGCTACTTTATTTTTAACATTTCTGAGCGCTGTGGGGGTTATAAGTCACTTTGAGCCAAGGATTTCAATCTTAATCTTTCCTATTTTTATGCGGATGACATCCAATATCCAACCTTTGGCCGGAGGGCGGTGGCAGGCAATGAACGGCCATAAAGGATAATCTGTGCTCCTCCTGAGCTCGTCTATATTGAAAATGGGTGTGGGCGACTTGATTACTGTAGTCAGCCTCGACTTTGGTCTTGCTGACAACGGCGTACAAACATCTCCGACGGGCCGTGAACACAAGAGAAGCCCTTAATTACTTTAGCTGTAGATGGAAGCAGCTGCGGGACACCCTGTCAGATTCTTTCCACTCCTCACTAATCTCACGCAGACGGCGATTGGACTCTGGGAGTTTTATCTGTGCGGGTCAAAGTCATCCGTCCGTTGCGATGTGATCTCCAGGGGCGCTTTGTGTGACAAACAATCCCACTTACATAAATGTTTGAACTGATCGAGAACTTCTTAATATGATGCAAATATATGGTATTAATTGTTGTCCCGCACAGCATCTGTGGCTGTTTTGCATGTACGGGCGTCTGATAGGAGGGGTGGGGTCGTGGACTAAGCGACCTTTGCCCTGACAGGACACACAGAACCAACAGATAAGTGACAGTTTTATAAAACCTCTGAGCACGGGATATGATACGATGGCAGGGAGGAAACAACGGCACCCGTTGTCCCCCCAACCCTCCGAGTTAAACATTAAACAGCCACTCACAGTAAAATACTGTAACCATGAATGGATGTTTCATCACAACAAGCCGAGTTCCTTACCCCCTCCCCCCATCATCAGGGGACAGACACAGAGCGAAGACTATCAGAGGCAACAGCGATTGGACGAAATAAAGGACAGAGCAATGCATTTGAATTCACTGCCAGTCGCAGCAAGACATATTTGCTGACCGACAGCAAAGTTTTGATTCATGCATTAATTTCCTGGAGCCCAATAGTCTGACGACATTTGCCACCAGGCAGCAAGAAAAGCTGCACCGAGCCAAACAATTGCCCTTAAGAAATACTTGACTGAATATGCAATCAAAGCTGGCAATAACTCAGTTTGTTTGACAGAAACTCTACACAGTGGCTGAGTTCTCAGACCACAAGAGCATGTTTCTATATAACTTTTTTTTATTTATTTGAATGTCCTGAATCAGACCCAATTCATTTTCTAACCATCCAGAGTCAAATTGCAGAATGCAAATACAAACTCCTCATATCTGACCTTGCACACACATTTAGTTACTTCTACTACTTTAAAATGTCGTCACCGTTAGGAGTGCACCGATTGCAGTGTGCTGGCTGACCACCGATCTTTAAAAAGCCTGACGTGGCGATTACAATTTTGGATGACACGAACACGTTTCATTGGAGTGTTGCTACATTGGTGTCAGTGGAGTGACCATTGCTAACTCCGCACATGCAGATCCGGTGAGCGGTTCTGTAAGCCAGTCTGCTCTCATGGCAAAGTAAAAGAGGACTTTTGTTGATTTTCAGACGTTTGCGTCGGTAGACAAAATCAATTTCTCATGCAAGTATCAGCCGATCGCCAGTCTCCAAAAATTAAGGAAATTGCAGCAGATTTATCGGCGCACCCCTATTCACCATAACATCGGGAAGATCTCATCTACAACAGAAATTTATTTAAATTCTCTCTGAAGTCCAAACAAGGTAGTAGAAAGAGGAATAAGTAGCAGAATTGTATTTGTCTGGTGGCTAGCGAACGCACCACGGCCTGATGATGTTTTCTGCCTGCTGGAAGCTGCCAACCCTGAACGCAGCTGAGCTCTGGCTCAGACAGACAGGAAGAAAAGGGCGCAAAAAAAAAATCCATTAAGATGCTGTGGTCAACCAATCTGAGCCAGGCTTTATCGACCCGATCCGATTAGGTTGCGTAACAGTTCTTGTGCTCCATCAGCATTGTATTTTTTTTGGTCCAGTGTTTCCATGTGAATTCCGGTAAAAAAAAATATGTATATATATATATATATATATATATATATATACATATATATATATTGTTTCCTGCACAAATATGCAGGGGAGACTTTTCACGTTCACAGTTTTTTTAGTTGAGGGTGATCCAGAGGAACCACAAAGACATCCAAAGACCCCGTCAGCCCCACGGCCCACTAGTCTGGGGAGCCTTTCCCAGAATAAACAGCAGGTTGTGTGAGATTCCCCATTTCTGAACTGAGAAACCGGCTGGGGAGTGATCCAAATGAGGTTCTGTGAGTAACCCATTTTAACCAGAAGAAGAAAACCCATGATTCTGCTCTGGTTCAGGTTCTGGTCTGAAAAGGACTCAGATTTTCCTTCTCTGATTCACTTCCAGTTCTTTTCTTCTCCCATGTGTGTTTTTTTTTTTTATTCAAAAATACTGTTGGACATTTTACTCAAAATTAGGCCACCAGTTCTTTCTTTAAACATCAGACACCAAAAACCTAAAGAGGTTCAGTCTTTAAACTATTTACTAAAATGTTTGTTTTCTTCACGTTTTGTTTTTTAGTTTGTTTATCTAATTATTAGAAAAGGTTCTTGTTACCACTCATAAGTTCATTCTGTACCTTACTACTGACCTGCTGCAATAATAATTCCCTGATAATTTAAGCATTAATATTGTTAATTCTTACATAAAAATATAATACAAACGTTCCAATGATCCCTTGTTTAAAACGTGCGTCAACACAGCCGCTCAGTAAAGAGGGATTCAATCTTCAAGATATTTATTCCACATATATTAAGACTTAGTGTTATTTATGAGACAGCACAATAAAACAGTTTAATGTCGCCCAAAAATAGGCTTTTCTAACTGTTTTGTGAACATGATAATAGATACAGAGGAATCTAAATCTCAGGATTACATAATATAAATGTGCAAAGTCAGTCTCATCCATCACAAGCTGACAGCGCCAGAGTTCGTATCATGCTTGTCGTTCTACCTGGATGTTCTCCAGGTCATTCACAGATGAGTTCCTTACCTGTGGTAGGGTTCCCTCCTGTACTTTTTCATGGCAACGCCGTCCATATTGGCTGGCAGGTCTGCATAGTTTTGCAATCTGTCACTCCATGAAGTCATCATCTTTTAAATGTGTTAGTGTCTGGAGAAAAAAAAAAAGCAGGTGGGGAAAAGTTCTGAAAGAACTGAATTTATGTCTGACTCACAAATACAGTTTTATACCTGAAGTAAAGTATTAATTTAATGTTTTCAAACTGCTTGCATCTGTCTCTACATGCACACTTATGATTGTTCTACATTTCGTTCTGAATGATAAAGACTTTATTTAGGTCATTTAGCATTTCCTGGCGCAATTGTTCTGTCCATATTTTTTCTGTGAAACATTCTGTATGACATCTAACTAAATGAAAATAAGCAACAACTACTGCTACCGCAGCTAGAACAGTATAAAACACTGCTTTTTACTTCTGAGGTAATCAATAAAAATGTATTTATAACTATTTAGACACAAACAAAAATATTGGATGAAATAACATGTATGATTATGGTTTTCCTGACCAATACTGATGTTTTCTTTTAAGTCCAATCTGCTAAATCTAATTTATTATTTGAAGGAATGTTAAAACACCTGAAAAATTAAAAAACAAAAATTTTATATTATTTTTATTAAAGATTTTAGTTTTGAATCTAACAAAACTAATATGATTTCAAGATTATCCATATGTATGCATCAAAGCATATCTCTCTCACCGTTCTCTGATTTTCATTAAATGTTTTTTATAATTTTAAAGGCATTCTCAGTTTTGAGGCGTTTCATCAACAGAAAAAAGGAAATCAGATTTTTCACTATGTGACCTGCAGATCGGAGACAATCGACAGAAAACTAGCTACTGCTAACCTTTTTACGATGAAATGGTGCATCCCTAATAAACAATAAAAAAACAACAACAAATTTGATCATATCAAAGCTGTAGTAAGTAACTTTTATTTTTTTAAGTGTTTTTTTTTTTTTTTTTTTACATATTTGTTAAAACTATTTCCATGTAGTGACAGTATAACATGAGATAAAATATCGAGCTCCTATTGCCGAGCTCCTATTGCTCCCGGTCAAAAACAACCAATCAGAGAGTCTTGGTGCTGTCAATCAAACTCGAGAACAAGGTGCTAAATGTAATGGCAGAGAAACAGGCCGACCAGCAAGTGCGTTATATCTCTCAGAAACAGAGGGGGAAAAAAAGATAATTCTGAACAGCAAAATTAGTCTTTCATCATGTAAGAAAGGGGAAACTCTAGCAGGCTTCTTGTAGCCAGCTGACTGGCAGTGTGCAGATTCAAGCTGCTTCACTCCATCAATGAAAACTCCAGCAGCTTGTTTTGACTGCATGAGAAAGAGTGGAGAATGAGGAAAAGGGCAGGAGATGGGAGATAAACCTGTTCACCTCAAACATCCTTTGTCGTGACATTTCAAACTAAATATTGATTTTAGAAAATTGTTCAGGCTGAATAGATTTTAAAAAATAAAACAGTCTGGTGAATTTGCTGACTTTGTCAGCTGTAATTACCAGTACTGTGTTTGTGCTTCCCTTGCTGACACTGTTTCTCCCTCTGCTGAATACTGCAGGAAAGGAGGAGCAGAGGCAGCTTCTTCTTCTTCTTTTATTTATTTATTTATTTTACTTTAAATGGAAGCAAGACTAGAAGCGAGTTTTAAAACCTGTCAACGACCCCTGTTGATTAAAACTCTCACTGCAAAGCTTACTGGGTTACTTTTTACGCTCGTGTTGTTCAGCTAATGTCTGTGTGACAGCCTGATTTGATTGACTTTGACAGATAAGTCAGCTCTTCTCGGTGACTTTCCCCCTCTCTGGTCGACTTGTTTGGGTCTCCGCGGCTGGATGCGCTTCGGTCAAAAACTATCTGCTCAAAACTACTGCCGCAAAGAACACCTTGTTCGCGGCGACTCCAACCATCTCATTACATTGGCTAACAACCGTCGGCTGTTTTTCCTTTTTCTTCTTCTTCTTCTTTTGACTGACAAAGACTGAAAGGGCAACAGGAAGCAGGGGTTCAAATAACCGTACCACACTATCTCCCCTTGATGAAACACAAAGAAGAGAGTTTAAGCAGATTTCTCCCACAACCGACGTGTTTCAGGCACTCACCTCCGAGTTCCTGAATAAAACCAATGGGCCGTCCGTTTGGTCTGAGCATGCGCAGTGAGCCGCGTCAAAGTCGGCGAAAGAGGTGTTTTCTTTGTCTCGGAGCTGCTCGACTCTGACAGCGGGGAGCTGGGAGGCGCGGCGGCGGTGAAAAGTCAGTGGAAAGCCGGGCAGATATCAACGTCCGAGCTCGGCTAGCTCTCAGCGGTCTCCGGGAGATGCCAGCTGTTGTTATGAGACGGTCAGAGGGAGGCGCTTATGTCTGCGTGTCACAAAGAGGCGGACCCATCTGACCGTCGTGGCGGAGACACGTGACTGCGTCATACGAGGCTTTCAACAAGAAGGGGATAGATCACAAACATTTTCTTTATTAAATAAATAAAGAAAGAAATAAGGAAAGAAAATATGGAACAGAACAGATTTTATTCTGGGTTATAGTTTATACTAAATTGTAGAAATCAGAAAAAGTAATCTAAGATAGTAAACCACCATTATTCACTATTATTACGAATAAAAACTATTGTGTAAAAGTGAAATATTTCCTGCCAGTCATATCAGAAAGTGAAACGAGTCTCTTATCTAGAATCCTCCCACAAAAAGCGATGTAATACCAAAATTTGTTTCTTGTCATTTTTATGATCACGAGAAACAAATAATCATAATAAAAAAATATATATATTTTTTAAATTGTGTCTTGGAAAATTAGAATACTTTTAAAACGTTTATTAAAACCAAGGAAACGGAGCACATCATCCTAAAGTCCTTACACTGGCTCGCTGTCGCTCATAAAATAGACTTGAAAACACTGTTTTTTATATATATACACGGGTAAATAAATCACTGAGACCAAAATACACTAAAGACCCCCTGTTGTTGTATCAACCTTCCAGACCCCTCAGGTCTTCTGGTTCTGTTCTGCTCTGCAGCCCCAGAACCAGAATCAAATGTGGAGCAGCAGCATTCAGTTTCTACGCGCCGCAAATCTGGAACAAACTTACAGAAAACTGCAAAACAGCTGAACACTGAGTTCCTTAAAAACCCATCTATTTAGAGTTGGTTTGTAAACCATAATAAATGAAACACTGACCTACATTTTGATGTGTAACGATGGCACAGAGCAAAATGCAACATTATGACTTTGACTTTTTGTGTTTTTATGATGTAAAACTTTTCTTGTTGCTGAAATGTGCCACGCAAATTGAATAATTAATGGAAACTTGCTGTGTCACACCCTAGTCAACCTGTAAAAGTTTCGTAAGCCTTTAAATAGTCTGTCCAGTCTGTCCAGAAGACAGTCAACAGTTGAAACTCAAACAGTTTCAATAAAATCTCAGATGTATTTTAAGCTTCTGACTCTGTTTGTTTAGCTGTGTCACACACACACACTTCACAAGGAGGTGGAGGCACAAAGGTTACTTTCTGCATCCAAGCATGTTAACAGAAAACTCAGTGGAAGGAGGAAGTCTGGTTAGAAAAGATGTGCCGGGAAAACAGAAAACTGCAGCCTTAAGAGGATTAAGTGACATCCATTCTAGACAGTAACCCCCTACTAAACATAAAAGGTTTCTGCCACAAACAGATTGCTCCATTTCAACTATTGACTGATCAATATGTGCAAGATGGACTGGTTTTTTGGTATTTGGGCTACTCCCATTTCAAGCTTAGTCAGTTTTTTTGGGGGGGGGAGGCACAGGCCGTACTCTAGAAAAATTCTTCATACTTATATGCCTCACGCTTATCAGGGCCAAAGCAATACATACAGAGATAAGAAACATTTTCATGGGTCTTTCCAACAAGTGGAGCTAAAAAAATTAGCAAATGATCAAAAACGTTTAACTTAAATCAAAAATTGAGTCGAAACTCAAACAGGTTCATTAAATTCACAGATGTATTTTAAGCTTTTGACTCTGTTTGTTTATTGATTACGGCTTAAAGCCTAAAATTCAGCTTCTGAGAAACGTGCATCACACCACACCAATAAAAGAGTGACCTTCAGCTCTGCATTGTTTGTTCTCATGTTCCTCTGTGGAGTTTATACTGAGAAGAGTTTTCAGCCAGTCAGTCACAGTGATACCACTGGCATTAAAGCAGCTACCAGTACTTTTGGCAGCATGGGCAGGGTTGAAGTCTTGGTGGAAAATGAAATAAGCGTCTATATACAGCCTGTCATAAAGTGCTCTAAAATGTTTTTCTGGACATATGTGCTAACTTTAGCCCTGATGAAGCAACTTGGACTCTGTTCATTTTCTCTATTCCACCAGACTCCTTGAGTTTGATTTCAAAAGTAATTAGCTAGATGTACTTGAATCTAAGAAGAGAACATTTCACTACTGAGCCACAGTTCAGTCTTTTTACTCAACAAGACGTTTCTGACGTTGTTTCTGGTTCAGGAACAGCTTAACACAAGAAGTCCAACAGGTGTAGTCTACATCCCACGTTTGGGTGGCTCATCTCAAAGAACAAGCTCCAACAGTCCACTCCAAATTTGACTTTCATGTACGCAAAGGGGGAAAAAAACAAACTCTTGCACCCTCCTTTTAGCCAGCTGAAAAGCAGTGTGTTGACACAAATGGAGGAAGAAGACCTGAAAACTCCAGCATCTTGTCTGACTGCATGATGACAAAGTGAAGAATGAGGAACAAAGCAGTAGGCGAGCGATCAACCTGTTTATCTCGATTATTCTTCATTACATTTCAAATTAAATATTATTTTGCAAACTGAATTTGTTCAGGATCTTGCCTCTGATCCACAAGTTCTTGATTTCAGGGGGATATACACTGGGTTTGTTTTAGATATGACAAACCCATATATAAAGCATCACTGGCAAGACTGCAATGCTTTTTAAATGTAAGAGTTCCAGATTCAAAGTCTCTTATAGTATCTTAAATTTGAACACACTGCAGTAATCAGTTGAAAAGCTATTTTTGATAGGACTGAAGAAACTCGTCTGACTAAACCTTAACAGTAACGAGCCATAAAAACTACAGAGACATGGTAAGCAAATGTTTATGCATTCTGTAAGTTTTGAGGACTTTTAATTCTGTATTTTGGCAATATGTTTTCACTGTTTCATACTTTTTTATTAAATAAAAACCTGCCTCCAACCACCTGTTAGGCAGTTCGTGCAACATCACATCACACAGGAAGCTTTTCACGCTCCAAACTGCATCCACTCGACAAACTAACACTTTGTTTTATTATTGTGAGCTGTTCTGTTGAGTCGTGCCACTGTCAGACACCAGATGGCAGCAAAAGCTCGTCTAAAGACTAGTTTGTTTTTTCTAGTCCACAAATTGCAAGCTAACAACAGTACTGATTTAAAGAAATTACATTTTTATGACTTTACTGATGTGTGTTATTTATTAGGACAGTTTGTTTCCTGCAAAATGTGATAGCATTGGAAATTCCATGCGATGATGGTAATGATAATGGCAAAAATAATCTTAATCTCAATGGGTTGTGACATTGGGTTTAGGTCATATAAAACCTATATATGACCTATATATAGGTCATATATATATATGTATATATATGTATATATATATATATACAGTATATATATATATATATATATATATATATATATATATATATATATATATATATATATATATATATATATATATATATATATACTGCTCAAAAAATAAAGGGAACACTCAAACAACACAATATAACTCCAAGTAAATCAAACTTCTGTGAAATCAAACTGTCCATCTAGGATGTGTTATTTGAGTGTTCCCTTTATTTTTTTGAGCAGTCTATATATATATATAAGTAAATAAATAATAATAATAATAATAATAATAAAAACTGGTCATGAAGTAAGTGAAAACAGCACGGCTGCTTGCAGTTAGGTCATGAAGTCCTTATGGACATTATAAGCTTTTTTGTAAGTTAGATTTTTTTAAAGCAGTAATATGATTTTAAATCATTAACACACCGGCCGAATGTGATCAAATGGTATATTTTGGGTGATGATCGGAACAACTCGACTTGAATGTGCGTTTGCCTCAGTTGACGTCTTTCCTGATCGTTTTCTGCTTTTTGTTCATGAGTCATTGAACTCTGACCTTCATTAAGGTTAGTGAAGCCCTCAGTGCTTTAAATGTTGTCTCTTTAGTAACCACCTAAAACAGACAATTTAGTGTAATCGAGCCGCCCTGGAGAAAAATCTCGTTTTTCTCCCGAGTCCCACAGACTCAGTGCGGCTTTGTGACCCGCTCCAGACTGATAGAGGTCACGTATTTTCTTTCATCCGTTTTGAATTTCTGATCTGAGCTGAATTTCTCTGACGCGCTGCTTTTTGATATTCTTTTTTTTAAAGCCAATTTTATGTTGTCAGGATCTATCGCAGTGAATCCCCAGCACACAGCAGCTTTACGCAGATAAAAAAACAACTTGATTGCAGAAGGGAAATGGAAATGGACAAAGCAGCGACGCATCGTTTGGAGCATGTGTGCCCAGAATGTCACTTTAATTTCTGATTGAGCGACTTTGCTGGTTGTAGCTGCTCTTTGAGCACCATCCCGAGGTTTTCCTGGACCGTGTGACGCACGAACGCCGGATGTTTCCAGCCGGCATTAATTAGTGAGTGGATTCCGCCCCGCGTTTATAAAGGAGACGCGCCCACCTCCGCACTCTGTGTCCACGCAGGCGAAGATGAGCTACGGATCCGACGTGTTCTCCTCCTCCTCCTACCGGAGGATCTTCGGGGACTCTCCCCGCTTCTCCTCCTCCCCGTCGCGCGCGTCCTCCCGCGGAGGAGGCTACCGCTCCTCCTCCCTGTCGCGCACCAGCATCTCCTCCGTGGGCTCCTACGGCAGAAAGTCGGTTCGCTCCTTCTCCGCTCCGCTGGAGGCCTTCGACCTGACCCAGAGCAGCATCCTCAACAATGAGTACAAGATCATCCGCACCAACGAGAAGGAGCAAATGCAGGGTCTCAACGACCGCTTCGCCATGTTCATCGAGAAGGTGCGCAACTTGGAGCAGCACAACAAAGTGCTGGAGACCGAGCTGGTGGCGCTGCGCCAGCGGCAGGCGGAGCCGTCCCGCCTGGCGGAGCTCTACCAGCAGGAGATCCGAGAGCTGCGCTCCCAGCTGGAGGAGCTGAACGCGGAGAAGTCCCAGCTGGTGATCGAGAGGGACGGCATCGACGACGACCTGCAGAAACTCCGGGGGAAGTACGAGGAGGAGTTCCGCGCCCGGGAGGAGGCGGAGGCCACCCTCAAGGCGTTCAAGAAGGACGTGGACGACGCCACCATGGTGCGCCTGGACCTGGAGAAGAAAGTCGAGTCCCTCCTGGACGAGATCAACTTCCTGCGGAAGGTGCACGAGGAGGAGGTGGCCGAGCTGACGGACATGATCCAGGCCGCGCAGGTGTCCGTGGAGATGGAGGTGGCCAAGCCGGACCTCACCTCCGCCCTCAAGGAGATCCGCAGCCAGTACGAGTCCATGGCGTCCAAGAACCTGCAATCCGCCGAGGAGTGGTACAAGAGCAAGTTCGCCGACCTGTCGGAGCAGGCCAACCGGAGCAACGACGCCATCCGAGCCAGCCGGGAGGAGGCGAACGAGTTCCGGAGGCAGCTTCAGTCCAAGACCATCGAGATAGAGAGCCTGAGGGGAACCACCGAGTCTCTGGAGAAGCAGCTGCGGGAGATGGAGGACAGGCACAGCATGGAGATCAACACCTACCAGGTAACTCCTGCTTAGTTATTTGTTTATTTATTGTGATGGATGTGACGGTAACGCAAGAGTCTTAATAGAAATCGATGAACTGATTTCATCTGAGTGATCAGTTATATATATTTATGAAATAGAATAGGAACATTCTGCATCGTCCCACAATGGGGACATTTCTGTGCAGCAGAGTGACGGAAAGTAACAGCAAATAGACTCACAAGAAGATAAAATAAACAAATAAAAAATAATTAAGAATATAAATAAACAAAAAAAAAGAATAAAACCCGATTTTAAAAAGCCACAATGATTAAAATTACTTTAAAAAGAATATATACTTTGATTTTTTTCTCCTCTGCTAATCTGTTAAATTTTTTTCTATTATTCTAGTTGTATTTATTTATTGAGCATTTGTATCGTTTTACCCGAAGAACCATGAAACTCGCGGTGCGGATGAGCTGCAGTTGCTCTGTCCTTGGTGCTGAAACACACTCCCCTGCATCCGACAACGCCCACTGAATACACACGACCTACCCGAATTCACAGTCATTTCAATCCCTTCCTTTGGGTTTCATCAGAAAAATTAACTAAACAAGAGAGAAAAGAATCCTAAAATGTTTCAAAAATATGTCAAAGATATAAAAGATTTATTTATTTAACCAGGAGAAGTATATGAAACAACACATACAAAGAGTACGCCTATTCTTTAGAGTCAAAGTATTCTTTAGATTCTTTAGAGTCAAAGTATTGCGGTTGCAAAAATATTATTAACCCAGAGCTCTGATCTATTAATCCTGCTTAGGACAGCATGGCAGAGCTGGAGAATGAGCTGAGGACCACCAAGAGTGAGATGGCTCGACATCTGAGGGAATACCAGGACCTGCTGAATGTCAAGATGGCTCTGGACATAGAAATTGCTGCATACAGGTCTGATCGGTCATGCTGGCACCTCACAGAAACGAAACACACAATTCTTCAATACGGCTTCGTTGCTTCATTGCATTAAAGATTTGTGTTTTATTGCGTGTTCTCTCTAAACCCTCCCATCTGTGTGTCTCCCTCTCCGCAGGAAACTCCTGGAAGGGGAGGAGACCCGCATCGGAACAGGCGTCGCCTATCCCAGCCCCTCCATAAGCGCCGGCGTTGGGCAGGGCTACAGCTACCAGACCCGCATCTACTCCGGCTCCGGCAAGACCTCCAAGAAGGAGGAGGAGCAGCCGCAGAGCAAGCCCACCGGGAAGGTGTCCCAGCGCGAAGTTTACGAGGAGACCGTAGTGACAACCAAGAAGATGGAGAAGCAGCAAGAAGACATCCCTACCAATCAGAAAAACTAGAAACCTCCTCCAAGCCTGGGTCTGAAACCACTAAATCTTCGCTTTATTCCGCAAACACACGCCTCTTTTCGTGTTCATTCTTATTCAAACCCATCATAACTCCACAGAAGCAATCACTTTATTGCAACAAATGTCATTCACGAAGTCATGGCTGAGCAAGAGCAGGCACTTTGGTAGCAGTCTTCGTCACTAATGTTGCGTCATCATGTAGGAGAGACACGGTGAGCAAATGTTTACCTCAAGCTGCAATGTAATCTCAACACATATTGAGGGACATGCGTTTGACTGTTAGGATGCACAGTAACACACACACACACACACACACACACACACACACACACACGCAGAAACACACAATAGGCTGGAAACACATTGTACTTTATCACTGACAATTTCAGGAAGAAACAGTCTGCCTTACATGGCAAAACAGTCCAACATCAGATAAACTTATGGTTTTCAGTCGAGCTATTCTGTTTTCTTCTAATAACAGTAGGTGGCCAGAGAAATGTTTTCGTTTTAACTCATTAACAATGTTCCTGTGTCATGGCGTTGCTATTTTAATGAAGCTAAGACTTGAAGCGAGCAGTTTCTGAAAACGTATCACCTGAGCTTTATTTGCATGTATGTGCCATTCTTGACTGATTTTCCATCTCAGTGCTCATTCGACTTATCGGGTCGTTTGAACATGAAAGGTAAGCACCGCTTTTATCATTCTTAAGATGCAACTTTAGGCCTCCGATCTCTGCTGATAATGTGAATACACTGAAAAGGATCATCTTCAAAGCACTAACGTAGAAATGAATCACCTAAGCTGGGAACGAGTAACTATTTGCACAATGTTTTACCAAGGATGCGAGGGAGAATGCATTTTTACAAACATGAATCCAATTAACATCAAACGAATGAATAGTGATTTTCAGTCTGGTTGACATGGGATCATTATACTTCAGCACAAACGCATGAGATTCTGTTTGTTTCACGTCTCTGGGTGTGATTTATCGTATACATAGATAGTTTAAGACCCATTCTCCATGAACCCCACAATCACATCACTGAAGCCTGAAGACGGCCGTGCCGACCGCGGCGAAAACCCCTTGGAGCCAAATGAAAACCCGTTGGATCACAGAAACAACTCAACCTCCTCCTTAATAACTGTGGCCATGACTGGATCAAATGTCTGTTGTGGTAAACTACTTCACTCTTAGAGTAACTATGAGACTCGTAGCTTATTTATTTTTTCTTGATTCCTGCTTGTGCACTGCCTCACTCCAGGTCACGGCAGTCAATGCCATGACGAACTGCACTCACTTCTTCACAAGTAGAAGCAAAGAAACTGATGATTGTACAGCTAGCTGCTCTGGTTTTTGGTTGTGTTTACCTGAAGCTTGTGACAAGTATCTTAGTACTGTATAAGTGTGCTTCTGCACAGTGGCCTAACATGACCAGAACGACGTTGGGGCATTTTGGTTTTATGGAATGCTGTTGCTGTTTATGTAATACGCGCTTTGACAATGAATGAACGGCTCATGGTTGCAAAGCCTTACACTAAAAACCAAACAAAAAAAAAAAAACCAAAAAAAACCAAAAACAAAAAAACCCCCCAACAACAACAAACAAATTTCACCACAACTGCGGCACTGCCAAACTTTTCTAAATGCACATTTTTCTCAAAAGGAAAAAAAACAAAACAAGTACAATATGTCACCAATCCATACTCAACCGTCAATGCTGAAATATATCGTAGAAGAAATACTGTAGGATGTAAAACGCCTTAAAACACCAGCAGCTTCTGGTTAATGTGTACATTTCAGTCCAGTGGGGTGTTTTCATCTTCCGCCATGTCTTCAGTAGTGTTTATTAGAGTTACCATTACTTCTAAAGCTTAGGGATTGAATGTAGTTGACATGCTGTTCTCTTTACCGTGATTGCTATATATGTATTGCCGTGTGACACCATATCAATAAAGACTTGACCTGACCGAGGCTGCATCTGGTTTCATTGTGTCTCACTGCCTGTATGCTGGGTGATCTAAACATTGTACCACGTAAAAGCTTCAAATAACAGTTTTTCATCTTCATATTCCTTAATCATTGATATCCTCAAAGTAATGAACACATATAGAAAAAAACAAACAGCTGAGCTGATTTAAAGTGGCTTAAATGATCTTTTTAAGACACCACATTATAGTAAGACAGCGTCCCCCAAAACGTTTTCTCATTTTGTCACATTCAGTAAGTGTTTTGCACATCCACCTTTCACTACAGTTGCAGCCGCAGTATTTTTAGGGTCGCTCTCTGCCAGATTTAAATATTTACAGGCGGAAGGTTCAGTACACCGGATGGACAACATCTGTGAATATTAATTTTAAAGTTTTTTCTTTTGTAAAAATGTTCTCAACTGGATTTAGGTTTGGACTTTGACTGGGCCACTCCATTTTAGCTCTGGCTACATCTTTGCTATATTTTTAATCTTCCTACTAACCCTGACCTGATTCCTTATCCACGCAACATGAACAATGTAATCTTCAAGACATTTCTTGTATTATTTTCTTTTGTCCCTTGGGCCCTTTGTACAGATGGATTTTTCTAAATATGATGGATAACTTTCTCTTCTTTGCCGCGTTGACCTGTACACTAAAATCTTTTCTCTCCCAAACCTCAACATCTCCATCTTCACCTATCAGGCCTTCTTTCCTCTTTCAGCTGGGCGGGACAGATTTGCGTGTTTGCCCATGACGCAGATTGCAGTTCTTCAAAGATTTATACCCCTGCAGTGCTGCTGAGTGGAGGGTGGGGCACGGGGACCCATAACGGGCTGCTATTTCACAAAATCCTTCAGTATCTCGTCAAACTTGAAAGAAGCTGCTCTCAGCTGCACTTCAGGCCGTTTGACCTCACTTCATAAGCACAAAAAGCTCTTGTGAGCTGTCGAAGGGTTCGTCCTCCTCCACTCTGATTAAAACCTCCAATTAAAACCCTCTTCAGTTCAATTCATGTAAATTCTGCTGCAACTCTGGATGTTCCCCAGGTTATTCCACAAAAACTAAAACCAAACTTGCACCAAATTCTGGTCTCAACATTTGATTCAGGGGTGTTCATCTCAAGTCCTCAAGAGCTCCCCTAGTACAGCATACCAGAATCAAACATAAAGATAATAAGCAAGCTGATGCTAAACACAATGTACTGCTGAGGAGGTAAATTATCTATCTGAAAACCAGTTATTTAGGGTCTGAGTTGGACACCCTGACACTTTTTGGGCAAGGCAAAGTTTTTCCAAGTTCTTATTGCATCATTTTTGGTGAATCTGCGTGAAATGCAGCTCCGTCTTTCCGTCCTGAGCTAACGCTACTGCCACTTTTGTGTGGTGCTCTCCTTCAGTAGCCAATCTGTCTCCAGCTTCAGCGTGTTTGTGATGACAGGACACAAACAAAAAGTGTAAATATGTGTTTCCTCGTGGACACCTGGAATATTTTTGACCTTTCAGTCTGCAGCCATCCGTGAACCTCCCACCACAGTAAATGTCCATCTATTTTATGTCCTTGCAGCTACAACCTTGAAGAAATAACTGCAGGCGAGGAGAATGCTTTAGGTTCTGAGATAATCATTTTGTCTACACCTGACTTTGATGTAAGTAGAGAGGATCTTCAGTGAGGAACAGAATTAGCTTTTTTTATTATGTCCGCATAATTGGACTGACAATTAAAATCTTAATTGAAATCAAACCAGTTGGTGAGATGTCCTTCCTTGTAAAAAAATGAATCCCAACCGTTTCTGTCGTTACATTGAGTTGGAATATATTTCAGATAACGTTTAAAGACGGATCTCAGCTTTATTTCTACCGGGAAGCAAAGAGTTAATTGGTGGGCAATGTTGCCATAGATTCTGTTGCTGAGCAGCAGCCACCTCAGGGAGTGATTTCTCCCAGAGACACACAGTGTGAAGACAGATCTGTGTGAAAACTGAGCTGCGTACACTGACACAGAACCTGGATCAAACATAAAAGCAACAAAAAAATCTTATTTTGGCTAATGGATCTCTGACTAAAGTGGCTAAACACCAGAGTCGTTAGGAGCTTAAAATAATTTGAGGAAAAACTGAAAGAGAACATTTTATTTTTAAATTTTATCTTGAACCTTATTTCTAAAATTGCCCGGTTCGAGCTGTTTTCTGGATGAGGGGAAAGGTGCTGAATCATTTCGAGGTACGGGCCATTTTGTGTTAACCGTGACATCAGCACCATCTTTTCCTTTTTTTACACATAAAACTTGGAGCTAATAATAGAGTAACTGCCAGCTGAGCCACCCAGACAGACAGAAAGACGGAGGGAAGGAGGGTCTTTGTCCCTGAAGAAAGGGGAAGGACACATTCTTCAGTCTTGACCTCCTTCTGTGGCACTGAGGGTGTTCAACCTGAGGAACATAATTACATTTCTACCACATCCTGCTTATCAGAAAATGGAGCGGGTGGCCTGGTGATTGTTCCTGAAAGGTATTCAGTGAATTTTATAAGGGGCAAATATTTGACACAGGGGAAAATGTTAATTGCTTTTAGTCAAATGGAGAAATTATGATTATTTTTCTTTTTCTTTAAACTTAGTCGGAGATGTAACAGTCAAACAAAATGAAATAGAAATATGTTGCACGTTTACATTTGGAGATATTTCCAGAGACTTCTCTGAGTTAAAGAGAAGACCACTGTTATTGTGCGTTGACCAACATTTAGCACTTCACAGGCGACAGGCTATAAAACACATTCCTCATTGCTGAATGAGAACCAGTTTCAGAGGTGAGACAGAATGTGATTAGTAACATCCTCTTTAAAACACATGACGATAAAATACAAATCAGAGCACAGACACTAAATGTTAGAGGCGTGGTACGTTTTCAGGTTTAGCTGTCTGGATCAAACGCTGGAGAAGAAGGAAGGCACCCTGACGTGTGAAGCTGCAGCACTGTCAGCGCACAGATCAGATGCCCTGTGATCCTCCGAGACAAAATCCAATGAAAGAAAAATCTGTTTCTCATCCAGATACTCATCCAGGACACTTTCTAAAATACGTCTTCCAACATGCTAAAAAGGCAGCTCCTTTAATAATCACCTTCAGATGTAGCTTAGTCATTGTGATCCATGGAAAAACGTATTTCTCTCTCTCTGTTATGCAGTAAAGTTCAGCTAAAGTAGGACATAGTGAATTAGCTTTTGACATTAAACTGTCTTGACATCACTTTCTGAGTTGTAGCAGTCCATGACATGCCGAAGTGTCGCAGGCTCCGAATTCAGCTGAGACTTGTTATTCTGGAGGCCTGGGAGGACGCAGCAGTGCTGCAAAACAAGCTTCGCCCACAGGGGCTGTGTCTGTACACCAGCTTTATGCTGAAGTTTGCATATAAAGGGATCGATATAAATGACCTGAAATTAAACCTGGACTTATCGTCACATTTTACTGGCACTTTGCTTTCTAAATCTGCCTCATTTCAAGTCGTGGTATGATAACTGGACACTCCACGACAAGCAAGGAAACGTAGAATTAATTCAACTTTGAATTGTTAAAATCTACTTTGTCTTATATAGAAGCTGAAATGATAATCTAGTGTTGTCAAATCTAATGGATGTCTTCGTAGACCCACAGTTTACCGGTATGGCCTGAAATATAGTTCTTAAGTGAGAGGGTTGTGCTGCTGCTGCTGCTGCTTCATGTATAATGGAAGAGCTGAAACCTTTCTGGGAGTTATTCAACATCCAGTTTGCACATGACGCAGCAGTTTGAGGCAGGAAGCTTAACACAACTTTAAAAATACACCATAGATGATCCAGAAAAGAGCTTGGAAACATGCTTCTGAATATTTAAGTGATTAGCAAGAGCAGTGATAACAGCAGCAAGTAAAAAAGGAGCGGCGACTGATCAGAAGATCAAAGTTTCAGTCACAGTGACGCGTCACACCGGCTGTAGATGTTTCTGCTTCAGACAAATAAATGAAATATTAATCACAGCATTATTATCAGTGTAAAAGAGTAAAACTCATTGGCATCTTCCAATTCAAGCTTATTGTGAATTTTTGCAGAGCAGTCACAGACCCCGTAACAAAGCATAACATTATGGCCCGATTGGTAAATGTCACCTTCAGAAATTCTATGTAATCCAATCCCAAAATATCACAGCATGTTCTAAGTCACAAATCGGGATGGCGCGTTTGTCACTGTACGCTGTGCTGCATGGAAAGGTTTCGTGTTGCATATCTGGATCAGATCTGTGAAAGTTAATTTCCGTCGGAGCTGATCGGGTAAGAAAACCAACAGGTCAGATGAGCTTCAAGCATTAATCTTCGATCCCAGAGGATGTGGATGTTAGCTGCATTATTAAAGCCATCAATAACCGTGAAACATAATTTTTTTCTGTGAAGTCACAGCTTTATGCTCATGTAGCTAAATGTTGTCTTTTTACAGCCCATGTTATGAGTTTTGCACTTCTACCTTCAATTACTTACACCAGATTGCCTGAGTTCATCCATAGCATACAAAATAAGAACATTACCGTCTGCTATCAAATATTTCACTGATTCTTTATAAGATGTCAGTTTTAAAATTATGTTTTTGCTTTTAAGTACCAGGTACTAAAGCCCTCTTTCATTTTACATTTATGACACATGCTTTAAAATGACAGGCCTATTCAAAGTAGTCAGTGAATTTCACAAAAACAGAGAAACTAAACAAACTCCTGTCTGTAACTCTTTTTGTTTCTACGTTTCCAAGATTATCATTGGAGCGCCACAGAGTTTGTTTTTTTTTACCCACTAAGATGGTTGACCGAACTTATTTAGCGCTTTTCCAGTCATTTTGACCACTAAAAGTGCTTCACTTTCAAAAGTCACATTCACCCCTTCACACTCACGTTTGTACACTGATACGCAGATCGGTAGCCAACTTGGGATTAAGTGCAATTTTGGGTAGAGGTGTGATTGCACAACAAGCAACTTAAATTTGGAAACATTTTTTGTAGATTCTGGATTATTTATGTTTGGCATGTTTTTAATAATTGCCAACTCCTTTATGCAAGATTAGACACCTTGAGGTATTTTTCATCAGTTTTCAGGAGAATTAATTTCAGTTCTTTCCAGAAGCTGAATGTCAACTCTTTTTATCAATCTAAAACCTGTTGTACTGCTAGCACCAGAGGCAGCAAAAATCCCAATCTTTATTTAAATTCATGCCACTAATATCACTGTGTTCAGGTATTTACACCACAGAGCAGTTATGCACGTCACAGTGCGGTTCACCAAGAAATCTGTTTCCTTTTCTTCAGCCGCTCCATATCCACAACTCTTTGTGGATGCAGATTGGGCGTAAGCCCGTCCCAGCTGTCGTTTGGCAAGAGCGCAGGGTACACAACAGATTGATCCTCAGTCCGTCACACAGCCAACACAAATAGAAGCAGCATCCACCAATGTACTCCATCACGAAATCGATTTGGAGTCCTCAATAAACCTGGTATGCATGTGTTTCAGCTGTGGGAGTAAACTGGGAAAATCAATGCGTGTCATGCACGAGGACATTGATAGATAAATGATAATAAACAGGACAGATGGCTGTTGTTTATTGTGGGCTGAAAATCGTAAATTGGTGGCATCATCCCACAAAATCTGTCTCCTCTCACGAATATACGTAAACCCTAATCTGCCCACGACATTAATGTTTCTTTATTAATGTGCGGTAGAAGAGTCTGTTTAAACCGAAAAAGGGCACAGAAGAACACTTTCCTCCCCCAGCGGAGCTCTGTAGGTTGGAGGAGTAAAGATTAACTGCCCCCAGAGACCACCTTATGGACAGATGCTCCTGTGTGCCACAGAGTCTTCAAACATCCAGGACAGCTGTGTGGGGGTAACTGGGGCACGGCCAGTGAGGCGGGGGAGCGCAGTCCACCCACCTGCACCACCAGCAGGAGCTCCCACCTCTATTCAGATCATCTGAAAAAAAGTTTCTTTTCTCCTGAAACCTTTAACCTTTAACTGATCATCCCACTCATCTGTCATGCTTAAGCACTTGGGACAAAATAGAGATGAACGGAAATTAGAATTTATTATACTGTTCCTGAGTTGTTCGGACTGCTTTTTTTAGAGAAAACAGAATCCTGTCTTCCCCTGCTCACGGCTGTCAGAGAGGATCCATTACCATAGCAACAGAACATAGCAGGGCAGAGCAGTTGCTTAGGACTACAAAAATGCATCACTGTAGTTCTAACTATGGCAGAACTCTCAGTTAAAACAGAGCTGGCGTTTACAACTTCTTGATGTTTTGGCAAATATATAACTGATTTAACCCAAACACTGTTACTCATAGGATTAGTGTAGCCCTTTAAAATAAAGCTTACTGAAAATTTCAAAATAAAAGCCTGAATATTCCTCGCAGGCCTTTGTTATTTTTTTCTGTCAGGTTAGTGGAGAGAGAGCTACAGATTTAATCGCGGTACTGTCGGAGACAAGAAATGGCAGTCTTATATGCTTCAAATGGTTTTCGGATCGCTCTTACGGATCCTTAACGAGAAGGAGTTGTTTGGACTGCTTAGTTCAGAAAAACTAACTGCTTCAAACAGACAGGATTCTGTCTCTCCTTGTGCGTCTCACTCGCATGACAGTTGAGCTGCTCTTTAGAACTACAATGACTGAAGGTTAGAACTACAACATGGTGGAACTGTCACTTTCTACTGAGGAGGAATGAGCTGTCCTTTAGAACTACTTGTGTTTTGGGCAATTGATTTTACCCAAATCACTGTTACGCATGGGAATAGTGTGGCCATTTAAAATGAAGCTTACTGAAAATTTCAAAATAAAAACCTCAATATATCTTTTACTCTCAGATTTGTGCATTAGCCATTTCCCCAAAATAAGCATTTTAGCTATGTCTTATACATTAGCTATGTTTACTGTACGGAATGGAGGAAGTGAATGTAAAACAACATGCTAGTGATGTCCCACATGCTACTCACAGCATTCATGCTAACATTAGCATTTTGGCTAATTTTAGCTTGTGCATTAATTTTAACATACTGAATGGAGAGAGTTCATGTTAGTCAACATTCTTGTGATTCTCCACATGCTACTCGGTAATTTTTTACCTAAGCTTAGCATTGATGCTAATTTTTAGCATCAGAACACTGGGTCCAAGCCAACAGGCACACTTTGGCAGGCCCCGGTTAAATTTCTTCAGGAATTTTCCAGTTCTTCTTCTGTCATGGGCCGCCGACGATGCCAAAACAGCTCAGACCACCAATCACTGGATGCCTTCGTCTGCTGCCAGGCTGTGAAGACAAAACAGGATTCCCAAAGCTCGTTCAAAGTAGGCGAAACTTTATTGGCTTTCCATCGCTACATTCCTCTTCTCCTTGTCTGCCTGAGCTGTGAAGTGCTGCAGTTTGCAGATCTGAGATAGTTTCAATCCATAAACCACTGAACACCTCCGCGTTTGCTCCACCTCATTCTCTGGCCTTCATCAGCACCGCAACCAGTCAATGCAGCTCCCCCAGCATGGAGCGTGGTTGTGTGTGCGTGCTTGCCCTGCTCACCCATCTCCCAAAGTGCTGACTACAGTCATTCCATACCTCCTGGCAGTCTGCCTGCAGGCTGATATAGTGTGTCACCATTCGCACATAAACAGCTATTGATCGGCTGGGAAACACCAAAAGCTTTCCATTAGCTTGACATGAGTGTATTTCAGATTGCCTGTGGGACTTGGGGCTGAAGACTCAATCAGACATTGTGCCTGACTGCAGAACTGTTAAAATATTTACCCACCACGGCGATGTAGATACGGACAGACATCCTGCTGCCTTGATGTGATGGTATGTTTCTTCCTGTGTGTGGTTGTAGCTGTAGGGAACCTCGTGTGCGTGTGTGTGTGTGTCAGTGAGGCTCACACATCGTAATTAAAGAGCCAATCGATGAAGCTGCTTTTAATTGGAGAACCGTTTATAACATTGTATGTAAAGACAGAGGACAGGAATCATCTGTATCCGACTGCAGATTAACAGTTTACCTGGAGCAAAGTTTAAGATTTTCTGAGTTGTGAAGTTAGTGTCATGCATGTAATATTCACTCCCTGACTGTCCAGTATATTAGGATTATCTGCTTTGTGCTTTGTGGACCAACACAAAGCAGCACATAACTATGAAGAGGAGGGGGGGAAAAAAGTGATGCATGGTTTGCGATTTAGAAATTCAGTTCAATTCATGTTGTCCTCAAAGGTCAATTCATTTGTAACTGGTAGTGGTGATGGTCAACACATTCACTCAAGCTTTTACACAAAGATGAATAAATATCCATCTGAAATAAAGGTCTAAACATAAAATTTGATAAATAATACATGCGCTAAAAAATGAAGTTGGATGGCAGCAGTTTGATAGCAACTTTAAATCGGGACATTAAATCTAGTTTGTTTAAAAACCCAATGACTGTAAGGATAAAAGGAGGGCTGTCTGTTCTGCACCTGAAGGGAGAAGATTAAACTGAACACGTAGGAAACCGACAAGATTTTTTGGCTTGGGATTCTGATCTGGACTTGAATATGTCCATATTGTCGTTCTTTTGTATCCCAATGGATTTTCTACACTCTTTCGAGCGCACCCTGTTAGTGGTTGCAGTTTTTTTTTTCTTTTTTCATTCAGCAAGCCAAAGTCAGTCCTGGGTGAGACCAAGCTGAAATACAAATCATCAGTGCTTTAACATGCATACTTCTTACAAAGCGCTACAAACCCACAGACTTAAGGAACAAACGTTGCTTCCAAATTGCTGCATATAAAAACGCACACATGCAAAATGGCGTGTCTGCTACTTTGTGTCCGTCTGTTGTTTTTGTTTGCACAGGTTGGTCAGTCCCCCGGGACGCCCTCCTTCATCAGATATCCCCCTCTCCTCCTTGTGATCTCCAATGATGCTCATGCAAGGAGACCTTCCTCACACCCTTCAGTGACTTTTGTGTCAGGAACACGCGCACACGCACACCTCAAGGAGAACAAAGACATTCAGCACAAAGAGATTCTCATATGCATTTAGCTGAGATTTCTGTGCGAAATAAAAGAGGAGCTGAATTTTACCTGCAGAGATCGAGCAGGTTTTTGAATCAGATACTCAGGCCTCCAGAGCTGATTAGGATTGAGCGTAGGCGCTGCCGACAGAGCTCATGAATTAACTAAAGGTCACTATTTTTAGGGCGGAGAAGGATCTTTATCACCTGAATGTCCAGGGAATAGATGTTCATGCCAATGTAGCACATGCAGGACAGGAAGGGATGTGATAATCCTCAATTCTCTATAAATTATTTCAGGTTATCAGGCGACGCTGCATGTCTTCTTCAGAAAGTGTCAAAATTTCTCTTTCATCACGTACTCGTTTAGAGCTCTCACTTTTATGCGCATACTCACGTATGCAGTGAAACGTGTGATCTGTGCTTTAAATATCTGTTATATTTCAAGTGATTTCACCCTGTGATCTTAAAGTTTTGATTAATTAGACATTTAATTGCAGATGTAGCGATTCTGGAGAGGAGGGCTGACCTTTAACAAATTCATGCCGCTTCTTTATCTCAGTCTGGCAGCTGCCAGTCAGTGTGTGTGTGTGGGGGGGGGGGGGGTGTGCGCGCGCGTGTGTGTGTGTGCAGATCAGAGTGTGTGATTATCTTCAGAAACAATCGCTGGACTGCAGAGGGAGCTAATTGGTAAACAGAAGCTACAAAGACTTGCTTTGCTAACAAAAAGCTCATTTCTGCACTAACAAGATCCAGCCAATCAAAAAGCGAACATGACTTGCATTAATAGCTGACATAATAATGATGCACTGCACTAAGTGAAGTTGGGTTAAACCCATGCGTTTGCATGAAGTGAGGTTTCTGCATCGAAGCTTTTTGTTAATACTTTCCCAGCTTCCTGGTAGGAGTTGGTTATGGTTCCTTGCCGTGTCGCGCCGCCTCATTAGTTTTAGACGAGGCCTGCATTATTTATGGTGATAAAGAAACGGGGATGCGCAGCGCTGCGCTGGGAGGGACCTGCATCAGGGGTGCTGTAAACGGGCCTGGTTAGCTCCGTCCTCAGAGGGAGTGCGTGGGAGGTGGCTGAGAGAAACCACAGGCAGCGAGGTGAAGCTGCGGAGAAAGTGAAAAACACTCCTTCGTTTGAAACGCCGCTTATTAATAAGATCGGTGTCGGTCGCCAGCTCACACTGGGACTAATCAGGCTTGAGTTTTGACTGATTGGTCTGAAACACTGTTCAGAGTGAATTGGTCCTTTTTGTTACGTTTTTAGAATCGGATTTTGGTCTTCAAATTGAGTCTATTTTGGATTTTCTCAACATATAAAACCTCACAGTAATTTGGTAAAAACGCTCCCGAGCAGCCCAGCTTCTCTAAGAGTCTCCTGGTTGATTTAGTTGGCTGATTTTCAGCTTATGTTCAACGTTTTTAATAGTGCGAGGACAGGATCATTCCAGAGTCGCTCCACTCTAAAAGCAATTCTTTCTTGTTGGAATATTCAAATTTTGTCCAGGCTTCCAGCCATTTAACTGGTAATTTGATGTGGTCTTGATGAAGTGGGAAGTAGTCCTCCTCCTCCATTATTCCTTTCAACTTTGTGTGATGCACATCCATAGCTAAAATAAACCCTCAGCATGACGTTGCAACCACCGTGCTTGAAACCTGGCCCAGTATCTTGACATATTTCCTACCTTCATGGCCAAATAACTCAGCCCTAGCCTTTCTCTAAGAAGTATTTGTCTTGCAAATTTCAGTTTTGATTGGAGGGGATATAGGAACAGGTGGTTATTTCTTCGTGAACCCCTCTGAGTCCATGGTGATAATAAACTCCCTTTCCTACTGACAGAGACTCTGGAGTTCCAGCATTTCGACATTATTTGCAAGAGCCTTGGTGGTTCACGGGTTGTTTCTGAACGTTTGGCTCAATTTCTTTAGGACTGGATGGTCAAACAGGACAAAGATCCCAAACACGCACATCAAAAATTGCTATGGGACGGATAGAGCAGAAACCTGTTTAATCTAAAACTAATACCAGCGATGATTGCAAACTGCTCATCTGATCTGTATATGTGCTTCATATGGAGCAGCTCAGCACTGGCTATGCTTGACATCCAGAAATTGGCCTCACATTCAATTACAGAGGGGTTTTAAATATTGCATTCACCTCTGACCTTACCATATCTGCTTCACGAGCCCTGGCTTTAATCGTAACCTCAAAGGTGACTCATGCCATATCAGAAACATTACTCAGCAGTAATCAGCTAATTTAGCAATGAAGTGATGCAGAATGTTTAAATGCTGGTACTCATCTTTTTTAGTCTATGTTTATAAAAAAAAAAAAAAGGGATATTTTCTCCACTAAATAAAGTACAGAACATGCCCAAACCTACTTCTTAAACACATCGGGTCCCTCTCACTGTGTCGATGAACGAGGGAGGATATTAACTCAAGACACAAATTTAAGTGAAGTTCTTCATATTGTATTTTTAACTAACCTTTTATATTTTCTCAAATGAATCGTTCCAGGTTTATTTTGCCAAACATTGCTCTCTGACATCAACCTGAGCACAGCAAACAGTGGTGAAAGACGAATCGTCAAAATGGAGAACTGGACATTAATGTCAGAATCAGAACTTCTAAGACCTTTTCGAGCTTTAGCAGAATACATTCAAAACCAACGACCTCAAGCTTAAAGTCTGAATAACAGATGCAGATCAATATCTTGGGTTCAGCTTCTGCTTACACAAAGACAGGAACTCTATGACCCGAGCAAAGACGAACTCCAGCTCTGTAGTCCCCCTCCTTCAAAAACCAGCCGAGTCGTAGACTGCGTGACGGATCCCGCTTTCCAGTTAGGTCGGTGCTGAATAATGCACAATCCCCACATTTCCTTCCCCGAACCTCGACTCCTCTGGAGCCACAGACCAGCCTTCACACCCATCATTCCGCCTGGATGGGCTCAAGACGCTTTAATGCATTCACGCACTAAAGTACCCACACAGGGGAAAAGAAATACACAACTTCTGCAATGCAAGATATGAAGCATGAATAAATACACAAACGTTACTTGATAAAGACGCATTTTTCCCTATTTTGTGTTGCTCTGTCATACAAAATGCACAGAGGTTTGTGCTTCTAACATGAAAAGATTTAACCGATATAAAAACGTTTGCATGTTAGGCAAAAACTATTCCAGAATTGAACAAATCACATGCAGTAAGTAAGCCTTTCTTTAAATGTGTCGTTTGCTTGGAGTGACGATTAAAGCAGGTGGAAACAGGTTTCACTGTTTCTTCTTCTCATTTGCTGTTTCTCATCCTTCACACTTTTACTCTACACCTCTGTCTCACCGCTTTCTACCGCCTCTCTCACATACCTTCCCTCCCTTTCATCCTGACAACCTCTGACTTCTCTTGCTCTAACATCCTCTGATGATCTGCCTCGCCCTTCCCGTTCCACCCCCTCTCAACCCGCTCCCCTTTTCTCCTTTTGTTTCCCTTCATCCTTTCCTTTTCCTCTCCCTCTCCCTCCCTTCCTCTTCTGTGGGTCGCACCTCATAAATTATTTATCTGTGCCTCTCAGTGGGGGGGCTCTGCTGCATTTCTTGACCATTTCAGCGAAGCCGGTAGGTGATTTCTCATCACCTGCAAAACCCGGTGCTCTCTTTGAGGGTGACTGCAGTTCACCTTACTCGCAGCTGAGTGCTGCTCACAACCAATGCTGGAAAAGTCGATCTTGAAAGCTGGGAAAGCAATATGTGCACCTGTCATACGCAAGCATCTTTGTAATTATCTTTTTTTTTTTTTTTTAAGTTTTTTTTTAGCAGATTTAGCTTCAGTTGTGTCTTTTCTGCAGATGGGTCTGTTGGAAGGAAACTAACATATATAAAAGAGGAAGCAAACGCTCCACGCCCTGGTCCACACTGGCAGGATTACGTCACATAGGCAGACACACGCAGCGCATCACCACAGGGCGCATTTCTGCTTCAACATTTCCTTTGCTTTGATTCATGAAAAGCTACAAAAATATTGCAATCTGGTTTACCGTCTCCAGATTTAAACATGTTACTGGCTCAGTTCTAGCAAAACGTTACTCCAGCTATATGTACAGCATTTTTTTTAACGTAGGAATTAAAAGGTTCACAAACTGTCTTTTTGTTCATTTTTTTTTGTTTTTTTCCTGTGTGAGTTCCAAAAAATCCTGAGTCTGTGGGGATGCCACACCCTTGCACCATCTGACAAAGCAGAAATGGGGATGTTGGGAGAATCCTTCAGCCTCCACCACCCATCCACCCACCCACACACTCAGAAAATCCAAGCCAATCGCCTCCGAGGTGTGAAAGAAGGGATGGGACTGAACATGCGTCTCTTTTCTCCACCTTCACCCATTTCATTATCACTCCGAGACGTGCTGGAGCAGCTCTGCATAAACGCGGTCTATAAAAAGCAGCAGCAGACATAAGGTTGGATAAGTGGAGATTGAACAACTGAGAAGAAGTAGATCTGAAAATACTTCACCTCTTTTCCACATTTATGTTTCTTGCATTGCTTTTATCGCAACATTGGGACTTTCCTGGTGGGTTGGTATTCAGGGTGTGGCTTGAAGGTGATTTGTGAAGTAAAAAAAAAAATGGGTGCAGAAAGCAGAATATATAATTACATATCTGATCAACAACATTTATGCAGCATTAGGCTTCGAATGATAAGTGAAAGTGAATAATTTAGATCACAAACAAGTCCAGGAACCACCAGATTATCAAAAAATAAAAGCTAAACAGCTCTCAGCATCTACTAATAGCTGCTTTATAGAAATAAAAAATGTTTTTCTACAGGCTTTTTTATTCATAAAAATGACAAAATGTCCTATAGAAAATGTTAGGAAAATTATCTAAGTTCATTCATCCATTGTCTGTGTTAGCAGCTACCTGTGAAACTGATAATGGTGTCCTGGTAAGGGCATGACGACAGACGATTCCAGAACGTCTCCTGGGAATGTTTATTGGTCAATTGTTTGTGTGAGTGTGTGAAAAAGCCAATCTCTTTGTTGTTAACATAATAAAAGGCAGTTGAGGACTGAGAGCCAGCGGAGTTGATCCTAGACAGTGTTTAACGGCGGTTCTCCGCGTCTGGCTCTCCCCTCTTCTGTAGAAGAGTAGTTTGTGTCTCTGGTTGATTCTTGCAGGTTGGGAAACGAAATAAACCCAACAGAAAAAACGAAGAACAAAAACCAGCAGGAAGCTGCAGAGAGTGTATATTTAAGAACCAGCTTGTCTTGAGAAATGTGGAATGAGATCAAATTAGCCTTAAAACTAATTAGGATTTGCTTTAGGACTCAAAGAACAAAAAGGTGTGTTCAAACAACTGGCTCGCAATTTCAAGGAGAAGGGAAAATAAAACATTTAAATAACATATTTCCAAGAATAACACGTTCCAGATCGTTCTCTCCAAATCTTCCAACACTGTAAAAATATTGCTGGAGAAACTACGCGTTGCCAAACTGGTCAAAAGATTACTCACAGCTGGGGCTGCAAGAATGATTTGGTGAACAGCAATTATTTATTTCGAGATTATTTTCCCCACTCCATAAATAAATACAATATATTTAAATGTTGAATTATTTGGCGGGCAAACAAAAAAAAATACTACTGCAACAAAATCTACATTTATTTTAAAACTTTCTGCACATCTTTACCAAGGCTGTTAATGCATCTGCATCTGCCATTGCCAGAGAGCAGAAGAGTATTTTTATCCTCTCATTTCACTTCAGTCAGTTGTTTGTGAACTAATTGCTATCTCATCCAATCATCATCAGAAAGGATGAGATGTCAGCAGATTGCTTCTGGTGTCTTTACTGTGTTGCATTTCCATTGAAGTTTTTTTTTTTAAACATTAAACTACATCATTGTTCTTCTCAAGCAGGAAGAAATGTTGGGTATTTTTCACAGCCGACCAGGCAGGGAGAACGTTCACTGATCATAAGTCAGATTTTTTTTTTTTGTTTTCTCCAAACATAATGAGCAGTTTTACAACAATCAGAGAAAAGCTGACCACGCCCTGAGCTGCTCATGTTGTCTCACACACTACACCCACAAACTAACGCACCCCATCCCCCCACCCTGCTCTCCTTCACATGGAGCAGCGACGCCGCAGTGTTACACAACATCCCGCCGCATCTGTGCCTTCTGTCCCAGCCCTCATCGCAGAGCTGCTGGGGCGTCACCTTCATGGAGTCCAGGTTTGGAACGGGCCACGAGTTAGGATTGTCAAAAAGAACAACCAAAAAAGGTCAAATAAAATCAAAACATGAGTCCGTTTTGATTTTCAAAACATTCAGCTTCACTGAAATGAAAACATATGCCTGGCTGACCTGAGACCTGCCTCGTCAGCGTCACACGTCTGACTGCATGTTTGGCATGTTTACTGAGGCAGGTATGGCGCTTGTTCTGTGCAGGAGCGAAAAAAAACAAAAAAACCCACCTCAGCAGAATGCAAAGTGAAAAACATGAATTTTTCTACATGTTATTTGCCTCAAGGTGCTTCAAGGTGAACATATTAAAGATTGGATTTAAAACCTGTAAAGAACACAGATATAAATTAGCTCTTATGATGTCATGGTGTTGTATATAGAAAAGATAAGTGCAGTTGTATTTCATTACAACCTAAAGATGAAGATGATGACCATGACATCTTACGACAAGTCTTAGTAGATGAGCAAAACATGTGAAAACATGTGCCCAAACTGGATCTAGTTTTGTCGTTTTGCTCTTTTTGAATCAGTTCATAAATCAAAATCCACAAACTCAGTGTCCTTGACTTAGTTCTGCCTCAGGGAGTTTCCTGTCTGCCTCCTCCTTGTTACCTAGACTACACCAACAGCAATGCCCCTATTAATAAAAAGGTCCCCAATAATCTTTAAATAGAGGTGTTATTTTGGTTCATAATTAATCACAGGTGTGAAGATAATTTGTTATACAAAAAGCCATTACTCAAATGAGACTCTCATGTTTCTGTTTTCTTTTTGCTGAACAAAATTGTGTTACACGATAATAAATTATGTTTATGTAATTTTACTGATCATCTGGAGAAATTAACTATCTGTTTACCCCTGGAGGCCTAATAAATACCTGTGAGCAAAATCTACCAATTCTATGCTGGTATTTATTCACTGTGACTGTAGATAAAAATGTAATTCAACAATTATGACAGGAAAAATATCTCTCTTTTTCTTTTTTATAAAAAAAATCTTGACATCCCTGAGAGTGAGTTGGTCGTGTGTGTTAAGAGTGCCACCCTCTGGTACAAAAAAAACACACATCTATTACTAATACTAAGCATGAAGACACAGCTGAATACACTTAAAGTTAACAAAAAAAGAGATTGTTTTTAAAACAATCTTTTTTTTAGGAAGCTGAAAAATGTTTAACCTCAGTCGAATTGCCCAAAATGTCTTTGTGTGCTGAAGTATCAAGAATCAGTTTCACTGGAACTAAGGGACCGAGATCAACTACTGCAAAACTCATTTCCACTGCAGAACATTGTTGGCAAGCACTGCTAATCCGCCTCATTTGCTTTTGCCACTCCTTTTTAAATCCCTGTGTTTGTGTATGGTTAGAACACCAGGTAGAGGGATGTTGGAGTCTGGGAAATGGTTGTTGCCCATTATGATCAATGGAAGAGATTGTTTCACCTTCATTCATTCTTCGCCTATTTATTCTTTCGTCTCGCTCTGCATCCACAAAGCCTTCTTTCCAACGCCATTGGAATTTGGGGTTGCAGTTCAGGTTTTCCTTGGGCTTTGGAGATGTTAATGAGGCGCTCCTTAAAAACAAATTTGTGGCCGCGGTCACACGTCATAGCAATTCTCCGAAAGTTAAAAAAAAAAAAAAGCATGAGTAAAAATCTTATATGCACAGCCTTCAAAACTACAGGGAATAACTATCCAAACATTCATCCCCTCATCTGTTAAGATTATGAGCAAAATTCCACAAAATGAACAAAATAGAATAACATGCTGCCACAATGAGCAGCAAATTCTGGTTCTAGTTAATTAAAATAAACATTATGCTAAGAAGGCATACTTCACAGTTTGTTTGTGTCCAACTTGCAAATGATTGTGCCAACAACATTCTTCCTCAGAGTACCACTAAGCAGCAACCAGTGGTACCAGTCCCATAGCTGTGAAACCAGAGTTGAATCTTGAGTGAAAGGGGCGGGACTTAATTAGAATCTTCGAATTTGACTGACATGCTCTTAGACCAATCAGGTGACTCAACGTCATGCAATTGGCGGTTTCAGTATATCAGTCTCGCGCATGCGTGTTTCATTTTGAAAATGGCGGCCGTACAGGGTAGTATAGTCGACGCGAAAGACGAAGCCGACATTAAAACAGAACCGGCGACCGATGGCTTCGGAAATAATCACGCCAACGACGCGGGAGTGCTCTCCGCGTCTCCCGGCTCCAGCGCTGCGGCTGGGAACAGCAAACCGGCGGCGGGAGCCCCCGAAGACCAGCAGACCCTGCTGGCTGTGCTGCAGTTCCTCAGGAAGAACAAACTGTCGGAGTCCGCAGAAATTTTGCGCCGCGAGGCGGGATTGCCGGAGGAGGTTCTGGATCCAAAGGGGGCTGACTCCGCCGGTTCTGGGCTGGGAAGTGGCGCGGACATAGATGGTGGGGATGCGAGCGCGTTGCTCAGTCGGGTGACCGTGTCCGCTCCCAGCGGAGCGAGGGCGCCAACCAAAGGTACAGTTCACTAAAACTCATGTTAAGTGTGTGAAACAGGGTGAAAATGTCTCTGGTGTTAATTCAGAACCAACAGCAAGTTACTCTGTGTAGTAATACATCTACAGATTGTAACCGAACCGGGCCAATGCTGTAAAGTCAAACATTCACACAGATATCCCTAACATATTGAGTTTTACTCTTTTTTTTCCACAGAGGATCGATAGAATGTATCACATGTGTTACATTCAAGGGGCGTAGGTTTTTGTGTTGCCCTCCGGGTTCTAGAAGGATACATAAAAACATCCTTCCAGATAGCAGATGTGTGCTGAAATATTAGTGCATCAATCAAATCAAAACAGTTTTTAGTTGTACACTGTCAAAATACATCGGTTTACTTTTATTAATATATTTTGTCACAAATCGGCCCTCTGAGGACTTTCATGATCTTGATATAGGTCACAATAAAAAATGTGTTTGCCGCTCTTCAAACTTGTTGTGTTCTGTAACATTATACAGTTTCTGAAGCGTTTTGCATCATTTTCTCTGGTTACTGGTAAATGCCTGTAAAAGTTAAATGTTTTTCAATTTTGAAACGCTTCAAAAACGGAAAACAAAACATATTTTCATATACAGGTGTGTTTTCCCTTGTCCCATTGTCATAAAACTTGCATCCATCCATTTGTTTTTCCTTTCCTCCCTCATAAACATATGCATTAGATTCCTGTTAAACCTGTGCATTTTTGCTTTAAAAACTGAACTGAGAAAAATTGCAATTTTGACATTAAAGTGTGTAGAAACCCTGAAGTCACATTGAAGTTTTTAGAAGCCAGAAGCTATGCCTGAATGAGTTCAATTGTCCAATGATGGAAAACCTGTTTCTGGCAGCAGCCGGAGAGGATCAGCCAGACGTCAACGTGGTTCTGTCAGCCTACAGCCAGCAGGGAGACCCAGCTCTCTATGAAGTTTACTACAGCGGCCTGAAGAAGTTCATCGAGTCGGTTCTGGACTGCCACAGAGCAGAACTGTCTCAGGTCTTCTACCCTCTGTTTGTCCACATGTACCTGGAACTGGTCTACAACAATCATGAAGGCGAGGCGAAGGCCTTCTTTGAGAAGTGAGTGTCTTCAGGATATTTTAGTCTACGCCCTGATTACAGCCGACATCCCGTCGTATTTATTTTCTCTTTTTTTTCCTCCCCGTTTTTAGGTTTAGCGGGGACCAGGAGTGCTACTACGAAGAGGACCTGCGCATTTTGTCGAGCCTTACGAAGAAGGAGCACATGAGAGGGAACGAGACTCTGCTGGATTTCCGCACCAGCAAGTTCGTTTTGCGCATCTCCCGCGACTCCTACCAACTGCTGAAGAGGCACCTGCAGGAGCGGCAGAACAATCAGATATGGAATATAATCCAAGAGCACCTTTACATCGACATCTTCGATGGCATGCCGCGCAGCAAGAGCCAGATCGACGCAATGTCCGGCAGCTTGGCCGGAGAGGCCAAACGAGAAGCAAATAAGGCCAAGGTTGGATAATTAAATTATATTTTTCTCTCATACTTTTTTCTTTCTTAACTTGTCTGTTTTGTTTTGGTTTTTTTCTTCATTTGTGTAGGTTTACTATGGCCTGCTGAAGGAGCCAGAAATTGAGCTTCCCCTTGATGATGAGGATGAGGAAGCAGAGAACGAGGAAGGTAAACCCAAGAAGAAAAAGCCCAAAAAGGACAGCACCGGCTCCAAAAGCAAGAAGCAGGATCCAAATGCTCCTTCACAGACAAGGTACAGCCATGTGTGTGTAATTCACGCCTCTAGACTATCACATTACATCCTCCGTGCATAATAATGAATGTCTGTGAACAACATAGATATTTATTTATAAGAGTTCATTTTAAGATGAACTCTTAAAATTTCTAATGCTTTCCAAAAGTATTCACAAGCTCTGAAATTGCATATTGTTGTTTAATTCTCCTGAGATATTTTATTAAGAAAGGGCAAAGCTTTATACATTGAAATTTAGTTGTAGCATGAAAAATGTTACAATTTTCAATGTTACAAGTTTCTCCAGTAACCGGAGAAAATGATGCAAAACGCTTCAGAAACTGTATAATGTTACAATGAATCCAAAACGTTCATTGGATGTTGATACTTTTGAACAGTACACCAGATTCTCACTCTTCATCGTTTTTTGTTTCTCAGTGGTTGACGGGTTTTTGTGTTTTAGGATACCTCTACCAGAACTAAAAGACTCAGACAAGCTGGACAAGATCATGTACATGAAGGAGTCCACCAAGAGAATTCGTTTGGGACCTGACAACCTGCCCTCCATCTGCTTCTACACCTTTCTCAACGCATACCAGGCAAATGACCTCAAATGACCTGCGGGCTGCGTTTGCACTTCATGGGAGTTGTCGGGGGCGACCCGGTCGGTAGCAATCAGCTTTTTTTTTTTTTTCTTTCATGTCGCCCCTTCAGGGTCTAACTGCAGTTGATGTTACGGACGACTCCAGTCTGATCGCAGGGGGCTTCGCTGACTCCACGGTACGGGTGTGGAGCGTCACGCCGAAGAAGCTCCGCAAGGTCAAGACCGCCGCAGGTAAGACATACCACA
The DNA here is from genome assembly GCA_010277075.1 of Poeciliopsis retropinna. NCBI lineage: Eukaryota > Metazoa > Chordata > Actinopteri > Cyprinodontiformes > Poeciliidae > Poeciliopsis > Poeciliopsis retropinna. The sequence goes on from VMRM01000013.1 coordinate 5,748,378, forward strand.
ATGAGCGGTGACGGCTTTAGCGACAAATTTCATATGGGGTCTTGAATTAAAATTCTGTGTTTTCAAGGCTTATAAAGTGCTTGGTTTCTGTGTAAGGACCTAGAAAGTGTCCTTACACACTGCACAGTTTTGTAATAAAGTGCAATCTACTGCTTAAGGAACAGCCGAATTTTGGAAAACGTTATTTATTATTGAAACCAGATATTTTTGTACACCTAATAAAAGACAGATTTTATTTTCTCACTGTCTGAAGTTAAATCAGACTAAATTCTTCTTGTTTTTAGGTCAGATAAAATTATCAAAATAATTTCTAGTTGTTAAACGCCACAAAAACTTACGAGAACATTTTGTAAAACATATTTTCTGCAACTTTCTTTGTACATTATGTTTAGCATTTAATTTGAGCAGAAACATGATTTATTTGGATTGTTTCAATGAAATTAATATTTATTGATTTGTGTAATTGAAATAAAAGTTGTTTTGTATTTTATACTTTTTAAAACTAAATTTTTGTTTTGTTCTCGGACTAGTCAGGTGCATAGGGTGTGTGTGAGGAAGTCTTCAAAATATAAAACTTTGTTATATTTTAGTTTGTTTCTTTTGTAGAATGCTGTCAGAAGACATAATCAATAACAGTAATAATAAGTGACATCATATAATAGTGAATTGAGAAGTTTTTTCTTTTTTTTTTTTTTTTTTAGATAATTTGCAGTGTTTGGTGTTGAAAAAGTTTAGAAACTAACCTTGGAAGTGTTTGAAGTTTATTGTGGAAAAAGTGTGTGAACCCTGTAGCTACTGTGACATAGTTTCAACTAAAACGCTATTTTTATATGTGTTTTCCCTCTTTAAGATTTGAATCTGATTGACAAAGAGTCAGATGACGTTCTTGAGAGGATTATGGACGATAAGACGGCCAGTGAGTCAAAGTGCCTCCACGGACACAGCGGACCGGTGTATGGCATCAGCTTCAGCCCAGACAGGTACAGTTTTGATCAGCGTGACAAGAATAAAACCCCATGAGAAGAATATGCTCAACTGAAAGTTACCCAAGTACAGCTCAGATTTAGCTGTGACCTAAATAAAAAATGTTATTCCTCTAAAAATCATCAGTTATTGGCAAGCATCTAAAGTCCAAAGAAACATTTATCAAAACAACTTTAAACGATTGCTATAAACTCTTTGTTCATAGACAGTGAAATATAAAGAAATGAGGGAGGAATCAGGACTTTTGCACAGCAGGTACATTCCTATAAAAAAGTATATTAGTGCTAAAAGTCTTAAGTTACAACGTAGTTGCCATGTTTGATTATGTAGATTCAACCACTTGTTGATTTTTAATTATTTATTTTCTTAATTTAGGTACAGGCTTCAATTTTAGCAGTAAAAATGTTAATATTGTGTCATAAAATAACAATAAGTGAACATTTTTAACCCTTCCTCCAAGAACAAAACGATTCCTGACCATTTCACCTTTTCAGAAACTACCTGCTGTCATGCTCTGAAGATGGCACGGTCAGGTTGTGGAGCCTCCTAACTTTCACCTGTCTGGTGGGATACAAAGGCCACAACTACCCCGTGTGGGACACGCAGTTCTCCCCTTACGGATATTATTTCATCTCCGGGGGTCACGACCGGGTCGCCCGGTAAGAAATGCATTCAACACACCTGCAGTTCTGTGTGTCTGTAGAGGAAAGGCACAAGTTTCAGCTCAATGTGGAGACTTGTTCCTTTGTGCTCTCTCTCCGACAGCTTGTGGGCGACCGATCACCACCAGCCGCTGCGGATATTCGCCGGTCACCTGGCCGACGTCACTTGCACTCGTTTCCATCCCAACGCAAATTACGTGGCCACTGGCTCGTCTGACCGCACCATCCGTCTGTGGGACGTCCTCACCGGAAACTGCGTCCGTATTTTCACCGGTCACAAGGTGAGATTTCACAAGAACAGGCAGCTGCCAGTTCAGCTCAGCGTTTGCAAGAAATGGGAGGGATTATCATGGCATGACAGTGTGGAGGAAAATAAGGACAGAAATGCACTTATACAACAAAAGAAAATGTATGAACATGATCCAATAGCTTATTTTGAAAACAGGAAGCAGCGATGGTCCATATTGCTTGCTAAAATTTTCAATTAATAGTTCTGCAAATTGGTCTTTTTAACAAAAGAAATTGATCAGAAATAAAATGAGACTTTTCACTCTGACCTGAATTTCTTTTTCAGTTTAAGTTAACATGTAGTCCATAAATGTGGGTCCTGTGGGTGATAAAAATAAGATAAACCACTGTTTGTTTTGTTTTTTTCCTCAATCCATCAGGGTCCCATCCATGCGCTGGCGTTCTCTCCTAACGGGAAGTTTTTGGCCTCGGGAGCCACTGATGGCAGAGTCCTCCTGTGGGACATCGGTCATGGACTGATGGTCGGAGAGCTCAAGGGTCACACAGAGTGCATCTACTCCCTCAGATTCAGCAGGGATGGAGAGATCCTCGGCTCCGGTGGGTGCTCCACATCTCACTGTACCCTTTAAATCAACTAAATAAAAGCAACGAAGGCTTTAATTACACCCCAAGTGATCACCGTTTGGTTCGTTCCAGGTTCTATGGACAACACAGTTCGCCTGTGGGATGCGATGAAAGCATTCGACGATTTAGAAACGGATGACTTCACTGCGGCTACGGGACACATCCACCTGCAGGATAACTCCCAGGAGCTTCTGCTGGGCACCTACATGACCAAATCAACGCCTGTAGTTCACCTTCACTTCACACGGAGGAACCTGCTTCTGGCTGCAGGAGCTTATAATCCGTAACAGCGTTGGACCATCGGGGAGGGAGGAGAAATCGTTTAAAGCTTGACATGATGCACATCATTAACCTCTGAGCTGTACAAATAAACATCAGTTCGTTTTCTGGCTAACAGACTGAAGTAGTAACCGGTTGACCAATCAGGTTCCCAGAACAAAGCTAACTGTTGCAGTTGTAAACTGCCTCATTGACCCTTTTTTTGTTTTTCTTCTAATGAATCACTGCCATGACTTAACAGTTTACCTCAAAACATGGCTTTCATCTTTGTAACATATTCTCTTTTATACTGATGCACATTGTAAATAAAACAAAGTGTTTTCTATATCCAGAGCGTACATTTTCTTTATTGTTTACACAAGGAAACCAAACAGACAAATGTTATTACAAGCATGTCCAACTGCTCTCTTTTTCTCTCTCTCTACTCCAAGCAGTTAGAAATGAAGATCAAACAAAAACCTGTCGAGAAAACAATCAGCTATAAGTCATCGGAACTGAAAATAGCTTGTAGCATAGAAAGAGATGAATATACTTACATAACTACTTCTCTGTGACGGCGGGTTTTTTCTTGGGCTTCAATTTGAAGAAAAGGAAGATGGTTGCAAGGCTGGCATAAGTGGCCAAAACACACTAAAAAAAAAAGGTAGAAGTATTAAAACAAGTACTAATTTTAACTTCACAATAAAACATGAATCGTACAGGTTTGATTCTAGCTTTGTGACTCATCATGTTCAAAGAACTACTTGTGTTCAAATTATTTTTGGTTCTGCGATAACAGTCTGCACAAAGAGCAGATGTAGAATCTTGAAGCTTCAATTCAAACTGTGGGGTTAAATAGTTTATCAACAGAACTTACGTTCCTCCTTCCGATGATTGTGTATGCATTGAAGTGTTTGGCAATTCCAGTGAACTGGTGCTGACTCCCCGCGTCGTGTCCTGCCATTCTGGCTAAAGGTATGGTCCTTCCACAAACATAAGAGCCAATATTACAGCAAATCAGCAAAAATCAATTACTGACTCTATAATTTATGACGAATGATATTTAAAAAAAAAAATTGACTGCATTTTTGGAATTGTTATTTTTCAACAAATTTCTCTACTGTTCCATGTCCTCTATGAGAGGATCAGTAAATGTTTAAATATAAATAGTTACATTTTGCATTTTAATCATAAAAGTCAAATTTCTTTATGTAACCGGTGTCCTGATGGACAAATAACTATTTTGTGACTGTGATTCCTGTGAGGTGCAGTCACAGCCATACAGTTACACAAAATACTGCAAAGATGTAAAAAAAATTGTGTTAAAAAATATATAAATCCCTTATTGTGACCACAATAACACCCAAAAAAAAACAAAAAAACTATCGTGATCAAATTTTAACTCCCTACTTGCCAATGCTTAAACGTTGACTAGTTTCTATAGTTTAACTCGGTGCTATTAATCTGTCTTAAAAATAAATTCAGACTTGTGAAAGAGAATCCAGTTTCTGTATAACCGATTACAGCAGGTTTCCTGGGAGGAAAGTCGCTGCTGCTAATATTCCAATCAATTTTGTTTTTAAAAAAAAAAATCATCCAATATCAAGCTAACGGAAATACATGGAAAAAATCTAAACACTTACTGTTTTAATGAAAATTAAAGCAGACTTAACTAAATAGGAGGTTTGACATCTTCATTGAAATGCAAAAATACTACAATATTAACTAAACCGAATTATAAGGCAATACCTGTCATTGCAAGACATTTGCCAGAGTAACCTTATAATTATTAACTTGAGAATTAATGTAACTAAGCAGGAAAACAAGTTAGCACATTGTGAAGTCACTGTTAGCTTTCAGAGTTAGCCACCAAGCTCAGTAGATATTCATTAACGTTGCCAGACCATTCCGTCAAAACAAAACAGTTACAAGACATGTTTGTTCTTTTCACGTCTTATGAGACCAAAAAGGATCAACTAACTAAAGCATAAACGTGTCGTGGCTTACCTTTAACACACGACCCCTGAGCTAGCTGAATGAGACAAGTGCCCTTCAACAGAGGCCGCAATGCTAAACTTTCCAGGAAGTCCCACCCACTGTTAGAAGTCCAGATGCGATTGGCTATTGGTTGAATTCAACGTCATTCATTTATAGGATCAGAACCGATCTTTGATTGGCCTAAATTACTGTCCATCATCAATTCTCCACCGTGATTGGAAAATAGAAGGACCGCCCTCACGGGTTTTTCTTCCGGGTTGGGATGATGGCGTGTTGCTGAAAAACATGTGAGTTACTGCATGGGCAAATCCGAGTCTAGGTATACATAAATATCTCGAAGCCAGGTATTGTATGTATATATTTATCTTTAAAGGAAGATATAGTGTTTCAGGAGAGGATTACTGTCTACTGCGTAGCTTGTTGACGTTCAATCCAGTTAGACTTTAGTCAGAGTCGGTGGAAGATGGGAGCTTTTTCTAAAAGAGCTTGTTAGACCGCTCCATGTCGATTCAGATTAAACTATTTACTGTCTTTCAATTGATTTTTGGTGACCCATATTCTTTTATGTTTACGTATTAATATTGTAAAGGACCACGGAGAAAATAGCAACCAATACAATGAAGTAATTTTGTTTAATCAATTCGATTCCATACATTAGAGCTTACATTGTTACAATACATGTATTCATTATAATTGACGTTATGTTTATTTCAATCAACAGTTTTGACTTGCACTAATGAAAATCCAAAATACATTTTCTTGGAAAATCAGATTATTATACAAAACCAGTAGAAAAAAGTTAGTTTTAGTTCTGTAATATTGCAAAGTCAATACATTCAATACTTCTTTTGGGCTCCTTTTGCAGAAATTACTAATGTGTTGTTGGTGCATTTGTCAGTGTGCTGCTGGCAAATAAATTGTCCAGCAAATGTATATACTATGGCATAAAGTGCTCTAAAATGCAATATGTCTGCTCTGACCCTATAAAACACAATAGAGCAACAGATGAAATCATTACTGACTGTGGAAGCTCCACACTTTTGACCTCAATGAGCTTGAGTCCTGTTCATCTGCGCCCTTCCTCCAAATGCTGGGACTTTGATTTCCAAATGAAACGTAACATTTTCTCTATATAGTCTTGTTATTTCCTTCTAGTGGGTTTCCTCCCAACTCTTGGATTGACTTTATTTTCCAGTCTTTTTAAGGCATTAACAGAATGTTTTTCTTTTTTGCACTGAACTTTCTATTAATATGCTTGGGAACAGCGACATCATTTTGAGGCTTACTGTGTTTCTTGAGGATGCTAGGTGAAGGCAGTCTTCTCACGCACACATTTAACAAATCTTTCTTTTTATTAGCTATTGTCTTCAAAATAGACAAGCAAATGCTCTCCGTGTAGCGTCATCATCCAAACTTTTGTTTTGTGTGTGTGTCTGCAGCGTTTTGGAGATTTGGATATACTCCGTGTGCCGACTGAAACTTCTTCAAATCATAGACGTCCCCAGCTTCATCCAACATGGCGTCGGTAGAGGAGGATTTTCCTCGTGGAGGCAAAACAAAGAATCCCACTGACAGTAAAGTCACAGTGGAGCGGAGTAAAGTGGACAATCTGTTTCAGGTTAAAAAAAAAACAGCTTTATCAACACATGTTGTTCAAATGAGCTCCTCTGCAATGCCATCTCCGACCAGAAAAGTTAACCCATGTTGAACTTTTTTTCTCCCCTTAGCAGTCAGATGAACAAACGACAAAAAAAAAAAAAAAGGGAGGTGCCAAGAAAGTCAAAAAGCAAAAGACAGAAGAGCAAGAAGGTGGCCTGACGCTTAATGCTGCTGCTAAAAGTGTGGAGATTCTGCACATAAAGGTGAGAGACATACCCATCTCCTGTAAACGTTTAACTCTTGGTTAGATTTCTTCTTCTGACTATTTTGTCAGTCAAGCTAAATTGTGCGGCATGTTTTAACCCAGAACGTGAGAGAAGGGATGCTGTTACTGGGCTGTGTGAAGGACGTGGCTGACTTTGAGGTGACCGTCAGCCTCCCTTCTGGCCTGCAAGGCTTCCTCAGCATCAGGAATGTCTGTGATGCCTACACCAAGCTGCTGAGCGAGCAGCTGGACTCAGACGCTGAAAATGAGGTGACTAATTCAATCTGAACTGTTCGATGTTCGTCTGACACATTCAGTGGCTTACAGCAATGTAAAGTCAGGGTTTCCCCCCGTGTATTATAAGCCTGGTGGGCCACCAGGCTTAGCATTGCTTATTTATTTAAGTTTTTTGTTTTAAATGTTTGCATTTTTTAGGACTTTATAGTCGGTGTTCAGATATTATTCTTCCAATAGCACATAATTATCAAGTGATATTTTCAAGTCTTTTGTCAACTTTAAACACTTTTTAACTGAAGTCCAGATATAATCTTTTCTCTACTTTGTGTTGGTGTGTTACATGAAATCTCCATAAAATTCATTAGATCATGAGTGCTGTGTGATCGAAAAATTCAATGTCTAAGCACGCTGTACGTTTGCGCTCTGACTTCGCAGGAGTTCTGCTCTTTGTCCCAAATCTTCTGGCCGGGAATGCTGCTCCGATGCGTGGTTTCCAAAATGGACATCACTAAAGGAGGCTCGCTCAGCATTCAGCTGTCGGTCAATCCGAAGCTGGTCAACAAGAGCCTCACCTCGAGCTCTCTGATGGCTGGAATGGTGAGCTGGAGCGAACGCCAGCAGTGTTAACAAAACAATAAGATCTTTGTCTGGTTTTTAACGTTTGTCTCGACGAATCAGGTCCTGAGTGGGTGCGTGGAGAGTGTTGAAGATCATGGCACTATAATTGACATTGGCGTGAGTGGAACAAAAGCCTTCCTGCCCGAGGACGCTGCAAAGAGCAAACAGCATAAAAGTGAAGGTAAAAAATAACCCCAAAATGACTTGATCTTAGCTTTGCAGCTTCAAAAAGTCCTCACTTAGGAAACGCTTCTTAAATATTGGCGTGTTCTCCATGCGTACAGAGCTTAAAGTGGGACAGTATGTGACTTCTCGGGTAGAGGAAGTAAAGAACGACGGCCGCGTCATCCGGCTCTCTGCCGCGGCTCGGGCCTCCGCCGACGTCAAACAGGGCTGGACTCTCACCAATCTCCTGCCGGGCCTCACGGTCAAAGCTACCGTTAAAAAGGTGACAGAGGCTTCCTTTCACTTTACTGTGGATGCGATTTGAGCTGAAAGAGTTGCGCCTTTAAATGAGCTCTGCATATCGGGGTTGCAGGTGACCAAACATGGCCTGCACCTGGACTTCCTGTCCTCCTTCAGCGGCCAGGTGGATTTTCTGCACATGGAGGAGGAGTCCAGCTACAGAGAGGGGCTTCAGGTAAAACTCCCCCCGCCTGTCCTGCTGCCTCAGCCGGACAGTGGCTCTCGACTTCAATTTAATCTACACAGATTTAAACCTCTTGCCTGAAACATTTAATCCTAATAGAAGTTTAAAAAATAAACTCATGGAAGCATGGGCGTCCAATATTCTTCCAGGTAAACGGATGAATACAACTTCAAATGAAAATGTGATTTCTTGAATGTATATTTTAAGAACTTAACAAAAAAAGTTGTGTGATAGTTTGAATTCATCACAATTTTAGTATTGGTTGCTGCATAACACAGGGGAATAGTATAAACCGTCTCTGCAGACACATGATTGGCTCAGTTCCTGCCAGTCATCTTGGTGCAAACAGTGTTAGCCCCGCCCACAGATTTTAAGAGTCAAGTTTGACAGATAAGTTGAATTCAGGAAGTGTTGAGTTGAATTAATTTATGACACATTAATAATTTAGTGTGTTATTTGCGTGTTGACCTGCGGCGCTTCATAACCAACCAGGTACGAGCGTGCGTTCTGTACATCGAGCCGACCACCCGCCTCGTCGGGCTGAGCCTGCGCAGCCACCTCCTGCAGCCCGTGTCCGACGTCGACGCCGCTCCTCCCGGCGGGGACCGGACCGGCGAGGTGGTGAAAGAGTGCAAGATGACCACGGTGCACCACATGTCGGGGGCCATGTTGGAGCTGCCAGACAAAACCCCGGCCTTTGCGCATGTAAGGAAGCTGGTGATTTGATTAACTTGCTTTAAAGACCCTGACGTAATATCTTATGATGCGTCTTGACAGAGGAACCACCTTAAGGAGCCAAGCGACCCGGCCAATGAAAACAAGGTCTCTGCAATGCCCGAGCACACCTGCAGGATCCTGGACTTCAGCCCCATGGAGCAAATTTATTTTGTTAGTTTACGAAAGTAAGCAGCGGCCGATATTTATTACTCATTTTACGTCAAAAAACGTGGCCTCGCTGTCCTGCACTGACCACCTCACGCTGTCTTCTGATTGCAGGAGCGTGATTGATCAGCGATTTTATAGATACCAGGATATTCACGCCGGCCAAGTTGTAGAGGTGAAATAGAGAAAATATTTTGTTGGGGTTAAAATGGCAAATTTAACCCGCTTCATAAGGATTTGCACTGTTTTAAGCCTCTGTTGTCCTCCAAGGGGACGGTGTCTATCCTGCTGAGCCACGGGATGGTGGTGCATCTGTCGGAGCACGTCAAAGGCCTGGTGCCGCGGACGCACCTCTCCGACATCATCCTGAAAAACCCGGAGAAGAAGTACGTCGAGGGAATGAAGGTCAAATGTCGGGTCAGTACAGTTCTCTCAGGAATGAAAACCTCTACAAGGGTTTTCAGTCAGATTAGCATTTCTGGTTGTGTGTGAACTTCAGGTGCTGTCGGTAGACGTGGACAACAGGAAGTTGTGTCTCACCCGGAAGAAGGCGCTGGTTGAGAGCACCCTGCCGCTGTTCCTCAGCTACAACGACGCCCGTCCCGGCCGGGTCTCCCACGGTTTCATCGTGTCTATCAAAGAATTCGGCTGCATCGTCCGTTTCTATGGCAACGTCAAAGGTCTGGTCCCGCTGGAGGAGCTCGGCTCTGAGCCCATCGTCTGTCCAGAGGACGTCTTCTACATTGGCCAGGTGAGACATAAGCGAGTTGCGTTGGTTCATCAGGATTCCTTACGCAGACCGGAGGAGCTGAGGTGTTTGGAAAATAAAAACTTCACAGTTGAAGCCTGACTGCTGACGAGTATCTGCTGCAGATTCTTGGTTATCTTTTTTTTTTTTTTTCAGTTATATTTTAACAATGGACAAAAAGGGAAGACAAGTCAAGTTTATCTATTTAGCATATATCAGCAACAAGGCAGTTCAAAGTGCTTTACACCACAAAAACATCATATTATGAAACAAGAATTAAACCATAAATATTTTTCAGATGCCACCATCAAGCAAATATACATAAAGTATATTGATTAGTGTTCCATCCACGCATTGATTCGTTCTGAGTATCTGCTCAGTGCTTGGATGGGTTTGGAGTTGTAATGTAGAGTTGTGTGTCATCTGCGTAGCCATGTGAGTTAATCTCATTTACTTGTATTAACCTGAGCTAGCCGGAGCATGTAGACGTTTAACAGGAGGGGTCCCAGGATTGAACGTTGAGGTACCCCGCAGGTGACATTTGCTCAGAAGATGCCTATTAACTCAAAGAATTGGGGATTTGAATAGTTTTGAAACTCTGTTCCTTCATCTGAGTGTACGTGGTTGTTTTTCATCTTTACCTTCCAGGTGTTGAAGGCCAAAGTTCTTCAATGTGAGCCAGAGAAGGAGAAGCTGCTGCTGTCATTTAAGGCGGCGGCAGAGGGAGGGGCGAAGGAATCTACCGAGCCTCCGATTGACTGCGAGGTCGGAAAGGTAAAACGGAGTCCTTGGTGGGGGTGGTGTTGTTTTTAGCATCCATCAAACTTTCCTCGTTTCCCGGCTACATTTCATTTGCCTTGTAGAGGGTGGAAGCAAGGGTGGTGAAGAAATCCATCAACAGTCTGGAGGTCGTCATCCTCCCAGACGAGGGCCGCGCCGTCTTACCCACAGTGCATCTCTCCGATCACATGTCCAACTGTCAGTTACTGTGGGAGGTTCTGCAGGAAGGAGACATCATTTCAAACCTCATTTGCTTTAACAAGAACAAGCAGAACATCGTATCCTTTCCCCTGAGCCCTTTAGACCGAATCTGACGTTCTGTGGTGTGAAACGGTTTATTTCCGCCTTAACTGCTTCTCTTTTAAAGACGCTCACCAAGAAACCAAGGGTGAGATCGTCACTGGAGGAAGGAGCGGTGGCCAAAGATTTCTCCGAGATTACCATGGGGATGCAGCTGGTCGGCTGCATCAGGAACATCATGTCCTACGGCGTCTTTGTGGAGTTCCCCTACGGTCTCGTTGGTCTTGCACCCAAATCTGTGAGTTGAAGAGCTGGGAATCAGTTTTTCTTGACTCAGCAATGTCGCCGTTTTCGACATTGAGTGTTTTTGTTCGACTATAACAGGCCATGTCGGATAAGTTCATCAGCGACACGACAACCACCTTCAAGCAGGGCCAGACGGTCATCGCCAAGGTGACCAACCTGGATGAGGAAAAGCGGCGATTCCTGGTCACGCTGAAGATCTCTGAGGTCATAACGCCTGTCGGGGACGCCCGGGCGGCGCTCCTGAACGGCGTGCAGGAGAGACGAAATGTGAAGAAAATGCTGACTGTCAGAGGTGTGCTGATGGCTTCGGATGCTCTCAGTTCCTGTTCATCCCGGCAGAACCTGGCTCTGCCGGTTTCCCCTCTCATCATACCTGTCTCTACAGGTGACGATGAACTCCGGCAGCAGCTGGCCTCTCTGACCGTCGGCCAGAAGCTGAAGCTGATGGTGGATTCAGCGACACAGGATGGAGCCAAATTTAAGTCTGATGACTTGCCTGGTGCTGACGTTATCGCCAGTAAACGCCATGTGGCGGGTACGTTCAGAACCGTCAGGTCTTAAAGGGATACCTGAGTTTCTGTTGAAAGATTTTAGTCATTTAAGGTCTGGCCTGCAGTAGAAAACATGCAGTTGGTTTATTCATTTACCGTAAATTCAGACTATTTGGTGCCAGAGGCTGAGATTAACAACTAATCTGAGATGACCAACACCCAATCTGACCTTCACTGATTATAAACAGTATCAAATTGTTAATAGTAGCAGGACTTGGGTAGGATTGGACAAATGATCAAACCGTACTGAATAACGCAGTCACATCAGATCCTGATAAATGTAGACGCCTTTACTCATTATAACAACGTTTTTGTCTTAATTTGAAGACGTTCTGGTAAAATTACATTTTTATTCTGCTAATATTATGATTACATTTTCATAACTAAGCAAAAATTTTCATAGCCTGGCCCTAATACTCGGTCGTGCAACACACTGAAGAGACAACTGAAATAAGAGCCACTTTTTTAAAAACTCATCTTCTGAATGCATCAATAGCCCCACCAGTGAGCGCATCTGCCTGTTTTCCAGGAGTTAGCCTGACCCCTGGGCAGAAAGTGAATGCGGTCATCCTTAATGTCGACATCCTGTCCGCTTGTGTCCATGTTTCTGTCCTCCCAAAGCTTCTGGGGAAGAAGAAGTCTGTAAGTGTTGCTAATGCTTTCTCTCTTGATTTCAGCAGGTTATACAAGCCTTTTTCCTCTCCAGTGGCATTACATTATCACTGCCATTTCTAACATTCCTCTGTACAGCTGAATAAAGGCTCAGACTGCTCTGCGGTGGTGCAGTTCGTCGACCGGGACTTTGCTGTCATCTCGCTAAATGATGCGGCGCAGCTGACTCTGCTCCAGACCTGCAGCCACCTGAACGAGGTCACCCTGTCCGAGGCAGAGAGACTCAAGGTGGGGATGACTCTGACGGTGGAAGTCGTAGAACCCAGCTGCGAGCAACTGGAAGGGCTCCCCCTGGTGTTGTGGAAGGGCAGCGCGCCGAAGCGGCAGTTTACGGCTTCGGAGAACCAGGCGGACTCTTCGGGACACCGCTTCGGCGAAGTCCTGCAGGGCAAAGTGAGGTCGGTGAAGCCCACCTACATTCAGGTGGCGCTGGAGGACGGGAGCACGGGCAGCGTCCACGTGTCGCAGGTGGTGGAGCCGGCCGAGGTCAAGCTGAGGTCCTTCCCCACGTCCACGGTGAGAGTGGGCGGCGTGGTCAAAGCCAGGGTCATCGGAGGTCGAGAAGCCACCAGTCACAGGTTAACGCAACCTTTAAGTGTCGTCGTACGTAAATGTGCTTATCAGGACATTTTAAAACTGTTTAAAAGTTTATTTTTCGGCATTTCAGTTCATAAAGAGAATCTTTCATATGGATTCATCACACACTGAGTGATATGCATTATTTGTTTATTTCTGTTTATTTTGGTGATTCTGGTTGACAACTGATGGATCTAAAAACATAGTAATTTTATGTTATTTGTATAGCACATTTCAGCAACAAGGCTAAGTTGTAAGTGCTTTAAATAATAAAAGCAGAAAAATACAAAGTCATAGAGCGCACAGTCAACAACTGAAATGTTGCATTTTGTCAAGTGATTTTTCTGATAAAAGTTTTACAGAAAATTATAATAAACACTGAGCGCTTTAGTTTCGGTTTTAAAGATAAGAAGATACTTCATCTTTTGTAACATCAGCATCAAATTATGAACACTAGCAGGACGTGGACATAATTAGGCAAAGAAAATCACCTGGAATGAGGCGGTCACATCAGACCCTGATAGCTGTAGAATATTTTTCTCATTAAAACAAAATTTCTGTCTTAATTTGAAGACGTTCTGGTAAAATTACGTCTTTATTCTGCTAATATTATGACTTTATTCTCATAACTAAACAGAACTTCTAATACCCGAACCCTGCCGTACAGCTCACAGAAGGGACAAATTAAATAAGAGCCACTTTTTGAAAATATCTTGTTTTATAACTACTTTTTAAAGTTATAAAGTGGAAAAAAAAAGGTTTATTTTTAAGTCGGATCGTCCAGCTGTGCACATTTTCTCTATTTTCAAATGGCTGTCTTTGTAACAAAATCTTTCTTGATTTCAGATTTCTTCCATTTTCTCATCCCAAATTCAAGTACACCATTCCTGAGCTCACACTTATACCCAGGTAACCAAAGTGGATCATAGTCATCACATCGCGTGTCCCGATTATGGATCTTTGATATTTTCAACCTGGTAACTTTCTGTTTTTCTCCTTGTAGCCGGCTGGATCCTGGCGTGGATTTGAAACCAGTTACAGCAAAAGATAAACTGGCCGGCTACAAGCCCGGCGACGAAATCACATGTTTCGTATCAAAGGTGAGCTTTCATGAGCGTTTCAGTGGATTTACTGTGTAATGGCAGCAGATCCAAATGTTTCCAGTCATTCTTCCAGCTCTTCCTTCAGGGGTTTTGTTTCTGTTTCCAGTTTAAATCAGACAAGAAGAGCTTGGAAGTCACCTCTGACCCCTGCGTCACAGGGACCGTGGACCTGCTTTCCATGATCACAGATCCTAAAGTGAGTGATGCAGATTCTGTGCTGAAGTTGTTTTTTTGTTTTTTTTCTTCTTTTAGTAATTAAATTGTGAGAATATATTTTTGCTTTAGAAAATATGTGACCTTGAGTAAGTATTTATTTTGTTTTTTCCATGTCCAGGATGCCAGCCACCCAGAAAAACTGTTCAAGCTGGGCCAGGCGGTCCGCGCTAAAGTGGTGGAAGCGTGCGTCCGGCCTCATCGCTTTGTGCTGTCGCTCTCAGGTAGAGAGGGTAGAGTTGACGTTGAAATGCTTTAGTAACGTTTCGGTGGCGATGACTCTCACTCTCCCTGTTTTTCTGCTTTCCCAGGGATCCATAAACTGGAGAAAGGCAGCATTGCATTGGGAATGGTGACCAGTGTTCAGCCACAAGTCGGCCTCGTGGTCAAGCTCCCCTTTGGCGCCGCCGGAACGGTTTCTGTCACTGACGTCGCTGACACCTACAGGTCAAACCCACTGGAGGCGTTCAGCAAGGATCAGCTCATCAGGTTAGTTGACGTTCTCTGATGGGATCATCTCAAAAGAGAAAAAGTTCAATGTATTTCTTGTCATTTTGATGTTTATCAGCCACAGTCAATAAAATGGCAAGAAATGCCATTCTTGAGACATTTATCCTGTGAACTGAATCTATAGAATATGAGCGTCTTTTGACAATAAATATTGAACCTTCTCTCTATGATCTAAGACCACGAAAGAATGGTTGTGGAGATGCTTACTGTTATGTAATAAAAAATAATCTGAAACTTTGAAAAATCCTGCATGGCATTATTCATCTGAGAATAGACTATAGTAGAACAAATAGGATAAATACACACAGATGGACCCCAGACAGGATCTTGATTAAAATGTTTTTTTGCTTGTTTGTTTTTTTTTTTTCCATGTTTACAGAACGTTTAGCTGTAAAATGAAAGCTCACATTTTAAACTTAGTTTATTTTAGTCGTATCAAATTTGAGTTCAAGAAAAGTTGAACTTCTTTAAAGCCAAGCGTTGCCACCCTTCGTCCCCTCAGGTGTTACCTTCTAGATGTGCAGAATGGAAAGTGGCACCTGTCCCTACGTCCTTCACGGTAAGAACAGTCATTGAGAAAAGTTGCATGGTTTATAGAACGTATGGCTCATGGCAGCGTGTCCTTTCAGGTTGAACCCACAGAACACCAAGCCATCGAAGGACCCAGAAGTCCTGTCTTTGGACCACCTGCGGCTGGACCAGGTGCTCCGAGGTTATGTGAAGACTGTGAGTGAGCAGGGGGTCTTCATCAGGTAACTACTTCTGTCTTGGATTTACTGGATCTCACTGCTGCATTGGCAACATTTGCAAACAAAAGATCAAATGTGGAGTACCTCAAGGCTTCGTTCTCGGACCACTGAGCCTTTCAAGTGGACACAGAGATGGGAGCTGAAGAAAAAAAAGCACAAGTTATCTCCTCCTCATCATTTCTATGCTCTCCTCTGTTTCCAGGCTGTCGCATAACATCACAGGAAGAGCTCAACTTCAACAGTCCTCCAAATATTTCATTAACAACTACAAGGTCCTCTCTAGTCACCTTCCTGTCAACACCCTCCTCACCATTAAAGTCCTCAAGTAAAAACACAACATCTTAGCTCAGAATTTGTGATCATATTTCGTTATTTATTTATTTATTTTGTTAATGAGGTGAAATAACCTTGGTTTGTTTCCTCAGTGTGGACAGGGAGGACGAGTTGGTCGACCTCTCTCTTCTCCCCGCGGACACCGGAAAGCCAGATGTGCTTCCGGAATCCCTCGGCCTGCCGCTGCGTCTCGTCGGAGACGCGGAGAAACGCAATTCAAAGAAGGCAAAGAAGCGCTCGCACTGCGAGAGCGAACAGGTAATGAACATCCTTTCAGCTGCCATCATCTTATGTTCATATATTTAACAGCACTAGAGTCAGACAGAGAGTCCACAACAGCTGCATTCAGGAACGTTAGACCCTCAGGTCAGTCTTTGTTGTTCATTCATGTAACAGAAACCAGCAGAGCCCCAGATCCCGAAGAAGAAAAAAAAGAAATCGAGCAAACCAAAAACTGATGGTGATGACAGCGGAGTGGAGGTCTACTTCAGAGAAGAGGAGGATGAGGGGGAGGAAGTAAAGCGTGATTCTGCTCAGGTAAGCTGAACTTCAGACTCTTATTTTTCGCTCTTGCTATAAATTCCGGCTCCCACAGCTGGAGAACATTATTGGTGTGTTTCTGCCTCTGCAGGTGTCTCGCAGCTCGGCGGGTCCGTCCAGGCTGCAGGTGGCTGCCGGCTTCTCCTGGGATGTGGGGCTGAGCTCCCTGAAGCCTGTGTTGGAGGCAAAGGATGGGGACTCCAGCGACGGAGAGGAGCAAGACGGCAACGAAAAGGTGAGACGATCAAAAGGGATCCATCAAGGTGGCGTTTATATTACTTGAGCTTTTTCATGTTTCCTGTGAATTTTGTTTGGATTTTTTTTGTCCGATTTACCAACATAAAGTGGGACGTTAATGTGAATTAGAAGAAAAACAATGAAGAATTTATGAGTGAAAATCTTTGTAGTGTGGCATGTATTTGTCAGGGTTCGTACCGGTGCTTTGGAAAGTGCTTGATGTTCAATCTGCCCGCTTTTGTAATAAAGTACAGTCTACCTTTTGATTAAAAGCCTAAATTTGTAAAACATAATTTACAGTTAAACCAGATGCTTTCATACGCCTAATAAAAAGAGACACATTTTCTTCTCACTGAAGTTAAATCAGAATAAATAAAAATAATAAAAACATTTTTTTTAAACATTTAAAAAATTTTGGATATATCTTATTCTTACTGGCACAATGACTTATTGGTCTGTGCAATTTAAATTAAGTCAGTTTTGTTGTGTGTTCTAAGGCGGTTTGCATTAATTCAGAGGATCCGAATACAAAATCCTGTCACACTTTTTAGATTTTTATTAGTAAAAAAAAAAGAAAAAAGTGGAAAACCATTTTGTGTGACTATTTAAGCAATTATCTCATAAAAACAAGTATGAGACGAGACCTTTAACTGGTCTCACCTGATTTTTTTTATGATCACTTTTTTTCTTTTTTTTTTCTTTTTTTATTGAACCATCCAGCCCCAGAAGAAGACGCGTCACGAGCTCGAGCAGGAGAAGAAGTCGGCGGAGAAGGCCCTCCTGCAGAGGGAAGCCGAGCTGATGGACCCGAGCCTCCGGCCCCAGGACGCGGCCGCCTTTGAGCGGCTGCTGCTCGCCTCGCCCAGCAGCTCGCTGCTCTGGCTCCAGTACATGGCCCACCACCTGCAGGCCACGCAGATCGAGCAGGCCCGGGCCGTGGCCGAGAGGGCCCTCAAAACCATCTCCTTCAGGTGTGTTACAAGCACCGATGCAGATGGTGATGCATCTGAGGGTGATGGTGCGTCGGTGCTAAGACTCCGCTCTGTGTTTGTGTCCAGGGAGGAGCAGGAGAAGCTGAACGTGTGGGTGGCCCTGCTGAACCTGGAGAACATGTACGGAACCCAGGAGAGTCTGAAAAAAGTGTTTGAGCGAGCCGTGCAGTTCTGCGAGCCCATGCCCGTGTACCAGCAGTTGGCCGACATCTACGCCAACTCCAACAAAATCAAGGTCTGAGTTTATTTTTACCATGTTCACACCAGCCCCGCTTAGTCCTCTTTTATCGAACAGCAGGTCGTTTGCCTAGAAAGCCATTTGGGGAGATGTGAATGTGCAATCGAACTCTGATGCGAACCAAGACAGAGAACTCTGGTCTGCCCAGGTTTCAGTTCGGTTGAAGTGAATTCTGCTGTGATTTGAATGCCAAGCAGACGGGACACCGCTCCGAAAGCAGGAAGCGGTTTATAGCAAAGGGCATTTTGGATAACTACAAGATGAACAAATGCGAGTGCAGCGCTAGAGAAAGAAATCCTACAAACACTAAACTCTGCCCTGCCTCTATTTTGTTTACATTTTGTGAAGCAGGAAGTTGCACTTCTTCAGAGGTTTTTATGTTGTTTCCTTCAGTAGTTCTTAGTGCAGCACCGCCACAGGAAAGGAGGAGAACAGGTTTTTCAGATAGTTTGGCTCATTTGACACAGTGCAGTGTGAAAGCGAACCACACCAGCTGAAAATTTAACAAATGTTGCAGTTTTGGTTCCCAATCGAACCAAATCTGTTGGACCATCATGTGTGAAAACATCCTTAATTCCTGAATAAAATTACCTTTCCTCCAGTTTCTAATATGTGTGTTTGTGTTGTGTATGTAGGAGGCAGAGGGTCTGTATAAGACCATGGTGAAACGTTTCCGGCAGAACAAAGCAGTGTGGTTAAGCTACGGGACCTTCCTGCTCCAGCAGGGCCAAAGTGATGCTGCCAGCTCTCTCCTGCAGAGGGCGCTGAAGAGTCTGCCCCCCAAAGAGAGTAAGATGAGCCGAGTCGGTTTGTTTCATCTCTCAAGAAACGGAAACAAACGTCAGGATTTTACCAGTTGTGATGTTTTCTGTGTTTTGCGCCACCTTGCCAGGTGTGGATGTAATCACTAAGTTCGCTCAGATGGAGTTCCGCTTCGGCGACGCTGAGAGAGGTCGCAACATGTTCGACAAAGTCCTGACGAACTATCCGAAACGCACGGACCTCTGGTCCGTTTTCATCGACCTCATGGTCAAACACGGATCGCAGAAGGAAGTGAGGTAAACATGAGCTCCTATCACTGAGGTTTACGCTGGAATTTATGTACAGAAGCGACACAGTAAATAATCAAATATGTCATTTTTACATGAAAGTACATTTTAGGAAATAAATACAAATCTGAGAAAATGAGGATCTCTTGTGGAGTACCTCAAGGCTCCATTCTTGGGGCACTTTTATTCAACTTCTACATGATCACCCTAGTTTACATTATTACTGCAACTATGCTGATTGTTTTAATTTTTCTGTGGGCACTGAAATGCATTTCTTCGCACCTATATATATCTTCTATATTCAAACAGTCTCGTCTGAACGACCCGGGCATTTGGGTTTCATTTCGTTCTCCGCTGCTTTCCTTACGCAGGGCCGTCTTCGATCGGACAATCCACCTCAGCGTTTCCGTGAAGAAGATCAAGTTCTTCTTCAAGCGCTACCTGGAGTATGAGAAGAAGCACGGCACCCCTCAGAGCGTCCAGGCGGTCAAAGACAAGGCCATGGAGTTTGTGGAAGCAAAAGGCAAAGATGCTGCGAACTGAAAGAGCAAAAATACATCACTGGGCCCAAACCCAGTCCCTGAAAACCATCAGTCTTTTAGTTTGAACTCTTGTAATGTTGTTGACTGTTGAGTGTCAAAGCTTGATCCTGGGTCCATGTAATGTAATGGTCTATACATGTTAAAAACAAGCAGATGTTTTTTAACCTATTTTGTAAAATAAATGACAATAGAAGTTATGAGTTTTTTTTTTTTTTTTAATAAATCCAACACCGTGACATTACATGACACTTTCTTTAAAATACAAAATAACATCATATAGGGAGACTTTTACACACAATACATACAGGCAAGACTAGTTTTCTAAGAGTCCTGTTTTAAAGGAGGACGGGGTCACAATCGGTTCCTACTGAAATCGTCGGGGGTTTTTCTTCCAGCTGGTCTCCGTTTCAGCCAGATGTTGTGGCGAACTCTGGCTGCTGGGGCGCCTCGCCTTCACTGGCAGTACTTGAGATGCATATGTGGCACTGGGTTTCTATGGTAACTGACATGGGTTGTGCTGGCTGCGTTGGTAACAAACACCCCTGAGAAAGTAGAGAAAGTATTCGGACTGATTCTGGAACGTCCCGCTCCTTGCCTGTGGTGATGTTAGTCGCTGGCAGTGCTGCTCTACTCGTCCTGATAATCCAGTTCTCTCTCTCTCTTTCTCCTGCCATTGTTGTTTTTGTAGCTGTGTTACAGTGCAACATGGAAGCAGCACTAGGAACTTTGTTTTTATGGAAATAACCCTACTCCTCCGGTCTCTCTCTGGCTGATCCGATCAAACATGGCGGCGCTGTCGTCGATGTCTCAAATCCCAGCAGAGGCGCGTCGCTCGAAACTCGCCAGCAGAACCCCAGCTTGGGATGGTTACCACTTGTTACCTTCTGAGATGTTCGCCATCTTTAGTGTATTTAATGTGGGTGTTTTCTGAGAGGGGGAGCGGGTCTTTCTCTTCCCCCCGGTTGTCTCACACCTCCTCTGGATCCATGGGACCCTCGGCGCCCTGCGGGGCGTCGGAGTGGAGCCGCAGGATGGGCTTGTTGCACATGGGGCACACGCTGCGGATCTCCAGCCACTTGAGCAGGCACCTGAGCGGAGGAAACACAGGAGCAGTGTGTTTACTGCAGCTGTTTGTTCCCGCTTGAACGGTGGTTCCGTTCAAAAGATGAAGAAAAGGCATTTAAATGGGATAGAAAAAAAAATACTTCCAATCTTGCACTAGAATTTAAGTGTCTTTCATAGTTTTGATAAAAAATTTATATACAGTGTCTACAAATTTCCACCTTAATATAAGGAATTGGAAACAATTAATTGTGATGAATCGATTATTGATATGATCGGCAACTAATTTAGTAATCGATCAATCATTTGCATACGGACTAAAAAAAATAAGAAAATTCCCAAAAGAACAACACCCTAAGACCAGTACTTACAACAAAACTGCACAGGAAATTTATAAATTTTGGCTTTAATATTAAAACCTTCTTTGTAAATATGTTCTGAAATCCTCGGCTGTTTCACCTTCAGCTTTAGCTTCACCTGGTACAAATTCAGTACAAAAAAATAAAATAAAAATTGCGTGCCTATTAATAGGTTAATCAAAAAATAAATAATTATTAATATTTAGTAAAAAAAAATGCCTCTAAGGCAATAAAATGTGTATTGTATTTCAAAAAGGAAATTCATAATTTGTGTCTTTTAATGTATTTCTAATATTGTATTTAAAAAAATGCTTAATAACCGGTTAAATGAAAAATCTGCAGAATGTGCCTTTTTTCCAAATGCAATTAATCGTCAGAATAATCAATAGAATAATTGACAGAGTAATCGATTACAAAAAGAATAGTTACAACTACGTTATAAATGTTAAATATTTAACTAGTCGGGCTCGATTACTAGTTATCAACCAATCATGAAATGACAATGCTGAGGCTGGTTTCTGATTCTGCAGAGCCCTAAATCACTGCTTCGCTCAACTTTTGGCTTCTGGACAAACTTGGATCAGCTAAAACCTACAGGAAACCTCAAATTTAAATCCACAAAAATCCCAGTTTAATCTCACTTCATTCTGTTTGGGATCATAGCCTTGTTGAAACCTCACACTGGTGTTCCACCATCTTCTGGTTGATAACAATTTTGAGCCTGGGACTTAAACCAATCTTCTTTGACACAGCTTGGCTCAGATGGTTGGAACCAGAATGTTCCAACGGGTCATCCAGATTGGTCAGACATTTGTTGCATCTATTGCAAATACCAGGCAAATCTACCTCTAAAAGTCTCGTCAGTATATTTGAATAAAGAATTAAATAAGTCTGTTAGGCAGACAAAATAAAACGGTGGCTTTGAAACGCATCAAAACATCCGACTGACGGATCTGTAATTCCAGTCTCAAAGTCAGGTCAGATGCTGTGATGAGGAGATACGCCGTTCCTTTATGTGAACGCGTGCGGAGGAGCCTGAACGGTCCGAGGCGCTCGGTTCACGGTCACAGATCCCTGAAGCATCAAACGGGGATCAAAAGCCTCTGGAAAAACACCTTTTGAAACGCTGCAGCATGTTCTGAAATCATCCGTCCACATTCACAGCTGCACTGGAAATGATTTCCACTTTAATATAAGGAATTGAAAACAATTAATCGTGATTAATCAATTATTGCTATGACTGCCAACTAATTTAGTAATTGATTAATCATTTGCCTGCGGACTAAAAAAAGCAAGAAAATTTCTTATTGATTTTAACTGTCAATAAGTCATCTGGCTTGTTTTTTTTTATTTTCTGAAATCAAGGGTTTACAAAGATAGGAGAACGAGATATAAAATGTAGCCTAATTATTTGACTCAAACAACGAGCATCTGTCTTTGATCATTATGGCCAATAACACAGAGGGAGACCAAAGTTTCAGAAGTGTGTTGTATGAGAAAATCATGTTGTTTCACCTGTTTATTCGTCTTATAACGGTTTAAAACAGAAGAAAATGAGAATCTGACATATTTTAGTTGTCAAACCACTGTCAGAAAGATTCAGCTTCTCTCAGCTCAGAAACAGACAGGAGTCTCTGCTTATTAGGGGAATGGAAATGCCAACAGATCTGACCTATGACGTCATATAGGTCAGGGGTGTCCAAAGAGCGGCCCAGGAGCTACTAGTGACCCTCGGACTAATTTTCCCAAACTGCAGTTCAAGAACGATACAAATTGTAGAACCACGTCTACCCAGACTTTTCCTGAAAAGCCGACTTTGATGCACCCAAATCAGCTTTTACCGAATTAATAAAACTTGACTATAAATGTAGAAAGCATTCTGAAAAAAAAAACAACAACAAAAAAAAAAACAGTGACCCAAATTCTCTTCTTACAACTGAGAACGGAGCTAATCTCTCCAGAAGCATTCAGAGCTCAGCAACACTCACTTCTTGTGAAATGCATGTGAGCACGGACACACGCCCAGTTCATCTCGGGTCCTGAATTCTTCCAGGCACACGGCGCAGGTTTGCTGCATCAACAGAAACAGAGCGGGTTAGTTTAAGGTAAGAGAAGCACGAAACATTCCTCAGTGCACTGGACATGCATTTCAGTTCTTGAACGGCACGGTCATCTCTTTCGAACCAGCGGGCCATTTGTTTTCTCATTTCACAGTAATTTGATTTATCTCTAATGAACAAATGGGCAGTTGTTGAGAAATTGCGATCTTGCTTTGTTTCCAAGCAACAAGAACAGTTGGACACATAAATAATAATAATAATAAAAAATGTTTCCTTGAAAATATATAAATGTGCTTTCTCCAAGCATCTGGAAATTGTACCACAACCTTCTTTTGTGTTCAGGCTCGAATTTAGAGACAATTCAAAATTGTTTCATTGTTCTGGATTTTGGTAATCGAAATTATTCTGATAATTAGTTTTCCTAATTAAACTGAGAATACATTTTAAACAGCTATGATACATTTCTATGCTGAAATGTTTTTTTATTGGTCTCAGATGATATTATAATCTTAAATGTTGTCATTAGCAATAAGTGGAAAATCACTAATTAACAGGAATAACAGCTTGAAAACACCAGCGTGTGCCTAATAATTTCACTTAGTGAGTGGAGTGACTAAAATCAAGGAATTTTCAATATTCTAATTGATCGGAAATGACTGCATGTATGTACACAGTAGATGTATGTGCTCAGCTGTCATTGTAACAGTCACACATTGTGCAAACGTGCTCACATTGACCTTATTTAACGGCATCTCCACCCTAATTAATGCAGCACAGCCTTACTAATCACGCCTGAAAGGAAAAGCTGATTGAGTTAACCCGACTAAGCAAACACACCCAGCTCATAATGGATCATCTGAGCTCTGGTGGTAAAGTATTCTGGCTAAAATAAAATGTCACTGTTAAAAAAAGAAAAGAAAAAAAAAAATCAAGCTTTTACGGAAAAGGGACTCACTCCGAGAAGGCTCAGCTTCTTGCTGGCTCCTTTCAGCACCACCTGCAGCAAAGAGAGTGAGGAGAAAATGTTGGATGTTTTCTTTATAGCTCTTCTCGTTCTTCTAGTTCATTCTCCCAATGCAGGAGCCACGAGCTTAATGCAGAGAGCCAAGAACGTTTTTTCTCACACAGTCGCTTCCTTTGACCTCTTTCACACATTTGATGAAAACCAGTGAGTAAATACTGATACAGGTGGAGTCAAGGCCATGTATGGAAAGTGTAATACGGTGGACTTCCATGAATTTATAACATCCTTCAGAAACCTTGTAGGGCTGAAACATTTGACTAATTCAGTAACTGATGAATCGCTAACTGGAATATGTACTCAAAAAAAGGAAATTTTGATGAATTAACAGAGTCAGTGCAACAATTAAGCTAAAACTACAAAAAAATAAATAAAAAAAATAAAAAATAGCCTTGTTTTTGTAAATATGTTCTACCCTGGACTCCTCAAATGGCACTTTTAGCTTTTTCAGCTGAGCTTTCAACATGTTGATGTTGGAAAGATTTTTTTTTTTAGCTGCAGACGCATCCCTTGCAAAATCTGATCATGCATTCCCTTACGGAATGCGACAATGTTGCACTTCAGGAAATAAAATGTCTATTTTCTTGTTGAAAACAGAACTAAACTGTCTTTTTGAAGCTTTATTTCTAACATTTTAGATAAAAAGGCTTAAGCGGTTAAATGACAAAATCTGCAGAATGTGCCAATTTTTTTTATCCGATTAACCGTCATAATAATCGATTACTGATATAATCGGCAGTTATAGCTGCACATCCTTGCGTTACACAGTCCCTCACAGTGACAGGTCTGGGTGCGACGTACCTCGTTGTAGCTGAACTGCTCCCTGGTTCCTTGCTGTTTCAACCTGAGGGAGACACAAGAGAGGATAACGCTGCCATCTGCACAGTGACAACTGCATCAGCGGAGAAACGGGCTCTAAATATGACAGGTTTACACAGAAATGTGTTCGTTTCCATCAAAGCGGACGTAAATCGCAAGGCTAATTGTCAATTCATGAGGCTTGTTCAGAAGCGCCTTAATAAAGTTAAAAGCAGAAGAGATCAGTCGTCATGCATTGATTAAAGATGCAGGGAGGATTGGTGTTGGGTTTCACCCGGCCAGACTTTCTCCTCTTGTACCGTCCTGCTCGT
Organism: Poeciliopsis retropinna; assembly: GCA_010277075.1. Classification (NCBI taxonomy): domain Eukaryota; kingdom Metazoa; phylum Chordata; class Actinopteri; order Cyprinodontiformes; family Poeciliidae; genus Poeciliopsis; species Poeciliopsis retropinna. The sequence continues at coordinate 5,773,414 of VMRM01000013.1, forward strand.
CAAAAGGAGGAAAGTGGGCTGAGCGTTACATTACAAGCTGACAATTAAAAGGCATGTTTGTTGATTCTCCTAGGAAAACTGGAGAATCAACAAATTCTCCAGTTTTGTTAAGTTTTATATTTAAGGTTTTAAATATAAAACTTTAAAAAGTTTTATATTTTGCAGTAGTCTGACCTTTTGCTAAAAATGTTGAACAAAATCTTCAAGTTGAGTCATTTGTTTTGTAGAAATCCCACGTAAAGAATAACTATTCCTTTTTTTTTCTCCGAAGAGATTTTGTGGCGCTAGTGGCTTGTATTTTTGACAGTAGGCACACAGGAAGGAGGGCGAGGAGAGGGGGAGGAGCATGCGGCGAGGGCCGCTGGGACTGGGAGTTGAGCCTGCGACATCCGTGTCGAGGACTAGGGCGTGGGGCGTGCTAACCCCCTGCGCCAACACAGCACACCCCTAAGAATAACTATTTCAACAAAATCACCAGTGACCCAATTTATGTAAGAATCAATTTATAAATAAATATTACTGAGCCCATTTTTTATGCTGATTTTTCTTCTTTTTTTTTTAGTTTATTAAGAGTTTCTAGGAAATTCCCCTTCAGTAATCTCAGCTTTCCATTTCACAAATAAAGAAAGTAGAGCTATAGTACCAGGTATTAAAATAGGGAATGCTAATAATTATGTCACTTATGATGTTGTCAAAACCGATTATTTTTTAACATACCCAAACGGGGAAAAAAAAAAAAAAAAAGGTATTCATATTAAAGGTTGAATATCTGTCTGGTTGGCTTTGAATTTGGAGGTCTTTTGCACATCTTTTACCAGGACAGGCAACGAATCTTCTCAGGTCTGGAGAAAGTTCCAGAGGTTAAGCGCCAGTTTTGAAGTAGGCAGTGAAAGGAAAGATGAGATAATGCTGTGCTCAGGTCGGAAACTCTGAATTTTCAAGTCAGGCTAAATGAAATTCCTCCACAGGAGGTTGAAAGCTTCTCACACCGCTGATTCTCAAAACCCAACATGGCTGCTGTGTATAGAAAATGTAGCACAAGCAGCAGAAAAGGCCGAAGTCGTAGTGTTGTTCAGCCTGTCTCTGAAAATGCCGCGACACCGTTAAAACACATAAAATGGAAAGTTTTTTTTTATTCTTTTATCTGATTGTGGAGCACAACAGCTTTAAAATCCCAATGCTTTTCCCTCTTAACTGGATCACAGTTATTGTTGGGTCTCATTTCCAGATCCAAATGTTGACTTCAAGGGGTAACAGGAACACACCAGTACCTGAGAAATTGGTCCCATTACAATGCAATTTCCTTTTATAATCATTTAAAATAAAAATAAATGCTATATAGGATGTACTATGCAGTTATTTTTAGGTAGAAAGAAACTTGAGAGTAAAACCCTTACATCAACCTACCTTAGCTGGAAGTGTAATTCAGATGATGGCCACTAGGTGCTTGTTCCGACCCAGTATGTGGCGTTAGTAAACTTCCTCAATTTCTAAACATCTCTGAAAGAACATGGATCTCTTTTTTTCTGCATGTCTAATTAACAAACCGCCTAGTATTAGTGTGCTGATGTAGTTTTTAGTCAACGGTTTTTGCAAATGTAAAATAGGACTCAGTAACAATTTTGGGAACGATTTCAGATACTAAATCAATTCCTTGTTAAGAAAATCAGACATTTTAATTCTTTTTTTTTTCAGACCAGACTGAGATAGTTTATTCTGAAAAAACTCAACATAGATCTTATCTGATTAGCAGTTCCAGGTAAATTCCCAGTATACACACACACACGCGCGCACACACACTCATAACTAAGGGCATAAAAGGCTGGTTACCCTAACATGGATAATTTTGAACTGTGTGAGGAAGCCAGAATACCCAGAAAGAATCCACACAGGAACGCCGTGAGCCAAAGAACCCCAAAGTCAAACACTAACGACTTTCATGCTAGTAATGTATCGCCCACACACCTAAGCAAATGTCTTTTATCTGGGTTTTTGAAGATAACTCGTATGGCATGTTGTCTTGTATTTCCTGCTCTGGGGCGGATAAGAGAAACGGCAATCTCTCATCTTGCCACATTCTTATACCAGCAGGGAAAACTAATTGGGAAACATAATTTAGAGTCTGGAGACATTTAGAATTACCAAAAGAGGTAAATTATGGCTTGGCAGCAATAACTTCATTCACTGGAATGTCTGAGATGCCAATAAATGTTGCACTGATGATTATTAGAAATAAATAGTTCTGTTTGTGGAACTATTTGGTTTCAATAAATAAATATGAGAAAGTTAATGTTTTTTTAATGCAAATAGAAAATATGTAAAGCTTTTTATCCAGCTGTGTCAATAAACATGAAAGGTGTTTGTTTTTTTTGGTCTGGCTTCCTCCTCATCAAATTTGTCGCCGCCTTTGTCTTTCTCCCCTCTGGGGCCGGACAGGTGTCGCTTAGTGGCTTTCGCAGACAGCTGCTGCCTGCTCCGTGTGAAAGTAACTCTGACGTGCGCAGAAAGCGAGAAAACCGAGGCAGCAGGGATGTGGCTGAACATCAAAAGGACGAGGTGAAAAGTCTCAACTTGCTAAGTTCATGCAAATCCACCTGCAGAGTCGGTGAGAAGTAATTTGCTACCGAGCAACAAACGAACCCGAATCGCCTGCTGCTTATCTGAAGAAAAGGTTACAAACATAAAATAGCAGGTTTTGATTCGAGTGGAGAATGAGATATATATCCATTCTTGAGATATTTACTTAATTAGTCTTCTTTTCATCTGCTTTAGCCGAATCTATTTTCAGTCTGATTTGTCTCCCAGCCACCGGACGAAACGACCTTACCTGAAAAGGTAGCAGCAGAAGATGAGGCTGAGCATGAAGACGAAGAGGCCGATGCCCAGTACGATGACATAGATGTTGAGGGGGAGGTGGTAGTTGTCAGACGTCATGCTGCAGTACTGCTCAGAGCGATGAAAACTCAAACCACAAAGGCATCCTGCCAAGAAGAGCGTTCAAATGCACAAGTTTGTCACTCGGTACGTTTACAACGCCAAAATCTTTCCCTTGTTCTTTTGTCGTTTCAAAGGAGTAGCTTCAACCTACTATGTTACCTTTTAAAAATATGTTTCTGCAGATGTTTGCTGAATTAAAACTGACATTTTGTTGCCTTTATCAACAGAAACATTGAAATAAACGATGCTTTCTGCAGAAACTTTTTCCCTCACAGTTTTTGTGAGAAGCTCTTTTAGTGCTTACAAAATGAGCCATGCCATATTTGGATTGCAAAGACCCACAATAGAGCCGCACATTATTAGAAATAGAGCAAAAATGCGATGATGTTGTTAACCATTTACAAAAAATGAATAAACAAAAACTGGTGTATTTATTGTAAACATAGCATATAGATGGTGATTTGCGGTTCACAATACAGATCGTTTCCATCTGAGCAACATGGTTTATTGAAACGTCGGTTCTGGTAAAAGTGAGCAAATCGATCCACAATATCGATCATATTGATACCAAGCTTGTATCGGTTTTGTTACAATATCAGTGTGATAAGATCGATACTTTAGTTTCAGATTCCTTCTTGAAATCTTTATTTAGTTTGGTATTCTAGTTTCTCAACTGAACCGCAAAGATTTTTATTTGAATTATTCTCAATCTATTAAACAATACGCACAAGTCCAAACTAAAGTATTAGTTGGGCTTTAACCAAGTAATTCAAAGGAGAAACCACAATAACTCACAAAATACTTAGATAATGAATATTGGGGACGGGAATACTGGCCCCATCAGATTGAAACAAGCACACGTCTAGCATCGGCCCTTATCTGGCGTTTCAATGAAGAAAAAAGATGGTTTCTCATCAAATTTACCGGAGAATCTCAAAGCCCTCCTGAAACAATACAACACTAAAAGCACAACGGCGATAAATTAACAAATCAGCCTAAAACCTAAAACACCAGAGTCCACCAACAACAGATCCCCGTCCTCTTGGTGCTCACGGGTACAAAACGTCTTGTGGGTTGAAACGCAACACGCAGGTGTGTCCGGGGGATCTGCGCCTGGCACTGCGGTGGCAACTGAGGCGCTCGCAGGATTGAGCGTTAATTGCCTGTGAACAAGACAAACATGAAGGATGGACAGCACTTCTGTCACGACACCATCTGTTCCACAGAATCTTCCGAGATGACTGGCAGAGTGTGAGTGCAGGCGTGTGTGTGTGTGTGTGTGTGTGTGTGTGTGTCACAGTGTGAGGGGGAGGCCGTGTGGTTGGGATTTGTTGCTGGGGAAGTGGGGGTGTGCTAAACAGAACGTACTCTCAGGGGGAAAAAAAAAAAAAAAAGCACCATTTGGTCAAACCATAGAGGAGGAAGCCCCACTTCCACAGGCCACATGTGTTCCTATTAATTTGCTGTACGGGATGCTGTTTGCCAGCCTCTAAGTGACCATGTGTTACTCTTTACAGTGAGGGAATGGGTCCAGCTTGCAGGCTGCGGGCAGGGGGTAGGGGGGTGAGTTTGTCATGGCACGGGGTGGGTTAGGAGATTTTTGAGGGTACGGGGTCAAGTAGGGACACCAAGGGAGCGTCAGACATTACAGTTTTAAACAAATATACGTTGTGAGTACACAAAACCAATGACAACTAGCTGGCAGGATCAGTTTGAGATTATCAGACATATAAAGTGGGAAAAATATCAAAGTTTGATATTTTTACAGCAGATTTTGGGGTGAGGATATTTTGTGTTCTTAGGAACAAACATGTCAAGGTTACATTTTAAGGGTTAATCCATGAGAACAGTGTGAAGGTTTGGTTTGGTTTGATTTAGCAGCTGGTGTACGGGTAACTGGACCAAGCCGAGCTGATATGATCCAGTTAATCAGGAGGGCAGCTAGCCTGCAGTCCGCTGCCATACACAGTTTCAAACGAATGGACAGTGTGTGACATGCGGTTCTTATGTTTTCCAACTGTAGTTTTAAAGTAACATTCGTTTTATAAGAGCTCCTTTGGTTTCCACAACACGACCACTAACGCTTCTCAGGGTGGTTTTGCAACTGAAAATATTTCCAAACAGCCAAATGTGTCTGTCTCATAGTTTTTCTTTTGTTTTTTTTTGTTTTTCTCAGCCAGCTGACCTGCAGTGTGCAGCCTAAGACAACAGGTGCCAGAAAATAATAACCAGAGAGGTTTATAATATCCTTGAATTCGGCTTTATCACACGCACATTACTTCCTGCTTTATTTCAATCTCGTCAGTCAAGTCTGCAGACGGCCGGCACCTCGCGCGTGTTTGCTGGTCGGCGGTGAAATCCACTGACTTACCGTTACACCATTGGAATGGTTGCATGAAATTCGACTCCCGAGGAGGCAGCAGTGAATTCAGGGCCCTGTCAGGAGAGGAGACTGGAGAAACGCCAGGAGCAGTGGATCCGGAGGCTCAGATGCCGTAACTTGTTTCTTTCTCAGCGAAAGGTTTCTCTCCCTGACCTGGATCTTTGCGTTAGCTCCTTCAGAAAACAAGTCATGGGAGATTTTCAGATTCCAGAAATCCTCGGGAGGTGTGGTTCTTTTTGTTGCTGTTGTTGTTGTTGTTGCTGTTGGCTCAGCAGTCTGGGGCTGCACAGAATTCTCCCAAAATCTGGATGAACCACTCCGGGGTGGGTAGAAGATTCGGGTCTTGGGACCTCAGATGTTTCTGCATGATGTCACCAAAGGAGAGAGAAGAAGAAAACAAAGAAACATGGCTGAGAACAAACAGGAGCAGAGGCCTGGTGAGACGAGTGAGAACTTGTTATTGTTAAAAAAAAAAAAGGAGAAGAAGCCAAAAAGACAAAACCTCACTGAATCATAAACAACAAGCAGCTCGCAAACAGGAAATACTCACATTTCTACCAGGGAGAAGGGGAAAGAGCCTCCTTGACTTCACTTTGCGTCACTTTGCGGTGTCGTCTCCTCTCTCCCCCACCACCACAACAACCTCTCACCAGTCACAATGACATCCAGCGTCAAAATGACAAAATCCTCAACCCTCAACGAAGGCAACAATCCAACATCAACCCGCGCGCGTCGTCTTCCTCCTATAAAGCAGCTTTTTTTTTCTTTTTCTTCCTCCTAACAGGGGATTTTCACAAGTCTCACCCCCTCTCCGGTCTCCTCTTCCTCCAGTCCTCCGGTCTTGCAGTCGGTGCTCCTCCTCGGCGACGAAGGCAGCGGGCGATGTTCTCCTTCTCCGAGAGCAAACAAAGTGAGGACAGCTCCATGCAGTCACCAGCAGTCCTCTATAGCCGCTGCTGTGTGTTTGTGTGACACCCGGAGAAGATGCGTGCGCGTGTGTTTTTCGCTCGTGCGTAGGGAGGGGGATCCTACTCTCCCTCCAACCATCTGCTCCTTCGATTAAGAAAAGAAAAAAAAACCAAAAAACAAAAACAAACACAAAAAAAAAATCCGAGACAAAGGCGGAGTGTGTTTGTCAGCCTCTCACACCTCCAGCTGGTTTTGTCATGGCAGGTTTTCCCCCCCCACAAGTCTTTTGCTCCTTTTTTTTCAGTCCATAATGGTGCCTGCAGTTTGCCTTTTTTTCTTCTCCCCCCCCCTTCTTTCCTCTCCCTCGCTCCTCTCTCTTGCTGCTCTGCTTCAGGTTTGTAAACAGATCTCTGCTCATGTGACCAGCCGTTTTGCCTCGCAACTCTCTCCTCCGTCAGCCCTCCCTCGCAGCCTCCGTCCTCCAATCTGCAGGCGGAGGCCAGCCAGAATGAGCCAGACGTTGACGAATGGGGGGGGGGGGGGCTGGAGAGGGCTGCGAGCACGACGGCGTGCGTGCGTGCGTTTGCGCGTTCCTCGTTCCGCCCCTCCACCACCACTCTCCCTCCTCCATCATGCATATATGTGTATGTGAGTGAGAGAGAGAGAGAGAGACTTGCAGCAAAGTCAAGGGAGCCCAATGATACGCGCATGGCTGATGTCCTGACAACCAAAACAAAGCAGTGTGTGTGAAATGGAGGTCAGGTAGGAAAGAAATGATTTCTGCCTTTAAAAAAAAAAGAAGAAGCTATGAAATAAGCAGAAATCTTAAGCACTGGGGAGAATTTATGAAAAGATATTAATATATATATATATATATATATATTTAAAAAAAATGCAGGCAGAAAATCACAAGCTGGACACACCCCCACACCAGCAGGCCTGGCTGCCAATCCGCTGAGGAGAACAGCTGCTGGGGTATCAGGCAAGGAGATGGTCAAGGGGAGGGCTGCTCCAGTAATCCCCAGAGGGGGTATGGAGGGAGGGAAAGAAGAGTCAGTGGGATGCATGGCATTCCCAACACCTTCCCCCCCCACCCGTAAAGTGCGTGGTGTGAACTTAAAAAATTAGGCCGTCTGAATTTCTCCCATTGACTTGGATTTCTCTGGTAGCGTTTTAAAACGGACCAATCAGCACGCTGAAGGAGAAGTTGTGATCGATGAAGTCGATTTTATGGGCTGGTTTGGAATTGAAGACTGCCTGGTAGTTTTAGCAATGGCAGTGGAGGAACTGAGCGAAGTTGTGTTGACTGCAAACCTAATGTTGCATTAACATTAATTAAATTAACATCCTGTTCAGCTCTTTGCAGGGGGCAGTGATGCTTGCTTCCTGCTGTAAAGGTGGCTGTCAATGTCTGTGGAGTCTAACATTTAGCCCTTGGGTTTGTTGCAACTGTGGCAGCATTTTCTGTACTGTATATAAAAGAAGGCGCGACAGTGACAGACAGAAACAATTGTCAGAATAACACCACCAGCTAACAGCTGCTAACAAAGCCAAAGTTTACATCTGCTTTTGAACTCCCTGCCTGTGAGAAGCAACGGGGCCATATTTTTATAATGATTGTTGTCTTAAGAACACCAAATCTTATATCAATTAGTCTTGCGAGCAAATTTCATCTAGCTTTAATAAAGCAGCGACACTTCAGTGAGGAACCCAAATTAGCCAATGATCTGACTGAATTGTTGCCATGAGTCTAAAATTGATGAAGAAATTTGAACTCTTCCTTTTTTAATTGTCGTTTTAAGCTGCTGTGTCTGTGAGAAGCATCTGACTCAGCGTTCTCGGGCTTTTGACACTTTAACCTCTAATGTTCACCCTAACCACAAGCTTAGACTACGGTGAGAAAAATGTTTTCTTTTGCACATTTGTGGACTGACAAGCATATTAGGCAACTGTGGGTTTAGAACAGCTAATTGAAAGAAAATCTGATTAACCCTTTACTGGCTTTTCTGAGTTCCTGCAACAGCTGGCTGAGCTGCAGTTCTTAAAAAAAAAACAAAAAAAAACACAACCCTGATATTGTATACATGGCTGATATATTTTCACCAATTTCTTCGACAGTATTAGCAAAAGCATTATTAGAATACCCAGCAGTGCATAAACACATTATCTATGTTAAACCTGTTGACTATAATTGGCCTCATTGCTGACGTTGAAGTTGGTGTGAATTAATACGTTGATATATATTGCTCAGGTAATTCTCTGAGATCTATGTTTAGGTTAAAATGTCTTATTGAATCCAGTGTATTAATTGGATGAACTCAAATGAATCAAAACCTTATTTTTATCAATTAAAACCTTACTTCAAGCCTAAATATCCGCTTTACCATTAACAGTGTTGCTAGAAGAAAGGATCTTGATATGCTCAAATTCAATCCAGAGAAACCAAAACCATCAATAACTGTTGTTATTAGGTTCTCAGCTCCCTGAAAATCTTCTTTAAAACATTCTTAATCCAGCATGTAGTGGAAGCTGCAGGTGCAAACCAGTTGTTAGCGATTCTGGCAGGTTGCATCTTATTAAATAAGTGCTGCAAGTATTACTGAACTCTCTCTTTGTGAACATGTTCCTTCCACAAAAATGGAGGAGTACAATGTTGTTGGTTTGCATTGCTACTTGGAGCTTGCAGCAGAACATTATGAAAAACCCGTTGCAGCAAAAATGCTGTCAATCAAGGACCTGATGTCCGATGAAGACAAAGTCAAATCCAAACTTAGCCCCACAGGGGGTAGAAAAAGCAGGAAAAACAACGGTGGCCCAAACAGTCATTTTGTTTTATTTCAGTAAAATATAACTAAATTCTGATAACAAATATAATTTCATGTCATCACCTCGGTGACACACTAATTTTACAGTGCAACGGCACTGTAAAATTACTTTACCTATTCGTACTACAGGACAGCTGGGTTATCTGGACAGATGCGTAAACGCACAGCTGCAGACTGAACTTGCTGCTGCCAGACGGCAACAGGTTGGTGGTTTTAGAAACAGCACGCACTGTTGTGAAATATGGTTTTCAAGAGAACAACATTGAATCAACAACTTCCTGAGTTTACTCAGATAAGCATATTCAGCCGCAACTGTAGACATGTAAAAAGGGGCTTTAAACAACACTTCCAATAACAAATGTAAAAAAATAAAAAATAAAAAAGTCCTCCTTCTGTGTGAAATTGTACAAGAGTGTCACTGGCAACAAAAACAAAGCAAAAATGAGCAACAATGAGCAAACGAGATGCAAATCTTGACCTTGCTTTCATTCTCACTTGTAAATGTTCTGGCAGCCACATTCTTTTCTTTTTGCATAAACTTTACATTTGCTTCGAAGTTAAAAAAGGTACACTGCAGGATTTCCAACTCAGAAGAAAAAGCCGGACACAATATTACTGCATCCGGGAACATTTATCACATAAGTGTTATTGTGTAACACTTTGTCTGCTTACAGCTGACACGGTGATGTTGAATTCAGCTGCTTCACTGTAACCCACACACACACACACATATATATAATATAATATTTGTAGCAGGAAAGCATCCAAATCATGAACTTTCTTCAGATTTAGTTCCTCAACATGCTACCTCAGCTCCCTCCTACATTTTAGAGTTGCTCTTGCCTGCTGCTGATCAGTTAGTTTAGTGCATTTAAGTAGCAGCACTTTGTTTCTACTTCCTCTCCTAAGGAAAGTTCTGCTGAGTCATAATGCGACTTCACTGATGTTCTTAGGATCTGTTTTCCCCTGACTATAACTGTACAGTTATCATTAATAGTAGTTAATTATCACAGACCTATTTGAGTGACAAGTTATTTAAGCCTCTTAAATAAGATAGTGTAAAAGGTGGCTGGCTGAAAAATGGCAGTAGTTATTTCCCAGTCTTATCATACGCAGTATATTTGTTCAAGTAGTAACTTTTGTGTTTGTGAGAGAGGCTGGCAACACCCTGCCGAGATATTCGACTCAGTCGTCCTTGCTCTCAATTTAGAGCGTCCAGTTAACCTAGCAGTCGTGTTTTTCAATAGACAGTTGGAGATTTTAAATACATGTTAAGGGTCATAGTTTTTATTTGCATTATTTAGTGTTGAACATCAGCAGGAGCAACTTGTCCTGAAGGAAGTGGCACAATTGATAAAAGCTACAATTTTAGAAAGTGTGCATTGGAATAAGATTCTGTCAGAGCTGTACACTTGAATCTTTTTTGGTTCCTGCCTTTCGGTAAAGTCCTTGAACACAAAGAGTTGGTCTCAGAAATGCTAATACTAAAATGCCATTTTAAGTGACTCAGAGAACCAATTTAAAACTTATTGTATGTTAAGTTTTCTGCTCTTTGTCATAGAACATGGATTAATTCATTGAATTTAGATGTCTTACATAATTCATAGGTCAGAGAGACGCAGCGTAACAAAAGACATTCCTCTGAAAGGATCGGTTCCTGAAATTAAATGATGGAGGAAACAGTAAAATGATAAAGAAAAGCTCCGAAAAGCCTTCGGAAATCTGTAAGAAATATTGGCCGATGTAACTTTAAAAGAAGGAGAAAAAAAAAGTCTAACTGAATGGAAGCAAAATCTGAAGAGATGGGCAATCATTGCAGACTTTGTCAGAGTAACAGAGTCTTTTTCCTTTAACTTCTAAGACGAGGAAACAAAAAATAAAGGCTACATCTCTGGAACACAGTGTCTGCCTGGGAGTTAATTTGCAAGTGTTTTATCTCAGTTTTCTTTAAACCTTACTGTAATACACGGCCCATTCCCTTTTTTTGGTCTCGTGGGCGTGTCCGTTTGCGAACCCGTTAAATCCCTCGTTTATCTTCCCGTTCATCTTGCTGTTGTTTTCGCCGTCCATCTGGTCCTTCCTCAGAGCCAGCGCCGGCTTACACGTGTGCCAGTTCCACAGAACCTTGTTCATGTCGTCCTGGGCCCTGATGCCCAGCAGCTTGTCTTCGTCGCTTCTCTTGTCCTCGTCTTCGTCGCCGCCGTCGTCCTTCCCGGAGTGGTGGCTGTGGAGGCTCTGCATCTCGCCGCTGATGTTCTCAAAGTACTGGTGGATGCACACTTTGGCGAAGCTCTTCGCGTGCTCCTTGCAGGTCTCATCGAACATCTTGCGCTCGATGTCGATGTAGTGGGACCAGTATTTGGTTTTGAGGAAAGCGGCCTGGGTGAAGCACGGCCTGATGGCCCGGATGAGGAAGGCGGTGAAGGTCATCATGAGGAGAAAAATCCACCCACACGCCTGTAAAGAGCCGAGGTTTTTAGATGAACAGAGTGCATTTGCTTGTGGTGGATTTCTATTTCTTGTTAATCTTTCCCCTTGGTAAAGTGGAAATAACACATTCTACTACAGGCTTCCTGCAACCTTCACAGCTCACCAACTTCATTTATGTTACAAACGTTTCATTTGCAAGATAAGGGACTTCTGAGCCTGCATTTTTGCCCCGAGGCGACTCAGAGACCTAAACAACAGCGTGGGTGTTTTATGGGAGGACTGAAATAGGTCTCAGTTTCATGAATAACACATTTAGAAAAAAAAACAAAAAAACATCACAAAAGTAAATGTAACCAGTGAGGGATATAAGAGGTAAAACAGAACCACATTTTGTTATGATTTAAAACATTGCAGCTGCTAGAATTTTAAACACCCAGGGGCCACATGAGCCCCCACTGTCTTATAACAAACAGTAGAAAAATATAAACAATGGCATAATAAATTTAGATCTACTTTAAAATTCAACCAAAGGTTTCCAAACACAGAAAAGGAGGGTTAAAAGTCAACCCACCTGTATTACACCTGATCCTGTATGACCTGTAAGGGAATTTATTCAGCTTTGGGGAACATTCATGATGTAGTGATTTTAGAGAGCTCACAGACGGCAGCAGTTGTTTAGTTCATGGACAAAGCCACCAGACCATCCTCCAGACTCTGCACTGTAACCCGCCGCCCCCCCAAAAACATCTCTGATTTACGTAAAATACCAGCAGCCGTGGTTTCCAGAATTTAACGTATGAAATTCTGGCAACCACAGCTGTCAGTATTTTACTGTAATTTAGAGATTTCTTTTTACAGCGTACCTGACCTGAGCAATATCAGGTACGCTGTTGTAATATGTTGAGCAGCACAACCTGATGCAGATAATGACTCGCAACATTGTTCTTGTATTGAAGAACTATTTGCACCTCTGTGTGAGGACTGTGACAGATATCTACGTCCTACAGGGCGTAAATCAGGAACACACAACTTACGCATTTTATTTGTGTGAATGCCTCAAGTTGTGTGCCCTGGGCTTTAGGTTTTCCGTGAAAAGGCAACGTGATCCATAATGGGAGTTTTGTGGTTGTGTCTTTATTGTGACGGTTTGACTTGAAAGGGGTTTAAGTTGCATGTCCTTCATCAGTGCTTCGACGCTGTAAAAAAGTTGGAGGGATGAACATTTTTCTTGAGCTAAGCCAACAAAATCATGCACATCAATTGTACATCAGAATATAGAAATTCTTGCACCTTTTACGTCTTGTGTTAAGTCTTAGGGAACATTCGGCCGCACTTTGAATAAGTGCTTCCATTCTGGACAGTTCAGACATTATGGGCTTTTTTTTTTTTTGGAAAACAATAATAAGAATGATTTTCTGTTGATTTTATTTAATTTTTTTGATTATCCATTTTGTGGTTTAATGTTTTGAACTGTGCAAAATAAACAGATTTTTACTTTATTTATTTCAGGGACGCCAAAACAACAACCTTGTGAGTTTGAAAAAAATCATATTTCTCATTTGCATTACTTCTTCTTGTGTTTCCTCCTGGGAAAAAGTAAAAACACCTAAGCATACCTGTGATATACACTTGATGTACCGTGTTGCTGCCACTCTTATTTCCTGATGCTCAAACAGGTCTTTGCAGGGTATTCTTGCCAGCAGTCGAATCTTCTCTGTCTCTGACATGCCTTTCACAAAGCTGGAATTCCCAAACTTTTCAATGTCCAAGTTGATGCTGAAAGCGCAGAGGAAGCTCTTCCCATCCATGAGGGTGACCGACACCCACAACGCCGGGGCGATCAACGACCGCTGGGTGATTGAACAAAACATGTAGCGCAGGATTGTTGGGTCCTTCGTCCGGCTCCCTGTGGGTCTTTTCCACTCCTCGGCGAGCACAGACACGTTATTGTTCAACACAAAGCCCAACAAAAAGAACCATATGGGAGGGATGACGAGAAGCCCGATACCGTAGGTGTAGTTGTACTCTGGCATGCAGGGGCAGCTGAACTCAAAGGCAGAGTACATCTGGGCGCTCGCCAATGCCATGATGCCACAAATCCCATTCATGAAAGACTCCTGGTTGGACTGGAGGAACTGGAACATCATGCGAAACTTATCCATCCTGTGAGATGTGGTGGACGCTTTGGCTTACAGATAGTGAAATTTCTGGAAAAAGACTGTTTGAGAAGGATCGTTAGATAGACAGCACTTCTCATTTGGTGTGAAAAACAATAAAGTTTGAACCTCTTTCAAAAAAAAAAAAACCTAAGTTGATGCTAAGTTAAGTTTTTAACAATTTTCAATAATATTTAATGAGGTGTCAGCGACGTTCTTCTGACATTTTGATCCACATTGACCTGACAGCATGATGCAGTTGCTGCGGATTTCTCAGCTTTGTATTCGTGATGGGGAGCTCCTTGTTCTACCGCATCTAAAATTTGCTCTAATTAATTGTGATCTGATGACTCTGAAGGCCATTGGGGTGCATTGAACTAGTTGTTCTGTTCAAGAAACCAGTTTGGTTTCTACACATCGGCTGTGACATTTCAGCGATACTCAGCCAATACTAATGTTTTGTATTGTAAGAACAATTGCCAATACTTTTATGCCACCCCCAAAGGGCTGAAGCAATGATGCAAGGCAAGATGGATCCTCATTTATGTTGGCTACACCATATTCTGACAATAACATCTAAATTTCAGCCAAAATCAAGGCTCATCAAACCACTGTTTTACCAATCTGCCCAATGTTTAGGTTTGGTAAACATGTGAAATCTGTGGCCTCGGTTTGCTGATGGTAGCTGGCAGGAGAGGCAGAGAGTTGGGTCTTGTTCTCTTGTGATCTAAGGGCTTCAAGTGTGACACACTCAAATGTGGTGTTGGTAAAATCTTGTTTGTAACAAGTGGTTATTTAAGCTACTGTTCCTTTTCTATTATCTTGAACCAGTCCGACTGTTCTTCTCTGACATCAGCAACACACTTTCATCCAGGCAGCTTCTCCTCTCTCTTTTGTTTTCTGTAAACCTGAGACGCTACGTTCAAAGCCGCTTGGTTTCAACATTCGGCTTCACAACATTTGCGTGCCTAAACTCACTGAGCCGCCGGCGTGTGATAGGCTGATTCAGGATTTGTGTTACATGGTAAATGGTCAGGTGCACCTAATAAAAAGGCTAGTAAACGTTCTATCAACCAGATAATAATATCTGAGTGTAAAGTTATTATAACAGCTATTATATTTTTTTTTATTAAGAAGAAACAAGTGGGAGATTTAAAGTTTTGTTTATATCCATGGACTCAGTAGTAACAGATAATACATTTTGGCTGAGAAGCATTGCTGGATTGCACCAGACGCAAAGAAGGTGCAGCAACTATTTACAGTTTATCTATAAAACATTTACTTATCCAATAACAAAGCTGAAGACAGAGATTTAGTTGAACATGTTGATGGCACACATATTCATAGATATTGTTCCCATATTAACTTCACACTTACCTTGTTATTTACACTTGGATAAATAGCTGAAAAGATAAACTTGTCATATAACCATAATGTCCATAGTGAGTGTCTTGCAGCTCCGTTTATATGCAGCATACATCTGCACCTGGCTGACTGAGAAGTGATTCTCTGGTGAACCTCAAAGCTGAGCTAAGCTCCTGTCATCAAGCCCCTCCCTTCACTCTGTTACCGTGATTTGAGAAAATATATTTTCTCAAAAGCCAACCTGACGAAGAAAGTGAATATCTTACACTCTTTATTTCCACCCCCCTTTAACTCCATGTTTCTACATTATTATATGAAAAGCAAAGTGTTTCTGTGTCAATCCAATAAATCCCATCAGTGAGAGTGCCCGGATTGTTCCTGTGTCGCTACAACAAGCCAGACATGCAAACAAATGTTCAAACCATTCAAATATCTGTAGCTTTGGATGGAAAATTTGGTTGCAGTCACATAGGCAAAGGGTGAATCTGTTTCCAATCGCTTCGAGTAGAAATGAGCGTGAAACAAGTTGAAGTAGTTATGTGTGTATATATATATATATATATATAGTTTCAATATATAGTTTATATATATATATATATATATAGTTTCAATTCATATGAATTGAAGCTTGACAAACCAGTTTTAAGCCTACAAGAGGATAAAAGGCAGCGGTTCACTCCACTGTTCATGAACACTAGCCATTTAATGCACTTCTGTCTGTAACCTGATACTGATTGTCAACACCAGGAAAATTATTTCTCTGAGTCAAAGATTTGTGTACACCGATTTTATGTAACGTGAACAGCGCCACATTAAGAAACGCCTCCTTTCCATTGACACTCCAGTCAAAGACTATAAAGGCTCACCGCCTGTTAATATGTTAAGGTAAATCTTTAACACAAGAAATACAGCAAAACTTATTCAAAGCCACCGATAATATGGAGCAAACACAAAACCATAGCATTTATTCAAATAACTCAGACTGAAATTATGAAAGTTGTCCAGCTAACCAGTAGTTACGTTTTATTACTTGAAAAAATGTATTTGTTTAAAATATGTTTTGCATTTTGCTGAAATACGTGATCTGTTACCAGTTCTCCTTAAAGCCTCCTGTAGTTGATAGTGAAGTTATATTTTCTGTCTCTGGAACACAGCCCGCAATAAGTTTTAAAATCAGTTAGATAACATACACCTTTACTCACTTATGAAAATATAGTTTTAGATGTTTCTTGGATTTTACAGATGACTACATTTAACTGATTTTTGATCCAAACTTCTCACAGCTTTTTTACAGCTTAAAAATCGATTGGTTATTGTGGCTGCAAATAGTAACAAAACAGGTATTACTATTTCATAGTGTTTACAGGCAGGTATTGTTTAAAAGGACTACATTGTTTTAGATAAATTCTCAACATGAGCTTCAGATACTCATCTACTGGTTGGATTAGTCTCAGACCAATAACAACAGTACAAATCATAAGTTTTCTATTTGAATTTGAAACACTTTGAGACGGTTTTGGTACCTTTGAATGACAGAAGATACATTTTAAACCCGTGGGAGATCCTCATTATTTGGCATCACCTCTGCAGGCTGCTGTGGAGTCTGTGCATTTGCGTATAGTTGAAACCGAACATATACTTACTCTGTTCGAAAAGAAACATAATCCATTTTTCTCACTGTCTAAGACTGAATCAGGCTAATCTTTATCTGTTTTAGGATGGCCAGGAGTACCAAAGCTATTTTAAATTTGCTAAATGCCAGAATAATGAGAGAAATTTGGATTTAGCTTTATTTTTCTTTGTATTAGATTTGCCTTTTTAAACTATGTGACATGGTTGGATTAGTCTCAGATCAATAACAACAGTATTGATCTGATAGGTTTCTAATGTTTGGTGTAAATTTTCCCCATTTCTCAAGAACTGCTGTAACTGAGTCAGGTTTATAGGTCAGCTTATTGGCTCACGCCTGCCCACAAATCTTCTTATCGAACTGATCAGGGCTTTTTGATGGCCATGATTAGAATCATTGTTGTCATTAGAAGACCCATTTGTGCCCAAACTTTCATTTCCTGGCTGAAATCTCAGCTTCTTTTTAACTTTTATTGTTTTAGTTTACAAACTGTGGTCAAAATTTGTTTGTTTTAATGCACAGCAATCTATACTCTTCCAACTTGAACAGGTTCTTTTGACATTTAGCAGAGATAGTTTTAGTCCTCCTAACTAATCAAAAACAGGAAAAAAAATCTCTTTATGTCAAAAACACAGAAAAAAGTTGAGTTTTTAAACGGTGTATGAAAACTTCTGGTTTCAGCCTGTGTGGCTGCGTCATCTGAGTGCATTTGGCATTGAATATGAAATGAGTAGGTAGTGTCAGGAAGTCAGCTCGAACCTTTTACTTGTGCATATTGCACAGGAAAGTGTCGACGCAGAACACATGGGGTTGCGTGAGCAGGAAATAAGTTGAGCCTTCAACTAAAATAGGAAGAGATGTCAGAGCAAGTGGCAGCATAAGGTCGTTTCCTCCTTTGTACCTTTTCAGATATTACCGGAACGCCCTACTGCTGCGATAAACCTTCTCTCATTCAGGTGTGTATGATTATTTATATTTGACATGCTTTCTCCATAATAATGCCTAGAGCTTGACTTGAAAACGCCCAACAGGATTTAATAAAGAGATAAATTCAGAATTGTTTGAGCATATTCAGGAAGTTACTTGTTTCCCTCTTTGGCTATGCATCGTTGTGAAACTCACCAGCAGCATCTTTTTCTTTGAAAACTAAAATGCCGTTACAAAGAATTGTGTTTTTTTTTTTCTTTTTTTTTTACAATTTTGACTTCTACCTTACAAAAGTATTTATAACTCCTTAGCTTTTTCACATTTTGTTACATTGCAAACTTCATTTGACTTCTTGGTGATCTTGTGTGGTAGACAAAAACACAAAGTCTGCCCATGAAATATGATGAATGACTTTTTTTTTTTACACTATAAAACTCGTGTGCATATGTACTCAGCACCCTTTACTTTCATGCCCCTAAATAAAATCTTGTGCAACCAACTACATTCAAAGGTCAGCTAGTTAGTAAACATTCCTCCTGGGATGTTGAGAAATCTCAGCATGACTTCAGCTGCTCTGTGAAGACTGTAGAGGTTTGTTAGAGAACCTTAGAGAACAAACAGCATCATGAAGCCCAAAGAACACAACTCAGGTCAGACCAGACTAAAATTGTACTTTTTGGCTGACCTACAGAATGCTGCATCATGCGCACCATAAAACATTTTTTAGCAGCATTATGCTAAATGATGAATGCTTGTCTTCATAAAGACAGGCTAACTAGTCAGAGTTGATATAGGCTGCAGGTTGGGGTAGAAATGTGCCTTCCAGAAGGACATTCATCTTAAGCATGCAGTCAAAGCCACAGTGGAACAGTTTGATGGTCCAAATCTAAATGTTACTTCTTCAGGTAATATTTGGAAAAAATTGAACATGGATATTCACAGACTTTTTCCACACAATCTGACTAAGCTTGAGCTACTTTGAAAATAAGAACGGACAAAAATGTTAATATAGCGACACATATTCATTGTGGGCCATATCAAAATCATGCCTGTCCACAAAGGGTCGTGCTACCAGAATGTATTAATAAAACCTTATTAATACATTTAATAATGTTTGTAAGCATTTTAGCCGTGTACAAACAGCTAAACATATTGACCAATAGCTGTATGTATTTAATGAATAATTGTTAAAATAAAATAATGTTTACCACATCCTCTCATATTTATGTAATTTGGCAGTATACAAATAAAACCTGCTGTGATTTGATTGACAAAATAAGCACACAACTGCTACCTTGAAGGTTGTATTTATATATATGTAAAAGTGTTGAGTGTCAGAGCAACAGAGCAGAAATCCACACTTTTAGAAGGTAAAGATGTTTGAGCTGTATCTGAAAGTGAACTAATTGCTACCTCTGTATTCCTTCCCAGGCTGCGCAGATGATGCAAGATACTCTGGTGCGAGTGTTTGTGGTGGCTGCAGGTCTTCTGTTCTGTCCCCGGGATAATCCTGGGGTTGAGGAATGGGACGACGCCGTCGACGAGGATTTGCAAAAGCAGGAGCAGATGCTGCTGGAAGGGGAAGGGAAACTAGTTCAACCATCAGCACCCGTCAGTCACAAAACAAAAGAACTTCAAGGTGACATAAATAACAATCCAGAGCAACAGAATCAGTCCAACCAACATTACAAAGATGACCCATTGGACACAGATGTGGCTGTTGCTGAAAGAGGAACTTTTGATCCCAAATTACCAGTGGGACACATGACAAGTAAATCTGCTACTGTGAATCTGACAGAAAATCAGGAGGGAGAAGATTTTAGAAGTGGCAGCTCAGAACAAGATAGTGTGCAGGGACGTTATGAGAAGTCAGAAGGAGCAACGACCCACCCAAAAGATCAAGACTCACCTGCCTCGCATGTCTACAGCAAGACAGAAAACGAAACCTCAGATAAAGGTATTGCAGAATGGGAGAGGGATTACCTCTGGTACATCTGGTACACATTCTCCATCATTTCCATAATGCGCTTCTTCAGGAAATACCTGAAGGGAAATCTCCAAAAAGATCAGGAGGAGAGCAGGATCTCCCCCCGCAGACCTTCTAAAGCGTCGCTACCTGATGTTGAAACTCTGCAGAGCTTTTATGCTCAATGTGTTCAGGCCTCAGCTGAGAAAATGTTGAGGGAGAAGGGTTTTTTGGAAGGATTCGCAAATGACCTCTTGGAGGCCATGAGGACGGTTTGTGAAAACAACGGCAGCATGTTGATTGAGGACTTTGAGATGGTGAAAGAGCGTGACATCATTGTTCATTTTGCTCCATGCAAACCATATAGTGTCCGCTGCCTGCTTGGGAACAACCCGGTGAGTGACCCGCTGCTGGACACGCAAGTCTGCGGTCAGATAAAACTCCTGAAAGAAGAGAAAGTCCTGAACGGCTGCCCCTGCCAGTCCGCCGATGCAGACGACATGGTTTGCCTGGTGCATTCTGAGAGCGACAAAGCAAAAACAAAAGTGGCTGATGCTTTCAATGGACCGCTGTGCAGCAAGAACACTCCGTTTCTGTCAAAATCAAAGATCACCCGGTGGTTTCAGAACACAGTCAAACAAGCCTGGGCACAGATATCACATAAATACGAGTTCGAGCTCAGCATCTGCTACGTTGAGACTCCAGGCGCTCTGGTGGTTCGCTTCAAGTCGGGGAAGAAGATCAACTTCAGTTTGAAGCCGGTGGTTAAGTTCAACACAGAAGCTCATTTCTGCATCACACCCTGGTCCTCCAGTGATGTGGACACTTTCTGGGCGTTGTCGCTCTCCGTCTACGAAGACCGCCTCCTGGAACATCTCTCCAAACGCCTTCCTGTGAACTCCTGTCATGATCAAGTTCTTGAAATTGCCTCTTTCCTTCATAGGAGGCAGGAAGCGCTGACAGGGAAGACTGCACTAAAGGGCATCCACTTCAAAATAGCGTTAATGCACCTTCTGCTGGCCAAAAAAACATCGCAGTGGCAACCAAACTCTGCTACCTGTAGGCTACAAGACCTGCTGAGCTTTGTGGAGGAAAGTCTTAAGAGGAAGCACCTGACCCACATTCTCATTGGCAACCCTTTGGCTGAGATTATTGGACTGCCTAAAGAAATCTGCAGAGCAAAGCCAATGAACCTGTTTCATCTCTTTGTGGAAGATGACTGTGCATATAAGAATGCTATCATGCATTTCCAGGAGATGTTTCAAAATGCCCACATGTTGATACATGAATATGTTGCTCAACCTCAGGCTGGCACAAAATCCTTTGCTTAAAACTGTGTACAGTTAGACAGACTTTTTTTTCCCAAGTAATTGTATAAGTGCAGATGCATCTTAATTACAGAATAACAAGAAGGGAGTCTAATCAGAGGGAAACTTGCTGTGTTGACTTTGGACTTGATAGTGCTTGATAGACCTGCACCTGCAGACACGGCTCCTGGAATCAACACAGGTTTCTCTTGTCCCCGTTTTTTGTACGGTGACTTTTTTCTTCTTCTTCCTCTCAACTCCACATTTACATGCTTTTTTACAAGACTCTGAACAATGAGACTCTTTAGCCGTTACTTTTTGTGGCTTACTGACCTTGTGGAGAGTCCAGTCATCTGTCTGCTGGATTACTGTCAACTAAGTCTTCCTTGTGATTGAGCAACATTTCACAATTGGAACGTTTAATGCATTAGGTAATTTCCTGACCAACTGAATTTTGCATTTCCACCTTCTGTAAGCCTTTTTCCTCTAAATTAACAGAAGATAAAGAACTTGAAATACATCAGTCTTATCCACATTTGAACCAAATTGTTAAAATGAAAATGTTTTGTCGGTGGTCTAATCTATTTAGATATAACTGTATTTAAATAATAAAGTATTGGTATATCATGTGATAAGTCCATGTGTACAGCATTTATTTGAAAGAGATTATTACAACATTTTAGACTTAATAAAAGTCATAGAAGTACATTTGTTTCTGTTGTCATCTTTTGAGAAGACCTCAGTAGACCATCAAATTCAACTTCTTAAATTAAACTTTACTTTCAAAGTCAATTTTCCAAGAGTAACTGAAGATTATTTCCTTGGGTGCTTCTGGGTAAAAAGATGCATCATATTCCAAATGTTAACTTCTTATAGAGTGCTATTTATTAGTAGTATTATAATTTTATTTCAAAGGGGACTTCCATCACCAGCATTAACTTTTACCCAACTCAAGAGAAGAGTTACTTGGGAGTTAATTACAGGTCTGTGTAAAGGACTTTCCATGCCACAGTTTATAGAACACCATCTTACCCTGCTGATGGGGATGTTCATTCACAGCAGTTGCACACTCAGTCTTTACCATAAAGCTTCTTCCATCTGCTTCACAAACAGGATTATCCACTCAAAAGATTGTTAAAGCTTCTATAATTCTGCACTAAAACATGTCTGCAGCTGCTAATAAAATCCACCGCAGGCAAGTTCAGCAACTTACTGGCATGGTCATAATTGCAAGGGTTCTGCTTTGGGCATGGAGTAGGTGGCTCTACATTCATCTTAAAATAAAATTTCTGCTAGATGACGCATCTCATTATTAAAGCACATCTTCTGTTTAACAGTATGCAACAGCACATCTAATGCAGTCTGAGTACAGGCACACTTGGCTGACCTCCCACCATGGCTCCGCCTGGTGGTGTTTCTGAAGAAAGCTGGGATTGTAAATCTGGCTTGAAAAAGCCTACCATCTGGAGGAGAAATGGTGAAACTGCTCTTTGTCCACTAAGTCTTTGCAGTTTTGGATGAAAACCAACTTTGGAAGAGTAAAACCATCTGTAACAATTAAAAAGAGACACTTATGGAAGATGTATTTGACTCAACAATGGGCTCATGTTTAGTGAGAGGTCTTATCACCTGAAGGAACGAGTCTTACCTCTAATATTTACTTTACAGGGCAATACCAAATGTCATTTCCCTTAAAACTGGACAGTTGACTTCAGTCAGTATGTGAGACTGAATGTTGAGAAAACCAAGAAAAACAAAGAATTCAGGTTAAAACTTTATTCCTCTGGAATTAAATAATCCATTTTTAGAGTGTATAGAAGATAGTGGTAATCTTTATCAGCATGGTTCACTGGACAACTTCCTGGTGTTAAATATTTGTTATGCGTCCTGAGACTTAAAGACCTCCTTCCTGGTTCTTGCGTATATTCTGTCCAGATAACATTGTACTTCGACTAGCTCCGGTTTGTTTGCTGCGCCTTCATCACTTGAATATGTATACAATAATTGCAATATATATGGAATTTTACCTACAACAAAAACATACAGAAGCATAGAGCAATCCTGAATGTAGCTGAAAGCCCTATCGTTCTGATACAGGTGAACATAAAAATGCAATTGAAAAAATAAAATAAAATAAACCTATGTCAAAAACAACATTAACAAATGAGGCGATATCAATATGAAGTAGCAACACTTAAATTGAAATTATTGAGGTAATAATTGCAGTTATTACCCCAATAATTTTAATTATTACTGAGATCTTGTTTGAAATGATGAACAAGATCTTTAAGGGGGCTGGGAAGTATTGTGCAAAATGTATTTTTTGAGCTTTATATCATATTATAATTTTGATCCCTCATCAAAAACATACCCAGAGTGTTGCTTTGATTATTTTATGCATGTTTGAGGACTCCTTGAATCTCTGGTGGCAGCCATCCAGGGATGCCTAAGCTCTTGAGCTCACAAAACTCTTCCTTGGATCCTCACAGAGCACCCCTCCCACAAGCCTTCCCCACCCAACTCCTCCAGACTAGCGGCAGCAGGGATTAGCAAATCCCTGGTGGAACTACGCATCTGCTGAGCTCATCATACAAACTACTTCTCAGTCCAATACTCCTAAGACTCGTTGTAATTGGAATAATACCGAAGCGTTGTGTTGTCAGCAGATTTTTGGAAAGAGACGCTTTTCAAAGAGACAGAGTGTCAAATGTCTTATCTTATGCTTCATTTCATATATATCCAAAACTTTAAGGTAGATATACAAGAGATATGGCAGAGTATATATATTACTCAAACCTAACCCTGTCAAACAACAATCATATTTTCTGCAATGTTTCAGCATTATTTTGAATTTAACTTACCGGAAGTGACGCAGCGAATGGTGTCACTGCCTGGTTGTTCCCTCACAGTACGATCACAGCGTCGTAGGAGTCGGGGAGGCCCTGCTATTTCACTTCGGCTTTTTAGTCTTTCGCCATCGAGTGGAGACAAACTCTGATTTGGTGTGGTCTTGTGTCGATACATGTTAGTTTAAACCGGTTAGTTTTAACTTTACGGCTTCAGTTCGTCAAAGAATGCAGCGCTAATGTTTAAGTTAGCTGGTTTGCTAACGGGCGAGCTAGCAGCCAATGTTGTTGTTTTGATAATTTACTAGATTTACTAAAACAAGACAGTCTCCACGTCCATGGTTATAGTTTGTATTTCATTGCAGTGGGGAATATAATTTGCATAACATTAACGACTAAGCGACGGAGAGAAATTAATTTATTCAAGTTCGAATACCAGCTAACTCGTTAGCCAGTGCTAGCGGCTATCGGCTAGCGTCCGCTGGCTCTCCGGGGAGCCCTCCAGCTTGTCGCCCGAACAGCACACGGGATCCGGGGAGCTCGTGAAGCTCTCAGCGAACCAGACTCAATGCGTGGGATGATGGGAACTCAAAGCAGCCCCGTCAAGAGCTACGATTATCTCTTGAAATTTCTTCTCGTGGGGGACAGCGACGTGGGAAAAGGGGAAATCCTGGAGAGTTTGCAGGACGGATCTGTCGAGTCTCCATACGCCTACAGCAGCGGTAAATATCACTTATTCACCCCGACAGAGGTGCTAGATGGGAGAGAGATTGACATAAACTCGATGTGTGTGGTTTCAGGGATTGATTACAAGACCACCACCATCCTGCTGGACGGCAGACGGGTGAAATTGGAGCTCTGGTGAGGCCTCAGCATCACTCGGTTACCAGTTTGTTGATGTTGTAGCTTCGTATTATATTTAAAAATGCACGGGGCTTCAATCTATGCCTTCAACAGGGACACGTCTGGCCAAGGGAGATTCTGCACCATCTTTAGGTCTTACTCCCGTGGAGCACAGGTAATCCCGAAAGCAGTTTTAACTTGTTTCTTAAAAGGTTTAAATATGTACCTGCACAGCAGATAATGCAGCTAAATGCATTAGATACATGCGCTTTTCTCATGCAACATGGTGACTGGCCTCGTTTCTGAAATGCTGGTGTGGATTTGGTCTCATGTCTGACGGTTAGTGGTGTCACCACTGAAGCTGCGCAGGAAAAGTTTGTTCAAAGTTGCGGGTGAAAATAAGTTTTTTCTCAAATTTGAAAGTGACAGGAATCTAGCAGCAGGTAAATGGTGTACTCGGAAGCATTTGTTTAAAAGCTGAAGCATGCCTTTATGCACAAATGTAGTTTTTGCAGATTGTTTATATTTCTCCATCCTTATTCCCGGTGAGATCCTGTGCATGTTGAGCCTCTTAATGATTTTTTTCTTTTTGAACAGGGCATTCTGCTTGTATATGACATCACCAACGGCTGGTCGTTTGATGGGATCGATCGATGGATCCGGGAAATTGATGAGGTAATCGCTTTAATCCATTTATAGTTAGCAGAAAGATAGTATGTGAGAAACATGTACTGATACTGAAAGTACAGTGGCTTGCTAACATTTTCATTCTCATGGAATTTCTCCCACATTACAACCGGCAGTCAATATAATTTTGTGCTTCATCCTATTAGTAAATACTTGTGATGTAAAAGAAGCACACTTTAGAACAGCCTAGTCAAAGTTAAGACCCAGTTGAGAATCTGTTGCATCAAATCAGGGGCGCTGAAGGTAATTGCGTGCCAAACATTTCAGATTTTTATTTGTGAAAAATTTTGAAAGCAGGGTTTCCCGGAGTGTATTATAAGCCTGGCGGGCCGCCAGGCTTTACTTGTGCCCCGACCAAACTTAGCATTTTAAACATTTTTAAAATGTTTGCATTTTTTAAGAGTTTATAGTTTGTGTTCAGGTATTAATCTTACAATCTTTCAATAGCACATAATTATTAAGTGATATTTTCAAGTTTTCTGTCAACTTTAAACACGGTGGACCGCTGGATGAATGACTGCCTTGGCACCCAACCCCCAGGCTTAGCAAGTTTTCTGGGGGAAGCCTTGGAAAGCATGAATCACTTTCCTTCCTTTTTACCTTTAAACGTTATTTCATAATGATTGGTCACACAAAAACAAGACAAGAAAATCGATTCCTGTCTTTGGGTGTTGCTTGACACATGTTTGGACAGTATAAGGGATGAGAACACCTTATCAAGAGATTGCATCATCCACACTATCCTGGCCTGGTATTAAGCCTCAGCTCAGAAGACAAGTGGAGGTTTTTTTAACATGTGGCTGAAACAGAATCATAAGAGGATTTCCTTTTCCTTCAGCATGCTCCCGGTGTTCCCAGGATCCTTGTCGGAAACCGACTTCACCTGGCTTTCAAGCGCCAAGTGCCGACAGAGCAGGCGAGGGCTTACGCCGAAAAGAACAGCATGACCTTTTTCGAGGTCAGCCCTCTGTGCAACTTCAACGTTATCGAGTCGTTCACAGAGCTGTCGCGTATCGTGTTGATGAGGCACGGCATGGAGAAATTCTGGAGGCCCAACAGAGGTGAGTCAGCGGAGCCGGCTTTTACCTTACAGAATAAATAACTTAAAACATGTATTTTCAGATTATTCTTCCAATTGTCTAAAACCTGAGTCCTCCTTTCCTCATATTCTCCACTCAGTCTTTGTATTTTTTCTACTTTTTTTTCCTCTTTTCTTTTTTTTTTTCTTAATTTTTTCTCTTTTCTTCCCTCCCGGTTTTCTATTTTTCTTTTCTTTTTTTTTATTTAAAAAGATAGAAAATATAAAAGAAATAAATTTTTAATTCGCTTTTTGTTTGTTTTTTCTCTTTGACCTCCACTTTAAAGAAAAAGAAGAAATAAACTTTTTTGTTTGTTTCTTTCCTTTACCAACACATTAATTTTTAATAGTTTTTTTACTTTTTTTTCCCCCCTCAGTCTTCAGCCTTCAGGATTTGTGCTGCCGATCGATCGTCTCCTGCACGCCAGTCCACCTCATTGACAAGCTGCCACTTCCTGTCGCCATCAAATCCCACCTGAAGTCCTTCTCCATGGCCAACGGCATGAACGCCGTCATGATGCACGGACGCTCGTACTCGGTCGCCAACAGCACAGCGTCTGGCGGCAGCGGCGGCGGAAGCAAAGCCAACAGCCTGAAACGCTCAAAGTCCTTCAAAACTCCTCAGAGTCCTCCGATGAACTCATCCTCCTCTTCCTCATCCTCCTCCTCCAAAGGCAACTGTAAGATCTCATAGTGTCGGAGGGCAGAGATATTTGCCCCACTCCCTCACCCCTCATCAGGGCAGATACTAAAGCTGTTGCCCCAAGACGTCACAAGGCTGAAGACCATGTAGAGCTCCCAGATGCCAGAAATGAAAACAGATATGAACTTATTTGATGTTCAGAAATCAAGCTGGACTGACGGACTTGTTTCTGTTCTCCTTGCTCTCGCCGGCGCCATCTTGTGGATGCTCGATTACCTGTTCTCTGTCAAGGCGGGGAGGATTTCCTGGGGATCAACTAATGTGAATCAAGGGTTATCTCTCACTAGTTAACACTACAGATGATTCTCTTCTGTAAGGAAAAAACAAGATTGTTTACTGGTATTTAAAGCTGGACTTGAAGTTATGTATGTATATAGATTACATGTGTATTTGTGAAGCAGTGATTTTCATGTGGAGGAGCTTCTCATGTTTGTTTTGTCTCGAGTGTTTTGTGTTTTATGTATGGCCTTTTTGTACAGAGAACAAAAATGTGTTGCTTTGCTATTTATTCAGAACATTTTTGTTTGAAACATTTTAAAGTATACTAATGAAGTGGAATTAAGGAGGAACAAATTTTAAACAAAAGCTCTTGTTTTCCGAAACTATTGATTGGGGTCCATTCGTCGCTGCACTGTGTCTGGGCTTTTTAAACCTAAACTGGATCCGCTTTGTTGTGTAACTGTTTTAACTATCGACAGCATGGTTAGTTTTGATCTCTGCTCGGCTCTTATTAAAAACAGAACTTGTACAAACGAGCGGACCGATCGTTGTGTTTTCACTTTCAGATTTAGCTACAGGAGAATCTTGTTTGCTTTAGGATATTGTGAGTAATTTTCAGTATAAAACAATATCTGACAGCTCATTTGCCGTAGCCGTGTGAAGCGGGAGCCAATTGGAAATGCTGCAAAAAACAATTTACCAAGTATTTTTGGTCTGGTTTTTAGTTCAAACGTTGATGTGAAATAATCTGCCAGTAAAACTAATATTAAGAAAGTTTTCCCTTAAAATAGGCTCCACTTATTGCACTAGAAACTAGACCAAAGATACTTTTAAGATTTTGTGTTTTTGCAATGCATTCACTTAAAGTTGTTTTTTTTATTGAAATTTTTTTTTTACAGTGGTTCTTTCTAGAGAATATATTTGTAATGTATCAAACAGAGTACATAATATGGAGCAGTAATTGGATAATTTAGATTATTTAGGGGCATTGACAATCTCAAGTTCTTATAGTAGATTAACTTTGTTGATCTACTGACACTAAAACGTTAAATAAAAATGCCCATCATCATTTAGGTGCTGTTATTTCAACCTGCTTGCTGCTGCCTAATTATAAGATACACATTATAAGATATGTATTAAAACTGGATGTTTATTTTCTTTTATGAGTTAACTAAGTGGCAGATTCTCATGTTTATGTAAATTAATGTATTTTCATTCCAGCTTTCCTCATGGCTCAGTGTGTTGTAGTAGAGCATGTCCCCATGGTTCCTCTTTAGAACAATAGCCTACAAAAATTTTTGGTCTAGTATCTAGTGCATATATCTTAGTACACCTGCAGTAAGAGTAAACTAACTTATGACAAGCAACTTTTCAGTAAGACATATGAACTTAAAACTATTGTTTTAAGTCAATAATTCCTTAATATTCAAAAAGTAGTTCAATTGGCACCTATAAACTATAAAACTTTCAGCATGTTAGAGCTGAAATAATCTGCTAGTGGAAGAAGTATTTATTTTTAAATCAGCATTAAGGAATTTTTAACTTAAAACAAGCTCCTACACCTTGTTGAAAAGTTACTTGTGAGTTTTTCCTCAAGATATGTGCACTGGATGCTACACCAAAAAGCCTTGGTGAGACTTTGTGTTTCTGCACTGCAAACGCCCTCATGTAAACATTTAATAAAGAATAAGAGCATGCCACGATTTCTTTCCTTGTGGTCAAAATCACAAGGCAATACAGATTTTACTTCCAAGTGTGTATCGTGTATTATGCTTTTACTCAAACATTTATCAGGGCCACTGTGGGAATCGTGGGAGTCATTTCCCTCTCCTTTCCTTTTGTCCAGTCCAGGGACTGGCTGGTGTTGAAGTGCATTAAAAAACCTGTGGGTGTGGGGGAGCTGATTTGATTAGCTGCTCCCTCGGTATTGGCCAGTTCGGGATAACAGGGGGGGGGGGGGTGCGAGGGGGGGTGTGCGAGGGGGGGAGGTCTCCACCGCCGCGGAGCGTGAATACGGAGCGGTCAGAAGTCACCGAAAGGTCGCAGGGTCACTGCCAATGAAAAGATGAGCAGGAAGGAGCGGCTTGTGGAGGTGGGGGTGAGGGGTCGGGGGCGGGTAGCTGGATGTGCAGCCCGACTCGGCAACAAAAGACGAGTCACACCCTGCTGAAAATGGGGCTCTTTACGCCTTCCCACCTGGCCGAGGCGTCTCAGAGCCGAGCGCCAATGAGGCTCGGTGGTAAACTGACCCACGTCTAGACAAGAAGAGAGGGAGAAGGCGCAGACGACGTGGTTGTGTTGGACATGATGCGACACGCCCTCTGCTTGGCCTTTCAAGCTCCTCGCCTCGAGGGCCTTTCAGCAAGTCTACATGTCTCTAAGTGTGTGTATTCGAGACCGTAGATATATTAGACATTTATCTACACCTAAATGCAAGTTTCATATTAAAATGGTCATCTTTCCCTTCTGTTAAGCAGCAGTTTGCAGCGCGGCTCCACTTGTCTTTGATGTTTTTTTACAATGTTTGTCCAGTTGCGTCGCTCACGGTGTTGCTTCATAAAAGTTTCCGTCTCAGGACGGCAGTGGGGGCGGTCAGAGAGGGTGGGTGGGGGGAGCTGCCCTTTCCACCTCCATTCACACTCTGAAAGGCTAAAGCTCTCTCTCTCTCTCTCGCTCTCTCTCTCTTTCATTGTGGATAGCTGGTTGCGTCCTTCGTTCGTTCCCCGAAGGTGAATTTTGCTCTTTGTTGCTCCAGACCTTGATTATTTCGGGGCGATATTTTTAAAGCATGCGCTCGTGCGAATACCCATTAAATATCACGCGCTGTAAAAACTGGAACTTAGTCGGTTTTTCCTCAAGAGAGCATACAGATATATCTAACAGTCTCTGTTATCCGAGACCCGAAGGAGGGATGGAATTGCTCGTTCAAAGGAGCAAAAATGTCTGAGGCCCTTCTCCAACTTTTCCAAGTCAGGCATTCGGAGGACAAAAGGTGGCAAAGCAAACCGCCCTTCAGATGGACGCGCGTGTTTCTGTTGGTGTTCTTGATTTGCGGTTTTCTCGACTTTTCCTCGACGGCCAGTGTGACAGGAGCCACGGCTGAGCACGAAGGGTTTTGTCCCAACAAGCTCAACACCAACCTTTGGGTTGATGCACAGAGCACCTGCGAGAGGGAATGCAGCTTGGATGAGGTGAGACCCTAAAAAACAAGAGAGGCCAAACAGAGTGGAGAGGATTCGGTCAGATGAACAAATGAACTATTAGATTTCTGTACTGCACAGTAAAAAAAAAAGAGTGGTTGGAAAACGCATAGTTGGCGTGTTTAACTTTTTTTTCTTCTCCAAAACTCTGGTGAAGTGGTGTGGTTATTACACTGGATAATGTGGGACATTCAAACCTTAAAGCATCTCTTGAAGGTGTCCAGATCTGGCTGAGGTATAAGCAAACTTTGCGACTGCTTTAGACTAAATCCCAAAGTTTGTTGTCGATGGTCTAAATGATTGGCTCAATTAATCCGACAGTAGTCATTGTGAGTAATAAAAAGACGACAAGTTATTCTGAGAAGTACTCTCTCTCATTTTTAAAAATAAATCCAAAATGTGTTTATTCAAACTGTAATCCATGAAAACGGAGGCACTTTTATCTTTGACCTCAGGAAATATGTACTTCAGTGTAGTGGGAGGATATTGGAAAATTGGATTATGACAAGGCTTCCAACACTATCTGAACGTTAGCATCTTAAACACCATCATCAGTGTCGGGCATGGGCATCTAGGGGTCAGATCACACACAAACATTGAAATAAAAGTAAGATTTTATATGTAATTTCTCCTTTAGTTACATAGTTTTTTATTTTTATTTTTAGAAGTTCAGTGTGGTTTGCCACAAATGTAAGAGAAAAAAAAAACAAGTCTAGTTGCAGCTAAAAGGACAGTTTCATAGGCTATTAGAAAATAGCCTATGGACTGCAAACATAGTCCATAGACAGTATATGGACATTTGCAAACAAAGAGGTAATAGACCTCAGTTCATGTAGCTTTGTGTATATTAATGGTTTTTGAGTTGGCATATTTTAATTTCTTCCCAAGAATCAACGCGTTTGGTAAAAGTTTAGCAGTGGGCCTTTGTGCGAAGTTTTAATGTGGTTTTACCTGTTGCTCTTTTTAGTTACTGTGCAATTACTTAAAAAAATATCAATCTTCTCTTGAATACGGAATGCATTTTTCCTTTCAAATGGCATAAGTGACGATTTGAATATGCTGCTTTCTCAGGACTGCGCTGAACATGAGAAATGTTGCACCAATGTCTGCGGCCTCAACAGTTGTGTTTCCGCACGTTTCTCCGATGGCACGCCTGCTCAGCCAGATGGTAAGGAAGAAGGTGGCAACGGAGACGCTGGCCCTGCCTCCACGGCTACCTGTGAGGGCTTCATCTGCAGCCAGCAGGGGGCAACCTGTGACATTTGGGACGGACAGCCTATCTGCAAATGCCAGGACCGCTGCGAGAAAGAACCCTATTTCACCTGTGCATCAGATGGCCTCACCTACTTCAACCGCTGTTACATGGATGCAGAAGCCTGTATCCGGGGAGTGACTTTGACTGTGATTCCTTGCCGCTTCTACCTTGCTGGTCCTCACACCAGTCCGTTGCCTCTTGATACTACAGTTTCTCCAACCCCAACATCCTCGCAGGAAGACCCCATGCCTCCCACACTGTACTCAAACCCTCACCACCAGTCAATCTACGTTGGGGGCACCGTTAGCTTCCACTGTGATGTGATTGGAGTCCCCAGACCAGATGTGACATGGGAGAAGCAGAGTGAAAGACGTGAGCGTCTAGTCATGAGGCCGGACCAGATGTATGGGAATGTAGTTATAACAAACATTGGTCAACTAGTTGTTTACAATGCCCAGGTCTGGGATACAGGCATATACACATGCATTGCAAGAAACTCTGTAGGAGTTCTCCAAGCGGACTACCCGTTGTCTGTTATTTGCCGAGCTGATGATGACTTTTCCGAAGATCCTGAGTTGCCTATGGGACGGCCGTTTTCTCCAGCCGATTGCCTTGCTGAAGTCGACACGAGAGTGTGCAGTGGGGAGCGTCACGTGGACTGGTATTATGACAGCAAGCTAAGCTCCTGCATGACCTTCAGCAGTGGCGGGTGCGACGACAGTCGCAACCGTTTTGAGACGTACGAGGAGTGCAAAGCGTCCTGTCAGAGAGAGGGGATGGGGATCTGCTCCCTGCCAGCTGTTCAGGGTCCCTGCAAAAACTGGGAGGCACGTTGGGCCTGGAATTCCTTAATGAAACAATGCCAGCCCTTTGCCTACGGAGGATGCCAGGGAAATGCCAACAGCTTTGCCACCAAAAAGGAGTGCGAGGCAAACTGTCCACAGCCCAAACGGAAACCGTGTAGAACTTGTCGGATGAGGGGGAAAATGATGCCCACTCTGTGCCGCAGTGACTTCGCTATCGTCGGCCGGCTGACGGAGCTCATTGAGGACCTCGACTCCGGTTTGGCTCACTTTAGTCTGGACGAAGTCCTAAGGGACGAAAAGATGGGCCTGACTTTCTTCAACACCAAAAACTTAGAGGTGACCATAGTGAAGATTGACTGGAGCTGTCCCTGTCCCAACATCACCGTGGAGGAGAACCCCTTACTGGTGATGGGAATGGTGCAGGACGGCATGGCCATCATCCAGCCGGACAGCTACGTCAAAGCCATACCTGAACGCAGGCTCCGCAGGCTTCGTGATGCCATCAATAAAAACACATGTGAAACATTGTGAAGCTTGCTGGGACACAATGGTACGTTTAATTATTTCACAAATAAGTGACTACAGCCAATTTATTTAAGTAAGGAAGATCAGTTGTTTATATTCAGTCCAACAGAGATTTTTATGACATTTAAGATATTGTGAGACAATTTATACAGAACTAAAATGCTATTTTATGACACATGTTGTATTTTCTAATGGCAAATGAAAAAAAAAACCCTGCTGAAATAGCTGCTAACCAAATTAATCATGTTGAGTAAAATCCATTATGTAATATTTAAAATAGGTCACTGTTGTATATGACTGTACTTTATTTTATGTGCTCTTAAAAACTTGTTTGTGTGTATTGCTCCTCTAGGCATGTACTGTATATTCTAGGTTATCTACCTCTAAAAAGCACTTATGCTTAGTTACTAATATAACATTTGTCTTTCCTAGGATGATAAAAAATAAACTTTCCTGTAAGTGTTCAACTGTACAGTACTCAACAGTTTGACATAAATAGAAAAACAATTAAGATTGAAATAATGTGTGCCAAGTTATACAATGACTGAAGTGGAATTTAAGGCGTTTTGACCATCCTTCGCCTCAGAGATGGGTCACCAGGAAACCTCACACCAAACTCTCTTTCCTGAAGAGAAGGCATTTGTTGTTTGCTGGCATCTCCACCTAGACAAATTTAAAGCATTTTAAGTTTAAAAACTATACTTTTTGAGATAACTTTTAGAAATAAAAAAATGCTCCAGATCCCCTTATGAAATAGATACTTACAATTTTCTCAAGGAATAAACCATTTTTTTGTGCAACAGAATTGAGAAATGAGATATCCTTTAGTCCCCATTCTGGATTCCTGCAAGATTAAACATTATATATATATATATATATATATATATATATATATATATATAATAAATAAACACAAAGTTATTGTTTTGGTTCTTTTAATATAAATTGCACAGCCTGTTTACTAGTCTTATGATGTACTAAGGCTTTAAAAAGTTAGGGTTTAAAAAGCCCTGATTTTTTCAGCCATACAGTTCTCCTTCAATTTAAAGTCCTTTAAATTAGACGTATGATGTAGCCCTGGAGTGCATTTATATAAATAAACAGCAGATCATCTTACCTTTGCCTTAGGCTGTAGTCAAAGTCCACATTGCTTTGAGGGGTGATCTGGCCATTCACTGCATATGGCTGAGAGTATTAATCGTTAGGAATCATGAGTGGATCCTGATAATGGCATGAAATGTTTTTCGCTTACCCCGTATGTCAACAGAAGACCCTGCGGCTTCAGCAGCACTCCAGCCCCCCTGAATAATCCCTAAAAGAGAACAGTGAGGTCTTTAGGGCACCAGAACCACATCACATAAAATGGAGGCTGGAAAGTAGAAAACTACTGCAACCTTTTTGTTAGGAACTGCCTACAGTTATCATCTGACGAGCTGCGCATCTGAAGAGCTGTTATATAAATACACTCAGGGGAAGCTTTATGCATACTGCATGTGCCTTCAGTATTTAACCAGACCAGGTCAGTTTATTAAAAGATGAATACCGCCATATATATAAAAAGCTCTCTAAGCTGCGAAACACTCAATTCAAGACGCACTAAAGACAACCTCACCAGTTCTGACTGCTGGAAGATAATCTACTGAGGTTCATGTATAACCAGAGTCATAATCTGAATTCTGCAGAAAAGAAAAAGGTTAGAGTATTAGAAACCTGTGTTTCACTAATCACTTCTCATTATCATAACTTTGACAACTATTACATGTACTTTCAATTTTCATAAATCTACTCACATTGTACTGTGGGGTAATGCTAAGTGGACCACAACCGAAAGGCTCAGAAACAATGTGAAAATCTTCCAATCATAGTATAGAATTAAAATAAATTACATCATGAGGTTTGAGTAATTTTGTAATTATCGCAATAATTCATAAAAAAAAAAAAAACAACTTCAAACAGGAATTGATAGGTAATGGTTGTATAAAATAGCTTGAATGCAAAATGGGTTGCGTGGATGGCACGTTAGGTTATAATTATTATATTTCAGCTGCCACGCATCGAAACTCTACTTGCTGTCTGGCTGTCAATAATTAAACCTCTCTCTACCTGGTCAATAGGTGACCACGCCTATTGATTCTGGTACTACACTGCCCTCTTGTGTGCAAATAATCTAATTACAAAATAAAAATCAATAACCGCCTAATGAGCCTAAATACTCATATCAGGTATTATATTTTCAGGTTTCTGACATTTTTAAGTTCAGTTCATGTTTTGTTTGTTTTTTAAAAATAACTAAAAAAAAGAGATATTTGAACAAAAGGTACTGTATAAATATAAGAGGAAAACAAATTTGTAGGTAATCATCCAAAATTAGATCTCAACATAAAGCAGTGCAATAATAAAAAATGCATTTCAATGGTTTACAATGGGAACGTTTTTGTTAGAAACAAACAGCACTATTTCTGTGTTATTTTTGCCTTTTAGGCTAACTTGAACCAGCTGACATTACTATTCTACTTGAGAATATATCCTTTGCTTTATTTAAGCTACATTTATTCAACACAGCCAACACACTTTGAGGAATGGTTTCAGGATTAAACATTAAGAACCTCCATTTTTTTTTTTTTTGTGAAACATGAAGCCATAATAATTAGCCAAGCTGACCTCTGTGCAGGACAAGGGAGAAATATGGATCATATTGATGTTGAGCACCAGGTCAAGGCTTTCAGGCTGAATCCCTCCCCAGCACTGATGAGGCTGAGAGGCATCCAGGTGGATGGCAGGCTTCACGTTGTGCAGCTGATAGTGAGACCTGTAGGCTTCTATACTGAAAGCAGAAAACAAACATAAAGCACGGATTACCTCGACTGAAGACGACACTGCAGAAAGGTTATTTTAGATAGCTAACTAACACCTGTGCTTACCTGGCAAGAGACTGGCGGTCATACTCAGACGGCTGCCAGGTGATATTTCTCAAAGTCTGCGCAAAGTGAACGACATGCTGCCCGGTGCCAGAGGATATCTCCAGAGCCTGCAGGGGTCTGTCGGTGTTGACGCTGTCCCGGAGCACCGACAGAATGGGCTCCTTGTTCCTCTCGGCCGCGGCGGCGTTCAGCATCGCGCCAAAGCCCGGATTCAGACGTCGAGTTATCGCGTAGAGTTTATATAACCACTCCAGCTGGCCCAATAAAGACGTACCCCACTCAATACACCCACGAATGTGCAGGTTTTACACTTCAACCGTCAACTTCCGCATTCGCATCACATGCCTGAGCGACAATCCAATGAGAATACAGGGGCGGGGACAAGGACTTCAAAATAAAACACATCTGATTTCAGCTATATTTTTAAAACGTCTTTTAGCTTTATTATAGGAAAATAGCATCCAGGATAGTCATTTGGTCACGCTTTAATGTCATATAACTTCTAGTTACTAGAGTAATAATAAGTTACAGGTTTAGGAGGGGAATTTGAGCTCTGAGATTTAGCAAAAATCAAATAGATGAAATAACAGGATTGTCATAAAAGTGAAAAAAATAAATAGGCAAATAAAAACTGACAAGCACCATTTTAACCAATAATAATAATAATAATAATAATAATAACTTTTTTGAACAGTTAATAATAACTTGGCATAAAACAGTGACTGTGAACATAAACTACAGTGTAACATTTCGTTTGGCTTCTGGCCACAGGATTCATAGCCTCCTGCTGTATCAACACCTTGACATTCTGTCCTGTACTGATTCAACTCTACCTGAAAAATATTGCACATCATCAACAAGTATTTTCAATTCAATATGAAAATAAATAAAATAAACACTTTATTGTCCCAAAATTACACTGTGAGTGAATGCTTGACACTGACCTTTAGTTATGAACAACAAAATAAAAAGTCCTGAAAACACAAATAACAAAAAATAAATAAATAAACTACTATTAATTATTTGACACTTTCTGAAGATTTGTATCACAGCCAAATTTTTTTATTCTGATTCAAACCGATGTTTTTAGAGGATTGAAAGCCGTCAGTCCTTGACTGTGAGCCCTTCTGCTTCCTCAGCTGTTTCACCTTGCTCATTTTCATAGCTAAGCAGTGTCTGTGGCGTCTCCTCAGCGTTTTCTTCTCTCTCGACGGGAGAGTTTTGCTCTGCCAAAGGATTAGGACCAGGGAAATTTGTGCTCATGTCGATAGAGTCCAAGATTGTTGTGGTGATCTCAGAATCACTGAAGATTGTGTCTGAGAAAACCGAGTTAAAGGTGAATGACGAGCAAAGAAGCGGCTCCTGCAAAACGGATTTGTGATGTTTTGTGGGAACAATAACTGCTGGATCTCTTGGAGGTTTGACTGGAGGAACAAGCCCAGGCTCGCTGCCTCTTACGTCAGAGTTTTGTGCTTGCTCCTGTTGCTCGGTTTGGACAGTCCCCTTGCAGTCGCTGCTGACACTGGAGCGTCGAGATGAGCCCTCTGCTGAAGAAATCACGCTGCTGGCGCGAGGGAGACTTTTAGGAGACCTGAACTCCCCCAGCTGTGCCTCTTTCACAAGAGGGGTAGAGAAGCAATTCAGACAGCCAGACATTGAGGTTGATTTACCCTGAACATAGAGCACTGTGATTGGTGAACAAGCAGAGGCTTGAGCTTTGTCATCTCTTGAGCTTACCCCGTTGAGCTCTGAGTTAGTTTTGCCTGTGCTGCCAGAGTCCGAGGAGCGACGAGACACTTTTTTCCTCGACCCCCTTCGGATGGTTCTCGTGCCTCTTGTGAGCCAGAAGTCCTGGGACAGCACTGGATCTTTTTGTCTCTGAAGCATATCTGCATTCAGACTGTTAGGAGCCGGCATCGTGGCGGCTTTCTCCCTGCTTTGCTGAAGCTTTGAGTGGGGCTGCGGGGTGGACACATCACTGGGTGGCTGGTAGGAACACGAAGAGCTACGTGACGGGGGCTGCTGGACAGGACTGCTGCCGTTTGACCAAGGCTCATTCTCCAGGCTCAGGCTCAACTCGCCGCTGCTCTCACTCTGGGCTCGACACTGGGCCGCATTGGTCCCTGGAGAAGTAGAGAGATAAAGTTACATTGTTTTAAAAATGAAAAAATAAGTATCAAATACCTTGAACATTCAAAGAAGCCAATGAAAAACTGGGACTTTATAGTTTAGTAATATAACTTTAAACATCGTGGTTGAAGAAGGAATGGGGCATCGCCCCGCAAGAACCATGCAAACAGGGAAGTTTGGTGGTGGAGGCATCATGATATGGGGCTGTCTTTTTTAGCATAGGGAACTAGCAGACTTCATTTAAAGAAACAAGACAATTTCCCAGACCCAAATAAAAGAGAAAATAATAGAGAAAAACTTTGGGACATTCTTAAAAATTGTACAGCTTTAACACGGATGACTTTCTAAGCAAGACAATAACAAACACACTGCAACCTCTCTCTCCACTCTGTATCTTCTTTATCTAATGACTGATAAAGGCCACTAAGGCAGTAAAAATCTTTTAAAAACTATATGTTATATAACATTTCGCTGTGCTCCAATTTTTGTTATATGAAATTTATATATTTCAATCTGCTGGAGTTTGTTCAACATCTGTTGGGAATTTCATCTCAAAAGGCAAATGTGCTCAACACACTGATACGTAGGAGGAAGTAAGTAAACAGTAATGGCCAACAGGGAGCGGTAGAGCAGAGCCTCCCGCTCTCCAATTGTGAACAGGAAAGAGATTAATTCAAAACAGGGTCATGATTGCAGTTTGAGCGGTTTAGCCTAATTCCTGATCTGGCTGCACATCTGCATGCTTACTGAATCCTCTCAACAGGAATTCAAAGGGTTTTACCATGATTCTGCAGCCCGTTGCTCTCCTCACATCCAGAAGGCACAGTGCTGCCATTCGAATCTTTGTCTGCAGGATGTCAAAAAAAAAAAAAAAGTAGGAAATCACCACCCAGCAAGAACAAGATTTACAGCTTCAGCCTCTGGGTGCTGTTCTACTAGTGCTGATGAAATCCAACACATCAGTTTCTGGTTGCCTCTACCTGTAAGCCACAGCTCAGAAATGTTAGGGCCAGTGACAGGGGTGTTGTTGTTGAAATGGCCAGATGGAAGAGCGGTGGGATGATGCTGGAGGATGGATAATTCGGAGGTACTGAGAGATGGGATCAGCAGATCCTCTTGGCCTTCGTCCACATCAGTTTCCTGCTTTGTCTCAAATGAGGTCGACGGTTGGGATAAGCTGCTCAAGGCTACATTGAAGGATGAAGGAATGATTGGGTGGGAGGAGGAAATGGACAGACAGGTGAAACGTGTCATGCACAGTACAGCGAAGTTTGTCCGTCTGGTCATATGAGCGGCACAGAAGTGTTGTAAAGGTGAATTTGCTGCAGCCGGGAGGGCAAAACTCATGCAGCACCTCAATGTTTCTGCATGCGCCATTGTGTTCTGTCTATTCATAAGGAGTTGTCTCCGCTATGGAACAGAAATGACATTTGAAGCTGTTGCAGCATAGAAAATGAGTGAAGCTTGATGAAATGAGGCTGAAGATTTGATGGACATTGTGATGTTGCTGTTGGTGCTAGCACTGTAGCATATTGCAAAAATGCCCACATATATAACCATTGTTACAGTTAGTTAGGTTACAACTAAAACATTGATGTATTGTTTTGGAGTTTTATGCCGTAGGCCAACCCAATAGTAGTGGATAATTGTGATGTTGAAGGAAAGTAATGCATGGATTTCTAGTTATTTTACAAAAATTAAACCTAAAAGTGTATTGTGCATTTATATTTAGCCTCTCTGTGTCAATAGTTTGCAAAAAAAGAAAAAAAAAAACAACTTTTGTTATGTTTGTAAATCTTTACTTGCTTTGGATGTCAAGATACTGAATTGTTGCATACGCTGCCTCGCAAAAACACTCAAGTTCAGCTAGTTTGGATGGATTCATTTTCAAGCTTTGCCACATATTCTCTGTTGGATTCAAATAGCTCAACTTTAAATGTCCCCACTACTGCCTGCTGTGTTTTTTGATCATCATGATGCTATTTGTTCACATATATTCTCCAACAAACGTCTGTGGACTTCACAGATCCAGAACATCTGGCCTTCACTTATACATTCTGTTATTTCCATTTAAAGGTGAATGCACAACATTTTTGGAGTGAAGAGGGCTGAATACAAATGCATGTCACACTTTTTCATTTTTGTTATTTCAAACAAAACATTGAAAACCATGAGATTTTTCCTTCTAATTGTTATTCAGTACTTTGCTCAAGTTGAACAAGAAAACACATCGTCAGGACACAAAATGTGAGAACGTTTGAGTGGTATGAATACTTTTGCAATCAGAGGTGGGTAGAGTAACCCAAAACTTTACTCAAGTAAGAGTTAAGAGTAAAAAAAACACATTCGGTAAAAAGACTGAAACAAAACATCAGTCATTTAATAATTAAAAATAACATAATCAGACAGACCAAATTATAAAGTGAAATCTATATAAAAGGAAATCCTGATATTTTAAACATAAAATATCAAGATAATGCGAAAGAAACTATTTTCCCAAATCAATTTCTTTCAGTACAAAACTTATGAAACTTTAACAAACACTGCAGGTGTGTGTCTGTGTCTGCTGAGCTTTTGGCCAAAACAAGCTTGTTCTGGATCCTCACAGTGGGTAGAGCATTCAGAAATCTAACTCAAGTAAGAGCAGTGATACATCCTGACACAATTACTCAAGTAAAAGTAAAAATTACAGCATAGTAAATCAAGTAAATGTAACTTAGTAAATATAACCAGTTACTACCCAACTCTGTTTGCACCAATTGTTAGAACCAAGCACATTACGACATAGAAGCATAAAGCAAAGGCACTGCTGGAATTACTGCCATAAGAGAGGCGTCAGAGACACAAGTCAAAACGAGAGATGGTGGTGGACATCGGTTTTTCTTACACAAAGAACGACGGAAGATGGACTTGACTTTGTCTTTGTCCTTCAGCCTGCTCCTCAAGCGGGAAAACTTTTTCACGGGGGCTTTTCAAAACCAAAGCATGACCACATGAGACAAATACACAGAGCGATGGGAGGGGAGAAAAACACAAGGGAAAACAAAATCCAAAGGTTGACAGAAGGAGGGGATGAATCCATGTAAACAAGAAAAAGACACAAAGGAAACATTTATGAGTGTTGGAGAAATTTCACATACAAAATTAATCAGGAATAATGAGTGTCTGGACGCGGCATGCAACACTGTCTCGAGCTGAAAAAATAACAAACGTTGAAGATGCTCATGTGAGTTTTTAGATCGGTGTTAAAACAATTGAGCTGATTCATGATTTAATGTAGTTGTGCTCATGTAAAGAAACGGCAAAGATCAAACTCCGTTGAGGCTCAGAAACACAGAAGCACATCTATAAGTAGTTCTGAAACAAATTTACTATTTATTAACATTCAACATTTGGTAATTCCTTGTTTTAAAGGTGATGATAAAACTGCGGTTTCCTCTCTGACAGTCACAGGCCCGATGCAGTGGGTTTCAGGTTCACATACTCACTGCTGCCACGCTGCTGTGAGGTGAAGTCACCCGCTGAGGCGGAGATCGATCCTCCAGATCCATCGGAGCTGATGAAGGAGCCACCGTAGCAGTGGGCTTCAGCCTCAGATGCATGTGTGCTTTCAGGGACGTTTTCACGGCTGCTGGACTTCATCAGCTTCTTTAACTTCAGAGTTATCCAGTTGCCACGCCTGTCAGTGCACATGACGCAACAGAGGTAGAATTCAAATGTTCAAAATTCAAACTGGAATCTTATGGTTAGAAGTGGCTATATGGACTTAGGGTTTTATCACGATATTTTGTGGTAGTATTTCAATAATGGAAAAAATGTTTGTTACTTCTTTTCTTAGGTAATTGTAAAGCTGTGAGTGCAGGACGCTTCAATCACGCCTCACAGATACAAATACTGCTCTTGAAAAACATGCAATTTGTAATACACACTTCTTTTATGTGAAATCATTTGAATAAAAAGTGAGTGTATCACAAAGCTGCACACAGAAGCTGCACTGAATTATATTTTAATTACGTTTCGGGAGTTTGTAAACTGTGACAACAATAAATCAAAATTCTTAATATGTAAAATATCAATTACAATAAATGACAAACGACACGATCAATGCCCACCTCCACTTATGATTGTTGATTTTACTAATCAAATAATAAAAAATTAAAAAGAGCACAAATCAAACATTCCATTTAGCAACTATCAAGAAGTTGACTAGCCAACCATTCATATTTTAGACTTTACCTTTCCCGTTTGTAATCTTAATGCGCATTCAAACTTTCTGTTTAGCAAACAGAAGCATCTCAACAGGAGCAGCTGAAACATGGAAGCTGCTTGATTCACTCAGAGCATTTGTGTGACAGTCAGAGACGGTCTACCTGCGAGGAGGGGAGGGGTCGTAAAACTTATACTGGTCCATTATCTTTTCCTCCAGCTTCTCCTTCTGTCGTCTCAAATCATTGAGCTTATCACTGAACAAAGACAGAGACATCATTGGGGTATTATTATCACTTTTTCCTTAAAATGTTCTCTTATCTGAAGCTGTCACTCATAAATCATTCAAATTTGATCCTTTCCGTCCTACTGGACTACAATCAAATTCTTTATTTTCGCCTGAACAAGGTCTGCATTTGTTTACATCTGCTGTTTTAGCAAAGAAACAACTTATAGTTCATAATCACTTCACCAGGACATATAAATGCCCTCTTGCAAACATTCTCTCTTCCATTAATAAACAAAATTCACCAGTTATATAGCAATCAGAGAGAGCCTGAATTACCGTAAGTATGTACAATGATAAGTAGTATTTGCTAGTATAACTGTATAACTGCAAATACTAGCAGTTATTTCCATGTAGTTATACTGCGATAATGATAAACAACTCTAGCTTCATGTTCCAACAATCTACATATCTTAAAATAAAAATAGCAAGATCGTTTTTGTAAGATATACTTTGATTTGCACTTTTTAAATTATTTATCACAGTATGTAGAAACCTATTCTCAGTAAAACAAAACTTTTTCTGTAGCATAATCATGACGTGACATAGTAGTCATTTACCTTAGCCAGTCTTCAAGAGCAGTAAGACAAGAGAACATTCAAGAAATCAAAACTTGTGCTAGAGAAGAAGACAGTGTGGACAGTTCAAAATATCACCAGCCTGATTGCTAGTAACTGTGGCACGAGGGATTTTATTCAAAACTAAATTACTAAATAATGATATCAGGTTGTTTTGTGTGCGTCCTCTGCGCTGCTTACATATACTGTCGCTCTTCAACATGAAACAGATCCTTGCTTTCCATATTCTGCTCCAGCAAGCTTCGGTTCTGCAGCATCAGAGTCTCGATTTGACCGATCAGATGCCGATTTTCTTCTTCAAGGTTCCCTTTCAGCTGACTCAGCAACTAAACGTCACATGCAGAAATCTTTGGTTAACGTAAATTGAGCTGTGCAAACAAACAATGGGCAACTTAAAGTATAACTAAATCCCAAATCAACTTCTTTTTTTGTGGTCTAATAGTTTCTTAAACATTTCTGTGCAGATTTGAACATTTTTGTGTAAATTTGTTCAGTTTTGCAATATTTTTCCTAACACCGTCTCAGTTGGGATTAGTTATACTTTAAGGTAATGCGATCATCATAGAAAGAACTGCGTGTCAAAGTATAATTTAAAAGCTGCTAGCAGACCATAAAAAAAAACTTTGTGCTTGTTCATACCTCACACTGGTTGGTGAGTTTTGTGAAGTTGATGTCCAGCTCCTGGTCTTCCTTCCTCAGTTTGGAGAAGTCGGCCTCCAGCCAGGTGTACTTCAGGTTGGCCTCGTTCAGCTGGCTCTTGAGCAGCTTGTGGTCCGCCATCAGCGCCTCGTTGTCACTGAGAAGCAGCCGGTATGTGCGGTTGAGCCTTTAAATAAAAAAGCACAGTGAGCCCAGCGTCGGGGTGGTCCGGCGTCTGTTCTTTA
Organism: Poeciliopsis retropinna; assembly: GCA_010277075.1. Taxonomy (NCBI): domain Eukaryota; kingdom Metazoa; phylum Chordata; class Actinopteri; order Cyprinodontiformes; family Poeciliidae; genus Poeciliopsis; species Poeciliopsis retropinna. The sequence continues at coordinate 5,817,416 of VMRM01000013.1, forward strand.
TGTTTTCTTACCGGTCCGTTTCGTCGTGGAGCCGGCAACATTCGGCTGCTGTTGCCTGATGCTGTTCTTTCTCCAGAGACATCCTCATCTGCTCCTCCTTTAAGGTTTTCTCCCGCTCTTCCAGCTTAGTTCTCTGCTGCATCAGGTTGTTATATCTAAAAAAAATAAATAAAAAAGAATCGCAGACAGAGGTCGACCACATTAGTACACACTGACACACTTTTAGTAAACCATAGACTGGTTATCCACATCTTATGCTGATAAAATGTGGATAAAAATGTAGCAAAAATGTTACGTTGATAAAAATGTAACAATATTAAAACTCTACACTTCATAACTGTAGCGTTATGACGTGTAGAAATGAAAGGGATCAGTGTGGACAAATTCCATAATTTTCAGATATAATGATTGACCCACTAACAATTCACGCAACCCAAACTGTATTTGTTATTTTTATTTAATACTTGTAAAGTACTTTTTACGTTATCTAGCCACTCCAAACACTGTAGTTTTATATAAGCTACAACATTTGCAAAACATGCATGTATTGTAAAAACATGCTAAATCTTTGGGCAGTCGAAAACTTGGGGCCCTGCACTACTGCCCCTGTTTGTCCTTTCTAGAGTCCGGCCCTGGTTGTAACCTAAATAAAAGTGAAAAAAAACAAACAAACAAAACAAAACAAAACAAAACAACAGTATTCATTGTCAGCCTGTCAGCATCTCGTCTCTCTGACCTGTCCTGTAAAGTTCGATGCTCCAGCTCCAGCGTGCGGTGGGCGTTCTTCAGACAGGCATGTTTCCCCATCAGAGCCTCACACTCCATGGCTTGTCGCTCGTGCAGAACCGTCAGTCGCTCGTGATCTCGCAGGAGCTGCTCATGGGCGCCACGCAGCTCTTCCCGTTCCTGTACGGCGCTGTCACGCTCACTTTCTATTCCGGACTGTTGTTGCTGCAGATGAGCGTTCTGGGCCATGAGGGAGGCGCTCTGGGAATTTAGGGTCGACTTCTCCACCTGCAGAGGGAGAACCATTGATGCCTTGTCTAGTTTTGTTTTACCAGCGACTTTGTTGTAATGATTTCATTATCTAAGGAGTACTGAGGTGGGACCTGGAGGTTAGCGTTGTGTGTCTGCAGGGCCGTGTTGCTCTCCTGCAGCGAGGCGGCCTGCCTCTGCAGGGCGAGGATCTGAGCCTGCTGGCTGTCTGACTGACTCTCCAGCTGTTTGAGTTGGACCTGCGCTGCCTGGCGTTCCGCCTCCAGAGTGGCGTTCTTCAAGAGAAACAGATATCTTTCAGGACCACCAACAGATTACAGAACCATCTACAGTTATTAGTGCCTCTGGTTTAGATGTGTGCAATAAATGATTCCTGTGCAGCACAATGTTAAAGGTGAATCCAACCTTTCATTTCAGTGCATCAGCATTGACAAATTCCACAATTTGCTAACTAACAATTCACGCAACCCAACTGTATTTGTTAATTTTATTTAATACTTGTAAAATACTTTTTACGTTATTTAGCCACTCCAAAATGGGAAAGACAATAGAACATTTCATTCAAGTAAGGCAGGTGTTTATGAGTCAGTTTATGGCTACTAGAAAATAGCCAATTACCCAACAATCATGTGGTTTGGTTGGGTAAGAACAAGACTGATATTTCCAAAGGATTTCAGATCAAACCCCAAAACAACCCAAGAGTCTAGCAATTATATTTAATAAAACCTAAAAAAAATCAGAGAAAAGTTAAATGGTAGAATTTTGGCCTCTGCAATAATGTTGGTATTGAGTCTTTCTTGAATCCTGAAGGGTGTTATATTAAGTATTAATAACAGTGGTACCAAAAACAGTGGCAAATAAGATGATGTACTTTGTACATATTCCAGCATGAGAATATGTCACTGGAAAAAAAAAAATTAAAATGTTGCTACCAGATGTGCCAAAACAGCACTTGCATTCTGTTTTCAAGGTCAAACCATTATTAAATTATACTGGAACAAAGTCATTCAATAATTTCCTCCAAGTTTTGAATTTCTCCTGAAGCAATAGTTTCTAATCATAATAATAATTTAAAAAAACTCAAAAAAGAAATTTTATGGTATTTCAGATAAAATGTATGCATCTTTAAACTCAGTTCAGTCTAATCCAGCACAAATAAACCAGGCTGGTTAGAATCTGATTAAATCCAAAATTGTCCAATTTCTGTAAAGTGCAGCCATCCATTAATTTTCCAATCCTGGTTTGACCTATTTAGGGACACGGTGGACAGAAGCTGATCCCAACTGTTATTGAGTGGGGCTATTCCTCCTCCTAAACATACACAGATCAATTTCTAATAATGGAGAGACCTCTGTTTTTTTTTTTTTACTGCAAAAGACCTCTGGCAGAATCACATTCAGAGAAACCACAGCGACATTTTACAATACAGGATGTACCTCAGTGGTCGACAGAAACAAACTACTTACGTTTCTCTCCACTTCAATCAGGCGGTCTTTGAGCCTCAGCAGCTCCCTGGTAGCCTCCTGGCTCTCCCGCAGCCACTCCGTCATGGCCTTGTTGGTCTGCGCTGGAGGGCTGGAGCCCGACGCCGTCTGCTCTTCCTCCTGCCGCTGCTGCAGGGCTTCGTGGCTCAGCTTCACCTGGTGGAGGTGTGCAGCTTCACATCGAAAATCAGCTAATCCTCTAGAATGAATTTCCTACTTCTGAGATCGTAGTGTTTACACATATAGTTAGGGCTCCATTTTCACTAAGAAGTTGTTGGCAAACTTACTAGACTGGAGAAACCACTGCTTCTGTCTTATCGATGGTTTTTTAAAATTTTCTGTCAAAACCTATTCATTCGTGTTTTCCATTTTCTCTCTTCGTTTTGTTGAAAGTTTAATTCATAGAAATTGAATAAATAAAGGACTGAACCTTTTGACTTCACTTACAGTCTTCAGTTCCTGTAGAATCTGCTGGTTTAGAAAGGAGGATTCCTGCAGCCGAGCCTCCAGAGCAGCCATCTTGTCGTCTTTGATCTGCAGGGACTTCTTCAGAGACGACTCCAGCTCAGATTCTAGCATCTTGACCCTATCTCAGGAAAAAATGAAAAAAAAAAAAAACAACAAGTAAGATATTTTAACATACAAAACATCTTTTATATTTTATATTCATCTAAGCAGTTTGCACGAACCTGCTGTCTGCTGCTTCTAGCTGTGCGTTTTCCTGGTTCAGGACTTTCATCTCCAGCTCGTGGGACAGCTTTTCCAGCTCGTTGTCTCTCTGCTGAGTTTTCAGCTTCTCGCTCACCAGCTCCTGAAGGCGGATAGCATTTTAAATGACATAATTCCTCAACTATTTCACATTTTGTCAAATTTCAACCGCAGATTTCTGTGCATCTTATTTGGATTTGGCAGACCAATCCAACATGGTGCGTCATTGTAGCGTGAAAGAAAAAGCAAAGTCAAATTTATTTATTTGTATTCTATCCTCTAGAGTCAATACTTTCTGTAATTGGACCCTGAAAAGAAAAAAAAATAAATCGTAATAGAGAAGGCCACATTAAAAAAAAAAAAAAAAAAAAGAAAAATTAAAACCATAGTTTCCCATTGAAACTAATTTATCACGTGAAATTCCAATACAAGTAATTGAGGATGTAACATATGGACAGCTTTAAATTGTAAGAATGCTCTCACAAGTGAAAGTAATTAAATGTTCCCATGCAGATTTGTGCAGGTATTTGTTTTGGTGTGTTGCTGTTAGTTAATAGATTTGCTTTATCCTGACCTCTCTGAGGGTTGCCAGGGTCTTCTGGTCAATAGCAGCTTGTTTGATCAGCTCTCTGTTGTCTCTCTCCAAGCTTTTGACCCTCTCAGATGTTTCTCTTAACCCCTCTGCCTCCTTCACAAGCAGACGCATTTCTCTTTCCAAGCTTGCCATGCGGACATTACGGCTGTCTAAGTTGGCTTCCTGAATTTCGGCCTGGAAAGGATGAAAATAGCAACCAGGAAACTGCATTTGTAGCTCATTTAAGTCTTGGATTATCACGTGTTACATTAGTTCTTTAAATAAATGCGATTTTTACCTGCTGTCGGAGTCTTCGGTTTTCTTTCTCTAGTTGCCTTTTGTCTTTCTCCAGCGTGGAGGTTTCATGCTCCAGGTTCTGTTTCTCAGTTTCAAGCTGCTCCAGACGCCGCGCTGAGATCCGAAGTTCTTCCAGAGATGCCTGCAGCGCCTGGTTCTCTGCCTCCAGTTCCTGAACCTCAGCCTCCAAACGCTGAACTTTACGTTCTCAAAAGGTGAAGTAAGTTAAAAAAAAAAAAAATGTAAACGGTGGCATCATGAATAGTTACATAAGTATACAAAGTGAAGCTGTGTACTTGTACCTACCGGTGTTGTAAAGAGAAGTCTGTAGCTGCTGGTTAAGCGTGTCCAGACCCCTGCATTTAACCTCCAGCCGCTGCGTGTGCCTGCTTGCATAAGACGAACGTGTTGGCACACCTATGTGAGTGCTATCATGGTGTGGCCTTCTGCTCTGTGAGCCGGGGGAGTGACCGCATGACCCGACACAGCAATGGGACTGATTGTGGTTATTTTCCAAGGTTTCCACACCCGACACCATTTCTTTGTCTAGATCCTGTAGGCGTCCGTTCTCCTGCGTGTGGCAGTCTGGATAATCTGTGAGTAGAATCTGACTTTGGACTCCTTCCAGCTCTTCTGTGATGAGTTGCTGCTGGCAGTGTGAATCTTCTGAGAAGGAGTTTGTCTCTGATTGCTCTGCCGATGAGATAAGGGGGCTGGGGTTGGCTTTTCTGCAGCTGCTACGAGCTGCAGCTCTCAGCTCTTCGATGGTCCTCAGGAGTCTTTGGTTTTCCTTCTCCAGCTTTAAAATTTGACTCTGGGTTTTCTCGCTGACCTCTTCGCTCAGCGTCTGTGGCCCTTTGAAGAAACACACCACAGTTTGTAACTTTTGGAACCAAAGAGATGTGCATTGATGCTGACCTTTCATTTTAATGGTCTCACATTTCCAATGTCAATTCACATAAACTGAAATTGGGCCAGTTATGTAAAAGAAGCTGAATGAATTAGTGATCTTAGATTTGTTTAGATGTAAATAATTTACTAAAATATCTGAATAACTGATTAAACTGGATTAAGATGAAGGTTTGCAGAGAACTGCATCTGAATTTCAGTCAGCGAGTTGGAAGGTTCAATCCAAAATTACAAAAATATTTAAACCAAATAGAAATTAAATGAAGAGAGGTTTAAAGGCAAAATATAAAGAAGAGTTAGAGTATATTATTAAATAAAATAATCTTTGTTTATTTATTTATTTGTTTATATTTAGTAAAATATGGTTTTCAATCAAAGAAAAAAGATACAAACTGAGTTTCAGTCAGATTTCAGATGTAAAAATGTAGCTCATTTAAATTTGTAAAATCTTGGTTGCTGTTAACATTAAAGATGAATAATTTTTAATATGCTGGTAATGGCCCGGTTCAGATGACATACAGAGCTTCATCAGCTCTGTACTGATGAAGCCTGGTGGATGAAGGGTGAAACATCCTCAAGGACTGTCATGTCCTGGATGACTGAGAGTCTGCAGCAGCGTGTGGCCTAGTTAAATATCAGTCCTCAGTACTCATTGTATGGAACTGAAAAAGAAAGATATTCCTTTGAAACTCGGTCTTTGATTGGCTTTCAAGATTACTAAAGTGCCAGTCCTTCTTTGGGACACAATAGAAAATATTTAGGCAGGTTCTGTCTAATAACAACATTCCCTCCCTCTAACACCTGCTGCTCCGGTGAGAGGTTTAAAGGCAAAATATAAAGAAGAGTTAGAGTATATTATTAAATAAAATAATAATATACTTTTTTCTCACCGTGGGAGTTTTCTGCGGTCTTGGAGAGCTGCTCCAGCTCCCAGCCCAGGTGTTGGGACTCCTCCATGCTCCTCCTCTGTGCTAAAGACAAAGCCAGGTTCTCCTCCTGAAGCTCCTTCATCCGCGTCGCATCGGCTTCTTTCTCCTGAAGTCAAAACAAAGTGCTGCAAGAATCGGCTTGCGTGGCGCGAGGAATGAGAAAACATTGAACCAAATGTTTTTAAAATGTTTTTAAAATGTTTTGATGTTTTGACCTGTGCTGCCTCCTTACTCTCAAATCAAAAAAATTAGTCTTTGGTTTTGATTTGTTCCTAAACATAGTAACTAAAAAGGAAAACGAAAACAGACTGCCATCGTTCAAAGACACTGGTAAACATTTAGGGTCAGAACAAAATCACCTTACTGTCCCTGCTTTCCTCTTGGCAGAAGAATCAAAAAGAGGTCTAGCTCCTTCTGTGTAAAACATGTCTGACCTGCTCCATGTCATGGACGCGGGCCTTCAGCAGCAGGTTGTGTTTCTCCAGCTGGTGGATTTTATCTGTTCGGGACCTCCAGCCCTCAAGCTGGTCCTCCAACACCTCCTTGGTCTCTTGGAGGACCCTGTTGTCCTCCTTTAGCTCCTGTGACACGCCAGATAGATTTGCACAACTAATCAATCAAGTTCAATTTTTCCGGCTCTTTCCTCAACGCTTTTAAACATTCTTGGCAACAAACTATATTTATGCATTTGTGGCATCAGGAGCAACCGTAATTCCTTACTTTCAAAGGAAGTGTAAATAAAACCAAACATGGAAAATGATCAAGTCTGCCTTCACCTCCACTTTGGCTTTGTAGAACTCCATCTTGTGCAGCTGCTCCTTGTAGCGCCCGACTTCGCTCTCCAGCTTGTCCGCCTTGATGGCGCGCTCTCTCAGGGCGTCGAGCTCGTCCCGGTAAGTGCGGGCAGCACGCGCATCCACCTGCAGCTGGGAGTTCTGTTTGAAGGTCAAACACATGACTTCCCTTCAGAGGCAGGACTTAACAATAAGAAAATACACCTTTCACATTTCTACAAACTTGACTTTCCCTCCACCTCATCCTGGGGTTTCTAGATATTGCAAAACACTGTAAATATGAAAAGAACTTCTGACTCAAAAGTTTTGCTGCTCCAGATATTGCATCAGTCTAACAGCTTTATTGCTGTTTTAACAGATTTTGACAAGACATTTTTGAAGCACACAGGATATGTCACTGGTGGAAATAAATATGTCTTTAAAAACAAACACTGGCCACGCATTATCATCTCTATGTATTTTCCTTTTTGTTTGTTAAAATTTCAGGTTAGCCAATCCTTCATCAAACTGAACATTTTGTCAGGTTACAACAACAAAACTGTCTTTTTTCTGAGATTTTATGTGACTGATCGACACAAATTAGTGGATAACCACTTATTTTTGACAAGTCATACCTCCTGTTGAATCCGCTTTAGTTCGGTCTCCACATTTTCCAGCTCATGTCTGCAGTCGAGCATCTGTTCGCTCTTTTCCTCTCTGTGTTGAAGCATGCAGTGAGAAACCAGTTATGTGTGTTGTGTTATTTAACATGGTTAGCTTCACCCACAGAGAATAGGAGAACAACTCACAAAATATTAAAAAATTACAACTAGAAAAGTCGACAAAACAAACCATTTAAAAGGGCAAAGTAAATGTGTGCCTGAAATCCCTGCTTGCTCAGAGGCGGCTGGATGAATTATCGCACTAACTAGAGAAGATAATACATCAGAGACAACTGCATGGAAAGAAATGGTGGAACTGAGACCAGGATTGGATCAGGGTTAATGTGTGACTGCGTGTGTGTGTGTGTTGTATTCGATGAAATGCAGAGCAAATGTGGGTCAGTGATAGTGCACCGCAATGAAACCTGCCAAGCAGGCAGCAATGTGGGCCAAACTCCGCAGGGCATCGCTTATCCTGTGCTATCTCTGCCACTGCCGTTCATTCACTCTCGTCCAGCAGCTCCAAAAGAGAAGAGCTTTTAACATTCACTAATCACTGACCCAAGAAAGTGAGAAGATGTCCACATTCCTCTGTTCTCTAGTAAAATATTGTGTTTTATACTCAAAGCAAACAGCAAACTAGAAAAAAAATTACAAAAAAGAACTCAAGACATATTCCTAAATTGGGAAAATATTAATTGAGTCCCAATGGTAATTAGAAAATCAAAGTACTATTAGCTCCTCTGAAGGTAAAAGTAGACCATATGACCCTGTTATTTAAATCAATAACATCCTTATTTTTAAGCGTATTTATATCAATCTTCTCTTAACTTACAGTTCCTGCCTAAGTCGTCTGATCTTTGCCTTAGAATCAGCCAACTCTACAGCCAGATGTTGCTGGGTCCCTGCCTGCTGCTGCTGCTGCTGCATGCTGGGAGAATGGCTGGCAGGCTGTGGACTGGATGGGCTGCTGAGCAAGCTGACAGCTCCTTCCTTCTCCAGCATCAGCTCCACTATTGTCTGCAGAGGTGAATGGAAGAGAATACAAGATGTTACAAAAAAAGAAAAAAATGCAGCATATTTTCCACTTTTTTCTGACATCTGAATCATTTAGACATGTGTGTAAGCGTGTTGATAAAGAATGCACCATTTGTCAGTATTTCATTTTTACTCACTTTGTGATGAAAGTTTAAAACTGATGGAGGTGCAGTCAACAGAGACTTGAGGAAAAAAAATCTGGTCTCTGATTTTTTTTTTTTTGAAAATTTGACTTGCCGATACCACTTTTAACCAATTAATGGGATGTTTCCAAGGTTTTTTCTCTCAAGGCTTTAATTACCCATGTTGCTGCTCGATCTTTTCCATTTCTTACTTCCACACAATTTTTGTACAAGTATGATTGGATACAGCAGTCACTAAATAACCAGCTTCTTTAGCAATAAGCATTGAGGCTTCCCCTCCTTGTCAAGGGTGTCAATGACTGTCCTGTGGACATCTATCCAATCAGCAGTTTTCCTCATGATTGTGTAACCTGCTTGACACATGAGATACCATGTGAACCACATTTAACTTTTTCACAATAATCAAACTTTCTGAAACAACTTTCTTCCTCTGATTTCACTTTATATACTTGCTAGTTTTAGTATTTCATCCATTGTTCAATGAGAGTACAAATAAATATAAATAAATTTGAAAATACGATTAAATGCCAGTAACGTGTGCAGTTTAGTCACATAAATCCCACGTTTTATGTGACTGTTGTCCTAAAAGAATAGCATGGCAAATGGGATTGATGTGCCATGCAGCCTCTGCCATACATTTATCTAAAAAGTAAATAGTTCTTATCTTCACTTTTACTGCACCACAAAATATTATGATAAAACTTTAAGTCTGATTTCAAGTTGATCCTTGTGTACGTCTCTAAAAACTTGTGAAGAAAGTGATGTGTGAAGGTAAAATGTACATAAAAACATGTTAAAGTTGTACCTCCAGATGGGTGTCCCTCTGGTCCAGGATGTGCTGGAGGTGTGTTGCCATGTTCCTCATGGCGGTCTCCATCTCCTCTGGGTGAACGCCACTGGACCCCAGCCACTGGAGATCCAGCATGTTCTCCTGACTGTGGGTCAGCTTTTGGTCATGAAGAAAACATGTAGTCAGTCAATGTAGTGAGAAAGGAAGTCTGCACAACAAGACTGGAAGGCGTTGATCATCTGATACCTCCTGAATGTGTCCAGCTATGGCAGCTTTTGTATCAAAGTCAAGCGTCTGAATCCTCTCAATGTACTCCTCCTTTTTCTGACACTACAAACAACAAAAGATGGCAAGGTTCTTATCATAACACATAGGACAGAAGATAGCATCAATACCAAACACACCTGAACTGCACACCCCATCAATAAGAGCAGGAGGTTCTTCATTTCTTCCAGACTTTGTTCTGCAGAGAGTGAAAAAAATAAACGATGTGAGCTGGATCCTTTACGGATCGTGTGTGGGGATTTCTACCGTGGAGGGATTTGATTGGTGAATTTGGGTCAACATTTGCCAAAGTTTTGCCATCACAAGTCAGTGCACTTATTAGATTGACTGTGCAATAGAATAAAATGGTTTGGGAGGAGAGAATATTGACTCTACTGCAGCCTGAGTTGTATTAATCACCGTGGACAGCGAGGACATCTTGTTTTAAGGTTGTGCTCTTCCAACAGAAACAACAAAAATGTACTATAATTTCTTTGCATGGATTAGTTAAAACTTTAGTACAAATATCCTCAAATTCCAAAAAAATCTAACTTTGTGTGTTGAATATCAGCTAATCATGAAGCATACTGTGAATCCATCCAAACTCCAAAGGTCCAACAGAGTATAGAGACGATAAATCCTGTGAGGTATCTTTAAGAAACTTACCACAATAGGGAGTCCTGCCCAGCAGCAGCACGTCTGGCAAAGGAATCATGATTAATTGTCTCAGATTATCCTGCAGAAAAGAGAAAACACAGGAGGATATGGGGTCTGAAAAACAAAACTTGGATACTTTGGCTGGAGGGAGACATGCTGGACATTTGGCTACATGCTTCCAATAGATTTGGGTGAACGTGCATGGAGAAACCAATCCAGCTAATGAATATGTGTAAAAGCTGGTGCAGCTTGCTCCTTTAGTGCAGCACTGAAAAGCCCCAAAACTTGCCTCACTCTATAGGTAGCTGAGTTGTGTGAACAGCATGTGTAACTGCTGGTGAGGGGAAGCCAGGAATGTTAATGGCCTCTCACTGAGGAATAGAAAACTGTGATTGGAGACAAACACTGTTCTCTTAGACTTTAATGCAGAAGGTCCATTTGGTGGGCAAAAATGGCCACCAAGGATATTGTATTATCAATACAGCAAGTGGTAAGGCAAGCCATCAATAATTGGAGCAAACAATAGCAATACTATCAATACCGGATGTTTGTCCAATTATTGCTAAACTGCCATGTTCTGCATGACAAAATCATTCCCTGTATTCTGACTAGAGAGACTAAACTAAATTAAGAATTTCAAGTAGGGTCAGAATTACCAAAGACAAGCTAGAAACAAACACAGCATTAGTAGAAAAAAAACATATCACAGTCAAACATGCTGGTGGCTGCATCATGCTGTGGGGTTAAGAATGAGTGTTTTATATCCTGGTGAATGATTGTGAACGGTTTGAAACAGCACTCAACTTTGACCCAAAACCTCCAGGTGTCTCTTAGGGCGAGGAAGAAACACACTAAGAGACACCTGTTGTTCAAAGTACACACCCAAGACTCCAGAAATAAATCTGAAGGAAAATACACTTGAAGAAAGCTGCAGATAATAGACGTCCACACAATTTGATAAATTTGGGGAACTTTGGGGCAAATATCGGCAAGTCAAGATGTGGCACGCTGACCAATGAAGCGTCCAGCTGCCAGATATCGGAAATAAATTTAGGATCTGTATCACACGAAAACTATCCCGTCAGCAACACCTCTTGGGATCTTTTAATGTTGTGCAGATGAAACAGGGTGAAAAGGAGAGTCATAGCCAGTCTCTTTATGACCCTTTAACAAGTCATAATCTGTCAGAGGAGCGTATTTTTATAAGTTAAAGTTTCTCATTTTAACGAGATCTAAATCTCGTCTCGCTGTAATGAGAAACTGCTCCTGACTTTATGGCAGTAAAACGCTTCCGTAGCTGACACTTTCCAACCCAAGAAGACTTTAACTGAATCAAAAAGTTCTTCAGAGTGCCACAAGATCACCATGGTATTTCTTTTAAATATTTCCCTTGGAAAATTTGTCATTCAATATTGAATTATGCAGAATAAAATGATTAATCACAATCTCATTTGAACAGGGGTTTGTTTGTGTGTGAGATCCACAGTGTCTTATCCTAAAAAGAAACAGTTCTGTGGTGATCTTGAAAGATTTAGGAAAGACCGACAGAGAGACGGACAGTTCAAAATTTTCCAACGTGATCTTTTGATTTCGTGAGTCACTACAGTCAGAGCTGCATCTGAACTGCAGATCCATATGCTGCTTTCCTTGCTGCTGCGCGGTAACCTCACTCCTGGGCTGATTACACTTCTGCTGACATGACCGATATTTAGGCCACAGATCCACAACATGTGACGCCAATGCAAAGTTAGAACAGCATCCGAAACATGCAAGGATCCCGTTTAAGATGCGATTATGAGACAACATGTTTTGCACAGTATTAACATGAGATAAGACGCTAGGAAACTGTCCAAAAGCTCACCAGATAATAACTTCTGATTTGCTGGACAAGAAAGTTCAGGTTCTGGATCCTCTGACCTGGATCTCTGCAGACTTTGTTTGGACAATGAGTTGCAGCAGAAGGATTTCTGAAAACAGGAAAGCATGAAAAACACATTTTAAGTGACATATCTGCTGCTTCCAAACAGATAAACACGCAGAACAAACTGGTACGGGTCTAAACTCAGACTCTTCCGTGAAAATAAGACTAAGGTCACCATTCATTCCTAACTTTAGCCTGTGTGACATCATCCCTCCAGACCGGGGTGGTTTGTGAGCCAAACAGAGGGGGCACGTTACCCTTTTCAACTGTGGGCAACTGGATTGAGTGGAAACGAGCCTGAATTTGAGTCGGCAATGTGTGAACCTCAAATGACCCACAATTATGAAGGCCAGGGCAGCCATATTTTCATCTCAGGGCTGCTTGCATTCCTTTCCACACTGTTGTCCTCTTTCTGGACTTTTATCTCCATCTGTGTCCCACTGCCGCTAAACAGCAGGTCCTAATCTCGAAAGGGTCTCTCAATCCAAGGGATTATCCCGCCTCCTCCCCTGTCCTCCTTGCAGCATTGTTTTTACATTTAACACTGTGTGACCGTGAACGGGATGAGTGAGCTGAATGCTGGCAAGTTGTTCAGAAGTGCAGTCTGGGGGTCATCAGTTTCTCCTCCTTCTAACAATCAGACTCGGCTGTTACTTTCTGAAGTGTCACTTTGCCCAGACATGAAGGCTAAACACACAAACACCACCAGTTAAGGCTTCTAATAATGGATGAGGGCAAAGCTGCCAGAACAGAAGGCGAGCAAATCATAATCTCTTAAGTAGCATCTTGACAGCATGTATGATGTCTTTTATGCTTTTGGCCAGTTTGTTTTTCTGCAGCCAGAAGGCTTGGCCTCAGCACATATAGGACTTATGCTAATTCTAACATTTTCTGAGAAACTCTAACCTGTAAGTAATGAGGAAGTTACACTTAAAGTCTTCTGCTGACAACAAAGATCCTCTTTATTTCTGCAGAGGGACAATGGCGGCACTGTTGACGCCTGGATGCATAAAGATGCCCGATGCTGCACCAGCAGCCCCTAAATTACATTTACTGCCCTATAAAAATTTCCAACGCTGACAAGTCACTCATGCTCATCCAGTATTTTTTTTTTTTTTTTTAATGTTGCCACTGGTTGCAAACTGAAAGTGTTCACATTCATAATATGTTGCAAGAGGTGAAGTGAGGTGTGCTGACTTACATTTGAGCCATTATCTTGTTCAGAATCACTCCATCCAGAAGGTCGGAAAAGTCCAAGTGGACGCCCTCATCAGCTGCAATGAATGTCTTCACCTATTCACAAAAAAGACACGCAGGAGCTTTAAAGGGAGTCCACAAGCTCCATAACTGCACTGATTAAGAACAAACTCTATTAGGTTAAAATGTTTTATTCTTAAAAAATAAAGCAGAAATTCAGTTCAGTAGCCTAAAGTAACTTACTTACATTTAAGCTACTGCTTACAGTGTTCATATTAAAATTAGTTACACTTTGAAGACAATTGTACTACCTTAAAGTAAAGATACTATGGGAAATATTTGTTGATTTATGCACCAATCAGGCATATCATTATGACCATTAATTGCATCTTGACACCTGTTAAAGGTGGCTAAGGTCTGGCGAAAGGTTGCACAGGCTCTTAAGTGGAAATTGATTGCGGGCCCCTTTTCCTGTTATGAACTTCACCACCTCTAATAACATTCCAGTAAAAATTCATTATAATCTGGTGGGGGCCAATTTTAATTGGCTGAGCTTTCACAGATTATATGTTATTATTTTAACTCGTATCAAATAATAAATATGCTAAAACTACAATCAAACACTAAAGATTACTCTTAACACTGTTACAAGGTTCATCATACACATTCCTTTAAATCTTAAATTAAAAATTGAAAAAATTTAATGCCTTTCTCTATGCTAAAACCATCCAATCAAATTTAACCGTACTGTCATTCTCAAAAGCTAATATAGAAAATTTAGATCTATGATCTGAGTTGACATTCAAGCACTTATGGGAAGCTCTTGATAGTTTGGGGACTTTCTTTACTTATGCCTTAGGCTGGCCATGGGGTGACATATTTTAAGCAGCACATGAATCTGTTTGAAGCAGGAAAAAATGTGTAGGGATCCCAGTTAGACTGGTGAAGAGTGGATTGAGATGGACAGACAACTGGGGCAGAAAATCTCCAAAACTACAGTTTATATTGGGAGGGTTTAGTCTGCACTGGTCAATCTGGCATGAAGATCTAAAGAAAGAACGGTGGCGAACCAGGGACAGCGTTCCAGATTGCTAAAGCTCATCGGTGCATATGAAGAGCAAAGAGCAAATTACCCATGCTGGTCATGATGTTATGCCTGATCAGAATTATATGAGTCAAATGGAAAAATATCTCCATTTGAAAACAGTTCATGAAAATTGAATATCTCAATCAAGTGTTATTCTTTAAAATTAATTTATTTATTTGTTTTAACTTAAATTAAAAATGTGAAAAATGAGTATTTTTTTTATTTAGAGAGACCACTGAAGTTGACAAAACTATCCATTAAATATTTTTAAAATGTGTACTAAGATTTCTACAAAAACATAAAACTTTAAATATGCATTTTTGGCCAAGGGACACAGATGGAGAAAACACATCTCAGGAGCCCCAAAGTATTAATGAACTGTAAACTTCCAGCATAGCGAACAAACAAAATAGATTTAAATTCCTCACAAAATGTTTAAGAACTAAACAAAAAATAAATAAATAAATAAATAAAAGTATTCCATAATGCCAGAGTAAACCACTATACTTCTGTTTGACAACTTGCCGTTTGATTAACGTAGCAATAAAACGATTTGTACAATTTTAACATCCTCTAAAATTCCCTTTCACAGTGCAGAGAACGTTCACTTACCCAAGTGACAAGGGGGCTCAGCATGAACTGATCCACGGACGACAGGAAATCTCCACTTTCCATGGTTTTCCCTAAAACCTGTTTTATCCCAACGGGAAGTCCAAGTCCTCTCTAAATTAAGATTGTTACAGTTTTTAAAATTGACTTTTTTATATATATATATTTTAAAAGCGCTTCATTCGGGCCCGGGGCAGCGTAAAAGTTGTGTTTTTCTGATTTGTCTTCAACATATCCGCATTTAGTCCCGCAACAAACCCCAGACACGGACAGACATCCTCCCTGCTCGTTTGCTGCAAAGGCATCTGCCGTCTGTGTCCTCTTCCTCCTCCTTCCCTTCTCCTCCTCCTCCTCCTCTCCTCCTCCTTCTCGCTGTCACACAGGGAGAGTCAGCCCTGATGTATCAGCGACATTTAAACAAATGAACTGCAACAAAAAGAGGTATGACAAACAAATATACCTTCTTTTTCCAAATACACCTTGTTTTTCAGGCGAAATGCTAATACGGCTAGCAGTCCGTTGCCATGGTCACAACTCGCTTACCGACTCAATCAGTCAAACAGTCAAATCCAAACGGACCGGAACACGTTATTTCTCACCGTTCACTGTGAAGGTGGAAATAAATAAATAAATAAATAATAAATAATTACTGCGCCAAACTTTGGCTGCAACGAGACGTCGTTTCACGAGGCAAAAGCGCCATCTTGTGGCTATAAAAGTAAACCGAGTTCACAATTACGACACCCGTCCATTTACCTTTTCGTTGCGTTTCAGTTAGTTTTTCTTTGAAATATATATTTTTTGCTATAGTAATGTGAAAACCCGTCTGAAACCGCCAAACGTTCATAACCGGTTGTTTACTCTGGAGTAGAAATTTATGCACGCCTTCATTTTGTGAAAAAAAAAAAAACTAACAACAAAATAAACATGTCTCTAATTTATTGTAAAATACCAGCAGCTGTGGTTACCAAAATGTAATTTATATGGTAAAGTTCTTTCTATCACATCTGCTGGTATTTTAGTGTGAATTAGAGACTTTTTTTTCTTATTTTTTACAGTGCAGACCCAACTTCTAACCAGTAAGGTGAAGGAAATCGTTTTCAAAATAACTCACTGGTTTTATCCCACTGAAGTGTTTCCACTGAAATCTAGACAAGGATGTCGATGTAAGCTGCCCTCTGTGTCACCTTAAGAAAGAATATTGAAATATGTTTCAGCACCAGGAAGTTTTGAGGAACTTCGAATCGACTTTTATTTGTCTTGACTCACCTTAATTATCACAAAATATATTCTTCATGCTAATACAAGCAGGGATGCACTTTTGTCAAAAAAGAAAAAGAAGCACTGAAGTGAATACATTCTGTAACAGAAAAATACAGAAAAAAAAGGTATATAAGTCTTTTATGACATATGAGATGAAGTTAAATGAAATATACACATCAGCAGCTTTAAAATTATGATTTTGTTTAATAAGGGAAAACAGATGTGCAAACCAAACTGGCATCATGTGAAAATGTTTGTTTGACCTTAAGGTCATAAACCGATGGCCAGAAGTTTCTGGTTGAGAACAGAATTCATGATTCTTTCACTTACAGCAAGTTGACAATTTTCTGAACTGGAAAAGAAGACACTGACCATTATACCTCATGCTCAAGTCCATGACCTGATGCTCCTGTTGGTTATAATGTGTGTAAACATGTTGATAATCCTGCACCAACTGGGAAAAAAATGACACATTTTCAATCAGATGATTCACATTGCATAAAACACATCCGCCTGTCACATAGATGGACTGAGTAACAGCAATAAGTTATTTACTGTTGAATTAAAACTACTTCATTCTTTAATAATTCAAATAATTTGTAAACTTAATCTACAGGAGAAAAAAGTAAGTAGATTTCACAAACAGCACATATTTTTGCTATGATGTTACTTGCATATACAGTGCAGTTGAGTATTGGTTGCATGGGTCATGCAGTAGTAGATACATGCTCACATCACAGTATATAGTGTATATAGTTGCAGCTGGTGTATTTTGCAGCTGAGTCAAAACCTTATTTTGACTAATAGTTCAGATTAATGATACAAATTCAGATTTAGGTCAGTTAGTGTGATTATACTCTTTCATCTGTGCACAAGTTTGTAAAATCTGCAGTACTCAGGCAAAGACAGTATAAGGATGTAGTAGCACGATTACGTGGTTATAAAGGGTTGTTCCACTCCTTTTCCTCCTTGATTTCCCATTGGCTTTTAGACCATTGCAAGAGTCTATATTTTCCCTGCTGATCCTTGCTTTTTTGTAGGTTCTTGGCATAACGTGACCTCCAGTCTCTCTCGAACGAAGCTTTAATATGCTCTAGGATTGTTGCTCCGGTGTCTTTGGTACTGTCTTTCATTCTGACAACCAGTCCCACTCCTGCATTTTTTGCAAAGTCGCTCCCGACCCAGTCGTGGGTTCCTGTGAACCAAAACAGAGATAAAGTCTTGTAGTTAATAATTATGTTTTTCCAGCTTTTATCAGAAATGTTTATACAGCGGTGCATAACTATTTAACGTATCTGCTGTTATGGAACCTATTTAAACCCTTTGCCTAATACACTTCACCTCAGTTTCAGGCAGTTTAAGATCACCCACTCTGACTTAATATACTTGGCAAACATCAAGAAATCATATTGTGTTTGTTGTGTAAAAAAAAAAGATAAAAGAAAAAAACAGGAAAATCAAAAGGTAGATTGGCAAATATATTCACACCACTAGGACTCTTTCACATTTGTAATGTTATGATCACAAACTGTTATATATTTTATTTGAAATGTATTTGATAACTTAAAATACAGCATGATTTGTTTTTTGTATATTTCTCCTACACATTTTTTACATTGTTTTAAAAAAATACAAACTACAAAACTGGTTCGATCAAAAGATTAGCACACTTCTGATAACTAACTGATGAAGAACTTTCTGAAACTGTATCGTTCAGAGAACAGTAATGTTCTTCCGTTTCAAAATGTGCTGGTGCTATTTGCATAGGGACGTAATTGCATCACAAGTAGCATCCATTAAAAACAGTCCTGACGTTGCATACCGAAGTAGACAGCGTTGTCGGTCACCATGTACTTGTTGTGGTTGAGACCCAGTTGAAAGTCCTCCTTCTGCTCCTTGTGACTGAAAAACCTCTGCGAAGTCATGAAATCCATTCGATTCAGTCTCCGAATGATAAAAAAGATATGAGACTAAGTTACGACGTCTACTGATTCACCTACCACCTCCAGGGAACAGTTGTGAAGCTGCATGCACAGCGTCTTGAGGGAGGTCACAAAGTTAAAGGTGAGGGGGTGAGTTTTCTTCCAGAAGCTTATGAGCAGGCGCACCTTGACTCCTCTGAGCACCACAGCCTCTCTGATCAGCTCATCGATAGGCGACCAATACCTGCAGACAGTTTTTAGACATGAGTTTCACCCATTTCCAGTTGCTGTGCCACAGAAGCAAACCCAAACTAGATTCATAAGTATTGCCAAAAAAAATCTAAATGTCAAAGGTTTTCCACATTCACACACCTTGTGACTGAAGTGCCTCTGAAACTCCTTTTGACCAGAGGAAGATAATCGGTCACAGAAATGAAGATAAACGTCTTTGCGCTCTGGATGACTTGATGGATAGCGTCTAAATCTCTTGTACGATCTTTGGGACAGAAAGGTTCAGGGGAGGTCTGCAGAAAGGATGTAGCACTTAGAAAGGGCATCTGCTTAAATTTCTAAACCCCACCCCCCAACAAAGTACAAGAACTACCAGATCACAAAGGATGTTTATTTTATTAATTAAAATTTATGTGATAGTTGTCCAAATAGTTCCTTCTTTGTTTTCTCCAAAATTAGCGGCAGAGAAAACAAAGAAAACAATGATGCCCCTTCGATAGCCATAGATCATCATAAGAGGAAGCGGGGCCAAGGAGGCGTTTGAAGCATCCAGAGGCCTGTGACGGCATGGCTTCATCTGCTTCTATAGGATGATAAATGTGCTAAACACGACCAGTAAGCGTATTGTAGCTTGGAGGGTAGCAAGATCTATTGCCATCAAACTAGGCTATGGCACTGAAAGAGTCAGACTCAAGATGCTGCTCAGTGTGACGCTGACATGATTAATCATTCCATGTGTGCATGTGTTGTTAGTTTGTAATGAATGTTTCTATAAAGCGAGTCAAACATGAGATGCTTGCAAACATCTCACGCAGAACAACAGTAAAAAGTTTACTACACAAATTTAGCACTGAATTATAGCGCATCTGGTGATAAAATTTAACGGCACTGCAAAGGAAGAACTGCAAAATGTATTTTCTAGAAAACATGACCTGGGTAGCATCCCTATCCTAGTCAACCTCAATCTTCTCTGATTGCTCAGTCCCTGTGCATTAAACTACTTTTCTCTTCATGTTGAATGAGTCGTGCAAAATGTTTTATAAGGCTGTAACGTGATAGTGCATTTGCATCATTATTATTCGTGCACCAGGTTATTTTTTTCTCTTTTACGAGGGAATTTGTGAAATGTTTTGGACTGATGGCTCATGTTTCTGTTGTGAAACTAATTCTGTCGTGTCCTAATCTTTTGTGAAAGCAACTACAGTGACAGTGCTTGAGTTATATCAGAAAATGTCTAAGGATAAGTGAATAGTATATTGTAACTTATTGTTTGCAAACATACCATAAAATACCATATTACATCTCAATCATATTACATTATATCACATGGTGTTGCATTGTATCTTACAAAATTGTTTCACATAGTATTGCATTGACTCATTAATTTTGCATCACACTGTATGACTATGCATAATAAGAATAACCCATTTGCATAATTCGTCATGGCATGCTGTTCTTCGTGATATTGTATTGTTTGTATTTTATTGTAGGGTATGGCATTGTACATATTGTATCAAATCTCTCATTGCACCACATTGTAATGCACTGTACCGTATCGTATTAAAGAGTGCTGTACTGCAGTGCATGGCAGATCACGTCACACTATATTGTATTCTATTTTTGGGGGGTGTTTCACATCATATCCCACAGTATTACCTTTACTAGATTTTAATGTGTTGAATTATATCTCAACACACTGAATGTGCTCTTTTTTTATCCTAATGTATTGTATTCCACCATATAATGTTGTTTCTTATCGTATCAAATAGTATCTACTGTCTGGTATCGCTTCCTATAGTACCCCATAAATATCGTATTTCATTGAATCACATCACATCATTGTCTTCATTGTATTATTTTGCATAGTATTGTGTGATAGTGTGCCATATCTTATGGTTTTGCTATCGATTTAACTCGGGAGGTCTGTAGAAAGGATGTATGGTATGGCATTGGCAGTACAATGTTCGACAACAGCTACACAAGAAAAATACCGAAAATATAACTTTCTCAGGACCTCAGCGTGCAATACAGCTTCTGATCGTAAATAATGCGTTCCTTACAGACAAGTAAGCGGTAGCCGGTGTGCTATTGAGCTGCAGCTCCAGGGCCTCGTGTTTCCCGTAGAGGGCCGTAACTCTCTTCGACCAGATGGAGGGGATATAGTCCCTGTCATGAAGCTGCCAGTAAAATGAAAAAACTCTGTGGAGGTCCAGAGCGAGACAGCTGCAGTTATACACCACCACTCCAAGTTCTTTCCTCTGTGGGGAGTCAGAGGAGAAAAAAAAGCAGAGAGAAAACATGATGCAGCAGAAAAATTGGCGTCTGTAGTGAGCACACTTTCTGAGACGACTGCATATCTTGACCGTCAAGATAGAGCCAGACTTTAACTGCACTAACTGAGAAGTTTTCTGTCTGCTGTTGTTGTTGTCGAGGAGTTTGGCTCGCTTGTCCGCACAACTTTGCTTCGTTACATTCAGGTCTGCAGATGTTTGTTTCTGCACTGTCTTTTTTTCTGAGCTGTCACAGCATTCGTCAGGTTCAGATGTGGACATTGACTGGATTTTGTTTTCCTTCTTCTGTTTCTACTTAAATTCTCCCGTACACCAAATGGATATTCTCTAACATATGTATCTTTTTTCCTCTCCTTTGTCTCATTTGGCTTCGGTTGTAGCCCCTAACACTGCTGAGACATCAAAACAGCTACATAATGACTTTAGTGTAACAGTTCCAACTTCATTAACATTTAATGGTTTGCCCTCTACAATGAATTAAACAATAAATAAAAAGAGGAACACTACTTTTCTTTGGGCGCCCTTGAGGCCTGTTAAGATGCAGGTATGGTGATATAATTTTGTGTGTGGCTGAAATTGACTGCAGAGCCGTGGGAGCTTGACAACTCAAAGGCCACAACAATGCAAGCCCAGCTCATAATGGTTGTTACCTTGGACAGTGACCTCCAGTCCATTTCAGCGCTCCCGATGTAAATGTGCGTCCGATCCACGATCCAGAATGAGGAGTGGAGGCCTCCTTTGGTGAGAGCTGTCATATTGACATAACGAACCTGGGCGTCTACAAACAGCAGAGACAAGTTTTATTAGAAAAGGTCTGAGATAATAAGTAGAGAACAGTGGAAATATGCCAACTGGCCTCGTGTTGTCTGAGATATGAGAGAAGGCAGCAGTGCTGACAAAGTGATTTACAGAAAACTTTTAATGGATCTGCCAATCTGAAGGCTGATTCCTACAATAACTTGCTAAAGTATTCATACCCATTACCTTTTGCCACCACAAAGTGGCCAGAAAGTTAAACCTTTTTTCTTTAAAAAATAAAATAAAACTCTAAATGTGTGATGCGCATTTGTATTTTGTGTAGCCACTTGTCACAGATCACCTTATCTCGAGAGTGAAGTTGTTGCCCAATCCTCTTAAAGGTGCAGTATGTACCTAGTATAAAGAAAAGGTTTTTGTTTTGACATATTTGTTGAAACGCTCACTATGTTGTGATAGTATAACATGAGAAATAATCTGAAAAAATTCAGCTCTTCTGCCATTTCCCAATGCTCCTAACATCATTTCCAGAAATACAACGCTCAGTCACAAACAACCAATCAGAGCCAAGAGGAGGGTCTTACTGCGTCTAATGTTTTTTATTCCAGGATTGTCTTCTAATTTTCTGTGTCCATTTCCTCATCATGGCCTTGATGAGGAAATGGCCTTGGTTGTTTGTTTGGTTACTGACATTTCCTTATGAACCTCTCAGACCTTCTCAGAGGAATTGATTTCATATGGACCGCTCACATATGGCTTATGAAAAGTAACTGGTTGCACTGAGTTTTCTTCAGAGCCATCAGTTAAATCTACTAAATACAAATGTGCACCAAACATTTAAGAGTTTTATTCTAAAAATGTGTAAACCTATGCATTATTCTGTAAAACATTCACTGAGATCTGTGTTTGCAATGTGACAACGTGAGTAAAATTTAAAAGCCTGCGCTTTAATTCCAAGGCAGTGTTGCGTGAACCTCAGTTTTCTTCTTGACTAACTAGTGCAGATGGTTCCAACTAGTTCCACAAAGTCTCTCTGGCACAGCAGGATCTTGCTTAAAAAGTAGAAAATGCCCTCAGGTTGGCAGGGTAAAGACGTATAAATCGTAGTCGTCATTTTTCATAGGAGTTTAAGAAATAGCAATTATATGGTTGAAATGAGACAGGCACTCACTGTGAGCTGCCAAGGCTTTCAGCTCGGAAGAGTTTGTCAGACTACTGGCAATCTTCAGCTTAACCCCACGAGATTTCAGCCTGAGCAGTCTCTGGAACAGAAGCTGACCCTGAGGAAGAGAGAGACGTTCTGTCCTGCTCTAGTCCAGGATTTCAGCAGCGTTTCTGTCTCTCCAAAGGGCAACACTTACATTTCAGCAGCTCTGACCTCATTAAAAAGATGACACGGGCGTTTAATTAAAAATAATTGCGTCTGCTCAGTTAGGACACTTAAAAATGACTGTTTTGTTTAGTTTTGTGCAGAGCGACGCGTACCTGTGCTGCAGTGTCGGACGCTGGCTCCAGATCCCAAGCATTTAAATCCCAGACAGACGACACCACCTCCACCGAGAGCTTTGCTTGTTCTAGTAGTGACTGAAAGCCGACAGAAAGAGGGATGTGATGCCTGCCGTCCACGTGGAGAGAGAGGTCGTCTGGGATGTTCTCCACGAGCACGATCCTAAAAGAAACAATTTATTTTGTCCTTTTGCAGTTCCACTGAGATCTCTGATGGGATTTTAAAAAAAAAAAAATCTTATCAGAAGTAGCTTTACATGATTTTTCTTCTCACTAAGAACTGTGCCCTGAAGATAAAAGCACTGCTGAGCTGAGAAGTGTAGATTTTCACTACAGGACTTTGCAAAATACTTGAAACTTTGAAAAGCACTCACTAATGATAAAAATTAAATGAACAAGTTCAATTTTAGTGTATCACAGGAGTAACCAGCTTATCAAATTGCATTGCAGTAAACAGCAGTGGATAAGTCGACATCAATTATGGAGCATTCGCGTTGCGTCTCGTTGTGAAGCTGTTCGACCTTTTGCCGTTCCTCTCCGAAAAGCCCAAAATGTTTTTTAATGTTAATTTTGATGAGTATGTCTTGCAGTGAAAAAATTATTTCAGACCATTTTGTAAGACAAATGAAAAAGGATATTAAATATTCAAATGCAAAAGTACTAAAAAAATATGTCCATTTAGTAAGTGGTACACATACTCAACATTTAGTCTGTTTTTTGCATGGATTATTGTTAATGCATTCTCTATGAGGTCCAGGTCAAGGCTGTTTTTGTTCCCCAGTCTAGCACAGAGAAACTACAGTGATTGAGCCAGGTATAAGTACTGGACCTTGCGTCCTACAGCAGCAGTGAATTAACTCTGTCACAAGGGGTGAGACAGATGTAGCCCATTCAAACACTTGAATCCTGTCAGGTCTCCAGTTAACCCTGTCGCTTGTCCTTATGCCACACGTTTTCCTTCCACCCAGCTTTCCATCTTGTTTTTTTTTTTTTACAAATGAAATTACACTTTCGAACTTTGTCTGCGGGACGACCCTGTTTGCAGAACTTCTCACCTGCAGTCTCTGCTGCAGTTTTCCTCTGTGATCCCATCCTCGCTGTCCCCCCAGATGTCCACGGAGGAGAAGATGAGCACCATCAGCACAGCAGAGCAGCAGAAGAGGGCCAGGGTGGCGATGCACTTCTGCTGGGTCTGGAAGACAAGTTAAGGACAAACTAAAGTCTAGAGGGGCGGGGGAGGTTGCACCTAGTGAAAACGATCAGCCTGTGTATGCTAATGTCTTCAGTCAATGTAATTGATTAGAACTTAGGAGTCCTGATCGATGGGACTACTATGCGACAGTTAGAAGCCGTATATGTCCAGAAACAGTGCCGAGTCCAGAGCGCTCCAGGTTAGTCCCACCAGATAAAAAGACCCCAAAACACCTCATTTTTATTTATAAGACCATGCTTGGGCTGTTGCCCCACATCAGGGATCTAATATTGATTCATATTCATTGCATTCATGTGATAATTTCTTGCTCTCTGCCCCATTTCCCTGCACAGAATTGGGGGAAAAGGAACCTTTTTCTGGCTACATGGAGCCTCCTGCAAAAAGACTTTTACGCTCATGCTTACAGAACTGGAGATGACTTCTTTAACTTGTGACTGTCTTAAATAATTAATTGTATGGCATTTTAATTGTGTAGCTTGTAATTGTTGTATAACCTTAGTTGTCTCTTGGCCAGGACTCCCTTGAAAAAATGTTTTTTTTTTTTAAACCTAAGTGGGACTTTCCTAATTTTAAGAAGAAGGTAAAATACAAACAAAACAAAAACTAGTTGAGTTGAACTCTCTGGAGCTGCGGCAGTCATAAAGAATATATTGGAAAACTCTTCCTCCTGCTTTATTGTCCACCAACACAACCTCAGGTGAAGAGAAACTTATGAACTCCATCCCAGGATGGACAGAGACTGCACTGTGTTTTATTTATTTCTCTTTTTCTTTTTCTGAAAAGCAATATATCAGCGGCTGTACTTGTGTGCATAAACATGTCTGTGCGGAATATTGCACACGGCTGCTGCAATATGTTTGGAATGACATTTGGGGTTGTCAGAGGTTATAACGCCACAGCCCCTGAATCCTGAATCTCTCAGTGAGGTAACTCTGTTTTGCTTATGGTTGCAGGATTTTTCTCCCCCACTTCCATCTCATTCCCTCCGTTTGGCTCTGTTGGTTTGGGGCGCTGTCAAAGACCCATTACTTATTCTCTTTTGACCGTTTGTTTCAGTCCAGTCAATTTCATCTCACTGATGCACTCGGCTGCGCGCGCACCTCCGGAGGCAACAGCTTTCATCAAGACAAAAGTAATAAACATCATTCGGCAGCCTGCCGTGGAGATGCGGGATGTTTCTGTCTCCGGGAACGGGGCTCGGCATTTTGGAGCTCTTCCTTTCATTTAACCGCGTCAAGGACCAGAAGTGACAACGTGGATGTCTGTGTGGCCGCGAAGGAAATGAAGCGTCAGGAATCAGAAATAGTCTGACAGGTAGAAAAAGGCCAGTAACTCACACAGTCTGCTCATAAGTCACCCACCACCAAAATAACACAGCAGCTGATTTACAGTAGCCAGTAAAAACCGTCTGACAAGGCTGGAAACTGGCAGAGTTTTATACAGCTGCTGCTTGTTGATTGAAGATGGATTAACTCACAGGATGTTTTGATAAGAAAAAACTCCGGTATGGAAAATGCATGACAATATTGAGTGCAGAACAGTATAAAAACGTATTAAATATAAGTAAACCACATTATTGTAGTATTAATATAAATATATTTGTCATTTTTTTCCATCCTTTTTTTTTGGGTATTTATTTATGAATTTACTCATTTTCACTTATTTATTTACTGCCATGAAAAACATGACCACAAAGGCAGGAGAAACTTTTACAATGTGAGGAAATGTAAAAGATTTCCTCACATTCTTCAGATTAATGCTAAGAATCCTTCTTTTAAACAAAGAACAGACTGACAAAGGAAGACAAGTATTTCCTTCACAACCCAATTTCTGCAATTCAAAACAGAGTTAAATAAAATACAAAATTTAAGAAATAAATTCTACAGAAACCTACACTTTTTTATACCACGTCGCTTTGGTTTGACGTCTTTAGTTTTGAAGGGAAAAAAAATTAAATCTACGTACAAAGTGAGACAAACTGTGGTGTAGAGAGCTGTGAGCATCACCTTGATGGGCTCCTGTGGGGCGGGTCCTGCCATGAGAGCAACACTACTCCTTCAAACTTCTGCAACGGATGTGAACCAGCAACTCAGTCCCACATGTCTGTGCGGCTCTTCGTCTTCATTCCTCCCATCCACCTCACATCTTCACTCTTTGACTGCCTCGTCTCCATCTCTCTGCTTCTTTGCCGACCAGAAAGGGCGTGTGTGCGTGTGTGTGTGTGTTCCTCAGCTCTCGGTTCTTCACACATCCTCAAACCGTTCGTCCAGGCTCTCTGTGTTTCTGCTACTCGCTGGAGGAGGAGAGAGAGGAAGATGGAGGGCCAACCCCACCCCACCCTCGCTCTAACGACCGATGCAGCGCTCCTTCACCTCCTCCCTCCTCTTCTTTCTTCTGGATCTCCTCATTATCTCTCCTGTGTGTGTAAAACTTGTGACAGAGACCATTTGGCTCGGGCAGGACATAATATTCTTGAAGGCTCTGAAACTGTTCTGGACGCTCATTATGGTGCCTGCACATTTTCCCCACAGAGCTGCTCACGAGAAAACAATTAGTGGCTTCTGTGAAGCTTCATCTCATGGCACATCTGAGTCAGCACTACAGTATATGGTCTAACCCGATCACCACTGAGCTTAAATTATTGTGCTTTCTCAGTTCACCATTTCGCTGCACTTGCTTACATTTCACTTCTGCTGCTCCAGTTTCAATGGGCTGCCTCTTTCCCGTGGCACAAAAGCACTTCGGCGGGAATCAGATGAAATACGCACACACTTTATTTAACTCGACTCCTTCCTCATGGATGAACACAGCTTTGCCTGATGGCAAAATAACAACATATGCTGCTGACTGCAGGCAATCTGTGATCCTGTTTATCAGCCCAGCACTTCGCACTGAGAAAAGTTGAATGAGTGTAAACGAGGAAGCCCATTTACCAGTAGAGTTGTAGTTACTGGACAGAGAAGAAGATATAATCAGACCCATAATCTTGTGATCTTTGACTCTAACTTGGTAACTTTGGTTCCTTTCATTTCAGTTAATTTATCTATTTTGTGTTTTTAGTTTTTATGACTGTTATTATGAAGTGTCATCCAGTAAATAATGACACTTTTAATGCAAAGTTGCTCTAAAAGTTGCATTGAAAGTCCATTAAAAGTGCCAACTTTGCATTAAAGTGTCATTATATTGAAAATAATGCAAAGTTGGCTCTTTCGATGCAACTTTTAGAGCATCTTTCCATTAAAGGTGTCATTATGTGCTGAATGACGCTTCATGATAACAGTCACAGACATTCATAAAGACTCCTTCATGTTTATGACAGTGTCATGTCAGTCTTTTGCACACTCCATCAAATAAAGTGGTACTAATTAAAAAAGCAGCACATACACTCTAAAAAAAAAAAACAAAAACAAAAAAAAGCCATATAACATTTTATGTTTTTTTTCTTCCTGAATCTAATTCAGTGTTTATTCAGTTACTACAGCTGATTAAGCAGGTAACTTTCAGTCGAGTGAAACAGCTACTTTTGAAAACTGTCTTCATTTTCCACTTTCTGTTGCATCCCACGAGTCACACCAACAGAGAGCAGAGCACAGAAAGCTATTAATTGAGTTTTAATTATAAAGACCCATGGAGCACTTGGTGAGGCTGGAGATAAAGATAAAGTCATGGCAGAGGAAACTGCTGTGTTGAGGACAGGTGCCCTCTGAACGCCACGCTGTTTGCAAGCGGGAGAGGAAGAGAAGGAGTAAAACAAGGGGGTGAAATGGAGGTGTACGAGTGACTCCCAGGTGAGGTGAAGGTCCTAAAGCCTCACAAATGTGGGCGAGCAAACTTCAATTCAAAACTCAGTGAGAGTCATAAAATAAATCCCATCTTCTAAATGCATAATTTCAGTCGAAGCTTGTTAGAGCAGGGTGAACACGCTACTGCATGTCGACACAATCACACAAATTCAAACGCTACTTTATGCACTTGACCGTCATTATCTTCAGCACAAAAAGTTAATTAATACCCCTTATCTTCACAATCTGCGCTGTGAACAGCATTCTGACTTTGCAGAAAAGTGTACAAATCAAACTGCAACGAGCTTTATTAGTGACAAAGAAAAGATTGTTTTTAACAAAACATGGCAAAGGAAGAAGCCAGGAGTAAACGGTACTAGGACTTCTTTTTTTCACTGAATATGAACTTTCGTTACTTGACATATTTGCCCTTTCTGTGCAGTTTTGTGGCATTGTTTTAAAAAATACTTTATTAACAATATGTTAGCATCAAGTCAGGATCTGAAAATAATGCATGAGAAATTATAAGGAGGGGACATAAAACCAAATCTGGCATATATTGTAAATAAATATTTCTGTACTGAGTTCGGCACAGAAGGGAAACATGAATTATAGATGTCTTCTCTTGACCAGCTGCTAGTGAGTCTGAGGTCAGATCCAGAGGTCGGAGAGAAAGTGAGAGAGTGTCTGCAGAACGCTGCAGGGCGGGGATTTTAATTGAGTGTCTGTACTCTACCAAATAGGTTCATGTATCCATTTTTCCCAGTTGGTTAACCTTTGCTCCTCTGACTCTGGCCCAAATACAGCCTCTTGTTTTCATTTCTCTTGAGCTTTTTCAAAAAATGTTTTCATTTCGCAATGGCCACACTTTGTTGTATTTCACTGGGAATTAATTTACTAGAACAACACAAAGTAATGCTTTATGATTATGACGTGTTTTACAGTATGAATCAAGTTTCCTCCCAACATCTTAGGGGAGATTTATAATGCACACCACATTTCAGATTTTATTCGTAAAACCTTTTGAAAGCCGTTTAATATCTTTTATTCAAGAGGTACGAATACTTTTGCAAGGCACTGTATCCACACGCAGTTGAGCGTGTGGATACACCTAAATGCTCTCATTTTAAGTGTAGTAAGGTGCCCTTAAATTAAAATATTGACGCTACTACGGCATCGTGAGGAGGTTAAGTGAAAAAAAGGAAAAAGAAAAAAAATCTAGGGGCAGACCCAAACTGCCCCCATGGGAGCAGGATTATTGGGTTTTCCCCGTTTCTGGTAAAATCAATGAAAGGCAGCTAAAAGCCTCTCTGAGAATTAGGAGAGACGTAGATGAAGAAATAGCTTTCTGCTTTTACTGCATTTAATTGTTGCCAAAATGGTCATTCTTGGTCAGTGAAAAGCAAAGGAAGTTTAAATACAGAAGCAAAAACAAAACAAAAATCTTGAGCTGCTTAACTGATGCTGTCTGTCATATTCTTCTGACTCTTACCTGTCTGAATGATGGAATCTGATCCTAACT
This sequence comes from Poeciliopsis retropinna, assembly GCA_010277075.1. Taxonomy (NCBI): domain Eukaryota; kingdom Metazoa; phylum Chordata; class Actinopteri; order Cyprinodontiformes; family Poeciliidae; genus Poeciliopsis; species Poeciliopsis retropinna. Next base: position 5,846,940 of record VMRM01000013.1, read on the forward strand.
AATGCCACTAAAGTTTTAAACAAATTAATCAAAAATGATTTAATGGGTTGTGTTAATATTTTGAGAGAACTTTGAACTTAACAGAGCTGCCATTTTCCCAAAGGGGGCTGAACAGAGAGCAGCAACATAAAGTGTTTTTGGATGCAAACACCAGATGGAAGCTAAAGGCTTTGTGTTCATCAAGGAAGATAAATAGTCAAAATACCAAAGGAAACATGTAGAAAGCTGGTCAGCAATTATCATGAGGATTTGATTTCTGTAATGCTAAAATCAAAATTTCCACTGATTTTTATAGAACGATATAAATCATTTTCCCTATGCAGTTTCGTAATAAAATTTAAATAATAACTGATGAATTTGTCTTTTGTTTTCTGATACTTGTTTACATTGTTTTATCATCCCATGTCAGACACCTGTCTCGTTTTCAAAGAAAAGCAAATTTCTCCCTGAGTAAAATAGTCTATAACCCAAATCTCCCCAGTGCACGGCTAATCGATGTTTAGCCCTAAATATTCTTCACAGCTGAATGGAGATATTTTCTTTTTCACGATGTTCCTGAATAAAAATGGTCAGCTTTGGATTTAGTTTACTATAAGTGAAAAAGCAATTTGGTGTTTCCACTTGCAAAAAACAAAACAAAACAAAACAAAACAAAACAAAAACAAAACAAGGATTTTATACTTATACACACCAAACATAATTCTTAATTTTAGATTTATTTTTTATCCATTTCCCATTTATAATCAGATTCAAATGCACATTCTGTTTACTTCCTTTCATAAGCTTTAACGTTTTCACAATTTAGGATTGACAATGACCTGCAGATGACCTAAATTCTCCCCACAGATTCTTCACTTATTGCCCAGCATGATTTACTGTCTCCATTTACTTCTGTGTGAATAATGTCAGCTTTTCAATGTCTGCTCCTTTGAAGGACCGCTCTCTGTAGGTGTTTGACCTTCACACCAGAAGCAGGCTCGAACATGTGAGCAGGATATGGGCTTTTTATAACAACACAGCCTCAGACCAATTTGCTGCTGGGAAGCTGACTGGACAAGGTGGCATGGCCAGAGAAGTGGGCCCAAAGCCAGTGAGACTGTGGATTGAGGGTAGTTAAAGGCTCAACTGAAAAAGAAATTTTTCATTTTTGGAGTGGTTGTCAGGGAAACATCAGATTTGCATAACGTCATAAAAGCAAGACTGAAGGAAATTACATCTTGGTGCTTACATTGCTTCTGAGAAATGTGATGAAGAAAGAACAGGTTTTGCTCTGTACTTTAACAAGATTAGTTTTCATTTTTACTTGTCACTTTGCCTTTGTTGCTGCTTCCCTTAAAGGAGAAAAAGGCTTTTTTTTTTCTTCTAAAATTAAAGCACATTCATGTCTCAAACTAGGGAAGATATTAGATGTTTTTTTTCACCATATGAATACACTTTGAAAGCGGAAATGTTGTTATTTGGTTGTTTTAGCTTCTTCTCTACAAAACAACCAAGTTCCACTGCCAACAGTCGGTGGCGGTCACGCCAGGAAATTGTCGACACAAACAGTTTGCCAACTGCAGTCGCTGCATTGTTGCAGCTCTGAATACTAATGAACAAACTGCCAGCCCGCTCAGTCTCTCTTGAGGTCACAGTTCAGGAAGCGTCCCTGGATCTGGAGCCTTTGTGAGCATTGCTGTGTGCAAGAGGATTCAGAGGTCACAACGCTCTCTCTGGTTCCTGTCCTGTGGCCTTGTGCAGGTCACTATCAAACAGAGTCCAGTCTCGTTCTCTGACTCAAGAGATTAATTCAAAGCTGTAAATGCTTTGTGTGATTAATTCAAAGCTGTAAATGCTACCCTAACCCTAAAAGGCAAAGTCGGTTTAACAGTGGATAATTAAGTAACAACACAACAAGACAGTGACACTCTTTGTATAATTGGTAATTGGGAGAAAATATGAGTATAAAGGAGCCATGGGTGTCCTTTTTAGTGTATCTCATTATGTTTGTTTTCCTGTTTCTGCTTTTAATAAGTAATGCCTCGTAATAAATAACAGCATTGAAGCAACCAGATTATGCCTTGCTGTAAAATTAATCACAAATATTCCCTCTTTTAGGATACACAATACTGTTTTTCAATCTGAGATCCAACAACTGCGTTGTGTGCATTAGCCTACTGAAAGAAGTAATGCTATGTACTGCTAACAGTGCCGCAAAAAGTGGATATGCAGTAAATGTGACGGATCGGGGGCGCTGCGGAAGGGGGGCAAAAACGATGGTGGAAAACTTATTCCTACTTGACAATGTGCTGGAGCGTGATTTTTTTTTCTCCCCATCTAAATCCTGTTGTTGTCTGATAACAGCTAGCTACTAATATCAGACGAAAACAAATAAACAGAAGAGGGACAATGTTAACAAAAAGCTTTTCAAAGTGCTTGAATGATGGTAGGTTAGTTATTTCAGTTTCTAAAGAGGAGGTTTGTAAATATTCAGGTTAGTTTCAGTTACTAATAAAATGGCAGATGAATGTTGTCTTGCAACTGTGCAACTGTGTGTTGTAGTTAAATACATAAACACTAATGAGCTGCACTCCTGATTGCTAATGTGCTCAAAGTCCAAGTATTTTGGGGATTTTCTGAAATTTCTTTCAAAATACACACAACGATTTCATTTCTATGAACCATCTATACTGTACACTCGGCTGGGGCCCACAAAGCAATCATCTGCTTCAACAGCTTACAATAATCAGCAAGCAGACGGACTGACAATCGGTCCAGCCCAGCCAGTTGTCACCTCTATGCCTCCGCCTGCCTTCCAACCAATGTCAATGGCTTCATTCCACCAACACCAGTGGGAAAGAAGTAAAAGTATAAATGTTTCAAATCTAAATGGCAAACATGATCCAAAGCAGCCCAGTAAAAGAGGGGGGAACTTGTGAAGAGTGAACCAGTCTACACTCCTGTCCTAGGGTGTTTCTGCATCTTGTATGCGTGTTCTCCCTCTGTGTACACTTCAGTTCTCTCCCTGTACTCCCAGCTCTTCCTACAGCCCAGGAAAATGACCATTTGGTTACTTGGTGTCTGTAAATTGTCTTTAGGTATGAGTGTGTGCAAGATTGTTGGGCATGTATATGTTTGGATGTACCCTAAATACCCTGAAAGTATAAACACCGCAAAAGACGATGGATGGATGGATGGATGGATGGATGGATGGATGGATGCTTCTGAGTCTCCAAAGGAAAACTTCAATCAGGATCAAATTCAAACAGGATGAAGACGATTACTTAGCTTGAATTCAGCCTGGTATTTTTTCTGTTTGCATTACCAGTCAGTCTTTCCCAGGCTTTAAGTCATTTCTGCACAATTTTAATAACTAAGAAAATTCAAGCTTGAAGCTCATTTGAGCTATCTTCACCTCAGACCGCTGATTTATTGATCCAACATAAACCTGTGTGGTTTTAATTTAACGATGGAGTTAACTCACCAAGGCTAATAGTTACAGTCTTTCATTTCTGTTAGAAACTCCCCTGAATCCATCTGATGTGTGCGTCTCTGTGCCCTGTGAGGCATCAGACTGAACACGAATACATTAATAATGAAGGAAGATGTAAGGAAACCCAGCATGGTCCAAGCTAACCCTTTTGCTGTAAAGAATTGAAAATGTGAGGCTGGGACTTGGGTCTACAGATTGTTTCAGTGAATAAAGAAGAAAGTTTTGAATGAGATGTAAATATTCACAGCATGAGGAGGTAATAACAGTAGCTTAATTCTGCTACATAAAAAACCACTCGCATTAAAACCTCATTAGCTGTGAAAATGCTTTAAAAGGTTTTTTTTATGTGCAAAATGGTACATTTGTGTGTTCTGTGCTAATCTTTTATGTGATCAACACAAGTAATTTTTCCTGTTGCTTGATATAAAGGTCTTTGAGATTGATGTTTTTCATTTAAACATGCAGGAAAGGTAAAAAGAAAAAAAGGTAATCAATTCCTGCAGCAGACAATGGAGCTCTGCTGCATGTAAAGGCAATTCACCTTCATGAAGACAGATGAACTGCAGGCATACATACTGAGCAGCATTCCAGTGGAGTCATAGTATGTTAGATTGAATTTCTCAGCATTACATTTACATAAATGAAAAAAAAAAAGTCTACACTATTTTGGTTATCAGGATTAATGTCTGAATTTGTAATTTTTTTTTTTTTTTTTGCATTTAAAGTCAGTTGAAAACACTTTTTTTTTTCTTTTTGACTCTCCAAAAAGCAAAGCATAATTTCAGGACATCTAAGCCACTTGTCAGGCTGCTCACCCGCTCCACTTGGTCTTTATGTCGTAGGAGGATGGTTGCAGAGTAGCCCTGCTGCTGGATGGCGCTGTAGCTGCTGCTTTTCACCTGGGACACGCAGGCCAACAGAGCTGGGGTGGCTTCATCTTGTCCCTCCAGCCGAATATCAGCTGACAGCTCCATTAATGACCTGTGGACTGATGCTGTCTGGTGGGGGGGTGAAGGCACACTCTGATCCACACACAGCAAGACGCTGTCACTTCTGTCCTCCCTTCTGCTCCTTTTTAATCTCTCTTTCAAAAGCTGAATCAGCTGCTTCTGGTCTCTCCGCTGTCTGACGCTCAGTACACGCCTCGCTTGTTTGTAGCCAGAAACACCAGAACATGTTCGCTCTCCGATACTCACAGGGAAGGGTGCGTGTGTGTGTGTGTCTTTGTGTGCAGCTCGTCAATGTAATACAGCTTCCCAGGTGGGAGGAGGGAGACAGTAGGCTCCAGTCTGCTCTTCTACTGGATGAAGGTGCAACAAGAGCTTCTGCCTGATTGCGTTGTAGCAGGACCTGATGGGGAATAATGCAATAGCTCAAAGTGTGAGAAGATGTTCCAACATAATGATATATAGTCACATAATGTGATTTATCTTTTCCAAAGGTTTCCTCCTTACAGAAAACATCACTATGGGGAACCACAGAGAATGCCTGAAGGAGTGAAGCCTCAGCTTAAAGCAGTGGTTCCCAAACATTTTCTTCTGGCCCCCCTGTGGATTATGATAAAATCCCCCCCAAAAAAGAAAAAAACTATCAATTGGGCACACATCGTTCAACCAGTCATAAACCTATACACATATTTTGTTTTCAAACTCTACTGAAGTTTATTTCACACTTCAGGTTGCAACAAAACAAACTACAAACCATCTTTACAGTGAAACACTTTTATGTACCAGGAACTGTTTTTTTTTTTATTAAACGTGATAGCTCAGAAATGTTGTCCAGCTTTCGGTTTGTGAAGTAGATACAATCAGTGCTGTAAGAAAAGAGCGACTGAAGAGATTTACTGCAAATCATGTTGTCAGCCTCTGTTATTTGGTGAGAACTACTTACTCATCCTTGTTCACATTTTCTCTTCTGTCTATAGAACATTACTGTGAAAATATATATGCAGTGAGGCCATTTTTATTCCAGTAACTTCAGAATCAGAATTAGCCTTATTCTCCAAGTTTAGACATAAAAAGAAAGAATTTGACCTCAATGAAGACACTTGAATTGATACTCAAAGTGTGTCCAGGATGTGTGGGGTCTGCATAGCCCTGTAAAAGTCCTGGATGGGGGAAATCCTATCTGTAGACTTGATTGTTAGCTGCAGTTTAGGCCTGTCCTGTTTTGTCTCCGAGCCAAGCCAGACAGAATGAATAATGGCTGTGAAGAATATGACCAGCCGCTTCCCTGGAAGGTCGTTTCACTTGAGTTACTAAACGCAGTACAGTCTCTGCTGACCAGTGTCGAAACTTTTCCATCTGAACCACGCAGACATTCACTTTTTTTCCCCTCTAATAACCGAAGAGGAAAGGTTTCATCAATTAAAAAAAAAGATAGTGAAATATGTAAATGCACAATGAAGGGGTAGCATCATTTATCCTTTTTTTTCAGAGTAAGGATACAGAGGTGCTAAATCATCGGCGACACTTTCAGTTTCACTGAATATCACACAGGGCACAACTGATGGATGCTTTTATCCATATTCATTACGGTTTTATATGTGCAAGCTCATTTTTTAACTTTATAGTTCATAAAGAGCTACAAAAATAGTGACTTCTGCAGCGATATACTCTTTCGAAGCTATTCAGTAAATTAGGATAGTTTTGAAAAGTGAAAATTTATTTTAAGAGCTTTATAACTTAGTCAAACACATTAAATAGAGTACACACAGAGGGATTTTTTACAGCCTTCATTTCTGTCAATTATAATAATTTTCCACTTAATGAAAACATAACATTAAAATTAGACCAACAACAAAAAATGAAACATTGTAATACATAAAGGTAGCCTTAGTGAAAAGTAGGTTTAATACTTACCCTTACCTTTTCACAAGGTTGTCAACTTCCAAAAGGTATTTTTAATTTGACAAATGAGCCTAATTATAACATATATTGTAATTTATTGATATGACTGTAAGCAGTGAGAATAATGGTAACCAATTCTTTCACCTTGTAAATTGGTAGGAATTCAGAGAAACCATTTCCACTCCAATGGACACCTGCAGAGCTGATTGAAGGAGAAGGAAAAAAAACCTTTCATGGATTGAGGAAGTGAAGCCGAATATCTGGAGACATGCAATTAACAGTGGGTTAACTTTGACATGGTGACCTCTAAAATCCTATTTGTTCTGTAGAAAGTGTGAGAAACGAACCGCAGTAAGAGGAACAGCTGAGTGTGAGACGTTAGAAATCAAGAGGGATTCTGGGAGGGGAAGGAGGATAAAGGAAACTAAACAGTGACACAGTTTTCTTATTGGCTTATTGTAGATCTGATCTAATAATTTATTATCTTCTGCATAATTTGAAATGAACTCATAAATTGATTTTTCTTATGCAGAATAAAAGGCACAAACTCTTTGGGGTTTTATTCTTAACTCTTGATATCCAAATGTATGAATTATAAAATGATAGAATTTTTTTAACCTTTTGTTAAAAAAAAGTTTTTTTTTGTTGGGAACATAGATTGTTTTTGGTAATTTTGCTCATAAACTTTCCATACATTATCAATGCATGTTGTTTTTTTATAGTCTGACTCTCACTGCAAAATCAATATTGAAGTAAATCCCTGCTCACCAAAATAATGTAACAACGCTTATGGCTGTTTTAATCATTCTCTGTTAATAATAGAATCAGAATTGCAGAGAAAATGTGACTTAAAGCTATATTTCTTGTGAAATGGCTCTGACTGGGTGAGGGCACAACTTAATTGAGAATATATATTTCTTATATGTCATTCATGATAAATTCTGTTTCTCTATTTATGTTAGGATAAATATCTAATTGAAGCAGGAATCACAACCTGAAATATGCATTGGGATGCCAAATTGCTAACAATAAACATATTCACTGGGATGTTGTTGGGCAGCTACAATTAAAAACCGCTGTAGTGCATCCTTTAAGCTAATGTTTATTACAATTTAAAGCTGTTTTAAAGCAGCAACAGCATTTCTTTTAATATGTTAAGCCTGCATAGTGCTACAGACTGAATGGTGAAATTAAAGTAAATTAAACTCCATCTTTCTCAATTTGCGCAACACCAAACCACGGAGTTATACAACGATTAATAAACTACAGATGGGGCTTTTTGGTTTTCACTCAAATTAAATGTTTTTCTCTTACTTTTGTTAGAGGTTTTTGCTGTGCTAAAAAATATGTTTTTAAAGCTTTGGCTATGCACTGTACAGGTCTAAAGTATCAAAACTCCAATCACAGAGTAACTAAAAAGGACCTACCCAAGAGCAATGTAACACAACTTCAAAAACCAGTACAAATCTGCAGCATTTAGATTTAAACCATCCCAATTTCAAAAGTTGGCATACCTTTGATCGGTATAAGTTGGTCAAAAGTTCGCATAGAAAATCCAAATCTGCAATTTATAAAGCAGCTTTAGTCATTTGCAAATAATTCTCCAAAAGTAGTTTTTTTTATCCACTTACATAATAGCAAAGATAGTCCACAAACAGATCATGAGGATCATGCATTTTATTGTAAATGAGACAAACGATACATGTATTGCAAGGTCAACATCTAACCCAACCAGATTACAAAATAAAGTCATACAAACATAAAAAAAAAGTAAAAGAAACATCATCAAATGCTTCAACAAACTTGCAGAATGATAGAGAAAGCGTGCTGAGCACAAAGTAATTTGTCTCTATTAAAACTGTTTTGGCTAAAGGTTTTTTTGTTTTTTTTAAGTAGATCTTTTTAGGGTACATTCAAGTGTAAACATTGGTATGAGGCAAGACATTGGAAAGCCTACGGTCATTACACGGTCACCTGTTTGGTTGCATTATAAATAGTAAAATGCAGCTGCAGGACTCAGAGGTAGTCCCTGTCTATGCTGGTTCTAACACAACATTTTGTTTGCGGTCCGTTTGTGGAACCTCTCATGTCCTGGTAGCTGGTTTTAAACCCTGCTTTTGGTGAAAGACATAAACATGATAAATGTGTGTCATTTAGGAACGTCATGTCCTGGTCCCGCAAAGATTAATAAGACGATACAAGTTTATCAGCATTTCAAGCCTCCTAAGGAACAAACTACACCTCCCCTTTATTTCCTACTATCTCCACTGATTTCCAGGGCACTTGTGACAAAATCTGCTTGCAAGAGAAAAGTCCACCCCACGAGCTACATTTGCCCTCATATTGTCTAATTACAACCAGTCTCTGTTCTGATGCACTGAATTTCAAACACATTTAACACGAGGAGAGGACATTAAGAAAAAAAGTAAATAAAGATACCCTGCAAGGCCATTTTATTTCCTAAGGAGAAGTCATACTGGAGATTTGAGATTGGAAAGTCAATACAGAGAAAGACTGATATACAGGAGAGACATGGAAAAGTACTTTATATTTATTTAAATAAATAACTATGGCAGCAAAAAAGAACACTTAATCAGATTTGCTTTGTTTCTGCTCTGATACAATTGGATTTCTTGAAAGGGCAAATATCACATTGTGGATCCGTAAAACCTCCAAATATTGAAACAATTAAAAATAATCAAATTAGTCTTTTCATTTTCTATCAAATCAGTTTGTTGTTGACAGCAAAACAAAGCCTATGTAGTCACAAAACAGAAAATTAGTATCTTATATGTATGATGACTTGTAACCTGGACACTAAGTTTCTGACAGTAGATTGGAAACGTCCTGTTGTACAGAAATGTGTGAGAGTTCTTATCAAAAAAGAAAAATGTTAATATAAAGTAAGTAATAAAGCTCCAGCAGGGAGTCAGCAGCCAGACCAGTGAGGTCACTTGAGCTGTTTGTGAGCATAAAGTTGATTAGGCATGACTAGACTGTCTTTTGGTGTTTTTCGTTTTTATTTGTGGTTTCTCACTACTAAACATCGACTCATGTTCATAGATTGAATTACATTACACTAGTTGTTGGACCGAACCAATTAGCTTAACGTCAAAAGTAAAAACAGAATACTTCCAAAATGTGTATAAATATTTTATGGAATCAGAGAAATTAAGTATGAATTGACAGGAAGCTGTATGTTTGTAAAAGCAAAAAATAAATAAAATCGGGATATCTGACCTATAAATTAGGATTCTGTCTGTTTTACTATTATGGGACTTTGTAATGGTGGCTTGAGGTCAGTATTACCTCATTTAAAAACCAAGACAAACTCAGTTTTAACACTCCGTCAGTTTGCTTTTTTCTCATATTTTTTAAGTATTTTGGACAAAAATAGCCTGCAACACAGACACATGGCTCATTGTAAATATTCCAGTCTTTTCTTAACTGCATTTCCTTTAACACACTGAAGATCCAAAATGATACATTTGACAACACAGTCAACAAACTTTACCTTGACAAAAGCTTCACTCACCTTCTTATATCTTCAGAAAGAAAAAAGCCATAAAAATAACTAAACCCCACACCAATGTCTTTTCCAAGGATGTCCTGTCGGTTTTTATATAAAAAGAATAATTGGATGTGATTTTCTTTGTCAGTTTTAGGATCTAACACTCTTGTCTTGCTTCGACTCTTCTGTACGCTCCGAGGATCCACAGGGCTCGCCAGAAAATTTTTCACACCTGGGTGCTGACAGTGCGCCGGATGTCTTTGTCTCTGTTCTGGAACGCAACGCCGGGGCCCCCTGCTGACTCCCAGGACTCATCCTCTGGTCACTTAGAGGACTTGTCAGACCCATGCTGGACAGGGCATCCAGAGTGCCATCTGGGTCCACCATCATATCGATAACTGTTCGTTCGGAGCAGAACAACCAAGCAACGTAACTCCGGCATCATTTAGCACCAAATTCACCAGAAACACTATGCATAAAATAATTTTCTCATGGCAGCTTATTTTTGTGAGGAACGGCTATTGTGCCCATACCTGAAAGTTGCTTCTCCACACTCTTCAGGTCTTGAATAATTGTTGAAATCTCCTGGTAAGAACATCATTTAGACAGATGAAGGAGGATTGAGGATGTGATTGATTAAGTAAGGAGCTCAAACACTGAACCAGTCAGCTCAACTAATCTCTTTTTGCTGCAGAAAGAATTGGAGCTGAAGTCTTTATAACGAGTAATGTTTTACAAGCTTTGTGACGGACTTGTGAGTTGGTCCGACATTTCTGTTTTAGGTTCATGTGAGGACACACAGTGAAGACACACTCGGTAAAATTTATCTCCCTGCACCAAAGAAACTTTTAATGGGGCTAAACTTGAAACTATTTTCTCCATATTTTTTGGTGATCTGTTATCTGAAATAAGTAGTGAATGCAAGTACAACTAAGCAATCACAGGTCTTTACAGGTCTTTTTTTGAATATCAATGCATTGTATTGAGATTGTGGTGGATGCGAAAGAAACACCGCTGATGCCTCTTTTTTCTTTTTGACTCCACTAGATGGGTGTCATTTATTCTGGAGCACCAAATTTAACTATAACTGTATGAACGTCCAAACACACAGACAGAAACAAACAAGAAAAACGTCATAATCTCTTAAAGAAACAGTAACCTTTAACTGAGAAGATGCAAAGAGCATCCTAAAGGATGAATTAAGTCATCACTGCATTAAGAGTCCCTGCAGGATATATCATCATGATGTGGTGAGTAATAACAAAAGAATACATGAGACTAGTGTATATATTTGATAAAGTTCAAAATATCACTGTAATTAATTCTAAAATGGCATTTTAATCTTTCACTACGAAAATGAAAAATTTTGTTGACCCCTTATAGTCTAGTGAAGCTACTTAGTTTTGAACCTGTTTCATTGTGAATAAAGTCAAGGTGGCGTATAAGTGCTTTAATGCCATCTAGTGTTTGGAGTGTGAACTATGTAATGTTCATGGTAGCAGACGTGTGCAATGTGAAGACGACATGCAATCTGACTGACAAACTCGGGAAATCGTCTTAACCTTGAGCTATATAATAAAAACTAGATATGTAGACTCGCTAATGATTTCTAGAACTGTTACATCAGAATAGACAACATGGGACCAAAATTCAAATTTTGGATTTGATGCTGTTTAGTGACATCAGGCAACTAAGGAAAGGAAATGAGTAATCATATTAATAAGCAATTGGTGGAATTTAGATTTAGATATTTTGACTATGCAACTTTGAGTAAATGATTATTTTAGATTACAAAAAAAAATAAAAAAATCTATTACTCTACATAAATATACACTAACAAAAATATTTTTTTAACCTGAAACAGTATTTAGCAGCATTTGAAACACTACAGGGTAAAAAACAAGGTTTTTAAAAATAGAACATTGGTCAGCCAACAAATTTAATTTGTACACTGAATTATATTGTTAAAAAAGGGCCATGCATGGGACTGTGCATCAAATGGATTTTGTGTAATCACCTGTATATAAAGCAATGTAACAATGAAAAAGCAATAGTTGTAGAAAGAAATATATTTTGGCTATGATTCAAAGTCTTGCTTGAGAACTTGCATTATCAATAAAATAATAAACATAGCTGGATTGAACAGTCTGTTTCACTTCTTAAGTGCTTATTGGCTCGAATTAGCATCATGCCTAAATTCATACGGATGATAGGTGCAAAGTTCAAATAACCTCAAAATAATTTAACATCTGACAGACAGCAAAAAGCCTACTTAAAAATCAAGCAGTATAATCAGGAGGAATAACTGTGAGAATGTCAGAAATATTCATCACCTTGTTGGAGCTCTTGAGAACTAAGGAGTCGTGCTCTGCTTGCAGTTTAGTCTCAATCTCATCCCATTTTCTTTCCTTATCCTTGAAAAGAATCCTGGAGGCCGAGTTCAGATAAAAATAGATAAAAGCACAATAGAAGAAAAATGCTTAATATAGCTGTTGTTAGAAGTATTAGCTGACAGTTCAGATAATTTCTTTCTGGCAATGTCTGCAGATTGTAAAACCCTAAAACCCTTGAGCTTTCTTCCTAATGAGAAAACGTAGTTCTGTTTGACAGAGAAAATCTCCTTGATTTGCCACTCAGACTTTGCCAATTTGTCCAGCTCTAACAGAAAACACAGAATACATAAACACACAACATCAATTTAGTTCTGTGTTAACAGCCTGTAAGTAAGCGGTCATTTTGCAAGGCTTACCTGACTTTGCAGGTAGTTTTGTCCACAGACTGTCGTATTCTGGTCGAAAGTTGAGTCACAGAAGCAAGCAGCACATTGTCAAGGTACAGCTGATGAATAAAAATGAAAAAGAAAAATTAAATGTTCTAACTGTACTTGTTCGGATAGGAATGATTACAATTTAATTTGATTTAGTTATATTATTCTCTTTACATTTAACTCCAGTTTCTAAGGTCAGAATGAACAAATGAATTGTGGAAACTTGGGGATACATGCAGTATCTTGTATTGGACAAGGGCATGAGCAAGCGACTTTTTATCCAATATGGAACAGATAAAAGTTAATAATAAAGGGAACGCCATGTCAAACACTTATTTTGTCTCCACAGGACAGAATAAACCTTGTGCTCAGCATTCTTGTTTATGTTGCTGTAATGGTGATCGAATGGATGGCATGTTGGCTACTGTTGAAAATCTAACTTATTTTTCAACTTGACAGGGTTTTTTGGTGGATGAATTTAACTTCTTGAAAGACTTTTATGAAAATGGATTTCCACAGCATGTCACGGCCACCACAATGTTTCACAGAGAGATAGTGTGTTAGGTGTAATGAGCAGTGTTTTTTGTTGCACATTGCATATTTGAAAACCATATATCATTTTATATATATATATGTTGTAAATGTTGTAAAATCCTGTTTACAACAACATTTATACAGTTTTGTGCCTGTACCTTCCTAAATTAACTCATTTAGACTGGAGGTAGCAGCAATCAACAACATCGCGGCATCATCAATGATTTAATTTAATTTAGCTTACTCATAATGTGCCAAATTACACGCTGCATCCATTTTATAGCCAGTTTTACAGAATTCAAATCGGTCCAAATTCAATTTAAATTCATCCAATTTATTGCAGTAGAATCAAATTACAAAGTCTCATACAGTCCAATGTGATTCTAATTACAGTCACAGTCAGTGCATCAAATAAAACCAACTGGAAAACCCAAGTTAGTGTACAGAGTTGTTGACTTGGAAGCAATCTGTCCTCCTCAGCAAGTGCAAAATGGCTGTGCAGATGTACAACTAAGTGATGTTCGATAATGAGCCTCAGACTCACATCGTCTCTATTCCAGGTCTGTCGACGGATAGAGCGAGAGCTCTGATTGTTTGAGCTTCGCTGTCGTAGCTCCACGGTTCGGCCCTCGCCTGCCAGAATCCTGCTCTGCTCTGCGGTGGAACCACCCAGATCCAAACCATCATCAAATACTGACTCCTCCAACTAAAGGAAATTAATAATAATAATAATAATAATAATAATAATAGTAATAATAACAATAATAAAGAATTCAAATGTCAGCTCTGTTGTACATTCCTGTAAATAAATATTTGTTTGGTCAGCAGTGTTGGCGCTCATGTAATGTGATGTGTTTATACCAGAGCTCCAGGGTCAGTAGCTGCAGGACTGACTGAGTCGATCTCTCCAGCCACATCATGAATCTCTCGTGCCAGCATTGCTAAATCTTTGGCTAAATCCTGGCTGATCCTGATTAACAAGTAAAAGTAATGACATCATTACATTGCACCTAAAAATATCAACTTCCTTTTTATGCGCTTGTGATAATCATCCCATACCTCATACTCACACATATCATAAACTATGATATGGACTGCACAAATAAAAAGCAGTTGAAAAACATCCCATGCGGCAAAAGAAACAACAGCGTTTTTGGAAGGAAGTAACATCCTCATCCTCATCCTCATTGTTGCATCTAAAAATAGACTTTATATTGCATGCTTGTGAGCTCTTCTCACCCACGCACCTGGCTATTTCTTCACTGTGCGCTGTCCAGTCTCTCATATACTCATCCTGCTCCCTGGAATTCTGCTTCAAGCTGGGCAGCCCTGCAGGGTTGGCTGTTGCTGGAGCTGAACCTCCTAACTGGGCAACTCGGGTCGAAGGGAATGGCCTCGCAGGCCCCTGCTTGGACATGTGGCGATTTGAGCCATACTCATCCTCAGAAGTGGACGCATACTCCACAGGAACACGGCGCCACCGAGTCCCAGCTTAAAAGAAGATACGAAAGAAGCTAAACCTTCAACACACAAAGACTTCAGGTTATGAAGAATATGAAGATAACATCATCTCGGCACGAGTGGGTTGACTGGTTTCAAGGCAAACAAAGGTTTTGAAAAAAAAAAATCTAAACATTTTTGTTGTGCCAGAAAAAACCAGCAAGAAAATTTGGACTTCAAAAATGTCTGAAAATCAGTGCTGATGTTGCATTTTACAGTAAGTATTAACTGAAACAAACATTTGGATGATAAGGAGCAAAGTGATCGATTGTGAAAGACAACTACACTAAATGACATATTTCCTTTTTGGAAAAGTCAAATGAGCATAAAAACGTTTTTGCAAAATGAAAGAAGTCACTCTGTCATTTTCCATGAACATTTTCTAATGTTTATACAATTCAAAATGGACAATGATATGAAAGAACAATGATGGAAACACATGACACCAAAGAGATTGTTGAATAGATTTCAGTGATAGACAATGGATTCTGGTGAAAGATTTTCCACTTACTTTCAGGTGTAATATGCCCATATGATGATGTTCCTTTAGTTTTATCAGGCAGCTTGGAGGCACTGTTAGCTCTGGCTCTGGGTCCGGATAGCGAAGCCACATTTGAACCTCTCAATCCCTGTCTGAGAGCATAATCTCCTGCTGCACTTCGGCCGCTCAGCCCTCTGCTTTTAGCCACGGTGGCCTCAGAGTCGCTCTGGGCAGACGGAGACCCAACCCTTGGTCTCCTTGGTTGTGCTAGAGCCTCTATTCTAGACATTCCCCTTCTAGCTATCCCTGTCCTGGATGTGGAACTAGCAGTTGATGCCTCAGAAGCCACTGACATCCGGTCCATATCAGCAGGTTCGGTATCTGATGACTCCCCCAGCCGGGCTCGCCTCAACAGGGATGTCCGAGTAGGTCTTGGCTTGGGAACATTACTGGCTTTGTTTGGGGCAGAAGAAGGTGATGGCTGTGTCATCTTGGCCCGACTAGACTTGGTGCTGGCCCCAACTGTTTGGCCTCTAAGGTTCGAACCCCTTGAGTCTTGTGTGGAGACAGGCTGTGAGTCGGAAAGGAGGGAGTTGGAGTTGATGTCATCGTCAGTAAGGTCCAGGGATGTGGAGGGGTGACTTGGTTGTTGAGGGCCAGAGGTTCTGTTCTTCCCCCTCCTGTCCAGAGGCTCTCTGCTCCCAGAAGGGCCCTTGTTAGAGGTGCAGACCATTGTTCTCTCCTTTTGCTGCCCGGCTAGTATCCTGCGTTTCTGAACTACTTTTCTAACGCCATCAGCTTGGCTAACTGTGCTTGTTGTGTCTACATCTGACTCTGGAGACATGGAACCTTCAATAGACTGACTTGGTGGATCACCTTGGTCTGACACAGTGCTCTCCAGAAAAGCTGCCACAGCTTCTGAGTCTTTCTGCATTGAGACACTGTCTATGCCCCCATCCCTACTCTGAGTTTTGGTTCCTGTGTAGGCATCAATACGTGGAATAAGTTCTATGGGTACACTGGAGCTCGGTTTCTCCACAGTGAAACTCTCCTGCCTCAGTAATGGTTTCCCGGTACTCTCTCTAGCCTTCTCCTCATCCTTCTTTCTCCTCCTTGCCTCCTCCATTCTCTTCTGTCCACTGGTCAGTGGACGTGGAGGGACTTTGCTCAGGACACCCGAGTGACTTGATTTACCACCACCACTGTCCTGTGATTTGGCCGGAGAAGATCGACTTGGGCTACCGCTCTGACTGCCCACACCTCCAGTGCCTTGAACACTTTGTTTCTTTCCTCTGGATAGCGTTTCATCTTGATTCTCTTTCTCCTGAGGCTCTGTATCCTGCTTTTCACCCATATCTGTGTTCAGACATCCACCCTGGGTCTTTCTTCCCAGATTAAGTTCTTCGCCAGGTAGCTGTGGTAGGGTTCTCCTCTTACGTTCGGTGTGCACAGAGGCCATGTGGCTGGATCCACTTATTTCTGCTGAAAAATTAGAAAATCTTTTCATGAAATAGCATTAAATCCATCCATTTATCCTTCCATCCGCCAATCAGTCCTTGTTGCTCCCTTCCTTCTATGTCTTTCAATTTTCAATATTTTAAGCTTGAGTTCCACCATTAACAGAACCCATAGGTTTAAACTTCCCATAAGCCATTGCTTCAAACATCTTGGGATTATTATAATCTTTTGTCATCTAAAAACCACTTAGGTAGAAAACTGCTACAGTGAGTTTTCACAGGTTTTTTTCATTGATGCAGCCGAAAAGTTGCAAAGTGTATAAAAATACTTTTTAATAAATATGTTAAATAAATGATGTGTGTGATCTTATGACCTAAACTTAGTACCTCTGTCCTCTGTGACCATGGTGTGACTGTCCCCTCCGGATCCCTCAGGATCTGTCCGAATGTGGCTGGCAGCTAGAGTAGCCCACTGTGACACCCAACGAGGACCACCAACCATCAACTCTTCAGACAAGAACTAAATCATAAGAAAAAAATGAATTACTCGCAGTACTCGTGTATTGCTAAAACAGATTTAGTCTTGGTTAATCATTTTCAGTCAGAAGAATCATTTTCAGTCAGAAGAATGCTTTTGCACCTCTGTCTCCAGACATCCAGGCTTTCCTCTGTCTCTCGAACCAGACCTCTGTGAAGACAACCTCTCTCTTTGATCAATTCCCCCCTTCCTGGACACACGCTGCTCATCCACACCAAATACCTGGAAGACACAAATTAAAAGTAAAATAAAGTAAAAAGATTTTTTGTGATCTGATAGAGAAAAAAGTCCAGAAAAAGTTGGCTAACCTTTACCTTGTCAATCAGTTTCCTAGCCTCTTGCTCTTCATTGGCCCCGTTCTCCAGCTCAATGGTGTAAGTCCCTCTGTCGCTATATTCATCTCTGTGTCCGTAGCACTCTTCACGACCACCATGCTGATGTGGTGCCGAGCCTCGCCGCCTTTCCACCAACCCGCTCTGCCTTTTCGATGTTGAAGACTTGCAACGCCTTGCAGGACTGTCCTCTTCTGCAAACAGGCCTTCTGGTACATTTGCACGACCTTCTTTTATGCCAGCGCTGCCCCAAAGCCCCCATGAGCGCTCCTCCAGCGCAGCAGCCCTGCGCTGCTCCCCAAGAGCATTCTCTGAATCGCTCTGAGTGCCATCCTCGTGTTTACTGCCTGGACACATTAGAACGTATATCAAATGACTGTGTAAAGGAAGAAATTAACCAAATAGCGTAACACCTTTCGTCATGCACCTTTGAGACTCCTGAGATGCACAGGAACATCGCTTTTCACACTCTCGCCGTCATCCTCTGCCACTGTCTCTTTCAGAGCCAATGGCAGCTCATTCTGAGCCAGCCAGTCAGCAACTTTAACCTCGGCTGCCACCATGGCTGTCTGAAGCGGACTCAGGTCTTCTCCAACAGCCCTCTTTGGGCGGGGTCGGGTCTCTGGTCCTACTTTTGCCACCCGATCCTTCACCAACACTTTGCCTGACTCCCCGGGGTCGAACTCGATGGTGAATGAGGCATGGCCATGGATGGGCTCCACAGCAGCAGTGGAAGCATTGGTCTCTTGATCTTGTGGAGGAAGCTCACTGATTTTAGCTGCGATGGGAGCATCCTTTGTTGGAATTTCAAAGTAGCTAGGTTCTTGATTTGAGACTGCTTGAGGCAAAGACTTTGGGATCTCTGCACTTCTCTTGGTGTCTATAACAAGGTGAAAAGATTTGACAATTTAAACTTCATCATCTACTTACTTCTTTTATTACATCTTAGGATTACGAAAATAGCATCGGTCATGTCATATTTCTGAAAAACTGATCGTACCTGTTTCTGCCTTTTCCTTCTTCCTATCAGAGGTTTTTTCCTCAGGTTTTCCAGGGTGCTGATCATCAGTGTCTCCGTCTCCCCACCAGGCAGGCTGCCCATAAAGGGGTGTGCCCCTGTGTAAAACTGCTATGTCTCCTGTTAAAACCAATGAATTGGTTGGTCTTACTGAATGGAGGAGAGATTTAGGAGCGGAGCACGGGGGAGCTTGTAATGTGGAAAAGACTGTTTGAACTGGGTGCACACTTCACAGCTAACCATTTTCCCAAACTGAAAAATGTTAGCGGAACAAAAAAACAAAAAACAAAAAAATCACCTGGCGACTGGAATGAACAGATTTTCATCTTGATCAAGCCTGACCTGATGGAAACTAAAGTATAAAATCCTTTTCCAATCAGTGAATGCATAAGGGTTAAAGTGCGACCATGCTGCAGTAAAAGTGATACTCTTTTGTGTGGAAGGTGTTACTGCAGATCTCGAGATGTAAGAAACTATAGAAATAAACTATAGAAATAGTAAGAAACTATATTAAAGTAAACTGTTTCCTCTATGGAAGTATGCTAACTCTTTATCCACCATCCATTTGTCCATTTGTTCTCACCTTGGGAATGTTTAGTCAACTTGACAAACTGACCCAGATTATTCTGCAGATAAAAAGAAGTCTGGATATATGACAAAAATTGCCACATTTCATTCTTTCAAGCTTGCACTCTCTGTCTTTAATTCGGGCCACCAAAGGAACAAAGCAATTCAGACATTTTTTCAGAGAATTAAATTTATTCTATGCTAGAATAGCAGAAAGGTAAAAGTCTGCAATAAGCTTCAAGAAACTAATGCAACATGTGCAGTTTCTATACAATTAGAAAAATACTGGGAATTGTGTGTTAGTGAAATTCTTCTAACAATTTTTCTACCAATAAATTTTTGTTGCGTTTTCATTTATTGTATCTAATTTATCCGTAAATTAGATATAATTTACGGATAAATAGTGTGTGTTGTGTTGGATTTCAATTATTCCATGGATGTTAAAGCTCACCTACTGTCTTATCCTCGGGTTTGCCGGACTCCGGAGGTTTTGACGCGGCTCCTTCTGAACCTGATGCCGCTGCTGCCTCTGACGGCTTCACCTCACATTTCTCTGCAGCTTTCCTTTGGATCATCTGAAGCTGGCTGCTCAGTTTCTCATGCTGACATTTGAGTTTACAGAGAGAGAGAGAGAGAGAAAAAAGCAACATGGTAATGTCAAGCTAATAAATAAGCTGAATGCAGACTTTTTTCTGTTTGTACTCACTTTTGCATGTTATTTCTAGCTATTTATGCTGGAATTCTGCAAGCTCATTAATTTAAAAACCTTTCTCTGCAGCTACCTGGGCTTGACAAGATGAAACAGCGCTTTCATCGACTGTGAAGCTTTAGTTTGTTTCAGCAGAACTCTTTTATTTCCTTGACCACAAATTTAAAAAAAAAAGTACAAGGCTGTCCTGTTTTGAGCAGACAGATCCATTTGATCTGCAAAGAAGCTTTTATTTTATTTTATTTTTTTCAATGCACAGCATGCTGTCTAACCTTGAGGGCCTCCTCAGGAATGTGCAGCTCTCCTCGAACCACAGTGAACAAGTTGGTATGTGAGGTAGGTTAAGGCAAATGTTGGGTAGGTCCGCTGAGCACTGAGAAACATGCACTGAATAGCCTAATGTATAATGCAGCAGGCGGAGTACACTGAGAGTTCACATCTATTCACAAACAGATAACGTTACACAGCTGACAGTGGTTTGTGTGTGGGAGTCGTTTAATTTGGACTCTTTGCACAGTAGAACTTCTGAAGGATATCATATCCAAACCTCAGTTTGTCATCGGTCTTCAGCGTGACGTAGTCTTGCTCCTGTATTCTGACGTCATTGACGAAAGTCTGCAAAATATAAGGTTAAGACCTGTATAAAAGACCTGCTGTTCACTTGGCAAACCTCTTTGCACCATCTTTCATGCGCAGAGCTCAAAGTAGTTCAGCAGGGCCAAAAAAAAAAAAAATCTTTAGTTGCTACAGATTACGTAGGAAATTGATTTCAGGAAAGTAGTCTAAGGTAGTCTGTATATTAAATAAATAGCATGGAGGGCTTCTGCAGATTTTACCAACTCAAACTTAATGCTTTCTAAGACATTTTAAAGCCATTATGAATAAAACAAATAAAATTAAAGACGTGTAACATGACAAAAATGTGCAGAAGAAAATTGCATATTTTATATTGTAGTACTGATGAGCTTTTTAGCACAGAATGCCAGCCAACTGATGATAAATTTACACTTTCATGAGATAGACACAACAAAAACCTACGTTGTGCTAGGAAGGGTATATTAGTCGCTGGTTGGTGGTAACTTCAACCACCTCAAGTCACAGAATGTAACAAAAATGTCTGCATGTTTCTGAAATGTTTGCTTAATGTCCCATGAGAAAAATAATCTACAAATATTAGATTAAATAGTCCTACCGAGACAAAAAGTCAGACCTGTGACTATTTTATTTCAAGCTTACTTAGATTTTTTTAATGAACTTAAGACTTTTTAAGGCCCTACTTACATTAATTTAAGTATATCTGGTATATCACTGCATGCAGTTAGACTCATGTCTAGCATTACCTATATTTGTTGGAGCCACGCTGAGGTTTCCAAGCTCACAAACACTCACCCCATTTAAGCTGCCCAAGTCTTTCACTTTATGTTCATCTGTGTTTGGTTCGTAGTTGATGACAGCGTGCTGTTTGTCCACGCTGCGAGACTAAATCACACAGAACCTCGTAAGTTGCCGTAATCCATTTTCATTTATCAGAAGATTTGGCAGCATAAGGAAGAGCAACTGGGAATTAAGCTCATATCGTACCTGCAGCATGAGCTCACAATCATCCCTCCCCACGAAGATCATCTCCCGGGGAAGACGATGGCGTGTCCCGCCGCTGCTCACCAAGAACCAGGATGTCAGACTCATCTCTGCCTCAGAAGATCACCTCTAACCTTTACCGCTAGTGCATCATGCTGAAAGTGAGAAGACAAATCACAGCTCACACTTCATTCAACAAAATGATGAGTACTAAGAATGCCAGCTGGGTCAATTACATATGCGGTAGATAAATATGTGGAGGGCCTTGCAAAAATGTTCATAGCGCTTGACATTCCTGTCATACTAAAACCTCATTCTTCAATCTACCTGACTGGGATTTTATATGACAGTCCAATTTAAAGTACTGGATGATTGTGAAGTAGAAGTAACAAGATTGAAGGTCTTCGAAATGTTTTACAAAAAAAGTGAAAAGCATAGCCTGCATTTGTACCCACATTCTTTTACTCACCCTCATAGCTGGGTTAGAGAACACAACTGAACAAAACGCATCATGAAGACCAAACAATACAGCAGACGGGTCAGTCAGGGAGAAAGACGTGGAGAAGAATAAATAGGGGTAGATTATAAATAACTTTTAGCAGGTTTTGAACCTGTCCCAGAGCACACCTCAGTGGATGGAAAACGGAAACCACAAGGTACAACTGCATACCTACCAAGATACGAACATCCACCTACACTTTGGCTGTCCATCTGTCAACAGGGAAACCATGTTGCATAAAACATGTCTGGTGAAGGTGCTCTAAATCTCTGGCCTACATTTAAATACTAATTGTGTCAGAAAATGTAAATTGGGAAACAAGAAACATGGTGGTGGCAATATCATGGTGTGGCAAGGGCAGGGATGATGGGGAGGTGGAATAGTTTGAATAAAAGTGTATTTTGTATCCCCCGCCCCCAAACTTTTTACAAAATAGCTCAAACCTTTTTAGATTGTATATAACTTATTTAGTCTAAACATGCAGAGAAAAATGGTTCCCCAAAGCACTGACTCAGGAAGGCTGAGCACACTGTTTTAGATTTTTTAATAAAAAATATTTATTCTTTCACTGTGTGTTCATAATTTATTTTGTGTTGATCTATCATAACAAATATATTACAGTACAGTTTAAGATTTTGATAAAAGAATGTATACAATATCAAATGTTTCTCTAAGACACTATACAGTAATTAAATGTTCCCTATCTTTGCATGTGGTTTGTGCATCATGTGCACAGCTGCTATGTCTGATATCACTCAAGGACATGGACATGCTCATTACTGCCTATGGTGAGGATAAATAAGTGTAAGACCAACTACAAGCGTGAAAATCTAGGGATGGCTTACAGAATTCCCGGCATCCTTCAAAACTTGCCCAGTGAAGTACTCCTAGGAGCTGCCCTCAGCAAATCCAGAAGTCACACCACTGAAGAAAAAGAGTCAGAAAGAAGCAGAAGAAACGGTGATGGCATTTGATAGATTATGAGGCTGTTATCTAGCAGGACAGAGATAATGATGTGAGCATTCAGATAGCTAATTCTGTCAGATCCACACAGAAGCAAAAGGGAAACAAGTTTCCTCGCAAATGCAAACCCCTGTGTCTGCTCATTGGGATCATATGACTTCCATTCTGGCCCTTTATTACAGCGCGCACACTCTGAAAACTGCTGGGCTATTCATTCAATCCAGAGGCTTAGGTTATGTTGCTGGGACAGAGATTGTGTCGTTTTAACCAAACATTTGGCCCAAAACTGGGTTCTTCACAGAACGTTGTTTGTAAGATCAGAAAAATGTTGTCCAGCGGTCCAAAATCATCTTTTGAAATTAAAAATAAATTCTCCATTTGGAAATCAATGATGATGAGGACATATACACACATGCCTGCATTTTTTTATTGATCTTATCCTAACAATAAGTAGTTAAGCTACATAGTAGGAGTTTTTAAAAAAAATTGAGCTACTGAAATGTATAAACTTTTCAATAATATGACTACTTTATATAGATGCACCTGTGTCCTGGGTTCAACTCACATTAGATTGATGTTCACCCAGCAGTTTTTAGAGGGCTGCACCACCATCAACCCATGGAGAATGCTGACTCATTCTGCATTAACAATATGTACAATCTAAAGATATAATAATTATGCACAGTTATGTCCAATAACTAAGACATCCCCCCGTTGGGAACCTACTCCATGTGGAGGTGTTTCAGTGCCAGTGCCCATACTAATGTCCCAGATTTCCTCATAAGACTACTCATGGTTTCACCCGGTACAGTAGATGACAGCCCCTCTGCCGCGCAAACAGGCGGACACAGATGATGGGATTGAATAGGCCAATGCCAGAGCCTGTAAATTACCCCAGTTTAGGCCGTGACTCGACGCAGCGCTTATACCGAGAGCCGTTCAAAAACAGACACAAGAACATCCAGGTCCAACGATCTACGCCGTAGGAAAATGAGAAAGATGCGGGAATAAACACGGAGTCTAATTACCGACGTGATCATCCGGGGCGTCCACACTCATCCTTGATGTTCCTCCTCCCTTTTAAATCCCAACACGGACCAATTCAAGCGGGTTAACAATGACGAGTCTCACGTTTTTGCTTTTTTTTTTTTTTTTTTTTTTTTCCCAAAAGCTTTCCTCCCGCTGTGCTCTCACGGACCTCCAGCTCTACAAACGGCAAAAAAAAAAAAAAAAAAAAGCCTGTAATGTCTCACCAGCAGCGATGCTCGCGTCACCGCCTATATCCTCACAGCCGAGGAGGCAGCAGAATGACTCAGAAGCAGCAGCGACAATCTGCGGAAGATGAATGTCTCTCACCGTGCTGCTGCCTGATGGACACCCGGCATCCGACCGACAGATTAAATAGGTGGACGGGTGGAAAGGAGGATTATTATGAGCTTGCTGGAGCTGCTCCAGGAAGCCCCGCTACCCAACCCAGCTCCTTCTGCGCTTCTCCGTCTTCGCCTCTCGGTGGCGCTGTGAGCGAGAATCGGGAGAGCAAATGGGATTATATAATATCAGGCCACAGGCTGGAAATCATGAGTGAGGATGATGGTGGACGATGACTCTAGGAAATTCGGATTTATAGAGCAGAGATTATAGAAAACAAATGAACCGAGAAAGAAAGAAAAACAAAAACGATGCAACACATAGCTAATTATTGTCTCTATGAAAGTGTTAATAAATCTTATTGTATCTATCTGACGAAAATATACACAGCTCATTTGAAAATAATAGTAAAACAATCTCAGTTCAAAACACATTTCTTGAACTAGACTCACTGTGGTCTATATTTCTTTAACTATTTTGTCTATTTTGTTTTGCATTCCTTACTCGCTAACCCTAAATATATAGGAGTGGGTTTTTGTTGTTTTCCTTAAACGTAATTCTGACACTGGACGCTAGATGGCGTCAAAGCATTGAGTTGGTCTGAAATAACCTCTGATTCACCAACCGTGACATGCATCAAACACAATATACGTATTTGATGAGAAAACAGCAACATCTACACATTTGATCTGCTTTCTCTGTCCGATAAAATACTTTGAAGTTCCTCAGTAGTTAATAGAATCAATCAAGCAGATTTTTTGTTTCCATAAATACAATCTCTTGAGTTCAGCTTTTGTCGTTCAGTTGAGCGTGTCCAAGTGTTTTAATAAAAGGATAGCTCACCTCTGTTCACACAGGACAAATTTTAAGTGACATATGTAAAACTGGAGATACAGTGTCCAGTGTTGTCAATATAACTGTGTTTGAGTTCTTTAGACTGTATTTAAAGGTTGAATTACACCAGGCGCTCGGTTACATCTCTTTTATAGTTCTGTATTTCTTTTCATTCTGCCTTCCCGTGGACATTCTTGTTCTCTGGAATTCTCTGTCAAGATCCACTTAAATCCATTAAAAATAATATTTAAAAGAATATAAATATCAGATGGCATGCACATTCAGAGGTTAGACTTGGATGCATGGGATCTGTCATATTCACTAGGAATGGTTTTGCTCCACTGCTTGGCATGGTTTGGTGTAAACAGTTAACACTACTGAGGTAAAATGATCCGACCATGCAATCCTGACAATAATCAAATCATTCGTTTGCTAAAACGACTCATGTCTTTTAAATAAGACATAAGTCTTATTTGAAAGTATAAGACTTATGTCTATGAATGTCTCTTATCGTGCAGCTGCCTGATGGACACCCGGCATCCGAGCGACAGCTTAAATAGATTGACGGATGTATAAGGAGAGCTATTATGAGCTGCTCCAGCAAGTTTGCAGTTAAACTTCATTGTAGTTTAACTACAATAAACTACGATGTTATTGTAGTTGTAAAGACAACTACAATAAAGTTGTGTTTATTGTAGAATTTAACGTAAATCTAAATCTAGACACTAGATGGCGCCAGAGTACTGAGCTGCATAGCGCATGCCACATCAAACTCAGTTGAGTGACTTCCTTAATGGCGAGCGTTCACTTATCAAACAGGCCATTGCGTTCACAGAGACATTAAGGAAAGAAACAGGATATAATAAATCACCACAAAGGTCAGGTTGAAACAAGACAACAGAACTGCTGTCAGGACCGAATGGTTTCATTTTTTTTTCACTTATGTATTAAGTGTTTGATCTTTTGTAATGCTTCCCACTATTTATTATTAAACAATGTAATTTTGTGGGAAAGGATGTCTTAATGATAGCACAATAAAGTTTACTTTACGACTTTTCTGTCAGCATTTGTTGAACGTTAGATGAGGAGATGCTCTAACCAGGAATGTCACAATTTATCTTGTTTCTTTACTTCATAAAAATATCATTTTTTAGACATGCAACTTATGTCAAACTCCTTCACAAAGCAATAGCTAATCAATGTGAGGCGACGTCTCAGGTTTTGGAACTTTTTAATAAGTATTTTTGGAATAAAAATAGTTCCTTATTTGCATTCAAAAATATAAAGCCACAATGCAAAGCATATTTCTGTGCAAAGTAATGGTTTTTTCACTCATGATTAAAATAACAATAATATTGCCTATGTTGATATGGAAATATAGTTAATATAGTCATGATGTAACTGTCATAGCTCATTCATATTCATATTATTATTGGCGTTAATGACCACCAGCTAATCAGGAAAAACTTGCACTATATACAATAGTTTTTATTTATTTTTAGGATTTGTACATATTCAGTTTTTATTCTAAATGCTGCTGCATATTCAGCCTACCTTTGCACTATAATAAATTGCTTAGTACTATTGCTCTGTCGTATGCTGCAGATCTAATCTCATTGCCTTCTGAGGTTAGAAGGATTGCAGTGACAATAAATGTACTATTGTTATTCTGCATATTCATTGTATTTATTTAAGCTTGCATTTAGACACATTTAAACATATAACTAAAGCATATCACTAAAGAAATTGCAAGTAGTGGAATCTGAATTAGTAAAAACAAAATAATAATATGACTGAATAAAAACGCATGATTTTTTTGTTAACACAAATAATTTTGTTCGTTTTGCTGGATTGTAAAAAAGAAAGTAAATACATAAAACAAAACAAACAAAAAAATAGCAGAATGATTATTTTAGAGCCCATCTCTCTTTTACATGTTTTGTATATAATACAATAAGGGACTTGATTGAGCCCAATAGAGGAAGCTCACTTGTCACAGCAGGAAGCAAACGAACAGGAATCAAAATAAAGTAGAAAATCTCTATCCAAGCTGATATGCAAAAGAAACAATAGCCTGAACTCACATCAGGTCACATTCTACAAATGTTCTTGTCTAAATATACTTTGATGTTGTTTTAACGTTTTCCTGTTTTGTGAAGAGTCACACTAAGCTCCGTGTTTTGTGTTTAATTTTATTACTAACATGATGATTTTTTTTTCCTTAGTTCTAACAAAACAAGAATCCGGATATATCTTATCAAGAAACCAATAACGCATTCTTGTTTCTTATAATTAACGTTGAGCGCAATCCAATGGTAGTAGAAGAAGCGCATTTCGGTGTTCACGCGTTCTGCTCTGTAATTTACATACACGCTGCATATTCACATGAGCGTAATAGCTGAGTTTGTCCTCCACTACATCCACGCTGCGCAGCCTCCCTGCTCCATGCGTCCTGTAGTAGTCCTTCCCCTCTCCCGTAGCCCAGCCCCCTTGATCTCCTTCGTCCACTGGTATGTTTGGGGTGTCTCTCTCTCTCTGCCTCTCTCTCTCTCTCTGCCTCACTCTCTCTCTCTTTGCCATAGGTAGTCAATAATGAGTGTCCATTGGTTTTTATTAGGCTTGCCCCCCTGCCTCCCTCCCTCCCACAGGCGTGCTTCGCCCAGCCCATGTTTTCTATGTCTCAGTCCGTCCACCTCCTGACGTTCAAGTTCGCAGGAACGTCACGTCCGCACTTGAACTTGCAGCTCAGAGGGGGGTTTCGCCGTATACCCCCATCACTCTCCGTCTCTCTCTCTCTCTGTTTCTCTCTCTCCCTCTTTGGAGGAAAAAGTCATGAAGAGCTCCACACAGCCCGTCGCGCGTTACGCATCCCGCTCCGTCTGACCCGCAGCTCCGCTTCTGCTTTTTTTTTTTTTTTTTTTTGTCCCCCCCTTCTGCCTTCATCCGGATGACAGACGCATCAATGAAGATTTTCTTATTTGGAGTGTACCTCGAAGGGACGGATTTCCCAATGTGAACTCAGCTGAGAAAGCCCCCGCCGAACCGACCATGTCTCGCCGCAAGCAAGGCAAACCCCTGCACTTGAGCAAACGGGAGTTTTCGCGTAAGTGGGAATATTTCGCCTCTCGGTTTTTATTCTAACCCGAGAGGGCTCTATTAGTCGTTCTGTTGTGTTCCCCTAACCCCTGCAAATATAACTTCCTTGGATCGTTTTTATAGCTACACGCACTTTCACTTAGACACAGGTCTCCATAAAAACAACAACAAAAAAGAAAAACATGGAAAAAGTTCTGACTGGAACCTCCGAGCAGAGTTCGTTGTATAACGTGGTCATCAAGGTTTGTTTCGCCATTAAAGGGCATGCATTGGCTTTATGGCCAGAGACCTTTGCCTGCATGTGAAGGCAGCGCAGGCTCCACTCGCGGACATTCGCTCACAACTTCCAGTGCGAAGCTTCCACTGTCACCCAACAACTTCAGCCTAGATTGTGATTTTTTTTTTCTGACCGCAATAAAACACCGAAATGTGTTTGCGGTAGTTTGGACACAAGGAAGTGCAGTGTAAGTGTTTACATACCCACATGCCAACAGCGCGGGGGAACGGTCTGTGCCGTACCGGAAAAAAAAAAAAAAAAAAAAGAAAGAGTTTAGTTTCCTCTTAACAGACGATGTTATTACGCAGCTCTATCGACTAGCATTGGGTTATAAAGTGTGATAAATAACAATGTGTAAAGAAAAATGTCACTTGGGGCTCTGGCTTGTCACAGAAATGCCTTTTTTGCGCGCGAGCGCTGTGCATTGATGTGACTCGCGGATCAGCTTTTACGCGCTGCAACAGATTCGTTTTACGCAGTAAAATAAGTCTTATAGGTATGAATGACAGCAGGGAGGCAAGAGGCCTCTCATCAGCTCGCTCTTTGAGTATCAGTGATGACGAAGACACACACACACACGCACACGCACACCCCCACACACACACGCACGCACCCCGTCACACACACGCAGACACAGGGTCCAAGTTGGTGTCGGCGATCAGGAGAGCTTGGATTTCGTTTGACTTTACTTGGAGCCATTGTTGATGTCCATGCCTCCATAACTTTCCGTCGCAATCAATTATGAGTTGTTCTGCTTAATGCAAAACACACACAGTTGAGTGGTAATTGGAAGAAGGGTGTCGCCAGTTGGGGGCGCACTGTGATTGCGGTCCTATGGTGGCTGGAGGGACAGAGGTAGGTTGGGGGCACGGGGGTCGTCGGGGTAGGAGGGGGCACCAAACATGAACTTCACCTGCTTCATCCATGTCCTACTTAACCTGGAATTTGAGAAGGGTCGTTTTTTGTTGTTGTTGGCAGAGGGGGGTCTGGATCTCATCTTATCATTTCTTAGTTGAATTTTAACATTATTTAGTCATATATTTTTAAAATATTTCTCTTTTTCTATCTGTCACATCATGCCTCCACTAAATTTCCCTTTCCCCCTAAAAAACTGTGACCTCAGGGCAGTGATACTCCTAAATTTCTGTTATGGCTTTAATCTGAAGATTATAGTGCCCCCCCCATCTGTCCATCTCCTTGAAGACTCTCTGGAGGGGCCCCTGATTGTTTTTGCGCTATTGTGACCAACCAGGAAGCTAATAGATGCTTTATCCTAACAAAACAAGTGAAAAGATTGATAGAAGCATACCTGCTTCTGGTGAATTCATTTGAAAACGTGCTAAGAAATCCCTCCCCTCCCCCTTTGGCATTTTCTGGAAACAAGTGGAATGAAGTTATTGATCCACTGTTGTTTCAGGGAGTCACGTTGGCCTAAAAATAGTGAAGTTAAAAAAAAAAAATAATAAAAAAAAAAAAGAGGCTAAATGATTTCCCTGATAATCAAACAGACGAGCTGCAGCAGCGGTCCAGTGGGACATGTTGGCCTAAACTACTTAAAATTCTGTCAGTGAGAGATGTCTGGAAAAAAAAAGCAAAAAAAAAAAAAAAAAAAAAAAAAAAAAAAAAAAAAAAAGGTTTTCATTTACATCACTCTTGCTTGGCTTCAAAATGAGATTATTTAGTTTGGGAGAAAGAGAAATGTTTCCATCTACCCCGTCCTCACACACCTTCGCCTGCGTCCGCAGCACAAACCGGTTTAGATAAGCCTCAGTAAAATAGGGGGCCGCATTCCTTCATCTTTAATGCAGTCGAACGTACAACTAACGGGGCCTATCTTGCATACAGTCCCTCACCACCTTCTCATCTGACCCGAAACAGAATTAGAGGTTGAAGCGGCAAGAATTCATCACATCTTATCGCAACATCCCAGTTGGGGCGCCTGATGTCGTTTACCATGTGGCTAGAATATTTCTTTTTAAATGCTCCCTCTCCCTCCCCTCTCTCTCTCTCTCTCTGTCAGTACTTCAGGGACCTACTCCACATCCAACCCCTCAATGTCTAACCTTGGTTCACAAGATCCCAGCACTTTTAACGAAATGGGGTCCAATCATCTTGAACTCAAATTAGAATCTATTTTTTGATTCTCAGAGGTGTTAGGTTCATTAAAAAAGCAAGATTGGCAGCACAATAAAGAGGGTCAAGCAACTTAATCGTTTGACTGCTGCCAGCAAGCTGAACGTGTCAGTCCTTATCGAAGGGAGGCTGCGTTGCTCTTTTCTTATCTTTCCTCTTTTGCTATTTCTTTAAAAAAAATGTCACATTTACACATTAAATCCTGACCATATACTTTCAGATGTCTGCAAGAGTGCACTGTAGATATAATAATTCATTTGTCACATTTAAAGTGTTTTGGAAAAAAGCTTTCTTGCATTTTGCTGAGTAACATTTACAAACCTCAGTAGATTTTTGGATCTACAAAACGAGACTACAATCGTTGCCCATTCTTTTTTGGAAAATACTTCAAGCTTAGTTGAAATGGACGTGGAGCATCTGTGAGCATCGGGTTTCAAATGTTGGACACAGATACTTGACAGGACTTTGACTGGGCCATTCTAACATTTGAAAATGTTCTGATCTGAAGCTTTCCGTCATAGCTGTGGCTGTGGCTGTACAATGACCCTAACCTGTACCCTAACAATGACGGTTAGGGTCATTGTTTTATTGTTTTCCCAGGTCATTTGGCGCCTCTGACAGGTTTTTCTCCATCTTCCATCCACTCTGACCAGCTAAAGATTTGTTAGTCTTAGGAGTGGCAAGATGGCCTTATTTGATATGGCCATCTTTAGTTCGTCCTCCATCACCATTCCCTGTCAGGTTATTCGGATTGCCATGTTTTAGAAGGTTTCTAAGTTTTGCCCAAACACATTTGTTTTTCTGCTGGTGGATTGAATAGTTCTTTCTCCCTGATATGTCCAGAGAAAGAACAGAGAGATTCTTTAATTTTATTTGTCAGTGTTCTCTAACAAACTGCTGAGCTCTTTGCAGAACAGCTGGATTTATACTGAGATCAGAGTGCAGCTGGACAAATTAGGTCATTCTGAGGGTAACTGGGTGCGCTTGGTTTTATTTAGGGCTATTATAGCGAGGAGGTAAAGTCACGCCACACATTATTATTTGTAAATAATTTTGAAAACCATGTATTATTTTCTTCCACTTCACAATAATATCCTAAGACGGTAAAGCTAAAGTGTGAATGTTTTATATAAATTATGTATCTGTTAAAACTGTCACTGTATTGTGACAATAAAAATTGAGCTCCTCTGCCTTTTCTCCCAGTTCTCCTAACTGTTGAAAAACACAGAAAAACCAGTGAGAGTCAGAAGGAGGGTCTTGGTGCTGTCAATCATGCTACTGTACATGCTGCTCACATTCTCCTCCTCACTCTGCTATGCGGGAGCTTTTTCCTGACAGCTGAGTCTGTCATGTAAGCTCAGGTTAGTTAGCATGACCACCAATGCTAACTGACCTGACAAAACAGTTTTCCTGGAATGGTGAGTTGTGTCTCTGCTATTAGCACATTGAGCAGCAAGTACACAATGTTGATTGCTGATACTAACACCCTCCTCCTGATTCTGGTTGGTTGTTTTTGATCGGGAGTGGTGCATTTTTTTCACATCACTGTAGTAGCTCAGGGAGGAGGTCACTTTTTTCATAGATTATGTATCTCATGCCACACTGTCAGGACACAGTGACACTTTCAACAAATATGTAAAAACCTGATAGTTATAAATACATTTTACATACTGGTTCTTTAAGAAGTAGGAATACTTTCTCATGTCACACTTTACCTGCAGTCTTGCTGCTTCTCTGACCAACATCCTCTGTTTTGTCTGCTTATCCAGCTGAGCCACCCTCAGGTGTTGTAGCCGAAGAAGACTCTCAGGACTCTCCCAGGCTGGGTGTGGCTGACGACGAGCCCCTGAAAGGGGATCCAGACCTGCTCACCTGCGGCCAGTGCCACACCCGCTTCCCCCTGGCCGACATCCTGCTGTTCATCGAGCACAAGCGGAGGCAGTGCCATGGCGGCCTCTGCTTGGACAAACCTCTGGACAGGCCGCCATCCTCGCCGCTTGCCTCACCCCTCTCCACGTCCTCGTCTCACTCTCGAAGCCAGCAGCAGCAGCAGCACCCACGGAGAGCGCGTCACCCGGTGGAGGTGGCCATACAGGTGTCGTCTCTGGACGAGGATTGTTTATCTGCACCCTTGCAAGGAATAATCCCCAAGCAGGAGAATGTCACAGGTAAACACACTGGTAGCTTGAGCTGGGCACCTTGACAGAGATTGCAGCTTCCAGGGTTCACACAGAGTCTGCTCCAGAGGAAAACAAACACGACCTGGGATTTGCTTGGTTTGCTTCTTGTAATTGGGATGTTTGAAAATCAGCTTAAGGAGGGAAGAAAACTCTTCTCTTGCTACGTTTTACGAGCTGCAAAGTTTCCCAGCTGTGTCACGAAACTAAATGAAGACCAGATATCCTGAAAATGAAGGAAGCATTTGGAGATGATGAAAGAGACACAAATGTAGTCAGACAAAGAGACAAATCCTCAGAGGGGGAGCTTAGGCTGAAAGAAGAGATGAGTTTCTGTCGGTTTGTCCTGCATCACAGATGTGCTCAAATCCCGGCGACAGATATTCTCTCTCATGTGGCGCTCAGCGATGTATCTCTGTCCTTTACTGGCTTATTACACTGTCATAGAGTATCTCTCTTACCCTCAAATATGTGCCTGCAGAAGCTCACTCTGGTTCTAAAATTAAAAAGCGATGGAGAAGAATGTAATTATCTGTCAGCGAAGAAGTGTTTATTTGAGGAACTCTACAGCCACTAATTGTCAGTGTTTTTCTTGATTTGAAGTAATTAAGGACTTCTTAAGCCGGCTAGTTGGTTTGCTGGGTGTCCACGGGGGCTAAATGAGGCTGCAGTGAAAACACAAGTTGCGTCCCTCATGGCTGGTTTTTCTTACACAGCGGGCTTTGATTTCAACCAGCGCATTCAGACGTGTCTCCCTTCCCTTTCACGAAGGCCGATAGCACGTGCCAAATTGTGCTGATTGTCTGGCCGGTTGTCATTTACTTGATGTCAGCGGAGGCTAGACGCAGGGAGGGCGCGCCATCGTTTTGCTCTCCTGTTCGGCGTTGGACAGCAATCGCAGAAGGCCTTCTTGGTAGAGAGCTACTGTCAGTCAGTCAGTCCTCCCTCCTGTGACACAGAATGACCACAGTTTGTTCGTTAACAGTTTGTTAAACATGTGTGTGTACATGCACACACACACACACCGACACATCTGACATGCCTGTTGGCTGTGTCAGCTGTTCAAACTGTTTTTATACTTTGAGTGTTACTTTCAAATTATTTTAACTGTAACAATCAGACTGTGTATTTTAGCTCCAGTAGGAATAATTATTGTTTTTCTAATTTTAATAAATGATCTTGTCATTTTTGTTGTTTTCATGGTAATAACACGATACTCCTCACACTGTAAAAATCTTGCATCACCCCCATGATATTTACTTTTGATGTGTAAGTATCATGAGGACAGATAGAGCATAAAAACCAGTTTGTCTGCTTCTAAAAGAAAAAGAAACATATCTTCCTCGCTGAAGAAGATGCATTTTGATTATGAAGTGGGACACCACGGACGCCTTGCTTGTGTAAAAAAAAAAAAAAAAAAATGTAAACCTGATTTTTTGAGAATGTTAGTGCTGTTAGGATCTTCCATTTCTCGTAATCTCACACTTTTGTCTGGCTCTGTCAGGATTAGCTTGAGTTCATTATCGGAGGGGTACGTCTGCATCAGCTTCTTTATTTTATTACATTTAAGGTAAGAAATGCTGATCAAATAAATAAAGTCACAGAAACATTTTGGGACAAGCAGAAAATGTGTGCAGAACAGACAGCGGATGCATACGCTGCTGCCGCCCCCTCTGCTTTCTGCACCCAAGATTGATGGATGAAGACTGGCAGTGCCAGTGAGCCACCTCGCGCTCCATATGCTTGCTGCCATGTTCTTTCACCCCTTCTCGGTTAGAGTCTGACACCGAGCTGAGGCATCTCAATACGTACTGTCCCTACTCTTGCTTCATTCTCACTCCACTCCAGGAGAGTGCATAATATGCGGCAGCCCTGCACTTGGAAGTGGCCCCTTGTGCTCCTCACCCTCCTCCTGACCTGTCATTTGACACAGATAGATTTCCATATGGACAGCAGTTTATAAACGCGATGGTGCTTGGTTTAGGCTGAGAAAGGAGGCTGGACTCAGAGGGTGCCGACGCCCAGGGGACGACTGAACCTGAAGGTGGGGGATGTAGGGCGAGGGCAGAACGGGAAGTCAGAATAAGGGGGCTCATTCTGCAATAGACCCAGAGCCGGAGAGGAGCTGTGGCTTTCCGTCTCTGTCTAGGGGACAGCTGAGGCTGTCTGGGAGAACCTCTGACTGCAGCTGGGGCCGGGGTCTGCTGTCTAGAGCTGCGAGCCGTTAGCTGAGGGCAAAGCAGCCTGCACGCCGTCATTTGCATGATAAACAATTTAAGATATGCATAGGGACATCGAAGCTCGTCTGCAGATTATGGATGGCCCAAAAAGAAGCAGATGATGGTTTGTCAACCTGAGATATATTAGTGCTGAATGGAAGCAACCAGGATAGCAACCTTATCAAAGAAGGGATAAGGATTAAATTAACTTTACTCTTTTATAAATTTTTTTTACGTGTTTGTTAAAACTGTCACTATGTTGCTATAGTGTAATATGAGACAGACAACCTGTGAAAAAAATCAAGCTCCTCCGCCTCTTCCCAGTGCTGCTATTACAGTCTGGAGAAATGCACCGCTCCCAGTTAAAGACATCCAATCAGAGCCAAGAGGAGGGTCTTGGTGCTGACAGTCAGCTCATGTACGCGCTGCTCAATGTGTTCATGGCAGAGGAACAACTCACCATTCTAGGAAACATGTTAATCTGCTGTCATCTAACTACTCTGAGCATTCATGACAGACACTTGGGACAGAGAAAGAGACTTGGTGTGAGCAGCATGTACACAAGAAAGACTGACAGCGCTAAAACCCTCCTCCTGGCTCTGATTGGTTGTTTCAGACTAAGCTGTGTATTTCTGTAGTTAGTTAGAGCACCAGAAGCAGGCAGAAGAGCTTGATTTGGTCACAGATTATCTGTCTCATACTGTCACAACATAGGGACAGTTGCAAATAACATCAAATGCATAATTTCCACTTTTCATAATTAACCAAAATTCCCTAACAAATCCCTGAATAGATCAGAAATCCCTCCGGTGATACTGAAGCTTTGTCACTGTGTCGGTGTTCAGACCCTTCCAGCGATTCTTTTAAAAAAGTCTCCAGGAACAAATGCAAAAAGGTTTTTCTGGTGTTATTGGAAACTTCTGGAGGCTTGTTTTTTATTTTCTCAACAAGCACTGGGTCCGACCATGGGCCCTGGAGCACACCAAAACAACTTTAGCGTCATTAGCAGCTAACGATCAGTGGCCACGATTTTACCAAACCCTTTAAAGATGGTGTTGGCTTATTGTGTGCTATTTTAACTGAGTGTTGTCTACTCAGAAATTATTACTACTCACCTTTGCCAACTTGATGGGGCATCTACTGTCTTTTTTTTTTACTTCAAAATAAGTGTCTCAAACATGAGTATGATAGGGCTTCAAGTTTAGAGAACACAGTTCCTTTCCTAGGGCATAATAACAACTTGCATTTTACTTCACCATAATAGGATAAATGGGAACAGCCACAGCATAGTTCTTCCCTTTAATGATAAGAGAAAAACAAAATCTCCTTGCACCCCAGTGTTTTATCTTTTTATATTGAATAACTGGAGGAAGATTCCTTTACATTTTTTAGGCTTAAAGCTGCACAATCACATTTAAACATGTCTTATTCTTCATGTCCCACATTCTGTAATTAGCATCTCTACAACGCGTTTGTCTTTGTTGGATTATATTAGAGTGCCACCCCATTTTTCTGCTTATATTTGCACATCATTTTGGCTCAACTACTTATCCCTCACAGCATTAGCACCTTTTACATTCTCACTAGCGTAGCCACATGTGTTAATGAGACCACTGTAGCCGTGCCAATCGACCAAAATCTCACACTTTGACTCCTTCGTGCGAGCTGCCTCCATTGTAACCTGGACTCCGAATCGATACTGAGTCAATTATGGCAGCCACCTATTCCCCTCCTCTCTTTCCTCCCCTTTCCATATGGAGGAAAACACCGTAACAACGGAGCTGTATTTCTTAGCTCAATTGCTTCCAGCTTTCTGGCTGTGTGTAGTCGGACACAAAGGTGTTTAGGAGGCTCTGTGCTGGCACTTTGCCACCTTTCTCCACCTTCTCTTCCCTGGCCACATGCATCTACACGGGGTATTGCTCAGGCAGAACCTGGGGGTGAACAGTGCGTTTCACAAGAGAGTGTGTGAGCAGGGGGGTGGGCTGGAGGGGCTCCTTAGCTGTGATATCCTGTCCTGTGTATGTGTGTGGAGGCATATGGTGGGGTATTGTATAAGTTTACGTGCTGCGCCTTTGTTTCGGTGATCACTTTAATTGATACTGAAAAGGCACAGATGCATGCTGCTGTAATTATTGGACACCAGCTAATATTTGAGTATAGGCGCTCCTTTGTCTGTGAGAACTGACTCTAATTTGATCGCACAGTCGCTTTGGGCTCTGATAAGATCAGTCCTATTTCTGGCTCGGCTAAGTTTTAATGGAGGTGAACGGGAATGGTTTTTGAGGATGAATTTTTCATAAAGGACATTTTTGTATTCCGAAGCCGAGCTGCAAACACCCACAAATGTTGTCGGAGGAGATTTGTCGGCCTTTGTTGTTGGATTAAATGCTAGAGCCTCTGACTGCATTTAAGAGCCGAAGATGTTTACATATTGAGTGCGGATGTGGTGTTAATGCCCGCATGTGTATGAGTGTGGGTTTTGACCACTTAAACGGTTTATGGCTTTATGTTGGTGTGTGTGAGAGGCAGGGAAAAAAAAAAAGCATGTGCGTCGCTCTGTTTGTTAAAGCTTTACTACCCTGGGCGTGCAGGCTGAACATGAAAGCGTCTTTGACTTGGCAAGCCTTGCCTGAGGACACCTCTCTGTGGACCATGCCAGGCCAGACTTGGCATACAGCGGTGGGCTTGAAACACTGGCTGGGCTTAACCATGTGTGTGCAAGTCAGAGTAGGTATATCTGTTTTGTGGATCCGTGAGGGAAAACGTACAGTGAGGGGGAAGACACATGCAAATGTGCGCGCGTGTGTGTGTGTGTATGAACGACAGCAGGAAGGTAGGCAGGTGCCGGAGTGCGTGTGTGTTTGTATGTGCGGGTGCCGTCCTCTCTGGAGCGGGGGCTCCTGGCTTGGGCTTCCTGTGTCTCTGTTTGTCTTCTAACAACCCCAGCACCAGCGCCTCGGGCCATTCAGGTGGAGACTAGTAGAAGTATGCACACAAACATGGAGTCGCACAAACACAAGCACACTGTGGACAAAAGGAGGCTCATGCGAGTGCACTCACTGACACAAATCTGCTTGACGAACACAACATGCGCTCGTTTTAGGAAGTTACACTCGCGCACACATGCGGCATCTGAGGAACTCCCGCCTGCGAACCTGTGTTTTGTCTAGAATAAATGTGTTGCGGGAGAGGCCCCATGATGTGTTGTGAGCTGATGAGATGTGTCAGAAACATACGATCCTTATTTTAAACTTCCCCAGGCCCCGTTTCTGACCCAACCCCCCTCTTACATCTCGTAGCGCTCCGCTGGTTTGCCTGGGGGAACTGGAAACTGAAAGTTTTGGCCACGTTAGCGTGTCTGCACCTCTTAAAGGCTTCCAACTTCCACCCTAGTGCTCATTCTCACTCTCGCAGACTTGGCCGCAGAGCCAGTTGGAACAAACATGCGCCGCGTCTCCCTCTGTCCCCTCTACCTACTGTTGGACTAAGATGCACAAGAGAAACAACCTTGTTTGTCCACGGCCGCGTCACATAAGATGGAAAAAAAAAAGCAATCCTCAGAATTGAGCGTGTCCTGCCGCTGTCTTGTCAATAGCGTGGCAGGCAGTCACATCCGTGGGTCAGGGGTCATCTGACAGTGTCAGGGCTCGTCATGCCAGCCCCTCCCTTCCACACTGGTTTCACCACCTGCAGGTTAATGACTTTATTTTTAGACAGAACAGAAACAGAGAAGAAAAACGTGGCTTTGATGCAGCTGCAGCTCAGGAAGTGACTGATCAGAGCAAGAAGGACAGACGTGATATTTTAGGAAGGCGGATTAGTGTTTGAGGTGGGAAAAAGAAAAGATTTTGAGACGATTCAGTTTGAACTTTTTGTTTTGTGTTTAAAAGAAACATTCTCATCAGTCTGCAAGTCCTCGGTTAGATGAAGAAACGAGACATCTGCTTAATTTCTTGCTCTGCAACCCTGTAAAACTTTCTAACCAGTCAAGCCACAACAAGTTTATTTGCATACCACTATTCATCCGCTGGGTCATTCAAAATGCTCCACAGCAAAATAAACAAATCAAAAAAAGAACACAAAATACATATTACTACACTGAGCATCTTGCGAAAATATAAACCTCGAGAAATAATCGCTGAATAATATATATATATATATATATATATATATATATATATATATATATATATATATATATATATATATATATATATATATATATATATATATATATATATTATTATGAATTAATTGAATTGAATTTTTAAATTTAAAGACTAAGTCTAAAAAACACAAATTAGGATGGAATTTTTGGGGCTAACAATAGATAAAATACACAGGTTTAAATCAAAAGTATGAATATACTTAAATTTAACTCATGTCTGCATGAGCCGTACGTGTAGTTTTATGGTTTAAACAAGATCAGTGGTTTCCTGTGTTGAACCTGTAGTGAGACAGAACATATGAAGTGTTTCCCTTCAAAGTAACTGCCTGAGGGAAAAGCAGAGTTAAAATCAAAAAGGCAGTTTTCACTAAAACTACTGTTTTTATTACTGGCTTTTTACACTTCTTTACCTTCCTACCAGGCAGTTACTTTGATTGGCCTGTGAACATTTTATTAAACACTTTTTCAATTGTCAATTCCTGTTTTTAGATGCTTTAATTAGGTATTTAAATGATTATTAGCTGTATAAATATTTATATATTATGTGTTGAGAATAAAAAAAATAATTACAAAAATTTCTTAACATAAACTAGGGTTAAATGGCAGACCCTTTTTTTACAGGCAGACTGCCATAACTACATAACTAAACTAATTAAGGTGAAACAAAGTTTTCAAAACAATGAAATAAGATTTGTTGTTCAGTGGGAAAAGCTGCATCATGTTTCATTCTATCCGCCCTACCTCAAGTTATCTTGTTAATAATAATCAGATTCTCTGTAAATACCAACCCTGTGAAAACCAGATGATAGTTTGAAGGTTCCTGAAGTATTCACATTAAGGGTTATCTGTCCACTTTGGTCTGGATGGTCTACTTAGCTAAAGAAGGATCTGGCGCAGGGAGCGTTCACAAGTACCTTAATTCAAAGACCCTGAACTATTACTGTAAGAATGCCATCTCAAGCTATTCATATGATGACTTGTGTCTAGGGCCACAGACCTTCGCTTTGTCCATCTCATGCTTAATAAGACTAATCTAAGGCCACACAAAAAGCGCAGTGATGAGGAATGCAAGCTTGTCTAAGTATATGGATATGAGTGATTGGATTTCCTTTGGCCTAAATCAAGAGTGCCTGCCTCATCTCTGTGACTGAAACTCTCAGAGCTGTTTAGCAGGAACATGCTTGAGGTTTTGTAAAATATAAATGTGTACCAGTAGTGGGATTTACACCAGTGGGGCTTCAGAAACTGCGTTGCCTCCTAATAGTTCAACTCAAGCCTGCATTTGATCTCCAATTCAAACCCCGCATCTTTTAAATGTTGATTAAAAGATAATGACTTGCCTTCATTCATTTTTCAACAAGTCATAATTTAGTCATTAAAAACACTTTAGACTGTAAAATGATTTTTGCTGCACAGCTTTTGCTTCTACACAGAAACGTGCAATCAGGAGCTGGAGAGAAACAGACTGTCTAGAGGGTCGATGCCGATCGCGTATGCATGGGTGCATACATGCATGCACACGCGCTTATACCTTGACTTCATCCACCCCCATACCAAACTGACCCCTGGTCTCCCTTTACCACACAGACACATACATACATGCACGGTCTTAAAAGCACACTCCTGTCCCAGGCACCCTTTACTTTTTGCACGCTGAATCTCACTGATAACATATTGGCGTCCTCATTTAAATTTGAAGCGCTTCTTTAATCTTCAAAGGCCTGATTGCTTTATGAATATGCATGGACTGAGCTGACTCTCAGTTCATTACCTTGTTGTAAATTCTAATGACCATTAGGGCCCCGCACGGTAATTGCCAATTGTTTTGCATTTTTGATTAGCCCATTACTGGAGCACATTCTGAACATGTCTGCCCTGCCAGCCTGCCAGGCCACGGCAAGAAACAGCGGGAGGAGGAAGAGAGGGAGGGGGTGTGCGAGTAAGAAAGATGCGACGGGTAGTGAAATAAAGTGTAGGGAGTGTTAAATTTGAGAACTGGCTCGAGATGCTGTAGGCTGAGGAATAAAGAAGGAGACGGGGGGAGTTAAAGACAATAAATGCGGAACTCGATGTTCCATAAACAAGGTCTGTCCTGGTTGTTTCGGCAGAGCTTGAGTGCAAGAGCATGTACCTGGCTGCCTTTATGTCAGCGTGTGTATTTGTTTACTGCATTCTGGGATGTCTGGATGACTGCGTGTACACATCCAAGTTTGCGTGCAGCTCTGTTCGCTGGACGGGACAGACGGAGTACTGGGAGTGGAGAGATTGTGGTGTAGCTTCCCGATGCGCGGTGTGTCTGGGACTCATGAAAAATTGATGGCTCCTAGCAGAATGGCATTGCCCTGCTACAACTTGATAACATCTAATGGATAATTTAGCTCTCTAAAACCTGGTGGCCGCCCCTTCTCCTTTAGTAGCTTGGAGAGAGCACAGCAGCTGCTGAGCTCTGGGGGTGGATGCTGAGGCTGTTTGTCAGACAGATACAGAAAAGTAACGAGAGAGAGTGAAGAGGGAGAAGGACAGATAGAAATATCTTAATGTCGGAGTAGGTATAACCGGAATGCCTCAGGAAAGTTTGCAGTGTCAAAAGCTGACAGTCCCTCTGTATGAATCTGAGCTTGTAAATATTGTGACTCAGTGGGGACGGCGCTGTCATGCATTCTGAAGGTTCTAGGTTTGGTTCCACTTCTTGTGCTGTCACAGGCCTCAACCCCAAGCTGCCTTCTGATCTGCGGTGCAGGAATGGGTGAATGAGGGTCTAGTGTAAGACGCTTTGAGTAGTCAGTGTGACTGGAAAAGCTTTGGAAGAGATTTTCACAACATGAAAACTTCAATTTGATAATATTCACACAAAAACGCAGAGTTCTTTTTACACATGTTGCCATTTCATTTTGTTTTTCCAAGTAAGAAAGGCAAAAATTATTCCCACTAATCATAAAAATAACATAAGATTTTACATCTTGCAGTTCTTTTATTAAGTTAATCATTTTATCTTTAACATGCGTTTGTCTCATAATCAGTGGGTTGCTGGTTCCATCAGTGACAGAGCGGTGAGGTTCATGGCTGGTCAGGCACTGACTTAATCATAATCAGATTTACAAATATAGACCCCCTGCATGTTACTGTTTACATAAGGAAATTTCACACATGCGACAACCCTGGAGGACAAAAAGACAATTCTTTTACATGCTTAGCCGCACTGCTGCCGTAGAATAATTCTGTTAACTCAATGAAACTTGGACATTTAGCTATGATTAATTTCGTGCTGTGCTCCACAGCAAAGGGAAAAAACTGTTAAAGTACAACTCAAGACCACTTCTTTCTCGCTCTCTATATCAGCACAGCTGTGCGCAGACTCGTTGCCATAGCAACTGACAACAATGCCACAGACACACACACACAAAAAAAACAAACAAAAAAACCCTCAAATATTTCCCACACAAAGAGCAGAACATTCAATCTGTTGCAGTAGTATGGTTTTAGGTTAAGGTTTTCACTGGGTTGCATCTCCTTCTTCATCTGCAACAGTTCTTTTGTCCTTGGGCAAAACTTTGTCTGCCTTGCCAGTCGGTGGTGGTCAGAGGGCCTGTTGGTATGGCAGCCTCGCTTCTGTCATTCTTTCCCAAGGCAGCTGTGGCTACAATCCAGTAGCTTTCCACCATCTGTGTATGTGAATGAATGACAGAATGTAGTCTGAAGCGCTCTGGAGTCTCTGGACTTGATAAAGCGCCACACAAGAACATTTACCATTTTTACTTTGAAACAGAAACTTGATCACTTTTAAGTGTTTGTTGCACAAAATATTTTGCCTCTGTAATATTCCTCTATTAATAGAGTAACCCAATGACAGCAAGCTTATATTAGTTAATTAACTTACTCAGCTAATCCAGAAATGAGTTTGAAGTCCACTGCTACCTGTAACCTGCTGACTGTTTGAAAAAAGTCAAATTCGTCCTTCTTAGAAGAAAGAAAAAAGTGTGGTATCTTCTTTGAAGCAGCTTACTGACAGTGTGCAGCAACACCTGGGGGCAGGGGGTCTGGTAGCATTTTAAGCCTGAAATCTTTATTTTCCTTTTTGTGTACTGGCATTTCAAACAAGCTGTTTTGTGCCCTGATACTCTTCCAAATATTGGTGTTTCTGAAAAACAGAACCACTTTTTCTGCATCCTCTCTCTTTATCACCACAAAGTTTCTGTGCAGTGGTTCGGTCTCATTGTCATTGTCATATGTCAACTTTTAAGATGTTGACAGTTGGGTAATCATCTCACAGTAAGACTGGAAGGCAATACGTGAACTGTCAGAGTGTCTCAAAGGTACGGAGCCCCACTTTTCTGTGCTGGCCCTTGTGATTTTCACAGGTTGTCTGAAAGGGACAGTTTATTTGCTCTTTCTTTGCTTTGGTGATAGCGGCTAAAATCACAGTAAAGAAAACTGTTTTAAATTGCCCAGCAGCTGTTCAGAGTTAGCAGGCTTTTTGGCTGTTCTGTGCCCAGCCTGCAGGCTTTCACACTCTCACAGGCTGACTGAGGGTCAGATGCAGACGCTGCAGCAGTATCAGCAGCGACAGCAGAGCCCGCTACGACCACAGGAGTCTTAGGGAGACAGCATGATAGATGGCTTTGTTAAAGGGTCCCAGGGTGTCCCCCTGAACTTGAAGCACTCTGTTTATCTTGAATGGGAGAAGCGCGTAGAGTAGTGGGCAGTGGGGAGCTGGAAGGAGGACGAGGA
The DNA here is from genome assembly GCA_010277075.1 of Poeciliopsis retropinna. Taxonomy (NCBI): domain Eukaryota; kingdom Metazoa; phylum Chordata; class Actinopteri; order Cyprinodontiformes; family Poeciliidae; genus Poeciliopsis; species Poeciliopsis retropinna. Next base: position 5,890,718 of record VMRM01000013.1, read on the forward strand.
GGAGGAGGACAAGAGGAAGAGGGAGAGTAGAGGCCTGTGTCTGAACGGGCCGGGGTGGGGGTTGGGGAGGTTAAAGGGGGGTCGTGAGCAGGCACGGCTGCTGCGGAGACAGGGAAAGAGGGGGACGGGGGAGGCTCTCTCCATAGCTGTCCATTAACAGATGAACTTGGCAATGATCCAGGCCTCAAAGGTCTTGGGAGACAGACACACACACGATTACACACACACACACACACACACACACACACACCCCACACACACACACCCCACACACACACACCGCTTCATGGCTGCCTGGTACCTGCTGACTATAGATGGAATGCCACCATGGCTCTTTTTTGTCCAGAGGCGAAAGAGGACACGTCTCTGGTTCACCTATGACAGAACCAGTTCAGACTGGTTAGGAAGCGAGGCCGAAAGGAGGAAGATGGACAGGCCCTCCTCAGTTGCCCTGCCCTCCTCTGACTCTCCTCTTCCTCTTGTCCTCCTGTTTTCCAGGCTTTAGTGGAGGAAACAGAGAGAGAACCTCTAACCTGGGGGTACAGGACAATGCACAAGTGAGAAGAAAGAAGCGAGGGAGCGTGGGAACAAAGCGAAAGACCAGTAGAACTGGTCGTGAACAGGGGTGGGAAGAGTGTTCGGTTGTTGTCGGTGCTCTTCTCTTGATGGGACAACATGAGCTTAACACCACTGTAGCTATTGTGTACTGAAAACATTACAGCAAACATGAGAGTGGTGAAAACTGGGGAAAAAGAATTTGATACAGAAGATGGCACATAAAGGGCTGTTGTGCTGTGTGGGCAAGAAACCTTTTATTTGAGTCAGCTTTACCTGTAATCATATCTCTGATACAGAATATTCATGTGTTGCTGGAGAGAAAATCTTGTTTCTGAATCCTTGTCAGCAAATGCCATATAACATAGATGTAGTTTTACGCAGATTCGTTTGAGTTTGTTGAGCTGACGGTCGGTTCTGTTTTCAGTATGAGCGTTAGCGTCTTTAGGGCACATTGAACGTGTCATGATGAAGAGTACCGGGGCAAAACAGACTACTGGAGTTCAGGAGAAGACGGTTTTATCAGAGCTGTCCACGCTTCTGAGTAGAACAGGTTTGAAAAGCATCCCTTCGTTTACACACCATGGAGCCAGATGCTGATGATCGGGGTAGAGTAACAGCGGTGTAGTTTGCAATGTATATTTCTTATAACTTCTATTTCCTTCTGCAACCAACCTGATGCTTATGCACACATGGACCAAATTAACGGCAGGTATTTTCCCCCTCCACTGTTCAGTACCTTTGTAGTTTTGTTTGTTTCGTACCCATTCAAGCTGCCTGCCATCTGATTATCTGTACTGACCATGAGTCCATTCATACTTGTTTTACAATGTTCAGCATCTACCATGGCACTTTGAAGTAATTTTCTACCTTCTTTTTTGACTTAATTCATTGTAGTTATAGGACTCTGATTAATAGCTACAAGCAAGAGGTCACTAAAACGTATTCTGAATTTGATCAGGCGTCACAATCCGTCATGTTTCTTAACTGAAAGTAGAAGTGCCTTTTAATTAATCCCCCAAAACAGAATTTTGTTAGACAAAGGCGTGCAAAACAAGCAAAAAAAAAGGAAAATATTTGCCACAATACATAAATGTGATTTTCATACCTAATCCAAAAAAAAAATTTAAAAAATCTTAACAATGGATAGCATCAATACAGACTTAAAATGAAAAGCTTACTTGCCTATCTTCATATCTCCGTTTTTGTTAATGTAACAGTTTGAGAGAGGAATGAATTTTTAAATACGGTATGAATGTGTTTACATAAAAGACCCTTGGAAGTGTTCTTTCAAACACTTCCAAGTAAATTTATTATAAGTGACAAAGACATTCAGTGTATTGTCATATTTTTTATGGTCAGGAACAAAAATAAGAGTAGAAATATCAACAAAATGTGTTATGATTAAATCAACATAAAAAGTCCTCTGTTGTTTCACTCAAGGATACTAAACAGATGCTATGACATCATAAGTCAGTGGATGCAGGGAGTGTTTAGGTGGAAATCATATGCAAGCTGCAGGGCAAACATGGATAATGTATAGCTTTGCATCTGTGTGCACATTGTGTTTATGTACATCGCCATGTAAATGTACGCAATGCCATTTGCATCTATTTCACACATGCTAGAATTAGTTTATTTTCTTTCTTCTTCTAATTCTTTTATCTTCGTACTTTTCTCCCAGCTTTCGGCTTCGCTCTGTCTCTGAGAAGTGTGTTTTCCGGTTTTTTTTCCTTTTTTTTCTTTCTCTTAATACGCTGCACAACTACTTTGGTGCGAAGGCCAACTAAATGGCTTGCTTTTCTGCATTCGTGTGTTTGTGTGTGTCTGAGAAGATGGCTGTTTTTATAATTCCCCCTGCTAATTTGCATATGTATATGTGCAGATTGTATGAGAAGAGCTCTCACACTTAGAGCAGCTGGGTGGGGAGGGTGACGGGGGGCTGCTGTTGTAAGGGTTTGGTATGTAGTTTATGTGTGTGTGTATTACAAGGAGGGGGTCTAGTTGGCACTTTCACCCCCACTTACCCCCCAGACAAACACGGCCACTACTCCCAGATGGTAGTCTGCTCTCTCCGGCCATGTGTCTGGTGTATGTGTGTGACTGTGTTATGGACAGAGGCAGACACAAAGAGGAGGGAGAGTGATGGAAAAATCTGCAAGCGAGAGTTGAATGCATGAGATCCAGGCTTATAGATATGCATAAGGTAGATGCACATAGATGGGATGAGTTGAGACTTCACGGGCGTCCTTTGGATGTCTACGCTTGACATGACTAAAAGCAGTCCAGTGTGGACCCCCACTTTGTGCTGCGCTCTAAATGCATTAGAATACATAATTCAAGGCAGATGGACACAGAGAGGAAAAAGAGGGGACTGTGAGGAGAGAGGGATGGACTAGAAGAGGGAAAAAGGGGAAGAACGGCAGAGCAAAGATAATAGCTGGTTGCGCTTTGTCTTACTGAAGATGACCTAGAGATGTCCATGGTCGTCTGGGTAATGAGGTCACCATTAAAGAGAGAGCATCAGGATTATGTTTACTTCAACAATCTGCTGGACAGTGAGACAATGACAGATTAAGCTGAGACACTTTTGGTCTGTGGCCAAGGAGAGATGCATGTCATGTGTCAAACAGATACTCCGTGATCCCTGGTAGAAATGCGCTGATAGGAGATATGTGCCCAATTTCCGATATCCAGGTTTTATAAAGCTTTGCCCTTCCAATTCCACATTTCGACCATACAGATTTCTAAATTAAATTTGATTAGATTTGATTCTATTATTTTCCAACAAAGACAAAATTATTATAGAGATAACAATTTAAACTCTTAACATTGAATATTGTTAATGATTATGGTTTGCAATGGTAGATTTACAAACCCAGCATGTTCCATGACAGACAGAGGTTGAAAAGCTCTGAAGAAAAACATTTCTGTTCTCTGCGTAGCCTTCACATTATCTACTGAAAGTATTGCTCTCGCAGCCATGAATGTACTACTAACTGTTATTGATGATAGAAATAACAGTTTCCTTTCAAATGGTGCCAATGGTAGTAGAAGTAGACCCGTTGCAACAAACAATAAATCAACTAATCGCCCGATAAATGAAAATGAACTCAATAATTTCCATTTGCAAGTCTCGGCACTTTTCGCTTTTCTTTCTCTTTCTCTTTTTTACCAAAAACTGGATGATAAAAGTCTTCATTCTGGTGTTTTGGTCTCAACTAGCCCTTTTTTAAAGGACAGTTTTGTCTGCAAAGACTTTATAATTCATTTAATTTGTTGCTTTTGTCGTTTTGGTTATTTATTTTCAATATTTAAAATGAATTCCAGTTCCAGCGTTCAATTTTATTAGCATTTAAAGTTTGTTGATCTTTGAGAATTGGTTCTTGAATTATTATGCCATTACCAATATATAACTTGAAAATGGTCTCAAAACAACAAATATTTCATATTCTTGGACAATTTATTGTCCAGCAAAATGTGTTATTGTGACAGGCCTAGGCAGAAGTTCATCCCGTAATCGGCTGGTTGCTGGTTTGATGCCCACTCTGCTGCCTCTGTCGTCGTGTCCTTGGGCAAGATCCTTCACCTTGCCTGCTGGTAGTGGTCAGACGGCCCAGTGGTGCCGGTGCATGACTGTCTTCCTTCTGTCAGACTGCCCCGGGGCAGCTGTGGATAGCTTGTCTCCATCAGCATGTGAATGTGTGGATGCAGTCATTCAAGCATCCAGTGCTTGAATGACTGGATGCAGTGTGAAGTACTTTGAGCTTTCTCTGGACTTGATAAAGCGTTATAAAGTGCAGGCCATTTACCATTTACTATAAATTACTTTTTTAAAGGTTTTGTGGCTCTCTTGCTCTTGTATAGCTGGACGGGAAGAATTACAGAGAGAGAAGGGAAAGACATGCAAGAAATGGTCTGGAGCTAAATGGTGCTACTGCACATGCATAACTTTAAGCGTTCTTCACTCAGTAACATCATCCATACTGAAGTGAGAGGTCATTACAGATCCCATAGTGATTGATTAGGAAGGCTGGGAAAAAGTTTTGATTTTTTGGTCTCCAGTGTGAGCAGATCAAGCTGGAAATCAAACTTATTCTGATTCCCAGCTGAGTCCTTTCAAACACTTCCAAATAAATCTATATTGCAAGTGACAAAGATATTCAGGTTGTGAGATAATGGTAATTCTTGAGTTTGAGGATTAGCTCTTAAAGTGTAATGGTTCAGATATTCCCAACCAAAGCCTGCTCAAGAGCTTTGTCTAAATCTCGTTTCCCTCTGGGGAACGTATAGGTTGAAGCAGGAGCACAGCCGCGTTACGGAGCGGCTATCTCTTGCTTGGATAGACTCCAACTGATGTTTGTTTTTCTTGTTTCCTCAGTCATAAACAAGGCTCTCGCATCCAGACAAGCAGGCTGACAGGAAGTCATCCTCTCCTGGGTTTTTTTTCTCTTACACCATTGTCCTCTGCGAGCTTGAGGCAGACGTTTCAGGGTTTAAAATGTCTTGTGTTCACGAGTACAAAGTCAGGTTAACTCAAATGGTTTGTGAATTTTTCACTGAGATTCCTAACCTCCCCCTCAACCACCATTGTCCCACCGCTATCTCCCCCCTGTGGCCTTTCTCTCACACCTGTCAGACTGGTTCTCCCTCCCTTTCATTAGAGGAAAACCCTTCTCCTTTTACTTGACCAGGTGGCATTTTGTTATCGCACAAGAAACCAAAGTCACGTATGACAACCCTTTACCCCCATGGTTCAAAGTGCCAAGATGACTGTTCTCTATTTATACCTTTATTGAAGCGAGCTTGCCTCTTGCCAGCTCGCGCTCTGGCAGGGAGAGCTTTCCATGCTGGACATGCCCCGTCATCCCCAGGCTCTCGTACTGTAGTTGTCTGCCAAGTTGTAGGGCCAGATTGCCTGTAATAGGTCTGCCATTTCCTTCTCATCATCTGTCAGCACTCCAGATCCAACTGCTGGGTCCAAAGAGCGCTACCGCTCTCCAATTAAAAAGGTTAATTTGCCCTCGTGCGTCCCCCCTACACCCTCTCCGCTGCCTTCCATGACTTCATTAGCACTTATTTTCATATGTGTTGCTTAATTTTAATAATAAAAAAGAAATGTCCTTTGTATTTCCTTTTTTACTAATCTTCTTTTTCCATAGCAGTGGTAAGGGTGAACACTCATTAGCACTTCTGAGCCATGATTTCTAGTGAATTATTCTTATTGATATTATTTACTCTTGGAACGTCAGTTTACATTGCATTAAGCTGCATTTATTAATTTTTTTGTTTATTCACTGGAAGAATTAGAAGGCTAAATGGCTAATTATAATCTTACACCATAACCCTTTACATTGTTTGTGTATTTACCAAGGTCTGCCTTGTTACCCCTGTTCTCCAGAACTGCTAGGAGGGGATATTTCTCTTTAAACTGGTCAAATATTTTTCAAAGTGTAAAATGTAAAAAGAAAGTATGAAAATATTTCTGCAGTCCAGTTTTTTCTGGTATCAAGACATGCAAAGATTTTACCAGAAAAGATTTCAGTCACGCTATTCGGACTGGTTAAACTTCTTGTAGTCTTGCAGTGACTCTGGTTTCTCTGGCTCTGTAGGCGTATAGGTTCATATTTAGTTATTTGGAGAAATTTTGTGATTCTAGATGTAAATGTTTGCTGCCTGTGTATGAAAATATCGGTACATATAGTGGATAGGTAACATTAATATTTAACTTTCCATGTATTACTACCGCTTTTCTCCTGTAAATATAAGAGATATTACATCATATTATGTATTTTTATTAAATATGTATCTAAAATACCTCGTAAGCAGTTATGCTTACAGCATAACTGCCCATTATGGTAAAATATTCAGTGTTTTTTTTTGACAACGCCACAAATTCAATATACATAGTAAAAACATTATGCACTTGTTGCGCATTACTTTAATTATGGGATTTGTATTAATGTTGCTAGAGAGCCATCTTTGTTTCACATGCCAAAAGCATTGTCAGCTGTTCATCTTGCAATACATCATGATTCTCTCACAGAGGTGCCACTCACTTCAAATGCGGCTGATCTTGAGTGGATGAAGAGTGTAACTTGCTCCAGTGGGAGAGAAAGTCCCCAGCTTTCTCTCATCAGCAGTGATCTCTCCCACTCAGACAGATGGAGAGGGAATCTTGACCTTACGGCCCACTGCAGCCCTCCTCTCCTGTATTTTTGTGCATAGTGCTTTGGTGTGTTCCTTTACCTTCTCAGTTTCATCATTCCCACACCCGGCTCTTTTCGTTTTCTCTCCCCTGAGGTTAAAGAAAAGGAGTCCATTGAGCCTGAGCATTTGTCTCAGCTAAAACGCTCCTCCGCTAATCTGAATAAACTATACGTGGATGCATGTGGACGTGCCACTGTGTAAGATCAGGAAGGAAGATTCCCCCTAAGCGCTGCTGTTCCTTTCTAGCTGCCTGGAAACAGCTAAACGGTCGTGTGTTATTTTACTTTAATCTTTAGGAACAGGGAGCTCAGTAGAAAGTAAAATTTGCTGTGATTTCAGAACTTTTACAGTAAAATTTCCACTCTTCGTTTATTTATGAATTGGGTGATTCATAAAGTCAAGGCGAGTTTTTAGGCTTTCAGTTTTTGGCAGAGGGAGAATGGATTTATTGCACATAGCTGGTACAGTAGAAACATTGGTCTCATAAATTTGATTCAAGCAGGATACAAAGAGACTAGAAATGAAAACAGAAATCATCTGAGATATTTTGTTTGAGATCTGTCATACATATTATTTAAACTTGAATGTTGAATTATAAGTCCTGTACCACATCGTCTGGTGTTTTTTAAGTAAACATAACTTTGTTGTTGCTCTTGAAATTGCTTTCTACACAATTTCACTCAAGTCTTATTTCCCTTCAGTGCTCAGTCTGGGATTTCTCCCATTGAAGTTGATTTCTCTGGTAGAAGAAAGAGAAGTTGTAAACGATGACATCAATAACTGCCTTTAATTTGGAGGAAATTAACAAATTATCTCCCAGTTATTTAAAATAAATATTCCATGTGTTCTCTGGATTCTATTTATGCAACAGGCTACTCTGTGGCTATTATGTGTTAGCATGTTTGTGCATTTATAATTTTCTCTAGGTTAGCTAAAAATGCTAATCTAAATTGCTAATATAAGCATATTCGTACCATTTTTATAGCAGCAAGTGTTAACTACTTTTAGCTAACATGCTGAGCATGTTAGCATTTTCAACTCATTTCAGTTTTCTGGTTTGGCCTCTCATGCTCACCTCTCTTACATTTGTGACAGCTATTAGCCAGTTTAACTTCATAGATATTTATGTTATTTTCTCTAAAGCAGGTCTTGTGATTATTCAGCTTGAAAACTACTTTTTTTACAAACTCAAACCACGTTTTTCTTTTCCGAAACACTCGCTAATGACTTAAATGGATGAACAGGAGGTAAAGATGATGAGGGTGGGAGGAGGATGGTGTCTGAGTAGTTCACTCACCATTAGAGACCTGCCCCTGGACTCGGAGAGCAGGCCAGGTTCCCATGCACCGGCGAGAATGGCGAGCCCTCTTCGGTTACACAAAATGTCGGCTTGAGAGGCTACCGAGAGAGATATTATTAGCGTTATTTTGCCTTAGTTATATGAGCTCAGTGCTTTTAGTCTCCCCTTGTTTGAGTGGCTGACTGACACTTGAGTTTCAGCAGCAGATTAAATGAAATTTTAGCAGCGTTTTCTTGAGGCTAGGCTATAAAACTAGACAAAGGGAGCAGCTGCCACTAATGTAATCTAGAATGGTGTGCTGCACTGTGAAGCTGTCCACCGCTCTTTTGTTTTTTCCCCTTTTCTCTTCACAGCTTTTAATGTTGTTTTTGATACCCTTTAGCTAAGGCCCTTTCTCCTCTGATTATAGTCTCTACGTTCACTGCTATGCACTTTCCTTTATTGGCTATTACTTTGTATATGGTAAAGAGAATGTGAGTTAAAATTAATGATGAGAAACATACATGCTTGGTGCAAAAAATTATTTATCCATTTATGTATAAATAATACATAATACTATAATTGAGTAAAAGATGTAAAAGATTCAGTCCCCTTAAACATGTATGGCATTACGTTATATTGCAAGTTACGACTGAGGTTTTTGCTGACAGACCAACACAAAATGGTGAAGAAGAAGGAAAATTATAATTTTTCTTTTACAGATAATATTCTGAAATGTGTGGCATAGCCTCACAAAAATGTCGAACAAAACTTTTTGACCTACATGACAAACACTATGTTTGGAAAAAACCGGATACCCTGAAAACACCATCCCTGCCATGGAAACACGGCAGTGGCAGCATCATGCTGTGGGGATGCTGGAAAGATGGACGGAGCGAAGTGCAGGAAAATTATGAAATAAAACCTGTTGGATCCAGGAACAGACATGAGATTGGGCTTGAGGTTCACATTCCACCTGAGGAAATCTAGACAAACAATTGGAGCTTCAAAGGAAAAATTCAGATCAAACATATTCATAAAAGACCCAGTCAAAGTGTGGACATAAGTCCATTTGAATATCTGTGACAAGAAAAATTGATGTTCACACAATCGCCATCCAACTATGTCCAGCTAAATTGAGCTTATTTGCAAAAAGAATGGCTAAAACCAATATCAACCTAAAGAAGTTCAAAGTGATATTGTTCGAAAGCCTTCAGATGAAATTGCAGCAAAGCAGTAACTCTTAACGGTCGGAATACAGATAAAAATCACAACAGATTTTTATTTGTTGAAAAGTTTGAAATAATTTCCCCATCAAGTTCAGACTTGTGTTCTCCTCTGTGTTGGTCTTTTTTAATAACAAACAGAGAACCTTGTGGAGGTGAAGGGATCAACTGTGTTAAAACTGAATGAATATTTCTTACAAGGTACTGCAGGTAAAATGAGGCTGGGTTGCTGGGTCGTCGTCAAAGCAGTCAGAGGCCTCCCATGATTTTCCATAGGCCTAAACCATATCTCCAGAACATGTATGGAATGAGCACATTCCATACATGTGCTCAGTACAGTTACAGTTTGACCTTGTGCAAACACAGTTCATTTCTCAGAATGCAGCACAAGCAGTCCTCTGGGTTTGCTGCCCTCATGACCCCCGTGTCAGTCTGCGGTTGTCAGTCCCTCTTAAAAGGACAGGGTGGATCCTGAGAAGCTGAATTCATATTGACATGGAGGGGAGCCACATTCCTGCCACGGCTGCGTATTTTGACATGATCGTGGACAAAAACAAGCACAGGAAGGAGAAGCTGTCGGAGATAAATACTAAGAATTCACATTTTCATCAGTCATGAGGATTTTGGATCTTGCGACTGCATTACGTGTCTTCTGCATCCTGCAGTAATGTTTTCAGTAGCCTGTATGCTGCAGAAACACAAACATCTGGTTCATGACTCTCAGCTGGAACGGCATCAGAAACCCAACCTTCCTCTGATCAGCTATTAATTCAATGCTACACATGTTCACAGAAATATGTTTTTGTTGACTGCTTGAAAATTGCTAATCTTCCCACTGTGAGTAGTTTTAGTCTACTTGAAATCAGACAAAAAAAAACCAAAAGAAACTGTTTTTATGCTTATTTTTAGCATGAGTGCTGCCCTGCAAAGCATAAACGTCTGCATCAGCGTTATGTTCCCCAATTAGCTGTGTCCTGTCACTGCCTGCTGTGGAATGCCTGAGTCCGTGGCTCTTTCTATGAAGAAACGATGGCTCGGAGGTGGACTCACCCAGCCACTCAGCCTGTTCCAGAGTGTGTCCTGTCCTGCAGCTGTCTGGGAATAAATCCTTCTGTCACCAGTGGCACTCGGGCTTTCGTCACATGTTCTGCTCATCAACGTTTTTGAGGTCTGAAAGCGCTTTTTGGCGTCTCTCAAAAAAGGGCGTGTTTGAACTGTGAGATTATTGACCTTTCGCTGAAGATTACTGCTAACGTTTCTCATCTGTCTCTTCTCTCTTATTAGCTTGGGTTTCCTTTGGCGTTTATTACAGAGCCATTATAGAAACTGAGATGATAGAAACTGAGCACGCTTACCCGCCTGCAGCACACATGTATGTATGCCGCATGTGCTTTCACAAACCTGATGACCCGTATTATACGTGTAGGTTCTTGTCCCCTCTTTTGGCCCTTTCTGTTTGTGCCCCTGTGCTTCACCCTCTCTTTTCTACTCTTGGGTAGTCCGCCATCGCTCCCCTCTGATAAAGGTAGTAATCTATAGGAGCTCTGGACCTATACAGATTTTTGGCCTGGTCTCAAAACAGTTGCTTTCCAGCTCTGTTTTGAGATCTTAAGACCATAGCCTTGTTAAAAGACTGATTTATGCTTTACAGCTGTGTTCAGTGCAGCCTACAGCTTGGCTACCTTAATTAATATCCTGCTCACTTACTGCTTGGACCTATGCATGCTCCTTATGCAAACCCTACAAGAATAACCAGAATTTTCTACTTTTAATAAAGAGAAAAAAACACTTTTGCCATGGAGTGTAATCAGAACACAGTTATTCAACTAAAAGGCTGGAATCTGTTACTTAGACATGAATATCATTGTGGCGCTCGACCTGCCGCTGCCTTGCATGTGGCCCTTCCGCTCACCAGATTTCCAAACATAACGTCGTTTTAGAAACACGTTCGGTGGCGGCTTGTGACATTGTGAGGGATTATCCTGCACTGTAATATGCAATCCAAATGGGACTCATTTCATTTGCCAGCCAGTTTTTGTCCAAAGAAGCTCGAGACACAAGTGTGACCCTGGTGGGTATCAGCCCTCTTGAATTGTCCTAACAACTTCACTGTCAAGTTCATGGATGGAGTGGAAGAGCAGGAATGGGAGCATATGCATGCTGCTGTGACTGTTTGACCACTTCCTTTCTCAGCCAAGTCTCTTCCTGACTCCGTCATCTTTGTCTCGAAGGGGTTGAACTGAGCTGAACAGGAGGCCATTTTGCAATTTTAATCAATGTTTGGCGCAGCACAGTTTTCTACTCGATGAATTAATAATGGAGCAAGGCATGGAGGGCTGGATCAATGGATGGTGGTGAGTGGAGGCGCTAAGGTCTCAGCGTGTGACTGTGTCCTCGTTACAGACTCTAGCAACAGGAAAAACAAAGAAATAAACACTGTGAACTTGTGACAGAGTCAATCTATAACTCCATGTCCTGAGCTCTATCTGACCCCGAAACATCCCTCAATTTAAAGAGCGACTGTTGATACTCCCTTAACCACTCAACCACCGTGTGCACAGTCACACACTGCAGATTGGACGCGTGTTAAACCTTCAGCCTCCACAGCTCCGGAGGCTCCGGGGCCTCGCTTCTCTCCAACACTGGCCCTCCTTGTTTCAAAGCGCCATGTCCCTCCACAATGCCTTAAGGCTCCGATGCATAACGAGCTGCTATGGTTGGCCCAAGCTCACATGCCCTGGTCCTTATACCCCGAGGTGAAGGGACGTGGTGAAAAATAGCTGCATGTTTGAAAAACAGCCCTTGTTTGCTGGCATCTCCGGGAAGCCATGCTTCAGAACTTCGAGGGCAAATGTGAGCTTGTTCAGGAACAAACTGCTCCGGCCCGCGGAAGACAGAAATTCAGTAATTTGTTTACAGGTTTGTTTTTATTTTCCACCCTAACACCAATACTAGAAAATGCACAAAAAGTAGTTTTTCTGTTTGTTTGCTTTGGAAAGCCTGAGCTTGTTGCATCCTGTAGACCAGGGATGACCAAAGATTCTCTATGGTCTCGTCCACAATTCAAGAATAGAACAGATTTATTTCACCATCTGATGTGATAAGCATAAAACATAATTAAAGTTACATTTTCACTGATCAAAAAACAAATAAATAAATAATGCAAGAAAATTAAAATAATTTTAAGTTGGAAAACTTAAGCAACAACACAAACTATTAATTTCTTTAATAACATTTGATTTCATTTGAATTTGATACCAAATAGCACGACAAGCATCCAGTAACTTTTACTAGAAAGTAGAATTTCTACTTTCTAGATGTTAAACTAGGCTAAAGGAAGGGGATTATTAGAAAAAGGGATTGGGGGGACACGTATCATGTTCTTGTATATATAAAATGGCATACAGATACTTTCTCTATAGTACATTTTATTAAATTATTGTTTATTTAGTTTGTTTTTGCATTTTTTCATAACAACACATACCATTTTTGTGACCCACGACCAGTTTTAACGTTACAGTTGTGGCCCCTGTTGCAGAAAGTTTGCACAGCCCTGCAGCAGACTCTTCCTCTCTTTGTGATCATAACCTGCAAAGACAGAGAATATATCTTAAAGTTAGCAAAAAAGATTTGCATAAAATGGCCTGATGAGCGCATTCTTGTTGTGATGAAGTAAAATTGAGGCACATGAGGTATTTGTAGCGAGAGGAAGGGGTTATGCTTTACTCGTTTCAGACAGATCTTGATGTTTTTGTGGGATTGTGCATAAAAGTCTGATCTTCCATCGGCTCACGAATTCTCTGTCTGCAGTTCAGGGAATCGGTCTCTTACCCTTCGTTATCAGTTCTTCCTCTTAAACCATCTCTTCTGTCGCACTCTCTGTTCGCCTTCTGATGTCCTCACGCTTTTCTCTTTTATCACTATCTGGGTTCCTCAACACAGTGGTCCCAATAGCGCCTTCTAACTTCGTTTTATCCCTTTGATTTTCAGTCTCACCCTTACATTTGAATTCATTATTTATCACCTCTAACCTGAACACTGCCAGTGAATTCTACAAGCTTCTCTTTAGGCTATTCTCATTCTTTCTTAATTGAGTCTATTATTCTTTGTTCATCATTTTTCTGTGGGCAACACCACTATTTTCTTTAAACATAAATAGTGCAACAAATAAGTGAGAGCAATTCCTCTTTTTATAAAAAGGTTTACAATACCCTGAAGTTGTAAAACACCTTAAACCAGACAGGATTTTGTCAAGTTAGAACAGACAAATATGTTTTAGTAAGAATTTTATGTAGCAGACCAACATCTAAAAGTGATATTGGTCTGTTACAGTATTTTCATCAACTTTTACTTTTATACCTCTAAATGGCATCCAATACAACTGGTAACCATCAGGAATCATTGCCATGAAGGTGACGTGTCAGAGAACTCATAACAGGCACATCAGCCTGAGAAACAAAGTGGCAGCATCATGCCGAACCAGGATGAAATGGTTTTAATCAAAGCTTATGCTTATTGATGTCTTAGAATTGGTCCAGTCAAAGTTCAGCCAAAATATAGCTGAAAATCTGTGACGAGGTTTACAAATTGCCACCATGGTAAAAAACCAGCCCGTTGATCTACGTTATTTGTTTTCCTGGAAGCGTGGACTTTGTTGAGATTGTAAATTTTACCCAATCACCGATGTTTGCTCATGACGTGTGTAATGTGCCAGTTGGACGGTAATTTGTTTACATAAAATTGCCTGTGCTGTAAACAACCATCTCCCACTGCGAAGTGCCGATCCGATGGCTTCATTCATTTCCTTTGCTGCCAGCGCAGGAAATCATCGCCCGCTACTTCTCTTTCTCTTCACCGATTGGCCTGGTTGAAAATCGACTGGAGACAATCCGAGTCAAGGGGAGAAAGCAAGCGCAGACTGTGGTGGAAGAATTTATGTTTGAGCGAAGTTGCACTGGAAGGCAATGGCCAGGATGCTAAATTGCTGATCATAGATTCTCAGTCTAACTGAGCTTGAGATATTCTGCAAAGACAAAATGGTAAGAAGTTTCAGTCTAGATGTGGAAAGCCTGCAGGTTGATACCCTGAAAGACAGGGAGCTATAATTTCCACAAAACTGATGATTCAGAATTGGTTAAATACAAACGTTTTAGATTTTTTTTCATGATTTATTCTTTCATCCTCCCGTCATCTGTCACATAGAATCCTATTAAACTATTCTGTAGAAGAAATGTTAAGAGTATGAGAAAAAGATAAAGGGAAATGACAAGGCACTATTAAGACTTGTGTTTTCACTCTTGCTGATGTTGTTCGGCCTCAAAAAGACAAAAATGTTGGTTATTCGTTCGCAGAATAACCAAGTACATCAAAAAGTTTCATGTTTTTTTCTTAATTTTGTATTCAGCAAATGTGAATTCACATGAAGTCAACCGAGGGAAGCCTTTGCTTCTTTATGCAAAAATCTGTTGCCGGAATTTTGTCACTTCAAGCTGCTATCCTGCAGGCGTTTTTTTTTTTTTTTAAACTAATTTCAAAACAAATTCTCTATCCTCCTCATAGTTTCTGCCAGCGCCTCATCTTGCTGAAGGTGCTGTTGATCAAAGCGAAGCGTCTACTTCAGATCTCTGTAGTCCTTTTTTTTTTTCTCGATGTTTGTGATGTTCTGTCCATCTCTCCGCATGTCAAGGAGGAGGAAAGAGGAGAGGTCAGATACAGGGCGCTGTATGCTCCGGTGAAGCCGAATCGCGTCCCGGCAAATGGTATGCAGGCTAATAACGCGCTCCACTCGTCCAATAGCCGGCGAAGAAACGGTTTTGACAGTGTCGAATGCCCTGCCCTGGGGGCCTTATCATCCTTCACTGCTTGCCGGCCTCCCTCCCCTGTTTCTTTTCTCCTGATGCTATCTATCTGGAGATTTATGCAGAAATGTGCAGCTAGCCGACCTCCCCGGTCCCCCTCCATCCTTTCTGCAGGGATGGCAGCCTGTCATGAGCTGAGCTATGCAGAGATAGTAAAGCTGAGGCTGCTGGCCCCATGTCGTGCGGAGGCTATCTTGTCATAGCGTTTTAAACTGGGATGACGCACTTATCTGAATGTTGTTGGATGTATTTTCATACCAAAGAGGGCAAAGATGGCTCCATTTTTATTTTATTTTACTCCATTTAGTTGAAGTACAGTAAGATTTTTTTTTAGCATATTTTACTCTGCTCTTCCCCCTCCAAGCTGCAGGTTATTGAGACATATCTTTTCTTTGACAGATCGCTCTTCACATTTCCCCTCTGAAGCAACCCAGAGACATCTCGCCCATCTGGGATATTGCCCACATCCAAAAATAGTCCTGCTTTTGAATAAGTCTCCTTATGTACCTGTATATTTTTTCGCGTTCAAAGTGTTTCTTTGATTCCTCTCCATTTAATTACCCGCCTATAGAGCACTGGCTTTTTTTTTGTGTCGATGGCGGCTTGGATCCTGCGAAGCGGCTCCCAGCTTGACAAATAATCTCCGTGGACGCTTACATAAGTGACGGTCCGTTTAATTAAACTGGTTAAGCTTAGAGGCCCGCAGGTCTTTTTGCTGTACTATTAGAACCAGCATGAGAAACAATAGTGTCAGGCCTCTCCCTCTGACACTGGTGAGCAGAGAGGAAATAAGAATCTGCATCGGATACGGAGCTGACCGAGCCTGTTAGAAAGCTCTTCTGGACCAGAGTTGCATCCAGGCACACATCTGCTCATATGGAGATTAGTAACAACGGATGGATAGAGCAATGTATGGAGGAAGAGAGATGGATGCATTGATAGATGTTTGGGTTGTATGGTCAGTTCAAACTCAGTTCAACCGAGAGAAGATCAAAGAGAGTAAGGTCACGCAGAGAAACAGACAGTGCGGAGCTATGCTAATTTTGAAATGATTGTGGTGAGCACTGTTACAATTTTCCATTCTCTTGTTTCTTTTCTCTCTCTCTCTCGCTCACACACACACACACATATACACATTTATTGAAAATGCCATGTCGGTAGCTCACACTAAGTATGCATAAGCAGCATAAAAGAGTGTGCCAAGGCGTATCTTTATGAAAAATATGCTGTCTTCCCCAGCATGCACATACAAACTAGTCTGTTGTGTATGGTGCATTGCCTTCATTGGTCCCTGTGTGGGTGCCATCTGTCTATAATGGTTTGCTAGTAGCTCAGAGCAACTCCTCACTTCTACAGTTGCTCTTATCAACTTTCAGGAGAATGAGACGGGGGGGAAGGAAAGGTAAGACAAAGCCAACAGCCAGCAGGTTACTTTATAACTGGGCACAGACCCTTCAAGTCCACCATTCGTCTTTATCTTACAATCGCGCCTTTCCCTTTTTGCCTTTTCCTGCCAAAACCAGCTTTTCTTCCTCAGATCTTGTGCACCTCTACTCTTTTTGCTTCCAACCTCTTCCATATGTCCTCTCTGTTTCTCTCTCTCTTCTTGTGAATCATCCAGCAGCTAGAAGTAGATTTCACCCAGTGGTAACATGTGTAATTCCAACACCCACTGGTGTTGGCTGGTTTTCTGTTGATTGAACTGTATTTCTTGCACTCATCTTTATCTCAGAAACAAGTGTTGGTCAGACAAGTTTTCCCCCCCCCCCTTATGTCCAGGTGCTCAAGACAAAGAAGTGAGTGTATGAGCCTGGATGTGCAGCAAGAAAACAGTGACATAGAGAAGTAAGAAAGAAGATCAAACCTGGAAAGTTTGCTTGACAGATCAGCATATGATGAGACTTCTTTGGTTTTTCTCTGAAGCTGCTAATAAACAATTATCCAACAACGCTTTTAAATACTGCTGAAAGTCATTTAGAAGAGGGGCTTTAGACAAGAAGAGGGCCACAGTCTTTTCCCTCAACATGTCCTCTCCTGCTTCACCCTTCACCCCTGTCCAATCCCTGACTGTGAATACCCTAATGACATAAACAGAGTTGTAATCACATTAACGCCAGTTACGGCTAAAGGCACTCTTAAGAGGCACTGTACTGACAAGCCTCCTTCCTCCCAAAGCACTCACTCCAACACCTATAAACACTTATGAATATTGGCAAGGACCTGTATTAGCATAATCACTTTTCAGGTGTTTGTAAGTGCTCCCTCAAGCCGTAGCGACTGATAACTTTGAGGAACGGCCGTGACATGCTGTGTCCCCTGTGTCTTCCGCCTCTCTGCCTTCATCCTCCTCTGTTCCTCTTCTCCGTCTCCTTTTGGAGGACCCGCAAGCTAATCCTGTTAGCTTGTTCCTCCATTAGCTTAATGACCAATATCAGTGAAAGCAACATGGTCACACTAGGACGGCCTTAGATGACTACTGGGGTTGGTCAAGGACAAAGCAAACAAACAAACAAAAAAAAAAAGAATTAGAGGTCAAGACAAGACTGACAACTTTTAAAAGTAGGACCAGAAAGTTTGAGGATACATCTCAGGGTGGAGACTGCTTCAAGTCTATATTCAAGTAATCTCTTACCATATTTTATGAGTCTGGGGACATTTCTCACTTGGGTCACTAACATTACAGCAATCAGTAGTCTCAGTTTTATCATCTAGTAGCAAAGACAACTCCCTCTTTAAATACCTGTGGTTGTTTGTAAATCACCAATTAAGTCGGCCATGTCCCGGCAGATGTGAGCTGTTTAAATAAAGCTGAGTTCATAGGACTCCAGTGGGGCATTGTTGGAAACCATGAAGCAAATTTGTGTCAGGCACCTCTGAAGTTAAGGGACTGAACATATAAAGGTGTGTATGTGTGTGATGGACATCCGGAAACATCGAGCGGTTGTTATTTTCGTACCCACATCCAAGACATCGAGCGGCTGACTGTTGCACACTGCCATGGCTCAAACTAGTAACATCTCTCTTGATTAACTGCGTTGTGTGTTAAAGGGGGAGAGAGTTGGCAAAAATTAAATGACTCACCATGTGTGTTTCCAGTAAGGGTGCACCAGTCAGAGATTTCTGTGAAGTTCAGACCTAGTGATACTAATGTAAGATGATTCTAATTTCTCTGCAACTATGAATAAAAAAATGTTTTGGGCTGCCTTGAGATTGTTGGAACATGGAAATGTTTATAGTATGGTAACACAGTGATTTGTGAGAAATAACCCTAACTTATGCAACCGTCTCTCAGTAAACGTCTGCATCACTGAGAAGCTACAAACACAGTAACGTTACAGGGTTGAGGTATCTGTACAGACCTATCCCTTTTAAAGAAAATTACAGCACATCCCCTTTTACAAGGCAAATTACAACTCAATAACATTTTACTTTTGCAAGCAACTTAAATATACATTAGATCAGGTCATAAGATACCGAGATTTTCTACTACGGTGGCCCTGAGGTGCAATCCACTTCAACAAATTCAAAAACACAACATCATTAACAAAATAGAAAGGGTATATCCCAGTTGGAGACATGAAAAATTGCTATTGGACAATAGGCATGAATTCGTATACACTGAGTCCTACTTCGCCGCCATCTTGAATGTGGCAGTGGAGAAAACGTGCTGCGTGGAAGAGTTTCAACGGTTTTACAGTACAAAGCGATTGACCTTCTGCTGATGTTTCGTCTTCCACTTGGGCTGCAAAACTAGACACATAATCCAACCACTGCCTTGACCTTGATTACCAAGCTTAAGGTGTAATAATAGTTTTCTTTTTAGAAACTTAAAAAAAGGGTTTGGAGTGCTGTTTGAAATTAACTTAGACTCTTATACACCGGAGTTACACTATGATTTATATAGTAGTTTGTTTTGCAGTTTGTGATGATGGTGTGAGTGTTATGTGAAGTGACTGACTACAATTCAAGGAACCATAAAACGACCCTGATCAATATCATGTCATCTTCCCGATGGCAGTAGAGTAACCAATACCATATTTGCTGCCCTTTTCTTGGTGTCGTAATACGTGGAATGGTTCAAAAATACTTTGTCTGATTTTTAGTTTTCTACATTCCAGATTATTGTTGATTTATGTTTTTTCTGTATTTTCCAGGTTCTCTTTCAGTTCTCCCACACACTTTTGTCCTCTCTCTCTCTCTCTCCTAAAGTTCCCTCTTTCAGCCCCTTGCAATGAAATGGCAGCTAAGGGCTTGTCAGTGTGGTTTCTCCTCTCTGCTGATCCTATTTCAAAGGGACCTGGAGATCCAGCATTAGCCTCAGCTCTGCTGCTCTCCAGCCCTAACTCACCCCAGACTTTAAGTTTTTAGAAAGGGAGAAACAGACTGAGAGAGAGTGGGAGCTTCTCTTTTATTCCATTAGAGGACAGACTTGTTTGTAAGATCCTCCTTCCTCCCGCACACAGTTCTTTGCTCCTCTGTTCTTGGATAATAATAATAATAAAAAAAAGAAAAACATCAAACGCCTTGTCAAAATGTCCTTTATCCCTTTGAATTACTTTTCCTCCATTCCCAAGAGGATGGCTATTAAGGACAATAGTGGGCTTATTTAGATATCTTATGTGCCATTGTTGTGAGTTTTGACATACGTTATTCTGACTTTCTGATTCGCGTCATTGTGTCCAACTCCTTGGATGCAAAAAAAAAAAAAAAACTATTATCCTTGCTTGTGGCATGAGCACACTTTGTCAAATGTTTATATCGCTCAAGATATGCTTGTGCCTCCATGGATGAAACAATGAATTTGCAGAAGTCTTAAGTGTTGTGTGGTGGCACTTATGTCCTTTACAAATACTTTAGGTTATCTTTAAGACTGTCCCCTCCATGCCGCACTTCCAGATCCCTTTCTTCTTCCTTCTGACTCTTTCATTCACTTTCCAGACTCCTCTGTGATTTCCTTTCTCTGAAAAGCACAACCCCCCTTATCTTCCTTCCTAGTCATTCACAATAGCAGAAAAAGAGTATGTTTTCCTCCTACTGCATTTACATTGTCTGCTTGCACATTACGCTAGCATCACGATTAGAGTATGCAGGGTACAAATCAAAGGAAAAGGTACAGGTTATTGCGACCATTTTTATGGGGGATACATGGGCTCTCCTTTTAAAGCCATAAAAAAAACACACACATAATCAGGAAGTGTGTGTTAATGTAACTGGCACATTTTATTTGTGCTTATGAGAGAGAGGAGGAAGGGAATGAGTGAGAGCAAAAAAGCGTATGGGCAAATGGCTTTTTTATGATGGAAAAATTCCATAGTGGGTCAAAGCCCATTGCAGGTGGCAGCAATTAACTGTAATTTTTGCAGATTGTAATGATCCATAATTTACCATTATACCCCCTTCCAACTCTTTTCAGTCAGGAGAGAAAGGTTTGTGTGGAGATTTGATTTGGTGCACATTTTACGCAGCATTATGTTCTTTAAGTGGGAGACTTCGGAGGGGGGCCTCCGTGGCTGCGGACACGCGAGATAGGAGGCAAAACCACAAAACGTCAAACTCTTTTCACTATGACTCAACCACAGCATCTCTCCTTTCTGCTCTTTCTCTGCCCTCTTCTTCCTGCTTTGTCTCTCTAAGCCATGGCCGGCTTAAAACACATGCGCTCTCCGTCATACATGGACTATCTTTCTCTCTCCCTGTCTCTTGTTTGTCCTCACTTGCATAGATGGGCCGTGGATTTCGGGTTCAGTGTCTGCAAATGACTTTAGAAGAATTGCCTGCAGTGGGGAAAAAAAGAGAGAGAGAGAAGAAAGGGGAAAAAAAAACGGCAAAAGATGAAAGAAGGAGCACATTTGCAAGCGGTGGATGCTTCTTATTTTGCATAGCTCTCACTTCTGCTTCCCCCCACCCTCTTTCCCTTTTCTATTCACCTGAGAGGATTTAAATAAATCCATAAAGCATGAAATATCAGAAATAGAAAAGCAATGCATGAAATGCATTTTCAAAGGAGCCTCCCCACCCACACACTAACACGCGGACACAGTTTTTCTCGTGGCTTTTATTTCCTGTGAATGTGTGGTTTTTTGTGATAAACAGTGGTACAATTATTAACATGTGACCCCTTATTTGTATTCATTGTTAATATGCAGCATTCGATACATGTCCCACTTTAGAATCGTTAATTTCGTAAACAGAGTAGTGGAGGGAAGATGAGTGTGTTTAATGAGATTAGGCGTGCATTGTCAAGCAAATCTCAGGTCAGTGTACAAGTGCAATTGAAAGTCAATTACTGTTTGAATTATTTCTGTGCCCTCTCATCTGTATAAATTGTGCATTGGCAGCATGAGATATGCCTCGTGTTTTGTTAATGTGCTGAAAATATTTCGTCTTTTACAAAACTGGACTTGTTGACCTTTTTTGTTAAATTGTAAAATGTTCACAATGCAGTTTCTGTTTCATTTTAAAATATTTTGAATTTCTTTTATTTATTTTTGGCTACTTTTGTTAAAGTGCGTTAAAGAAAGATAACGTGAAACTAAACTTGAATATTTTTTTAAAAAATCATATATTGTAGATTTTATCCATCAGTGTTTTATTTACTTTTGATTTTATGCTTTTCTAACTTGATGTTCTCTCTGTGTGTTTGTTTTTTTTTTGTTTTTTTTGTCAGATAAAGATGAGCCCAGCAGTTACACCTGCACCACATGCAAGCAGCCCTTCACCAGTGCCTGGTTCCTGCTCCAGCATGCCCAGAACACTCACGGCTTCCGCATCTATCTGGAGAGTGAACCTGGCAGCCCTCTCACCCCACGTGTAGCTGCCGCTCCTGGGATGGGGGGTGACTGTGCCTCCTCTCAGCCGCCCCTCCACGCGGTTCACTTGGCTGATGGCAGTCCTTACAGCCTCTTAAGAATGCCGGGATCAGGGTCTGGCCGGGATTCAGCGTCCACGCCGCGCGAGGGCCGTTACCCGCGCACTCCTCCGCTCTTCAGCCCACCGCCGCGCCACCATCTCAGCCCGGATGACCTTGCCCTGGCAACCCACCATCCTAGCGCCTTCGACAGAGTGATGAGACTGAACTCAGTGCCATTAGAACCCCCTCAGAGCATGGACTTCTCTAGACGTCTGAGGGAGCTTGCTGGGAATGCGACAGGAGGTTCTCCGCCTCTCTCCCCTAACAGACCTAACCCTATGCAACGGCTGCTCCAGCCATTCCAGCCAGGTTCTAAGCCTCCATTTACAGCTACGCCTCCCCTATCCACCTCTCAGTCCCCGTCTGGTTCACGCTCCACTCCTAATCCTGTATCAAATGCAGTTCAGCCAGGCACTCCTCTCAAGGCAAAGTCTTGTGAGTTCTGCGGTAAGACCTTCAAGTTCCAGAGTAACCTTATCGTTCACCGGCGAAGTCACACAGGGGAAAAGCCATTCAAGTGTCACCTCTGCAACCATGCCTGCACACAGGCCAGCAAGCTAAAGCGCCACATGAAGACGCATTGTCAGAACAAGTCGTCGGCGCTCAACGCCAAGTCAGACGATGGCCTCTCGACTGCCAGTTCGCCTGAACCTGGCACAAGCGACATACTAGGCAGTGCCACTGACGCACTCAAGTCAGTGGTGGCTAAGTTCAAGACTGAGAACAATGGAATTATGCCCGAAAATGAAGAAGAGGAGGAGGAGGAAGACGAAGAGGAGGAAGAGGAAGACGAGGAAGAAGAGGAGGAGGAAGAGGAGGAGGAAGGAGATGAGGAGGAAATCGATAGCAAGGCTCGAGTTGAAGAAGGGGGAAGGAATAACTATCGCTTCAGCCTGCGGCTGGAAGGGGCCCGCCACCACCAGAACAGCGATGCTCTACACCCGCATCACCGGAGCTTGTCTAGAGAGCACGGCGATGATGACTCGGCTGTTGAGTTAGACCGTGCAGATGATGCATCGACCACTGCCATGAACGGGCTGGGACCACTGTCCAACGACAGCCTCTCTAGAAAGCTACTGAGCGGTGGGATCAGTCCTGGCTCACTGAGCCCTCTTTCCAAACGCATCAAGGTGGAAAAAGACCTTGACCCCCCTACACCAACCATCCCAAACACAGAGAACGTCTATTCTCAATGGCTAGCTGGCTACGCCGCCTCCCGACAACTCAAGGACCCCTTTATCAGTTTTACAGGTGGGGACTCCAGACAATCACCCTTTACCTCCTCATCTGAGCACTCATCAGAAAATGGCAGCTTGCGCTACTCCACCCCACCCGCTGAACTCGACGGGGAACGGGCCCCTTCAGGACGGAGTGGCACGGGCAGCGGCGCCAGCACTCCGCACGGCGGCAGCGGAAACGGACGGCCGAGCTCCAAGGACGGCCGCCGCAGCGACACCTGTGAATTTTGCGGCAAGGTGTTCAAGAACTGCAGCAACCTGACAGTGCACCGACGCAGTCACACTGGAGAGAGGCCGTACAAGTGCGAGCTGTGCAGCTACGCGTGTGCCCAGAGCTCAAAACTCACCCGCCACATGAAGACCCATGGACAGATGGGCAAGGACGTGTACAAATGTGAAATTTGCCACATGCCTTTCAGTGTGTACAGCACTCTAGAAAAACACATGAAGAAGTGGCACAGTGACCGCCCTCTGGCTAATGACATTAAAACTGAATAGGCAAAGAGCAGTTCTCTCTCAGATGCACCCCCGCCCCCAGCTAAAAAGCAACCCAGGCTTTGTCGCCAATGAGCAATGGGGGAAAGACTACAGGGTTAGACACCAGAATGCCGTGCAGCCCTGCTCTCCATCCCCTTCTGGAGAAAACTTGATGCATGATCCAGTACTGGGCAATACTATTGCATCAGAACTTTTTGAGCCTTTTTATTGTGCAATAATTTACACATTTTGTATTTTTTGTAACTGGACAGCATGCTTGGTGTGTTTTGGCTACTTAAAGAGAAAATTGTCCTTAGCTGGAGGACTTTGGTTGTACATGTGTTGCTGTTGATACTTTTGATTTTTCTCAGCATAACAAAAAAAAAAAAAAAACACAAAACAAACAAAAGCAAAAACAAAAAACAAGACAGTTAGTTATAACCCAAGCTGCATACAGTACATACTGTTTTACATATCATGTACAGTTTTGTGTTCAAACATAGCAGACAGTGTCATATTGTCAAAACATCAAGACAAGCAGGGTCAAACATAAAACCAATCTTTGTGAAAGATTTTCCATGCAACATTGAGATGAGATATATATCCATATGTATATAAAATTGGGCTGCCTATCAAATGCTAGGCACTAGTTTAAATATTTCTTTTACAAACATAAATGAAACTAAACTAATAATGTGGTGTGACATGACGATAAAGAGTGCCTTGGATATTTTACCTGCAATGGTTAATTCTCCTTTTTGCTATAAGCTTGGAGTTTCAGCTATAAATGATTACAATACACGGGAAGATGCAGGTCCTTGCATCAAGCACCTGCACAACCCGTTTTTTTTTTTTCTTTTAACTTTGCAAAACATAGGGAACCAGCTGAAACAAACCTAGAAAAAAAAAACAACAACTGAATTTTGCATATCTCTGGTAAATCATTTAACTACCTGACTCATGCATATTAATGTGTTCATGATTACAATTCTGTTTACTGGCATGTTACATGCTTAAAAGGGGTCAGAGATTTCTGGTTTTGGTGTTTGTGTTTGGTACAACTGAAAAAAAAAAAGGTACTCTGACAAGTTGTTATAACCAACATGAAGCTCTTAAAGGTTCCAGAGTGATTATTTTCTTTGAAAATTAAAAATGCAAGTGTTATTTTGTAAGCAGCACAGATTTTTTTTTAGCCATTCAGACTGTAATTTCAGCAGACACTCGAAAGTAAAACGGGATTTAGTTCTGGTAATTCAAACAGATTATAGGCGAGTGATTTGGTGGGTAGGTTTTAGAGCCTGACGGTAGATGGACAGTAGAGATGCACCAATCACACCTTTCATGTCTGTTACCTGTTGTTGGTTTTCTTCTGAGGTCTGACCTTCTGATTCCCATTTAGACAAATTCCACTTTTTTTCTCTCTCTCAGACCAATGCGCATAAATTAGAAAAAAAAGTGCTGTTAATTCTTTGACGTTTTAGTTTTGAATCCATCTGAAAAGGCATCAAATCATTTAAGATCTCATTTAAGAAGAAATGAGATCTATAAGTGTGGGTTATAGCCTGAAAATGGTTTGAGAATTTATGGTAGAGAGAAGTTAACATTTTTTAGTATTTTACCTGTGGAAAATTGGCCTATTCTGGTTTCTGGTCAACTGATTAAGGCGTCTGCAATGATTGGGTTTAACAAGCGTCTGACACAGGAGGCCTTTGGTGACTCTGTCAGCAAGTGTGAGGGTGGGTGATTGGTTGAAATCCACAAGTCAGTTTTTTTTTCTGGCCAATACAAATTTCATTATTTTTTATTTTTTACTATTCATCTGCAATTTTGACAGCTCATATTTTCTCTACAGATAAAAAAGCATAACAAAGAAAAAGTCATGTTACAGGCCCTGCAGAATTGAAAAAAGAAAATGCAGCACTTATCTCCATTAATGCACCAGAGCACATGTCTGTAACCCTACATCTGATTTCAGTTAAACTAAACACAACAGATGTTTATTGACGAGTTTGTGCACAAATGGTGCAGATTTTCAGTGTTTAACCTATCAGAAAATTGTTTGATTCTGAACTCTGGTTGATGAATTGGTGCATCTCTTTTGATCGAGTTTAACAAGTGTCTCTACAATGTCAAACACATTTCTGATACATTTTTGAAACATGAAAGAAATCCAAAACCTTTTGCATCAAAAACTATTCAAAATGGAAATTTAAATTCTTTAAAAAAACACCCCCTGTTCACACAAGTTTTATTAATAAAAAGGTCAATTTTTATTTTTAGAAATTTTTCTCCTAATGGAGGCTGTTTTTCTATTATTGTTATTTCCATCCTTTGTCAATGATGATGATAATATAGCACTTGTCACTCTGCCTTGGATTCTGTATCTGTCTCTCTAATCGGAGGTACAGCTGGTTGAGTATAAAATGAGGACCAGATTCCAGATCTGGCGCTACCTTACATGCACTGTTCAATTTTCCCAGTTTACAGTTGGGCGCTCAAGGGAAAACTTGCTCTTATGCTGACAGATTAGTGTGGTGTCATTGCTTAGTTTTAAAATTGAAAAAAAAAAAAGAAGAGGAAGAGGAAAAAAAAAAAAGAAAAGGTTTTGATCTAGAGACATTTGCCAGCCATGTATCCGTCTGAACAGGGATTTTGCTTTTGGAGGTATAAATGCAGGACTTGCCATACAAACGTTAAACATAATACAACTCAGAGAAGTGAAATTTGATTAAAAAAGTAAATAAAATCTCTTAGGTAACACTTTTTGGGGAGAATCTTATTTAATTTTTTTTCTTTTTCTTTTTTTTTGTTGTTTGTTGATTGATGTTTCTCTAATCTGTCGTGGTAGCATCCAGGACTTGATCACTCTGTAAAGAATTGTGTAAAAAAAAAAAATGAAAATGAAAAAAAAAACAACATGTCTCTCATCTTTTTGCCTTTACTATGAAATAAACGTCTTCAGGTTGAACAAAAATTTGCATTGAGGAGAGATTTATGATATATAAATATATAGAAGAGAGAACCTAAAATGCATAGGAAAATGCACACTCTTGTAAGTTCCTATGTTCAAAACACATCTATGGTCTACTTTTTTCTTGTATTTAGAATGGTATTTGAAATTAATGTTCACTTAGCTTAGGCACTTATAGTATTTATGTTGGAGCCTTTATTTTTAACTGTTTTGCTTGTACTCTTTAAAGGTTTCAATGTACTCTTTTTTTTTTTTTTTCTGTAGTGAGAAAAAAAAAATCCCAACAAGCTGCCACCGTATATTTTCTTAATTTGGCAGGATAATCTAGTGTGAATAATTTGTATGCTCGGGAAAAAAAAAGTATGTTTTTTGAAAAATAAAAAGTTGTGGCGTTCCCCAAAGGGTGATAGGTCATATGATGGCCTTTTCAGGCAGTCCCGCTTGGGGAGGTGGCCACACTGAGGTAAAAACAGGTGGTTGTAAATATCCTTTTAGTTTGTTTATATATTTTTTTTCTCTCCTGCCATTTTATATGCAGTAATACAAGCTATTGTTGGGTTTTTCTTGGTAGCCAACTTTTTACTGTCATGTACCACCTGAAAACATTCCAGCTGTCATTTGGAAAAACAACAAAAAAAACAAAAAACGTTTTATCATATGCAATCAGTCCAATATCAACCTGAAAAAGTTTTCTTTCATAGACAAAACAGACCATGGTGCTTTTTGATTTGAAGATGGTACAACTCATATGCAAGGAGTAAAATCACAAACAGAAATGTAGGTACATGCTGTCATACCTCTGGAGTTGGGGTACACTTAAGATTCAATTCTGTGTTCTGTATTTGCCTTCAAGCTATTTGCTCTGAACTGAACTTGAAGTCGGCTCCTGGCATAGGCCGACATTATTTATTATGACTATACAAACAAACACCTGCTCTGTTCAGAACGGAGACACTGCAAAAACAGATCAGTTCAGTTCTTCTCCCTCCTTGATGAATTGTGACCGCTTAATTTTGATGACCAAAAGTCATTGTCCAACATCTATGAGTTTTTGCTCGACTTACAAGTTTGTTGTTATTGTTTTCAGTTTATGGAAATGCCACTCTATTTTCAGCTGTTTCTTCACTCAGCCATTTTGTCTTGATAATAATAATAAAATGTATTATATACACTTCTGAATTCTGTGCTTCTTCTGTTGCTCAACCTGTTGCAACCTGTCTTCCCAGAAATATGTAAATCTTACAGTAACACAAATCAGAACTGAGAGAAGCAATTCAATTTAACATTAGACTGAGATTCACTGCTGTTTAATTATAATGTGGCAACTCTGAGCTGTGCCCTTGTTGGGTAACTAAAGCATCAGTGTTATGCGCTTTTCAAAAAGTATTTACACCCCTTGAACTTTTTCACTTTCTTTTACAACACAACAGGATTTAGGATTTTATGAGATAGACAAAGACTAAAAATGTTACAGATGTGAAGTGGAGGGATAATTCTATTTATTTCAAGACAAGTATTCTAATTTTTGGATGGAAATATTACAGAATTTAGAACCTGCCAAGAAATGGATATTAACCGACAGGCTGGCGAAGCCGCAGAGAACCACTGTAAAAGACTTTGAACGCACCATCTTTGTGTTGGCTTGTTACATAAATAATCAGTAGAGTACACTGTAGTTTGTGGCCGTAATGTGATCAAATGTAAAAAATAAAGTTCAAGGGACAGGAATGCTTTTACAACTGAATATAGTGTTGAGTAGGAAGAAAGACATTTTGCACATGTTTTTCAGTTAGTTATTTGCCAGAATCAATAACTCCAGATCCTTTATTGGTTTACAGCCTGTAAAGTATGTATTTACTGAGTTACTGTCCAGACTTACTGACACTGAGATATAGTGGCATAAAGAGGCCAAAGGGTGAAGTTTAGCTCTTTATTCACAGGACAGTAAATAGAGACCTTGCTGTCTCTAATTGTGCATGCAGCATTCAAGTCATTCACACACACACACACACACGCACACACCCCCCACACACACATGCAATAAAAAGGCACACACAAGTCAGAGGGCGCTGGTAATATGACCCTTTTTTTACTGGCTATATAAACACTGAGAGTGTTGCACCTGGGAAACACTATGCATACATTACAAAGGTATAAACTAACCAAGCCATTTGCATGCTTGTGAAAGTGGTAGCAGACAACGTCATATGCAAAACATAAAAACACAAAGCGTAATCTAGAGCAAGGAAACAATTTAAAAAAATGGTGCCATCGTAACCTCAACTCTCTGAGGTTCAAGGTCGGATCAGTCTGTCTCTGGAATCTTTTGACCGTTCCCGCTCCACCTCCTTCACCTTCCCCTTAAGTCTACCCGTGCTTTGGATTGCGCCAACCCTGCAAGGGTGCAAAAGGAAACCCAGTCACTGACAGACAAACACGTACCAAACATTGCAGTCGTCACAAATCCTGAGTGATGACTAGGCTTGACCCCCTCTGCGTGTTAGTGCCCCCACTAAAAGTATACCTAAAGCAGCACAAACAATAAGATACAGCAATCAAAATTTCATGAACGCATTGTCCAAGATGTCAGAAACAAACGTCAGGGGTCATTTGTGACCACACAGAACAAAAACAGGAAAAACATCTCTCTCAACTAAGGCCTGCATGTGATCTTTTCGACCCCTTCCAGCTCCCCAAGTTTTTTTTTCCTCTGAGGTCAAAGTTTTCACCTTATCTGGAAGCCATCAGAAGTACCAGTTCCACCTTTGTGAGTCATTTTGTTTAAACTGTTGCACGTCGTTAAAATCCCTCTCTCTAATTCTGAGAAAGGGAGAGAGAGAGAAAAAAAGTCACACACGCAGACGTTTAAAGCAATACTTCATAAGCGAGGTAATCCAGGACTCTGCCAAGTCGTTCCCTGCCAGCTTCAGCGCATATTGTCTAGCGGGCAGACCACGTCTCAGATGTTGTGAAGTGGTGAGACCGGGGAGAAGGAGGAGCAGGAGGGGGAAGGGCGTGGGGGTTGGTTCTGCTGTGATCCATTTTACTGTTTTGGCCGGGACTTTCTTCTTACTGTGTGGTCACAGGGCAGATCGGTGCGGCCACTGAGGACGCTTGCTGGCTCCGGTTCCATGCAGAAGCCACATGGTCAAGACAAGAATGAGAGGTGTAAGGAGACAGAGAGAGAGAGAGAGAGAGAGAGAGAGGAAGTTTTGGGATAAAGTCATTCTGCTTTTCTCATTTGTGCTCTCACTTTCTTTCCCTGGCTCTGCCTCCTCTTCCACTTCCTCCTTGATCTTGCCCGTCAGCTTCAGTCTTCAACTTCAACTAAAGCCTTGTCCTTCCACCGGCCCGTCTGTCCATCCGTCCGTCCTCTCCCCTTTCTCCCTTCTCCACCCCCTCTCTCGTCTTTCTCTCCTCTCAGACAGACAGAGCTACCCTCCTGGACGTTTCCTTTCTGCCGGCCTGCCCCAACAAAGGTGCTCAGTCATGTGAAACCTA
This sequence comes from Poeciliopsis retropinna, assembly GCA_010277075.1. Classification (NCBI taxonomy): domain Eukaryota; kingdom Metazoa; phylum Chordata; class Actinopteri; order Cyprinodontiformes; family Poeciliidae; genus Poeciliopsis; species Poeciliopsis retropinna. The sequence continues at coordinate 5,920,943 of VMRM01000013.1, forward strand.
ATCTTCAGCCCCCCAAAACCTAACCCTTGACCCCTTCAGTCTTCACACAGCCATAGGGGGAGGGGAGCAAAGGCAGGAAAGGGAGGCTTTTGGGAAAAGGTCAAATTCCCCAAGACACTTTTGTGTATGCACGTGTGAGTGTGTCTATGCATGCACGAGAGTGTGCATGCAGCCGATCTATTATGTGGGTTTTTTGTTGCAGGACAAGCATGTGCATTTAATTCTGTACACAAGCATGAATGAAGGGAAAATTCTCCTCTATACTGTATCGTCCTTGCTTTGAAGTTGTTGTATGTGCTTGCTTCCTATTAAAGGTAAACACTTGTGTCTTTATTTTAGAGCACTTTCAGCCCTGAAGCGTTGGGACCCCATAGACAAAACACGCACGTTGTTTTCTGTACCTGCCTGGGCACAGCTCCTCTCTTTCCGCCTTGTGAAGGCGAACCTCAGATCTCTGTGTAAGTGTGAGCGTGTCTGTGGGATACAGTTAGTATATGTGTGAGGCGCGGGGTGTCAGCTGTCCTGGGTGATTAGTGCTTTTATATTGTTCCAAGGAGCCCGGACGAGGCCCCCTCTTCACCGCAACGCGGCACAGCTGCAGTCTGCCTCTTCATCGCTGCTCTTCAGTCCTCTCCTACTCACAGACACTCGTGAGGCGTGAGTTAGATAAAAAAGAACAACAACAAAAAAATCTGTCTAAATCAGCCGCAAAGCCTTAAAAAAAATCACCAAAGTGTAACTGTGAGAGATATAAGAAGCTGAAACGGGGGAAGAAGCATTTGAAAAAAAGGAGAAAGACAGGAAGAAGAGGCATATTAAAAAAGGTTACAAAGTTAATTCAACAAGTCTACTTTTTCCTGGACAGGAATTTTTTCCAGCTTTGGCTGGAAAAAGCCAAAGCTGGATTCTTGCTGTGTTTCTATCTTGAAACACACCAAGCAGATAAGACAGAGAAGAGAATAAAATTAAGAAAGTGAAGTGTTGTTGCCTTGCAGCATGAATGTCCTGGGTTTGAATCCCAGCATGTGGTCTTTCTGCATGCATTTTGCATGTTCTCCCCTGTGCCTGTGTGGGTTCTCTCCACACGCTTCCCACAGTCCAAAAACATCAGACAGGTTAATTAAATGCTATACAATTTCCCTTAGATATGAGAGTGTGCATGCTTGATTGTGTGTCTCCGTACTGCCCTGGCAGCCCGTCCAGGTTGTACTGTGCCTCTCACCTATTTTACTACTGGAGAAGGGGAGCTGACCCCCCCCCCCCTGCGACCTGGAAAGAATAAGTGAGTATACCTCAAGGGTCCTGAAATCCAGGAGTCGAGAACCGGCGTCCTGCAACTTTTAGATGTGTCTGAGCTCCATCACACCTGAGTCAAATAATCAGGTGTTTTGAAGGATGGTTTTCATCCATCTAACAGAACCAGCAGGAAACCAAAACCTCCCTCTAGCCAGTGACTCACTTCAGTTTTCCTTGAAAGATTCCAAGGTGTTTTCAGGTCAAAAGTATCAAGCATCATGAAGACATCTTAATCAATTCCCTTAACCATCTCAACAGACTCTTTGCAAAGCATCTCTACTCCAAACTCCACTCAGATGATAAAAATAAATACAGACACCTTTACGGAGAAAGCTTAATTTGCTTTTTGGCTTGTTCACTACAAAGGACCAGAGCAATGCCTACATTACTGGAAACAAATGCTTCAGTCCATCTCCTGCTTCACCCTACCATCACGTGTTAACAGGAAACCACGATGCTTTAACTGCTCCACTTAAAGCAGCGATCGACCTAAAATCTAATGGGATAAATCTACTCTTTTCTATCGGAGAACCACAGCTTCAGATTTAAAACATAGATTTCTTTGTGAAACGCATGTCTAGAAAAATAGCACATAGAAAACACCCATTTGCTGTCCATACCTTTATTTTAGGGGCATGATGAGGTGCAATTATCATCTCACAATGTTGTCGCTGCACAGGAATCTGCCAGTTTTCAGTTGTTCCAAGCAGAATAATAATATGAATAGGGAGTGCATTCAACTGTATCTGCATATGTTGATCTTGTTTTTTGGAGTCGACGTAACATTTTACAATAGGTATTCCTTCTTTGTTTACCTTCAGGTATGCTTATTCTGATAAAGTTACCATGCTTTTAGAATCTTACCTTCTCATTATTCTGTTTGGTTGGTGCCATTCATCCCATGCAGGGAAGGATTAAAAAAATGGAGAACTGCACATCTGGCCTAATCAGATCAGGACATGCATAGGTTTTGCTATCAGGCAATACCTTTTGCATTTCAAGTTAGAAAAAAACTGTAAAAATTCCAAGTTGGAAACTCAAATTCTCCATTAAAATCCATTATGACTGCCTTGCACAAAAACTTAAACTTGTTTGAATCTCATCAAATCTTTCACACACTCCTATGTTGACCATAATCTCAACTTGTTAAAATATTCCAGCGCCTGGCCACTGAAAACATGCGTGGAACTAGAACATTGTTAAATTAGTTTTAACGTCAATTTCTCACTGTAGAGATAAATTGAACACAACAGAACTGACCAGAAGCTCCTGCTCTTGGTTCACTGCCATCCTCTTCAGGGCCTACAGGAAGTTCTCAGAAATGTCTACACTGAACTTCTCTTTTCAGAGGAAGCAAGGATTAGTGTGGTTATAAAACACTTTGGGGGCTGCAGACTTGCCTTGAAAATAAATGACATAAAAATTTCTTCTGATTGCTACTAGCAGCAGCCCAAGCACCAATGGTGGTACTTGAAACCCAAGTGAAGAATCATGGTTAGGTTAAGATTAGTCAGACATAAGTATATGTAAACGAACATGTCTTGCTTCCTTCAGCATCTTGTTTAGCAGGCTAATAAGTTTAGGGAAGCATTTCAGAGATTTTTAAAGCATCATAAATGTGTTTACGCCTAGTTTTTCACTTAATAGATGGTTCCTTTCACAAGCTAAGGACATATGTCTTGAAAAGGCGGGGTTGCCGGGGGTGGTCGGCAAGGTCTGGAAGAGTGCTATAGAAGAAGTATGTCTGTTATGCATGGCTTGATTGGTGGCAGGATTTGTGGGGCAGAGCATTGTTCCCGACATTGAACTTGGGTGATCTTCAGCGTCTGAGCCAGAGCAACGGCTATTCTAAAGATTACAAAAGTTTATATATGCGCAAGAACACACAAGCTAATAACTCCTCTCCTCTAACACCCTCCCAACCAGCTCCACTTCCTTGCATCTCTGCTTTATCTCAACTGTCAACACCTGGCCCAAGCAGGAACCTCGCTCTATCTATGAACTTTAATCTGGCCCTGCAAGGCAAATAGTGCTGGGCTCGGACAAGGAGAGCGATTAGTCTGTCACGTTGCCCTCCAGTGCTTCAGCAGGGACAGGAAGAAACAAGGAGGAGAGCAGTTGGACGAAAAAGACAGATCTGGAATTTGTTAGATAAATTTAGATTACGCTTTGTGAAATTAAAAAAGCAAACGCACAAAGATGGAAAGGCTGTACAAGGGGAGTTAAGACTTGGGGAAGGGAGGCATAGTAAAAATAAGGTACGGGGGAAGACGGTGAGATGTTTAGAAGGTGGATGCTTGTAGACATTATTTTAATAAAAATAATTTTATTAAAATAATGTTCAGCTGTTGAACCTTTCCATAATTTGTCACTTTACAATCAAAAGCTTCAATGTTGGATTGGGATTTCATGTAATAGACCACCACAAGTCTTTTACTTGACATTGTGTAGTAAAATTTATTACATGTAATGCATTGGAGTGAGAAGAATAGATTTCAAGTCTTGTGACAGATTTACATTTAGATATGTTTGTACTTTCAACAAGTGAAAATACTCTAATCTAAACCTTTCCATTGGACGTCTGGCTGCACGTTTAGATTTACTGTTTTGTGGTCAAAGTGAGAAGGGTTCCAAATAACAATGTGTATTTATTTATCCGTTATTTATCTTACAGAATTGACATGCCTTTAACTCTGTAGCATCATCTTCTAAAAGTTTGCTGTCTCATTATCTGGGAGGAAGTTTTTAGTTGAATGAAAATGCATGACCCATTCACTGAATGTAACAGTGAGAAAAGCTTTTGCAGACTTTGCTCAACCAAAGGATTTCTACAGTCACGGCAGCTGCATGAATGTTTTTACTATCCGCTTTGGGAGTTATATTGTATTTACACGCATTTAACCTTTAACCTTTGTGATCAATATTTAGCCAGCGCACATATATGCCGTTTAATGTGTTTGGGTATATTTTAGGGAACACTGTAGTGTTGACCCTTCATGTGGGGAAGGCAGAGCTCAATGATCCACTCCAGTTGCTGCTGGGCTGATGGAGGATGAGACGCTTGGGGTTGAGTGTGACAGGCTTTGGAAGTTACTGGAAGTTTCTGAGGATTGTTGCCATGCGCTCGGTTCAGTCCAGGTTCATTCCTTAAGCCCAAAGGGTTACAGAGAGTAGGTTTAAAGGGGAGTGAAGAGGGATAGAGCTGCAGTCAGATGCTTGACCTGGCAGACCTTTAGCTTACTGCACTCTTTACATACTGTTCTCTGCCTGCAGAGACTGTTTTGTTTTTGTAAACCTATATCCAAGGAATATTAGAATTTTTTTCATAGTGGTCAGAGAGGCCAGAAATTTTGTGACATGACAAAGTTTATTGTTGTCACTGTCATTTTTCACAGGAGTCCCTTTTAAACTTTTCTTATGGGTTTGTAGACAATGTGAATTGAAATCAAGCCTGACTTCATCTAAAACATCAACTTCCCTTATAGATTCCATTTCAATCAGAATATTGAGAGATGTTTATCACATTTAATGAATGGCTGCACGCACATTCACTGCTCTAATTAATATATTAAAGAAACTCTTAATCCCGAGTTCTTGGCAAAATAAAGCTCTAAGTCACACTAATAAAGAAAAGTAATCTTGAGAAAAACATTGTTCCCATTTCTATAAAAACAAACCGTGAAAAACAAACAATCTGACAATATACTTCTCTATTTTCATCCTGTATTCTCTTTGGACTATCTGGTTGCATTGTTTGTCTGTCTTGTTGTTTTTCTAAATATAACATTCAGCCTCTTGTGACGGATGGCGGACTGTCTTGACTGTGGTTCTGCTGTACATCTCATCTGGTCAAAAGAAGTTAATTTTTCGCTCGTCACCCAAAATCGGTCTTAAAATGTGATGCAATCATGTGTTTGCTATTGCTGAACAATCTCTTGTAATGATTGTTCAGCAGTCATTATTTGTTTTGTTCACATTTTTCTCTCTATGAGAGTGGGGTTGCTTCTGCTGTGCTACAGTTTCAGCTCCATCCAACCATCTTACCAACCACATAGTTAAAAGGACCAGAAGAAAACTCCAGCTCTGGTTGCGATGATCAAGCCTTCCAAGTATTATGCTCTCAATACCTTCATTTTACTCACCTTGTGTCTTCTTGTACCTAGACTTACTTTTGTGGACCTAATCTTAAGTCCTCACTAAGAAAACCATCAGAACTTTAAGTCTCTTTCTGACTTAAAGTGAGTCGACTGTCACTGCCATACCTACTCTAGATACACTCAAACATCCACTGGAGCTATTCTCTGGTCTTTCATCTAGACTCTATTACCATAACTCATTTGCATCTCCACCCTTGTGTATCATCAGCAAATGCTGACAAGCCTGAGCACAGGATTTACAGAGCACTGCACACCTTCATCACCTGATCATCCATCCACCACAGCCACCTTAGGATCCTTAGTCACTAAATCAATCGCAGTAAGACCAAATACTTAAAATTTGTTCACTTTTTTTAAGAGCTACGATAACCTTAATTTCTCTTTTCCCCATTTTTTTCTAGATTGACTGTTCAGAGCATCAGACACTGAAAGATGACTGCAGATATTGTTGCAATCATCAGCCTTTTGTAGGTATGCCTGTTCAATTGACAACAGAAATAGCAAATCATGATTCTCGGTTGTATTTATTGGGGACAAATTCATTGTTGGGCTCTTTTTCCTTTTCTTTTTTTTTTTTACGAAGCTCTTGTCAGTTATTGTGTTCAACTTGTGTTGTTTCTTTGCAGGACACAGCGTCACAGCTGCTGCTAAAGGAGCCAAAGCCACTACACTGTGGGCTGAAAGAAACAAACAAACAAAGCCGTAAAACAAGAAAATCAAAGACAAAAAGGGGTCACAAATAATGAATGTACAAAAAAAACCATCTAGCTGAATTGCACCTTAGGAGTCTGTCTCCAGGATGAGTGAGGGTTAAGAAGCCTCTAAGCAGACCAGGAGCACAAAGGGACTGGGCCCCGTCCTGTGTTACTGTTAGCCAGGCCCTTTAGATGAACTTGTCTCCTTTCAGCTGGCACTCTTATGCCCAGGTGTGTCCTTGTGTTTGTGTCTGCGTATGAGTCTGTGTGTATCTGTGGCTCTGACATCTCTTTGGCCCCGAGTGCTCCATTGAAAATAAGATGGAGAGCGAAGCAAATGAAAAGAGATAAAGTGCAAAACAAGGATGAGAGCAGGAATAAAAGAAGAGTGGCTTCCATGCATTTCAGGGCAAGGACAATGTCGGGCCTTTCTCCCACGCTCTGTCCAACACTCTCTCTGCCCCTATGGTTCTACTTAGTGTCAAACAACTACAGCTCATATATACATTTATTGAAAGCCTGGCAATAATTTATTGGTCAGTAGGCAAAAGTACAAACTGGCTTAAATCCTTATTATTTTCTTTTAAATGTTATAATTAGCAAAATTATGATGATGTTTTATAGGAATTAGTATCTTAAATTTATAAACTGTCTACATACCTGGTAACTCTTTAGTATCTAATAGAGGTGTAAATCTGTGTAAAATAATATTTTTTTTATATTTATGACTGATCCAGGGTCCGTACTTTCAAAATACTGCAATCAGTTTACACCTCTCCTGGGTTGGGTAGCCAGCCAGCCGTCCAAGCAGCCATCCAGACAGGCCAGTGAATGGCTCTGTGCCAAGGCCAATTGAGAGGTGCTACTGTGGTTGAGAACCAGAGGGGAGATGGTCATCCATTATTCATCACTAAGCCAAATAATCCCCAACAGAATTGGTCTCGTCTTGTCTGGCCCAACGGTAGGGGAATGGATGAGATGGTCTGGGGGGCAAGAGGGGAGAATTTTGGGGGTTGGGGAACGGCGGCCCCCCCCCCACACACACACCTCTTTCGTTGTACTTTAGTAAGATCTTTTTGGGGGGCCGAAAGGGGGTTGCTAGCTTTCTGTAAGGGGTGGGAGAGAGGGTTTCTTTAGGGATTAGATGCAAATATGTCTTTGATAGCTTTCACAGTCTGTGAGTCCTATTCTGTTTATGGATATTCATATTAAGTCTAGTCTTCGGAAACAATCCCTGGAACGAAAAGTAAAAGCTACTGAGTTGAGGCTGGAGCACCAAGGCAGCAGGGGGTTCTAGGGCATGAAACGGACCTGAATGGGCTCTCCCTTGACCCAGATTAGGAGCAAGGCCAGCAGAGAACATCAGTGTTGTGTGCGACACGGGACCAACTGGGAGATGAGCACCCCTCCTCTTCTCAGCAGGTCCAGTTTAATGAAAGCAATAATATGACAAAATTTAAAATCATAATTTTGCCTGGACCCAAATAAAAGTTGTGGCACTCCATCAGAGGTCAGATGAAACATGCCCATCACCTTCTCTTCCCAAATCGTGTTTCCTATCTCTTTCAGCTTTTGTACTTGCTGTCTGTCTGTGTCACTGTTTTGTCTGTACCTATGTCTTTGCAGCAGGCAGCTGTTCTTGGTGCCGAAGGCAATTCTTCTCAGGTTGCTGTCAACAGCCAGAGGCTTTACCTCTTCAACACTGGCCCAAACTTCTATGAGTATGAATTTAGGACCATGTCTGACTTTCTTCCATGATATTTAGCACTTTAAAGAGGGCCTTGTAAAGATTTTTTTTTCTAAGTTTAACAAATGAGAGCTCTGCTACAACATCAATGCTGAAATCAAAACAACTGTTTAGTAGCTATGGGCCCTAGGAGTCAATAGAAGTTGCTCAATGACATAATTAGCATTTGCATGCAATTACAATGAATGTAGTAGGAGAGAATAAATTCATCAAATGTTTTGTACCGTAAATAAACTTTGTTGTTGAGTTACATACTCTTTTTTGTTATGATCCACCCCTCTTCCTTCATCTAGATTTAAGTTTTTGTTTTTTGTTTTTTTTAAAAAGCACCTTAAAAGATTTTTAACTTGATTCTGAATGGGGAAATATTTTTTGCTCTGACTTGAGCTTGAAGGAGCTGTTGTGTTATATTAATTAATAACATTATCTAATCCCATACACCCACATGAAAACACTCTGGATTGATGAAGATTTTCTCACCTTGACATGCTGGATGCTTGAAACTGAAACTGAAATTGGAGGCTTACTTCCTACTTACTTCTTGATTAATTTAACTAATAATTATCTGGCCACCATTAAGCACACATACTGCATCAAAGTTTAATTCACAAACACTCAATTTACTCTGAAATAAGAAAACAAATAAATTACATCAACACAAGAGCAATGTCCTGACGCATAAGAACGTTGTTCATCACACACACTTTTTCCCAATACACATGCGCATTTCTGTTTAAACTCGCATAGCATATTTTTTAGAATGTCAGAATACATGGCACAACATGAAACTTAGTGTGGATCATATATTCTATTTGTGGTTTGTGAACCTTTACTCTACATATGAAAACAATGCATGGAGATTCTTATTCCTCAGAATGTATGATCTCGTTTAGTGAGCAGGACACATTGTTTCAACCCTAATAATTAGTTAAGAGTGTAACTATTCACAAATAATTATCCATAGGAGGAAAAGAAAAAACAGTCAGTCAGAAAACTGAACACATTGGATTTTAAAATTAACCACAACTGATCCACTTTAAAGGGAACTTTAAAAACCGCAAGACTGCAAGTAGTGACATAATAAAACCACCTGTAACATCATTATACTCCATTCAGAGTTTATAAATGATTAACATGGATAAGACGTGGGTTTGGCTTGTAAAAGTGAATGTGTGTGCCGTTTATACACAGCTATGAGGTAGACCAGACATGGCTAGCACTCTGCTCCGCAACAGGTCAGAGAGCAAGGGGGAGAGGTGTTGCAGAAAAGGGTAGAAAGGGGAGGATTTATGCTCCTCCTCCACCCCAGCTGGGACTGCAGTCTCTCTCCTCTCCTCACAAAGTTCCTTCCCCCAATCCATCCCCCGTCCTGCTTGGCTGTGTAGGGCTGCAGGTCATGAGGTTCATGAAGGATATAGAAGCTTTCCCTCTTTATCTGTGTGTCTACAGTCCTCCGTGTGTGTGTGCGTGTGTTTGTGTGTGTGTGTGCTAGGGGGTGGGTAGGTACGGCAGTCTCAGGGGCATTAGGGTAAAAGGAAGAGAACCAGACAGTTGATTATTTCACTTAACACCCGAACATGCATAGACACATGCAAGAAGACATGTGCATGCAGGCCGTTCTGTATTCTCTGCTTCAACCCCGTGCGTTTGCTAGATTTTATATAAAGTGGGGCCTTGCACTGGATCCGTAACAAGGTATAGATGCATGGACACATACCCACCTTTCTTTGTGAAAAGTAACATTGCAAAAATGTAACTAAAAGTCCAAGTGTCCCATGACTGCTTTTATAATGAGGGACAGAGACAGTGTTGTTGAACATTGCTACAACTGCACATTTCTGAATGCTGGCCAGTGTAGCTATTAACATGATGGGGAGACAAAACAGTTGACACAATGGACTATGTTTTCCATTTGAATGTGTTCTGTCCGTTCTTTCACTGAGATTGGTGGGGAAACATGGCGGGCTTGGTGAGGAGGAGGAAGAGGTGTGTGTGTGTGGGGGGGGGGGGGGGGGGGTCACAGCTGATGATGACCAGAGCAGATAAATTTCATTTGGATTTCCTGTACCATTACAAGAGAATACGTCACAGAGCTTACCTTTTGGTTTATTTGATGTATGTTTTCTTTTTTTTTTTTTGTGAGTACAGTTTTAGGTCAATATGCCAAATTTAGATAGGACTTTTATTTGTGCTTTGAGTGGGAAGAAGAGAGGGGTTTGGGGGTTCTGGGACCCACTCTCCCAGACATGCACTGACCTTTCCAACCAGACAGGGATAAAGGGACAAGGAGGGAGGGCTGGGGGCAGAAGGGTCTGGCTGTAATAGTGTGTGCATGTTTTTTTTTGTTTTTTTTTCTTTTTTGGTTTTGCATACATGGCTGCATCCATGTGTGATAGTTGATACTGTGAACCTTTGAACCGCACAGTTTGCTCTAAAAAAGATGCAGATTTTCGCCTGCTGTTCATTTCTCTCATCGCTGTGTTTTTAGCTCATGCTTCACTCTTCTCATCTTTTGTGCTGACTTGCCAAATGACTCATACACTGAGAGGTTTTTTTTGCTTTTTGTCATGTCACAACAAACTTCTGTGTTTAAGCTCCAAAATACAGGAACATTGAGCATAATTGTAATGTGATAGGAAAATGAAATGTTTTTCTTAATTAAAAAAAGGTGAAAAGCATGAAGTTTACTTATATTTAGCCCCCTTTACTCTGCTACCCCTACATAAAGGAGTGCAAACATTTTAGTCACTTGATATCCAGTGGAGTCCATTTGTGTGAAGGCATGTACACACAAAACTTTGTCAGTGGTGATAAACTTACTTTGTACATCACCTTGAACACATCTCAGAATCAAATGTGGTAGTGGCAGCATTATGCTGTGGATGTTCTCCTTTTGAAAAGGGACAAGAAACTCAATGACTGAGTTTTTTCACAATTGTGGAAAAAAAAAAAAACTGTTAAAGGCCACAAAATAGTTGAAAATGTTGTGAAGGTTAAAGTTCAACAACCCCATCTCAAAGCATTATATTAGAAGTCCAGACCTAAATCCAGTTCAGAATCAATGTGGTGGAAACTCATTTTCAGATGCTCTATATCCAATCTGACTGAGCGTAAAAGTTATTTTACAACATTTGGCAAAAGCTTCAGTTTCTAGATGTGCAAACGGGGTGGACACACTCCCAAAATAACTTCCAGTTCTAACTGCAACAAAATGTATTCTTTAAATAAATATGTCAAAGTGGCTGGATCTTGTAAAAACTTTAAAAATCTTGTAAAACCTTTAAAAATCTCTCATTTTTTGTTTGACTTCACAATCATTGCTTTGTGTGGCTTTGTCATATAAAAAGCTTCTAAAATCATTTCGCAGGGTGGTGCATTGTGCTATTCTCTCAGTGCAGTCTATGTTTAAAAAGTGGGGCAGCTTCAGACGCCCTTCCATCAGTTTATATGAGGAAAAGGTAAGGCCACATGGACAAAATCTGGCGTCGGTAATGAAAGGGGTAAGTAGAGCACTTCTCTTGTTAAACAATGCCGCAGTCTCTTTATTTTGTACGTTATCTGCTGCGCATACAAAAAGCTCTCAATACGACCAAGGCGCAATTTTGTGTCATCACAGTTTCAGCAACATGAAAGTCAAAAATAAGCGGTATCAATTTTGGCATACTCTTTAAAATTCACCACACTTATTCCTGAATGTTTTCTATGAAACTTGTTTTTCACTGACGACACGACAAACAAAATTGAATATCGACATTTTTATGTGTTGTCCTTTTTCAACATTTGTTTACTGCCATTCCCTATTTTAGTGCTGTCAGTCAGGAGCATACCAAAAAAAAAAAATAAGGAAAGAAGAAGTAGAAGTAAATTCAGGCTGACCCTGCAGCTCTCAGAGGAGGATCAGACATTGATTGCAGTTGTCTCCCTCTCCCCACCTCTCTCCGTGGATGCAGACAGGACTCTTTCTAAAGCACACAGGCTTGAGGGGGTCTTTGCTCGACTGGACCACCGATGATCAATACCTGTCACTTCTGTCTCGTCTGACCAGTGCCCCTCTCCCTCCCACCCCACTCCTGCTCTGAAGATGGATTCATATAAACATGAGGACACTGGAGAGCAACATGCGCGTGTGTATACATGAAACAGTTGAACGCACTTTCCAACACACATACGTTCCGTCTAAGAGTGTTTACATGCAAACATGAGATATGTGCGCAAATATGCAGGAGGCACAGAAACACACAAAGCATGCAGTCAGATGGACAATCACACACTCACACACACTGATGTCAGACAGGCCATTCAGACCCAGACACCAGCCTCTTTTCTGGGGTCAAACCATGAGGCCAAGGTCTACTCTCTAACCCCAGTGGCCCTTCAGATGAGCACACAGGAACACAGCATTCACTGTGAACCCACTGACCAGCCGAGACAACAGAGAGAAGGGCAGCGAGGAGGGGTAGACGGGGGTGAAGAAAGGTTTGATGGGGGAGGGTCTAAGGAAGAAATAATGGGCTATAGTGCATTACGCACCAACAGAAAAAAGTGTCAATCTCCGTTTGAATATGCTAATATGCATTAGTGTGGCACATTTATTATTCAGGAGCACTTTTTAAGCTTTATTGGCTATTCTGGAATAACAAGTTCAAGTGTAAGTTTGACACATTTTGCCATGTTCAATAATGATTGAACAAACAAACTTCAAATAATGATTGTTTTTGACTTAAGCGTTTTGCATGAAAGGAAACTAACTGCACATCAACGTAACCACATTGTCGCCGGAGTGAATTATGGTGGTGCCTGCATCATGCTGCGGGGTTGTTTCTCCTCTGACAGGAGAAAGGTCCACCTTCAAGTAACAACCGTCAATCCACAGCCACATCGACGATGGAACGGCTCAGGTCGAAGCCCATGCAAAGTCAGGATCTAAATCTAAGGAGGGCTGAAAAGACTGATCGGATTAATCAGTTGCTGGAATAATTGTCAACTAATTTAGTGATTAATTAGTTGTTGACTGGAATATGCAAACTAAGAAAGGTAGTTTTGTGAAATTACCTTAGTTAAACCAAAACTGTGTAGAAAATAAAAACATAAAAGCGTTTAAGTAAAAAAACAAAAAAACAAAAACCTTTGTCTGTAATGTTTTCAACCCAAAACTCCTCACGTGACAGTTTTCGCTTCATCCAGTTGAAATTATGTAAATAGTCCTATTAAGCAACTTTTGCTCTGCAATTAATAACTGGTTAATCTCTAACATAATCAACAGATCAGCCTTTCAATGTAACAATGTTCAGTCTTGCAGAAAGGTCTGAGCTTTTCACATGTTGACGTTAGAAGCACTTTTCTTAAATCCTTTGCTACAAACCGCTAAGCGTACACTAAAGGAATTTCAAGTTTTTGAATTTCGGTCCTCTGATTTTATATTTTCTTATTTGAAAAAGAAATGTAGTCATTTGTTTATTTGCATATTTTAATGCTTTTCTTTAGCATAAGAAAAGGCTGAAGAGGTTAAATTAAGAATCTGCAGAATATGTCCAACTTTGTTGTTACCCTGAAAGACTTGCAGGTGTAATTGCAGCGCAAGTTGATTTAACATTGTGTTGAATCAGATGGGCTAATTTCAAATTCAAGCCACACTTATTTAATTTAAAAGGTAAATCTCAACAAAACAAATGAAACTGGTGAGTATGAATGCCTCTTCGAGTCAAAAACCTGTTTGAACAAACTACTTGCTTCATTACTTTGACATTTTTGTGAAACAAAAATACAACATGGGGAGTTTTAACAAAAGCTAGCATTCTTCCATCCTCTCATCTAATTGTGTGATTTGGGGCTTCTTCTTTGTCTTCTTCTTTTTCTTCTTCTTCTTTTTTTCTGCACATTTTCCTTCCATTCAGCTTCTTCCCTCTTCTTGTCCTCTCCTTACCAAAGAGACCCTTGCTCTGGCCAGCAAGACAGATAAGGAAGTGGAGGGGCCAAGTTTACCACAGCAGATAAGCTGTAATTGCAGGGCAGTAAAAGGAACAGCATAGAGAAGAAAGGAAGCAAACATTGGAAGACAGGAAGAAAGTGTGGAGACAAAGCGACAAATTTGAGCTACCCGAGAAATGACTGATGTAAGCCGTGACAGTTATCTGGGAGAGGAGCTTTTTTGCTCGTGGCGGCCATCTACTTGCTGCCCGGGATCAGTGACTGCCCTCACACAATAACAGCCAGCCTTGACCTCTCCTGATAAACAGCGGCTGCAGACTAACTAGCTGAACAATCACTTCTCTGTTATGTGACATCACTCAGCCTGTTCTTCTGTAAACTCTGCTCGTTAACTTGGACATTGTGTTCCCACACACAAAACCAGCTGTTCCAGTCTTGTGTACTTTTTTTTTTTTTCTTCTTTCAGTTGGTGTCATAAAAACTGGAAAGTTATTGAAATAGATGTTGTTGGCTGCAATTCAGCAGAATGAACGATTCATTTTCTCGTATTTAACCCGAATGTGTTTTTTTTCTAGTTTTAACTAATACAGCCTGAATGAACGTGGCGAGAGGTTAAAATGGGGGATTGTTTGGAATGAAAGGGTGCAGACTGCACGTGAACCAGGAAAACAAAAACAGTAGTTTTGCAGATAAAATTTAGTGACTGGGTGTGGGAGAGTAAAAACAGCCATTACTGATTGTAATCATACCTAAATTTAAAGCCAGCAAATAGGTATTTAGGACACAGATTTGATGTTTTTTGGAATTGCTGGTTTTTGAGTGTGAAAAGGAGAAATCTTGGGGACATTTCGTACCTATAATGACAGACGGTGATTAAAAATAAGCTTTAATCATCTATTCCTTGAGGAATCATGATTATGTGCCTCCGGTAAATAACACTGGAGGCAGGAGGTCGATCACAATTGTTCTGGTTTTGGTATTTTGATCATTTTTCATCTCTTGATCAGAATCACAATTAGCTGGAATCGGGTTGTGACACAAAATCTTTAGAATTTCATTAATCATAATTAAATAAAATTCTGATTTTTAGTCTATCAAAAATTCTGCAAAATATTCCCTCTTATTAACCAAGAGTAATAAACTGATAGACAAAATCAAATGGCTTTAGTTCACAATGGTTTGTTTAACAATGAAAGGAAAGAATTGCTCCAGACTCAACAACATCTTGCCAGTGTTTTAGTTGATAAGCTTTCTGTTTGGGTATAAAACTGTAGTAAAGGTCAGTTTTCGTTGTTTTGACTTCACTAACACATAATTGTAGCCAGTCATACAGGTTTTTGCTCATTTTTATGTTTGTTTTTTTTTTCTGAACCTTTTCAAGAGTTTCGCAGAAAATTAAAAAAATAGAGGATATTAATCAGAATAATCTCCACATTGTGATTAGATGCTTTATGTAAAATCTGATCTAGTTTTATGGAAATAAAAGCTTTCTTTAGCCTAAGAGCAGATGAAAATTCATCCAAATACATCCAGTCATCTCCATGCACACTGGTCTTTCGTAATGCATATATATTTGAAGAGACAGTCTTAGCAAAGTATGAAAGTGTGCATGATGGGGATTCTTTTCATGTTCATCTATAGAAATCTATTTAAAAAATACTTCAAAAGTAGTAAAATGAGCTTGTTAAAATGGTTTCTCTTTTTTTCTCAGAGTTTGTCCTGAGCGTTGCTCAAAGGAGACGGCGGCTTGCACTGTGTGACAAGCAGGTTTACAGTTGGCGGCTGGTGTGACCACCAGCCCTTACTTCCTTCCTCCCTGCTGGCCTGGGGAAGAGTGTGTGTCCTGTTGCTCTGTTCCTCAACGCTTTAGGCACGCATGTGTGTACATGCATGTGTATGTGTGCATATTTTTTGGTCACACTCCGCAGCTCACAGGAGGTCAGGTGAGATCGGGTTTGGTTCCTGATTCTCGGAGAAGTGGACAGCTGCAACATCTCACACAAATACATGAGATATGCACACACACACCCACACAATTGTTCTTTTTGCTGTTTTTTTATTTCCCCTTTTATATTGGCATGCGTCATTGAACGGTAAAAGTGTTTTCTTCTTCCCTTTATTGTTTGTTGGTTGACATGCTGAATTTAAAAATAAACAAAATCTTATTTTGGTTGATAGTACAAATGACTTAAATGGATTTTATTGGGAGCTCAAATTTTAATTTACATTTTGCAGCATTTGAAATATACTTGGAAGATTCTGGATTCATAATTGATCTTCTACCCTGGCAGAATTTAGAGCTCATCCAAGTTGTTTGGCTTCCAAGCACAGTCCTGGCTTTTCAGTAAAATCCACAGAAGTTTAATTTATCCATACCGACACCAGCTGATGTGTCTTCCTGATTGTTCTTTGTTTAGAAAACTCAGTTTTGTCCAAAATGTAACCATGTGACCCACAAAGTCATCTTGGTGAAAAATTAAATTTGGCTAAGATTTTTCAGAGGAACTTGCAGGAACACTTAGCATCTTTGTCCACATATCGTCAGTTTACCGCTGTGATGGATGGAAAGAGTGCTGACCAAGAGAAACAAAACTTCTCCCAAAGAGAGATCTTCAAACAGTACTGGAATGTGCTGCTCCCTGCCTGGACAAGCCAGATGCCATAAATGGGAAAACTTTATGGTGAAACAGAGACAAGATAAAGCTTTATAACCTCAATAACATGAAGAATGCTTGGAGAAGTCAATGTGAAGCCTTCAAGGCTAAGATCACTGAGCTAACTGTGTAGCAGGTTGGTGGTGGGCCCATGCTGAAGGTCTAATTTAACAGTGCCTTGACCAAGGTAAATTTAATCAAAAATCAAGAGCTGGACAGGTGGGACACCTGGCTGATTGTGTGTCGCTGTAGTCAGAGGTGAATTCGCAGCATCAATCAACGATGCGACTGTTATATAATCATTCAGCCAGGGAAAAAGACCAGTTCATAGGTATCATTTACAGCACCAAACTAATATGACATCCATGCCTGTGATGAGGGTATGTACATTTTGCTCCATTGCTGTATCTGAATGCACATTTCCCTCTGACTAGATGGAACCCAGAACAAATTATTTTCTGGTGTCTGAGCGCATTTTAAAGGTAATCATGCGTTATCTCATCACCTGTCTCCCCTGTACACAGACTTATCTATGGGGGCATTAAAGCTGCTTCTTCATATACTGGCTATCTTCACCAGCAGTGATAAGAAACCAGAGAGGGAGATGGACCAGTACAGACACGCACGCGCGTGCACTGGTGTGTGTCTTTCTGCACACACCTAATGTGTGTGTAGAAAGACTTACACACACAGTAAGTCTTTCTATCTTCATGAGGGCTCTGCATTGACTTCCACTCACTTCTATAGCCTAACCATGACCCTCACCTAAAACCTAACCATTATCATTAAATACCTAACCATAAACCTAACCAAAGCTCAATTCACACCCTACCCCTAAACCTTCAACCCAAAAACAGCATTTCTTCTCATGGGGTCCCAGAGTCTGGGCCCCAAATGGAGAAGTAGGTCCTCACAATGTAGAATTTGTTGTAAAATTGGGCCTTACAAGGTGAGAAATGCACACGCACGCCCCCACGCACACACACACACACACACACCACAAACAGGTTGTCTGCGTAGTATCAGAGACCGGTGCTTTGCGGCGATGCACCGGAGGAGCCGCAGTCTCCTGCTCTCTTGGCTCTGTGTAAATACACTGCTCATTGTTTATACAGCACAGTGTGGCTTCAGGTTCCAGAGACCATCACTCTAGGTCTGGGTCAAATCGCCAGAAACACACACACAAGCACACGCACACATGCACGCACCAAGAAGTATGGGAGCATATGTAGCGCCATGCACAGACACACACGCACGCATTGACGCTAATGCAAACCAGACTCCCTCTGTCCCTCTTTTCTTAGAGAGAGGGAGCGGTAGTAGGGAGACCGCACAGTGCTGGAGCCCGGCCAAATGGACCAGCGGAGCTTGTTTGGAAAGCTTTCAGTCAGAAAGCCACTTTTTGGCAGGAGCCCTGTGAGTGCTGCTGAGCCCTCTGAAGCGGGCTGGAGCTGCTAAAATAAATAATGGTTAGAGCTGAGGGGGTAAGAGTTGGTGGGGGGGCGGAGGACGGTGGAAAGGGGTATAAGGGTAGCAGGAGGAAAAAGGAGGGGAAGAACGGAGGGAGAAATGGCGAGGTGGGGGGAGTGGGGGTTAGAGACCGCTCCTGTAATTATATCTGTCAGTCGACACCAAAGCACTCGGACCGCCGGCGCTCATGTTTCCCCTCACTCGCTTGCTGCTACCAGATAGGAGCACATGCGCATGTGTGTGCCTGAACGTGCTGCCCGCCCTGCGTACATTTTTTCATGTAAGCATCAGCACATGCCTGTGAGCGGTCTTGTTTGCTCCCTGGGTGGTGTGGGTGCATAAAGCCATGTAGTGATGTGGGCATTTGTGTAGCTGGACCTATGGGAAACAAACCTGGTCATCCTGGGAGAGGGAGATAAAGAAGTGCTTTCCGTCAGAGTTGCGTCGGTCGCTCAACAGGGAACAGAGTTACGTTAACCTTTGTGCCCCAAGTCGCAACAAAACTGCTTTGGTGTTCTCCAGCTGATTGTGGCGCACTAAGAATGCACAAGAACAGCCATGTGTGTTCACCACTGTGTATCACATGTTGTGATGAAAGTGAAGCTAAGCTACTAATTTTTCCCAGTTTTTTGTGCTGCATCTAAACTAAGTCGGGATTTCTTTTTTTTAATGTTATCTTCGTAAACTTTAGTAAAAACTTCAGTAAAAGGTCAACAAACTGGTTTTGATTCAATTAAATTTAATCACATCCACTATGGCATCAGATTACAGAAACTGGTGTCTTCACCAATCAGCTAGCAAATGTACATTGTTACAGAGTTGCTGAAAGGATCGTGAGTTTGATCGTCTAGCCGACGTTTATGTTTTGGATCTGAAGAATGCTTTCAACTGTGCCCTTCAAAGTGTATTTGTGTCTCCACTAGGGGTTTAATGGTACACAAAAATTACAGCTCACTCTGACAAATTGGATGTTTCAACATTTCCCAACCCTTGACACAGATTCTCAATTGGACTTACATCTGCACTTTTGCTGGACGATTTTAACATATAAATGTACTTTTTCTGTTCTAAACCATTCCATTGCTGCTCTAGCTGTGTGTCTGTTTTTGGATTGATTATTTTTATTTTCTTGCTTGTTTTTGTTGTCTATTTGTGGTAACAAAAATTGAATATGAGTAACTCTTTGTTGAGGAGTTAAATTTAGCCAAATGTAACAATTTGGTGCAAGTCTGTTTTCCTCAAGGAAACTTAAAAAAAAAAAGAAAAGAAACACCAACACACGCTCACTCGGAGCGGCAGAAAAATGACTTTACTATTAAATTTGCTTTTTCCTGCCTAAAAAAAAGCCTGAAATTTTCATTTGTTGAAGAGCAAAGTTTTGCTCCTTTGCATCACCCACACTAAAAGACAGAGATCTTGTGAGCAGTATTCATTGGTAACTCCTAAAGTTATCAAAAGCTTTTGATATGCTTGTGACTGTTGTAATTTATATCTGTAAAAAACTATTAAAAATCTTGCCCAGCTTCGAAGGTTCGGATCTAAGCTGGGAGCTATTGCCGTGTGGAGTTTGTATGTTCCCTCTGAGTAATGGTTGTTTTCTACATGGTACTCACAGTCCAAAAACAAGCCTGGTTGTTTGTCTCATGTGTCCCTGTGTCAGCCTTGTGATGAACTAGCGACCTGTCCTGTGTGAACCCTGCATTTTGCCTGATGAAGGCTTACTTCAACTCCTGTGACCCTGGAGAGGACAACCTAAGTATGGAAAATGGATAAATTGTTTGCCTACTTTTTCTTTCTGTCAGTCCCATTTACTCAGCGGTGACTGTCTGGTAACATCAGTAACGTGAACTGCGGTTGAAGGCTATTCTCTTTTAATTTTAAGATCTGTACAATTAGAAAAAGGTATTTTCGCAACAGAATATATAAAACTAGGATTTCTTCAAATGAGCTAGAATGAGAGCCATAAAATGACCGCAGGTCAGTCTCTTAACACCACATTACAGTACATGAGAGGGAACAGTGTAAAACAGCACTACAGAGACAATGCCACTGGAATGTTGTTAACAGCTTTGTGGAGAAATAATCATGCAAGCACACAATAAAGGACGATTTAGAAAAACCCAATAAAACTGACTGTTTTTTTTGCCTGTGGCAAGAAATTGGAGCACCCAGAGGGAACCCACATATGCACTGGAGAACATGGACACGGACACAGAAAGGGATAAAAGCCCAGGAAATTTTTGTTGCGACCCAACGATGCTAACAACTGTATCATCATGCAGCCTTTAGGAAAGTAATATGCATTTGAAAACACTTAGGATGCATTGGTCTAAACAAAGCAATAAATTAGGGTAGCAACTGCTGTTTTAAAAGATGAACAAGGAAAAGGCAGTTGCATGGGAAAACATTTGTACAGCGTTCATTCAATTTTCAAAGGATGGGAAGCCATGGAAAATCAATAAACATCCATTTGCATAGGCTTATGCAATTTTACAAGGTTTTGAGATCCTAATTACACCACTAATGAAGTTTACATGGTAAACATTTAGTTAGGAAGTTGGAATGGGCTTAATAAGGAAAGCTAGATTATGCAAACAAACATTCCACTTTGCTGAACTTTTCTTTCAAATGTTTAAAGCCTCTAATCTGGTCAAAAACAGAAAGCATTCTGTCACATTTGTAAAGCATTAAAATAAAAAATAAAAACTTGGCTTACCTAACTGAAAGGTAAAGACATCAGTTTTGAACTAAACAGATCTCTAAAAGATCAGTACTTTTAAAATGTATCTCTTAGTTAAGTAAACCATGTTTTGAACTACAATGAAAATATTTTACTGATTGTCACATTTATAAATGTGGCAATATATTATTCACATATTTCACATGTCATTGGGTGCTTGTGAATTTTAAGTGGTCTGACTTCTTAAAGCTTTGCCTTCATAAACATTTGCTTTTATGTTGCCAGATTTGTCTATACACTTCAGACACTTTCAAAAAACCTCCAACACATGTTTAGGTTGATCAGAATAGAAAATGTACATATTTTTTTGGGGAAAAAGTGGCTGTATATTTCTGAAACATTATAAAAGTTAGAATGAGATTGACCAGCAAGAGGACGATGCTGCAAAAAACTTCAGATAAACTAACATGGAATTTCAAATATGAGCTACCAGCTAATTGATACTGCTTTAGCTCTTCCTGAGAGTGCAGAGATGTTTGAGTGAAGCTGCTTGTAATAATTTAACTTTTCTTGTGGTCCATATTTCTGACTAATCTTTTTCTTTCTCCCTGTTCTTTGGCAGCAATCTTCCTCACTCTCTGATCTCAACCTGGTCTAAGAATCTCAGACCACACAATTATCACACTGGGCTAAAGATACTTCCCTTCACGAGCTACAGCTCCCTTCAAAGGCCTTCCTCAACCCTGCTACCTACTGAAGCTTTTAGTACTTCAAAATAACGACATCTCACTCAAACACTCCATCCTGTAAAGCTTCCCCATCTTTCTTTCGTCTCTTACTTTTCCCTCCAACTTTGAGCGTTGAAATGATGAGAGCCAGAGCTTCTAGTTCTGGACACGACAAAGACAATAACACGGATGCAGAGTGTACACATTTTGTCATGTTACAAACTTCAAAGTTTTTTACTGTGACCTACAGTGATGGACTAACACCAAGTAGAGCGTAAATGTGAAGGGAAGGGAAAATAACAGATGGTTTTCAAAACTTTTATTAATAAATATCTACCTTAAACTTGATTTCAGTTCCAGTTACTCTGATATTCCATTAATAAAATCCATGGCAACCAATTGGATTTTGATGTGAGAAGATTTGCAATTAGCAGTTCCCGTGCTTATAATTTAATCTCAGTATAAATCAGTCAATGAGACAAGGGCTGCACGTAAAACAGGTCAATCTGGGCCAAAAAGTCTTAAACTGTTCCAGAAATTCACCTTCCTGCAGATCGGCAAACCTAAACATAAAACCAGAGCTACAAAAAAAACAAAACAAAACAAAAAAAAAACACCTACATCAAAACAGGTCTGGAATGGCCCAGCCTAAATTCAAGTGAGAATTTTTAGCAAGACTGATTAATGGTTATAACATTTTCCTTTCAAGTTTGTGTCATGATGTGAAGTAATTCAGAAGAAATTATAATTTAATGAGCAGGAAAGCAGTGTGAGGGCAACAGGAGGATCTGACATCATGTGACTAAACCACAGTATAAATTATCTGGACTTGATTACTAGATTCAACAGAGGAGAGTAAATGAGCAGATGGAAAACAAGTGTACACAGAGGCAGAAAATAGCAATACTGATCAAAAACACAAATAAAATTAAACAAAAGATGGCACACCCCAACCAAAATAATTAAACCGAAAGTCAAAAAAATAATCACAAATTGAACTATTTGTCAAAGAAATTTAACCTAAAGAGGTTGGTAACTGAATACGTATGCATACAGCACTTCAAACTATTCATTTTTAGTCTTTTTTGTTTCATAGTTATACACAAACTATTGTTTAACCATCACATAAAATCCAAACTATGCTTAAGCCTGTATCTGTAATATGGGAAATAAAGGAGTAAAAAAATCATTTTCATGGCTCTGTACACCAGTGTTAATGAAACCTCGCATTAAGTTTACATTAGATATTATTAAGGCTTAATATGATAATAATTTGGAGACAGGTAGAAACGAGCTGCCGACAGATTAAAGCTAAATGGTCGAACACACGGCAGACTGTAAGCTGTGGTGGTCCGGACCAGCGGAGGGTGTGTGAGAGGTGTTGATTTAGCTGTAGGAAGGAGGATTAAATGGCTCATTGGTGGGGCTAGAAGGGAAGAAGGTGCGAAGCGATCAGCCAACCCTCCCTTCCTAACTCCTGGTTTCTCTCTCTCTCTCTCTTTCCCCCTGCCGTTCTGCCCCCCCATCCTCCTCTCAGCCTGGAGAAAAGGCCATTGGGGCTGAACAAACAAATCACATGGCCATCAAACACTACTCACCACTGCTGCTCTGGGACTTCATTCAGACAGCATTTTACTGGTCTCTGCAGTGTGCTCATACACACATTCAAAGCCGGCCACTCACACACATATGTGTGTGAGCTCACACACTTTTGAGTTTCCCCCATCAAGATGACAGTGGTTTTACAAGTCCCCATAGTGTGAGGTCTCTCACTCCCCATGTAGCTCTAGAACAACATCAGCAGTATAGCAGAAGGAAACAGAGGGACGGAGGACAATTTGGCCATTGAGTTGCTGGTACTCGGCATTGCGGGGAGAGTTGTCAACAAAGCTCATAAAAAAGGTTGTGAAAGTTGTAACTGTGTTTTTGTAAAGGGAAGTTGGTGTCAACTCCCTTTAAAGTTATGGCCCATTTAAAGAGAAGTGTGCTTAAAAGCGACAAGGATGCACCTTGCGAGCCATTTAAGATTGATGGGCAAAACTGAAAACGGTCGTTACGTCTGAAGCTTGTGTGGTTTGGGAATATGTGCGGCCTGCCTGTAACAGAAACCGTAGCTGGTGTTTTCCTTTTTAAAAATGAAACTTTCATGTTTTGCTCCTTTGCTCCTCTGTCAGCTTCTAAATGTCAGCCTCCCCCTCTTCAGAACAAGCAGAAGTGGCAGAGTCCTGCATTAGCTTCTATTAGAAATGCCGTATGAGGCTTCAGGGCGAAGAAAAAAAGTGTGTCACCCTCAAAACATGCATCACCACCCCATTAATTAATAAAAATCTGACAAAATAGAACATTCTCAGGACTTGAATTTAAGAGGCTGTCTGATGTGATGTGAGAGAGGCTAAAACAGACACCAGAACGTGGTCAATTGAAAATAAGAGAAGTAGAAAAAGAGACGATCCAAAGGATCGAAGGTACATTGTATCATTTTCTCGTCTACGAGTCTGACTTTAGGTCACATCCCGTTATTAATCCACAGGTTTTGATATAACAACTTCAACTTCTTTAGAAAGGCTTTCTATGAGGCCAAGAAGTTTGCCATTTTTATGGGAATTTAAACTGTTCTTCCGGAAACGCAGTTGCAAGGTCAGACACTGATGTTGGACTAGAAGGCTGGGCTATCAATCTGTGCTCTGTTTCATCACAAATGTGCTTCATACCATAATCCCCTCTGCACCAAACTTTACTTTGACACAGTGCAGTCAGACAAGTACTGATTCCATGGCAACTGCGAAACTGAGGCTGGTCCGTTGAATTGCCAGATTTATAAATTATCACGCGACAGGACACTTCTTCACGAGCTTAGAAAAAATTAAAACACATGCATCTGCCATTCTGGCTCCAGAGTGGCAGAGTTACACTGTGTTTTTTACAGTGTGAAGCCTCTTCACTGGTCAGATTATCCTCCAGTTCAAACATTCGACTGGTTTCCATTCACATATTACTTTCTGCTGCTGTGAAATCGTTGTTTTGCTGCTCTGTGATGGTTTCGTTTTGCTATTTCAGCTCTATTTCTGCATAGAGCTAGCTTGTTCTCCTTTCCCAGAGTTTTTGGGTACTCTGACTTCCTGCTAAAGACCAAAACCAAGCATGGTATGTTAATTTAGGGTTTCTAAATTGCAATTAGAAGAGAGCATGTTATTGTACGCTACGCATACAGGACATGCAGCCCTGTTTGTTCTATATGTCTCTGTTTGGCCAATGAGGACCTTATGACCTGTTCAGCGAGTAACCCAGCTTTCAACTAATGGCCATTGGAGATAGGTACAAGAACCCTGCTACCCTACAAGGACAAGCAGATAGAGACAGTGGATGAATGGATACTTTTCTTTCCACTTCATAATGCACTTTATGTTGGTTTAATGTCTAAATTTTTTAGTTTTTTTGGTTGTTGCCAAACGGGAAAGGTTCAAGGGGCTTTAATATGGACACAGGGTACTGTAAGTACAAATATTTAAGTAGCTCTTTGTAGCCTTTGTTTTTTGTTTTGTTTTGTTCTCACCATCTTTTGGAACATTTTCTCATATGAACAGCAGACAATGTCTGGTCAGACAAAAAGTAGTGAAATGAGAATGACCTTATAACACCCCGGTACCTAATGCAGGGGAAGAAAAAAGCCTCCATTGTCCCAGTTACCAGGGTGACACACCCCACCCCAGACTTTAGCGTCAATTATTGTCGTTTTTATGTCCAAACTGTCCACCAAATCCATCATGCTGCTTTACCCCACAAATCAACAACTGAAATGAATAGGAACATGTGCTGAACAATAACTTAAACCTACAAATAAAGTTCCCACACAAAACTACTTCTTCTTCATACTTTTTTTTTTTGTCAGTGCAAGAGAACAAGAGCTGCGGTCCTGGAACATCAAAATAGGAATAAAAAACGAACCTAAAAATGCTGATCTAAAGTGAAGGAGTTAAGAAATCCTGGAGAAATTTCAGTTTTTCTTTTTGAGAATCTGGGCCAAACGTTATCTCAAGCTGAGTTTTTAATACATTTACTATATCATCATTAAGTGGAACGATATAACTGTGTGTGAATGACTGGAAATAATATTTTACATATATGTAAAAGTTTGAACTTCCATTTGTTAAAGTTTTGCAGATATTTGGTAATCAACCATCGCCTGGTTAAAATGTATTGAGCCATGAAAACATTGAAAATGTTTTCATTTTCTATGTGAAAGCTACTGGGAATTAAATCCTCTGAAGAGCAACAAGTGGTAAATGTAGCTGGATTTTAGATGAAAAACTGTAAAAATAAGACTTTTTTCAAAAACATTATAAGTCTCCACTGATGAGCTGAGACACGCCTTCCTTCAATTCTACAAAAAAAGAGCATTAAAAAGATTTCTAGTGCTCTTCAAACTGAGCAAAGGCTGTGTGCATTGTGTGTTTGATGTCATTTAAATAAAGGCAGCTGTCAAATTGGTTAATCTTATTAATAACTAGACTGTTTGTAAAAATTTCCAAAGGACTTAATAAAAATGTCAACACATTCACTGTATTTACAGATGTCATAATGACAGTTGAAAATCTAGAAGTTATTATGATATAATTATTATAATTTTGAACCCTATTTCATATGACTCGCCTCACTGATGTACATTTTCTCAAACAGCCAAAGAGCAAAGCAACAAGAGCAATAAAATAAAGTGTTAGTTCAATACAACTTAATTATAATCGCAACATAATGATGTTGATAACCATTTTATATTTTTACTAAACATTCATACCTATGCATTCCTGATAAATGATAGTAACCATTTTTTTTTTTTTTTTTTTTTTATGTTAGTTTGCTTCCCTAAATCATCTGGGCAACAAACCAGATTCAGTTGTACATTACACTCTAACACAGTAACTGTCATGGGTCTGTTTAATGTTTCATCCAATTTATTTTCACACAGAAAACGTCAGGGGGAGAAAAAAAAAAAATCTGTGGCTGCACTGAAGGGAAAATAAAGACAGTAATTTTCACGTTTTATGATAATACTGGGTTATATGTGTAGTGGAATAAATTAATATGAAACAAAAAACACATTTTTACTGGAATATTGTGAAGCATATGTTTTTATTTGAATAATGACGTTTTTATTGAACACTGCATCCAACGGGTCGCATCATAGGTGTTCTTATGAATAAAAATATAAAATAATGAAGCGATCATGATTAATTATGTTGTGCATGGGTAATGCAGAAAAAAATTTGAGCAGAAGTCGTAATGTGATGACAGGTCAGATCTACCTTAATGCACCCGAAATGAATTTCTGCACCGCTGTTCTCTCAGGGTTCAAGGTGTTTGTCAAATCTCTGTCTCTGCTGGGGCACGGTCTGACATCTGTAATGCATTTTTCTGTTCTTTTTGCATGATTAAGCAAACTTGGCATGCAGGTGCTACCCAATGGACTGCACCGGTACAATAATATTCCCTGAACAAATTAAAGTAGCTGTCGTACGGATCAGTCTCTCTCTCTCTCTCTCTCTCTCTCTCTCTCTCTCTCTCCCCGTCTCACACACGCAACCAGAACTACACAACTGCATGCACATGCAGATACAGAAGCTAAAAAATCTGAGGGAGCAGACATTAAGTACACATCTGATCACAAGTCTTCAATTTGACAGAAGCGCAGCCCGTTACTAAACATCTGCTCTTATTTGGGTTTTCTTCATTGATGTGCACCCAGTGCAGCAACTCGCCTACCGCTAATCCACAACCTCCTGCTCTGAGGGCAAAGATGAAGGAGTCTCATGTAACGACTCCAGTCACTAATGTGCAAACTGGTTTCAGTTGTTCGCAGCCTTGTCCCTCATTCAGAGGCACCCAGAGGAGCGGCTATATGGACAAAAAGAGAGAGAGCTGACAAATACTTCACACTCTCAATTACGCAGTGGAGCTCATCACTTGGCAATCTGTCCAGATCGCTTTAATTGGCTTGTAATATCGCCTCTGATCTTGTTGGCCAATTAACAGGCCTGTCTGGCAGTGAGACTGCAAAACCAGTAAGTAAGTGACGGCTCCTGATCCGAGCCGTATAGAACTGGACTGTTGATAGACCGCTGCTTGTACACCCCCCACATCATGTCAGTGTATAACAAGTGTATTTTCCTGTATCGGTGCTGTATATTAATGCTTTGAGTTAATATGGTGGGAGTCAGAAAGATTATGTGCCTGATACTGGCGCATTGATTAGCACTCAAAGAACATAATGACCCCATAAGTTAAAAAAAATAAAAGCTCAAAACAGGAAGATTTTTCTTAACTCAGCCTTTTCTGGTTTCCTGGACTTTATTAGTGTTATAAACAAGTGATAGAACTGCATTTTTGGTCATAAAAAGGATACCAATTCTTAACTTTTTTGTTCTTTAGTCAACCTTAAACTCCTCCAAGTTCATTTCATTTGGGATTTTTCTCAAAACATCAAATAGCTTCAAATTAAGTGGCTTCAATATATGACTTAGAGGCAGAGGCACTGTCTGAAAGACAGGTGGGAAGATGCTGACATTTTCATTAAGGAAATTAAGTTAAAGTCAACTCTGGTGCGGTTTGTGAATGTAAAGTGCACCAGAGACTGTAACAACAGCGCAGGGTATTCTGGATAAAAAAAAAAAATCCCATAACTAATGCATAAGTATAGCGCTAGAAGAAATGACTCGAGGTCTTTCACCAACAACAAAAGACAAATCCTCGAACTGCTAGAATCTGGAGCTACTCCATTTTTTTAATTTTGTGAAGAAGGAAGTTGTGCTCATGTCTTCTTCTGAGGTTTTTGTGTTGTCTCTGTCTACAGTTCTTGTTGCTGTGCCACCACAAGCGAGGGAGGAACACATTTTTTGAAAGGGTTTGTAACTTTTGACACGATGAAATGTTAAAGTGAACCACACCAGCTGAAAATGTAGCAAATGTTGCAACTTTGATCCCTAATAGGACTGGGTCTACTGGACTGTCAGGCGTGAAAACACCCCTACTGGTCAGTTTTGATAGGAACAGTCATCAGGTGAACCATAAGCTTTGACATAATAGCACAGCTAGTCATTTAAACCTAAACAGCAAATCAAAAAAGCAGATACCGTTCTTATTCTGTGTTGAGTTTATGTTACATATATTTTATTCTTTAAAGAAATCTATGCAAGCAATTATCCTTTTAAGAAATCTGCAGCAAGAGCAGCATGACATAAAATCTCACCCACACAAAATCGCCATCCATTTCCCCAGCCCTCTGGTGACATGCCGATCTGTAAAGTTCAAATCACTGCAATGCTACTGATTTCACCACGCACAGCATCCAACAATTAACCAGTATCAGTGCCAGCTGACTGGAGCACAATCTACGGAGGGGTTTGGCTAAGGCCAGCGAGTCAATGCCAGGCGTGTATCCCAGGATGTTGAGCTGTTGGCAGGGAGCGCACTTCGCAGTTCATGACATGAAACCCGGCTCAGTCTCGCAAAGCTCTGCCAGTGAACAGGACACGGGGGAGGAGACACAGGGGGAGAGCCCACTGGCAATGGGAAAAGAGGAGAAACAGAGGGGACGTGGTAGACAGGAAGGAAAAAGGAAACAGGGCAGGAAGAAGGAGAGAAATAAGGTGCATAAATGAGCCTGTCTGGCCTTGTCGCTGCATCCACTGCTGCCGTTCCCTCATTAAAAGGGCCTCACATCTGTTTCTCTCATTCCAGCCGCACTTTAAAGTCCCTGAAGGTGCAGTTAAATTAGAGCCAGCACAGGTTTATAAATGTAAAATTGTCCAATAATCTGGGGTCGACATGACCCCTGATCTTCCGTCTCTTGTCAGCATGAAGACGAGTCCGGACTGAGACTCCAGCAGCATCAGCACGTGTTTTTGTCCACTAAAATTTCAAAGGGGAAGGTGCAGACACAACAGATTTTACAGGCCAAGTCCTTATGTAACCTCTGCAAAGATAAAACAAGAATGCAGGCAGGTCAGATAGTTGTCAGGCTTTGAGTTTTTTTTGTTTTTTTTGTCTTGCCAGCATATAATCCGTTTTCTATGTGCCCGGAAAACTATTTTTACTGCACAGAAATGAGCAGATTTCCTTTAAGTAATTTTCTGCTCGCGGTTTTTTATTTACAACGTATAAATCAACAGCAGATCACAAAATCTTTCAAGATCACAGCTATGCCCTGAGGGGATAGAAACAGCATATTAAGGGCAGACGGAGGAGAAAAAAGAAGACAGAAAACCCAAGTCTCTGAGCTCCAGAGGAGGGTTTCGCTAAACTAGCCTGTCTAATGCAATTAATCTAATTGGAGCCGGCGTAAAGTGACAAATTACTACCTTTCACTCTGGGGACTAAAAGGGAACCTCTGGAGATGAATGTAGTAAGGGATACCCAGGTACTTAATTCAATATCTTTTAATTCCCTCTTAAAGTCTATTAGAAATAGTGCAAAAACAGACTCATATTATATATATATATATAATATATATATATATATATATATATATATATATATATATATATATATATAATTATTGGTTATTACACAATGATTTACTTAAAGCGTGTAATTCAACTGGCAGTCATTTTAATAGTACCTTCCTATAGGTTTGAGAATGATTACAGGCTTTTCAGCTTAAGCAGTAATAAAACATATAGGGTTTTGTCCTGCAGGTTGCTACATGTGAACCACTTTTATTTGCATACTAACTGATAATTCAAAACGTTCTTATCGCCTCACTGAGCATTCCAGCCACGGCGTCAATGGGAAACGCTTTGCCCTATTTTCTCAGATCTGCATGCATTTACACTTGACATTTTGGGTCCTTGATTTCATCTCGGCACATATGCATGTGAACTCTGCATATTCCAGTGGAATTGTGTTAATGTGTGCCCTTTTCTCTAACCTTGATTACTTGCTGTGGTATCAGAAAACCTTTTTTTGTGGACATTGATTTCTGCCCGAGGCCACAGTACCGAACCAGGAGCAGCGTATCTTAGTGGATATAATGAACTTAAAAAAAAGCAGCTACTAGCGCCTCTGACATCTTGACATTATCAGAGAGTCTGGTTAAAGAGGCACACACACGGAACGAAAATACATGCGATTTGCATTTCATTTTCAAATGTGCTGAGAAGCCGTACGTCATCATTTTTGGGATGACCTTTTTGAACTCAGTAATTAAAAAGAGTGTTTATGTATGGCCGCCTATATGTCATGTCTCCAGAAGTTAAATTAGGATCCATTCCAAGTTGGTCAATTTATAAATTTGTCTTCCATCTGTCTGAGATTTTATGGTGAATGTAAGAGATCCGAAATGGAAACCCTGGCATCCCTTTGCCTTGGTGACGCTTTCCGAGGTATAATCTAGGTCTGCCCCTAGTGTCTTCGAAATGGGACATGCCACAAATGGAAATGAGTGCCCAAAACCACCTCCTCACCTTGGTCCTTTCAATGTGAAGAGGCAGCGACTCTATTTATTTATCACTAAATTCTAGCGAGTGTGTTGCTTAAGAACAACACACTTGAAATCTTCTGTGTGTTGATCCCCAGCCCTGAAGTTTCCCACAGCTTCCCACTCAGTTGTAAACCTCTCCAGTTCAGGTCATGGTTTAAAGATCCGGCTGATTTGCATTATCTGCAAAGCAATTTGTGGGTTCTAAATGCGTGCAAAAACAGCAGAGATAAAAAATGAAACATTTGGAAGATTGAACATATTGCACTGCATAGAGTGTGTTTCTTTAAAAAAAAACAAAAAAACATTTTGCATCTGAGAGAAATTTCACATTTTTGTGATTCCTCTTTCCCATGACGACCATGAACTTTAACTCCTGTAATTGTTCCTAATTGTGACCTGAGAAGCTTTCAGCTTGAGAAAAAAAAAAAAAAAAGCAGTCTGATGTATCCAGAGATGGAATGCGCTGCCAGGGCAGGTACTAACACGTCCCATGTGAGAACCCACTCGGTTCAGAATCACGTCCTACTCCTGTCCACCTGAATCTCCCCCCGTTTTCTCCTTCCGAAGCGTATTCAGTGTTCTCATTATTCCTTCACCTCTTTCTTCTTTCTCTTTTAAAGTCCATTCCCCTCTGCCACCTTCGCCCCCCCCAACCTCCATGCCCCTCCCATTCTTTCTCCCCCCGTCTGGAAAGGAAACGGCGACCATTAAACGTGTCTCTTTGGGTCCGGGGGTCTGGAGAACAACCGACACATTGTGTGACCCCGCCTTGGACCCCAGACGGACTAATGAATAAGGGTAACCCCCACCTCTTTCTGCATCCTCACTCCCCGAACTCCACCTCCCTTCATGCCAGACCCCTGGTAGGTAATTCCCCCACTTCTTTCACAGGGTCCCAGACATCTCCTGCGGCCTTTGACTGAGAGCTTATCTTTTCAGAGGGAAATGTGTGTCATTTGCGTGGGTTTTAAGGAAGAAATAAGGGAAAGGAAGAAAAACAAAAACACTGTCACCACCATAAAGTTTCAGCTCTCTCCCCAAAACTCTCCGTCTTCACTTCTTTACCTTCTTGTCCAAAACTTGCACATTTCAGGAGGGGAGAGAAAGCGAAGCATCCACTGTGTCTGCAATTATCTCCAGGAATATGTAAATAGGAGAAGAGACAGTGGAGGGATTATGTACAACTGGCAGCGGCTGCTGACGGGAGGTGGACAAAAGACGTGGTGGAAAACAGGATTATTCAAACACCGAGGGACCGCTATATTACTGAGATGGGTCTGGAACTTAATTATACTATAAAATAGACGCACAAAACGGAAAATAAATTTGTCAAATGCATCAGAAACACGAGCTTTTGTCCTACATTTTATTGGATAACAACACTCAACGTTACTGTAATTCTTTCCTCTGATTATTGCGAGAAGTTGAATAAAAAAGAAAAGGAAAAAAATTCATCTAATTTATCCTGAGACACCCACGGTAGCCGCAGTCCCTCAATAATCACATGAATAACACAAAGCACTGGTTCTCTTCTGAAAGCCAACCACGTATCCCTCTGAGATTTAACAATAGTGACATGTGTAAGCTCAACGCATTCGAAAATATTGCTCCTCTTCTTCTACGCTCTCCTCTCCGTCCCTCTGCCTCTTCCGTCATGTTTGCCTGTCCCCAGCACGTCCGACCATTCTTTCACAACACTCAGCAATCCACAGTGGCGTAATTATTAGTATTTCTTCAGAAGCTTTGTAAGCTGAAGAACTCGCTCTTACAGCTAATGTATTCTGCACGCACAGAGGCCTGGCCGCCGCTATCAAAGGACTTGCCTGAATGGCCGTAATAACTGGAAAATTATTTCTGATAGCCTGAAACAATCTTCCAAATCATCACAGAACTTTATTAAAATAATATCAAATCAAATTAGCCAGCGTCCCTCTGTAATGAATTAAGTAAAGGGTTATGCCAGCATTAATCCCGTCATGCTGGAAGGCATGGGGGTGGCGGGAGCGTTTAATAAACCAGTCAGTCCCTTCAAGCTTTGGATCCAGCAACCCAGCCTGATGCCCCTCTCTGCGGAGGGAAACACATCAAAAGATTTCCTCACTTTCTCTTTATCCTTCATCCCCTCATGCCCTCCTTCTTCCTTTTTCCTTTCTTCTCTCCATCCTGCCTCCTTCTCTCTTTCTCCCTCTTGTCTGCCCTTTTTTTCCCTCTGTATTCTCCCCCAAACTATCTCCAACCCTCCCTGCGTCTTTCTAAATAATCTGTCGCTTCCCCCTCCTTCCAGTGCTCCTTTGTGCCTGTGGGTGAGATTATTCATGAGGGGCTGAATCTTGGAGGAATCTCGGAAGACTGGTGATAAGTGGTGGAGCCCATTGGGACGGCTTGGCCTGTCCTCCGAGTGCAGGTTTTATTTTTTTATTACTTTTCTTTTCCCTTCCAAGCCAACCCACTGATAGAGAAGAGAGACAAAACCAAATAGGTCACTCTTCAGGCATTGCAAAAACCGAGGTATTTTGGATTTGATTATGACCAAAATTTACTGTGGCTCAAAGGAAAAAGCTGCACTCAGTTTGAATTAAGCAGCAAAAGAGTCATTTGAATATGAGAGAAAAACTGAAGGTCAGTAATTATTTAAGATCATGTATTTTAGTGAGTAAAAACATTGTCCAAATCAGTTCATCAGAGTTCACACCTTCCCCTGCTGATGTGCTCTGAATGTTTTCCCAGTTTAAGCACATTACTTAGTCCTAATTGGGACTTTTTGTGGTCAAAAAGGAACAAAAAGTGTAAAGTGGAAGTGAATTTTTCCACCAAATAAAAGAAAAACCCTGTGGTGTGCATCTGTATTTATTGTCTTTACTCTGATGCCTCTAAATAAAATACAGTACAACCAATTAACTTGAGAAGACTCTTAGATATAGTCAACATGTAGCCTACCTAATTGAATCTCCATATAATTCCAGCTGATACGTGAAGGCCTGGTTGGTCTGCTGGAGACCACAATTGAGCAACCAGCATCATACAGATAAAAAAAAACAAAGCAGGCAGGAAAGGGACACATTTATGATAAATATTAGAGCACAGAATGGTCAAAGCAAAGCAAAGCAAGACATGGATTCCAACAAGAATTTGTGTCGAGGTTTCAAAACGATGTTCAGAGTTGCTATCGGTCCAGTCATACAGTGCAAACTATGGTTGTGCAAAGACATTTGGGCAAAAACGTTTGTCCGTAGAAGACACACATGCACTGAGTAAACACTCATTCAAATCACATGGAAAGCAAAAATCTATCAGTTTTGGTGCCCGGAAAGTGTTTAAAAAGAGAAGAAATAAGATAATTGTGATAAATATTGACATGTTGAAATCGTATTTAACAAACAGTTTCTATATTATATTATCTTATATTTTAAAGGAGTGTACACAATATAGTAACTATTGAGTACAGTGAGGTTTTTTAGAACGTATTACCCTGAATGCTTTATTAATAAAACATATCAATAGAAAACAGAAAACAGAATGGCATAAAAGTAAAGGTAAATCAGTATTCACAAAAATATAGAAAAAATAATTCTGATCTATTTTAAAGCCACATATATAAATCTATCACATAGGATTTTAAACACCAAACTTTTGTACAATAACCTATAAGTACAGCTGAAATTACAGCAAAACGTAGTTCACTTACGTTTTGTTTCACAATTACGGCTTTTTTGTGTTACCACTGTAAGTCATGCTGAAATTTTACTTAAAAATGTTGTTCCAAAAAAAATAAAGCATTTAAAAACCAGACTTGAGCCTTCAAAATCAATGATTAGTCAGATGTAAAAGATATAAAAGTTGTATATACATATACAACTTTTATTTCACATATTTATATATATATTTATATATATATAAATTCTGCAAAATGTTGGCTGTCTCTGACCAAGTGAGTCTTGCATGGCTTAATAAACTAGGCCACTGTTGTCATTATTACAAAGACAAACTGGGGAAAGTTATAGAGCCTCTAACAAAACACCAATTACTCAAAGAACTTTCTAACACATGATGTGAGTTCAAGTCCCACATTGAAACCATTATCTCTTCCACTCTGTTTAGTTTTATTTCTGGACTTAAATGCGAAAATCACATGGCATTGTTGCTAGAAGAGCAGAATCATAATAAATCTTTAAGATCAAAAAGTGAAAGTGAAACTCATGTTCAAAAAATTAGTTTTATGAAAATATTCATTTTCTATTTAGACAGACTTCGTATTGTTTGTATTGTCATAGACAAATCTATGTAATTGGCACAGTAAGGAATGAAAGCTAACTAAAGTGAGACACAACTAGCAACAAGCAAGCGGGATAATAAGTAATAAAGAACTATGAAAAAACAAAATGTAAGATTTACAAGGGTATGATGCTGTGTTCAACCAAAGGGCAGAGATGAACCAGGTGGAAATATTAAGAAAAATCAGAAATAACACTTCCTGAAGTCAGAATTAGAGCTTTCCAAGTCAAATGTGATATTTTATTTTGAACCCAAGTTCAGATTTATCATGGCTGCTGCACATATAACAGTGAGTCATACAAGAAAAACTTTCATACGTTTTGTGGCTGAAGCAGTGGTGAATGAAAATGGCATTTAAAGAGAGAACCTAAACAAAGTTACAGGGATGACACCAGGAAAGGAGGACAGAGGCAGTGCAACGGACAGAACCGGCAATGAAAACTAGTCACTTTATGCACTGAGAAAAGGCTGTGAGATGACAGAGGATTCAGGTGAGCCTGATCAGGGGGGTATGTAACATCTACAAGAAGCAATTTCAGTGGTATTTCATTGGTCTGCAACCTGGAGCTCCTTAACGGCTCATGTGAGATCACCCAAAGAACAGAAAACAAAATGATGTCAGAAATGATGGATATTATCCACTCTCATTCTGTCATGTATTTAACAGACCACCTCCACCCACTATGCCTCTTTTCTTGTCTCTTTTTGAGAATTTCCATTGTCAGTATTTTCTTCACCATCACAATGTTTTGACTTAATTCTGAAGTTACCTCAGACATGAGCTGTAGTGCCTACAATGTTTGCCTACAATGCTTGACATTCATGCCAGCTTCATAAATGCACTCACAGCACGAAGGCAGTGACACTTGATAATGCAGGTTATGCATCCTGTATACTGTCTTAGGATTACATAGACTTATACCAAAGGCAATTTTCTGACAATAAATGTGGGCAGAGTATGTGTCACACTCTACATTTCATGGCTGAATATTGCTCTCTGAGATGTTGAAAGGCTGCAAAACAAGTTTTTAACCAAACTGCTTTGAGCTTCTCCACAAGTTTATCGCTGATCTGTCTGCTGTGGTCGGTTCATGGTGATGTCTGTTACTTAATGCTGAGATCAAGTGACAGACATGTGGTCCGTATTTGCAATATTCAAGTTATTTGCACTCGTTTTATTTTAGGGCTTCAAGTGGTTTACTTGAATTGTATTTCAAAGGAAACACCTGAGCTAACACAAATGAAAAATTTAACCAAATGACTGATTTTTTTCCCACTATGCATTTGGAAGCAGAGGAGAATTCATAAAACAGTGAACATTACAATGTTTCACTGAAACGAACCCTAAAATGTCTCCATTCTCGTTTGATGTATTGACTGTAGAGTTCGCACCACTTTACCTGATTAATTACCGTTTCACAAATATGACAAGGGCCACAGTGGTGTTGTGAAAAAGATGGCCTCCATCAACAGCCTTTGGTCTTGTGATGCTGCCCACATTCATACCAGAGCTCAGTATCTCCTCCATCTTCTTGTCAATGTCTCTGTCTGCATGCTGCTCACCCATAGCCATCACCGAGAGGGAATTTGGAGGTTTTTGGACAGAGCTCACGGGTCTTGTTGTTGCACGGCTGTGAGGGTGTGGGGGCAGGTCACTGTGTACCATGCAGGCGGAGGCGAGATAGCATCTCCAGGTAGCAGGCCATGAATGCCAGACAAAGTGAATGTTTGATCTGGGGCACTGTCCTTGAGGCTGTGCATCAGGCCCACAGGCTAACCAAAGGGCTATTCAGATCCCTGCCTGCTTCCTAATCTGTCGAGGCACGCCTTGATATCGCTGCATCTCGAGAGTCAGCCAGCGCAGGGCTTGGGAGTACGTTAGATGGGTATCATCGATAACCCTGCCTCTTCTCGCCCCCCCGTGTCCATGTGTCTTCAATGTGTGAGAAAGTACGGGTAAAGAGAGGGAGGGGTCAGTACACAGTTTCCCCTCAGGAGCATTTGTCCTGTGCCATCTGGCACCTCCGAAGGACGGGTCCAGGAGCGGGAGGAGATCCGTGTGCATGTCTGTGCATCCAGTATTGTGATATTAAAAATGTATTTGTGCCACTTGAACTTTTCCACAAGCAGCTATTGCAACTACAAACTTCAATGAATTTTAATAGAAGTTTAAATAACAGAACAACAAAAATAATAACATAAAAGAAAAATAAAACAGACGATAATTAAAAAAAAAACGTTTTTCCACTCATGTCCTCTAACAAACCTCTGTGGTCTTCACAGAACTGCAGTTAGAGAGAGAGATTAAGGTCTACTCTAGAAGTAGCCAAATATCTGGGAAAACAGTTTAAATTTTTATGCGTTTTGGCCTTTCAGCCACAGAAAAAATCCATTTATTATAACTTGAAACAATTATTTACAAAATGTCTGAATTAGACTTGAGAAAACTCCATAAATGTGGTGCTGTGCATTAGTTGTGACAAATAATGCACCAATATATCTTCATATTAGCTTTGACGTGATTCCCAGTTGACATTGTCTCATGTTTTATTAACTTTATATTCTAATTCGCAACTTAAAAGTAGTTCAACCTACATATCTCTACGACACAAATGAACCTCCTTGCACCATGTTTAGCTGCACTTCCCCATATGCTTTTGGCATTTTAAAAACAACACTCTGGGGTGGATTTCTGCAGTTTGTACAGATGACAACTTTTCTGAAACTGATCAAGTGTGTAACATATTACTTTGTAAACAATGTGGTGGAGATATTAGTGTTTATGAAAACCTTACTAACAGTCTGCATCTGATGCGGTGTCTTCTGGAGGCGTAAGGATGCACACGATTGTATTCGGGGGCATCAGAGCACAAGGGTCTCAATAAAAATATACACCACACTTTTCAGTTTTTTTATAGGCCAAAAAAAGTGAAAACTTGATTTTCTTGCGCTTCACAGGGACAATACATAAAATATTAAAAGTGATAGTTCTAACATAAAAGTAGAAAGCAGTGAATACTTTTAGAAGGCAATGTACCTGACATGTATTCGCTCCTCATTTTTTAAACCCTTAATGTGAATTAATTTTATTTATTTTTTTAGTGGAAAAATGATCCTTTGCTCCTTCCCAGCCGTTTTCCTATTTTATTCTCATATTCACGGTGATGTTGTCCCCATCCCCGCCCCTTCCTCACTGTCGACTTCCCTGTGCCCCTCCCAGCCTCCCACCCCCTATCTTCTTTCACATTACAGATTTTTTCTCCTCTGCATGTGATGCGTGGCAACAGCTCGGCCAGCTGATGAGGGCCGGTTACAGTTTGCACCCAACCTTGAGACCCGCAGCTGCAGTCGACGCTCGCACACATACATGGCGAAAAAGGATTAGGGGCATAGCGCTATGTAAAATAATCGCAGCACATTTACATTCATTGTGATGTGGATTTGTTGCTATAATAAGGCTGCAGAAATCATGAATATTCACACACACTTTAAGCAATTATGATAATTGGCATTATTCCTAGCCTCACCGCTATCTGTCGGAGGAGGCGGCAGTGGAGGCGAGAAAAGTAGGTTGGGACAGTTTTACACCATTGAAATTGTTTTGTACTTCTCTTCTTTCCGACTCAACCATCTCCCCCTTGCTTTTGTATCTTTGTTCGCTTCTTCTGCTCTCCATATTTTACTCTCCTCTCCGTCTAGTCTTCTTCTGTGCTGGAGTCCATTGTGCCGTAGGAAGGAGGGGTGGGATCCTGGAGTGAGGATGGCCCCTGGGTGCTTCGGAGCTGGCAGCAGAGTCGGTCTAATCTTCCGGGTCAGGCCTGACGCTTTCATCTTCTCTCACTTGGAGCTCCTTGTGTTTGATGTGAACTTAGCCCAGGAATAACTGCTCCTTTCTTCTCATCTAACCTGGCCCCGGAGTGAGAGGAAAGCACTTTGTTGTTATCCTAGGAGCCAAACAATGCTGGAAGGAGTGTAAAAAAAAAAAAAACCTTAATGAAAGGCGTTTGATCCACACCGATATTAAGAGCATGAAGCCTTGAAAGAAAGTGCAGAAATCGCAAAAAATCAAAATGCAAATTGCATCAGAATGGCGAGATGGAATGTTTCTTTAATTCACACGCCTTTGAAATGTATAATTTGTCTGCATTTGTTTCAAGTTACGGGGGGAAAAGAATAAAGTGGGTTAATTTATTATAAAAGTGAAGTTTCAGAATGTAGATAGAGCCTTGCAGGATTTTAATGATGAGTCTTAAGTCTACAGCAAGTAAATTTCTGCTTTTCACATCCACAAAAACCAAAAGTTTTTGGGGTTTTTTTGTTCCTACATTTCTCTTCACCACTGAACCTTACAACTGGCCAGATGTTACGGCCCCTTGGACCCATCTGGTGACTCTGACCCTTGACTCTGACCTTTTGCTCATGAGGACTTCTGTGATTGCAAAGCTTTGTAAACAGGCTGGGTAAGGAGAGCATTAATCAGAGAAGCAGGCAAGAGGCCAACGGCGCCTTTGGAGGAGCAACAGAGATCCAAAGCTCTGGTGGTTTGGTTTGAACAATTGTCAATCCACCACTTTTAAGATTGTTTTTGAGATGTTGGATAGTAAACCCTTTTAATCAATGGCTAAAGTATTGATGTTTTATAATCCCAAACTGGAATAACTCAGATTTGTAATAAAGGATTTTATGCATTTTCTCATCTTCTTCACCAGTCTTTCCAACAAACACTGCAGTGGAAATGCTGCCATACATCAAGAGAGGATGGGTTCATAAGGAATTGTAGTATCAGATTTATTCCAGAAATGTGCATAAAAACAGTGATGCTCATGAGATTAATGTGAACAAAAGGCTTTCTAAGACAATCCACACCTGTAGATTTGTTTTACTGCACCACAGTCGGATAAGAGGAGGAAAATTAAAAGACGAATTGACCAGAGTCTTTATAATTTAATTCCATAGCTGTGATAGACTAATTTTAGTTTAAAAAAAAAAACGTTTATAAAACTGGCAATTTTTATACATATTAAAAAAAATAAAAAATCAACAACAAAACCGTCTGAGGTTAAAATCTGAAAATGAAGTTGAACCCCAAACACCAAACAAAACAAGTCACAAACAAACCTCTGCTTCAGAAGGAAAGCAATACACCTTGGTATTCAACTTACTCGCTGCCATGGTGATAGCCCAAACCTCTGTGCAACAGCAGCACATTAACCCCTCTTGACCCTCTATTCTCACCTGTGATAAAAGAGGAGGAAGAGTGGAAGGAGGAGGTGGCCCCCCACCTCTCCGACATGCCGCACTTTCGAGTACCCGGGCACCAGCAGGCCCTTGAGAGCCCACAGTCATTAGGAGGGCTTTATTCTTGGAGATGCAGGAGGCAGAAGGGGGGGAGTGAGACCAGAAAAAGCAAAGGAGGAAGAGGAGCACTGAGCATGAAAGATAATGTATGGTCAAGGCTGAAGACTTATGGGCACAGGGTAAAGAGAAGGTCGAGGGAGAAGTGATGCTTTCATTCAAATAGCCAGGCGAGCCAGCTGGTTTTAAGGTTTTTGTTTGTCTTTCATTCAAGTAAAGAAAGGTAGAGGGAAGTGGTACTGGTAATTGGTCCAGGGCAGTGACTTACACACACGGCCGTGGACATGGGATATAGTTTCAAACTCTTTTGTTCACCGTCTTACCTACAGGATAGCTTGTGTCTTGTGTCCTGAAGTCAGAAATTGAAAGAAAAAAAAATAAAACTCTCGCTCCATCGCCTGCAGGATGTGCATTAAGTTTGAAAGGATTTGAAGACAAAGTGAAGCCTTTAAGAATGCTAGCATGATTTTAATGTAATTTCTCGTGTGTGCGCGTACAGACACAAAACATCCCAACCCACACATGAGAGGATAGCGTGCAGTGACAGACTTCCGACAAAAAAGGGGACCGACTCACTCACTGGGGGCTAACCTTAACTTTCACTGGGAGCTAATCCCTCTGATAATCAATAATAAAGACTGGCTTTCATCTCAGCTGGACTCTTGATAAAGTTGAGAGGCCAGGAGTGACTGAATATTATGAATGTGTTTCATGAGAAAAAGAGAAAAATAACTGGGCGAAGCTTATGCACATCTGACGACATGATGAAAATAAATGAATTATGCATTGGCCATCAATGAGGGAGCAGAAGATGCATTGCTCCGGGCCTTAGTTAAGCCTCTATTCATAAAGAGGAGACAGCCACAAAGGCCCAAGGACTTTGGGAGTCCACCCTCGGGGAGGGAGAAAGGAGGATACAGATCTTACTGAGAAAATTGTTTTCTTCTGTCATGTTGTGATTCTTTTTTTCACCCATTCTGTCATTTAATTTAACTTCTCACTGCAATTGTTAACATTTGGATCAATCTAAAGGAACCAGTATGGTGGTAAGGTCCAGACATGATGGAAGCATGCACACATTGTGGTATCCATTATACTGTTATTTCACCGCCTGGTTTTATTTTAAAACGCCACATTTCAAATATGTTGCTGAAACTGTTCACAAAGACATGGACGCACAGAGCAATGCCACAGATAAAGAGCTTGAATACATATCAGACGAAAGAGGAACGTTATAGAAACACACAGGAAAAGTGAATCTGAGAAGCTCTGGTCTTTTTCTTCATCTTCAATAACTTTTATCTAATGATTTCTAGTTCTGATAGTTATTGATTATGTTTTGTGGACACAGAACAAATCCTCGTGAAGTCATTTGATGAGCGTTATTAGAGTTTGAAATGTTTTCTTTTATCCACGCTTTTGCCCATGTAGCCCCGAAGACTACATACAGTCTGTGACCGTAAAACTGATTAGCAGAGAAGGAGGTAGTTATTTTCCTCTGTCAGCCTGATAGACTGTCTCTGTTATTGGCTTATTTGTGATGTTTTTATTAATCACCAGGGGAGTGTGTTTGTTTTCCATCTGAATAATAGGTTGATATTCATGCTTTACTATTCTTCCACCTTTGGAAGAGATGTGTGAATTGACTCTGCTCTTTAGCTTGGGTGGTGACAAAATGAACTCAGATCCTTGTTCTTTGGTGCTTTTAAAAAATGGATAAAAAGCTTCAATTACATTTAGATAATAGGAGTGAGTT
Organism: Poeciliopsis retropinna; assembly: GCA_010277075.1. Classification (NCBI taxonomy): domain Eukaryota; kingdom Metazoa; phylum Chordata; class Actinopteri; order Cyprinodontiformes; family Poeciliidae; genus Poeciliopsis; species Poeciliopsis retropinna. Next base: position 5,963,153 of record VMRM01000013.1, read on the forward strand.
TGAATCATTTGAAAACTTCAGGTTATCTTTCACTGACAGAGCTGCAACAAAGCAAGAAACAACAAAAAAAATCTCTTAAAAACGTTTTTTTTTTTTTTTTTTTACATTCAAGCTACATTTTTTTCATATTTCAATTTTTTTTTCCTCATTGTGTTTTTACTTTGTTACAATATTCTTCATTAATTATTACCTCTTTGTTACAAATTGATGGACTTTACCAGAATTTAAACATTTGTTCTATTATTCTCTTGCATGGATTTAAAGTGGCTCGGTTAAACATTTTTATTTAAATAATACAGATTTTCAGCCCAAACAAATCAGAATGTAGTTTTTAGAAAAAAAAAAAAAAGAAAAAAGGGAAACAATTTCAATTTCACTTCTAGTAGATTTCCATGTTATGAAGCCTAAATAATTAAACAATGCACATTACCACGGTTTTACATTCCATAACGATGAAATAAAGCATATAAGTACAATGCAATACCTCTAAATTATCCTAAAAAACTAAGAAACACTAAGGATTGTATTTTCAGTCAAACAAAATCCAGTTGGAGTTTTGCTTTAATTTTTCTTTACACAGTGAATACCAGCATTTATCACAGGTTTACTGTTAACCAATTTTAGTCAGTTTTTTTCAGTGGTAGCCTGACCTCTGATAACCCCAGTGATGTCACCACTTAGAAAGCAATTAGTTTGAGAGCAGCAGCAGAAATTAAACATCTGTTTTCACAGGCTGAGTGCTACTTCTCACAACAGGGGAATGAACTTTGGACGTGAAACTGGTGAAGAGTCCCTTCAGCTGCTCTAAAGTGTGATCAGGTGGGTTTTCAATGAACATGTGTTGGCATAAACACAACCTCTCTCATTAAAAATTGCAATTATTAAAGAAAGTTTTCTAACTCAAAATACAATTTATTTTGATATAGCCAAATAGTTATAAACAAACTAGTGAATCTATTTATGACGTCTAAAATGTGCCACTAATTCACCTCAAGGTTCTTTAACTTAAACATGTTTAATTAGAAATAAGGTTTAAAGTCTTTTTCACCCTCAAACAGCTGCATCATTCTCCCTCTCAGCTCTGGTCTGCTGTAGAAAAGCTCGCCCATCCCCACAGAATAATAGCACCACCACCATGTTTCACTGGTAATTGAATAAAGGAGACTGAATTACAACATTATTTCAATTTTCCATTTTTTCTTTTCACTGAAGACTGTAGTAGTTCTTTCATTTCACAATTATGCATACAACCTGCGGAAAAAGTATTTCTTCCAAAATATTTCTAATGTGGAGTATCTGTAAATGAAAGTCTGTCACAGATTGCGGTTTCATAATAAACAGACATGTTGGTGTGGTTTCCAGTGCTGTAACGTGACTTATTTTAATTCACGATGACCTTCTTTAAATCTGTGTGACTAATTTGTAGTACCATACGGAAAGAAATGTCAACATTTCTGCTACACTTTTTATTTGGTGGAGTGATGAAGAATGCAGTGGGGCCTAGAGGCCAAGGCCTGAACCCATGTCTGTTTCTTGTCAAGTCTCATTTCTTGGTAGGGGTGGTCTGGGTTACCCTGGCATTTTCTCTTCTCAGGGGTTTTGTTTACATGGCTGAAGGACTCTGCTGCATCTCATCAGCACACAGAAAATAAAGACGGAAAGTCTTATCTCGCAGACACCGGAGAAACAAGACGAAATGTCCATCTCTCATTTTCTTCCCTTATCCAAGTCTGGTTTTAAAATCCTCTTAAAATACATTTAATCTTATTAAAATAAAGCAAATGAAATCAAAGCCAAAAAAGCAATTTTTGTCAGGAAGCATTTAGTCATCGGCGACATTGCAGTATGCGGGCCCTCAAAATGTTTTGACATGTGATTACAGCGCTCCTGATGGAAAGGTCATTGACATACAGTGACCATTCCACCACTGCTACAACGCATTACTTCACCCGCGCTCCACACAAGTCATATGGACCAATGACACAACTCCTGCCAGGGCCCCAATGTCACACATGTCCCAACCAGTTTACTTCAAACTTCTCCCTCTTTCTACACCCCTCCTTGCCTTCACCCTTTCAGCCCCTCTCCTCGTTCCCTCCTTCCTTTCATGTGTGCTCTCTCTTGTCTCTTTCAGCACCCACCCGACTCTTACACCTCCCTGTGTTCCTTCTCTTGCCCGCATGCCTGTTTGTCTCCCTTCTCATCTCCTTCTTGCCTCTCTGTATCCATGCTTGCCACCCCCCTGTCTTTCCTCATGCTTCGTTTCTGCATAACATATGCTTCGTCTGTAAACCCATTCCTGAGCTGCTGGGTCCTGTCCGCTTCATGTCCTGTGAGGATGGACATTTGAAGGGTCCTCCAGGCAACTTTCTTTGTCAACAACGCTTAGACTCAACAGCGCTTCAAATGCGTCTATAATACCATGGAACTACAGCTGGAAAACTCTTTACCGTGTCCTGCTACACAAGGAGGTGTCTTTCTACGTGCTTGGACTGAAAATATTTACGTGACATCTGACACATTTGGAAAAAGATATAATAATAATTGAACACAACTTTATGGGGTCACATAGCTACATTCTGGTTCCGTCTCTCCTACCTACCTCTTACTCATCCATCTGACCGGGCCATGTAGGTTTCCTTAAGACACAATGGCGGTTTTGTCTTGAGGTTGTGCTCTGACAGTTGTCACAGACTGATCCCTTCTAATATGTTAATTGAGTTGACAACCGATGAGGCTGTATTGGAAATTAAGAGTCTCTTTGTCCCACTTTGCCTAACAGCCTTTCAGACCTGCTATCAGAGGCAAAGCTATCCCGCAGATTAGGTGGGTTCTTCTGTCGGGCCACAATGGGCCTCAGATATTTCCCACATACGTTATGCCACATAATTCACCCTCACCATGTCCACCAGTTGTTTAAAGGCTTGAGAAAAACAATAGTTGGACTGGCCTGGGTGTTTGGGAGTATGCTAATTACGGCAAAAGACCCGTACACTCATTATAGTTTAGTATCAGAAATTGGCAACAAAGTATCCTTAATAATTTTGTCCTCATTTCTCTGATTTACTTACAGATTTTGTCACATTACAACTACAAGTTTTGTTGCAGGTTATTAGGATCCTGTGTGACAGACCAATAAAAATTAGTAATTGTAAACTGGAAGAAAAATAATGCATGGCTATGAAAGGTTTAGGAGAAACCAACGTCGTACATCACCCAGAATGCAACATCCCTACTGTGAAACAGTGTTGACAGCACCATGCAAGGACAGGACGGCTTTTCAAACTTGATGGGAACCTGGATGGTGCGAAATCCTGAGCAATACCGGAACAACATCCAACTTAACATTGAGGTTCACAGACACTTTGTATCCCCTCTGACTGAACTTTCACTATTTGCAACAAAAAAAAGGGAGAAAGTTTCAGTCTGTAGACACATAAAAGTGGGAAGAGACGAACCCCCCAAAATGTACAACTTTATTTGCAACAGGGGACTCTACAAAGTTTTGACTCGAGGTTGCTGAATATGCACTCTTGCCGCACTTTTCAGATTTTTTTTTTTTTTTTTTTTTTTGGGGGGGAGGCAGAAAAAGGTCAAATTATGTATCTTTTTCCAATTACCTTATGATTATGTCCCACTTTGTGTTGGTCTATCACATAGAAATCCCAATATAATCCATTACAATTTTGAGGTCGCAACGTGTCAGAAGGTGGAATGGCTCAATGTGAATATTTCTGCAAGGCACTTTAATATGTATAACGATTATTTTCTTGTGCAAATCATACGCAACTGTGTGCAATATAAAACAGACTTTTCCATCATCCGTTTGACAAATTCTTGTGATTCTAATCTTCTCGGCAAGTCCAGCTCTCCCCATGTCCAAGGCTTATTTTCCCCCTGTGAGGCCTTACTCACACATCCCTCTTTCTGCAAGACACACTGTGCCACAAACAGACAATATTCATTTATCCGGTTTTCCAGTTTGAGACAAATGAAGGATTCTTATTTTGAGGTCAAATCAACTTTCCTTTAAACCAAGCGAAATGGCTCACCATCTTAGGATCAGCTGGCACAAAGAGCAGGCCATTTTTCACTAAGCTGATCATTCAGTGCCAGGAAAAAGACAATCATGGAGTGAATAAGGCTCTTTGAATATGACTCAAATAAAGATCCCCAGCCTGCTTTTCATCTCTAAGAAGAACTTTATGTAGCAGTCAGGCAGTAGATGAGTGGGGAAAAGATTGTGTAGTAAAACAGAAATATTACACTGCTCAGTGCTGAACTTTGTCCAGTCCTGTAATGCCTGCAAATGCAACTCATCTGCTGTGTGATCACAGCTTTGGCCAGAAAGGCTCTATAAAACACAATGACTCCTCTGACGCAGTGAACCTTGTTTCCATCTTACCAAAAGTGTTCGAGAATTGCTTTTTGGCTGTCCTGCTACATATTTTGTGATGAGTTAAGTTTCCATAAAAAGCTTGAAAATTAAAACAGGCTAGAAGGACTTCGTTATTCAGTTCAATGCTTTTGAACCAGACACTTTCCTGAAATTGTTTGGATTTTTTTTTATGCAATGTCATACATGAATAGATTACATACAGTATACATTTCACATTCATGGCAAACCTACTGGTTTTTGAAACGGACAACAGTTACCATATAAAACAAGAACTGTGGAAATGCCAAAAATGAAACAGCGACTCTTATGAACTTGATAATATCTTTAATTAACATAAAACATCTTCTGCATGGCATAGAGGATAAAATTAATCTTCAAAGTTTACTGAGTGACAGTGAGCTTTTAGTGATATCTTGGATATCTCCACCACAACTATTTATCTTTAAGTTTTTAGACATTTCCTTAGCAAGGGTATAAATAATAGTGATTAGGGCTGTTCATTGTGCATATTATATTAAGGAAATACTGCAATAGGAAAGAACATAAATTGAAAAATAACATCAGTACAAAGACATTTACTAAATGGTGCAGCAGAAGTACAATTTATTTTCTTGCTTTGTGAAAAGATGCAGTAAATGCTTCAATTTCTATTTTTGCCCTCTTTACGGAACATGTCATTAAACTCTGCTCACTTTCTTGGCCTGAGATATCTCACTGCAGTGTCTGAACCAAATCCCTGAAACTACAATAAAATTCACAGCCAAGCATAAAATTACCAAGGATTCTATTGACAAAAAAAAAAATATTTAAATGAAGAAAATATGAAAATTAGAAAAAAAAAGCAAAGAATTTAGCTTTGAAAAGTTTTCGCAAGAGGGAACACCAACTAAATTCCTTACTTCATGTGTGCAGTTGAACTTTATATAAACTGATGTACATTGCAAATTTCTATTTTTGCATCGCAGTCCACCATAAGTGACGACAACAAAGCCTCACAATGTGACTGAACAAAAAGTTTCCCGCATGAGTTTTTCTTGTATGGCACGAATGCCTATAAATTAAAACATAAATGAACAGAAGAAATGCCTTTGCAGCGATTACAACATATCAATTTCAATTATTTAAAATCTACCCAACATTTAAAGGACTAAGAAAATATAAATCAAGTTGTGACCAGTACTTAAAACATCAAGCTCACAAAATTTCATGAGACCACACTGGCCACCATGAAAGGACATGAAAGCAGTGGGAAAAATGCCTGTGGCCACCTAAATTAGAGTCTGCTGTAACTTGACATTTACATTTAGTGCTGTTGCATATTATTCGGTGTTAAACTTCCGTCTTAGTCATTCTGGGGTCAAACTAGACACTCGAAGTAATGGACGATCTCTTTATCTGTGCTGCTAAGCTAACCTTGCCCCTCTAATCTTCAGGTCAAATAACTGCCAAAGCAAGTTGCCAGGACCCAGTAATAAATTGTCAATGCTTTAAAATTTATTCCCAGTTTCTAACATTACAACCACAACTTTAATGTATTTTATTTGGATTTTATGTGACAGACTAACACAAAATAAAGTGTAATTGTTAAGAGGAAGGAAAATAATGTAGTTTTTTTTCTTTTTTGTACAATTTTCAACAAACTCTAAAGAGTGTGACGTGTTGTATTCATTCCCCTTTCCTTTTTGAAGACCAGGTCAACCAGCTGCCTTTATAAGTTATCTAACTGTGAGAAATTTTAACTCAGTGTAGATCCAGTTCTGTGAAGGCCTCAGAGGTTTATTAGAGCATTAGTGAACAAACAGCATCATGAAGACCAAGGAACACAGCAGACAGCTCAAGCTGTCAAAATCCAAAACTTAGGATTTTGTGGATGAGAAGAAATAGTTGTTTTCTTCATTTAATTGGTTTTATGAAAACAGAAGGAGTAGATCACAATTGCTATCCTGATAAATGATGCCATAAGTGATGATAAGGTAAGGCAAGGCAAAGAAGACTTTATTTAACCTGAAAATCAGCAACAAGGCCAACAGTAAGTAGAGGAGCGGCAGAGACACCCAGCTCAGTTTGGGGATATCTGTGAAGAATGTCCCATTAGTTTTGCTCTTCATATACAGCCTTTATGGAAGGGTGAGAAAAAGAAAGCAATGCATGAAGAAGTATTTTGGTCGCAGTTTACCACAGGCTATATAAAAGCACACTGGAAGAAGGTGCTCTGATTACCTGAAACCAAATTGTAATTTTTCGACTTGCATGTACCAGAAAACACTCCACATTCCTCTCAGAACAAAGTTCCTCCATCATATTGTGGGAATGCTTTTTTTTCTCCACTAGTGACAGGGAAGTTGGTGAGACATCATGAGAAATGGCAAGAGCTAAATAAAGGAGAGCATTGGGAGCAACAAAACCTGGAGCCTTGGGTGGACAATGAACCTACATATACAACCAGATATGTTGGTTGTTATGGCGTTATACTAGCCATAACGTGCTAGTATGGCGCTGTCAATGTTTACCCACATCTGATTGATAAGTTAGAACAAACTGATGTTAACATGCGCCTGAAATTGACAGCTATTTGGCAAAAATAAGAAAAAAAAAAAAAAGGTCAAATATTTTGGTGTCTATTTGCACAAAACTTGTAGAGGTATATGACAAAAACTTGCATCTGCACTTAGAGCAGAAAGCAGTTCGTTGAAGTATTGACTCAAAAGAAACTGGATACAAATGCACACCAAATGTTTTTATTATTTTTCAAAAAACTTGTACAAATTTGCTTCTTCTCACAATTACGCACCATGATATGCTGGTGTACTACATCAAATATCAAAGAAATATCTTGACGTTTCTGGCAGTGGGAAACAAATGATTCTTGTAAAACATTGTATGCTATGCGCCAGTAACTTATTTTGAATGCTTTTTTTCATTTGAGAAAGCAACAATAACAACATCAAGGAAACTAAAGAAAGAAGAAAGGCCTGATTCTCCTCAACTGTAAAAAATAAATAAATAAAATAAAATAAAAATCTGCTGCCGTGTTGGGCAATAAATAAAATAAGCAAAACTCTTTGTTACGACATAATCAGCTGGCACCATTCTGACAGGCTTTTACCAGAAGGGCAGCTGAACAAAGTGCATTTGAATTGAAATCAGGTCGTTCCTGGGGGCCATCGGTAATGAACTTGGCAGGGAACAGGGGAGAGGAGAGGAGGAGGAGGACAGACAGTTTCAGCTGACCTTAGCTGTTAAGCTACGGCAAAAGAACATGTGCTAAAGCTTGGCTACGCTAACCCTTTTCTTAGCGACAGGCTGCAAAGTGCTGTAGGTAATGACTATAAGTGATGATCCTTGCTGAAGGTGGGGAGTGAGCGGAGCCTTGAGAGCAGCGCTGAAAGGAGGGCTGTCAGTGTGACATTTTCTGGGCTTCTGAATTACAGAAAGAGCAGGTGGACTGGCAAATGTCACCTGTTAAACATACGGAAATTCACACATTTATGTCCATTTACTGTACGATTTCAACTGATTTGCAATTCAAATAATTTGAAGTTTAAATTATTGAGCGTGTAAAGGAAAGGAGAGAATGACCTAGAGGGTTAAAACGAACTCATAAACAATCAAAACAGGGAAATGTATGTTGGCAAATACGCGACCACATTATGTTCGGCTTAAGATTGATTGTGAATTTGACCACTATCTCTTATCTCAATCCCCTGTGCATATGTAACAGTCTTATCTGCTCCTCTTTCCCTGTCTCCTCTGCCTGTCCGGGGGCCTAATTTAGCCTTAGTAGGCTCTCTTGGTGCCTAAGAGAATTCTCCTTTATGCAAGCCAGGTAAAATAAGACCGCAGCATGGATGAGGCCCCTCTCCATCATGGTAGATGGGGGGAGTCATGGGTGACAGGCCCTGATCAGGTGTGCATGCGTAATGGCCGTCCCAAAATAATCACTACTTTGAATAATTTCTCCAGCTCTGTCTCTCGCCCATGATTCTTGCTGCTTCGACTCGTTTTGTGGCGGGCATCCCATAAATCCTTGCGGTAAATGTAAATCAGCGGGCCGGGTGCATCTGACAGATGGGGGCTGCGAGGAGTCCTGGGAGATCTCTCCTCTCACCTTTCCCTTCAGCTGGAATGGATGAATCACTAGCTAGGGTAGCTAAATAGCATTCGTGTGCGTCCCTCACTGACGGCAAGGAAAGAGTGAGAGGGTGGGAGTGTGAGGGGCCGCTCAGGTATGAGCAAGAATACAGTGGACAAGTGGTCATTTTGATTAAGAGTGATGCAAGGAAGATGCATGTCTCGGGGACCGGGTTAGGAGTCGGAAAATGGAAATTTTCCCTACCTTTGTTGTTGTTGTGATGATGATTGGGGAAACGGGGCTGTGCAGGTGGAAGGAGATGCTCGAGCTGTCAGCTCCTTGGAGGATCGGAGATCTGAGAGGTGGAGGGGAGGGATGAAGAGGAGGCGGGGAGGGGCCCTTTTCTTGGTCCCCTTGGCTGTCTGTGGAGCAGAACCCATCTCTCATTAGGGAAGAGTGCTGAGAAGACACTTGAAAGTGACATTCACCCACCTCCTCCACCCCCACCCAGCTCCCACCCTCGTTTTAGAGATGCTATGCATGACGGCCACTGCCACTCAGGCAGCAGGGTCACCTCTCTTCTTCTCCTCTCCGTCGCTTTCCCTCCCTCTCTTTTTTTTTTGCCTGAGGGAGAATATCAATACCTTGGTGCTTTTGGCAAGATATGCATTCAACACCTACACCTTTCATTAAAATCCCTCAATTACAAACTCCTCAATGGAAGGAGGACAGCAATACTTATAGTAGCGCAAGGAAATAGGTGAAAAGTATTATTTTACAGAACTGAAGAGTTGGATTGTGTCTTAATATTATGCAAAGAGGGTAAAACAATGTGTTTTTGATGTGGAGCGAGAAAAGGAGAAGCAGAATCAAAGGCTGCAGCACGCTGTGGGGTCAGGGGCTGGAGAGCCGGATCATCTCTGCTGTGTCGATTTTCGCCCCCAGCTCTAACCTCGGGCCTTGACTCCTCCGCTCATACCCATCTCTTTAATCTTGGAACCTCCATCTAATGAGCTACATAGTTCATCGAGTCAAAGAACAATTGGCGTCTCTGTGCTCCATTGTCCCTCCATGACCATCAGGAGTTGCTCAGTATGATGATGATCAATGCTTTGTCCCTATTATCACCATGTGTTTTCATTTTTTGCCTTTGCTGTTCTGTAATTACTTGACAGAACATGATTATGGTCTTTAAAAAAAAAAAAAAAAAAAAGAATGTTTCCTGTTGACTTCCCAGGCCAGTCGATGTCTATCCAGTGGTCACGTTTGCCCTGTAATCGCCACCGGCTGCTTGAACTCTGCTTTCAGCCCAATGAGGTTCCGGTACCCTGCCAACGCAGCCCATAAATAAATTACGAAAATGGCCCTGAGTGCTGTCACACTTTTAAAACCAAGCGAAAGCACTTGTAATTAAATTCACACAGATATGCTGAAATAAACCCACCCCGTCTGAGGATTCGAAACACTCCAGCCTCTGAGGGTGTTACGCTGAGTGCAGTTCACATCCAGCCATAAATCCTGATGAAAACTCTACTCTCATAAAGGCGATATAAATGGCTGCAGATGCATATGTGCACACAGAGCCAGAGTCCTGTAAGTAATTTGTCGTGGAATCCTTTCATTTCGCTAACTATCTGTTTGTCACTTTGACTATTTTGGATGGGCTTTAAACACAGCTGGGTTGGCGGTGAGACCTCAGCTATGGGTGCTGATGAGAAGGCGACGAAGACCAAATGTCCAAATGTGACCAAGCTTGGACACTAATTATGTGAATGTATGATTTCAAGATGGCTAACTGTGGTGTTGACTGCAGGGGTGTGACGATACCTCTAGCTCACAAAACAACATTTTAGCAATATTTTGGGAAAAACAATTGGCCCCTCTTTTTGTTCTAATAACGAAGTTTTCACAAATATTTTCTAAGCTATTCCAAATTGATTGCCCTTTGCGAGATAGACTTTATTTTAAAGAGAACTACTGTAGAGAGTTAACCTAAACAATTTGTAGCTGTACTGGAGATGCTTATATTGATTATGACCATATTTTTGCTGTACATCACAGTACAACTGGATGAGTTCATTATTACTTCTTTCCATTTGCTGTTGTCTAGCAAGAAAGTTTCTGAATGAAACATAAATCGCTTCTTTTAGATTACACTTAGAGCAGATGCAAAGTGCATGTTCTTGGCTATTTTCTCTTTTAGTGCGGTCCTCATCACACTGCCTGAGACGGAGAATAGCCAGTGCCCGTGTGAAGGATAATTTGTACCTTCTCAATGAAAGAGGAGGACAGGCAAATTACTGGCTGAATAAGGACTGCCTGTGGATCCCACTGTCAGAAAGGGAGAGGAGGGCAGAGAGGGAGAGTGTAATTATCAGCTAGCAAAGTGCATTCATATCCTATCACAAAGGGATTGGGATGTGGGTGGACGAGAGAAAGGGAGTAAGAGAAAGTGAAGGAGGTTGAAAAATGGAGAGAAATATGGAGAGGGGGAGGAACAAGGAGTGAAGGACTCCTGGCCAAATGGATGCAAGGCCGTAAACAGGGTTAAAAACAGCCTTCTATGGTCTGGCTCGATGAATGCAGGCACATTAAGACCTTTTAGCCCGGCGCACAAGCACCTCTTTGGAGTTAAAAACGACGAGAGCGAAGCAAGGAGATGGAGGAAGACGAGGAGAGGCAGACATGCAGGAGAGGGGAACAGAAAGGTGGTGGGTTGTGGGCTCACAATCAAAAGCACCCATTTGTTATCTGAATAGACCCAGATACGTTATAAAGATGGTGAGTATGAGGGAGATTTTTTTTTTCCTCTGCTAGTCTTTTCTTTCTTGCTGGCTGACATTGCAGAACAAAGCTAGTCTATTAGTGACCCTGGACTTTATTGACAAGCCTGCCATTACCCATACTTCCTGGGGTCTGCGAGGTCAGGGGTCACAGACAGGCGGCTTGAAGGGGGCTGGTGAAGGGTCTGGAGAACACATTTAGAGAGCAGGGACACCTGTAGGGTCGCATCCAGTTCAGAACGTGACTATGAACAACAGCAAAACCTTCTGAGAGCCGGCAGACAATGCAGGCCGGTTCTTTAACAACCCCCCCCCCCCCCCAACCTCACCCTTCCAACTCTTGCAAGCTTCCTTCAATCTACCACATATGGCTGCATAATAATGCAGGCTCTGCTTTATTCTCTGTAGAGGTAGAAAATTCGAGAACATTTGATTCCTGCTTTTGCACTTCTGTGTGTGGCTGCAAATGTTTGAGTTCCTCTGAGCAAGACGACGGATGTGCATCAATGAAGTGGTGGGAAATAAAATCCCAAGAAGCATCAGTTTGTGCTGAGGTGGAATTGGGTGGGGATCCACCTAAAAGAAATCTTTTTATTTTATTTTTTTTAAATTTCACACAATCGGTCACGACTTTATGCTGCAGCATCAACCAAACCCATCAGAGTACATTTTCCGGGCACAGAGACTGGTTTAAACAGTGGCGTAGCAAGGCGGACCAATCTTGCACGACTGAGGGCTAAGTGATAGCAGCATGCATTTGATAAATGTGACACTGCAAATGGAGGGCATCAGTGCTGTTTGCTGGCACAGCATGCCAGCGTGTGGTGCACCGCGGGCGGCTGGCACACCAGCCAGGCTTGGCATCCACAGCCTCTCTGAACGAGGAAATTAATCCCCAGTGGGTTTGCTCTGGAAGCCACTCTACATTGCTCTGTGCATGCACTGATCATGCAGTATAAGTGCTAATGAAAAAAATGAAGGTTACGCTTCTTCTTATGTTAACGCATGCTGCAGTGTCCGAGTGTTGTTGTTGTGTGTTGAATCTACATGTGTTTGTGCTCTCTAGCAGAAAAGGTCTGTGGCAGTGGCGCAACAATCAGGTGTTGCTGCATATGTTCCTGGTGTCAGCTCCCTGTTTTCCCCAGCAGGCAGCCCAACTTATTGCCAATCTCATAATAGGAGGGCTGAGCAGGGGCATGACTACCACTTGGCAAACAGCACAGGCAATATGGCTGGCTTTTTATTCCACCTCCCCCTGAAACGTAACCACTTCTTTGCTAAGATTGATGGCAGCCTTTTTGTTTAATGTCATTTTCATCAGACACGTTACCTTAAAAGCCGGAAGCACTTCAACTTTATCGTGTTGTAATCACCACAAAAAACAGCAGGGTTTACTCTAGCAAACAAATGTAGTAAAATAATTCAAGTGTGTAGAAAAACAGAATAAAAATGACAGCTAAACCTTTAAGGGAGGGTATTTTCCAGGCACATGGTGCCATTTAATAGCATAATCAAGTAACAGTTGTTTTAAAAATACTGTACATATCAAACAAAACTGAAAAGAAATTTGATTTTCAGAATTTAACATCAGAAAATTGCCCTCTGTCTCCTTTAAAAACTCCTGCTCTTTCCGACACTCCACCTTCAGCACGTCTTCACAACAATGCCTCTTGACTATGTCATTTACCACCATTCTTTGGAAATTGGGACTGAGAAGTTGTTTTTACGATAAGCTCAGCAGATTCCACCAGGTGTTTGCTATTTGCCTGGGAGAGAGGAGCTCTGTGAGTTGGAAGCTTGGCTGGAGAAACCAGCTCAAGGCGGAACTTTGTGTGAGCAAGGCAAGGTGTTTAGGCACTCCCAGTTGACTGCCAGAGGAGCATCAAGGATTTCTCAAACATGCGTTAAAAAACCAGTGAACACTCTGGGTTTGTTTACGATAAGGGTATCACGTCATAAAATTTTATGAAGCTCAAAAAGTCAATTGTACTAATACCCCCATTTAAAAATTTAGGTATGAGCTTAAAGTTACTTAAATAATTACAGAGTAAATAATTAGGGCTTTTTGCAAAAGATATTAAATGAAAAAGCAACAATATTATAGATCACAGTTAGCGGTGTTATTGGGCAATTTTACACAGTTACAGTTCACTCACCCCTCTAACTTGTTGAATTGCTCCAATCACATTCATGCACTCAGGCATATAAAATCCAGCACCTACACATGCAGACTGATTTTACAAAACTTTGTGAAATTCACTGAGCAAATGGACTGATTTGTAGAAACAGTTTGTGGATGGCTCCTTCCTGCTTCAGCATTACAGTTGAAACAAATGAATGCTAAAAAAAGAAAAAAATCCCTCTAAACCTTTTAGAAAGCTTGGCCAGAGTTAAAGCTGGGAGTTTTGGCATAACATTAAAATCTGTGGATTAAGAAGTGATGCCACTTAAGTTTGTATCTGGGAATCACAAAACTTTAAAATATAAATAATTTGGTTGATAAACATTGATTTTATGTGACTAATTCAACAAAATGAGTCTTTGTTACATTTTTATTTAAAGAGGTAGTTGAAACAGTCACCGTTTTCAGGCTGACTGTATAATCGACAACAAAATCTTCTCAATGAAAGTCTACATGTTAATATAAAAAAAAAACAAGATTACCTCTGTGTGCCAAATTGGGAGAAACTTTTTAAAAAAAAAATCTTTCCTCTTCCTTTGCCTGACTTCATTCCTTCCCTGTGTGAGTTGTGTCCGATGTATTTCAGAGGCCTGAGGCCTTACGTTAGACAAGAGCACATTGTTTACTTGTTCCTGCTGGCTACATGTGCACTTACACATACACACACACATAAATGCATTTACTGATGAATGTAGGAGTCTTCAACCTTCATACTGTTTTGTGGTAAACATGTTTATGTTAAGCACGCACAGGAAGTAATAAAAGTTTCCATGCACGTACATACACGTGTAAGCAACATCCTCCGTGTATGGCTAAAAACACGCATACAGAGACACACATGTTGTCCCTGGTCTGGCCAGAGCAGTCAGGGTCAGCAGTAGGGCAGCCTGTACTGCTGCACTCCTCTGTTATTCATCCATGTCATTCAGGCCAAGATCACGAGGGAGGGGTGGAGGGCTGGATGGAGGGGAACGAGAGGCCTGCATGGCTTACATTCAACCCCCACGACGTTGCCCTCTGCTCACCCATTGCCTGAAGCAGAGACAGTCCCTTCCCTCCCTCGCACTCACTCTTTCCCCTGCTCTACCACCTCGGCCCCCAGGGCCCGGTCCCCGCTCCTCCAGCATGGGTCAGTGCTAAAGAGGACACATGGCAAAGGACAGATAGACCCAAGGCTCCACAGACCCCATTAGACCTGGCCGGGGAGGAAAGACGGAACGCAGCGCGGCCACATGGATGAGTTTGATATGCTTTCATTTTCATAAAGACTTCTATTAGCATCAAAGGTAAAATGAAGTTTGACTGAGTGCAGGTAGAAAATAAATTTGATGTCCTCAGACAGCTGACAAAAAAAGAGAAAAAAAACAAAACTATCCCTGTCTGTCACAATGTGAGCGCAGCATAGTGAGTAATCATTTCCAGTGATAAAGCAAACATAGCTGTTGTGCCACTCGTACTAATTGATGGAGAAACAAAAACATCCACAGCGTGTCTCTGGAGTGCGAAGATGAGCGCGTCATTAGGGGGAGGCTCACATGCATTTCAGAGGAGGGCCACTAATCCAGCATGAAATTCAATTTAAAACTTGGAGCCTGCCTTGTTCCCCTGCCTTGATTCAGTGCCAGATATCAACTAAAAAACAGAGCGCCATGGCCACTGGGACTGCAGAACGTTGGTGTCTCTACCTCAGACGAATACACGCAGTCTTTTTTGTTTTTACTAAATCACAATACATGTTATTTTTAGATTGGTGCGTTTTTGTATAAAATTAGGAGAAACTTTGAATTTGTCCTTTTTTCTCAGAATCTTAATCAAATTTACATAAACAACTTTACTGTAAATATAGCTACATAAGAACGTTTGATGAAACGTGGACTTTAATTGGTGTCGACGATATTTGGAAAATTCAGTTTGCTCAATATAAAACTTCTTATTTGAACTGGAGAGGTAAGTTGAAGAGTAGAACACATTTTTATTTCTTTTCCCTTAATTAAATCATTAGAAAATAACAGTAGTGAGAGAAAATGATTGATGTATGAATATGAACACAGTTTAATGTAGCTCATAAATGCTTCTGAAATAAATAGAACCTCCTCTTTATGTAGATAAAACCTTTTAGCAAATCATAATCTCCTTGCCTGTCTTTAACAAGAACACCACAGCTACACTCTTCATTGCTTGCCAGTGTGTTACTTTGCAAGATAAAATTGGTGTTTAAAAGAAAAACAATAGTTGAAAAATGACCTGTCAGTCAGCAGACCTTTTCTATAAAACTGCCGCTGGCCCTGTTCAGGCAGAGAGAGGGGCCCCATTCTGTCCCAGGGACCAGGGTGAGAGGTCAGAGTGGACCTCTGGACATATATCCTATGCCTATGATAATATCCAGGACTCTGATACATATGTGTGTGGGCCTAGAGGGAGTAGAGGAGATTTCTATATGAGGAAACATATAGAGATGAGAAGCGAATATATTGCATTTAGGAAGGACTGAAAGGAACAGGATGCAGGACATTTGTTTAGAAATTTGTTTACGTGATTTACACCCTGGGTTGTAGAATCCACGCTGGAAGTTATGACTCAAAACAGTTTTTTTTCTCCCTGTGGCAGCCTTTGCTGGGCATTCATAAATGATGAGGGATTTAACAAGTGCTAGCAGTAAGAGGTTGCAGCACGGTGCTACCTGCCACTAAGTATTTCATAAAGAACTACAGTTCCCCTCAGTCATCGTCACCTTTGGTAAAGTTTTCTAAAAAACCCGTAAAATAGATACATTAGTGAGGGTGCTGTGGTGACGCAGCGGTTAAGCACAACCCACATATGGAGCCCTTAGTCCTCGACGCCACCGTCGCAGGCTCGATTCCTGGCCTGGTGACCTTTGCTGCGTGTTTTCCCCTTTCTCTTATTACCCTCTTTCCTGTCAATTCACTATCAAATAAAGGCCACTAGAGCCAATAAAAAAATACATTAGTGACTTGAAGATGCCACTCTTTCCTGGAGTTCTCCAAAAGGGAAACTTTTTGTTTTTCCTTCACCGCCTCTATTACCATCCTTATTGTGCACGGCCGTAAGTGACTCTTGAGTTTGTTCAGTTGTTTAAACTTTTATTGACTGCTCTGACTGTAGAAATGGGCATGTTTTGACAGTGACTATCAATACTTATGTGTAATTGAATGACATGTTCTCTTGTCTTTTCCATTTTGAAGAGTTGCTAAGAGAAATCACCCTGAATGTCACAAATTCTTACTACTTACAAGATTCTGCACACAGATCAACTCAGTAAAAGTAAATCAGAATTAGCAAATTCCTCTACCTATATCAGCTTTTCTTAACTATTAAGGTGTTAGTAATTGACAAACACACTTTGCTATTGTAGAATTTACATTTCACATTGAATAAATTATTACATAGAGCCAGTTTCTTTTATCTCACTGTGACACTTAATAGTCAATTTTAAGGTTTTTCACAGTTCTTTGGAACTAATTGTAATGAATAGATATTATTGTATTATATTAATTGAATTTGTCACACTATGATAAAGTCAGGGTGAGTTTAATGCTTTACTATTCGTAATAGATATGGGTGGTTGTTGTAAAACTATAGGTATGAAGAAGCTCAACTCAAGTATTTTATTATTATTAAAGTTTGTTTTATAACACATGAGAAAGTGCTGGTGTTTTTCTTTTTGTTTGCTTGTTTTCAAATGACATCTCTTACATTGTAAATTATTACGTGTTTGCTTGTTGTTGCTAAAGAAAGCAAGGTAAGAAAAGGAATGACAAAGAAGAAGCACATTTTTATTACATCTGGAGAAGAAAAGTGGAAAGCAAGGAGCTAATTACCTTTGGACAACATTAGATACAACAGACTTTCAGTGAAAGGAGAAACAAAGAAAAACATTGATTGAAAAACAGGACAGATATTTGTTCTAAAAATGTTTGAGGTTGCCTTCTAATTGAGAATTTTTGGGGCAAACAAATATTTTGCAGTAGTTCGAGTTTCGTGTTTATATTTGAGATTGATATTTTGCTAGATTAATTTGGATTCCTGTTATTTGTTCTAAGTTCGAAGAAGTCCATATGTGCAGATAACGACACCATTACAACTGTTCGTGCTTTGTAAAATGTCAGGTAACATCTTCATTCACATCAAAACAGCAAAATTCAATGTTCTGGCATGTGATTGTTTCATTCTTTCAAGGAGCACACTGTGAAACAGGTTTAATCACATTCACTTAACAAATGTAAATCAAAAGTCAGTTAAAACCAGATGATGATTCAATTTATTAAGAGAGAAAAAAATCTATCCACATTAAGCAGACTGAATGTAAGAAAAGATTTGCTTTATGTGTGGCACGTGAGGCCTGTTGTGATTTAGATGGATTACTTTAGATCAGAGTGTGATGCATTTCTCCTTTAAATTTTGTATTCTACTTCATATTGGCAGATTTTATTTGAGTGATTTCTCTGGCAGTAATCAGGTGTGGATGCGTCTGCTAAAACTGAATTCAACTTTCCCTGCACCATGGTTAATCACAGTTAATTCATGATTTATCAAGGTAAGCAATTACTTTTTCTTATTAGGCCAGGTAGGCTTGGAGAGGGTTTTTCCCCCCCCCAGAAATACAAATAGAAATGTAAATTGTAAATTTACAAAGAGGTAATGTAAATCAATTGAAAGCAACTTTTTGTTTTTACTCATTATATTTTTATGAAATTGGAATGTTTAATGCTACAGACAAAAGGAAAAGCAAGAAGGATCTGTGTGGAGAAGAGGCGATAACTCTGTGACAAGCTACGAGTCTACTAGAGTTTAAATGGGAACTGTTTAATTTAACTCAGACTAAACAAAAACAAAAGTCCAAGGAGTGCTTCTACTTTAACCTTCTTTGTATACCGATGGAATAATGCACATAGGGAATAATCTATTTATATACCTTTGTTTGCCAACCAATATGTAGACTAATAGACGGTGGTATTTCTGACAAGTCTTGTTCAGCTATATCTAGAGTAATATCCATAGGCAAAGAAGTCAAAAAATTAAAAAATAAAAAAGAGATAGACATGAAGAAAGATCAAACCAAAAATAGAAAAAGTTTCATTAAGGTTTTGCAAACTGTCATCTTTGATAAATAAACTTATTGGTGTTTGATTTTATTTGATCAGTTACATAATAATTATAGTAACCTGGTAAACACATGAAAGAATTCAACTGACAATATTCGAATGTTTTTATCAATACATGTAAAGAGAAAATCAAAATGTGGAGAAGTCTGAATAAACATATCCTAGGGATAAATGTAAATGTATACATATATATTTAAAATTCACAATTTTAGATGTTCATCTTGTCCGTTCAGATCGTCAACTACAGTGTTTCTTTCTTTTGCCTTTCTTTATAGAAACATAATGCTTTTTCCTTGGCCTAAATGCCACCCAGTGTCTTTACTGCCCAAAGAGGTAATGACAAACAATGGCCACACTAATAAATTAAAAAAAAAAAAAAAAAGCAGGCTCTCAACCGTCACTGCCGTGCCTTGGTTGGTCTCTCATCACATGACCCACATGCTGGATGACATGCCACAGCCAGCGTGGCCTCATTTGCATAAGACAATCACCCCTTTCGGACGGAGGGCACAAATGTTGTCTAGACGACATGCATTAGATGTATGAACCTCCAGACAAGCACGCACACACACACACACACACCTCCACACACGCACACCCACACACGCCTGCATGCATAAACACCTATATCTGCTCCTCTGTCCATCCCATTCACACACAAAGACACCCTGATGTCACTTCAAACAGCCCAGACTGAAGCCTCCAGCCAGGCTGAGACTATAAATCAGCTTCAGGTCTGCCTTCACACGCTGGGTTATTATGGCGTGCCGGACCAGGCCTGAGAAAGTATTAAATACATCACACACATGCAAATCTGTACTGATGGAATGACAGGAAGAGCCCGCCTGGCCAGCCATTTGTATATTGCTCCTCAGTTTGGAGATTATGCGATTATTCTGCTCTATGTGCCATGAGGGGGGTCAAAGAGACAACTCTTTTGAAATGAGATACGTGTTGGTGTGATGACAATGAGTGTTGACAGTGCGTGCAATTATGTGTGTATAACTGCGTGAGCGTGGAAATGTGTGTTAAATGTGTAGCAGTAACAGACAGGAGTGTGTGTGTGTGTATGGGGGTGTTGGGGGGTACAGTGTGGTGGTCAGCAGGCTCTGTTGTTTGATGTATGCATTAGCCGGGCTGTAATGAATGTGGCTACAGAAGGATGAGTCTCAAGAGAGCTGATTATATCTGTTTGTCATCTGTGGCGAGGGTGATCCCGTGACTCCAGGAACAACAACGCGGCATCTCTCTTCTGATGTTCGGGACCGGAAATGCAATGGGTGTTCGGGAGAGCTTCGCACACAACAAAGAGACGCTCGCACGCACCTCTTAAGCCTATTTAAGCAGGATTTAAAAATAAAAAGCATATGTGCGTAGACTTCACTCGGCGTTTTGCCGTCTCTCTTCCTGCCAAAGTGACACCAAACATCTGTTTACTGCCACCGCGAAAAACGTACCGATGCATTCGCGCGAGGGGAAAAGACAGAAGGAGAACACGAGAGATGAGACGGAGAGATGACCGGAGAAAACATGTGGGTCACTTCACCGCTGTCCAAAACGCTCTCAGTTATCCTCCTCGCAGGCCCCCTCCCGACTGGGCTGCGGGGCAAACTGCGGCTCGGCGGTCAGGCCTCTTGTCGGGGGCCCGGGCAGAAGTGACGACTAGAGCTGTTGATGGAGGCAGAAGTTAGTTATCGTTGGATGAGGGTCTGGACTGCAACTCACTGCAGAGGGCTGGGCTTGTCACGGCCGCAGCAGCTCGCAGCGGCGCTAATCAACACCTTGCTATTCACACACTGAGCTGGCAGTCATTAACACATACTCTGCTTGTTTGCATATCTGTCAGCGCTTTTCAATAGAGTGGATTCCTGAAAAAAAAAAAAAAAAAAAAAAAAAAAACAAGTGAAAAGAAGTAAGCACAATGGTTTGTTAGAATTGAGCCAGTTTGGCATTAATAAAAATATCCGCATCATTGTGGGCTTGTCAAACAACATAAGTTTACTCTGTTAATAATTAAGACAAAGAGAAGGTGGTTATAATGCTGGATATTCAGTGGTGAGGATATATTTTAGTGAAGTCTGAAGACTCATGATTACAGAGGATGAAACAAAGAAAACAAGAGGTTGTGCAAAGGTTCTGCAGACAATCCCTGGAAAAACAAAACCAAAAGTTGTGCTGTATTGTGAATTACTGCAAAGACATTACAACTCAAACCAAACTACTATGTTGACAGTATTCTCATTACATATAAATTTATTTCTTTGACAGTTTTAGTCTGTTCAAGGCTACACAAAACTTTCATTGTGTCTCAGCTTCCGTACACACACACATCCACGCACACACACACACACCTATATAAATATAGGTGTGTGTGTGTGTGTGTGTATGCTCTGGGTGACGTGCTGGTGGTAGTATCATGCTGTGGGGTTCTTTTTTATAGGAGTGGCAGAAGAACTCATCAGGTTTGATAAAAAAAAGATGGATAAATTTAAAATCAAAGTGATTCCGGAATAAAATTTGTTATGATGTAAAAGCAGAATAATAATGTTTGCCAATACTTGCTTTTGTAAAGAAAGGTGTACTTTTCTGACTAGAGTGAAGTGATTTAATCTACAGTATATAGAAAACAGCAATGTTCTTCACTCTGAGCCTCCTGCTTTGTAAAAAATATAATGTGCCCTTTAAGTTGTGTATTAGCCTTCATGCTAATGCATGTGTTCAAACCACCACATGAACCCCTGCTTTTCTTTTTAGCCTGCTTTTCCCTCTGTGAGCGAAAAAAAATCTACTATTTAATCATTTCATTAGATCATTTGCCTGATAGATATGCCTCAGGCTTTTCCCATTCTCCCCTTGCTGTCTTGACCTAGATATGAGTAAATGCATGTATGTTTATGTGTTTGTGTGCATGGTTGAGAGAGAATAAAGACTGCATGCATGCCTCTGTCCAACTATGCCAGGACGGTATCAGGCAGAGCGTTTTCGCCACCGCATCTTCAAATTAAGCGTTAGAAGACATTCATATTTGTCTTTATCGTAATAAGTTTCTCAAATCAGAACTTGTAATCTGTGTGGAAGTTATTTTCCGCTGTGATGAAGCATACTGAGTGTACAACCCATCTGTGTAATGCAACAATGGATATTTGCTGACTGTGTACCTTTGCAATCACATTTAACAAACAAACACATACATAAGAACCACCTGGGATTTTGTTTATTTGACTTAAAACAAATATAAATTTCATGCACCTGCAGTTGCACCTCTCCAATAAATTAATTTCAAACAAAAAAAATGATGTTACTGTTTATATCAACAAAATAATGTAGCTTATTATGCCACAGGAATTAATAAAACTCTCGAAAGTTGAAGCCAGTATCCATGCTTCCTGTCTGCCCATTCTTCATTGACATCAAGAAGGCATTCTTAACCACACACCAGCAGGTTTGCAGTTTCTGCAATACTTTGACCAATCCGTCAGGCAACAACAATCATGCCATGTTCAAAGAGTCTTCGATCCTCATTTTGTTCCCCATTCTGATGTTCAGGTTTTCACAACATCCAGATTCCACTGAGTTTCTGACATGTTACAGGCCGATTTGCTATTTTTTATTCTGTATATTTCAAGTTTTACATTTGTGTGAATCTATTTGCTTGGACTGTCACTTTGCTGCTGTTGCTCAGACATTTTTCCATTGTGGGACTATAAAGGACATTTCTATTCTGACTCTTTTTAAAAATGTGTTTGAATGTGTGTACCTAATAAAGTGACCAGTAAGCGTATATGACATCTTAAAAAAAATTAAACTGGTGAAAACAGTCAAGTTCTGCCAAAACGTATACGGGAGTTCAAATGGAATATAAATTCAAACAAAATGTCACTATATGATTACAATTTACTTTTGAAATGAACATTTCTGCTATTAAAAGCACTGTTGATAAATACACAAACAACAGGAAGAGGTCACCCCCTTTGAGACATCTTGTACAGTCAGCTTGACACCTGTCAGTCCGTCTCAGAGTTGCAGACTGATGGATGGAGGGGACAGAAGAGGCTTTAGGCCAAAGGAGATGAGCGTGAGCGTGTATCAGAAACAAAATGAAAGATGTCAAGGTAGATGGTAAAATCAGGGGACATAGGGACAGATGCAAATTTAACAAAAATACAGACAAGATTACAGGAGAAGAGAACATGGTGCATGAAAGAAGGCAATGAAAGGAATACAGAAAAAAAAACTGTAATTGCTGTGAAGCTGATTTGAGATGCAGGAATGACCCGTGGAGATTTGGGGCCTTAGGTTAGGGTGAAGCGGGACTGTTAGGTCAGGTCAACATGTGGAGTTGATTTATTCTCCCCAGATGAGCGCAGTACATGAGCGCTGGTATCTCTGTTGGCATATAAGATCCTAAACCACAATGAGCAAACTAACTTTCACTCCCTGTTTAGTACAAGCACTGCAATGAAAACAGATTAGTTGATGCTTAGGTATTTTTCATTTCATTTCATTCATTTTTTCATTTTGTTTAAGTTTAAGGTATTCTATTGGGATTTTACGTGACAGAGTAAAACGCAGCGCATAATTGTGAAGAGGAAACGACAACACATGTGGTTTATGAAATTTTTTGCAAATAAAAAAGTTTAATGTGTTGAGTCAATATATGTTAGACACTTTTTGGAGCTTTTACAGTTGCAACTCATTTGGGCTGGCTACCAGCTTTGCACGTCTAGGGATTAAAACCTTTTGATTTTCTTCACAAAATGAATCGTCAGACTGAAAGGAGGGTATCTGAACATCAGTTTTCCAGGCCATACAATTTCAATTGGATTTAGATTCAAACTTTTCCAATTGCTGTTCTATTCCAGCACGTTAATATGTTTTGATCTGAATCAACTCTTATCAGCTTCAAGTCTTTTTTGCAACCACTAACAGCTTTACTTCTGTGATTACCTTGCATTTAGCACCATACATCTTTCCACCAACTCTAACCAGCTTTCTTGTCTGTTTATGGATGGTTGACTGGACAGCGCGATGTGAGCTGATTAAGGCTTGTGCGTATTGTTTGTCGACTAATCCTGCTTTAAATTTCTCTACAGCACTGACCCTGACCTGTATGGTGGTTTGGTTTTGTACCACGCTGAACTTCTAAAGGCACTTGGCTGTACTGAAACTTATTTAGGTGTATCAGAATGAAGGGGGTTTGAAAAGCATGCCACACGTTTCAGATTTTGATTTGTAAGACCAAAAAAAAAAGAAAAAGAAAAATATTACTTGGCTCATCTCCCTTCCCCCATTACACTTTACTATGTGTAGGCTTGGTTTGATGTTCTGGAAAATCCAATTGAAATACATAGAAGTTCATGATTATAATATGACAAAATGAGAGGGGAAAAAAAGCTCAGCATACACAAATACTATTGCAAAACACCGTGTGTGTTTACAGGATATATTGTCGATGTTGATTGATACCTTTGGCTTCATTACTTGCCTGAATTTGTTTTGATTGACATTCTCAAACTAAGCAAAGGGTTATTTTTACCTTAAAGCAGCGGAGATTAATACTAGACTCTAATCCTATAGAATGACCTGCGGCTACATGAGCATACCTGATATTCCTGATACTGCTGCGTTTGGGAGATTGTGTCGGAGCTGCACTCCTTCCCTGAAGCCACATCACATGTTCTTGTATCACTTCATTCCTGTTTCAATCAAATGTTTGTCCAACATTTCACTACACCTGGGAGAAGCATAGCCTTGAGCTGCCAAGGGGTATGAGGTCATTGTGTTGCTATCAGGCCTCCTATGCATGAAAAGACATCCATTATCTGGGACCCAAAAGCCTGCCGGGTTCTGATACATAAGGAAAGCAAGATATAAATTAGGATAAAAAAAAAAGAATGATGGCTAAGAAACTGCTAAAAAAATGTTTTGCATCATTATGTTATTACAAGACGTTGCTAGTTCTACGTAAGAGATCAAAGAAGTGCTGCGGTACGATGGTGTGTTTGATGCAGAGCAAACAAATGATCACAGAGGAAAACCACATGGCACAAAAAATATGAGTTTTGTAGAAATATGACCCCAGATGTTTCTGTCTGGATATTATATGAAGCTGAATAGGCTTGCAGATGTCAAAACATGAAGCAGTAGGATAATTTACAAAGGAACATTTTTAAATAGACTAATGATAGTAACATAAAAACCAGAACTGAACGTTAATGTTATAAGATTTGTTTTCAAAGTGTGCATTTACTGGTATCCTATGCAGGTCTATTACAGTTTTAAGTGATATTGTGAATTTGTCTCGGTTTAACTGTGATGCTTTATGATACAAGAAAATGGCTCATATTCACTTTGTTTCTCATTTTGAAGAAAGAGGAAATCAAAAATGTTTCTGGGTATAACAGAAAAAAAACAACCTTAGATTATGAAACTAATAAACCTGGTTGTTTAAATTTCTGTAGATTTATTTTTCTTGCCTCTCAAAACTTTATTGCCTAATCTTTGTTTCATTAGTATTTTTTCTTTTATGTGGTGTTTGGCACTGCTGCATAAAAGTACACTGTCCCTACGTCTGAAAGTTAAATTTACGTTTCTCCTGTCTGCCCTCTCTCACTACCCTTGAATTTGAATAAAATCAGTCCATCCATCCATCCAGTCACAGCAGAACATGCTGTGCACTTTAGTTTGTATTTGAGTTTTTGTACTTTTCTTGATTACTGTGCTCTGAGGTTACAGCACATGTTGAGGGTTAGTTTTGTTTTTCGTGAACAACAACTATTTTAATAATTCTCTATAGTGTTTGCTTAGATTTGTTTAATGTGGGAGTAAAACCATGAAAATTGTTTTAAATATAACACTATTCTTTACATCTGAAAGGTCAAAACAGCTATGAGCATTTTAATGCATAAACTATGTATATATTTCAGTTTCATTAGGTCACATACTGTTCGGCTTACATGCAGGTCAGAGGAGAGCAATCCTACGAGCCTGAGAAGGTTTTTTTTTCTCATTATTTCATGTACATTTTTTACCATAGATTTTGTGACTTAACAAGTATTATAAGGTTTTGCATCACATGACAGATTGTTCTTGAGGATTTGTTCGGGTTTTCTCTACCCAGCACCGTCCTGTGCGTTTGGATTTGAGCTCTAAAGGTCATTGTTTATTCTCATGTACAGATAATGATATTCAGCTTTAGGTGGTCCCAGAAGGACTTCTATCTGCCATGAACCCATTCCAGGATGCGTAGGGCATCTTTCTTTTTATATATCTACACAACCAGGCAGAACAATCATCCTCAATCACCCTTTTTCTGTCTGTCACCAGGAACCCCACACCACATTGGCGGTGCTCCCAAAGGCCAACGTGGCATCACATTCTTGACTAAACGTGCATAAAAACAAATTAGCTTGGCCCATACAATTTGCAAAGAGATGTGTGCAGCCAGCCAGCAAATAGATGTCATTCCAAACCAAGGTCATGATGGTATTGGGGCTGGAAATTTAGGATTGATGTGTACACAAGGCAAGCTTCAACATTTTTTTTTTCTTTCAGTTTGAAGGGTTTGAGGCTGGCTCATTGGAGGAGACGTATTGAAAGTGAGACAGCTGCAGAACAAAAATTGGCCTCCACATGCTAGTGATTTGCAGATGAATTAAACTCCAATATGTCCTCGTAATGTTTATGCAAAAACAAAAGGTGGGTTCAACAAAAGGCCTCAGACATTTTTTAGATGAAAAAAAAAATTTATCTGTAAAAACTATTTTGGATGAATGTAGATAGACTAGGTTATACAAACACTCTATGCAAATGTCATGAGCCCATGTGATTCATAAAAACTAATTTATTGGTTTCCAAAGAAAAAATGTCCAAGTTCATAGTTCATAAAGGTTTGGGAAGAAAAAAAAGTTGATCTGGACTTACTTCTTACTAATTTTCAGTCCAGTACCTCATTTTTTATGAGCTTATTATTTTTGCTTTGATAACACACTTTCTACTGAATTACAAGGACATATCCATTTTACCAAACATATTTACTCAACTTCCCACTCACATATGAAATTTAGTGAATCCTTTTAAAACCCTTTGGATTCCTAATTGAAAGGATTCAATATGCAACTGCAATATCTTTTATTCAGGTTGAAGGCTTTCCTCAAGGGTTAGGTCTGTCTTTATGGTGCAAAAAAAAAAAAAAAAGAAGTTTAAGAGGTCAGACACTGATGTGGGATGAGACGGCTGGGCCAACTGTCTCTAGTGTGATTATCCGAAAGATGTTCTATTTCATAGATGCCAGTTCTCAAGGAAAATAAGTTTCTTCCTCCCAAAACTTATGCAGTGATTTGCAGTCATTTTAGAACAGCAATGGATCATCTCCAAGCTGTTCCCACAAAGTGAGGAGGATTAAATTGTTCAAAATGTTTTGGTATGCCGTTAAGATTCTCTTCTAATTAAAATTCCCTTCATTAGAAGAATGAAATTTCATTCAAGATTTTCCAAACAATCTTTGGTGATTTGTGTATCTAGATTCAGTACTTCAAAAGATACTTTTAGTAGACCATAAACTTGTAACTTGTAAAAATAATTCCTTTGATTAATTTACCTTCTTTATCCTATGTAGTACTTTTACAAAGTCTGAAGATTAATGTTGCAAATCCTTAAAATGTGTACAATTTAGAGCTTAAACTGCCAATAGAACAAATAGAACAACAAAACAGAGTCAATATCTAAAAAGGAAAACTTGTAACTTCTTAATCTTTAATTAGACATTCTGGGAATCTGTGAATAAATATGAACAAGTTATAGAGCAAAAGCCTTTAGAAAAGCTGAGCTGTTCCAGTCGTACATGTATCTTCTACGTTGAATTCACGTGAATCATTAGAATCCATGGTAAACATACAGTGTCCTATAGAGGCACAAGCTTTTTACCCTCAGTGGTATGCGTGGGGCCGCATTGAACAGAGCAGGGCCGGTCTAATAAGTCCCCAGGCTATGGCAGCCAGGCCTGTGGTAGGTGGATGATGGATCTCAGTGCCAGGGTACAATAATGGTGGGACAGAGGAGCACTGGGGTGAAGGACAAAACTCTGCCCTCTCTCCTTAATCAGATGCAGATCAAGCTAAAAGCAGCAGAGCAGCAAATCTCTCCTCCTAACCGCAAGCCTCTAGACTCTGCACAATCCCCTCTACTTTGCCTCCCTCCATCGCTCCTGAGGCCCCTCCTCCTCCTCTCTTTATCCTTTTCTTCTTTCTTCAGATTGTCTTAGCAACAGAGCTTAGGAAGCAGAGCAGAGAAGGAGATAGATGTTTGGAGGCCTTTACCACCAAAATCATATGGGCTAAAGCCCCTTGTAGCTTGTTGATAAAGTATTGATTTCTTTGCCGGCTGCTGTTTGCGAATCACCTTGGTGCAAGTGACCCCCGTGACCTTAAAGTGTGAGGTAGAAGGGGAGGCAAAAGGGGTACACAAGGGGCTGCTGTGAAAAATGTAGAAAGAAGAACAGAAAGAATGAGAAAGACAGATAAAGGAATTTAAAAGACTAAGATGGGAATTGATTGGGGACAAGCCTGTCTGTTAATTGAGGGGATGGGTCGATGATGCCAGAACGTTGAATTTGGGAGGGAAGCAAAGTAGCAGGCTGGGTTTCTTTATATGGGCGGACAATATAAGAACAAGTACACATGCATGACTATGCTGACAATCAAATGAACACCGTCTTCACTTTGATGACCTTCTTTGTTGACTCCACAGAGATTAAGGCCTTAGTAACAAGGTATCTTTGGAGAGTGTGAATGTCCTCCTTAACTTGGACTCTACTTACAAGCTTCTGTTGGAAAAATGGTAGCAAGCAATGACTGGTAAGGCATTTTGAACAATAAAATGTAGCTAAGAAGCACAATATTGACAACACTTGGGATTCAAAGTATTTTGTTGCTCTATACCATTGGTGTCAAACTCTAGTCCTCAAGGGCCACTGTCCTGCAGTTTTTAGATGTGCCACAGGTACAAAGCACTGGAATGAAATGGCTTAATTACCACCTCCTTTTGTAGATCAGTTTTCCAGAACCTTGCTAATGACCTTATTACACTATTCAGGTGTGGTACAGCAGAGCCACATCTAATAATGGCCCGTGAGGACCAGTGACCTGGTCACTGGTCACAAGTTTGACACTTGTGCTCTATATGGCCATTATTACTTATGGTTACACTGAAGGCTTAATGTTGGCATTACATGTTTAGAATGTATGTCAGATAGATTCCCTCTAAAAATAGAACAACGTACTCTCCTCACATCCTCCCCAATCTGACACTCCATATTGCCAAAAGTAGTTGCTCGTCTTCCTTGACACACATTTGAAATGGACTGGGATCCAGTTGTTAAACTACTGGGTTTAATGTGATGTCAGCAAACCCTTTACTGGCAATGACGACTTCAATTCCATCTGAAAGGTTTTCCAGAAGGTTTAAGACTATATTAATAGACATTTTTGACCATTCTGTCACAAGTGCATTTTTGACATTCAACAGTGATATTGGACTAGAAAGCCTACATGACAAATTCTTCACTAAATCTCACCAAACATGCTTTGTTAGGTTGAGGTCAAGAATCTGTTCTAACAGGTCAAGTGGAAAGTCAAACCAAGCTTTTTCTGTTGGACTGCCAGATAGAGAGTTTTGATTATTACAGACAGCATGTTTCCACTTCCCCATATCCAGTGGTGTGAAGTGTTGCATCATTGTTTTCTTTGCTTTGCATTGTTCTTGGTGATGTAAGTCCTTAATTTAGCTGCTGAACCATATAAACTCACTCCATCAGTCTCTCTCTCCTAGTGTTCACAAGCTAATCTGAAAGCCAAGTGGAGTTTGGAGTTCTTTAGCTATAGAGCAGGAAGTTGGCCACCAGCACTCATTGACCTGCATGGTGCTGTGGTTTTACATTGCCTACCACTTTTTGACTAAAGTCTTAGACAATCATTCCATTTTTTATTTGTATCACAATTGACACAGTTGACTGTGGAATTACTAGCGAGCTAATTTTACAACGGATCTTTTTGCACAGGTGGGATCTTATCAGAGTACCATGCTGGAATTCACTGAACTGCAGAAAATGACCCGTTCTTTCACAAATGTTTGTAGAAGGGCTCTGTATGCCTAGGTGCATGCAGAGCCTCCATAGAAGTGACTGGAATACCTGAATTTAGTGATTCCACACACTCAAAGATAAAGTTCAGCTTCTATTGCTGCTTTTAATAGAAACTATAAGATTGAAAAAACATATTTTGCTTATAGTTTAATGGTAAAACTTAAAACAAGGAGACCTGCAAGAAAAAAAAAAAAAAAAAAAAAAAAAAACTCAGTGTCTATACTCAAGAGTTGGATTTTTTCTGTTTACTTTTGTTAGTGGTTAGATAACTGTAGTTACCACCACAGGAATTACTGTAATAAACTCAACTGGTTTTTCTTCTTGGTACTTGAATATGCACTAATTTACATTTGCTCAAATTCTAAAATAATAAAACTGATGATTAGAAACACAAAACAAAATAAAATATACCAGACTAATATTAAATTGATCAATTAAATAAACAAAAGTAAGTCTTAAGAGTTAGCATTAATACATAGGGTTGGGATGTTGCACCAAGACTTGGAACTGTTATCTATTCAGGAACCTGGAAACCAAGACCAAACAAGGTGTGACATTTTTTTTTTTTTTTTTTTTTTTTTTGCAATGCTAGGTGTAACATTGACATATTTTAACAAATGTGAAAAAGGAGAATTTAAAATGTTATCTTACATCAGACAGGAAAATAATTTGCAAGACTATCACAAAAATTTTTTAATCCTCCCCCCGATAGTTTTATTTTGTAACAGCTCAGATTGACTGAAATATTAAAAAGGGGGACGCACAGCTAAATTGGGTCTAAAAATGTCCAGCCTGAATATCAGAAAAGAGCGGTTTGAAAGAAAGAAAGACATTTCTGCCAGGTTTCACCGCTCCTTCTTCTCCATTACACCTTGTTGTCAGAAAATCTAATTTGTACCTGCAGCCCACAGAGCCACCTGGCAACATATGCAGCATGCAAATGTGGCTCTGTTTTTCGGCAGTTGTAGATGGAGAGAGCGAGGAAGACAGAACGAGATTGCCCTGGAGGATTAATGACATCATTCTGTATGCACCTCTGGACTCCAAGACCGCCAGGATATTACCCACCTCTGACATAGAGGGATAATGTTGGTTCTGTGAAGGCACAATATTCAGGGATCTGTCTGTTCCTGCTGGTGCACAAAAATAATGGGGCTGGTTCATCATCAGATAGCCGTGTCAGGTTTTTTTGGAGAAAAATTAATAAAAAGCATGGCACAGTAAAAAACAGATGAGTCTGAGTCTGCGGGCTTGCTCTGGTCGTTGACAGTCTCACTAATGGAGGCTCTCTTTGCTCAGAGAACCAACACTTTTGATGCAGAAAGACCAATATGAAAATGATCCAAATGCTCATTTATCCAAAAGTTATCAATTTTCTAATTCAATTGTTTTTATTTTTGTTTTATTTGATGCATTTGTTAAAGGAGGAGAATGAGTGCATCTTTTCAAAATGCTGCGGTGGTGAGCTGCCTTATGCCTCCATACAGGAGGGGACTGTCTGAAACTAAATTCTCCAGCCTTTTATTCACAAAGTTGCTTGTGCTTTTTTTATAGAAATGTCGTTTTATTAATTATAATTTTTCATGTGAAATTTCTTCTCTTGTTATAATTATCCTTAAAAGCAAAATGTCCAGCTACACTGATAGGATTCTTTTCACATGCTTCACTTTCACTGATTTCTTTTTGTATTCATTATTATAACCAGTAAGGTCAAGTTTATTTGTATAACATATTTCAACAACAAGGTTGATCAAAGTGCTTTACATGATAAAAACAAATAATATAATAATCAATTATGAAACAAGCAACTTTAATGTATTTTGGTGCTAAGTTGTTCAGTGATTTATAAACTCAGAGAACTATTTTAAAGTCCATTCCCATACAAGGAGTCAGTGGAAGGACTTTGAAACTGGGGTGGTGTGCTCTGTTTTCATAGTTTTAGTGAGATTTCGAGCAGCTGGATGAAGACACTGTTGCAGTAAACAATGCGACTAAAGATAAGTTAATGGATGAGTTTCTCCAGATCTTGCTGGTACATTAGTCTTTTAAACCTACAAATGTTCTTCAGGTGTTAGAAGGCTGACTTTGCAATTGTCTTCATGTGTCTCTGAATGTTCATGTCTGAGTCCATCACCTCACCCACATTTTGGGTGTTTTCACAGTTTCCAGCTGTGAAGAATATAGACAGATAGTATGGCATTTTCTTCTCCTGAGCAGACTGGGATTTCAAGAATCTGTAATCATTGTACAATATTTTAGTTCAGGTTTAAATAATTTTTGTCTCATTGTGCAACATTTTGTCAATGTTACATAATTGTCACATTATGTTTTGGCATTGTACTGCTACAATGCCAAAACATAGTTCGAAATGTTCCACATTTGTTTTTTAATGAATAGAATAAATGTTTTAAAAATGGAAATATTTGTTTTAAATAATTTTTGTGAATTGTAGTTACACTGTTCTGATGAACAGAACAGGCTTTCATTTGCAGTTTTCAGACAGGAAACATCCCGGAAAGGATGCAGAATTGAATCCCTGACTGTAACACCGAGGGCGAACACCCTCTGTACATGGGACACTCACGCTACTGCTGCCCCACACGTTGAACATAGATATCTTAGCTTTTGAGTGGAAACTCCTAAAAGGAATATTACCTAATTATTAGAAGCTGATAATTTGCCAGTTGCAATATTCTCACATAGCTTACAAATTATTTGGATCATGTCTATCAAGATCAAAATAATTTGTCCCCTGATATTCATGTGAACTGTCTCCTGGACGGCAGAAAAGTATCCGAATTCAGGCGTTGTCCTAAGGCCTCTTAGCTCTCAGTCCTCTTACAGTTCATGTGTGCACCAAATTATTTGATTTTTGTTTTTATTCTAAACCTAATAACTCTGAATTAAATTTAACAAATACATACCTAAATTTATTGAATAATAATTAGATTTAAATACAGTGGCATAACCATGTGACACTTGCTGACTTACAGCCAAGGCCCATCTGCTTACCAGATGAAAAATGCTACAACAAAATAAAACAAATAAATAATAATAATAAAAATCAAATATTGACTGGGATCTGAAAGATAAACTCATTCCATAACTGGAAGTAAGTATTGGGAACCTGCTGCTCCTTCGTTCCACTGGAAAGGACATGGATGACACCTTCTCACCCAATGATGTTGAGCAGCAACTACTAAGGATGTGTTCTTAAATTCAACAATTATAGCCACTTAGCTCCTTACTAAACATTTATTAATCATAGTACATACATTTTCACATTTTCTTCTCCTGAGCAGAAAAACAATGGTTGCATTCCTTAAAAAACTCTTTAAGTCTGATTCAGAGGGAACCACACAGAGACTAAACCACCATTAAAACTAGTCCTAAATACAAATATACATTTATCATATGTTAAATTATACATTGCATATTATTTTATGTGCAACTTTGAACCAGAGGATAACCTGGATGTGTTTTCCTTTGCACATACTCTTACACAAAGGAACATCGTGCATGAACTGAAAAGGATTATGGACTGTAGGAGCTCAAAGTAATGTTGAATCTCCTATTATATGTCCATGGAAAACTCCGTTTCAAAAGGCAGACAGCCCTATCACTTTGGTATGGACCGACAGCACAAAGTAAAACAGGACTAAACCTGTGAAACATTAATGATATGAGACTCTCTCTTCCTTTCTAGTATGTCTGCAATTAACTTTGTCAGAATGGTGTCTGCAAGTTGGTAGTCTTGCTTAGTTGTAGTAAATGACTCAGATTTGAACAAAGAACATAAAGCATCTTTCATCGTCAACAAAATTTAAGAATGTTGAAATATGCATAGCATATTAACAATGCCTTCAGTGCCTTGTGACTTTTAGAGATAACCAAATTAGACCTGACTAATTGCCAGAAATGCTCACACTGACAATGAACTTAATGTTCTCACATGACACTGGCATGGAAAGCTGCCTCAACATTTGTAGTTTACATGTGGGAAAGCACTGTCTGTCTCCTTTTATGTCACACAGAAACCTGACATACACACATGCACACACGCACACACACGCATGCACGCGAAAAGCTATCCTGTTTATCCTGTCCGGTGGACCCAGAGGCCCCTGGCTTCAAGGCCAGTGAAGACTAGTCCAGAGTATATAAGCTTTCCTCTCCTGTTTCAGGCCCCTCATAGAAGGTTACATCTGTTTAATGCATATGTATTGTCATTAGGTCATGAAGTGGGAATGTGACAGGGTCCAAGGGGGACACTGGACTTTAGGATAATTAGCACCTGTAACTGTTGGGATTATTGTAAAAAAAAAACTTATTGAAGTAAAAGCAAGAAAAAAATAAAATAAAATGATTTTGCAACCATGTGTTTTTTATCATGTTGTTAAATCTAGTCTACAAAGTTGGCCAGTCAAGCAGAGGTGACAAAAAAAAAAAAAAAAAATATCCCGGCTCTATCCCAAGTAAGAAAAATACTTTTGCACTGAAGCAAAGTTCAGTCCGGTAACTCAACACTTGACCTGACTCTGGCAGGCGAATTGCCCTGTTCCCCCGTACATCAGGGCATATGTCATTTCTTGTTGAGACTTAAAGGTGTGCTGAGGAAAGAAGGGAGCATTTTTCACCCTCAGGCTCTATGACTGAAGACATAATGGGAGCTGCCTGGCTAAAGGCCCTTTTTTGGTTTCCATCAAATCGAGAGGAGAATGGATCCCAGAGGAAGGTATCAGTGTCCACGCGATGTTCTCCGGTCCGGCTCAGGAATGCCAAGAACAACACAGAGGGTTTAGTGCTTAGGACCTGGAGAGGAAATTACAAGCTAAAGACACTAGATCATAGGATGTTTCCAAGTATTTAAGGCTATTAATCTGACGAATTCCTTAATGACAACATTATAGTTAGTTGGCTACTACTTTCCATCTTGTCTGGCCGCCTAAATGAGGACTGGTTTACGCACAAGTATACAAAACTACATGCAATAAACCCGACTGTCTGATTATCAAAAACACAGCAAGTCGCAAAGTAATAGGAACCACAGGTTAAAGATACGCGCATTCTTCTCCAACATCCATATTATACTCTGTCTAAAACAATACTGAAGTCTGCTCTAACTGTGGCACACTGCCACACACTGGCCTATAAGAGGTGTTGCTCTGTCTGCTCCTCTACCAAATGCTTTTCTGTGCATGCCTCTGTTTGAATCAACTTCCGACAGTCCATTCTTCTTAAAAACAAATTATTAAATATTTTTAACTCTCTTAAAAGAAACAATTACTTAATGGATGCCTTTGGACACAAGACTGATCACAGAGGCAGAAGAGCAAAAGATGTGCCAAAAGATAAGGGAGGGTAGGAGGAAGTGAGAAGGTGAGAGCGAAACATGCAGACAGATGGTAGCCATGCCGGCGAGGCACACGCGATAGCCGTGAATCAATGTAGAACCTCCTTAAACCTCCTTTTCTACACTTGGCACCTCTCAATGTGCTATGGACGGCTGAATGAGGGACGCAGGATGGGCAGTGGGTTCCAACATCATGCACTGGATAACTTTTTATGTCTTTTTTTTTTTTGTCATAAGAAGTGTGTCCAGGTTTAGCTAAAGTTTTGCAGTCCTTAGTAAAATCTAGGACCACAAATTTTGCTTGTGGTTCTTTAGCATAAGGTCACCAAGAGTTGTGCTCTTTTGATTTTTATCTTCAAGAACAGCAAATGTACTTTTTCACTTTGATTGTGCTCTGTTCAGGCTTTTCCTGATTGGTACAGGTCTCACAACACCAGCTGGCACGTCCTATCACAACATTTTACAGGAGTAGATGTAAAATCCACTTCTGGATTTGACAGTGCAGTTAACTTATATCTGTAGACAACCAGGGAACAACAGCAAAAGGGAACAGAGCAGATAGATACTGATCATTTAATAATGCCTTGGTCAGGTCCACAAAACACTTCAACTTGATAACAACCTGACTTGACATAGAGTTTGATATGTGGGGAACAGAAGTTTTACAAAGGCCTCACCTATTAGCTGAGAACTCAACGTTTATGTTGTGTTATTTCAAGAGGTGAAATGTTAAGCATTTGTTTCCAAATGCTCAGAATCTTATTTTTAAAAATGCTGAAAAATGTGTAATTTGAGTACACAGCAAGATTTTTTTTTTAAATGAAACAAGCGTTAGAATCCTGTGGTAAGTTAATTTTATGGGAGAGTCATGCCAAATGTAGAAATTTGGCTGAAATGAACAGATTTGCAAAGTATTATGGGAAAACAATAAAATATACAAATTCCTGTACCTTGTTAAATGATAAAGTTCTCATTAGAATTAACTCAATAGTGTAAAGACACTTTGAGCCAAGAATTAGGAACCAATTTAAGAACATATGCAATATTTTTGCATAGTTTTATTAGAAATCAAAACAGTTCTTTTTAATTCTGCAGCTGATTTATGCATTACAATCTTCTATCACTTTCAAGGAAAGAAAGCAGAATTTACAATATCTCTTCCCCCGATACATACTTCATGTGCCTTTCTCACATTATCCACCCATCTCCTCCACCCACTCCTTTTTGCACCCGCCTCTCACTCGGCCTGTTTTCCTCATCGTACCCTTTTCATCGCACCCATGCAGGTTGGTTTGCTCAGTCCGTTGTGTTGTTTAATATGCACAGCTCATTCTTGCTTCTTTATTATTGTCCCACTGGCGGCGGAGGCCCTTTTCTTTGGCCAGACAATGGGCGGCGTCTTGACAGAGAGCACGGTGGTCATGTCCCATTTGCCACCCCGTGCTATCTCTCTATCCTGCCCCCCTTTCCACCCACCCTTTTCAATAGGACCCTAATACTGTTACAGGAGAGAAAGACCTGGGAGCCTTCAATACGCCCCAAGCCTTCGGGGCCACTGCTATATACATACTATTAGCATAATTATAGCCTGGGAGAGAGAAACAGAGGGAGACAGATACATCGAGAAAAACAGAAGCAGCAAAGGTGTTTGTAATGTAACAGAAGTCTACACCCGACGCTCCATGCACACATTCGTAGACATGGAAAGACATTCCTTTAAAGGACGCTTCAATAGTTGTTGTATTGGATTTGTCTCGACCTAATCTACAGTTGCAATAGTTCACGCTGGGCAGGAACTTGTGGGTGGGCAATTCCCGATCCGGTGCCATGGTTGCCTGACTTTGAACTTGAACTTGGACCCTCAGGTCACGCAGATTGCAATTGAATTGAGGGGGAGATCTGCTCCACCACATCACGCCCCCACCCCCTTGGAAATTGGACTGGGAAATGAAAGCTGGAACAGATGTGGTCCTTGGCTGTTTATCTGCAAACATGGCTTCACATTTATATGTCTTGATGTAGCTTGATAATTTCTCTTGTTTTTGTTTTCCCATGTTTATCTTCGTGTTTTTTTTTCTTCTTCTTTTTTTTTTTTTTTTTCTATAACAAATTGTATATGCATTTGGTTTTGTTTTTAAGTGTGTGAGCAAATATTTTTTATGTGTTTGTGTTGTAGTGCCGTCATAGCTGACAGGTGTTATAATTGTGGTCAGGAATGTAGACAACTCATCCTAATTGTAGGTTTTTAATTATGCATTTGAATTGTACTTTTGTTCAAGGGTGGAAGTATAATGCAGGAAACATCCAAAATTATAAATGCAGGTTTTGATACATGCAGTACTGTGAGAAAATGTTTGTCCCCTTTACAGATTTATTATTTGTCACAAATGTTTCAGCTCCCCAAATAATAAAATGAGTTAAAGCAAAAAACAAAACAAAAAAAACAACAACAAAAAAAACAGTTGTCAAATTAATAATATTGGTCAAAATTTTTAAAAATATGTCAGGTGTGTGTTTCATGTTTTTTGTTTGTGTGCATGTTTGTTTTTTATTTTGTCTGGGAACAACAACATTTACTCACATCATATGAACTTGCATATAGTTTAGGTGGGATACAAAACTGTTCGGTGGTTTAAGTGTCAACATGCAAGGTTTCTTGCCTTGCAGGTCATCAAGTCAGACTGTTCAGGGTGTGCCTTGACTTTTCCTGAATGCCAGCAGGAATAAGCTTAAAATTCCAAACAATATCCCTGGGTTCTTATTTAAAAAAAAAAAAAAACTATGTTGTCTTTTTTATTGTTTTTGAGCTTCTTAAAGATATTAATTTCTTTTCTCTATTGAGTGAAAGAAACAAAAATTTAAAACAGTTTTTTATACCATCTCGTCAGTGTGATATACACAATGAATCTGATTTAACTTTCAATGTTACAAAATGCTACCAAAAGCATGAGTTTGTAGATAAATTATGACATTTGTTATTTCAAGTTGTCCTTAAGTAACTTGAAATAACAAGTTACTTAATAGCGTATTATTACGCTATTATTGGAGAATAATAGCGTAATAATAACAGCAAAGATACATTAAAACTGGATCATCCATGCAATTCTGATTATGCTCTTTTATTACTCTCTCCTGTTATTATATGCCACAAAAAGGTACTAGAAAATAAAGCAAGATGTTTTTGTCTGCGTCTATTTCTCTACCTACCCGTCATTACACAAATTTACTTCTATTCCCACTTCTGATTTTTTGCACAGCAAAAGACTGCATAGCAATAGAAAAAGCCCACTCCTCACAGCCACTGGACCAGTCATCCTGTTTTAGGGTTGGCTTTAAAGCATGTCACAAGACCTCATGCATAGTAAACAGTGCGGCCTCCATGGCTGACTGGTGAGCAATTTGCCTCGTAGATTGCCTGGCCCCGGGGCCTTGGTGCTATGTTTATGTATGAGCCCTCCTGTTTCATATGTATCGGCCCTGGATCATTTTCTGGTTTCTCCCCTCCCTGTTTTCTCCCTTGCAGAACTGATGGCATACACTTAAGGACACAAGCACACGTTGGGCAGTGCACACAGAAACACATAGGCATGCAGAGCAGACAGACAGATATATAACATAAACATTAAGAGTGATGCCCTGCACAAGGGGTGACACCGTCCCAGCAGATTACACTATTGTCAATACAAATAGAAATTTACTATACATGTGTCGCAGCTGCTGCTTCTTGCTCTACCAGTTGTGTTTTGCATGGTGAGTGGAGATTTTTTTTTGGAACCGATTTCCTGAAATGATTTTCCTTTTAGTCATAACAGCTTCTTTTACAATAAATTAAATACACAGATTCTATTTAGAAGGTTAAAACACCCAATTTTCTGACTCTGCTTCAAAAGAAATGGACACATAACATAGCTTGTAACAATATTTGTACTTTACGATCTTACCCAAATCTTTTATGCAATAACCACAAACTCCAATGTATTCTACTGGGATTTAAAAACAAAACGAAGTGCGTACTGGTGGAAGGGGAAGGAAAATGAGACATGGTTTTTAAATGTTTCACAAATGAAGGTCTGAAAACCCCTCAATAAATAAGGGTGAGGCACAACTGCAAACCTACCAATACATGGCAGTCCACAAAAACTAATTTAACCTCTCACTTCATCTCATTTGAATTCTGTGTAAAAAATGCTTTATCTTTCAAAAATGTACTTTTTTTTTTCATTTTTGGAAACAAAGCATAAAATCTGGAAGCTTTTAAGTTTTAACATTGTACAAATTCATTCACAAAACTGAGTAGGAACATTTATCTTAAATGGGCATATGGAAAATGTTCTCAGCCAGGCTCACGGTATGAACAGTTCAGTGCTGATATGATATATGTGACAGTTGGAAACAGTCATCATTTTTATACCATGTTTAAACAGGAAAAAGTTTTATTTAATCAAATGATTAAGAATAAATGAAAAGGAAAATAAGTACATGACAAACAGTCCCAAAAGTTACTCTCAGGTAAATACATTCCCTAAAATCAGCATAATGTCTCAGTCTTATTTTTTCTCATGAGGTGAAGTGGTTACTGTCTGAATTGTAAGAAAATATTTTTGTATAAATAATCTGCAAACTGTGACATTTGCATTTTCAGCTCTTTAAATAAACAGAAACCCTAAATATGACAAATTTCAATCCAGCGCCTTGAAAAGCCACCTAATTAGCATATAGAGTCCATATGGGTGTAATTTAATCTCAGGGTCAATTCAGCTGCTTTGTGAAGATCTAAGAGGTTTGAGGAAGACAGCATGAAGAAGACAAAGGAATTAGAGTTAGGCTGTAGAGCATCATCCCAAGCTTTTATCATCCAAAGTGTTTAATCTATGATCTGAGAACAG
Source organism: Poeciliopsis retropinna (assembly GCA_010277075.1). Lineage (NCBI taxonomy): Eukaryota > Metazoa > Chordata > Actinopteri > Cyprinodontiformes > Poeciliidae > Poeciliopsis > Poeciliopsis retropinna. The sequence goes on from VMRM01000013.1 coordinate 6,003,091, forward strand.
AAAACGAGTGGCGCCACTGCAAAACTACCATTACACGAATGTCCAACTTAGGGGATGGGTAAGAAAAAGATAAATCAGAGAAACAGCTAAGAGTCCACTGGAAACTTTGAAGGAGCTGAAGAGATCCACCGTGCAGGTAGAAGAAACGTTTAACAGGATAACTATCTGGTCCCCTTGGTAGTTTGGCAAGAAGAAAACTTTTGTTTTAAAAAAAAAGGTCAGAAATAGTCCACAAACATGTTTCAATAGTCATGTTTGCCAAAAGCCATGCAGGGGACATTCCAAATATGTGAGAAAAGCTGCAACATGGAGTTTTGTAAGCCTGTTGGAGGCTGAAAAAGACATGAGAGGAAAGTTCAGTTTTCCCCACACATTTATTGATGGCTACAAGGTACTGCACACAAAGGTCAAAATTCAGACCCAAATCCAATTGAAAATCTAAACTGTTTCCAGATACTGTCCAGTCAGCCATTTTGCAAAAAATGGGCAGAAATTTCTGTCTCTACATTGAAGCATGACGTGGGAAACTGGTAGAGACATAACCGAAGAGATTTGCAACGGGTAATGTAGAACATACTTCTACAAAGTAATGACTCCTGGAGGTTAAAGAAAATTCAATGTACAATTTTCAGATTTTTTTATTGGTAAAAATTGGGAAAACTAATTGTCATTTTGCTATGTTTACAAATTAGATGCTCCTTTGAGTCGAGCTACCACTCAAATTCTCAATAAAACACACTGAAGCTGTAAAGCTTCATTATCAAAGCCTCAATGTAGCATAACCAGAGCACATTAATCCCTCATCCCTCAACTTGATATTCCTGCTTTAATAACATAATTATTTCCTTTTTCCTTACAGAGTCTCTTATTTTTTATTTGAACCCAGATTCTGCTTATTCCTGTTTACTGAGAGGGTAGATGGCTTTCAAAATGGCACAAAGGCCATCTTTGAGTGCCAGAGCCCAACATAAGACCCTCATAAGAAATATTTACAACATCAAAAGTCGGGCCGAAGATGTCCTCTATGTGTCAGCTAAGGGCAAAGCATTTCCAAAGGGCCTAATATGTAATGGGTTTCACAAGACACAATTTGTTTGATATGAAATGATCCTTAGCAGACACAAAGTGGCCCCCATTAGGAGGCGAGCAGATTAGTGCAGTCCTTCGAGGGTCTGTGGCTCAGTGTCAGTGGTGGAGGACACTTCTTATCTTTCATTAAGCGCACACAGCAGGGCGGATTCAGCAGCCCATGAGGGGAGGGGCGGCATGGGAAGAGTTCTGAACGGGGAATAAAGGAAAGGAACACAGATTGGAGGCATTAAAAAAAATAATTTCCATATATCATAGCCCCATCTCTAATTCAATGCTGAAAGCAAAATATACTGGGCAGAATGCACAGAGTCCCTTCTTTCGAAATGCCAAAACCAACCAGCAGGCATTGACAGAAATGATGCTGAACACAAACAGGCAAATATGCTCTCATACACGTAAGTGTAAGCACACAAACATGAAAACATATGCTTATGGTTGTACAACCAACAGACATATTCACACATGTTAAAGTCTTGATTGCAGACCAGCACAAACCAGAAAACTAAAACCTCCTTAGAGACACACTGGGGAATACCGCTTTCTGCAAACATACATCCACACACCAAGAAGGTGGCAGAATGCCATGTGGGTTCATGCCTAATCTGTGTTTGTTAATGGTCGGCATGTGCTAATTACTGTCACCATGCACTAGGGGCCTTCGCTGGCCAATCACCAAGTAGGCTAGCCTCTGACTGGCCAATCACTGGCTGGGCTAGCCTCTGAACCAAAAGGGCTTCTGGGAGAGGGGACTTCGAGCTGCAGTGAAATTGGCCTTGGAATAATTGCCCAATGTTGGAGCATGATGTGTGTATGTATGAGAGAAGCACAGGATGGAAACAAAGAGATTGAGAGTGTGTGTCTGAGTGCTTCCTTAGGTCTGTGAGAGTGTGCACATGTGGCACTATGAGTATGCAAACTGGTCCAGCAAAATGTGTGCAGGCACCAGACGACCGAGTGGAAAGGAAAAGAAGGCCTGAATGTGGGCCAACTCAACCACTCCACAGACTCAAAGGCAGCAGTAATCCAGTGTTGACATGGTAATAGCCATGAGCTTAGTGTCAATTAGACAGAAACAATTTGCTTACTCTACTGGAGCAAGTGGATAGTACCTTCTAAGCACAGAAAGCCAAGAAATACTAACTTGAAGATGAAGCAATGGACCAGAGACTTTTCCATACAGGCTTTCCAACCTAAACCATTTCAATAAATGCTTTTCCTATGTTTTACACACAATAACTTGTAGCATTATTCCTTTCATATAATGAAGCAAGATGTACTACTTGCATGTCTTGCTTTAATACTTTGCTGTTTGATTTTAACTCTCTGCTCAGCCCTGTGATAGGTTTACCCAACGTGGCATTGTGCCACAATATTTACCATTGGTAAAAGTAATTATAGCACCACTCCACCATGTGGCATTTTTGGCATTCCTGGCAGGATCACAGGATTGTGAGTAGTGTTTTAATAAAGATTTAAATTTTTTCATTCTAAACTGACTTAGCCTTTTTGCAATATTTTATGATACCTAATTACTCCAGTGCTCCATGGTTGGCTCCAATGAAGTTGTAGGGGGAGGTAGAAAGAGGGCAGTTACTTTTGTGTTACTTCTATGTCTTGTGTTAATACTTTGCTGTTTAAGTTTAACTTTCTTCTTCTTCCTGCGAGAGGCCTACCTAACCTGGGTTTTTAGATAATTCAATTAGATAGTGATGCACTACAACATTTATCAATGGCAAGTTTTACTTCCTCAAAAACATACCTCAGCCACATTACATGAAGAGTGAGTAGTCTTAACCAAACATCAGACATATCCTAAAGTCACACTGAACATGAACCATAGGAAACAATGATGGAGCATTGTCCCAGGAGATTAGAAAAAAACATTGACAAGCATGTTAAATGTAAAGGCTATTAGACCGTCTCATCTCCAATCAGCTTGATGATTCTCTGACTACAGCTGCACATATTCTGAAGTTTAAGGTCCATGGGATTGTGGCCTTGAATGATCCCATGGACCGTAGCTGCAGGAGGTCAGGAAGGCTGATTTGAATTGTAACCAAAGAGCCCAGAACAATCTAAAAAGAAATTAAAAATGAACTCCAAGGTCAATGTACATCAGTGTCAGATTGCACCATCAGGCAAAGTGGACTTCATGGGAGACATCACCGCTGAAAGCAAATTATATAAAGGCAAAACTGGAATATGCCACAGTGCATATTGACAAGCCACAAAGCCTCAAGGAGAATGCCCTTTGGACAGATGAGACAAAACTGGAGCTACTGGGCAAGGCACATCAACTCCATCTTCACAGATGCAAAAATGAAACACACCAAGAACACTGTTCCTTCTGTGAAACATGTTCTGGGGCTCATTTGGGGAAAATGTGCTAAATGTACTGTACCCTCCCTTCTGTTCTAAGAAGATTCCTGCAGCAGTTCCAGCCTCAGTATTTGGAGCACTTTGCTGCGTGAGTAACCGGAGTCTTTTCTGTCATTGTTTCTGAACACATTAAAATTAGCAGAGCTATTCGAATGAAATCCTGATACGCATAAGTTAAATCCAAGATAAACTTGGTTGTGTTGCATTTCAGAGGGTGCATCCAACACTGGTACACCCACTGCTGCCTTGTAAATAAAGGAAGTTTTGGGAAAATGTGAACATTTCATGTTCTGGTATGAGAAAGGAAATGAGTCTTTCCATGAATCTATGCACTACATCATCAAACATGTCCCTTGTTTATATTTAGATGTCTGTTTAAGGCATTATGACATGGCAACTATTGAAAACCAACTCTTGCTATCAGTCAAGGTGGCTGAAAACACAACCAACCACAAACTAAACCACCATACCCTCTGGCCTCAGTTGATATCATACTAAAAAGCTAAGCAGCCATTCTTCACAACACACACATGCTGAGCATACACATGCAGCAGCTTCTTCATATTGCTTTGGGGCCGTTCCAGGAGTCTTTATCTTTTGTCTGTCTTTCTTTAACTACGATGAATGATGGGGGTTTCACACTTTTGTGGTCAAGGCGCATTCTGAGTGATGAAATAAAAGATTGATGCACTCTCAAAATTAAGCATCTAAAATCTACTAAAGAATTTGAATTTTCCAATTTTCAAAGATCCACATGCTTAAAATTTACTGATGGAATGAAAATAACAAAAATATATTCATTTGCTAACAAGTCCAGAGTCAAATATGGACCAATTGGTTGATTTCACTCAACATGTTTAGGTTGTAAATAGAACCCACTCTACTTATTTAGGTCTCCATCCATGCTATCTTTTAGGCTTATCCAATCTCAAGTTGTTGGCTAATAGATAGATGAAATAGAAACTCTGCCTGGCAACACTATCCCAAGAAGTTACCATGGAAGAAAGATTTTGTAGTCCCACCAGCATTTTCTGAGTTTTTCCCCAGGAACATGCTCAGAAAGCTCAAAAGAAGCTAAGATTCCCAAATCACCTCTGATTTGTTTTGTTTCAATGCAGAGGAGAGACATTTCTGCAAAGTCAACAACTGGATATATCACCTGGGCTTCCTTAGAAGGTGCACTAGAATTAGGATCTTATTGCAATTAAATTAGACAAGTTGATCTGAATTGATTTTGGATCTTTATAGCTGAAGAAGATTTTGACCTACTTATCTTGTACAGTCCATTAAGATGATATTTGTTGTAATTTGGTGTTAAACTGAGTTTTTTTTTTTTTTTTTTTTTTGTTTTTTTTTTAAAGACAATATGGTGGCACAGTTATTAGCACTGTTGCCTTAAGATTAGAGCAAGAAGATTCTGGGCTCATATCCCAGCCAGACTGTTGGATGGAGTTTGCATGTTCTGCATGTACATATGTGGATGCTCTCTTGCTTTGGCATCCTCTCGCAGTGAAAAATATGCCTGCTAAGTTAAGTAGAAATTCTAAATTGCTTTTAACTATGCAGGGCTATGTGTTACCCTATTATTGATTCTTAAAGTGTCCATGTCATATCATGGCACTTCACCAATCTACTTCATCCATTGACTGGAACCAATAACCCAGTCTAACCCCAAATCTTTTTTGAATAAATCAGATGTAAAAAATAGAAAGATTTACAAACTGAAATTGAATTTTGATTTCTTATTCAGAAAGCAAAATCAGCCACAGGTACTGATTTGCTGTTTTGAAAGGACAACAATTCAATTAAAGTCTGGATTAGGAGCTTAGTTTTGTACTGGCTTCAATCTGCATTTTTCTGCCTCTTTGAAAAACTTCTTTAAGCCCTTTGATATATTATTCCATCAATATTTACATTTTACTCATAATCACACAGCTCCATCAAAATCACAATGTGTGTTCTCTTGTAATAAGGAATTTATCAACATGAATTGTTTCATTATGTTTTCTGAAAAACAACCCTAATTTATAATCTCTTGACAGAGATGAACTCCTTCTGATCAGCCATCTAATTTGTATAGCTTTTCTGCAATGTACTCTTCTTCCCATGAATATCCAAGCTCTGCACGTCTTGGAGTCAATATATTGTTTGTCTAAATTGGAAGGCTAGTGGGGGTACGGTGGTCAAATAATGTGGCAAACCACTTCAGAAGCACTTTTCATCTCTTACCTTATGTCTTTTTTTTTTTATCAGATTCACCATCATTTTCATTCAACCGCACAGGGCGAGAAAGTCCTTTCATCAGAAAAAGCAAAGGAGAGGAAAACGGAAGACACGATTGAGATACAAAATAGGAGATATTCTGATAGTGTTGGCATGATTATATGTGGACAGGTCTCTTTCTTGTCCCTACACCTCCCTCCATATTATTTACCCAAACTGCCAGCAGATATGTATGGTGTCTATATAACCAAACATCTTTCTGACAAAGAAGAGAAAAGAGCTGCACTTTTCCAAACTAAAGGTTAAGATGGCTATGCCTTCTGAGCACAAATACATCTGTTAGAAGTGACCTTGTGTGGGGGGATTTTTAGGCTAGATGGTAAAGATGATATTTTGCAGTCCAGATGAAGCAGCGTTTATCCCCAATCCAAAATGTGGAGCCAGTTTTGTTTGAAATAAATATGGGGGTTATTGCCACACTTGTGCATGAGGTCGAGATCACGATGGGCCTTGCAGTCCAATTTGGCATTCATTTGGTGTTCCATATTAAGGCTAATAGCGTCTTATAAATAGGCTCTTCTCAGCTTGAGACTCGGGTCCTGGCACATCGTGTTTCAAGTAGCTATTTTACATCCAAGGCCTGGGTTTTGAAACAAGGTCACTTATTCTTTTGAAAACTTGAGAAGCCAAAGTTCAGTGGCAGTTCCTTTTCCCTTTTCTGTTCTGAAATTAGAAGGGCTTTCAGCGAGGTCACTGAGCTGGCATATGAATAATAGATTTTAATTGATTTAACCTGGTCCTGAAGTGGGCTAAAACGCAAGCCCTGTCATTTTCAGAGGGCAGCAAGAAGGGAGCATGGTCCAGCACACATCTTTAAAAGCCCCTTGACGTGAGTCCCAGATGAAATATTTACACCGTAGGAAGGACTGACCTCCTGCATCAAGAGCCACGTTGTGATCTCCAATTGATTTTTGACAAGACAATTGGGGCACGACAAAATGCAGCTAGTGCTGTCCAGCCCAGCTCACAGGTCCTGAAATCTCAGAGGATTTGAGTGTTATCTGAGAACAAAGCAAGGTCAGTGGAGTCACAAGATCAGTCAAGTGGACAATTTTAAAGGGATTCTTTTCAATTAGGCCACACAGTTAATATACATCCAATCTCTTACACTGTCAAACAAACAATAAAATGCTTCTTTTGGTGTGTTTAATTATAAGAAAGCATTTCGTAAATTGACTTCTCAAGAGTGGCTGTAGGTTAATATTTAATACCTTCACAAGTTCACAAAGCGTCGAAGGAGAAAGCTTTTGGAATCCATGTTGAATGTTCCAAGTCTGCAACTTATTCTGACCTCTTTATTTGTTCTGCATCACGGCTGTTCAAGTCCAACCCTAACAGGAGTGAGTTCAGGTCACAGTTTACAACTGAATGTTCACATTCGTACTCAACCAGACAAACTAAATTCACAGCCCAAAGACGAACTAGTTAAAGTTGACTCATTTTTTAATTGAATGAAGTAGATTATGTTGTCATGCAGTTATTGGTGTATCGATTGCCTCACATCTATCCATCAATGACATAGCATGAGCTTCCTGTTTATATGAGGGAGGAGCACTCAGTCCCCACAGAAACACATAGAGGTGTGCACATTAACTGGTACACATACACTAAACTTTGACCTTTGATGGGAAATGATAAAAAGCTTTTTTAGATGTTGAAGTTCCAAATAAACTGAATGTTCACACCTAAATAGAAGACAATTTAATGGCAACAGGGAGAGCTCAGTTCAAGTCTGTCATGGAAAAACAACTTTGATAGTTCAAAGTTCTTCCAAAAAGGTTGACTGTGTTCATGCACAACAATGTGCTCCATTTTAAAGCTCTGAGCAAACAAAGTTTGACATTTTCCTTAAGTTTGACATTTTCTTTTACCAGAGTCTCTTGCTCGATGAGCCAAAAGGCAGAACTGAAATTAGTTATGCAGATTTATTCAGAACATTAACATGATAAATTAGGAACAAAACGAAGCCGCTACACTTAAATTATTAAGATCATAAAAATGTATAATAAATGCATTGCTCTCGATGCGACTTCTTTTCCTTATAAAAATGTGGGGTTTAATTACCACAAAAACATCTGGAGACTGATGATTTTCATTAATCTGGTCCAATTCTACAATCAATCTCACCAATGTAAAGATCAAATCCTGCAGTGACACTGTGTCTGGGTAAACGTTGTCAGACAATTATTTTTCTAGAATCCAACCACAGTACAAGGATGATGTTCCTTTTTTTTCTCTTTGATAGTACTCTGTTATGGTTAGTTTATCATATAATTTTAAATAATTTGATTAACCATTTAATTTAGCTATGCTCTTTCTGCAAAGTAAGTTGGTTTCTTCAGTTTAGTTTTGGCATAATTTAGTATTGTTTATTTTCACCTTGATCCACATCGAAGTCCCAAGAACTTGGAAGTGTCTTTTTTAAACTTTTAACTTTTAAAGATGTCACAATCATTTTTTTCTTCCGTTAAGGCTACAGATTGGGGCATGATGTACTGCTTTTAAGACCATTTGTCCTACTTCATGTTGCCAGAACATTTCTCTTTAAAACATCAGGCTGTAATCATATCTGAGTGAGGCTGGTAAAACTAAATCCCTTTTTTTTTTTTTAATTTTCTCAATTCTAATTACTTCATGATGTAACAAATATGCAAATGACTTTGAATAGCTCTTGTATTAAATTAAAACAACAAGTTAAAACTGCATGTTATATTATGTATATCCAACACAGGTTGTCCTTGTTTGATTTAAAATGTGCTGTTATGAAATACAGCTATTTTTCTAAGCAGCATTTTCAAATCACAGCCAGGTAGATTCCCTGTAATTTATAAAAAAATAAAAATAAAATCTAAACAGATGGATCTGATACATTTAGGAGTGACAAAAAGCACAAACAGAGGAAGGCAGGTAAGGGGATAAATACTTTTCACAGCACTAATTACAAGTCATTGCACTGTTAGGTTGTACAAAAAATAAGAAATTCACTTTCAAAAGTACAAATGATACAGAAAAGTATAATTTTCAGAACAGATCTCATCGTCAACATGATCTTGCACCCACATGCATTCTGCTCTGTTTTCTCTGTGGTCATGCTCACTTTGAAATTCCTGAACTACGGTTCTTCAAGGTTTCAACCACAACAGTCCATCTTGTTCCGGAAAGTGTTTTGTGCGAGCGTTAGTATTTCATCTATTTTTGAGGGTATCTTTGGTGGTTTTTGTGACCAGGTTTATGCTTTGATGATAGTCCTTTCCTAAGCTCCTCTGGGAATTAAAATTCAAAGTGTGTGTGGATATCTTTGCAGAAAACCTGCCTTCGATGTGCAGGAGAGTTTTGGGGCCTGAACCTGGATCAGAAGGGGAGTGGAAAAGGGCCATGGCCAGGTGTCTGTGTCTGCGTGTGCAAATGAGATGATGGAAGATTTAGGATTGGTAGTGTATGGGGTGAGGAGAAGTGCTTATGTCAAATTCATATGTGTTTGTGTGTGCTGCTCTCTCTTTGACCTGCAGGATGAGCAGGGGGAGACTCCTGCTGATTAATGGGCCTGTCTGGTCTCCCATGGTGGCACGTTTCCAAACTAAATTTGGCCACTGCTGGCTTGCAGGGTCAGGTGCAGGCAATGGAGACATTAGGGAGGGCCGGCCTCACAGCAGCATCCCCAGAACACCACTGCACCACAGCAGCAGGAGAAGAAATGAAACACACTAAGACAAGTCATCCTACTGAGTTGGAACTGTTTTCAGTCTGGCGCTGTCATAACAAAGTCTCTACAAAGGAGACTATAAAAATCATCAATGATGAAAGAAACATTTTGAAAAGTTTGCAAAAGATTTTAATGTCTTTTCCTGGAGCAAGATCTCAATAGAGATTCTTTCAACATCACTGAATATGTATCACCACATCTTAGACTTATCAGTTTCAAGTCTAAGCAGTTTTTCTGATTGCTGTTTACATTTAGTTGAGAAAACTGAGGTTAACTGGGAAAATTTGATCAGATTTTGTACTTTAAGTTGGGGTATATTTATGTCAATGTGCTTAATTTCACTGATTTAAGATGATCCCTGAAAAGGAATTATGCTGACACAAACGATGCCAAAATGGCCATCCGTGATCATGTCCCATTATGGCAGAGAGGGCTGATTTAGCTCAGCCAGACTCAGAGATAGATGTATTGAGTGTATTGGATAAATGACGGAGGGGTTTTGGTCGGGAACTAGCTAAACGGACCTGGTGGTGGCACAGAAGGGGAAAGGGATTAACTAAAACAAGTCTCTAGCTAGTTTGTAACTAGACACACAAATGGTAATTTTTTTCTGGGCATTTAGAGTTCTGGTAAAAAAATAAAAAATCCTAAAAATACTCATGATGGTAAATGTTCTTACTTATTTGCTTTTTGAAATATTCTCAATGAATATTGAAGCAATAGTTTGCTTGACAGCTTTAAATTTATTGATGATTTTTATGTAATCCAGACTGGGTGAAATGTATTTATAGAACCTCAAATAGATGCACCATCAGTATTTGGTTACTTGGAAAGTTGTGCTGCAACTGCACGCTTTTTGTAGCATGAATTTGGCAAGACTTCCAGGCTTCCTTTAATCTGGGACCATGACGACAGGAGCTCGTCCTGCAATCGGTGGGTTGACATTTTGATCCCCGTTACGTTTGCCTTCGTTGTTGTGCCTTGGGCAACCAGCGTTGCCTGCTGGTGTTGCCTGCAGAAGGCCTGGTGGCACTGGTGCAGTCTGCAGTCTGACAACCTTGTCTCACCAGAGCAAACTGTGGCTACTACCCAGTAGCTTCCCACCATCTGATTGTGAATGTGTGAGTGTATGAGTGAATGATTGAATTGATGATTGAATTCATAAAGTGCTATAAACTTGATGAAGTCATACAAGTACAGGCCATTTAATCTGCCTGAGCTCCAGGCAAAGACATCCTCGGTACTTTAAGAGCAGTTCTTTTCTTTAGCCATTCCAAAACAAGTTATCTTATGTGTATGACACAAGTGTCCTGGTATACAACCAAGTTTTAACAATATTATTCAAAACCTCAGCTACGATTTGACAAATGAGTATCAATACTAACGATGAAATTAGAAACCACTGAGGTCTAGGTCTTCTGCCAGTGTTATGCCAACGATGGCCCTATCTAGAACTTAAAACTAGATGGGGCACAGAACGTAACAGAACGTAAAAGTTTTGAGAAATGCAGTGTAATGTGCTTGGTTTTCAGGATATTATCCAGTTTTTGAATGGCAGTGATTGACTTAGTGGTTTACATTTGCATGTGGGCATGTACTCAAGGTGATATTGGTATGACAGCAGTCATAAAAAGACACGTCTTGCTTTATTATTAATCGATACTAAAGAAAAAGACACCATCACCAAACTAACGACATCCTGCTCAACACCACATTCGTCCCCCACAGTGACATTTCCTTATCCATCTCACAGTGCAATCAGCACTACCCATTATGTATTTGCTACTAGATAACAAGCACAACTTGACCAATTATAGACAATGGTAGACCCTGCAGTTCATTTTTCTCTATGTCTTTGCCAGCGCTGTCATGGCGACCTCTACAACGGACTGGCGTCAAGACTGGTTGGCAGGTCATCCAAGGTGGGCAATGTGAGTACATAATTACAGCTTGGGAACATTTGCCCTTTGCAAATTGTATGAAATGCATAGTGGCTAATTGGGCCACTTTGGCATTTGTGGGGTTCACGAGGTCATCTTTTATGTGATGGCCATTATCACTAAAGTGATAAGAGTGATAGGCCCACTCAGCTCTTGCTGGTTCCTTTGCTGTATCCATGGAAATTATTGAGATGAGGTCAAGTTGAGGAGGATGTTAGTGGTACAGGTCATAAAATTAAGCTTTTATCTCCAAAAAAGACTCACATAATAAGCTAGAGTGTACTTTTGCAAACAGATAAACCATTATCTGTTTAGTCAGGAACCTGAAATATGAAACAATAAATAAAAAAATAAAAAAAAATCCTCCCTTGCCTGAATCTTTAACAGACTTTTCAAAATGTCAGTGAAGTTGTGCCATTATGTTTGTACAGGAGCTGTTCCTGCTAGACAATAAAGTATGATAATGGCTGACAGATCTATGCATTAACCTGTCATATTTTGTCAGAGAAAAGCATGTACCTGATGGTGCTTTTAAACTTTCCTTTGCAATGGTGGTTCAGCAGGTGGGATTTTGTACTGTAACTGGTTGCTGGTTCGACCAATTGAGCTGTCTATCTCAGTTGTTTTGTCCTTAGGTAAGATACTTCACCTGCGTTTCCTGCTGACGGCACTGAGTGTGTGGCAGTCTGCACCAGGGTAGCTTTGGTTACATGTGAATGTGTGTGTGGATGTCTTTGGAGTCCTCTGGACTAAATAAAGCACTATGCAAGTGCAGGTGTTTTGCTATTACCATTTAGAAAGTTTTGGACTTCATACTTTTGCAGGCACAGAGAAGTGGTGCTTGTCCCTGTCCTTTCCTGGCTTTGAAAGCTGGGGTAGAGTAACCTGAATGAATCTACATTCAGGTTTGTGGTTAGAACGAGAAAAATATGTACATTTATAGGTGATGTGAAAACTTCATTAATTATAATACACAGTGGGATTTACTAACTTCTAATTGAAATATCAGGCATCAGAAGACCATCTATTTATGAATCTTTCGATAGCGGACCTTTATTTTTGGATACTTGAACATTGTTGAATGATTGTTTCTAATTAAAATGGCACATTTTTTCACCTTGTGTAACTCTTGAGCTCATCACATGTAGAATAAGTAACATAGTTGACTCTTCTTGATTACGTCTTGTCTGAGATCAAACTTCTTGTTTTCCACTGACACTTCCCATTTCACAGAGACAGGAATGTGTTAAATCCCCCTCAGGTGGAGGAGTTGGCTCAACAGCCATCAGAAGACTCCATTCTCATTCAGACTGATAAATCTCTCTATTTGGATCCATACCCCTGCATTAAGTAAAGGTAGCACCATCTGCTTCCTATTAATTCCCCAACAGGCGACTTATCACCTCAACCCTGCTGACCCAGAGTGCCTCCAACATCCTCCCTGCTTCTTCCCTCTTTTTCTCTCCCCCTTTGTCCTCCCTAATTCCTGGACCCTATTCATCTCATCTTCTGCATGTTTTATACACTAGAGTTGAAGAGGTTTGTTGACATTTCATTTAGCAGCGCCCTAAAATATGAAGTGGTATGCACATGCACACAGACACATATGATTTAATCTTTTACGAACGGCCAAGCTCTCGAGCAATTGCGCTCCTCTTTTTGCCCTGGTGGCGAGGGGTATACATCGGATAAAATCTGCTCCTGGAGGTCAATGGCAAATGAGAAGCAGAGCTTTAGGATTAGGGAGAAGATAGCTGAGGGTTCAGGAGTCTTTCTCTGGTTTTGATTAGCTTCCCTAGTTGATTAAATGCCCATCGTCAGGAAAATAAAGATGAAAATCGGAGGGGAGGGAAAAGAGGAGAAGAGAAGAGAAAGACAGAGTCAAGGCCATTTGTTTTCTCAGCTGGGTCTAGTTCAAGTGGTTGTCTTTTGGAGCCCTTTGGCCCAGGTCCTAACACACACACACACACACACACACACCCACACGCACCCCCCCCCCCCACACACACACACAGATTAATATAAATGTCCTGAGGGAATACAGTCAGTCATAAGGTTGGCTCTAGGAGAGGCACCACCTTACTCTAGTTTTCCACTCCTATTCCTTAGTCACTTGTTTACTCCTCATCTCTTTCCCTTCTTTCCTGAGCCTTTCCCTCCACTGTACTCTCTCCCACTCTGCTCTGTTGGGGTAACCTGACTCCGGCGGCTTCTGACACGATCCAGACCGCTCAGAGCCCCTGCCCAACACTTTCACCACCAGAGCCAGACAGTAAAACAACCAGATTACTACCACATGTTTCCCCTCTCCTCTGTCTCCTTCTCTCTTTCTCCTGATTTTACTCTGATGAACACTCGGTAAGCACAGATTGTTGCCTCTTTTTTGGACAGATTAACGTTGCATATTATGTATTTGAGAGCTCTTTTACAATATTTTTTTTTCTGTCATCCGTCACCTCCTTCAGTTTTAGTCGAGCTCAGGATCACTGGTTTCACCAGAAATCCCAGAGCGGGGTAAACTGACCCAAACTGTGTGGGAAAATGGTGCTTATGATGAAGGGAGAGGACTGGGAGGGTTGACCTGCATGTGCTTAAGTGTGCAGTTCAGATAAATAGTAACTGCTTTAGACAGGACAGAAGAGAAAAAGGCAAGCAGGAGGACAGGAATTGGAGAAGGCTAGGAGGCCATGGTGGGAGGTTGGGGAAGGAAAGCAACTCTGAAGTTTTCCAGGAGAGCAGTGTTACCTTACTGTTTATCCATCACAGCAGAAAAAAAGCAGTAGTGTGGTTTTTGATCGGCATTATGCTCACTTTGTACTAAGCTCCCCAATGCATTCAAAGACACAATATGTCCCACACCATCACACCACCACTGCCTTGTTCAACCAACTGATATGAGCAGGATTAATCTGTGCCTTCATGCTGATTACACCAAAATCTGACCCTACTGTCAAAAGTTTGCTTCAGAAATGTTGACTCATCGGCCCAGGCAACCGTTTCTCAATTACGTAACATTTTGGTCTACCTGTGAGAATTGTACACTGCATTTCCTGTTATTAGCTATCAGAAATGGGTCCCAGTTTTGTCTTTTGCCGCTGTTGCGAATCTGCTTTAATATTAAACACTTTGTGTTCAGAGATGTTTTTCCATTCATTCCCCTATCCCTCTCCACAAATATCTCATCCATTCTGACTCAGTTCTATTCATCTGTATGTTTTCAATGGTCTTAACAGGTATAAGAAGAGCACGCAGCAATGTGCACCTCATCACTGCCCCCTATCAGCACAGTGTGGTATTTTCATTCTCACTCTGCGCATTTTCACTGCGCATTTATGACCCAAAAGGACAGACTGGGAACTGTTAGATTAATTAAATTAATTAGCCAGACTATGTAGCAAATGCGTAATCAAATATGTTCATTAGCGATAAAGAGAGATAGTAATGGGTATGCAACATTTTATAAGGCATAATTCATCACTGCCTCTCCTTGCTCTTTTTCTATGTATTTAAACTGGCAATGTGTAAATTCAGTGATTTTGTCCATAAAAATATTGAATTTGTAAAGAAATTTATAGAAATGGTCAAATGGACAAATTGGTTTTTCTCTCATCAAACCAATTTGATGAGAATACATAAGTATTTCTCGTGTTATGATAACGGCGTCCCTGACTGAACATCACTGTTGAGTTAAAACCCAAATCTGTGAACATCAGTTTTAAAGTCCTTCTGAAGATTTAGGACAAGGTCATTCCATTGATGATCTGGTTTCATGCTTCAAGTCGTTGTCCTGCTGGTTAAGTGAGCCTCCATGGCAGTCTAAAGTCTTCTGCAGCATCTAACAAGTTTTCTTTGGCACTCCGTTGTAACATCTCATGCAAAAATGAATCTTTTAAATAAATAACATTACAAAATGTTCAAAACTATGTGTGCTGTCTGCTTGAGATCTGAAGAGGGCAGATTTTTCATGTTATGCTCTGGCTACCCTTAGATGGATAATTGCACTTGACTTTTCAACATATTCTCCCAATTGAGCTGTGGATGTTTGCATCTCCTCCAAAGATATAATGGATATAATGTGTTGCTTTGGTAATGCTCTCCTCGCCACCCAGTCACTTCTATACACCTTCATCAATGGCCCATGTTCCTTGGTCTTCATGATGCAGTTTAATCACTAATACTCTCTAAAACTTGCTTAGCAACAAAGGACCAAAGAGAATTTGTTAAATAATGACTAATGGGGAAATCTTACATGGGAATCACTGAACGGTCAGGTCATGGATATCAGGCAGTGCAACATGCAGTGGAAGAATCTAAAAACAAACAATGAAAAACCAGAAACTTTAATACTGAGCGGTGGAAAATGGCAAAGGACCCAATAAACTAATCAGAGGAGTGGTATAGCTGTGTCAGGGGGAATGTAGAGGGACTGATTAATACAAAAGGAGCTGGTTCCTTTTGAGTAGAACTCAAAGGAATCATAAACCAAAGGGAATAGACAAACCTAAACATAAGAGAAATATAACCAAATGCACGAAGAACTGAACACAAGAATGATCTGGTAAACTAAACACCAAGTAAGGAACTGGTCTTTCTAATAAGAAACATGGAAATTAACTGAAAATGACAAGACCTACTGAAAATAAATTAATAAATTAAAGAAATTATTAAAACAGCAAAACAAACATAAACCAGCCACCCCAGAACAATAACACATAACTGGATTCATGGTGAGATGAAATTACACACAGAGGGACTCTAACCGGGAGACATCTGAGAGAATTGTTTGCATCAAATTTGATTTTGTTGTGTCAGAGTAAAAGAGTCTGAATACAGTTGCATGCCAAAGTGCAACTGTTCCTCTTCTGTTTAAGCCATAATTATCTATGTTGGTGACCTCAAACCTCCTTCATTAGAGTCGTGAATTGGTTTTCACCCTCATGTCTGCAGAATCTAATTGCATTTCTTTTCCACTGAACTGTAGGTTCACTTTGAAAGCATGAAGGATAGTAAAAATATTGGGATAGTGCTCATACTTTCAAGCCAAACTACCTGAAATAACTGTGTCTAACAGTCAAATTCAAACTTGAAGATTTAAAGTGCTTCTGTTATGCACAATATGCAGCCGCGACTAATCTTCAAAAAGATGTCTTAAGAGAGCTAAAGTCCCCTTTTGACTTTGCACCTGCACAATTCTCCCCTCCTCCACCAGACTTTGTTGGCAACAGTCGTATTGGTCATTCTGCATGCCCAGGCACATTATCAAGTCGCAATTACACTCACACTGTCTGTTCTCCTCACCCAAATGAACCAGCTGGTGATACAGCAACACTGCATTATAAACAGATTGACTACTGGCACATTCTTAAACAAGAGGTCTTCCTATCACAAATTACCATAATATGAACTTAATGCAAACTAATGAATCTGTAGGAGTTTCATTCAGGCATATTGGAAAGTTAATAAAACAATATTGGGAATGGTGGGAAAGGAGAACACTGCAGACCAAGCTTTAGATTAGGCCCCTAATGGCTCTGAAGCCGGAGGCTAAATTGAAATGTAAAACCCAGAGCGAGACCCTAATTCACCCTTATCTGTGTGAGTGACGAGCCTGCCTCCCCGGACTGAGATTGGGGCCATAGAGTTGGATGAACTGCAATTTGCTTTGTTAGAGCAAGGTGTATATGCATGCACTGCCCAAATCACAGTATGGAGATACAGGATGCGTGTTTGGAATGCAATGCAATAAATGAATGAGGTTCAAAGGTGCTCTGTCTTCCTTCTCTGACGCTTTCTTTATGTTCCTCGGTAAAGTGAGTCTGTAGCAGAGCTTATGTTACAATGCAACAAACAGGAAAAGAGTGTCATATAGCTGCAGTAAGAAGCTATTTTAGTCATTCAGTTTTTACAAAGTCATACTATGTAATGTAGATTCATCACACATACTGATACATTTCAACTGTTTGTCAATTAATTTTGATGGCTATGTTTTACAGCTAATGAGAAAATGAAATACTGTTTCACATCAATATCAGCTTATTAAAAGCTATGTCCAAATACTGTACAGTATATGAACTCAATACTAGGGCTGGACTCCTTTTGCATAAACAACTGCCTCAGTGCGGCATGACAAAGAGGACAGTCTGTGACTCTGCAGGGATGTTAAGAAAACTCAGGTTCCTTTGATGGCAGCACCTTTGCAGCTTCTGATCTTCCGCTTGAAAATACTCCATAGATTCTCCTAGAGGTTCAGGTCAGGTAAGTTTGTTGGCAGGCCAGTCAAAGTGGTTTTTGAAGCAGGTACTGGCATCTCTTGCCATTGGGGCAGATGCCAAGCCCTGCTGAAATAAATGAAATCAGCATTGTCAGAAAGCTTGTTACAGAGGGAAGAATGAAGTGGCCCACCTTTCCTTTTAGATGGCTGCTCTGACTTTGGACGTCCTGAAACACAGGTGACCAACACCTGCAGACAGGGCTCCTAAAACTATAAGATGTTTATTCTCTTTATTTAATTTTTCTTTTGTTGATTTAATTTGGCCTTGAGTTCCAAATTAAATGAAAAATGTTCTTTCATGCGAGAAGATGACTATGGGCCACTGAGTTGTGGAGTATTTA
This sequence comes from Poeciliopsis retropinna, assembly GCA_010277075.1. Lineage (NCBI taxonomy): Eukaryota > Metazoa > Chordata > Actinopteri > Cyprinodontiformes > Poeciliidae > Poeciliopsis > Poeciliopsis retropinna. The sequence continues at coordinate 6,021,100 of VMRM01000013.1, forward strand.
ATCCTCCTTATCCCAGGTCAATCACTTCTGATATTACCTCTCGTTCACCAGTGTTTTAGTACAGAGAAATTGGACAGTGCAGTCCACACATGATGTGTTCTAATCAAAATCAACACTTGAAATGAACCTGAAACATATCACAATGCGCAAAATACATCTAAGTAATGCGCAGATTTGACTTATAAAACTCAATTACTGAAATAGACATTTTGATGATATTCTAATGCACTTGTTTTGTTTATATTGTGAAATGTTGAGGTCCTTTCGAAGCTGTTTGGAAGACTTTGTCACCTTTGACTCAAAATGTATCTTTATCCCATACTTTCCTGTCTCCTCTACCCCATACAGTCATCAAGCCACTCATCCACCTGTTCCCATTATGCTACATCAGTGCTGTTTTTCCTCCACCTCCTTCTCCCTCGCTCCACTGCTCCATGCATCCTATCCCCTCTCACCTTAATATCCTCCTTTTCCTTTATCTCACCTCCTTTTGCCACCAGTGGTGATGAACGCTGAACGTTCATTACCCTAATCAAATCCAGCAGCTGAACAACCGCTCACTGCCACTCCATGAGCTGTTTTCTTTCTTTCTTTCTTTTTTTTCAAATCCCCGGACTCATTTGCATTTGCGTCCAGTTAATTAGCGTGGGGGCGCAGGTGCGTTGTGATAATCATTATTAAACATGACAGTCACCTGTGACCGTGCTGCCCTCCTCAACTCTACAAATATACACCCTCACACACACACACACACACTCATTCCCACACCGTGTCTGACGCCCCATCTCAATGTGAACATCAGAGTCCTTCAGTGGATAAAGCTGCTGATGATGTAATTTCCTGTTGCTGTTTAAGTCGTCAGCATGCATTTCACGCATGCATAAACTATGTAAAGCAAGAAGGACTTTGGATTTTTTTGTTTAGTCTCTAAGCAGACTCAAAATGAAAAACAGTAAAAATCAGAGAGACAAACAAGAATTATGAATTTAAAGGCCTGTTGGGATCAATGGAGCCACTGTTTACTTTAACACTAGCAGGAATATTTCTGTGGGCATGTCGCGAATAGATGTTTGATTTGTGTATTTTTTGTGTTGTTAACCGACTAAGCGTGGTCAGCAGGTGAAAAGTAGAAAATTAAACATCTACTTTGTATATTGAGACAAGGGGAAAAGAAATCAGAAAGGTTTGTGAAAAATTTGTGAAAAAAAATAAAGATTAGAACTTTTTATTTGTACCTTAAATCTAAAAGCATTAATTATATATTAGTAGCTAAGTATTTCAGACAAAAACCTTTAAATAAAGTAGCGGCATCTAAAAGTGTGTTATGCAAACTAAAGCTCTGCACCACCCTCTGCTGGTAGTCTGTAAGCATGCAAGATATTTGTGAAGGTGTTGCATCTTGTCTTGTTGCTGTGTCAATAAACCTAAAATTCAGATCACTGACACAAATGTGTGTTAGTGCCCATGGTATGGGTAACTTGCACATCTTTGAAAGGACCTTTAGTGCTGAAAGGTACATACAGGTTTTTCTCATGCCAGAATGTGCCAAACCAAGCCACATTCTAGATGTGCTACAACACTATGGCTTTGTAGCAAAAGAGTACAGGTTATAGACTAGCCTGCCTACACTCCAGGCATGTCTCCCATTAAAAACGTGTGGCATATTATGAAGGGCAAGACAGAGCGACATGAATATGAAAGAATTCCACCTACAAAAAATAGGAATAACCAGCACTCCAAACATATACAAAGGACACATCCCAGATAAATGCCAAGTAGCCAAAATGCATCCTTTTTTTGTCCTTTGTGTATTTTGTGAGTGCTGGTAATTTCCATTTTTTGAAGTTCTTCACAACCAGACACCCATTTATTTTCCCCCTTTACATATGAAAAATAACTTTCCTCCTCTGTATTCCAAAAGCTTATTGAGTGTTATTAAAAGGACAGGTGAAGTAACACAGTGGTAAACATTCCCCAGTCAAACTTTTTTGAAATGTGTTTGTTGGCATCAAAATCCAAATGAGTAAATATTTGCAAAAAAATATGTAAACAATGTACTGTAAATATCTTGTCTGTTTAGTAGGAGTGCACCGACTACAGTTTTCTGGCTGATCACAGATCTTTAAAAAAAAATGTACTGGAAAATTATTAAAAGGTAATATCTGCTAGTTATACTGCTCTATGTTTATTATAAATTCTTGTATATTCCCACCGGATAAAGCTATTTGGGTTACATCAGACCTGCCGATTCAGATTTTAGCTATCGATTTTTTTTTTGACTGAAATGTCACTAAATATAGTAGGAACGCCACTGAGTTGGCAACAGTGGGCTGACTATTGATAGCTGCTAACGTGCAGACATGACCTGGTGGGCGGTCCATCAGTCAAACCTCTCACAGGAGAACAGAAGAGGACAGTGGTTGGCTTTTAGACCTTTGCCAACGTAGTTAAGATTGGGGGATAACAGCAGCTTAACATGTAAGTATCGGCAGATCACCAATCTCTCAAAATTAAGGAACTCGATAATTTGGCTGGCCGATAAACTGGCACACCCCTATTTTTTACTGAATTCAATTGAATATATTTTGAAAAGGATTTGCAAATTATATTTTGTTTTTATTTATATTTACACAACATCCCAACTTCATTGGAATAGGGCTTGTATGTTCACAATGCTCTATGACTTTTTACAAAAATAATGTACATCTTCATGGAACCCTTGAAGTTTTAAAAATAAAATCCATCCATCATTCCATTCTCCTCCATTTATACAAGATCAACTGACTGAGGGGGGAAACCCCTTGCATCTCGTGAAACCATAAACTATAGGAAATCCAATCTGTTCCCAAAAGACTAATTTAAATGCTCAAGTGGAATATATTTAAGTGGAATATAAGCACAACCACAGATGGTTAATCTAAATTAGGAGGCAACCTATCCCGATACTGACATTTTTACCACCAGCAAGCTTAAGAGTACTAAGCAGGCTTGGACAACAACAGTCATCTGTTGGTATTTTGGAAACTGCAATTGTGCTTACCACCCTACACCCACTAGATGGCAACACGTTCATTTTATACCAGCACCACATTCTAACACTTGGGACTAAGAGGCTCTGTCTCAGTGCAAGTCACAACAAGCCACCAATATTTTTATTCTGAGCCACTGATCAAAACAAAACACTGATCAAATGATCAAATTTATCTGAAATAAATAAAATTCTAAAAGGCTCATTGAATATCTGCATTCACCCGTTTTCTAAATGCTGTTTGGAATAACCATCGACGGCAGTTATACCTGCAACTCTTTGGGAGTATGTTATCTATTAGCTGTCTACATCTGATGTTTTTGCTAAATCTGCTTTGTGAAATTGCTCAAGCACAGTCCAGCTGAATAGAGGGCATCTATGAACAATAATTTTTAGGCTTTGCAAGAGATTCTCAATTGAATTTACATTTGGACTATGACTGGGCCATTCTAACTTTATGATATAGTATAAATAGTTTGATTTTATCACCGGTTGTATGCATGGAGTCAATGTCCTGACGACGAACCTCCTCTCCAAGTCTTTTGAAGCCTTTATCAGGTTTTTTCTATTCCTTTGAATTTTGCTCCATCCATCTTACCATCAACCAACCTACCTCTGTCTTAAAGCTTGGTTCTGTCAACACAACGTGTCACTATGAGAATGGTTTGTTCAGAGTGAGAGGCAGTGTTTGTTTTATATTGAAGCCTGGGGTACTGACTAAAAGAAGGGAAATACTCTCTTCCCCCTTCATAATTTTTTTCTCTAGAGAAATAAAAAACGTGTCATTTTCCTTCAACTTCACAAGAATGCTCTCTTTGTATAGGTCGACTCACATAAATCTCAGTTAAAATGGGGGTCTAATGGGCAAAATGTGAAATGTGGCGAAGTTATATAGTCAATCAATAAATGACCACAGAGGACTAGGCAGAAAAATAATGTCCATCCAGATGTGTATATATGTGTCCCTGTACCAGATGGGAAGGACCGCCTGAAGAGGCATTATACAGAAGCTCCTGGAGTACCTACTGAAAAACCTTGTCAATTATTAAGCAATAGAATTGGGTGTTCTGGCCGAGTCAGCAACGTGGTGCTTCAGCCCATCCTAAGATCCCTTACATATACACATGTGCTACAAGTACCATCAATAATCAGAATGGATTACATTGCCTCATTCAGTGTGTGTGCTGCAGCCTCTTATAAGCTGAAGTGAGTAAGTGGGTTAAAAAAAGAATGATGAATGCAGATTGCATAGGGTCAATTGCAAGTCATTGGGAACCTCCAGTTTACAACAGACAAGGTCTAAAGACTATTGATTGTGCCGTTTAGCAACTATGTTTTGACTGATTCGGTTGCAGTGGACCACAGAGATCAATAAGTGATTTTAGAAGCCATAAAGTTCAACACAAGCACAATTATTTCAGCAGAGAGAGTGAGGAACAAAACAGACCTGGCAAACAGATCAAGAGCTTTACAGTCTTTCTGAAAGTGACAATGTACAGTACACTGTATTTAAGTTTCTGATGTTGCGTTTATGGGAGTTAAATTTCTCCTATAATATCAGCTGCAATCATTTTTCTTTCTATATTACTGTGCAAAGGAAATTACACAATGCCTGATTAAATATCCTCTGGCAGTGCATTGCCAGAGGAAATGGCAATGCACTGCCTTCGCCTCAGAAAGTCATCTCCTTTTGCATGTTTTTCACCAGATAATCTTTGCATAAAGGTGCAGCATGTCCTTCCTTCTATTAGCCCTGTTGGTTGAGCAGCTACTATTTGGGTAAAAACAGAGATTTACACATACGTGAACAAAAATAGTGGAGTTGAAACAGTAGTGCAGAAATGGGTTGTGTTAGCTGGTATAAGTTTGTGTGCTTGACTCTTTATAAAGTAGGTGGGAGGTTGGTCAGTATCTGCACAGGAAAGTATGTCCATCCTGTTAGTATTAATAAGAAGAATGAGGGTTCTCTTAGAAATATGGAGGAGAGTCAGTCGGTTCATCATCCTTGGGTTTTGATTGGTTATCAGACGTGCACGTTCATCCGTTTGCAGAGCATTCACTCAGTCTTTGCCGTTAAATCAAATTGCATGCTCCCGTGCAATTTCCTCATTTATCATTCTAAATACAGACTCTGAAGCTCCACCTGCTGAAACCAACGAAAAAATAACTTTACATGTAGTTGGCCTCGAAATATGTATACTCCTGGCCGTTTTTTATTTAAAATTGTTGCCATTGAACCTAGAAGTTTATTCTGATAGTAAATGAGACTGGCATTTTTTAAAATATGAATAATGTAGATGTTTTTATTTATGTAACCCAACAAGTGAGGAATTGGGTCGTTACACAACTGGAAACTTTGAATGTTATTGCTGCCATTTTTTTATTTATAAAGGACAAGGCAGGAACATACAAGGTTGAATTGGTGGCTGAGACCGAGTGGTTTGTTATGCTTCAGTATTGGCTTCTACACCTTTTAAGCTATAAACATAAACTGCATTACTTTTGCATACAAATAATGTACAGCATACAACATACAGAATCATATATATTCTGCTGTAAAGCCTCTAAGAGCAATATTTGAATCCAGAACTAAGTAGCACATACAACACATTATGTTATATGTGCATAATGTGTTGTATTATGCACATACAACATAATGTATGTTGCATGTACATTATGACACTTAGTGCCAGTTTGTAACCAGTCAAGTTGCTTTGTTGTTACAAAAATGTAGTCAACTCCAATTCTTTTCGGCACTGTCATCACAACAATGTCTCTTTATTAAGCCATTATTATTATTTTTTTTTATTTTATTTTTTTTACCAGTGTTCCACCGAGACGTAGTTCATATGATAAGCTCAGCAGACTCACCAAGTGTGGCTGCCAGTCTGAAGGAGCTGAGTGGGGGAGTCAGTAAGGCAAAAGCTCGGAATATTGGAAAATGCATCTCCGAGGATCTTTGTCCTCGGTTCTACCATGCAAAACAACCCTGCATAAAAAAATAAAAATAGCACTCCAGGTATGTTTTTGATGAGGGAATAACATTATAACATAATGTTTTCAAAGCTCAGAAAATAGATTTCTGATTTCCCCTTTAAAAGTAAACTATATTTACGGCCAGCAAAATGAAATAGAAATAATTTAGAAAACCCTACAACTTTATTAGAAGGTAAATGAACATTTTAAACACACCATCTAAACAAATATGTAAAACAATATGTAGTGATTCCTTTTTAAGCCATACAGATAGCATTGGCCATAGCAGCAGCAGCACTGAGCCATAAACCACACAACAGTGCCACTTTCTGGCCTAAGCCAGCAACTGCATTACATTTACATTTTGAAAAATTGGCATACCAAAAATCATTTACTGAAAGAAAAGCTTATGCAATTTATAGTGTCTGATTAATCAAGCGTACAACTTGGAGGCACTAAAGTATTTCATCCCCAAACAGTTAGTTGATCCTGAATTGAGAAATAAACAAATCTATAAAATGCGATGAGGAGTGGTGGCAGCTGGTGAAAAATATTGTTTGTGGCGCTGATGTGCGAGTAGATTTTCCTTCCTACAAAATAAGCACTCAAATAAAAAGTAAGAAAAAGACCCAATGAGATGTATATCTCAATCAAGCCGAAATATATTCTGCTTTCAATTAGCAAAGTTGTAACTTCTTGGGATTTCTAATTTTTTAAGCATTTTTAACAAATTGTAATCAGTCAAAAGAACATAATTTTATGTCTTGTTAAATTGAGAAACTTTTTTGTTATGAGAAACAAAGGTTTCTTGTTAAAATGAAAAAGTAAAAATGAAGACTTCTCTGGTCAACTTGCTCCAGAACCCCTGTTGTCCAGCTGCCACTGATGGTGAGTATGTCAAAAAGTAATATCCCTAGTCACAGCCCAGCAGAACACTGTGAATTCCGTACGATTAAGTTTAGTACACAGAAACAATGGGAACAAATAAGAAATATCACATTTACTTAAAAAAACATCACAAAATCGCCTTAATTTGCTCATGTTCAGACTCGCATAGCATTTGTTTTTCAAAATGCCAGCACACAGCATGGCAAGATAGGAAATTGTGTGACAGCACAGTAGAGTAGACAAAATAGAAGACAGTCACAACACATCCATATCTACTTGCAGTGTGAAACTGATGGGGATGAAAACCCATTTCTTGTTTTCACAGCTGACCTTGGTGGCAGCCGAGATGCAACAGGAGGGCAGAAACCCAAATAACTCTGCTGTGAAAATAAAAAAATCAATGCAGGAAGCAGATCTGTTGCCATGAGTTAGGCATTCAAGGTCAACTCCAACACTTCTGACTATCGCATATTCACAGCTTTGCAAGAAGGTAGGGTCTGAAACAAATGATATACAAAAGAAAATAATAAAATGTTTTGCAACTCAAATCGTTTTTCTAAACAGCAAAAATAGCAAAGATGGAACAATCCTTCCTATTTGCCATAAATTTATTACAATTCACAGAAACTCAGTAAGTCTCCTTATAAAGTTCCCATTTGTTCCTAATAAAGATGACATTTCTGAGAAAGGCATCCTAATTTATCCTCTGTAAATCATTTTCTCATTTGTAATTAATATTTTACCGATGGACGGATTAATCACTATTTATACCATTAATACATTTTTCTATCAGCTCTGCCTTGTTTCCCACCTTGCTATCGTTAATATGTTTTTTTTTCTCCAAATTTGAGAAAATGATCAGAATTTTTTCAAACATTGCGCGCTCCTATTCAAAATAGTGGCATTAACATTGTTCTGCTGCGTCATGCGTCGGTAAATTTCTGATTTTCTATTTAATAACTTGGGAATGAAATTCCAATGCTGTTTAAGTGGCCCTGATTGGTCAGATAATTTCTAACCAAATTAATCGACAAAAGTGAAATTTCACTGATAGTTCCTAGTAGGGCTGTAGCTATGCACTAATCTCACGATACAATACAATACGTCACATTCTGCTCACGGTCCGATATTTATCATGATATTTCACAAACTGTATGATTTGATGCATTTTTAGGATTTTTTGAAAGATTTCAGTGGGACAAAATGATTTTGGTGACATTTTGTGACAGTTTCATAGACTTGGATTGAACTAATTGAACTGATGGTGTAATACTGGTATAATAAATGACCATTCTGGCTGCTTCCTCCTGGGAATCACAAATAAACCTGTAGTTTTGTTTATGATTACCAAATAAAATCATGCACCAGCAAACGTCTCCACAGAATCAAGTTTATTTAGACTTTGTAGCTATATGTGTAGGCATTCCTATAAAAAATAATCGGTGATTATTTGATAGACAACTGTCAGCAGTCTTGCCCAATAATTGTGGTGCTGTAACAGAACATTTCTGTATGAAACATAGTTATCCAAATATTCAGTTTACCGGTCCTGTATGTTCTGCGCTAATCACCTACCTTGTTTTACTTGCGATTCTCATTAAGTGTAGCAGCACACAGGGGGAAAAGCCTTACAACTTAGGGAAAGAAAGCTTAAGTTATTAATGTAAGCCTAGTGAAGGTCACATGGAAAATTAGTGGGCTTTTGGTTCAAGTAAAGAAACAATGCACAGGATCAAGATGGAGAAAGCTGTCTGTAGGAATTATATGATCCAAAACTAGTGCAAACATGAAGAATGTGTAATCAAAGGAGAAATATATCATAATTTATTCAGTCTTCATTACTTTAAGTGCTTTATGCTTGATATTCTCTAGTTTTGAAATGTAAAGCCGTTTCCAATGTTCATCAACTATTTGACAATTTTTAAAACTAATCTTAATGTTTGCTCAATCGTTGCAGAGAAAGAAAAAATGAGACTTGATTGGAACGGTTCACTAGACACGAAGCTCGACAGTTTTACTCATGACAGTTATAGTCTCTCATTAAGGCAGAACTCCAATTTAAAAGACAGCTCCAATTTGGAAGTTTAATTTGTCAGATATTCCATGTAAAGGGTCAGAGAGAAACAACAAGCAAGTGTTACTATCTTCTTACTCAAGCAGCTCTAGAGGGGATACAGCTGTTAGCAAAGAAGAAGACTTTTCCATTAAGCTGCTTTTTCTTTTCAAACTGTTTCTCCCCCAGAACTATTTGTTGTTGTTTTATCTGCAGGGAAATTTGAACAGGACTGATGAAAGAGTCAGAATAATTTTTTGTATCATTCATCAAAAGAAAATTTCTTTCTCTAATTTTTTGTAAAAAAAAAATAAATAAATAAATAAATAAAAATATCAGTGCTGCCATTTACGTTATAATGATGTGTTTGTGATTGCTTTCAAACATAATTTCTATTCGTTTACTCTTTTTTGTTTTTGTTTTTTATTCATTTTGTAAGTGACAAAATATTTGATATATGATGTGGATTAGAGGACAGGTTGCTGGTGAGATGGTGAAAGAGAGTCATTCAGGAATGAAAAATGCAGTAAAGCCTTTGCTTGAACAGCTGGGGTACAAATCAAAGGAAGAGACACATGAGATGAGAACAGCAGGAAATTTTATTATAAGAATAACAACTTTCTGCTGCTGTGATTTGACAAAAGGCTTGCTGCATCTTTTTGTTTCATTAGCAGATTTCACTCCGGCTTCCCTTCACCTCAGATGCTTTTTTAAGGCCCTGCTCAAAGATTTATATGAAACCTTTACGAAACACATAAATATGATATTATTGCATTAACAGCTGTTTTTTTTTAACTCAGCAAACATTTTTCATGTTGTAGCCTCTGCACAGTCGCACAGTCTGATCTGTTGCAAAGGTTAGAGTCTCTGTCAGCAGCTAAGGTCACATCACTGGAGAGATGTTTTGCAGCTATACACGGGATGACCCATACCTCTTCAGGGATATATAATCGTGACTCACTGCTCTGTGTGGAAGCTAGCTGTGCTGCATGTTAATGCAAAGGCCTCGTTCACTTCACCCTTACTGACACCCTGATTCAGCAAGACCTTTGGAGTCCTTATGGGATGATGCTGTCAAAATTGCACAATACGATTTTTCATTTGCTTAACTGAAATGAAGTTAAGCTTTGATTTGAGACACATTTTGCTCCATTATTATATTCTTCTCAGTGAAGAGACTCATTGTACAAATTAATTATTTCTGACCTCAAACTGAACCTTCCTATTATGAAAGAAGGATTAGATGCATTGACCTTCAGTAAAAATGATACAAAATAGGGATTGTTATAAGAAATAACAAATTAAAGTCAATAAACTGTGAAAAATTGTAGGATTTGATTTGTTAGCTGAAGCATAACAAAGCATGTCTGATTTAAATTATAGAAAGATAGGTATTTAAGTTCATTTTCTTTTTTTATTGTAGCCTCCTTTGACAGTACAATTTAATTTTTAGATGCTTATTTTTGCTTTTGTTTTTCCATATAAAACTTGGATTTTGTGCATTTCTCAAAAAGAAATTGCCTTCTAGTCCCTAAGTATCTTATAACATTTCTACAACTATAGGTTCATCAATAGTTTGTGTTGTCCTGCCCTATTAACAAAAGTTACTTAAATAATTAAAATCTTACAAAAAATAAATTAATTAAATAAATTAAAAAACTCCTGCAAAGTTGCACATGCAAACTGAAATCCCTGCATTGATCCAGTAAATACCATCAGAATATTAGACTGTGGGGTAAAACAAAACAAGGTTGACATATCTAAATGACATAACAAGATAAGGAGCTCACACACAATAAGATGCAAAAAGGTAATAGATGGGCAGAATGACTAGAAAACCTTGTTGCAATTTATTATTGCAGCGAAGCCCAGATATCTGTTAGCAGTCCTATGACAAATGGCTGGACCCTGGCAGTGACACACAGCTCCGGCTGATTGAGCCGTGATCACTCAGCAGACCGCTGCTGTCACCCATGCTGCACTAACCATAGCAGATGACATCTAAACGCCACCTTAAATTTACACCCACGGGTAGGAGCCTCCACACCCCATCACCGCTCTTCCAGTGTGCTTTAGTATTCTTCATACTTCTGCTCTGCAGCCTCAGTTTTCTCTGTAGTTCCTGTGCATTAGTGTCTGTCTCCATTTAAATGGACACCTACAACTCCTTTATTTTTCTTCTTTTCTCAGGGCTCCTACTGATGGCTGACATTTTTCATCCTCTTTCAGTACAAATGGTACATTTTCTCCACTCATTGTGCATAACACTCAAGGTCAGACCATGTTTACTTCATCCACATCACACTGCAGCACTTTAATAATCATTAAGCACACCTCAAGTTTCTGACACTTAGAAATTCAGCAATCACTTTTTTACAACACAACTAAACATTCTGGCACATAACCGCCTTGGACGTCATGGTTTGTTTTTATGCCTTTTTTAGTGTTGTAAGATGCTCCATCGAAGCAGTCATTTGCCTATTCGGTATCAACGGTGGGGGAGCTCAAGAACTACATTCTTTCTTGGTTCAAATGGTTTAAATGTCAAGCATGTGATGTGCCCTTTATGTACTACTAAAGGGCACTCTTTATATTGCAGAGCCTGAAGCAAGAATGCAGAGGTCACATCTAGTTTTAGATCAAAATTATATTGTCCAATATTAAGTTGAAGTATTTTACTCTTTGTAAACGAGAAGTTTTGTAACCACAGTGGTGCTTCCTCTGGCCTCATCCGCATCATGTTTTTGTTTTTCCCTTCAAACAATTGCATGCAGCCTAATGAAAAAAAAAACTCAATTTAGCTGTTTTAATATCTCCCAATCCTCATAGATTATTGCTGCAGTCATAGATGTTCCTGTTCACACAGTCATAAAACAAAATTTGTAATGCTCGTAATAAAAAACTGTTTAGATTGTTGCCGTCTATGATGCATAAAATGATTTGATAAAAATAGAAGCAGGGATGATTAGACAGTCATCATGATTAGACAGTCTGACGCAGAGCTAGTTAAGTCATCCTTATGCAGGTTTGCACATATAAGTTTTAGTTCCTCATGCTTATTTTCTCGGCTTGGGTTGTGAATAGGCTTCCATTCAAATTTAATTAATTTACACGCACAGATTATACATCTGTATGTAATCTCAAAGTGAATTTGTCTCCAACCAACCAGGTAAAAGGCATGAAAGTAAAGAACTATCTGTCATCCAGTGGGATTCTGGGACAGAGAAGCGATGCAGAGGCTGCAGCAGTCACTTCACCCTCCTCAGTCTGTCTTCCTCTTGTTTTATTTGTGTAATATGTGTTTTGGCCTTGGTCCAGAGCAAAGAAGTGCAGCAATAACAAGATTATGAGAGAGATGAGACTTCATCACCTGTTTCCTGCTATGCCAGGGGAGGAAAATTGATGTGGTGATATATGACTTAACATTACATGAAAAATCTGGCTGTATTTTATATCCAGTAGAGATTGATGCAAATTATTTTAATTTGCTAGTTTTCCTTTCTGGAATACAGGTTATGTTCTGTTTAGCTGTTTTAGTCTTTAGAAATGTTTTCTGACTTTACATTCTTTCTTGAATTATCTATTCATCTCTGCTCTCTCTGCAAATGGCTGATGAATTTTTGAAAACTTGCAAAACGCACAAAAAAAATTACAATGTTATAATGGAGTGTTTGTGTGTATAATTTTGAGAAAAGAAATTAATTTAATACAATTTGAAATAAGGCCGCAACATAAAAAAAAAGTGCAACAGTGAATATTCTCCAGATACATTGTATATAATATGTTTCAATTGATAAATTAAGTTACTGATATAAAATAACTTTCCAATAATATTCAAATTTGTTGAAAACTGATGTAAATGATCTCAGTGCTAGAAGTGAACCTTTTAATGTTATACCCAGATTAAAAAAGTATTGGAACTGAAAGTGCTATTCAGTTCCAATACTGCCAAGTGCTATTACAAAGAGGCCCATTTTCTAACAACATAAAATAAAATGTTTCAATTTTAATCTCTGCACAAAGACTTTAAAGAAGAAAAAAGATGCTGTTCTTCTCATGTATCCCTTTTGCATGTGTCCGTGTTCATTTGCTTCCCCTCCTTTTGCACCTTTAGGTGGTTTAGCTTCACTCAATACTGTAACTAAATACAATGATCTGCCAAAAACAATTACCTGATTTTAAGATCCCACTCATTCATTGGGCTGACACTGCCTTTGAGGAGAAAGTAAGCTGACATTTGAATTTGCATCTGAGCAGGGTTCCTTGCTGGTAGAGTGGAGGGTGCAACAATTTCTCGCCCCGGCCAGCGCGAGGCTGTGTTTGTGTGTGTCAGAAGCGATTGGTGCATTGTGGCTCTGAAGAATGCACAATGTTTCCTCCGTTTAGGCGTTAGACTGGATGGTTTAGCTGGAAGAAATGAGACTATAGATAGAAATACAAGTGGAAAGATGGGTAACACTATGAGAGAATAAAAATGCACATTATAAAAAAAAACACATTACAAAATAAAAGCTTTGGAGGGGTGAAACGTTCGCAAAGTTTAAACTTTAATCAGAATTTTTATGTTTGTTTCTAATAAAGTTAGTTTTCTGTAAACATTTTAATTCAAATTTGACTGAAGATGTTTCAGTCAACTATTACTCTATTACTTGTGATGTCCAGCTGAGAATGAAAATACTACTTTGACCTATTTGTTATCTGTATTGCATTTCAACCACCTGAGGAGACATAATGTCATTGGATAACACCCACATGGCTTTACTTTACATTTCACACTCTAGCAGACACAGTTGATCACCAGGTAAGTTAGGCTGACAAAAAGTTTTTTGGGATGTGTGAAACAAATACACAGCACTTTCACACCACACATGCCATAAATATGCACCACTGCTGCATAATGCATTATTTAACTTCACATCGCACTATCCAGACCCTTCACTCATCTCGGCATGCTAGACGCTAATGAAAGAGAAGAGACGGGGCTAGGATGGCTCTGTTGGGTTTACCATGGGCAGAGTCTTCATGCGGTTGTTCTGGGTTTGCTTCCTGGGCCATTGGCAGCACATCTCCCCCTTCTCTCTCCTCCTCATTTCTTTTCCATTTACTGTTCAATAAAGGCCATGGGAGTCTAAAAAAATCATTTTAAAAAAATGAAAAAAAAAAGAGAGAGAGAGAGAATCTTCCTAAATAATATGCTTTATACTTATCTGACCACTGGGAGTACCCCCAAAAGATTGAAATTACACTGTCAGGGATTCAGGTCATCACTTCACTTTAAATACATAAAAGAAATTAATATCAAAGACACCGTGATGTTACCTCAAAAGTAACATGAACCCCATAAATTCAACACACTTGATCCCAATAAATATGCACCATTCAAACTGCGAGCTCCTCTAAAGTAACACCAATTTTATCAGTATTAAAGGACTTGATTTCCTGCTAAATTGGCTGCATCCCTCATGCTTAGACTGACATAACAGAATACAATCATGCAAGCCTACATAGGAAGAAATGAGACAGCTGTTTCAAACTGATATATCTGGGTTAGATAATTTCATTTTAGTGTAAGTTAAGAGTTATCTTAAGGATAGTGGTTGAGAATAACAGCCCTCAGGATCAATTAACATGGCTTTAAAGAAGCAAGAGTTGTTTGACCCAAGAAAACACCAACAAACATAAGGTGTCTTGTGAAATTTGTAGATGTTTAATATAGCATGTCATGGTGCCACACAAATATCAATATTTCCAGTGGTTTCAATTATGAGCTCTAAAGGAAGCATCAGTCTGACAGACATCCGTCTTCTGCAAGTAAGACACATGTTGAATCCGTCTTACAGAACTTACAGTAAACTGTCACAAATGGTAACTTTGCTACAGGAAACCAGGACATTTACACCAAGAAAGGATATTCTAGGTTCAGATATGATTCTGTTGTTGAAATGTTGATGTTGCAGATGTTTTATCTTCACATTTAATTAAATATATATTGGCATATATTAATAATTTAATGTCTAAAACAAAACAGTTGGAAACAAGCTAATTCATTTAAGTAAATTGGCTCGAGTAGGTACATTTTAAGACCTGATTACAATATAAATTATTTATCTAGCTGCGAACCTTGTGTAATTCCTTCTTAGACATATTGAGTGAAATCTAGCCAAATAAATTTGTTTAACTACAGCAAAAGAAATGCAAAGGTTATAGATAAATTCAACATGGATTTTCTCTCCTACCCCCTCCTCTCCCAGGCACAGTTAGGATGTGTTAGAGCGTTTCAGTGCATGATTTTAGTGCTGTTAAGAACACCATTCCCTATAAATTAAACTATTTCCTGATCACTCAGATTTTTTTACCCGGGTAACAAGATGGCTTAATTCGAGCTTATTTCTGATAAGCTGCTATTAAAATGCAAACATGTTGTAGAAGAATTAAGTGGAGTAGTGATACACAGTCCGAGTGCTGTGCTGACTGGGCTTTTTCTGCGTTTGTGTTACAGGGTGGTAATTTGTTTCAGGGGAGGTGTTGTAGATTAATTTCTAATTCAGTGGGACAGTGTGGATTCGGTGAACTGCCCCACTGCCTCCCAGTGCCATACCCAGTCCCTTTTGAACTTAATCACCTTCCTCGTCTTGAAACACTGCTTTCTTTCTGTCATTCATTTTGTAGGAGTTCATTCTGGCCCACAGGAGCAGAAATCAATACAGTCCAAGCTGATTTTGATGTGTGGAAAGAAAATCTTGTCGTTTTCACTTGCAGTGACTGTGAATGATGATTGGGAAAGTAAATCAGTTTTAAGGCTATACTTGACAACCAATTCACCATTGTATGGTAGTCTTTCCCAAATTTCAGTGGCTTTAGTCTGCAGAGCAAAAATAACTACACTCGACAAATCAAAGGAAAAATGCAGTGTGCTTTTTGCCGTAAATGACACAAAAACAAAATACCGAAACATCTTTCTTCTCCCAAGACCAGAGAGAAAAATCAAATGTTAGTTTTCAGCTGTGAAATGGGTTTTGGAACATGTTCACATTAATCAACATTGAGGGCTTGATCCTCTCCTACATGTAATGGCACCCTGGGCAGTGAGCCATCTTGTCCAAATCAGACCCTCTCCCACCTGTCACACCATTTATCATTTAATGGTTAAAAAAAAAAAAAAATCAAAATCTGCACAAGAAAATAACAATAAAAATGAAATCCTAAGCTAGAACCAAGTACTTGATTACTAAGATGCTTATTTGTTTTATCTGTTGTTTTTTTAATTTTGATTTTTTTTTTTCAGAAATAAAAACAGCAATCTCTCATTACAGTCTGAATGTTACCCTGCTCAGATGTAGAAACACTTGATGAGAATGAATCATTGCCTCTGCCCTTTGTTGGAGACAGAGTGTCCTGATCTTCCTTCCCTTCATCTTCAGCCCACAGCCAGCTCTCATTACTGCACTACAGACTCACCATAGGGCTTTACTTCTCTCTGACTGAGGTCACTCTTAATGTGAACATGTTCCAAAACCCATTTCACAGCTGAAAACTAACATTTGATTTTTGAAAATAAATTTGCTCTAAATCATTGTCTTTTCTACAACTGTGTTATGTTTTTCTGTAAAACATTTAACTTCATCAATTAATCTTTTTAAATGCTATGTTTTGTTATCCTTTAAAAAGACATTCATCTGTCTCACAAAGCTAATTTTTTCTAACTTTGTGAACCTTTTGAACCTGTCCACTTTGCCACTGTCCTTGTTGCACCAGACATCCCGATCATCCAGGAAGCTCTCCAACTATAATAAGTGAACTTACTAAGATTCAGGTTATATGCAAAAAACCTCCTTTGTGAGGTCAAGTGTCTCTCTTGTGTATTTTTAACAGCAAGAAAAAAAAATCCATGGCACTGGATCAGGAGTGTAATTATGAAGCTTTTGTTCATTTTCTAAGGAAAGTGTTGTCTGCACGTCACACACACTATATTGCACTAGGTTTAAACACCTCTTGCAACACATCTTGAATAATTTCTCTGCAGCTCTCAGGCAGCAAAGTGCTCTTATATTTTCAATACAGTGTGAAATGTGTGCAAAGCGCAGACACCGAGGATAGATCATGTTAATAAATTTTAAAAAGAGAGACAAAGTCACAGCTCTCCATCTCTACTCAGGGGGGGGGGGGCAGAGGAATAAGCCTGGGGCACTGAGAGGTCTCTGTGGCGCACTCAGTGTCAGCATTTTAGGCACAGTGATGCTGCAGAAAGACATAATACCTTTAAACTAAAAAACTGATTTAAAACATGCAGACACACACACATTTATCTACAGTGGAGTGTGTATTTATACACAGAAGGGGTTCATATTTTACATGATAGGCATATCGACTTTGTAACCAACACACATCTCCGGTCTTTTTGAAGAATGGCTTGGGCCAGGCACAGCCTCCTGGGTGATTAAAGAAGATGATCTGGGGGCCATTTTTCACAGCTTAGGACAGAGATGTGAGGATATGGTATATTATCAGGGGACTGAGCCAGACAAGACATGTACTCATTCATCCAAGTAACTTTGGCTGCTTAATATTGTGTTTCAAACTGTTTAGTTCCTGCTTGTTTACAGATCGTTAGAGAAATTAAGCACTGAAACTAGACTAAGCTTCCGAATTAGCGGCTTGACTTTCTGTTGATGCGTCGTATCAGTCAGGTGTGAAAAACATTGCAAACAAGCTGACACGGGCCATGAAGTTTCCGTTTAGTGATAAACATGCACTGCTACTAGTAGTAATCTGCTCGGCTTCCCCAGAACCAAATACAGAGACGCAGAATTCACCTTCTATGCACCACAAATCTGGAACAAACTTCTTGAAAACTGCAAAACAGCTGGAACATCGAGTTCCTTAAAATCATGAACATTCACCTGTTTAGAGTGACCAATAATCTCTGGAACATTAACCAACACGTTTGATGTGTAATGCTGATTTTGATTATGGCACGTAACGAGACGTAATATTTGTTACACAGTGTAATTGATTGATTATACAATGTATTTTTATGTTTTTATGATGTAACGCACTTTGAACTGAAGTGAAAGCTCAGCTGTCTAGATCTAAACTGAAAACCTAAATGGCCCAAAAGGTGCATTTTTATCCATTTGATAAATATAGTTTGTATAAAGATAAAATGTTTCTTTTTTAAATTAATTCAGTGAGATCGCATGCTACTGTGATAAAGGGGGGATTTATTTTTAGAGTGTGTTTACTTAATTGTAAGTCGTGCTTATCAGAGTGCCACAGATGAACTGTATGTCCTAAAGCCCCAAACAAGATGATGCACCAAACTGTCGGAATTAAATTTGCCATCGCTGCCTGTCTTTATTGAGTTTCAAGTGATGCATTCCTCATTGTTCTCTACAACACACTAGACAGTGGGATGTATGCTATTGTTTCATCCATGGTGTTTTTTTTTAATTTGCATATTTGTATACAGTAGATCCTATTGAGTATGTGGTTAAGATTGTAAAATAAAACATCATATTTTAGTTCATACGAGCGTGCATCTGTGGAATTACCTGAAAGAAATGTTGATCTACGTACAGAGAGAGCGACAGATACTGTAACGGTCAGGAGATAATTTAATTTTCTCCCCTCTATTCTTGTGCATTACAATACAGAATCACAATATGTTTTCAAACGCAACACTTATGCCAGGCACCGACTCCGACAATCACTCTCCAATAAGTGGCATGTTACGACCCAGCTTTAGGGGTGAAGGGATACAGAGAAAATGAAACCAGTTCCCAGGAGCTCCCAGGCCAGGCTGGCAATAAATGAAGGGAAATCAATCAGGGCTTTCTCATTAAAACGATAATCAAGTACGCCTGCTGAGGTGCCATTGATTTGAAAACACTCTTGAGTGACAGCTGTGCTAACTTCAGAAGCAGTTAGTGATGAGTCACGATGAGTCGGACTTTTAAAGCAACATCACTTGTTATATTTTGCCTCCTGGCTTAGATCCAGAGGACAGCAGCAGGTCACAGATTTTGTTTCGACTGAGGATTTTAAAGGAGTGAATAAGATTTTATTTATTTGAAGGTTTTAAAGTTGTAATAAAATTCGACTTATAATAATTCATCTGGGGTAATATTAGCTTCTTGGTTTTATTCTAACATTGTGGCCTCAGACTTCCTGTCTTTCTCCCTCTGTACTTGTGCAGAGGGAGAAAGACAGAAAGACAGAAAGACAGTCCGTAAAAGTGCCAGGACTGCCGGCACTTTTACGGCCCAAAAGGAAACTTTTTTTTTTTTTGTTCTTCAGTTTCACTAAATTATTAAACACAGTTCCCCCTCCAGGCATGACAATATTAGCTTATCACCTGTGTGAGGGGTTTCGTTTCACTTTCATCAAAGTAAACAGAATTTCCAGTGGGGAGAAAAATATTTTTTCACCTTTAAACTTTAAAGGAGGAGAATGTGCTTTTTAAGATCCACTGTCCCTTGGTCTTCTATAGTTTTCTATTTGAAGGTAGTAAATAATAATAAAAAAAAACTGTGGTGATTGAACTAATGAACAAACACACGAGCTTTAAAAAGCAGAAAGCAAAGCTATGAACTTCCATTCTTCTGTCAAGACTTTGTTTGAAAGCTGGAGACAGCTCATATTTTAATCTGGGAAACAATAATAGGCTGAACCAGCATCTGAGTTTTTAAGCAGAGAATAACAACATTTCCCAAAGCAAACTTAAATGTTCCTTTCTCAGCCAAGTGAAACCAAACGACTGTCTGTCATTGATTTCTCATCCTGGAGGGTGACTAACTACCCTGAGGGCTGATGTTAATGCTGACTGAGGCAGTAAAATCTGCAATAAACTGTTGCTGTTTGAATTGAGCAGCTTACAATTTACAGACCTGACTGAGCTTCTGTTTCCTGAGTAGAGACTTGAAATTTTTCTCCTCTCCCTGTTAGAGACACGGAGAAACATATGAAAAGCAAAACATTCAAGAGGTTACAGAAAACAGAAAAACAATTATGTTGTTAATTATTTCCATTCCTCCAACCCAAATTTATTGTTTGCCCACACTATAATATGCATGGCTAAGAAAACGATGGAGAAAGTTCAAAGACATAATTGGCACAACCAACAGAATTACAGTCTGTATAGCACCTTATAAATATGCAACATCTCTTTTTCTGAAAAGAAAGATGAGTTCACGATGCTTCTATTTATATCATTAAATTCCACAGCTGCCACTATCACAGTGCAAATCCATCCATCCATCTATCAATCAATCAAAAAACATCCAGTTAAATATAAATGTATACATACAAAACTGTGAATAGGAGAGAGTTGTCTACTGCATGTAAAATGTTATTTGCCTAAGCAGGTGGGGCAGGACCTCAAAATCTTGACCATTCCCCTTTAACATCACACATTAGCCATTTTAATTTTTAATTTTTATTTTTCAGAAGGAAGGGGAACATAAAATTGGGGCTGTGTTTGGTCCATATTTGTCTGATTTAGAAATATAAATTGGGTTTGTTTTATGTAAAAAATAAAATAAAATAAAATAAAAAAAAACAGCAACAAAAACAAATCCTCACTCTCTGAGTTTTCTTAGTTGTTCCATATATAATAGGTATTTAACGCACAGAAATTACAGTTTGCAGCAGTTCAGTATGTTGAGCTCTGATAAAACCAACGGGTTGAACCTGAACCTACGTGATTTGAAGCATAACAGAGGACTCACAGCAGGTTCACAGCGTTGGAGAGCTCAGCTTTGTGGCAAATGCCAACATCAACATGTTCACAGGCAATAAAGCAGCTGGCAAGCAGGTATTGTGTTCTCATCATATTTATATTCTTCAAACTTTTTTTTTATACTGCGTAAAATGATAAGCTTTATCATTCTACATCTACAAGTTTCTACATTTGAACATGTTTATTTTCCATTTCAAATATCTTTATTTGAAATGGAAAAATAAAGTGCTCTTTCTTACTTCTGGATTTGGTCTATGGATATAATTATAAACATACCAGTTTTGTTTATAAAATTATCAGAGAAATACTCCAAGGAATAGTTTTTAAGGGCAGATTCAAATTATCCGCTTCCTTAAAAACATAACTTTCTCTTTGGTCGATTTAAAAAATGTTAACTTTCTTTGGAATGAAAGAAAGTTAACATTAGTCTATACAGAAGATGATAATCAGTATTAAACATTAATGAAGAATTATTTTAAAGCCACTTGAATTCGTAAATTAAACAATATTAGACTCTAATAACAATTTTAATTTGTCTTATCAGACACAATTACAAAAACCAGAAAGATCATAAAAACTCAATTCTCTATTGGTGGAAATAACATTTTTGAGTAAATGCAAAGATTAGCGAAGCCATTTGAAAGGATCCTAGATCCTCAAGGAGGTGAAACATTTAATGCAAGGTTTGTTTTGTACCTGCACTTGCTCACTCATTAAATATCAGTCTTAAGAAAGACATGTTCAGAAAATGTTTTATTTCTTTGTTTATATATCAGTGGCTGGTGGTCACACTTTTTACAAGTACGATGTAAAGTAAAACAACAAACTCATACGGAAGCCAAGCAGACACGTAGGTGTTCGAAGGGACGCAATGATGTCTATCTGGTGACCCGCAGAGCTGTCTGTCGGTTGTTTGCGCGCGTGTAGGAAGGCAGGGGGTGCATGCTGAGGTGGCAGCTGCACAACAGCACACAAGGGAAATCTTTGACAGAAACGAGGAGATGTGTGTCAGCACTGACCCCAGAGATGACCAGATGGATTAGCAGGGCCACATCACATTGTAACACTCTGTCGTGCATGTGGGGGCGACATGTGGTTGACGATACTCTGCCTCTCTGTTTCTTCTGCAGGAGATAAAAAATGTAACTCGTCACCAAACACACAGTGTAGAAGCTTAACTTCTTTGGCCAAACAAATTTAGGACTTTATGGAATCACGTCGAAGAGATAGGTCGTTGTCTCTAATCTATGTCTATAGTAATTACAAAATCTCCCAGAAATCATTTTATGTCTTGATCAGAAGTAGGGGAGAACTGTTGGAGGTGGCTGAAAATGGCTCGAGTAAAACAGTGCCTATTTGTTTTGACATTTTTTACGATGTTCTGCCTTTGCTGTGTGTTTGGTTGTGTACTGCATGGCAAAGGCTGAAACTCAGACAGGTCATTATTCATGCAATGTTTGCCACCACTCCCACTAAGGTAGAAATAACTCTGGCAACATTTCTCCAATTTCCATCATGCAACCAGAAATGTATCAAAATAATCTTTTTTTTATACCAAGAAAACATTGTTTCACTAGATAACCCATCAGCTATTTATTCTAGTCCCTGATTTATGCTTTTCACTGTCCAACTTATTAAAAAGGGTTTAAGAAATTATTCAAGCTTATTTACATTTACTTGAATAATTATGCAGAAATTGTTCTTAAATGTAAATTATTAATGTGAGACCGTATTTGCATTATGTAAAAGAAAAACAAAAACATGTCCTTGATTTATATTAGTGGTTTAACTTAGTGATATGTTTATTTACTGCTGGGACTCGAGACAAAAAAACTGCTGGTGGCCTTTTTGCGAACTCTTTCTCACAAAGAAAGGTTCGTAGTGTTTCCAATCCCCACTGGGAATCCCAGTGTGAAAAGCTACTCATGCAGTGCTTGACAAAGTTATTGAATTGTTGTTATTATGAATATTCTGCCAAAATGTTAAGCTCTGAATTACTCAAAGCTGCTAAAGCTAATTTCACCCTTGATGTTGTTTCAAAAGATATTTACAGGGTTTATTGTTTAAAAACTCGTGTCTGTGTGATTGCTTTGGGGGGAAGAGGAAAAAGAAAGACACTGGATTATAAAATTAGATTTTGTCAGCTTCACTGTTAAACACATAACTCACGCAACCCGAGTTATTTCTCATTTTGATTTTTACTAAAGTGAATACAATATTTTCCTTGTGGTTAATTTGCAAATATATGCAGTCATATAAGTCACCAACTTATTATAATCAAACACTAGCGGAAAGGACTGCAGGCATGATTATGCAGGCATTATGCTGCAGGCAAATAACTAATTAAAGGCTTGTGAATGCCTTGTTTATACAGCTTAGGGTAATGTTGCATGTATTCTGCTTGTTTGATGTCAGAACATTAGAAATCTAGTGTTGTGAACCTATTGTTAATCTCTCCTTACCCCCAAACAACTCAAACCTCTCATTAGCATTGTTCTGCTTTAGGGTTCGCAATGTGACGATCTCAGATTGTTTCATGCTTGGATGCAAACATTTTTCCCACTCACTTTCTTTCAAGTGAATATAAAATAAAGCACGCAGGTTTTGATAACCTACATTAAAACCAGAACTGGGTTTAAATTTCCGGATTTAATGTTAACCATGTACTGCAATAATACTATATGTAACAAAAAAAAATCCCAATAAACCAAATATGGTAAGTAGGTAGCTGTAGTCATGACCTAGCAGTTTTTGGTGAGTAAATAAACATTTAGATGATTTCTCTTTTTATGATGCTCTTGTTTGATCTGTTTAACTGATCACAGCTCGTGAAATTTATTGAATAACCAATATCTGAGAACACTAGTTAAAGCAGCCAAGCCAATAACAAGTTGGTCATTTGCAACAATACTGCAAATCTTCAGAGCAAAGCCTTATCCAGGTACTAAACGCTCTGAACTTCAAATAGATTAATACATTTTTCCTTTTTCTTTAAAGTCTATGTTTTATGTATGGAAATTGTGATAAATAATGATGGTGACTGTACTGTAAAAACCCTTTAACACATAATGTTATTGCCATACTGTCCTCCCCTGATCTGTCTGAAATCTACCAATCTAGTCTTTTCTTCTCTTCTGACTTTTGATCCCTCAGGACTTCGCTGTAAGTGGCTCTTCTTCTCCTCTTTTATTTCCGGCACCATGGACTACATTTTCACCGTGTTGATGACATTGAGATCTTTATGAGTTCCAAATCCCCCGTGACTGTATTCTTAGCAACTGCCTCATAGAAATAAAATCCCAGAAGCAAGATTTCTCCAACTCACCTACAACAATCTTGACATGTTTATAATTGGATCAGAATCTCAAAATCTCTGCTCAGACTTCAGTCTCACTCTCATCCAGTCCGTTCTAACCCGTCTTCACACATATGCGGCCTTGGAATCAAGTTTGACGGCTTCTCATATTTGAGAATCACAACAGCAGCATCCTTAGAACTGGATTCTTCCACATCAGAAATTCAATTATTTTCAGTCAGCGTCTTTAACGACAACAACCACACCACTTTTCACACCTGACTGGAATCCTTCCTCAACATCCCATGGTCTGCTCTCTCCTCGTTCAGATTTGTCTGTAGAAAACAAGATTTATAGTTAAGAACGCCGTCTCCTCTTTTTTGGCTTGCTCATTTCCTGGTGTTCCTCAAGGTTGTGTACTTGGACTTCTCCGTTTTATTTTGTCCATTTTGTTCTCTTTGTTGGCATACATATACCAACAAATACATACCTTGAATTCCTAACGCTCAGAACGCACTCATCCAGAAATATATATATATATATATATATATATATATATATATATTGTATATACATATATATATATATATTTTTTTTATTAAATTTGAATTATAATTAAGCATCACTGTTTACCAACTCGTGCTAAAGCTGCTCATATTAAATTTAAGTCCTGCATCTGCATATCATCATCAACACCTCCAGAACTGCCTTCTTCCATTTCAATAACATTCAATTTCTCTGTTCTTTCACCATATAAGCTGTCCTTGAAAACCTTGAGACTCCATGACAGACTTTCTCAAAATACAAACATTAAATGTAAAACAACTTAAAACTGGAAGCTGCAAGATTCTTGAGGTTTTCAGTGGAACAACAATGGTTTAAGAAGTGATATTAATGTCTTTGCAGTCCATTGTATCTGCAGCTTCATGAAGACAGTATCAAATAACTTCTGCAGTAGCAGCCATCCAGCCATTCATTGTTAAAGGATATCTTGTCTATAGATATCATGTTTCCACGTGTTTCCATGCACGTAAAAACATAAATTTCTGCGCCTGCATTTTGTTTGTTTGTAGGGATCGCTGTTCCGTTTCCTTATATACTAAAATGTTATATAATAAAATGTTATATATTAAAATGTTCATGTCTTTGGTTATCTCTCCTAAATAGCTAGCTGGTATCTTATAGGTATTACATGACTCTGTTTTCTGCTAAAACGTCCTCTGCAGTGCAAGAAACATGCCCTTTTCTTGTGCTTCCTGGGAAATATATATTGAGTTTGTTAACTTTTCTCCCTCCCAGTGAAAGAGGCAGTACATCACAGAAGCGAATCAGATGGGGAATCAGACAATTGTGTGGGTACTTATGGCTCCTCCAGAGGGAAATACCCATAAAAGGTTAACAAAAGTCACCTTTTAGACTGCTCTCACACTCTATTAATCATGTTAAGATGATTACGTAAAGCAAATTATTCATCAAAGTGGGCTCAGGCAGGTCACAAGAATAATTTAGATTTTTTTTTTCTTTTTTTGCAGCAGCAGTGGAGCTTGGTTGGAAAGGCTTCCAGATTAAATGTTCAAACAAAGACTGAACTGAATATCACAGAAACAAAAACATACACTGGTTTCTGACTTGGACATGTACTTCACGTATGAAATCCAACCACAGAAAAAAAAAATCTTTAATATTATCTAATATTAATATTATTATTTAATATCTTCCAAGGATGGACAAGTTCATCATCCTAACTCAGTGCATCTTCCTGCATGAGAGACCTACTCTGTCCTCATCTTCATCACTTCGCTGCAGGATGATAATTCTCTGATGTCGCCTCCACATCCCCACTGAGGAACTGTTTTATTCCCCTTGTGTCATCGTCCTCTCCTCCCTGCCTGTGCCTCCTCCATGCCATGCCGTCTTAATGTTTGACCCCTCATAGTGACAGTTTGAGCTGCCATTACCAGAGAGCCTGGAGGAGGCCAGCAGGAGAACATCACGGCCAACACCCTTTCTGTAGAAAGAGGTACCGCTGAAAGGGAGACCACCTACATACATGTACAGCTCCAGAGCAGTTTCCATTAATAGCTGAACAGACAATGTGTAATCTGAGTGAATCAGATAAAAAAACAAACAACAACAGTATTTTCAAGAACTATAAATAAATTATATTGAAGAAAAGTCATGTTTTGTAATGAGGAAACAAATATTTTTCCAAGACTAGTTGTTTTGTTTTATTTTTTTTCAGTTAAATTGATAAATTGGTAAATGACCAATAACAACACATTGAGAATAATAAATCAAGGAATGGTCTTAAAAACAAACAAACAAAAACATCTACATTTCTCATCAGCTGTGACTAATCTTGTCCTCCCTTGCTGCTTTGTTTTAAACTGACCCCACTGTGTCACTGTTGTTTGCCTGATTGATGTAAAGTATACTGCTTTTGAATCTTTAATTTTCATTAAACAGAGTTAAAAGCTTGTACATCACCCAGCAAATTCAAAACTGCCATCAATTTCCTTCCTGGATCTCTCATTAGGGATTCTGGCCACAGTTCTGCTGCTGCTGCTGCTGCTGCTGCTGCTGCTATCTTCAACAGGACACTGGCAGATCTGCCTGCACTAATAAGGAGAAAAGTGCAAAGTCATACAGAGGAAGAGAGAAGAGAGAAAGCAGCAAACAGTTCATATCTTGATCCCTGATTCTCTCATATTTATTTATGTTTTTGCTCTTTGGTAGCAGAAAAGCTGCTGGGACACAAAAACCAAAGGACCTAAAAATGTGTTAGGATATTTAAAATATAATGCACTGTATCTTAAAGTGTGTCTTTGTGGCTTCTGGATAAATTTCTAAATGTTATTTAGAATCCTCCTCAGATCATTTTATAGTTTCTGATATTCACTGACCTCAAATTTTCCCATAGGGGAAATGGACAAGTTTGTTAGTTCATGAAATAATTGCAGTTGCCCTATGAAAATATTACTGTACCTTAAGCATTTTGTTTTCTTATGATAATTCTAGATTTGATGAAATATGTTTTAAATCTAATTTTCCCTCTAATCTTCAGCAAGGAAGAGGATTTTTTTAAATAGATGATACAGCTCACCTCCCAGCACAACCGCTCAGCAACATTGCAACCTGAACTTTCTATTGCTTATATATAAATCTTGTGCCCAGTTTATGCACCTCAACAAAATAACGGTGTACACAGTCAAATCTGATTTGCTGCTAATTTAAAGGACTAGTTGTTTTTTTGTGTAGGCTGGATCACAATTGGCAATAGATGGAAGTATAAAATACAGAGTTCAAAGTTTCATCGAAATCCAGTTTTTGATTTGTGAAACATTTACTCTACCGTACCTGAGTAGTTAGAATAAATTGTTTCGTAACTCTGGCAGATTTAAGTTTAAAGTAATCTTTGAATTCAGACTGGAAGTAATATTAAAGTACTGAAATTTCTTCTGTTTGCATTTAGATTCTTTTAGTGTTATTAGTGACTTATAGCTTATTTCTATATCATTGTACTTAGTTTTTTTAGTTCTTTAATGTAATTTCCTGTCGCAGTCTCTTATGTTGGTATTACTTCTTAGATTTTTGTTAGATTTTCCTGTGTTTCGATTCAGTTTCCTCTCCGCTCATTACCCTACCTTCCAAGCTTTGATTTTCCCCCAGCTGCTCTGCATTCTGTTGATTGTTCTTGACTGGTTTCCATGCCACAATCACATCTCCGCAGTAATTAGGCACCTTGGTTTGTCTCACTCATCATCACTAGAGTTTACTGCTTCTCTCCGATGGCTCCTGTGTGTATTCCTCGTGTTCTGTAAGTTCCTTTATTAAACCCGGTATCCATCATGCGTCTGCCTCTCTCCTGTTGCCATTTGGTCTCCTCAAAAACCACTGATAAAGCATCTATGAACTGATATGAAATGTGATTCTACAGTTATCGTCCATAAAGGCTTTATAATAATCTTACCAGTAAAATTTGAAATAACCTTTCATGTATGAAATATTTTTGGGACGAGTTGCTAAATGAGCTTCTTTTTAAGTTGCTTCAAACTCAAATCAGCAAAATTATTAGATTTCCTTTAACAAGACATGTACGTTTGAAAGGCTATGTGCTGTTTATTTTTTATTTGTTTCTGAACATTTGACAGAAAGGACTGTGGTGTAATGATTAGAGTTTGCATACTGTCTTCACACATAATGTATTCACACATGCACAGGTATTTTGTGCACTACAGTTATCCCAGCCTCTCAAAAATACAAAAGCATTCATGTAAACGGTTCTGCGTGGACCTTGGACCAGAGGGCAGTCGTCCGTGACTCGTCTCATGTCTCCCTTTATTGGCCTTGAGATGAACTGGAAACTTGCCCTTTAACAAATGTACTTTCAGTGTCCAGTACATCCCTTGTGTTTACTCTTAAAAACATTTAGATGTGTACTAGAGTTTGGGCACGTTACATTTACTCACTTACTCACTACATGAGTGACTTATAAAAGTACTTCTAGGAGTAGTTTTACTGCGCCATGCTTTTTTAACATTATAGGGTTAGGGTTATATAACTGTGAGCTTTTTAGGTGTGAGATGATATCTGAGATTTATTAACTTAGCTGGAGCACCAAAGTGAGGCTGAATTGTAGAAACAAAACTAAATATTTGTTGCTCTCCCGAAGAACAGGTTCTGTGTTAAATGCTGCACTACAATATTATTTTAGAACATGTGATACTGATGCCATGTGGTGTGTTTTACTGCTGTGGAGAATTATCCTTTCTCCGTGGTAAGTTCTTGATGTACAAGGTTGAAGAAGAGTCAATGAGTTGGATTCATGAATTCCAGTTATTAACACCAAAATGCAGCTGGTCCATTTCTCTTGCGACCTTTAGGATCAAGCAGGACAAAATGGCATCAAGCAAGATGTTGGTAATTTCCTTTGTTAGCCTCTCTGTAAGCTACGCCCTAAAGAGGGCGTTCCCTAGTCTGTCATATCCTTTAACCTTAGCTTTGAGGGAGTTTCCTAACATGTTATTTTCCTTTAGCTTTAGCTTTGCAACGAGCTAAAAGAGATACAGAAAACACAGAATTATTTATTCTCAACACTGGCCTTTAAAATTGCTGCCCATGTACTATCACTATAGAAACACATTTACTTGTTTATGCACAAGATCCTATCAACAAAAAATAATTTTTATAACGTTGTTTAAGTTCAAAAGGGGTACAAAAACATCTTAATCTGAATATTCCATCATATGTCAAGTTCTGACTTTCTTCTGTGTGAATGGTAGCTAAATAACAAATAAGGCAGCAAGTGTCTTTTCTGAAAGGACACATAAAAAATTATGGTAAAGCCACTGATTTCTCTGAACCTGATCTTGTAGTTTTGTGACCTAGTATTATTATTTGTTTAATTTTCCAATCAGGTTGGCATTTTCGCTGCAAATTTCTTCTTAGTAAACCGAGTTTTACTTCAAATCAAATAAACACCATAACTGATGCCTTGTCCTAATTTACTTTACTGACACAGATTTGTTTCCCCTGATTGAAAATAAACCTGAGGTGAGCTAATGTAAAGTCAGTTTCCAGCTGAGATTACATGACTATTCATTGCAGTCATTGATGTCTTTTCTATGTAGTCCCATAAACTTCCTTGTAGCCACATAACACCAACAACTTGGAGTAAAATGAATGGAGAGGTGGCAGAAATTATGCCACAATGGTACTCTCCTGGAATGACACACAGGTTTATATATGAAGGAAGGGACAGCAAATGATCTGTTTTTACTGCTATGCAGGTGAGGTGATAAATCTCCCACCACAGTGGACATTTTAAGAGCAGCTTAGCCTGGTTTTACAGAGCATCCACATCTTGGTTCTCTAAGAAATAACAAGCAGATGCTACTGTGTTGGAAAGTTACTTTTGTTCTTCAATCTATAGTGCAAGGTCAGATGCGATAGATTTATCAAATCCAGTACTTCACCAAATAACATTTTCCCCACATTTTCTTCTGACATAAATATAAAAAAACATACAATTAAGGCCTTCCTACACAGTTTCACAATGCCAGAAAATGAGACTCTTGCCAGTAGCAGAATTGATTTGCATGATGAAGCGCCGGCTTCAGTTTCACCTGCAGAAATCCACCTTTCATGGAAAAAAATGAATGTAAGGCAAAGGAGGAAAAAAGAAAGTTTAGGCTTACACACATAACTGTGTTGAAAACCATTAACAGTTTAAGAGATTGAAGTTATTTGCTCTGTTTGTGAGCTGACAGAAACAATATTCAGTTTAAAGCCTAACATTCAGATTTCTCTCCAACATCAACGTCAAGCTCACACCTGTCCGTGATATCCGTGATTCTCTGTTACAAATTAAACCAAAGTTGTTTCTATAAATAGAATAAAAATGGAAACTGGAGGAACCGTTCAAAAAACTGTTGTACCAGAACCTGTGGAGCTCATTACTGAGATTGCTTGCCATGTTTTTCAAACGCTGACATTTTTTACTAACCTTAAGCACTTAATGGTCTGTTACACACCGCAACTCAGCTGGGTGAGATTGTAGAAAGCACAAAAAAAAAAAACATTCAGCGCTGGGGATGAGATTTATCATTTTATGAACCTTAAAATATCTTGAATTTGGATTGATAAAATATAATTTTTGACCGTGGGAAAAAAGTCTCATCATAGGAATATATTTTTTTATTTATTCAGAATCAGTATTTTTTTGTGTCGCTAAGTTGAATACGTTTTGATGTTGCCCTCTGTAGTCTGCAAAATAGAAAAGTACCTTCAAAATTACTCCTACCCCTTGGACCTTTCCACATCTTGTTTCTCTACACTGAAAAAGTCAGTAAATTTTACCAGGATTTTACATGACAAACCAACACAAAGCAGCTCAGATTTGTGAAATGGAAGAAAAATCTTACAAATAGGTTGCTTTTAAAAAAAATAAAAATAAAAATCTGAACAGTGACATGTAAAAGACACTTATGTCAAGTATTTTTATGGACGTATGTGAGCAACAGACTCGTAGTGGTAATTGTGTCATCATTTCAAAGGCATAACTAACAATGAAAGAAGGTTTTCTGATCTGGTCAAACCAAACTGGAACTTTTAGACCCGCATCCAAAATGCAAAACAGACACTGCTCATCGATCTAAACATGCTTTTCATAGTGAAACGAGGTAGAAACAATGCTTTAGGGAGTCAGTGGGGAGATTAATATTGCCAAGAAGGAAATCAGAAGAGGTTTTTAGCAGGTGGCTAAACAGACAGTCAGCTACAAGATTTTATGGGTTTGGAAGATCCATCATCTGTGACGAGTCGCCTTCCATGATCGAACTTCGATTTGAGCTTGCAACAAAAAATGTGCAGAACCTTCAGTCTCTAAATGTGCAAAGATGATAGAGACTTAACACATTATGTGGAGCTGGAACTGCAATGAAAGATGCTTCTACAAAATTTTGTTTCAGACACAAATAAACTCCACTCCATTTTTTATCCGTATACATTTTGAAACCCGTGTATCATTTTGCTTCTATTTCATAAGGATTTATTTAAATTTCAAAAAAAAAAAAAAAAAAGAAAAAGTTTGATGAGTGAAAATGAATAGTACAAGCTGCTGCTGAGATTCTGAGCTCCTCTTATTGTGTCTTTGTTTACCTCACTACCATGTTTGCTTCACATTTCTTCCCAGCCCAGTCACTTATAAGCCTCCTCCGTGACATATTCCTTTCAATCTGCTGGTGCAATAATGGTGGGAGAGTTTTAATAATGGGGAGCTCGGTGATTCCCAGTAAAGGCCAGTTACCCGCAGTTGTTGACGCTGCTGCTTGGACTAAATGTTAAAGCTTCTTGTTGGAGATAAGGCGACGCAGGCTGACAGGGAATATGAAAGTAAAAGAGATTATTGCGCACACATGATGAGGTGTTTGGGGGTGACATCCACACAGTTTGTTTCTGGAGGCATTTATGTTTGCGCCCTCTGTCCACCGCGAATGCCTAAGAAGAGGCTTTTCCACCCTTTCAAAGGATCAACCAAACTATCACACAAGAAATTATTTTTTTTTAAAGGTTGAATCTTCCTCTGGTGAAAAGTCAAGAGTCTAAATTTTGTTTGATAAACATAAACCTGTTTAATAAAACTGTTTTGTTTAATATTTGGCCAGATGAATAATGACTGTATTTATTTTGACTGACAGCTAGCCATTTTAGCTTTTCAACAACTTTATTGAATATTCCTTGTTTAGCTAGGCAGCCACTCTTTCTACTTTCAGATGATGAACTAAAGAGCATTGTGTGAAATGATCAATATTCAATTTAATATGTCCAAAATTTTATTCTCTATCTATTTGCTGTTTTCTCTGGTCTTTGTGTTGCAGTGGCCTTCACAAAAACTCTTAGTGAAATTAAATTTTCCTCCTTTTGTAAATTGTCATTTGTAAAAAAAAAAAACAACAACAAAAAAACCCCTTCAACTTCACAGTAATATTTACTTTGCGTTAGTGTGTCACATAAAATTAAGAACTAAAGTACATTCTATTTTGTTGTTATGTCAAGAAATATTAAAAAGTTCAAAATATATGGATATTTTTGCAAAACAGTCCTATCTCTCTCTCTTTCCATCAAGATTATTTAAATCTTAGGATTAGACTTTAGAATCTATTGAAAAAACATAAATACTATCGCACTGTAAAAGCACAGAACTGACAGAGGGTTTGGAATTTTCGACAATTCCTCCAAATCACCCACACAAGAAAGAAGAAAGCTCAGAAACCAGCAAACCCGACTGGACTGTCGAAACAAATTTACTGATATACATCATCTAAAGACTGACAGCTGAACTTTTAAAAATAGCAGCCTCTCTCTGTGTCAGCAGCATGACCCCACATGCTGATGTTGAGCCAATGGGGTCACTTTGACGTCAGCGACGCTCTCGCTGGCAAGGGATGATCACGGTTTGGCCGGGCTTGGGAGCATGCAGGTTTTAATATGGGTCAGTGGATAACCTTCTGCTGCGAGGATGCACATTCCAGATAAATGCTACGACTTCCTGTGCCAGTTATATGTTAAAAACAGAAAAGCCGGACCTACAAAGCAACCACTTTCCCCAAATAAAGTGCAATTTAAATAACAAGCATCTCTATTCAGCTGTAAATAAAGAGGTCGGGGTTTATCTCAGCTTGAAGTTGATCCGTGAGCCACAGTCAGACATTCGGAAGGGAAGAAAAATTGTGCCTCAGAGGTGCAGAGATAAAACATATATCAAGTTGGTGTGAGAAGGTAGTTTTTCTTGCGCAGCTTCTTAATATGCTGACATTGTTATTGCACTCTCGCACAGCTTATGTATTTATCAGAATGAAAAATCTGAAGGGGCAATTGGTAGAGATAGAGCAAAAGAGAAAACAGGCAAACGCCTGACTCAGAGAGAGAGATAAC
The DNA here is from genome assembly GCA_010277075.1 of Poeciliopsis retropinna. Taxonomy (NCBI): domain Eukaryota; kingdom Metazoa; phylum Chordata; class Actinopteri; order Cyprinodontiformes; family Poeciliidae; genus Poeciliopsis; species Poeciliopsis retropinna. Next base: position 6,054,512 of record VMRM01000013.1, read on the forward strand.
GCACACTGCTGGAGGGAGAGGAGGGTTCAGCATGAGGATGGAGCATCTGCTCCTGCCCACTGGGCCTCCTTGCTAGTGCAGTGAAACACTCACTTACTCACGCACACGCACGCACGCACACAGAACTGAAAAAAAATAAAAAAAAAAAAAAAAAACCAAACTGCTGCTGAATCTAATGAGGCCGAAGCCTGCTGGGCAGCAGGGCGGCTGCTCCGGCTCATCTCTGGCTCTCTGATTCTTGTCCCAAAGCTCCTCACACGTCATCCGCTGTTTCACACCATCCACACCGTTTCAGCCCAGGCAGAGTTTCAAATCAAAACTTTTCCAGCACAAAAGATGTATTTTGCTTCCACTTCAGTGACTTGGCAGTTTTTCCATGTTAGAGAATTAACAGTACACTTATTTACATCTAAATGAATTTCTTTTAGCTTCAGTGCATACATAAGTTCCCAATGCTGGTAAAAGCTTAGCATTCAGAGCAATAAGAATCTAATGAAATGAATGAACTGCAAGCATGAATAAAAGAAGATATTTTATTAAACATGTGTCACAGTTAGCGGGGACACGGGGGTCTGGAGGTAATCCCACTGTTTGGTTGTGGCAGTTTAAAACTCAGTCTTGCAGCCAAACCAAATGGAAAACAATGCAGATCAGTTGTGAACTGCTTAGGTACAAACTTCTGATGAATGAATGTAGAAAAGAAGAAAGTAAAACAACATAAGAAAGTTGTGCAGAAGAGTCAAAAACATGCAGTTACAGCGTTTCACATTTTTTCATGCACTCTGGTATTTTTAAAGAGTTTTATGTTAAAACATGATACATTTGTTAAGTATTTGCACCCCTGTTCTGTACAGAGCGTGTCTCCTGGGGTGAAGGGTGTAAAATTACCCCAAAGGTCAACTAGCTGAATTGATAACATGACATTTTTGCACGACTCCAAGCTCAAGCACATCCTCATCTGTACAGACTGAAGCCTGAGCTTGAGAAAAGTTAAAATTGAATCAATGCTGTGACATTTCAGCGACATTTGTATTGACTCGGTAGCAGCAGCGCACATGTGAAGGAAATATCTTGACTTCAGTGGCAATAGGCATGTTTTCAAAAAACACAGCCCTGCTATTTTGTATCAAACAATCCACTTCAATAGCCAATGCCGCAAAACACAGCTTTTCAGATTTGTTTTCTTCTATCCAAGACTAAAGTCCAGCTTCGTGTCTGCCTCGGCGAGAGGGGTCGAATGTGTGTTAAGGACACGCTGAATGACAAGACTCACTGTGGTGCTCCAGATATAGATTCCCCTTGAAAGCTTCCAAACTCATCAAGCCAGGAAAAGTTTCCACTTTCAAAAACTTTGCGGCATTCTGATTTAGATGATGATGAAGAAACGGTGTGTGCTACAGCATGAGGGTGTAGGGTAGGAATGTCTTAGCTTTTGTATTTTACAAGGATTTATAGTCCATCCTTTTCCTCTGTTACATGACAAGGATGGATCCCTCTTACATGGTCATAATTATTTGACATAATCATAATGCTTTAAAAACAGAAGTGTGAGTTGTGGGAAGTCTGACAAAGGGCTAAATTTGTTTACGTTATACTTTGGATTGATCTCCAGTTTCCTGCCGTTTGCAGTTAGATACCACCTACAACTGGTGTCATCAACCCTTAGAAAGATTTACATTTTATAATGCTTTGGACAACGATTAAAATGGCAGCAAAACTTTGCCAGTTTAGACATTAAAAGTGAAAAAGACTTCACTTTTTTTGCATGAGCAAACTGTTTTTACCCAGTTATGTCATAGTAAACAAGTTATCAGGAATTTTCACATCTGATGAATACAACGGTTGTGTTGAAGAGTCATTGCTCTGATCGGCTGGGCATCTTAGGCTGCACAAAATGATACGTACAAAATAAGTATTTGTAAAAGAAAATCTAACTGAGGAATTGCTTACTGATTTGGCAAATTGTCTTGTGATCAAAGGCTCTTCTACCTGCTAAATCTTTGCCTTTGATTTATTTTGTGTATTTTTCAAATGAACAAGTGTCATCCTCTTAAATGCATGACCAATGAGATCTAACTGGGATAAACAATAAGAAAATAAGGAACTTTGTCTTTTGTGATAACATGTTCAATCCAACTGAGAATTATAAGACATAATACATCTTGGTTTTTCATGCTAACAGACAGGTGTGTTGACTGATGGATGCGGGAGGACTCATTACGGCAATCTGATTTCTTTTTTCAGCTTATTTACAGATGCAATCTGTGGCTAATTAGCATGTGATTTGCTGAAGGAAGTGGGTAATTATGCCATCAGGGGCCTGCCCTTCTTGCAACCTTAGTGCAAGCGAAGGGAAGCTTGAAAGGTGCAGCTCAGCAGCATGATTTGTGTGAAAACTGCTAAATTTTCAATGACTGTTTGTGATGTAATCACATTAACAAGTGCCAGTGAGAATTTGTATGCACAAAAGAGGTTAATTGCATTTTGTCTCTCAGCCTAATCTGCACCTGACGTTCAGATATCGGGACGTCTTTTCACAAGAGACGTAAAAGCAGTCGACATGTGTATTGCTTTGGGACACTATTTCTCTGCAGATCCTATTCTTTTATCTCACGTTATCTAGTCTTAACGGAGTTGTGCCGCACTTTTGAATTGCTGACTTTGTTTCTGCATTGTCTGTTCTTCATTTCTTGGCCGCGACGTGAGGTAGTTGCGTAAACTTAGAGCTGATTCGCAGTGACAGTGGTGGAAGCAGGCAGACGAAGAAAGATTTGAAGCCACAGAAAGACCCACGAGTAACTTGTAGAGACAGGAGAGAGAATTCGAGACCGGACTGCAAACTTTCTCATAATAGGCTGATACCCAGTGCAACCTCTACAATGGATTTTTTCATGGATCATACACATCTATCATAGAGACAGAGGCCTCTCTATATCACAGTAAACAATAAAAACATGGCAGAATATCACAATTAATTCTTCTATTCTACCATTAGAATATTTAATACATCCGGCATTCAAATTACATACACCTTTTACTCATTCTTCTTCCTCAAGAGCTGGAAGAATGTATGTTTACATAAAGAGTCGTCTTTATGTAAACACATTTAGTCAAATAGTTTTGGCAATACAGCATAGATTATAGTTAGACTGCTGGTACAGTGTATATCAGCAAATTATACTTGCTTTCATTTTAAGTTGAATGAATCAGATGGAATAAGACCTGGAAGACTTTTGTTGTGTTACGGTGCTATTTTAATGACCTGACATGGACTGAAGTTAAATTAATGAATCTAAAGGGAACATTAAACTTTCTAGTTGCAGCCTTATATCACATAATCCCTTTTCAGTTTATTTTTCTCCCATCACTTTAACATCTCAAACTGGCAGCTGCTTAATACAAAAGTAGTAGCATAATGGCTGTTATTTTGTTTTATAGGGAGATCAGTGTTAGGTTTTATGGACATAAAACAGAATGAAACATCAAACTATTTCAGGAAAAAATAGTACTACTTCATTTAGTTTAGTGGTGCAATGATCCATCTGCTAAAACCAGTTGGACAAAGGTTTTTGTTTTTTTTTTTTTTTGTTTTTTTTCATGCATCAACACTTTTCACAGAATACAGGATCTGGCCTCAAATGCTCCTTCAAAGACCAATGCAGAAACACTCACTCCACTTGTACCTATTTGATGTCCACTCTACCTGTCATGTCCGTCTGTGGAAACAACCGAGGGAGAACAGAAATCATGCTCGTTTGTATATAAATAAAAGAAAATCTTCGTGAAGCTCGCTGGAGCCAAGCTTTCAGAGCGAGCCTCAGCTGGACTCAGCAACTGAAAGAAGAGGATATGAAATCGCTGCCCGGCTGGAGGGCACGCCATGCGTGCGGCGCCCAAACAGCACCTGATGCAGCGACAAATGTTATGGCGAAGGAAGGTTGCGTGGCTTTGGCTGACGGCTTGTTGCTTTTCATCCATCAGACAGTGGGCTGAAAACACATGAGCGAGGCGGACAGGATTTTTTTAACGAACACCATTCTGTCATTCAACTTATCTCTGTCAGAGATTAAATCAATACAACAAAGACTCAACTGTGATGATGCCGGAAACAAGCTTCAGAACTGACACGGTTATCATCATTTCACTCAAAACTACGAGAACATGGCTTTCCAGCTGAAGCTCGATGTTTTTCAGATGTTTGCATGATTTAAGATCCCGCTTAATTTATGTATTCTTGTTGTCTTTATTAATTACAAAATAAGACAGTTAATGATGCATATATTAGTAATGTTGAAGTACTGCATCGATAGTTTGGCTGTGTGTGACATATTTTACCCTTTTTTCTGTAACAATCAAGCACAATACGATGCTCATGGGCCTGGATCTACAGACTATCACACAACTGGAAGATAAAGTGAGAAACAAAAGGCCACCTTAGGCCGTTTCACTATATTAGTTTAGCTACGGGGCTTGAAATAAAGGATGAGATGACTCCTCTGGGATATTTATGATGACTTTGTCCCTCCTGCTCTTTTGAAGACTCACATTATTCTTTCTTTAAAAATAGCCGAAGCCGTCTGCGAAAAGAAGGCTGCAGACTCGCTGTCTGACAGCAAATATGATTGTTAGAATATGCTGGTAAATAAATACAGGTACTACTAGTGAAGTGGGAAGTTTTGATATGATGATAAAAACACAAGTTTTATGTATTTTTTATTTTTTCAAGAATATGTTCTCTCGGTGCTATGATGGATTATAATTCATCTGCTCACAAGTTGTGAGAATGTGTTAGAATAATATTCATCAATAATATTCATCATTAACTCGGTCCGTCCGTCCGTCCGTCCGTCCATCCATCCATCGGGAGAGAGGTGCGGCACGCCCTGGACAGGTTGCCAGTCCATCGCAGATTCAAGATGAATGTTGGATAATAATAAATCTTGTTTATCATAAGGAGTGTGAAAACCCAAATAAAGAAAGTTAGGCATGAAGAACAAAGCTGTTGCAAAAGTGAAGCTTTCTAAATCAGGTCCAACATCCAGATCCAAAAGTCAAACACAGAAGACTTAAAAGAAAACTGGAGACACATCAGTGTGAATCTAATGGGAGGCGTCATCAATCTGATCTCCATGGACAGGTGAGGCATAAGTGATTGGCCCAAAATGGAAGGACTGAACCTGCAATGTAGGCAGGAAAGCATCAACAAGCATCACCCAAAGCTTAGGTGAGAGTTTAGCCTTAGCTCTTATTACGTTTTTTTTTAAATCAGAGTTACATACTGCAGTTTTCAATGCACTCCTGTTCTTCTTACATAATGAGAACTAAACAGTTCCACTGTAGATCTCGTCTGCGTCAGAAGATTTAACACTTTAATTCAGTTTCAGATGAGTTTCATATATCTTCTTTTCCAGATAGGAAACGTGCACAGTGCTAATGACAGATCTGTTATCTCTGTTGGCCATTAGCTTTAGTGTGAACTAATTAGAAGATGTAATTAACTGCAGTTGTTTTGTGGTCTAGACACCAGAGTGTAAGATATATATACATTGAGCTGATTGTTACACATAATCTGGCTGACCTCCATCCAGGAGGAATTTAGACTTTGCGAGGAAACACGTGTTCCTGATGCCGTTTTCACAGACAGCACAGACATTTTATTTCTTTTCTCACTCTCTTTTTTTTTTGCCTTTATTCTTTCCATAACATGAAGTTACCAAGAACTTAGTAACTTCGTGAATCAACAGTAATGTAAAGCAAAATTAACAAATTGCCCCAGGATCTTACACATGCACGCACTTATTCAAATTAGTGTTGCTCTTTATGACTGCTCAAAGCTCTTTGAGTGCTTTAACTGCAGCTTCTCCTCTGCAGAATAAAAGGATTGCTGTTTCAGTTTAGCTGTGGCAGCAGGAAAAATAGAAACTTACAAAGTTCTTCGACTGTGAGAAAATGTAAGGGTTTAATGTTTTAGTTAGTCTTGAGTTGTTTGTGTGCAACCAAACAATGCAAATTTGTTTGATAAGTCGGCCTTGTGAACATGTCAACCCATTAGTGCTTTTTCAATAAGCGAATTACTGTTTTTGTTTATGCAGAATTTTTAAAGACATAAATAAAAATAATCATTTTTACTTCCACTCTCATTGCACATTATGGCTGTAATGGGATCAGAATATTATTGGTCCTGTTGGCTTGCTCCAAATGCCTCCAGCCATGCACGGCTTATCAACGTATGCATTGTGAAAAGCTCAACAGCTTTTCTACAGAAATGACACCATATCAGACTTCGGTTATATTCTTTGGTGTCATGGATGCAAGCAGGAAGGATGCACATGTGAGGCGTGTTACTCAAATGAAGAACAGAACCACAAGAGGAGACGAACCATCTGGGAAACGGGAGTGATCACAGCACCAACTGAGGAGAAAGAAGGCAGATCAGTAGTGGAGAAGGTGATTGGAGGAGAAAGGAGTGGGCAAATGACGAAGTTGTGAGTAGCTGCTGAATCAAAACACTGAAAACTGGGGGAACTTGGCTGTGGACAAAGAATAAACACAAACAGGAAATCTTGGGATCGGGGGGGGGGAAATACTTTGTTGTTTTAGTCATTTTACAAACAAAGTATTTGTTGAGTGAATAACTCCAGGACATGAATCCACTGAGATACAGAACAAACTAAATTTCAAAGTTCCACTCGAAATAATCATGACATTTATTTATTGAAAATGTTGTGCTCAATCTTGTGTTGATCAGCTGGTTTTCCCAGTAGACCAGCTGAATGTCATGTCTGCTGGCTGGTGGATTACTGTTATCATGCAGCTGCAGTACGGTTATGCTCCGCTGTGGCCCTCGCCGTCGCCTCTTTGCTTTACCAGCTGACAGATTTGGTGTTTGCAGATTTAGCCTCGCAGCTTCTGGGTATGCAGATGGGGAGGATTGACCTCCTGCGACCTTGGACGAGTGCCCTGGCGGAGGACGGTGGCGACCTCGGGATGGGCAAAAATGTGCTGCATTGCAGCAGAGCAGCTCCGGGTGCTGCATGCTTTCACCCATACACACATAAACAAACATGCAAAGATGCAGTGTTAGTTCGTGGAGCAGCACAACATGTTCAGACGTACACAAATCAATACAACCACTCACACTCTTGTCTTCCTGGGCAAATAGGGAGAGGCGTGTCCTGCATCTCCTGCTGCTGTATCACTGGGTGAAATGCATACACTACCTAAATGACTGTGCATGTCGTGTTCTCTTATTTCCGAGCATTTCCCATTCCGCTTCCCTCATTTATGCACAAATAATTGCAGAAAAGTGATACGCAATTTGAAAAACAACTCGGTGAACAACAATAAAAATACAGAAGCTTGTAGAAAATTTGACAAATTCTAAACGTGTGTTAAGGTTCATCTGCGCACCATTCAGGCTGCAACTACACAGCCAGGAACACAGCAGCCAGTTTTCAGTATTACTGTATTACACGTAAGCAAATGACTCGATGCCTGCAGCCACTACAGGCCTCCTGGTCAGCTCAGCAGGGCATCCACAGGGGTCCAACATGTCACAGCAGAGTGGAGATGTGGAACTCAAGCACCAGCATAGCTCAGCACCTCATTAAACAGTTGTTTTTTTTTTTGGTTTTTTTTTTATTGGTCCCAGAGAAAAAAATCCCTACAGTTTTATCACCTTTATATGTCAAACAAACTTCGAGCATGGGGATATTTAGATGGAGTCTGAGGAAAGGGAACAGAGCAGTGAGGCGTTATATTTTTACCTCTTTGGGAAGCAGTTTGAGGGCTATTCTGTGGATCACTGGCAATAAATTCAGTAAAAATATAAAAAAGAGGTCTTCTTTTCTGCTGGGAAAATCGTGGGTTCTACCACTTATGTGGATACGTTGACCTTTAAATTCAACCTAAGCCGTGTTGGACCCAGTCATGGAAGCATGAAGACCCCTTTCAGTCAGATAATGTATCCTGCAACAAAGCCCTCGTCATAATTCAGATATACTGATATAATCTCTATATATACATCATGCAACATTAGACTTTTTGCTATTTTCATTGAAACAGGAAGTTTGTTTCTGATAGGTATGGGTGGGTCTTCTGTAGGACTTGTCCTGCCCCCTTTTTGTGGCCCCTGAACTGAAGCGATAATAGTAACTCAGTTTCTTACGATGACGCGTATTGGCACAGAAACTGTAGGTCATTGATCTCTTGGACAGATTTTATTCCCCATTTCTACTTTAACAGTGAATTAAAAATTAAACTATTACACTTCTAGCTTCACAGTTTTCATCTGCTCGATTGGGGCTCTGCAACCTGCAGCTCCAGAGCTGCAAGCATCTCTTTGGCTCACTTAATGTAATAAACAATGAAATATTGTTTCATTCTTTTGCTCTGTGCCCCCAACACATATTTATATCCTTCCAAAACTGATTATTTTTATTACAGCAATTTATAAGTGCTGGCTAAATTTTTGCACGTTGCTTCGGTTATTTGGTTGATTTATTTTGGGTTATGTGCTCCAAGTACTTGAGGTTGGAAGGCCTCCTAGCCATCACAATTAACTTTAGCTTCTTTCATAGATTTTCTGTCAAATTCAAGTCAGGACTGTGGCTGGGCTAATTTAAAACATTAATATAACTTCTAAAAAACATTGGTAAAATAAAAATTGCATGTAAATCTGTCACAGGTACAAACAATATTGGATGAACTAATACTGTATCTAACAATCTAACCAGGAGACCCCAAATATACCGTCACCATAGTTGGGCACGCTTACTTCAAGTCCAAATGTTAAAAAAACAGCATTGCTGTGATAGAAAAACACAAGCACACGATGCACTTTTAGATAAACACTTCTGTTTATTATTTATTATACCATACGCATTTTCATATTATAGTTCTAATACAAGTAAGTCAAAAATAATAATCATAATATATTTGTATATAGAGATATATAGAAAACTAATCCAATAATCTACTTTTTACTTGGACGTCACTTCCTTGTAAAAAAACAAACAAAAAAAACAATATGGACAACATATCACCTTCCACCCAGCTTCACTATAGGCGCTTTAAGGGAACATAAGATAATACAAAAAAGAAAAATTACACCTGATCATTGCATTTTGTAGAACTAGAACATCTGTCAGCAGCTAGTAATGTTGACCATCTTGGTTTAAGACACAGGAAGAGTTGTTGTTTTTTTTGTTTTTTTGCAAGGTTATCTTTGAGAAAAAAATGTTGTTGTTTTTTTTTTTTACATTTACTTGAAATAGCCAGAGTGGTGATGTTTTTACTAGGAATGATGGCAGCCATGTGATGGTCTGGATTCGGAGACTGAGATTTAGAACATTAGATTATAGCAGTCTCATTACACATGTTGACGATAACAAATCGCCAAAGATTAGGTAGAGGACAGAGAAAGCAGGGGGGGACGGGAAAGAGCAAAGAGTGTGGGAAAAGAATTGACTTAAAGAACAAAGAATTGAAAGTTTTCTGTGCTTCCCCAATCATGATCTACTTTTGTAAACAGAGGATAGCAGCACAAAAAGTGCAATGTCCTCAATCTCCTCTCCAATCCCCATCCAACCTCCCTGTGCTCTCTACAGGAGTTAGCGAAACCGCAGCTGGCACTGAGAGATATCCACTCTGATCCATTTAACCATGGCAGGCCTCATGAGTCTTCCAAATCATCATCATTAGCATTCTCATCAAAAACAGAAAAAAAACCAAACAAAACAACCTTCTCACTCCGCATCCCGTTCAAACTCCTGATATGTAGAAATGAAAACATGGAGGCAGGCTGTTTTAAGGGCTGTGCACATGGAAGAGGTCTGGGACTACAGATGGTCCGGAGCCATGGAGGGCGGCTTCCAGAGGCCCTGAAGTCTGTCAAGCCCAGAGTCACGGGAGGGCTGCCCCACTACCACCCCTCTTTCTTTGGTGAGGCGTGGGTGGTCAAGTTGTCAAGAGGAGGCATCAAAGCTGCACAAGCAAAAAGACAAAGAGGAAAAATGTGTTTTTAACTGAAACCATTTCTGAGATGATCTAATAAACCCAAAAGCAAGCAATAACATGACAGCAGCACTATGGTTTTTTTGACGTTTTTAAAACCATAAACTGTATTTCAGTGTACTGTATTGGTGTTTTATATGATAGGCCAACAACATAAATCAAATAAGTGTGAAAATGAGCATTTTAGTAAGTAAATCTAGCTGCTTTGAGAAAACTTATGGGGTTTGTTATAGAATATTAGTGAAGAATCAGGAACCTTAGGACCAAGGAACACAGCAGACAGGTCAGTGATGAGCTGAGAAAAAGTTTAAAGGTTAGGGGTAGACATATCTACATATGTCCATCCGTCCACCCATCCATCTATCATTTGCCTGGGGTGGAGTCATTGGGGCAGCAGCCTAAGCAGAGAGGCCCAGACTTCTCCCAGCTCCTCTGGGGGAATCCCAAGGCGTTCCCTGCCAGTCAGGAAACATAATCCCTCCAGTGTGTCCTGTGTCTTCCTCTGGGTCTCCTGAACACCTCACCAGGGAGGCGTTCCTATCCAGATGCTCGAGCTAACCTCTACTGGCTCCTCTCAATGTAGAGAAGTAGCAGCTCTACACTGACTCACACCCTGATGACAAAAAACTTTAACCTATCTCTAATGGAGAGCCCAGGAGCTCATTTTATCCACTTGTATCCGCAATCTTGTTCTTTTATGCAAGGATTCTTGGGACCTTGAATAGTCCCATGTTTTGTTGACCTACAATGACCCTGTGACATTGTAGGTCACAGCAAAGTCTGGGATTTTTAGAATCAGGAATGACAAATGTGTACCAATTGTCCGAAGTACCTAAAACAGATTCCAGGACACTTTGCAGATATTTGGTACACAACTTCAGGCCATTGGCAGCCCCTCAATTTGGGACAACTGGTGCCCACTTTCTGACACGTTGCACCTGTGTTTTGGGACATTGGGACATACTTTCGGACATCTGTCACACACTTAAATTGGGACAATTGACCCAATTTGGGACAATTTCATTATGTCTGCCAAATTTAAAATGGATTTCCCCGTTTTAAATTTCCCATTTAAAACGGATCCAAACTGGAAATATGACATATCAAACAGGTGTAGACTTCCACATTTTAGGTGGAAGAATCTGTGACAAGAAGAAAACCATGTTTTGTACTGGTACTAGAACAGTACTAGGTTGGTTGCACTGTTCTGCTTATGTTTCACTTTTCATAGGCAGGTGCAAAATAATAAGAGTAATACCAGAATATTTTTATTTTACTGCAACAAGTCAGATGAGATGGCTAATGGAAGAAAACTGTTAATAAATGGAACTGCTGAAGAATGTGATTTTTAATTTGACTGATGCTCGCAAGACATTATTTACTGGATGATTGTGTATTTGCTAATTAATGCTCAATGGGTGCATTTCAATGAAGTGTTAATTATATATTTATTCCACCCTAATTCACTAGTAGACTGTAATCATTAGTGACGTCTGACTTGTTATGGCACGAGAAGCTATCATGAAACTGAGCTAGTTAATTGTAATTAAGCTATCGTTAATGCTGCTGGAGACAAAAAAGGACAAAAAGGTCATAACTACGGCCTTACTCGCTGGGTAGTTTGCTCATCAAAACCCAACTCAGCTGGCTCAGAGTCCTCTATGTAACCAAATAATACATCACAGTCTTTTTCTTTAGTATCTATGCCACCTGATCCCAGCTTGTTCAACAAAGTTGTGCACTACACATATACTGAAAGTGAACTTAAACATAAAAGCCGAAAGAACCTGCCGAAAGAACCGTACACAAGTGTGTACGTGTATTTGTTGAGGTCAATGCTTCTTTTAGAAATCAATAGATCACATTGAAAGGTCAGCAGGAGAATCAGGCCTCTGCTTGTCCATCCCAGAAAGGTCCATATAGATGATATTCCGGTGCATTGCACTCACCTCTTGAAAGTTCAACAAAATGCAATAATTGGAATCCCAACTACTTGCAGACCTGCATGCACAGACTGTATTGCTTTCAAAAATGTTATAGCAATAGTACTACCATATTGCCCAGAGTATAAGTCACTCGGGTCTACAAGTTGCATCAGCCGAAAAATGCAGCGTGAAGAAAAAAATAATATATATGTCACACATCATAGTCATTTAGAAATTGCCCAACGTGAGGGGGACCTCATCCATAGGACTGATATGATCCGGTGACACGTGTTCAGTTGCTTTTCAACAAACTGATGGAAACTGTCAACTTTGACTTACAAGTCAGCTGGCAGTTTCTGGCGCCCTAATGTCCATGCTCCAAATCAGGGTGGTCAGGAACGGCTCCGCTCCAACAGCAAAGCACGTAGAACACCAGAGGTGCATGCAGGGTCAATCTGAGGTGAGGTGCTTGCATTGAATGAAGTGGCAACACCTGCAAAGTAATTCATTTTCATCTTCTTGGTAACCACCAAGGCATGGAGATGTAAGCCTCAGCAGGTGCTGTAGCAGTTTCGAAGGATAGACTCAGCTATTGTCTATGTTCTACGGTAGGAAAATCTGATAAGGTATCACAGACCACCAGAGAATCTGCAGTATGTTCTTATAGCATCCATCTGTGGAGTTGTTCCTCAAGCTCTGGCCCTCCTGCTTCTAACTTGTAATTAACTTTCCTCAAGGCTGCAGACAGAAATGTTTAATCCTTGGCTCATGTCAAAAAGTATGAATTAACATCTAAGAGAAAACTCAAGTATACATAACTTGCACCTGACTATAAGTTGCAAGACCAGCCAAACTATGAAAAAAAGTAAAAAAGTTCAACTTATAGTCTGGAAAATGCGACATATAGAATGAAAACTAACATTCTCATCTTTGTTGCCTTTTGTGTCCCTGACAGAATGTTTTGTGGCTGCTCGCATCTGTTCAACGCTGCATCAGAGAGATGAGGAGTGACCAGGGCCAGACTTCAGCCTGCAGTGTTAACGCATCCTTCTTACTTGTCTTCCAGCTAGCCACGTACACAAAGTACATCATCTGATGTTTTTGTATGACACAAGGGGGAAGGGAACTGCACTGTGTTGGCATATTGTTATGTTTAAGCATTACCCGATAGAAGCGGCAATGAATTTCCACTTCTCTCTACAGGCAGGTACGCCGTGTTTCTCAGTCATCAAATATTAACAGAGCCACATCAGCCTCACACTGAGGCCTGATTGAAGATGTACAATGACACACAGAGGCAAAATAGGGTCACCTCTAACGCTATCGTCCCAGTAAACTCCCTGATTCCACCTGAGAAGGTATAAGAACTGATGCAGTCGAGAAACACTTAGATTGACTTTGTATTTAATCAGGACCAGACTATATGTTTGTTTATTTCTTGATGATTCCTATGAGAATCATATGGCAAATACTGCCATATGTTATGCCTCTCTCACCAAGAGATTATTTTTCTACTTCATGTAAATCCTGCTAATGTAAACCCCTCCAACCTAGTCTGAATAGATTTCAACACAGGAGTTAAAATCAGAGAGCCACTCTGAATGGTGACGCAGAATAATGGGAGTTAATTACAGGATTATGGACCCTTCTGGTAAAAACTGACAATGCCCTTCACTGGCTTTTCATCTTCTCGCTGAGTCCCTAATTAACACAAAGGCGGTTCATAGAAAAAAAAAAAAAATCATAATAATGTGCAGAGTGGTTTACCTGTCCCATAGCTTGACATTTCTGCAGTTGTTGGTGCAGCAGCCTGCTGATATCAAAGCTGTGGTAGAAAAAAGGAGACACAGAGGAGGAGACAAGTCTTAAATGTGTTCTTCTGACAAGTAAAGAGGGGCTCATTAATTTAGAGCTGATGTCTGTTTGTTTAGACTGCCAAAGCATGGGGAAATGACTCATAAATAAAATACTTTGATTGACAAGGCGTTCTTGCTGTCATTTAAAATGCATGTCAAAAATAGAACTGGGAAAACTGCGGTCTCTCTTTTTAATCCACACAGACACACACAGACAAAAGGCAAACCAAACATAAAGAGAAAGAACCTGAACGACACACGAGGGTACTTTGGAAATCGCCCAAGTCCCCTTTGATCACAGAGAGATGACTTGTGTAAGGGATGTGGTGATTTCCGGTTTTAAGATTAAAGTCCGTATCTTTTGTGATAACTGTTCCTGTGCTTTAAACTCATTTTTCTGACAAGTCATAGACAGTAAGGAGGCTTCTCTATTGCAACGTTTTGAAGAACACTGTGATGGACTGCCAAGCCATCCATGGTGTACCGCCTACCACAACATAGCACAGAGAGATAAGTTGGTATAGGAAAGTGGGATGGATGGACAGATGGACGGACGTGGTCCATATTGTCTGTCTAGATTAAGATTTTGCATTGTACAACAAAAAAGTCCAAAACATCTAAGCCGAGCTATAATCTCATAAAACCTCATAACAAAATGAAACATATTAAGCTAAATCTAATTAGTCTGGCATAAGGTTCTGAAATTTGCTGGCTTTCATTAAAGCTGAAACTGCATTTTACAAAATGCAGAAAGAATCCAAAAGTTATCAGTCAGGAAATGGGAGCAAGCCTCTTTACACTGTTACAGACATGCTGTGGCAGAGCAAAGATAGTTGTCAATAACTCGAGAAAATATTGCCTAACAGTAGTTTGAAAAGCTTGACTTCTCTCCAAAATGTATGAGCAAGACTGACGCTGGCTAGGGAGGCTGCCAAGAGGCCGAAATTAACACTGAAGGAGCTGCAGGAATTTATGGTTCGTATTCACGGTGTTTTACATGTGACAACAGTCTCTGGTGTTCACCATACCTGTTTATAAAGGAGTAAAGTTGGTGGTTAGATTAATTTTCTTTCAAGGATATAATCAATGTTATTTTAAAAGTGCACCCAATTATTCTCTCCAATAAGTTTTAAACATAAGGGAGCACGACGAATGACGGCAAAAGGCACAAGGTTCTCAGAATTATAGACAAATGAACATCTTGAGCTTCATTCATCAAGGTGTTTTTTTGTGATAAAAAGTTCTGCTTTAGAAGAAAAAAAAAAGAAAAAATCTCTGGTAGTTAGCAATAAGTCTTAGAGGTTGGAAAGGCTCCTTGCCATCCCCCTAATCTTTAGTTCCCTCTACAGATTTTCTATCAGTTTCCAGTTGGGACTCAGAGTGGATCCTTCCAAAATGTTAATATACTTCCAGCCAAAAGAAACATGTTGGTATACTAGCATTCTTATTTTTGATATAATAATAATAGTACACCCTTTTGCTCTAAACTGATCTTAGTGACACCAGTCCCACATTTATTTCACCACAAACATAGTCATGTTCACCTAAAATCCATATGAATGTTGCCACTTCTTGTCTGCAGTAAATTTCACACTTGGAATAGCTAAGTGACTGCAGATCACTAAAAAGACAAACCAATTGTGTGAGTCTGAGTAAAACGATGACTGTGTCTTGGCTTAACAGATTCTTAACTCAAACGCAGTCCAAATAATCTTTATGTGGTAGCATAGGAGGCAGTAGCTTCCTGTCAGCATAGGGACCATTACAGCTGTTGCACTGGCAGCATACATTTACCCCAATTCAAACATTATAATCCCACCAGCTACAAGGTGTAAATGTAGCTGAGCTATGGCAATTCCTACCTCTAATCTATATTTACTGCGTGTTTTCTGCTGACTCGCCAACGTCGCTTTTGTGAGCTATTATCTTACAGTGTTCTCCAACGGACTGCAAAGTGACTATTAGTTTTTGTTAAAAAACAAAATAAGCTATATATCGATTCCAGCTGGTTACATGCTGCATAAATGGCAATGCCACTGTTTTTCTCACAAAGTTTTGCTGAGCTGACCTGGACTTTCAGGGACCACTGGATCCGGTTTGTATGAACTTTGTAAAACAAATGTGGTTACATGACAACATGATCTGGATTCCATAGAGGGAGCAAGCACATTATGCAGTTTTTTTTTGTGCGAGAGAAAAAAGAGGCAAGCATCTTTATTTAATAAAAGTACACAACCTCTGCTGAGCTTTGTGGATACTATATAGGTATTTATGTTTTATTATTATGCCTTTCACCCCTCTGCTCTCACCGCTCCATGTAGAAAAGGTTTTAGTGTATTGTATTTCTTGTATTGTCTCTCTTTCCCTGTTAACTTTCTCCACCACCTCTCTTCCTTTCCATTTCTTTTCATCTCTGTGTGCATTGAATTGAATTTTATATATATATACATATAAATATTTATCAAATCTAGCATTGTAGCCATATGTTCCACTTGAGAAAATAAATATGTTAAATTTCTTTCTGATACTCAGACAATAATTCTGGACAGGAGAGAGAAGGAAGGACGGAAGGAATCGCCACAGAGATATGGGAACAAATATTAAACAAAATAAAAGATTTTTGAACAGCAGAAATGTCAGCCTTGTAAATCTATATGCCATTTCTGTTACCTGACTCTAAAGAGCGCAATTACTGCAGCAGCTTTAAGGTGATTCAGTATTGAATCATTTGACATTTAAGTGTTATTGCACAGGGGTGAACTCCTTCGGATGCACGCTGGATCTCGCAAGCGTTGGGTGACCCCGTGGTCATGTCAGAGCAGAAAATAGGCCAATGCCTGCAACGCGGTATGATTCGCTCCAGATAGTCTTTGGAGACATGTCGGCAGGGCCTGTCATCACCTTCTTGTACGGATGTCCAGAGCAGTTTTAGATAGTCTGTGTATTTTTGCCTCACTGCATCAGAGTGTGAGTCAGCAGAGCAGGATCCAATTCTATGCTTTGACATTTAACAATATACATCTGCAGTACACTAAAGCAGAAGGGAACAGTTAGAACATAAAGACCCCAAATGAAGCATTTAGCTGTAGTAACAGAAATGGTTCGTACTGAGGCTCATATGCCAACGATTACCCAAACACTAGGGGGCGCTTATGGGCATATATCTTTAACTTCACATTTAGTCAAATGTACGTTGTGATTTTCAATACACCACCGTACATTGTAGCCCAAATTTATTCATACACCTGAATTTAACAGTAAACTAATCTTTTAATTGCACAGTTTCTTCTGGCTAGGAGTAACTTTCATGTTTTAGAGCCTGAGTCACAACTTGAATCTGATAGAAAATCTGTGGAGAGATCTAACGGACAGAGCGACGACAAGCTCTTCATCATTGTTATTCTCTGACAGATGTTCAGTGAGAAACTTTGTTTCAAACAACATCTGCGACTTCTTCAAGGAGAGTCATAAACTGGATAAACATGCAGGCCCCTTGGATGGCATTGGTTGATTTAGTTATGGGCAGAGTGTTAAAACCAAAATTCGATTTATTAGGATATGAGAGCTGTGTAGAGGAAAGAGGAGATTGGTGCAGGTCAGAGGGAGAAGTCAACAGATAATGTGATTATTCTAGAATAATGTGGGTGCTAAGCTCCTTATATTCCACTTCTGTACAACAGAGCTCTGGAGAAAGGCTCTAAATTTTCCCACAAAGAGATCTGATAGATTGGCTGGGGACAAGCTGCTCCCATACTGAATAAATCACTGATAGGAATCCTTTCACTATCTTTAGTGCTGCAGCAGTTATTATCTCTTTGCAACTTATAATCTCAAAGTTTATGAAGAAAGTTCAATACAATTTTAAAGCTACTACCCAGACCTTTCTTTAATAAATTAATCAAATATACTTTATAGTTGTCCACCAACAGAACATGTGAGGGTCAGCATTACTGATTTTCTTTTTTATAGTACATTTTTTATTTATTTTTTTTCTCAAGATAGAAATCTGTTGTTCCTAAGTGAGTCTTTACAAACAAGATTTCTTTTGAGCAATTCAATTTGGGATTTTCTTGCTTTTCTTTTTCTTTTTTTTTTTATTAACCAGATTTCTTCTCCAAAGGGATTTAGTCGTGCTCTGTGTGGCTGCATTAAAGCATGTGAGCAAAATGGATTTCAGCAAATAATACAAATATTGAATCAACTTATAAAGAGCAACAGCGGCAACTTGAATGGCCACGTTTCAATATTAGAAATCTTCAGCAGTTATTTCAATTATATCTATTCAGGAGGATGTAAAAATAATGCAATATACCTGTTGCTTAAGCTTTGTCATCTACGAAAGTATCCATTGGGGTTGTTCCAAAAGAAACTATTGATTCTCATTTACTACGATTCAGAATCAAAATAGAATGTCAAAAAAAATTGGCTCCCAGCCTCCATTTTGTAACTATGCAGGAGGTAATGAAGTCAATAGATAACCGGTACTGTAATGCATTCATGCTCGGAGAGTCAACTACAACCCAAATGCTTCAGAATCGACACAGAAACCTGACAAAAGCCACTGATCCACCAAAATGTTTACTCAGATTAGTTTGAATCTTCTCTTACATTCCAAATCTATACTTGATAATCCTGCTGGATGGTAGCTTCATACATTTTGTCAACTGAATCCCATGTTTGTCGTTTAAAAAAAGTATTTGAAATGTCAACTGAATCAGTGATCAAGTTGGGATAAATCCATCCATCCATCCATCCATTTTCTTTCACCCTTGTCCCTAATGGGGTCGGGAGTTGCTGGTGCCGATCTCCAGCTGCGTTCCGGGCGAGAGGCGGGGTACACCCTGGACAGGTCGCCAGCCTGTAGTTGGGATAAATGTCTGAATCAAATCTGAACACATGAACCAGCTCACTCATGGCGATCCTCATCCCCCTGTACTCTTTGACGTGCCTCTTTCTCCTTGGCAACATCAAGCTACCATCCTGCCTCTTCTCTCAATTTACAGAATCGATACGAGGTAATTTCACGTGGCCATTCACTAAGATCGTCTAAAAATCAGCTACATAAATTATTCAGGTTCCCTGTGCAGGCAAGCCCATGGAGATGCACAGTAGCTCAGTGACCTACCGGTAAGCTGGCATTCATTCAGACAATCAGAAAGTCAGTTTGTCAGGGTGATGCTGGAAGTCAGTCAAGCTACTTTGTTTAATGTTTTGTAGGTCGCAGCAGTCAGATGTACAGTACCTCCAATCCGGGATGCAAGCAAATAAGCCAGGAGAAGTAAGACTCGTTGTATATCATACATTTCTTTAGGAAAGAAAGAAGAAGAAAGAAGAAAGAAGTGGCAACAATTCTCAACTTAGAAGATATTTCAAGCAAGCGTTTGCAGTTTTCTGTTTTGAAAAGAAACCTGCTACTGAAAAGACAATCAAACTGAAACAACCTCATAAAAAGCATTCAAATTTCATAACTTTGCAGTTCATACTGTGTCCTAAAATTCTGCACCAGGCTACAACACAAAGTATGTACAGATGCAACTCAGCAGTTAAAACCTCTGGCAGGGTAGAAGAGTAAAAAACAAAAACAAAAAAAATCCCGGATCCACATCTGAAACAACATCAAAAGTTAATCACTTCTAAGGGAGCCTGCCACTCTGCTGTTAAAATCTTAATGCAAATTTCCCCATTAATTTTTAAAGAGTCCTTAAGATAAACAACCATGCTATCCCAATGAAAGGCACATCAACTAAAATCACATGCATACCAAAACGGGACCATTCCTACTTTCTCCAGGCTTCACCTTTGGAATTATTGGTTTTGGTAGTTTGTCCAATAATCGCTAAAAAATGCAGAAAGAAAAAAGAAGTCTGCTCTACCCGACTTAAACCATCACATAATCTCCTCGATGAAGAAAACACAAATTGCGTACTTGCTAAACGCTGGTG
The DNA here is from genome assembly GCA_010277075.1 of Poeciliopsis retropinna. Taxonomy (NCBI): domain Eukaryota; kingdom Metazoa; phylum Chordata; class Actinopteri; order Cyprinodontiformes; family Poeciliidae; genus Poeciliopsis; species Poeciliopsis retropinna. The sequence continues at coordinate 6,074,249 of VMRM01000013.1, forward strand.
GTTTAAAACATTCCCATTTCATCAAATCAGAACTGCGGCCCCATTCACACCAGACTAAGAACACACCATAAAACTAAAAATCAGCCAGAATATGGATTGACTCTGCTTGCTCTTAACGTTTTCAAACTGTTTTGATGGTGAACAAAAAAATCTGTGATGAGGTCATGTTTTTAGTGTTTATTATTCTGCTAGTAGCATATCTGGGTCCAGGATGCTCCATGAACAAGCAGCAGTGACAACATATTCATGATATATGGCTTTAATTTATATGTAAGACCTTCTCATTAGACCTGTGGTCAAGGCTACATTCCCACACTGGATTGGCAATGTTTTATTGTATTAGCAATTAATTTATTTAAGAACTTTGGTATCAGATTTACTGTCCGTATCCTGCCCTCCAATTGTTCAGGCAACAAAAAAGACCAACAAGCTGAAACAAAAAAAAATCAGCGCAAACAAACCCAACTTCAAGGAAACCTAACCACTCTCAGCCCTCTGCAAACCAAAGAGTTAGTTTTATGATGTGAGCCTGGTAGATTAGAGATCCCAGCAGAGAAAAAGAGCACACTCCTCCAAATTGCATGTATCCAAAGTGACACATCATGTCCCAATTTAAAGACAGACAAGAATAAAAGAGTAAGACAAGTTAATTGATATGTAATGATTTGGGTAAAGCTCCTTCTCAGGCTTTGGGACTCCAATGACCCACCTGAGACAAACAAAGGTGAACATTTAGATGTTGACCAAAGTCACTCCCAGGAAACATTGACAACTTATCCAGGAGGCGAGAAAAGAGACCAGAACAAGATCTAACATTGTATGTCTGACTTGTCTTAGTTAAGGTCAGAATTTAAGACTCAACAAGAAAGACTGGCCAAAAGTAGCATCCATGGGAGAATGTTAAGGGTGAAAACCACTGCTGATCAAAAATAATACAAAGGTGTGTCTTTCATTTTGCAAAAATAAATAAATAAATCTCAGTGATTCCAACAAATTTTGTCAAAAATACTTTGTGAAAGAGAGACAAAAGTGGACCTTTTTTGGAAGGTGTGCGTTCCATTACATCAGGATTAAAAGGTAGAGGTAATTTTATTTATATAGCACATTTTCAGCAACAATGCAATACAAAGTGCTTTACGGGAATTAAAAGGAAATACAAACAAAATAACAAACTAAAGCAAAGAGCAAAAGAAGAAAAATAATCTAATAATGTTGATCCAAAGTAAATTAACTAGATACTAATATTCAGGGTTGCTAGATAAGTGCAAGTAAGTAAGTCATAAAACTATGACAACATGTAAGAAAAGATTCATTATAGACACGATGGTACTGGTGTGATGGTTTTGTGTTTCTTTCAGGACTTGCCTGGCTTGCATGATGAATTCAACCAATGCTGAAGGAAAATGTGTCATTAGATTGTGAGCACTTGGGTTATGCAGCAGGACAATGATCCTCCGCACATGAGTAACTCCGGTTCTAAATGGCTCTTAAAATAAAGTGAAGCGCTCCAGCAAAACGCTTCAGTTAAACCGAGTTGATTTGGTGCGATGTTAAACTGCCTGTGCAAAGAAGAGTGGGGAGTAATTCCTCCGCATGATGTAAAAGACTTTATCACAAACCGTTGATGGCAGTAGTTCCCACAATGGATGTTACAGCCATTTATTAGCTTTGAGGGGCAATTACTTCTTTATAGAGGTTAGTTTGGACAGATTTTTTTCCCCCTTGGTAAATTAAATCCTAATTTTAAAACTCCTTTTACTATTTGCTTCTGTATCATGTTTTGCTTTTTCTCATATTTTGGCCTAATTTATGTCGTCAGTCAGGTTCCATTTAAGTAATTTCTCGATTGGAAAGGTCTGGCAAAAAACAGAAAAGCAAAATAATAATTTGGCTAGCAAAACTGGGATGTAGCCAGTTCGCCAAAAAAAAATGTATTAATAAAAGTTCATTTATGATCTTACAAGGAGCTAACAATGCAGTTAGCTTTTTTCCACCCAAATTGTTGAACTTGTTATCTGAAAACTTCATTTCTATATTTACTGATTGATTAACTGTATCTAAAGTTTGGACTTTTGTCCGAAACATGTATGTGTGCGAACAAAGCAATCACTGATTTTTACGGTACTGTAAATGAGGTGAAAAGGCTACAATGAACATAATGACAATGCGAGGAAGAAACAGTGACCTGAAGTCTCTGTGTCTGCAGTGAGGCTCAGAGAGTGACTGCAGCAGACTGTAGACAAAGGAGAGCACTAAACTCAATGAAACAGAGAGGAATAATTGATACCCTGCAGCTTGATTGAGCCTGCGAGGATTGTGTGTTTGTTTTTGCCCTTGTGATTGCAGGGTCATCAAAGACTGCATTCAGGCAGTCGCATCGAACATGTACAGACAACTCAATTATTTTTTGAGAGATCCTTGGAGAAATTCATATTTACACATAAGCCATAGAGTAAGAATTTTTTTTTTAAATGTCTGAACCAATTATAGATACATGTGATACGTCTTTAAACTCTTCCTTTGATGCCTATGTGTCCTGCGCTGCGGCTTCACATAACAGCAGCTTGTATTTTGCTATGCTTCTCTGAGGGAAAATTAAATATTTAGGTAGACACTTGCAAGATAAACTGCTGTTGTCCTATTTTAACGTGTCACTACCCATCCATCCTCAAGGCTGATGAATAATATAACAGACTGGGCAGAAAACAGTGAAGCATGCATGCGATCACATCTCCGATGTGCGAAGAAGATGAAAGGAAAGATTTCATTGATAAATGCATTGGTAGGCGCTTTAGGTTTAAACATCCCACAATCCATCGCTGTACCGTCTGACACCGGCTTCCAAGTTTAATGTATTCTCCCAGAGGTTGTTAAACTTTGATGTCCACGGTTCTGGAGCTGAAAAGGTTTTTTGTCGATGTTTTTCCCTTCCTTATGAAAAGAAATATATATATTTCAGCTTTGCCATAAATAAAAGCCCCTTTTAGATATAGAAACTCTGCAACACGTTGAATCAGACATGAAAAATGTGCGCGCAGCCAACAGAACAGCGCATTGAATCAGCAGTAGCAGTGAGGAACGCTATCACACAGTGTCAAGTGCTCTTACATTTTCTAACCTAATAGCAAGGTATGCATAGAAACTTATCCTGGTGGCAAAATATCGCTGCTCGTTCTCCGCACATAAAACAAAACAAAACAGGGTTGTTCCGAACTTCATCACTTAGTGCTTGAGACTGCTTGCAATTTCTCAAGTTAAGACCACAGCCTTCAATGTAGCCAACTTATCTTAAGCAACAACCCTAATCTTACAGTGAGAGCTATGATGGAATGTCATGAAGAAAATAAATTTACTGGATATCCCTAGTCAAAGTCCAGATCTAAATTCATCTGGTAATCTATTGCAAGGTTTGACAATTACTGCATAAAGACACTCTATTTCCCATCTAGCAATAATTTTCGCAAAGAAGTCTTGCAGCTGTATTTGCACCACAATAGGTATATTATTGGTACTTTTTGTTTTACAACTATAGGAAAATACAAATGCACAACAAGCTTTTCATATTCATAGTAAAAGACACGCATCATTTTCTTTCTCCTTTACAATGGGATCACCATATAGTGGGTCCCATTGAAGGCTGTGGAAGACTCGTTTTTACTACTACAAATTACTATCACAGAAGAGTAATTAAAAAACACTTCCAGTGTAGACAGTGGCAACATCCTGGATTTTGAGACAACTCCAGAATCCTCCTAATTTGTTTTACCTGCAGCTAGAGCTTCCCTTGTACTACAGGAAAGTGGTAATTAAATGTGTTTCTCTCTCTTTTTTTTTTTTTTTCGTAACAGAAAAGGAAATGAGCCAGCCAGTCTGGAGCAGTAGGGGGTAATGAAATAGATTCCAGTATCTCTGAGAGGAAATCTTTCAGTGCAGAAGCTGAAAGAGACCGAGTAAGAGATAATGATATAAATATAACGCCAATCATCTTGTGTCGGTCGAATCAGACAATCCATCTGCAGTAATGGGGGCTGTTGCACGTATGCCTTGCTGTCATTCTCTTCAGAAAAACCATTACATCAAAAGCACAATAAGGGCAGGAGATAAACCAGGAATTAGATAACTGCATCCCTTTGACATCCGTATTCCTGATGCGTTATCTCACTTTCTCTTCTTTCAGCAGATGGTTGAGCTGCAGAAAGCCATCACAACGACAGGTGCAGCAAAGCATCCTGCCTATTGCTTGACCATTGATAAGACAATCCAGTGATAAGCGCTGCAGATATGTAAGCAAGCACATGCCGTAATTAAAACTTTGAGAAAATAGTCTGAAGCACAGCAATATGCCTGATCCTGTACAGATCCCAGGTTTTCTTCAAGGTTTGATTGATTCCCATTTCGTTTTCCAAGGACTACAGATAAAAGAACATAAAAATGTGCGGCAATTGTATTTTTTGTTTTTTTAATTTTTTTTGAAAGAGGGAGTAGTTTAGAATGAAGTCAGAAATTACGCAATTATTCTGGAGTACTTTTGACATAACCCATTATTATAGGAAGTCGGCATTACTTTACATCCCTGCTTTTTGGTCCACTCTCCCAACTACATATGACAGATTTTCTGAAGGACAAAGTGAATGAGCATCATTTTTATCTCGTTCAACCCAACATTCGTCAAATGTCAGGTTTAAACATTGCTCACTGGATCAATGGCCATCACTCGTCCCTCACTCACAGCCAATCACCTGAAACCCTAAATCTGTCGCCTGACAGCCCAGCACCCGTTACGGCTGTAGAAAATTTGACATAGATGTATGTGGTTCCTGCTGGTGACGTTGGGGCCGACGGAGAATCCCTCAGGCTCAGTCCTACCCGTGTACATGGCAGCCATTCAGCTTCCAGTTAATTACCTGCCTGGCAAACTCATTTCCTTTCAGCTCAGTGGGCTGTTCCCCACTGCTCATAGAGGGACAAAGTCGATTCTCTAATCCACTAGGTTGGCGCACTTAAGGGATGATTGAGGATACTGTAGAAGATCTGCCACACACCTCTGAGGTTTGAAATGGAGCGAAGCTGGAACACAACAGGAGTCTTCTTTTCCAGCTCAGAGAGATTTATCGTGAAGATGTTTAAGAAAATACAAAACTGATGAACCAGTTAATGGTTGAATCACCTTTCTTCATGGCATCACATTTAAAGATTGTAAAACTTTAATTATCTTTGCTAATTATCTTTAGAATAAGTGCAGTGGAAATGTTTGGATATGTTTACAATGGGTATGAATCTCATGAGGCTTTTTCATAATTTTCCAGTATGAAATGATTATATAGCGACAATATTTTTTTCTTCCTTTTTGTAGTTTGAATACAGAAGTTTAAATTTGTTGTGGATTTTGTCTGATCTACACAACGTCAAAATTACACAATGTGAAATGGTGTGTTCACACACTCCCCTAGTGAAATGACCACTTATAAATTGGTAAAAACACATTCTGAAACTATAAGCAAGTGTATGACACAATGCCTGGATATTTGACCACTTTTTAAAATCATAAACAGAATACATGTAAACTCATTGACTTTTGACACAAAAGAAGCAGAAATACATATTATTGTGTCCCCAAAACCCCAATAACTGTCTGATTTGAACATAAATAGTTTCTCCAGGAAGGAATGTGGCAGAGGCGAATATTTCCTGGTCAGCAGTTTTTCACCTTGATGTTGAACTCGGATTACCTTGGACAATGACATACTAGTTTAGCCGCAGCTTCAGTTTATGAAGTACTTCTCCTGGGTTCCTGAACATCCTTACTACATTCCTTCATTTTGAGGTTTAGAGTTCGGTTCAGATAACTGTCCTGTTTCTAAACACAAATCAAAACTATGTTTGGTATAGACAAAGTAGTCAAATGTTAAGGACCCAGACCTCAGACTGTCTGAAAACAGCAGGACTCATGTCAATATGTCAACTAGTATATATGGAATTTACTATTTTAAATATTCAGTCAGAATTGTAGCAGAAGTTTATAGATGACAAGAAAAACTGTGTACTCTTGAGTTTGAGTGCTGGTTGAGTATCATTTCCACTACACCAACTAAACTGGTAAATAATGACCATACAAACCCCAAATTTGTTAACTTTATCTATTTGTAACGGTTATTTTAATCATAAATATACTTAGCCATTGTCATTTGTATTATTTAGTTCATTTCTGAAGGACCTCACGACCAAACATCTGTTTATTTGCGACTCTCAATAAGGACTACTTTGGAAACAACTCCTCCAAGAGCATTTAAGCAGATATTAGCTGGGTTGCATGTATGCATTATATACAAATGGCTTCAGCATAGAAAGAGGTTAAAATGTATCCTTAGAAATGGACTGCTCCTGACGAGTGTATGCGAACGCTGCACTGGCACTGCACATCACTTTTAATTTCACCTGGAAAGGATACGTACAGTTCTCCTATATTTCACACTGCTGCCGCACAATATGTGATCAAAAGATATACAGCAGTGTCTGAGCAATGCACCAAAAATAAAGATTTTTCGGCTGATTGCTCCACACCAGGTGGAGCCAGCTTCCAGAGAAGAAGCTAACAGTGCTTTGATTAAGAATGACAACGATATGCTCCCGGGGTAGACAAACAAAATGCCTAATCATGCACTGCTTAGTTAATGACTGCTCAGTTTGTTTACAGCTGAGGGTGTTTTGTCCCAGCTTTGATTTGAAATTCAAATGCTGATTTAAGATTTTCCTTTTCGAAGTAACAGTAAAGACATCTACTTTGTTTTTCAAACACCTTCGTTTGGTTTCAGGGCTGCACAGTGGAGTAGTCTGTAGTACTGTTGCCTTGCAGGAAGAAGGGTGCAAGTTTGATAGATGGATGGATGTTTGGTTTCAGCCTTAAGTACCAACTTAATATATTATATTTGAGTACATTTGATTTTAAAAGGGAAGTACAACTCATGTTCTGAGGAAATAAAGACTGACAAACAAATATTAAACCAGTTTTGTGATGTAGTGAGGAAGAAAGCTGGTAATAATACTGAGCACCAGCCTAATGCTTAACTAAATCCTTTAACACCAAGCAGCTGTGACAAAGATTTGAGTTTCCCTCATGATGTGCAGGCTGCAAGGCTCCACGATTCGTCAAGGGACGCTCACTATCCACCGCCTTGGCAGACATGTATGAAAGAAGTAGATGGAGCGAAATCAGAAGAAGAGAAGGAGATGTGTTACCGAGAGGAAGACAGAAGAGGCGAGAGACGGACGGGAAGAAAACAACCAGCAATCCACTCAAATACTTCCTCAGCCTCTTTTTCTCCAGCTCATCTTGGCAAACAGCACATCCTCCAGAAAGAGGGCTCTGTAATCAGATTCGCCTCCCTGTCCAACATCTGGTTGCACAGAGTGGCAGCCAATTAGAGTGAGCGCAGAGAGGAAGGCACAGAAGAGAGGAGGAGGAGGAGAAAGTGATAGCCAGGCTTTCTCAGTGACACTGCAGAGGGAGAGCATTATCCGAGGCCGCAGCTTGCTGATGATTTCCTGTTGCGCTGACAAGCCGCAACACTTCTAAACAACAGCCAGAAGAGCTGCTGCAGCGGCTACAATGATGCTGCTATTATAAGAGTCAACAGTTGCAGTGAGACAGTGGGATGGTCTTCACTAATTCAATCAGCTCATCTGAGCTCAAGCAACAATGCTCAAATAGTTTCTGAGTCTATTTTGTCCACACAGAGCTTCAGATACAGAAAACATGTACAAATTGGCAGTCAATGTAACTCCTTCTTTCAACCAATCAATAAAATTTTATGTACATAGCACCTTCCAACGACACCTCGCAACTTGGTCCTTTGAATCTCAGTTCAGCTCCTCTGTGCTATTTAGTCTCCTCCCTCAATTTTCTTGTGTTCTCCTGGCCACCGTTTTACCACATTTCCCCTAATTAGCTTATCTGGTTCTCTTATAACTTTTCTTTCCTGGCTCAGAGTTTAAGCTCCAAATTTTCCATTTTTTCAGGGCTGGATTCGTCCATTATTTTCCCTGGGATCTGTTTTTTGCCACGTTCTGTTTGTTCCGCTGCCGTCTAGTTGCCCCTCCATGCTCCACGTTCAGTTTTTCTGGTTCGAGACTTAAAAGTTTCCTTTTTTCTTCTTAAATCATCAATATACCAATTACTCGAGGCTGTCTGCGCCTAGAGACCCTGACAAACCTTACATTACTGGCTGGTTGGTTGGCTGGATATTAAGTCACAGGATGAGAAATAAAGTCTGGAGAAGGCTTTCGGTTGTAAGAGATCTGAAGCTACATCAAGGTTTTCTCTCCTACGGTTTAATGACAGGCAATGTTCTAGCGCAAAAGATGTAAAAACAGCTCCTTAGTAAATTATTAGGTGGAAACTATCCATTACAATTATACACTTCTAGTAAACTCAGCAGGTGTTTAATATTGCCTAACTTCCTTCATTCTGAGGCTACTGTGTGCTTTTATTGTCATCAGACTTAATACTTTAGCTGACTCTGGCTTTAACGTATCTGACTACTTGTGCATGTAGTATCATTTTAATTTTGAGTTTCTAAACATGTTTGGATGTGAACTGCAGGAACTCTTCATTAAGCACCCCTCTGACTTTTGTATGGCCGTCCTCTGTGCACTCATCCTCGCAGTTATGTTTTTACGTAACCTCTTATACATTCATCCTCAACCAATTATACACAGGAGTTCAGTAAAACGAAACAAAAAAGTGTTTATATGTTTTGAGACTGCAGCAACTCTCTTTCACCCAAAAATCTCTTTCAGGGTTCACAGATCATAGCAGCGTGATGAACAGATTCAACAGAAAGGGTTATGGCTCATTTAGTTATTAGTTAAAAGGATTTTGCAGGAGATTCAATTTTCTATGTGAGCTAATGTTATTAATTAGCAGAGCACACAAACAGTCATTGGAAAACTGTTTGTGAGCTTTTACATTCACACACAGAGCCTCCTTTGAGTCCAATCACCAAGTGGTGATGTGAAAGAGTCTGAGCGGGTTACTGAGTCGGGCTCAGAATCTCATGTTAGCTTTTGCATTTCTTTTCATCACGTACCTCACCTTGCCTTGGAATTAGGGACATAATTTCAATTTTTTTCTTAGGTTTTACACTTGCATCTCACTCATTTTCATTAAATTCAACTAAAGCAAAGCTGTAATGGAATTAACTTAGCAGAGCATTTCTAATTTCTAAAGATGTAAGCTCAATAACTAGAAAAACAAAATGTTTCAAAATCTGCAAAATCACATGCATATGTTGCTGCTGCCTTCATTTCTGCAGACTGAATTTCCAGTTTATAATATGACCTGTCTGTTTGTGTGTGTTTGTGTCTTTTTATTGGTATCACAAGGGCAAAAGTTCTCCCACACACACACACACTGTTATGTCAGCCTTTTCCCATGCGGCCTATTTTCTCCCCTTTGATCAGCTGAGCTGCTTAAGCTAATATGCAGAACTTGTGATTGTTAAACCAGAAAACACGATTAAGGCTCTGCTCTTGAAAAGGGATCCTCGTCAGTGAATAGATCCTATAGGCTTAGCGATCATTCACCCTTCCTGTCTGGGTCGCGAAAATCACAGTGCAGAGAACTTATTATTCTCTTTGGGAGGAGAGTCATTGCATAGGTAGACAGGCGTAGATTTAATATTTAAAAAACTACAGAACCAAAATGTCAAACACAAACAGGTAAGAGGCTTTAAGATCTTCTCTATTTAAAGTCACAGTAGTGCTGTACTGTTCAGGAGCTTTAAGTTCAGAGCAAACACTTTCAACTGTAAATGACATTGCTTTGTGCTGCCAAACACCTCTAAGAGTATGTTTTTCACCATCTGGTTAACTTGACGGTGCATAGTTTGTGACAATTCCAAGCCCAATGGGAGCACCTGAGAACATTAAGAGAAATATTTTAAAGCTAACAATAAATGCAGATGTACGAAAAGTATTTTTATACCTTTACAAATTCATTCTGATTTTGCTATGCCGCCACACTTAAAGCTGCAGGATGTAACTTTCATAGAAAATATGTTCTTTACATATTAGCGAAACCTATCACAGTATAAAATGAAGGGAAGAATCTCTGGGAAAAAACCCAAAAAAACAAACAAACTCTTCTGCCTGTTCCCTGTGGTCCTACTGCTGTCTACAAGGTGTGATTGTTACTTCTGCTGTTTGAACTACTTAGGAACTGCTGGTCCCTTGGGATAATTAATGAATCACATTTTCAAATATAATAGAATGAAAATATTTTCTAATATGCATAGTTCTACTACTGAACACAATTTATAAGCCTTTTGGATAATGGGGCACTGGTAGATTTATAACCAAATCTCTAAAAAAGTTTTTTTTCATTTATTCACATTCGCAATAAAAAAAAATTACATCCATATCTGATGTGCCAAGAATGGAGGTTTTGGATTTTTTCAGTAGTGCTCTATTAATGCCGTACAATATATGTCTTGTCTTTTAAAATAAAAATAAAAGAAGGTGAATGCTTTCTTTAATTTTACAGCTATCCCTTTCTCCACCTCGAGAAATACGTACGATAAGCTTGGCAGAAAAAAACAGCAGCAGATTTTATGAAAAGGCGGCAAGAGGTCAAAGTGTTGTTTTGCTTTATTTCTGCATTTTTTTGTCAGGGATTTAAATGGCCTGAACATGAGAGCTGCTGAATGCCAGCCTAACATGAAACCTTAATTTGTTAAAAAAAAAACAAAAAAAAACACACACATAAAGCCTCTTTGCTCCAGACACACCATGCCCAATTCCTACACATATCCACACGCAAGTACATAAAAAATGAAATAATACAGTCCAAAGGGCTTAGAGGATAATCCAAGCAAGTGGAGTGTACTACATCCTGACAGGCATTTAATTCCCTCTTCTTTCAAAAAAGGACATGACTGGAAGGTTGACTCAATGGATGGCGCTGGTAGAAACGGACAAAATAGTTGCATCTCAGGAGCTCCTCTCCTTCTAAATGTGTTATTTATTATGTCCTTGTTGCAATTTAATCATCAACAGATTAGCTTAAATTGTATTTAACAGGTTAAAAATAAAGTCAAAATCTCTAAGGTTCATTCTGATTGTTTCTTTGGAATCATACGCAGTGACAATTTACGTTAGAGAGCTTGTCAGGTCAGCATAGTCAAGACCCCAGAGGGGACATGCTCACAATCAGGAAAGGCAGCCATTCTGACAGCTAACAAACTGGAATATCACAATACGACTCTGTGACAACACACACAGGCGGCCTAATGAAGTTTTTGTGGGCCTGGTTCGAGGCTATTTGGTGCTTGCATTTCACTCTGAGCTAAGTTCAAAACAGTTATGCATACAGTTGGCAAACAGACGTGCCCGGAGGCCAGTGAGTGGCCAATGCTCTCACAACGTCCTCCAGTGTAAGGATTTGTGAGGCATTAATGTGTTGTGGCTTTTGCAGACTTCACATGCGTTTCAGTTTACATCAAGACTGAGCTCCCTGAGAGCTAAAATAGAAACAGACTGACGACTTAAATCAAAGTTGGGGTTGTCTTTATAATAATCTGCTGCAATCCATAGAGATTACAAAATGGCAAAGAGCATGTTTGCTACCAGACTGCAATTTATCAGCCTGCAACGCACTGTAGTTCTTAAAATATTGCCTCAACCATTCAACGTTTACATTGCTAAGGGGATTTTTTTTTCCTACAGTCTTCGCTGTACAGAGGAAGAGTGCCATAAAGACTCCAGTCACATTTCAACTTGAATTATTTTTATTGTGGTTTTATGTGACAAACCAACACAAAGTAGACAGAACTGTGGAATGGAAGGAAAATGATATGTGCTTTTCAAAGGTTTGTGCAAAATTTAAATCTCTAGAGAAACTGCTGACATCCACAGCTCAGATTGAATCTGTCATCAGGACAACTACTGGTCAAATCTAGCCTTTCTGGAAGACTGGCAACAAGTCTTTGATACCAGCCATGTTTGGCTGTTTGGTCTACAGCAAACATGAGAAAGAAGGTTCTCTGGCCAGATGAAGCCAAAACTGTACGTTTAGTCCTACATGCAAAATCAAACATAGCAGTGGCAGCAACATGCTATGGTGTGTGTTTTTAGCAAGAAGAGTGAATCTACATAGAAATATCTTGAGGTTGGATGGACAGGAAATCTTGTTAAAACTTGCAAACGACCTGAGACCAGAGTAGGAAAATAATCTATGCAATAGCCAACACAAAATGGCTTTTATGCAGCATATCCAATTTAGAATTAGTGGCAAGACTTGTAAATTCAAGTACTGCCACCTAAGCTGACTTGGCTTGAACTATCCTGAAGATGAAGGGGGGAAAACTCAGTCTTTAGATGTGCAGAGCTGGTCGAGACACACCTAGAATACTGCAGCGAAGCTGGTTCTACACAGCATTGGCCCAGGAGGGCTGAACGCAAATGCAGGCCACACTTTTCAGATTCTTTGTTGTAAAAAATGTTGAAAGTCATGCCTCGTTTTCTTACGCTTTACAGTGATACACTAAGATGTTTTTTAAAAATCACATGTGATTCCACCAGTACGTTCATATTAAATAAATTATAAAACAGGATCAGATGAGACTAGTTTGTCAGATTAAAAGTACCTTTTAAAAATAATAGTCTTTAGGTAGACATTAAGCATGTTGCACTGAGACTAAGTTCCTGTAATAAAAATATTATCCACTGGTTTGATGTACTATTCTAATCTTAAATGCCATGTTTTATTACTTAGTGTGAAATCATCATAGTTACAACTTGAGCACACTAGTCTGCCTGTGATTAATGTATGTCTGTTTCACTTAATGGAAATAGTTACAGAATAAAAGAGCTTCTGAATATAAATCTTATATAAAAATTATGACTATACTCTACAGTATATCTGTTAGTCTGACCATTCTGTGAACACTATTTGTGTTTTGTGTTTCTCTTCCCCTCAAATTGCAGGTTGATATTTCACCTTGAGGAATTTGTCCTTTAGCATCTGAGAACTCTGTGCCACTCAGCACTTTTTTTTTTTTTTTCTTTTTACCTCCTGGACTCTGGAAATCATTATCAGCCACTGTTGGGTATTTAAGCAGAAGCCAAGTCTGTTCTTTGATTTTTCTGCCTCCACTCTGACATCCATATCTCCCACTGATCTACCTAAGATGGACAACAGTAAAGCGAGGCTTTGAGAGATATTGTTTCCTGAGTAGGGCGGACACTCTTGCTTTGAAAAGGCTGCAGTTTTGAACACTGATCATTTTAGCTTAATGTTTTCAACACATAAATGCCATAAAATCTGATAATTTTGCTCTCATTTTTGAGACAGCCTGCTTTTCTCTTGAGACACAAAAGTAAAAATCTGATTTATATTTTATGGCAGTTTGTTACCAGAAAAAAAAAATCACTCATCTCTTAACACCAAATTAATTATTGTTTATAAAACACAAGGAATTTTCTTTTTTTTTTTTTTTAATTCACCCATTGTGCATTTCTTGTTAAATAGTATAAGTCATATGTCAGAAGAGCAGAAGAAATCTTATGTTTTTTGAACAATAACAATATTTGTTGTTAATTAGTTGCTAAGAGATGAACGAGTTTTCTAGTAACCAAGTGTCACGAAGTAAATGTCTGATTTTTACTTTTGAAAAATTTACCAACTGTACATTTCTTGTGTCTAAGCATTTCAAAAGAGTTTATGTGTGATAAACAATAATAGTACTTGTTATTAATTTGGTGTTAAGTGATCGGGGTTTATTTTTTCTTTCCGGTAACGAACTGCCACGAACTATAAATCAGATTTTAACTTCTGTGTTGAATGTCTTTTTTATAATTTATTCTCCACCAATGACAAAACAAAATTCACTTTTCTGAGAAATTCACCAACTGCACAATTCTTGGTGAGCAGTTAGAAGATAAGTATTTCAAAAGAGCAGAAGAAATCTAATCTTTTTTGAACAATAACAATATTTGTTGGTAATCTGTTGCTAAGAGATGAGCATGTTTTCTGGTAACCAAGTACCATGTTGATTTTTACTTTTGCAAAATTTACCTAATGTAAATTTCTTGTGTTTAAGCAGATACGCAGTATTTCAAAAGAGCGTATGTTTTATAAACAATTAATTTGGTGTTAAGAGATGAGCGGTTTTTTTTTCTTTCTTTCTGGTAATGAAATGTTACGAAGTATGAATCTGATTTTTTCTGTTGTGTTGAATGTCTGTTTTATAATACATTCGGCACCAATGACAAAAAAAATAAAAGATTCACTTTCCTAAAAAATTCACCAACTGCACAATTCTTGTTTAGTAGTATTTCAGAAAAGCAGAAGAAATCCTATGTTTGTTTTTCTTTTTTAAACAATAACAATATTTGTTGTTAATCTGTTGCTAAGAGATGTGCACATTTTCTGGTAACCAAGTGCCACGTAGTAAACATCTGATTTTTACTTTTGCAAAATTTACCAACTGTAAATTTCTTGTGTATAAGAAAATAAGCAGCATTTCAAAAGAGCTTATGTTTTATAAACAATAGTTAATTTGGTGTTAAGAGATTAGCGTTTTTTTTTGTTTTGTTTTTGTTTTTTTCTTTTGGTAATGAACTGCCACGAAGTCTGAATCAGATTTTTACCTTTGTGTTGAATGTCTGTTTTATATAAACTTCAGCAGTGAGAGGACTTCCAGTCAAACCTGACAGGCTTAATGGAGATGTGTGATTTCATATTCCACCAGGATGTTAATTTTCCAACAGAACCAGTCCTCTGCCAATACTGCCACTTAATCACAATGGTTTCACTTTGTTTGCTGGACAGCAAATTTGCCAGACCTGAACCCCACTGAGAGTATTGTCAAGAGGAAGATAAGAGACACTAAAGTTGATGAGTTGAAAGCCACTATCAACTTTAACACCTCAGCACAATCACAGGCTCATCACCTCCTACCACACTGCAAAAGGAGCTAATGCAAAAGCAGTATTGAGTGAAGATACTGTACACTGCATAGACATACCTTTTATATTGATGAATAATATTCTGGTAACTGGAGAAACTGAATCTGGGGTTAGCTGTAAGCCATAATCATCAAAAGTGATCAGAAACCAAAACTTTAAAAAGTATCACTCTGAGTGTAATGACTCATAACTTTTACTTTCTTGTCGGGGTGGCCGATATGCATTATAAACTTGCCGGGGCACCAGGCTTTACTTTTGCCCCCACCAGGCTTAGCGTTGCTTATTTAGCAATTTAAGTTTTTTTTTTTTTTTTTTAATGTTTGCATTTTTTTAACACTTTATATTTGGTGTTCAGATATTAATCTTCCAATCTTCCAGTAATTGTCAAGCGCCCCAACCACTGGGCTTAGCACGTTTACTGGGGGAAATCTTGGGACTTGAAGTTTTATCACAACGTTTTGTGGTACTATTGTGATAACAGTAAAAGTGACAATAAGAACTATTTATGTCTTCTTTTTTAGGAAACTGTATGGCTCTGGCTGAATGGCACAGCACCCACAAATGCTGCGCTTGAAAAAAAACACAAAAACAAACATGTATAATATGCTTCTTTGGAGCAGTAGTCACTTCAGGAAGTGTGATTTGTAAAGTAAACTGCACACAGTAACTGCATTGAATCATATTTTTAAATATATTTGTATTTATTGATGGTCTGATTGAAAAAAGCACAAAATAGTTTTAAAAAAAACAACAAACAAACAAACAAAAAAACATTCCAGCAACATGGACAGTTTGGGGGTCTTTAAATGTCAAAATTTGAAATTTATCATGACGATAAATCAAAATTCTTACAATGATAAGAAATGTATCACGATAAACGATTAACAATATGATAAATGCCCATCCCTAATTTTATAATGGAAATGTTCAAATATGTGTATATGATATCCCAATTTGGAGTTATGTACCTGTAGAACACCAACAGAGACAACTGGAGCTGTGGATGCAGACACACACCTACCGTTCATGCCGTTGTAGATGCTCCGGTGGTGCGGTGACAGCTCGTCGCCAGCTGGCCTTCTCTGCCCCTCCCTCACGGGGCTGCCAAACTTTGCGTGGTCCGGGCTCACGCCGTACTGATGCCTGTGAGTTTCAGGGCTGCCGCCGTGGATCATGCAGCCCTTTTCGTGGTGCTCGCCAACCCCCAAATGTGCATGCCGGGGCTCGGGACTCCCGCAACCTGTGGTGCTAATACTGCTCCGCTTGTACTTCTGATAGAGCTCCCCGCTGCCTCCTTGGCCCAGGAAGTGCTGCCTTTGGCCCAGCAGGAGGTCCGAGCTGTGGTGCTTGGGGTGCTGCTCCGGGCTGCGGTGGCCTATGTTCCGCCCGTATTTCTCCGGGCTCAGGCCCCGCATGACCCGACTGTGGTCGGGCACGGATATGGAGCCGCATCGGGGCCGGCAGAGCTGGGGTAGGGTGTACGGATACTCCAGGCTCGTGCTCCGGTGCCGCCCTGCCGGGAGCTCTGGGCTGGACACCTCCCTGTCCGCTCCACCTATCCCGCTGATGCTGCTACACCTGGGTTTGTGCAATAGCTCAGGGCTGCCTTTCTCCCCGCTGCTCCCAACACTGCCCACACCTGCAGAGAGGTGAGTCTGCCTGTGGTGAGGGTTGTCCGAGCTGTCGGCGCTGCCTGCGCTCGAGGTGCTGCTCCCATCTCCCACGTCCCTCATGAGAAGCCCCTGGCCGGGCACCAGCAGCAGGCTGTTCTGGCTGTCTATTGAGTTGCGGCAGCCTCCCATTCCCACGCCCCCTCCGCCCCCGCCTCCCCCTACCACACCACCCCCTCCACCCGAAACTCCCTTCTCGTCATCCAGCAACAGGCACAGCTCCTTCAGCTCCAGATTCTCCCGAATCACCTCCTCCTGTCTGACCTCCAGCTCCTTGAGCTTCTGCAGGTACAGGGTCACTTCC
Organism: Poeciliopsis retropinna; assembly: GCA_010277075.1. Lineage (NCBI taxonomy): Eukaryota > Metazoa > Chordata > Actinopteri > Cyprinodontiformes > Poeciliidae > Poeciliopsis > Poeciliopsis retropinna. The sequence goes on from VMRM01000013.1 coordinate 6,091,187, forward strand.
TTACGCATGATGCTGGCGCTGTACCGGCCGAGACGCTGCCACTCCCTGGACACGCGCTTTCCTTTCTGACGGTCATCATCTAAGAAACAGCACAAGTCCCGCAGCTCACGATTGTCCTCTTGCAGCTTCTGGTTGATGTCCTGGGAAAAAAAGAGAAGAAAAACATGCAGAAAAAAGGAAATATGGGAAACATGACTGCAGTCAGAACATAATTAACATTTTAAATGGCTATCAGTGCATTCATTCTCTTATTTTATTACTATCCAGTCAGATTTTATATAGATTTCTGATTCTCTTTGAGAAATACAACTGAAGAAGAAAATGCATCAGATTCTCTGATAGTTTTGAATACAATAGAATACGAACATCAAAAGTGCAGTATGTTCCCATAACCTCCATCTGATTTTTCAAAGTAAGTGAAGTTTGTTAATACACTTACAAGTCAAAAAATAAATAAATTATGGGAGCATTTAACAATGAAAATCAAGGTTTAAGTTTTCCAGTAATTAATCTGATTAAAAAAAATCAGACAAATTGGATTGCTAGCTGTTTGATTGGTGCATCAGAGATCAGCAGTATATATTGATTATACAGTATTTCCTCCAGCAGCTCAGTCAGTATTTCAGATTTCAAAGTCTGTTTACAGTAAACAGTCAGTAAATCAATCAGTAAATCCTACTCTTGAATGAATCACAGCTTTCCGCTTAAGTTTTATTCAAGACTTTAAAACCTTTCTATGACTATTGTATTTTTTAAGTTACATGAGCTGTAACAAATAATATTATCAAATTAGCTTATGGATCAAGTAAAAGCATTATTCTAAACAAAGTCTGTTTTCTTTAAGATGAGACTTTCTGATTTAGTTTTTTACTGATTCCATTTTTTTTCTTCGATGGCTCATAGTGTATAGAAAAACCTTGTGCTGTAAATTCTTTGATAGTGGTAGTGACTTTGAATCCACAGGAAAATACAAGATCTTTGCTTTTTATTCATTACTATCTATGTTTCAAAGCATTTTTCTCTAACCATTCTCTGATATGTATTTCTCAAGGGGATTTTTACATTAAAAGAAACAGCATGATGCTTGTTGATGCATTTACAGAATAAAATTAGAGGGAAATTTGATGGATTGTGTCAAAAGGCTGTACAAAAAAAATCAATTCTGATCTATGATCAGAGCTAATCAAGACAGAATTATTGATTAATTTAGATCATATTTCATGCATGCTTCTCAGTGGAGTAAAACCTTGAGCAGCCTGATTTCTTGCTAATGATTTGTAAATCATCAGTAAGCAAAGCACATCAATAAGCCGAATGCTTCCGAATAAATCACAAAGTTGCACCAAGTTACTTTTAAATTGTTTTTAAACCTTAATTATTTAAATCCAATATCTCCACTAATTATGAAAACGCTGATATATTTTTAAATTTATGACCTAAAAAACCTTAAAAATTGGCTAACAATAGAAATAATCTGAGCAGATTTTTCCTGACTGACATTTTTTATTATTATTTCAAGCACCATAACATGAAAGGAGGGGGGTGGAGGGACAGCAGCTTCTTTGGTTGAGTTAATTTTGAATCCAGCAGCAAATCCAGAAATTACAGGATTATGCCCATACCCAAAGGATGTGCACCAGAATACACAGCTGTTGGCCGATGCCTTCAGAGAACAAGAAATGGAAGTTCATAGTTTTTATGCATTTAGTGATCTAGAAAAAAAAAAAAGTCAAGTCTGTTTTTAATTTATTAGTGCTTGACCCGCCAATCATCGCTCAAAAACGATCAAGAGAAAACTCGTTCAATTTCAGTTGGTGGGTCTCCTATTTATTACACTAATAAAGCCGCATCCATTACATGATTTGATTTATATTCCCCACTCTTTTAGATATCACCCTGTCACCATGTGCAATCATAATGAAATGAAACCTTAATCCTCTCTGATTTCCCCTTGAATAAACAGTAACTGCATTCGGCGTGAGCTACATAACGCAGAAGGCCAGGTTCAGGAGCAGAAATGACACATGCAGAACATTTTGCATTAAAAGCAACATTAGAACACTCCTTTTTCACCTCCAAAAGACCTCCCTTCCTTTGCCTGTGACAATTTAACTCTCACCTAGATCCTCCCTCTCCCACTTCCTCTCCTCCTGTCACAGCCTCCAGCTCTTTCCAGTGTAATTAGGCCGCTTGGATGGGCAGAGGTGACAAGGTCCCTGGGAGAGGCAAATGATCCCTGTGTGCTGCTGAGGATACCTCAGGCAAGTCTCAACTTTAATTGTAAACACTGTGGACATAGTGCCACATTACCCTTATTAGAAGAGGTAGTGACTAAGATTAGTGTTAGCGAGAAAGGCTTGGTGAATCTCCAGGTTTGTTGCACCTTGTGGAAATTTGCAGTGTTTTTGCAAAGGTATTCGCATCTTCTGGTAACAAGCTGCAATCTCACATTTCAGAGAGTGGTTGTTGTGGTTTATGTAATAGATTAGCAAAAAGTAACCAAATAAAAAAAAAACAAAAAACATATTGTGTAAAAACATTTTCCTCCAAGTAAAAGCTGAAGGGTGTGACATGATCCGCTATTCCGTTTACTGATATCCCAAATAAAATCAGGATACGGGTTAATAAAGATTGAAACACGACTAGAAACCTACCAATATGTAGTCACACACCTAAACTGATGGAGAAGGAAAGTATTCAGAGAAGGAGAAAAGACGCCTGTGGTACCTCTGGAGGAGCTGTAATGATCTACAGCTCGAGTGGAACCATCTGTGCACTCTAAAACTTCGCCTTTGAGGACAATTGCAGTTTGCCACAAGCCATGCTACTTACGCACACAGCAAACATATGTAAGAAGGCCAGTAATCTCGTCAGACGAAACTAAAGTTGCTCTTTTGTTTATAAGCAAAATACTAAGTGTGTCAGAAAACTAATACTTTGAATCCCCCAAACCACACCATCCCCAGCAAGTCAGAGGATGGAGGGAGCTGATTACAGAACATTCCTAGAAGAAACCCTGTTAGAGGCTGCCAAAGTTTTGAGAATGTGGTAGATTTCCAGCAAAACAACCATAAACATCCACCAAAGCTACGATCCAATGGTTTAGATCAAAACCTATTCAAGTCTTAAATCTCCCAGTAAAAGTCCAAATCCATTTAAGTGGCAAGACACGGTTCATCTCATCTGAGCGCCATCTAATCTTATGTCAGGAGATTTGAATTTAATTGCACACCACACTTTTCAGGTCTTTTGAAATTTGACTACACCATGTAATTTCGACCTAAAAATTAGAACTTTTTGTCACATAAAATCCCAGTCAAGCACATTAAGGTCTACCGTTGTGACGTGACAAAATATGTTAAAGTCCAGTTCATGTGAAGACTTTTTCAAATGCACTGTATGTAATTTCAAATGTAAGGAGAGTGAAGGATCTGGGTGCCAAGCCCACAATGTCATTGATTCTGCTCAAAAGCACAACCTATAGGCTGTGAAACCGAATCTGATTGGACTTCTTAAGCCTGCAAGTTTAGCGTGGGCACATCCACAACGCAGGCCCACGGAACGAGACAGCGAACTTCAGCGTTATCTTATCTGACATCATGGTTGCTGATTGCTTGAGAAAGAGCTGAATATTCCTCACGTTATGCGCGCTCTCAGGTGCACCTCAAACCTATGATCTCATCCTTTGCAAATGCGCGGCCCTCAACCCTCCTCTTCCTCCTCCTCCTTTTCCTCACCTTCAGCCCCCTAATCTCGTTCAGGTGCAGCTGGAGGCTGCGGTTGACCTCTCGGATGAGATTCCCGTGGTCTAGAATCACGCTCATCTTGTCGGCCTCAGACCGCCTCAGGCGGCGCACCAGCTCCTCCTTGGTCCACCTGAGCAGCTCCTCGTCCGTCAGACCTGAGATGTCTTCGGCCGGACTTTCACTCTTCGCTATGGACAGCTGGAGCTGGGGCTGGGGCTGGGGCTGGAGCTGGGGCTGGAGCGGCGGAGTTGCCTTCTCCATTGGCACAAGCTCCTCCGTCACCGACAAAAGGGCAGAAAACACTCGAGGGTTCGTCAAGCAGCTCCGCTCGCATCCAAACGACCCTGCAGAGGTTGAGGAAGCGGGTTACCGTTTGGTAATCAGCGGCATAGTCCGGCCTCTGTGCTGCCCTCCACTCTCCCACTCTCTCATAGAGCAACAGCTGACGACGCCGGGCTGAGTTGCAGCACGGCGGAGAGGATGCTGGAGACTCCTTATCGCTGCATCATCTGACTCCGTGCAGCGGATGCACGGCGCGATCCCGGTCCGGAAGGAGATGGAAGTGAAAGAAGGTTTACCTGGATGTGAAAGCGGTCAGAGCCAGAGAGGAGGGATTCATCTGTGCAAAGCAGAGGCAGGGAGAGGAAAAAGCTCTCCCCTCCTCTCCTCCTCTCTGCCTTTCCCTCCTGAAGCTCTCTCTCCCCCCCAGAGGTTTGCGCCTCTGTGAAAACAAGGCTTTCCCACAGCGCCATCTAATGGTGGATTTCATATCAAAAGGCTACAAGGAGCAGTCCTGTTCAAACAGGAACAAAATACCTGTTAGGTGTTATATTAAATTATTTTTAAAAACGAAAATGTCATTAGTTGTCTTAAATTAAAGAGTATACTAATTTATTTATGTTTTTTTGTTTTTTTTTACTTGAGAAGCTATTTTAGAAAACATAAAGATCCAAGGTGGGTGGAGTACCCAAAAACTGCACTCATGTAAGAGTTGTTGTACTACTTCAACATAATTTTATTCAAGTAAAAATAAAGAGTAGCCGTCCAAGAAATTACTCGAGTAAAAGTTAAAAAAAGTATTTTGTTAGAATACTGCCTAACTGATCACAAAAATCAATCATTTAAAGTTTAAAAAATTACATCAGATGGAGAAAAGTACCAAGAAATGTGAAAATGTTGGTACTTTAAAGAATAAAATTTAATTAATCCATATATACCATCATAACAACATAACAAAATCAGGCAAAAGAATCGTTTGTCCAAATAATATCTTCCAAATTTATTGTGAAAATTTGAATAGAACTTTTCCATGTAACCTTTTGATATAAAACCCATTAGTGAGAATAGAGCGTTTTCTTACATACCACATTTGATAGAGATTTGCACAATTGACTTGAAATTGGCCCCAAGGGCAGATGTCCACAATTCATGGAGTTTTCAACCAAGGCTCTCAGAGTTTTGTTGATCTTTTACAGTTTAAGGCATTCCAGGATTGATGTGTGTGGCATTGAGTTGTTGATGTTATTGTAATCGATCCAGGCAGTGCACAGGTTTGTTTGTTTACCTACTGTTCTGTGAACTGACATCTGGTATTTGGTATTTTTTACCAATGCCTTTCTGTGGCTCTGTCATGTATTGATCCATGTGCCTTGTCTTAGCCTCTATATCTTACAGGTTTTTGGCCAATAGTTGGATGGGATTATTCCCTTCTGGGGGTCTTTCATTATCACGGCTATTCGGCCCTTGGTTAGCCATTTGGAGTGGGTACCATTTTGCAGCAGTTTCTTAATTTGTGTCATTAGGGTCTGGAGAGAAGACAGTTTGTTGAGCCAGTGGGCGTGGATCATATCTGGGCTTAGAACTGTCCAGTTCTTCATACCTGAGAGGATATCTGCCATTGTGATGTTCACCTGACTTTGTTCAGGGAGATTAGTGTGGTTTGTATTAGCCACTGTGCATCATTGCTATGTGATGCCTCTTTCTTCCAAATACCTTTCCAGTATGGTTCAGTCTTCAGCCAGGAGGGTGGCTTTGGTTCCCTGACCTCGAGATTGACATATGTGCATCAGACCATAAAAAAAGTTCTCCTTGAAAATGTTTTGCTTGGAAGAAAAAGGTTGTATCTTCCAGTGCTATTCCTCAGTCTAAACATATAGAATACAGCACAACTGTGTAAACATGTACCAAAATCAGTGTTGCTGTGTGCCTCTTGGTGGCACCATTGACCACTTTTAGTCTTATATATTAATTTATATATTTATCAACAAAACACTCAAAAGTCATGTATCATTTTATGTCCACTTCACAGCTTCTGTATGTGTTGGTCCATAGCATAAAGACAATAGATATCATTTAAGTTTTAGGCTAGATCACGATAAAATGTGAAAAGGGGTTGTGGATATTTTGCAAGTCACTGTATCTATTCACCTATTCACCATTCAGAACAGAGCAGTCTCAATCCAGCATCAGCAAATTATTATCAAACTGAGCAAACATTACTCTCTCCCTGAAATCAATGGCTTGACAGAAATTGAGTTTATTTTCGATGAGCATACCTAAAACTGTATTTATGTTTTACAAAAGAAGGAAAGAAGTTCGATCTCTAAAATTTGGTAGAAAAAGTTTTAATGAAAAATGTAGAGGTCAAGGTTTGAAAGCAGATGGACTATCTAAAAAGAAAAATAGAGTTTATGGTCTGTCATAAGACTCTGTCATAAAGACTCAATCGTACATATATAAAAATACACACACGTATATATAGGAACATGAATGCATTTAATGTACACTAAACATTAAAGATTATTGAATATCTATGTCTGTGTCTAAAGGCATTACTGTCTTTAATATTTTGAAAAAACACAATAGTTTTACGGCTATAAAGATACGCAACATCATGCTCTTCAGAAATGTCACGTCACATAATGTGACTTTGCTTTCTGTTTCCTGCTGCCCGCAAAAAGACAAGTACACCTCCAAAAACACAATAGACTCCATTTCCCAGAGTAATTCACTTCCACGTGCTTGGTAAGCTCTGGCTGCGCGACGCTGACGCGACGCTGACGCGACGTCACAGAAAAAGAACCAATAGAAGAACGTCGAATTCGGAGTAACACGTCATTCTAGTAAAGTGCAGAAGCCGGTCGACAGGGAGTGATCCCACCGCGGACGTTTTTCTGTCCACTTCTTCCGTCTGCTCTAATTTGTGTTCAGTATAGCAATCCGTCTCTTCGCTGTCTTGCCCTGAAGTTAACTTGATATAAAAAAGGTAGGAGCTCCGTTTAATTTCGATCGAGAGTAAGTCGTCCATTTTTAGCTTCCATTTAAGTGACAGGAAGTGGGGAAAATGCTACATTCAGTTAGCATATTCAGTTAGCATATTCGACCTGCTGTGTAAGATGTTTGAGCTTTACAGCAGCAAGGACGAGGTTTGAATGTAAAACCGTAATTAAAAATGGACTGCTTGGCTAAAATTTACATTCAGAATATTAGTAGTTTTATTCAATGTTAGTAGACACGTTTTGGCATATCTGACTATGTAACTTGTGTCTTCATTAATAATGATACGTGGCTGCTAGTTTGTGTTATTGATTTGGTGTGTTTAGAATATTTACACCATGTATGAAAAGTTGCACCAGGGACATCTCTGTGTTCCTCTTAGTGAAAATCATGATTAAGAAGCAGAATATTTAATCCATGACTTTAATGTTGCTTTCGGTTTTGATTATTAGTTTGACACACATTTATCTTTACTGACAAATCGAGAATAATTTTAATGTTGAGTTCCTTAATCCGTTGAACGCTAGAGAAAAGTTCCTACAAAAAATTCAAACGGTGTGTTTATGGAGAGTTGGGTAGTTTTAATAAATGCCATATGCCGTGTCACCGAAAAAAATTGGCTTTCTTTGGGTTTTTTTTTCTTTGTATTTGAATGGTTATGTGTGCACTGTGAACTTGTGAACGGGTTGAAATTGCAAAAAGATGTTATCTAAGGCTTTTGACCAGCTGACGTGTAATCTCAAAGTTTCTGATAACACAGTGCCACAATAACTTCGCTATTTAAAGACAAGAATTTATTATTGGTGGTGTTTTGTGTCGATTTCTTTAACAAATTCCAAATAAAACAATCAAATCAATGTTAAGTTTTGCAATCTTACTTTACATATTTTTAAACAATGCGACTTTGATTTATCCTTACAATCCCGTGCTTTTTCTTTTTATTAATAGTCAGGAAATTAAAAGACGAAAGATCCAACAAACATAGACATGCACAAATATGACAGATGAGTTGGGGAATCTGACAAAGTCCTACTTTATTGAAACAAGCCCAATGTAAACCACCTGATCAAATATCAGATGGTGAGAAGGAAATACTATTCCTTCTCACTAATTTTCCCATTAGTCCATGGGGAAATTACTGAAGAACGGGGAATAAACTTATTTCAAAGAAAGAGTAACAACATCCAATTGCAGATGTAGTTTTATTAACATTCTGAATTTAAAAAGTAGGAAATGGATGAATAACAGGAAGGAAAAAAGTTAAAAGTAAAAAGTAAAAAAAACTTTTAGGTAACACAAACAAAAAGTTAATCAATTTTGATGAAAACATGTTAGACATTACTGATGCAAATTAATTTAGTCTGACAAAAATCGTTGGACATTTTGACCGAGGTGCTTCTCCTCTAACCTTGCGGATATGTTTCTATTCAGTCTGTCAAATATGTTGCATTTACTGTGAAAGAAGCTGTCTGTGCGACACATTAGGCTGATGTTGCACATGTCCGACAATGTTGTGACTAAAGTCTGCACTAGTGGCGTACATCTCGACACAGAGGGATTGGGTTACGGATGAGAACTGAATCATTTAGTTCTCATCCGTAAATACACTTCCATGGTGAAGCTTTCCTCAGCAGCTCTTTTTTCTATCACCTGAGTGAATTAACATCATGTTGCATCCAAGGTGAGCAGATTGTGGCACAGAGGTGGAAGTGAAGCAGAACAAACCACCAAATAATAAAATACGGGTGACCATATTTCAGAGCTCTGTGCTGCAGGTTCTGGTGCTGCTAATGGAAAAAACAAACTAGTTCTGATCACAGTTACTCAGTTACGCACCACAATGACCCGCAGAGCAGGTTCATGGACTTTCTATGGTGAAAGTTTTCTGTGGCGGAACAAACAAAAGTAATTAACAACAATAGTTATTAATGTGCGTCAGAGCCACTTTGTTTAATCCTTAAGTGAGTTTTAATGTAGTGGGTCACATCCAAAACATTCAAAGGTATTCATGTTTGTTAAATGGCTGCTTGACAGTGCTGAGCAGGGTTGTTTTCAGGAAGTTTTTAAAGAGGGCTAATTGGAGGCCTTTGGGGATCACCAAAATAAAAACACAGGCAGAAGACACACCTGCAGCACAAAGTGAGTGACAAATATCGGGCCCCCTCCATGAAGGTGGTTCAGTATATTTATCTGAGCAAAACATTTATTACGTTCCGTATAAGAAAAACAATATATTGAAGTTGGTTTGCTTTCTTTATATTCGTCCTCTTTAGAAACTTTGACTTAAGGTTTAGTATCTGCTATGTTTAATGTGGTGTAAAATATGCAAATGTTAGAAGTACAATACTCAATTGAATACAAATCTGAGTCACACAAGTAAATTGTCTTATTGGTTTAAAAAATGTCCTGTGTGTGACACTACAAAGCTCAAGGTTTTATGAACACTAATTTCATGTTATTAGATGTTGTTTATATTATTAGACATTTGAACACTCAGGCAAATGCTAAATGAAAACATGCTTGTATTCTGTTCATTGCTTTTTTTGTTTGTACAGTCACAATATTTTTAGCATATCAAAGACAATATCTTTTGCTCTAATCTGTTTTTAGTCCTTCCTTGTTACGTTTCAAATCTTTCCCTGCAAAGGAAGAATTTGACCTCTAGTAACTCTGAGGGAGGATATCCAGCTGTAACCAAGGGCTTTTTAGAGATGCTTTGCTCAAGGCGTCACTCATATTTCCCTACCGCACACCAACAAAAGCAAAGCGTATACAAATGGTAATCAAAAGTTTGGACACGCCTATTCATTTATGCGAGGATTCCTCTGCTCTCTTCTCTCTCCCCGTCATCAAAACCAGTCAAGCAGGTTCACCAAAGGCGCTTTGTGCGTCACGCTTTCGAAGTTACGTGTCTTATTTTAGCCTCCGACGGGGACGGCTCTCCTGTATTTAAAGCAGACCTTCCCCGGAGTTGGTCACACAGAACCAAGTTTGCAGCAACAGAGTTTTTGACCCACCTGTGATACTTGGAGCACACTAAGGTCTTTTTGCTGGACTGATCAGTTCAGTTTGGCGTAATTCGATATCTTTTTCTGCTGTAGCTCTGAGATGTCGACCTACCAGGAGTTCATTCAACAAAACGAGGATAGAGATGGGGTGCGATTCAGCTGGAACCTCTGGCCCTCCAGTCGTCTGGAGGCCACCAGGTTGGTGGTCCCCGTCTCCTGCCTCTTCACGCCTCTCAAAGAGCGGCCCAACCTGCCGCCCGTCCAGTACGAGCCGGTCATGTGCAGCCGGGCCAACTGCAAAGCTGTCCTCAACCCACTGTGGTAAGTTTCATGCAGATCAGTTTCAAATCAGTGCAGTCTTGTAGTTCATTTATTCCTACTATAGGCATGCTTTATGTATATGTTGTCAGTCCGGCTTCATTCATAGAGCTGTTTGCATGCACAATGAGAATAACACTTTACAAAAGCTGAAAATGTTTGGCACCAAAGAAACTAACAAGAAGAAGTCTATAAGGAAGACAATTTTATCTAATTTTATCTAAATAAGATAAAATTAGTTTTTTTGTGTCATATTTGGTACAAAATGTTGTTAATCACATTAAGCTGGAGGAATTCTGTCTTCTAATTTGGCAAGTTGGTGGTTTGAAATTGTTTAAGTCCAGCAGATCTGGTTATTATCCACTTTATTCATGTGGTGAATTTAAATGGGCGAAAGTACTTTAATTTCCAAATACTCCGCTCATCCTGTGTCATCTGTAAAAATCTCAACTCTCATTTTACCTCAAGACTACAAAAAAAAACAATTTCTTTTTCTCTTGCAGTCAAGTTGACTTCAGAGCCAAAATCTGGGCATGCAACTTCTGTTTCCAGAGGAACCCTGTGAGTACCAAACACGTGCAACATGTTTCAGCCCTGATGCTGTTTAATTGATACGCCGACCTTGTGTCACGACGTGCATGAGCTCCATAGCTTAATGTCGCTTTTCCACATTCCTGTATTAGGCTGGTCAAGCTGACAATTTTTCCCTCTTTGTGTGTTTGTAGTTCCCTCCCTCCTACGCAGGCATATCAGAGGTGAACCAGCCAGCCGAGCTCATGCCACAGTTCTCCACCATTGAGTACATAGTTCAGGTAAATTCTTAATACGTGTATGCACTCTGACCTCGCCCAGTTTTGCAGGCCTGCCGTGCAAAAGAGAGATAATGGTGATACATAAAAGTCACTGGGTTCGGTCTTTCACTCCAGGACATCTTTGTAATGAAACAATGGAACAGGTGGAATGAAAATCTCAGCAGTTTTGTAGCTTGCTGCAACATGATGAATAAAACTGTAGTCATGATTATTAACAGAGGTTTTGTCACATTTACTGTGTTGTGGTATACAATAGAATGCAAGTAGTGTCACTTATTGTTCTGTTTACTTCCTCTTTAGTCAGACTGGTGTTTAACCTTCCTACTTTCTTCCTCCCTCACAGCGCGGACCCTCGGCCCCGCTCATCTTTCTGTATGTCGTGGACACATGCTTGGAAGAAGAGGACCTCCAGGCCCTGAAGGAGTCCCTCCAGATGTCCCTGAGTCTGCTGCCACCAAATGCCCTGGTGGGCCTCATCACTTTTGGCCGCATGGTCCAGGTCCATGAGCTGACATGCGAGGGGATTGCCAAGAGCTATGTCTTTAGGGGCACCAAGGACCTCTCCTCCAAACAGATCCAGGTAGGTTCAGATTACTTTGATGAACATCGGTATCAGTAATTCATTTATTTTTCTCTAAAATAGCAGGCATCCATCCGGACATGATCTCTCAGATCAGTTTGGTAACGTGTGGATTTTATTTCAGGAGATGCTTGGGCTGACGAAGCCAGCAGCAGCGGGACAGCAAGGTCGCCCCGTGGCTCCTCAGGATGCTGCTGCCTCATGCAGGTATGAAGGACAACACCAGTTCTCTGTTATTAATCAATATCAGCTGCCATCTAATGCACCTGCGGCAGCTGGCTGTTTGTTGTTTTGATCTGGTTCTAAGAGCCTTTTCTTTTTCCCTTCCAGGTTCCTGCAGCCAGTTCACCGAGTCGACATGAACCTCACCGACTTGCTGGGAGAACTCCAGAGGGACCCCTGGCCCGTCCCTCAGGGGAAACGCCCGCTGCGCTCAACCGGCATTGCGCTGTCTGTTGCTGTCGGCCTCCTTGAGGTAAAAAAAAAAACAAACCACTATAGTACAATAACGGGTCCACAAATGTCGATACTTTAGACACGGTGCGCAATGAGCCTCTCTGAGAAAGCCACATCACGTCTTCCTGTGCAGCAACAGCATGTTTGCATTGCAGCCGGTTGACCGCTCCCTCTCAGTGTTTTGCCTTTTCCCTCCACCGATATTGTCGTCTCTCTTCTCCTTCTAATAATCTGTGCTGTTATATAACTACTAGTACAAGAGATCTTTCACCCCACTGCACCTTTCCCCACCCAGTGGGAGCTTTTAATCACTTTAGATGCTCCGATCGGACTAGAGAACTAAGCTGTATGTACAAAGCATAGCCACAGAACACTGTGTAAATGTTTTGTGTAACTAAGGACTGAATGTCCTTCTGTATTTGAATCACTGTTTAATTTAGTTTTTATCAAAGTAGGTTCTTGTTGCTATTTTTGTGACTAGATGGTTCTTTTCCAAACGTTTCATAATGCTGTGGACGTCCCCGGACTTTGCACTTTGGATTTGTCTGTTGGTTGTCAAGTTCGGTCTTTGCTAATGTAGCTTCACACCCTAAGATTTCTAAGTTTTTATATGGAGATTTTATTTGGCGTGAATATCTTATTCCTTACAACAAGGCTCTTTCAGTGGAAAGTTTTGAGTTTTTATGTTTTTCTTTTTTTTTTTTTTTTGCTAAATATCAATCTTATAAGTTAAAATAAGAAACAAGGCTGAAAAAAAATTGTTTAATTTTATGTTTGTAAAACCTGAGTGAAATGGAACTCAAGTGAAGCCCAAATGCTTCTTTGTCTTTCTCTCAGGGGGCTTTCCCAAACACAGGGGCTCGTGTAATGCTGTTCATCGGGGGGCCGCCCACCCAGGGACCCGGCATGGTGGTGGGAGACGAACTGAAAACCCCCATCCGCTCCTGGCATGACATCCAGAAAGACAATGCACGGCATCTGAAGAAAGCTACCAAGGTGATATATTTAGGAAATCTCTGATATGTTCAGGAACAGTGAATTCAAAAGATTAAAATGGTTATTTATTTTTTTTGTCCCATCTCTTTGTTTCCACAGTACTATGAAGCTTTGGCCAACCGCTCAGCTGTGAACGGACACAGTATCGACATCTACGCGTGCGCTCTGGACCAGACAGGCCTTCTGGAGATGAAGTGCTTATCTAATCTCACAGGGTACGTCTGAACTGACTGTGTGTTTCATTTGAGGGTACAGGATTAGTTTGGTCAGTCCTTTATTTTTCATTATAGTTCAGTTTCCTTTCTTGATGTGCTGTTAAAATAGCACACATTTCACCCTACTTGATATTAATCACAGACATAGGAAGAGGGAAAGATGAGCATCACAAAAATGACAAAATTAAAGCCGAAAGGATTAAAAAGCAAAAGAAAATCTGCAATAAGTAAAGAACTTTCCATTAATAATTTAGTAAAAAAAAATTATAACAACTTTTTATATATTCCAGGGGTCACATTGTGATGGGGGACTCCTTCAATACGTCCCTGTTTAAGCAAACCTTCCAGAGAGTCTTCAGCAAAGACTACAATGGAGATTTCCGGATGGCGTTCGGAGGAAACCTGGAGGTCAAGGTAAATCAGTTCACTTAAAATCCAACAAGTATTACTCGTATAATTTTATGTTCCAGACGTTGAAACATACCCTGTTGCGGTCTTTGTAGACAACCAGAGAGCTGAAGGTCTGCGGGGCCATCGGGCCGTGTGTTTCACTGCACTCAAAGGGTCCTTCTGTCTCGGAGAATGTGAGTCGCTGCCCCAGATTGAACTGTGGGGGTCAAATTCTTTAGCTTTAGCGTAGGTAATCTGAGGCTCTCCATGTGCTGGAATTCACCACAGCGTGTTTTCTGTTTCACAGGAGATGGGCATTGGGGGCACAAACCAGTGGAAGATGTGCAGTCTCGACCCCTCCACTACTTTGGGTGTTTACTTTGAAGTTGTGAATCAGGTAAAAAAAAAAAAGTCTTTTGTTTGTTTTTTAGCTTTCCAGAATTGGTGTGCATGTCAATCACTTGAAATAAGAGAGCATCTGTGATTCAGGATAATGGCTTTTTTGTTTAAGTTTGCAGACAATGGCTTGTTGTTTTTCTTGCTATGAAACGGCTCGTGCATAAGAGGACTGATTGTGTGCTGTGTTTGTGCAGCACAATGCACCAGTCCCACAGGGTGGTCGAGGGGCAATCCAGTTCGTAACCCAGTACCAGCACTCCAACACGCAGAGGAGGATACGGGTCACCACCATCGCCAGGAAGTAAGACTCTTATTTTGCTGTTCAAGTTTTGTCCTACATCTGGACTTTATTGTCAGTTTGGTATGTTCCTGACAAACCAGTTTCTCTCACTGGAAAAAATGTTAACGAGGAATTCATTAAATAAAGGAATGCAAGCTAGAATGAAGGTCGTTCTCACTCGAGGTGTTAGCATGCTTGCTCTTTAGCTTGTCTGTGAAAACATGTAAACTATGTGTGTCATCACGTCACACCCACACTCACCTGTCCTTTTCTTTTTGTCCTGCATTCTTCCTCTACCACGCATCCTCCCTTTTTTTCTTTCTTCGTGAACTGTTGCAGTTGGGCGGACGCCCAGTCTCAGATTCAGCACATTGAGTCCTCGTTCGACCAAGAAGCGGCCGCCGTTCTCATGGCTCGCCTGGGCGTCTTCAGGGCCGAGTCGGAGGAGGGCCCAGATGTTCTCAGGTGGCTCGACAGACAGCTTATCCGTCTGGTGAGTTGGAAACAAATTCAGGAATCTTTGATTTTCTTTTTGTTTTTGGAATATTGTTTATGTAAAATATCTCAATTCGGTTTTAAATTTAAATCAAAGAAATACATTTAGGTAGGAAAAAACACCTCTAAAAATGTGAATTTTACAGGAGAAGTCTATTTGACTTTAGAGAAGCGAAAGTGATGTTATAAATCATTTAATACAAATCATATGATGCGATTCATAATTAAACGCTTTCTTCTTGTCTTCTTTTCAGTGTCAGAAGTTTGGCCAGTTCAACAAGGACGATCCAACGTCCTTCAGACTGTCTGAGTCCCTGTCCCTCTACCCACAGGTAAACCTGCCACCAAGTGGAAATGTAACACAAAACTTAAAGGGATAGTTCATCATTTTCACAAAAAAGGTTATATACTGATGACTTCCTTGGTGTCGTCATTTAGCCAACAGCTGGTCTGAGAGGTCATTAAATAATCTGTTAACAACTTTTAAACAATTGAACTCACCAAAGCCTCATAGAGGTTTACCCAAGCACCATTTTATGAATCTTTAAACCAACGTCACGTTTGCTTTGGGCGTCTATTTAGACAGAGGGAGGACAAGGTGCACTAGTAACGACCTTTCTGCGTGAAACATGTATTGCAAAGATCGTTGTGGTCAGAGTTACTACATGATATAAAAGATTGAATCATTTTCTTTCCTTTCTTTGACTCTGACTGAAAATGCCTCCAGTTTCCTCGCATTTCTTCGGCAAGATAAAAAACCTTGACCTGTCAAAACAAACATGACAACAGGTTTAAGGTTAATAAAAAGCATTTCCATTAATGGCTACAGAGCTTTGCTTTTGTCTCGTCTCAGATTACCTGATAAACTAATATGTCCAACTAATCAGTACGAATGCTAAATTAAGATACTAAGAACTATTTACTGGACTTCATATAGCACAAAAACAGATTCTTACTTGCAAAAAGCCCAGAGAGTCATCAAAGTCTTAAATTCACTAAAGTAACTTTGGCGTTTAATGCAACTTCCAGGTGTTGACTGAACTATTTAATCTCATAGATTCTTTTTTTTTATATTTTACATATCCTTGCCAGCTAGCTTTTTCACGTCTTAAATGTGAAGCCTGCAGAAACCCTTTTGATTACCCCTTTATGTAGAAAACAATGTAAAAGGCCTTCAATTAATATTTAGGAATTTTAAAAAATTACATTTGTTTATTAAAGGTTGTTTTCCGATTATATTTTATTCACTGACGTTTTTTTCCCTTGTTGCTCTTACAGTTCATGTTCCACCTCCGGAGGTCGCCGTTCCTACAGGTGTTCAACAACAGCCCCGATGAGTCGTCCTACTACAGGCACCATTTTGTCAGGCAGGACCTGACCCAGTCCCTGATTATGATCCAGCCCATCCTCTACTCCTACTCCTTCCATGGGCCACCAGAGGTCAGCCTCACTCCCTTCACACTGTCATCCATTTTATACCGTCTTTCAGCTGGTGTCAAAGTGTCTTCATGACACTCAAAGCTCAGTTTGATGTTGTTTTTCTCAGCCTGTGCTCCTGGACAGCAGCAGCATCTTGCCGGATCGAATCCTGCTGATGGACACCTTCTTCCAGCTGGTTATCTACCACGGAGAGGTGAGACAGGACGCAGCAGAAATCTAGTTTGTCTGCATCAAAATGCTTCATTCTGATTTTTTTTTTTTAAATGTGGATAAATAAATAAAAAAAAGCATATGTGATTCATTTTTTATATATATATCAATCATTCAATTTGATTTCAGACTATTGCTCAGTGGAGAAAGGCAGGCTACCAGGAAATGCCAGAGTATGAGAACTTTAAGCAACTGCTTCAGGCTCCTCTGGATGACGCTCAGGAGATCTTGCAGACGCGCTTCCCCATGCCTCGCTACATCGACACTGAACATGGAGGCTCACAGGCGCGATTCCTGCTGTCCAAAGTCAACCCATCGCAAACGCACAACAACCTCTATGCCTGGGGACAGGTACACACTTTCTCATTCATAGTACTTAAACCGTAGGTTTTCTTTTCTGCCACTTTTCCATAGAGGGCAGATTTGTAGTTGCCCTGTTGACATCTTCTTCATCTAAACTTTGGATCTCTGTACAGGATTTCTTTCCCCATATAAAATACTAATGAAATACATTTAAATCATGGTCACCATTGTGCGGTGCTGTAGTCTGGATTGAGATGATTCCACTGTCCTGCAGAGCTGATGTAGTCACAGATAAAATCTTCAGCAAAACTTCAATGACATAAATCATCCAAAAATCTAAAATGCAGATCTACTACTTCAGAAGTCTCCCACACAGGTCTTGGATCATTTAACCTTTTATTTGAAACTTGCAAGATTAAAATCTACAATCGGTATTAAACTCCTTACTTCCTGCGTCAAGAGGAAGGGGTGAACCCTTCACCTGTTGCTTAAACTGCGGAAACGCACAGTATAGGATTATCAACAGATTGAGGTCTGAGTGTGCCATGCTCTAAACTTATCATCAGATCAGTTATGGTATAAAAACATCTATTTGTAAATAAGCAGTGAGTGTTAATTATGTTTTGTTTTTCTGTATCTGTAGGAGACAGGAGCGCCTATCCTGACTGATGATGTCAGCCTGCAGGTCTTCATGGACCATTTAAAGAAACTGGCTGTTTCCAGCTCGGCATAGACATCTGTCAAGGCACAAAACAACAAAAAGAGGAATATGACCATCAGCTACCAGGATCCATTAACATTTCCTATGTTTCTTTATTATTTTTATTTTTTCAAGAAAGCCAACCCTTTAAAGTCTGCGTGTCTCTATCTTGACTTGTTACTTTTGATAAGAGGAGCAACAGAAAAGGGTAGCTGACAGCGAATTCCTGCAAATATTACATGTCACGTCATTTTCAACTTATTTATGAGGAATGGTTCTTCTCTGAATGGAAATGAGACTCTGTGAAACCTTTTACTAATTCCACATCTGTATTATATCTGTTCTTACCTTTGACATGCAGAGTGATTAGACTAATTTGTTCTCTGTGTATTTGCTGCATCAGACAGGGTTAAAGCTGCTGTTAAAATCATGCCTGTACATGTCTGCATCTGCTTTGTCGATAGCTTGAGATTAAATGTGTAGAATTTTTTTTCAGAAAAATAAATTATAGCAGAATATCCAGTGCTTGCCTAAAAAAATTTGTTTGCCTGATGAGTTAACCCCCGTGGTTTGTTAAAAATCTGTCCTGTCAGATTTGGGAGGCTCTTTGGGGATTATACCTCTGACTGTTTCTAAGGAATTTCCATCCTTGCATAATGAGGATCCATGTTCCCAGTAATGGATGTCAATCCCAGAAGCTCAGCTGACTGCTTCCAATGACGACCATTCATCTGTTTTTGACTGATTGTATAAGATGTTTCTATAGTTTCATCCCGACCCGATGACCATCTGGTGTTTTGCACGCAGTGACTGCCCAAGGCGTCTTTGTAATGAAACTGTAAAGACTGGGAGTCAGCTGACTGAAATCCTCCCAGGATTCTTCATAGGCTTTTACAGTTTTGTTTTTTTTTCCCATCATAGCACTTGGAAGTGCTGATCAGACGTTTGCATTCAACTCGACAACAAAATTTGACCATTTATTGATGAATTCAAAGCATCCTTTTTTTTTTCCAAACTGGACTTAAAATACAACTATTCCAATGAGTTTAGAAAAAATATATATACAATTGCTTTGCTGCTTTTTCTCAAATCTGAGCAAAGTCAGAATTATAAAGAATCAAATGTATACACACAGCGACTAATATTTGGGAAAGTGTGTCATGTTGCCAAAACACCACAGTTTTTAAGGCCACCAACCCTCTTTTTATGCATAGTTAAGTTTTTGATGGGGGTCCATTCAGAATCCTGACGTCAGCCAGCTTTTTCCATTACAAACTCCATTACAACAGGACAGCTTGGGAACACTGTCCTGTTAAAACGGTTACTGTGTAGCTATCTTGCTGTTGAAAGACCTGCTTTATTATGACGTTCACTTTTTCCAATGTACCAACAATAAAACAGGCCATCACCATGCTTTACTGTTGCTGCAGTGTCCTTAGGTTTGAAAGCTTACCTTCAGTCCTTCCAATGTGGTTAAATTTGTTCACTGAAACTGGTGTTCTACCATCCTGCATTTTATATTGGTGACAGTTTCTGGATTGTCCCCTAATATCCTGAACCATTTCCTTTCATCTGTGGTCACAGTTTGGGTCACAGAATGATCCCAAATACGCGTCGACACCAGACACTAAAATGTCTTGCAGGGAAAAGTCATGGTCAGACAAAGATTGAGATATCTGACCAAATTGATTGGTAAAAACTGAAGGCTATGTTCACATCTTTTAATGTCATGACCAAACCAGGTTGATGAAATGTGGGCAAAGTTGTTTTCTTTTTTATTCGAACAATTAGCGAATCTGTCCAGTCGGATTTGGGAGGCAAACCTAAAACAGGAAATATTGAGTCTGATTTGACCTCAGACAGAAGATGGTTTTTTATACTGTGAATATTTGATTGAGTCTCTGACTCCACTTTACAAACATGCATGCAACAGAAAAAGCAAAAAAAAAAACCAAAAACACAAGTGACAGGGGAGCTCTGCTGATGTTTTTCTGCAGCAAATAATAAAATGCCACGCATCTGTCAGGATATGTGTGAGAAACGGCTTTACTCTGTCGGGTATTAGTGGAAATACGAAGGATTGCGTGAGCAAAATAAAGAGATGCATATAGCATGTTGTCACAACAGTAGGTGACATGTCCTCTGTGCAGATTGGGGGCAACAGCTATCCCCAAACAATCATCATCCTCCTCCTGTCCCTCTGCCTCCTACAACCCCGTCATTCATCACCACAGCTGTAAAGACACAAGACCACAATGATAAAACCACTCAGTCAACAGCTACTGTCACTGTAAGCTGATTTTAGAGCAGACAGTATGATTTCGAGGATCAGTGAATAGCAGATTACAAAGACTAATCCTAAGGGGCAACGTGTTAAGAGGAAAATTCTGCTCTTATCAGCTTTGAGTAGAAGTTGCCCCTAAAATACAATGAAGTCTGTGTCTGTCAGGAGCCCAGAGTTTAATGCGCCTCACTTTTGAAGTATCGAGGGGGAAATCAATCGACGCACTGCGACAGCAATTAATCTCCTCTGACATTGATACTCATGCACAAAGCAGAAAACCCAGGAAAAGTTTGTGCAGTTTTCAATTTGCAGCTGAGCTGCTGCAGGGGATTTGAGGCCCCACTGCACATGGATATGATGTGATCTTATGAAGAGGAAATAAATGCATCTTTGTTTAATCTCTGCATTTACATGCTTGGCCTTCCTCATGCATGTCAAAGCTACGGCTTTGCGTGCTTAGAGATTTGGAAATGTTAAACTTGCCATCTTTTTTTCTCTCTCTCTCTCGCTCTTGTCTGTCTCTCTTTCTCTCTTTCTCTCTCTCTCTTGGTTCCAGACTTAGGAAAAGCTGCAAGAAAATGTGTCATCACTTTATCAACTAAAAAAAAAAAAAAGAAATCTAAGGGATCAGTTGAAATCCAACAACCACAGAAATCTATTTTGGGTTCTGGCGCCTGTAACTTATGTAAGATTTCAGTGTGGACTATGTTGCTCTTTTTATATAAATGATCAGATGGTGCTATTAATAGTATGAATCTGTTGCAGTTTCTTATTTGGAGTGCGAGAGGTAAAACTGTTGAAATGCCAGTAACTTTACAACACTATAAGTTTGTCTTCACATTGAACTGAATGCAAAAGAGTGTTTGAAGTGCCACAATACAATAAAAGGTGAGCAAATAAAAATATACATGACTATTTAAATAAAACTGGACGTGAATATATTGAATGAATTAAATACAATCATTCATTTAGTAAAAATAGAAAGTACTAACGTGGAAAATACATATAATATTTTGAATTAACTGCAGGTAAATATAGATGAAAAGTACATATGTAGACAAGGTTGCAATGAGAACCATTGCCTTCCAAACAAAAACAAATCTGTGCAAAAAAGATTTAACGAGTCAAGTTCATACTTTTATGGCCAAATAAACCTTTTCAGACACCGATTCTTCTGGAAGCAATGTTTCTGTGAAGCCTCTCGGTTTTTTTTGCCCCAAACTTTGTGAATGTAAAAATATAACCTAGAAAAGAAATATCAACGTCAATCTTAATCTTAGTTTTTGTAGCTTTAGCTAATAAAACATTTGCACTTTTCCTCCCCTTTTTAGTGCTTTGAAATCATTACTGAATTCCTCTGCTGTGTCTGTGACATGTGTACGAAATGTTACTTTATCTGGTTTATTTTTCTTTTACAGGATCAGTGAGTGCATCTGCGTTTATTACACCACAGTGTGGGAAACGCCTTCAACTGTGTCAACTGGAGAGCTGGGATTAATTTCCTGTTATTGCCAGAAACCCAGGAGACAACCTTTGACCACCCACATGAACGTCATAAGCGGTGTTTATCAGACAGCGGCCAAGTCACTGGTCTTCCAGCGTACTGCTGATATGAGGCATGAGGCTCTTGTCAGCTGGTGGCAGCGATTACTGGGTCACTTAAAGAGACAAACTAGGTCTTGTAGTGGCAGAGTCCATGATTACGTACATCGGTCTGAAATACACCGATTCACAGAGTGCCTTCTAAACTTAGTAGCACCCCTGGTAAAGATCTATTAAACACCATGATATAAGATCGTATTTATTGTTGTGGCCTAATTTCACACTAAAAAGTTTGTAATAGTCACTAGTTCCCCTTTTGTTTATACGTTGTGCATTGACAATGGGAGAGCCTTCTCTATTTGGGAATTTTCATTGACTATCCATAGAAAAGACAACATGGCTTTGTGTAAACGACATGAGATTGTGGTCGATAATGTCCAAAGAAAAATGCCTGTTTAAGTCTAAATGTGAATAAGAGGTGAATTTGAGAGGCTGTCAGCATCTTGGTTTATTCTAGAGTATGGGCATATTTATTTCAAAAGATTTTTCTGGAATTAAAAAAGAAGACAAAAACAGGCAAACCTTAGATTACCAGAAATCGATCTCCATCTACGTACATATTTGGGGGCTTGTTCTTCTTGTATAACATTTCACAACGTTGTGGCACACAGAGTGTGAGATCTTTGGCCAGTTCTCTTACGGTCCTGGTTTCTCTTTCATGCTTACGTCTCGGCAGCTCAGCCCACAGGCTAAAGCGTTCAGCTCCGGAAACTGAGAGAAAGGTTGATTTTTTTTATTTGAGCAGATGTTGGTGACCATTATCCCACTAAAAGACCTAAAGACGACCTATTTAAGTTTACTGGCAGAGATCAGCAAGTTTTTATTTAAAATCCCTATTTTAAATATTTCAAAGAGTTTATTACGTCATCATCACTAATAAGCCTGCCAGGCTCGTTGAAAGAGACCCAGAGCATCACAGGTCCCACACCATACCCAGAGTGAGCCCGAGGCTCTTTCCCGCATATATTCATTCTTTTGTTATGAAGCAGATCTGCATGGAGTGCTAGCTGCAAAGTTTTAAGTAAAACACTTTTTTAAAAAACTATATTACCCTTTAAAATTTTTGTCAGTTTTTATATTTCTGTTTTCCAAGAGGTGAAGATATTTTTGCTGACAATAACAAGATGATTGTCAATTGAGGATTAACAGAGAGGCCCAAGTTATTCATAACCCCGTCAAATTTAGGCTGAAAGTTGTTTTTTACTTTCACAAACATGTTTCCAGACAGAGTCACAACTTAATTGTGAAGGAAGCTAAAGATTAGAGTGACGGCAAGGAGGCCTTAATGGCCTGCAGCGTGTCACTGAAGATAAATAGTCAAAAATACTTGTGGAAACATGCAAGAAGTTGATCTGCAATTGTCTGAAAGGCTTGACTAATGCAATGCCTACTTATTATTGTTTTTCTAAAATTATATTATCATGTTGTATTATTATCCTTTGGAAGATATGTCATTTCCATTCAGAATTAAACATAATGCCTAAATGGAAAAAAATCTCATGGTGTGACTAATTTTAGGCGTCACTGTATTTATTTGATGACATTTATTGCTGGTCTGAAAGGTTTGACTAATGTAATTCCTATTATATTAGTCAATTTATACTCACGGGAGTGCATTGATAAAAATCTTAAATACTGTCAGTATCACTAGCGGCTTGTTCTTCAGTATTTTGCAGCACCTTAGCTGACAGTCCTGACCTGATTTATGAGTTTTCATCGAGGCATTGGAACAAGAATTAGCCTCTGGGGTTAAAGAAGTTGGCATACCGCTGAGGTAACTCGCATGTTCGACCTGTCTGACGACCCAGTTTATATTGGGGTTAAAAATACCAGCTCAAGTGATTTCTGTCTTCACCTTTTGCTGCAGCAGACCTCACACTGAAAATCAGCAGGTCTCCTTCAGGTTAGCCTGCAGGTCAGCTTCTCCAAAAATACCCAGAAGTGAAGCGCAGTTCAAGGAGAAAAAAGTTTAAACGCTTCCTGTGGGGGATTTAAAAATAATTAGTGTGCAAGGATTTTAATAGGTTTAGTTAATGCCACAGAGTCATGAGAGCGGACTGCTTTTGCACACTCTTGAACATTCTGCAATCAGGAATCACTAAAAAGTCAAAGTGTAGCATTTTTAATTTGGTCTTGGTGAGTGTTATATTTTAATTCACAGTGAATACCTGCTTCAGATTCATTTCCCTTAAGCCTTTCTCCTCCCTTATCTTCTCTCTCTGTCCTGGTCTGTCTTTCTCTGGTCAGATTCTAATTTCCCTTCACTCTTGTCAGTTTGGGATTAGGCTGATGTTATCTATAGGCAAACACACATCTGCCCTGGGATTAATTACCACAGACTATTGTGCTTATGATTACATTCACTTTGAAAGAACTGGATGGACGACTCCACCAGTAAGATGTTGCAAGTTTTGACTGCTTTATTTCTTTTCTTTTTATAAAAAAGTAAAGACAAAAATTACAGATCTCCAACATTCATGAGAAAGTATTTTTCCCAGTACATTTTTTTTCTGTTTTTTCTTCTTTTCCTATTTTTCTCTCACATTAAAACTTCATATTATCAACTAAATGTTTATGTAAGACAATGATTAACGAGATTAATAAGGGTGAAGGCAAAAATCTGTTTTCAAGTGATTATTTTATTTGATATGATAACAAATCTATCCAAACCAGTCTGGACATGTTGAATCACGCATTCACGCAAACCAGAAACCTTCATCTTTTGTTAAAAGAGACCAAAGTGGGTGCAATCCTGTTTCATTTTAAACTGGTTCGTGGCTTCAGATCCATTATCAGTTTTATTTCACCGAGCAGCCTGAGTACATCATGTCAAACTTGACAGTACTGGCACCATCATGCTGTGGGAATACTTTTCAAAGAATGACAAGGGAGGCTGGTCTGAATTGATGGGAGATGAATGGCTCTTCACATGGTAACCCTGGAAACAAAACCTGTTCAAGAACAAAAAAAAAAAAAAACTGAGCTTTTGGAGAAGGTTCACCATCCAGCAGGACAATGACATCGACCTTGTCGTTGCAGTGAAATGTTTAGAAACTAAATATATTGACGTGTCAAAGTGGCCAAGTCAAAGCCCAGACCTACCCAGACTATTTTGGGAAAAAGGAATAGGGGAGAAAAATCAGTAGAGCATAAATATAAATGGAGCCCAAAAGACTTGCTGCTATAAGACTTTTGAAAAAGGTGCAAAAACCATTTAACATTTCCGCTTTGTGATCAGAAAAAAACAGTAATTAAGTTGATAAAATGGTAAAAACCATGATGACTTGTTATTACGCATTACATGGACAACTTTCATGTAATAAAATAAAAATGGAAACCATGTCTTGTGAGCTGCATGGAGGTTCGGTTGCATCTATTCTCGCTCTGATAATCGCCTGCATTTGGCAAGCAGTTTGTGGTGGATTGAGGGAGAGGAAGGTCCTAATGACGGCGGCAGCCAGAGGAGAGCACGAGGAGAAAATCCCACACTGATGCAAACGAGCATCAAATCCTCTGACAACGTGACGTCCGAGTTGGCTCGTGGTGAAACGCGGGCGAATTGGGTGGAAATGAATCATTTTGTCTCCTCTCTGAGCTCCTTGCTGGAGATGTAGCCTGTCCGTGGACGGTATTTGGCAACTTTTCGGGTGTCCAATGGGACCGTCTTCTCACCTGGTGCGCTCGCGCGTCTCTCCCGCCTCGCACCCATGAACCTCTGGGTCCTGCGCGCGCCGCTGACGCTGCCGAGCCTCGTGCATCCCTCACGCGGACAATGAAGACGAGGACCCTCCTGTCGGTCAGCCTGAACTTCTTCGCCCTGTTCTTCGCCGTCACCGCCTTCACCACCACTTACTGGTGCGTGGGGACGCAGCGGGTGCCCAAGCCCAAATGCAGCAAGCTGCGGACGCACCAGTGCATCGACTACGGAGTGAACGAAACGGACCCCAACAAGGTGGTGTACAGCTGGGAGACCGGGGACGACAGGTTCCTGTTCCGACAGTTTCACACCGGCATTTGGTACTCATGCGAGGAGAACATCCACGATGAAAGTAAGAGCAGGTCTGTGCGCGTGGGGCTGTGTGGACGTTGATGATGACATGATGAAGAAAACTGAGTTTGATTCTGGGAAGCTGAAAAGTATTTTAGAATGCATTCCTTTGTATTTCCAGTCATGTCATAACTTTACATATTTATTTATTTATTTTATATGGGGTATATTGTTATATGAAGTTCTTGTTAAGTACTTTTCAGAATTTAAAAGCCTGTCTGAAAATCCAATGTTTAATTTAATTTTCAAATTTTGAGCTCTTTTTAAGTTCTATAAAATCCTGTATTTCTTTATTTATTTATTTATTTATTGTTGTTTAGCTCTATTTCAGTTTCACAATTTAAGAATTTTTGCACCATAGTGGTTTTTAAAGCCATCCCATGCTTTCTAAAAATGTAAACCCCTTGAGTTATCCAATTATTATGAGAGTTATCCATTAAATTTTTTCTTGCACTTATTTGATTTTTTTCAGTCTACAAAGGCAATTTATTTTATTAGATATTGAAAAAAGTGTAAAGTAGCAAGAGTTATGTATTAGTCTTCTTTTGTAGTTGTTGACCAAACCAATAATAGTGCTTTTATGATATCCTAGACACTGTAGAAAAATTTAAAAAGTCAAAATTATGGTAAAATACTGTCAGCTGAGGTTGCCAGAAATACACTTCAAAAAAGGGGGAATCCGTCCAAGACAAAATTGTTCATTATATTTTGACCAGTTGCATTTCACTTTAAATTCCTAGCCAAAACAACCGCCAGTATTGTATCACTTTAAACACAGTAAGTTTTTTGGCATGAAGTTGCACATGTAAGTTTTATTCATTTAGTTAGTTAAGCTTACTTTTTATAGAAACGTAAAGCAAACCTATTTGACAGCTAGAGAATA
Organism: Poeciliopsis retropinna; assembly: GCA_010277075.1. Taxonomy (NCBI): domain Eukaryota; kingdom Metazoa; phylum Chordata; class Actinopteri; order Cyprinodontiformes; family Poeciliidae; genus Poeciliopsis; species Poeciliopsis retropinna. Next base: position 6,117,628 of record VMRM01000013.1, read on the forward strand.
ATTCTGAAAGAGCGAGACTTTTTAATGTCTGGCCAGAGTGGAGCTGTTTCATGTCCTTGCAGACATGTTTTCATCTGAGCAGCTCAAGTTAATGAGGATTATGTAACTCGGGGCCTTGATGAGTTTTTCCTCAAAACAGCTGTTGCCGCCCACCTGATTAAACAGTTCCACTTACAACAAATCCAGCAACATGCAAGGCCTGATTGATGACAGAAGGAATCTGCTCAGAAATACGTGCAGAAATCCATGGTGTCAGAGGTCTTTTTTCTATCCTGTTTGTAGAACTGCCACAGGGATGTCACAGTTTTGAACATCTGTGATTGGTTTTATGCTGCCTGTACTTTTCTGGACCAGATTGAGCTGGCACACCATCTGGTGACACTGAATGGGAGGTCAGAAAAGGACCGTCTCTGTCATATGTCTTATCTTCCACGTGGAGTTTATTTCTTCTTGAACTTATGAACTGTGATTTTTTTAAATTTTTTTTTACTTAAGAATTTACCAGGTCACACTCTCAGCTGATCATGTCAACTCAACCCGGACTGAAACCAGGAGTTTAAGGAGCATAAAAGGCTTGACTAAAATCTGCAATGCTTTTGTTTGTGATCTGGAGGTGGTTTTCTTTGAATGTTGTCATTTATCAAATCTCAGTCGTGTCCGCATGTGGAAAATGTTCGTGTAACACACAGTGCCATCATTACAATTTGTTTTTCTTTCTGCCTTGAAGGTGAAAGATGCCGAAGTTTCATCGATTTAGCTCCTGCATCAGAGAAAGGTGACTATCTACTTATGCTATCAAAAGGACTTTCTGTCTTTGCTGGGTTTTTTTGAGGCACTTAAATGCTTCAGATTGTCAAACACAGTTGAATGTCAGACAAAAATAACCTGAGCAAATTCAAAGCGCAGTTGTCAAGTGATGATTTTGATGATTTTTTGTCAAGTGATGAATTAATAACGGACAAACACTATCCAAACCAATCTAACTCTTTGTGTGAGAAAAATAATCTCCTGTAGTAAATTAGCTGTGATCAACTAAAATTTGGGGGTTTAGTTTCATTCAGACTAGATCACTCTCAGACCTGCAGATGTATTAGTCTGTAAGAAGGTTTGAAGACTCCAGTAATAACAATGCTGCTCATTATTGTCACCAAAGGAGGAAAACATGGAACAGTGGTGAAGGAGTGGTTTGCCTACCAGATTAACTCTGTTTTATCCACGACTCTTCCAAGAACACAGAACATTTAAGGCTCTCCAGTCGACACTTGCCTTGGTTAGAGTGGCTAGAGTTCTTGTTTAAACCCCATGAAAGAGACTGGGGGTTGGAAAGACTTAAGCCATCTAACCAAAATAAACACAAAAGTTAAACTCACATTTCCCAGAAAACATTGTGGGGATCCTTCAAGACTTTTTAGAAGATATTCTGTACACTGATATTTACTGGTGACTGTTGAACCTGATGGTGGTAGGGTGATGTATTTTGAATAATTCTCTCATACCAAACAATAACATAACTTAATGTCAGACCATCAACTTTTGGCCTTAGGGTCAAGCTCAAAATCTGCCTTAGGATCTGTGGCTGGATCTTAAACAGATCAAAAGCCCTCCTGACTTTTTCATATGGAGCTTGTTTGTTTTTTGTTTGGATGTTTTTACCAAGATACGAAATGAAATGAGAATCTATAAGCTTTTGTAACTTTTTGTATTTACTCAGGTTTTCTTGGCTCGTGATTTTCTTTTTATCTGAAATATTAAATGAAGAGAGCATTTTGAATGAACTTCTTTGCTTCCCACTGAAACAGTTACACTTTCAACCAACTAACAAGAGTTACTTAAGACTTATATTGTATAATGAGCTTAGACAACGAACACAGAATAAATCCCTATAGTTTCCCCACTAGTTTTCTACCTGGAACAGAGTTAAGTTGGATTCATAATTCCCAGTTAAGTTTGGACTTTCATTGTAACTGTAATGCTACAAGTCTTGAAGGTTATTGTTCAAGACTTGCAAAATAATAAAATTAAATGAAATGTCCTGTAAAAATTGCAGAATTGTTTTTTCTTCTTCTTTTATTCATGGTTTACCTCATAATGCTATGTTGCTAAGTAGCCTTGGCTCAGAGTTAAAACGTGTGTGGCAAAAGTTTCTGGTAAAATAAGAATTTGAAGACATTTTATTTTTTTTCAATAAAAAAATTGAGAATATATGAATATATGAAGATAGAAGAAGACGCTGAACAGTTCAGAAGGTTCATATCAATAAAATCTGAGTCTAAAGCCAATTTTTGATCTCTTAAACTTTAAGTAAAATGGGATCGGAGCTGTCTTAAACCTGCTCAAATTTGAAGGATTATCTCTGTCCAAAATTTAAAAATTGATCATTTTTACCAATATAATAAGGTAATTTTCTACCAAAATGTTGCATACAACATTTTGGTTTGTAAAATACAAAAAGTATTTTACAAACTATACTTGAGCCAAAAATAATCTAATTTTACTTATAAAAACTCAACATAGTCACGTGATACTTTAGAGAGAGGTAAGCATTCTCCCCTATGGACACTACGGGATGCTATTGAGACAACTGAATTGTACTGGGAGGATTTGTGCTATATGTTTAAAAGCCGAGTTATAGTCATGCCTAGAAGATTGTCGATGGATTGTATATATACATATAACAATATATATAAATATATAAAAATTTAATCTATAGTCTTTCTTAAAGATCTGGCATTTATAGGAGGCTCCTGAAAGAAGGCCCCTGATAGTTTGGAGGCCCTGAACATAATCGTAGGGCTTTGGGCAGGCTCTGTTTTAAATAATGGTGAGTTCACAGGATTTTGGGATATTTAACATATTTCCTTTCTCTACTAGATTAATATACTAAGCATTAAAATCATAAGCAATCTGACATTATATTTTGATCTTCATATGTTGTCAATAAGTTGATCATATTTTCCAGATTCTTCATACAGCTGAAAAAAGACTCAACCTCTACAACCTAGAAATTGGTTGAGGTTCAGTGTTAATTTAATCTTTTTTTAGAGTTCTAATCATGAGTATTTTACTGAATTGTACTTGGTAATGACATATTTTTCACAGGAATGCTGTGGCTATCTGTGGTTTCTGAGATGTTGTACATTTTGCTGCTGATGGTGGGCTTCAGCCTCATGTGCATGGAGCTGGTCCACTCCAGCAACGTAATTGATGGGCTCAAGCTCAATGCCTTTGCTGCTGTCTTCACGGTGCTCTCAGGTACTTTCAGCTTGTTTAAGATCAATTACAATGTAAAACTCTACGTTTAAGTATTCAAATGCATTTCTGTAAACAAATCATCCCACGTCTGAGAAGTTCTGTACCTTTTTTGACTGTGACATAAACCAGATGATCTGACAGTGGCTCTACTACATATTTGATCTCAGGTCTTCTTGGCATGGTGGCTCATGTGATGTACACGCAAGTCTTCCAGGTCACCGTCAGCCATGGTCCACCTGACTGGAGGCCCTACAACTGGGATTATGGGTGGTCTTTCTGGTAAGACGCTGCAGATCCACACCAGAAAACATTTTTTTTATTTATAGGTCCTTGCAATCTAAGTTTACAGGAAGTAAATCTGTCCCTTTCTCTAGCATTACTGTTTGCATTTGAGGTCGAGATGTCTTATGGCAGGATTAAGCTTTGGTGTCTGGATCCCCACTTCAGACATGATCGCAATTATGTAACAGGATGATAAATCTTATGCTATGCATTATAGACAATATGTGTTTAATGCAGTTGAAAATAGACATTTACACCATGCTGTATAAAAAGACAGCTTTCCCCCCTCACTTTCTGGCTTTGAACCAGACTGAACTTTTGTTGTTTTATGTCATTTCCAACTTATCATGATCTGTAAGTGCTTGTGTTTTTGTCCTCAAAAACACAAGCCATTCAAAGCAAAACTTTGGATTATTTTGCTTTGTTTATTATTGCCATCATGATTAGTCAAAGGACCACTTTCCAAAGCTTAGTGACTTCCAGTGTAGTGCCATGACAGGACATCACCTCTGTAAAATCCAGCCACAAGCTTTCTGACCACTAAATTGTGTTTTTGCTGCACTTTTTTTGTGATTCCTATAAGTGTAGAGAGAGTATAGTATATTCTGGGTTTCTTTCTAGTAAATTTAACTTCTGACACAGCAGAATAAAAACACCTAATTTTTTACAAAACAAACTCTTCCTGTTTTTTTTATCAGCCTGGCATGGGCATCTTTCACCTGCTGTATGGGCGCATCAGTCACCACCCTCAACTCCTACACAAAGACCGTTATCGAGTTCAGACACAAGCGCAAGACTTTTGAGCAGACCATCCGGGAGGAGAACGCACGTGAGGCGTACGGATACTACCGGGACAACTCTTTGCACTCCATCTCTAAATCTGTGGATGTTTACTCCAGTCAGTCTCTAAAAAGCGGCAGGAGGACTCCTATACCTGCCACCTCATTGGACTTTGTCGACCTTGCAGCATCTCTTGGGGAGGAACAATGCTGATATGTTATTTTTGTGTTCAACTGTGAGGCTTGCAGGTTTGCTCTTCAACACTGCCTTAACTGAAGCAGATAAGGCGGCTTCAAGTCACACTTGGAAATAAACTGGCGAAAAAAATGGACAACTCCTGAGATCCGTGGATGTATATGTATTTTCTTTTTTGTGAAACTGAATATATTGTAACATACAAAGAAATGTTGAGTTCACCCATACCATTGGAGTGAGTGTCTTTCAGTTTCTCACGGCCCTGTACTGGATCAGATTGAAAGACCAGAACAAACAATAGGCCTAAGTGGGTTTTCAATGTGGTGAATAAAGCACACATTTATTGAAACCAGTGCTTATTCAACATTTATCATTTGGAGTTTCAGAATAGTTGGAGGCTATCTGCCACTACCAGGATACCAAGGTTTTAAAAACATGGAGTTTCAAGATGGTTTTCTAACATGCTGTGGATAGAAATATGGCACATGGAGTAACTGAGCTGATGAAGTAACTTTGGCCATGCACCCTGGCTGTCAGCTGGCTGAAAGAAGGTTTCTTTGTTTTTCATCACCCATCACTTTGTTCTAAGGGTTGTTTTTATGTCAGGTTTGAGTGTTCTCTCCCTACACCCCAGCATCCTGCCAGTCAAAAAACCTTTCTATGCGGTAACTTCTCTCTCTGAGCTCCCTTCAGTGTGAATGTGTGTATGAGGATGGTTGTCTGTCCTGTTGATCTCTGTGTTGGATGAGCAATGTCTCATTCCTTATTCAATGGAGGTATTCACCAGCAACTCTGCAATACGTAAGCAGGTAAAATAAATATACAGATAAATTGTTAATATTTAGTTACCAAAAAATCCTTTTTTAAAAGCTTTTTTTTCAGCTCTTGTGACCTTTATTTGATAGCGATCCAACAGCGAATGGGTTGACATGCAGCAAATGTCAGTGGGCCGAGACTCGGACCCGTGACGGTTGCTTCAAAGACTGAGGCCTCTGAATATGGGTCATACGCTCTCTCCCTGTGCCATAACTGTGCCACACAGTTGTCAAAAAAGTTTAAATAAAACCGGAGAAACTCTAAATCATAAGCGGTTTTGTGCTGTGCCGAAAGCAAAGATATAACAAATCTAAAAACTAAACCACATCTCTGGAAAAAAACAGGGTTTATAGAACGAGCTTCACATTTAATTTTGTTAATCATTGCTTTTAAAAAAAAAATTTTCTACAATAGTTTCAGTTATTGCACTTACACTTTTTCAGAACTTTCTAAAATTCTTGTGAATTAAAAAAAGAACAAGCTGCTCCATCTCCAGAATATTTTCATTTATTCTTTTAAAACATTGATTGATATTATAAATATATAGCAAGTAAAACAATTAACAGGATGTGCAATTAAATATTACTAAACATTAGGTAAAAATACATACATAGACAATGGCCAGAAATAAAATGTTCAACAGTACAAAGATGATAATTAAGTTAAATTAATTTAAATAGTGTTTTGTCCATGCAAAACATAATTTGTTTTATTTTCTAGGTGGTAACAGTTCTATATAACCAACATTAATACAAGCAGTTAACATTCTTTTTTCTTTTTTAAAGATTGCACTTAAAATGGCACATGATAAACCTCGATGTTCATTTCTATACCTCTACACACATCCATGGACAATACACTAGAACCAACATATACTCATGTAAAGAGGTGAACCTGCAGCTCTTATTCCCTAATTGCAGTATCTCTTACTTTCTAGCTGAATTGAATAAGTTTCAGTCGAGAGAAATATGGAAATGATTCATAACACAATATGTGATAATGTTTTCCATTGAAGTCTGAGGCATTTGGTCAATAACCATCATCGTATTCATTCTGGACCTGTTGCCGGGCCAACATGGCCTGGATGAGAGCGCTGGAGCCGGGGGGAGCCGGATTTTGCCCTGGGGGATAGATCCTCTGATTCCTTTCCTCTTCCTCTGCTTTCTGCCTGGCTTGCATGACTTGAATCATTACACTTGATACGGGGGATGAAGCATCAGGTGAATCATCTTCTCTGTCCCTTTCAGCACTTTGTCTGACTTGGATAATGGGACTGTTAACTGAGTTATTTCGGTTAAAGTGGGTCGTGCTCCAGTATTCATCCTTCTCTTCAGCCCTCTGTCTGGCTGCCAAGCTCTGCTCCACCGCATCGAGGGAAGGAGGGCGTCCATCGGTGATTTCATAAACGTTTTCATCTTCTCTCTCAACTTTCTGGCGGGCCAGCATGGCCTGCATCACGGCGTTGGAGGTGGAAATGTCCGACGGGACTGAAACGCCACTGGCACTGCGTCTCTCCTCTTCTTCCAGCTGCTGGCGAGCGAGTAGAACCTGAACCACTGCGTCTGAGTTGGACTGACTTCCAGAGGAGCGCTCAGCTGAACGTCGACTTGTGTGCTAATGAACAACAAGACATTAGGTAAAGTACAAAAAAAAAAGAGAGAAAAAAAACTGTAAAAAATCTGTTTTGAATAGAAACATGTGCAAAGCATACAGTTGTCCGTTTTTTGGGTTTTCTGTTAACTTTCGGACAGGTTTTCTGGAGGTTCTGCAGCCTTTCTAACAGGAAGGACTTGTCTTTCCCCTCCTGAAGGGTGAAAAATGTGAAGAAAAAAAATCAGACATGTTTGTAAAATTGGCACAACAAGCAAAATGAAATCAGTATTAGTCAAACACTCATTCAGGTGTACAATTTAAACCTACGTTAATAATCTGCTTTCTCAGAAGAACAATGAGCTCCTTTGGCCCTGAATGAGCTGCCAGAAGATGTATATGATGACCCTGGGGGACAGAAACATGGCAAGGATTATTCACACTTTGACAATTATTGCACAAAGATTCCAAATGAATGAACAACGCACTCTGCATTTAGAGTGCCTCGCAACAGCATCCCTAATCCTTAACCTTTCCCACATTTCATCACTTTATGACCATAAACGTTTTTATATTTTAATCAGATTCTATGTGACAGACCTATGCACAATTGTGAAGCAGATAGATAAAAATACATCAATTTATGTAACTTTCTTGCACAGTCGCAGGATCAAGGAACGTCCTAGCAAGGTTGGATGCAAAGGAACAACATGCAGAAAGACCCTGAGCCAGGATTTGAACCCAGGACCGCTTTACTGCAAGGCAACAGTGATACCAGCTGTGCCTTGATAGATCTAAATAAAACTATTATAGCTATTATGCACTTTCTTAGTTGGTCTGTTACATAAAATATGGCGAAAAGGTAACCAATGTCAAAAACTTTTAAAGACTCAATTAATAAAACATATACAGACGGATGCTTACAGGATGATGAGTGTGATAAGAAAGTAGAAAATTTCACTCCTGATGACATTTTGGTAGATCCACCTAACCCACTTAGTACTAGTAACATTGTTCACTTCATTGACCCACTCTCCAGTCACACTGAATGTGCTGTTGAGGCCCCGGAAAGGGCCACACTGTTCCGAAGGGGTCAGGCTGTGGTGGGAAACAGGATAACATCATATATGACACAACATCAAGCTATGACACAACTTAGCGGCTGTGAAAAGTCATGCTCCTTTACCTCCAGAAGGTGTACGCAACGATAGACAGGGCTCCCACAAAGAAAGGAAAGAAGAGGAGGAAGATGAAGATGGTTTTCATCTGAGCCGCCCTGCCTGAGCGCCGTGGAGGCTGGCAATTGTGAGTCAAACTGACCTAAAGGAGGAGTGGAAATGCATATTGATGAACATTAGCGCTTAAAATATATGAGAGATTTTAGCCTGCTAGTTTCTGTCTTTAGTCCCATTGGAGAGTCAGTGACAAACACGTGAATACAACAGCAAGAAAAACAACAAGCAGGTGTAATTCTACCTATAAAACGTATAATAGACCATACTATTTAAAATGGAAAAGTTGCTTGGAGAAGACATGTTGGTCCCTGGGTCATGCAGCCCTGGAGAGTGAGTCATATCTTCACTAAATTAAAGCCCAAGGATTGCATCTATATTACACAGAATAGAAAAGTTTTGAACTTGAAAAGCATGATATTAGAGGTCACTGAGTTTGTTCATTAAGCATTTAACAATAGACCTACCCAGAGTTGCTTCATAAATCAAACAAAGACCAATTGATTACCCTCATTATTGAGAAACCAGAGCTCCCAGTTGCATAAAAAACAAAATGATTTCTTTTTAATATAGCAATGAAAGGATTTAAATTAATTATAGACAGAAATGAACAAAGAGTAACATGAGACCCTGACGGGTGAATAGAGCGGCTCTGTTAGAAGTGGCGTTCTATCTTTTCTATCCAGGTGTGTCATTGTGATATATAGCAGGTTTTCAAATCCCCTTAAGCCATCATTTACCTTTTTCAAGTAAAACAAGATGAAGAACTTGAGAATCTGGATCACAGGTAACAGAGGAGAGAAGTAGATTCCAATCCTAATAAGAGAAAAACTTTTACTGAACTACCTCCTACAACCATCCAAAGAATAAAAATAAAAACTGCACCGTATGTTTTTACCAGGCCAGAGTCTGAGCATAAATGATTTCCAGGACATTTCTGGCTACATCGAACTCTGGTACTCCTAAACGTGGTTGTATCTTGGTCCCAATCACACTGTTACAAACAAAAAAAAATGTATAGTGCAGCTATCATTAAAGAATAATTCTCCATGCTTCAGTGACGGCAACGTAAATAGGAAAATCTGTTACTCACTTGCTGAGAAACTCTCCAAACAAGGATCCCAGCATCAAAAAAATGAAATCGATAATGACCAAACGGTACAAAGCCTGTCCAACCATGGGCTCCCAGCACTGAGGGAAAACAAGTTTTTCCATGAATAAACACAATAATTCATGATAATAATAATAAAAAAAAAAAACAAGCAGTAAGGGATGTTGACAAATACATACTGTAAATTTCTGAGGCACTGTATTCATCCAGTAATAGCACAAAACACCCAAAATGGATATCCGGAGTAACACATTTCTAAGAATGAAAAAAAAGACAAACAAGTCATTGTCTAGTGATAGAAAAAGTTAATTAAACAATATTCCATTATCTCAGATCTGAAGCTTTCTTTTAAAGACTCGAATAAAGTCACGGCTTATTCAATGCAGCATCAGAGTAATTGTCATGATACAAATACTAACAGAAATATCTTAGAAAGACTCAAGCCACAACTAACTACTGAAGAACAAATCTAGACACGTTGGTTCATTTTAGGATATGTGCGCCCTTAACACCTCACCTGAACAACAGGGCATAAATCTGTTTGCGCTGGCTGGAGTACTGCTCAAACTTGTTGAAGAGGGAGAAGAAGAGGGGAATGACCATATTCATCAAAGACACTACAAAGGGAACCAGGAGTGTCTCTGCTTCCTTCAGTGCGGACCAGGTTTCGGTGTCTTCGGCCTGCTGTGAAGATAACAAAGAGACAATCGTCAGAGATAAACACTGTTTATGAGACTAAGTCTACGCATCTCTCATGACAAAAGACATAAAACTTAGGGTAATGGCACAGGCTGACCAGACGCTGTAACTGTTGCTTTTAGAGTCAGTCCAGGTAATAACAGTTCTTTGTTATTGGATTTCGACAATAATAAGAACATCCAATAAGAGCACTCTTACGTACCTCATCTTCGTATTGGCAGAGATAAAAGATGCTAGCACCACAGCCAACAGCTAAACCGGTGGAGAGGACCCAGGAACCAAGATAAATCCCATACTGCTTCAGTTGTTCAGAAGTTGTTTGTAGCTCTCTGTGTGCCTTATCTGATAAAGACTCCTGGAATAGCAGCAAAATATTGCATGAACTATGCATTTTGTGCTTCAACAGCAGCTACACAAAAATATTTAAAATATTTAAAAACATGATATTTGGAGGTCTCTGACTAATCACTCTGCAGAAAGTTGATGCATGTCCAAACTCTTTGCATCAGTATCTGTTAAACTCAGTTTGAGATTATTCATGACCGTTCACTCTGCAGCTGAGTTGTTGTTGTTCACCCATTCTTTGTTACTAAACTACTAACAGTTGATTATGCATTGCTTAGTAGTGAAAAGTGCCAGAACCAAACCTTTTGCACACATGGTGCTGGATTTTATAAACCTGTGGTCACAGACGTTACTGTGACATCTGAATTCAGTTATTTGAATGGGTGGATGAAAGTTTATGGAGTTATGGAGTCATTTCATTTAGCTAGTGGATCCGCCTATATCAAAGATTAAATGTTAACTTTCTCTCCAAATATCTTCAGAAGAGCAGGAGTCACCTTCAGCTGGATTCGAAGGTTGTTCTTCCGCTGTTTCACTGCCTTCTCGTTGGTTATGCTGAAATCCCAGCTGCACAAAAGCTGCCATGCACTGTTTGAAGCTGGGTCTGCCAGGGCATAGTTTTTTTTAAATGAGCTCGCCATGCTGCGTTGGGATGAAAAGCCAGATTGCAGAAAATGTGTATGTGACACGAAGAAATGCTGGAAGGGTCAGGTGGAAGAACTGACTGAAGGAAGAACAACGTACCTGAAAATGAGCATGATTCCACACAGCACCATATAAACTGAGATGGTAAAGAAATAGGCGAGCTGCATGTCGTAATCCACCAGGCCCCTAATCGTTTCATTGCTGTAGCTCCCGTAGTACATAATGGTGTAGTTGAAATAACCCTAAAGAAGCAAAAATATATGAATGCCACTTTTTCGGAAGGTTTTGAACCTTTTTACAAACTAGAGCTGCATTTAGTCAGAGCTTCTACTATTTTATGAACTTATATTGGTGCTTGTAAGGAAACCGTCCATCGTTCATAGAGCAAATACAGAGAACTATATGTTTAAATCATACCAAGTCAAGATCTATAGTTTTGTTAACTACAACAATATCATACAACATTTGCCATTTGAATATGGCTATAAGTTAAAATGTATATACAGACTTCAATTGACTGTTTATTCCAAAGACATAAATGCCAATTAAAGATGGTGAATAATAGGTTGAGTTAGTTTGATCAAGTAATTATAAAGTATTCAAAATCTAAAATTGAGAAAACGACCCCTCATTAGGTTGAAGATGAGTTATTTCCAAACAAGGAACTGACCTGACTGGACCTCTCTGAACATCAGTTTCAGTGAGCAATAACAAATCATTTAAACAATTCAAAGAGGCATCTGAATAATTTCCAGATCTATAAATCCACTTACAGCTCCGGTGAGTAACTCCAGACCTCTGAAGCTCACATTTGGGGACACGTTGGGTGAAAGGTCATAAACCAGGAGCGGGATGGTGATGAAGCCAAAGTTGGCCAGGAAGGAGAAAATGTTGAACAAGAGAAGCCACTTTAGAAGCACAAAATAGTTGAGAACACTGGAGCCAAATTTGCCCCCAATCTCCTTCATGATGCCTTGCCAAAGCTGCAGGGTCTGCCTGGCGGATTTCATACTGTAACCAAACCTTCGTACTGACTGAAGCAGAAGCAAGCAACACAAGAGCACACATAAGTATACATCCTCGTTACATCTTTGAATGAAGTTTAAGTACAAAGAAAAAACTGACCAGTGACACATTTTGAAAAAAATCTCTTAAAGATGTGAAGTGATGGGACTGTCCTGAAGACTTGAATGCCATTACTTGTCTCCTGTGGAAATACAATGATATAAGATCACAAATATTTTTAACTCCACATCTCAGATACAGTGCCAACACGGTCTGTATGAAAACTTTTGGCCCTTGTGTTGTGTAAGAAATCTGACTCACACACAAATGAGCCAAACATGAAGTGATTACCTGATTGCATTAGAATGTATTGTTCTACTCAGGAGTTCCTGTCACATGCATGTTATAGTATCTAACACACAAACATCTCAGGTTTGATCTTTAACTTCTTTCCCTCTGGTCCTCTTGAATATTTCTGGTCCTCTTGAATATTTCTGGCCAGATGTTTGTGCCTAGCCATTACAATAGCTTCGTTCAGAGAGAAGTATCACAAAATTTTCTAAATATGAGAAAAATACGACCTTTTCAGTATAGCTTAACGTTTATTATATTTTAATCAAGTAAGGCTGCAAATTCAAGAAGCCTAAAAATACCCTACAATGAGACCTCCAATTGGTTTCACAAACTCTTAAAATATTAATGGTTGCCTCCACATTTGATGAGTATCTCTGAAATGTAATTAATATGAAACATCTTTGCACACTAATGTAATTTCACTCTATAAAAATAAAGAGCACATGTAAGCACAAAGCCCTTATCTTCAAGTTCTATTTATATTGTTGGTTCTCTGCAGTCCTTAGGGTTACATAAATCACTATGGTGGGCCAGATTTGGCTCACATACCTTGAGTTTGACACATGTGCTCTGGAGCTTTAAGTACAAAGTCACAATGGGAATAATTGAAACAAATAAGTATTTGCATAAGCTTGGCTTTATGGTTCCCAAAACGGTTTGATGATTAACTGAGTGCATTGGAATGACTGCAGCAAGGGGTTGTTTATCTCCCTTTATTGCTCTCCACTAACCTGACATGTTTCTTCTCTTCAAAGCTCACAGGCAGCTCCCGGATCTTCCTGATTTGCTCCGTTGTCGACAGGGCGACAAGCTCCTTGATGAAGTTTTGTTCCTCTGTCAGACAAGAAACAACAAGATGGTTCTTTCAAAGAACCATCACCCGGTATGCAGATCAGGTGACGCGCTTTGCACTCGCTGTAACCAAACACCCAGCGATGGGCTCGTACCATTTTCCATCTCGCTCTTGATGGCATCTTCTGTGAAAGCCGCTTGGGCAGGATCAGCGTTAGGAAGATGAGGAAACATACTCATCCGTCGCATTGTTACTCCTCTCCATCTCATTGTCATGTTGCCTGTATAAACATGAGGGGAAAAAAAGACCAGATGTGTTCATGGCTGAGTACTGACAATGCTGATGTTAAGATGTTAACGTCAGTTCATAAATTTAATCATTATTGTTGTATTTGTATAGAGTGCTTGTTTTATTTTATTTTATTTTATTTTTTTTACTCTAACCTATGCATTTTTTTAGTCCTGTTGGCAATAATGCAGTGATAAAGGTCCACAAAGAGCAGGAAGTCAGCGTCAGCATATTTATTTGAGAGCTTTTATGCAACACTATATTTATTTCTGATTAAAAGCTGTGATAGCGAAACTGTTTGCAGCACATTGCATTTAAATATTACTGTGCCAAGTGTGTCACTTGATTCATAATATTTCTAAGTAGAGCAGGTCTAGTAGTACATTTACACATAATCTTTTTGATGATTTTATCCTCTGGATTTAGTACAATCTTGGAATATCAAATATCAAATATCAACTTATTCTTTTTTTTTTCACTTTGTAAATGATAAATTACTAAAAAACTTTTCATCTCTCTTTGTCCTGTGGGAGCATTCTGGTTTGGTTTGTCTCTGAACCTTTTGGAAAACAATTTTTGGAAGACATACGAAAAGCTGCCAAAATTAAACAGAACAAAAAACTACACTTGAAATAATTTCTCACAATTTACCCAGCATAACATACATAGCCTACATATGTATATTTTAAGGAACTATAAGCAATCTGTGTCGTTTTGTGTGAGCCTGCTTAGTCAAATTAAAATGGTCAGGGGATCAATAGACATCTGAATAACTCAAAACAGTGTGTACAAAAACTTCACAGCATCGCTCAATCAGTGTGATCCATTAAAACAAACAAAATGAAAAATAAAATGAAAAAAATGAATATAAATTGTTAAATTTTTAGGCCTGTATTGTAACTGTAAAGGTATTTATAATTTAACAAAAGTCAAAAAGCCAAAGAAAATGCCTGCTCACCATATGTCCATTTGCTAACATTATACTTTTTTCAGATTAATACATATTTGCCCTGTGATCCGTGGTGTATGACATGCTTCTTCAAGTAAACTCAGTATTAGCCTTTTCTGCCTTCAATGGTGTAGTATACCTGACTTGATCTACTTTCATTTTCAATTGTCCAGTATAGCGAGGTGAGTGAATCCTCAATTCTGCAGACAGCCTATTGTCATCTAGTTCTCTATACATCTTAGGCTTGCAGTACAAATTAAAGTCCTGTCACCTTAAAAGACACTTGGTGCCCGCAAAAGCTGACTATGGAAATGCTTCAGGAAGCATTTCTCATAATATCATTTATTTCTTAACATACGTGTTTTTAGATCTGACAAAATGTATGGTAAGATAAGAGATAGAGTGTACTTGAGCCATAATTAAGTTCAATCCGCTTTATTTTCTCTGCCAGCTTCCTTGTTCTCATTGATAGTTAGTGTCTCGGTTCTGCATTAATTATTATCCAGTGGGGATTTTTAAGTCGGTTAATAATCTAAGAGAAGCTCCTGGTACACAGAACTTGATGTGCATTCAGCAAAAATATCACAAAAAATCCCAAATTAAAACATTAAGTTATTAAAACATCTGAGGGATAAAATTGGTGAAACACACTACCTGAAATTGAAGAACGAAGTTGAAGAGGTGGTCGTTGATGATACTGAGATTCTGGATCAATCTGAAATGTGTTGTTATCTGAATGATAAAGTGCAGAGAAAAGAAAGAATTCAAACAAAATGGTTACAAAGAGACACAGAGGTAAGAAAGAAAACAGCCACTAACTAAACATAACTAGAAGTTTGATTTGAAGATCCACATAGAAAAGAAGAGTAAAATAATTATTTACATAAGGGGAACTCAAGAATGCAGAAGGAAAATATGATAATCTTAGCAGTATTTACAAAAATGCATTTTAGCATTAAATGTCAAACTTATTCTTTAGTCTCAGCTTTTGCAACTTGAATTAAACAGAAGTTGTTGCATGTAGAAATAAAATGTTTGAAAGAAATGGTGTAAATTTGTTGTTGTTCAACCGAAACGGCAGATTTTAAATCTTTGCCCAGTTAAAGCATTGCACTGCGTTGTTATCAGTCAATCAATCAAATTTTATTTGTATAGCATATTTCAGCAGCAAGGCATTTCAAAGTGCTTTACACCATAACAAACACAAAAACACAAAGTCATGCAACATAGAATAAACAATAGCTGTAAGCAGTCTCTTCTGTTCTTTTGACCTTATATTGGTGAAACAAGGTTTTGTGAAGGCAACAAAAAACAAGGTCTAATTTTATCTTTGCAGCTCAGTTGGGATTCACTTACTGGGGTTATGCTGCAATGGAGGATTTCCCAGTGTGGAGATGGGCCCCATGGGGAAGTTTTCTCTCCCACTCCAACCATCCCCGGCTGCTCCCCACTCACCATTATCCCTGGGCTCAACATTATGCCCCCACTGGGCTGGGTCTACTATTGCATACGGATTGGTATGCTGGTGTTTCCTGGAAGACCTGAATGCCAAAAGATGAATTGCTCCCATTCAGCTTACTACATTGTAAAAAAAAAAAAAAAAGTCTCTAATTTATGATAAAATACTGGCAGCTGCGCTTGCCAGAATTTTTCCTCATATATACGATATAATCCGTGAATATTTAACCGTATATTTACGATAAAATCGGTAAATAAATTCTGTCAATCAAAGCTGCCAGTATTTTAATGTAAATTAGAGACTTTTTTTTTTACTTTGTATGTTTCTGATTATGAAGTTGATATGCTTGAAGTTCATATTCAAACTAGAATATTTCAAATATTCAATACAATATTCAATATTTCAAATACAAATTATATGTATATTTGTAATTTTTTTTTTTTTTACATAAGACTGGTCATGTTTTAACACTAGATTTCATGCAACACATAAATTAAAGTCTTTATAAAACACTTTGTGTTTTTCAAATATTTTTATATCAGTGAAACTTATTTGTTACATTTTTTTTCTTCCTTTAATTTTTACATGTGCTGTTGGTGTGCCAGTCTTTACTCCAATTAAGAATCTTAGTGAAACAGTAAGCAAGTTAAGCCTTCATACAAAAATGACCTTTGAGTTCACATCATAAAACTTAGAGTAGATTGAAACAATACATCTTCATCACTACCTGTTTCTTTAGTGTACTCAATTTAACCTCCTGGGTTTCAGTAATATATAATACTACAGGATTTCTAAACAAAACTTTATAGAATTAAAGAACACAAAAAACTCACAAAAAGAGAGAAAAAGACATTACTTAGACAGAATAGTTGGTCATACTAACCTGTCAATTTCCAGAGTCTCACTATCATGGTAGGCTGGGTTAAAAACTCCTCCATTACTGTAACTCGTCATTAGATCCTTAAAAGCAGAACCTTCTATTCTTCAAAAAGTGGGGGTTTTAATCAAGTCCTGATTATGTCCTGCGAAAAAGGGGACAAAACAGTCAAATGAACTGACATTTTATGTCTAATATTTTCCTTTGAACTGTTTACCCCTCCTTATTGAGTTGCCCTCATTCTGCTTTAATATAGCCTAAACAAACAGCATCACATGTTTAAGCCAAGTGGGTTTAAGCAGTGACAGCTATATTGTTTCAGGAAAGCATGTGTAATTTAATCTTCTGCTCTAATCCGCAACTGTTCATCATTAATTCATTGAGGAGGATTGGTTTCTGCCACACATCGGGCCAAATGGGTTCTGACAGAAATTCAGCTACATTAAATAAAAACATTATTATTGAACTCTTCTTACCTTTTAGTGATCCAGTGGAAACTGTATGAAAATATTGTTGGAGTTAAGGTCTTAGGACTCCTCCGGTCCATGCAGGACAAACCTGATGTGCACCTGTAAGCCAACCTGAGGCAAACTGTGTGAGAGAGATAATATATTCTCTGTCTACCAGGAAGTGTGATCTTGTAAAGTTAAAAGTCCACTCCTGAATATTACAAGCGTGTCCATGACAGCTCAGCATGTGGGAAACAATTATTCGTGTTTGCTGACATTTAAATGGTTTCCTTATTGAGACGTTGGTGAGCTTTTTTGAGTTCAGAGTGTGGTAGTGCAAAAGTACTTAGGCGTTGCTTAGTGACAAGAAACTTTAACAAGTAAAGGAAATGCATGACTAAGAAGAGCCACACTCCCCACAAAGAGAAAATGTCTTAGAAATCGGACAATATTAGCATGTAATAACTATCTGTAACATAAACACAAGACAATGGTTTGTATGAAAGAAAAATAACTAAAGCCTTATGAAGCTTATGATACCAAAATAGTTTACAGCGCCAAACAGGCAGTTATGTATACGTCTGGGTGTAATTAATTGATATAATGTGAATTAAATTATGAATGAACTTTTCTATAATTTTTTTATTTAATTGAAAATATGACCATACTAAATATGGCATTTTTTATATGAATACAGAAAACTATTTTTAAAGATATTTAAAGAGCATAAATTGCCTCAATTTCAAGTCAACAAATATAATTGCTGTACCAAAATTGCACATGAAAAATATGAATAAACCTATTGTTATGACATCTTACTAGGTAAACTATGTAAGGCAGGTCCAGATGAGATTAAAAAAAGAGAAAAAAAAGACTGCATTTCATTATAAGACTTAAAAAATGAAACCAAGTCAAACACAAATAATGTCAGTAACGGACTTCCATAGCTCATGACTGGGATCGGTGGCCGCATTCAGGAAGTTGTCTGTGTGGATTTCTGTCTTCCTGACAACAGCTGGAGGGTTTCCTCCCTCGTTTAGTGTTTTGCCCACGAAGTCTGCTGCTCCTAAGTTTAGTTAACAGCTCTTTAAATCTGTTAAAACTGCGGCTTTTCTTCTGAACAAAGGAACAATGGAGGACGACTCAGGTGATTATGAACTTCACGGCGAACTTCAGCTACTTTTACGAACTGGTCCAACAGGTCAACAGGGTTCGATTTTAGCTTGTCTGCTAACGTTGCTAACTCCGAGTTAATGTCACATTTCTGCTAAAATTGTTCTGCTTGTCAACTATTATCTTATAATCAGCTTTTTTTTCCTTTTTTTTTTTTGAATGACTCAAGGTTCGTACCTTATGTGGGAAAAAGTTCAGGATTCATGATTGTATTAAGTGTGAAAGAAGGAAAGTAGTATGTGGAAAAATAAATGTATTTGCATCAGTCCAGATTAATGACAAAGAAATATATATTTTTTTGTCTTATCTTTATCTTATCTTGGTCCATATATTTTAGTCCATCCATTCAAGTTTTCTCACAATCCTCACCATTGGGTTTTTCTCCTAAAACCTTATTTTTCCACTGATAAGGTTAGTATTTTTCTTAAATCGCTGTCTTGCTCCTTGTCACGATGTAGGCAAAAACTAAATGGCTTAATGGGTTACAATGTGAGTTTATGATTAAATACATTAAGAAATACAAAACTCAAAATTTGAACTCAAAATATAAGCAAACGGCAACAAAGCAAAAGTCGTGATAAAGTGTTTAGTTCTATTTTTGTGCAGAATATACATACCTTTCACTGCATTGCAAGTATCTCTTGAATGTGTTTCATGTTGTGGGAAAACTAACACATCAAATGATATTCATATTGAAATATGAATTTTAATATATAATTCAAATCTTTGGCAAGACCTAAAGATGACTCTTCACAGAAACTATCCATCCAAACTGACTGAGTTTGAGCTGGTTGTCAAAGAAGAATTGGTAAAAATGTCTGTCTATAGACGTGTAAAGCCGGTAGAGACATTCAATCATTCCCCCATAGACCTCCAGGATAGATTAATGAAGACTGAATACAAATGCACACCACACTTTTCAGTTTTCTGTTGAATGAAAGAAATGGTATACATTTTTTTTTTGTGACTAACCGTAACTAGTAAAACAGTTTTATTTTGTTAAATTCAATTAGTTTCTTTCCTAGCTAATTTCTATATGTTTTTCTTTGCTTTCAGTGTTCTACGTTGGTGCTAGGAGACGGATCACCAGCAACCCGCTGCTGGACCAACTTCCCAGCTACCAGTCCCTGCTGTACCGCAGAAAATCGTCTAGTGTCAAAAACAGAGGGAGCTCGAAAGGAAGGCTGAGCATCCCTGGCACGTTGAACATGGTCAGCAGACTGGAGGAGAGGCAGAAGAGTCAGATGGAGCAGCGGGACATCAGAGAATTACCCTTACCCATGGCTGACAAACGCAGACATAAGTAGGAAACTCCTGAGTATCCATCACGTCTTCTAACGTGACCAGAAAGTCTCCCGTGGTGCTTCATGTTTTTGTGGTTGCGTGCAGAAAGTAGGCGTGCACCGCTTTGGGATTCTCACTGTGTGAATGTGTGGGTGCTTGAAACCCGTTAAAAAAAATTCAAGTAACATGTTTTCAAGGTTTGGAAAGTGCTTGATTTTTGTGTAAAGTCCTCAAAATGCTTCATAGGCAAACTGTAAATGTTTTTTTTAAATAAATCGCAATCTAACATCTGATTAAAAGCCTAAATTTGGCAAGCAATATTTACATTTGATCCGAATATTTAAAAAAATGGTAAAGAGACTGCCTGAAGTTAAATCAGACCAAACTTCTCTTGTTTTAGGCAGACTACCAAAATTGGTTGGTTGGTTTCAAAACCAACTAACCAACCAACCTCTGAATACCTTGATAGCAATAATCAGTCGGTACCTGATAGTAACATTTTGTTTTGTCTGCATCACCTGCTAGAGATCAGCGCATGGAGGAGCGTAAAGGTTTAATCGGCTACAGGGTGTGGAGGGCAAGCGCTCGCAGGTACATGAAGAGGCTCAAGGATGATGCTCACACATTTCTAAGCTCCCTGAAGCTCTGGAGGTCGGACATCCACCAGATAGAGGGTGAGACAAACAAACGCTCATCTTTTTGATCCAGACGCTGTCGCGTTTTTGGTCGTGCTCTTTTTACCGTTCTCTTTCATTTGTCTGCAGGGATGTTTGGAACGGGGATCCTTTCCTACTTCTCCTTTCTGCGCTTCCTGGTTGCGCTCAACCTGACCATTTTTCTGGTCATGTTCTGCTTTGTCATGTTGCCCATGATCATTGACCCCCACCCCGGAAGAAATGTCACAGACAACGAGCATAAAGGTGCGGGGACACACATGTTTGTTTCCATCATAAAGGTTAAACTGGAGATGAAATGCTGACGTGCCTGAATCTAACCACGTTTTCCTACAGGAAATGTTTGCAGAACCAACCCAAGCAACAATCGCAGGATACTCATGAACTATCATGAACATATTGTAGATCTGCTTTCTGGTGAAGTAAGTTCCTGTACGATGCAGCTAATGTTTTATTTGTACATGGTTAATCAGATAAAGTAGGGGATGTGACTTAAGGGTTTCACAGGTGGGAAAATGAAATTGAGTATATTTTTTTGTACCTAATGCTTTATTCTAATGTTAATGTATGATATTTATTTTCCTGGTAATACTTAAAAAAGTTAAACCTTTACAGGGTTTCTCCCAGTTTATTAACCAGGCAGACAGCAGTCTTTACTTGCCCTCCCACCGGGCTAAGCAAATAATTTTCCTTTATATAGCAGTAAATCTAAGTCTAAATTGTAAATGGCGTTTTTTTCAGAGCAAATGCGATGAGAATATGAATGCATAGTGGAATATATTGTGTGGTAGTGAGAAGAAAAACAAATGGTGGTGTAAATAACATGGAGTGGGGTTTATGCATATTTTATCATCTTATTAGTATTGGTAATCAGCCACTAGATTTTACTGCATTTTTCCCAGTCAGTAAACTAAGAGGACATACAACAGGAAGATCACTGATCTTTTGAAAATCTCTGAAAATACACAAACCTGCAACTCTGCTCCTGTCCTAATCACACCTAATGTTTGATTTGACGTTCAACTCACGCTACATGTTATTTTTGGATAATAAACAGTAGTAAACTTTAAAAGATAATTATTTAAGAAACAAAAAATAAAGGCATTTGTTTATACATACATACAAAAAGGATATATTTATTTAACCCACTGCTGTATTTTGTTTGTTGTTGATGTTTTACTTCCAAAATTTCCGGTCAGCTTTTAAAATTTTTTAACATAAACTCAGTAGGTCAACTGATTGGCTGCCCTGGTGCTTGTACTGAGCTACTTTTCTGCTGCTGCTTTAAAAACAAAACAATAAAATAAGACTGAAGAGAAACACAGAAACATTTCCACGAGTGAATTGATAATAACAACAACAGAAAATAATAGAGAACTGTGCTAAACAGTGTAAGCTGTAAATACTTTTTTGACTTAAATTTGTTTCTGTCTTAAGCATTTTATTCACCCAGAATGTAAAACCTCCAACTTCTTAAACTGTTTTATTACTGGTGTCTGACTTTTCCGTCTGTCTGAGGTCCTTTGAATGATTGCGCTCAGTGTTGTAGCTGTTTTGATTGAGTCACTTGGCTTGCTTTACCTACCTCTGAAGTTATTGTGTGTATAAAGCTATGTTCAGGACTTAATCATTGTGTTTGATCTCCAGGGCTTTCTGGAACGGACTTACCTTTTATACGGCTTCTACAAAAAGGATAAAATCCATTTCCCAATGGTCACATACAAACTGCCGCTGGCATATCTCCTTTCAACTCTAGCATACCTCTTCCTGAGTCTGCTCTGGATTGTTAAAAGGTATTTTAAAAAGTCCAACTCCTCACAAATTGAGTTCATTTGCGTATACAAACATTTGGGTTAAAGACTCCAACATACTTCAGGCGAGTTGTGGAATCTGTATTAATTGGCGTAGCTGCATGATGAAAATTGCGTCATTTTGTTTACAGAGAGGCATCCGCCTGCCCAACTCAACACTCATATGAAGTATGTTGGAGCCTTAAGTTTTGTGTTTTCCTTAAGGTCTGCTGCAGGATTCAAGCGTCATCTGATCAAAGATGAGGGTCGCTTTCAAAGCTTTTGCAACAAGATCTTTGCGGGTTGGGACTTCTGCATCACCAGCGAGAGCGCAGCAAAGCAGAAGAGGAACAGTCTGCTCTACGAGCTCAAGGTCAGCTCAGGACTCTGTTTAAGCCTTTCAATGAGTTTGAAAAGGAGTCTGAATCATTTAAAGTTTGTTGTCTCTCTATATATATATATTTAGAGAGAGAGAAAGATGTTGCCATTAACAACATCTTAGCATAACATATTTCTGTCCTGATATATCATCACTGAACTGCTGACGTTCTGCCAAAACTTCAGCAGTTTCCTGGAAATCAATCATGTTCTATACCAGAAAACTGATTGGTTTTCAAAACCAATTTTTTTGGTTTTTCTGGTATAGAAACCAATCAGAAAACTGATGGGTTTTCTGGTATAGAACTGCCTCATGTTTCCAGAGTTTAACCAAATATTACTTGAGGAGTATGTACATATTTGCCCTGTTTTGACTCTGAAGTAAAAAAAAATAGAAAATCCACAGTAAATTAAAACCATGCCACCAACACTTGTTTTAGAAAATAAATTAAAAAATGGCTAGAATTCATAGGTTAAAGCCTTAAACCATAACATTTTTGACAGTGATGATTGTATGTAAACTTCTGCCTTGCAAACATGTGATCTATTGTATTTCTGTGCATATTCGCAAAAGCTATTGCCTTGACTCTTCACTGAACTCATTTGTTATTTACTGGTGAGTGAGAAAGGCATTTGAGTTAATGGATGCCATTAACTTCATGAATGTTGGCTCTGTGGAGATTTATCAAAAAAACATTCAAGTAGTTTTTTTTGTTGTTGTAAAAACATATTTTTCTTTGGCTGTAAAAACAGATGTTTCTGTTTTCATTTGGTTAAAAACACCATTGGAAACACAGCTTTAAGAAGCACAAGTAAACAATTTTGTTCACGTAAACAATTCTGTTCCTCTTAATTATTGGTCCAAAATGATCTCTGCTTTCTTGTTGTGGGCCATGTCTCTGTGGTTTTTATATTTACTGCTATGACAGCGGATCATGTTTTTTGTATCTCCAGACTGATTTGGAGGACGAGCGGATCAAACAGAAAATGGCGGGTCGCACCACAAAGGACAAATGTCGGATTTATCTCCTCCGAGTCGTCCTCAACATGTTTGTCATAGGAGTGCTGGCCGCTTGCTTCTTCTCCATTTATGTTGCCACCACCTTCTCCCAGAAACCAGAAAACAAAAACAAAAAGGTAACATATGACCGACATGAGTTTTGTTTCAAGCATGGCGTCTATCTTTTAATGTTAGTTTTCTAAATACGATTCTTCCCATTGTGTGCCGTTTTTTGTTCTTGTGATGCTCTGCATACACTGTAGTAGCTATTATTATTTTATTTAATTAAAATATTTATATATTTATTTAACTGGTGAATAAACAAAACAAGAACGTCCGTCCGTCCACTTAAATTACTAACATGAAGTGCTAGTAATTTAAGTGGAGTCGTTTAATTTAATTTATTACAAGCTATTGGGGCCACAATTAGTGGTTTTTGTCCCTACGGAGATGAAGTTAGATGTGTTCATCTGCTTTATGTGTGATGGGTTCTGGATTCACGGTTCAACTGAATGAATATTAACTAAACTGCATAAAAATACCGCTAAATAGCCTATGTTAATATGATTATGATTTGACGGGTAAAATTACTACATGATCGATTTTTTGTTATCCATCAAACTTACGGATAACAAAAATGTCCTCTGGTTCCACATAAAGTGTGGAAAGAAATCATAATATTTCCAGATTTAAGTAACATTTAACAAGTAAACGTTAAGCAAATAAGTTTTACACTCTTAATTTATAAAGTAAAGTCATGGTTCCAAAATTTTAGATTTTTTTTTTTTCTAAAATACAAACTTCCACTAATTTCCATCTATAAACATTTTGAAAAATCGATCCTGTGTAGTACAGTCATCAACGCAAATCACTTGGAATGCAACTATTTCCTTCCTGCAGGTGAATTTCATTGCGGATCTCGTCCATGAGTATCTGCCCTCCATCGTAATCACCTTGGCCAACTTCATCACTCCACTCCTCTTCTCTGTCATCATCAACTATGAAGATTACTCGCCCGCCTTTGAAATCCGCTTCACTCTCATGAGGTGCAGTGTTACGCCCATGTGCTCGTCCTGCTAAGTTAGATTGAGAGAAACGGCTACCGTTGTCTGAACTCCACCTTCTCTCCATAGGTGTGTCTTCATGCGGTTGACCAGTATTGCCGTTTTGCTCTTCTCTCTGTGGTCTCAGATCAACGAATGTGAAAACGATCCCTGTAGCAACCAAAAACTTTGCCATGTAAGTTGTTTTACCTCTGATTTAATAATTAGTTCAACAGCAAAATAGCTCCACGTTTTTGTCACATTTCAACCACAAACCTTAATGCATTTTATTGTGATGAAATATGACACACCAACACAAAGTAGTGTGGATACATTGATGTAAGTGGAAATAAAATGATGCCTTGTTTTCATCATTTTTATTATTTGTTTGGATTTATTTTCAGCCCCTTTTACCGAAATGTATAAAAAGCATATGTACAAACAGGCTCTGTAAGTAGGGATGGAAATAAATACATAGAATTCATTTATCATTGTTCCAGGATGGAGTTCGCCTTTTATAAAGAAGCGTATTCATGTGTTAGATTGGTCTAGTCAAAGTCTAAAGCAACCTCGTTTATAGATGCAGTCAACGATCCAGCAGAACATGTGTTTGGTCAGATTTGTTTTGTTGTTCTCTCTCTAATCATCTGAGTGGGTTTGTTTTTTTTAATCTGCAGTGCTGGGAGACCCGTGTGGGCCAGGAGATGTACAAACTCACCATATTTGACTTCATCATTATACTTGCAGTCACCCTTTTTGTGGAGTTTCCCCGAAAGTAAGTTCATGTGAGAAACCACGGTTATTTTATCACGAGGCGACATGGCCCCTGGTACAGGAACACGTTTCTTGTAAAACGAGTTTATGAACGGCTCAGAGAACACAACCATGACGACCCAAGGTGTTCAGTTTGAACCGTCTTAGATCAGCTTTCTATGATCCATAGAATATTATGGACGACTTGTTGAGGAAGAGTTTCAGGATCAGAGGATGAGGAGACCACCAGCTCACCATGTTTCACAGAATGAAGCGTCCTTGGAAAAATGTACTGGGGTTAAAACTGATCTGCATTGAACAGTAAAACCATGACTTGAGATTTCATTGCGCCGAGTGCCCCCTACTGGTCAGATAGTTATCATGCAAATTAGTCAGGAAAAACACACAAATCAGGTCTCCTGCATTCCATTGTTGAAATGTCAGGATTGTGTGGTTTGAAATTAATGGAGTATTGTGTTGTTACCGAGTCACAGCTGCTTTGATTCTGTCGTGGTGTTGCAGGTAATGGCGCTCTGAATTTTTAATTATTCTACTACTTGCTGTTCAACCATAGAATGCTCACTCAGACAGTTTTTGTCGTCTCATCAAATGGACTTTAAACATACGAACATTATGATAGAAAGTTTTTTTCCCCTAACTTTAGAAAACCATGACCTTCCAAAAAGTGGCCAACCCATGCTTGTTTGAGAAATAAGAGCAACAGTCCAACATACCAAACTAACCAGCTGTGTAGCCGTAGTCAAAACGTGTTTATTGTTTGAACTGATACCAATTGAACATTATATTTCTGGTTGAGCACAGTTACATTTTTATTTGTTTAGTTTTTTTCTCAGTTTCCTCCAGTTTCTCAGCCACTTTTCTGTTCCTGCTCAGGATGCTTGTAAAGTTCTGCGATTGTCCCTTGACTAAGATGTGGGGCCTGCAGGAGTTTAGTATTCCTCAAAATGTGCTGGAAATTGTCTACGGTCAGACCATCTGCTGGATTGGCACTTACTACTGTCCCATGCTTCCAGCCATCTGCACCATCAAATACTTCTGGATCTTCTACATCAAAAAGGTTGCTGTTTTTGTTTGATTTTATAAACTTCAAAGTGTGAAAACTCCAAAGTGATTTGATCTTTTAATTTTTATATATACATGTAAATACAGCATATTTATATGTGTATATTGTCTTCATCTCTCATAGTTGTCGTTGCTCAAAAACTGCCGTCCAGCCACCCGGCCGTTTCGAGCGTCCAGCTCCAATTTCTTCTTCCTTGGTGTGTTGCTGATCGGCCTGATTCTCGCCTGCTTCCCCATTTCTTTTAGCCTTGCTCAGTAAGTATCGTGCAAAATGATGTGCCGGCTTGAGACTCTCTGCTACATTACTAATCACATAGAACAGGTTTGACCAAAATGTACAGCGGCCTTCCAATCTCAGCTTTCCTAGACTTGCCTTTATTAAGATGGAAGAACAGTTGCATCTTAATGAGTCGGGATATCACTGAAATGTTCCTTTATTTCAGTAATTCAACTCAAAAAGTCAAAAACTCATTTGAGTTTAAATCATTACACACAGGGTGATGTATTAATGCCTTTATTCGTGGTAATTTTATTCAATGTAGTTTACAGCTAATGAAAGTTCAGTTTTTCAGAGGATTTACACATCAGACAAGATTAAAACAGGCTGATAAATATGGTAATCATATGCTATGGCTGTATTATGGTCTTCTCAATCAAGGGGAAAACTGCTGAATGGACAGTTGTCCTCTACAAGGAGATTAAGTCTCTGAAGATCAGAGCAAAACTGCAGCCGTTTGCACAGGGGCTTGCAACCTGCAGCTCTGGAGCCACGACTCTTTAAAACTTAACCATCTAATGTTAATAAATATAAATTAACAAATACATGCTTTAGTTGTTTTTTCTGGGGGGTTTTTTTGTCATGGAATAATTGCATTGAACTTCTAAAACAGACACTAAAAGTAGTGATTATATTCTTTAGATTTATATTTAGATTTTTCGATTTACAGAAATAAACCCTTTAAATGTAATGAGTTTGTCATACTTGAGTTTTCCTTATTTTAATTAATTGAAATATTTACACGTTTTGTAATGCTCTTTTTTCAGGTAGGGGGGCATTTATTGGGGATTTTTATTTTATTTGTAGCAAGTGCAAAATTGATACAGCTGCATTGTAGGTGCATATGTACTTTTTAATTTTACACTATAGTTTACCGACCATGACTCTGGTTCTGTTTCGATTTTATGTTTTCACTTTTCTCACTTCTCGTTTGTATGTAGAATAAAGTCCTCGCAGGCGTGCGGACCGTTTTCTAACTACACCACGTCCTGGGAGGCGCTTCCAGCCGCAGTAGATGTCCTGCCTCAAAACGCCAAAAACTTCATTGACTTGCTCGTGTCAGAGTCCTTTGCCGTCTCTTTCTTTGTTGTTACGTGGTGAGTTGTCAGTGTGGTGTTTTACACTTTAATAGACACACTTCTTGTCTTTCTGGCTGAATTTAATTTTTTTTTTCTTATTCTTTTTACAGTTTGGCCAT
Source organism: Poeciliopsis retropinna (assembly GCA_010277075.1). Lineage (NCBI taxonomy): Eukaryota > Metazoa > Chordata > Actinopteri > Cyprinodontiformes > Poeciliidae > Poeciliopsis > Poeciliopsis retropinna. The sequence goes on from VMRM01000013.1 coordinate 6,145,402, forward strand.
GTTCTATGTAATTGCACTTGCTGGAGCTCACAAGAGAGTCATCAATCAACTAAGGGAGAAGCTCCGTATGGTGTGCAGACTGGATAGCATGCAAAGTGAAGGTTTGCCGATGAAAAATCCGTGCACTGAAATCTTTCCGGGTTTTTGTTTGACAGGAGGGCCAGGACAAACGCTTCCTGATCGAGAAGCTGTGTCAGGCCCAGAGTGCCCCAGTGGTCAAATCCACACCTCAGCTCCGCAGTCCTGGCAGGTGGAGCCCCAGCTACCACACCAGCTTCTCCAGCAATTTCAACAAGGCGGTGGTCCTGGCACATTCTCCACCAAACTCCTCCACACATGTGTGAGGCACGGAGAAGATATTCCACAAGCAGACAAACATACGGGAGTGGGACTAACAAAAAAAATACAATTTCTACATTCGTTCTATTTTTCTTACAGTAGTTTCTTTTGTGTGTATTTTTTTCTGTATTAACACCAACACTTGCGTGCTTATGTGAATATGCTAACATCCTGTCAGTTTTCAGTGTTTTTCTTATAACATTTTTATATGTAGTCAAGCAAATGGTTTTAGGTCTGCTAAAACCATTTATTGTGTTTTTACTTGTATCTTTTCCTTCTAAGAAGGACTTAATTTCACATTAATATACTTCTTTATAAACAGCGTTCCTACATTTCATGCACTTTAAAAGTTGGTTTTAGCTATCTTTTTACCAAGGCGATCTGTGTGTAGCCATGTGTACATTTCTTTATTTGGTTTTATACACATTATAGAAACAGCTGTGCAGTAAACAAATAAATTTGCATTGTCTGAATGAAAGCAGTGTTCTTTGAACATTTCTTTGTAACTTTAAAATGACTCCTGGGTTATTTTAGAATTGGAGCAGAATGACTTCTTACTGGTCAGTTTGCCATATGAAGAAAAGAAAATATGCACACAGATTTTGACTCTACATTGCCTTACAAATGTATTCTGACCACTTAAAACTTTAAACACTATCATGTTAAAACCACATAGTATCTTTTATTGGGACTTCTGTGATGCACCAATATTGCTACATATTCTCATTTAGATTTAGATCTGAACTTTGACTAGGCCATTCTGCTTTGATCTGAACCATAATGTATTTCTGGATGAATGGAATCTCCACCTTCACCTCAGTCTCAGTTATCTTTTACCCCTAACACGTTTTTTTCCCCTGCATTTAGCTCCGTTGATCTTATTAATAAAAATAAGTAGTAGGGTTAGGTCTCCCTATTAGGTATTTTCATGAATACGGTTTTTTAAATGATTTGTCTGATTTGTTGTATGTCCACCGACCCGCCAGAGGGCGCTGCTGAGGACGCTTCCGTTTTCTTGAATGACAGCGGCGTCTCAGCTGGTACGGAACCGGAGGCAGCGTGCTGGGTGGCTCTGATCGGTCTGTCAAAGATGTTGAGAATTACGATCCAAGCAGACGTGGGATCTTTTTGGTTCTTGTTCTGCGTCATCTACACTCAGGTTCTGGCCGGCTCCTCGGACGACATCGTGGTGGCTTGTGGTGGATTCGTAAAGTCCGACGTTGAAATCAACTACTCCCTGATCGAGGTGAGATAAGCTAGCCGCTAGCTGTTAGCTGTTAGCTGGTTTAATCGCAGCAAACCAAAGGTTAGGCGGAGCTACCTGCATGAATGTGAATGGCAGGATAAAATACGTAAACAATACTCTGTTCTGGTAAACATAATAAAAAATGCCTGTTTATATAATTATACAATGAACATAGTTTGATGGTAATTTCGCTACATTAAACCAGTGGTTTATCTGTTGTCTATGCTTAGGTTTTGTTTTAAATTTATCATTTGAAATTAGTACTATAATCTTGTGCATGTTCTCCACGTAGCAGTCACTCCTAATCCTAATATCTGTCAGGGTTGATGAGGAAGACCTTAACTGCTCCTCCTAATCCTGCTTCATTCAAGCCTCCAGAGGATTTAGGCACAGGGTTGTTTAAACCTGTGAAATCAACCTCGGGCTTGAAAGCACATAACTAAAAGCAATTAAAACCCTGAAATAAACACATCAAATGCTGTTCCCGTGTCCTGTTTGGTTCCCAGATTAAACTGTACACCAAACAAGGCTCCTTAAAGTATCAGACTGACTGCGCTCCGATCAATGGGTACTTCATGATCCCCCTCTACGACAAGGTGAGGAACCTGCTGACTGAACGTTTCTGAAGCAGACGAATTACGAAGCTCACACTTATCTCTCTGAAATGCAGGGAGACTTTGTTTTGAAGATTGAGCCTCCTCTTGGCTGGAGCTTCGGTAAGAAGTCTTTTTAACTCTGAACCACAGGTTGTCTGCAGGCTGTGTGTGTGTGTTAATTGTTCTTGTCGTTTTACGGCCCAACAGAGCCAACCAGCGTGGACTTGCATGTGGATGGTGTCAGTGACATCTGCACCAAAGAAGAGGACATCAATTTTGTTTTTACAGGCTTCTCGGTCTCAGGAACGGTAAGGCTTTCTGTGGTTTTAAAAACACCTCAAAGAAAACTACACCTCAAGACAACTGAAAGAAACAGTTAGAGTGCCACCTTATGAATAATTTTACCAAACACATGACTATGTGGTTGCTTAGAGTTACACAATCTGAACAGCGCTGCTACGTTTTGTAGTAGTGTAAGATTTTATTGCAGAATTTTTCCTCTTGTTTTTGTTGTTGAATAATTTTAATGGGGTTTTTAACTTCCAGTTCCTATGCTGGCTCTTTCAATTTTATTATTTTTTTTTGTTTTTTTGAGTTTGTAAGATAACTACTCACAATCTCAATAGCTATTGTAAGCATGCTATTGCTCACAATAGCATGGCCATTTATACATAAAAGCATATGCCCCTTTTTTCATAAACTCTTTAATTTTTACATAGCTAAAGCACCGTGAACAGCATGTTTGGTGAAGAAAGCACCTGTGCAACAGAAACACAAACATTTTGATAAGTTTTGAAAAATTTACCTGGACTTCTATGTAGTTCTGCACGTTTCTCAGTTTTTCATATGACTGAGACGGCTTAAAAACAAAATGTGACAATATGTTAGTATCTGAAAGCAAAAAAATCAAGGATGAAGACATTTGATTCTAAGCAGAAAAGCCAAGAATCCATTCGCAGTTAAAAAAAAAAAAAATTTCTGTATGAGGTCACTGAGTCTAAAGAGCACCATTTAACATAATTACTCATATTTAAATATGTGTCTTTTCCATCACAGGTTTAAGCTTGGAAAAAACATGTGATTTCAGCAACCTAAAGTTTATCATCTGTTGAATAAAATTAATTTGAAGCTACGTTGAACATTTTGTTTCCCCTGTGTAATCCGACTGCCTAGGTTCTGAGTAAGAGCCACCTCCTGGGCCCCGCTGGCGTCGAAGTCAAACTGAGCCAGGCGGGATCAGAAGAGAAAGTCAAGAGTGTTTTCACACAGTCTGGAGGAAAGTAAGTGCACCGTAGCTCTCTTTGTGCAAATAAGGATTTGCACAAATGCCTCAGCGGAAATCACACTGCTGGCAAAAACTTCATCTTTTTTTTTTTTTTCTTTTTTGTCCTGTTAACACAGGTACACCTTCTTCAAAGTGCTGCCTGGAAGTTATGATATCACAGCCTTCCATCCCTCCTGGTCTCTGGAGAAGGTTGGTGTATTTCATGCAGGGTTTTACATTGCCACGGTAAAAAGTGTGGCATTCTGTTTGTTGGTTCTGTCATTTAATTACACAGAATGTTACAGCTTTAATTAACGGCTGCTTCTTTTGTTTGTTCAAAAAATAGTGATAGATTTGCGAGTTTCGAGAGCATTTTTTTGTGTCAGTGTCAAGAGTAACCACAACGTCAACTTTCTTCTGACTTTATCTTTCTGGAAGGAGTTGAAATTGCAAACCTTTCTCACTTTTCCTAAATTATATTTTAAATCACTGTTTGTCACCAAGACAGACCTGTGCGCTAAAAGTAAAGTGCTTGAAAATCAAGCACTTTTTAAGGGGGAAAATGCATTTCAAACTGCACTTTATGCAATTTGGTGTTGAAACTTTGCTCGTCATCTTTTTCAGGCTTGCTGACTTTTAAATGAGAATCCAACAGGATGCCAAGATATTTCAGTTTTGAGTCGTGTTTCGGTTTCCCACAGCAGGAGCAGCACAGTAAATGAAATATCAGGGCAAAAAAATGTGTTTTTTTTTTTAAACACATTTTTTAAAATGTGTTTAAAAAACCCCAAAAGTTTTCACTTTTGTCTTTACACTGAACATGAGACAAGACAAAACCTATGCCAAGGTAGCTGTTTATTTTTTATTTATTTATTTATTTTTTTATTTCCACTCTTTTCTTACCACTTCTCATAATATGTTAGCTTGCCTCATATGACACGACCCACTCAATATCTTACAAAAATAAAATACAATGATCTTTCCGAATAAAAATATAATGGTTCTACATGCTTGTTGTTGTTGTTTTGTTTTTGTTTTTTTTTTATTTCAGGTTGTGCTGTCATGTGATCTGTTCATGAAAGAAACAACAAGTAAAATCTGGCAACATTTGCATGCTGCCAATAAAAATGGGTAATTAGATCAGAAGCAAGTTCAGCATTGGGTTGACATTCAAATATGATTAATTAGTTTTATTTTGTAAGTAGGTTGCTCTGTGTTGCAGACTTCTGCCCAGGTCCCTCTTGAAAATGAGATCTAGATCTAAACAGGGTTTACTGGTTAAATAAAGGAAATGGAAAAAAAAAAAGTCACTCAACTGGGTAAATATTTTCTTCTTCAAATGTCCAGATGTCTAAATATTACTTTAAATATCCTTATATCTTGAGATAAAAAAAAAAGTGTTTAAAAAACCCAAAAAAACTTTAGTATCCTCTTACTTGCTGAGCTGATCAGGTTCCATGTCAGGTCAGCAAGGTTTTTTCAGTTTTTTTTATTATTAATGATCTCCGGGACTAATCGCACAGTCTCGAATAAGGGAAATTGCTCCACCCCTACATGCAGCCTAACGCAGCAAACCTTGGTGTCTCCATGCAGAGTAAGACCGCTGTGCACGTCTCCAGTGCCAACGCTCTGGCCGCCGAGCATCTGGTGGTTGGAGGCTACGACGTCTCTGGGGAGGTCCGCAGTGATGGAGAGCCCATGAAGGAGGTCACCTTCCTGCTGTACTCGGCCACGGTCAGGAAAGAGGTAAACCAACATTTGTTTGCATGTTTCCAACAAACAGAGGAGTGAAGCCGGAAAGTTTCTGTATTTCAAGCTAATCTAGAAGGGATCAATTTTTATTTATTATTTATTTTTTGCTTCAACTTAAATCTATTCCCAGCATTTTATTTGGAGCGTGGATAAAGATTAAATTTGATTGAAGTAGTTTCCAGTCTTCATAGGCAGGTATAGGAAAATGAGAACCTTGAAAGATCTATTTTTCCTGATTGTATATCTCATCCTACTGTCTAAAAACTGCATTCATTCATCCAGTCATCGACTTTCCAGTCTGTCGATCCATCCAGGTCTGTCCTTCCAGCCACCTAGAAGTTGTTAATTTAGCAATCCCACCATCCATTAAAAATCAATTTTCCCTCTATCTAGTTGTCTTTCCATTCATCTTTCCCTTTGTTCATCTGTCCATCCTTCTGTTGATCTTTCCCTCTCCTGTCTGTGGTTTTCAAGGTTCCATATTAAAAGCCCAAGCAACTTAAATCGGTCAAAAATTTACAGTAAACCTTTGTGTTTGTGCTTAATTCTAACCTATGAAATGATGGCGATCATAATGTGGTCCTTGGTGGGTTGAAATGCTAATGTTCTTTAACTTCCAGGACATCGGCGGCTGCAACATGTCGCCAGTGGACGGAGCAGATAATGAGGACAGCTCCCTCATCTACCTGTGCAGCACTCAGTCGAAGAACGACGGCACCTTTGCCTTTCCTTCGCTGGCCAGCGGCGAGTACACCGTGGTAGGTTCTTCTGCTTCTCTGTTTGCTAAAACCAGGCACAGATCGATATTAATGTGAGCTATAAAACTATAGCTAATAGTCATTAATTTACCACATGTGTCAATTAAATGGAACAGTGTATACAACAGTATAAAGAAATCAGTATTACTTGTGTATTTTGCTTAAAGTGGTGCATGCGGATGGTGTCGGAGCACCCAGTTATGAAGTTCTAATGAAGTGCATGCCCTTGAATTGAAAAACAAAATATGCTATGCCTATTTTGCAGAACAAACTAAATTAGCAACAACTTCTGCAACTAATGCACTTTTTTTTGTTCTTTTCTACTGAATATCCTTTTGTTTTGCCAGCTGAATGCTTTTGCTATGAATCAAAAATGAGGAAAATATGGCCCAATAATAAAGGAGTAATCCAGCTCAGTGAAAGAAAGTCCAGGCGGAGTATTAAAAGGAGATGAGGCCAGGCTAGGAAATATATGCATCTAAAACGTACCTTCTAATTAAGTTTTTTTAATTAATTTTTGAGGAAGAAATTTTGCTAGAATGAATCCAATGAATCCGCTCAAGGAATCTTTGATTTACTGACAGACTTTCTCTGCAGATCTTGGACAGTTTTTGTCTAATTCTAAATTTGTATCCCCTTTTAGCCTAGACATTTTGTATTGTCAAGTTTGAAATCAAGGCTGTTTCCCATTGGGTCCAAACCAAGTGAACAGAATGGAGTGTTTAATCACTCACAATAAAGCGAGTGATTACATTTTTCTGCAGAAATACAAATTATTTGCATTGTAATTTTTTCCATGTATGATTAAGAGGTAAGCCATGGATTTTCATATGGTTGCAGTTTTCAGTTTAGACCACTAGATGCCACCACATCCTACATTCTCTATTTTTTTTTTGTAACAACGACTTCCCCCGTCTTGCATAACCACCCAACCAAATCATGCTGATGTAGCAGCTCGATTCCACGGCAAGAACCATAAATCTCATGAGAACATACAAAAATATATATTGATATTACGAAAGAACGACAAAAAAAAAACTGTTGATATTGTGAAAGGAAAAACTATTTAAATGCACCTTCAGGGGTTTCTTTTGATCAGATTGTAGTTTCAAAGCAGAAAAATGACTTCTCTTTCGTTTGTCCCCCTCCTTCCTCTGCAGGTGCCTTTCTACAGAGGAGAAAGGATCACTTTCGATGTTGCTCCCTCCAGGATGAATTTCAAGGTGGAACACAACAGCTTGAAACTCGAGGTAAAAAGCTCAAATTCAGGTTCTCCTTCTTGGTTTTGTTTTGCTTTGTGATTAATTTACTAAGCGTTAAGTAGAGAAAGGAATAATTCCTGCTGCTTAATTTGTGCATTCAGTATTAAAAAAACAAACATGGAATCATCTCATGTCATTAAACTAAAATGATCAGAAGTCCCTCTCTCCTTTTGTGTTTGGTAATGTTTAGATCTTATTCATCTCTGACATTTCTGAATATCGCGGTTCTGTTATCGTCGCTCTCTTTTCAGCCCATCTTCCGAGTGATGGGCTTTTCTGTGACGGGCCGAGTGCTGAACAGCGCCGACGGAGAGGGCGTGGCAGACGCTACCGTCTCGCTCAACAATCAGATTAAGGGTAAGCTTTAGCATCACTGTGTTGTTATGAAAATACATGTCCTGTGGATGAGTTTGGCAGGTTCCAGAAGTCTGGCTGTGCTTTCAAGTGTAAAGTTTGGTGGAAGAAGGATTGTGAAGTGGGAGGGTGTTTCAGGAGTCTGGCTCGGCCCCTTATAAAGGAACTCTTAATGCTACAGATGATTTCATGCTTCCAGCATTGTGGGAACATTTTGGAGATGGGTCCTTGATGTAGAAGAACTTGACTGAGAAAACCCTGTAGAATCAAAATGGGATGTAATTCATCGTATGTTCATGTAAAGGCATGTGACTCAATGCTTTTTACAATGTAGCGTGTCACAAAACAAGACCGAAATTGGTATCGGCGGGTTTAGATGATCGAAGGACAGATGAATCTGATACAAAGTTCAGCATTGCTAGCCACCTGCAATGTGTGACCATATTTATTTATTTATTTTTTTACAAACGTTCAATGTGAAAAATATTTCACATTGAACGTTCAAATTAAACGAGTCTTCTTTTGTGCCGCCCTGAAAGCATGCCGCCCCGGGTGACCACACTGCCCATATCAGAAGCCGTCTCAGCACACTAACTAAAAGAAAATATCTGGACATCCTTTACTTGGGCTTTTGAAGACTTCTCGTTTCCTTTGCAGAATTAACCTCCATGGTAGCGGCTGGTATTTCACATTTCAGACACGTTCTGACGCTGCACCGTCCTTCCTGTTGTCCCCGCAGTTGTCAGTAAGGAAGACGGCTCCTTCCGGCTGGAGAACATGACGGCCGGCGTCTACACCATTCGCGTCACCAAGGAGCTGATGCTCTTCGAGACAGTCACAGTGAAGATCGCCCCTAACACGCCTCAGCTTCCCGACATCATCACAGCGGGGTACGTTTGCCGTTTTTCTGAATCAAGCGAATACCAGCAGGAAGTGATTGGTGTCCCCGAGAAGCCTTGTACATTCCTGATGTTTGTTGAACGCAGGTTCAGTGTTTGTGGCCAGATCTCCGTCAGCCGCCTGCCTGAGGGCATGAAGCAGCAGGGGCGCTACAAGGTCACTCTGACCCACCGGGGCCAGGACAAGGCTCTCAGCTGGACCACCGATTCGGACCCTCATGGGGCCTTCTGCTTTCAGGCCAAACCTGGGAACTACAGCGTCCATGTGAGTCTCGTGTAGCTTTCAGGTTTCTCCTAAGTGTCCTAAATCATCCGAGCATGGACTCTTTAATCATTGTAATAATTTGACCTTTTTAGTTATTATAAATCTGGAAAGTGGTTCACAAACATTAAGTTTGACATGTAGAAGATTTCCCAACTTGTATTCTTTTTATTTTATAACAGAGACAAACTTTTACAAGGGAAGAATGTGATTTCTCTTTTAGGGTGCATTCACTCCAGCTCTGCTTAGTCCACTTTAATCAAACTCTAGTTCATTTGTCTAGAAAGTCTGGTTCGCTTGGGGAGGTGTGGATGTGCAATCGAGCTCTGATGTAGACCCAAAAAGCGAACTCTGCTCCACTTAAGAACCTAGATGTTGGTCGGGTGGAAGTGAACTCTGGCGCTGTTTGAATGCATACGTGATGCGGCGCCAGCAGGAGAAACGTCTCGTGGTCTTTTACCAAAGACAAAACAGAAATGCAACAGTCGCTAAAATTTTTGTTTACATTTTGTGAAGAGGAAGTTGGGCTCATGTCTTCGTCAGATGGTTTTGTGTCATTCCTGCATAAGTTCTTGATGCAGCCCTACGACAGGTGAGGGTGGAGGCTGGATTTCCTAAAGGATTTGGATCATTTAACACAGCGTAGTATAAAAATGAACCTTACCAGCTGAAAATGGGATTGATCAGAGCTACTTGTGTGAAAATCTTAGGAACCAAGGAATACTGAACCATTTGTGTCATTCTGTTGTGGAAGCTCTATACAGATGTTGCGCTGTTCTTCCCATGGTGGCGCCTCCCTGACCTTTTCTCCACATGTTCAGGTATCGCTCCCCGAAGCGGAGGTGAGAGCAGGCCTGGCCCTCCAGCCTCAGGCCCTGGAGGTCTCGCTCATAGACCGGCCGCTCACAGACCTGCTTTTCACCCAGTTCATGGCTTCTGTCTTGGGAAAAGTTCACTGCCTCGGTAAAAGCTCTCTCGATTGATTCTTAATACAGATTTCTCCATTGGCCTTAAACGAATAAATGTTCACACTGGTTTGTGGGTGCTCCCATCTAAGCCATCCTTGTGTTCGCTGGTTTCTTACAGCTTCCTGCGACGATCTGTCTGTGACCCTGCAGCCTGTGAGCCGGCAGGGAGAGAGGAAGACGGTGGCTTTGGCTGGCAGTGCTGACATCCTCAGCTTCAACTTTGACAATGTTTTGCCTGGAAAATACAAAGGTTATTTAAATTTATTACTAATTATTTACAGGGAAAAATCAATTCATCTTCTGCTGAATTTGTAAGTTTCTTGTTGTGTAACTTTAAAACCTTTAGGTTTGTTGTCTACTAAGCAACTCAAACTTTTGACAACCCAAACAGATGTTTTGGAGGACTAAGGTGTGATAAGTTGCTTCTCCACTCCAAAAATTATTCTCTTTTTGACACTTTTATTTCCTTGGCAGGGGGTTTGAATCACTATCACGCTCGAAGACCCATCCATGCATCTTCAGTGTTTCAGACAAAAGACCAGGATTTTTTTTTTTTAACCTACTGCCTGTTGCCAAATAGGTTCTGTATAAATTAATTCCTGGTTTACAAATTAATCATTTCTGGCTGTGGCTGAAGTTCTCTTTAAACCTCGGGATAATAATAGGGTCAGTTGGTTTACAATGGAAAGTCATACAATTCAAATAAATTTGATGTGACATTTTTGAGTTTGACAGACAGTAAAAGCAGAAAAAAAGCTGTAGAAGCCTAATTCTTTTCCTTTATTTCAGTCAAAGAAATGCAAATCAGTCTTGCATATAGGGATTTTTTTGTTAATGAGATCTAATTACCATAATATTTTGAGGCCGTTCGTTGTCTTACAAGTGGGCAAACTTCAAAAACAAGCTGTGGATCAAAGAGTTATTTTCATGCATTTGTCTTCTGTGAAAATCAACCTCTGCTATTGGGGGGGGAAATAGATACTTGTTTTCTGTAAAAGTCGTTTTTCCTCCTATGCGGAGCTCTCTGACTCCACGGCTAATTATTGGGAAATCAATTTGTAATTAACACCTTTAGATCATAACTGTGCTAAAATACCAGACATGTTATCGCACAGATGGCACCTCTGGGTCTCCTGCTGCTCCATACATCTATAATCCTGTTCAGCATACAGTGTACATTCTGTTATTTGCCTGCAAGCTGTCTGCACACACAGCATCCCTGAAGTGTCTGTTCTCAGTTTAGTGTTGGCAGCCCTGACTGCTGTGGTGCTTAACGTTCTTAAGCTTTTCTTAAAGATCCCTTCAGGGAGCAGAGACGAGTTACTTCCGAGGACTTTTCTCAACCTTCATTTAAGTTATTTTCTCCCGCTGTTTCTGCTCCCAGTCGGCATTTCTCACGAGGAATGGTGCTGGAAGCATAAATCCCTGGAAGTGGAGGTTCTGGACTCGGATGTCCTGGGCGTCGAGTTCAGACAGATCGGCTACATCCTGCGCTGCTCCCTGTCCCATGCCATCACTTTGGTCAGTATGCAGCCTTCCGAGCTAGGGATGCAAACAATTAATTGACTTACGATTAGTTGTCGATTAATGGTTTATTAGATTAACGTTACCTCCAATCGATTGACTACTAACATCTGCTTAGACCTTCTTAGACCTTTTGCAATTTGGCCTCCACCCAGAAGAGGCAGCGTCAATTTCTCTGAATTGTAAAATTGCGAAATGATGGAAAAGAAAAAAAAACAAAAACAACACAATTACAATAAGCAATGTTGATTTTGACTGGGATCACCGCATGGAGCAGACTTTTAACATTTCTTCAATAGCAACCACAGATATTATCTCTCTGTTCATGGGGATTTAAGTGTTTCACATATTTATTTTTTTTCAACCTGTATTTTTCTATTCAGCAGAAAAATGTACCGCAAAACATAGGTTCCTGTTTTGTTGCATTTTATAAATACAACATCTTTTCAATTTCAATTTCAATAAATAAAATTTGCGATCATTTCTAAGTGTAATGACGTGAGGAAAGCTGCATATTTTTGTTCATTCAGACAGCATTTAATACACCTGACAAAAAGAGTTAAACTTTTATTTTGTTTTTAAAGTATATTACTCAAAATTTAGCAGGTTATGTTAAGTGAAGAGCGGTCAGCCCTCTCCATACAAGAGAAACCTCAGGTGTTTCAGAAAATGACCCCTTACCTTAGATTAACTCTAATCAATATTTTCCATCCCTAATCTGATCGCTCTCCCCGAAGTTTTCACGACAACTTTCCGCTCGCTTCCCCGCAGGAGTTCTTCCAAGATGGCAGCAAACCCGAGAACGTTGGCGTCTACAACCTCTCCAAAGGAGTCAATCGCTTCTGCCTCTCCAAGCCTGGTGAGTTTCTTTCTCCTGACCTCTCTTTAGCTTAACACGGCGTTAATTAGCACACGGAGGAAAATTCCACAGCCCAGCAGACCTTTCCCTCGTGCATAGTCGCTGTGCAGCATTTTGACCTAAAAGGTTTGTGTCAGACTTAGCTAAATATAAAACTGGAACAAAGTGATTAATCACATAAAAATGGTTTGTCCAGGTGTTTACAAAGTCACCCCTCGCTCCTGCCATCAGTTCGAGCAGGACTTCTACACCTACGATACGTAAGTAAAGCTAAATAAGCAGGCTGCTCCTGCTTATTTAACGGTTTGAACAAAGTGTCGTCGTAAACGTTCCTGCTTCTCTGCAGCTCGGCGCCCAGCATCCTGACGCTCACCGCCGTGCGCCATCACATGACAGGGCTCATCACCACAGACAAGATGCTGGACGTCACAGTCACCATCAAGTAAATCAAAAAGCCTCAGGCTGCTACGTTTCTATCCGTCAGAGTGTCCATTAAATAGTTCTGTACTCCCCACCTTCTAAGGTCGTCCATTGAGAGTGAGCCAGCGCTGGTGCTCGGCCCGCTGCGCAGCCTCGAGGAGCAGCGGCAGGAGCAGCAGCTGCAGGAGATCCAGCTGCGGCGGCAGGAACGAGAGCGGCGAGCGGCCGAGGAGCAGGGCGGCGCCAGAGACGACAGTCCTCCCATCTTGGAGAAGGCCGACGAGCTGGCGGGCCCGTTTCACTACGAGTTCTCCTACTGGGCCAGGTCCGTTTGCACATCATGGGTCTGCAATCTTTACAAACCTAATACACGTTTCCCCCCTCAGTCCAGCTAAATAAGACTCGCAACTGATGCACAGCATTTTGTGGAAGGATAAATAAAATTTGCTATCATTTTTAAAGGACCACCATTTTACTTCTGTTTTTTACATTTTAAATTTAAAATAAATTTATTTAAAATTTTTAAAATAAATTAAAAAAAATCATTAACAAAAAGAATTGATTACATTTTCTTCTCTGGGATGTTTTTGTGGAAAATGACACAAACATAAACAAAAAACACTTAGTTTTCAACGTAATGATGAGGAAAAAGATGATATCATCTTTTTCTCATACCAATCTGTTGAGAAAATTTAATGCAGAATTTATTTCATGCAAAAAAATAAAAAATATTTGTTATATATATATATATATATATATATATATATTTATTTTTTTTTTTTTTAATTGTTGGTTCTGTATTGATTTAGCCAGGCTGTGGAAGGTCCAAAGAGCCATTTGCGGCTCTGGAGCCACAGGTTCCAGGCTTCTGATCCAGCTGCTCTGACTGTGATTACATTTACTTTTTTTTTTTGTTATTGTTGTTTTGCTTTTTTTTTTCTTTTTTGCATTAATATGTGACCTGAGGCAGATTTCAAGTTCTGACTGAATTATAAAATAATCTTAACTATATCTTCTGTGACAGAAATCAGACTCGGTCGGCAGGTGGAATTAATATGAATTCAAAACTTGACAAAAAGACTGAAGATTTGATCTCTAAATCAGAACAAATCTCACTAAGTGAGCACGTTGTAGTTCTTTTCGTGAGGTTTCTACATGTAGATTTGTTTTTAAGTAATATCAAAGACGTAAAGCCAGATTCCCTTTCGCTTTCGCTCGGTGTGCAGTGATGCACATTTTAAAGTGTTTGAAAAAAACTTTCTCTCCAACAGTTTAATCTGCAGAAGCAGAAATTATTTAACACCTTTATTTTCTCAACGTTGCACACATGCAACAACATACGGCGCCCGTGATTTCACAAAATCGGAATCCTTGCATCCATTAAAAGTAACCACCTGATCTGTCTTAAAATAAATAAACCTGTGCGCGTTGATTTCCTTGCAGGGCTGGAGAGAGGATCACAGTCACTCCCTCCTCCAAGGAGCTGCTGTTCTACCCGCCTGAGGTGGAAGCAACTATAACAGGGGGTAGGAGATTTTTCACACACTGAAATTAAGTCCGACATGTACAAAGCAGATCTAAATTTAGGATTCACATTAACTAAGAATAAGTAGGTTTGTCCTAATCTTTGCTTGTATCAGAAGAACCTCTCTCTATCTATCTCTCCCGTCAGAATCGTGCCCCGGTCGGCTGGTGGACATCGTTGGGCGCGCTGGCCTCTTCTTGGAGGGCAGAGTGTCTCCGGAGCTCCAAGGTGTGGAAATATCCATCACAGAGAGAGGCGCTTCTGTGCCGCTCATTACTGTGGCCACTAATGAGATGGGAGCCTACAGGTATGAAAATCCAGACAGATAAATGGACTGCATTAAAATTTCAGTGAGGATGTTCAGGACTTTTGGGCCGACGCTGCCTGTGGCTTTTGCTTGAAAACGGATGGACTCTCGCTGGCGTTACGCCTTGTGTGTGGCTCTGATGGGGCCCTCTGGATGTTTATTGTCATCAGAGGATATGTGCAGTGTTGCAGCCATGCATAAAGCAAGACATTATGCTTCCGAATCCAGACATCCGGTTAAAGGCTAAACATCAAATATAATGTAGTCATGGATATAAACTCCGTGGTAACATTTGAGGGATTTAATGGAACCGTTGAGCCGAAATTCTGTCTCATTTATTCAAATTAGGTGTTTTTGAAGTAGAAGAACATGGTAAAACATGATGGATTGGAAAATGAAGCCTTTTTTAAGCTGTTTTTCAAAGTGAGGTCACCAGGGGGCGCCCAGGCAGCCTCAGAAAGCTGGAGTGAAGATAAAGAAATAGCACTGAAAATGAAATTTATTTTTCAATCATGTATTTTTAATAATTTTTTTCTTCCAGAAAAAGTTTTCTGTTTTTGAATCATTACTCAAAAATAACAGCGGGAATAATTTATTGAACTGTTATTTTCAATGCTCATCCTTCTGATTGGCTGGCAGTCAAATTCATCAAGCCTCATTTCAGTTCAGCGCATATTGTTACTCAGCCTTCCTGTTTCCGTCAATGTCACTTAGCCTTCCTGTTTCCGTCAGCATTAGTTAGCTTTCCTTTTTCTATTAGCGTCACTTAGCCTTCCTGTTTCCGTCAAGTTGGCCTTCCTGTTTCCATCAACGTTACTTAGCCTTCCTGTTTCCATCAACGTTACTTAGCCTTCCTGTTTCCATCAACATCACTTAGCCTTCCTGTTTCCGTCAGCATTACTTAGCCTTCCTGTTTCCATCAACATCACTTAGCCTTCCTGTTTCCGTCAGCATTACTTAGCCTTCCTGTTGCCATCAACGTCACTTAGCCTTCCTGTTTCTATTAGCATCACTTAGCCTTCCTGTATCTGTCAACTTAGCCTTCCTGTTTCCGTCAGCATTTTTTAGCCTTCCCGTTTTCATCAGAGTTACTTAGTCTTCCTGTTTCCATCAGCGTGGGTCCGCTCCACAGTGACCGGCTGTACGACATCAAGGCCAGTAAGGAGGGCTTTGTTCTGAGTCCGGTGGAGGGAACCCCAGGAGACTTCAAGGCGTTTGCTCTGGCCGGAATCACCTTAAGGTACACGCAACCATCATCTGTGTACTTTGTAAAAACTTTACGTCCCAGGGATCACAAGCCCCGCTCACACTGTTTCCACTTAGCCTGTTTTTATCTTTACCACCCTAGACTGATCCTTCTGATTTTAAGTGAATATGAAATGTCAGAATCAAAAACTTCTGTTCATGTTTTTCTTTCTGAAAGTGTAATTAAGAGAGAAGATTACTCACAGATGGTTCAAACCGGGTTTTTTTTCCGCTCTGTGCTCTTGGCCTTTATCCTGCCTTTTGTTAAAAGGTTCCGTACAGCATAAATTGGTATTAGTCTCCCTTTCTGACTAAGTGATAAATGGCTCTGCCGTCAGTTCCACACCATTGATACACAGTTTGGTGCCCTTGGTTATCCTTCACTTGTACATCCTCTTTTTAAATAAAACATCTGTGACAAGAAATTGAACAGCCTGCTTGATTACAGCCACAGTACCCACAATCTCTTTATGTTTCAGGGACATTTTCTTTTTTTTTTATGTGTAAAGCATGAAAGAATCTGAGTATTTTTTTCCAAAGATATTCCATCTTTCCTGCAGATAATATCAGAGGATGGACAGCCACTCTCTGGAGTGCTTCTGTCTCTGAGTGGAGGGCATTTCCGTTCCAACCTTTTGACCCAGGACACCGGTCTTCTCACCTTCAACAACCTGGTGAGCAAACAGTTCAGAAAGCAATATAAAGTCTCCTTCCCCCCTCCCCCCGGTTTGAAATAACCTTGCCTTTCTCTCCAGAGTCCAGGCCAGTACTACTTCAAGCCAATGATGAAGGAGTTCCGCTTTGAGCCGGCGTCTCAGATGATCACGGTGGAGGAGGGTCAAAACCTGAGCATCGACATAACGGGCGTCAAGACTGCTTACAGGTACACACACTGATTTATAGAGGTGCAATGCAGAAAATATTCAGAGGCTTTTTCATATTTGCATTTTATAAGATAGAACATAATTTAGTTTGTTACAAATTTAAAAAATTGCAATTTGTTTCAATGTAAAAGTCTTTATTTCTATACTTATAATGATTATAAATAAAGTCAAGTCCAAATTACTCTTCCGAAGTCACTTGATCAGTAAGTAGAGTAATTTAATCTTGCGTGCCACTCTTTTCAGATTTTATATTGAAAATATTTTACATTTTCCTTCCACTTTACAGTATGCACTACTTTTGTGTTCGCTTATCATGAAAATCTTAATAAAACCGAACAAAGTTGGTGGTTGTGACGTCTCCGAAATGCGGCCATCTTCAACGGGTGTGAAAACTTTTGCACAACGCCGTACTTTTTTTTTTTTTTTTCTTTTTTTTTGTTTTTGTTGTTTTTTTCAGAAACTCGTCCAATTGTCCGTTCTACATGCATGTTCTTGTGCTTTCGCTTCCAGCTGCTACGGAGCGGTGCAGTCCCTGAGCGGCGACGCGGAGCGAGACGTGGCCGTGGAGGCGGTGGGTCAGGGAGAATGCAGCCTCTACAGCGAGGACACCGTCACAGACGAGGAGGGTCGATTCAGACTCAGGGGTCTGCTGGTGAGAGAAGGTTTTAAACCTTATGGGGGGGGAGGGTTGAATTATCTCATACTCCAGGTGCAAAAACACTGCGATTTGACCTCGCTAAATATAACGTGTAGGTGGTATTTGAGGCAGGCATGAAGGGCCGAGTTAAATTGAAACACTCGGTTTTATTTGTAGCTAGGCTTTTAGGCTGTTCTATTTAACACCTCGCATGACTAAATGTTTGCGTTGTTTTCTTTCAGCCGGGGTGTAAATATCTGATACAGCTTCGAGCCGAGGGCAACGACCACATAGAGAGGGCACTGCCTCAGCACAGAGCGATAGAGGTAGGTAGCAAGATGACAACATCCTCAACAAATCATAAGCTTTTTAATAATGAACAATGACTGGAAAATATATTCATCATAAAGAACAAAAAAGCAAAAGTGCAAACCAAAAAAATGTCCTGTTTAATGATTGAGATCAAATAATGTCCAGATGCTATAATTCAACATGTTGTGAATTGTATAAAAAAATCACCAGGTTTCTACTTTCTTTTTGATTTCATAGTAAATAATACCCCAACAGTGACTTTTACATGGAAGCGACTTCTGGTGCTCCCAAATCAGATTTTAGTGACTGAATGAATTAGTATATTAAGCTTTTTTCTTTTTTTAAGAAAAAGTGATACAAATCTTGGTGTGAAACAGACTAAATGCTTTTTTGTGTATCTTTTAATCTATATTTTTCTTTGTATAAGACAAACATGCAAAACCCTTTTTTAAGTTTCCAGTGTACAATAATTTACACACACTGTACCTTTACAAATATATCAACTTTTGTTATTTAAGTAAGATATTGTAGGCTTAGCTAATTGTTGACGGGGTAAAAAAAATCACAGTACAAGTTTGTGATTTTAGTTTTTAAAAATATGACCCATGTGAAAAAAATAGTTTGGTCCCCCTGATCTATGCAGCTGGTTGTAATGTAAAAACTGATAACTTCTTACTCTGAAGTTAGGCAGGATTTCTCTACTTTTAATCAGTACAATGTAGTAAGATATTTGATTGAAGTTCACTTTGCACTCATCAAAAGCTTTTTTTTTTTTTTTTACTTGCTTGAGTACCTTAGCAGAAGCGAGAGTAACGTGATTGTTACATATTATTCTGATTTCTTTTTATTTTAAAACTTCCTTATCTCTCGACTGCAGGTCAAACTTTGTATTAGTTCCTGCTTCCACCTAAAGTGCTGAAAGTTTCCAGAGTTGAGATAAATACGTAATACTGTCTTTTCGTTTATTAATTTAACTGTTAGATCGGTTATGCAAAGAAAGTTGGAGAAGGATATGGAAAGTTTGGTAATTGAATTGTTGAAATGACTGTGAGAACCCTGTGATTATGACTTAATATCAGCCTCATCACATGGACCTTTTTTTTTTTCTGCTCGCTGAACAAAAACAGCACTAATCTGCTCCCCAACCAAATTCTAACCTATCATTTTATAATTTTATCACGTTTGAAAAGCTGCAATCCACCTAATCTCTCTCGCGAGGCAGGAAATGCCTTAATTCCCCTTTAATTCTCTGTTATCTCGCACCATGTGACCTTAACAAAAGCTTTTCCTCAGTTCACTTTTATATTTCTTTTTTTTTTTTTTTTTTAAAGCATGCATGGCTTGTACTGTTAGATTAAGCTGCGTGTTTCCTATCAGGTCGGGAGCAGCGACATTGACGGGGTCAACATCATCGCCTTCAGACAGATCAATCAGTTCGACCTCAGCGGGAACATCATTACGTCTCCTGAACATCTCCAGACGCTCTCGGTAGGACTTGTACTCCCTGATGTTTGGTCTGTTTTGCTACTTTCTAGAAATCTCTGGAACAGTTTTCAGCAGAAGTTTCCGTTCGCCACTCGCATGAATGTCATATTAGGCAAGCTGTGCCAAGCCGGGTTTGTGCTTAGTATCGTCATGTCCTGATTGACTGATAAGCTTCAATAAAGTACATGTAGGCTCAAATTTATGCAAAGCACCCAATAAACTTTCAATAGAGTCAAGGTTGGTGCTTTATTATTAGTCTGGTCTTTGGTGTTGCAGGTGTTTTAGTTCATGATGGGACTGAGCAATGAATCAATAACAATGTATATTGCAGTAGACATGTGATCAATATCAATAGAAAATACATTTGATGGTGTTCAATAATGTCACCGAACTCCAGAACCCCACAGCATTCTGAGAGATGTAGGCAGAGGAAAGGGTTAACTCTCTCAACTCCTCACTCCCAGCTAAGCAAGGTGGGCGACATCGCTCTTTGGTTACCTAGCAACCTTGTTGCATGTTGTTTCCCATGCAAGGACAGCATGGGAAAACATGAAACTGCTGCAAATCAGCAGTTTCATGTTTCACCACCGTGCCTCATAACTGCTTAAAAATAAAAGACTAAAAATGTGGAGTGACAGGAGGAAATGAGTGGAGCGGCTCAGGACCGGTTTGGTAGTACTTCAGATATTTGAAACAACAAAAAAAAAAACAAATCAATAATTATCGGTATCGACTGATATGAAACACTTGTATTGCGATGATTTTCAGCCATATTTTCCAGCCTCGACATATGTGTCGCAAAACTTCAATGACCAATTAATTTTACAGCTGCAACTTGGACACAGATTGCTGTCCCAACATAACAATAAAGCCAAAACCCCCAAATCACAGCAGCTGCATGTTGACTGCCAGAAACAGCCTCCCAAGAGCACTGTAGTGAAAACTTGTGTAAGTTTAAATGCCAAGAAACCAAGCAGTTTCAGAAAATTCCAATTCTGCAGAAAAGACTAAACATTTCTGCACCAAATTCTGGGTTTTTGTTGTATAACCGCACCAGCATCCACAAGCTTATAGCTAATGATTTCCTGTCTCCAGGTGAAGCTGTTCAAGAGCGACAATCTGGACAATCCGATCAACAGCGTGTCTCTGGGACAGTCTCTCTTCTTCCACTTCCCCCCTCTGGATAGGGACAGCGAGGTATCGACTTAATTGCTTATTCCTACTAATTATATGTAGGAATAATATAATGGTGTTGCAGGTGTTTTAGTTCATGATGGGACTGAGCTTATGACCTTTTCACCCCATCTGTGATTTCTGTCTTCTGCAGAGCTACGTTCTCATGCTGTACTCCACCCTGTCCCGCTCCCAGTACGATTTCACTCTGCCTCAGGTCTCCTTCACTTCCACCGGATACCACAAGCACATCACCCTCACCTTCAACCCCACTGTAGGAAACGGAGAAACAAAACTCCCATTTTCCCCAACGTCATCTTAATCTTTGACACGCCGTCAGTTCTGATTTGGCCGTTTCTCTCCTCCGTTTGTCTTTGCAGCGCAAAGTGCCCGACCAGGATGTTGCGCAAGGCTCCTACATCGCTCTGCCTCTCACCTTGCTCCTGCTGATAGCGGCGTACAACCACGAGAAGGTAGCCGTCAAACCCGGCCTCATCCGGGCTCCCTGTTCACATTTATTTTCTTTCCTCACTTTTTACATTTATAAATCTTGCACCGACTTTAGTTTGTGTGGAGAAGACGGCAACATTAGCACTTCATGACAGCAGTCAGGGATAACAGCACAGGATAAAAAAACACAAGAAAGCCTAGAGCTTATTTCTTGTTTGGTCCTTTGCAGCCATAAAACTCACAACATATAACATTTGTTTTTATGTTTTATATCAAAACATAAAAAAATTAGTTGGAATGAAAAAAAAACATGAAACATGAAAGTAGGCAAAAATGTTTCTTTCTCATTTTCTTCATTTTTTTATTATTGGCTTCTTCCTTTTGTCCTCTTTTATTTTATCCCTCATGTCCTCATATCTTCTTTTTCTTCCTTCTTGTATCCCTTTGCCTCTTCTGTCCTACATCACCTCCAGTCTGGTCTCCCTTTCTTTCTTTCTTTCCTTGCTTCCTTGTGGACTTCTACCTTCCTATCTGCGTGTCTTTCCTTTGTTTTGGGTGTGCTTCCTTTACTTTCTTCCTTACATTTTTTCTCTTCTTCTTTTCTCATGTCCTTATTTTCTTTTTTCCGTCCACCTTCTTTTTTTCCTGTCCTTGATTTGTTTCCATATTTAAAACCTGCAATGTAGGTAAATGTGCCCTGAATTCATGGCAGAATTTGGTATTTTGTATTTTGACATTGTTTTTACAAGAAAATACACAGCTCCACTAAAAAGAACAACATTAAATAGATTACTAAGCAGAAGCAGAATTTTAACATAGATGATGTGTTTTTCTACTCTTAACTGATGTGATTAACAATATTCTCTAAATAAAGATGCATGCACTGGTTTTTAGCATCCTGTAAAGTTAAATAAAAGCCTTTAATGTTGTACTTTAGATAACGTAATATTTTAGCCATTTTAAATGTGGTTAAATCAATAACATTTTTAAGCCATTGATATATTTATTTGCCAGTAATGCAAAAAGTTCTTTTGGCCAGAATAGCCTTCACCCTCCAGATCAAACCCCAGTCTGGAAGTCAGATTGCCATCAATAAGAATTTTCAGTTTTATACTTCCTCGAATTAATTGCACAGATGCACTGAGACATTATATTTTTTCCAGGTGAGTCCCCTGCTGATGCAGCTCTTGAGCCGCTTCCAGGGAGTGAGGAGTATGGCCCAGGCCAACGCCGACAGCGCTGCGCTGGATGAAGCCAAACGTCAGGCCAAGAGACAGAAAGCCAGGCGCACGTGAGGCGGGCCCCGTCCTCACGTCTTCATCGCCTAAACTGATCACTAGCGATTGGTGACCTCAGAAACCAAAGAGGACACACTGCACCAGCGTTTACGCCAAAGCGTTGGCGTGCTAGTGAACAGTTTAGCATGCAAAGGTGTCATTAATAAAAGCAAAACATCTGGGGAAAAAAAAAAAAAAGAACTCAATATGCATTATCACCACCTCGTCAGCCAATCAGATTCACTGGACTGAAAGATAAAGTTTTCATTTGTTTTTTGTTTTGTTTTTTCCTACAAGAGGAATTTCCCAGTATATCTGATCACATTTGTAAGAAAACCATTTTTTTAAATACATTTGTAATTTCTCAAGGTCAACATGTGTGTTTGAAAGCTCTGTTGGCCCTCAATCTGTTCAGGAGGCTCAGATGTCGCGTGCCTGCTGGGGCTGAGGTCAGTTCAGATACAACACAGTTGTTTTAATCTGAATCAAATCATTTCACTTCTGTAGCCGTGACTCCAGGTGTTTTGCTGTAAGCTGAGCTGAATCTGCCTAAACGGCTATCAAGTCCTTTGAAAGACTGTAACGCTCCACCGCTGATGGTGTTCTCGTCTCCGAAGGCGAGTCGACCTTCACTGCAAGTCCGGTTCTTGAAACAGTTCAGGATGGGAGGGATGAACAGAATGCTGGACATTTTCTGTATTTTTGTTTTTGTTTTTTGGGGGGGTTTTTTGTGGATATTTTTATTAAATAACAGGTTGGGGCAGCGGGAAACGGGGACTAACGGCTGATTAATTTATTAACATGTTTAATCGGATGTAAATGATGACTAGCTTTCTTTTCGGCGCGGTTTGTGTGTGTGATAATCTAGTTTTAAATAAGATCAATGAAGAGTTATCTATTACAGTGAGTTAATGTGAATCTCTACAAATGGCCTGTCACAACAACGAGTCAGAATAGGGAACGATTAGAAACAGTTCTCAGCTCGGAGCTGGGAAGAGCTTTGAAGCTCAGTGATTTTTCTGCTTTGAATTTATTTGCTGTCTGGCGAGGCTCACGTTCACTCGAGGATGAATCCTGCTGAGCCATATTTAGACAGCTGGTTGAGGAGAAGACGGGAAGCGGAGTGATTATAGCTTTCATTTGTTCACAGTCTCCTATTTTTCATTTTGGTTTGTTTTGACAAAATTAATAAAGTTTGACTGAAAAGAGATAAACTGGACTGTTTTACTGCTTTCCCTGTTGAGGGCAGTGTTATTCTAGTTGTCATATGCTCAGAAAGTCCCCAGGATTCAGCTGCTTATTGTTTGGCTGTGCTACTTTATACATTTTCTCCTTTTTACACAGTTTCTTTTCCTGATGTGTTGTTTCTCAAAGTAATTACAGGCCAGGCTGATTGTTTGCTAGGACACTAGCATGTTGTATCACTAACTTGCAGTTAGACTAAAATTCCCCACAGATGTAACTTCCCTCTGTTTTCAACCTGAACAACAAGAAGCATGGATTGTGAAATGAAATGGAGATCAGACCAGTGGATTGGACCGTTTAGTGACGATGCAGTGATGATTCAGCATCTGAAGAACTCACAAATTTATCAGTTGTTTGCTTTTAGTGTGATTTTTTTCAGTCTGAATAAATGTAGTGTTAAGATAACCTGATTAGCATTTCTTATAAGATGTTCTTTTTAAAAGCCGGAGGGATTTCCTTCAGATACTGGAAATGAATTTCCCTCTTTTCGTGTTGCGTTTGAACGATGAGACGGATTAAAACTTTAACACAGGTGGAGTTCAGTTCCAAGTTAGAGAAAAGGTCTCGATCCGCCATTGCATATACCGATGTATATGCAATGGTTACAGTTCTACATTAAAATATGTTGCTTCTGATTAACTGGGAAACCATTTTGAAAGCCTATTTTTCTCCTGTGTATTAATCTTCCTGTTAGACGAGCTCAGGTCACTTTAATCTACATATGGGATCATTTTTACATATATTTTGATGTTGAACCATTAAACCATTCATGCCCCATGATATATTAGATTTAAAGTTTTTCGGGGTTTTTTGAGCAACATTTTTTGTCCGATGAACAGTACTATTATGTTTTTTAGATTGTCCAACCACCAAATTGAATATGTAATGTCAAGCAGGCCTTCCAGCTGAAAGACTTGGTGCTCATCGTTTATCAAGATAAATCTCCAAAATACCAGTGAAAGCGAAAAATAACCTGGTGTAAGACGGGTTTGATTACTGTAATACAAATAAAGATTTTTCACATAACCACTGAGGTTATAAGCGACGTCCGACTGTTTGTAACATAAAATTGGAAAATAAATGAATTCCAGTTTTTCCCAAACTTTCTTTTTCTGTCTCAGTTCCTATCAAGAATGACATTATTAGATGCATTTAAACATATGTTAAATTTAAATCAGATTAATGTTGAGCTTGTCTGGTTTGAACCTTTGGACAGAATAGGTGAAATACCTTTTTCTTTTGGAAATCTGATTTGCTCTGGCTCGCCTCTAGTATAAAAAGTATACTATTCAAACCTGGACAAGAGAGACTCTCCTGCACTGAACCACTTCTCAAACAGAAAAGAAAACAATGCCCTGCTGTACTTCGCCAGAAGCAGACGCAAAGAAATCTCCGAGCGTCCACCACCGTTTCTGACATTTAGTCATTGACAGCATTTGTGTTTCAGCCAATTTAAGTTTAAAATTCCTAACTTTTGTCACTCTTTATCACCTCCTGGAGAAGCCAGGAGCCTCCCTTCCTTTTCTGTTACACCGACGCATTTGACATAGTGCTTATTTTGATCCTGCACAGTAAAGCTCTACCTGCTTGTACTCTGTCGGCCTCCTCGCGAAAAGATGGCAGGTGTTCTGTCATTCAGAGCACAGCCTGTTTGACAGCAGCCGAGACGCCACGCCGAGCCTCTCTGCTGGCATTTCGACTTGATGCGATTGAGATGCGGCCAATTAGTGTGAGCCACGCAGCTCGGTGTCTGTCTGGAAATGAAAGCTGCAAACAACATCAACATACACAGGTGTCAGCAGCGTGATCAGATAAGCTTGTTGCTCTCTGGATTCATGGCGCATGGCAGCATCTTGTAGATGTGGGGTTTTTTTTTTTTTTTTTTAACAAAAGATGTGACTAATTTTATTTATAGTTTTGGAGAGACTAGTATTTTAGGCATCTATGTCAGCAGGAGCTTGTAAAATCTGACTTGAAGGCTGTGTCAGCAGATAGCCTTCAAGTCACATTTTGTGTGCAAATTCATTAATTCACTTTTTAATTTGAACTCACTCCATGTATGCTCTCAAAATGTCTGTTAGGTATTCTCAGGCTGATGTCCTGTTGGAGGAAAAAAAAAAAAAAAATTAAACTGATTGATTTTGGATTAGTTTTACAGAAAAGACCATGTTTATTTCTCTCCCATTTCCACATCTGGTCTTTATTCTGCTCTTTTATTTTGCCACATAATTCCATTTAAAATCTGTTCCTTTTGGGCAAAACCACAAGTCATCTCCAGCGGAGGAGAAAGGAGGCTGGGGGTGGGGGGATTGAACCCGCATTAACCCCAGATGCGAAGACAGGAAGGAGGAAGGAGGGATTAAATATGCAGAGGCGGTGATTACAAGACAGACAGCGGTGAAAGTGTTGTGTTATAGTATCTACTTGATGCTTTCTGCGGCGGCGGAGGTCAGTGTGTTGAACCAACTCTGATTTGCCAGTTATCAATACAAGAGGCGTGTCCTGTACCCCTTTTCTGAAATGTAATGCCTGCTTACCGGTAGGCAGATGCAACAAAAGAGACGACATTATCTCCAGTGTAATCAGAGTGAAGCCTTGAGGCAATCTGTGTGTCTTTATATTAGTTCCAATAAGGCCTCCTAGTGTTTTTTAGTATAGCGTGGTCAGTAAGTCTTCTAAAATGTTATTTTTTTTGCTGAAAACTTTTGTATAATAAGCTCAATGGAAACTTTATGAAAGTGAAGTAAAATTCTCCAACTGTACCCTTACTTACTGTAGTTTTGTGGACTTATTGTTCTCTTTGTATGTGTGGGTGTTGGCAACATCTGATGTGAATTTCACATCAATAGCTCAAATAGAAACATATTGACTGAGAAAAACGTCCCATTGTATAATACAAATAAATAACTTGTTACTTTATAAGCTTGCACCAGTCAACACCAATGCACCTTATCAACACAGGTTCAATACTGCCTTGACAGCTACTGCTACCAGTTTGCTGTCCTCAACATGCTGCCCATCGCCCTTCATCCTGCAGCAGCAACAAAGCCTCGGTGCAGCAGATCAAATGAATGTCCAAGCCCGCTCGCCATCCAGGAGGGACTTTTTCCAGCTGCTGCCCATTGGCTTTAAGAGATATTTGTTGTCTGCAGTGGTGATAAAAGCACAGACATCATGGTAATAAAAAAAAAAAAGGAACATTGGCTTTGACAACGCCTGCCTCTCTGTCTGTCCTTCCTTTGTCTGACGATGGCTCCTGGCTCTGAAAGACTGCTGCTGCTGCTGCTGCTGCTGCTGCTGTGCTGCGATCTATTCTGGAGTTTCTTCTCTTTGGAGCTTGATGAAAATGTATAAGGGATGAAACAGAGGACATAGAGCAGGATATAATTTGAAAGATGTCATGGGGAAGGATAAAAACATGTCCTGGAGGAAGCTCTAACCAAAAGGTTTCCAAATTAAGATGTTATTTAGTTCTTCGCAGGGATCAGTGGCGAATGTTAAAGATCATCAGCGTGAGCATCAGCTCGCAGCTTTCCGAGTATTGATTAATCAATAAAAATGTCCTCTCAAGACAGGTTTTACTTTGTTAAAACACAGTCTTTTGATGGTAAATTAGCTTTTTATTTTTCATTGTTTGAACAACTGTATTTTTGTCTACCTGTATATGAGCACTAAAAATATTGTAGAAATCACCCTTATATGACTTGGTGACAAATGTTTAATCCAATTTGGGTGCTGATGTTGAATATGAAACCATTATTCTACACAGATTTTCAATACGTTTCTTCAAAGCGCCGCCTCCTGTGAAGTTTAGTGAAGTGCAGTGGCTGTACATGGTAAAGCTAGCACTGTCTTTTTGCGTCTTACGTAAAACAGCCTTTAGTCAAAGTCAGCTGTTATCTAAACCTGTGGATTTTATGAACTGACCGCACATGCGAAGGTTTCTCCTCAGTTGGATCTGAGCAGTTTTACAAAGATTAATAATCATATTTTGTTTCAAATGGAAATACAGAAAGTTTTGAACTAATTTACAATTAAACAGACATTTATATATTTACTGTTTCTGGTGAACTTTGAATGTGACTTGCTCAATGAATTGATTGCATGCTTGTAATTACAGGCTCAGCATTTGATGAGGAAACATCCTTTAATAATCTTACTTATTAAAAGTAAGATTTGTGATAGATTTGCATCTCAGGAAAGTCTTGACTAGTTTACCCAAGAAGTTCTAGCCAAACTTTTCTCAAGTTCAGCTATACAAGCCCTTAGTTAATATTAGGTCTTTATATCAGTTTAATTATAAACTGATGTTAATTATAGTTCAGTGTTTGTTTCCGGTTAATAATTTTTAATCAGTAATGTTTAGGTTAGCTTATGACTATGTCAAAAATTGTGTGTGGATTCATTCTGGGTCCCAACGAACATACAAAAATCTCCTCATGTTTTCTTTTAGTGGAAAAATATTAAATCTTCAGATTTGTTTTTTGAAGTTATGAGACTGATGAATTTACAAAAATTAATACCACACATAGCAGTTTTTACTTCATGGCATGAGTAAACAAGAAAAGTTTGTTTTTGGGCTCAACGCCGACACTTCACGCGTCCCCCTGCATCGTCCGGTCATAAATTTGCAGCAGCATTAATGTAACCACGATAAAAAACGTTTCATTTTTAAGATGAGCGAGAACCCGAGAGAACCTGAATTAAAATGTCATTATCCCATCTTACCCTTCACACTTTGCTGAGCAGCAGTGGTTACAGATGAAGCTGCCAGATACGGCACACACGTTCTGATTAGGATGACGTACGTCTGCTGCCTAATTCAATTAATTAGGCGGGTGAACAGTGAGCCAAGTAATAACGTAGTCGGGTTTTGTGTGCAAATTTAATTTGATAGGTTTGTGGTGCGTACAATTAACAAAGCTGTGCTTGTGTGGGTGTTCAGCAGAGAGGCCTGTCAGACACCAGAGCAGCAAAGAAAAGGTAGACGATGTGTTTGTGTTCAGGAGGGAAAACCTCAATAACCTGCTCTGTTAGTTTGCCTGAGGTTGTATTGTTTGACATAAGGTAAATTGGTGAGCTGATGCAGGAAATCCCCGGTGTCTGTGGTGTTCTTAGATGGAAAACATTTTACCTATTTCAACAGTAAAATGCACTAATTGATAACTAGGATCCAATTACACTTGGAATTTGTCTGAAGGATTAAAATATACATTTTTGTAATGCATCTTGAGATTATATTAGTTATAAATTAGCACTATATGAATAAACTAAGGCCTAGACTTTAACACGTTAATTTTGATGAATCAATTACTAGCACTTTTGTTCCGGTCGGAATCTTTTCATTGTGTTTCTGGTACGCCCATCGAGCTGATGCACGTGCCACGTCAGCAAACAACAGCGACAAAGCCGCTTGTATTTGCCTACTGGAAGTTCATTTTTGCTTCAAAAAATAAGCTGAAGGGACTCTGAAACAGGCGATTGTTGTGTGCAAGTCGTGCAGACAGGAGTTTTGTATCTCAGTGCAAAACATGTTGCAGCAACAACAGACCTCCCCAATGCTAATGGGGATGCTAATGCTAATGTCAGCATCCACAGTGCACAGTGTACCTGTTGCTAAACCAGCAAGAACGGTTTTTGAGTTGAAAATGTTGCCTGTTTTTGGCGATGTGCAGTTTTCGATTAACGTGTTACTGATTGCGGTTAATTCATTACAAACACTTCAAATAGGTTGATTAAACAACTTCATTGAGTCCCACCACTAAAATAAATAATTTGAGCTGTGCAGCTCTCACGGTGAAAAAACGCTCAGACTTTCAGGGTTTGTGTAAATAAAATAAGCTTCAATTTGAGTGGTTAAAAGAGAGTAGAGAAATGTTGCAGGTAAAACAATGAAATACTGCAAATAAACAAAATGTGTGAAGATAAACTGATTGCATAGAAAAGGGAGAAGTTGCATCCTGAGAGAGGAAAGACAGATGGTGGAGTACAATGGGAGAAAAAAAAAATCCTGTCAACATGAGTTCAATAAGAATAGATCTGTGGGAAACATCGAGACGGCAGCAAAGACTTTGGCAATCATGGAGAACATTTATTAAAGATTGGCATATGACTGCCACCGGATTTCCCAAGGTGCACTCAAACCATTAGCAATGCGTAAACATACTGAAATAATGAATTTCAAAGAAAACTTTGGCAAACAATTTTTATTTATTTATTTATTTTTTTTACATTAGATCAAAATACTCTGTGCTAAAATTGGGCCACAGATATTCACTCAGAAATTCTGCTTTTATATTGTTTGTCAGCCAAGGAATCTGTTCCATTATTTACAGGAGCTCATCAGAGGATTACGTTTCATTTAAGCCTCGCTCTTTAACTTAATTCTAGTTTTATGCTACACTCTAATTTTAGATTTACGACAGCTGAATGCTTATATAAGCTTCAGTGATCCAATAATTAGCTCGACATCTTCCAGGCTTTTCAGTTCAGTTGTTGCTATCCGCTGCAGCGTGTTGCTAAAAGTATTCACCCTCGTCTCCAAATAACAAGCTTGCCTTATCGTCTTCATCACTTTCGTTGGATCTTGTGACTGACTTTCTGTCTGTAGCTGGATCACTTTTTCTCTTTCTTCACATTTCTATCCCTCCACCCAGACGTGCTGTTATCCTTCCATCTCTGCCCCATACTCTCCCTCCCTTCATCTGTAGGTTTCTTTATTCTTACCAACCCCCCTGCGGAGATACGCCCCTTTTCTTCTCCGGTGAATAATGCATGGCCTCTGTGGCTTTGGATGTGGGGAGAGGATAAAATTGTTGGCTAGGCCGTTTTTCTCTGCTCACCTGCAGGACCCTTACACTTGCGCGTCTGGCCAGCAACAACTGAGAGGAATACTGAAGAACCTCCTGTTGAACGTACGGCTCCACTCTCACAGGTGACTGAATGTCTCCAGAGACAAAATCTGTGCTTGTGAATGAATAAAAATAGGACCAGAATGACAATCGAATGGTTGGTTCATTTTTTATTGTCTAAAATCCCTCCTATTTGCATTACTAAATGATAAAAAAAAAATTCTAAATAAACATTTTCTTGAATCTTGACCTATTTCTAGCTTTGTTCTTTTCATCCACTTAGAAAGTAGGTTGTGCCAGAAAACTCCGGTCAGCCTTAACAGCCTTCTCAACGTCATCTTGACGAAATGATGAACAACCTCCAATTATTATAGACTATTAAAGAAACGACAGCTTATACCGCACGGAGAAAAGAAAATACAAATCCTGGCCTAAATTCATATTCCCACCCCCAAACACAAAGTCCTAACAGACAAAAATGCAAACAAGACCGCTCAATCTGATAACCTAATTATAGCCTACCAGGCTATTAAAAATCCTCTACGTTTTTTTTTTTTCGTATCCATGTCATCTCTGGGATCTCAATGTGTGAGAAAACCACACATTACGTTACAAAACTAGCCAGTTCTCTAGCTGTGTGTGTGTGTGTGTGTGTGTGTGGTGTGTGTGTGTGTGTGTGTGTGTGTAGCTGTCTTCTGTCAAATAGCTGCAGCAGAGGGACACACGTCTCATCAGGGCCCGGCCTGCCACCAGGAGCTCTCAGAAGATACGAACAGAGGAAGAGACTCACCAGAATGTTGGATGGAGGGATCTGGCAGTGGAAGTGTCAGGTGTCTGAGACTGTTATCACCAAAGCTGCCGGTCTCTCTGTTCTCCTCCTTTGTTGGACTGGCTTCACAAGAAGTGTTTGAAAAAATGAAATAAAATGCAGCACAACAAATTCACAAGGATTTCATGTCATGTGTCTCTGAAAAATGAAAAATGATTGGACAGTTTCTGACCTAACATACCTATGTGAGTTTTTCAAATTTTGTCGTGATAAAACCACAGACTTTATTATACACTACATTGGGATTTTATGTGACAGACAGAAACAAAGTAGAGCGTCATTGCTGAATAGGAGAAAAATATTACATGGTTTTCTTCTTATTTATTTTTCATTTTAGTCGTAAATCTGTGCATTAGATCATTGGCATCTTTATTCAAGTACAACTTAGCAATATCCAGTACAAATTGATACAAATTGATCATTCTCAGTGAACTTCAAAATTATGCTCTATAAGTGTCAGTTCATCACATAAAATCCAGAAATAATGCATTGACGTCTGCAGTCATAAGTTGAGAAAATGCGAACATTTTTCCAGGCACCATAGAAAAACCATAATAGACCGTTACAAATCCGTCTTAAATTCAGAGATTGAATATTTTTCCTGAATATTGTTTTCTGATAACGGACTTACCTGACATCAAGATTTTTTAAAGCATGTCTCCTACAAGTTCAACTTTTATGTTAAAGCTGTTTTTAAATTTGTCTTTCTTTGTGTTTTTTGCAGGATATTTCAGGTCTGATTCATCCAGTTATGCCTGTTCTACTTGTGCAGCTGCATCGTTTCATTCAGTCGTCTTCGTAACTCCACATCTTCGCTTCAACACACTGCTGATCCGACCCTCGCCACGGGGCAAATGTAAAGTTCCAGCAGAGCTACATTGGTACACCACACTTTGCAGTCCATTTCGACATCGAGAGTCAGAGGAGAAGTTGCGAACACAGCCAGTCTTGACCAGCCCCTCGTGCTTGAACAGGAAAGGCGATGGTGGATATATCCAAATGAGCTGATCAACAGGATGCTTTGCGAGTGTTTACTGATGGAAGGCCATGTGAAGGTGGACTTGAGTGGCAGCTTGGCAGCCAGTGGTGGGGAGATCCATCACGTCATGACAGGAAGGGATCGGGCTCTGACGTGTCGGCCTGCCCTGACGGGCCACGGCCTGTCAGCTTAATGAGGCTCCTAGTGACAGGTGATGCTGGTGTTAGAGTTTGTGTGGGAGGGGTGCGTGAGCGTGTGGGTGGGGACTTTCAAAGAGTTTAAACAAGTGCCTTGTTAGCGTTCTGCTCTGTGAACAAATTATATTCTACCCATCTGGGGATCTGTTTGCTTATGATTTATTTTCGAATTATATTGGTTTGTTTTTTCCTCCATTTCTTTGGCAAGGAAATGTTTGTTTCCGCATTTATAAAGGATTTACAAACTGATATTTAGGTAATCCTATAAAAAAAAAAAAAAAAAAAAAATCCTCTTAAGTTGTCAACATTTCTCTTTGTTTATTTTAAGTATTTTTACTTTATTTAAATTAGACCAGTAACAGCTAGAGGAGATGCTTTGCAGTCTGTGTGGGCCGTTCGTTTTCCAGAAAAAAACCCCAAAACAAAACAACAAAAGTTATATTGATGGAAACCAAAAACCCTGAGCTTTCTGTTCATAGATGTACTGCACAATATATGGCTTCATATTTACTGTCTGAATATGTAGTTTCTTTCATCGTGACACAGCCAAGTGTTCTACAATAACAAATACAAATGTCCAAAGTTGTGCAATATGAGAGCAGAAAAGCTGTTCTATCGCTTTGGTGTTTCTTTCATTGCATCTAGCAAAGATGTAACACCATGGTGGGATTTAAAAGTTAAGAAATATACCTAGAGGCCCATTTAATAAATTAGAATATTATTGAGAAGTCAATTTATTTCAGGAACTTTATCACAAATGAAACATTATGCAGGCTAATTACACACAGACTGGTGTTTTCCAGGTTTTTATCTGCTAATTATGATGTTTTGATATTTTTCCACACTCCCTTGGCGTTAGCGGGGTTCAGCTTTTCAACTCAAAGCAAAAAAGTTATTTTCTCATTGTGGCCAAAGTTTTCTCTGGCAATAGCCCT
Source organism: Poeciliopsis retropinna (assembly GCA_010277075.1). Taxonomy (NCBI): domain Eukaryota; kingdom Metazoa; phylum Chordata; class Actinopteri; order Cyprinodontiformes; family Poeciliidae; genus Poeciliopsis; species Poeciliopsis retropinna. The sequence continues at coordinate 6,178,236 of VMRM01000013.1, forward strand.
GTATTTAATCACTCATCCTAAATGCAGATATGTTTTTGCTTAAGTAAAGCAAAACAAAACAGCTTTTAGTGGCACAGCACTAACTAAAAGACATAACCAAAAGTTTAGGCAGCAGTGAGCATTTATTTAAAACAAACAAAAAATAAAGCAACCTAATCCTGTAAGTTTTTAAGAACTCCATGAAAAATTTGAAATTGAATTATGTAAAATTCTCCATCTCTGAAACAACCTTGCTTTTCCTTTCATAATATTGTCCTTAATCAGGAGCATACTGTAAGAGGTAATTGCTGAGTTTAAAAAATTACAAACTCACATTTTATTTTTTCACATCTGTCTTATCTTCACCCGCTTTTGCTTTGATTTTACATGAGATCAAAGCACTTGGGGATTCCACATCATGACTGGCACTAAACACTACATGTGGGTATTTTTAGAGCGAAACAGGAGCAGCAAAATGTGGCATTCACAACACAAGCCACATCTGAATGAGCAAGGGCAACATGTGAGCACCCTTCCCGCCCCGGCCCAGGCCCCTGTGGCTTTCTGCCACTTCAGATACAACTTTGCAAACTTTGATTGTGCGTCCATGTGTTTTTAGAGTCATGTTTTATCCTGGCAACATTTCCAAGCAGACCAAATTTGCCATCACAAAATTTCGCATGTAGAGTCCCTCCATTTTAACTTTGACTTGAGAAGAAACAAATGCCCTCTTTGAAGTACATGAACCCGAAACAATGCTTCCAATTCTCTCATCCCAGTATTAGGAGGATAACGGGTAAACTGAATTTTAGTTAAATAAATCAGATGTTAGACTATTCCTATATCCTATATACAACACTTTAGATCCCTCATAAGTGATGATCCCTTTTTCTGAAGATCTTTTTTTGTACTTCTATGTCTTTATTCTGCTCTACAAAAATTAGATGACTCTCTTGGTTAAAAAGTAATAATAAGAGCAAAGACTTTGGCTGAGAAAGTTAATATTCGACTTTATTTGAATATTTCTTCTGCCAGTCTCTACAGGAAGTTAATAAAGTCAGAGAGGATTTTGTTTCGCAATATTATACAGCCTAATGAAAGAACTACTCCAAACCATTCCTCTAATTTATTTTATGAAGGAGATGATATGTATTTAACTAAAATACACTTCAAGAAATAATTGAAATTATAATATACCCCCATATATTAGTCCTGCTGTAAGATTCCTTTACAGATTTGGTTTTCCAAACTCATTTGCTTGCTAAGACCAACTTGTACAATTAGAAGGGGACAAATTACTGGAATTAAAAGGCAAGTGGCTTTAACAGATTTTGAGAGCCTCCCGCAGCACTGCTCAGGTTATAATTAAGTCCTCAAGAGTGTCATAGCCATTAGAGCTTTGGGGCGACCCAGTGAGGACACGCCCAGCCCAGTGTGACCAGCTTAAAAGAAGAAAAATCAGCACCGTATCACTCCTCAAAAGCCACCGTACCTTTAGGCAATACATTAAGGTACAGAGAGCAACTTAAATTACTCAGGTGGCTGCTTAGCATAGGTGATTCCTAGATATTTTCCTAAATAACATGAGCTCCTTTTCTGATACACAAATTGTGCAGTCACATGTGTTTATTTCAAATTGAGAATAGTTTATTAACACTTTATTAGGAGCATTCCAGTTACAAGGAAAAATCCTTCCAGGAAATGCCTGCTATTAATATTTATTTGGTTGATCCTGATGTGAATGCAGTTGTGGAGTGCGCCACAAGGGGGCAATGTTGTGTGAAGTGGGAAGCCACCAGGAGGCAACCGTCTTGTGAACAGTGTTGCGGCTGCGTCGAACCAGAATACGCCGCTTCTCATCTCATCTCTTCCACGGTTTATGCAAGTAATATTTTATAAAATGCATACAAAATCACATATAGTAAGGACTGTATAAATTTGGTGTTTTATAGCCAACTTATGTGTGGTTTTATTAAAGTTAAGCCATGTTAGCATAATGGTTAATGGTTAGGCTGTGCTAATGGGAAAATGAAGCGGGAAATCTGCACTACAGTGAAAATAGACGACATTTAGAGGTAATTTTTGGTCTTTTTTATAGGTGCAAGACTCCTTCCAACTTTCAAAATCAAAGCTTTTTTTAAACAGCTAAAGTCAATGTGAGCTATGAGAAATCCTAAGAGAAGCAGAAAAATTTAAAACACAATTTTAGGGTTAACATGTAGACATGTCCGAACTGGTTGTTTCTTGTTTTCACTCAATTTTTTTATTGCACAGTGAATGTTGGCAAATCTAGAAATATATTTATTATGGGTCTGAATCTAAACTAATAAGTGCTGTCTGTGAAACAAATTCATTTAACGTACCTGAAGAAAGTTTATTCATTACTTTTGGAATGTGAAAACGTTTCCCCCATTGCAGGTTCATTCTGTTTAGCTTTTTATTTCACTTTAATTTTTCAGTTCATCAGACAAATTGTGATAGTAGACAAAGAAATTTAAAATATTTGTGTGGGGAAAAAATTGACCTAAACCAACTTGGCCTTGCTTAAAGAAGTAGTTGTCCCATCCTTGACCAATCACGACTTATCACTAATTAGTTACAGTTAATTAGTTAGTTAATTAATGTAACTAATTAGTTACAAGTACAAGAAGTTCAAAAGCAAACATTAAGCCCCAAATCTTAAGAAATTCAAGAACAGATGAAAAACAATCAATTAGATTTTTTTTATATATATATATATATATATATATATATATATATATATATATATATATATGCTTTTTATGGAAGGGTGAAGTGATTTGGTACTGAATGTGTTTTTGCTCTATTACTTCTGAGTTCTAAGTAAATAATTTTTAGGGTATATGAAGGTTTTTCAATTTCCCTTTTTGCGTGTTTGTTGGGTGATTCTCGGCTGCTGAGTAGTTAAATTCCCTGTCTGGAAACAGCATAGCTGGCCATTAATTTGCAAATCCCCACCCATAATGTCAGGGACTGCTGTTCCAGGAATGTGGGATTTTGCTGGAAGGTTCCCCAGGCATTTTCTCAAAAGGTCACTTGAGCTGTTCCCTGTTCACTTCTACTGTATTACTTACAGAGTAGGATTTTTTGTTAATCCCTCACCTATAAATTCAATACTATTGTAGCCTGATGGGTGATCTCAGCACCACAGATGTAATCTATTGGTTGTGGTATTTTAGGGATGCTGCATTGGAAAACGATATACTAAGCAAGAATAGTTTGGGCATTTGCATAACAGAGAAAGATATTAGTGAGAAAAACATAGCCAGATAATACTCTCATTTACACACAGCTCTACTACTACTGATGTATTTTCTTTATAAAATATTGTAAAAACAATTTTTTTTTTAGAAAGAATAGAAATGAAGTATTATACATATAATTTGTGAAAATAAATAAGCTTAGTCTTATGATAATACATGAGATTAGAAAGAACCATAAGTGAAAAAACAGGGTGTTTTGTTACATCATTAGCAATGATGTATTTAATTAACATTTCCCTTATAGGCTATGGGGTAGCATTGCCTTGAGAAATTGTATGCTCTAAATATCTGTCTGAATAATGATAAACATGGTGTGACTCTACAAAGACGTGCTACCATATTTAGTTAGCCTAAGACGTTACTAACTACACATAAATGATTTAGCCTATGTGTGAAATTAGTGCCCTTTAGCTCAACAGTGATTCAAAGCAATCCTACAAATTATGGGCATGAATTCTAATCAGTGAAATGTAAAGTTTGATTGATTACAAGATGATACTGACTGAAAAATAAGTGGATTTAAGTATCTGCAGTCAAGCCAAAAATGAGATATACTCTTGGCAATTAAGATTTATAATTATTTTTCATTCAAGCAACAGTGTAAAAGTAGTATCAGTTAAAAAAAATTATTTCTTCTCATTCAGAATTTAAAAGAAGATATATTTTTTTATTTTTTTACCCTTCTTAATTTCTGTATAATATTTGTACCACAAAAGATATAGAAGATTCAATAAACATGACCAAACTCAAAATACAGAACTAAGGGGGATAACAAGGCATGCACAATTTAAGTCCAATGATTCATGGACCCCTCCAGAAACTTCCAGACTTCCAAGGATGATTGCAAAGTCACTGGTTGTTCCTAAGAAGCTGTCTTTAGAGGATGATCCAAGCACCACTTGGTCCAACAAGAAATTTTTAAAAGCTGATAGTGTGATTCTGAAACTTGGTTCTATGCTTATATGGGCTGTCGTTCTATGCACCTTTCCAACAGCGTGACAAAATGCAAAACTTTTGTTTACAGGATTTCCTCTAAAGTTTATGTCCCCTGTCTAAACACTATGCAATTTGTTCTGCTTCCTTGGCCTTAACAAAATGTCAGCAAAGTGCTACATCAGTTTGACTTCATATGTGTGGTGAAGCTTTCAGATAAAGACCGATGAATCCAACAATTTTTTTAAATACTGTACAACCTTCCAGTGACTTTTAGTAAATAGCAACCCAAACAAAAAGCTTAGCATATACAGACATGTTTTCATTGTTGCTGCATATGAGCAACACGTCTGCATGTTTTTATGAAAGCGTGTGGTGTTCTCTTTTTTTTTTGAGCTGGAGACTGTGAACACGTGGGGTTGGCCTCATAAATGTCAACGTTTGTGCACGTGAATGGGTACGCTCAGAAGTAATTGGTTTGGTCTGCAGAATCACCGGCGGAACAGCAGAGGACAGGAGACGAGGGGAGAGAGGAGGAAGAGAGCCGGCGCTTTGCTTCAGCTCATTAACCAACGCCTGTTAGCTTGGAAATAAATTGGGTGAGATTCTGCCACTGGAAAGGCTTATTAGTTCATTTTTCTCCTCCGACCCCGGCTGATCCTTCGTAGGTGTAGTGAGGCACGGCCTCGCTCCCACTCTGTCTCACTTACGCACGGTCCATATGAGTCCGAGCACACGTACATTAAAAACCAGCGGCCCATGGGGCCCGAGCAGATGTAAATGAGACAGGTGTCAAATGACTTGAAACCTGCTGCAACTCAAATGTCACCTAGACTTACTGCAGCTCTGCCTGGAGGACTTTCAGCTTATGGCTCCTTACAGGTTGCTGACTGAATATGTCAAATATTAGAGAAAACTGATACAAGATTGAGAAGTAAAACAGCGTTGTAGCCAGTGGTGGTTCTGGCACGAGTGTCCTCTGGGTTGAGCGTCTCTTTCTGGCACCCAAAATGATGCTGAAAATTACATGAGTATGGAGCAGAAAAAAAGCTGATCTACTGCATAAAAAAAAAATAGTCGAAAACCTATAAAGGGTGCAGCTGACAAATAATTTACTGTATATTTTATATCTGGGTCAAATGCTGGGCCATACTGGCTGCCCCTACTGATGTTGCCCTGAGTAACTGCCCATGTATCTGGTATCAAAAGCCAACACAAATGCAGTCATATTCAATAAGTTATAATATGTATTCCACTGAGGTTCATTTGTCAAAATAAAAGTATGTTTTGAAAAACAAAAATTAAGCAGATATTAAACCTACTTTTTGTAAAAACTACAGTATGTAACTTTTATAGAGTATATTTTTTATACATATTTGTTAAAACTGTCACCATATTGTGACAGTTCATCATATTAATCTTGCCTTTCCACTGAGATAAAAACTGAATTTAAAGTAAGAAAAGCACTGGAGGAATTGGATAAATATTTATCAACAGATTTAACTTAAAAAAAAACTGTTTACTCATAATTGTAGAAAAAGAAAGTTCTAACTAATTCCAATTATTTTATGTCTAGCGATTATATATATATATATATATATATATATATATATATATAGATAGATAGATAGATAGATAGATAGATAGATAGATAGATAGATAGATAGATAGATAGATAGATAGATAGATATACAAAAGAAAGTAATATTGGCATAAAGGACAAATTTTCTAAACACAAAAAATATTTTCATAGCTGCACGCCACAGTGTATCTGAAAAAAGCACACTGCTGTTAAAAACCCAGGATTGTGAGTCTACTGTGTTTAATGTTGGATATAATGAGATGGAGAGGGAGGGTACAAAATTGCTCATGTTTTCTCCTTTTGTAGATAATGACTGAAAACCGTATGGTTTTGCAAGCCTTTTCTAACTGAAAGGCGCAAAAGGGTCAAACTTCGTTCCTCAATGATTTTTGAATTTTTTTTTTTTAAAGATTGGGACATGTTGTACATTTTCTTGTTTCATATCACCAGACAGAATCTGTGTTTTCTTCATGCTACAGGTCTGGATGTAATCAGGTCCGGGCGTGAATTGTAAAATTAATCTTATCTTTGTCTAATACTTTTTGAAACCCGACATGTCAGCTGAAGAGGCCAGAAGAGACGTTGTCAGTGCCAGCGCAAAATCCAACGGTTGATTCACACTGTGGCATCAAAATTTTCTTGTTATCCTGCTGAAAGTGTCAATTCAAAATAATGGGTTTGCTTGAGGCATCATTTGTCTTCCCTGGGGTTCCTGTGCCAATAGTAAATGTTGCTGGCATCATTATAGGATGCATCATAAAAGCAGAAATCTGGAACTTGGCTCTCTTGCTGGAGCGAGCCCTTCTTTCAGTTGTTAGTATTATTAACATGCTGTTGAGAATGGAGGCTGAACACTTAACCAGACTGAAAGAGCTGCTGTCATCCTGACTAAAAGCCCTTCCATTTGGCAAAGAGCAAAGAAGAGAAGAGGATTTTTCAAAATGGGTACTTTCTGCAGTAATTCACTAGAGTATGTGTTTATCAGAGAAATTACCCCACGGCCATGGAAAAACACAGACGAACTTCACTGCCAGACTTCATCAGGCTCCTGATTTAATAAGCTTGTCAATACGTACTGTACATCAGTGTGAACTCTATCCCTCATCATGTTACAAGAGGCAACAACATACATTAAGGGACAAACTGCAAGCATGAATGCACTGGTTAACTGAAAGACAAGTGTCAGGTTCACATTAAAATGTTCAATCTGCGTACCAATGTACATGGAAGAGTGGACATGATACAAGCTTTATGCACAGCTGCACAGGCATATTAATGGTCAATGTTTTGGGGCAGTCATAAAATGGCTTGTCATGCCCAACCCCCGCTGCTCCTCCTTTTCCTAATAACATCATTCATCAGAAAGTGTCAGCGCTGAGATATGGGTCGATAAACAATTTGGTGCAACATGGCTAATGGCAACCGGAGTAATTTAATATTTTCTCATGCTTATAAATCCCACAGATTCCCACACACTCTCTGAAGGTAATGTTGTTCTTTGAAAATGCAGGATCAGTGTATTTTGTAGAGCTTACAACCAAGATTTCTACTTTAATTATTAAAATAATAAAAAACGCAGAATTACAAACTTTTTTTTATGTGAAACTGACACACCAAAGAGAAACTGGGAGGCATATCAAGAGTCAGTTCAACCATTTACATAAAAAAATCATCCTTCGGATCTTAGGAATTTCCTTTGATGGTGCAAAAATATTACATTTTCTTTGTGATTTGCTTTTAGCTTGTTTTATAAATCCTGCAAAGGAATTGGGTACAAATTTGTGACAGCTGTGTTGGTAACAAAGAGCCTAAAAGTCCAATTTGAAATGGTGTGTTTGCTAAATTGTGTGTAGAAGTAATGGCGACTCATCCTTTGAGGTTAGTCCTTTTGTGCCTGGACACAAGCGTGTTAATATTTCTGAGTTAATGGAGTTGTAACAGAAGAGGATGTGGTAGTGGAGTGAAAACAAACAAGCAGACGGAAGTTCCAAAGGAAAATGATCAAAGATGTTCAGAGTTGAGGTTTAATGAATTTCTGTGGTGTTATTGTTCTGTGTTTTTCTTAATGCGCTAAACACACAGTATTGGATTCTCTCTGGCTCCCAGCTGTCTATGTGGGATACCCTTCAAAAAGAATGATGTACAAAGTGGTAGACATAAACCACCATGGATTTAAAGAGGCCAAATTAGCCAAGAGCATCCAAATTTGTGGGGTTGTTGGATTAAACACTATTGCCAAACTGCTACGGGAGAGGGTTAGCAGTTGAATTACTCATGCATGCAATATTTAATCTGCGTGTTTGTGTGTATCTGTTTATACAGATTCCTGCCAGAAGCATGACTAGCTGTCACTTCAATTCTGGAGTCTGCTGTGCTACAAGGTTGCCCCATACAGATCGCTCATGTTCGATAAAAGCAGTGAAATGTTTCCTCATCAGAGGAAACATATTACCCGTTATGCATCAAACAAGAGCGAAGGCTGCGTTCCAGGCTCAGTTGATCTTGAACTGGCCACCTCTCTTGTCTTTCTGCGTCACCTCTCCTGAGTGACATGCAGCCTGAGCGGACATGGCACCATCGTCTGACTGGAACCAAATGAGCCGTGAGTAATGGCAGAGGACACAGAGCCCATTGGCTAATTGTCCTGAATAATGAGGCTGGTTCTCCTTTCTGATTGGTGTTGGAGGTGGGAGGTTAGCTCTCGGCACGTCTATCTGCAGCGAACAGTGCAATGTCACTAAAACGGATTTGTCAGATGACTGCTGGGGTGACAAAAAGTCAAGCATTCATTTTCTTTTCCTCGACATGAGGTCTATGTTGCAGCACTTGAGCCCTTCTAGCCTGTTCAATTAAATCTCTGTAGGACATAAAACTCCTGAAACCCACTGGGATGAACCTGCACATTGAATTGTTAAATAAATTACATGATCATATAAACAAAGTACTATTTATCTATCTTGTCTAATCTATCTAAAATTAAAAGCAGATCAGAAAGCTTGTTTTTTTTTTTTTTTTTTTTTACTTTAGATGTGTTCTTGACTTTGTAGTTCTCTGCTTGTTTCTCATGCAGCAGCCAGCTGCTGCATGGCATGAGGAACATGCACCAGATTGCTTTGGAAAGTGACCAATCGACCAAAGCTAATGAGAGGGAAAGTTGTTTTGGGGATTAAAGCTTTATCATTGGTTTTAGGTTCATCTGCACATCATATGTTGTGATATATATATATATATATATATATATATATATATATATATATATATATATATATGACTTATGAGATAAATATTTAACAGCAAAACAAAACCATAAAAAAAGATATTAAGCTGGAACAAATATGTATGTAACAAGACATAGAACCTTCTATTTTTTACTGTTTGCACCAGGATATTGGGTTATGTGTTTTGGGTTTTGCTGTTATTTCTATTATGTCTGCCTTCTTTCCATTTTTACTGTAGTTCATCCTGGTGATTCTAGTTATATTTATTTCTTGTGTCTAGTCATTTTCTTAGTTGCTCTAGTTTTTATTGCATTTTTTTATGTCTAGTTATTTTGTTACATTCATTTCTTGATCCCCAGCTTTCCATGTGTTGCCTATTCATAACTTAATTTGAAAGAAAATATAAATTCACTCTTCCAAAAACCCTGGTCTTATTATACTGACATGTATTTATTTTTGTTTATTGTAATTGATCTGACACTGAAAACGTTAGAAAAATGTTATGAGCTCTTTAGAATCAGATGATCAGGACAATAATTATTGTCCTTATCACTAACATTTTTTTTTGTAAGAAAAATTCTGACACGTACTCCACATGTTACCTGTTTCGTGCTTATAACTCATATTTACAGCATTTGCCTGAGCAATGTGCATGTCTTGACATTTTCCCAAAATATTCCTGAGCTATGTGTTGTGGTTTTCAAATCATCCAGTGTCTTAAATACACAGGTGTTGTGCACAATTCTTTCATTTTATTACCTGCATTAGTTTCTTGTAATATATGTATTCATTAAATTGGAGGGACACCGGAGAATAACTCAGTGTTCTTGGCACTAAAACTGGACACTTATGATAGTAAAAATGGAATGATTTAGGGTTTAGTGTTTAAATCTAAAATCCAAAGTATCTGAGGCCGATTGACATCCTGGAGTCCAGCTCTGTCAGGTCAGGTTTTGATCAGATGTCACATAAATCCATTCTGTAAATCACTGGAAGAGGATGAAAGTCAGTGTACGGGACTACTGAATTTTATTTATAGACTCCAATAAGAAGTGTGGGTTATTACCAAGCATGTTATCAACCAGCAACTAATCAGCCAAACCTCATTATATTCAATTTGTGGCAACATTCTCTCCCAAGGTGTTTTAATGGATTCAGATGAAGTTGTAATTAGGGTTAGGCAAATAAATGCCATCTCCAACATGAAGAGAAGGTTATAGTTGTAAAAAAAAAACCCAACAACTTGAGGTTGTATATCATTAATGGATCACCAGTCCTGGTTCCCTACCAGTAACCCATATTAGACACGCCTGCCTCAGATACCAAACACAAACAGGTAAATGTCTGGACGGTCAGAGAAGAGGATGTACTATGAGAACAAATGAATGATAATAATTCTACATCCTGCTGTGCCATTTTAATAAAGCAAGCTTGATTTTAAAATGAAGAAAACTAAAATTTTTATAATAATTTAAATTCAACCGAATATCTAATTGATGTAAGGTTAATGTTAATGTAAGCAGACTGTGGACAACAGATGTCCTCACAATCTGAGGCGTTTGGAGAACTTTGCAAGTCTTTAAATATGGAAGTCTAATAGTGGAATGGAATCCTTCTGAAGAAGAAAAAAGCTAGTATAGCATTAAAATCTGTTTTCACAAAGTGTTACTTGTAGTTATGCAACCGGGTTGCTGTCATGCTTTTACCTGTAACATTTTTCAATTTGGCTTATTTTCTTTTCAGTTGAATAATACAGCATATATGTCAAATGAAAGGTTTATAACATAGCAATATTATTTATGGTCTAATTTAATTGACATAGAGACTGAGCACAAAGCACATATATATTTTATATCCACTGTACTTGCAGTGTGCAAAATATCTGACTTTCATGTCCAATTTACTTTCCAATCCAAATCTAAGCCTCTGAAAGTAGACAATGCCCCAAATGTTGGAATCACCTCCTTTTTGTACTCTGTGGTTGATCATATAAGGTACAGTTTTGTCTCTATGAATGCTTGGCAAAATCTCTCTCACTGTGCCTCTAATGTTCAAGTCATATCATGCGACAAATCTAATAGTCAGACACTGCACCGCCCCCACCCTCTCTGGTACTTCACACAGCCCACTCACGCTCTGCTCATCAAGCCCATTACACACAGACATAAACAGCAGCACACCTCTCTGTTCTGGCATCGTGCAGCACAGCAGGTTGCCTTCACTTGTCTGTCATTGCCTCCCCCGTGAACGTAATCAGAGCGGCAGCGGTATTACTCCATCAGCATCTGGGTTGAGTCTGCGAGCGCTCTCGGCCCCCAACCGAGCCGACCCACTGGTGCATGACTACACCAGGTGGGAGACAGCCACACGATTCCAGCTCTGAAAAGAAGAGATTTGACTCACTGCTAAATCTATATTTAGGGATGTTTTTGCCTTACGTGTTCCTACAAGTGGGACTGTTTGCATTTTTCCCCTCCAAATCCCTCTACCTTTGGAGGGCTGAGTATCCCTCCAAATGGGGGGGCTTGCGATAATTTCTGTGAAGGATAAATGGTCCTGATTTGTCTGAGAGGCTAGCGTCAGATGCAGCCTCTCGCAAAATCATTTATGTCCATTGAATATTTCCACATTTTGTCATGTTACAGGCACAAACTTCGATGCATTTCACTGACATTTTATGTCACACACCAACAGGAGGCAGTGCATATTTGTCATGGAGAAGAGACATTAGATGTGGTTTTAAGAATATTTTCTAAATGAAAATGTGAAAAATGTTGCTAGCATTTATAATTATCACCTTTTTGTCTCCCCCCCTGCTTTTTAGAGCTTCCTTTCTCTTAAACAGTGCCGTCAACAGAGACTATTGGCTGCTTCTCTGATTTTTTTACCTTCTTGTCCAGCCAGTTATTTAAGGTGGACAGCCATGTGTTGGCAGATGTGGAGTGGTGCCACACTCCTCCATGATCAAACGATGCATTGAATGCACAACATTTTATACTCCTGCTTTAAAATCTCCATAGCTTTTCCTTTGCCTGTATTCTGGGCTCCTTGGTCTTCATGATGACTTTCAGCCTCTTTCATGCTAAATAATAGAAAATCTTTAGCATGTGGATGACATGGTTCTGAATACTTCTGCAGTTCAATTAGGTTTTGCATTACCCAAATCTCCAGCATAGTAATGGCACCTATTGCTAATTCACCTAGGCAACCATCCTGCTTGATGAAGAATCACCTGTTTTGCTTCTGTTGTTGTTTTCCATCTGTTTCACAGTTTGGAGTTCTGTCATTTCACAGAAATATAATAATTCTTAAAATCAGTTTCAGACAGTCTCCTTTTAATCAGAAATTATAAACAAATTTGTCCTCCACATTTTATATTGAAACAGAAATCTGAACAGATGCTCACACTGCAGGCATTCACTACATTCATTCACTGTTTGTTACAAAAAACAAAAAGCAAAGGCAACCAGAAGTTAACCAGCCTTTAAATTGATAATTTCTTCTGTAGAAAGAATATTATTTAGGGAAGTTAAAACTTTTATTAGGCAGTTATGAGTAACATCTGTCAAAGCTTACACTTTTGAGAGGAGAGGAATGGAGGGTTATGTGTTGAACCTCACTTTTACTGTTATATGCTGTGTATATGTATATAGGATCGCTCCAAATGTTTGTCTAAGTGTCAAATTCATACCCAGAAGGTGTGTTGGTTTATTTCCAGTTAACTTATTGACCCTATTGAACACTTCAACTGTAGTCTTTACAAATAGCGTTTACTTTATGACCACTATACACCTTTTTTTTCTCTTGTGACAAGTCTTCACCAGCTTTAAGCTCAAACATTTTTTTCACACAATTTGCTGAAAGCTGGTGAAGATGAATGCTTGAAAACAACCTCCAATGTCATGCACAGAACAATAAAATAAAGAAATATCGTCGCCCATATATTCAGTGATGATGGATGGAGCTTGAGCAAGTTGCATGCTAAATGATTTAGATACTCATAGGACAGGGAAGATAGAATGGAAAACTGGAGCAGAAGAAAATATGCATCATCTGAAATGTAGCATGCATCTGAAAATGAACGCAGACTTTGACAATTTAAAACCATTTAAAGTTCAAATAGAAAACTTGTCGGCATGTAATTTTCATTTATTTTTCCATCAGGCAGCAGGAGCCTTTTGCATTCAATTCATGTTCTTTTGTTTTAACCAGCTTAGTAATTTCCAATATTTTCTTCCGTGCTCTCTAGTAAGTCTTGAGGGAAATAATTACTTTTGTCCTCTTTTTAGCTGCTTACCACTTACCGATGATTGCTGGTTGCTAATTTCACTAGCCATTTATAGTTATCTGACAGGGTAAAAGTTCCTCTAAGATCCAGCGGGGTTGAAGTGTGGTCTCACATGGCCAAATAATAAAGGTGATAATAAGAACAGTAAGTTTTTGTCCCCTTAAAAAATTCTTACTACTTTGCTTTAATATTTCAGATCATCAAAGAAAACTTTAAACTAGAGCTGAATAATCTGATAGAAAGAACAAACCTGCCTGGTTCTATGTGAAAGACTAATTGCTCTATAAATCTAATAACTGAAACTTTTATTCTCCTGTTTTATTTTCATAAGTAGATAAGAGAAAGAGCAATCTGTGTTTTTAATCCTGTCAAGCAATGTTATTAACACCGCCGCGCCTCTGTGTACAGCACTTGGAGGACAAACGGTGGTTTTTGCGACCAATTTTTGTGAGAAATTGCTAATTAACAACACTTGTGCATACAGGATGATGCTACAGTCTCTATTAATTCATTTTAGTAGTTTTGAATATATTTTTTAAAAAATGTCTCCCAACCTTTTTAGCCTTCAAATTGCTTCTTTGTTTTTATTGTTCTTTTTATTTTATGGGGTGACATTTTCATGCAAAATTCTCATATTAAACAAAGCAACCATGGTTTTAAATGCTTCAGGAATTTGTATAAAAAAGACACTTTGAGAAGAAACAATGTCTGGTAAATATTTATATGATAAAGAAAGTTTATTGAGGTCAAACAATAATTGGGCGGTCAACAACCTCCCTCCAGGAATTGCCCCAACGTTCATTCCTCTGTAACCAAAACAAACTGTAAGTTCAATGAACACCAACAGTGCAACAGAAACGATGCGTACCTGAAAACAAACCATTACATGTCAGTACAATACAAAAACTTCACTGGTAACAATAAAATGTCTTAGGGTCCTTATAATTCAGTGATTAAGTTGTGATTGTTTTTATTATTTAGATGTTGAAAGAGGTTCAGTGACCTATTAGGCAAATGTCCTCATTAGGAAATACATAAGAATAACAGCTGTAAACAGCTGCCTTGGTTTTTGTTGAAAGAGAGTCAAAAGTGCTGTAACCTTCGTTCAGCCAACTCATCAATGGTGCTGCCTTACTTTATGCACCATACAGCTGGAATAACTTCCACCGCTTTCTCTCTCTCAAGATATAAAGTTAAAATAACTTTATATCTTATTAAAGTTATTAATAACTTTAATAATGTTATTATTAATTTAACCTTAAAGTTAAAATAACTTTATATCTTATTAAAGTTATTAATAACTTTAATAATGTTATTATTAATTTAACCTTAAATGTAAAAGTTTAGCTGTTTTGAAAGTGCTACTGGTTACAACCTAGTGCAGATTGATGCTGGTAACCAGCAAATTTCTGGTTAATAGTTTTAGGTGCCTCAGAAGCCCCTTTTCCACCAAACTCATTGTAGACATGTACCAATGCTCGCTTGGCACCAGTTCTTAATATTTCCACTGCTGTAACCTTTTTCAAGAGCCGACAAACTGATTCTTTATTAACTCCAACTCTGTCCATGGCCGGAAGAAAAGAACCACATTTATCAGGAGTTGGAGACAGGCTACTGCAGACCAGTAACAGGTCAATACCTTGTTGTTAGGAGTTTATGTTTTCGTCTGTCAAATTTAGAAGAAAATATTGTAAAAAAATAAGAAATAAAACTTCTGCACTGATAAAAAGTCAGATTAGAACCAAAGTAAGACAAATCGACCATCTCCGATATTTTGATATCAGCTGTTTTCACAGAGTTTAAGTAGATCAATGCTCCATATAGTGCTGAGCTCACAAGCAACATCTGCTGCTGCATCTACAAATGCCATTTGCGACTCACTTCTTAAACATTGTTGGTGTTTTAATATCTCCAGGTGGTGTTCATAAATTCTGCTGTAAATGGAGTGATTAACTCTGGTTTTCCAGGGTTGCTGATGTTCAACTTTCATCAACTTATCCAGGATTGTGAAGCATTCACAATCACTACTTGTTAGTTCAAACGCCGTAAATAAATTAGGGTGGTGACAAAAGGGCTTGTGTTTTCAGGGATACCGGGATAGGAACAATTGTTAGTTCTGTTAAACTGTCTCCATGCACTCGGCGAAAACTCCTTCACTAAACGGGGAGAGTCAAACATTAACCAGATGAGAAGCTCAATGGTGCGTTCACACCGAAGGTGTCAAAAACATGTGCACTTTGAATGCAGACGCTTGACATTTTGCTTTACACCTAGCGTTCCGCGTGTCCGATTTACATTCAAACCCTCTGTGGAGGCGTTCAGACGCGTCAGCTCAAGCCGCTGTTTTCCGTCGGACGCGTTGGACATGCTTGACTCTTCAAACGCTCCAAACGGTTCAAATCGCGCCTCTCTGGACGCTCGAAACGTCTAGAGAGCCTCAACGGCCATCGACATGCTTCCGCATAGACTTTGAATGTAAATCAGAAGCGCCTGACACTCAAAACGCTCTTGGTGTGAACGCACCATAATAATTGCTGAAATTACAACAATTAGCAGTTGAAGATGTGTTTTATCAGTCACAGGATGTGTGGCATGTATAGTTCTCATGGCTTGAATTGACCAATATTTAACAATGACATTGACAGGCGACTGTTCCCCATGTGGAGAACCCTCTATGTGAACCTACTTCAGCTTGTCAGCGGCATCTTCGATCCCTTACCTCTGTGTGTCTGTATCATCTCAATACCTACCTATTCACCCTGAAATAATTAGTTGCCCCCTCCTTGCTGGCATTCTGTGTGTCAATAGATTTATGATGATGAGGCCTGGGCTCAGATGATGCTGTGTGTTTTATTTATTTATTTTTCTTTTCTGGGTGTGTGCCAGCAAAACAAAGGGGAACACTGCTACCCTGCTAATGTGGGGACACAAGGTTATTTACTGCAGGCTGGAGCTGCGTCATGGTTATGGAGATAGCCTAACGCTTGGGCAATAATTTATTAGGAGCTTGTGTGAGTTTGGTGTCTAGGAGTGTCTGTATGTGTGTAGTTCAGAAAACAGGCACATATTTCTGTCTTAAACTCACGCTGGACAGACATACTACCTTTAAGTTTACTTAACATTAGAAAATCAAACATCAGTGAAACATGTTCTTATTCAGAGTAATAGAGGATGAAATGTGACTCGTCTCTTCTCCATTTTAGGTACAATGTTGTGCAAATCAAATGTCTACTGTTGTCAAAGAGAAATTATGATGAATCCATCAAACAGTTTTTGTCCCATTTTCACCCATATAAGCTGTTAATCTGATCGGTTCAAAGAAGCCACTAGTACTTATCTGTCTTTTCTTCAAACAAGGGAGAAACAGACAGAAGCTGAATCGTCCTTTGCAGACAAGGACATTTTGAATGGTCGAGAATGTAACAATCCAGTTGCTATGACCTCCTCACTCTGATCTGTGGGTCGTGAAATGTTGTCTGGAGGTGGAAAGAGAAAATGTTGCTCTCTGCTAAGAGTGCTTAAAGTGAACATGTAAAAATGTCTCTCTTTTTTTTTTTTTAAGAACAAGCTTTTGAAAACTCCTCAAGTGCCTCTAGATAAACCTATTCTGTTTAAACTGTTGAAGAGTTGTTACAAACTAAAAGCCTCAAGCTACTATTTCATCTTCGTTGGGCTGATTGTCAGATTTCCTTGGAGGAAATAAAGTATGACTGCAAAATATGGCGTGGGTTGTCTTCTGGTTACTTGACCCCTGTATGGGTGCATCTTATTAAACTGGAGATGTGGAGAAGGCTCTGGAAAGACAGCCTCCCTGACCTTTGGACTAGTGTGTCACCCAACCTCACTGTTTTACTGCAAAGGAATGATTTCTCAGGTATAGACACATAGCCGGATTTAAAGAAAAATTACTGCGGTTATGCTTGTCTTTGATGGCATTCTTTTTTTGTGTGTCTGCTTGTCATTCACAAATGAAAAAAAAATTTTTTTTGAGATTCCTCTTTCATTTTTTTATTTCCTTTATTTAATCAGGTAAACCCCTGATTTACCTGGATCTCATTTTCAAGAGGGACCTGGGCAGAAGTCTGCAATACACAGCAACCTGGTTACAAAATAAAACTCTTAACTTGGCAAAAAGGGCCAAAAGATTTGAACCCCAGTAAAATAGTTTTTATTTCCTGGGATGATTTGCTGATTATTGCTATAACAAAATCTTCAAAGCTGATTTTGAAAAGTGAAGAGAGAATAAGATTAACCTACAGTCTGTCTCCCTCCTCAAAATTGCACCCAATTGGATGCAAGTATTTTCACTTTCGGAGAATCTTAAAAACCTGAAATACTGACTACAGCCTGCATGCAATAGTATTGTAATACTGAAAAATAAAAGACATAGTTCGGAGAATTGAATAATTTCCACATCTGCCGTAAATTGACCAATGGGAGAATTAGGAATTTTGGTGGTTAGGGATTAGTATTAAAACTGATTATTTCTGTGGTGATTTATTTATATTAAATTAAACAGCCATACAAGAGAAATGTATGGCTGTTCTACAAAACCATACAGATTCTACAAATGTAGGTAATGCATTTCATTCACTAATTGCACAGCATTCTCAAATTACTTTTCATTAAATTTGTTTGTGCTGTCACTTTGCATTGTTGGAGAGTTCCTCCTATATTAAATTAAACAGCCATACAAGAGAAATGTTGCTGTACTCCAAAGTACTGCTTTTTACCAGAGGAATCAAGAGGTCAACTAAATAGCAATTTTGTTGGTTATTCCATATGACTTTAGCCACAAAACTTTACAGTAATCAAAAATTCACTATATAGACCCTTAAATCAGTATATGCATATATATATTTTCTTTTTTTATCTCAATAGCTCCCTTGAATCCCTTGAGGTCTAAACCAGGTAATTCCCTTCACACTGTCAGATTTCTTCAAAGGCCATCAAGCCCAAGAAGTCTCAGAATAGCATATGATCTACTGTAGTTTTGACTTGAATCAAGACAACCGCTGGGGGATATTTCTGTTTCTCTTTGATGTAATAGGAAGATTAACCTTAGAGAAAGAAAAAAAAAAAAAAAACCAAATAAAGCAGGAGCTGAAGTGAAGATGATCACCAATTAGAAAGAACCTAATTCACTTCAGTTAATAATCTTGTCTAATGTTTGTGTTTTTTTATTTAGATGTATCAGAGAGTGAGTTATTTAGTATGAACCACCTATTATTGTCATTCAGTCAAAGAGGGTTTTGCCTGTATTTGACTGGTTACCAGCAAGTCCTGTTGAAACGACCAGCTTTATTTACTTTGCCAGTGAGCTGTGACTGCTATGAAAACACATCTGGTTGTGTTGAACGTAAACAGATGTCTGCACTGAAATTGATTTTTGCTCTTTTAAGTTTTACACTAAAGAGTGGGGTGAAAATGTTTAGAGATATAGATTAAACTAAAGAAAAACTCATGTGAAAACAATGTGAAACATGTGAACGCTTTTACGAAGTGATATAGTGACAACTAAACATGGGAAAAGAATTACAAAAAAAAAAAGGCCAACAAAAGATGGCAACAAAAATATAATGTGTCTCCATGTTGCCAGCTTATCTGTGGGCAACACAGAGACACTCTGGAAAGACAACCATGTATGGACATACTCACATCTACGGAAGGGTAAAAGTGACAAAATAACCTACTTTTAATGCTTTAGGACCAGGCACTTAATGTTGATAGGAAAAGTGGAATATGGATTTTATGACCTTGTAGCTGCCTGGTGTTAACTTTATAGATGCGAACACACATTTATGAACAAATTTATCTTTGCTCTTACAAATTTGACAAAACTTCATATTTGTCAAC
The DNA here is from genome assembly GCA_010277075.1 of Poeciliopsis retropinna. Taxonomy (NCBI): domain Eukaryota; kingdom Metazoa; phylum Chordata; class Actinopteri; order Cyprinodontiformes; family Poeciliidae; genus Poeciliopsis; species Poeciliopsis retropinna. The sequence goes on from VMRM01000013.1 coordinate 6,197,376, forward strand.
GTCTAATATTTGTCATATTTGTGATAGTCACATAATTCAAAGTAAGTCTATACATGCATAGCAGCAAGACGACAATAGTTTTACACAGGAGTTAATTTGAGTATATAATATCTATTATGCTGAAATGATAGAAACGAAGCAAGGAGCATCAAATTAGACTAAGGTACATGAAAGACTTAGAAAGAAAAGGAAGAATAGAAAAATAAGAAAGTGTGGGGATATTCCATCGTAATCCTGTTGCTGTTGAATAATTTAAGTGTCTCCTTGCAGACATTAATTTCCTATCATCTACTTTGCCTCTAATTCACAAGAAGAATTAATGAGGATTGACACAGCTGCTCTTTCTTGTGCTGTAAAAGCCAACATGAAGCGCTCGATAAGCGGGACGGAACAATGGGAACGCTGGTCATAGCCTAATCATTTATTTTACATTTAATTCAAGCCTTCATTAGCTTCCTGGAAAATGTATTAAATAATGTGGTGACGTGAATAATCTGCTGTAATAGTAATAATCGCAATTATCAAAGTATTAGAGATAGGCTTCTCCTCTGTTTAATGGGTAAAAGCTAATTTTCTCCAAATTGAATGAAGAATTTACCGTCATCTTTGCCGTGTGTTATCTTTAAAAGGTCACCTCTGTGCTGGTAGAAGACATGTCGAGGACAGAGCCGTGCAACTGATAGGCAATCTGTTTCAGAGATTGATAGCTCACCGCTGCTATCAATGAAATGGCCATGTGGTTCTTAGCATTCTGGACGTCTTCATTGTTTTCTTCAAGGACATCAGCGCCTCACAGCAACGTACAAAGCGACATTTTCCTATGATAGAGAGGGGAAAGTCAGAGAGAGGGTATGAGAAATAATAAAGGGTTGGTCCAAAGACATATTCGACTGTCAGAGATGTTTACACAGAAGGTATGAAAAACAGCGTTATGGCATCACACGGCTCTCGGGGTTTACTCGCCCCGGGCAGGAAGGAGAGAAACGGCGATTGGGAGGAGAGACAGGGTGTGGCTTCACAGATCTATCATCTCCCCGGCCAACTTTAATGGCGGAGAGGGGGAACCGTCCTGGGAGGACGTTTACAAAACCAAAAAAAATGTAAAGGTAATGCTCAGTAACATGACACTTTGCTTTGGTGAAGCTGCTGTCAAACTGTTTCCTAAACTACCATCAGCTTGAGCATTTTTACAAGCATGAAATACAGCGTATTGTTGCTGGACGGGTTGTGTCACTATTTCCGTAGCCCACCATCTCACCTTCAATGATCAACTGATCATCTAAAAATGACATTTCACTGTTGTCATATAATTATTAGCTGCATCAAGAAAGTAGGTCAGATTGTTTTTGCTTGACTACTTGAAAGTCTGATTAGTAGCCAGAGGCTTTTTAATAGGTCCTTGCCGAGGATGACGGCGGAAAAGCAGAATAAGTTACTGCTTGAAAAGGTTTTCTATTGCTTTTATACATGTACAGGTGCCGGTGAGTTAAACCGATGCCTGCTGTTTACTGCTGAGCACAGGCCCACCAGGCTGCATAAATCGTGCAATTTTGCCCCACCATTGAATCTTAGATCACGTTCATAAATAAGAAATTTAAAATATGTGTGATGTTCTTGTTATAAGTGTGTAAGCGTTTAAACTTGCACTTACTGAATGCAACTTCAATATATATAAAAAAAGCCCTGTCATGTCCTCACTCTATATAAAAAAATGAAGTAGAAGCCAGCTCACTAATTTTTCTAATTAAATATACTATTTAAAATTAGTTTAATTTTTAAAAAAATAATTCAAGGGTGTAACCTTTTTTTTTTTTCTGAAACATTTTAATAGCAAGTCATAAAAAAATACATTATAGCTAATAAATTTACCCAAACATAATTAATCAAATTTCCCTCATGTTTGCTGGTAAAATTTAATGTCCTGCTTTCTGAATGTGTGAAGGTAAATCTTTATTTTATTTTTTTTTTTTAGGCTGAATGAAATAGTGCATTTCAGCGGCATCTCCTGCATTCCTGGACGCATTTCTTTTTCTGTCAGAGTGCCCTGGCACTTCTTTTCCCGCTTTGGCTGAGCAAATTTTCAACACTTCTTAAGGTAATTTAAATCCTTTTGCGTGGAAAAATGTGTCTGTGCCAGATGTGAAGTCAACAATCCTCTTGGCACCTGTGTGACGGCAGTTTAATTGAAATGTCAGCCGATACACTCCAAATCCACAGATTTAAAAAAAATTTTCATTTTTTTTATTTTTCTTGTCCCCAATGTCCTCATCTTGTCTCTGCTCTTCTCTGTTCCCACTGCTCTGCCCTGAGTTACAACTTCATCTTTCCTGCGTAGCCGAGGACGGGAGGTGAAGCAATGCATCAGGTGAGGCACTCAATGCCGCACTCATTTGACCCCCCACCCCAACAATGGAGGCTGACCCTGAGCTGCTCCTCTAATTAATCATCTAACCTTCTCTTCACGCCACCAGCTGCCCTCTCCTGGCTTCCCACCCTGCGTTCTCAGCTGACCTGAGATGGCCTCCCCCCCTCAAAAAAGAGAAGAACTCTTCTGCTTCCCGTGCCCACGAGGGTTGGAGACAGTCACCCAAGATTCCGCATGACTGCAAGTATAAATCTGACGGAAGTAATTACCCATCATCCTCCAGGGGCCCGGAGCACGCTTCCCGCCTCCTCTTCAACTTCGACGTAGTTCAACCTTTTCCCACTCAGATGGGAGGAGAGTTGTGGTGCATGAGCGGGCAAAGTCGTACTTGGAGTTAATTGCCTCGGGCAGGTGAGGACATCAGTTCCAGAGTGTGCCCAGACAGATGGCTCTCTGGAGGAAGGTTCAATCAACTAATTGTGAAGTTCTGATAGGACTGTGGGGAGGTGTTGACCTAGAGTTGGGGCTCAGGGACATGAGGCGGCCTGAGGACCAAATTAAAGTAAAATTTTTTATAAGCTTGCTTCCAAAATTTCCCCATCTCCCATTTCACCCTCGCAGATATTTCTGCAACTCTAAACATCCCTGTGTTTGTGTATGCAGACTTTTTTGGAATGCAGAGATCAGGAATACCGCTTTCAGCTATGCATAAACACATGGATGTACGGAGCAAGGCCACGCTCAAGCATTTGTCCTTGCTGCTGCCTCAAGCTGTGGCCTTAATTGCCATGGGAGTTGAAGGAGGTGTAAATAAAGCTGTTGACTGGGGTGAAAATTCCTTTGCAAAAAAAAAACAAAAAAACATGAAAATGGTTCCCATACTCATAGGGTTCATGAATAGAAAGCAAATGCAAAACGGGTTGGTTTTAAAGGGCCCAGTCAAAACAATAAACTTTCAGACACTTATATGTGTCTGTATATATAAAAAAACCAAATAGGACTTTTAACAGTCCTTAGATTTTAAACCTCTGCTGTAATTTTTAGCTGTTGAACAGGCGCCCATAGCTTTCTGACAGTGTTGCTTTTTTGAACGTCAGCTTCTCCGTTGGGAGAGAACTGGATTCCTGCTCAAACCCAGCAAAGTTGATTGGCAATCGATCACTCATGATGTGAGATTCTCCCACTTGCTAAGCGGGAGGGGGGAAATGCATTATGATTTAACATCAGCATTATAGATGTCACCAACAACCTAATCAATCAAAAAGCTCAGTTTTTGTCATTTTTTTTTGCAATTTCCCTTCATTGAATTAATTTGTAGAGTGTCAAGAATGAAAAAGGATACAGTGAGTTCTCAAATCAATGCCGTAACGGAAAACACTGAAAAGATTGTTTTTGTCAACTGAATGTAACATTGGTTTATTACCTTATCTTCAGATTGATATCTATTACTACACAAATGTGCATTTTATAAAGGGCGGAAAGATCAACATCAAATTATATCAAATCAATCTAAAACCAAACTACTGAAATTGTTCATTACTTGGTAAAAAAAAAAAAAGTGAGCATGGGAGAAGTTAAGCTAATTTAGTCTGATTATGACACAACTGAGTTCAGTGCAATGTAAAGTGCTGTATAACTTGGCATGAAAATCAATTAAACATTTGTTTCCCATCATGTTTCATTACTTCCAGCAACATTACTTGCAGCACTCCTACACATTCCCACGTCAATGCTCCGCTTCATAAAATGAGAAAACCTATGCAGTGTTTTGAGCTCGAAGCTGGCCATTGCAGTCGAAGGCATTAGGCTATGCATGGCTTGGTGTTCAAGTGGCTGCTTCTTTAGAATAACAATAAACTCTAATGGTGTTTGGATGCACTTTTTTTTTTTTAAAAATTGGATTTCTTGGGGGTGGCTAAAGTGGATTTCTTGCGCTGAAGTGGACTGCAAAGTGGAACACTTGCTGATGTACTGTATTATATTTTGCTTTCCGGCAAAAAAATCAAAAGCAGTATTCCATCTCTTACCAATTTTTTTTATGTTTGTGCAAACAATATTTAATGTCAAATAAACTTTAGCGAGCACAGAAATACAGTTTTTAAATGATAATTTAAGTTATCAAGGGACAAACACTATCCAAATAAATAATTACCTCATATTCCAGATATATGGTTGTGTTATAATTGGAGGCAACGCTTGTCATCAAGGGTTTGTGGTGACTACTAATGTGTTTTTACATCACTGCTGTCTTTCAGAACTAATTTTGTCCAAACTGAAGGTTTTCCAAACATAAATGATCTGTTTAAGGTCATGCAACAGCAACTCATTGCATTTAGGTTCAAACATAAATTTTCTACTCCAAAACCATATATTTTTTTTCCTTTAACAATTCAGTGGTGAACTTTTTGGTGTGCTTTCTATCCTGGATAACCCAAGTGAAGCTTGAGGCCAGTCTGACTGTCACTCTAAAAAATTGTGTTTATTCTTTTAAATAAAAGTTATTTATTGGTGATCTGGAACATTTTATTGTGACAAAATGGAAAAAAATAAAACAGAACAAATACTTTTTTATAACACTGTTTCTCAGTTGTGCTGCTGAAAGTGATTTTTTTAAACACATATTTAGTATTAAAAAAAGTAAAGAGCACAGGCCGACACTTGTTTAACACAGGCATGGCAGATCAAGCATAACTTTGATGGAAAAGGGGCTGCAGAGCTTTGTTGCTGGAAGCTATGCACACTCTCTGACAGATTGTCTGTCATAAACGGTGATAGTCTGATTACTCCAAACCTCCTTCTAGATTACACATTCGATCCACTTCGAATCCCTCTATTCGTCATGTGTGAAGTGTTGGGCTGTCGGCTGGTGATGCACTTGATAAACGCCACCCTCGGACCGCAGCAACTCACCGCGTCAACCTCCCCGAGTCTTTGATTGTTTCAACTGGATTAAAACAGTAATGAGAAGCTGCAGCTCAGCTCGAGACACAAGTAAGAGTTTGACGGATGATTTCAGGTGTCAGAGCTATCAGGCACTATGAGAGCTCTGCTGGATTGGTTTTGTTTCCCTTCTTCTTCCCCCTGTAGCCCATAGCTCATTCACCCCACGCATTTGCCGAGCTGCAGTAGATGGAGGCAATGAGCATCATTTTGGTTAGCTATTGAAAGGCTTTTGTTCCCTTGTTTTGGTGCAAATGAATTCAGTTTGTATTTGAGTGCAGAGCTTTTAGCTCAAGCTGAACGATGAATGTGTCAAATGAAGTGTGTTACACAAGCTCCTTGGCCCAGGGAGAGCTGCACTGCTTTCACTGAGCAATCCCTTGTGTGGGTGTGTTTTGTGCTTTTCAGACTGAAAATGGCCTATGTGTTCGTTTCCACGTGTGCGCCGTTGTGTATGTGCAGACGGCGGCAAGCATTAGTGGGCCAGGAGTGGGGATCCAAACTGCTTTTACAGAGGTGAGAGCATTGAAAGTTGGGTAGCCACAACAACCACAATGACAACTATAAATCATGTTAATGGTACCTCTTGCTGTGGCTCCATCTTGATCAGAGTGAGGGGATGAAAACATGACAGCTTATGCCAAGAGCACTGCCTGAAATGTCAGCAGAGAGAGAAGAATGGCAGGAAGTGCCACAAACAAGTTGATAGTTTCTGTCAGAGCTTTAAGAGCTTTCTATTAACATGCGTCACTGCTGGGGTATCAACAGGTGAATGGTATGATGGTGGCAATGGGCTCAGTTTCAAGATCTGACACTAATTTCAGTCACTGCCAAATAAGGGTGTAACTGTAATGTTTTCCTGAGTTTAAATCAGCTTTAATCAAAGAAGAATTCGAGTAAAATCTATCTTAAGTTGTAATATGTGGGCGTGACGATGGTGCGCGGACGGAGCTCACGGGTTTGAGCCCCGAAAGGTTGACCTTTTCTGCATGTCTTCCCCTCTTTCTCTCACAGCCTGCTTTCCTTTTGGATCATTGTCAAATAAAGGCCACTGGAGCTGAAAAACAAAATTGTAATATGTGTTTGACCTTCACCCTCATGGAAATGCTGAAGAGGTCATGAGAGTTTGGTTGTCCAATGTTGAGACGTGTTTTATGAATCTGAAAACTCCCAAGTCATTCTGTGGAAGGTGCTGCAGTGGAACAGGGTGTCTGAGACGCTTCTGGTGCTTCTCAGTTCCAGTCCTTAGACCTTCCTGCTCTGCATGTTTTAGATGTGCTTCTATTCCAGAGCAACTGATTCAAATGATTGCATGACCATCAAGTGCTACAGAAGCCTGTTAATCACCCGAATATTCAATCCAGGTGTGTGGCAGAAGGGAAACAGCTAAAACATGCAGGGCAGCGGGGCGTAAGGACCGGACCTGAGAAACACTGTTCTAGGGGTTCAATGACCAAATCAAGGGTTGCATCTGCGTTCCTGGCAAAATCTTGGTCCCAGTGTGGGTTGGACTCGTCTCTGATCCTGTTTATGGTTTCAAAGCAGAAGCAGCTTGTCTGGTTTGGGTATTTCTCGTCTTTAGTTTTTAATAGAAATATGCTTCTATTGGAATTTTCTGATTATGACCTTCAGGGTGTTTGGACCAGTATTGCTGGGTAAACTGATGACAGATTTTTTTTTCTCCTGTGTGATGAAAGGACGGATCTGTCTATCTGATCATCTGGGAAAGGAGCAGAAGGAAACAGGGGTGCATTGAACTTCTTTTAAGACTTTAAATGTCATTGACCAACAACATCAACAGTCCCACCCGTGTTGTCCAATACATGAGCACCTCTTTCATCTGAAGGTCAAACATCGGCAGTGTGCTACAACGCCTCCTTCCCGTCTACCAAACCAGAGAAATAGTAGCTAGTCGCCTGAACCGGTCTTGGACAATCCATCCACAGAGGTTGTGTGTGGAGGAACGTCGAAGTTCTGAACACATCATCTACCCATTTCAAATGGAAAACAGTTCCTTTAAACTATACCAGAAAAAACAATCCTCTCAAGTCTTTCACAAATAAAATTCTATAAAATAGGATTTAAAAATTACTTAACTCAAAACTACCAAAACATTTTTACAATAATTTACTTTGCAAAAAAATGCTTCAACTTGTCCTAAAAGTATTGGTTCTTTATTTTGAACTTGTCACCTCAGGGAAAGGGAAACTCTCGACCCTTTATGGTCTTACTCCGACTCTTCAGAGAAACAAATGCTATGATGTTTCAAAAACAATATGCTGGAGGTCACGCTGTGCATGACCTGAAAAAAGAAAAAGGTAACATCTGTGGAGTCTCTCCATGAAGCACATCCATTGCATATTTCCTCTCAGTTATCTCTTTGATGTATTCTAAAGGAAATTATCCACTAAAGTTAAAGTTACTTGCAAAGCCTCATTTTGTCTGTTTTGATGTTGTTTAGGCCACCTGCGGCCTAAACAACAACTTGAAGGATCTATGGCTATTAGGGCTGTTTGAGAAAAATACTGAAAACAGCTACTGCGTGAAAAATGACAGAGACAACATCAGCAGTCATTCCACAGTCGTTTTGTATTGTATTTAAAAATGGTTCGATTATGTTATGATAGAGCGCAGCCAGATGAAGGTTATAAATCTTTTTTTTTTTTTTTTGCTAACATGTAAGCTTAAAGCACAAATCTCTCCTCTTCACTTACTGCTCCCTTTTAGGGTTGTAGCAGTGGGCATGACCTTAAAGTTATGATGAAATGGGCTAAAATTAAAGCATCAAAGTCAAACCAAAGATGAATTTGCTCATCCCTGCGCTTATGTCTCCAGACAGAAAGAAAAGCTTCAAAAATATGCATATTTGAACACCATTTATGTTTTGTGCATGTGGCATTTCATCTGAAACTGCCAGAAGGCCTGGAAATCATTCATAGGCGACATCATGTAAAGATGCTGTGGATGGACCTTTTTATCCGTCTTATTTTTGTGATAAAATCCGTCAGAAATCATTAAGAGTTCAGTCAGTTTTTCATTCTTTAGCGTCTTTTATTAAGGTAGGGCATTACTGTCTTCTACCTCTACTGATGCTAAGCGTCTTTTTGTGTGTCAGATAACAGCGTAAGTCTGACAGAATCCCCGTCGTACGGCAAAATCGGATCGTATTAAAATCTGTGATAGTCATGCCGTTTTCTCAGATATCCTCAATGTGATCGGATGCTGTTGGTTAACTATTCAGATTAACATGGACACTATGTTCAGTTGAGGCTGTGAGTCAGTAGAGAAAGTGCAAATTATTCACAATGAACATGACAGTTTAAGTTTGCAAGTTAGTATTTTGACTTGTTAATGCCAAATGATATGTTGTGAAAAACTAACTGTAGAAGAGATCTTTTTTTATTATTATTAACATTTTTATTGAGAAGGCACATTACATTACAATGATATAATTACATTAATTTCATTCTCATTTTTACACTGTCACTTTTTTCTAGACAGAAAAAAACAACAACAAAAAAAGACAAAGAAAAACCAACCAGAGCTTAAATGGTAGTGGCCTGAGTACCAACAGTCATTGACATCACATATCAAATCAAAACATCAATCTGAATGATAGCAAGTTTTACAAAAAGATCAGACATAACACGTTTGACATATTCTGTCCACTTTGACCATATCTTGTAGAAAGTGTCCCTCTGCTCACTAATGGAAAAAGACTCCAATACATAAATCTCTTTCACTACGTTAATCCAGTCCTCAGTTGTTGGAGGTTCCCGTTTGAACCATTTTCTTGTGAGGGCGTTTTTGCTCCCCGCCAGCAAAATGTACTGAAGTTTTTGATCATTATAGTTCAGCTTGTCCACTGACATGTTACATAAAAATATGCATTCAAAGGTCAAAGGAATATTAAATGCGAAAATGTTCTGTACATGTCGATGGATTTGAGACCAGTATTGCTGGATGGTTTGACAGTTCAGGAAATGATTGGCACCGTACCTGCCACTTCTCCAGGAGGTATCACCCCTACCCTGATATCGTTTCTGCTCTGGGGTTACAGAAGAGACCTTTTATATAAATGAAAGTGAATCTTGCACAACTGCTGCATTGTTAGCTAATGCAATGCTGGTCAGAACTAGAGGTTGAAGTTGAAATGAAGTTCTCTATCCAAATGTTGCTAGATATTTTGGCGTATTGGCACAAAGTTTACGTCATAAGAAATCTTTCCCCTCTGTGGTCACTTGTAAGTAGACTGGTTTCAACAGGCCAAACTTTTAAATGCGTCCAAAGGGTACCGGTTAGTTTTGTCATCGAATGCTCTCAGATCCCCTTAGTCTTCACTGGAAAAAGTCAACAAATAATAACTTAAATTGTGATTAACTTAAATTGTTGCCATCGCTTCTATATTTTTTAGTGATCATTTTGTTGTGCACTAATACCTGGGCTGGAGTTCCATGCGTATCGTCATTACTCATCACAAAATTTTCTGCTAAATTCTGAGCTCTCCTGTTCTCACTTTGTTTCATGTTTTTATTTTGAGTCTCTCAGTTTCAGTCCCAGAAACTACAGTAACTATCATTAACAGAACACCTCGAACTGATAGGGTTATACAAATAATTCATTTTAATCACAATCTATTATACAATATTGCTCACAAGTTCAAACTCATCCTAAAGTTTACGTAATAATAAGCAGTAGTTATCACTGGTGGATTTATTTTATTTTTACATTACATTTTCTATCGCTGTAAAGCCCTAAAAGGTGACTACCGTACGGATGTAATCATCTTGGATAATAAATTGTGTTTTTATCTCTGTCTTCCCATGGAGCTCAACTTGTTAATCCACAAAGCAGCCACAAATACAAAGGACTTCTCTGCGAGGAAGTGCAGTCGCAGACTCATAGCTTTGTACCATGGTCTGCTGTGATGAAGAGGGCAGCCGTGCTGAGGCGTGACCAAGGTTGTGGGGCATGAATCAAGATCACCATAAACCGAATTAAAAAGAATAAATACTTAGCTTTCATACAGACCAAGTGATTTATTCTACACTTTCATGGCGCTAGCTGAACAGTGGCCGCCGAGAAATCAATATGTAATTATAGACATCCTACCCTTGGCTGTTCCTCTCTCAGCGTTTACCTCCCACCACACTCAAAACAAATGTCAGAACAGGAGTTGGCCCAGAACAACAAGAAATAAAAGGCATTTACCTGGAGAGCACAGGCCTTTTTAGTCTGTTTATTGTCTGTACATACACAAACCTGGGCATTTGTCTTGGAGGCATTTTCTAGTTTTTTTTTTATATATATATATATTTACGAGTTAGATTTTACCTCTTAGAAAGTTCACTTTTTGTATTTAAAAAGAAAAAAATGGCAGGAAAGAGATGTAACTGAACTGAAAAAAAAAGATCCTACACAGTGTGTTTGTTTAGAAAGTTTTTCAGATTTTGCTTTGCAAATGTAAGCTATCACAGCATATCATTTAAAAATGGTTTAAATTTAATGGGGAAAATGAATCCAGACACAATAAACTTTTCATTTTGATCAGACCTGGGATCTAAGATGAAACAAGATACCTAACCCACTACATGGAAATACATTTGATATGGAGTGAGGGAAAAACTGAGGATATAGAGCATAAGCTATGGTAGATAAAAGACTGATGCAATGCAGGGGCGACAATTAGAATGCAGGCAGAGCGGCAGGAAATATCGGAAACAAATCAGGGAACAGTCCAACAAATAAAAAACTGCAGTAAAACACTAGGCCTATGACAAATAGTACTGGCTCTTTTATGGTCTGTCACCAGTCTCTGGATTTGGTTTTGGATTAATCACTTTATCAGACTTGGCACTGAGTTTCAGTCCAGGTATTGTTTGCTGTGCAGTACCTCCAATCTTTAAGGCAGATCTTTTCACAGCCTTCCCTCTGATGGCACTATTGCTGATTTGGTTAAAAACTAAAAGGATGGAAGCTGAAGGTGTAGCTCATCATATCCTTTGTCCAATTGATCCCAGAAGTTACAGGTGCCAATCAGCAAAGTAAGTTTTAAACTTCTTCATTTATGATCATGCACTGGAACGCTAAACCCATGGAGCTTGTTTCAGGATCTGATCAGTCTGCCTTCTTATTGGGAGAAAGCCCTAAGGCAGGCTTGGAACTCACCGGAGGGACGAGTTTCTAGATTTTCTAGATTGGTAGCATCTTTGGATGTCTGGGTTTTCCTCCTACAGAAGCTACTATTGTGACCAAAGCAGAAGATGAGGCCACCTGTCCAATGCTCCAGGACTTGGACAAATCTTGCCTTGACCAAAATAGACAGATGATGCTTTAGGGTGAGTAATTACTTTTGAACTTGGATCCCCAACTCATTGTAAAATACTGTGCAGGGTACTTTTTCTCCAAAAATGTTTCAGAGGTTTTAAGTATTTAATGCCTTAACTGTCACACCGAAAACATCTACATTTCAGTCAAAAAGTCCATGAAGAGACTGATGTCATCTTGATGGTTAAGGGGTTAAATAAAACACCTGTGGCTTAGTAGGTAGGTGGCATGTCAAGTGTGTGCCAGTCCAGTCCCACTCTGCACGGTTTTGTGTTGGATGAACTCAGGTGATGTGGGGGCCTAGTGGGTGCTGTAGGTCTCGACACATTGATGAACAGCTGTACAGGTCTGAACTCTGCTCACTGGTCTGTGCTCCATCCTGACTAAATCAATGAGGTAACCAGTCAATGTTTTCCCACGTTCAAGCTCTTTCCAAGCCCTTATCTGGCCCAGGCAGTTTAACGGTGACCCCCCACACAGGTAGCCAGAGACACTGTAATCCATCTCTCCTAGCCCAGACAGACTCATTTTATCTCATCACAGCTACCCCTGCCTCCTCCCACTCCACCTTTTCCCCCCTTCTCACCCTCCTTCTCGCTTTCAGGTCACTCAAACATCTTCCTCTCCTTCGCACTCTCTCCCTTGATATCTCGCACAGTTTTAGCTTCTCCTTATCTACGAACTCATCCATTTCCCGCTGTTGCATTACTCACTGTTTCCTGATCCATCTCCAACACCCCCGCTCGTCCTCCCTGCCTCGTTCAAAACCCTTTCTTCTTGCTCCCTGCTCTCACTGTGAGAGGCTCTCAGGCCCGGCCGCAGGGATCCAGAGCTTTGGCAAAATAAACACACCTACTATTGGCTGTCAATGTCTGCTCTCAATAAGAGGTCGAAATGATTGAGACTTCAAGGTATTTTGATACATTTCTACATCCGGTGGCCTTCAGCCATAACATCTGATTACAAAAAGGTTTCAGAAAAGCAGCAGCAGAATTTCTACAAATTGAAGTTTTTTTTATTATTTTCAGAATATATCCAACTTGTATACAATGCCCCCAAAATGCATTTAAACTCTTCTAAGTTTTTTACAATTTGTCTTTTTTTTCACTTCTCTTTTAAAAAAAATGTCAGAAAACTGTGGCTCTCAGTGTGTTCGTCTCCCTTTAACTGGATACACCAAAATAAATCCTGCCTTGAGAAGTTACCTAATTTGTACAGTGCTTATGAAATGTGACGTTATGTGAAGTCCTCAATAGCATGTTAAAGAATGTTAAGAGAACTGCATCGTGAAGAAAAGGAAACACAGCAGACGGGTTAGGGAGAAAGTTAGGGTTAGGACGTGAAAAAGATATCCAAAACTTTGGATTTTATTAATGGGACAGTTGTTATCTGTGTAGTTAACAAATCTGGTCCTGATGGAAGAAATGCAAGAAGAAAGTCAGGACATGTAGACAAACACGTGAAAGATGGAGTTTTGGTCTGATGAGGGGCAAATGTAACTTTTTGGCCAATATGCAAAATAGTGTGTGGACAGAAATTAACCTTCAACACAGAGTTTCTTACGATGACAGTAGTGGCAACATAATTCTTCAACATTGACAGGAATGGTGGTCAGAGTTAATACAGGGCAATCCTGGAAAGTGCCCTCTATTCCAGGATCAGCCAGTTTGGATGGTGGATGCACTGATTTACTCACAAACACGATCATGTCAGGTTAGCTGTTAGTTCGGTTGTACGTGTCTGTGATGGACTAATGACCTGTTTAGGGTGTGTCTCACCGCTTTGAATAGACATTGAATGAGTGAGTGATATGACAAGACCGAAGGGTTGAGATAAACAATATAATGATTTCACGGTGTGAGTCTAGCTCATGACTATGAAGAAATTAGCAACCAGATGTCACATTTCAGCAGCAGTCCAACGTAAACACCAAAACACATCCTCACAGAATGCACAAGATAAGTCTATAATGTTATTTTAATTATATTCACAAAAGTGGTGGAAGAAATAGATGCATATTTTTGCATACATTTGTTTCACATTGTCATTGAAGAGCTTGAATTGCAGGCATATCTGGAGAGATATGCCTTTTTGTCAAGACAAATGGAGACAGAAGCCATTTCACAATAATATCCTCATATTTTGCCAAGGCAGAATGTAAAAATATTCAGTTGATGCCATCAACAAAGACAAAAAAAAAGAAGACAGAAAAGCAAGTCTCGATAAAAGTGCCTCCACGGTTTTTGTCAGGTGAACAGATAATTTTATGGAGTGAATTGAGAAAGAGTTAGAATGAGAGGAATAGAAATTGAGAGCAGGAAGCAGCTTGACAAGAGCATGAACAGCAGCAAACAAAGAAGTGGAGAGGCAGGAAGACAGGAGTGAAAGCCATACAGCGAGTCTGCAATGACATTTAGGATTCATTATAAGCTAACCTCGTCTGTCTCAATAAGGAAACCCAGCTGTCACTCTGATATACAACAAGGAATGTTTCCTACTGAAGTCTGGTTGTCCGCTGTAATTTGATGTTCACTCAGTAATATTTATCTGCAGCTTTTCTTCTCTTCTCTTTCCATTGTTTGCCGAGGAGGATTTGTAAGTAAGCAGCATGAGCTTAGTGGGCAACACACGACCAGCAACAACACTCAGGTCAACTGTGGTAAATTATGCTTATTTATTTTCCAAAGAAAATATCCTGCTGAGCATTACACCGCCACAAGGTTTCACCCTCACCATCCAAGCTAAACTTGAGATTCATCAGGTGAAGTCAAATTTTCCACTTGTTATTGTCATGTTTTTGGTGATCTTATGAGAATTGAAGCCCTGGTTATCGGTTAGTTGACAGAAACGGCGCCTGTGCAGTCTTCTGCTGCTTTTGTTCATCTGCTTTGTGATTCCATGTAATTTTTGTTGTCCCACCTCAAGACCATTTCCTTTTCTCAACACAACTGTTGCTCACTGATATATATATACTGCTCAAAAAAATAAAGGGAACACTTAAACAACACAATATAACTCCGAGTAAATCAAACTTCTGTGAAATCAAACTGTCCATCTAGGATGTGCTACTTGTGTGTTCCCTTTATTTTTTTGAGCAGTGTATATTTTTCTTTTTCAGACCATTGTCCATGCATGAACTCTAGAGACGGCTTTCTGTGAAAATTCCAGGGGATCAAGAAATGTTTTAAATATTCGGCTCAGCCTTGTTTAAAGTCCCTTTAATCCTCTTTTTTCCCTTTCTGACGATCAATTTGAATTCAGCAAGTTGTCTTTACCACATCTTGATCCCTTGATGCATTGAGTTGCTCCAACGTGATTTACTGTTTGTTTTAACAAGCAAAGCAATATTTTTTATATAGCACCATTTATACAACAGGTTGTCTGAACCACTTTACATATAATAACAGCAAAAGACATTTTGAAAAGTTGCGTAAGCTTTGAAAAACCCTGCATAAAAGAACCCAATTTTATAATGCAAATTGAAACTAAAAACTCCTTGTTTAGTTCTGGTGTGAGAACACTGGAGGAGCAGCCTCTGACTCAGGAGTCTACGTAGTTCATATTTGACTCAGAAAAGTATTTTGGCCAAAGATAATTTAACGCTTTAGAGACCAAAAGCAATCAATTGAATTTTTAAATTGATTCATTTACACACATTGAGCCAGAGGAGTGATTCGGGAGGTGATGTGACCCATTCCCCTGGTGTTGGACGGGACTCTGGCAGAAACATTTTGGATCAACTGCTGCTGCCTGATTGTTTTATTTCTCTTTTTTTAATACAGAGATTTGCAAACCCTACATATGATACAGAAAAATATATAATGCAAGAATGAAATATGTTAAAAATAAGAACATAAACCTGCTTTTCTTGGTCATGTTTTGACAAGAAAGTTTTTATTAAGTCATGTTTTCAATTTGAAAATAAGCTAAATTACCAACAGCTTCTATTTTGATTTGAGGCCAGTTTCTTGTTTATGTTATGGTCTTTAGTCCCATTGAGTCTAGTTGAGATCTGATTTCTACCCTTGCAATTTTGTGACTAGAGAAAAGAAGAAGAAAAGAAAAAAAAAACTGGAGAGGAGAGGTGAACTTAAAAAACTGACTGGTAAGTGTAAGTCAGAATACATTTTGTTCTAACAAGGTCTCTCCAAAAATAACATCACCCAGTGCGCATATTTCCATCTACGCGGCATTAATCGCCTCCGTCCCTCCCTTTCCCCTCACGCTGCTTTAACTTCTGTCCCTAGCCTTGTTACCTCCCACATTGATGATTGCAATTCTCTTCTTTTTGGTCTCCCTCAAAGATCCCTCCATAAACTCCAAATGGCCCAGAACTCAGCTTCTCAGATTATCACTGGAACGTCGTCATTAATTTTCATCGCATCGTTCTGGTTTTACAGCAGCTTCATTGGCTCCTGGTCAAATTCTAAATTCTGCTGCTCGATTCTTTCATTCGAGGTCATCCACAACCTCTTCCCCCTTACTTGTCCGATCTTCTTCGTGGTGCCATCTCCTCCCGCTTGCACAGATCCTCCTCTGCCGTCTGTCTCACTGATCCCACCACCATGGGGGTTTGCTCCCAAACTCTGGAACATTTCTAAAATTGACACTCTTTCCCTACTTACCTCTCCAATATTGCCTAACTTTCACGGTTACATCACAATTGTGCTTATGGAGCCATGTCACTTAAATACATTCCTATGGTATGTGTGAGAGTAACACATGAAGTCACATCAGTGATTTGAGCTGTACATCTGATGAGTGTATAGCTGATTAGTCCACTGCTGTCCACTTGAGGGATTTGCCCAAAGGATCTTTGTACAAGGGAAGCAAAAATAAAAAAAAAAATCAAATCAGAGAGACAGCACGCTTTGCCTAGGGCTACATAGCAGATATGAAGGCGATTCAAAGTTTTTCCCTCCCACGTTGTCTGGTGTCAGTCACCCCAAGCATAAGTTACACTGAGCCCTGCACGACAAGCCTCTGCTACTTTCCTCGCGTTCTCTCATCATCATTCTTCACCTGGGGAGCCGGATCCCGCTATCGATGCAGGCGTAATGCGAGAGAAAAGGGAATAGGGGAGATGAAACTTTCATAAGGTGCAACCGTCGGCCTGGGCAACGACAATGAAAATGCAAAGATTGAACTTTTCTTCAAGACCCGGGGCGGGGTGCTGAGATTACAGGAAGCCTAGAGGTGCAGAGATGAGTTGAGGAAAGGCAGGTGAGGTGGTGGGGGAGCTGCGGAGGGAAGATAGGCTGGGGAAGTGATAAGAAGAAAGAAATGGATTATCAATAGGCTTCTAATCCCACAGAACCTCGGTGTTTAGAAACCTGAAACATTTAGTCTCTCCCCCTCTTTGTATTCCCCGTTGGTTTTATTTTTCATCTGAACTTTCCACTTTAGTCACATTTGCTTTTTTGCCAGTTCACCACCAGCCACACGAGCAGAATGAGGAACTCTGACCAACCAGAGGCAGGAAGCGTTTTGAAAGCGTTAGGTGGCAGCTGTCTCTTTTACACCTCTGAGGTCGTTTTCTGCAGGTTTTAACTGTCCTCTCTCGTTTTAAAGAGTCACTTTCGAAAACACACAGTCCTGCACTGGCTCCACGGCTCCTGCTATCCGCATCAGTTTATCTCTGTCTTCCAGGAAATTTGTGGTGCCATATTATGATCGATGGCTTGCTTTCAGAGACGGAGCAGCCCTCGACTGTTCGTTTGTGTCTGTTACACATGGCTGAGGAATGACAGCAGGGACATGGCTTTGCACCACGGCAAGACAAGTTGAGAGTCAAAATTGTTCTTAATCCCAACAAAATTTAAAAAAAAACGCTCAAACCCAAATAAGACAATTCAAAAATAATACAAATGTCTTTTGATGAACCATATGTGCTCTGGGCATGTAAATATGTAATTATATTGCATGATTATACAGCATAAATCAGCTTCAAAAATGTGCATTCACCACACTTTACATTAAGTTGCTAGAATATTGTGCTTTCTCTGCACTGTCAGTGGACTGACTATCTAAACACAAGGGTGGCTACCAGTTTCTTTTTGACCACCTTGCATTGCAGAATGAATTAATTATTATTTTTAAGCTTTTTATAACTGTATGATTCATTGTTTACTTACTTGAATGTTGTTTGGGAATATTGTTATCATTTATTTATTCATTCATTCATGTATTTCTTTGCCTATTGTTTAGATAACTGAAAATAACCATAATTTCTAAGAAACTAAAAGGCTAATTAAGGTCACGGTGGAATGCAGAAGAGCTTTTAAACATGTAAATCTTCTACATTACCTGCAACCAAGACCCAATATATAGTTCTGAAACCGCAGAGGGATTATTCTGGTGCTGTGCTTCAGTCAACAGACCAGCTTGGGGTTTGAATTATTAACAGGATTTTAGATGGAGAGTAACAGTTTTATTAAAAAGTTTTACTTCACAGATTTATTGTTCTCCCTTCGAATAGACAAAGAAACGGGCAGAACGACCGAAAACATTGTATGAAGCCGCCGCATTTTCAGTGTTCATTGAGACATCAGAGAATTTCTGACAGCAGCAGGGAGCATCTGGAAGCTGGTTTAACGTTCTGTGGTTGGAGCGGCTGTTGTTGTGTCATCACATCATCTTCATGAAACATAGAGATAAAAAAGCTGGCTGCAGCAGGATTCAGTCAGCCTGTGGTACCCGGATCTTTCTGACAGTCTGAGTCAGAGAGAGAGAGCAGAGCTCCACCTCAAAACCCTGAAACATTTACACTCTCATGTTGGAGGACTTGTACTTTTAAATAGTAATATAACATGTAATGTAATACTGTAGTTCTGAAAACTGCATTCAGGTTGTTTAGAAACTAAGTAGATTTTTTTATTCGATTTTGTTCTTACATATTTAAAATCTGAATATCTATGCAGACCTTACAGACAGTAGTGTAGGATATAGATAATAAACAGTGTTGCATGAATTCCCTTAACAGAATAATACATTTTCTGTAATGCACAGTCAGAACAGAAATGCTTTACCTCCAATGCACGCATACCAAACCAAATAAACAAATGTGCACCTGCATAATGACAACTCCTGCAAATTTTGCATTTGCCCAGCTGAATGCAAACCACACCTCTCCAAAAACATACAGACGTTTCCCAGTGTAGCCTGGGGTTTACAGTCTGTCTCTCTTCTTCTTGGTTATGATGTTCTCTCATTGAATTCCCAATCATCCAGCTAACACATGTAGCCTATCCCTGAGCGCTCACCTCCTCCACCTGACAACACAACAAGCAAAGACGAGGAAGGAGTGAGGAGGGCCAACAGGGAAGGCTGATCTTCCTCCGGAGTGTGTGACTGACATTTAAAAAGCAGAGCCTCCAGTTTTCATGCCCGGCATTCCTCAGACTCTGCCTGGCCTTCACATGCGGAGATGAAATGCGTCTGGATTCTTTAGATGTAGCTTTCTGTTTCCTCAGTACCTCTGACATATAAGACACTTTAGAGGGATGGGATTTAATGAATAAATCTATTAAAAAAAAAAAAAAACTTTATTTTTTTTCTTTTAAACTGGCCTTTACTGGATCTGGATTCAGCTGAGTTTGTTTATACAAATGTTACGCACTTCAACATGAAATCATCTAATGACTCTCTAGGCGCCACAGGTCTGCAGCTTTTTAGTTTTATTTATTGATTCTGGTGCACACATACATTCACTGCTCTGACATTTGCTTTTTCTCAAAGTCGGCTTTGACATTTCTCAGTCTGTGGCCATTTAGTGCTGTGTAGGTGGAGAAAGCAGCAGTGATGAAGTTATCTACAGCGAGATTCAGAATGCAGTGAAAAGAACAAAAACAAATGGGGCTGCATGTCCTCTTCAGAGAGTAACAATGCTTGAATGGGGCACTAATCCTAGACCTTTCCCCATTTTACTACATTGCAACCAAAAACTTACACAATGCCTCACTTTTTCTGAAAGTGCTCTCTACTTCAGACTGGGACGACAGTTCATTTCTCAGCAGAACAATAAACCACAGCTCATGGCCAGTCTCTGAAAAAAAAAATGGTGCTCAGACATCTCCCAAAAGGACGGCGAAAGACAAAGGGCGAAAATGCCTAAAGATACATGTGCTGAGCTGGAGGCATCAGACTCGAAAAGACTTGAGGCTGAAACTGCTGCAGAAGCTCGATCAAAAACTAAACGCTCAAGGACTCTGGATACTTACGTAAATGTGATCACTTGGTTTTCTATTTTTAGTAAATTTGCAGGAATCTCAAAACACGTTCCTTTTGAAGAAACTGAATTATTTAACACAATTTATAATAAGGAGCATGATGCTGCCACCACTATATTTTATGTTGAGTCTGGTGTGTTAAGGCTGATGAGATTAGGATGTGTTAGTCCGATACATGGCCCGTGTTCCTCTTACAGCTTATTAAAGGCCGACCAATATCTGTCCTTTGGAAACAATGTCCTATTGGATGGCTTTTGAAAGCAAGTGGTTTGACTGGGCTTCATTTTGCAGTATCAGAGTAAAGCAGACTAAATACAAATGCTAATTATTATCAGGAGAAAGTTGGAACCCATGAATCTTTTTTTCCTTCCTCATTGCAAACATGCATTACTCTGATTTGGTCTTTCACACAAAACCCCAACGAAAACATGCAGACGTTTGTGATTGTAACACAATAAAAAGTTAAAAGGTTTATGGGCCGCAGATACATTTGTAGGGTAGTATAATGTATATTTAATGGGTGTAAGACTTCAGGCGATATCAATTTATCTTGGCATATATGCTGGACTTTATCAGAGCTGCTAAGAATGCAGATTATTTGTTTAACATTGCACAACAAAAAATGCTGAGGCTCATTTCTTATTTTATCGGAATTACTGAAAAATGTGATGGGAGATATGCGTCTATTTTTGCAGTCACAGATGGACAGGTATATATAAATATTGCAGACAGACCAAACCTACACATTTCTCTCACTGTATGTGAGTGTAGCGTATGTGTTTGCGCGATGTTGTTGCTGAGGGCACAAAATCAAAGAGAAAGGAAAACAATACCGGCTTTTCTCCTCAATCTGTCCCCTGGCGGCTCTCAGAGACCTGCTTCTCTGCAGATCTACCACCCCCCTCCCAATATTTTCCTTCTCATTTCTACCGTTTTTCCCATTTTCTCTGTCCTTTCTTGTTTTTCTCAGTGTTGAATGGAGCGTACTGTGGGAGGAATGTGCAGTTCTCCATATATCCTGTCCATTGGGGGGCTGTTTGTGAAAGAAGCTGTCACAAACTCAAAAGGTTGTGTGCAAGAAGTTAACTAAAACTGGTTTTATAACTTATTATTATACCAAGTTGAGAGAACACATACTGTGATTCTCTCAGACAGCTGTAGTCCGACGTAAACTCTGGAGAAACAGAACCCTGTATTGTGTTAAACATTGTTATTCCACACTCTTCTGCATTTGCATTCTCTCCGACAACACGAATTATAAAGAGGACAGGAGGATGGAAAACATCCTTGTGGACGGACCGGTTCCTATTCGGACATTAGCGCTGGTGTACGCCAAATCCAGAGTGATTACACACTACATTTGCCTTCATTCAGTTTAGCACTCTGTTCATTTCTCAAAGAGGAAGCTGTGGGGTGTAATTGCAGTTTGAGGGATGTTCGTGTCATTAACGCTGTTCAAAATAGGCTCCAAAAAAAAGAAAAAAAACACACACACACACCCACACATAGCAACACTCACCAGCCTTCCTTAAAAGATGCAGCTGGCAATTTGGAACAGAAATAGTTACATGCAATAGTTAAATATAGTTTCGACATAATTCAAGTTCAATTCTTAAGATGAGGCTTTCAACCTCTGTAGTGTTTGTGAAACTGTTTTGCTCTTTTACAAATCTATCACGATCAACAAAATTGGTCTTTTTTGGCCAAAATTGTCACAAAAAATGAGCATAGTGCGTTTCTGGTCATGTGCAGTCTCCTCCAAACATAACATATTGTCTGATGGCTGAAAAAGCTCCATTTTGGTCTAATCAGACTAAAGAAATGTCTTTTAGCAAACTCTGATCTAACTTAGATCTGAGGTTTTTTTTACAATAGTGGCTTTCTCATTGTCTCTCCCCAATAAAGCTTTAATTGGCGAAGAACCCGGGCAACAGTTGTTGTTTGCAGAATATTTCCCACATCAGCTACTGAAGCTTGCTGGTGTCACTGGTGTCCATCTCTTTGTGAGAACAGCCTGATCTTGGCATATCTACACACGGGCCATATTCCTTTCATTTCTAGATGGTGCAATTGACTGAACTTCAGGGGATGTATCAGTGCTTTAGAGATTTTTTTGTATCCATCCCCTGCCTTGTACTCCACAATAAAATTTTGTCTGATTTTGTTTGGAGTGTTATTTTGTCTTTATGCTGTAACAGAAAACATTGAATAGTTGAGAACCTTCCCAGGACTGGTCATCTTACCAGAATTACCACAAGGGCGTGTCTATGTTTCATCCAAGGGCCATAAACAAAGCATCTTGAGCCCAATAAGCCTCAGTTAGTCAGTTCCCATCATTCAACAAGAGACAGGGCAAAGATGGCCTCCACAGGAGAATTCAAGCAATCTTCATGAGCCCCAAGATTTTTTGAGAAAACATTTAGTAGACTAATAATAAAGAAGTAGAACTTTATGAAAGGTTTGCTTCCTGTTACAGAACAGAGCATTTCAGGAAAAAAAAAAAAAAAAAGACATTACAGTGTTGGAGAGGTTATGATCCAGGACTGCTTAACTGCTTCAGGACCGAGATGGCTCGTTCTGATCAGCGAAGCCATAAATCCTGCTCTCTACCAGCCATCTTTTTCTGACCTTAAGCTGAAGTGCACTCGGGCTGTGAAGCAGCACAATGATCTAAAGCACACCACGACAGTTTTTCAGAACACTTGTGCTTTGCTGAATATTTCTAATATTAAATGTGTCCTAGCTTCCTTGTGGCTGTTAGTTGTCTGTAATTAAGATTGTTGGACAACTAAGAGTTTTAGAGCTTGTAACAGTAAAATGAGAGGATTTCTGAGGAAAGAAAAAATAATTTGTGTCCATTTCTACTGAACAAGGACTAAACATTTTCCAATTGGATCAAATCTTCTCCCAGGACTTCCATCAGCTCTGACATTTACATTTACGTTTGGGTTCCTGAACCACATGCAGAGGAGACTCATAGAATATTGAGCAGTTTATTTACAATATCAGTGGCATGAAAACAGGGTCCATTAATCAGACACCCTTTATTGCAGAAGAATAGAGGATCTGTTAGAAGAGAGTTGACACAGAAAGGAGAATATGAACTTGAAAACTGGAGGTTGTGTTTATAACAAGCAGGAAAGCAGGTGAAGTAATGCAGGCAGGTTTAGGTTTCTTGACGATGTCTCTAGGGCTGCTCAGGACGATCGTGTGAATTAGTTAGTTCTTCCATGAGGGTATACTTGAAGGAGGCGAATATTCGAGGAATCCAACTTTGAACCAAGGAAGCAGTGATAAAGCCAAGCTGGGAGTTAGAAGCATAAATAAATGATCACAGACACTCTAGGAGGCTCGACTCAATGGGGAAGACCAAGTCTTCGGCTGGCCGCCGACAGCTCCTTAAATCCCCTGCAGACTGACGAGTGCAACTGCAGTGAGGTGTGAGAGGTTCCTGATCTCTCAGACGGTGAAGACTCTGCTACACAGGGTGAGACTTGTAAATAGGTGCGTACTCACAAACAGTGAAGGGCCATGACACTGACACTGTGGAAGAAAAGCATCCCCCACAGCATGATGCCTGCTCCACCATGTTTCACAGTAGAGTTGATTTTGTATGTAGTTTTTCTGTTCAGTTTAGACAAAACACACCAATATTGACATTATGCGACATTTCCTTCTCCCACACTCCTGTTTTTTGTTTATGTTTGCTTTAGGCAACGCAGCAACTACATTTTGTGAAATGTCTCTGCAAAAGATGCACAGCACCAAATTTTGCAGATAATTTTATTTATGACTTTTTATCTGAATTTTAAAATCCCTGACTTTTTTTTTTTTTTTTTTTCCACAACACCGAACTGCTCACAGTGATGTTGTGCACCCAGAGCACGGTGTGAAGCGCCTTCAGAGAACAAATTTGTTTCCTGCATGTTTTAGTAGTTTTTTTACGCTTTGTAGACTACATGATACTCCTGAATATTACATCTGACAGAAGAATGCATTTAATCTATTCTAGCTGAATGCTGCTGTTGTTCTGTCACATGTAATTGTTAACATTCTGCTTGTTACAGTGGAGATATATAGGATATCTCCTTTTGTAGTAATTCCTCTGTTGTAGATGTGCTTCTTTTGGATAAAACATGTAAAATGTATCAGGACTTTTTAATGTTTATTTTTGTTCCAAAAGTTTTGCGTCTCTTAATTGTTTGCCGGTTTGAAATGCAAAAGATTACAAAATGCTGTGGATCAGCTTCTTACCCACAATGTTGAAGACCACCAACCACGAAAAAGATTGTTACATTAATGAGGAAGTCATTTGCCAGCCCCAGAACTGCTCAGCTGGAATCTCTCCCAAAATAAGCATGATACAATCAAAAATACAAATTTAGTCTACATTTCAAAGACTCATGCATCGGTTCTTCCACACTACATATTTTGTTGGCGGCTTAGAAAGCCTGGCATTCTGCATCAACACGCTTCCTCTCAGTCTTAAACAGTGTTTTTGCACGTCTTTGCAGCCTATATTTGTTGAATGAGGGCCGTTGTACAATTTGAGCTACGGTTTGCTGTGTTCTGAAATGTTAATCAGCTCCGACAACAGGATCAACTGTGTCCGGGGGATGTAGGCTAAGGACAGAAGGACCTTGACGGCGGGACGATGCGTCCACCCACACTAACTAGTCAGCTTCTTTTCACCGCATGACTGTCAAGACAATTATGATTGTGCCTGTTTGTGCTGAATTAGATAAATACAGCTCAGGGGAGACAAATTCTTCAAATGTTGACACGTGTTTACAGCGGAGGCTCGGAAACAGCATTCCAACAGGTAAAGAAAGAGTTGAATGTCTCACATGAAATTAAGAGAAGATGAAAGAAAAATAAAGCCAAATTTGACTAAATGAGTGTCAAGGTAGAGAACAACATGCAGTGCACTAGCCTTTTCACTATTTGTCATGTTACAACAATATGTATTTTATTGGCATTTTACAAGACAGACCAACACAAAATAGAGTATAAATGTGCAGTGGAACATTTATACACATTTTTTTTTTTTTTTACAAGAAAAAATATGAAAATGCTGGTATGTATTTTTTACACCTTTACTCTGATACTCTTATGCAAATATTCATCCTGGCAATAGCAAATGCATAATTATGTTTTGATCTAAATCATTCCATTATACATCTGTCTTTATATTCAAGGTTGTTGCCATGCTGCAGGCTGGAGCTTCATCTCATTGTCAAGATTTTTGTAATCTCCAAAAATATTTTTTTTCCCCCCAGGATTGAGTTGTTTTTTTCAACCTTCGCTGTGTTTCCTACGTATTACAGTTTAATAATGCTTTGCTCCAAGCATGTTTTAGCACTACATGCTGCAGCGCCGATCCCTGATAGGCGAATAACTCATCACTTGCATTTGCTGGCTAACCGTTAAGCTCTCTGTAGTGTTTGCTCGCTGCCAGATCATCCGCAGCCTTTGGTCTCAGCACTCCATCACTGTTTTGTTCGTGTCTAAAGAGCCTTGGTGTGTTTTCTCCTCAGCCTCTCGTCCCTTTTGGACTTTGTTCATGTGTTTGTACCAAGTAGATAATCAAGTTTCTGCTTGTCTTGTGTGTTTCAGCATTGCCCTCACCAGTCTGTGAGCGCAGGATGCTTTTTTTGTTCAACTCTTGCGTTCCCTAGAGCACCTAGTTTTTGGTTGGGATTTTTGGCTTGCTCTGATGTCATTATACTCTTGTATTGGGTTATTTCTCAGATCTCAGGCTGAGGATATCAACTTGCAACCCTGTTTCCCTTCAGAACATCACTCTGCCACTTAGCTCAAGAAAAGACCCTCTTCAGCGCTGGGTCTGCTGTAAACTCAATTCACACCTTATCCTTAAAGCTAACCCATAACCCAAAAACAGCACTTATTCTTATAAGGCGCAAGCTTTGGGCCCCATGAGGAGCTGTTGGTTCCCAAGGTATAGTATATGTCAGGAAGATGATTTTTTTTACACTGCATCAAATATAAGGCCACACACAGTGTACGTCTTTCTTGCTTCACAAAGACGCCTTAATCTTAAATCTAACCCTTAACCCTAAAAAATGGGACACACCACATTAGGACCCAGCTTTGGCCCTCATAATGCTCTTCAATCTTCAGAAGATTAGTGCATATGCCAGAGAACAACGCGCTATCTTGTGAAAACACACACCTGGACTCCTGTGGCTAAAATCCAACTCTAATTAATGCATAATATTTCTATGTCCCTTGCTAATGTTGAGCCAACTACCTTGTGTTATAACACAAGGTAGAGCATAGGACCATGTTTGTCAGGTCAGTTTGCATCACAAAATCACATGCATCAGCTATAATAGCTCTCATTTATCACAATCCTCACTGAGGAAGACCCACCTTATCCGTGCAGTGCTCCCTGCCAAAGACTTATTACTTGTTGTCAGTAGAAAGGGGCACTTCATAGATTAGATTCATTACTGACCTCATCAAGCGTACAAAGAAAACAAATTGGGCAAAAATGTAAAATGTTTATCATTTGTTGACACGTGCCCTATTTTCCACTCCCGCTCGTTACGCTCTTAATTTGAAGAATCGTCACCGCAGTCAAGCCACGGGAATCTAAGGGTGGTAAGAGCGAGCGGACGTTAGCTTGTATCTGGGAAAACAAATCAATAAGCTGAGCGCTTTTTTTTTTTTTTTTTTTTTTTCCCATTACCAAGACAGAAAAGCAAACCGCCGGCACCAGCAGTGGGATCACAGCAGTCACAGATTGTTGTGAGGGGTGGAGCAGGAGGAGCAAATCTAAATGAATTCCTAAGTTTATGTGAGAGCAGCAAACAATTACTCCAACACTCTATTGATTGAGGACTGGGTGGGAGGGAGACTGTAAGGGGGTTTAATACTGAATTCAGCAGAGCTCTCGAGTTCACAGCCACCACTGCGCCGCCAAACACATCAGAAAAGTTTGACCTTTTGACCGATGCCATTTTCTGTTCCACATTCAAAGCCAAAAGGTGTTTAATATTACATTGTGGATGTAAGAGTGTGCAAAGCTCTGACGAAATGCCAGAAACTTGTGGTGCAAAAGAAAAAAATGGGACAGGATCAATAATTTCAGTACTTTTTTTCTGACATTAACCTAATCTGTACAACTGAAGTACAAGTAAAATCTCTTACGGTAAAATAAAAGAATAAAATAATGTGAGTGTACGGACATTA
This sequence comes from Poeciliopsis retropinna, assembly GCA_010277075.1. Classification (NCBI taxonomy): domain Eukaryota; kingdom Metazoa; phylum Chordata; class Actinopteri; order Cyprinodontiformes; family Poeciliidae; genus Poeciliopsis; species Poeciliopsis retropinna. The sequence continues at coordinate 6,224,451 of VMRM01000013.1, forward strand.
GGAGCCAATCAGTATGGCACATCTTGGCTTGTCTCAGTCAATTTTGGAGCGTTTCTTGAATCATCCTCAATATTTTCAAAACAGTAAGTACATTTTTCAAAACAATTTGTGCAAACAGGAAAACCCCATGGATAGATCACAATATAATTTCTTGTCTGTAAAAAATAAACAAGCATCCAAAAAAAATCCTGCTTTTCTCATTCTGACCAAGCAGTTTTTATATCCATTCTCCAGACATGAGAATATGGGATTTTGTTTTCATGTGCCCTGCACAGCCAGTATTTGCCAGAAATTTCTGCAGCTCTTTTGTTGTGGCTTTTGGCTTCTGACAGCTTCCTTGGCCAGTTTTCTTCTAATCATTGCTTTCATTTTGGAGGGACAGTTCTTGCTAATGTCACTTACTGATCCCTGTTTTTAAAGTCCTCCACTGCAAATCTAATGCCTTAAAAAATAATTTTATCGTTTTCTAATGGCAATGTTTTGGCAAACAGATCCACTGAGAATGAGTGGATCTGAGTGGACCTATTGAGTTGCACAGGTCATAGGTCACTAAGATGGAAAAAGTTCTGAAATAAAATATACTGGTCTTGCTGTTACACATCACAGAAACCTGGCGTTTCGACAGAGGTGTCCAATGTATGTACTACGAATGTCACAACATGGCTCTCTGAACTCAGAGTTTAGCATTTTGATTTTAAATAAAAAACATATGTATTCAATTATCTTAATAACAGAGCACAGCTAGTATAGCAGAAAGCAGAAAGAGCTTAACTGGAGGATTCAAATTATAAACCTGACTTGTTGATTAAGGATGTGTTGTGTCTATGACTGATTTAGGTGCACTCTATGAAGTTGTTTGTGTTGTCGCTGCCACTCTACAAAAGGTCATTGCTAATCAGCCGAGCCAGTAGGAGAACATAATCTCTTTCAACCTACGCAACTGAGAGCTGCTGTGAGGGCTGCTGTAGACAGAATAGCCTCTCTCCATCATTACTTTCCTCCGTCTCTCGCCTTTTTTTTTTTCTTTTCTTTTTTTTACATAAATATATGTGTAATCAGACTCTCGCTTTCTCTCAAATTAAAGCTGGGGTTGTTATTTTTTACCTGACTAACAAGGTACTGGTCACAGAAGATGCAGAAAAACGCTCCCTGAGACCAGCAGTAAAGACGGTACTTGTGTTATGCCTGCCTGCACAGCTCTAGGAGGTGGAGGGAAAGGGAGACGATGTCGGAGCGAGAGCTGACATTGGTTAACAAAACTCTTAGTCTTGAAACAAATGAAAAGAGCTGGCCTGGAGCTGAATGTCTAAATGACAGATGTGCTGTTTCGCTTTAAATGAGACACAGTTTGACTCTTTGAAAAGTCAAACATGCACAAAGGCTTTCATATAAATATAGAGAGAACCGGGAATGCACTGAGCTGTGCGAGCTAGTCCTCCCCTCTTGCAATGTTAACTTTCCCCAGAGGTATCTAATATTTGAATAAACGTTGTGTCATCTGTCTTCTAAACTTGTTTCCCCTCATTTCGTGTCTGCTCTTTGTGCTAAGCTGACTCACATCTGGCTGCAGCTTTACATTTTAGGTGGCATTAAAATTAAACGTCACTTCAAAAGGTTTAGCTGAACACCCGTCATAACAGAGCATCCACATTTCAAAAATATATCTTCATTTAGTAACAAACAAGCCTTCAAAGTATGAAATGATGCTCGCTTGACCTGGAGCAGCTTCTACACACTAATGGCTATAATTTAAGAGTTCCTGTTCTTTTCATTGTGTGGCAAATATCATGCAATTTATGTCCAACAATAATTTCATAGCATAATATTATACTATATTATGCTACATTATGTTACATTGTAAGATAATGGTGGCAACGGTGGCGGACATTCATTCCGTAATCGGTGGGTTCTTTGGTTGATTCCTGCTCTGTCCGTCTCTGTGGTCGAAGTCTCTTCTACTACTTCGCTTTGCTGACCTCTGCCAGACTGTCCCAGGGTACAATCCAGTAGCTTGCCACCATCAACGTGTCAATGTGTGCTTGAATGAGTGAATGACTGAATGCAGAGTGCAGCGCTTTGGGGTCCTCTGGACGTGACACAGGTCGAAGCCCATCCATCCCTCCATTTTCTAACACGCTTTTCCCTGTGGGATATGTGTATCTCCAGCCGTCAACGGGCGAGAGACATGGTGCACCCTGGACAGGTTGCCAGTCCAAGTACAAGCCATTTACCATTTATAGTATATTACCTTGCTCTCTGTAACTTGTTACGTGCGGTGGAGATAGGCACAAGTCACCACACCACCCTGTTAGGTAGATAAGTGGGTATCTTGACATTACTGACATGTACATGTCCAAAATTAACTCAATAATTTTTTTATGGGGTATTAGCTACAAAACACAAAGTCTATGCGCTTAAAGAGAAGCATAAAGTGCCATCATATAGCAAATGTTATGAAAATACCCTATTTACTAAACATAACTCAAAAGACACTTGCCCTCACAATTTGGTGCCTTAAAATAAGCCTGTCTCTTTAATAGTGGGAGAAAACTCCAATCACTGGCACTCTCTGTATGAGATCAGGTCAGGGATTTTAAATCCTGGTGTACCTTGGCGCTGGGAGCTGTCCAATCCCTGGAGGCGACATGCAACATCCCGTGCTGCCCTTGCTGATGATGAGCAACGGAGTCATTTAATGAGACAAAAAGGCCTTCCCACACTTATTTCCTCTATAGCATTTTACAGCCAATTATGATATGGGGTGCAGTGCAAAACGCATTTCAAGAAGGATTAGCGCCTAATTGCTGGGTCTTCTTTTCTTCCGGAGCTCCTTCAATTACTGTTCATGTTCTGTCTGTTCCGATGTTGTCCAATAGCAAAAACGCGGTGTTGAAGCATCTTGTGACTTTTAGATGCTGACTAATCTGCCAACTTTGGCAGTAAGGGCAAAGTAGGACACTCCCAGAAGTCCACTGTTCTTTTCCCAGTGAGAAAGAACCGTTTTGGCAGGCAGATCAAAGACCTACACAGCGTTAGCCAGGTGGTTTTAATGCTGCGCCTGATAGGTGCAACCCAAGACCAGCTGTCTGTAAGGCGATATCTCAGCTTAAGTTGTCCTAAAAATGTATAATATTTTACACAAATATCATTTTTTTTATTAAAATCCAGTGGGAATTTGTTAAAACCACAAATATATACCGAATTATAGCACCACGTTAATCACAGATATGCATTCTCCATGCATGATTTCTATTTCCAAAGAAAATGTACTTGTAGTAGGACCTCGAAGGGGTAAAATGAAACTCAATATCCTAAATATAACTGACAGGTAGACCTCACACAACCTTTGTGAAATAAACAATTGACTTTCATGTCTCAGGAAAAGCACAAGTCAATTCACAAGCGGCCGTTTTGTCAGAAGACGTCCATGCAGACCTGCTTAAAGTCTGCGTTATCATTCGACCACTCAGCAAAAACCCAGAGGGAATTGGATCTGGCAGAGATAAATTATTCATTGGCTTAATGAGGGCACACAGTGCTGGACATGGTCCATGAAATAGTGTCTTCCATGGACAGGAAGTTCACTGAGTGACGTGGGGCAAACAGAATAGCTCCAAGGTGATTGAATTACGGTATTAATAGACATGAAGCAACAGAGAGCTGTATTAATTCCCAAAAAGTCAAGAGCTATAGACAGGTTACTGGTCACATGGCATCTGCAAAGTCTGGCTCAGAAACAAGAAGGCTGCGGTAGAAGATGCTCTTTTTCATTTGGACATATTCTCTCACTGTAACAATAAAGGTCAAAGAGATTTACAATACATTTTAAATTAAAAATATCAAATTTATGTTCTTTCGCGGCAATCAGGCATTTTAAAACATCCATCAGGATTCATCTTTATTTATTTATTTATTTATTTTTGTTACATTTTCAAATTCAAGATGTTTCCTGACTCAAAATTTTAAATATTTGATTTCATACCCTAACCATTACTATAGTTGCTAACATTTAATGTGATTTGGTTTTATTCTTCTTAGTCTCTTTTGTTAAGTGTCTTGGGTTTATTACCAGTGGAGGGATTATGACCTCTTGCTCAATGTATTCAATGCATTGTGTTCATATAACAAGACCTCTACTCCCATTTGTTTTATTGTTAGTTTTTCTGTTTTTTGTCGCTGATCTGTTTGTCATAGGTGTTTGTGTCTCATTTGACTCGTCTTAGTTTAATCCAGCGTTTCTCAATTCCAGTCCTCAGGCCCCCCTGCTCTGCATGTTTTAGATGTACCTCTATTCCAGAACAGCTGATTCAAATGATTGCATGATCATCAAGTGCTACAGAAGCCTCTTAATCACCCACATATTCAATCCAGGTGTGTGGCATAAGGGAAACACCTAAAACATGTAGGGCAGGGGGGCCTGAGGACCGGAATTGAGAAACACTGGTTTAATCCCTCTATCTTGATCACTTCAGGGGTTTAAAGTGCTAGATAAAGATTGATTGATTGATTGATTGATTGATTATAGCATACGATCTCTACATGATTAGAAGCTGTAGAATCCCTGCATTATGTTTCTTACCTTATTCCAATGCTCTGGCACCGTGAATGCAGAACTGATGCCCAGCTGCCTCTGAAGGTTTGAGCTGAAGCGTTTAATGTCACTGAATTTGCATAAATTAGCCACTATTATATGAATTTGTCAATATGTGCACAGTTCACAGATGTGAACCCAGGCATGGTTGTACTTCAGAAGCTGGTTCAAAAGGTCAGTGGAGCAATCAGAAGAACATATCAAAACGATTGAGATCTACCCGACCATGAAGTTATGGTTTGATGTGCTTGTGCCCCATGTCATTTAATTTTAGACCAGCAAGGATTTTTTTTTTTTTTTTTTTCCCCTAGCTTTCCCAGAGTTTGTCACAACAACCTTGAGTTGTCGTTCATGTTTCTGAACCAAGGAGTTTGGCTCCGTACAACAATTCCTGAGATTTCTTAGCCAGTATTATCAGAATGAATGAGACAAATTAAGTGTTTTACAGACATTCCAGCCATTTGATGACTCTGGCATTTTGTTTTATCAAACAATATTCTAATGTGTGCATCATCTGAATAGTGTAACTGGGCATTATAATATGATAATCAGGCTTTACTGAGTTTACAATTTATGCAAAAAAGACCTGATTCGTCGTCATTCTCTTTGCACATAGGTCATTTCCATTTAAAGTTGATGTGTTTTTAGAATAAACAGTTTAACTTCAGTTTGCTGCTATATGACTCTAAACCGTGTGGTGGTAAATTCTTTTGATCAGCATCTCTTTGCCTTTAATCACTCTGGCCAAAGACCTCCATATAAACTGCATTTGTCCTTTGCATTTGTTATCAAAATCAGCTCCAACTCCTTCAGATGTTTCTCACTTCCTCTCAAAGCCCCTTTCTTAATGATGAAGCACTTTGATATTTTTCTATAGCGTCCGCTGCTTTGAAGGATCAAGTATCATTCTTTGAAGATCCTGTACGAGTTGTTTGGAGGGGCTTTGATTGCTGAGTGTTACTGCGATGGCCCAGAGTGATCAAACTGCAGACATGCTGAAGATTTCTCTTCATCTCACCTCACAAGCAAATTAGTATCTAAGGAGGGTCGTGGAGTTTGATTTAACATTTTTGACTTTTATGTGTATGTAGAAAAGAACAGAGTGATGAACAAATGCTTTGCTTGCAGTTTGGCCAAAAGAAACTTTTCTTTCTTTTCTTTTTCAAAATCAAACTCAGGATCTAACAACACACACAAAAAAATGGTTTGCAGCCAAACCATAAATCTAAAACCACCATCAGCTCCATGACTGTGAATATGAGCCACTTGCAAAATTTTGTTAGCGTAAAAGAGTCTTCATCTAATAGTGATGTGTAGCTGTAACATTGCTGAAAACCATCAAAAGTCAGTAACTGGATTGTTCAGATGATATCTGCCCCACATTGCAGTTTTTAAGTTTCTACTGAGTGATGATAAAAGGCCAACAGGGCGGTACTGTAAAAAGCTTTTCCTCTACACTCTACAGACTTTGTCATAATTGCAGAGATGTTCCATAAGCACCTAAAAGTGTGCGTTTTGTGAAGTAGAATAAAAAAATAAAAAATTTATCTGCCACCTATGTTCCATGACACAGAGCGAAAAACAAAAGTAATATATTTGTAGCCAGGCTTTAAAAAAATATATTTTTAAGGGGACAGATTAGCAACTATTAGCGACATCACGACACAAATTAAATCAAGTACCTATAAACCTTACCACAACTTCTAGGTGTTATGTTTCCAGGTTTTCCTTTATATTTCTTTCAATTTGCTGCTGTGAGTCATCTGTCATTTTGAACACCTCGTTTTTGAGCACTGACTGAGGCAACCGAAGCCTTAATTGTGGCAAGCGAGGCTGGCAGAGCTGTGGAGTGCAGTGCTCCATTTGTGGATAATAATATGGTTTGCTAGTGTGGTTCTTTTTAACCCTTTCCAGACTGACAGATGTCTTTGAGGAAGGACTTTTGTTTGTTTGTTTTCTGTTTTTGAATGTTATTGGATCAACATAATTTGTTGATTTTTTTATTGATATATTTTGTCTACTTCATGCTGTTTTTTGGTGTTTTTTTTGGAAATGTCTTGGTTCCTCAGATTGGGACAAGTGAAAGTGAAGCCGAAGCATACAATGTGGTTAATCAGTGCTCGAAAATGGACGTTCAGAAACATTCTACTCAATCAACTGAATTCGAGTTATTTTACAAAAAACAATTGTGAAAAATGTCAACCTCAAAATGTACTAAACTGGGAGACCCCAAGGACTAGCATCTGAAATCAAAAGCGAAAGGTGGTTCTACAAAAAAAAACCCTTCACCTCCTGGTCGATTTATCCAGGAGACTGTTGTTCTTTCTATGCATTGATGTAATACCACTGTGTCACTGCACAAACAAATGCCACATTCAGTCACTACCTTGATGTTCGCGTATGTTTCCACATCTTTTGTTGGTCTTTAGTTGTGAAAATGTGATGTTTTGCTGTTTGTTGCAATTTTCCTGTGGCTGGCTTCACTTTTCCTTATCCATTTGCCCTTTTAAAGCTTCAGCTTCGACATGTACTGGCTGGTCTGTTTTCCCTGGTGGTGATTCAAGCTTTGTACCTGATAAGAAGTGCTGCGCTCCTCTAGGGCAAACTGTCTGATGTTAGAGCCGCTTAGCTCCGCAGGATTTGAACATTTCTCCAGAATTCACCATCACATTTACACATATGGGCAGAAGTATAAAACCTTAAGATTTCTGGTCCACACATTCCCAGATCAATTTTGAAACCAGAGAATCTGTTGATCTACCTCTATCAACCTCGTAGTTATGAATTTATGTTACCTCGTGCTCTGTCAGTCTTTTAAGAAACCTTTCTCAAAGCCGTCTCCACTAGTTACCGTTGCTATGCCAGACAAGCATTTGAGTTCTCTGTGGCACACTTATGCAAACTGCAGCCATCAGAGTGTTAGATTTAACACTTGGTCTTAAATGATTACTCAAAGGGAATTAAAGAGAGAAAAACAACCCAGACTCCAAAAATAATGTGTTGTTTTTTTTAAAGTCTAGCACGAAAATTTATTTAGTTAGCACATTCTGTACTTAAATGTTTTGCGTAAAAGAGTCCCACAGTTTGGCCAAATGGAGTTTATAATAATGCATTCCTACCATATTTTAAAAGCGATCTGAACTAAAACTAATTAATTGATATTAGCTGAGAATAACAGCTTCCACCCACTGAGTCCACCAGAAAATCATTTCAAAGGTTTTGATCAAACATATTATTCAGTCAGCTTCATGATTGCAAGGCTACAAATAGTAAAATAGTAGGCTTGTTAACAAATCTAGCAGATTTGATTCTTTCTGATGTGACATGATCAAAGCATTTGCACCCTTCTGTTTTTTTTTTTTGTTGTTATTTTTTTTTTTTACCTTCTTTGTCATTTTAAATTTTTCACTTTTGAAGATCTCAAAGCCATTTGTAATTGTTTTTAGTACATTTTAATTTAATTTTATTTATTTATTTATTTACAAATTTCTTGCGACTTTTACCTTACTTTCTTTGATTACTCTGTGTTGAATTTTGTCCTGTGTTTTCATTGTGCTTTCTGCTTTGCTGCCAAACCTGGTGAGGTTCAAGTTCACAATCACACATTTTAATGTCTTAAACATTTCAGACCAAAAATGATACAAATTTGGGCATTTCCAGAAAAAGTGTGGCAGGGAGCTGCTGCAGACTTGCATTGATCATAGAGGAATAGTAGGAGGAATTTTGGCCAATTTGGTTCCTGGAGAGGCTCAGTCAAAGCCCTGGTTTAAATTAAGATACCTTGGCCCAATATTCCCCCACAGTGATATAAAAGATTCATAACCAGTTAAAGGAACACTTGAGGGCAGTTTTTGCTGCCAAGAGTCATACAACCATGTATTAAAGTTAAGGGGTAATTACTTGTTTTTACATAGAGGCATCTGGTTTGGACAGCTTCCTTCCCTTAACAAATGAAATCTTGTGAAAATTGATTTCTGTTTTGACTTAGGCAAAAACACAAGACTGCTGAAAAAGTGCACCATGTTCTATTCAAAGACTGTACAGCTCTGGATCTCTGTGGAGTCTCATAATTTTAGTTCTCTTCTTCTCTGTATAGTAGCCAGAGCCACTTTATTCTCTGGTTGTATCCCAGTGTGAGGGAAAAAACCCCTCCCTGCGGTCCCCCAGGGCATCCCTGTCAAAGCTACCTGTCTGCAGCTGTGTTTCTCTGTTTTCTGCTGCTCTCCAGTCAGCATGCAGCCTGATTACATGAACCGCTGAGTGCAGGAGAGTGTCCTACAGCAGGACGCCTGAGGCTTCAGCAGCAATGTTGTGTATCGCCCACCCGGGTTCCTCTCCCTTCTGTCCCAGACTCAGTCCACCAGCTGGCTGCTCATCTGTGCCTGTCTGCTGTTTCACCTCAACACGTAGATGCAGGTGGATTGTTTGCGAGGAGCGAGCACATGTTTGCTTTAAGCTGCTGGTCTGTTCAGTCAGCCAGTCAGCCAGCCAGTCAGTCAGCGAGCCTGGCTGTCTTTCTAGCTATCAGAGTGACATAAAGGTCGACTTTATTAAAACCAGCCCAAGTTGCCAGAGGGAACGGTGACCACGGACACGGCAACAGTTGGCTCGCTCGGCGCCCAGCAGCTAATCAGAAAGAGTCGTGTCTCCTCTGCCTCCATCTTTCTCTGTTTTTTTTCTTCTTTGTACCTTTCTCTTAATCAGCTTACCTGTTTTTTTGCTCCCTTCTTCATTCATAATTCACTTAGCAGATGTGGGTTCCGAGGTTTAATTATGTTTTCGCTTCTCTTTTCCATTCTCACTCTCCAATAATGTCAATTTTTGTCATTCAACAGTTCTTCATTTGTCTCATCTTTCTCTCAGTCTTTATCTCTGCTAAAACATCCATCCCTCCTCACACCGCCGTTCCTTGGCATCTGTCTCGTTCTCGTTTATGCAGCAATGAACAGCTTCAGTCCCCCTGGCCTTTTTCACTCTCCTTGATGAAATATGAATTAACATTTAGAAGATGCTCAAATATCTTCAGCGTGTTTTGAGATTCTGCGCGTGTTTCCGTCTGAACTCCGCAGCCTTATCTCTGTTTTTGAAACTATGTTTGCCTGCAGAAATGCAAACGATTTGATCACTAAATTAGAGATTCTGAAGCTCAAACAGTGAAAGAAAACTTTACAATGAGATTATAGATTAGAGACATGGAAACATTGAGAGCAGTTTTTCCATTTACTCATAAAAAAGCTGTGCTGTTACAGTGAAATATCATCTTTCCAGCTGGCTCTATTACATCCCAGGTAATATATTGTGCAAACGGTTCTGTCAAAATAGCAACTTCTACAAAAGTTGAAAATAACAACTCCTCCTAAGTAGAGAAAACTGACCAAAGGCTTCAACAGGAAGCCACTGATATGATAGTACTTCATCCAAAAAGCAGTCCTTATAACAGGAAAATTTACTTTGAAGGCTTTCTTGCTTCTTTTCACATAAAATCTCAGGCCAAATAAGCTGAATGCTTTGGAGGAGGCTTTTTAAATCAAGCTGTCTGGATAACATTTTGTCCATCCTTGATGTCTGAAATGAAAAATATCCAAACTAATTTACTTTTATTCATGTAGCTTTTTCACTATTCACTTACAAGTTGCAAAATGCAAGGAAGATTCTGTTATTTTGTTCTTGTCATCTATTACCTTCATCTTTTTACAAACGTTTTCAACATATCTGAAGAAAATATGGCAACATTTTCACTTTAATTGCTGAAGCTTGAGTCATGGTGTCATATTTTCTATGCTTTTGTGTTATTTTTTTTACCTCCCAGGTAATGTGCAGCAACTACCAAAAACTAATCATACCATCTGAACCTTTTCACATTTCCTCGCACCAATACCACTAATCTTGATGTATTTTATTTGGATTTTATTTGACAGACAAACACACAGTAGTACTTAAGGGAGCCTAAGTAAAAAAGCCCAAAAAGATTTTATAGAGAACGCTGGAGAACAAACAGCATTGCAAAGATCAAGGAAGACCTCAGGCAGGTCACGGAGAAAGTGGAGAAGTTTAAATCAGAGTTGGGATTCAAAGAAATATCCCAGGCTTAATGTGTCTCAGAGCTCTGTTCAATCCATCATCTGGCAATGGAAGCAATATGGTGCAACTATAAATCTACCAACATATAGCTGTCAACCTAAACTGATAGGTCAAGCCAAGAAGGACATTAATCAGAGAAGCAGCCAAGAGGCCCTTGGTAACTGAAAGATATGCAGAGATCCACAGCTCATGCTTTGGGTGTTCTTGTCTTCAAGAAGGGAAGCTGGTCGTAGCAGATAGAAAGAAGTTGGTTAAGCTAAATGTAAGACAGGCCTCTGTGCTCCTTTTCCCAACAGAAGGAGTCAAAGCTGTGTTGTGAGCGCTTTGTGGGATATGTAGTACAATTGAGCTGCTCATATTTATGTTACAGCAGTGGTCTCAAACTGTCGTCCTCCAGGGCCAGAGTCGTGGAACTTTTAGATGTGTCCCTTGTCCTACGCATTTGTATTAAATGGCAAAACTGCCTAACTAGCATGCAGTCAAGCTCTACAGGTAATAATAATTCTACAACTAATGAGCTTCTATTAGAGCTAGGTGTGCTGACATCCAGGCAGAGATACAACAGAATAGTTGTGATTGATGCATAATCATGTCTCGTAATGGACCAAAGTCCAGATCCAAGTCCAATTGAGAATCTCCCTCTCCATCTCATCTGACTGTGCTTGAGCTATTGTGCAAAGGAGAATGGGCAAAAACTTAAGTCTTTAAATTTGCAAAGACATTTGAAACATACCCCACAAGACTTGCAGCTGTAACTGCAGCAACAGCTGTCTCTACAAATAATTGACCCAGGGAGTCTGAATACAAACACAAAGATAGTTTTGAGTTTTGTAACCTAAATGTGTGTTTTCTTTTAGTTTAACTGGTATAAATGCATTTGCAAAGCCCTGTAATTTGATGATATGTGGCAAAAAAAAAAAAAACATGTGACACTGTCAGATGCATGTCTACCACAGCAGTATAACTTTTGCAGGTCAAATTCAGAGAATTAATAAAAACAACCATTTAAAAAAGAAATTGTGCTCCACTGAGTCAGTACTTCTCTTTAGTATATTGAGTGAGATTTTTTTTTCTCTCACTCTAGACAGTGAGAGAGAAAAAAACTCTCTTTTTTGTCCATAAGACTAAATTTAACAGTCTTTAAATGTGCAGCAATAAAACAAACTTCTGTAACTCAGAAACTGACTAGAACGTCTAATTACACTGTTGAATCAAAAGTGACAAGGTTAGCAACTCGCTGTCTGTGAGAAGCAGCTTCTTTTGTCTGCTATCAGACTCTTGTTTTGGACTCTGCATTTGCTTTGTCTATGTGTCAGTAATGTGATCCCTGAAGATGAAACCCACAATGTGTGGCTCATAATAATAATTCCTATTTCTGTGTTTCAATAGCCACCACAGTGTGTAATTTACTTCCCAGTCCGAGGGGCAATATATGCAAAACATTGTTGGGTGTTGGAATCTGCATCTAACAATTTTATTGTTTTCTTCCCCGAGTTATGTTATTTTGCCCTTCAATAAACATAACCAGCTATCAATTTGTCAGAAAGCAATTGCTACTGTCTTTGTGTAGTCAGGCAAAATTATACGATTGCTGCAACACATTGTGTATCAAAGATAGAAAACAAACGTAGGATTGTGCTACTTTATGTCATACTGGTTGAGAATAATCTGATTTTGCATAATTTAATTTACTGATATTAGGAATATCTGCATAGATGTCGCAGAACTCTGAAAACAAGGGAACACCATCAGAAGAACTTTGCTTGTATCTGGATTTTGGGCATTAAGTAAATATTCACCCATCACCCTGATCTACTAGCAGATGTATCTATACAAAATAAAGAGAAAAAAGTCAATTAAAGACGTATACCACTTTGACAAAAGTTCAAAACTTTAGTACCACTGAAACATCCATGAACTATTTATTCTGGCTCCATGATGGGAAATGTAATTAATCCAGGATTCTTTCTCATGGAAAAATTCTGGACTTTCCAAGGCTTCACTGTCCACAGTACAGGTATCTTAATATCCCTTTAAAGATCTCAAATTAATTGTGAATATATGGCAGATCTTTCCACACGAGGAACACACGATTTGGACCAATACATTGTTCTCTGGGTGATGGACCAGTGTCGTTTGTGAATGGTCCACTTCCTTCCCAATACATTCATGCTTGAATACAATGCTTAGAACAAATGAATGTGCAGGTATGGGAGACTTCACCCAACAATAAACTAAATGTATTAATATCTTGGTTGATTGCTGTTGATTTGCTCTTCTGAGGTCACAGAAGAAGTGTGTTTAAGGTGTTTCATAAAATAAATTCCCTTTCACTGAGTTGTGACACTATCAAAAAATAAAGTAGAATAGAATAGAAGTTTTATAAATGCAAAATTGAGTTTTAAATAGCCTCTGTCCAGTGTAGAATTATGGCGTTTCAGTATTCCACTTATTTAGAAGATAAGTGTGATAATTTTTCCCTAAATAATAAATATTCAAAGTATTATCATTTGGAATAATTATTATTCCAAATAATAAGTATTCAAATTATTTTCTGTTTCGAACTTGAGATGGTTAAAGGCAATTAATAAAGACAGAAAGGGAAACATATTATGACTCAAACCTTCTGTGATGTACAATACATTGTAGCATTGCTTACATAAAGGACACAGAGCCATCTCACCCAATAAAAAAAAACACCTAGATGTGGAGTGCCACATTCTTCTTCTGTACAATAAAATCTATCTGATTTCAATCAATGCTGGAGCATCAGGAGGCCATCATGACATTGATTGGGACACCTGGGCCAAGTGTGTGTCACTGTTATAAAAGCTTACACTCCTTTGTTTCCTATATTCCTCACCAAGAATTGCTTGCATTTAAATTACATTTTACAGAACATTTAAAATATATTTTCATTTGTCTTTAAGTGTTGAGACATATCGCTTGAAAATTTTATGATTGGGTAAAATGGATTTTATACATCCATATATTTTAATGTGCTAGAAAAACATGCATGCAGAGGGGTGCCCTAGTTTTTAGCATATGTCTAACATCACTGTCCTTTGTATGTAATGTCTGCTTACGTATAAAACACAGCATGGTGTTTATGCTGCAAACGTATTTATGTCAAAAATAACAAAATAAGAAAATGAGGAAAAATCATCTACGCCTGCTTGATTCAAACTGCAAACTGAGAGTTCATCAACTAAATGTCAGCGAGAAGGAAAAAAAGGTGATGTTAAAGCTCCAATAATCTCACCATGCACAACGAGTCCAACATGCAAAAAAAACAAAAACAAAACACACCTGGGGGAAATCAAACTTGACATCTAACAGTGATAGTGGTAGGATCATTTGAAATCATACATGTTTTTTGTAGACATGAAAAACATACTTTTGGGTTACACAAATCTCCTCTTAAAACATTAACAAAAATGCTTTAAGTTATTAAAGCTTTTTAATAATTTAAAGCTATTAAATAAGGTTTTTTCACCTTATTTTTTAAAAATAGACAGTGAATGAGGCAGCTTGGTTTGACTTTTATTCTCCTAAAGTGATGCTGGTGACAACCGCAGTGCACTTGACATGACAAGAAATATGGAGTGAAAACTAGAGAGATTTTCCATCTTTCTGGATTCTTCCTGGAGTGAGAAGTAACAGGAACTGAAGCAGGAAAGCTCCCTGTATTGTGAGCCACCGCAGAACCAGCGGTGCTGTCAGTCAGCTTGGCGTGAGCTGCAGCCTCAACCGAGGGGAAATTTTCCTCTGAGGCCTAACACATGTACATTCAGCCAAGAAAATTATAGTGTGCAGTGCAGTAAAATGACATAATGTGAATCATGCTGAAATTGGGTACAGATGCTGCATGTTAACATTGTGGAGACGCTTAAAAATTCTTTTCAGTCTCTGATCTTTTTTAGACAGTGGTACTGTTAAGTGGCAAGATTATGCAGAGGAAACAGACAGGATAGGCACTATGGCAAACAATCATGCTTTTGGGTTAAGAAGGGCAGGCAATACCTGTAGTGACTATGCAAAAGTATTCATACATGTCAAGTTCTGATTAATTTCTTCTGTTTGAAACTTGAAAAAGGCTTAACCTGGAGGAACATATGGGACAACTTTTCGGCTTTCCTCCTTATTTTTGACTTTATTGTTACAGAATAAAAATCCCTTTGTTTTCTGAACAAGTACCAGTGCTCAGTCCAAAACGGTGGAGAGTTTTCGAGGTATAACCCAGACTTTGACTGTGACCTGACACAATGTACAAACATGCAAGGAGTGTCAATACTGCAACAAGGCAACATATATTGTTAATGGTAAGTGGAAGGGAAGCTCAGTCTAAGCTAAAAACGTTGGTTATTGTCTTGTTGTTGTACATGGTTGCATGGTTGGATAAACTTCAGGCCTGAGGTTTATCTTCATCTCGTTTGGATATTCTCCCTATGTATGTGTGTGTTCTCATTGTGTGCCTTTCTGATGGACCGGTGACCTCTCTGTGGAGCACCCAGCCTCTCGCCCAATGACCATTTGAAATACACAAGCCCCCCAGCCAAGATAAGCACGTATTGACAATGGATGAATGAACCGATGCTGTAAATTGCTAGCTTTGGGGAACAGAAACACCTGATTTGGCCAGAGAACACAATCCTTTAGGACCTTACATTGTCTTCAAATAGTGTCACTCTCTAATAAGACAGCATAGGTGGCATGCACAATGTTGAGCTTATGTGTGTCCCTGCTTTAAGAGGCATAAAATGACAGCTTTTCACTCTGCTGGCCATTCACGTTGGCTTACTGCGGGGACTTTTTGAGAGACTTGACTTGCAGTGAGCGATGGCTTAATGTATTTAGTAACACCTTTGCCTTTCCTACCATGACAAGTCAAAATGCCTGCTGTGTAGAAAAAGGGGCCTGCTGCAGGAGATATTGCGACTCTGTTTATATGATTGCCAAACCTGAGAACCATGAACGGCTTCAGGAGAAAAGAAACGGAGGCAGACACAAAGACTGAGGCCTTTGTAGCAACCACTTACCTGAAAATGTGCCCAATTTGTGAAGAAAAAAAGTCTTTGAAGATGGTTGTATTTGTCAGAGCTCGTTCAGTTAAACTGACAGTTCAAAATTCTTCCATATGTTGTGATTTGTTTTAAACCAATGACTGACAACCAAGGTTTTTTTTGTTTGTTTTGTTTTCAATATTGTAAAGCACCAACTGAATGAATGTATTCAATTTACCTAGATCTATTTGTCTGCACTAAAAGCTTAATTTAGTTTAAGACTTAATCATTTAGTGCAGGGCCTAAATCCAATCTTTAATTTTAATATGTTTTTTCTAAAATTTCCCTTAAGGCTTTTCTCCATTTTCACTTGTGGTGCCAATATTTCTGCGAGGTGCTATGACAAAACGAAAAGCGAGCGCAAGTCAGAGTAAATGGAGAGCTGGGAGCGATAAACATGAAACAAACCAGCGTTAAAGCATTATAACTAACAGCATCAAAAATAAATTATATTGAGAAAATGACGCCAAAATCTTTGATGAATCCAGATTCTGGATCTGTTCCCTAAATGAGTAACAATAAAAAGTGAAGGTTGTCCTTTCAAAGAGAGTTACTTTCAAGAAGATGTCCTACACACTGTCAAAGACCTATATTAGGCTTGGAATACTTAAGCAATGTCAGTGTAAATTGGACATAGTAGTAAAGAAAATCAACAAAGCACTCCGCACAGGAGAACGGCCTCTTTCATTTATGTGAAATGTATGCAGATTGCTTGACTGAAGAAAAGGAACAAAGTGAAACTAAAAACAAGAAAATTGTAAAAGCCCTTCATTCATTATAAACTTATTTATGTAGCTGACAAGAAGGAAAGGGGAAGGGTGATGAGCTGAAACCTGAAAGCTGGAAAAGCACTGCAGAGGCGATTGACCTCATACTAAATCAACACAATAACAACACGGATGAAACAGTGCAAGAAATAAGAAAATTATGCACATATAAAGAAAGACATTACTGACAGTTAGGTATGTAGAACTCAAACGGTGAAAATGGTCTGCAAGTGAAAACATCATTTGAATTCATAACATATTCAGAATTCAGTGGCAACTTTTCTGAGGCTGAGTTCTGTAGAGCAGTAGTCTTCAACCCTGGATCTGCATGTTTTAGGTGTTTCCCTACTGCCACTCAATTTAAATGAGGCGTTCATTTGTGGGTTTCTGCAGAACATGATTGGCATCCTGGGGGAGGTAATAAAGATCGTTTGATGATTTTGGACACATACAAAACATGCTGGCTAGTGTTCCCTTAGGGACAGTGTTAGGGAACGCTTCTGTTGGCAAATGATGAGCTGTTTGTATCTCACCCGTTGAAGATGACCATCCAAAGTACCTCCCATATTTGAGCTAATGGGAAGTCACAGAGGGGCCTAGTCTGAAGCAGATTACTGCCATTTTACAACAGATTTAGTCTAATCAATGTTGGTCAATCAATACCGATAACAAATGTGAAACATTTACTGCAGAATGAGTATAAATGGGCACAGAAAACATCTCATAACAAAGCGACGAGTATTATTTAAAACCTACTTTCTTTACTGATGACTTGACACCGCTAAGCTTTTGTTCCACTGGCATTTGCCATCTACCAGATGTCTTCTGTTTTTGTTTTGTTGGGTTTTTTTGTCGCCGTTACGTGTTCCAGATGATCAAACAAATGTTCATTTCAGACAAGATAAAGCGCATAAACTGCAGACTAAAATTATGATTTCTTATATTGAGGGGGAAAAAAAAGTTATCCGAACCAAGCTGCCCATATGTTCAAAAGTAATTGAATCCCAATCTTAATGACTACTTGTGCCACCATTGGCAGCAACGAAGGCTAGAATGTGTTTGCAGTAACTGGTGATGAGTCTTTTTTTACATCGCTGTGAAGGAGGTTTGGCCCACTTGTCGATGCAAAGCCTGTTTAAGGGAATGCCACTGCATCCCAATTGGATTTAAGTCCAGAGCCTGACGAGGCCAAGCCAAAAATGTTCATTTATTTTGTTTTGTTTTGAAGAATTTACAGGAGGAACTGCTGGTGTGCTTCATTGTCCTGCTGCATAACCACAGTTCACTTGAGACTTAGGTCAAACTGATGACTGGATATTTTTCTTCAAGACCAGACAATAATTCATACAGTGCCATCAATAACAACAGGCAGAAGTCATAAAGCAGCAAAACATAGCATTTTTTCCCCTTAATAAATTAAGTTGGCATTTTAAGCAGTATTTTATATTTGCTCAGGTTATCTTTGCTTGATGATCTAGTGGAAAAAACTGCAAATAAAGAAGCAACCTGTAAGAGAGAAAATACTTTTTACCTGACTGAAGGTTTATTGGAGGGAAACCACCCCCTTTTTTTTTTTTTTTTCAGTTTAACCCAGAAGAAAGTTGACTGATATGAATTAGTAAAGCTGCCCAAGGCAACATAATAAGGCCAGGGACCCCACAGTCAATGCCTCTGTTGACATCAGTTAACTTGTCTGTCAAGAAGCCCTGCAGGCCCAGTAATTCTGCAATTTTCTGCCTTCTAATAACGCAAAGTGAACATTTCCATATTTGCAATTACCTGGACATATGCGATATTATCCAAATTCTTCTTTTGGTAGATTAAAACGTGGACTAATTTCCGTCTCACGGAGATTGAACTGGAAGTGGACTCCTAGCGCCTGGAGCATCACTTCTGTCGGGTTTCACCACACGGTGGCCCCCCAGTCTCTCCTTCCCGACGCTCCTCCTCGCCTCCACCGCCACCATAAAGCTCAGCCTCCCTCCACCAACACCACCCTCCTCCTCTGCCTCCCTCAGTACTTCCACTCTTCTCATCCCGTCTCCCCTGCTCGCTCAGAGCCACAGACGCTCCTCCAGCTCTGTGCAGCGCGGCGTGCGAACATGGTCGGCGGCTCCTGTGCTCGCAAGCTGGCCCGTCGGTCTCGGTCCGCCCTGATCGCAGCCCTCACCGTGCTGCTGGTGCAGACCCTCATCGTGTGGAACTTCAGCTCCCTCGACTCCGGCGAGGAGCGAGAAAACGCAGGCTCCAGCGTGCGAGAGAAGAGGGACCGGGTGGCGGGCAGCAGAGCCGCCGGCAGCGAGTACCTCCAGCGCGGAGACCAGCAGCAGCAGCAGCGGCGGCAGCAGCCCGGGCAGCGGCAGCAGCATCTTCCTCCGCCTGGGAGGGGGACGTCTCGCCACATACAGCAGCCGGTAAGACAGCAGCGCTGTGGCCGTGTGGTCGCTTCTTATGCTCGGTGTGAAGGACCTCATCGGGGGGGAAGGATGCAGCGGTTGGCAGGCTGGGTAAAACATCTATGGCTTAGATCCCTGGTTGTTGTTTTTTTTGTTGTAGTTGTTTTTTTTTTTTTTTTTTTTTGAGACAATCGCTCTGCAGGGCCTCTGGATGAATTTTTGATCGAGCATGCTCCCTTTTAGTCATCCAGTGCGTCTGTAGAATAAACGGCAGACTTCCTTTCTTCATAGGAAAAAAAAAGGAAAAGAAAAAAGAAATGCCAAAGCAGAGTGAAATCAGTTCACTCCAGGGCAGTGTGTTTGCAGGGAAGGGCGAAAAAGGGAGAGAGAGAGAGGGGGGAAAAAAACAAAAAACCTTTCACAAGATAGCAGCTGTGAAGATGCCTGGACAGCAGAGCCACTGTCTGGGGTTGTAGTCTATACCTGTCAGGGTCTATTTGGTATTTCAAGTCAACAGTTTATGCACCGCTCAGCAGCACTGTCTGGGCAATGCCAAACTGAAACATAACCTAATTTGCAGGGTTGGTTTTGATGAGTGGAGAGAAATTAGAGTCGTCAAATTAAATATGAGGGTAGATCTTCATACATATGAACAAATCAGCTAATACCGCAGTTTCTGCTGGGCATTAAAAACATCTTATAGGTCCATCCAGTCCATTGACTTTTGCTTGCTTGTTTTTAATTTCCCAACAAGTTGTTTTGTTGCAAATTGCATAAACATGGGCTGAGTTTGGCTGTTTTGGATGAAATTCGTGGATTTTTTCTTTTAAGTCTTTCATATGCTTTGAACATGAAACTGAATAGTCTGTGTCCTTTCAATTTTGTTGGGTCCTATGACTCATATCATAATGCTATTTTTTCCTCTTTCTTTGCAAGTTAATGTCCATTTTATTTGCATATTTGAGATAGGTTAAATGACTACTTTTTGACAACTCCGGTCCTCAAACGTGGAGCTGAAAATAAAGGGAACTAAAAGTCTCCGGTACCTCCGGATTTCCCATACGAGGTCTTAAATTTGACCAAGTAATATGTTGAATATGGATTATTCATTTATTGCTTCATACTTCATCTATTTTTAACAATAAATCAAGCTGGTTTATTGGATGCTGCCTCTCTCTCTGCTTGCCGCTTATCTGTGTGATCAACTCCAGAATATAAAGGAACTTGTTTTATTGAGCAAATTTAAACAAATGTTAAATTTTTTTAGAGAACTAAATATCTGGATGCCAATATTTTAACTGTATTGAACTATTGCTTGTGTCTCTGGTCTCATTTTAGTTCTGGGATATTTTTAGTGACATTTTGTAACGTCTAACCAATTTAATGAATTTTTAAATTGCTTTCTAGTGCTGCGTTTATATGCTGTCTTATTTGCCAAGGCAAGCTTTTAAAATGATATTTTAGGATTCAAAGGGCTTCCTTTGTTAAATAAGGAAAAAATTAAAACAACTAAATGTTTTGGCAATCACAGTAGGAACATTCTTTGTATGTCCAGCTCAGAAGAAGTGTATATTTAACTAGGTTTGGCTTTGTAAAAGGAATTTAATTAGTTAATAAAACAATATGTAGCTGAATATCTAACTTGTTTAGACTATTTTATAAGTTAAGCTATTAAAGGAATATGCTATTTCTCATATTTAATGACTTGCTTAAATATAAATACAATTCACAAAAGTTCTGAAAAGTTTTAAATTTAGCTCACAGAAACCCTGTCAGTCATTCTAATGTATCTGTTTTATTGACATTAATAACATTGCTTAATGACTGCTTGTAGACAGGCTCCAATGAAATGTTAGCATCTGTGCTATAGACTACATTCCTTAAATCTAATGAATTTTTATATCAAGTTATTAAATCATCACTTCTAGACTGAAAAATTAATTGTATTTAAGTGTCACGCACCTCTGGCGCCCAGGCCACATACAAAACAAGATGGCCGCACACAAATCACATGCTCCACAAAAACAGCATTACCTTTTTAAACTCAATCAGCAGCACTCGTTTTCTTCCCCAGGCTTTACAGACAAAAACAAGAAATGGAAAAGTTGTCCTATCATACATCAAACTTAATATAGCATCCGCAGATGACCAAAATACATCTGCATTACCTCTCCTTGCACATTCAAATAGATAAAAGCTTAAATCATAACACAGGGGACAGCAAAGAACCAAGTGATACTGGCGACAGGGTCATTTGAGGCACCAGAGAAGCGAAGGCTGGCCAGTGCGGTCTGACCTCACAGCCGAGCTGCTGTAGATCGGGTTACTGATGAAGTTAATGCTGGTTCAGATTAAAAGCAGTCAGATAACAAAGTGCATCGCAGTTTGCTGCGTATGGCCTTACATAGTGGTGTGGATTTATCTGATACACCAGTCTGCTCTTCATTCGGATCTTGCGGGAAATTAGGAGAAATTACAGCACATTAGGGTGTTGTTATGATGCGCTGCATTGAATTACTGTGCTGCACATGAATTACATAACAGCAACTCCAGATTAGTCACGTTAGAACCTTTTCGTGTTGCGTCCACACTAACTTATCCAGTTGTGTTCCGTTGTTAAAGCACCTTTTTCTTTTCATCTACTAGATGTGGGCGCTTTGGTCACCCGCAGCTGCTCATCTGTTTCAGAACGTCCAATCGTCAAATCTCCTTGTGGCTGAGAGAAACCAATCAGGCTTTGCCATATCAATATCAGTTTCTTTCAGATCTGATCTGCCGATTCCAGTCATTAATTCTAGGAGTTGTATAAAAAAGGGGAAAAAAAATGTGGTTCATGTTCTTTGGTAAATGTAGTAGTTTTGAATAGAACAAGATTACAGAAGATTTATAAATTACGTGTCCCTAACACTCACCAAAACTTGGCTGTTTGACTCTGGTGATTGATTTATTTATCTCTAATACAATTTTAACATGTCACTTTCCAACAACTCACAGACAATAAGGGAAAAATTGACAGATTGATTGGTTTATCTCTTAAGAATTTTGACTGTAAAATCAGTACCTGCTGATCTCTTATCAGAGCTCGTCAACAGGAAATTAGGTGATGTTGATTTCTCACTGATTTATTGGAACATCTCTATAAAAGAATTTAAATTTGCACTGATGTGAGCCCATAGGGGGCAGATTAGACAACTCCAGTCTTTGGCCCATTCTTTCTGCACTGTATAGTTGCGTAACCTCCATATTCAACATCTACATACTTTCTCCTACCTAATCACCGTATTTTCATTCCCTCTTTAGTTATGAGAAGCATGCATGTCTGAGTGCATCTCTGTGAGTTGGCAAGGCCGCCTTGCCTTGTGTAAGACTGCCGCATGAGTGCCAACTGATGCTATATGAGGCCATGCGTCTGAGGAAAGTTCGAGCAGCAATTCGATCCAGAACAGAATGAGCCAGGAGCTAGACTTTGACAAAAGGCAGCATTTCTACATGATAACTGGTGCTACATGGAAAAATTATGCAGATCTTCAGATGTGTCATCCCAGCAGGCAGAAGCCACAGCTGTCATTCGAGCACATTTCTTGTTTTTTTTTTGTTGTTGTTTTTAGGGAACTACTCCTTGAAGAGTGTGTAGAGCTTGTGTTTTCACACATGCTTTGATTACCTGTTGAGCATTTATCATCCCCTAAAAGTTCCATATTTATTAATTAGCCTGTCGTCTTTATTCTCACATCCATTTATTACAAGAGTTAATGTCACAATTATTATTAATAGGCTTGTAAGGGTGCGTGTGAAGAAAGAGAAACATGCCCTCAGCAGCAGATTGAGGAAAAGCTATGAAAGTCTACACATCTGGCCATCAGCATTTTCTTTCCATCTGTCCCAGCACTCCACTCATATTCTGTCATGATCCCAGGCATAGCGGGAGTTCAGGCTCACTCCCATTGTTAAGATTTCTCCTCTTAGTCATGGTAGTACGTGCAACATTACCCCTGATGTACATGTTTTCCATTGCATCAAGTTTTCCAAATGGTTTCCTTGGGCAGTAAAGGCATCACCAGCCAGCTGGTTCCATGTGAATTTTACTCTTCTTTTGAACTGTTTCCGTGGTATAATAATGGCACATGTCTGCCTTAACTACAAGTGATTACAAGTTATGATATTAGGATGTTTTTTCTCATGCCACAGCACACTCAGCCAGACACTTGTAAGGTGAAGGATTTGTCTCAGAGAAAAATGGCTCATTGACTGAATCCAGAGAAATACAAGCACTTTGAATACATGCAGATTTTTGTGCCTTATTTATTATTTTTTCGTACCTTTTTAAGGTCATGCCTTAATATTACTGAGGGATGTATATCCAGAGTTTGACTAGACCACTCAAAAATGTTCATTTGTGTGTTTAATTTTCTACCTGCATTAGTATGTTTGAGTTCAATAAAGCTCACAAGCTGATGGCAAGACATTCTCCTTCAGGATTTTCCATTATAGGTCATCATCAATTTCACTACCATTACCATGTTTGACTGTAGATATGAATGTTAAGAAACACAAACCAAATGGTTCAAAGATGCTTAGCTGGAGTCCCAAAGATTTACAACTATCTTTATAACTCTTTCGACAGTACTTTGTTTTTGATCTGTTCATGGATTGTTTCTGATCTGGACATTATCTGTTCTTTTAGATCTTTAAACCTACTTCATGCTGCCAGACAGGTCTTATTATAGTTAGTGATTCTATTGGCCTGGCGCTAATCCAACCTGGGTGTGGTGATCTGGTAGATCATAAATAATTCCTCCTCGTCGTAAACTATACTATGCTGTCCATTTTTTGAGTGAAGCTCTGCTTGATCCTGTTCTAGTTTTTTGTCTGTGTGTTTAATCCTTCTGTGGCTTTTCCCAAGTGGCTACAAATGTCTGAACCAAGAACAATGGAAGCCGCTGCCACTGTCCTAAACTGTCTCTTTAAGTCAAGTAAATGTGACACACCAACACCGGGAATAAGTTGCCAGAGAAGAAATTGAGAAAATAATATAAAAACCATACATTTTTCAGAAAATGGTGATTTTTACTAGTTAAAGTCACGAAGAAATCTGCATGATGCCAAGAGCTCACTGGCCTGGTAAAATCCAGCCCCTTGTCCTACGCTATTTGCCTCGTCCAGAAGATCTGGGCTCTTGGCTATTGAGAAACAATTGTTCCGTGAAGGCGTGGACTCTGTTCAAGTTTTAAATGTTACTCAATCATTAGCTATTGGCTGACATGTGGAATGTGCCCTTTTGATGCAATGAAGCTTACCAGATATTGCCTGAGCTGTAAACAACCATATTCCACTGCAAAGTGAGAAGTCTTGAGCTGAAAGAAATAGATGTTGATGTTAATTCAATACTTGGAAGCGTTGCCAGCGTGGATTGAACGGCTTCATTCACTTCTTCGGCTAGCGTTGCTAAAACTACGGGCAGACTATAATTCTAAAACAGTGCAGAAAACATCTTCGTTCACAACTTCTCCTGTTCTTTTTGTTCTACCTACAGAATCCAAGTAAATGGGAGAAAGCTCAGACCGTCTGTGAAGCATCATCTTTTTCCTGTTTTTCTCTTTCTTCTCTGTGCTTCCAAAACTCTTTGGCACTCTTGGCACTAATTTGCTTTAGAAAGAAAGAAAATATACTAGATGTTAAATATTATGTTGGGCCACTTGTGCTTAGAATCTATTGGCACACTTATATTGTGATGATGACATTTCATTCATATTTGTTAGTGATATTTGCTGCAGAAAAGAGATTGTATCATCAAGTAACCTCCATTGTGAGAGGTGAACATACTGAACAATTGTATTCATCAGCCTATACTGAAATATAAGAGTAAAATAGATTCATGGATATACATTTTTAGGCAAATAGAACACATAGGAGCAAGTGACCTGAAAGACTGACAAAATTAACATTAATAGATTGATTGAAAGAACCTAATATACAAAGATTATTGTTAGTTTTAATAATGCATAGTCTACATTCAATGCTTCAATAACTATTTATCCTCAAGCCGCATTCACAAAATGATTCATCCCAGTATGTTTGTGATCACAGCACTGAGTCAATACATACACACCATGTTTCCACTAAGAAAATGATCATTTTGGCCTTCCATGGGTAAATTGCTTTGGTGTGAATGTCCTTGAATTTTTGGATTTTCGTGCCGCAGTTGTACCATCAAATTACATGACATTAGGATGTGTCTCATGTGTGATATGGAAAATCTACCTTTTAAATATGTACAGTCAGTTTCCCTTCATAATTTCTGTTATCACCAGAAGTTAAACACTTGATAACAAAAAAAAAATGTCTCACAGAAGATAGAAAAGTTGTAGTGTAAGTACTTTGATTTCGACTTCACAATCTGTCTACCGCTGAATGACAACTCCCAAGTGCATACAGGTTTTCATCTGTCCCATTGTTTCTCTGGATAAAATAAAGGTAGGCCGGGGATGGGCTTTAATAGAAAGTGAAGAACATAATACTGCTCAAATGGAGTATAAAAGATTGAAAACCTCCCTCTTGTTAGACACGAACTCAGACTCAAGCACACTTTGGTTTTCACAGTACAAAAAACTCATATTTAGTACTCATTCTAAAGAACACTTGATAAAATTGTTGATGCCACAATGTTTTCTTTTAAAGCATAGTTTTCCAAGTGAAAAAAAAGGGAAAATATAACCAGTAACAGTTTGAGATAGTTAATTAGTGTCATGCCAATAACAAGTTAGTAATACAACAACAATTTAGTATATAAAAGAAAAACTGATGTATTCAGCAGCATATCCAGGAGGGCACTAGCGATACACTAATCTTACAATACGATATGCGATATTCTGCTCACAATGCAATATTTGTTGCGATGTTGAGCAAACGATACAATTCGTTTTTTGTTTGCAAAGTCCCTGTGAAATTGCCAAAGAAAGTTGAAGTTGACACAAATCAGTTTAGGAAGGAGTCCTTTGGAAACTACAGACAGTACATGGCAGGAATTACCAAATGTCTTGACTGAACTGGAGGAAGGTTCTGTTTCTACTGTTCATCACAGATCTGTAGATGATGGCGATATAAGTACACAATGATGTGTTTGTTTTGTATTGTTGTTCTGCACGAACATAATTTGTCAGCTAGCATTTGCTAACGGTGTGCTAAATGCTCAATGCTACTCCTCTGTCTAACCTCGCAAATATATATTTTAAAAAAGGTTGCATTTGCGCAAAAACCTGGGCTTTGTGCTGAATTATTGTGCTTTTGTATCTGCTTTGGGTTAAAGATGTACGATTGTACTGCTGTGTGTTTGTTTGTAGCCATTTTGAGGAGGTGCTAATGTAAACACTGAGTTATGAGAGCTTGGCCAACAGCTCATTTGCATAATCATTAGCAAAGTGGTGATGGACAGGTTTACAACCCGCCACGCTACAGAAGCTCCAGTTCTGCTTCGCGTTTCTCAGTTAATCCTACAACAAAACGTACAGTCCAGCATTACCCATAATGCATTGGAGATTATGCAACAGCGCATTCCTTAAGGAGCTCAAAACAGGCAGAACTGATCAGGTATCTGAGAATAATTTTGTGTATTAGATGAACATGGTTTGTACAGCCCACAGATCTATCCCACAGCTTGTTCAAGGAAGCATAATATAGTGGACCTTTAATATCACTTGTTTTATTACTGACAATAATAAAATTGACTCTTATTTCTAAGATTTTGGGAGTGGATGGCTCATATTGTCCCCGATAAAGCCAATTTAGGAAATTTTTTAGTATCTATTATAATGAAATATTGAATAGTTTGACAACAACCCAAAACATACTAGAAAGTTTTCCTCTGGGTGATTTAACCAAACAAGTATAAGCAACAATATGGATTCCAAGTTGCTGTATTTCTGCTCAAGTCTGAGTTTATGCCATCTATGCTAGAAGATGGTGCTTCTTTAGAGTCAATTGTAAATTTAAATAAATTGACATCTTATCTGTTTAAACAGACAGCATTAAACTTTGTTTGAGCGGCCTTATCTGCCTTTTTGCCCAGCCAACAAAGGCTCTATGGTTTGTATACGCCCACTCTTCCACTGAGGCAGAGGAGGAATCTGAATCCTGCAAACAAAGCCTAATATTAGGCTAATCATCATTCGTCTCCATTCATTTGAGCAATTTGTTACTTCTCACTGACGGTGGCAGATCCAACCTGTGCAACGTATTTCACTAAAGTGAAACAAAAGCCCGCCATTGTCTGGTGTGACATTTTTAATGGTGTCATTATTTAACGGCCAGCGTTTTCATTTATCATGAAAGGGCTTTCATTCACACTGCAATAAAGCTGCTTTTTTCCCCCCATCTTCCCCACACGTCAAGTCCACTTCATTTTCACACTGCCATTCCTGGGGGTGCCGTTTGTTCCTGCTCTGCTGCATGCACCAGTCACTGTCAGCGCTGGGTTTCGTAATACATCAAAGCCACTCTCAGTGTGGTAATTGGCATTTAAATTGGCTCTCCCAAAAAGTAAATCGTTCAGACGTGAGCATGAGCTGTTCTGCTTTAAACAAACCTTTATACACACATGATCACGGTCCTGAAAAAACTCCCGAAGGAGACTGTGATTTAAAAACTCTTAATGGCCCAATCTTTACAACAATAACGTGTTATTCTGCAAAAATCTGCAATGAGGAGAAGAGTAGAGTGCAGCCTGCCCATCCATCAAAAACGTATTGTGATTTTTAACACAGAGAGCATCTTTTTCAAGTGCCATTAGCCTGAGAGAGAGGTTGGGAACATATTCAGATCTACAGGAAGAAGTGTGCACCTGAGAGACTTGAAAGAGACTTCCTGAAAACCTAAACTACTTTCATGCTGAAGTGTAATTTGTACACATGACACAGTCCTTCGTGCCGCAACAGGAAAAACATTTTATCATTACCATAATGCAAAACCCCTGTCATGTTACTTTGCTAAGCTGATGCCACTAATGTGAAAACTGTCAGCCTTGGTGTGGAATCCTGAGTGTGTGAAGTGATGTGCGGAAGAGCACCGACGGAGTATCCAAAGCAACTCAAACACAACAAGCCACAGACTTCCCTGCTAAGCCCATTGTGCAGCACAGGTGCTGAATGGACTCTTCAGTGCACCATGCATGCATGCCATCTGTTCGCAGTATCGGAAGACTCCCTTTTTCCCGTCTTCCTCTGTTTCTTTGCCGTCATTGTGTAATGAGACAACAGCCATTCAACAGGTGTTACGCTGCTGAAAGTACTACGCATGTCTTTGCAAACAGAAAACACAGGGGAGTGACTCACACAGTCCGGTCAATTATATTGACTCCCCGCCTGGGCGATGAGAGCGGAGCAAGTTCCATTACCATATTATGGTTAATAGGGCAAATGGATAACTGCAGCATCGAGTTAGGAGCAAAAACTGTGTGTCGAGGGTTTAACGGCAGAGGGTGTGTGCAGTTATTCTGCTTGGATTAACGTGGTCTGTGTTGCACATGTGAGAAGGACTTCTGCTGGTCTTCTTGGTTTGAGGTTTTTTACAAACGAGTAGTGGTCGCCACGTTCCATAAGAAGAAAAATAAGTACAAGTTTTGGTTTTAGCAAAAACTGTGGAAAAATCTATTGAAGTTATTGAAGTATTTTCTAGGTCTTCATAAATATGGAACAGGAACATGAAGTAAAGAAAGGTATTTTTGAGCTCCATATCTATATGGAGTTACATAGTAACCAGTGTTGTTCCCGTAGATTCTGTAGAACACATTAAGGTTCTTGTTGTCTATCTGTCTGTTGTTTGGCACTTGTTTTCTTGGTTCTTGTTCAATTTCTCTTGACTGCAGTTGAAAACATTTGAAAATGGATCAGTAAATCAAGAGCTTCCTCATTTAACTTCTTCTTTATCGCTACAGGAATATTTTCCTCATTTACTCTGGAGAAAGATTCTGCCATAATCATTAACTAAGACACTCAAGATGTGGAGCTGCACACTAGGTTGATTCATAGTTGTCTTTGCAAAATCAGTGCATGCAACAGTGATTACTTGGATAAAAGATTCGGTAGATCGTTATACTTCAAGTAACATTCATTTACCTTCACGTGCCAATATGTTTGGCCTAATGAGTGCGACTTTTGTTCTCCTTGATGCACAAACTGTTCATAAGTCGTATTGACAGAAATCCCAAGTTTCATAGAATGGAAGGAGAGGAACCAAGAAATTGTTGTTGAAACATCCTTCCTCCATTGTCTTCTGCTTAACCCAGGGTGAGGTAATAGATGCTGCAGTCTAAACTGAGAACACGGTTACATGTTCCGCTAATTTCTAAAACCCTACCAAGACAGGCACACTATTATGCTCCAGGTAAAGCCTCGTCCGCTGTTCAAAGCGATGTTTTCTGGCTATGAACTATGCTTATGCTTCAGTGCATGTGCGTGTTCTCTGACCTCAGCATGGTGCCTCTCCTATGGATGATCTGTAAAAATCAAAGATCGTAACTATAGTTAATTTCTATCCTCTCAAATCTACTTCAACAATGCTCGACATTTAACACCAATTAGATCTGCATCCTTCTGTCCAATATCCCTCCGTGAACAAACAGCCAATCCTCACATAATACCAGCGCAGCCATGTCTCCTGCCTCCTACTTTCCCCATACACACACACATCATCTGCACCACTGTTGCAAATGGTTTCATTCTCCGATACATTATTAATGCATCATCCAGATGAATGAACCTATATTATACTCGGTGATGACAATATTCTCGCAGGTAAGAGGCTTAGCAGACAGCCTTGGAAGACACACACAGGCGAGATAGGAGGTATAGTTGTTTGGGCTTTTGGTGGCGAAATAGAAATTTACATAAAGATCCATTACTTAGTGCAGAGCTAAATGGTGGCCCATGAAATATTTGGAACATCGTACAGTATATATACAAAGATTTTAAGTTGTGTCACGTAGTTCCTGTTTTATGGATGAGCTGATATGAGATTCTCACAGAGTGAAAAACCTTTGCTAAAAATGTAAATACCACTGTTCACGGTACTAACAAAAAGATGCTGATAAAAACATATAACATAATGTAATTGCCTTTATTTTCAAACAGCCCAAAAGTGTAGCAACCTTTTTTGAGCCAGTAGCGCAAGGGGAAACTTAACTCAATCACTTTCTATGGGACCTGATTGAAAGGACTTTTAACCATAGGATTGATACGAGGGGAACTTTTTGAGGTTCTGAAACCCTTGTGGATCTTGATTACGATGAGTGGCCCTTGTCTACTTCCTTACCTGCCAGCAGTTTCTGGATTATTCTTTCAAATAGAGCTCTGTTAGCAGATCAGGACTGTTACCATGAGAACATCTCTCTCTCTTTGTCTGGCTCTCTGTCTCTCTCGCTCGCTCTATTTCTTATTAATGGAGTCCCACCACTTGCAGAGAGAGTTTTTGTTTGATAAATATAGCTTGTTTCCAAATGTATAGCACAAGATCAAAAAATGTTTTTTTGTGTTATCTTACACACTTATGAGGGAAAGTACTGACTGACAGTGTTTCACTCACTAACTAAGACACAAAAGGTAGGTTTGAAGAATTTCAATGGAAAGTTACTTGGAAGGTAAAATGTGGTAGAAAGAGATGCATAAGTTGAGATGACAACTTTATTATACCTCCGTTAATCATCAGCTCACACTGTTTAGGCAGCAAAAGGAATAACTCTTGCGTTTCTGTGTTTTTTAAGTAATGTAATAGTTTGAAACCATTTTGTTCTTTTTTTTCCCCCAATTGTTTTCATATTGTAATAATCTCCAACACCCAATCTAACCACAAACTTAAATTAGGTTTGAAGACCAAGTTTTCAATAGCTGTAAATTATGCCTTTTAAAATACTTACACATTGTAATTATGCCCTGAAAATGTAGGATCAAACTAATTTATTTCAGAAAATGAGCTATTTGAATGAAGTGATTTCATGGGAGCATAAAACATGAGAATTATTGCAACTAAAACACAGCATGACTAACTTTCACTCATGCAACACAATTAAAATCAGCCGCTGTTATAATGCTGCTTATTCTGTGGCAAAGTGCGGATTATTTAGGAGAGGTTCTGGCAGTTTTTCTGTAATGGCACATAAAATGTAAGTGAATTTTCCATTTATGGTGTTGTTTGTCAAGTTTGATGTGATGAGAGGCTGCGGGTAATGTTGCTAGAAGTGACAGCCACATATCCGTTCTCTTGCTGTTCCATTTTTCTTTTTTTTTTGCCTTTCTTTTAGCACTGATGACTTATAGTAAATCTAACATCTCTGCTATGTCCCCCGCAGCATTCCCCATGAATAGTTTTGTGCAGTAGGTCATTAGACAGCGTGGAGCGTGCTTGTCTTTCAGCTGTAATAGTCGCATGTCATTGGGGAAAGAGCTTGACTGCCCTCTTCTCTGAAATCATTGCAGCTCTGCCTCATTCTGCTCCACTGACAGGCAACGTGCTGATTCACATGTACAATAGAAATGCACATGAACTTGTAATCACACCCACGCAGACTAATGACGCTGAGCACGGACCGCTGCCTTGCTGCTCCTTTCTCAACACATCATACACTAATCTCGGTGTGTTACGTTGTCCTTAAGCGACGGGGAGGGGGACCGTGGCAGGAAGTGAAAAGACTACATGGCTCTGCGGCAAAGACACAGGCCGATGACATGTTGGCTGGGCAGAGATAGGAGCAATCCGGCCTGTCAGGGAAAGCTTTTGTCCTTCCAGTCCCGTGGAGCACGAGGAGAGGAACTGACAGCGGTGGTTTTCTTCCTCTTCCTTCTCCTCCCTTTTTTCTCTCCTCATCGCCACTGGAGTAGAATACCAGAAGCCCCAGAAGACTTGTCTCAGTGATTAGAGGGAGAAAGTGAGAGCAGGAGAAAGGGAGAGAAAAAGAAAAGGCAGGGAAAAGAGAGAAAAGCACATATACATATGCGCAAGACGGAAGAAAGCTGGAGGAAAAAGCGTTTGAGGGGGAGAAGAAAAGAAAAGATAAATGTCTCATCTTCCTTTCTACAAATCCGATGTTGACTCAAATCCAGGCGTAATCCGGAAGGGGGGTAACCCGTTTTCGGTGTGAAGGCTTGTTAGCATTGCTTGGGTATGGATATGACATTGAAGACTTTTTTTCTGTGATCACACAGAGATTATGTTTTAAATAGTTTTTTGTTTGTTTTTTATTTTTTATGTTGGACCTTTGACTGTTAACAACCAGATGGTAGAAAAAAGGTACAGAATCAAAAGACAAGGATCGGCTGTTCTAGCTTTAGGACAGAATCTCAGTTCTTTGTGGACCATGGTTTTTACACAGTCTGGAGACGCCTGGACTTGGTTGTCAATGTTTTCCAGGTCTACACGGAATACACAGAAATTTTTGCATTTCAGATTTGATCCCATATTCAACTATTTAAATATTGTCCTTCCTTTCATCCTTTACTCTCTCATTGCCTGCCCTCCAACTTTCATCACTTCTTTGTCGCTTATCTCTTTTTGTTCTCTTTCTTGTCTCCTTCCTATTGCCCTTACGTTTATGTCTCTTCCATACTTCTTTTTTGTCCCACCTTTCTTTTCTTGTGGTCTTCTTTCCTTTCATTCCTTGTGTCCTGCCCAGATCCCATCCACCCTTTTGTTTGTTTCCTGTGGCTCTCCTTCATTTCCTGTCTTGTGTTTAGTTCTTCCCTATTTTGTTTTCTTGTCTCCTACCTCCCCTCCTCTTATGTGTTTTTCAATACAGTATTTGACTTGAAAAGTCTAGGTTTAAATGCTGTGTTTGAGTGAGAATTGTTCTCAGGATGTTGAATTTAAAAGGTCAGACCAAAGGTATATTATATTTTATAAGTTGTAGATGATGTGCTGTATTAAAGATCATCATCAGGGTTACTTGTGGGCACCGTGAGTCAGTTTTCTTGTTTAGCTTTTATGCTGTCATACCAGTTTACAAGCACAGTGGTACCATTGTCTCTGGAATGGCCTTTGCTTCACAACCCTCTCAAGGCTTCAATTATATTATTATGTGCACCCACTAAATGTTCCAGTAATATGTCTTAGTTACAGCAGTCTATGAACAATCAGCTTCGTTGCCTGCCATGCTTGTTAAGGGTGTCAGTGAAAATATAGTTCTCATTTGCTGTGAGCCATAATCATCCAAATTAACGTAAACATGTTTGCGTGTACTAAAATCTATGCAATACACAAGTTTCACTTTTTGAATTGAACTGCTGGAAAGAATGAACTTTTCAATGACATTCAAACTTATTGAGGTGCAATTTCACAGCATTAAGAGAGTCTTAGCATAATATTTATACATGTATCTGAACACACACACACACACACACTCCAGCAGAGCACACACACTCCAGCAACCTCTTCAGCATCCTTCTCCCCTGAAGAAACACCCGCAGAATAGCTAAAATAATAAAATATTCTGCTTCCTGAATCAGAAAAGCACTCACAGACCCTTCATGAACACACTCATGTATGTGCCAGCACACACACACACACACAAAGATCTCAATCATCCTCTTCCTCTTCTCTCGGCGCATGCTTAACGGCTCTGCTCGCCACCTGAATAGCTGCTCTTCAGTATTCATGTTAGGACAAGTCGGAAAGCTCGCTCTCATTACGGTGCAGGTGTTTTTTCCTCCATCGGTGGTGCATTTACATCCCGGCTGTTCTTTCCCGACAGCTCTGAGACAGAGAGAGAGAGAGCTCATGTGGTCTTAATGCCGGCATTAACGTTGGCATGTTTGTACACCTTGACTACTTCCTCTCCTTTATTATCCGCTTTGCCCCCCCCCCCCTCGTCTTCCTCTACCTCCTCGAGTATCTCACCGCGCCGCTGAGGCGTTCATCGGCCCTCGAGACGCCGCGGGCCCTCCAAATCAGACTCAATGAGAAGCCCCACAGAGGCCCGCCGCAGCCGGGAAGAAATTGCGGTGTAATTGAGCTGCGTGATAATAATACGTTCTTCCCTCTGATTTCCTAACAGTGGCGAATCATCAACACCATCATCATCATGCCATCACACCATCACTTCCACGCTGCTGCCGTCGCCATCGGAGCTGACCTGCTCTTTCGCTTCAGTTTCTCGCTTTCTCGTCAATTGCTTTTACTGCACCTTCTTTATTTCTATTTCTGCTCTCCTGCTCTTCCCTCACTCTGCAGTCGGATCCGTTCAGCCAAATATCTTTCCAGTTTCCGTTTCATGGCCTTGGGTGGCGTGCCTCGGAGGTGCAGGCTACAGAAATTACAATGTATAGAGTAGCTGGTTGTTGTGTGAGGAGAGAATTGACAAGAAGAGAACATAATTAGGATGTGTGGTTTGTTTTTTTTTTTCACTGAGACAACAAAGTTGTTTCTGGCCGTTTTTCTCTTTTGTGTTTTGTTTGTTTGCAAGGTCCAAGGTGATAAAAATGCAAATCTCAGCGCGTCATGCCTTCTTCAAGAAAGCTCTGAGCTGTTTGGAGCAAGTCGTCACCCTGTCATTCTCCTTGACGACTTCACAATTTCCGATGCATTTTCAAAATCGCTGCCCATTTGCTGCTTTGGTGAGAAGGACTTGCAGACATCTCAGCTCAGACCTCTGGTTTAGTCAGCCAGCCAATCCATGAGCTGTTGTGTCCTTGTGGCTGGAGTGGGCTGCACATATTTTCTCTTGTGCAATATCAGCAGTTCATCTAAATATCCTTGTGAAAAAAAAAATGTGGTGAGAACAAAAAGTAATGTAGCTGAACTGTTGCATGTCTGTTTACTGGAAAATTGTTTTCCTGTAGTTTAGAAATAGCTTTTGTTGCTAGCGTTACTCAACGTTGACGATCATGCTCTACTGTTATTTGCAAAAGCATTGAAAACCCTTCATTGTATTTTCGACTCAACCACAAATTTCAATGTGTTTAATTGAGATTTTAGAATAGAACTGGATAGAATTTAACTTTATTGTCATTGCACATGTCACAAGTACAAAGCAACAAAATGCAGTTTGCATCCATCCAGAAGTGCTGAACAAGAAAATAAAAAAACTGACAGATCAACACAGAGTGTTGCATAATTTTGAAGGTAAATGAATACTAAATATTTTTGTCCAATAAAAATATGAAAAGTGTGGTGTGCATTTTTATTCACACCTTTTACTGCAAATACTCCAGGCTGCCTTGTTTTGCACACTCATATATGGTAAATGTTTGCCTGTACTTAGCTCCATCCATTTTTGGTTTATTGGACCAAATCCTAATAGAACACATTGAAATTTTCTGGTTCTAACACAACAGAGTATTGAAACCCTCAATGGGTGTGAATACTTGTGTGTATTGCATCCATACATGCTACAGTTGAGTAGGCAGGTAAAAACCCAACAAGATTTTTTTTCTATTTAAATTTAAAAAAAAAAAAAGAAAAAGCTAAAACACTAAGAACATTTGGACATAAAAAATGTTCAGGAAGACTATGTCTCTCAGGTGAGGAAGTGCTAGAAATGTGTAATTTTGGGAAGCAGAGCTTTAAGAAAAAGGAACTTCAATCATTTCGAAGGGAAAGCATGATTAAAATATTACCTGTTAAAAAGTAGCTAAGGCTGTTCTAGTGGACCTCTGAAGGAAAATTGTCTTTAGATTCACATAATGTGAGCTTTTTGAGACATTGCTGGTTCATGAGTCACTGCTGTGCGTCTCCGTTTGTTTGGTGCAAACCTTCAAACGAGACTCTCTTATCTCCTGTCCCTGGATTTAGAGCAAGTTTGAATTCACTTTGTCTGAAGTCTCCTTCTATAAAGACATCTGAGCTAAAAATATTCAGACATACCTGCATTCTCACATACAAGTGGCTCTTTTTATAAAGCATAAAGGCCTCTTTGTTTGTCTTTTTGGCATGCCCAAGCTGTTTGCTTAAGATAATAGAGAATCCTTCTGTATCTGAGCAGAAAGCAGCGACACTGCATCAGAGCTACTTCTGGATGTTATAGACAGAAAGGGTTAATCAGAGCAACAAAAGCTGACCTGAAAAGATAAGTCGGTGGCAGTCGAGGGCTTGTGGCGTTGCAGTTTAGATTCTGGGGAGCATTTCTGTGCGTCTGTGAACAGTAGGAGAGTTTACACACGACTCAGAGTACTTTAACCATTCTCATAAGAATTGCCTTTCCATAGCAGAGAACCATTAAGAAAATCATTGGTGGCTTATTAGTGTCAGCACTCTACTAGTGTTTGTGTGTGTAAGCTCAAACACAGAACAATGCTGCTCTTTTTTTGTTTTCCTCCCTCTCCCTTCCTAGTGGCCAGACGACATTTTGCAGGAGCTAAAGGTTAGAGCTTTTCTTGACTTGTCCCTTTGTCCTCGAACTACAGCAGGGGGGAAATTGGTTTGCACCAGTAAATATGCACACATGTCTTTTTTTTTATTATTTCACTTGGTGTTCATATTAATTTTTCTGAAAGTTCAAGTCCCATTTTTGTGTAGCATTCCTGGTTTAGTGAACTTGTCTCAACAGAGTTGTGAATTCGAGTAAACAGACGAGATATGTTTGCTGAACAAGCGTACTAATTAACTCTTTGAGGTTAAAAAGAACATTTTCAGGCCTGAAAAGAAATCATGCCATAGAGATGTACCGATCAGAGTTTTGTGACTGAATTCTAGCCTCCCAATGTCAATTTTATATTATTCCAGTGTCCCACCATTTATGTTGCAGATTATATTCTTTCAAAATAAAGTCAGAGGGATTTTGAGTTAATATTTTAAATTCGCTAGCATCTTTCATTTGCAATTAGTATGGAAAACAGCAGTTTCTTACCTTAATTCTGAGATTTTAAAAACTCAATATTCCAAATTTCAATATCAAATGTTTAACACTTGAAAGGATAAAACAAAGCATCTTTTACCTACTTTGTTCAGCCTCTGTATTGATAAAAGCTTTCATCTATCACCTAAAAGAACCATTAGCATATTGTGAAAAAATACTGTCCTTTTTTTTTTTACAGACAGGAATAAAACTGACACATTTAAAAGTTTTTGACTTGTAAATGTGTAGCAGTTTTGTAACTGTGGAGGAAAAGTCTTCCTAAAACTCTGCCTGCAACTTTTGAAAGCATTTGCTGGAAACACTTTTGTGTGACCAGTGAAATGTTCTGTGGCAGCAGTCAAGTCTAATCTGAAGCAAAACCAGCATAAAAAAACAAGCCAGTGCAAAGCAAAATAAGATGCCAGGCTACAGGGAAAAAAGCAGAACAGCAGAGTTAATCTCCTAAAACCTTAAACAGAAACATAAAAAACAGGCGTCCGTGTTATAGTTCACTAGAAAATTTATGGAGACACTATTCAACGATGGGTCGTTTTTTGACAAATCTTTAGAAAATGATATCAAAATTTTCAAAGAAATTAGCCCTCTGTGCTATGATCTAATTAAAATAAACAAACATTGGCAGCAAATGATGATGAAGTTGTTGGTTTTTATAAAAAGAATCTTATGAAACACAGTGATCTTTTTACACTGTGTAAGAAGATCTGTGAGGTGAACACAGTATACAAGTAAGGCTGGTGTGTGTTGACTGGAAATAGTCAAGATATGGCTTCCGGGATGCATCCGTTCACCTGCGTTGGTTCAGATGCGATGAATAAGTAAACTACACTGGGAATGTGAGAAACAAGGCTGGCAAGGATTTACATGAATCTTTTCACCAAACACAGAACAGAATGTTGATAGATGTTTACAAACTATTCAGATATTACTGTTGTTAAAAAAAAACAGCCATTTTTAGTCTGAAATTATGCTTCTGCAGAAAAGGATGGATTTCACTGCAGATGAGAACCAGACAAAAGATGGTGTTTTTAAATACCATACATCACACTAAATCATGCATTTAAACATAATAATGTATATGAAACTAAATAATTCAGTGCCCTAGTGAATCCAGTACAATATCAATCCAGAGTGACCGTGATGATCAAATAATGATATGAATATGGCAACACGAAGCTGGAATCTGAAAATAGAAAAAAAAAAATTTCAGTTTATTTAATAGCCCCCAAAAAGGCAGTAAAGTTCAGCAAATTATTCAGATTTATTAAAAATATCTGTCAATCTGTGATTCCATCTAAATGTCTATATATGAGTAGTACCTTTTTATTTAATTGTTGCTTTTTTCTGTTTGTATTTGTGTTAATTTTATATATTATCATGAACCAGTTTGCTTCTGAGAAAATTAAAAAAAACAAAACAATTTCTGTGGAATAAAACAGAATCCGATGCATTTAGGAAAAGGTCCAAAAGAGAAAAACATTAATTAGCCTCTAAGCATCCCAGTTGCAAGCATCAGAAACCTGCAGTGCAGGAATGAGCTGCAGTTTGATGCACTTCTAAATACAGCATACAGCATTTTTATAATACATAGATAGCAACATGGGGTGCACTCACTTCTGTGAGACGCTGTACATCAGCTTTTCACATTTTCACCATGCAGAGATATGGAGAGAATGCAACCATCACAAATGCTGAGGGAGAGATTTGGTCGAAGCAATTATAATCCCACCTAGGCATGTCTGCTTGCTTAGCACTCAAGTCTATTTGCCTAAAAGACACACATTCCTGCAATTTAACAGCAATAGAGGGAGTGTAATGAGTTGTTAACTGTTTGCCTCACGTGACTGTGTCGCTGTAAGGTGGAGGGAATTATCAAAGGAATGTGACTTTATTTTACCAGTTTTAAATCCAGTGGCAGGAAAGACGATTAATACGAAGGAAAGTTATTAAGTTTCTCTGAATTATTATGCAAATTTTCCTTTCTTACATGCTGGAATTTGGCTCAAACACTGCAGTATTTAGGCTTTGCTGAAATGCTTTGATAAACACTGGGATGGCTGGTGATCGTAGTGGCATCCAGTAGACAGAGATGCCTTTCATTTGCTTATAAGACTCTTGATTTTCATAGTACAATGAGGATATGCCCCTCGGATTAAACAAAATCCAAGGACAGATGTGAGGGAGCGCATTTGGTTATCGGTGGATGAATATCTGTATCCTCTCTGTTTTCCATCCCTATGCCGAGCCAAACTCCCGGAAAGTGACCGCTGCAGTGCACAGCCACGAAGCGATATTGATCCGCTCATCTAATTCACAGCAGGACGGCACATCAGCGTATTTATTCTAACAGTCCCGGCGTTTTGATCATGTTTTTGAACGTGACATTTTTACCAAGATTAGGCAGCTCTTATGATGGAATTTCATCATCATTCAGGATTTCCAGCTTTCCTTTCAGTCAGCTCATCAGCTCAGGATAAACCCACTTTGGCGGCTACTCGAACGCAGCAGCTTTTAACGTTGGCAATTTCAGATAGGACTGACAAGAGATAGGTTATCTACCGCTACATCCAACGACCCCTTCGGCTTAGTCCTTATCAGCAGATGGAGTTTCTCATTCCCCCCTCCATCAAGGGGAAAGTGGAGGTAAGCCTTAACTGCTAATGTTTGTTTGTTTGTCAGTGAGATTATGCAAATAGAAACAGACATTTCATCAATAAGCGAAGCATAACCAAAGGACTGATCGGATCTTGATGCAGATCTGAGTCCCGCCTCACCTCGATTTGAGATTCTGGGGCTTTGGGTTTGGCAGATGACTGCTCTGTGCGAGTCCTTTGGTGGAGCTGCAGATGTTAAAAGAGCTCATTATACAGAACACACCATCTGCTAATAGGGGATGCAGTTGAGAGCACAGCGGCAAATAAATAGGTGCGCCTTGAGTGGAGATGGTTTGTGTTGACATGAAATGATGCCGACATGTGCCACAGACAAAAATCTTAGCCAAGATCATTTTCTGCAGGTAAACATAAAAGCAACAACCTTAGAAAATCCAGACATCACCCTGGAGTCTCAAATCTAAGATGTTTTTTTTTCTCTTAACTTTTTGTACAATGTCATTCATAAAGTAAAAAATAATTAAATAGCTTCAAATCTGTTTTTTTTTAAAGATTATATTTTCCTTCTACTTAAGTGTGAGTGAAATGAACAGTTGGATATTACCGAAAAAAATATTAGCGATTAAAATACCACTTAGTCACTAGCATAGTCATTTCAACAATTTCTTCATACATGTAATATGAAAACTAAGCAACAGACAAGAAAAATATTATAGGAAAAACCACTGTAGAATGCACAAAATGTCATTCAAGGTAAACTTAAATATAGTATCAAAGATCTTGAAATCTAACCATCAAAATTTTTGGATATACATTACATCATGTGTAACTTTAAGTAATGTATCATCTTATTTTAGTAGGAATAGTCATAACTTATATCTTAGATCATTTCATATATTAAATTTTTCTTCAAGATCTTTAAATTTAATTGTCTTAGGCATTAAAGTCTTGAAAGTGCCGAGGTTTTCATTATTTGGTCGTAAATTTGATTTAGTTTCGTCTTTTGTTCATCTTTAAATAATTTCTTTTTCCTTTGAGTTTTTTTTTTTGAGAAATTAGCTGTCGGCTGACATTTGTTCTGTGGTTGTTTTATTTTAACTGAGGAGCTTTGGTTTGTAAACAAATAAGCTTACTGTAGTAATTACTCATAATTTATTGTGTTTTTAAGTCAACTATTTTAATAGTTGAAACCCTAAATATACTTCAACATGCTTTAATACACAAACTAGAAACCATTCACCACCATCCATAGCACTACCGCTGAGACTAGCTCCCACAATCTTCCTTATTTTTGGCTGTTTGCGGTCACAGCCAATCTGTGCCAAGGAAAACAAATACCACTCCTGGATTGGCTGGTTTGCAAACTCCAGCCAATAGCATATTGCAGCTACCTATCTCACATTTCCAAACTGCCTTTTCTTCCGATTTTTAATTTTGTTTACATATTTTCTATGAAAAGATCTGTCAGTAGTCAGATTTTATGTATGTTCCATAGAAAAATTCCCAAAATAATTAATCCAGAAATACAGAACCGCGAATAAGCGGGTGTCCACTGTAGAGACACTCCAATCAGATGTCAAATTCTGACTTTGAGTCAACATTTTAGATGTCTGTTAGGCAGCAACATTTAAAAGAATGCAAACCCAACAATTGTTTTACTTGATTTGTAATCCTCTATTATATTCCATGCACTTTGTTTTGTTAGATTTTCAATAACAATGAAAGTACTTTTCAGCTGAGACTGTATCGACGGCTGCAGCTCTCTCTCTCTGGATGGGCCCAGTAAATTGCCACCATTAAAACTTAGATGAAGTCGAAATGGAAATGCAGCGAGTGTTGGGTCTCAGAAATGCCTGACTGTCAGAAAGCACTGCAAACAAACTGTTTACATTTTTGAGGCAAATTCTGCATCGTGATACATCACTAATGTTTAATAGATGAAGAGTGCATCGCGCCTCTGGCTTTGCTCATGTTTACCGTGTGTTTTTGAATGTGTACGCACCACTGAGCATCAAAGGTCAGCGAAGGTGATGAATGCTTCTTCTCCCCGTGCGGACGTGCGCGCACACGCGCGCGCGTACGACGTGTCGCGCTCCACATGTCGCCTCAGCCTGCAGCAGACCCGATGATTCAGAGGACACAGACTGCATTGCATTCACAGAGTCTGACCCTTTACTACAGCAGCTGTTACTGTAATTCTGCATCTGTGCGCTTATTTATGTTGCTGCGTTCTAACACCACTAAACGCAGCTCAATATGTATATTTGTTGCGTTCTTGTCACTGTTAGTATCCCCTCTTAGAGAAGGATATGTGCATCTTCCTGTGTTTTGCATGGCAGTGTGTGGCTGTGTGTATTTAGCTCCTGCTGGCTCACCCCAGGCACTCTGTGCTCTTGCCAGTGCCCTGCTTTGACTCCCAGAGGCCTCAGAGCTGTTTTGCTTGGCTATGCTGACAAATTGATGCTGCCGGACTGGCTAACTGCTCCTTCTGTGGCTGTGGCTGCCGCTGCTGCAGCGTACTGTGAATACCAAGCGACGGCAACGGGCGCTTCCCCCTCTGCCTCTTTGTTTCCACACGCGCAAACAAACAAATACGAGATCAGGGAGCACACCCGTCTTTTAGCTGGGCTTCGCTTGAGGAAAAACCACCAAATCCAGCCTGAAATCTGGATCAAAAACCCTAATCCTCAGCTCTGGGGGATCTGATCTGAGTCATTGTGGGTATGGCTATCAGCCATTGCTTCCTTCCATACTTCCCATTGCCAGTTCTCCTCCTTTCCTCTTGTTTCTCTTCGGCTTACGGTCTCTCAAATTTTGGGCAGCTCTGAAAAGGGAGGACGGTAGGTTTTACCAGCAACACTGCAGTCTGTGCATCTGCTATGTCAAAACGATTAGCACAACAGGAGGTGTCTTTACTCTGGTGAAAAACACATATGGCTTCCATATGTGCAACTGAGCATCAGCTTGATCTACATATATGTATAGAAAGGGTTGTACTTGGTAACATGATCAATAAGTCTTTCAACTGCAAAGACAGTACAAACAGCGAGTGTAAAACAAAAGTGAAACAAGTTTGTGTGTCTAAGACTCATGAGCATAAGCATATCATCCGGACTGGTGTTATACATACAGTGACATTAGGTGGCAGAATTTTTAAAAGTTTATCTTTATTGATTCTAAGTTTGTCATAATTCCAAAGCAATGTGGAAAAGAAAGCTTCTTGGAGTTAATGATTGTAGACCATGACATTTCCTT
This sequence comes from Poeciliopsis retropinna, assembly GCA_010277075.1. Taxonomy (NCBI): domain Eukaryota; kingdom Metazoa; phylum Chordata; class Actinopteri; order Cyprinodontiformes; family Poeciliidae; genus Poeciliopsis; species Poeciliopsis retropinna. The sequence continues at coordinate 6,267,046 of VMRM01000013.1, forward strand.
TATCGTGTTTTCAAACTTGCAAAGCATATCACATTTGTATTTTTCAAAGTATTGCAATTTGATAGTTTGAAATATGGTATGTTTACTGCAAGAAAAAAGACCTCATTTTTGAGTTTTGACTCCTGAGTGGTTTTCTAACTCTTCACTGAAAACATTTGCTGAGCTTAATGGACTTCTACTGGCTTAATACCCACATCTAATGTACATTTTAGTGACCAAGATGCTAATGCTAAAGTTATTGGATACATTTTGAAAATGAAGGTGAGGAGAGAGGACCATGTGTCCTAATTGCAGTTTATATCACAGTATTTATTAATATTATTGAGAATGAATGCTTTCTTCTCATCCTGCAGCCCAAATACTCCTTTTTGCATCACTTTGAATTGTGTTTGTATTTGGATAAGACAGAGAAAATAAATGTGAGTTGGTGACATTGTGACATTTTCCATGGATGTTTGCTACGCAGATTGTTGCTCATGAGAAAAAGCAGACACAGTAATTGGGGTAACCTTGAGTTTCAGCAAAGAAGTATTTTCCATCTTTTATATTTCCAGAAGAAGTGTGAGTAGCTGGACAATTCAAATTACTGTTTGGCATAGAGTACTTTTCAGATCGGATAATCTTTCGTGCTTCCTCAAAAAAGGTTTTATGACGACTGCTGTTTATTAAGGCTATTTAGCTGTAATTGCTTACTTCCTCTTATTTAAACAAGCTCCACCACCATTCTTTTCTTAGCATTGGTGAAATTTTAAAATAATCTTAGACTAATATGACTAATATGTGTACATTTAGGCTCAGCTGGTAGACATTTGGGTTGGCGGTTCTATCCTCAGTAGTAGGCTTGTACAGCAACCTTCTGTCCGACTGCCCCAGACCAGCTGGGGCTACAATGTAGCTCACTACATTGTAATACTCTGGAAATATTAGACATGCAGTAATCTTGTTGAAGTGTGTGAATGTATGTGAATGGGTGAATGCAGTACAAATTGCTTTGGAGTCCTCAGACTTGGTAAATAGCAAGCAATATATCTTTTTAATAGCACAACGTCACCAACCTCTGGTTCCCACCCTCACACAAACACTCAAGCTTGCAGTTTCAATCCCAGTGTCACAAACTCACAGAGGACTCTCTGTGTGGCACAGTTTTTGTACAAACTGGAGCAAAACGGCTCCTGCCCAGTCTTAGTTTGACACATGGCGGACGACTTTAGCTTCCGATTTACTCAGCTGTAGCAATAATCAGCTAGTCTCCGCCACTCGCCAAGGTTAACTACATAATTGTTGCACTCATCTGGATGAATCACTTTTCAATCCGGCACAGCAGCGTGATCCTACTGTTGAAGATGAGCTGCTTAGGTTGAAAAGCACACGAGACTACAAGGCCGAGGCTGCAGACTCATAACCCTTTCTGTAGAGAGGAGAAGATAGTACTGGTTTGCTGGGCTTATCTCTATTAAAAGGTCATGGATTAGTAATCCCTGGGCCTTGTAGCCATCACCCGGTCTTATGGATCCACGCTGTGCGGAGTCAACAAACCAGTATGGGGAGTTTAAAGTGCTGTATATTGTGGTAGGAAAATCTGATTGCTGGTGTTTGGCCCATAATGAATCTTGCTGGGTTTTTTTTCTTTTTTTCTCAGGACTAAGGAGTCACTGTTTCTGTAAAGAGCAGAGAGAAACAGACAGAGAGCAAACCAATAAAATGTTGGTGAAAATGTTGGGACGTTTGGGGTCTCATGACATGCCTGACTCATAAAGAGTTTTAGTGCAAGTGGACATGAATGACATAAATTTCCCCTGGCTATATACAGCTTAAGGAAAAGCTGAAAAAAGCCAGGAAAATGTTAAATTGACTGTGTCTTAATGTACTCGTCCATGAAACTGGGAGACTTTGAGGAAACTTTTCCTCCTTAACCAAGAACATTGGATGTCAGACCAGTTTGCTTTTTATTTTTAAGATGTCATAAAGCAAATTTGAGGAAAATCTTACCAAAGCAAGAGCATGGAGTAACTGAGAGTAGATTTGTTGATGACTTGACCTTACTCCAGAATTTTGAAAACTTATAGAAAGTAGTTACATTTATGCATTTTTTATTTTTTTTCTTGAAGTCATTCTGCAACTGTTGCATTCTTCTTATTATTATTATTTTCAAAATAAAGCTTTTAACTTATGAGTGAATAGAGCTCTCACGTTCTGATGTAATTTCAGGCACTAATTACTTCAAATATCTCTTTAAGAAGAAATACAACTTTTTTTATTCTTTCTGTATAATTGAAAATTAAACTGCTATAACTCTAGGATGTTCATGTTGATATAAAATAATGATTTCTGTGGCCAAAGTTAGTGAGCTGTTTCTGAATTCCTAAAAATGCATTAAAATATTTATCAGATGTTCTCCAGCTTATGATACTGTCGTACTTGATGTAAAAACAAGAATCAAATAAGGCGTAACTGCAGCACTTCTCCTTTTCTCTCTTCTATTTTGTTGTAGCACTTTCCCATACCACAACATACTAAATATAAAGTATAAAACAGAGGTGCAATACCTTAACCTTCCTGAAATCTGCTTGAGTGTTGCTATCTGTCATAATCTCTGTCAGACAGCAGAAAGTACAGATTCCTTATTGGACGTTTTCAACACCCCAACCAGAGCTGCAGGATACTTGGAAATATTAGATAATCTTGTTGAATGTTGTGATAACAATACTGCTATATTGAATAAATACATATGGAAATCAACAAGTCTGTTTAGGACTCATAGCAAACACAGACTCCAGGAAGTGAGTAATTGATAAATACAGAAAATAAGGTACAGTTTCTACATAATTTTCAGCAAAAATCATGGCTACATCTGCTGTAGACTGAAAAAAAAAAAGCCTTTACTAGAACATATTAATTGCTCTCCTTAAGCAGCTTTTACTTCATTAAACAACAAACTTCACAAAATTTAATACTGGCATAAAAAGCCTTAATGCATGATGTTTGATATTGTCATAGCTGTAAATGTGCTATTGCTAATTGTGCTGCCCTAACAATGACAGATGTTACTTATTGCTAGGTTTGAGACTCCTTTATTGGGGATGAACTTCCACACCAAAGAGTGTTTTTTTTTTATGAAAGTTGGTGATATTATGCATTCATTGGTTGCAGAAAAAGCCATCTGAGTGGTCAAATGTCATAAATGACCAAGCAAATGTTTTGAGGATTTCTAATTAGTAAAACTATTTGAAATTAAAATACTATTTGCAATTAATTCTGCTGTGATTCTTAAAAGTTTCAGCTATTTTGTTATGACGACATTGTAATGAATTATGGGACACCGTCTGCCAGTATTGCAAGTGACAATTACCCAAAGCCTTTTTTAGTACAGCTGAGAGTAGACTGTCACCTTAGTGTGTCTGGAAACTTACAGCCACTGACTGATCATAAAAGAAAACTAAACCCTAAAAGCCTCTAGCTTGGCCACAAAAGACAAGGCATAATAAATTCCTGCTGTTGTCAATGGAAAATGTTTCTTAAAGACTTTACAAAAAGCAGTTTACTTTTGTTTCCAGTCAATCTGGAGATAAACTAGCACTCTTGGCTTAGAAAAACCTAAATAGAAATAATTTCTCTTGTAGTTACAGGACAAATATGCTCAAACAGGTGAGAGTACTGTCAACTTTTACAACGGGTTAAAATATTATCTCAAACCCACATGTTGATGTGAACAAATAGAAATTCATGTGCTTTTGCTCATTTTTTCACACCTGCCAAAGCTGAAGTGTCGAAAGGATTTATTTCTACAGAGACCTGCTACAAATTTGAAAGTTTCAATTATGTATTTACCTGTGGTGGATTCAGAAGTCGCTTGAGAAACTATTGAACATCATTATTACGATAACGCCTTGAGCTCAACTGACAAGTATGGGGAAAGAAAAGCGAACAGAGGCAGCGACAGACCAAAGAAGGCAAGTGACAAACATGCTGAAATAAAGAAAAGTTTTTCTTTTTTTTTTTTTTTTTTCAGAATAACGCTACGTGGGAGGAGATTTGGAGTGACCTAATTAAAATGTTGGAATCCTGAGAGAAATAAATTAAGAAAATGTCAGTTAGGCTGAGCCGGAGGAGGGAGATTAAGAGGCGCAAGCTCGTATACTGTCTGATTTTTTTTTTTTCCTCTTTTTCCCCTTTATCAGTAAAGCATGGGAACATTGCTCTAAAACGACGACATATCGAGTTGCTGTTTTTTTTTTTTTTTTTGTTAACCAGTTCAGTACTTTAAGAGGGGTTTGTAATGACTTGTGAAAACAGAAGAACCACAACTTCTGGAAGGGAAGAAAATTCAACAGATGCTCACATTTACTGTTAATCTTTAGATTCTTTAGCCATTCTTTCATTTGTTTATACCACCAGCTTTAGGAAGTTTCATAAGATCACTAATGTTTTTTGTGAAGGGAGACGTCACACCGTGTGAGTGAGACTGAGAGAGAGAGAAAGCATGTATAACACAGCTTTGTAGCTAAACAGTACTTCACCGGTCCTTCAAAACAAGCCAACTAATTAGAGGTGAAGTTTAATCTGAGAACTGAAACATCTCACCTGTCACGTCTCACCGAGGCCTTCCGTTTTTTTCTAATAAAGAAGGGAAACCTAGGAAAATAAATTGAGATTTTTCAAATCAACAATCAGTATTTCCTCCTGCTCTGAATTTGTGATTTTGTGACTTGTAGTTGTTTCTCTCTGCTATGATCACTGTGTTTGCTACAGTGTTATAAACCACAAATAAAGCAAAACATTATGACGTTTCACAGGAGCTCGGCTCGGTGGGTCTTGTGGATTGTAAGAGGTCTGTGCGAAAACGGACATCGGAAAACCATGTGACCGAATGTCAACTGTTCAGCTTCTTTCCGACCATACTGGACCCTTAAGTGTCCGTTGCTTTTAGAAGTAATAGACCCTTACTTTAGCCGGAGGGGCTAGCTCTGTTTATGAAAATCCTGCCAATGTTGCCAAATCCAGATGATCACCATTCAGGGCTAGTCAAGCAAACAGTTTGTTGAGGCCAGTGTCCTATTTCATCTGTGTTTTTTTTAGCTGAAAGTGAAAATCTTAATTGTCTCAAACAGCTGATATGGTTTGAGGATGATGATATTTTTGAAAACGGAAACCTAAAATAACATCACAAAGACAAAGTGAATGAGGAAGCAGCAGGACTCCAGCAGGAAAGCCGGACTGTGGAAAAGTCAGCATCTTTGCTTAACCCTAGTTCCTTTTAAGCTCTGTGTTCTGTGAGCCTTGTGAAGCTTTCAACCCAACTCAATGCCCTCAGCCTTTCCAAATACATTCTCCCCTGTGGGGAAGCTCCACATGGGGCCAACATTTTTCTGCAGTGCTGGACAGGATGGGGCCATACGGCCGCTGTCAGTCTACACGGAGTGTGTATTAAAGCAGGAGACAGCAACGATAATATCTGTTGTTGCAACGAAAGGGGGGGAGGGTGTGCCATGAACAATGAAGGGCAGCTGTAGGAGGATGAAGGGAGGAGGAGGAAGAATGGACAGCTGGCATGTTGAAGTGAGTAAAGGATGCATAAGTGACATGTTGACAAGATGCAAAATGAGTCCATAAATGTTTAACGACAGTTACTTCCAATAAGTCATATGTTACTGTATTCCTATCGACATTTATTTGGGAACAGCACCATGCATTAATTTGTTGACTTAATAAAAAAAATAGAAGTTCATTCCTGGTGCAGTTTTTCTAAAACTTCACCGGCCTCACTGTCTTGCACATCAACTGCAACATCTGCAGCATCTTCAGCGTAATGTGGTGTTACATTAATGTTCCTCCTCACCCTGCTGTGCGTGCCGCACTCGCTTTGCTTTCAGCTGCAATCAATTCTGAAAGTTGCACTCAATCAAAGTTTCCACAGTGACAAACTTCTGAACTGAAATGAAGGTTTTATCTAATTTATTTGCCCTCAATCGCTTCCAAATGAAAAGTAGTTACAGTTCCGAGTCTGAATTACCCCCCCTCCAGCGTTTCCATGTCACACTCCAGCACTCTGACTTACTCCGTGAAATGCAAGCATGTATTTGATCAGCATGTGAGTATTTCAGGGCTGTGCTCCAAAATACAAACAGAGGGTTATTTGTTTGTTTATTTATTTATTTATGTTCAGCTACTCCTAAAAGGTCAAGCTCGCTGAGAGAGGCTTTACATATTTTTTCTTCAGGGCTTATCCAGACATTCAGTGTATTTGGGACTGCCATGTTTGGTGCTTCTCCAGCCTCGTGCTGCAGCAGGTCTGGGCTGGTGGTTGGTTGTTAACGCTACAACAGCTGTGGGGCCACACTCCACTTCAACTGTCACAAGTGTGATAAAGGGTCAATTTCAGCAATATGTGTTTCTGAAAGACAACCAAAGACTCACCAGGCAAGCGAAGAGAGGGCTGCATGGACTTCTGGATGGATGCCTGTATTAGCAAAGACATAGGCCAGTGTCCAGGGTATTGCAAGGTTTTATAAATATTAAACCTTCTTAACCTACCTACAATTTGCAGTTCATCGTCTTTCATGCATTTTTAATATTTAAATATTTGTTATATTATTTTGAAAAATGTTCCTGTTATTAACACCAAGGTCTACAAAGCTCTAAAAAAGTTCCAAAACTGCTATAATTGCTATTCCTCTGATTTTAAGTCCTGTTCACAACACTGAACAAGTTGGAGCTTTGATAATTAGTTTTAAATGACATTATCTGTTCATCACTCAAAAATGAAAAAGATCAAGTAGTTGGAAAAGCCATGAAGTTTGGTAAACCAAGAAAAGAGAGGTCATTTTTTTGAATATATGAGTAGAAATCAATGTAGTAGTCCTATTTATTATTCTGAAATGTTTATCATTTATTTACTCTGTTTTGACTTGTCCATACTTACATAGACGTGGAAATTGATAAAACTTGTAATTCCGTATTTCTCCAGACTACCTGTGAATTTAAATAAATAAGTGACTGCTCCTTTAAAACAACAGACAGCAAGTTACAAGGAGACATTTCTGTTACGCAGCTGTCTGCAGGCTCTACCTGAGCAAATACTAATTAGTGGTAACTAATGAACCTGCTAATAAGAGCTTGTTATAATTGTGTTACTCTGTGAAAAGAGCCATTGCACACAGGCTTAATATTCTGTGCAACATGAAAACTACTGCAAAATTCGGTAGGTGTGCATTGTACGGTTTTGCCCAAATTTATCTCTGAGCTGAAAAAATAATGTCATAAACACTGAATTATGACTGCAATTATCGATGTGTTGTTTTTGCATCCTTTGGAATAAAACTTTGAAATAAATTCAATTTCATATCATGATGTTCTTAAGATTTAAATTTCTTTTAATTGGAAGTCAGAGAAAGTGCTGGAATGACTTCAGTCTTTTTTTTTTTTTTAGCTATTTATTACTTGGGGTATTGAAATTCTGCCTGACCCCCACCTGTTGCTGCATGCTACTGGTTAGCTGAGCATTAAACTGCTCTAATGCCTTTCCCTGACTGACTCGACTGAAATATTTCAGGTTGAATGCTGTTTTTGTGTTACAACTGTAGTATTGTATTATTGCTAATCAAGGTTGTCAAACAGGGAGAATCTTACACCAGCCTTTGATGCAACAAGCTGGAAAATATCTTGGTTTTCATTGCTTTATATTCGGGAGAGAGTGACCAACAACTTTCTGAAAGGATTCACACTCGATCTGTAAAGAACAGAGACGCAGTGATTTCATGTAAAAACTATTTTATTCCAACCTTATGGGCCACGGTGTACTTCACAGTGTTCATGCCAACTGTTAAAGGGAAAGTATAACACCTCTTATTACCAAATTAACATAGTAAACTAAGACTTCCATACTTTGAGAACTATCTTTTTGAAAGTAGCTGATTAAATTGTAACCTTTATTAGATTTAAAAGAAAAACCACAGATGAGACATCGCAGTGAGGAGCCAAGATTTATGACTTTCAGTTGCCTGGTTAATTTTGCAATCTCCTGATGCCCAGCTGGATATTTTCCCAGTTTTAGTCACAGCACCTTCATATTATTATCAGCAAAGCTTAATATTATCTCATTATAATATTCTGTTGAGTTGTACAGTTATCAATTCTTTATTCTGCACTTCTTTGCACTCTTGCATTCTAATTTACCACTACACACATGCTTTGTTTGCCATATATCTATGTCTCATTTGTCTGCTTTTTTTTTTCTCCAGTTCCCTGCTACTTTTTGTTAGCTTCTGCTTAATTTCACACAGTAGCCTTGTCGCCTGAGCAATGCTCCCACTCACAGTGTGTATATGTCTGTCTGTGTGTTTCCTTTTTCCCAGTGACATTTCTGTGCCAGGTGTGACAAATGGCAGGCAGAGAGGAAACATTTATTCCCTGTGGTGAGCTTAATTAGCCTATCAGCTAAGCCCTGGCACCAGCTTGTTTCGAAAGCCACACATGCACACACACTTTATATATATATATAAAAAGTAAAGTTAGAATCCAATAACAAATTCAACATCTACTGTAGCCATTCACACACACACACTGTGAACAGATAATGTCGGCGCATGAAGCACCACAGATAATTGGATGGCACAATTAAGTGATGTCTAAATCGCTGCTCAAATCCTTTTTTTTTTTTCTGGCTTTACATCCAGAAGGACTCAGTTGTATCCAACCTCTTTTTTTTTTTTTTTTTTTTTGCTATTAAAAGGTTAAATCATTTACAAATTACAGCTCTCTGGCAGCAATTAGCATATGTTGGGGCTTGGGGTGTAGAGGGCACACCAGGCCAGCGGGCGAGCCGGTGAAGAAGAAGCGTCGGTATCTGCTATCAGAACGACTGCCTCACACAGATCCATCTGTAGAAATCGCAGCGTGCGTGTGTATAAACATCTGTCCCGCTCCTTGTGCCGATGCCACGCCACGCTGCACATCTGTAGCCGCGGAGCGGAGGTGGGGGGTTGATGAAGGCCTCCTGGTGACCAGTAACCCTGCAGCCAAGCGAGATGGCTGCAGCACACTGCTTGCTAATTGCGCGCTCACACACCGAGGCAATCAAACGCAAACACACAAGCTCATAAAAGTGCTTTCATCTGAATTAGTGGTGTCTGAGGGCCTGTCTTTGTCTCTTCTTCCCTCAGTCTGTGGACAAATTAGGGACATTGTTGTCTGCAGGACAAGACTCCCAGACTACCTTCCTCTTTTTTTTCCCTCTGTCACGCTGAGCAGAGGCTTTGGCATGTCCTGCTAAACTCCTGCTGTGAGGGAGGAAATGAGAGCCAAAATTGCTGCTGATGTGTCTTCCTGCAAAGCACCGGGTTTCCAGACTTTGATGCCATGCAGGTGGCGGTGGAGGCGATATTAAGGTGCCCTTTAATGGTAGAGAAGAGAGGAGGAGGAAGTTTGTAATTTGACCAGATTGTGTCGCGACTTGTTTTGGGTGTGGCCTGGTCAGGGAGCCCTGCTGGCAACAAATGGCTTTTGATGTCAGGTTTAAAAGGTTCATGGGGGGAGAGTTTTGGTGGAAACCCCATGCCGCTCAGAGGTGGGACTAACAATGGGAAAAGAGAGCGCGATGAGAAATCAAGCATGTTGGGGGTTGTTTTCTGCTGCAACAGAGAATAACTGGATGTTTTCTTTTATAAGTGATATTGTCAAAATCTCAAGAGAAGACGTCACTGTCTGATTTCTAAAGTATACAGGGAAGTGTACTCACAGTATTTACTGTGGTAGAGCAGCTAATCAGTTTCATTTTCAATGTTTGTTCCAGTCAATTGCAAAAATGTTTCATATTTTTGATTTATTCTGTTTTGCAGGTATGCTCTTATTTTGTAATTTCCAGACTGATGCAATATGATTTGATTTAGAAGACAAAGAGATGAATCAAACAAGCCATGTGCAACATTTGGTACTAGATAGTATTTGCAGGAGTCAGCAACACATTTTTCATTAAGGGAATTAAGTAATTTTTGCTCACATTTAAATGCATGTATGAGATCTTTCAAGATCAATGCTAAAATGTGAACAAATTTATTTGGAGAAAATGACTTGCTTTTACTTTTTATTGGTTTTCTCTATTCATTTTTTTGTTTTCATTTTATTTGAACAATTTTTTATTTGTTTTTAGAGATGATTGAGGTACTGCGTTGATGATTTTATATAATTATTATATGTATAAAAAAATCCATCCATCCATTTTCTGTCACCCTTGTCCCTAAGGGGGTCGGGAGTTGGTGGTGCAGATCTCCAGCTACGTTCCGGGCGAGAGGCGGGGTCACCCTGGACAGGTTGCCAGTCTGTTGCAGGGCAACACAGAAACAAACAGAACAAGCAACCATGCACACACACTCACACCTAGGGAGAATTTGGAAAGACCAATTAACCTGACAGTCATGTTTTTGGACTGTGGGAGGAAGCTGGAGAACCGGTAGAGAACCCACACATGCACAGGGAGAACATGCAAACTCCGTGCAGAAAAACCCCGGGCCGGGAATCGAACCCAGAACCTTCTTGCTGCAAGGCAACAGTGCTACCAACTGCACCACTGTGCAGCCCATATATAATTTAGGGGGGGGGAATCATTTTCAATATTTAGGAGAAAATTTGAAAGCGTCCTGATCTGGGTAATTTTCAAATTCAAGACATACAATGACTTAAAATATTAATGTTAGCAAAATTAAAATAGACATTAAGGTTCCATTTTACTCAGAAGTTGCACATCAGAGCTTAACTCAGCCTAGCCATTTGAAAACCATTTTACAAGCTTATAAGCTTATTTATGAAGCGCTTTTCGCAGACATAAAATCACAAAGCGCTATACAATAGAAACCAACCTTAAAACTATACAAAGCATAAACCAAACATAAGAAACACAGTAGAATCAACATCACACCACAAGCAATTTACATCATACCACTCCCTTATAAGTCCTTCTAATGAGATTATCTTAGTTTAATTTAAAAAATCTTTTCCAATGGTTCATGCACCAACACATTGTTAGCACTATCAGATCAAGCTTCCACCTTCCCAGTGTGGAAAATGTCTTCTCAGCATACTGTACATGATGACTCATTCCCTTAAGTCATGCTGCAATTTAAGGATGAGGTTAAAAGAAGACAGTGATTGTCTGCTGAAATTCTCTGCATGAACCAAACAAAACTGCTTACTTTTGCAAACTGGAAACAATTTTATTTTTTTCTGAACATCTGTGGGGTTGACTTGTTGTTGTTGCAAGCAGGCTTTAAGTGGCCACTTACAGAACTGCAGGCTTAAGCATTAATCTGGTTCCTTCTTCTTCAGCCAACTTTTTTTCGTTTATTGCCCCAGCCCTCTTCTTGTCATGCAATCTTGTGAACCACTGAACCACAAGTTGCCTGATTTATAGAAGGACAAATAGTCTTTTCGATATCTCTTTAGATTTCACTGAAGGCTTTTTTTTTTTTTCTTACATTTTAAGAAGCTAAGGCTTGAAATCTACCCTCTTGCTTGGAAATAACTTATCCTGGAAATTCTTATGATGTGACTGTCAAACGTAAAAATCTGATCAACCATCTGTGCTCTTGCTATTGCCGTTTCCTTCACGTCTCCCCTTCACTTCCTCTCCTTCTCACTACTTTCACTTTGATTTTTATCTCCCTATCCCACAAGGAGAAAACTGAAACTTTAGCGACTTTTAATACTCACAAACTACACCTTTCAAAACCCGTAGGTTGCTCTTTGAATGTAATTTTTCATTTCGCATTGACTGTTCAGCTGCACTGCACTCACAGCTGTTTGGACCCAACACATTAGCTCTCTGTGTTTGTTTTGGAAAATGCAAATTTGACCACATGATGTGACTTCCAAATGGATTGATTATAATCATTTGAAGAATTTTATTCAAGAAGCATGTTTAACTCTTCAGCAAACGGTGCATTAAGAACATTTATATGCAACAGATGTCTGAAAGCAGCGTTTATGAGTTTCTCTGCTTCCGTAAACAGGTTTTTCACCCTCAAGTCTTTCAGCAGAAACAACATCTAACCGACAGCATCCACCACGGTTTCTTCCTGCTAAAGAAGAAGTCATTATTTGATTCTCTCCTTAAAGTACTCGCTCAGAAAAAAAAACAGGAAACCTTAATAAAAAGGGTGCTGATATTAGCAATGCAGTAAGTGTGTGGTATTTTATAAATAACCTGCAATGCCAGGCCAGAATAAACTGGACTTAAGACGCAAAAAAATAAGTCATAGTTTGCCTGATCTTGTCTAGCCTCATTAACCTGATGACATAATCCACAATGTATTAAATTCTCAGCAGGTCTCAAGGAAAACTCTTGCTGGTTAAGACCTTAGGTCATTTCTGTCATATTTTAAGTTAAAAATGTTTCTTTGGACACTACTAAATACATAGTTGGAATATAACAGATTTGAACTAGTTGTTGTCCAGTATTTCACCTTCTAAATCGATGCCACATTACTTGTTGGCGGGTTTTAAATAAAAGGCTTGAGGAAACAGACTGTGATTCTCCTAGAAACAAGAAGGTGTACATGCCAGGATAAACAATGAAGCATTGTGCAATCTTTGTGCATTTTGAAAAAATTAAAAAAGAATTGGGCATCAGGGAATTGTTTTCTAGTCTTCCTTATCATTCAGAATTACCAACCACGTGCCTTGGGTTTTGTCCTGCAGGCAGAACGTTTGACGGCACAGTGGAAGTGAAACCAAATTGCCTCACCATGTGGTATATTTGCAAATTATTTGCATGCTGTTCCTAAATATGGTGACTGCTTTTTATTTTTTAAGCATGCAAAACACAAATCGAACTGGGATCAAATGCAGTTTGCCTCTCAGACAGAAACAGACAAACATGACTCTCCGTTCCGCTTTGTGTACGTATCTTGCTGTGTCACTGCTTTGTACTCAGCAGACCGCATACCGTACTTCTACATGTCTTTCCCGTCACACCACCGAGGAAGAGAGGGGATACCCCGTCGCCAAACCCCGCGCTCTCTATTCCTTAAGTTCTTCTTTTCTACTTTTAATCTCTCTCATGCCAAACCCTTTGTCCATCTCAGTTTTTCCTGCCCCTAATCTATTTTTGGGCCTACGTAACACAACACACATACACGGCCCTCTTTGCACCCTTATGGGACCTCACTGCGCTGACAGACCACGCATCCCCGATGCATAGAAGGGACCCTGTGTTGCTGCGCCATTGAGCGGGGCCTCATGATGTCACAGGGAAATTGCCGTCATCCCTCACTCGCACGCTGACTGCACAGAGACGCGGCCCCTCCCCCTCCGCTCCCTTTTCTTCCCATCGCCGTGGTGAATGGAATTGCATGGCTGTGCAGTTCAATCACTGTCAAGTGCAAAGAAAAGGGGTCTCTTGTGCAAAATTTCATGATTCACAATTGATTAAATAGGGGTGTCATTTCATGGCTGAACAGGGAGGTGCGCGACAGGAGGAAGAGGAGGGGTAAGAAACTTTTCTTCATGCCCTTGTGAGATATGGCTCAGAAATCGCCTGATGGGCTTTATTCAAAGTCGGGAGATGTAAGTTTCTGGGGTTTATTCAAAGAGAGGAAATATTAGGACTCTATAGGAGAGAAAAGAGCGTGAAGAGGCCCAGTAGGAGAATTGCCAATATCTTAACAAGGCCTGTTAAATGGCTTTCAGTGGCTGAAGATATATAGGTGTATACAGTGTTTGCAAGCTGAGTGATTTAGATTCCTGTTGTCATCTGGAAACTTTCTGGATTCACCTCATGAGGAGGCGGTTGAGGATAAAGGACAAGTTATTTCAACATCAACCTGAAGGCATGAGGGGCAAATTTAGACCCCACTGTCACACAAAACAATTAAAGTGTAAGGAGTTATTGAGCTCATAAAACTTTTTTCAGCATAATTTTACAGACATTAGTCAGAGTTTAAATCTAAAATGGAGTTTAAAGTCAAATTTGACATAATATCCCCCCCTTAAAGCTACTGGTGTTTCAGTTTTGGCATAATGTGATGATCGTGATTCATACAATATTGAATTTCTCTTTGTGATCACAGCAAAAATAAACACTTAACATTTCTCCTAAGTTACTTTTGACAACAGTGTTATGCATAAGCTGAACCATACAGGATCTCATCAAGACTACCGTTTTGATTCATTTTTATGCAGCATTTCAGAAAATAAGTCATAAGCCAAGGACTTCTCTTGTTATCACAGTTGTCCTTGTACTAATAATCAAATGTTGAATTCTGTCGGACATTGACATTATTCATCATGGGATTAATTGTGGGAGAACACCCCGTTGAACAGTGTCAAGTATTGATTCAGTGCTTTGTAATGATGGCGGTTCAGACTCTTGTTAGCAAACAGTGACTGGGATCAGCAATGTAAAGCTCCCCGTATTTGTGAAACAGCTGTCTGGTGGTTCACAGACAGTTTAGTTCAATTTCCTCTGTTGTAAACAAGTTAATAAAAGCCTGTGCCTTTCTGTCAGTCTTGTTTTCCTGTTTTCTGTCACCCAGTTAATATCACAAGCAAGTGCTGGCCATGCAGTTTTGTGTTAAAATACACTGACTGAACTTTGGGATGAGTATTCGCTCTGCACTCTGGTTTGCCGATCTCAGCACAGCAGGTGAAGAAGTGGGCATCCTCAACCTCACTGATATGTTTTATCCAGCTGTTGAGATCCATGTTGATTTGAGTTCTCCAAACAATCAGCAAGCTGTCAGTTTCACTGGCAAACGCGTGAGAAACGCTGAGTGTAGGGCGAAATAAATTTCTGCTCTGAATAGTTTTCTCACAGTATGAGAACACCCAAATACCTTGTCCAGAACTAGAACACATAGAGTGATTGCTGCCTGCACACACACAAAAAGGAAAGAAGAATCAATGGGAGAAAGACCTGATGTACGGTGGAGCCCAGCCTGTTTATGGATCATTATTTGTGGATTCAAGGACTTGCAGATTATTCTGTAGAACATGACTTAAAATTATTCACTGATATTTTTTTTTCTTTTTTATGTTTGTAGAGCATATTGAAACTATTCCAAAAAGACGCTGCTTGGGATGCTGAAATACTGGAGCTCTATGCTACTTAACACATTGTTGACTGTTGTTTGCAATCAGGCTGTTATGAAAATTATCTAAGTTCATTTACTTATGAGTTTATTTGAAAGGTTATGTTTTCATATTATTCTGTATGCTGTTTTATACTATTGACTCCTTTCTTTTGTTTTATACTCTTAACTGTTTTTCAGATGTTTTCTTGGGGGTTAGAAATGTTTTTACATGTGTGTGTTATTGGTTGCTTTGACCATCCATTGTCTGTGTTAGCAGCTACCTGTGAAACTGATAATGGTGTCCTGGTAAGGGCATGACGACAGACGATTCCAGAACGTCTCCTGGGAATGTTTATTGGTCAACTGTTTGTGTGACTGTGTGAAAAAGCCAATCTCTTTGTTGTTAACATAATAAAAGGCAGTTGGGGACTGAGAGCCGGCGGAGTTGATCCCAGACAGTGTTTAACGGCGGTTCTCCGCGTCTGGCTCTCCCCTCTTCTGTAGAAGAGTAGTTTGTGTCTCTGGTTGATTCTTGCAGGTTGGGAAACAAAATAAACCCAACACAGGCAATCCAGGAGCGCCATTTATTTTCCTTAACAATGACTGGCTGTACCCTCAAAAGCAGAGAACAAGAAAACTGGAGATATTACTTTCTAATATAGCACTAAAATGGTTTCCACTCTACGTAGTAATGCGACCAGAGGGGATCTCAAGTTTTCAGATTTTAGCTATTCACATGTGGATGTCCAACCCAACACACCTCAACTACTGGTGGATGTACTGTACCAATTAAAGATGTGAATGAAATGTGAGAAGTTTGATGGAGCAACTTTACCTGCTAACTTCATAAACTTGTATTTTATTACAGAAATCCAGATGGTGAGGACAAAGTGCAAAACCTGATCACTTCTAATGCTGAAAGTCTTTAGCTATGTCACATAACTTATGTGTTTAAAGGTAAATTTCAGGTTGCAGACATGTGTTGTACAGGACATTTTGGAGCATTCTCAAACCCAGCCGGGTTTCTGGAGCCTCCACAAGCTGCACAATCACTCATACACACATGGACACAACCAAACACACAGACCTGGCTGGGTTTGTGTGACTGAGAGTTGCTGGTGTGGTTCAGTTCGATGTGCAGGTGCATATGTGTGTGTGTGTGTGTGTGGAGGTGTGTGTGGGTGTGTGTGCGTGCGTGTGTGGGCGCTTGTTAAAACATCTATGGAAGCTGCCTTAATGCCAAGAAGGTGAACCAAAACTGAAGCACTGCATTCATTTCGTTGTTCTTCAGATCTTTTTGCTCTAAAATAATTTGCAATGTGAGATCCCACACAGAGCAAATCTTCAGGGTCATCTTTCAACTTAATTTTCTACTTAATCCAATTCAAGTGTAGAAGTTTCAGAAGTGAATATTGTTCATTTCCACGCAGATTTTCTTATATTTCCTCTGTAACGGTCACAACAGGTCATTTCCACAACAGAAAGCCGATGTTAATGAAATGACACTTTATGACATTTATCTGATGATATTATTCAGAAACACACGTCCCATGTGTGCAAAATGCATTAGCTTGAATTTGCAGTCTTTCTATATTGTTAAAAGCAATGAGCAGTGATTTTAATAATTCAGCGTTTAAGATTAGAATACAAAGATTCAGCTGTGCATGTTGTGTTTTGTAATCAGGAGATATGCTTCTTTTTTCCTGCTTGAAGACGAATATAATTAATTGCAGAAGATGCAGCATCAAACAACCAGAACATAATCAGGATCACGGTCCAAAACAATTGGCTGGAAATGTGTCTCAAAAGTAGAGAAATTACCCCCTTTAATCTTTTACTTTTTTCATTTAAGTTTTTTTTTTCTCTTTTTTTTTCTTGTGCACAAAGTTTTCAAAATCTGCAGAAACATATTTTGCTTTGATCACTCAAAGCAAGGTGAATTTGATAAGTCTTGCCACAAAAAGCATTTTTACCAGAATACTGTTTTTTGCATGTCAAGATTGTTATTGTTTTATTGTTAGCACAGACTAAAAGGTATAGATCATTACTTTAGTCTTGCAAAAATAGGAAAGACTCCTGCATAACCTATTCCCTGTCAGTAGCAGTGCTGCTTTCCTTGTTCTTTGATGGTATTTCAGTTTTTGCCACCTATTCGTCATTGTAAGGATCATAATTGTAGACACCAATTCTGATTTAATCTGATTTAGTAAAAACATATTTACCTCCTTAAAGAGTTCTTGTTTTTTGATATCACATTTAAAAAAAGAGTAATCTCCTGGATTTCTGGCAAAGAGACGGTCAAATTAGATAGTGATATTATCAAGTTGGTGTTTATAAAAACCAATGTGCAGCAGCAATTAGTAAGCTTTTTTCATGTACATATAATTAACTATTGTCAGAGATATTGTGTTAACTTGTAAAAAAAAAAAAAAAAAAAGTGTTTCTTGCTCTATACAAAACTTTGATCTGTTTTGTAGTTTATTTTAGTGTGCAAACATTACTCTGAAAAGCCTATTTGTCCAAAAACATATAAGTAGCTTTCAGTTTACCCTGCTATGCTGTGCAGGGTGAATATGTAATGAGATCAGTAATGGCTCTGAAGGCACTCTAATGAGTCATAAATCTGCCAGCGTGAACAAAAGAAGTGACCCTGAAACGATTGTAAAAGCTACAGGGAAATTTAGCAATTATTGTTTCAATGTACACAGCCTTGCCTTTTCTGTCGTGTGTAAAAATCAAAGAGAGAGAAAAAAAAACAGCTACATGTCTAGATGCAGCTCTAATTTACAAATGACTTACCCTTCTGCTATTTTAGATTTATAAAGATGTTATTCTTCACAAACTCGAACGTTGAGCCTGTGACTAATATGACTGACTCACTGTCATAGTTTAAAAAATGAGTTAACACATCGTTGGTGCTTTCTGACTTTTCTTTTTTTGGAGACTTGGCTGAAGAAGAAGCAGGAATGAGTCTGTTTTGACAAACCTGTGAGTTTATGTGATGAGTGAAAGATCCCCTGGTTATCTGCTGTCATTATATATAACACAGTAATGCTTGAAAAAGACTAAGAGGTTCTGACTGTACAGATTGAGATGATTAAAGAATAGAAATGATTTCAATGTGAGAACCATTAACAGTAATATAACAAAAAAAAATCACAATCTGCAGCTTCCTCAACTAATTACAAATAAAACAAATAAACTTTTCACTTTTAATGCCATTGGAGGCTTATAGAAACCGTCACAAAATGAATGTTTCATTATGAGTTCAAGTTTATGTGCAGTTTTGCAATATTTAAGGAATAGAAACTAGAGTGTCTGTGGGAATGATTCTGTCTTTCTGGACATTTTGGTCTCTTGACAAAGCAAAAATACACATGTGCAAACACTGTTTGCAAAGCCACATAGTTGCAACAGAAGAATGTCTGTTCGGATGAAATGGGAATTCTGCATCATTTTGAAACCTCACCTTTGACCTCTGGCCTCAGTGAAACCCCTTGATCCTTGTCTATGTAACTCCAAAATCTGATTCTTACATATATTTTTGCTATCAGTACAGACAATGCGTCCACCTCAAATTTCCTAGACAGAAAGTGTTACTAACGTTCACTCTGATGAAAAGACGCACTCCCCCTCCAACACTCCAGCTCCAGGGCCTGTCACAGGGCACACAAGCAGCTTCTGTGCATGCCAAACCCAGGTCATTTGGAGCTGCTGCTACGGGTGCTAATCGTGTATTTGCTTGCACACACACACACACACACACGCACACACACACACACACACACACACACACACACACACACACACACACTCCTTCTTTTACCATACATGTGACCAGCATTCTCCAGTTTTGGCCTGTGGTAAAAAAGTGGGTTTTAAGAGAATGTCTAAAGGGACAAATAGAGAAAGGAAGCTTGGAAAGTACTGAAATCTTACAGCTTGGCTGCCAGCGAAGAGACTATTTTGTGTTCACAGAAGCTAGAAAGATGTGTCATCTTAATGTTTCCCAGGCATGAATATGCACTTTATTGATTCGCAATTAAAAGCAGTAATTGGTAACAAATAGGCGGACAATGGGAAAAGACAATGTGGGTTCTCCATCAATCCCCCTCTTTGCTGATTTGTACCCCCGTTTCACAACTATGGATAAACTATGTCATACCTACAAACCATTTGTTGTTTTGTTTTTCTTCTTAAGTATCTTCTCTAATTCAGAAGTTTAGATTTAGAGTTAAATTACTGGTGGGTGATTATCTTTGTATTAAACTGTTTCCATTTATTTTGGTTCTTATTCGAGTTGTGAAATCTGAAAGACGGGGTCCTATGATCAAACCTAAGATAGGACGAAGCCACCGCATGTTGAAGAGGCATTGTTGATTGGAGTCATGGAGCCACAGTTTTAAATGCTAGGACATTTTGGACAAGAGACGAACTTAAAACCTGTAGGCTAGAGTCCCTCAAGAACTAGAGATTTAGAAATATGATGTAAAGGATTAGATTTAGGATGATTAAAAAAAAATTACTTCAGCCCAAAACAAAAGAGGAGCAGATGCAAATTGCAAGTAAATTTTCATTCACCAGTGACAAGAAACCTTTGTCGAGAGTAGAGAAGTCTAACTATAGTCTAACACGATGACATGTTGCGGAGGTAAAACAGTTATTAGATCCTGTTTGTTGTGCTGGAGCAGGGATGATTATTTAATGCATCTTCTGAGAAATAACTACCACATACTCATTCCCACACACCTCTGTCACATTTTTTGTTCTTCCTACTGGGAAGTTTACTACATGAAGAACGTTCAGTTTTTATTCAAAGTGAGAGATCAGCCCACTTAATCACTTACAAATCTTTGTCATGTTTGACTGGTACACTTCGGGGCCCCCCTCATTGACACATTTAACTCCATTCTGGCTCATTTCTCACTGAGGCGTCCTCAGGTGCTAGAGCAGCTGTGCACCAAGTCTGTCAACTGCATCAGTCTTCCATGTCGCGCCAGACGCCACGTCTTGCTCAGAGAATTGCTGCCACTTGGTTCAGGTAATTAATCTGAGCTTGTTAGCCACATGGAAGGCAGGTTGTGCAGAGATTTGCCCACGCTCTCGACATTGGCAACACAGCACACACACACTCTCTCGTAGATAGAATAGGATATTATGAGGAGTTGTTTTCTTTTTTTTTTGGTTTTGGTTTGATCAGTTCTCTGGTGTTAGGTTTGTAATGGCTGTCCATTGTTAGACATGCACTGGCAATCTTCAACATCATTACTTTTTTTTTTTTTTTGCTTTTTTTATTAGCTTAATTGTAAAATTCAATCAAAACTCTATAAAAAATAGAACATCCAATAATAGCTATTTGTAAACAAGTGGTTTATTTTCTGTATTTAGCAAAGGAATTTTTTTTTTTGAAAAGTAAACATTTTTAAGGTCAAATATCCAGACGAAATTTTGTCTGAACAATGAGGATGCTAATCAGGTTTGGTGGGCCAGTTTGATCAGATAAAGGTTATACATACATCCAGCTCACAAAATGTGACCATACATGACATCATGTTGACGACGACAAGGCAAATTTTAAACCAGGAGTTCACCTTAATTAGTTTTTTTCTTTCTAAAGTGGTCCTAATTTCAAAAAAAGCTTTAAGAATGATCCCTCTTTGTGTTCTTACACATCAAACTATGGCTTCATTTATGTCTCAATATAAATGCTTACAAACCATTCCCATCAGGTCCATCGTCCCATTTCTATGTTGCCAGAGAAGTGACATAAACATCCAGAGTAATCTGAAAAAACTGTGTTATAGCCCTTTAATTTGGCCCGGTGGTGATCTCGGAAGCAGATGTTAACTTTAGCATAGCAGCTAAAGGTTAGCCAGTTACATTATCAAAACGCTTTTTAGATAATGTAATGCAGACAGGTATGGCAGGCAATTTTGTGTTAAAATGGCCTCAAATCTTTTGTAACTTGTCTGTTACACATATACTAAAGTATTTGCATTTTAGCTCAATGAGCACAGTGGAGCAACTCAAGAGCTATTCCAGGGTTAGATTAAAACAAGCCCTTTAAATATACCTTTAACATAAAAGCCAGCTGAAATGGTGGGGTGAATCTGATCTGTGTTGTTATCATGTGGGCCTTCACATCTTCCTTGGGACTGCAAGAGCAAATGATGGCATTAGGAAAAGGGAGTAGGGTGGACCACATGAACAGTATTTTTTTTCTTTTACTGAGAGCAAGGAATAAAATGCCAGAAAAGAGGAGGAGGAGAGGTGTTGAAAGACAGATATGTGCTTTTTTTCCCCCCCCTTTGCCGCACAGGAGATCGAGGCAAAAGGAAGCGAGAAACAGAGAAAAAAAGACAGGTGAACTATTTCCCCCAGTGGGAGAGGAAATGAGGTAAAGTGGAAAGGGCCAGCTTAGTATTGAGAAATGGACTAAACCATCCCCAGAGGGGGAACTGAAACTCCCAGCTCCATTGGGCCTCTCTCTAAATGTACCTACCAGTGATGGATGATTTTTTCTTTTTTTTTTTTTTTTTTTTGTTTACCCCCTCTGCATTTTCCTCACTGTACAGCTCAGCTCAGGGCTCTCCCTGCTTGTGCTCATTTGTGCGTGTGTGTCTGCACAGCCACCTCGCCATATGCCAGGCAATCCCCGCTTTGCCTCCCTGACATTCCCAGGGAGCGGAAAACACACCCCGGCAACAATCGATAGCTCCCTGCAGCTCCATGCCCCAGCTGTAGTCCAAGGCAGCTCTATCTTCAGTGAGTGCCTCTGCTATTAATTCTGTGTCCCCACCGTTTCCTCCCGGCCTTCGAGATTAAACAGCAGCACAGCTACTGGAGTCCTTTGCTCACAGAAGGAGGAAGAGAGGAACGCCGTGTGAAGGTTGTGGATTCACAGGAATCTCCTCAGTCTCTGCTTTCACGTGCCACTTCTTTGGATGTCAGGCCACACGGGGCTGCTTCACTGTTTTGGTTTTAGTAACTCAAATCAAAATGGCAAAGATCTGGAGACTTGGCTGAAGAATATAATAGAACAATATAAGGCAAAACTTTTTCAAACTCTATAAAGATGAACGATTTTAATCAATGTCTTTGTATGGCGTCATTCAAAATCTGAAAAATCTGTAAATTGTATGAGGGTGTTTTTGTTGTGTTGTCAGAGTCCTCAAAGCTATTAGTTACAGAGAAACCCTGTTCAAACAAATTAGTTGAACTCTACGCAGAAAGACTTTAGGAAGAGATTCACACCTTTGTCGTTCCTTCTGCGCTCCAACACCGCAACCCACTGCTCCACCCTGCAGCCTCACTGCCACCAATATAAATAATTGATTATCAACCACTGCAGGAAGCCAGGTCAAAGCTTTCCAAAGACCCGAGATCAGAAATCAAAAAGGATCCTGCTCACCGCATCTCTTGATACGTTGTCTAGAAGACGTTAGATCCTCTGTGTTGAATTGTCTGCGTTATCACGCCCCAGCTTGTCTTCCTGGAAGCGTAGTTAAAGGATTTTATGCTCTCCCACAAACTGTAAAAGATTTAGACTCTCTACCATTAGCTTTGCTTTGGGGAGTGCGTGCCTTACAAGTCCAACAACACATCGTCACCACATGCCAGGCTTGTCATTTTTAATTTAACAAGAGAACACTAGAGAGAGAAAAAAAACCTGTCTTATGTTAAAAGCAATAAAAGCTTTTAACTACTGGCATCTCACCTCCCTAACTTCTGCGTCGTGTCTGTCTTTTACTAAGTTGAGGCACACACTTGTGGTGGTGTTTTTTTTTTTTCTTGTCTTTTTTTCAGGCATTTTTCCAATTTAACTGTGTCCCTCATCTTCTCATATCTCTCTCAGCAGGGATCAAAGCACAAGTGCCTCCAGGGCAAACACATGCTGCTTCTACTTCACTCTTTCTGCCTTAAACAAAGAACAACACTCTCCGTCGTGCACTTTTTGAACAAAATCCTCTACAAGCACGAGCTTTACAGACATAATCGTGACTGCACACAGCCTCATTTTACCTCTGGAAACATCCAGTGACTTGCACTGCGTGGATTAGTCTCCTAAAGCATTCCCTTTGAAACTCCGAGGCAGGGATTTCTTTTTAGGTGATCACCGGCCTAAGCAGCTGTTACATGCAGGATTAACAAGTTCTGTCATTCACAAGAAACACAGTCTTGTTTAAACTAGTTGTGGGGGTACGGCAGGGGGAGGAAAGTAGTCACAGACAAGGGCAAAGGGGAGACGGGGAGAGGTTATGACAGGCAGGAGAGGTGGCAAAGTGGTGGATTAATAAAGAGGAGGTGAGAAGAGGGAGAAAGTGAGGTGTGAGAGAGGCAAAATGGGTAGCAGATGATCAGAGAAGAGGAGGGAGATGTGCAAGAAAGGATGAGGGATGATCGGAGTGGAGCGGAGGGGAGGGAACGAGATGTGTGAAGAGAAGTGTGAAGGGCAGGAGCGAGGGAAGAGGCAGAGATTCAGAGGAGAAGAGAGGCAGGCAGCTTTAACGCATCTAATTTAGTGAGAACCAGACCTCCGCCAAGGAGGAAGCTTAGAGGGAAATGACAATGGGAGCGTTGTCCCCCGTCTTGTTTTCCCTGCAGTTTTGCGTTGCGCTGTATAATATCATCCCCCCTTCTGTCTTTTTGAGCGTGAAAGTGTCCCACCTTTGTAATTGTGCGAATACAAGGTGTTTACAGCAAGGAAAGGTCAACGGGGCGATAACAGACCTGGCTGTAGGGGTGGAAAGATATTTTCAACCAATCTCGCTTTTCTCTGTCGTGCGTCGCACCGGTCCTGGTTCTGATTCTCTCTTACAGGCTTTATTTTCCACACATATCTATGATCCCTGCTGTCGTACCGCTTGGTAAAAAGATCCAAACTCTGGGTAATCTTTTTCACGTTTCGACGTTTCTTTTTCAATAATTTGACAAATTTCATGAGTTTTAGCTTCACTTCACAGTTCTATGCTACTTTCAGTTAATGTTTCACTTAAAATCCTTGTAAAATTCATAGAAACTTTGTGGGTATAAGCCAAGAAAATATTTTAAATGTTTGAAAGCCCCCTATATGTCTCTCCCCGGCTGCTCTTTGTCGTCCTGTTTCCCACCTTCATTTTTTCCCCCCTTTCAAATTTCAGATTAGCTTCTGTAGAAGGGTGCATTACAGCAGGTTGGCGGCAGCTTTTTCTGTTTTCCCCCCCGTTTCATGCATCACAGAACATTTCAGTAGAGAAAATCAACATGGCTTGCACCCTGTGCCAGTGCTCCTTCATCTTCCACTGCTGTGTCACTCACTAGCAGATTTTTGTGCTGCTGTGCCCCGTGCTCCCCTATGCTTTCAGCCTATTCTGCTGGAAAAACAGAGGACGGGCACAAGCAAACAATCCCGTTCACTCTGAGACTATCTACAATATGCAGCCATGCAGTGCTGAGCAGTGCAGTCAGACGCCACGCCTCTGCAATTTCTTTGCATTTTTAGCAAAAGAAAGAACACACGCGCGTACACTTGCTCGTCCGCGCTCACGTTCAGTCATGTTCTGCATCTTTATTCCCTCTTGGTGTTTTGTTTGCGGCACGTTGGGTCTGTTTGAAGGAGATTTTAATGGAAACCAAGGGCTAATCTGATGATGCCACTGAGCAACGGAGTCCCTAGACCTGTATCACCTTGAGTTATGTAGCACCCTGTGGTGCCTTACTGCTTCATTTCATGGCTCGTGGTTCAGTGCCGTGCTGCCTAGTCATTAATGCCATGTTGATTGTTAATCCAACACTTGATATGCATGGTGCTCGCTCTGTTCTGATCTTGTTTTTCTTGTTTGTGTCCCCCCTTTTCTCTTCCTCTTACCTCTCTCTCCACTCTATTTACCCAACACTTCCTTCGTCTCTGTCCTCCTCTGCTCCACCTGTCTCCTTCCAGGACGGGTACTACTCCCACCGGCCGAAGGAGAAAAGCAGAGTTGACAGCAACAATGAGAACTCGGTGCCGAAAGACTTTGAGAACATAGATAATAGTAATTTCGGTGCCCGTTCGCACCGGCAATCTGTGGGCGCCACAAGCAGCAAGCAGCGGGAGCGTGTGCAAGGGAAGCCCCACACCCAGCAGCAGGCCTGGCACGAGAGCTCCCCCAGACTGGGCCGCAGCTCCAATGAGATTTTGCCGATAGGCCACCAGTCGCTAGAACTGGGAAACAATGCCTCCTATCCTGGTGGCCAGGGCATCGTCGGAGGGCTGCAGCAGCAGCACACTCGTGCCTCACTTGACCAGCCTGGCCAGTCCCAGCACAGACATCAGCCTCCACACAGGAAGCAGGCGACGACACCAACACTGGAGGTGACGTACGATCAGCCGCCGCAATGTGAGATCAGCGGCAAGGAAGCCATTTCTGCCCTGTCCAGAGCCAAGAGCAAGGAGTGCCGGCAACAGATTGCTGAAGTCTACTGTAGGCACAAAGAGGGCCAGCTAATGCCTGATGCAGTAACTCGTTATTGCCCCATTGAAGGTAAGTGCATTACTCTAGTGAAGAACTGTCATGGTTTTATGTTTACATGAGAATTTGAATGCGCTCCCAATTTGTGTGGCTTTTATTTGATTACACAAACTTTTTTTTCACGATTTCCAATCAAGAAGAACGGTGTGAATCTGTTCCAGTAAGTTGATCTAGATTGCAGCAGGAGTTCTTGCTGTATGGAAAGGATGGAAGCACAGGGTCAGGGATACTTTGTAAGGAAAAGATAATTACAAAGTGTATACACATATTTAACTACCTCAATAGCTCCATCAATGATTTCATTTGAGGAAAGTGACACCACTAAACATTGAAGCAATTAGTCTGGACTTCTTTCTCTGGAGACATTAACTAGGAGAATACAACAGGGCTAATGGCTGCAATAGCCATAAACAAATTAGCTACATCTTGGAAGGAGACACAACCCAGCAGAAGCACCGAGCCAGGAGTACTTTCTATGGGAAAGAAAAACAGAAAGAGTAGCTGTAGTAGTTAATGGGTTCGGTTTGTCTGTCTTAAAAAGAGACAGTAGCTGCGTTTCCATTAACCGTAAAATTTAGCAAATTGGACTTACAAAAATAAATCCACTTGACAGAAATGCAGCAATTTCAAAAGAAAGACTCACGTCGGTAGAGAAAAGGCTTTTGCACTAGAATGAGAACTTTTCAGTCAGATTGAAACACTTTTTCCCATTGCACGAGTCACATGATCAGCAGCCGGATGTTACTACTGGTGAAAAGGACGAAGAAGACAACAGGAAGTCGTGGACGATGGTGTGGTTTTGCTTTTGTTTTGAAAGGTGCAGCTGGCTGTCCCCGAGCTCTCACAGCACTGCACAGTTCATAAGAAGTCGTGCGTCACTCAAATGTGTTGAATCTGGTTTCTGTGGAAAAATACAGATTATGTTAAAGTTGATGGCTATGAATGGCCATTTAACATTTTTCAAATCAAACAGGAATACGTGTTTCAGGCAAACAGCTTTTTTTTTCTAAGCTTCCTCTCAGACATTCAAACTCATTTGTGCCTAGAAATTATAATTACCATTTGAAAAGGTATCACTGCGTCTCAGCCAACAGTGAGACATCTGAATGCAAATTCAGGATCTGATCTGATTGTTGGGAGCTGTCAACAGGCGAACTTTCTGATTAAAAAGTTTCCAAAGATTCCCTGCGACTCCTGCCCCCTCCTCTTCTTTTCCCTCTCTTTGGAATTGTGAAAAAGATCTGCCATTTTGCTGTGACACTTCTTTTTCAGTCGCTCCTCACGTTTCAGTGTTGGACTATGCGCCGCTGTCCTCAGTGCTGCTGACAGAGCAGCATTTGAAATGGGAAGCATCCTCACTGTACGCCGAGTTCTCCAGTCCACAGAGAGTTCTGCATAGTTGCTCGAAGCTGTAAAGTTACTTGTATAACAGTGTGGGGGGGAGAAACGTATTTGGTTCCTGACAGAGTTCTGATGTTTGAAAAAAAGTAATCCCTAGTAGATTGTGCCACCTTTGGCAGCTAAAACTACCAAGTGGCAATGAGTCTTTTCAATCGCTGAAGAGAAACTTTCATCTTCCCTTATTGGATTATTTTAATGCCATCTCATTGGCGGGTTTTCGAGGTCTGTAAAATCTATTTAGTGTCAGACAACATCATCTCTACGGGATTTAAGCCCAGACGTTGACTCGGCCTCTCCAAAACCCTAAATTATTTATGTATTTTTTTTAACTAAAGGAGGGTTCAACTCGACTGTTTTGATTGTCCGTTAGAGAGCAGAAACAACGATTGTATTAGTTGGACTGAAGCAACAAAACAGGCCCGGACCATCACACTGCCGCCGTCATGTTTGACTGTTTAGTTTAATCCCAGACACGCAACTTCATTGAAGTTCCACATTTATTTTGTCAATCCACAGAATTTTTTTTTTCCAAAAACTTTGAAGATGATCAAGATGTTTTTTGGCAAATTTGAGACAGGCCTTTGTAGGCTTTTTCTTATTCTTTCTTTCTTCTTCTCTTTCCTTCAGCGCTCTCCCATGGATTAAATTTTTCCCGGCACCTTTCCTTGTTAAATCGTGAACACTGACCCGGACTGGGGAAAGTGGCTCTCTCATCGTTTTTCTGTATTCTGTCTGTTCTGATCTTTGAGCCCACTTCAGGCTGTCACACAGGTTTTCTTTCAGCCATTTATTGGTTCCCCAGGTCGGTCAGTGGGAACGCCTGGGTTTGAGTCCTGAGACCAAACCAAAATGGTAACTGTTGAAGTTTCTTTGTGGAAATGAATCATTTTTAACAGAGAGTGAGGTTGGATTGGTTTTTCCTTTAACAAATGAAGTCATTATTTAAAAACAAAATGTTGATTATTTAGGTTTTCTTTGAGACTGAAATTTGTGTGATTTGAGAAAATTTTAACGAAAAAACAAATCAAGATGATATCAGAAAGGAACAAATACTTTTTATTTTTTCCAGAACCGTACACACCAAGTTAAATGTAGATTTTTTGGAACATAAGTTAGCCATCTACAAAATCACTGCAATTAATTTATGGTTATGACAATGATTTAGACAATTCTTCCTAAAACATGTCATTGAGCCTTTAAATAAGTAGAATTAAATTTAATGTTTCAGTGCAACTTTTATAGGAAAGCAGGAGCTATAGATAAAAAACGGGAGCGAGCAATACATTGAGTGGAATGAAATTAAGTTCTCCGAGGAGTTATCATTCAAAGAAAATCTCATGAAAAGTTATTACGAATGATTTTTCTGCCTTTTTGCCTTGTTTTTACATGTTACTTTTCTCATTACGTCTGCCTAATCTTTGCCGCGAGGGCTCTTTTTTTTCCCCCAGAGAAAACAACAAGAGTAACCACTTCACAAAGTTAAGTGCAGACAGTAGGTCTATAGTGAAGCTTAAGTAGACGGAGAAAAATTTCCTCGTCTCGTAATTGCAATTTCTCATCAAAGTCGAGGTACGTCCCCCGCTCTCACCCCTCCAATGTGTAATTGGTGGAGTAAATTGTTGAATAAAATTGGGATGCTGCTTGTGTTCTCCCCAAATTGGTTTTTTGGTTTGTTTTGTCAAGCTGGCCACAGAACACAGGTTCCCTCATCTTTTTCAGACACAGCACGCTCACAAATTTATGGACATCTGCAAGGCTGGTTGTGGATTCTGTAAACAAAATCTGTTGCGCCAGCAGCCATCAGCGAGTTGCACGCATCAGCAGGCATGTTGAAGTGAACATTGCATACACACACATGCGAGCGCACGCAAGGCAGCGGACTGTATGCGACGCAGACAGCAGGAGAGGAGGAGAAACCTATTATACCTCCTGCCTGTTCTGCTGAGATACCTCTCCTGCCCTAGCTCCTGTTGTTATAACTTGACGAAGCACAATGACTTTGCAACTTTGGTGCATTCCTTTTCCTCATCAGTGGGAACGTTGCCCGTCTGTGCCGGATCTCTTGTCATCTCACACAGCCAGTCGCAGCCCACTTGAACTGACAATTTGATCAAAAGAGACAAAGAAATTGAAAAGGGCTCTCCCCTGGTGGCCGGGTTGTAACAACACAACAACTAAATTAAATCACTTCTCTTTCTCTTCGTCCGCCTGCTGCCTGCCAACATGTTATTTCTCCTCCCTTCCCAATCAAGTCTTAACCTTGTTAGCCGAAAATGCCCAATTTGGCTTGATCGACTTTCAGTCCTCGAGGCTTCGGCTAGATTAGCAATTGTGTTAGTTCTGCATTAGAGTCGTTGAATTTAGGGGGAACATGTTCACCCTCGATGATCTCATATGCTAACTTTTCTGACGGCACGACTGCTGTCGAGTCGACAGGCAGCTGCTTTCTGATGGGAGCAGAAAGGCCTCATTTGGAAAAAGATCCAACTGAATAGTGATAAATATTGGTAAAAAAAAAAAGATGTCTATGAAGAATTATTTAGATCTATTGAAAAAAATAATTAATTAGTGGCCATTTTTAAAATCCTACTGAAATAGATCTCAATAAATAGTTAGGAGTGACCTGGCGGTCCTTATAGGACAATTGCAGAATTGGACTAAAAGTTATGAAAGCACTTGAAGTTCAGATATTTGTAAAAGATAATTGTACTGTAAGGCTTGGGTTGTGTTTAAGGGAGGAGAGGAGGTCAAAAACCACACTGGTACTGGGAACTCCACAGTGTTGTCCTTTAATAAACACACTTCACCAACCTTACAAAGCCCGGTTGAACGACTGACATGTTATCAAACATGAAAATGAGTCCAAACCACACGTAACGTCACTAAAAGTTAGGGAGCTAACATGTCCGTCTCAGTCCATGTGTCCGCACAGATACCCCAATATAGAAACATGGTGGTGGCAGCATCAATTTTTTATTTAGCCATGGAGAAGATGAATAGAGCCTAATAAAATCCTGGAAGAAAACTTACTAGAGTTTGTAAAATACTTGGAGTTGGCATTCATCTTCCAGCAGAGCGACCATAAACATCCAGTCAGAGCTACAAAGACCAAAGTTTATTCATGTGCTAGAATGGCCAAGTCAAATCTGCGGAAAGATATGAACATGTGTCTTCACACTGTCTGCCTGAACATAAACCAAAAGTGACACTTTGAAAACATCAAATGCAATACCAATTTTGTTATTCATACCACTTTTTTTAATCCGCAAATCTCACTTTGTGTCTTTTTCTTCTCTTTCAAAGCAGAGACAATCCTTGAGACATTTTCTAATGCAATTTGGTACATGCCCTCTGGGACTTTACTCAGCTCTTCTTGTAACCTCTCATATGAGCATTTAAGATGGAGGGTGTGTCAGAGCCAGACGTTACACAGGATGATGGAGGAAGAGTGCGGGATGATAGCAGATGAGGGAAAGGCAGTTTCAAAGATTGATAGCAAGCTCTTAGCTCAGGTACACAGTCTGCTCAGAGAATATGCCACGCAAAGCTGCTCTTCTGCAGATGAACAGGTTGACCAAATTGACAATAAAAAAAAAGTTTAGCTCGCACAGAAGTGCTCATTAGTTCAGCCAGACAGTCTTGCTCACACTCTTGGAGTGCTTTGAGAAGCGACTGGCCAATTATCTGACTGCAAAGCAAGCCAGTGGATCTTCTTAGCCGGTCACCAATTACTGTTCAATCTGATACGGCCCGCAGCAGATTTCCCTCACACACTCTCACACACACATGTGCAAATGGTGTAGCACAAACTCTGTGCTACGCAGACGCGATGACGGTAGGTAAAGCCATTTAGAACCAAGCAAGCGTATCGTTAACCTTACTCTTGTCGTTGGCCTATAAGCAAATCCACCTTCCATTTCAGCAATTGCAATCGTTTTCTACAGAGTATGGATATGACAGATACATGCACCAAGACCCGTTGTAATTACAAGGCCTCAGGGCCAGCAGAGAGGGCTTTTCCTTAATGCCAGGCGAATAAACAGTCCACATGTCAGTATTCCCTTAGGTTCCCTGTGTCTACACTACAGACAGGCTCTTAGGAGCTCTAACCCTAAATTATAGTAATTTGAGGTTTCAGCCCAAGGCATATTTAGTGAATAGAAATCTTTCATACACTCTCTGTGTGCATTTGCTGTGATAGCTAAAGGTTTTAAAAACAAACAATGCCCATGATAGTTTTTTGAGGGGAAGAAGAGCGGGGGAGGTTCGCAGCTTTAAGGGATTCAATGAAAGTCTGTTCCTTTTGTACTGATTTAAAATCTCTAAAGTTTATTTCACATAAGATTTATGTTGGTATAAATTTTTAAGGGTTGTTTAAGCGTGGTAGAAAGCCACACAATGAGGCAAAGCAATGTTTCCAACTATTCTCCACGGACCGCTGGGATTGTTTCATTGACAGGCCACAACCTGGGGGGGTGTGTGTGTGTGTGTGCCCACATTCATACTGTTGTCATCTTTTGCAAAGTCCAAGGCGTCTTCGGGGAGTTTGGCCTGTTGTGGTATGATGGCACTCTGTCATCCCAAGCTACGCCCGGATTCCCGGAGGAACCTCTGATAGGATTCCTGTCTGTGGGAGGACAGTGGTTACAGCAGATTTTATGTGGCTGGAATTGTTGAAATGGCTCCAAATCAATCAAACGACAACTGAATGAGCGACTCGTAGCTCGTTGTGCTTCCGTAGCATTACATTTTTCCTGATTCTGTTGTTACGTTCTCGTTTGGTTTTGTAATTGTGACAAATTTGGGTGTTAACGTCTCATTGAGCACTCGGTCTGGAGTGGTTATTTTTTCCCCCTTGTTAAACAGAGTGCGGACCAGTGTTGGATCCTCTTTTTCTTAAGATACAATATATGATTCATATAAACCTATATGAATCATAACTGTGTGCAAATTAGATAGATAGATAGATAGATAGATCTATAACATTTCTACGCTTATTTTTTTTTCTTCCTTTTGCTTCTTTGACATTATGTACCAAGAGTGCACTAATACCTCAGTGTTGTCTTCGGCTTTTGCCATATTAAAATACATATTTTGTCTAGAAACAGCCTGAAATCATCTATGCTTGTGGTCTCAAACATTAACTTTCAAATGTGCCTGATAAAAATAGGTAAAATTGCCCAAAACAGATAAAAAGGATCGGACAAAAAAAAGGCTCTCTGGCCTAAATTTCTCTAATGTAGCTGAGCCTAAAAATGACTATAACCCATTCTTTGCATTTACTCTCTTTATTTTACTTATTCTGGTTTGATTTAATCATTTCCCATGAATAATACAAAACTCTTTGCTGTCTGTCAACCTGTGAAGGTAAAGCCAATGTGAACATCCAGTGGGATGAAGACTCTGTGGAGAGCTTTCCACTGAAACCAGTGAGAATAGCGTTTGTTCTGGTGATTCACGGACGAGCCTCTCGCCAGTTCCAGCGTCTCTTCAAAGCCATCTACCACACCTCTCACTTCTACTACATTCACGTTGACCAGGTGAGCTGCAGAGGACCTGAAACACAGTCTAAAACAGGAACCATGCGACTCCAAAACACTGTTTTCTTCCTCTCTGTCTTTCAGCGCTCCAACTACCTGCACAGGCAGGTGCAGGTCCTAGCTGCCCAGTATCCCAACGTGAGGGTGACGCCCTGGCGCATGGCCACCATCTGGGGCGGAGCTAGTTTGCTGACCATGTATCTGCGCAGCATGGCTGATCTGCTGGCCATGAGGGACTGGAGCTGGGATTTTTTCATCAATCTCAGCGCTGCCGACTATCCTATCAGGTAACAGAGGACCTCACGTTACAGTAAGAACCTGGAGGGAGATTTCTGAAATAAAGATATGAAGGCATCCATAAAGATGAGTAATCTCCCCATGCTGCTGTTCTGTTAGGAAACGTGGATCAGAATTTTTAGATGTTAGTTCTTATTTTCTTAAAAGCATTTGTCTTAAGCAGAACACATAAGAACAGCATTATTATTTATAATAGGAGCAGATGCTTTAGGGTCCTACTTTGTTACTGGTCCAGTCAGAGCAGCTAGCATAGCTAAACAAGAAGAGACTAGGAGTGGGTAGGAAAAATAGAGTAGAACGTTCTAAAACCGTTCAGCTTCCATTCAACTATAAAACAAGAAAATACTTTACATCTGTCAAATGACTATAAAATATGTTAAGTCAACAGAAACAGAGGTATAACAAGACAACATCGACTACCAAATATTGTTTTCCTTCATTTCTGAATGCTGTCTTTCATTTCTTTTAAGAATTAGAACATAAATTCAATTTAAAACTATATTTTTGTGTTTTACTTTTATTTTGAGGTGGAAATTAAAACACAATTCTTGTTGGTTTGCTACACCTTGTGGGGTTATGACAACCAGCTTTGGTGATCACTGTTATAGTATTGGCTACATACTATAACATATGAGTCATATGACTGAGTTTACCAGATTTACAACTAACTGAAATAGCCAGGTACCGGAGTAAAAATCTGTGAAAAAAAAGAAGAAGAAGAAGAAGAAGAAAAAGAACAATGTCCCAGAGAACTATTGATCAAAGTCATCTTTAAACATAACAAGAACAACATTTTTGTTATAGAATACTATTCTGCAGGAAGAAACATTGGTGTCCTTAATATAAAGACATGAGGTCAGAGTGAAGATATAATGCAGAAAAGGATTTTCTTTAAAAGCATCCTGTCACCACAGTACTATCCCACTCTGAGTCAATGCACAAGTAATCCAATACTCTCCAGTCTATGCTTCTGTCGTTAACTGAGCTTTAAATACAGTCAAACCAAACAGATCGATGATGTAGCACCTCTGCTTTCTTAAACACTGTTCATTCATACCCCTTTTTTTTTCCAAGAGTCTGCCTTCTAGTTCTCACAACATTGAACAGTTTACATGTTTAACTTACTGCGATTTAATTGCCTAAGGTCAATACCCATTGACTTTCCAGGTCTGTTGTGGACCTCGCCGTCCGAGAATCATCCCTCCAACTCAAAAACATCCCACTTAGGAAGCTGTAAAGTGTAATTAACTGCCGCAAAGTCTACACAGGCGAGACATGAAGTCATGGAAATAGCCTTTTGGAGGAGAAATTTTCATCACTGGTGTGAGTTTACAGTCCTTCTGGGACTTGAGGGTCTGCTGGGTTTTTGATGTAGCTCCACAGCAGCCAATTAAAATCCCCCTATTAAGGAGAGAGTTATCTCCTCAGCACAGCCAGATGTCCACCAGTTGAATTTAGACAAGCTGTAATGGCCACCGGGTGAAAAGCCGCGATGTCTCTGCAGCTGGAGCGAAGATGCTGTAGCACATGTGGATTCGGATGATGGGCTGGTTCAGTCTCATCTGTTTTGGCCTAATCAATGGCATGCTTTGCTTTTGTATCTCTGCAGAAATACTGTGTACACAAGTTGTATGCTGCCATCTTAGTCCTGGTCTCAGCCCCTGTTTGTGCAAAGTTGTGCAGATTTGTTCCCTCTAAACGCTTGTTAAGCCGTCTGATTAAACATATTTGTGAGTGTGCTGCTTTTTTTATGTCATTATTTTCTATCATTTGCATGTGGAGGGTGTTGGTGTTAGGAAAACGGCTGACAGTGGAGGTTTTTAAGTCCCGTCTGCTGGGAAACGAAACGATTGATGGAGCGAAAGAAGGAGCAGAGAGGCAGAAATGACAGGAAAAGGAGAACGAATAGGCGGTTAGAGGAGGGGAATGAGAGGAAACTGCACGATTTGGATCCGTGCAATATGAAAATATGGAAATTGCACTCTTGTATCTTTGCTTAGGAAGTGCATGTGCAGCCAAGGCATGTCTTTAACCAAGTCTGCGAAGTGCGTGTTTTTATTGAGTTGAACTTGCAGATCTTTTTTTTTTTTTTCCCTATAAGTGCCAGGTCTGGGTTCAAGCCTAAGTGAGAGTGAGCCCAGTGCTGCTCAAGTGCCCTCAAGCAAGAAGCTGACACCCATTCAGCCTTTTTTCCAGTTGACAACCCCGTCTCTTATCTTCAGGAGGGAATCTGAGAGAAAAAAAATTATATTTTCTCTGTGTAATAAGCAGCTTCACATTATTATTTTGTACTCACTCTCTCAAAAACATCAGCGGATATAGCACTTCTTCGAGGACCATCAAAGCTACTATATTGCAGTTCTTAACTAGACTAATATTTAGCTGAATAATTAAAGACACCAAACAAAAGAACATTGATGGATTCATAAAATGCAATTACACTGAGCTTTGATGGTTTATTTTCTCCATGAAGACACGTTTTGTATGTTAGTCATGATTTTGCAGCCTAAAAAGAAACAATTATGTGCTTTTTTAGCATGTTTGTTTGTGCTGTGATAGTCAAAGGCCAGTATGATAACCATGAGTCAGAATACCACAATTTCACAGTAACACCACAAAAAAGTTAAACGTTACCAAATTGCTTCTATTTAAAACATGAAAAGCAGTGATTATATGTTCTGCTGAAAAAAAGAACTTGACATTTCAAGTTCTACAGCTGTAACTGTGCTACTTATGGCAAAAATGGGTGAAGAGAAGAAACGCTAAAAGCTTATTTTTGAGATTATTAAAAGATTTTGCTGCTCTTCATAAAGTAACACGAATACCACAACCTTATATTACCTGATTGTTGAATCTTACCGTCTGCTGTTTTTTTGTTTTTTTTTATAAATAGAGAGCCTGCACTACTCTTCTTATAAAAAATGCTGCTCCTGGTTTTCTAACCAATGATGGTCGGTGCTTCTCTGCGCTACTGTGTTAGAAATATTTCCAAAGAGATAATTTTGTCTTTTTTGCAGGAGATTGAAAAGTGTAGAGGCCTTTTATGGGACTGCAACCAATAGCAACACGTGGGGGAGGAGCAATTTTGTATTACTCTATATTTCAAACAGAGCAAACCATATTTGGGTAAATGTGAGACTTTGCAGAATGCAGCATGCTGTGAATCTTTTTTATGAGAATATCAATGAATTGTGGGACATTTAGGCTTCCATACACATGATTTGTTAAATTAACCAGCAAAGAAATATAGAATTTTGCTCCTGGAAAATTTGTAGCAAACAATGAAAAGAAAATTCCACCTCCTGAGCTGTCATCCACCCAATAAATTCACCTCATAAACTTGAGCTGTCCAGCTTGAGCTGCTGCTTCCTACAAATACAATAATTTTTGTCCCTAAATGTTGCCACCCGGTGTGAATGCCGTGCATTGTTGCAGTCTGGAATGCAGGGGGCTCCCCTCGGCCCTGGACTGCCTGACTGTTATTGTTGTTATCAGTGGGACTGGAGACAAGCATTATTTCCCCGCTAATTCCCTGATAATGTCTGCTCTGCCGCATGGATGGCTCTCAAAGGCAATCCCAGAGCCGCTCGTTGAGAGGCTGCTGCGTGTCCACCGGGGAGAGATAGCATGCATGTTTGCATTGGTGTCTGTGTGAGTCCAGTCGGGGTGGAGGATGAGTTACACGCCCTCTTTGCCAGCGAGCGCAGGCCTCTTTCTCAGCTTTTATCTTTGCCGGCTCCTTTAAAAAAAAAAAAAAAACTCTTATAGACTTTACCTTTGCTTTTTTTTTTTTTTTTTTTTTTTAAGTCACAGCTTTGTGGGGTAATGATTGACTCATCGGCATCATGTGGGGTAATAAAATTGCGGAGCTTCAGTCTTGTGGATGCCATTGCTGATTTGGAAAATAAACGTGACTCACTCTATCAAAGTGAGGTGATTGCACATCCTGTTGGAAAAACAGCGATGAGTAGAGGAACCTGTTCCTCATCGTTACAATTCTCCTCACAGCAGATACAGGCACTTTTTGTCACCTCTATTTTGTTCGGATTTGATGTCCCAGATCTGCAAGAAGTGGTAAAATTATGAAAAGCCATAAAACAAAAAGGATACCTAGCATCAGTAGACAGAGTCATCTGTCTCTGACTTAAACTAAGTGGTTTGTTAGAGAAGATGTTATGGAGAAAGTTCCCACACTCTGAATGTAGAAAGCGTATGATACAATCACAGACTTTCCAAAATATGACCCTGTACTCTACAGCTCTGTGACAAGAAGTCATAACTCTCAGTTGTATGTTGCCACAATCAATGTAGGGGACACTAAGCATGCAGCAGAAGATACTCTTTGGCCTACATAAAAAAACATCTGGCAGGTAACTAAGGAAGTTGTGACACCGGAAAGCCCAGGAGACTTGATTCAATTGTGCAGGAAGTGTCAGACCATTTCACAATTTGATTCCTATTTTTTTCACTTTGAAAATGCACTTTTAAAGTCGACCACGCTCCCCGAACTGCATCATGTATTTACGACAGCTGTTCATTTGGGGCACTATGACAAGAGGTTGCCCAGCCTGGTGACCAGAGGAAGCAGAGAGTTACTGAGCATGTTGCTCAGAGTGAGAGAAAGACAACAGCACAGAAAAGTTACCTGAGAGGGTGAGACTGTGCTGCGTTGCAGGGGTTGCACAGATGCCAAACGGAAGTCTTAAAGGTTTCAGATCGCATAAATATCCCTGTAAATAATATGACTTTTTCATTTGGTTCTTTGGATAGTCCTGTTGCTGTTACATGAACAGTCCACCACAATGAAACGTGGTAGTGGAAGCATCATGCTCGGTCAATGTTTTCTTTTGCTGGAACAGGGAAGAACGGCAAACTTGTAAGTGGCTGATAAAAATGTCCAGGTGTCACAAGGACCTAGTCAAAGCCCAGACCTAAAAGTTGAGAAGATGTAGCAAGTCTTAAAAAAATTATCGTAACAGAAAAATATTTCTGGTATAGTTAAACCTCAAAAGATTTACAGTAAAAGATTGTTATTAAAACTACCTAAAATTATTCACTAAAGCTGACTGAATCATTTTAGGCATTCACTCAGCTCTCCATATTTTTATTCGTAAAAGGTTTAGAAAATCAGAGTATTCATTCCTTTCTATTTCCTGCTTTTGCCCATCTTTGTGTTGGGCTGTGGAAAAAAAAAACCTACAGTCCTGGTAAATACCTTACAGTTTGTGGATGCAATGAATCAACATTTGAAAAGTTAAGCACTATAAAGACCTGTACAAGGCTTTCTGAGATACAAGTGTGTCTCTGTGTGTGAACAGCACTGTGAGACAGGGCGGCCACAGGGCTGACAGTTAGCAAACTGCACCCAGTGGACAGGGTGACCACTCAGGTGGCAAATCTGGAGCTTGACATGAATTCCCCTGCTTCTGTCTGCATGCGTGTGTGTGTGTGCTTCAGCCCTCCTGCCTGAAGGCATTGGGTGTCTGTGTGCAAGGACTGTACACTGCACTGGCAGTGTGCATACCAGCAGATAGACAGCGTGTGCAGGAGTTGTTGGGGGGGCGGCGACGGAGACAGAGGTCTGTGCAGCACATCATCCGTTAGGCTTTATGGCTCAAGACCTCCTAAGATAAACCCCCCAGGCTGTGAAATTGCTCCTTCAGGGGAAATGACATTAATATGCACTTGTCTCTCCCCCCACTGATCCTTGAGCCTCGCTGCTCTTTTTCAGAAAGACAATCCCAGCCGTCGTGAAAGGCTCCGGTGCAGATGAGATGTTGGAGCCATTGACTGGAGCAGAGCCTGCAGAGCAAAGCTTTTAGCCTGTCTGGCCCATGTGTTGGTGGAAGCAGACCCCTCTACAGCTTCAGAGCAGCGTGGAGTCATTGATCAAAATAGCGGATAGCGACACGGTCTTTTGTATAGCCCTAAATAGCTTTTAACAGCTTGAAGGAAGTGGAGGAGTAGCACAGGCAACATCTTTAATTGATTGGTGTGTGTGACTCGAAGTCCTTCAGTGATCCTCTTTAAAACCTCAAATATTCCTGTGTAAAATGTCAAATCTCCCCCCACCCCGTTTCTGCTTAGGAATGTGTTTGCGCTGTTCCTGCCAGTCGAGCGCTCTGCTTGATGTATGTGCAGTTTGGAATTTAAAAAGCTGTTGTTGTCGACATAAGGGGGAATATTTCTGTGCTCACTTAAGACAGGAGATTTATAAGTTTGGTTTTGTGGCATTACAAACACTCACAGAAGCCAGCTGTAACTCCAAATGAGTTTATATTGCTGTAACGTGGAGGGTTGTAAACTTTAATGTGAAAAGGAAGCTGAGAGTGGATTTAAAGTTAGAAAGAAAACATTGTTTCTTTGTTTAACTGTGCCGACACTTGAATATTAGGAGCACGTGGCTGGTCAGTTCTCCTTTAGCAGCAACACTGCGCAGAGCTAGAGCATGCCAGATTTGAATTTTAGAAGGATCTCCGTCCTTAGTCATTATTTTTAATGAATTTATCCCTCAGAAGACACATCCGATCTGCCTGACACCGGCTTAAGACGAATTTATGAACGACGGCAGCATATACATCATCTCTTTCGCCCTGTTTTAAAGCAGCAATAAGAGCTTAAACACAAGGACCCATGAAGGACCCCATCACTCATATTTCCAAGATGCTGCGAAACAGAAGTAGCAGGGCATGTGTTTTTTTTTTCCTCTGTGATTTTTGAGAAGTTTTGAAAAACAGGGTTATCACTCCTTTCCCTCACCTGTACAACTTAATCTGTCCACCTTCTCCCTGATAAATGCTTTCTGTAATTCTTTTTTTTTTCTTCTTTTGCCCAGATTCAAACAATTATACAGCAGAAAACTGGATGCAGAAAGTATTTTTTGTGGATTTTCATTAACTGAGTGAAAATGATACATACAGGTTCAGGTATGTGTATGGAGGTATCGTGTAGTGAGTTGTCTCATTGTGTTTATCAGTAACAATCCAGGTACGGTTTACAGTTTGTGTCATA
This sequence comes from Poeciliopsis retropinna, assembly GCA_010277075.1. NCBI lineage: Eukaryota > Metazoa > Chordata > Actinopteri > Cyprinodontiformes > Poeciliidae > Poeciliopsis > Poeciliopsis retropinna. The sequence goes on from VMRM01000013.1 coordinate 6,306,844, forward strand.
TCTCATGTTTTAGATCTCAGCTCCAGCACATCTGATTCATTTGGTCGCATTGCGTCCTTAGCGTTCTGTCAATCAGACATTTATGAAAGTCAGGTATTTGACAGCAGGGAAACATGCAGACAGTGATCCCTGAGTTCCAGGTAGAGAAACATTTACATGATTCTGCCCACTTCGTGCCAGTTTACCAAGCTTTAGATTGTAATACATTTTTCCTCTATAAGTCACTGCTAATAAGATTCTGCCTTCCTCAGGCACACACTTTCGTTCTACCAATCCACAAACCATAACACACTTGTTTCGAGCTTTGAGGGAATTAATATATTATTAAAGGGCAAAGATTTATGGCTCCATACCACTGGTAAATGTTTGTAAACTTCTCATTTATTTGTAGCCAACAGCATTGTTTTCTCTCTGGTGCAGTGGATGTTCCAGCACTTACAGACTCGACTTAAAACCTGAATTAGTTCAAAACTCGGACAAACATGGCTAAGCTAAAGTCACGGCAGAGCCTGTCTCACAAAGCGTCTTGCGTTCTTGGTCTCTCCGTTTGTTACACTTTGTTCTCCCTGTGTTGTTCTCAGGCGTTTGCTAATTATAAACGCAGCATAATTTATACATTTTTTAAGGCGTCTTTTACAACCAGGCTGTAACAGATGAACCCATTTGCGTAACTGTCCTTCAAAAAGTCATTAAACCTATAATTTGTGCTGGAGAATCAATTTCCCTCCACTATACAGCGCTCGCCATATGTTCCCAGTCATTCCTAAGTCATTCTCGTTTTATTCCAGGAACAATAACCAGCTGGTGGCGTTCCTGTCCAAGTACAGAGACCTGAATTTCATTAAGTCCCACGGCCGGGACAATGCAAGGTAAGATGTACATTTTGAATCTTCCTTTTTAACCTCACTTTTAGCAGCCCTCTCCTTCCTTCTGTCTCTTTTCCCCACTTGCACCCACACTTGCAGCTCATGTGCCAGCACAACATGGACAGTGAATCATAACACAATTAGCTCCCATCTGTGGGCTCCATTAATTAACCTTCTTGGTGAGGCGAGGCTGCTGCCAGAGCGCTGCTCGGCGCTGACGCCACCCCGCTCTCTGCCCGGTCGCGCCCTCGTGGCCGGCCGCTCATCGCTCAGCACTGTGGGCAGAAAGACCCAAAGCAGAGGGAACAAATGCCCTGCAAGCACGCATGAGTCAGTGTGACTCAGCGGTGCCTTTTTTTGTGGCCGCTGTGTCTGATCACATGATTCTCTCTGACAGAAGAGCTTCTTATTTATTAAAATACGCGCACCACTAATTAAATCAAACATCTCAACGATTGCATTAATCGCTTCTAACCTCTTTACTACAAAGATTAATGTCTGATCGTGTGGCACCAGTTCAACACATCGCCATTCAGATGGCAGAGGGAGCAGTCTGACCTGCCTGACCTAAATTTGACTCCCCGCATCCAACACTTGATCTGTTCGCAGGAGTAACACCACCTGCTGTGTCTGTAGGCTGTCACTGTTACTGCAGCGGGTGTAGTGAAATATTTAGTGAGAAGTCGTAGCTGCCCAGCTTTGCTCACATTTCTTGTATTTTTACAGAGAGGAGTGTCTCCAAAATAGATGGGGAATAAGGTTTCATATTGGGTTTGGAACGAGGATAGAAATGTTGTCTCAAAGGTGTATCCTGTAGTAAAGATAACTGTTAGGAAAACGGGAATGAAATCCACACGGCAGTTCTTGGTGCTCAATTTTGATCTTTTTTTTTAATTTTTTTTATTTATATTGCTAATTAAACTTGACCAAGATGAGATTTCTGTGTGAGCGGTTTACGTCCCCAAAGTGACCCACATGCGCAGAAGAATAACACTGATGTCATTCAACAAGCGTTGTTTACAGAAGTCATAACGGATGGAGGAGTTTATCGATCGATTTTGAAGTTCATAGCCAACAATGCCACAAAATCATAACAGCATGAAGAAAGCTAATAAGAAAGCATAACTAATAGCGATGGCTTTTTGTGGACCATTGACTGCAACTTCTGTAGAGAAATCTGTTTGGATGTGTAGTCAGACCCAGCAGTGGTCTGATTGTGATGCGATGCGATTCAGTGACGCACTTCTTTTATAAGTTCACAATCGTAATTTTCAGACATTGTTTAAATCCCGACTTACCACATGTGGCTTTCTTCTGGTGCCGAATTATGACACGCCTCACATCGTTAACATAAAAGTCAGATGAAGACAACAGATGCTTTGAAAGCAATTGGTTACGTATCCGAATCAGTAGCACACATTGAAGTGGCACAGATTGGATTTTTGGGGGGGAGAAAAGATTGGTCTATTCAGATTGGTCTGTTCAGACGGCGTTGAAAAAGCTGGTTATAGATCATTTTGCAGATTTGGGTCGTATTTGCCTTCTGTGTGAACGAAGCCCAAACTGTTTATGATTGGTAGCCATCACATAGACTCAACCCACATTTTTCTTACAAATGCGGCATGATTTTATGAGACGAATTGCCAGGGAAAAAATAAAATCTTAGACACATTTTTTGGACTTTTTCTACTATCTTTATCTCATGAAAGAAGATTTTTGCCCTGCAGTCAGCTGTGTGACCAGACCGTCCTGTTCGTCTCTATTAGGTTCATCCGGAAGCAGGGTCTGGATCGTCTCTTCTATGAGTGTGACACTCACATGTGGAGGCTGGGCGACCGAAAAATCCCAGAAGGCATCTCTGTGGACGGCGGCTCTGACTGGTTCCTCCTCAACCGCATGTTTGTGGAATATGTGATCAACTCCAAGGACGATCTGGTCACCAACATGAAGCGATTCTACACGTACACGCTGCTGCCTGCTGAGGTAACACGGGCCAGCACACAAACACAGACAAGGTCACATCTTTTGTTTTTGTTTTTTTTACTCTCTAACTTGCAAGCCCTGCTTTGTATTTGCACTGCATCATTTAACAAACAACAGTCATGCTGTTCTCCTTCTGTTAATGTGAGATGACTCAAAGGCGGACACCGAGTCTGAGAGTGAGGGGAAGACTTAAGATCCTAACCTAGCAGCCATTAACTCAGGTTGGAGGGAAACAATATAAACCTCTGCAGGGAAATTGAATGTTTATCAAGAGCTGTAGTAAATCTTTTTTTTTTTTCTTTCCTGCTCCCAATCTTATTTCCTCTTGCCAAATGGATTATGTGGAAAAAACAACAGCCACACGGTTTTCTAATTTTCCATCTCTTTTATTTTTCCCTCCTTATCTCGCCGCCTATTTTTGCTCCTCATTTCCCAGTCGTTCTTCCACACCGTGCTGGAGAACAGCGCTCACTGTGAGAGCATGGTGGACAACAACCTGCGCATCACCAACTGGAACCGTAAACTGGGCTGCAAGTGTCAGTACAAGCACATCGTGGACTGGTGTGGATGCTCGCCCAATGACTTCAAGCCTTCGGACTTTCACCGCTTCCAGGTAAACGCAACACGCCGGCTGTCCTGATTGATCAACAGCAACGCTTGAAGTTAAAATGCAGAATAAATGGTGTCTTGGTGACAGATTCATTTTTTTCCTTCCTCCTGATAATATCAGTTTTGTAGGGTTATTAGTAGTTAAAAAAAAAAAACATTAAAAAAATAGTGTAAATAAACAGTATGCACCAACTTCTGTTTTTTGTTTTTTACTTTTTTTGCAAATAAATAAAACTAATTTTGACATCAGGCAAACTTGGTTGAACTTAACCTGAATGAACAACATTTAAAGCAGGCCTCACTTGCTTTAGTTGAGGTCAGTGTTTACACTTAACAACGGGAAACAGATTAGGCAACAATGACCTCCATAGGAAAGTTTCAAGGCGAAAAACCACACCTGATCAAAAATAACGCAAAATCGCACGTCTTGATGATCTCCAACAGGTCGTCAAATAAATAATATTCGGGAAAATATTATTTGGTATGACAAGACATCAGTGAAACTTTCTGAATGTTCTGTGTCCAATTATATCTGATGTAAAACTGAGGCTGGGCTTTATGGCTCAGTAGTAAATCTCAGATTTATTTTTATGCCATCTACAATTTCCGATTTTAATCAGTTTTTCCATCACTGTTTTCTGTTAAAAATATATTTTAAAAACTGGCTGTTATTTCAATCTTTCCTTCTTTAAGCTGTAAAACATGGTTGTCACACAAGCTGCTAGTTATTGGGTTGACCAACATCAGTCTGAACTATGGAAACCAAGAAGTGCATTGGTAAAAAAAAAAAAAAAACATTCAGAGTTTCCAAAAATTACATCTTTAGAAGACAGAAAATTTTATAAATCAATCAAATCGATTGATTGGAAACAGCCCTACATAAAACTAATTCTGCAAGTAAAAACGGAGACAAAATTCTTCCACAGTGATGCTAAAAGATTTTTAAAAAACTCTTTGACATTAGGTTGGTTGATTAGTTTGGCTAACTTTTTAAAGTTAATTTTGAAAATTGCTTTCTATATTTACTCAGGCTTTATTTCTCTAATCAAACTCTGTCTTAATGATCTGAAACACTCCAGTGTAACAAACAAGCAATGACATAAGTAATCTAATTGGAACAAACTTCACAACAATGTAACTAAAAGCATTTTTTTTATCTTAACGCTGATGTTGAACAAAAGGATTCCACTATTTCTTTTGCTCTTCTCCTAAACTACAAATGTTTAGAAAGGTTATTTTGGTAAAATAAAGGTCACACAAATAATTACCAACACATATACCAGGCATACTCCTGAGGGACGGTTTTAAAAACTAAAATCAACATAAATAAACGTCTCCCTTTAATGCATGAGTGCAGCATTTAGTAGAAAATCAACAGCAGTCAATCGTAATAAAACGAACGAGTCCTCTCACGCTCGGCGTCCCACAGCATTCACTGTCAATATGTGCAAAATCACATCTCCATTAGGATGACCCTGATAGAGGAGAGAAAAGCAGCAGCGGCTGTAATTAGGTCCTGTTTGCCTTTGGTATTGAGAGAGAGCGCAGGGATTTGGCCAGCTTATCACAAATAAAGTAACTTTGTTTCACTATTTGACTTTCAGGCGGCTCTTAAAACAGAAAAGGACAAAGTAACCATAAACAGTCTGCCTCGGCTTAGCTTCATTTTTACTCATATCCTTCGTGTGGTGAGTCACTTCATGTGGAATGCTCTCCAAACACCAACCGTCACACTGACCTCCACTCTCCCTTTGCCAAACCCGGTTGTCTCGCTTCTGTCTCTGGCAGATCGGTGCCAAAACGTTGCCCTGAGCTCCTTGGCGCTGCTGCAGGGTCTGCTTGGCATTCAGCATGGTGTCAGTGAGGTCTGACCCTGGAAACAAAGCAGCCCTGTGAGAGGACGAACTGATCCTCTTATAAATTATTTTAGTAATGATGTTAGTTTATACATGAACTGCATTCAAAACGTTGCGAGCTCAACCAAAGTCCTGGCCAGCACAGTGGAGAACGATGGAATAAAAGGAAACGCATGAAATTGAGCAACGCTAACAAGATATATCTTTTAAACAGTCTTTTATCGAATAAGTAACAATTTACTCAAATAGACTTAATTAAAAATGTATTCTCTTGGGGAACTTGAGAGAGTTTGAGATCTTTTTGTTATTATTTATGTTTTTTACCCTGTTATCTCAGGAAAAAATTACCCAGACAGTGACATATTTCAATGGTTTATTTCTGTTAATTTTAATGCTTACGACTTACAGCCAATGGAAATCCAAATTCAGCTTTTCAGAAAATGTAAATATTGCATAAAACTTTCAGAATTTATTATTTTCTTTTCACAGAAATGTTGTTATCCTCATGGATGCACAGATAATGACAGTCACATTACAGAGTTTCTTTTTCTACTTTTGATTCTATCAGTGACATAGCACATACCTCAAATTATCTAAAACTTATGCGCCTGAACAAAAATAACTAGACATAATGTTTTAAACAATAGAATTGCTTAATCTACAATAACATCTGTCTACGTGTCTGTCTGTGTGTCTGCCTATAATTTGCAAATAAAACACATTATGTAAAATAATTTAGTGTTTTATCCATAACTTTAAAAAAAAAAAGTTAATCTAAATTAACTATTTCCAGGCTGCAACACTCCTATTGCTTTTGAAGATTTATGGAAAAGCTGATTTCACTTCCCATCAAGAATACCTGCTTTAATGACTGATTGGCCAGCAAACTGTCCTGATTTAAACCTCGGAGAGAAATTACGAACTATTGTTTAGAGGAAGACGAGAGACACCCGATCCGAAAACACAGACGAACTAAAAGCTGCTTTTAAGGCTCTCTGGGTTTTCTGAACACCTCAGCAGAACAACAGACTGATTGCCTCCACAGCATGCTGCGTTCTGTAGTAATTTATGCAAAATGAGTCTCAACCAAGTGTTGAGTGCACATAATGAACACGGACATACTTTGAGGCAATATGTTCATGTGTTAAAAACGATTCTAATGTAAATATCACAGTTACGGGAAACAGAAAATTTCTACCTCACGCTTTTCTTCTACTCGAGAAACAGTCAGCTTCTTTGGCAACGGCCTTTTATTGACTCACCCTGGTTGTGAAGGGTGTCAAGAAGTGATGGACAACTGTCAAGTCAATTTTCTCAAGATTGTGTAAGCCAAGAAAAATGCCAAAATATAACATTTTTGTATTGTGATATGTTTTATTATATAGTTGGTTTTTGAATAAACGAATCAGTTCTTACAAACGACTCCACAGAATGTGAGCCGGGGCCCCCTCACTCTGGAAGCACATCTATGTTTAATTTAACACCTCCGGCTTTCCGTACATCATCCCACACTTACTGCTACATGAGAAAAAAAAAAAAGAATTCCAAGAAAATGAGCAACTGCCTCATTACGTCTCCTCTTTTATCGGTTGAGGTTTTTTTTTTCTTTGCAGGTAACACCAATGTGTTTGGTACTGCAAGTTAAATAGTTTGATGTCTGGGACTAATGTTAGATGTCTTTGTGTCCAAGCCAAGCTGTGGAGGAGGCAAATTTTATGATGCGTCAGCAACCACAGAATAAACGACGCCGCATGGTCAAAGATGTGGAAAAATAAGTGAATGAATCGGAGGCAAAGACCAGACTGAGACAGATAAAATGATTGTTGAATCATACTTTCCAACTTTCCCAAATTTAAATGCAGATAGTTGGAAATAAGAGATGGGTTTTTTTTTCTTCCCTACCTATTTTAAATTACAATTAATCCTGAAAGTTTTTCTCTTATTAACTACGACATAAGGCAGTGATGTAGTGAGTGACTTCAAGTCAGTTCACTATTGTATTGTGATATTACGACTGTATAAAAAAAGGTTTTTATTGACATGTTTGGAGGATTTAGTGGAACAAGTTTGACCCACTTTAAAATCAAACAAAAAGAAACTCAAAAGATCTGCAACTACAGTGAATGATATAACAGGATGTATCTGCAGCATTTTTAGGGAATCTTTTCCAACGTATTTTGTTTTGTTTGTAGGCCTGGTTGCATATTCTTCTGCCTTGAAACATGTCCACCTTGCCATAAAACGAGAAGGTTTTTCTTCTGTTTATGACTTATGAAGCTAGTTTGAAGTTTACTGACATATTCTCATAGCTTTTGAAATTTGAATTATACGGTTAAACTCTTACCAGGGTGAAGAGGTTGAAAAACAAACAAATACAGTGATTTTTAAAATAGCAACTGGGAAACTTAACTGTTTGTATGTGGATATTGTCTCCAGGCTCTGGTATATTCATATAATATCTGAGTAAATATGCCTTTGACAAGTGGCAGCTCGACTGCAATGCATTAGTGCCACAGGCAGGCAGTGAAACTGACCCTCAGTATGATACTACCACTACCATGTGTGGCAGTTGCTATCAAACTCTTAGGTTTTGAAATATCCTCTATATTTCAGTTTAGGTTAGACTGATGGGACAAAAATCCAAAACACAGATTAAAACCGGCTTTAGAAAATGCAAAACAGTCTTATACTAAACTACTGCAAGTAAATATTGAAAGAACTGGATTCAATCATTGACCAAAGCAAAACAAACCTATTTAAATAAGCTGAATGTGTATGTGGTATAAAGGATCATACAAATTCTTGATTTAAAGTTTCTATATATTTTTTTTACTTTTCATTTTTTAATATCTATATAGATTGTGTAAACATTAAACACCCTATGCTTTTTCAGTTTTTCTTGTAGCCATACCGACACATTACCATTGGGAGCCTTTAACACAAATGCATTTGCAGATTGAAAAGTGAGACCAAATAGAGGGCAATTTTGATTTAATACAGATTCTAATTCATTCACAAATCTCTAAGAAGACGATTTTCCCGTTTTCGGTCTGCTGCCTTAAGCCGCCCCCCTACTCAACCTCTTATCAGCATTTTATTTTTTATTTTTTCTCTCTTCTCTGCCCACCTATCACTTCCACACATATCTCACACATCACATTTCGTTCCCCTCACATCCTGGCACACCATCGTTTAATAATCTTCTCCTCTTTTTTCTTCTTCTTCTCTTTATCTCCTCTGTCCCTGCTTCGCTCCTCTGCTCGCCTCCCGCCTCGCTCTGCGGCTCTGCAGCAAACGGTGCGGCCCACCTTCTTTGCCAGGAAGTTTGAGGCCAGCGTGAACCAGGAGATAGTGAACCAGCTGGACGCCTACCTGTTTGGACCGTTTCCCCAGGGGACGCTGGGTCTGAACTCGTACTGGGAGAATGTTTACGACGAGCCAGATGGCGTCGCCAGCCTGTCGGACACGCTGCTCACGTATTACCACTCCTTCACGCGGATGGGCCTGGTGAGGGCTGCGGCCTCGCTTCAGGGGAACCCAGACGATCACAGCTGCAGGTCGGTTTTCATAAAAGTGTGTGCGCTTGAGAGGGTAAACACAGCCCGTACATTTACCGACACACACGCATGTCGCTCTTCAGCATTTATTTCACTACAGCCACTCTTGTAATTGCTGCGATTATGACACACCTGCAGCTTGAGTTTGTCCAGGTCGTTGTCTTCTCAGAAACCAGATGCACCTTTATTAGCTTTGGAAACCACATTGCGCAGCACATAAATGGCCTTCCGTGTTACTCCTGGTGCATCGCCTCATAAGATCACATATCATGGAAATAGAATAACAATGGATAACTTCAATAGGCAACTGGGAGGGCTGGCTAAAGCCTTTCATTTTGTAACACAATATGACACCGTCAATTTATCTCTGCGATAATGAGGCTATGTAGGTCATACCGCAGAAAGCCAGCCTGGTCTATTATTAGTAGGAATGAATGAATTTGAGAGTGCTGTTAACACACTGTTTGTGGTTGAAATAAAAAGGACAAAAGGCTGTATGTCAATTTGATGTTAGTTTGGTTTTCCTTCTTCAAAAAAACTTTTCCAAACGGAAGCTAATTGTGATGCACTGATCCCGTTTTAGTGAAGTTTTTACCTCCCGATACCAATTTTAGGTAAGTGCGTTTTTGTTTTGTTTTTTCTTATTGAGAATAACAGTTCCAGTAAATTCTTAATTTTATAAGAACCAGAGTTAACATTGTGTGTGAAGGAGGAGTCGCTGTGAAGCAGGTTTTACCATAGCAGAGCATACATGTAGTTCTTATGTTAGCAGTTAGCCAACCAATGTTAGCTAACCAATCGGTGTGTATTATCTGAATATTGTAGATCCGTACCTGAATCTGAATACTTCCACAAGGCTGCCAACATTTACAAATGCAACAAATTTCATGAATGGCAGAGATTTTAAACTCAAACGCATAAAACAGAGCAACTTTACTGCTATTCACTGAGACTTCCTTTTACCTCTGGGAAGTTTTGCTCTCTAATAGCCTAAATGAACAGCAGACCTGTATGGTCTTGTCATAGAAAAGCTTTTTTTCTTTCATTTATGAAACACCTCTTTACATCTCTGTGTGTAAGTCATCCTTACTTCACCTTATTCCATCTATCCATCCATCTTCCTCCGCTTATCCAGGGTTGGGTCGTGGGGGTAGCAGCTTCAGAAGGGAGGCCCAGACTTCCCTCTCCCCAGCCACTTCTTCCAGCTCCTCCGGGGGAATCCCGAGGCATTCCCAGGCCAGCCGGGACACATAGTCCCTCCAACGTGTCCTGGGACTTCTCCGGGGCCTCCTCCCGGAACACCTCACCAGGAAGGAGTCCAGGAGACATCCTGACCAGATGCCCGAGCCACCTCAACCGGCTCCTCTCGATGTGGAGGAGCGGCGGCTCTATTCTGAGTCCCTCCCGGATGACTGAGCTTCTCACCCTATCTCTAAGGGAGAGCCCAGCCACCCTACGGACGAAACCAATTTCGGCCGCTTGTATCCGATATCTCATTCTTTCGGTCATGACCCAAAGCTCATGACCATAGATGAGGAACGTCAATCGACCGGTAAATCGAGAGCTTTGCTTTTTGGCTCAGCTCTCTCTTCACCATGACGGACCGGTACAGCGCCCGCTTCACAGCAGATGCTGCGCCAATCCCGATTCCTTCTTCCCTCATTTGTGAACAAAATCCTAAGATACTCAAACTCCTCCACTTGGGGCAGGACACCCCCCACCCCCACCCGGAGAAGGCACTCTACCCTACGAGACCATGGGCTCAGATTTGAAGGCACTGATCCTCATCAGTATCACCTTATTGATACTGAAAATTGCTAACCTTGAGTTTTCCTCCGTCAGCAACAACTTCCACATTGACAAGTGACGTGTCAACTGGATGTGGTTGCACTTGGTACAGTAGTCATTAGAAAAAGATGCAATTTTTTGAGTTTACAAACAACTGGTCAGAGGTCAGTGATGCTCAATCTAGAAATTGTACAAAACATATTCATCACATCTGGTCGGGTCTGTGGTTGTGCTTCCTTCTTCTCCTCTCATCCCCTTGATTCGCTGGACAAGCCTGATCATGATCTTGGTTCTGCTTGACATCACTTCCTGTCAGAGGTGACGTGTTCCTCTCCGCTATTGTTCAGTTCTTGCACATGGTGAGGGATTAAAACAAAATCAAGTTTTGAAGCAAAGTGCTGTTTTTCTTCAACTGAAACTGGCATTTTGAAATTTCTTTCATCATATTGTTTGAAATTGCATTTTAATTGGCTAGATTTTGACTTTTGTGTTATTAGTCTGAAGGTGAATATTGCAGTTCTGCCTGAAATGAATTGAAGGGTGGCAATCAAATTGGAGCTGGACCCTCTTGTTTTCATTCAAAGTATACATTTGATGTGATTTGATTAGGATGGCTGCGACTAACTGTTATGACTGATTAAGCTGACTGTAATGTCATTAACATTAAGACTCTTAGTGAATACATCATTTTTATTGAATTATAATTTTTTTTATCACTTTATTTTGTTAAAGGTAGCAAAATAAAGGTATTTTGTTACCTTTAAAATAAATCTTTTCCTGTCCTTCCTACTGTAATAGTCTGCCTGTCATTTCATACATCCGTCGCGGTCGGCTTCACTCATTGGCTGGTTCTGTGTAAACAACAGACGATAAACTAATGGTTTGGATGCTCCTCACAGGAGCACAACCATAAAGCATGACCACTTGCAAAAGACACATTTTTGGCTGAGAAATCTACTTAATGGACTCTATGAAGATAGACAGGCGGTCTGTCTGCTGTAGCAGTTCGAAAGCAAAGGATCTAAGTCGAGGCGTTTTCAGATAGTGCTATAAAAGAACTCAGATTATAAAATAAAATGTACCTACAACTTAATTTCTTGTCTTTCTGTTTTTACTCAGAAATGAGGACTTTCAAACTTTTGTTTGAAAAAAGGAAGGAAAATCAATTGCTTAGATCAATCAATTAATTGATCATTTGTCCACAGTAGAGTTCATTATAAAGCAGTCATTAGTGGCAGCCCCAGATGTGAGACGATGCAATTGAACTGAAATGAGCTGAACTGCTTTTATTGGTTGTCTTCCAAATGGCCAGCCCACATCGTGGTTTGGGAAAGTTTTAGACCCGCTTACATGAACTGACTATCTGACTTGTTTAGTAAATCTAGGTGGCATTGCAGAAGCAATCACCTCTCTGTGCGATTTCCTCCTCATATGCAGAAAATAAAGCAGCAGCAAACCCCTCTCTCACCCACTGTCCGGTCTGCAATGTAAACGTTCTTTAAAATATTCCAGGTAAAAGCAAGACATGAAAGGAAGACCGATTTCATGGTTTCTATACGTCAAACCCCCAAAAAAGGAATCTGCCAGCTCTAGTTTTTTTAAAATGTTTTATTATTGGATCTTTTCCATATAGCAGTGTTTCCCAACCCTGGTCCTCAAGATACATTACCCTGCATGTTTTATATGTTTCCCTGTTTTAACACACCTGATTCAGATGATTGCAGTTCAGTGAACCCCTGTTAATCACTCTTCAATTGAAATCAGGTGTGCTAATGCAGGAAAACCTCTAAAACATGTGATGCAGTGTGTCTTGGGGACCAGTGCACCTAAAAATAAATGTATGGTTTTTAATAGGAGCTGTTCCAATTAGCCTTTCTATTATCTGGTTCAAGTAACTGAATTAATTCATTTGGAGTCGTGACCCAATACATTTTGGCAACGTTGTGCTTTTTTTCTTCTTTTTATTTTTTAATTGAAGCAATGGGGACAATTATAAGTGGTTAAAAACCCAGAGGTCACAAATGATGTGTGTCTATTTGAGATAAAGTTGTGCATGTGAGAGTGGACGTATGCAGGTCTGACTAATCTACCCTGAACTATCACTGCCGGGAAAAAGGCGCCAAACTCCCTCATAATCTTGCAACAATAAACAGGTATAGACATATTTAATTTGCTTATTTTTTCAGTTACAACTTTCTGCTGCATTTTACAGTGAGTTCAATTCTTTTCATATATTAAGGGGGGTTTTTTGTTTGTTTTTTTTTTTTTGTTTTTTTGCATTATAGCAAAAAACACATGACTCCTCTATACTGGTGTATCATAAATACTAAAAGACCAGAGTCAGAAAACATAACCCAGACACAGCAATACAAAGATGGTTCTAACGCTATAAAAAATTGACCAATGCATGAGCAAAAACACAAGGTCAGAGAGAGCCAAAATAAATGGATAAATGTCTTATAGATGCAAACTGGTCATAAAGCGGGTTAAAAATACAAAACTGAACTGAAATGTATAAACAGGTGTTGTTCAAGAACATGCCACCATGCAGTAAATGCAGTCCAGATCCAGAGCTAAATAAAGTCATAGGGTTGAATGTAATCGGTTTTTCTCAGGTTTATGTTGATGTTCCAGGCTTTACGGCCATTACAGCAATTTCGTTGATTTACAGCAGAGAGCCTGCAGACTCTGAGGAAAAACATCAGAGGGTGAAAGGAGCAAGAACGACTCTCTGCAAAAGGAGAAAGTTAAGTGAGAAAATACATAGCAGTGTCTTTAGTGACGGGACTTTCACAGATTCATTCATCATGTTTGAGCTAATCCTGTTTGTTTTGCTCAGGGACAGTGTGAGTGTTTACATCAGCAAATTATACTCCTAATAAGTGAAACTGCTGATATAAATGCCAAATTGTAGAATCCTGCCACAATCCCGGTAGTTAGTTGGAGAAGGGGAACATTCTTGTCCTCCCAAGAATATATTATTTTCTAATGTGAGCCATAATTTGAATGCTGCGCTTATTTCTCTGATTCTCTTAAAATCCTGAGCTCCCGTGGTCTGTGATGAAGCAGGTGAATTTCTAGGTCTTTCATCAGTAAGTGAAAATGTATTTTCGCTAACATGTTGTGGCAACATTAAACGACACTGAACAGCAGCTCTAAAATGAAAGCCCTTTATTGGTTGGCTGTTCCCCCAAGAGTGGATAAAAGGAAGACTAGATTTTAGCTTGGTGACCTATGCAATGTCCATTTCCACTGGGCACATTAATGCATCTTATAGTGTATTTATTATTTGAACTATTAAAAAAAGTAATTATAAATTTTTTTTAGAGGAGTTGTTAAGGATTTGCAAGGTTGTAGATATTTGCGTGCAGCAAATGAAGTGTATTGAAATGTTTTACAATTAAATAGACTCTAATCAGTACAAATTTCATACATTGTTTATGTGTTAACAACAGTAAAGAAAACATGTTGGAATGAGAGTTACTTTAGCATATATTTGACAAATGTTCATGCAAGGTTCATGTGAGAAAATAGAAGAAAGGAGCGATCACATTTAAAGGAACCACAATACATTTATTACATAATGATGTTAGTAGGGGGCTCAGAAACTAATCATTTCTTAACTTTTGTAAATCTAAATAAAACTTAGAAACACTGTGGCCTTTTTCAGGTAGGGGCTGTTTTAAATCTTTAGATTTTGATCTATAAATATAAGTTACTAGACAGCAGTTACTTAGTTAGAAAAGCCTTTAAAGGACATCTCTCAATAACAAATGCTACAGTTCACATACATTTTGTTTTCCTTCACCAGAAAAATGTCCTTGGAAAGTTTGAATTTCTTTGGATCTTCACTTTTTTTTTTTTGCCTGTAGTTTCATACTTCTGCTGCAGTGTGACAAAGTGATTCTCTAAGGTCTTTTTTTTAATAGTAAACATTTAGATGTGGCTCTCTCAAAAATACAATTCTTTATTTATTGCATTCCCTTCTTTTCATTGAAAGCTTTTTCTAATTTAATAATCTCGGATAGATTTTATTGAAACGGTTTGGAAGAAGCACACAAAAGCTTTAAGAACACTGAGATAAATAATATAGAGAAAAATAAAAATCTGGCCTCTCTCTGACTTGTCGGCATAATGACTGAATGTGTAATTAGTCCGGTGAAACGATGCAAAGCCCTGTGCCTTGAGCTGTCTTTATATTATATCGGTCTGAAATTTTACCAATGAAGCCAAGTAATTCAATCGATCAGGGTCTACCTTGAAGCGTGTCACAGCAAAAAATGATTACTTAGGAGTTTGTTTATAGGAACTGCCGTTGTGCTAAGTTTGCTCTCATGTGGCAGAGATGTTTGTTGCAAAGCATGCATTGAGACCAACAGATGGGCGGTTTGGCTTCGGCATAAGACTGTGGTGAAAGAGAGTAGACGAACAAGGAGAGTAATTCGGATCTTTTAGCAGCTTGCTGTGACTTTCTTGGAGAGGCAGAGCAGTAAAAGCCTGAATGGAGCTTCTGTGCAGGTTGCGGGCCGGCCCCCTTTTGCTCAGCCTCTCGTATCGGCTTTTTGGAAAGGCAGGTCAGAGAGACCTGAGAGCCGAGGTAAAGCAAGGTGAAAGACAGCGCCGAGAGCTGTAAAGGGAGGAAATAAAGGAAAGGAGAAAGACAAAGAAAACGAAGCAGGAGATTGGGGGGAGTGTGCAATGCAATCCTTGGGGGTGTAAGTATTTGCTGTTCTGCTTGTCAGGGTAGCGTTTGCCAGCTCTGGTTGACTCTTGGTGCTTTAGCTGAATACTGATGAGGCTGCCTGCTGCACAGGGGAGCTGGGGGGGAACACTGTGTGTTTGTGTTAAGGTGTGTGTGCATGCGTGTGTGTGTACACAAGAAAACGTGGAATAAGGAGTTTGGGATACACAGAGATTAGAAATCTGGGTGAGAAGGAGTGAGAATATGAGCAGTCAGCAGCTGTTGAGCATCCCCCAACATCGCCCACTCTCAATCCTTTTATGTTTTTCCAGAAGTTGCTGCGGCTGTCTGGCCTCAGGGCAGCCCTCTGCCACATATGAAGCCACGCACAAATAAACACTCTAATCACAGGGCGAGATCTTCATTCTGCTTCAGATAACTGGATGACCCAGTTCAACTCCGTGCTGCCAGCTTACATTGTTCTTTGTTCCTTTCTTCGCATCAGTACTCACACACCCACTTAACAATAGATATGTTATTTGCCTTTATTCTCTTTGTGTTTTACAAGAGTTTTAAGGTGCACTATTTTACCAAAGGTATTGAGACACTTGCTTCTACACACACTTTAATTTGAATTGCATCCCATTTGTAATGCTTAGGCCACATCTGTGGAATTATTAGAGCTTCAGCTACTTTGAGAAGGATTTTCACAAGGTTTAGGACTGCGTTTTGCATTTGTGAGGTCAGATCAGGGCGACCCATCACCGCTGTGTATGTGCAACCTCAACCTCTAGCATAATTATTTTTCTTCTTGTATCTAAAGGAGAAAAGGATGAGTTTTAATGATATAGGTATGGATATTTTTGACGCTGCTTTCAAATGATATTAGGTACACGTGGAAAATTAGGTGAGTATTGTAAACACACGAAACTACGACTTTGTGTTTTTGTGGTTTTATGATGTAAGCACTTTGAAATGCTGTTTTGCTGAACGGTGCTATGCAAATAAAATTTGATTGATTGACATAATAAATTTATATAAATCATATGAACTGTCAAATATATAAAATAGTAAGTAAATTGCACTGGGGTTAAAATAAAAGCATGTTTTAATCAGGTTATATTTGGTACTTACATATTCCTAAACTGTATAAAAATATTCTATATCCCATATATCCTATAGGGGTGTTCAGTTTTTTTCATTTTCCTTTTGATCAGGCCTAATCTTAGCAGCAAATCTAAAAAGACAGTAAATGTAGGTATGCCTTCTTGTTTGGGTATGTCATACTGAGATTTTCAAAAGTTACACCCATCTTTTCACCTCTTATGCCCCACCTTTTTTATGTTGTGCTGAATTTCTATTTTAAATTGCTGATCATGTTTCTGATCCTTATCTAAGATGAACCTGTACTTATGGAAGCATTGAGAACACCGGGGTTAGATGATTTAAGGGGTAGTTTTGTTATAATAGTGTCCTTCATGATAATGTTCAGTGTTCAGGCCCAGATGATAAAACGTATAAACTCCAGTCACATAAGTGTGGGTTTAACAGCCCACAAGCAGCACTTCCCAGGAATAATCTGTATTGTCGACATGTCTTTGACAGATTACATCTCTGTTAAAGGTCACTGAATTAATGTCCACCGTGTCACACAATTACAGAGCACATTGACTCCCCACTAACCTTTACAGCAAGTACACATTTGCATCCGGCCACATTAGCATGTGCAAGGCAGACTCCCTCTAGACATTACCTAAATAAATCCTGAAAATCTTCCTCTCTCCCTTTTTACAGTCCTATCTGTGAAAAGCTGCTCCATTGTCTGAGGTTTTTCTGATGGATTTATCCTTTTTTTTACTGTTCCAGGTATTTCCCAATGGGCCACCCTGTGTCAGTGCATCTCTACTTCCACCTAGACCAGTTCCAGGGCTACCTGGTCAAGCATCATGCCACCAACCTGGCAACAAGCAAGCTGGAGATCATGGAGACCTGGGTGGCACCAAAAAAGAACTTCGAGCTGACCACTCTTCCAGGCAGCACATTCAACCGGCTTCAGTTTGCAGAGGTGAGTCTTATCTATTTTTAGTTTGTTTTTTGTTGTTTTTGAATCAAGCACATATTTTGGAAAAAAAAAAAAAAACAACAACCAGAAAGCCATCAGAGTGTTTACTAGAGTCTCAGTGCCTTAGAAATGTCCTTGTAGTGCTTGCAGGACAAACGACATACGACTGGCTTTGCTTCTCATGTGTTTTACAACGGTTTTAAATCGGAGCATGGTTGGTTGCTATTGAGATCTTTCGGCATTCTTCATGTCATCAAACGGGGGGTTTTCTGATTCTGCAGACCTGGGAGTATTCAGGCCAAAAAATACCCCGCAATAATCTATAATTACACACTATTTGCGGTTTATTGCTACAGTGACATTTTATTCATTTCTTCATTGCACATAGTTATAGCAGCACATCTTCACACAATTAAACCCTTGCCTGTGATGGCCTTGTAAAATGCGAGTTGATTGAATGCACCCGAGTCTACGGGGATGAGTGCCTCACGTGTCGCTCGTTTGTTGCCTCCTAATATAATGACTCCTCACCTTCACACTGGGATGCTTCCCCTGATTGTCTTGTTATGTTAATCTTTGTTTCTGTTTAGGATACAGTCACTCAGCTGTGATGCGACAGCCAGTCTAGTCTAGAAAGAAATTAACCGAGCAAATATAAATTGACCTTTTTTCTCCCGCCGTTATCCTGCTTTGCGAGGTGCAGAAATGTCAACAAATCTGTCAGGGAGTTTGTTTGCTTTGTTTCGAGCCTCCAACCAGCACACTCACACACACCTGGACTCACCTTCAACTTGTTCACCTTTGGGAACCGACTCAGAAGGAATCAGAAAGAGACACATTCTGTGTGTCAGGCCTATGAAGCCGTGAGTGACAGGGAGGCAATGTGAAGCGGTGGCTTTTATCTGAATGCTAAGCTTTGGAAAGCATTCGTCGTCTGGTGCAGCGCCTGGACTGTCCCTCAGTTTGTCCATCTGTCAGTCAAAACCAGCAGCAAGAGCTTAAGTGAGACAGCTCGACTCTGCTGCAGAGGGTCGTTGTTTTTTGTCAACTGAGCAGATATGAACCATATTACTCAGGTTTTACAACTGTAGTTTCCGAGATAAACCACACGGCTGGCTGAACAACGTGTTCCCTGTCCCTTAGATATGTACAAAGCCAGACACTTTTCTTTCTTTCTTTTCTCTCTCCCTTCTCTGCCTCCCGGGAGCGTGTATGGCTCTTTTTGCACCTTTAAAATAGAGGCACTCGAAGTCAACACAGTTAAAATTAGTATTTCACTTATTGCACGGATTTGACATTGAGAGGTTTATTACTCTGCTGCGTAAATCTGACCAGTTTTATCCTTCCTCATAGCACAGTGTTCCAAATTTATACAGATATACATGCAGTACCCTTCACATTTATGGGCGCCCCTGGAAAGATGTATTAAAAGCTTTAAAATTTGTTTGCTCTTTGTTTTAGTAGCCAAAGCTTTTGCTTAAGTACATTTATTCGGTGCAGGAAAAAATCTTTCAATTGTGTTTCACAGAGCCAATAGCACGGAGTTTATTAAAGGAGTCCTATAAAATGAATGTACCTAATTTGGTTCATCAATTTTTTTATTATTTGATCAAAACTTCTTGGAAATGTAATCCAGACATTCATGTTTCCTTGGAGTCAAAATATGACATGACACTCTTCAGAGTGGGAAAGACAAGAGAACATGATATTCAAGTAAAGTAAAATTTGTGGTAATCTTCATAAGGCAGGAAATGGTTACAAGTACGTAGGTATTTGTCTAAATCTGCACAAATTTACAATGAGAGGAATTTAAAGAAAAGTTAGACCATATTTAAAATAACCATCAATGCTGGCAGAGGCCCAGAGTTTGTTTTTCTTTTCTTTTTTTGTCACCACACAGTTTTGAGGCTATAGTAAAGAAGATTAAAAACAATACAAAACAAATAAAATATAGTTCAGATTGCTGCTTTGAACAGGATTTGATAGGTAAAGTAGCAACCAGGTGTTACTTCCAACTTTCTTCCTTTCAAACTTACATAAAACTTTGAGTGATTGTTTCATTTATCATCAGAAGGTTACAACATGTCTATAAATGCCAGAGTTTTTTTCAGGTGTGGGTTTTAAGCATAATGAAGTGTGATAAATACCAGGCAAATTTGTAAATAAACTGTTTCTGCCTATGACCCAGAAAGGGTTAGAAAACCATTTCTAAACCATTTGAAATCCATCACTCTGCACTAAAATAGATTGTTCTCTTGTGGAAAATGCAAATCTTTGCAGGTGTGTGCAGCCTAGAAAGGCTGCAGGCTCGTTTCAAAGCCAGAGGACCTGGACATCAATACTGTCATAGTCAAATGTGAGGTCAACTGTCTCAGTAGGACAGTGGTCTCAAACATAGCAGCAAACAAATTATATGATATGAAAAAGAATCATATTAGGGTGCTGCAATGGCCCAGTCAAAGTCTTGTCCTGGTTGTACTGCTGGGGTCGAACCTGAAGAAAGCAATGCAGGAATGTTCACTAGGTTCGAACCCAGACCTGACCATCCAACAAACAACTCTGGCCTCATCTGACCCAAGACTCGGGTCAGGATTAAGTCGGGCCATAAATTTAAACTCTACTAGTCAACAGAAAACAACACTTAGCATCTATGCATGCATTGCTAAACTTCGTTCCTGAGATGTACTTAGTTTTTCACTCACAAGTCTATTCATTTTGACTTAATTTTTGTCAACTAAAGGAGGACAGTTTGAAATTTGTACTTTGTAAGCTCAAAGTGAGGTCTAAAAAACTTTCAAGTCATTAGTCACTTTTACTTCGTCCATTTACCATTCTTTTTTTACCAATCAAAAGCTACAGGGGCTTGCTTAAGATTGATTCAACTATAAACCAAAGTCTGTTTTGGCGCCAAAAGTTCTTCCTCAGAGTTGGACGCATGTTCTCATCTTCCGTCTCGTCACATCCATCTTTGCCCCCTGTATTTCTTAGCATTCATCAATCTTTCCCTGCGGGTTAAAGAGACCCCCGTGGGAATCTGTCAGCGCTGCTCCTGGTATCCCTCTCTTGTAAAAGTCTGAAGTTTGTTCACCTGTGTTTCATTTTCCTCCTCTAAAAAGTGTCACTAATGAGCCTCCAGGGGTGCTCATGCCCTGTGGTTTCAAACAGAGCCAGATGTAGAGCGAGACTATCCATGCCCCTGATTGATCAAACTGACCTGCCTTATTTAATGGCGGTGTCAGACTATTGGCGCCGGCAAGCTGGCGATGTGGAGGGAACGTTTGTATATAGGGGGTATGTTCAGGAAAGTAATAAAAGTGAAATATAAAAAGTTGCTAAATCAGGAGTTTCTCCTTCCAACTTTCTTCCTTTCAAGCTTACATAAAACTTTGAGTGATTAGAGCGAGATCTATTAAAGAATAGGGATCCAAAAGTAATGACAAAACTGCCAGTTCAGTAATAGTTCCTCAAAAAAGCCAATCATCCATCAGAGAAATAAGGCTGTGCTTTGCTGAGAGGTCATGCGATTTAATTGGGTATTGGTCTTAAGCCAAAGCCTAATGAGTAGACACACAGCCAGTGACGAGCTAAATGTGGAGGTCATTGTACGCTGTAGGCTGAAGCTGAAAAGGGCCAGAAGGTAATCTCTCTTTGGCCTGCTTTGGAAGAAGTTAATAGTTAATTTCCCATCAAACCTCCAGCTATTGTAATAAGAGAATGCTGTGAACGTTGTTTGACTACATGCTGTTGGCCGAAATTTGCATTAAACATGTTCAAATATTTAACATGTTTAATGCATGTTCCCATAAACAAGACCTTCCAAACTATTTAAACTTCATTCTGCATTAAGAAAGGTTACGCTCAACTCCAGATCACTGGAGACAGTTGGAGGTAAAAAAAAAAAAATAATTTGCTTTAAGCCCTTTCAATTTAACACTTTGTTGAACTACCTTTGGCTGCACGTCATGTGTCTAGCTGCTTCACACATCTAGAAACTGATACTTTGGTGCCAGTTCTTCATTCCACTATTTCCAAATTGGGTTTAGATGTGGCTTTTCTCCAGGCCTAACACATAAATACACTTTATCTAAACCAGTCCATTTAGTTCTGGCTGTACTGATAGTGTTTTGCTAGGAAGAGAAATTTCAAAACTTTTGCAGCCTTTAACTATTTCTCCTATTTTGGAGCTCAGTATTTAGCTTCATCCATCTCCCTATAAACTTTGACCCGCGACCCCACAGCATGATGCTGCTACCACCATGTTTTGCCATGGTATTAGTTCAGAGTTGTGTCCTTTGTTAGTTCTCTATGTAGGTTTTTGTAAGCCACATAACTGAATCTTACGGCGCCCCCTAGAGGACACAGAAGATTTAGTTTTTCTTTTGAGTTACCTCGCAGAACTTTTGCGATGTTTATGGTATTATATTTAGTGGTATCAGAGAAGACAGGGTTAAATACAAATGGACACAACACACTTTTCATGTCCAACTCAGTCATTTGCATTGAAGCCTTTTTTCTCCGGTGCTGCCCAAAGTAAACAGCAGCGTGTTTACAATACTGTCTTCTTCTTCTCAAGGAATGGATTTGGCTTTTGGTTATTAGGCAGACAGCTTGTCAAGCAGTGTTTATGTGCCTCTATTAAACTCTGTATGCTTAAAATGCATGTTCAGTTAAGAGTAAGGCCTGTAGAGCTTAAAGGGTATGCTGCCCACTCGTCTGGCTTGAAACGGCTTGAAAAATGTGCTGTCTGGACTGCAGCAGAACCTTCTGTTCATTATTTACTGTATGTTGCATTTAATCAATGCTTGTTGTCGAATAAACTGAGGGCAAGATCCAGGGGCAAGTCTCTTGAGCTTCCCTCCTACCTGCGACGCGTAAGCATAGGCAGCCTTGTTTCCCGCAACCTTAAGTTTAGACGGCCGTTTCCAAGCTCTCCCTGGAACACAATGCAGCATTCAGTCGATAATACAGCATAACTTTGTAAAGCTTGATTGTAGGCTTCAGTGTGTGTGTGTCCATCTGGCATAATGCAAAAAGCCATACAAAAGCCAGACAAGGCAGCTGATTCGCTTTATAAAGCAGATCACGGTCCACGATGCTGGAACTGCAGAAAAATCTCCAGTAATTGAGATGAAAGCAAGGTGTCTTTACCAGATGGCCAAGAAGCTCCGTTTTTTTTTTTCTTGTTGGTTTCATTTAAGCAAGTAATGTCTATTTTTACCGAACACGGCAATCTAAGCTCTCGGAGGATGTAATACTGAATCAGTTCCAGTCAGCCATTGATCCTCCAGCAGGGTGAGGCTGTATTAATCAGCTACCATTGTCACAATGAGCGCTTCCAAAAGCAGACTTTCCTCTCACATTTCTGCCAGCATGCCCCGGGCATTTTTTTTCTGACAGTTTTGTGTACATGTGCATGTACATGTATGTGTGTATTGCTGCCTTCCTCATCATCCTCATGGCTCCATGTCTCCTCTTGCATACTCATTTAGCTTTCCTGATGTTTAGATTTGTTCTCCCTCTATCCATCCATCCGAATATCCTTTCTTTATTCAAATTCAACTAAAAAAGAAATTTTAAAGGCTCTTTTGCTGCAGAGTCTTAAGGGTTCTTTTGCTTCAGATGTTTTTTTTTTTTATATATATATATATATTTTGTCACACTGAAACAAAAATGGTGAAACAGAAACACACTTTAGTGTAAGATGAAGGTGATATGAGTGCAAAATGCAGTTTTCAAATTATTATTTTATTTATTAAGCTGCGGTATGTAACTTTTACATTTAAAAAAATGTTTTTTGTTTGTTTGGGGGGGGGTTTTTGTCATGGCAGTACAGTATGAGACAAATAATCTGTGGAAAAAAATCAAGCTCCTCTTCCTCCTCCCGGTTGTCCTTCAGCCACTTGCAGAAACGACCAATCAGAGCCAGGGGGAGGATCTTAGTCCTGTCAATCATGTTTGTGTATGCATACCCTCTCCCTTGCACTCTCCTGCAAATCAGAGTCTGCTGTGAATGCTCAAGCCAGTTAGCATAGCCACCGATGACGGTTTTAATAATTAAAATGTAGGCTTTGCAGTGGTCTAGTCAAAGCAAGGACTTATGACTGAAGTTCTGTTTGAGAACATAGTCACAAAAAAGTAGACGTGTGTTAAAAAACTAACACACTATAGACTGTTTTCTAAAATTTTGACTTAACCTTCCGATAAATAAAACATGGTTTTGTCGCTATGCCCTGGCTGTGTCCCTAATATAAGAGATTCTTTGAACTTCAACCCACATCAGCATAAAGAGACATAGTTGAGGAGACGCCACAGGCAGTAACATAATTGCAGATCCAGGGAGGGACTGCAACAAAAACAGCAGCAGCCGACAAACGTATCCACTTCGATATGTGGGGACATAAGGATGATGATTTTTGCCATTTTGTTGCTGTAAGTGGTCATTAATTTGTATTAGGAGCAGAGGAAATGTCGCGTTGTGCATGCAAGAGAGCAGTTGATGGAAAGCAGCGATTAGCATTACTAAGACAATAATCTCTGTCTGCATTCACAGGATGCTTAGATCAGCACCCTAACTCTGAGATTTCCAAAAGTTTGCCAAGATTCTCGAGACCAACCCAGCCATCTTAGCCTCTTGTCAAAAATTCAGTTTTTGTTTCCTCTCTGTGCTGTTGCTGACTTTATTTTGAAACGCCTTTACAAATATAGCCAGTTTCCGCAGTGCTGCTTTTATGAGTAGTGTCGCTATGTCCGTGCAACGTAGCTACTCGTTCTGTGCATCTCATCAAAATGAATTATAAAGCTGGAGTGATTATTATTTTTGGTCAGTTACTGTCAAAAGCCAGGTTCTTGTCGCATCTCTGAAGACAAATATTACTCATAAAAACGTCAGAGAGTTTGACTTCAAACAATATACGCCTCCCCGTTAGCAGCATTTTTTAAACAAAGACATTAAAAACCAACTATTAATGCTCTGCAAATCCTCGAACACTAACTATAAGGCTAATAAGCTTTCTATAAATAATACCCTGAAGAGGCTCGTTGTTCCTCAGGCAGTCTTCTGGTGCAATCCAAGCTGTCAGCCTGTTTCATATTTCAAAGCTGTACTTTATGTTTCTAATTCATATTCAGATATATTTTACTCACCGATACCGCCTGTTCAGTTTTATTCCCACTTTATTTCTCTATATATTGTCACAGAGAATGCAGCCTCTTCCAGTGCTGGTGGAAACATTTGAAAGCCCCTTTTTATGTAGCTCTTCTCTCCAGACTCCCCTGTTTTTTCCTGTCAAAAAAGGCTATAATGGATGCGTCTAGATATACTCAGAGTCTTCCACTGTTTTGGCTTTTTATTCACTGATCTGAGGTTGTAATCTTCTTCGCTGTTCAGAAGAGTCTGTCTCTCGGTGTATAAAGGTGTTCATTGCCTGCTTCTGCCACTCACACCTTGGGGATGCGGTTGGGGCGTCACCGCATGTTTCTTTCGCCTGTCTCCCAGTCCAGCGCGTTGCAGCATCCGCGTGAAAGGAAACCATAACTGTGGAGGAGGAAACGGATCGGGCTTGTCTGCATGTGCGTTCTCTAACAGTGGAGGGCAGTTGTGATGACTGAGGTAGATTTTGACTGATGGAATACTCATGCTGGGGACTGCTTCTCATGATAATTTACTGCAGCTTTGGTGGAGGTTAAAAAAGTTTCTGTAGCAAGTGACATTCTGTTTGTTATTCAGGTCTGCATAAAGTCCTAAGAGTGAATTTATAGCATATACACAGTTGTGAAAAATTTAGTATACCACCTTAAACCTCAACAAAACTGGACCTTCTTTGGCTGGAATAACTTCTAACAGGCATATTCCTCAGGAATCCTCTGATATATGGCAGAATCCGTGACAGTGGGCTCCAAACCATGACACTTACACGCCCCTGCTTCATAGCTGACATGAATTTCTTTTCCTGGAGTACTGTGTATTGTTTGAGAATAAAATCCTCTGCTCTGCTGTCCAAATAATTCAATTTTAGTCAAAATGACATTTTCCCAGACATCCAGGCCTGGAAAAATGTTTTCTCTGGTAAACTTCACTGTGGACTTCTTGTTTTTCTTAGAGCGCACCCATCATGAAAGTTAATCTTCTGCAGTTTCTGAGGTTTCTGCTGATTGTACAGGCTGTGTACGCTGTCATATCCACAGTAGCAAAAGTCTGCCGTGGGTCCTATAATTACATCATAGGGTTTAGTTAAACCCTGAGATCTTGTGGTCGGCTCTTATGTTAAATGTGCTTGTTGTGAGTTGTTTTGAATGTCCTTATACGGTGAAAAGAGCATTCACTGTCACTTCAACATTCAAATGCAGAGCAAGCTAAATGCATGTGTTATTGCATTTTGCAAAAATGTTGAACATTTCTTTAGCGTTTATTGTATATTTACATTACTCAGCTTTGTTAGTATTGCTCAAATTGATCTTAAATAATTATATGTTAAAGTATGTGAGAAGAACCTGACTTTTTTCCACAAGTCTTTATGCTCACTCCTCTCAATTTTCCTTTTGTTTCTCCCAGATTGGCACAGAGTGGGACGCTAAAGAGCGCATGTTCAGGAATATTGGCGGCCTGATGGGCCCCATGGACGAGACGGTAGGCATGCAGAAGTGGAACAAAGGGCCAAACGTCACAGTCACTGTGGTCTGGATCGACCCCACCAACGTCATCGCAGCCACCTACGACATCCTGATCGACGCGAGTGCAGAGTTCACCCACTATCGTCCGCCACTCAACCAGCCGCTGCGACCCGGAGTCTGGAACGTCCGAATCCTACATAACTGGAGCCCTGTGGCCGAGATTCGTTTCCTTATCGTTCCGCTGGCCTATAACAAGCACCAGCCAATAAGACAAGGTGACAGGCATTCATATACCTACTGTTGTAATCAGCATTTCTCATTTACTGCAGCTTGAATGTTACATTGATTTCAGCCAGAGAAAACTCCAGCAATTTCTCTCCCTTCTCATTAAGAGGATCAGTGTGGTGGAAAATGTTGGGATTTTATAACAGAAACATTTTAAAACTTTTGTACACCTTGAAGCCACAAACCACTTTAATCAGCAGTCGGTGTCTTTCCTTCAGTCGTTGCTCTCTGCACGACCTCAGTCTAATGAACATAGATTAGATTTGGTCCCTCGGTTAGCTCAAGCCAACTTCTTGTTAAAATGGAGCGAAGATAAAAAGTTGATTTCTACCATTTTAAGACTTCAATGTCAAATGTTTCAGAGGTTCATCCAAACTCAGTTTTATTGACGTTCATACAAATGCTGTGTTTGATTTTGATGATTAAAAAAAACTTCTTTTTTACAGTGAACAGCATGGTAGTCTGCAGATAACCTTTCTGTGTAAGGGTTATTCAATCAACTTTATCTCAAACAACTTTATCTCAACAACCTATTTACCTAAAACTGAGGTATTGTAGAAATTATAGGGACATTGTTTTGATACTTATCCACTGTTTTTGTTTTTCCTTAGATAATCCCTCCAAGTAACACAATCATGTTCTGTCATATTTGACTCAAACAGGCCCAGAAACACAAGATCTTTAATATGAAATGAATAGACTGTAATGCAAAAGGGCATAATCAAATTCTGTTTAGTCATCTCTTCAGGTAAGATACTGACTGTTCATAACCTCTTCACAGAATCCCACTTTTAAAAGTCCATCTTAATTCTAAATTTTAATTATTTTAATGAAAAACTAAATTTTCAGTCCTCAAATCTTTCTTTTAATCTGAATATTAAGTAGTAAGACAATTTGAATCATAACATGGACATTAATCATGGGCTGAAAGTAAAACTTACTTGATTAAAATATTATTTTTACGTATTACTGACATGTGCAGACCTTCACATTGCTCTCTGCTCACATCTAAATCTCTGGCCGTTTTACCTGTAGTCAGTGTTTTAACACCAACTTTGTCATTCCAGTATAAGGCAGTCGCTGAAGTTGTCTTGTGTTGATAATTTTTTTTCTCGCTGACACTGACATTGTGTCAGATGCTATATCGAGCGGCACGAATGCTACATTGACCATGAAGTAATGTTTGCTGATTTAGGTGTCCCAAAAGGTCCAAACACACACACATACACACACGCAAACACATCTCCACGCACGCAGCCTTGTATCTGCAGTGATGCCCTTTCTAATCAAGCCTCGGGCCTCTACAGACCCTGGTTATTTGTCATCAAGTCACCCCTAATAACCCAGCGAGCAGCTCATACATACTAAACAGAGTGTTAAACAACAGCGCACTTAGCCCTCTAAAAACAATGACACAATTAAATCAATCAGTCAGCATGGGTAAGAAACAAGACTGCAGTGTTCCAGTCCATAAGCCACCAGTTTCCTCTGAAAGTCACATGAGAGCTGAGTTGCCGACTTCGGCGTAATCAGTTCCTCAGTTCAGGCAGATTATTAAACCAAGAAACCTTGGTTTAATAATCTGCCTGAACTACTTTAATGATGCAGAGAAACAACACATAAAGTCGCATCTGTCGCCTCATGCGAGTCTCTCACGAGACGACACATGACTAATATGTGTCTTTGTGTCACATATTAGTCACAAGCAAATGGCCGTGCTGACAGTGGTCCAAGTAAGTAAGTTATTTTTCCACTCTTGGTGGTGCGTCTGTGTCCCACCACCGCTCTGCCTGCAACCAAAATGCATGTTGCAGGCAGGCGCATGGCGCATGCAGGCAGGCAGGAACACATGCGCTCTGAGCTGGGACGGCAGGAAGTTGTGAGTATGTCGGGCTTCAGTTGAAATTGGGGGCGCAACGATAAATCAGCCTGGATTTTCTTACATGAACAGAAGTTAAAGTAGAAATAAAACCATGAAGGTGTTAAAGTATTTGAAATCAATATCCACTATATTAAGGTTTACTTGTTCCAGGCTGCATTTCTTTCTGAGAAGTTTTGTCTCACGATGGATATTTTCATGTTTTATTCCAAAATCATGGAACAAAAAGAATGTTGCTTTAGGGACAATTACCAGTATTTTTTTTAAGTGGACCTTAAAAATATATCAAAAATGCTTGGGTACGAGAAAAAGGTTTGAAATATAAGTATCTATATGGACAGTTTTAGTTGGCCATCAATAAATCTCCATTGCCATCCTCAGAGTGTCACACAATATCAGTTTGCTCCAGCAGGTGTGTGGTTGATATATGGAGTTATGGTTTTAGTATTTCACTCTCATTAAACAAACAAACAAAAAAAGCCAGTCACAGCATTACATACTAAGAAGGATGTACTGCACCACGGTTGGTTCATATATTTTTCTGTTAAAAGCTACGATTCAGATGGAATAACTGCATTCTTGACTCCCAGTATGTGCTTTGGTTTTAACGTTTCATCTTGCTGCTTATAATTATACTTATACTGCTGTGTCTGGCACCATGTTCCCTTCCTACATGCAATGCTGGTAAAACTTTATGACATGGCAACAGCACACACACGCATTTTGTACAGATGCAGAAGCAGTCTTTCAAGGTGCAGAGCTTTATAACACACAGCGGTAACACAAAGCGAACCGTCTGATGTGCTGACTGCACCTCGGGTTTGACTCCATCATTCTGTCACAAGTGTGTGAAAAACGCTGATGTCTGCAAACATCTGGGTGTGAGGGGAGGAGTGGTGGGTTTTTTTTTTTTTTTTTTTCCTTCCTCCATAGCCATGCTTCGAAGGGATGGCTGGCATCCCAGTTAGGAGACCAGTGAGGAATTTAAAGCTTCACTGGAGCCCTGGGTGGAGTGGGGGCTTTCAAAGAGAGGCTGTGTTTGTGATTTCATAGCCTCCCTTCCATGGCTTCATCGTCACAGGAAACAGGAATGAGGGCATGTCTTGGATCTTTCTGTTTACATAAATCTGGCATTGCAACAATGTGGCACACCACATCAAAGGCGCACTTGGGAGATCGAATTGCAGATTCAGATTCAAGCAAATTATGAGCCAGTTTGTACCTAATTCCCAGGTCTCAGCACTGTTCACTGCTGTACAAAGCATTTTGTATTTTGAAAAGTTTGATTCTGACTTGTTGAACAGTTAGTGCTCTAGGTCCTGTTATAAACAAGTAGAGAAATTGGGCCTTTCTGGCTCAGCAGTAGACTTGTGTGATGGTGGGGTTCTTTTTCTTAAGTCTTGAGCATCTTCACACTAAAACTGGGCTCTGAAAATTCACACATCCTTCATGATTCTCTTCCACTTTTCAGTTGTCAAAGATTTAGTGTGACTGCTTCATTTGCACCGACTTGCTTCAAATGTAGACAAGCATAGAAGATAAAACCGCAGAATATTTGATTTTAATATTATAATCATATTCGCCTGACCCAAATATGATTGTGTAGGTGGTGTAGTCACAATTTGTCTGCATCAGAACCGCACATCAGTGGGTTTTTGGAGTCATTCAACACCAATCTTCAGTTCTGGCCTGCAGTCAGGCCACTGAACTTCTAAATAATGTTGCAATGGAAACAAATGGTAGCTTCAAATATATATTTACATGAAGGAATGCAGGAGATTCAAACTCCAGTCTTCTTTACACGTTCCAGTGACCGTCCAGCTGGTAAACACTGAGCCGGCCTTGTTTACTGGGGGAAAAAAAAAATCCAGTAATATTTGCTTATACTTCGCCCTGATCCATCCACGGTGAAATATGCTTCAAGGTGTGTTTAGACTCTGAGCACGCTGAGATTTTTGGATAACAATTCATGATTTCAATGGTGAAACGCCTGAAAAATGGCTGGTTTACAAGAGGATAGTTAGATTTCATCAGCAAGAAAACTAAATTATACACAACAATAAACCTCATTAGAAACAGGCAAGTATTTTATTTATGAACTGTTGAGGAAGACCTTTGAGAAATAACTTAGTTATTTTGGAGGTATTTCAGCAAAGATTATCCAGAGTATGATTGGATGCGAAGTTAAAATGTGACCTTAAAAGGCAAAACGAGGAGCAGGTAGTGGAGGAACAAATCTCAACGCTGGAGCTTGGCTCCATACAACAGCTGTGTGTCTTCACATGTTCAGCATATTGTTGTATTTTCATGGTGCCTCTGAAATGCCTTGTTGCTGAAATGTGCCATACAAATACAATTTGATTTGATTGATTCTTTTCCCTCTCCCCTCATCAGGACATTTGATTTAATCACAGATATTCTTCGGCTTTAGATTTTCCGTTTCGGAGCTCCATGGACATAAGTATCCAGAAAGTTTACATTTAGAGTACAGTATCGTTGTGCTGTAGTGTTTAATCATCACACTGCAAAAATCACACAATCTTAACTCTTAGAGACATTTTTCCCATATATTAAAATGTCTTGTTCCACTGGAAGATTATTTCACTAATAACCAGTACATTTTAATCCATATTTAGGACATTTTGACCTAAAACAAGCTCTTATGCTGATGCTTGCTGAAAAGTTGCTTGTAAGTTGGTTTTGCCTTATTGTTAGTATACTCAGAAACGAGACCAAAAGTACTTGGCAAAATTCCTTTGTTTTTGCAATGTGATCGTGGTTATTACACAGCACCGCTCTCGTCACTTGCTCCACAACGC
The DNA here is from genome assembly GCA_010277075.1 of Poeciliopsis retropinna. Taxonomy (NCBI): domain Eukaryota; kingdom Metazoa; phylum Chordata; class Actinopteri; order Cyprinodontiformes; family Poeciliidae; genus Poeciliopsis; species Poeciliopsis retropinna. The sequence continues at coordinate 6,337,839 of VMRM01000013.1, forward strand.
CAGCCAAACTCAGGAGGGGAACCTCAATATGGAGCACTCTGTTCCCCATTCACTAATTTAATCACCAGTTCAGACGGAATAGAGGGTTAAACTCTACGCTGCGGTTAAATGTCTTTTTTTTTTTACTATGTCAGTTTTTCCTTTAATTAATACAAATTATTAGGTTGAAGTTCCAGCCTTTAACCTTGGATTTAAAAAAAAAAGCTGCTTTCGTTACTGCTCATCCCTGACTCTTTGTCGTTTCCTCCCTGTCTTCAGACGACACGCTGAGGCTCCACAACGGGCCAGCGAAGAACAGCTACATGGAGCAGAGCTTCCACGGCCTGAACCCGGTGCTCAACATCCCCGTCAGCTTGGCTTACGTGGAGCAAGCCAAGAGGAACGCGGCCCTCACCGGACCGGAGCTGGAGGGCTGGGTGGACGGCCTCGTGGGAGAGCTGTGGGAGGCCGCCGACATCTGCGCCGTTGGCCTCACCGCCTGCCCCGTCATGCAGCCCTGTGCCAAGAGCCCTTGGAGCTCCATGAGCCCGGATCCCAAATCCCAAGTGGGAGCGCCGCACCCCGACGGCCGCATAAGGTAGCAGCGAGGCCTCCAGCTGGACGGGAGGCCGTGACACTGTTTGGTGTTATTTATTCGAGAGGCTTATTGCAAGGGGGGTGGGGAAGGAGAGAGGAAGAGGAGAAGCTCTTCCTCTGCACCTCTGAGCAGAAGCAAATGAAAAGAGGTGGAGTCCTTCAGTGTGCTGTGGGTAAGGCTGTCTTAAAAGCAAGGGGAAGCATTTCTCTGAACCTCCCACAGAGTTTATTCCTTGAGGGGATTTTGCTGGCTTTGCTATTTCACTTTCTCAGTGTATTTATTTTTCTTTTTCATGGCTGAGTTTTACTGTGATAAAACGTTGCAATTTTGGAGCTTTTTATTGTGCAGCCCAATGAATTGCGACGCCCTGCTTTTGGGCTGTGTGGCCATGCGAGTCTGAACTGTCGACACTGCTGCAACGAAGCCTTAGTGGGAAGAGATTCACCAGGAGGTAGCCGAGCACTGACACAAACCTGGCTCCTAAAACCTCATCAACAGAAACTCCATGACAACAACTGACCAATAAGCACCTGTAAACAGATTAGTAACATTTTGTGACAGCTCATATTTTATTTTCATTTTATTTATTAGATAAACACACCAGCCCTTATATCTATCTGTAGGCACCCCTGGTAAGGATATGTAAGAAGCCTTAAAAAAAAAAAAAAAAAAAAGTACATCTCTTACTGCAGTAAGATGAAAAATTTTCCAAGTGTGTTTTTGGGTATTTTTATTTACCTCTGAACCATCCCCCTCACTCTGCATGTCAGCAGTTTAAGCTTTGCTTTTCATGCAACCCTTTTTGTCACACATCCAGCTGTTTTAAGCTTTTTTTTATTTATCACTCAGACTGTAGATATGAGGGTCGTCATGATGGTAAAGTTTCAACTCGACAACATTTAATATCAATTTTTGGTTGTTTCTCTAAAAGCAAAGGAATACAGATCAAAAGTAACAAATTGCAATATTTTTACTGTATTAAAGCACAACCGATAAATAATTAGTAATTCAGAAAAAAAAACAACTATTATTTAAAAACTGAACTAGAACACCTAAAAATGTAAAGGTGTTTAAGGAAGAATTCAAAATTCATCCCTGCAATCAATTGGAAGAAAAATGTTTTTAACATGTTAATCTAGGACCTGAATTTCTGGATTTTTTGCTCTTCCACCATTTCGCACCAAACTCCTTACTAACCGGGAGCTTTTCTGATCTGCACAATTAGCAGATTTTTAAACTTCCAGCAGCACATTGTTTCTACCTGGTTAGTTCAGGCGAGCCTCCGCAGGAAGGGGAGGGACTGAGTGTCTGCATTTCCTGTGCCGAGTTCTGTGCCAACTTGGGGACATGAAAGTTGCTCAGTTGGCAAATGGCACCTAACGTCCTGGTTTTTTTTTTTATGTTGATCATATTTAAATATTGTTTATCTTGACAATCCCTGTAGACACGGACAGCCTTAGGCAAGTAACACATCTGCCTTACTTGGTTTGCATTTTGAACAGTCGGGCCAGAAATTAATCTTTCTAACATCCCATTTACGAAGATAAATTTCCAGACTTTATGATCAATTTTAAAAAGAAGAAATGAAAACTTATTCAGTTTTAGTAATTTCACAGGGATTTAATTTCTAAATCTTTTTTTTTTTTCTTTTTACCAGGGGTGCCGATTAATGTGTGGGGCGCTGTAAAAATCACACATTTCTGCAGTCGAGTGCCTGATTAGGTTTCAGAGCAGCTGTGGCTGGTTTTGTTTTGTTGGGATAAAAATGCCTTTTTTGAATAATTAGTTAATTGGGGAAAAAATATATATTCCACAACAAAAAAAAAAAACCTGCTTGTAGACATTTGTAGTTGTATTACTTTGTTTTGAGATTTAACATTTATATAGATTAGACTCTTTTTATAACAGCCAGGGTTTATGACAGGCAGAAGAGAAGAAAATAATAGTTTCTTTTCTTCTTAATCCAATCTGCCTCAAACTTGAAACTAAATTACCTTAAGCTAACCTTAAAAATTCGTGTGCTTGTTGAGTTTATTCCAGTCATTTCACAACGCCTAATGTTGTACATAATTATTCAAGAATCTTCAAAATTGTATGAGTGAGGAAGAGGTATTGTTATTTATTTCTAAGTTTATATTAATACTGATATTTTTAGTCAGTGACTAAATAACTGCAACGCTGCCTTGGCAGCATGATGAGTATTTTTTTGTAACGAAAGCCGCCTTTATTTACAAAGGCCATCACCCCGAACTTAATATTGTACGTTTTTATGGCCCGCACTTGTGTGTTTGTCTGTGTTGTCCTGTCTGAATAAGACCTTCTCGTCCCGGTTTCTTCCATGGCTGCTTTCAGTGAAGCTCACAGGAGAAAAACGGTGCCTGAACTTTTTCAAATTTTGTCATGTTACAAGCACAAACTTATCTACATCGTACTATTATGTTAGCCCAACGCTTTGCAGCGCTCAGTTATGAAGTGAAAGGAAATAAGATGCTTGATTTTGCTTCGTTATGTCTGAGATTGAAATATTTGCCTTTTTTTTTTTTTTTTTTTTTCAACGTTGCTCAAACTGACTCAGGCCGCAGGGCTCTGCCTGTTACAGTTTTTTAGTAACTTTATATTCCAGAATGCTATTTAAACGTAGTTCAACAATCTGTCCACACATATGGGCTTCCTGGCGCCATGTTTAATTTTTAACAGGAAGTTGTTATTTTTAAACATTCTGATTGGCTGATAGAGGTTTTGGCGTTGCGTTACACTGCCCCCTATGGGTTTGGCATGTTTAAAGCAACGTTCAGAGGCGTATTTGTGCAGGTTCACGTGAATAAAAACGTTTCTGAAACCGTTCTTGTGTGTACAAGGCCTCAGATTGAATGCGGAGCATCTGTGAACAGCAATTTTTGAGATATTCTACAGATTCTCAAATGGATCCTGAACTTTGACTGGGCAATTTTAACACAAGAATACGCTTTGATTGGAGGCGACCCATTGCAGCTCTGGCTGTCTGCTTAGTCGTTGTCCTGCTGAAAGCTGAGCATCCACCTCACTTTATAAGTCTCTCACTTCCACAATTTAGCATCTTTTGATCAAATCCAACTAAGTCCAACTTATCTGTAGCGAAGAAAAGCACTCTCACAACGTTGTCTCTTGCATGTTGGCCAAAAGATTTAATTTTGGTTTCGTCCCACCAAGAGCTCCTTTCTCCACTAAGTGGCATTTGTTCCCTATGTGACACAAATGCCACTTCTTAAAACGAGCTTTCTCCTTTCCACTGGTCCAGACGTATTTCCACTTCACAGTTTTTCATTTCTTTAAATGTTAATTAAATACATTATAGTTTGGGTTTGTAACGTGACAAACTTAGAAAAAGTTGAATTCTTGCAGAGCACTGCATCTATAGGGAAAATAGAAACTGTCCTCATAAGCAAGTACTCTGGACAATGCGTTGACTTGAAGGAGAAACTGTGTCTTTTGGTGTTGTTTCCGAATGACAGTGAGTGGTTGTAGTTTTCATGCTGTGACAAAAAATGTACAATTTCAAGTGAATATTATATTGTATCTTGAGTGCAAAAAAATGAATAATTTATTAGACTTGTTCTACGGCACCTTGTCAGCCCTGCTCACGTTTAAAGTACCTTTTCTCTCATCAAGACAATCTCCGGACACTTACATCAACTTGATCAACACTCGGGACGGCAACTGATCCTGAACAAGGAGTTCAGCCACATATTTGCTTTACCTTGAAAAACAGTTTCATCTGAAGCCAATTAGGTTTTCAATCTGTGATTGTCAGCATTGTTTAGTCATCACACGAGCTAAATGAGTGGTTTTGCACAGGCTAATGAAGAGACATTACTGTTCATTAACGTCAAGTTCACCTTGCCTCTCTGTCAGATGGCGAGGATTATAACTGCTGTCTCTCTTTCCTTTCAAATCGACTGTTTCTGGTGTGAAACGTCCTCATGCTGACCGCCGTGCTCCGAACAGCTGCGTCACACACAGTACTTATTGCGCCGTACGCTCATTGACAGGTTTGGATAAAATTAATTCAGTGTAACTTAATGTGAAAAGTCATATTTTGTAACAAAATGATTAACAAATGAAGATGTACTGTATATAGGTATTTTGTATTGAAATGTTGTTTCAAAAGAGCACCATTAGTGTAAATACAAGGTTGCGAATTGACACTGAAGTGTGAAGAGTTTTTTTTTGTTTAGTTTTTTTTTGTTTTCCCCAAAGTGTTGCTAACTGGACAAAAAGAGTGAATTCAGTGTTTTACCAATTAAAAGACATAAGATGTTTCAGTATTTCGGACTGCTGAGAAAAGGCAACCTTTTCCTATACGTGTCCCAGAGAATCCAGATTGTTGTTGTTCTTGCTGGAATGTATTGTTGAGCATCTGTTGCACAAATATCTCTGACTCATCATGTCCCCTGTGTTATTTTATTCAGAGAGGCTCAGTGTGCCTTAGCTGATTTTTAGAACCTTCTCTGTCCATTACAAAAATATAAGTTTTTGTTTGGTTTTGTTTTGATTTTTCTTCTTTTTGACTTCATGTGAAGAAAGCCATGAGTCCATCAAGTGATCTATCAGTAACTCTGACACCAAATTGATGTCTGCTGTTGTATATATATATCATCAGGCCTTTCTCTTGCTGTGATCGACTTTTCTTTCTTTTTCGTTTTTTCTTGTTCTTCCCTTTTGGGGATTTGTTTGATCAAACTGGCTTGTTTTACTTTTCTTTGACTGCTTTTTGGAAATAAAATTCTGTAAAACAGCAGCTCATGTGGATGTGTGATGTACCGCGGTCCACGGCGCCGAACCTCTAATGAGCAGCGATTTACCAAGAACCTCTCTCTATGGGTTGCCTCCTCCAATCTGTGGACCTGCAGGTTAATTGTTTCCTGTTATGGGTCTGCAGGGTTAGCAAATAGTGTTTTATTTGCTAAATGCCAGGAGAGATTAGATAAGAGATTATTTTGGTGATCCTTACTGACCTACAATGCAGTAAATATGTGATATGAACAGGATGGATTTATAGTGTTTCACTTCTTCCACATTATATTATGTTAAAACTTTGTTTCTAACTGTATTACATTAATTTTCTAAATTATACACACAAATATTCCATTATGGCAATGTGGGAAAACGGTTTTGAGGGTGGTTTTTTTTTTGTTTGTTTGTTTTGTTTTTCAGTTTTGAAAAAAAAAACCAAGAAGTCACATTATGAGAGTATTCAAACCCTTTGCTTTTTTTCCTTGTTCAACTTTTGAAACAAGCTTAGCTAATAGCAAATACATGAAACGTATGAAACAGTGAAATTAAAGGCTTTTAATGAAAATAAATATTAATATTTGGCACAAATACTTCACCCATAATCAAATAAAAGGAAATATTTTATTTATTTCATACTGCAAAATCAACAATGTCATTTATTAGATAGTTTTAAAGGTACTCAATTTCAGTGACAAACGGTTGTTCAGACCAAACTGTTGGGCTATTTGAGAAAACCTAAACAATGTATTATTAAAATACAGCAAAACAGAACAAATAAACCAGACACAGCTTGAATTAAATGAATCAATTTACTGATAGCAATGCACTTCATCATAGCTTGTAAAGACTTTGCTTTGTTATACCAATAAAATTGTGCATCACAGTTTCTAGCCTTCATAGAGAGAGTCACTTTTATTCTCTTGTCATAAATCTAACCCTCACATTAACATCCAGCAGCTCAAGTGGTTTGGCTGCTTCCTTTATCTTACAGGTCATGTAATCCTGTGACAGCAGTGGCTTCAGAGGGCATCTCACGCATTGAGTCTCTGCGGTTAATCCAGATTGCAGACCTTCCTTTCTTCACGACATGCTGCAGCAATCTGGTCAGAGAGTGTTTATTATGAATGGTACCATTCAGGATTTTATAAACACCGGAGAATAAAGATTCCCCGTCCTAATCCTCGCAGCGGTGGCCAGGTCCACTGCTCCTATTTCCAAATGGAGGTTCATGGGAACCGTAGTGGTTTACTTTCTTGCGCTTAAGCAGCAGCTTCTTATTTGTTCAGAACTTCTCAGGTTTTCTGAGGTCGCAGTTTCAACCGACTGCTGAGTGTCAAGAATAAGCTGCTGGATATCACCAAGACTAACTGAACATTATGGTTGATCCACTTTCCTCAATGTAGAGGACAGAATGTGTCTGTAAAAAACAAACACACGCACACACACACACACACACAAAGGGATTTGTTGTCAAATAAATCCAAGCAGAAAGGTTTGTTGCAACACACACGTTGCAAATCACCTCTTCCAACACATTTATTTACACTTTAAAAAGCATGAATGTTTCAATAAAATATTTTCACCGGTACCAGTTTTACTATGTTTACGACATGCAATTAGATAGGTTCCTTCTCACCAAACAATTCATTTAGTGTCATAACCTTAGCTGTTTGGCAATTAGTTGTCAAAAATTGTAGTTTTGAGCAGCATACTGTGCGCAATCAGGTCTCATAAGACCTTTCAGTGTAGATATATATATATAAATACTCCATTTTGTAAAATCACTGAGATTCATTCAGGTTCCTGTGTAGTGAAGAAGATCTTCATCATACGGGCAAGAGTGTGTTATTCTTCTGATCTTTCCTCTGTTGTTCATAGAACAGGCTGGGATACAGATCAATATTCTCCATACCGCACACAGAATGACTGCTGTTTTTTGTATAGATAGCTTAAAACATTAGCTGATAACACTTTTGTCTTTGCTTAAAATTCAAAGCTAAATCTTGTTGAAAGTTGGCTGCTCTCTCATGCTGCTCACTGCAGAAGCATAGTAGGGAAATATTGGTAATGTCTCAGCAATATAGGTTTTGCATTATTGTTCTTGAAAAAGAAATATGAATTGGCATCAGCAGTTCAAAAATTGTGTTCTTGTAGTACATGTCTAATTTCCAAAATGATACATTTACTCAACTTAAATATTTAACAACCATAAGATACTTTTTTTTTTTTAAGCCAAATAATACCTTAAAAGCTGCAGAAAACCAAAGAATATAAAAAAGTCCTTTTGACCTGTATTTGCAGACACCATAAAACAGTCAGGAAATATGGTGACCTGCAGCTGTTAATGTTGAAAAATGGCACCAAGATACAGCACAGATTTTCTTCTTTTCTTTTTTTTTCCTTTCAGTGAAGGCGTCAGGTCCATTAAAAGTGTTACATAAATTTTGTGTACAAGGAGTTCCATTTGTCTGATGAAGAGGATTTTAAATCACTCCAGAAAGCGACAAAGTGAACCCAGTTGCTCTCCCGTCCTCACTGCTGCCTTGGAAGTGATATTTGAGAATGACACCTCTTCCGTCAGCTCGGGCGCATTTTTAAGCTCCTCTAATCTTAGAATAACTACATCTGACATCTGACAGTTTCCCTTAACCCTGTGGTTGGGTTCATAAAACTGCCATCCAGACCTGTCAACAACATTCAGCTGGAAAGTGTGATTAGTGAAGGATGACAAGATGACTTCAATGAAGGGGCCTTTTGGTAAATAATTTGACTCCCCCTGGTATTTGTCACCTAACCACAGCTACATTACAAGGATGCAAAACGATTCATGCTACTTATAGCTTTTCACATCTTGCCGCATGATAATCACAAACTTAAATGGCCTCATCCACAAAACATTTCTGTCAGAGCATCTCTATCAAACTTGCTTCGAAGGCTCCTGTCGTAAGATTTCAGACTTCTCATAGCTGTTCTGATAGCTATATTGCGCGAAGTAAGAAATGAAACATTTCAGAAGGGCACATTTTTTTGTCAAGAAAAAGTACAGGGGCACCAGCACCTCCTAATGTCTATCTGCATGTCTGCCAGGTAGGCTGGTAGACCATTAATGGATGGATCATTTTCCTTTCACATCACAATTCAAAATTTAAACATTTATGTTTGGCACAATATGTGCCAAATATGAGGGTGATTAATACTTTTGAAAAGCGCAGTACTCCTCTGCATTCTAATTTAAATCTTGTCCCAACATAATGTTTTTTGTGTGTGTCGGGGTTGGGCATTTTTAGACTTTCAATTGTTTACAGTTTTACACGCAAGCGCACAATTTCAGACATACCTCGCCCTGCGTGTGATTTCCCCAGACGCTCTCTAACATACGGCAGCTCTGTCGAGTGTTAGCGAGACGCTAATCAAAGGAAAACTACAGATTCCATCTACTTTCCTCTCAGAGAGATTTGGCCCACTGGGAGAAAGCAGCTTGATTAGCACGAGCTTCTGCTGTTCTATATTTATGCACATCAACGTATGTGCTTTCAAATAGGAAAGCGTGTCTGGCGCAATTTAAAATAGTTTTTAGAGAGGCTTTGAAGCATCTTTGGATTTACTGTGGAAGCCACAAATCTAACCCTATATAGTGACTTTCTGATGTCATGAATCTTTAATTTGTTATTGTAAATCCTTAAAAACCATCAGTTGATGATACACAGCTAAATCGGTACCTTCAGAGATTCAAGGTTTTCACATTTTCCCAAAGATGGAGGTGCATTTATTAATTTGACAATGAGCAAACATTTTGACTCGCTTGAGATCGAAGAAAACGGTGATGTAATGTGTTTTAATTACTGCCTGCAAATAATCAGACTAATTAAGAAACTAATGAATGAGATGACCTCACGAAGAGATATTTCCTCAGGGTTTAATGTGTTGGTATTTTACAAAGTTCTGTTCCAGAGCAATCTATTGACAAACACAAGCGCTACAGGCTTGCAAATGTCCGAATCATCCCATCTCTGAAACGCATCATTTACTTAAAACAATGTGTATTATTTTATAGCAAAGCTGGAGGTTTTTTGTCGCCCCTTCATAGTTTTCCATTTTTATTTATTCTTGCAATCAGCCACAGCTCATTTTGTCATTTTGACAAAATGAGCTCCAACTTTGATTTTCTTTGATTTCCATCTGGTGTTTTAGTTCCCAGAATAGTTTCTGATTTCGGTCTCATCTCTCATCGATATGATCGCCAACCCTCTGTTTATCCGTCACATGACTTTTCCAGGTTTAAGGGTAAGCTGTGCCAGCATTAGACGGATGCTGCCACTTTCAGTTATTTTTTGAAAAGAAACAAATAGAAGTGTGTCATTTCTAAGGAAAACTAACACAAGCTTCTGCAAGAATTTGTGTGATGTGACAAAAGAGTGTGACTGGAGTTTCTATGAAACCTAATCCTGAGCCCGGTTTAAGAAAATCTTTAGAGCCGAGGCCTCAACAGACAGGCGCGGATACGAGACACCAAACCACACACTAAATGATGAAAAATGGCCAGACACTTAACTCCTCTCTTGGGATTTGTGGACAATATTCACTGACAGCGTCGGCCGTCTCATTCTTTATTAGGGTTATATTGAATGAATCTCGGAAAGGAAGATGTTTCAGGTGAGTAATTTCAAACATCCATCCATTATCTAAACCCACTTATCCATGCAGGGTCACTGGGGGGACTGGTGCTTATCTGCAGCAGTCATGGAGTGAGAGGCGGGGTGCAACTATACACACACACTCCTGTCTTAGAACAAGTTAGATTAATCAGTGAACGACCAACACAAAATGGGGGAGAAAAGCATGGAGGAAGGTCTGTCAGTCACTCTTCCGTGTTCTCTGCTGTTGCTAGTTCTACGGACCGGAGCCGGTCGGTAAGGGTAAGTTAGAAAGGCCACCGATGATAACAGACCAACAGTTTTTCTGTACCAGTAAATTGTTTCTCCACAGTGTTCGACACGACCTAAAAACTGGAAAAGACATTTGAGCAGGACGACAACCTTCAACATTTCACATCCGGAGCTGTGAAGGAATAGACGAAAGCACGTGTTGATATGTCAAAGTCCAGGTCTAAGTCTGATCAAGGCATGTTTCCAGCGTTGAAAATTAAAAACCTCAGAAACTTTGCATTCAGTCTGACGAAGCTGGAGCTGTTGAGCAGAGAAGAGGAATTAGTCAAACCTTTAGAGGAAGAGCAACCTGAAAGACGGGAAAGGTTGGTTCCGCAACGCATTGACACAGATTCACTTTTCAGATTATATTTTCGCAAAGATTTTTGGATATCACGAGTGCTTTTCTTCCAACTTCACATTTATGCTCTGAAATACCATACAGTGAAGTTTATGGTTGTAACGTAATACGATGTAGAAATGTTCATGAGGTATGAATACTTCTACAAACAATGCAGAAAAAGGTTGTTACAGATGTTGGGTATTTCAGGGTTAGTCCTCTTTAAGAATGAACCAAAGATCTTAATACTCTCACTTAATCTCTTAAACGACTTCAATAAAGTGAACTCCTGCTCATTATTTCTTTTTAATTTAACAGAAAACTTTTTCCCTAAACATGAAACTTTACGCTTACCTCTGCAGCTGCGAGTTAGATCGGTATGAGACATATTGAATTACAGATGCATCAGATGTATGTGGTAAATATGACTTATGTTGTCCTCGGCTTTCATCTTTACTCCCACTCACAGTTCTCCTCTTTCTGTCTGCAGCAGAAGAAATTTTAAACCTGATATGCGCCATGCGCTCATCACTCCGTCTTATTTTCCTCACATAAAATGCTACATGTTTAACTTACCCACAAACACTCAAATTGAAAGATACTTGCTTCTTCCCCTCTCATCCCTCATCCTCCATCTCTGCAGCCTGCAGCTCTGAGATACTACGTATCAGAATTTCACATTTCACATCCCATCTAGCAAAACTGCTCCGCAGTCAAGCTTATCTTTCTGCAAAGAAAAATGAGCGAAAATTGTTTTTTGTTGTTTTATAAAATGTATAAAACACTTCCAGGGCTCAAGACAACCGAACAAACAAACAAACAAACAAACAAAAAACACTGGAGATAATTTAAAATTTTTTACATTAGAAATAACATTTAAAAAAATTATGTATTACTTTTATGGGCCAAAAAAAAAGAAAAAAAAACAACTCAGGTGGTTGTTTCATTAGAACTAGTGTTTCTGAAACAAAATCATTAATCAGCGTTCGGTGCAATCAGTGTACATTGGTATTTTTCTTGCTGTTCAAAAATAGTGAAAATATTCACAGTAAAGTCTGCAACCGTTCCACCACACAGCTCACAGCAAAGACAAGTGCCGACCCAAGAAAGTGATAAGTGGCCATCTGGGCGCTGCTGCCACTCTGCATACAAATACGATAACAGCTAAAAAAAAATCTTGCTGCGTTTTCTTTTACAAAAGCACTGATATTGCAACATTTTTCTACATTTTTGTTGCGTTTGAATCTTCAGATTTGTCTGAGGAAATACAAACACAATTGTTGAGCCTCATCAAATCAGCCTAATTGAATGGCACAAAGAAAACCACTCCAAAGATTTACACAATGACTGGATAAACTGATATTATTTTTCAAATGCAAATCCTGATTTTCTAGACTGTAACACTCCCAGTACCACCATGTTTTCAAAGATTGCCGAAACTCCATGCAAGCCTTAGTTTTAATTTTTAATTTTTTTTTTTTTTTTTTGCTCAGTCATAACTAATTAGTTCCTTTCCTTGAGTTCAAATAACCAGTAGTTATGTTTTACTTCCTGGAAGGAGTTTCTTTAATTCATAAGCCACACAGATTGATAGAGAGTACATCAAATGAGGACGCTGCTGATTCATCGGAGAGGATGAAAATAATGGAGTTTGACAACATGGAGACGTTTCATGCAAAGTATCCCCTTATCATCTAAACATATGCAGCAAGCTCTGCTGGCTGTGTGCTGTCTTCTGGCACTCATGTTAAGGTCCTTATGAGAAGTTCTCCACTGCAGTAATCAGCCGTGCCGATAATGTCTTTTTCTCTCTTTCTTTCTTGTGACTTAAAAAAAAACCAAAAAAAAACAAAAAAAACATGAGAACCGAGACCAGACGCTCAAACTGAGATGAGAATCGATCTAAAGCAGTGAGTTAAAGAAGCCGCCATCAGTAAACGTTATCACCGGCCATTTGAAGATTTAAATGAAATGGAGAGAGTTTGACTTTGATCACAAGCTGTCTGGTAATGACTCTTATCTCTGTAATCTCTTTTCCAGGGGACAGAAAAACGACATGATCTTTTATCCCCCACCCCCCCACTCGCCTCTGCTGCTCTGTGGAGCCGCACATCTACCAAAACATAAAGATCCTTAACCGTCAAATCCAATTGGAGGTGGCTCCACTTCCTATGAGTTAAACTGTCAAGCCAATGCATTTTCCCACCAGGCAAAGAGAAGGCAGTACGTGTCGGTGAGCTGGAGTGGCTGCTACATAATTTAATAACAGCTCACCAGCAGTGAGAATCTGGGGGAGAAAGCATGAGGAGATTTAGCAGCTCTGTTCGTGCAAGACGCTGGGAGAGCAGATGTGAAAAGGTGAAAGGCTGGTTGGGTGGTGCTACACGAGGAAGTGTCCGAAAACATCAGCCATCGGACAAAATCACAACACCGAGAACTGCGGGAGTGCAGGGGTCGAGGATTTTTTTTTTTTTTTCACTCATCCACCTGCTGTTAGATGATGTGTGCCGGAACATCAGGAAGGTAGCAGGAGAAGCGCTTTTGCTCCGTCCCACACACAAAACACGGCTGCAGGCGAGGGAGCCCTGCAGAGAATAACGTGAGGTCACATGCAGGGTTCATAAATCTATACATGTAAAGGAGGCACAGTGTCTGCTGCACATCAAACAGCTCGCTGAAATAAAAATGGGTGTTTTAAAGAATGAGCCAAAGAACCGGCAGTGTTGTTTAGTCAGGTCCGATTCCTGGTGCCGTCCAGATGTTCCACTAGAGAGAGCTCTGCGGGTCACACAGAGATGACCTCTGCAGTGTTGAGTTTCACTGGTCAAAAGCAAACAAACAAAGGAAAGAAATACTCATTGATTCACAGATGTAAGTCGCATCTGATATCGATTGATTTTACCTTTCAAAGACACAATCTTGGAGATTTGATGACAGAGCACGCTCATTTCATGTATCCGCCTTCCTGGCAGAGCAGCAGGAAGATTTGATTACAGCAGCTAGAACGATAGCAGCTTTTCTGAAGTAGATAGTTAGCAGTTTGGCTAAATTTCCTCACAATGTTTTTTTTTTTTTTTTTTTTTTACAGTGATCATACAGCAGCAGCTGTCCTTTCAGAGTTCTGACATTAATTGTTTGATTAACTGTTTTTGGAACAAGCGCGAGCGCTTGAGCAGATAAAAACATTTAGTAAGCAGCTAATGGGTTCTGATTCTAACATCAGAATCAGTTTGATGGAACAAGCTCCAAATTTCTATCTGAGGCCTTCACAGAAAAGAGTTTGGGGTATCAGAGTTATGGAGGGTTGAGTATGCCAAACTTTTCCAATTTTTAGTTGAACAAATAATATTTAAAGAACAAAAATGTGCAGTAGTTTATGTTGGTCTTCTCTGTCAAATAAATTGCAATTGAATACAATCAAGTGTGTGATTGACTGCATGACAAAACACACAAAGAGTTGTTTGTTTTTTTACTATTATAAAATGTATTAAGAACAGTCATTCACAGACAAAAGAAGCTTTTTATTTTATTATTTTTTTAAATAGTATATTAACAAACTGTAACTTTTCAACAAATTGCAGGTTCTTAAACAAACCTGTTTGTATCGACCCAGGGGATCTGGTTTGTGTGCCATAAAATAAACATCTGGGTTGGATTTGTTTTTCTTGAATCGGTCTCTGACCCGGTGGTTTTCGCTTTAATTTTAAATAACAGCTGATTCTTTCCTGGTCAACAAACTTTGGTTCATCTTGTTACCAGCAAAGTCTCTGACACTTCTAGAGTGGTTTCAGCGTTCATCTTATCCATCATCCATTATCTGTTCACCCTGGTCCCTAATGGGGTCGGGAGTTGCTGGTGCCTATCTCCAGCTGCGTTCCGGGCGAGAGGCGGGGTCACCCTGGTCAGGTTGCCAGTCTGTCGAACTTATCCGTCATTACACCTACAAAACCCCAACCTTTGATCCAATATTGCATATTTCTAATATTCTTTATGCAGTAAAAATAATACTATAACCTGAGGTGAAATTCTCGTTCAGATAATTGTAAGAAAAAAAAAAAAAGAGAGAGAGAGAGTGATTCTGCCCTTATATCAATCCATCAGTATCTCTGCAAACTCTTCTTAAAACCCTGCAGAGGTACTTTCTCTTGGCTCACAGAGAGAGAACCTCACAGCAATACAATAACAATCTGCCCCGCAACAGCTGCAGACAACGCAGCCCTTGAGTGAAGAACCTCTGGCCTCCTGATCAGGTCCATCTCCTGGGTCTGTCAGGATCAGTTCTGCTGCCGCTTCGCAGACTCAGAAAGGCTCTAACTGCACTTTCCCCGAATCAGTGAGGCCAGCGTGGCTCTCCTGTCACTGGAAATTAGGTGAGTAAGTAGGTGTCCTGCTGGTGCGTTGTCGGTTTCTGACTGAGAAGTCAGTAATCACCGCTTGCTGCTCCAGCTATGAACCCAGGCCGGCTGGCGCGTTGGCTCTTCCAGCAGCTTGTGTTCAGAAATTAATAACAAGAGCAACAGAACAAGGAAAACTCAGAAGACGATTTATGGAGTTTTAGCTGAAAGTGCTAAAACAGGAAAGTATGCAAAAAGAGAGAGAGGGAAGACATGTGGCAAAGATCACCAGACTGGGGATCGAACCCGGGATGGCGGCATCCAGGACCAGGGCCTCCTCATGTGGGCCGTGCCACAACACCCCTTTTCCTCATTTTTAAGGGATTATTTATTAATCTTGGTTAAAGCTTTTGTTCTATTTTTTTTCAACAAAAGTCTGACCAAATAAACAAACTAAAAACTTTGTAGAAATAAACTAAAAAGAACTCGAACCAACAACCCATCAACAACATTCAGGAACTAACCAGACTCCCCCACAAGAGTTTACAACCATTTTAAGTTATCCTTTTTTTCTATTCTATTCTATTTCTATTTTTATTGGTCATTGAGTCTTATTTATGGCAAGAGTATTACTGACATGAGTTTATTATATTTTCACTGAAGTCATGATGACACAGTTTCATATTTAAAAAGCTACTCTGATAAGTTGCTTTCGCAGTGTAAATGTCCTTCTAATTCTGTGCACATTGTCATGATTACATCACGGTGCATCTGTTTGAATTGATCCCCGTTTCATCAGTGAGGCTGATTTGAGTTGCGGGATTTGAAAGTGAATCGATTTTTGTCACGTTGAATAATTTTTTTGTTTTACAGGCACGGCGTTGAAAAGTTTGCCCTGATGGAAGACTGATGTGCACATGTTCTCTTCTGGAAATAAACATCAAAGGTGAGTCAGATTTTCTTCTCTTTTTTTCCTCATATTTATGACGCTTGTTACCTTCCTGTGATGCAATGGGGTTCCTTTATGTGAAATGTTGCTTTGGATGCGATATCCTACCTGGAGACTGTCAAGTTAAACATGGTGAGGGTTTTTAAGAGTTTAGCGGCCATTACAGGAGATGTCACTCATGTTGCGCTGCGTTACAGTGTGCATTCGCTCCTTTTCATGTGCCTCGTGGGTGAGACTGAGTCAAGAGAAGAATTAGAGGCTCACCGATGACGAAAAGTTAGTATGGCTGTTGTAAAAGAATATTTCAGTAATTGAGTGCTCTATAGAATATTCCTACGATTATCCGAGGAATCGGATTTCTCTCTCTCTTTTTCTCCGCCATTCCTACCGTGACGATGCGATTCCAGCGCCAGAGAAATCTGTATCGTCCAGCCACCTCAAAATTCAACAATCCTTATTTGTCCCCCAAGCCCTCACAAAACGCCGCATAATTCAACACCATGCTGCTAGCACTTCACAACAACTCTTAGGTGGAAGTAGGAGCGCTGCCGTCCACAAATAATGATCCTGGCGGAACACGGTGCGCTACATAACGAAACATAATTTCGCGAACCTCCGAGGCAGATAAATTTTCCTCGAGGAACTTTAGTAATCGAGGTACTTGAATCGTCCGAGGAATCGTTTCTGTCCTACCGCAGAGTTAGATGTGCCATGTAGGTCAAAGAGAGCAGGTAATGAAGGTGCATTCAAGATGGCGTTATGCTTTATCGAGTTCATGTGGTAATCTTTTCAGCGATGTACGTTTGATTGTACTTCAACAGTGAATGGCTCTCTGGGTGAGCACCACCTCCCTCTACAACCCAGTTTATGGAAATTTCATTTCTTTGAATGTCCCTGTTTGTCTTACAGACTTAAGCCAAAAGAAGAGAAGAAGTAACGGGATAATTTGCTCCTCGCTCTGCCTGAGCGCAGCATTCTCTAAACAAAGCTTCATCTCAATATTCTTAGCAGAGGGAAGGGCACACATGCTCAACACCGAGGCGTACGAGTTTCCCATTACCCATATTTGCATAAAAGCAAAGTAAGGCGTGCTTTAAGGTTGCAAATGATACATGAATAAGTTATATTTTGTATGGTGCTTGTGGGCTCCCCTCCTAATGCTGACCAGCCCGAATGGCCGGTGTCAAAAATGTAAAAAACGGATTAAATAGGTAGAAACCTTTCCCAGGAAAGAGCAGGCACATAGTTCATTTGAAAATAAACTGAACTTTTATGGTTGAGGGTTTAAAGCAGCAGCATGTACCTTTTATAAATATGTTTTTTATATATTTGTTAATTTATTAATACGAGACAGATAATCTGTAAAAGAAAGAAAGAGCTCTTCCACCTCCTCCCAGTTGTCCTACTGCTATATGTAAAAATACTCTGATAGTGATGTTTCTGATCTAATGCAGCACGTACATTAGGCTGATTGACAACTCTAAGATCCTCCTCCTGACTCTAATTGGTTGCTTCTGATTGGGATCAATGTATTTCTGCTAATAGTAGTAGGACAACTGGGAGGAATCTCAGGAAATGTATTTTTTTCGTAGATTATTATTCTGTCAAAACATAATGAAAGCTTTACCAAATATGTCAAAAAAAAACAAACAAATTGTTGAAAATAGTTACAAACTGGGAAGGTGCTTGATCAGAACTCAACTTAATTAAATTGAGGGGAGCAAACAGAGAAGGGGGCATAAAGATGGGAGCTAAAAACAGGAAATGTGTCTGTGAGAAGAGCAAAGATGCTGAAAACTGAGACAGACGTAGACACGGCTCCCGGCAGAGCTCTGAAACCACAGCATGTCTTCCCCGACTGACGAGACGCAGAGGTTGGATGGACCGGCCGGCCAAGCGGGGAATCCATTCTTCCCCGGAACCTTCCACATCAGCAGCGTGATCGGAGAAAATGAGAAATGGGAGCAAGGGGAAAACAAGGAGGGCTTGATGGTACAATAAGGGAAGGCCATGAGCCGGGGAAAGGAAAACAAGAAGGAGCGGGGCTACGTGAACCAAAGAGGAGGCTGTGGACGTTTGAAAAGAGCAGTTAAACCATCTTTCTCAATTATTCATTTAGAAATCAATACAGCCCCCATGCAGCACTGAGAGAGATTGAAGAAAGAACATCAGAGGAGAGAGGATGATGAATTATCAAGTGGCTTTTATTTCTTTGTTGTTGTTTTTTTACATTTGGATTCCTGTGACTCAGAAATAGAGCAGGAGAATATGACTGGCACGGCTTGAGAGACATAGTGGATTATATGGTGACTGAAAGTTTTGAGAGGAGATGTGATTCTTACTTGAAATTAGAGAGGACATTAAAAAAAAATTCAGTCTTAGTTGAGTCTTGCTTGAGTTTTAAAGTTGCCAGCTTCTTAGTCATTAAATATATATATATATTACACAAAAAAATAGAGAGCACAATCCCCTCCGTGTGTGGTCACGTCAGGACTTAAAAACTCCTGACTCATCGGTTCCTCCCAGCTTTCTCTGCAAACTTTTTCCCTTCGACCAGATGCATCCATGGATATATCTCTTAAATGTCATGAAGACTGATGGCGGGTGAGTTTAAGTGTGGTGACATTACTGCCTCCACTCTCACTCTTTCTAAGTCAGGCTTGTCTGCTCTCCGCGCTGACATTTAGCCGGCCATGTTTACGCGCCACTCGCCGCCCAAAATGTCACTCCGAGATTTATAGCGGTGAGCACTGACTGGTTGAGCAGAGCGGCGGCGTGTGCGCCCAGGTATGGCGAGGCTGAGAACAAATTAATCTGAGTGTTCGCCGGCTCTCCATCTTCTTTCTTGCTTTGTTGTTAATTTTCATCTTCCCTTCTTACCTTGACATCCACTGCCGTTATGAAATTCGCTTATCTTTCTTGTAAATTATTTCAAAATGTTCTGCTTCTTCCTTCCTTCTTTTTTTTTACTATGGCTTAGGAAAGTATTCATCAACATTCCTTCAACTTTGACTTTTTTCCTATTTTGTCATGATTAAACAATAAACCTCCATGTATTTTACTGGGTTTTTATGTGGTAAGCTAACACATGCACCGTATCCTCATTTGGTGGAAGAAAAATGATGCATGGTCTTCAAACTGAAAAAGTTTCCATTGCATGATACTTCCACTGCCATCTGCCATGGCTAGCAGCCAAAGTCCAGGAAATGTTGCAAGCATTTGTATTGAAAACATCCCCTCTCTATATAATTTAATCTCAGAAAAAAAAGAAAATCCTCGGAGGTTTGTTAGATTATATGAACAACCAGGATCATTGAGGCAGTAGAACATAGCTGACAGGTCAGGGAGAAAGTTTAAAGCAGTTAAGCTATATCTCATGTAGCAGTTTCCACAAGTTAGTTATGAAAATGGTACGAATGCTGGTCCCAGAGGGAGAGACAAAACCTGGTCAAATGAAACAAATATTAAACTTTTTGGATCACCAAAATTATTCATACCCCCTGGAAGAGTTTATTTAAAATCAGTTTAATACAATCAAGAAGTTGTTTTCTGATATGAAATGAGACAAGCATCTCTTCAAAGGCAAAGAAAATAAAAACTTTCTAGGTTGGAATGCCTCCTAGCCATTGCCCTAATGTTTAGCTCCCTCTCTTGATTCTCTTTCAGATTAAAAAAATAATTGTTAATATTACCTCCAGTCAGAAGAAGCATGATAATAAAATTAAAGGTTTTCTTTACACCTTAATTCTACAACGAATATGAGTAATTTTGGTCATTGCTGTATATTGTCCACACTATGAAACACGATGGTAGCAGTATAATACTGCTTCTGTGTTTTTTTGGGGGGGTTTTCCCCCAGACATTTCATATACACATTATACATTTTCAATTTGTGGCTTTATCAACAACAACTGTACACCTGGTAAAAGTGCATGTTGGTTACTAAATATAAATTGAGAAAACTTTAGTTTCCCTAATCCTTCTGTTCACATGCAGCCTGAACACAGCGTTCTGTATAAATACGTCTTTCCGCTCTCCTGAAGTCCACAGGCTAAAGCCTCGTGTAGTTTTGATCAGCGGTTACAAAACGGACTTAAATGTGGAATGCTGGGACTGGGAGACTTAATGGTTCAGACGAAAAACAATGCAGGCCAGAGGAATAAGCTGCTGGGTTTTGTCTACGCTCAGGAATAAAACATTGTTGGCACTGTGTGTTTCTGGTAGTTGTGCAAGTTTTGGTAATCCTAAAAGCTCGAGTTGAAAGCAGTTCTTAAACCAAGGTCCCCGTGTTGTTTGTTCTCCTCTTTTTTTGTTCCAGTCCTTTTTCTCATCTGCATTTTTGCTTTGTTTTCTTCTGTTTGACTAGGAGGAGGCATATCTTCACATACCAGCAGCACACCTGCTTGCTACCATCTAACTTCAGTGGCACTTCAGTGTCCCTGAGAATGAATCCACAGTGAATATTAGTCAGAGTAAACATCTGAAAACTAATTAATTAGCTCTCAATTCTCTACCAACAGAATAGTATGATAAGTCTGGCTGTCGTGCCGTGCATTCAGTTTATTATCAGGTTTTATAGATATTTATAGATGGTTCCCCAGATGTCAGTGACCAGAAGGGAGCTCTTGATATTAAATTATTTTAAGGATCTGTTTATATCCTCAGGACAAGTGACCCCAGGGATAATTTAAAAGCTGGTAATCATCCTAGTAGGTGATAAATTAACTGGTGGTGCTTGCAAATTACATTGATTTATAGCAACAAAACTGAAGCTGACACATGATTCACAGCTCCTGTAAATGACTTTTATACAGTTTTTAAAGAGTTTGCACTTCTTTTGATTATCTCCATATAATTTTGAAGCAGTCTCAAAATTGAATGTGATGCCACTCAGATATACAGTCACATTCAATAAATTAGAACATGCGTTCCGATGAGACTCGTTACTCTGGAATACCTTTTGAAAATGACTGTCGTTAAGCAGGTAACAAACATGCTTTTCATTAAGCACACATTCCTATAATAAAATTATTTTTATTAGTCTGATGTAATATTCTAATCTTAAATGTTGCTTTTATTAGCTTCAGGCAGAAAATTATCATAATGAGCAATAATAAAAGATTTAAAACGTCATTCTGTGTCTAATTAATCTGGGTCCCGCTTGAAATGTTCAGTACTTAGAGAAGTCAAACTTGTGCAGAATTACAACACGAATTCTGATCACGTGTTCTTTAAGAGAAAAGTTGGATTTGTGTAACTGCTTACAAATGCACTTGGTGAAAGAGATTTAATTATATTAAAACTGAAGCGTTTGGCCATGATAACCAATGGAGAAGGAGTTTGGACTCCTAGGACCGACCAACCGACCCACCGTCCGTCCGTCCGTGTTTTAAGGTGACCATCACATCACAAAGCCCAGGTCAAAGTTATTTAAGAAAAAAAATGTCTGCAGAGCAGAAAAGGTGATGCAGCTGGCCGGCTTACAATCATCACTCAGTTACACCAGACCTTTCAGAGCGAATAGTTCAACATCCACGCAAACTAGTTTGAGAAGTGAGTGAAGACAAACCCAAAACATTTGATTCAATGCCCCACAGTAATAAAGGTAAATCAAATATGAAGGAAATATATGTAAGCTTCTGAATTATTATTTTTTTTTTCAGTTTTTGGTATTTAGGGATTAGAAATAATATGGCCAGAACTGTGCACAGTAACAAAAAAGTAGGGCAAGTCCAGTCTATTTTAATATATTAGTGAGAATATTTTTACGATTCTTTGTACTTTTTGTGTAAATGTAGGTGGAAGTCAGCTTCACTTTCCCTTCAGTTTTTTTTTGTTTTGTTTTAAAGTTCTTGAGTAAACCTGATTGGAACCATTACGGATTGATTGTTATTGACTAAATTTCCCTTAAAAAAAAGGAGAAATGTACCTGCTGTAGACCTACCTGTGTTCTTGTTTGAAAGTCACTAACGTGCGCCACACATAACTGCATGGTGATTTCCTTTGAGACATGAAGTCACATCTCAAGGGCGATGTTTGACTTCCTATATGGGCTGCATGAAGAACGTCCTCTCCACCCCGTGGCGCCTCGCTACGCTATGTGTGACCCACATAAAACAGTCGAAAGCAACAGCAGCCCTTTCCCTTGTGCTTACTGTTTGTACACACATCATATGTCACACTGCACTGAGTGTCATGATTGCATGGTGGGAACATCAGGCTCCTCTGTGGGAGCAGCTCTGCTGTATAATGTGTGGGAAGCTTCATTCCTCAGCTTCTGCGCCACCTCCCAACACCATAATCTCTCAGTGTGAAGAAGCGATCTGTCATGCTGCCAAGGTGGCTCACCGAATCCCAGTGAAACACGTACTGTGAATTGTTTTTTTGCTTGATGAACTATAGAACATCTTGCTGACAGCATCTGTGAATGTTAGCTCAGAATATATTTATCATGTAACGCCAGCGGAGAGTTTTACTGTCTCACCACTCAGGCACTTGACAGGCTCTAACTTTAATATAACCTGAAATATATTTTGTGCCGTTTCTTAAAATGCGGACGAAGAGGGGATGTTAAGACGTGATATTTGAGGTTTCCTTCTCACACCTTCCCGCTGCAGCAAAATAGATTTCCGGTAACTGGTCCGGTAAATAAATATTTCTGTGTTATTAAAATTTACTGATGGCATCTGGCTGCAGACTGCCCCTTCATGGTACAATGCTCTACAGTCTGTTTCATTTTCATATTTTAAAGAAAAAATAATAATAATTAAAAAATACCATCGGCCAAAGTCCCGTGATCTGTGTTTTCTCATTGTGCTTCTGCACAGCGTGTCCTTTTTAATGGCAACTCAGAAAGAATAGCTCACCACACATCATAATTCATGAGGTGCCTTCAGATTTAGATTCTGATACCCTCAAACATTTGCAATTTTTAATACTTTACCGCTTAAACATCTATGGACATCACTTTATTCCAGGGGTCTGCAACCTACAGGTCTTTATAACTCTGGCTAAGATGACACAAAAATATTTCTAAGTATGAATGCAATAACAACATGCAGGATGCATTAGTTGAAACATTATATTTTTCTTCTCAATAGGTTAGATATTTGTGCTTTTCCACAAATATAACATCCTAAAACAATGTCTCCGTCTTGTTTTTGCAAACATGTTTTCTATTTTAAAATCTAAAAATAAAAATAAAATGTTTGATACAGTAGATATTCAATAAAAATGAGAAGCTGTCTTTTTCAAAAGGACCTGTAACATACATATCTCTGAGCGATGTTTTTTTTAGCTGCACTAAGGGTAAAAATGGCACTTTGGACAGTAAAGGTTGCAGAACACTCCCTTTATATTGTTGGCACTCTGTGCATTTCTCCTTTTAAACAGCACATGAAAGGGTTAAAGTACATTGGATCAGCTCCTCCAGGGGTTATGCCAAGGTGTTCCCAGGCCAACCAAGAAAAACTTTGTCTCTCCAGCATGTCCTGGGTCTTCCTCTGGGTCTCATGTCATGCATGTTTTTTTCTTTTCTTTTTTTTGATTTTGTACAATGACATGAAATCACTATCTCAGAGGACATCAGATGGGACAAATCCACTTGTCTTGAACTGATTCGGTATGAAAAAGTATTTCCAGGAAGAAGATAAATGCTTAGATTTCATTTGGACAAATGTGACACTCACACTTGCTCATCCAACAGCAAAAGTAAAGTAACATATGTCATCCCAGAAAATCCAACATATGACATACCTTGATGTAGGAGTAAACATTTTACCTTTAATCATCAATCCTCAAGTGGGAGCAGAGACATTAAGACCTGCCTGTCCGTAATGTTCTCCCTTGAGTCTGCAGTGAGTCAGAGCCTTTGTTCGGCTCACAGAGGCTGCAGCATGCTTCGTCTCCAGGCCTCCTAACCTTCAGTGCTTTTTTAGTAGTTTGTTTTCGTCAGTGACACAGTTGTCTGAACTTAAATCTCAGATGGACAGGTCATTTAGATAGAGTGACAAGAGTTGCGGCTTCTTTGTCCCCACATGCAGCAACTGAACCTCTGTTAAAGATGCCCCTAAATCTATGAACCAAATAGGCTTTTGATTTTACTTTTCCACTTTTTAATGGCTTGCTATAAACTCCTTCTTCAAGGATCACAGTTTAATGTCTAGAGTTCTGTGTATAAGATCAGTCAGATTTGTTCCCATCTGCTTTGCAGCACCGTGAATCCACTACAACTTATGATGTGGAGAAAAAACTCCAGTTCATTGAAGTGCACGTTGGGGGGTCTCATTGTTATGTTGTCAGATTCATCCTATCAAAACAAAACTCCAACCTTAGTTGCTATGACATTGTCATATTTCATACAGTTTCTTTTTCTACTAGAAATGCTTCGAGGCCCATCAAACTTTTAATACCTGCCTTTGAATGACACACAAGGCATGCTGTTTTAAGTCAATAATGACGTTTTGAAGCATCTCATATTGTAGCATAGTATAACTTACAGTCAAGTCGGACCTCTACATACTTTTGGACATACTGAAAAATGTTGCAAAAGCACAGCACACATTTTAAAGTACCTGCTTTATCTAATCACATGCTTTGCTATGCAGATGCTTTGTCTGCATTAAGGAATTTCACTCAGCTTAAAGTAGCTCCAATAGTAGTTATTCCCACTTTTTATTATGTTTATTTTTGTTACTAATAATTTACAGCATTTGTGGGCACATAGATGTGTATATAGTCAGTCATGCTACCATTATGTTTGGAAAAATTTAAAACAAAAGATTGAGATCATGACCAAACTAACTCCTTGCCAAATTTTAAAACCCTCCACCCAAATACAGTCAATATACAAAAGAAGCACATTGCGGTTTTATTCTGTATCATATGATGATGCTGTCCATGTTTCTACATGTAAAACCAGGCAAAACACGTTCTGAGACAATTATGACAAAGGCTGAAAATTCAAACTCCACATTTGTTGTAAAAATGTTTTTTTTTCTTTCTCTACTATTTTCCTCTCTGTCCTAATAGATCACTGCTGCTCTTCTCAATTAGATAAACTTCACATCTTCCTCTAAAGCTTCCTAGGATTTGCTCTTGTTCTTCCTCCTCACAGTCCTTTAGTGCTGCTCGGTGCTCCCCAAGCTCGCACAGACCCAGACAGTCATGATGAATGTGGAACAGGGTCCAGCCCAGGCTCCTGCCATTACCCCGTGACAATTTATTACCCTTTATCTCAAGGCACAATTAACCCAGGCCCAAGAAAAAGGGACTTATCAGTCCTTCATTACCAGGACCTGCCCATGTTCCCATCCCTCTCTGACACCTGATGGACACACACACACACTCAGACACCTTCAATTTGTGTGGACCTTCTTGGTTTTTCCTTTTGCGTGCGAGAAGAGCTGCAGAGGACGTCATACTCGTGCAGACTGTCTCTCTTAATCTCTGCTCTTTCATGTGGCCTTTGGTTTTCCGTCACTCCCACATTATGACCTTTTTTGAGATTTTATTTTTAACTCGGCTTGATGAAAAGTTATAGTGGCTCTGGACAGAAAATGTTCTGATTAATGTTATACGATTCCTGCATTTACAGCATTTGTTTTTTTCTTTTTTCCTGGCACGTTTTGCTGTTCCATCTTTTTTGGTGTGATTTTTCTATTCTTCTCAAAGCTCCTTATTTGTTCACTGCCACATCTTCCTTTGATTAATAGATTTGCTTTCTGCGGTCCCGGTTCTCTTTCTGGTTCTTTTTTCTAAATAACTTCAAAGTAAAACAATGAAAAACAATTAATCACATACAGTACGTATTCTTACATAATGTTAAATACAAACTGCTAGACACTCAAAACGAAATGCCTGTAATAATATAATTTTGCTCACCAGGCATACTTTAAAAATGTGAGAATAATTGGCTGAAATGCACTTGCAATGTTTGATCAACAATTGGACCCAACCGTGTCTAAAAAGTTAACTTTGAAACATTGGATTGTGCAGTTGTTTAACAGGGTAAATAAAAATGCATTCAAAACTATTGAAACTTTTGCTAACCTGAAAAAATACACAAGAGCTTAAATAATTTAAAAGGTTTCAATACATGAATCTAAAATAACAATTCAATGAAACTTATTTTGCAAAATGTATAAATATAATTATAATGTTTAGGTGAATTAATCTGTAAAACCCATTTAAATCAAACTATAACAGACAGTTTTAAAACATTTCTGGGCATATGTGCTACAAAAATTACTAATGGCCCCAACAGATATGGAGTGAATATTTTTTATTTGAAACAACACAACTATATCAGCTCCTTAATAAAGATTAGGGTGATGGTAAGGAGGCCATTCAACCATAACAGAGCTAATCAGAAACACTTTCAATAGTCATTAGTACAGAAAATTAATATTAAACAAAATTGAGAATTATCCCTAAGAAGACAGGAAACAAAACTAATTCAACAGACAAATTATGTATAATTTGTCTAATAAGAAACATTTCTTATGTTTCGTCAGGAACATAAGAACTAAGGGTGGTCCCATAATTGATCCCTGTGGGATCCCACAGTTTGCTATAGTACAATCAGTCATTAATCCTAACAAATAACTGTTTATTACTAAGGTAAATACTGTAAAGTCATTTATAAGTTATGACGAGACGACAGTACAAAACTGTTTTGCATAATATATTGTGAGTAATAGTCTCAAAAGGTTTAAATATGTCGAGAATACTATAAACCTAATCCTTATTATTTATTGTTTCATTAATTCGATCAACCAAGCGAAACACCTATTTTCAAAATACATTTTATCATTAATTATGTGAAAGCATTTATAAATAATGCCATAGCGATAGGTAAGAGTTAATTTGTACAAATCAGTGGAGCGTTTTATACGTTTTTTTTATTTATTTTATTTTAAACGTATATTATTGAATTGCTCATTATATATTTTCGTCATTAAGCCATCAGACAGCGAGCTGTGTCACTGAATAAACAGAAAACGTTCAAGTTCAAGCCTGTTTAAAGCTGATCAACGCCAGCGTCCTGATAATTGCCACTGACATCATCAACTGCTTGTTGGGGAAACTGCAGAATTCACATAAAAGTCAGAAGGTCAGCTCAGAGGAGAGCGAGCCTCTCCTGCAGCCCGAACGCGCGACCAAAACTGACTGGGAGCTCAGAGTCTCTCGAGTCTTATGAGCTGCTGCTTGTAAATATTATATAAGAGCATAAAGTTGACTAATGAATGCAGGCCCTGTCCAGATTGCCAGGAGCAGGAGCAGGATGACTGCCCTGCTGAACAGTGCAGACATTGAGGAGGACTGCTATGTGTTAGTGTGTGTGGATGAGAGTTTGGAAGGTTTTCCTAATTTGGAGTTATATAGGCTCAATAAGTCCACAAAAATAAACACAAACAACGTGGGACGAATGCTTATGAAATCTATTTAGAATTAAGAAAGGACGTATTTTCCATCCTGAACCCTGAAACCCTATTAAAGTGAGTAAGTGTAAATTCCTCAGCATGTTGTATAAAATGCAAAAGATTAGGGTAACACATAACAGCAATCATTTTAATGAACTCCACATTTACAGATCATTAGACGTTTCATGAGGACACCTTTTCACCTTACTCTCTTTAAACAATATTCCCACTGCGTGCAGAGAAGGTATTTTTTACCGTTTCTGTCTTTTCAATAGACTATTGCTTGGTGGAGCGTCACAGAAGCCTCATCATTTTGTTTTCCCAATCAATAAAAACTATTAACTCCTCCAGCTGTGTTCAACACAATAGCAGTGTGTGTAAAACATGAGTAATCCTTATAGGAGCTTTTGTTTCGATGCAAACGCACAATGACTGATGCACATTCTGATCCAAATCAAAAGGAACATTTGCGATTTGTCTAATTGAAACACCTATTTTGAGGGCATTTCCACTACAGTATAAAACAACATGAAGTCTCCAAGAACTGAAGTGGAGCTGATGCATAATGTCTGGTATGTGATAATAAGGCCCATAGTATGAGAAACGTTCCTATAACAATCCCTACACCACGGTTCACTGTGGTCTGGCGTTTGATGGTCACCCGATAACCTGTCTGGCCCCTAGACCCTGAAAGACCAATCTTTAATTCATCAGACCACAAAATGTTGCTCCATTTTTCTTACTGTCAATGTTCTCTGGCAAATTGGAACCTCTTCTTAGCTTTTGCACATTGGTTATGTTCATATTAGTGTCAGTTTCCCTTATCGTTCCTATAATAAACATCTAGCGTGGTCTTTGCCACCTTCTTGGTTTCTGGTTATTCTAATACACCCACAGGTAAATTATATCTCATGTAGAGAGATCAATTCTCCCAACAGCAGTGATTGGCCTAGTTACTGATGCTGGACTGCTATTACTGTCTACAAATCTGTTGTTGAAGTTGGATGTTTTTTTTGGGGTTTTTTTTTATTTTCTGGCGTTAAATTATAGGACAAACATTCAACATGTGCCTCCAGATTCTGCCTTTGAATGGATGAAAATGGGTTTAAAGGATTTACCTTTTATCTCTGTGTGGTTTGCAAAAAGAGCCAGACAAGGATCTGACTGAGCAGGCTGTCAGTCACTTTGGATAAAAGACCCATTTTATGAATGACATACATTCAACCCTAAAAGGACCTTGAGCTGCAGCTTATTATTCTAACAGAAATGTTACTTTCACAGACGGCGTTTGCGAGATGTAAGGTTGTAAATTTATCCGAAATGTTCTTCACGAAACGAATGCTTGAAAAAGCCCTTTTAACACCATTTCTGTCTCCAGAGCTTTGAAAATCTGGAATCCTGACTTTGTCGCACTCTCCTTTTGCATCCTTAAACCCAGAGGCGTTAAAAAAAAAATAAAACTGCAACTGCTTGTAAGTAACTTGCCAGGAAAGGGAAGGTAGAAGAAATCAAGGTACGCTGGAGGCAACGTGCACAAACTAAAAAAAAGGCCCGCCCTCTTTCTCTACAATTTATAAACCGGATCTTTAAACAAAGATTTGCTAAAGGATTACGGGGCTGGGTGTTTTTAGCTCCACACGAGTGCTCAGTCTATCTCCTAAGAGAATTATCCTCCCTCTGTTTTCATCCTTCTTTTATACCCATCAAACAGAATGGGGATCTGTGATAGAGCAGGAAGAGAAAAGAGGATAGACAGACAGAAGGAGAGGGTGAAAGCGAGTGAATTAGAGGCTCTGACACCCAACTAATTGAGCAATCTCCTCTGTGCCCTGCCCAGTCTGCCAAGTTTTAATTAGCAACTAATCAAATCAATATGGAGGCTGCAGAGCGAGAAGGAAAGCGCCCAGATCATGGGAGAGCTGCTGAGATCACAGCTGTATGTGACCTTTGCACCTGGAGGTAGCTTTTCGCAGCTCTAAGTGATGAGAGGCTGTAGTGCTGATGAGGGATAAATCTCTTCATGAGAGCTATTCTGAGAGGCTGAGGTAATGATGTCTGGCATTACCCAGATGCTTCAGTGTTAAGACAATTAACTACAGGAAGACAATGATGTGTTGTCTTAAAAAAATTATAATGTGCAAAAAAAAAAAAAAAAAAAAAAAAGAGAAAGAAAAGCTGGAGTTAACAGTTTGGAAATGATAAAAGTGTGAGCAGTAACATCTGCTTTGTATCTGCAGAGATTTGCTAGTAAATTGCTGTTTTGTTCCACCGACGACAAATACTCTCACACGCTGCGTTCTGTCAGGCACACCTGCCCTTCGACAGCCCTTGAAAAGTGTTAATTACAGAGAAACCTGGTGCAATATTTTGCACCATGCCAGACACATCCATATATAGTCTGGAGATGAACAGAAGCTTTCCCCTGAGCCCCAAAGAAGCTGTCAACACATCCTGACCTCCCCTGGAGGCGGTCAGCTGGGTCTGATGTGCTTCTGGAGCTTCGGAGTCCCTTGGGCTGCCGCTGCAGTTCGAGCTCCCTCTGTTTCAAACGTACTCTTTATATATGAACAAACATGAAGACACAAACCTTCATACGGTGCGCATACAACATCATCAAAAAATACCTGCAACCGGCCAAGGCGATTTACCCAACCACAAAAGCTGTGTTTCATTTCAGACTGCTAAAAACATGTTTTAAATTTGCTTTTAAGTGCAAAACATAAGCAGTGTTACAACCACTTCAACTTCATTCAACAACATTTAATTAATCCCTAAGGGAAATGAAATGTAATTTTATATGATACACCATCTTTCAAAGAGTCATAGACAATGAATAGCTGTGGGCACGATAGATTTGTTGTAGCAGTCAGTATTGCAACAGATCCGAAGAAGCCTCTAAAAGAAGACACTCTGTTGCTGTTTGACAGCCTAATGAAGAAGATGCTTACAATGGTCTGTAATGTTCTTCTTTTCATAAAGAATCTTTCTTTGCACAATCATCTCCAGAGCAGAACCAACCCAGTCTTTTAGGTCAACTTGTCCCGCTTTTCTTAGCTCACTGAGATGCTGCTAACATATAATGGCAGAAGACATGCAACATGTTGCTGCAAACAACGAAGGAAGTACAGTCTGCTCAGTCCCTTCTTATAGACAGCTTCACTGTTGCATCTCCAGTGCTGTATGTCGGTGCACACTGAGGTATTTATACTCCTTCACCACATCCACCTCTTTCATGCCTTCTCACTGAATATTTCTACAACCTGGACACTGTGAAATACATTCTTTCACCTGTGTTATTTGGCACTGATGTATGAGAATGCTCAATAAAATAGAAAAACATAGGAATTAGGTAATTGTTATGTTCAGCACCCAGGGCAGCCATAAAATGTATTTTTCAGCATTAAGATCTTGAGGTATGTTTTTTGTTCTATGTAAGAGTCGTAATGGGGAGAAACTGTTGTCTTCAGAAATCAACATTCAGTTTTCACAGTTTGTTAGACTGTTGCTAACGCTGGCTTTTTAAAGTGAATACTATAAAACAACAAAGGGTAATGAGACAGATGTTGATCATTAGTTCATATCATCATCCCAAAATAACAAAACCCTGCTCTCCACCAGCTTTGTTTTATATTACTTGGTTTGCGACACAACTAGAAATATACATAACTGTGAAATACTTTTGCTCTCAAGTCATGTTGAAAACATAAAATCACCTGACCGCTTCAATAGTCTTGTGTATTCAGCAAAGAGTTTAACTTGGCTTTTTTGTGATGCAACATCTATTTGTTTCCACAAATGAGCAATAATGTAAGCGAGAAGGGATGTTGTTGCACTAGAGCTCACAAGCTTAATTGCAAAAGCATGCAAGCTGGGAAAAATAACCACAAAATGCTTCTGCAGCAGAGCACTAAGTGGTTGGACATGGGATCGTTTAACATAAAGTTCAGTTCCTCGGTATCCATCTGCATCCAGACACCACAGTGTCCTTGAGCAAGTAACTGCAGCTCACAGATAAAACGGTATATTTCACAACAGCGGCTGAATTTTTAAACGAAAGGCGAGCGCAATTGCTGCCCTCTGTTGTAAGGTAAAGATTAGACATTGTGGTGCATAGAAAATGAGATTTCCATTTATTTTATAGTCATTCAAAGATAAAACTGTTTATCCCCTAATGGTCTCAATTCCTCTAAACTTCATGGGGGAATGTTGAGACCATTAACATGTTGAGTAATAGTCTCTGGCGCACATAAGTCTTTTTTTTTATCTGTATAGGTATTTTCTTTCTGAACTAAACTCCCATATGCAGAGGACATAGGGGAGAAAAAGACTTTTATTTGTGCGATCCAGAGAATATGCAACCTTCAAAAAGATGATTCAACACTTGTGAATAATATAGGATTCCCAGGGATGGCAGATGTCTGCCATCCCTGGGAATGGCAGTGTTTGGCAGACAAAGAAAACAATCGCATCCAGTTCAACACAGGAAAAGGCTGTTTACATGTTAAAAGTATTTTAATAAGCCAAGCTGCAACCATAAATAGTCATTTCTAACATTTGATTAATGTGAAAAATAAGAAGCAACGGTAAATAGTTCTTCACTGTCTAGGCTTTTTCAGCTTCTGTGCTTTTATGCTTCATGAGTGAAAGGAAAACTGAGTTCACCTTTAAATCATAGGTTTCCCAAATCTTGTTATCATGCATGCATTAGCATTTAGCTGAGAGCAAAAGTGTGCTGGAGCAGCTAGCATGGCTGTCAACAATAATCTCTCTGACCTGGTGCTGAAAGAAGATCCACATCTATGATTCAGATTTTTATCTAAACATCATCTGAAGTAAAATGTTATATTTTAATCTTATGATTCTAATCATGGGATTTTAATTTTTTTTTTCTGTAAAAATTACTTTGATCCAAAGGAAGAAAGCAAACAATATTGTTTGGGTTATATGGCGTTTAGCAGATTTATTGCTTATTAAATTAGGCTTTCCATATTCTGCTTGTTATTTAATTAAGCCGCTTGACATTTTATTCCTGATATTAAACGGGGCTGGGTGGAACTTCATAAAATCTGCTTTTTTTTTTTAGCTTTATATCATGTCATGATGTTATTCGCTCATCGAAAACATACTTGAAGAGTTGCTTTGACATATTATCTATCTTGTTTTATAGTGTCACGACATACTTATAGTTTTAACAAATATGTAAAAAACACGTTTTTTAAAAAAAGTTAAATACTGCAGCTTTAAATCGCTTTTTTTTTTATTGGGGGCTTTTAAAAGCTTGTAAGCAGTTGTTTTACCTGAAAAAAGAGAGAGAAAAAAAAACTCTTGTTGTCATTTATAATACATCAGGATAAGTATGTCAAAGAGGCTAAAGTTAAGGAAACCAAGACCGCCATCTTAAAACAACACCAGGGTTAAAAATGTCATGTGTCAGTTCATGTTTTTTAAACAACCTTTAAATTGTTATCTTGTTTGCACGCGGTGTTAATATACGCAGACTGTAATTCATTTTACTGAGTTAGAATATCGCCTAAAAGTTCACTAGTTTCATTTATGTAAAATCGACTTCATCACCGACTAATACCTGCCGAAGGACTTTTAATGCAGAAATGTCGACCTCCTTAAAAATGCTCAGCCACGGTCCAAGACTTGGGAATCTTCTCCAAACTAAACAAGATTTGCTTCACAATCCTCCAATGAATGTGGTTGTTCCTGGTCCGTGTGCGTCTGTTTTCTGCCGCTTTTCCAATCATTTTGACGGCGTTATGCAAACAGCCAGCAAAGTTCTGTTGTGGCTCAGCTTGCCTGGTAAAGGGCGTCACTTGCTGCCTGCTGGACAACTGTCAAGTCAGCAGTCTGTACGGAGACACCAACATTTCTGTGTCAAAGTTTCCATTTTTAATTGGTTTTATGTAAAATTAGCATTTTTTTTCTTTTTTTTTGAGAAACTGGAGTTTGGGTATTTTATTAGCTGCACGCCATAATCATAAAATTGAACAGAAATAAATGCTTCACACTTATCACTGTGTGTTTAATGAATCTATGGAGTATCAGTTTCAATTTTTAATTAAAACATAATTAACTTTTCAGTGATATTCTAATTATATGTACACACTTAAAACGCTATCTTTTTGCTGCTATATTTGATCAGTACAATGTTTCCCTCTCTTTCAGATGTACTAGAATAAACAGAGTTTGACGGGTTTTTTTTTTTTTTTTTTGGGTTATTTGGACGGGGAAAGACGGGGCGCAAACAAGCAGCGAAGCGAGAGAAAGCACCGATTTGCATATTCTCCTTGCATAATAAGTGAGACGAAGGTGCAAAGCTGCGGGCTAAGCCATCTTTAGACACAAAGGGATTGCGTTGGTGCTGGTTATGGAAGTGTTAAGTCACATTACTCGACTCGCTGGTAGTTGTTCGAGGCCAACAAAAGAGCCTTTTCTTATTTACCGTGGAGCGAACTGAGCGTTGCCTCACAGTGGAGTCCTGCGCTGTAATTCCCCCAGTGATTTATGGCAGACAAATCAGAGAACTAATTAAGAAAGCCGGAGTCTCGCGCGCACCTCTTGGCCTCCCCGCTATTATATGTACATTAGCAGCTTGTGTTCATTGCCTGCTAATTAGCCATTGCTTAGCAATGCGGCGAGGCTAACGGGAGAGCTGCCGCTTCGCTTCTTACCTGTCCCGGACAGCCCAGGTGTTTCTGCGCGGGGTCCCGGAGGCGCGAGATGCCCTTGAGGGGCTGCTCGGGCAGAACTGGATGGCCACGTTCACAGCCACAAATTCTCCGCGTCTTAACCATCTCATTCGTCATGTGCACACCGGACAGACCTCCGTGTTATAAATGCGCCAACACAACATGTCCACTCCGCCATTTCTGTACTATTTTAAATAAGGTGGGCGGACAGAGATAGGATAGAGAGTGGAAAAAACATTAGATAAGCGAATCAGGCGGAAGGGACCAGATGACAACGCCCTGCTCCTCCATTTTGCCTTAAAATGCATGAATTCAGACTGAACTGCAAAAACAGTCGCACTCTGTCCCCACAAATTGTACAATTTCCTATCTCCCTCTCAGCTGGTCGCCGTTTCTTCTTCTTCTTCTTATTCCTTTCTGAGTTTTCTTCAGGCCCTTTCAGATATGGCGTCCGTCAGAAATGTCTTGGGTGGCGGAATAAATCACTCGGCAAGGGAAGAGAGGAAGCAGAATACACAACGCGATCCCACGCGAGGAAGCATAAACAAGATGTTTCTGTGTTGCTGCAGAGGCGCCTGGGAGCGCGTGCTTTATTACAATCAGAAAATCACTTTTGATGTTGCTTGCTCGGGTGGAAAGGTTATTGTCTGTTGATGTTTTATTTTTTTCTTAGAAAAATTACTCTTTTTTTTTTTCTTTTTTCGCAACAGATTGAAAGTTTGAATTTCTCTCCATTAAACAAAAAAATCGAAACACATAATCGCTTCGGTTAAATTGATTATCTAATTTAATATCAAAAGGGATCTTTCACCCTTTTTAATCTTGATAAGAAAAAAAAAGTATATTAAACATATAAATTAACTGAGCAGATAACAGTGTAATTTATATCCTATTTCCCATTTCTAATAATCTTTTTTTTTGTTTTTCCGGTTTCACTCTGTCGAGCCGAGTGACACACGATTGCAGGAAACAATTCTTCTGAACAAATCAGTGTTTCGTACTTTTTATTGCAGATTCAGTATTAATTTGCTTATCTTTAAGCGATCTTAATTACTCCCAGTTGCTTTGCCAGGCAGGCCTGGTCAGAAAGCCGCACGGGAACGTGAATGTGTGTTTCTACTGCCCTCAAGTGGTCAGCAGAGGAACTGGACGCTCTCAGGAAGCTGATTGGTATTGGACATCCTGACACCATCTATTACCCAAAGAGCTGCTCTGGGATCTGTAAGGATGGATGCAAAAACAAGGGATTTATAAATTCCTACACTCGGACAGTCAATCTCTTGTAGTTTCCTCCGGAAATAGGTGTGATGATGTTTTCATTTAGACCCCACAGCATTCACTTGCAAAGAGCCTTTCTTCTTGCCAAGAGTTTCAGCATCACAGTTTGGTAAATGCTAAAAAGAGAACATCGCTTCACGGCGTTCTCATTTTTCAGCCCTGGGCACCGAGGAGATTACTTAAAGGGAGGGGAGGGGGGAAATAACCTGTCTGCAGAACGACAGCTTGGAAATTGACAAAATGTCAATTATGAGGAAAATTGCTGCTGTTTGGATTCTTTATGGTGCATTTCTGTTCCTATAACTGTAATAAAGCAGTAGGTATTCAGAAATGCCCCTGTTATGTCAGTGGTTTTTAACTAAAGGGATAAAACATTCCAGCAGCCGTAGGCTCTGTGATTGGGAGGTTTTCATTTTTGGTTTGGTTAGAATTTAATAAGGTTTTTAACCTCTTGCAAATTAGCATTCACCCACCTTGCATTTTGAATTATGAAAGACATAAAACTAGCAGTTTAGCCACCATTTGTGAAGATGAAGCCAGCAAACACAGCTTCCTGTTCTTACCCAGAGGTAAGCTTTTTAAACGTTCTCCCTCATATCGGCCATTTATTTTTAGGTTTTAAGCTCTAATTCTTTGATGTCGGAAGGACGCTTTGCCATCATCGTTGACTTTTATTTTCTCCACAGATTCTCAGGACTCTGGCTGGTTCACTCCAAAATGTTCAAATTACACAGAGTCAGAAGAAATGTGTTGGTGAAAGTAAAAGATTACTTTAAAACTAAATCTGCGGTATGCAGATTGACGATTGGTTGATTTTAAAAAAATAAACAACCCTACTCCACCCACAGAAGTCTCTTAAAATCCTTGACAGTAAGCAATCTTGCCATTGAAGAACAAACGTTTGAATAAGAATCATATAAACCCAGTTTTTTTTGTTTTTTTTTAATTAATGTTTGTTCCACAAAGAAAACCAAGCACACGACCAAGCTATAAATGTTCCCTGATCTCGTTATTTCAGTATTAATGTATTAATGAGCTCCACATCTCCTGCTCCTCAGCAGCAGATCTCTGAAACCTTCGGGGGCATGGAGGCCGACATCTGGTGAAGACAGATGAAGACGTCCTGGAGGCTGCCAGGCTGTGGACCCCAGCCTCCAGATGCACAGCGACACACTAGTATTGTCTTCGAAGGCTCCAGCGTCTCTGCAGACGAAATCCACAGTGCCGGAGAGTTTTTCTGTGTTTGGGGATTCATTGATTTTCCCCATTTTCTATACCATCCTGGACATTTTTGAATACAGTGTATACAAACATATTACATGTCTTTAATTATAGTCAGGTCTGAACTGCAAGTTTCCCAAATCCTGAAACAGCACAATAAAAACTGGCTTTCCATTTTATCTGAGCTTTATTCATTTCAGTGTCTATAACTCTTGGTAAAATAACTTTATATAACTTAAGTATGCTTTTCTAATTGGAGGCTCTATAATCCAGTTTGTGAACTTTGGTACCTTAATTCTGTTTATGAAAATAAAAGTTTTAGTGCTTTGTTTAGTCTCTGAAGAGGACCTACTTAAAGAACCACAAATCCCGCACCACTTGAATTTGAAATTCAAAAAGTAGAAAAATATCCCTTTTTGATATTTTAATAAATTTGTATTCATTCAGTCAATAAGCCAACAATGAGAACGAATGGGTAAAATGTGTAAATCAAGGACACAGCATTGAAATATGAATCCTGTTTAAAAATCACAACACTACATTTTATTATTCTTTTGAAAACACAAGGTGAGGGCGGTTTAAACACTTAATTTTGTACATCAGAGCATGTCTCATCATCTCTGACAGTTTCCACTAGAGGCTGAGATTCAGAAAGTGCACAGTTCCAACTTTTGTTTACCTAATCTTTTTTTTTTTTTAAATGATGAAAATCTAAAAATTGTAACCTTGTTTTAGGCAGACCTCAAACCCAAAGATTTCAAAGTTGAACTTAATTCCTCCATTTTCTCCTGCTTTTTTTTTTTTTTATTATTGCAATAAGCTGCCATTAAGTTTTGACTTCTGGTTTTCTTTTCCACATAATGTTCAGTTCTTTTGTTTGTTCCCTTGATAGTCATCACGTAAACCACTGGCACCATTAATTGTGTCTCTTGTTTTTCTTTTACATCTTGTCCCAGTGCTTAGAGTAACTTTCTTGGAGAAAACCATCAACTGCTGGTTTCTGCTGCCTCTTTTCTCCAGTAGAAAGTAGTGCTACTGTTTTTCTCTGAACAGAATTTTAACTTTGAATAACAATGCCTGCTCTTAATCTTCCTTCCCCATAGAAAGCGCTCCTTAAAAAAATATTTGATTTTACTCTGAGATATTCTCAGTCGAAGTGTATTTACGTATAATGAAAAATACTGACCTCGCCATTCTTTGAAACTATTTGATTCAAAATGAACGTGCTAGAAGCAAATAGAGGATGATAAATATGCAATACAGGTTGGCCTTTCTTAATCAAATATTTATGATTTTCTGCTTATTTGTTCTAATTAATGACTACTAATTTAACTAAATGCTCCCACAAAAATAGAACTTGTTTTAACCTTTCACCTGTTTTTTTTTTTTTTCATATCTTCAAAATGAGTGATGGTCCTTTATTTCATCAACAGGATGCATTAATGTCATTCAAGGTTAAACTTTGGTTTTTCAGTGGAACAATTGGACTTGGAAGCAGTTTTTTAACCTTGTAACCAGCACTGCTCAAAAAGGTTTTTATTTTTAAAGGCGTGGAAACTAAAGTTAAACAGCGACTTGCCTTTACAAATTTGTACGTGGAGCTATACAGTAGTGAAACATTTTACCTTTTTCTGCATCTGTATAAAACAAACTGATTAAAACCCATGCATCACCAGAACATGAACCCACGCGCCATCGTTCCCCCGCGCTCACCGATAAGGGAGCCTTAAAATTACTGTGAGCTTATTTTCCCAAACCTTTAACAGAAGAAACGAACAAAGTTGTTTTTCCCTCTACAAGGTAGCTCTTAAGTGCTGTAAGCCCACGAGGGAGGCCATCTGTTTGTGAGCTTTTAGCGCCTGAGCATTTGGACAGAACTGTTACATTAGCAGGCTGTTACTGCTTCCCCCCTAAGCTTAATGCAAGGTCAGTAACCAGAGTACAAGAGGTTGGGGAGAAGACAAAATACACTGAGGATTGCAGAAAAGGTCACACTGGTGAGATGATTGCAGAGCAGAAAAAGCAAAGACTCTTTTTACAAGCGATTAACAAGAGTAGGGAAGAGGCAACAGCTTTTAATGGCCACTGGGGGGAAGAAAAGCTACAAAAACAAATGTTCAGTCTACAGTGTTGAGATTAACGTTTATAGATGGGACCCTCGAGGGATGGGCAGTCATTTTTTGGAAGGGTTTTCGTATTGCAGGCGTCTCTTCTTTTGGACACCCTCCACTAAAACTGTTGGCTACTCAACTAAATTAACTTTCTAACCAAAAACAGTTTTACTTCCCATCAAGCTGTTGCTGCAATGTTTTCATAGTTTAAAATCTCCCCTGCCTAAAGATCCCACAGCAGTGTTTTCAAAAACAATACCAAGCTAGTGCACAGCGGCACTTTTAAATAGTTGAAATAAGGCACAAAAAACAAGCAGCTTTCTCCTGGC
Organism: Poeciliopsis retropinna; assembly: GCA_010277075.1. Classification (NCBI taxonomy): domain Eukaryota; kingdom Metazoa; phylum Chordata; class Actinopteri; order Cyprinodontiformes; family Poeciliidae; genus Poeciliopsis; species Poeciliopsis retropinna. Next base: position 6,376,797 of record VMRM01000013.1, read on the forward strand.
TGTTTTTATTCGCAGTTCTTTACATTTTAGAAAAAGAATCCAAGGATTTTGCCTCCTGTGTGTTTCCGTCTGGCCTCTTCGTGGTCCATGATGCCAGCTGAGGTGGTCAGCACAATGTATCTGTGGACAACAAGGCAGGAGTTCAGTAACACTTCAAGTAACACAGTGAGCTCATTACTCAATTTATTTCACCGTGAAAACAAGGTGATAAATCTACATGCATTTAACATGATTTAAGATGAATCACCAATCTAGGTTAAAAAATAAACAGTGAAGCCAGTTTAATGTGATATATACTCTCACATTGTTTCTACACATTTTTCATTGACAAAAACTTCTGATTTTTCCACATCCGTATTTCAGCTCTGTCTCAAAACACTTAACTCCTGAAGTAAAGAGCAGTGACTTCTGCATTTCTCAGACTGAAAAACCGCTTATGAATTTTTCTATTGGATACATTTATCTTTTAAAAATATAAATGAATTATATTTTTTAACTAGACCCAGCTTATGAAGCAAGTTCAATCTTAATTCGAAGTTGTTGAGGGTCCACAACTCAGAATTTGATTTCTGAATCAGTAAGCCAAAAACCAAAGTATGGATGTGAAATGAAACCTTCACACAGAAGATCCTTCAAGAATACATAATAAAAGTCACTCCATAAAAAACCTGACATGTTCATGTACTAAAGATGATTAGTTAAGTTTTAAGAAACCCTCCAACACATTAGAAACACTTATCATTCGTTGAACTCAGCATGACTTTTGATGAAAATTTCTACAAATTTATAAACTAGTAATATTTTCCCAAGAAAATAATGAAGTTATATTAAATCGATTAATTCCACGGCAAACAAAGGAGGTCTGATTGAAAACCACCTAATTCAGAAAACATCTACTAGGAAAAAAGTCAGACTCCAGATCCCAAACAGAGAGACTGCACCAGGCTTCAGTGCAGCAACTCCTACAAAATCCATTAAACCACTGAACAGCAAGAGTTTGACTACACAAGTCTAAAATAGAGTAGTGCAAAGCAGAGAACAGCATCACAATACTGGAAGATCCCTGTTAACAATATTTGTGAGGATACTTTATTTTAATTGCCATTCATTCACACTCTACATATTGATACTACCAACACCTCGTGTATATTTTTAGCAGCTCAGGGACTAACACTAGCATAGAGAAGCAGAGGCATTGTGTTATCATCGTAAAGGAGAAAAGTTCAGATAAAGGTTCGTTAATAACCCAATTTCTAAAAATTATTTATTTTCCACAAGACTTTGTGAAATAAAGATTGTATAGTTTGTAGCATCAAATCTAGACAGATGAGAAAGTACACATCTCATGGAAAACTTCATTTAAAGTTTCACGCCGCTTAAAACATGTACACATTTTGCTTTTTAACATTTCAAAATACTGAAGTCATTTTTTACAATTAAAACAATTGCTTGCAGTAGGAAAGGATTGCGATTTCTTGCAACTCAGCCATTATATGCTTTTGTACTCTTTGCTCAATCAGAGCCACTGGAGAAAACCTCCCATTATTCAGAACCAAGAACATTTAGAGGTCAAATTACCCCTCTAAGACATGATTCAAATTTCCTGCTGGGCTTCTTCATCTGAAGCTGGTTGAGATGTTTTGGTCTTGAACTGAAGCTGAGACTAAAGTTTAACAGAATCCACCTGATGTTTGACAGATAACCCAGGAAAGTGACGCTGATACGTAAAACTTAATTAGTGTGTTGCATCGTGAAAGCAATAACTTATATAAACAATGTATACTGTAAAGTGATTAATACTCTACATGCAAGTAGAACAAATAATCACATGATGAAATTACCAACTTTTATTAAACTAGCCTGCTAACAGGATTGTAAAAGGATAAACAGATAAACAGCATCAACCTGGTTCTGGTGCCACAGCTGACTCTAGCTGGATGGATTCTGATTTGAATCATTGATAAACAGAAGATGAAAAGCGAGTGCTGGACATATGCAATCTAAAACAGAGCATCTATCGCTGTAGAGATCCAGCGGCAGATGAAAATATGTTTTAATAACACCCTAGAGATTTTAGTTGATCCATGTTTTGTAACAAGTCAAAACGTGAGAAAGCACATGCTCAACTGTCAATTCTCTACTTTAAGACAATATCTGATTCATTTGAAGACTCACCGAGGAGTGAAAATACTCAAAATCACACAATGTGACTTTTTAAATGGAAAAATAATGAATTTTATGTCAACTGTGTCAAAGTTGGACTTTTCTCTTTGTCATTCGTTGATATGTAATTGTTCGGTTGAAAATTAAGAAGCCCCACAATTAAGATGGAAACCCAAATGCTGCTTAAAAGACTAAAAACATTTGTTGATTTTTTCCAGCAAAATAAATAGACAACTGCTGACGGATTCAAAGAGACGAAACGTTATTAAGCCACCAACAACTATTTATCAGGCTGTAGATGTGGCATCATTAAAATTTGTACATGTGTAATTGGTTCCTTTCAGGTTCACTTTTAGCAAATAAATTTGAGAACATTATCAGTGAATAAAGCAAATGACCTGGGATGACTTCTATGTCCAGGTTTTAGACATCCAAATTAGTTTTTATTGTACAAATGCATTAAACCATGACATTTATAATGCAGATTTTTCTTAGTTTGCTAGCCAAGGAAAAAGAAAAGGACTTGGCAGAGTTAAGTTCAGTTCAATGAGGCAATAAAGTGATAAAACTGATAATTAGACACAAAACCACTCAAGTAAAGTAGTTACTTTACTTGAGTGGTTTAGAAAAAGATTAGAAAAACCACAATAGCAATTGTTTAGTGTGATGCAAATACCCGTTTCTCTGAGTTCACATTTTACTGAATTCCTCAATCCGCTTACGTGTCATTACAATAATTTAAACCTCTGCTAAGTTTAAATTATCTGTGAGCAGTTACTTTGTTTAGACTCCAGCTGGCTTAAAATATCAACATGTAATGCACAAGTTTATTGCTTTTCAAATAATTTCTGCTGACGGAATGTGATATAAGCATCACATTCCATCACAGTGTTGCCCTTCTTTGATTTCTTCAATGGGACATTACCAATAAAAACTGGGACAGTAAAAATCAAGTCAGCCATTGGAAAAAAAGTCAAACTCAAAGAAAAAACAGAGCACAAGCTTTTGAAAGTGACCAAAACTCATTCATCTAATCAAAAAGTCTGATTTTAGGGGCATGTTTCTCCCCTCTGGTCCAGTGAAAGTCTGAAGAGGACAAAGTGATTCTCACCCAAACTGTCTTGAAGGCAGCAGGTTGTTCTGCCACTTCTCCAGATCCTTGAGCTGAAGATCAAAACGTGGACTAATCACACCACACTGCAAAAAAAAAATACATCACTCAATTATACGCCACAGCAAACAGAAACCGCAAAGAAGCACAGGATTTAACTTCACCGTCTTATTTTAACACAGACTACAGCAGTGTATTGATTCAAAAACGTGACAATCTATTACGGAAATTGCCTTAAAAAAGTAATTTAATTCTGCAGGGAAGGACTACACTTACCTTGTTCAGCCTGCCTGTGAGATTCACAACGATTTTCCCGGCTCTGTGGTCGTCAATGATCTCAAACTCACCAATGTAACCTGGAGGTTTCAGTGGGAAATGATCAGCTACAGCGCTCCGCTCCACACATGGAGGCTTCACCATTCAAACGTCTCAGTCTCTCACACAGGTTTGCCACTCACCGTGCTTCATCATGACGGTTAGAAAGCGCACAATAACCTTGGAGCAGGGCCGGATGAGGACCTGGCGTTTCCCACGTTTCTCAGCATTGTTGATGCTTTTCAGAGCATCTGCGAGAACATTCATGCGCACCATGATGCCTGCAGACACAAACAAGAAACAGACATATTAAAAGTTGTGGGGAGCCCTATCTCAAAAGTCCTCAGCAGTTCTGCTAATATTTCCATTAAAAAAATATAATAATTCTCATGGGACATCAATTTTTTAACTAACCAATGCAATAGACAAAATACAAACTGTTTTCTTTCATCAGAATGTCCTGCACATCTCAAAGAGAACAAGCTTAGCAGCAGTAGCTCGGCATGTAGCATCAGGGGAAGAATTCTAGGATTTACCAGCTATTTAGACATATTATCCTGACATAACTCGGTCAAAACACTCACAATAATTATGTATTTTAAACAAGCAAGGTCCGTTTAAACCCCAGCTTCCCAGGAAAGCATGGTCCACTTAGTACTCAGCGATGCTAGCTACCGTAGCCTTGTCCACTAACGGGTAAAAACATTCCCGACACGCAACGTTGATAAATCTGCCGACCGCATATGAAGTGTGTGATAAATATTTATGGAGAGAACAAAAGTTTTCCCCTGTTCTAAACAAGGAGCTCCATCGCTAGTAAGGACATTAATGGCTATCAGGGCGGGTTGAACACACCGAGTCCCAGGGCCGAACAGAGGAGGAATTATAACAGGACAAATATCCACCAATAGCTTTATTAACTTGGTCGATAATCTTCTCAGATCATTTTTATGTGCTTCCATTTTAACAAAGGAAGGTTCTGTGAATATCTATCAGACAGATGGCTAAGATTCTTTAAAGATTGTAACTGAGAGCATAAAAAAGACATCTTACCGGTTCTGCAATATGGCGGAAAGAGGAAGTAGAAAGAAACGACGGTGCATTATGGGAAAATAATCCAATACTTTTTTTTTCTAAAAGACGCGACGACCCAAAATACCACGAAATTAGTCAATTTTTTTGAGTTACAAGTGGGACACTGAGAGTATTTTGCATTTTATTTAATATCTGAAATATGATCAACTGAATTTGTTAATTTCAAGTAGATATCAACACACCGCCCTCTAGAGGATAAGCGGACTAAGGAGAATATTGCCTATCCAATGCAGCGAAACGAAAATAGTAATATTACTACCAAAAAATTTTAAACAAGACAGATTATGTGGTAAAAACAAAAAATATATCTCTATATAACTTTACATATTTATTAATGAATNATTAAATTATATATATATATATATATATATATATATATATATATATATATATGGACTGGACATATATGGACAGTTTGATTTCACAGAAGTTTGATTTACTTGGAGTTATATTGTGTTATTTGAGTGTTCCCTTTATTTTTTTGAGCAGTATATATATATATGTACACATCTGTGTACAGAAACATCTGTGCAGAATATGGACTGGAAGCCCCAAGATCAAAGTGGGAAACACCCCCAAAGGTGGTGGAGAATGGCCGAGCTAAGATCTTGTGGGACTTCTAGATCCAGACAGACAAAATGGTAAGGTCGAACCAACCGGACATTGTCGTAGTGGATAAACAACAGAGGAAAGCCGTTGTGGTGGATGTAGCAATACCGAGTGACTGCAACATCAGGAAAAAGGAGCACGAGAAACTGGAGAAATACCAGGGCCTCAGGGAGGAACTGGAGAGAGCCTGGAAGGTGAAGACCACAGTGGTGCCTGTGGTCATCGGGGCCCTCGGGGCAGTCACCCCCAAACTGGAGCAGTGGCTACAACAGATCCCAGGAACAACATCAGACATCTCAGTCCAGAAATGTGCAGTTCTAGGCACAGCAAAGATACTGCGCAGAACCCTCAAGCTCCCAGGCCTCTGGTAGAGGACCCGAGCTCAGAGGATAAGAACCACCCGCGGTGGGTGAGAAGGGAATTTTTTAATTTTTATATATATATGTGTGTGTGTGTGTGTGCGGTCGTGCATGCCTGCGTGTGTGTAAGCTTACATTTATTTCATTTTAAATCTTCCATTATGTGGCCCTTAGACCTTAGATTACAGCCTATTCTTACCCTTGAACACAGTAAACTAAGTAAAAGTTGGATTTCTTTTCTGTTCAGTTATTACATCACGCATTTTCCTTTTCCTGATGCTACAATTAAGTCATGAAGATGTTAAACAAAACAGAGCATATATTTGCATAGTGAGGATTCAAAATTTTATTTTTTATTTCAACATGTACATCAGTTGATTTTACTAAAGCAATGACTTGGAAATAAACCATCTGTCCATAAATGAAATGAAAAAAGAAAAATATTATAGAATATGTTTGAGAGCAATTATTGACAGGAAGGTAGTAGTTAGTAATTTGCATGACAGCAAAATGAGTGATAACAACTGAGTGGTGAATCACCACAGCGTCAACATGTTAAAAAAAATTGCACTGTTACTTCACAGATTAGAATAAACTGAATGATTAAATAAAGAAGAGCAGTGACTTCAAAGAAAACACATCAGTAACTCCTAACACTTTTATTTTGGCATGCATAGAACACATAAACATAAAAGTATATATAAATAAGTTAGTATAACATCAGTTGTTAAAAATATTCAACCAAAGCCAATCAAAAATCAGCAGATTCCTTGTGCACAAAAAATTTTGCGGTGTTTTCTATTTGTGTGTGAACAGTTTGCTGGATTACATTATTAGATTTATTAGTATTTTCGATCTAATGAAAGTGTATATCATCTGTGCCTCAGATATTGATGTGAACTTTTTGTGTGTTAAAACTCTACTAACAGGCTCATACTATGATACTGAATGTTAGAGGGCTTAGGATGAAAGTGTGTTTTAGGTTATTACCAGACATCTGGAAAAGGTCAAACCACTGTGACCTGGATAACTGAAATACTTTCGGTGCTAAGCTCTTCCCTCTTGTGACCAGTAGAGGGCCCAGTAAACAACACAAACCCAGATGCTGCAACATACCAACCAGCCGAGTCACAGATGTGGAGCATTATGGAATGCTAAACAGGACAGCATATCGTAACCAGATTTGTAAAAGCATTTCTATGGTTACATTAAATTTCAAACACTTTTCTGTTTCATTAAATTTGTCTTCCTCTCTGTTTTTTTTCCCACTTAGCCACCGTTATTGGCCATGCTGACCAGAGAATCTCCTTCTCCCTCGGGGTCCAGGCCGAGCCTCTGTGGGTCAAGGCCCATGGCGACCAGCATCTGGAGCAAAGTAAGCTCCTGCTGGGTGGCCTGGTCCACCAAAGCTGGACAGGTGGGGTTACACTGAGGCCACTGGCAGGTGTCCACCAGGTGGAAAGGGCAGCCTTTAGATGGGGTTCTGTTGTTGCGAATCGCCTCCAGACTTCTGTCCCAGCAGTGGAGAGCCCGTGGCAAAGATGTGCCTTTAACCTGGAAACTCATCCAGTTGCTGCAGGATAGGATGTAGAAGTCATGAATTATTAACAAATAAACAGGCAAAATTCAATTCAATTGAAACAAGTGGAACTGCTGTCACACTAACGCCATGGTCTGGTTATCTAGCTCTGACTGATCCATTTGATATTGCTCTAACCACAACTTTCCAAACATTTTATTGAAATTTTGTTGCGTGACACGACTTGTTCATGTTCAGTTGTGTAACAAAATAATTGTTATATCCCAAAGGTGCAAAAGTTTCTGGAAAATATTTAATGACCCTTTACCATGGGATGATGGCAATCAGCAGCTGAGCGACAATATGAGTTTAAATGAGAAAAGAGCTAAATTAACATCAGCACAATTGAATTTAAATGTCAATTCTTACCTTTTGGTGATGACTGTGTGTGAGAGGCAAGATGGAGCAAATACAGCCCTGTACCAAAAGACAAAAAAAAAAAAAAAAAGAAAGGATAACTAATATTTAGTAATTATTCACTTTAGCACCAACTGGTCTAAAGTTTTACACAAAAGAGTGTTGTTGCAAAACCTACGTCACATCTGTCAGGGAGTTTTTGATTTCTAAGCCCAGATTCTGGATGTACTGCCACTGTTCCTCAGACAGACTCTGACCGCCCATGTAAATGTTTTCCACTCTCAGCTGCTCCTCATCAAACAGCCACTGCACGATGAAGAGTGGAGCTGTAGGAAGGATAAAGAGTTAAAAGACAGTACAACCAATACATTGTAACTGCAGGGGAAGCGTAAATTTTTGGTATTCCTATATTTTCTTTTGGAAAAGGAGGAGTATTTTAATTCTTGCTTAAAACAACATGTTTAAAATGAAGGTTTTACAATATCTCGAGACATGAGTGCAGTTTATTCAGGCTGGGAGACAGAGAGAGAGACTTAGCAGATAATGGGAAGACTGAACAGGGCACAGAAAAGTTGCTATTATTTTATAATTTTCAATCAATCAAGTTTATTTGAATAGCAGATTTCAGCAACAAGGCAGTGCTTTACTTTATTTTAAAAAAAATAAATAAAAAGTCATAAAAACATTATACTGTCACATACAGCTTTGAATTTCTGTCACATGAAACATGATGACTTTGGAAGACCTTACTTTAACCTGTAGTTAAGACAGGAACCTAGAAAATACACAAAGTTCATAGTTACTAGAGCTAACCAGGCAAACAGCCCGTCAGCACCGACCAGCTGTTTAACAATGAGCTAGTGAGAGGTGGCACTTTGATACTTGAATTTCAATTAATTAATTGCAGAAGTCTTAACGTGTTAAAAGTTTTATAGGAAGCAATTGCTTCTTTTTTTTTACAAAAGTCAAGAGCCAGAACTTTGTTGTGTGTTTCGAGCATGCCTCTAAATCTGACACACAAAGTTATATCTGAAAACGCAAACAAAGCGATGGATGACAAAGCCCATTCTCTTGGCCCATTCGCGGGTTAATTTTTGATTCAAAAGTAGCAAATCTGATAGGAGGTCTGTCTTTTCTAGAAGAAATTATGACCCACCCATACATTTATATTTATGACACAGTGACTTTAAAGCACTGAACTCTTATGGTGACTCAGAATTATGTAGCTGTGTGTCATCAGTAAAATTGGAAAGGATGTTTTAGTAGTTTTTCATCTAAGCATTATCAAGCACATCAACACTGAATTACAGTGACCCTAGCATGGAGCTTTGGGGAATCCCACATGTGATCATTGTTTACTCAGATTTATAATTGCCAAATAACACAAACCAGTCCAGGTATGAGAGCTGAACCAGTTTACCACAGTGCCAGACAATCACACTTTTCCAGTTTATCAATCAGTATGTGATGATCCAACAACAAACACAGCTTACGATGCATTGCTGTTAAGATATATGAACCTTTTATCAATGTGGTCTCAGTGCTGTGGTTTGAATAAAAATCTACCTGGATATATTCCTTGCCTACCAAAAATGGTTAACTTTGTTGATCAACACGTCTTCACATCAGCAATTAAGTGAAGGCATACCAGTCCAGTCACGTTCTGAGCATGAGTGTCTGTCCACAATTGATTTCTGAACAGTTTCTGTCAGGTTTGTGGCATGCTGCACCAACATTATGAGAAACAAAGCACTTACAGGTCAAAGTGGAGTATAGTCTATGACCAAAGAAGCACTGCCATTCCTCCCCTCTCTTGTAGAGCTGCCGACACCTTTCCGGAACAACCCCATTCCACATCCTGTGGAAACAAGACGTTCTTTGAAATAACATAAATAACAATTTCAAGAGAAATAAGGAGAATCTGTGTTAATTTTAGGGATCACATCTGTCTTTATAGTCTCTTGAGTGTCAGAAGTGTTCCAGGATCTACCTGAGTCCTATCTTGATAGCGTCTTCAGGTGTGCAGGAAACAGTCGCTGGGCAGTTGGGGGACCGCTGCTGCTTACTCTCCAGAAACCATCCAGAATCCACCAGGCCGCGCACCTGCGCCTCGGTACCTAGCTGCTCCAGCTGGCTGGCAACCCTCTCAATGTTGAGCAAAACACCTGTCGCGCCAGCACTGCAAAGGGACCCAGGGAAATTATTTCATAACCTGGTCTTGAGATTCATAATCACTTTCAGCGGCTTCCCATTTAGATGGTGGATCTCATTTTAGGATGTGGAGGTGATGCAACCATCCCGCTAACCAGAGAGGAATGTTCACCATTACAAGGCAAGGCCCTTTAATAAACATTGTGTCACTGATCACAGATGACTATAAACATCTTTATTACTGACAAGAGGATGCACCCAAAATAGGACTTCTCGTGTTTAAAGTTAGGAATGGAGGACATGCAGGGGACTTGATTCCAAAAGCTGCAGGCGTCATGAGAACACAAGCGATAAAAGAGACTCACCTGGTGCCAGCCAGAATGACAACCTTGGCCTGCTTGATTCCTTTGGGAATGAGGTCTTTGATGACCTCCCGGATGATAAGGGATCCCATGAAAGAATACTCAGCTGCAAGGAAATGTCAGTATTAATGACAAGGGGCAAACAAGGTAAATAACAAAAATAGTTTGTCCTTTAAAAAAAAAGGTACATTTATCAAGAGACTCACTTGCATTTGTGTTTCTGTCTTTCACTTTATCTTTTCCCTGTCTTGTTCTTGGAGCGGGGGTTGGAGCGGGGCCTGTGCCACTCCATACGTCGCTGGAACAGTATGGGATGAATCTGCCCAATGTGGCACATTTACATTTGTTACATTACAGATGAAGGATTTAATCTCACACCATAAGGAATATTGCCAGTCTTAAATGTTTGGCTTTGTACATTAAAAAAAAAAAAAAAAAAGAATTTCAATTCAGAATAAAATCAAAAGTAAGCACAAGAGTTATGTCAAAATAACCGGATGAAATTGTATGCATTTAATTTTATTAATTTTTGTATTGTATGCTTTTTGCACATAAGGCAATGTTTGGTACCTTGTCCCATGACAAGAAAGTAGTTATAAAGCAGATTTTAACTGTGAGTTGGTGTTGAGTTTGGTCCAGGAAATGTTGATGTCAACTACCTTAAGGTGCTAATCTCAAAGATTTAAAGACAGTAGCAGAATTCATAACATTAAAACCTTCAAAGGGAAAGTAATTGATTCTCTGTTATGTACAGCAGTGAATCAAATGAACAAATCAACATTTTCTCTTTAAATCAACTTTTAGTGGACCTATTCGGGTGAAATTTAGACTACAAGCTAGTAACAGGAAATAAATATTAAACACAAGAAATAAAAAGCAGCCGTAAGACATAGAATTATAGAACACCTGATGACATGTCTTTTAGTAGTTATTGTAAAAAAAAAAAAAAAAAAGGGGCTTTCTACTAAATATTAAACTAATTTAAGAAAGCATAATCAAGGCTTTTTCTTTGTGCCGTTCCACTTCCTTAACCAAATTTATGGACTAGTTTTGCATGTGGATGAGTTGGTGTACATATTACATATTTTATTTGTTTAGAAATATACTCAATATTTATTTTACTCACTACACATAAAAACTATAATGTAATTTTTTTTGTCAATGGGGGTACAAAGAAAACTATTATCAAACTCCCACATTTTACATATGAACAGTGTTTCTTTAGTCACTGACTACAAACGAAGTTGCCTGAATTGCTGTTTGTAGTTTTTTCTTCTACCAGCCATACTTCATTAAAATTTGGCAATTTGCAAGGGCAATTTAAAAAAAAAAAAAAAAAAACAATCACAGTCCAAGGTTTCACTTATGCAAAATAAGATACTGGTCCAGGTACTTACACAAGATTTGCATTATGCCAGTGGGGGTTTTCCTCTGCTTGGGATGACAATATTCCAGTCCCTGTAAAAATATAAAATCGCTAAATAAACCTCTTGCCTGGCAAAAACAACAAAACATGTGTAGCACGCATGCCAAAGTATGGATAGATGACCAACCTCTTTTAGTTTGGGGCCACCCTGATGAGCTCATTAGGCGGGGGATATTTTGGTACCTGGAATCACAGGTCTCTTTGCTGTAGCAGCACCAGCCACCTAAAAATAAAACAGACTAATATTAGAGACGCTGATGTGAGGCACCCTGCTTAGCCCATCAGGCCTCCGAGGAACATAAAAACACCTTCAACCAGATCCAATTTATTTTTGATATGAATAATTTTTCACTCATGTGAAACTATAACATCACACTAAAGCATCACAATAAATATAAAGTTGACAAGCATGTTCAATAATTTCTTCTGACTAGACATCCCCACAAGTAAAATATCATGGTGTGGAAATATCTTGCTCATAAACAACACTTTTCAGTCAGTTTACACAATTTCCATTGTTTTCCTCCACCCTTGGTCAACCGAAAAAGTAGAAACAACCAAAAAAGGAGAAAAGCAGACGATGACATAACAAGATGACATCCCCGTCAAAATTCCAATGGGGGCATCATGCCAAAAGCATCTGACCTCAGGGGACCAATTTAACCAGTTTGTAAATACTCACCTTCCAGAAATAACAGCCATCTGCGGCTTCCTCTGAACTCTTTTAGGTAGAACCTGCACAAACACCGAAAGGTACAGGATGAAGACAAAGCAGTAATGAATGGACCTGCGCAGTAAACCTGTTAGAAATCCAAATCATCTCACCCAGCTGCTGATCCGTCATTACATGTCACTTGGGCGCTCCTTAGGAACTGCAGCCTCATCTCGTCCGTCTGCTGTCCAGTTGTGCGACTTCCTGCAGTGCTGTCCTGTCTCGAGTCAGCTGATCTCCCGGAGCTTCTGCTGCTCCCTTGAGAAGCATCGGCCGATGGGGTGGACTGGCCAGTGTCACCTGCTTGGGCCCCACCACCACTTCTCTTGGCGGATTTCCCACCCACTTTAGCATTACGGCTGCTCTGAGCAAAGATTCCCCCAAGCAGAAGGAAGAAGGTCACATGGCCAAATACCTTCATGTCTGACAACATCAAGAAAAGAGTCATGCAAAGCAAAAAAGATTAACCCAACACTTGTATATGCACATGGAAAGCATAATCTCTCTTCACTGTCAAAGGTGTAAATTAAATTACCTTTCAAAGTTTACCAGCCTTGAAGGTTGCTGCAGAGGTTCCTTGTGATGGCCGGTGCTGCTGCTGCTGCTGCTGCAGAGGAAGAAGTCAGAAGTTCAGCGATCTGTAACCAGGATTGAGATGAAGATGCCGGTCATGAGAAGTGATGGAGTCCTAGCCAAGTATTGATGAACCCTGCAAATCAGTGATGAGCTTTATAGAGGCACCACCTGAACCACATCACCTCCCACTTTCTCCTGAAGCTCTCCCCAAGACCTGAGATAAACCGCTGATGACACATCCCAAGGGGGGAGGTACTGGACAGTCAGCGGCCAAGAGAATAGATAACAAACATTTCTCTTCAACATATTTCAAGCCTTTGCACACGCCCACCACCGAGCACTTTACCAGCTGACCATTACTTAGAAATGAGCCCTCGTTGCCATCTTCCTCCTCTTTCTAAATCTCTGCTGGGTCAAAATAAATGCATGCCCTCATCGCACAGCATTTGACCTGGAGGTCACCCGAGCACACATCTCAAACTGTTGTTGTACCGTAAAGTTTCTTCTCCGAAAATGGAAACATATTGTTTCTCTAGTGTGCAACAGTGTGCAAAAAAAAAAAAAAACTTATGGTGGCAAAAATCTAAATGAACTTATCAAACAGCAAAACTATCATTCCACTGCCAAAAAGAAAAGAATGAATCTATGCAACTACAGATGCACTGAAATGTCAGTTGATTATAAGCTTAATTAACATCGACTTATCACCCAAAGATGGAGACTCTAAAATTTGAATTTGTCCAAACCAGTGACATAGCTGACAGGTTTAGGTATGATAAATCTGACCATGTTTTTCATTTTCACTGAATGAAAAACCCTTAAACCTAACTACTGCTTGTGCCAGCGGGGTAATTAGAGGAGAACATACTAGACATTTGGCAGACATTTAAAAACTCTTAGGGTTAAAGGAAAGATCAATGGAAAGTACATTCAGGGAGCAAGCTTTTAGAAATGCTAATGGTGATGATTGCTCATATGAGTTAATAAACACATTTTAAAATAGCAATAATTTTGTCTTTGTAGCAAAATAATAGTAAAACCAGCTTTTAAAGCAACTGCTCTTATGACACTATCCCATTATGCTAACTCTGCTCCTGAAAGAATAAGAATACATGATGACTGCTAATTACAGGAACTCTTAAAGAAAATATTTAAAATACTGTTCATAGATTCTCTAATATTATTGTTCTAAATGCAAAATTGGAATAGGCTGTTCTGCTTTGAATTCAAGTCAATGAAAGAATGTTAGTAAAGAAAAAGAAATGATTTAAGTAGCATTTTCAAATTGAAAGGTGATGAAACAGACAAGCTAAAGTTAATTATTTTGTGTGTCTTTTGCTTTGAATAATAAACTGTAATAACAAACCGAACCTACGGTGCAATGACTAAAACTAAGAACAATGTGGGATATATGTGATTGAATTTGAATCTGTATGAATGAACAATTGCAGGATTGACTGTATGTTTCTGTATATTAATTTCTTTTTCTTAGGTTTTTTGTAAAGTGCCTTAAAACAGCAATCTGTTTTTGACTGGTGCTATATAAACCAAATCCAAATCACATCACAAGCTCCGTTAGGAGAGTATTCAACACTAGTTGTGTGTTTTTACCTCACATATAACTCAAACTATTTGACAGATTACAGCTAAAACAAAGATATTTCTTCACCACAGAAAACATTTGCAAATGTCCAAAACCTCTGATTGGTGGGCGTAAATTGAACCTAAAAGAGTCGAGTTTAATAATTTCTAACCTGCAAAGTAAAAGATTTTGTGCAGTACAGATGATGTACAGCTTCTTGCCTGTCTGGGTCAGTGTCTGCGGATTCCCGGGATGGCTGGTTAGTTTTGTTGGGTTCTGGTGATGAAAGTGACAGAGTATTTGAAAGTGATCTGCAACCATACCCTCTTTCAGATGGCCTCAGGGTGACGTACCAACGATGGCTGAAGGATCACAAGCCGCAGGGCTCTAAAATTCTCATCAATGAAATGCACACCATCCCAAAGTGTCAATCACAGAAAATAATGATCGCTTGGAAGTCCAAAGGCTACAGGGCGGTGCTACAGGCGCTGCATGGGACCTTGAAAAAAGTCCGGAGACTGCGGCGTGTGCATGTGTCTAAATATGTGAAGATGAACAAACTGCAGAATCCAAGGTAGAATTGCTCCAATCGATGAAAGCACAAATGAGTCTGATTGACACTTGGTGCATTTGATTTTTGGTGTCGGAAAAGACAAGGATGGGGGCTCTACAATCACATAAGAGATAATAAAAATGGCAGATTTTTGTCTTACATTCGAGCAGATTAAAACGCCGTCCCATTTTTAAGCAACTTGTGGTATTTCATCTACTTTCAAGTATAGCCAGAGAGAAACAAAGCTGCTACAAAAAAATGATAGTGAGCGTCTATACACCCACGCGCAGAGCAAATGTAGCCAATGCCTATAGCAAATTTGATCTACTGAGCTGAACAATCCTTCATTCCTTCAGTTGTCCTGAAGCATGCACACCACCATCTGTCTTCCCAGAAATCAACGCAACAATCTGTTTAGCAGATACCTGAAACAGCTGAAAAATGAAAGCACTTGCTGTAAATCTATCATCGTTTCACCAGAATGTCGATAGAGAGAGGAGGCATGAGTAGGCTTTTTGTTTTTCTTCAAAATTGGAAAGGACAGAATGATATAATTTTTTTTTTGCGAACCAGGCTTCTGATCAATAGATTAAAGTGAACCTATTTTCTCCAAAGATCCATCTTGTCAAACTCTCTCCCACTTAGGTTGAACAATGGAATACACCAATAAAATACACAACAAAACAGAACTGATACACTTTGGAAGTGAGTTCAATACTGCTGATAAACTTTTTTTAAATAAATCATCAGGAGCTCATAAGACATGCTGAACTTCACCCTGATGGGGCAGTAGCGTGACCCCCTGCACAACATTGGAGGCATTCTTTCTCCCCTTGTGTTGTTATTTTTCATAGCAAGCCTCCAAGGTCAGGACACCTAAAGCCCGGGTGGTCCAGGAACTTTGTCTGTTCAGCATGTGTGTCATCACCGGCCTCGGGAGCCTAGGGCTCGGCCATGAGCTGGAATATTTCTCGGCTGATAACTTCAAAGAACAACGAGCCAGGGACTGCAGTCATGTGCTGGATTCTTATGACCGCACTGCGGCAGAGTAAGGTCATGACCCAACAAGCTGTAGGTTCAAAATCCAAGAGTGCCTCAATCAAAAGATTTATCTTTTAGCACACCAAGAACACCACATTAAGCCCCCGGGTGCTTATACCCCTGAAACAATCATACCTCACCTCGCTGCTCCTTGCCTCATTGGTGACTTTAACAATCAGAGAATCTCCCTGAACCGGCGTTGTCACCAGCAGCGGAGTGCGCAACGTAGCAAACAGGATTGTGATTAATGGGAGTTAAGAGTGGCATCGTTACAAGCCACACGAAAAGAAGCCACAGGCGAGAGAAATGGGACCTGGGTTGAATAACACCGCCAGGGCTCAACACTGAATCAACCAGCATGACAGACAGCCTTAGCAGCATCGGCGTGAGGTGCTGGGCCGCAGCAGGAGGCGAGCAGGTGGTGCAGACGAAACCATCCATGAAACCAGGTGTTTAGAGGCCTTCTGCAAACAGCCAATGCATCACAGTGATGAATGGAGGAGGGGTCGACAGCAGGAATATGAGGTGTTGGATTCAGTGATGCCTAGAAGGGGGGAGGGGGGTGTGGGTGGCAATAAGAGTTTTAGGGTTCACCTCGTTCTGCTGATCCCCTCACCGCTAACCATGCGTTTTGTCCGTCTTAATAGCATGCCACACACACCTCCAGCCAGGGAAAATATGTTCAGCATGGAGTTTAGGTGTCACACCTGTAATCCTGCATACTTGTGAGATAATCATAACCAGCTTGAACAACACACAGCTGAAGCCAGAAGTTCACATACAGTGAACAAAAAGAAAGGTACTCCTTTTCGTTCCTAGTGTCTGAAGTTAAACCAGGCCACATTCATCTTGTTTTAGGTCAGTTAGAATTACCAAAATGAATAACGACAGAATGAATATGTCAGAGATTTATTTATTAATGATTGAAATGTCAGAAGCTTCCATACGTATTCTGATTGTGTGGCTGCATTGCTTTTGCAATGGGCTGTATAAATTTGGTCAAATGTTTTAGGGTTCCAACAAGCTTCTCATAGTACATTTTTCACTTTGAGATGGCCACTTTATTGTCCTTAAGCCACTTTGTAACCACTGTCTGTATGCTGTGATAACAACAACTTATGGTTTTCTTGCCACAATTCCTTAAAAGTCAGATTTGGACAGCGATAATTCCCTAAGTTTTGTTTTCCTGTTGCAAAATTTCCACCTGAGCTCTACCAGAGTTACCATGGGGTCACTCTGCTGCCCCTCTGATTAATACGGCCCTGGTCTCACTATTAGTTCAGATAAGGAGCTTTGGTAGGCTTGTAGTTGCAGCTGATGAACTGAGCAGTGAACCATGAAATGTTTAAATCGTGGAATATAGTTGTATAAGCTAACCCTGCGTTATACTCCCACGCATCCTGATCCCTGACCTCTCTTTGTCCTCATGATGCTCTTTGTTTATTAATATTATACGATATTTTGATGAAATTTAGTATATTGGATTTTTCAGGAAAATCAACAAAGGAGTGCAAATGCAAATGGACAAAAACATTTTTCTGATTTTAATTTGCTAAGAATGTATAAATGTTAAACTGAAAACAATTCAAGTGATTAAAAAAACAAAGTAATGCAGCTTTTGAATCTTTGTTAAAACAAACGGCCCTTTATCCCTACAGACGTTTGAACTGTAATCCTGACCAGGCCGCAGAGGCATTCGTTCTCAACCTTCAATTATGCCCTCTTGTGCTAGAGAGCGTGTTTTTGAATGTCTTTCAGTCTCGTGTCATGGCATTAGCTTGGCCTCGGAGTTATGCTGAACAAACCAACAGGCCTGTCATTGCACTGATAGATATTATTGAAGAGGGTCACGCAATGCTTAACTCTGGCACTCAGCATGAGCATTACCATCTGATTGACAACCTGAAACGAAAAAACGCAGCAACAACTGGGTCTTACGTGAAACTGGGAGAATCACTCAGATTTAATTTAGTCATTTTGGTAGGCAGGATAAAGAAAAATTCATAAAAGTGTTGGTCTTTTATTTTTTTTCTTGCACTAAAATGGCCCCCAAGGCGCTCAATTGGTTGGCGCAAAATTAATTGCATCTTATTTTGTAAACAAATTTTCTGTAATATTGCTAAATATATTCCTATTTGGGATTCATCAAAGCTGAACATAAGTATTTGGGTTTTATTGAACACACGCATACATATACATGTGTATCTTTTTGCCTGCATTTCAATCTAAATCCATGATTCTCCTTTGTGCATAGCTTGCTACAAAAACAAATGTAACTTTTATGCTTGTTGTTGGACAGCAGTTGCCAGACATATGTAGTCTATAATTACATTTTTTTTACATATGATGCAGATGTAGAAAACATTGCGCATAAATGTGTCCCACTGGCATTCACACAACAAACGCGTTTTACACCGATCAACCTTCCTAGAAGACTGACCTTGGTTTGTGTTGTTTTTGTCTTTCTTCAAAGCAGTTGGTAGATGTCACTGCATGACAGACCGTAAATCAGAGATTCCAGCTGAAATGATGTCAGCCCTTTGCATCATGTGTTGTCACCTCAGGCTATGAAGACATGTGGACATGTGGTCGCTCTCATAACTGCATTCACTCCTCAGACTCACGAGAGATTTTTCCAAGGGTTAACTAGTCACATAAACAGATGAACAGCGTGCGTCGTGCAGCATAAAACAAATCAGTAAGTTACGAATCAGTCCTCTAAGCTGATTGAGCCTCTCTAGAGATATGGAGGAGATAAGAAAGAGCAATATTAATTAATTATAGGATAAGGCTATATTAATTATTCTCCATTCTGTTTAAAAACAAGCATAGGATTTTTTTAGTGTGCCTTGTGTTATGTCACAATCACAAACAGCAGTAAGTGTAAAATTTTGTTTATTTCATTATATACGATTCCCATTGTTTCATCTTCTTCCCCTTATTTGATACTACAAAAACAATATATAGCATTTAGCATTTTAATTGTTACTGGAAATTGTCAAATTTCAGAGTACTCTTAGTTGCTTCAACTATTCAAACACTTATTTAAAAGGAGAAATTGGGCATTTTTTTTTTTTTACCTTATGTTACAGTTCTCTGGGTTATTTATATATCATACATTTAATATGGTAAAACTACAAGCGCATCAACTGAAACCCCAAGTGCAAATTGTAAATGGACTGCACTTAATGAAGGAAGCTGGAGGGAAACGTACTTTATTCCAGTTGCCATTGCCGCACCCATTTCATATCAATTCAATTATAAAACACCAAAGAAATGATTATGGAAATTGTCATCTTACCATTAAATGTTTTGCTGGGACATTAAAGCTCACCTTTAGCCGCTAAATTCCCTTCTGACTATTTTCATGCTGCCCGTTACTCACTTTGAACCTCTGCGAAGCCGAAAGACTGACAGACTGCAGGCATAAACGCCAAAAAGTATTACAGCCTGTATCCGAAAGCTTTAATGACGTATGGAGATTTGTATTGTCCGTGCTATTCAAAATTTACAACAGCAATTATTCACGGATAGCAAGACAGTCACAGTTTCGTAAAAGTTTTATTGCTCCCTACATACTTCTTGTTGCCAGTTTCTGAGTCAGTAATTCAGCAGATTCCTCTGGAAGCGATTCTGAGAAACCGTGCACATGAACTCCTGACATTTACAGGAGCAGGAATGATTTCTTTGATTGTCTTAAAACGTGCCTATGCCGGCATTACCAGGCACTTGGACCGTGCGGTGGACATTGTTCATTTATTTGTGGCATTAAAAGATTTTGGTTAACAATATCAGCACTTTAACAGAGCCATCACTCTGGTCTTTATGCAGTGGTGACTTCGTCACCCAGAATGCAGCTAGGAATGGAGCTGTCCATGTGTTGCTTTATTTAAACAGCTACACCTCGCTGTAAACCTGTCAGTGCTATTAATCTGGGGCAGAGACGATGCGAAACGACCCACCTTTGAATTTCACGGCTCCCCCATTGTCTTGTGTCGCTCATGTACGCCGACTGACCTCAGCTGATCATGTAACTACAAAAACATTTATACGCCTTAAGCTTTTGCACATCGTCACCTTACAAACACAAACTTTAAATGTGTTTTTTTGGGGAAAATTTGTGTGACAGACCAAAAGAAAGCAGTCCTTGATTGAGAAGTGGAAGGAAAGTTTTTTTGCAAAAGAAATCCAAAAAGGTCGGTGTGCATTTGTATTCGGTCCCATCGCCCAAAGCTGGTTAATCCATCAAAATGCTACGCATTGCGCAGTAAAAAGATAACCAGTGAATGCACCATTTCCATGGTCAAACACGGTGGAGGAAGCATCATGATGCTTCTCTTCAGCAGGGCAGAGATGACGGGAAGATGGCTTATGAGATCTGAGCAAAACCTTTTAGTTCACTTTCCAGGAGGAAAATTATCCTACAGCTATAGAACAGTCTATAAACTGTCAAAAGCAAAACTTTTGATTAGTTATCATAAATTGTTTTGATAATTTTCTTCCATTTATGAAAAATAATTTGTGAAATTTCAGATTAATTTTATGAGTCGTTAGCATTGCAACTTACGATTGAGTTCAATAAAAAGTCAATTTGAGTGTGTCAACATAACTTGCTATGAAGTTTTAAAATGGCAACTGGATCACTTATAAAATATTATGACTACTAGCGTATCAGCAATATTAATACACAGTATAAATAACGTCGAAAATGTAGGTCTTGATCCGATAATAAGGGACTAATTATGTTGTAAGGTTTTAGTCACAGTTGAGGGAATCCTCTACCGAGCTGAATTTGCTTATTGACAGAGGAAACGTGTCAACAAGGTTGTATCGTGATGAACACAACCTGAGCAAATTGAGGAAAGTCTGGTTGAGAGCCAACAGCATTTAATCATTTTCTGTAAAGTGACAAAGTGTGAGAAAGTTTAAGTCTATGGATATTTTACATATCGCCCAATGTGTTTTTTTTTTCCATTAGTTGAGGAGTGTCGGATTTTGCGGTACAGAGCGTTTATTTTATGAACAAACTGCTCTGGGCATTCTCTGCGTTTACACAGTGCTTCGTGCTCAGTGGCCTAATGTCCCCTGAACAGCTGTGTGTGGGTGCTTAGCGGCTTGAGGTGAATGACAAGTTGATTCGTGAACTATTACATGTGAAAGATGAGCATATGCTGAAGGGTATAGCACGAGCATCAACATCTCGTGTGCATTTAAGTTTTTTTACATTTTTGACCAAGACAAAAAAAAAAATGGTATAACATCATGTCTAAAATATTGAGGACAAATATTTTATGGACTTATTTATTAAAGAGAGTTCACCAACTTTACCACCACCGACAAGAATATTTTTTTTAGCTTTCCTGATAATGCAAAACTAAAACCAAACATTTGAGAAAATAATATTGACGCATTTAAGCAGCTGCACATACAAATTGAAGCATAATCAGTGCATCGCAATGATGCAGTCAGAACTGAGTTATTTATGTCTTTTTTTAAAAAAAAAAAGTATGGATACCAAATGTCACATCTGGTAAAGGTACAACAATGTGTTGCGTCACAAGGTCCTTCATTCATCGATGACAGCATCAAACAAACAATTCCAAAAGAGAGAACGGAAAAAAAAAAAAAAAAGAATTCTGTTGTGTTTAAGCTCAAATTCAGACACGTTGAGAAACGTATATCGCAGCTTTGCAGCCCAGTTGGATTGCGTTTTTTAGCAGCCAGTATCCAGGTAGCTAAAAAAAAAAAAATCACAAGAAACACATTTTAATTTTTAAAATGACACAGCTTGTACTTATGTTATGTTCAATCCATTTAAACATGAGCTTAAATGAATTGAAGACTCAATTATCTAAGACATTATTTATTGAGAAAATTTTGAGTAGGTGACCTTGTTATTTCATATGGATAACAGAAATGCACTTACTGATTCGGCATCGTGCTCCAAACCTGTATCATGATGGTCCATTTCATCGTCTCTAAACTCCTTTATCACCTATTGAAAGGAAAAACAAATTAACACTTTTTACATCACTTCTTGGTGCAAACAATAAATTTTACCATTTGTTGATAAAAAAAAAAAAAAAAGTGTCCCACACATATTTTATTGATGATATTAAACAAACCAGCCTTAGAGAATAATGTTAATTGATCAGACAGGAAATACAAGAGTTTGCATTGTCATTAATAGCAGCGAGTTCAGGTTAATTAACCAAGTCAACTATAGATATTGCTTAAAGTACAATACATAACATGCGACACAGAAAACGGCGCTTCTGAACAACTTAAAACATTTGCAGACTTTATTCTTAATCTCGATTTCGATAAAACAAGTAAGAATAAAAAGTTGTCAGTAAGTGTCATCATTGGGTTTGGCTTCAGTCGGTTTGTTGGGGGGCTTGCTCGAATACTTTGTGCTTAAAGTTGAACACAAAGCGCAAACATTCTGAAGTGTGGCCCTCACTTGTAACAGTTCAGTGTATCTCTCTGGGTCACTCTCCATCAGCGCTCTGATCTGGCTGTTGTAGTGCTCAGAGATGCTCTCCTCCACTGCCACGGTGCACGCCATGGCCCCCTCTTTACCCAGCAGAGCAGTGGATGCCCCTGGAGGATGTGCGAAACAAGAGAGACGAATACAAATGAAACAGTAATCTTGTCTCTTTACCAGCCATGACAAGAGAGTTTTGAATTTTTACGTATCTATTGTTTTGTTTTTTTTCCTTCTTTTCTACATTATAGCTATGCGGACACTGTATATTTATAAGTTGCCACAACCTAAAACAAACCCAGCCAGGTTCCAGAGTGGCAGAAGAGCCGTGGGTCGAACTCTGTTCTCAGCAAGGATTTCATTGAATTTTGATAGGTGCTTCTTTTCTTGATCCCACATTTGCTTAAAAAAAAAAAAAAAAAAAAAAAAAAAAAAAAAAGAGTTAAAATACTACTCATACCATTCAGCTTGATCTGACAACATAATTTAACTGAAAATAAGTAGAAATTTTGATTCCTTTAAAAAAAAAAAACTACTTAAGTATTTAAGTACATGTCAAATAAAAAAAATGGATCTGACAAATGAAAGCTTATAAACTCGAGTCTCTGTTGTTGACTCACTGTGAACATTTTCTAACTGTTATTAATGGCTTCAATGCAATAATCTCAAATATCAAACAACATATTGGCTGAGAAATAAAAACAGTTGCTATGGATATAAACCGATGATGCTGTCGTCCTTTGAGCATTAAACATTTTTTTTTTTAAATTATAACCTTTTATAAGTTTCAATATAATCATCAAGTAGAATCATACTTGGCCACAGAATGGAACTTTTTAAAACGCTCCAACTATCAATGTTTGGCAAGCATAGAGGACCTCTGCACTATTTAAATTACATTTTAATGTTCTTTAACGTGAGACCTTTAGTAGTGACAGCCAATTTTCAGACATTGTGGGGTTTTGGCAAACCACTATGGGTCAAAACCCCACTATGTGTCAAAACCCATGCCTTTCTACGGCATGTTTACCTGAATGAGTGGTCCAGTTCTAGACCGACCCAACACTGCCATCTGCCCGGCGTAGATGCGATTAGCGCCGTATTCACCCGCGTGATCCACGCGCAGCATCCGGTGCATCATCTCTTTCTCCTCGCCGTCGCGCGGCGCAGGAACAACGCTGTAGGCACGAGCTCTGTTCTGGAGGCAGCCTACGTAAACATTATAACGCAAAGCATGAGTAGCTTGAGGAAATCCTTCAAAGATGGTGTCCATCTCTAACTGCAAGGGGGGAGTGGTAGATTTAATACTGAATAAAAATATTCCAGTAATATCAAACAGATATTTTTTGTTGTCGCTGTTGTTTTAAGCACGTTCACTGTGTAACTTCAAAGAAAATGTCATGATGCAAAGCTTACAGTTACGTCATGGCTCTCTTAGGTAAGTGTTTTTAGCATGTTAGCTTGGCGCTGATAAACCAGCAGCTCACCTGCGCACTTTAAACTCTGTCGGATCATCGCTGGTCTGACAAACTGAGGCCAGTCACAGAAAGCCGTGTGCGCCGCTCTGTGCATTATGGTTAGCGGACGAGTTGGCTGCTGCCGTAGAAAAACACATGCAAGAGGGACCTTGAGCGTCAGTTGATAAATCAAACGCACACTTATGACGTAGGCGCGCTGTACAACAGCGCCTCAATATGGCAGGCTGTTGTGCCATTTAATTAAAGAAACGTTGGCTAACAATTTCTACTAGATTAAATTATCTTTTGAAACGGGATTTACTTTTAATCCCTGTCTGTTCCTCAGACAGGGATTAAAATACCATTTGACATTTCTTAGTCTGGAGTAAAGTAAGCTATTTTTTTAAAGTAAACTCCAAAAGAGGACTCAAATGGCCATGATGCAAGTCTAAATACAGATTAAGGCCTATTTGCCTCACGGTGTGTGATGAAACATGTTCCATCCATCCATCCATTATCTGTTCACCCTTGTCCATAATGGGGTCGGGAGTTGCTGGTGCCAATCTCCAGCTGCGTTCCGGGCGAGAGGCGGGGTCACCCTGGACAGGTCGCCAGTCTGTTGCAGGGCAACACAGAAACAAACAGAACAAGCAACCATGCACACACACTCACACCTAGGGAGAATTTGGAAAGACCAATTAATCTGACAGTCATGTTTTTGGACTGTGGGAGGAAGCTGGAGAACCGGGAGAGAACCCACGCATGCACAGGGAGAACATGCAAACAACATGCAGAAAGACCCCGGGCCAGAAATCGAACCCAGGACCTTCTTGCTGCAAGGCAACAATGTGTGCACTGTGCAGCCCATGAAACATGTTTATTATATTATACTATTATAATTTATTGTCAATTTAGTTGACAATAAATTAATAAGTTGTCAAATAAATTGACAACTTCATTCACTTTTTCAACATCTGAAAAGATGAAGGAAGTGAAGAAGGAAGGACTACTGTGAGGAGCGACGGCTCATTGGTGACCCAGTAACCTTTCAGCAGGACAGTAGTCACAAGTATACAGCCAAGATATCAAAATAGTGTCTCCAGGAGTTCCTTAAATGTCTGTGAGTGGCCAACCATAGTCCCAAACCTCTGATTGATCAGACTGAATTTGATCAAACATCTCTACCAAGATCTGAACATGACTGTGCTCTGATGTTTCCCATTCAACTTGATGGAGTTCTAGTGACTCTGGAAAGAGACACGCACCCCAAGCTTGTTGCATCATATTTAAGAAGACGTTCGGCTTTAATTGCCGTCTATGGTATCGAGTTAAGGCTGTGAGTACTTATGTATGTATGATTTCTTTGTTGTTGTTTTTTTACGCAAACCTCCAAAACAAAAGCGCATCATAGAGTGTTTTGTGTATTGAGAGGAAAAATAGAATTCCGTTTTGAAACAAGGTTATAAATGCAAAATGTCAAAAGAACTGAAGCGCATTGTGCCAGCTTCATTCCTGTTTTCTGTATCCGCTGCGCTTCATGAAAACACCCACACAGGCTCATGAGCTGCTGAGGTGACCAGGTTCAACACCTTGGATAATTTACTTGTCTGTCACAGCACAAACAAATCCACGCTCTCTCCAGCTAATTCAGTGCTCATAGTTTACTTGGCCTACATATATTTGGCCTGTGGGGCATAAACAAACATTTGAAGGTGAAAATTACATTTCGGCTGCTCTCTCTTTGTTTTTCTGTGCTAAACAAATTTTGACTGTTTTCTTTGTTTAGACATGTTGTGTAAGAGGCAATTAGGCAAAGAAAATGAGGGCTTTTATGGAGCAATTTGTGTTATTTTTGAAGGTCTACAGATGGCAGTGCAGCACAGTTAAAATAGGCAGAGGGACGTTTCGGCTCACATACACCAGCTGGTCCCAGTTTGAAGGATTTCAGTTGTAGTCAACACATTTTTACTGAAAAAAGCTTCCTTTAGCATTTTAGCTTAAATTGAAAAGTAAAGAAAAAAAGTATGTTCCTAGAATTATAGCCAGGATCCCTTATAATCCTGCGGTCATGAGTTGCATTAGAAAATATTAATCTGATTCCTGCTCTTGATGTCTAACAATAACAATAATAATAATTAAACCAACAAATTACACAACACCTAAGACAGACTGAGTGCAGAAATGTGTGAAGAGGTTGACTGCTGCAGCAATACGGTGGTCAAAAGTAAACAACGCCAGGGCCGTAAATGGCAGGGTGTGTTGGTTCTGTCTGTATGTGTGTTTGTGGTGAGACACCGGATATGTGTTTCCTTATCTGTCTGTCTGACTCTGGGTTGCTACATATGTGTGGCCTTGTATCGGTGGGTTGCCCAGGGCTTTCAGTGCGAGTGTATGTTGGTTTTACTGCAATAAAAAACATTTCAAATAACTTTCACAATCGTCTTTGGTCATCTTCTCTGCTTCTAATTTAAAGCAACTAATTGCTGGTGTTTGGAGAGTCGCACCACAGAAGCAGCATTTCCTCTTGGTTCTGTATTTTCACATTGGATTTGGTTGTTACTGAAAATAAACGTACTTCCGATTTCATGGGCTGATGAAAACAAGTGCTGAAATTTATGAAGGTATTTTTTTGTACATGTTGCATAGATATTTAATCTTGAAATAACCAATAGGGACATGAATTCAGTAAAACCTGATTTGTGGAGTGAAATTACACAGAATATCTCAAGATCAGGAAAAAGATATTAATAAATGGAACTGAGAGGCAACAGTAAAAAAAAAAACAAAAAATATACTTAGAGAAAACAATATTTCAGAAATCTCAAATTTTTTTTCCAATCATACTGGTAGTTGATCACAATTACTTTAAAGCAAAACTCTTTACTCTTCTTCAATAGTTTCACATTTTGTCATGAATCAAACTGAAACTGAAATTTATTTAGCTTTCCTGTAACACACTGAAACAATGATCTAGTTCATAATTATAGCTGAAAGGAAAATGATACTTGGTTTTCTAGATTTTTCAACAAAAACATCTGAGAAGATTAATATGTAATTATATTCAAGTCTCTTTACTTCCTCCTAAGTGAAATCATGTTAATTAGTCATATGAATTAGTTTTCATCAGTGGCGCTGGTTTTCATTATGCGTTAGACCGGTCAGGCTAAAGTCGGGACACGGATCCAATTGAGAGTCTGTAGCAAGACTTGGGATTGATGTTAAGAGATGTGCTCTGGGAAGATCTTTGTTCAAATGTTTTAGTTGTAAAATGTGCAAAACTGGTGGAGATTGTCCCCAAAGGTTTTTCAGCTGCAACTGTTGTGAAAGGTGGTAATAGAAAGCTGAACACATGCATTTAAAGGCCATGCTGTTTTCTTTCCACTTCCCTTCTACATTGTCTTGGTCTGTCACATAAAATCCCAGTTAAATACACTGAAGTTTGCAGTTGTTACCTAACATGGGGAAAAGTTCACGCATTTCATGCTCGCTGTCAACTATTGGGCCAAACAATGACTCATCGTGACACGGTCTTACCCTTTTAGTATTTGGAGTTAGTTGTAATTTCTCTCTGCTTTTTGAGAAATTGGTATCCCGGTTCTCAAAGAGTAGGACTGAAAGAGCTCTGAGGTTTCCCGACCCCGAACCAAAACTTTCCTAATTATGGCTGTTTGTCGGAAGATGCTTTTCCTAAGTGATGTTTCTAGCCCTCTCTTCATTCCTGAGTAGAATAGCCAGGCAGCTCTGTTGGACGAAAAGCAGGCCTACACATGGATTGTATCAGGATGCTTTGCTGCTGGCATGACAGAAGACTCATGGTATCCCTCACCTTTTGGGGAAATGATGTTTCAGATGTCTCAAGTAATTAGAATGAGGATTCATCTCAGAAAACAACTTGGCAGTAGTCTTCTGCTGTCCATTCCTGTGTTTCATGCAGGATTTCAGTCTGTCCTCCTTGCTTTTTTTTTTTTTGGACACATGCAGCCTTTTTTCTCAGCATGTTTTTCTTATGTTTTCTCCACTGTCACCAATGATTGCAAATATTTTTAATCTAATGGATAATTATACACAATTATTTAGATGCATCAATTGAAAATATGTTTCCTCTCTAGTTGTAAGCTAATAAACAAAGACACGCATGTCATGAAAAGGAACAACATTTTAACATTCAGTATTGTCATCAGCGCCCTGCCAACAGAGAAGAAAATCACTATGCCTTCGGGTCTCTATTCTGCGACTAGATAGATTTTACTTAATCTCCACCGCTCTCATTTCATCAGGAGTGCAAATAGTGATGTCAGAATCTGGCCCTAAAAATATACATTGAACCATCTGCTGCACAAACTCTCAGAACATAGCATGCAACTGTGCAGCAACACGGGGCCACAACAGTGGATCACTGGAAGGTTGATAACTTAAGAGTCTTTAACGTCACAAGTTTGGTGCTGGACAGAATCAGAAAGTAGCAGATTTACAAGTTTGTCTTTATGAAATACAAATGGTTCAATCTCAAAACACAATATGTCAAAAAAAAAAAAAATAACATGGAGGATTTTTTTAAGGAGGCTAGGAACTTGAACTCCCCTCCAGCTTCTATTGGAGTCGAACTGACTAGGTTGTTTTTATTAGTCAGCACTATGACATAGCAATCCTATGCAAGCAGATTTTATAACATTAGGAGAGATCACCCCGAATAACTTGCATCAATGGCACTTTCTTGTCTCTGCGGCTTTCTGAAAGGATGTGCATAAATGTGAAATGCAACAGCAAATGCTCGGGTAAAATAAAGTTTTTCTGACTCAAAACTTTTCAGAGGCACCTTTACATCTGTCTACTTAAATCTAGGTAAGATAACATAAGATAAGATAAGAAACAACAATAATGTGAGTGGCCCATAGCTTATTATGCAACAAGACTAGATGTCATTTAACAGGGGTACAGCTGAACTATTTTTTAGCTGCAGGATTGTCAAATAAAAATGTAGGGAGCTGAAAAAGACTCCCTACAAAACACTTCATTTTTTCCATAACTCAATCAAATCTCCACCAAGTTCTAACCAAAGACAAAGAGTCAGAAAAATGGTACAAAATAAATCTCTGTCTCTTCTCAGATAAAATGCAAGATTAAGGTTCTGGGTTCCGTGAGCTTTTGTCTCAGACATTGTACAAATTCTGAGCCACAAGGAATAAGTTAATGCATGCTTTTAAAGTAAATACCAAGAGACAAACTATACATGTCTCAGACTTCAGTTCAGCTTATTCAAATCCAATGTTACACTTTTTCTGCTTCTAAGAAAGAGGAATAAAGCTTTTTTTTTTTTTTTGCCTAGTTGTTGCCAAATTCAGCAAAAGCAATAATTTGAAAGAATAATGACGAACCAAGACACTGACTTTGAACAAAAATGAACTCAAGCTCACTGTAAACATCTATTATACTAAACAGTGCTGCAGTTCTTTTAAAAGGTTTCTCATTTAAATTTGATGCAAAGTTGCGGGTCATTATAGGAACTATTTTTATTTAGATTGGATGAACTGTGAGCATTTCAAGTTAAAACAGGTTTCAAATAGCAAATGACCTCACATGTATTAACAAACAATTGGCATGTTATGTCATTGTCTTCAGGTTGTGTGTCTTGATGCTTTTGTGAATTGTCTGTCATGTGAGGTCAATGGGAGTGTAAAAATGTCACAATAGACATTTTGAAAATTTTCCTAATGGGCCTGGAAAGTAACTTATTTTTCCCCTCTGAAGAATCGGAGGAGTAAAAACACAGAATAAATATTTCAGCACAGGCAATTAAGGCAAAGACATTCCTGCAAGATTCATAGTTAATCCCAAAGAGTGAACGCCCCCCTTGAAAAACAAGACAGAAACAAATTGTAGTTATGTAAAATTCAGCAGCTCAACTGAAGGACACAAAGGTCAAGAGAAAGTGCACCTTTCCTTGCACGCTTTGCATAAGATTTGAGGACTGAGCAACAAACCGCAGAGCTTCAGGAGGGCGACTGGCTCATGCATGTGTCTGAGAACCTGCATGCACGCGTCTCTGACTGTGTTTGCATAACGTTTGCATGCATCCGTGGATGCGTGTGTGTCTACACACACCCTTGCTCCAAGGCTCTGGTCAGACGGTGCATAGCTGTGGCGGGACGCAGCCCAAGCGCTTCTAGACTGCACTGAGTCAACAGCGTCTGCTCTCACTTAGGGAAGACATGATAGGTCTTGTCTCATTTGGTCTCTGACTTGTGTGGTGGGACTCCCAAAGCTGGTGTGTGGGGTGTGTAATTTTAAGTAAAATTAGCAATATAACTAGTAGAAGAACAACATGCGTCATTGTCTCAGCTTACAAACGTCATAATTTCAGTCGACTGCTCTTTGGGTCAAGGAAGTGTGATTTTTTTTTTTTTCCTTTTATGACGGATGAAAATAGATTCAAGCATCTGCTTTATAAAGGAATTACTATGTGGTGGGGAAATTTAAAGTGTAAATGTATTTTATAATCATGTTTGCTTTACCAGTTCCCTTGAAGTTTTAATTATTAACAGAAGCCACCCCGGGTAGAAAAACTTAAATGGCTCCATCTTTTCAAGACTTGAACTTGCATTTTAAATTTGGGCCTTTTCAAAAAAGTATTTAAGCCGGTTTAAGGCATTTCACATTTTGCCACATACCTACCTCAAAATTAAAGTTATTGAGTTGAAATTTTCGACCAACGCAAAGCAGTGCGTGACTCTGCTGTGGAAAGAAATTGTGCTTATTGCAAATTAAAAGCTGCAAAGTGAGGTATGTATTTGCATGTAGCCCCTTCACTGCATGCAAATACATATTGTAGTTTACTTAGGAACTCCGAAATAAACCAGCGCACACTGGCCTGAACACACCAGGTGGATGAAGAAGGACGAAGATGGTGGCATCCTGAGGTCTGATGAGGTCAAACAACTGAAATCAGTGAAACGTTGAGGAGAGGCTCGGGCCATCAGTGGAGCTGAAAACACAGGGCTCAGGAAACTAAAAATGTTTGAGGCTCTTGTCTTATAGATTTCACTAATTTGGCCAATATCCAGCATCGAGGGGAAGACTAATGGAGTGACCCGTTCAATCCGACCGAGTTCAAGAGGGTTGGTAAAGAGCGATGGCAGAAAAAGCTCCACTGCTCCCAGGGGAGCTTTAACAAAGCATTGAGGAAAAAGCTGCAATTGCATTATATAGAAATTTGAGGAAACAGCGAGTTTAATTTCTTTTGGGAACAAATGGCTGCAACGTAGCAAAATGTGGAAATAGAGAATGCCTTCCCCACGCTTGTTGAGGTTTGAATCGTAGTATTGTGTGAGTGGAGAGGTAGGCAACTTAATTGCTTTGACGGCATGGTACTCCCCTTGAAAACAACAAGTTAGTCATCCCAAACTGTTTCAAAGGAAGGTTTAGAAAGAAATTAAAGTTATGTAACATTGTTTAAAAAAGCCAACCATATTATGGGTTTGGTGGTAGCCCTCTGGAAAAGGCACAATGTCTCATAAAACAAAACTAAAAAGAGAAAGTCATTTTCAGATTTCAACTCACCAAGACTCTTAAAACACCACCTACCATCATTTTAAAGACCTCATACGTAATTCCCACCAGATGACAGAAATTTCTGTTATATTATTGAGCTGTTTCCACTCCTCTGCTGCATTTGGACATAAATTTCCCGGAAATGTCCTGTTTTGCAGGACACCAGAGAGAACGGAGTGTCTTTTCCACATTGTAGTGGTGAAATCACAACTTTCACATGGCTTTCATGTAATGGAAACAAAGTGGTGCATATTGTGGACCGGATGAGAAAAGGATAGACGGTTTCAAATATTGTTTTGCAAATAAGAACGTTTTATTCAGCTTCTTTTATTTGGATACCCCTAAACAAGATCCAGTTGCTTCCAGAAGTTACATAATGAATAGCGTCCTCCTGTGTGTAATTTTATGTCACTATATATATATATATATAATTCTGTTCGGTGAAGGCTTGTTACAGAACATCAGGGAACAAACGACGTCAAGAAAACCAAAGAACACCACACTGGTGTATTTTTATATATATTTACAAATACGTGCTGGTTTATGTCGGCCTGTTTTGTCAAATCCAAATGAAAAACACAAAGGTTTGAGGTTGTATTGTGACTCATGTAATATTATGTAATTTCAGACCGAGAGGACCCAAAGATGATAATCAAAAGCAAGTTTTAAAGGGCATTTTCAGGTGGAGTCCTCTGTAAAAGTCCAGGATTTCTGAGTTTAGGAGAGTCACAAGGAGATCACTTCGAGTCAAAATGTGTTCTGCAAAAGATAGATTTTATCTTCTTAGACAACCCGAAGAGCTGCCGAAGGTTAAACGTTTGGAAGGCAACAAGGAAGAAGTAATGTGTTCTGGAGAGGCTGGAAAAACAGAGAGACGGCCTCAAGCTGTTTCTAGTGAAGGTGAAACAGTTCAATGCATGTGAATGTTTTTCAAGGCCTCCAACAGCCTTGACTTGTCCAAGCTGAACAATCTGTGCCGGCATGGGCCTTATTTGTAGTTTTAGAAATTGGGACAAAAAAAAAAAAAAAAAAAAAAAAAAAAGATCATGAAATTCTCTCTCTGTCCTTTCGAAAATGTAGAGAACTAATTTAAGAAAATGACTATGTTGTGACTGATCTCTACCAAACAGTAATAATAAATGTGATTTAATTAGAAAATGTTTAAGGGAAAATTTGCTTCCCAACTTACAGCTTTTTGTTTTTGTTTTTTGAGGTTTGAGAGGTAAAAGAAAAGTATGAGCTGCTTTATGTACAATGTAAGCGTAATCATGCCTTCGACTCTTTGAATCCAGCCAGGTGTCTCAAACTCTTCTGTGGCCACATGTGTATAAAATCCAGCATCTAGGCATGCAGACCGCTCTAATGGTGAAAGAATGGGTCGCACTCGGGAGCTGACTTCCAGCCAGCAAGCGTCCGGACTGGACGCAACCTGTCCAATAAGTCCGGTTGAGGAATTTCCTCACTTCTGAATATTGACCAGGCGCACCACTAATAGTCAACCAGTGGTAATATAATAAATGGAAGCGACTGGAAACAACAGCAACGTAGCCACAAAATTGTAGGCCACATGAAGTTATAGGAGGGTCAGTGGATGCCAGGCTCAAACTTTCCATCTTGCTCCAAGCCGCTGCATCCAAGCCTCACATCACAAAGTTCACTGCGAAGCACCAGCGGTTTGACAGCTTCCAGAAGAATAGCATTTGTCCGTATAAAGTTTGACTCAGACAAGGTTATGGTGTGGGGCTCTTTATCAGGAGCCGTGCTTGACCCCTTGGGGCTGGTAAAAGGCAACGCTTTACCTCTCCAATTACTTCATCCATATCCAAAAGGTCACGTTGATGCAGAACGTTCATATTCACACACACTCCTCCGGCTTCAGTTTGCGTCTCACCGGGTTCCCCACGCTGTCCATGCTGTCTCCACTTTGCTTTAATCAAACAGCAGTAGAGAGAGCAAGAGACCAGACAACTTTGCAATTTCCATCCTTAATTGTAAGTCATTTGAGAACCTTTGTAGGGATTTGACGAAGAATTGTACAAACGTATGTGATAAACACTCCTAAAAGGTATTCATGTTGGCCTTGGATACAAAAATTGGATAGTAGAAGCGGACAAGTTAAAGAGAAAAATCACCATTGCTCTCCGAGAGCATTTTTAAATAAAACAGGCCCCCAAACTTCTGACAAATCACACAACACATAACGCAGAGCTCTGTGTGACATATTTCGTCCAAAGCATGGCAAAAAAATCTCATAAACTACTAGTAGTACTTTCTAGGAGAGTTGAAGCTGTCACCTGCAAAGAGTGCTCCAATAACATATTAAACCATGGAAAAGGTTTAATATGATATAGGAAATGATGAGGGAATGTTTTTGGCATTGTAGTATCAAGGTGTTTTTAGTATTGTGACAATAATTTACAGGAAATTATTCTCATAATATTCACCGCAAGTTTCATAGGACTCAACAGAAGTCGAGCTAACAAAGATTTTTCAATAGTTGTTACATTTTTAATGAAGGAAACAATGGAAAATGCCAGCAGGTCTTCGTTCGTGAAACCTGTCATTTAAACATAATTTCCTGTTTCCCTCAAGATGCGGCTCTTTTCACTCCAACAGCCCAGTCCCTGCTGTCCTATATGTCTTTTCCCGGAAGTCTGTCATGTTTTTGCTCTCTGATTTACTGGGTTTAAAGTGCAGGTTTCTAATGTTTGACGACATACTGCAACAAATGGCCCCGCAATTAGACGCTGAGTAATACACCCTGTGTGAAAATACTTTGATTTACAGTAAGTTGCTCATTTTCCCATGCATTCTCGTAATTGAAGCAAACCTTCCGGAGAAAAAGGAAAATATAATTTCATCCTATTTTACATATTTCAAGCTGTGATTTAAGCAAAAATATAACATGTTACAGATTTTAAGATGATGATATTAGCTATGTTAAACTTATTGCGCATCAACCATGACACATCATTAAATGACTATATCTATATATAAATAATTACAACAAGCAGTAAAAAGATGTTGCTGCCAATCACAACATCATCTTACCACATTGTACTCATCCCATTTGTTTTCCACCCTGAAAAAGGCTGTGTTTTTACAACCCTGAGGGAGTGGATGATTCCCTAATAAATGCCGCAACCGCAATCCAAGCCTCCCCCTCAGTTTCCCTCTGCGATATTTTTAGAGGGGATCTGTCCTCAATCATCAAGGGCAAAGCAGAGGAATTGTTTTTGTTGCTGCTTCTCTGCGGTGATTTGTGCTGAGCTGGTGCCTCTGTACGTCACAAGGACCATGTGTGAGTGGGAGCCAGGCTCCGGGATCTATTAAAGTGGGAGTCAGGAGCCCGGGATGCTGGGCAACCAGTGACGAGGGGCTGTTCCGTGAAGCTCTGTTTCTGGCTATTTTGGGGTGATAACACGTCTGTTCTACATTAGGAGAGAAGCCGCAATATCCTGTTAAACAGCAGCATGAACAAAAAAAAAAAACTGAGTGCATGCTGGGGCAGGCGATGGATGGATGGATGGATGGATGGATGGATGGATGGATGGATGGATGGATGGATGGATGGATGGATGGATGGATGGATGGATGGATGGATGGATGGATGGATGGATGGATGGATGGATGGATGGATGGATGGATGGATGGATGGATGGATGGATGGATGTCTGAGAAAGATAAGAAATGACAATCAAACCAGTCAATATTTGGTTATATGCTTCTCTGCAAAAAACCCAAAAAAAACACAATTATGTTTTCTGTGATACACTCTTAAACCAGATGTGTCTGCATCAAAAATCCAACACAATAATGTATCTATAGAAGAACGGCATATTTTGCATCAAATTTGACACATTTCATGTGCTAATTGTTCCACACAGTAATTATAGTTAACACAATAACTGTGTTTCTTTACACAGTTATCGTGTTGAATGCTTTTACCATAAGGCAGGATAAACCCTGGACGGGTTGCCAGTCCAACGCAGGGCAACACAGAGACATATACGCTCAGTTTTAGAGAGATTGTCTAACATAACCTAGCAGTGAGGTCTTTGGAAGCTAGAATACCCAGAGAACCCAAGAATCCAAGCATGCACAAGGAGAGCTCAATGCGAGAAAGGCCAGGGTTCAAACCCAGGATTTTCTTGCTACAAGGCCACAGTGCTACCAACTACATCAGTGTGCAGCTCCACAAATGAAAAACCAGTTCAAACTACATTTGGTACGAAGGGACAATGATTAAAAAAATTTTTTTTTTAAATATTGTCCCTGTTACATAAACTAATAAACTAACATAATCCTTAAAAACAACAATGGAGATTGCTTTAATTAACTGTTTTTCCAGTGGAACGTTCCAGGAGTGACATCCAAGAAATGACAGGATTCGTCTATGGTTTAAATCATATTCTGTGTCCAGTTGTTGAATTAAGTGTAGAAAACAGCACAAAATGTGCCTGATGATAACACAGAAAACGTGTTAAAAAAAGAACAAGTCACTTGCACGAAGAGTGTGTAAACACAGAAAAACAGATTGAAAAAAGATAAACAACCTGTGAATTGCCAGAAAGACTGTTCAGTGCAGCAACTAACAAAAATGTCAAACTTAATTTCTACACTTGGTGTTTCCCATTTCTTCATGGTTTTTGCCCTTGCACATTTTGGCAAATAAGAGTATCCATCAATGTAAAAAAATATATACACACACTGTAAATTAACACTGTTTGTTTGGAAAATCATGCTCCAAAGTGATCCTGCGGCATCTCTGCCATTCCTCTGGCTGGACGTTGTCCAGTGTGGTTTTTCCTCTAAAGAGTAATCACAGCACAGCCTCATTCAGACACCTTCGGGTTCCAGGACAGCTGAGAAAATGATGGCAGCCCTCTGCTGTCTGAGAGGGAAAAAAAAGAGCATCTTTACTATGTCTGAGGTTTGGAGATGTCAGGTTAAGATTAGAAAAACAAAAGCTCAACCCAACAATTATCTTACTAATTCTGGATACATTTTCCAACCAGCTGTCTCCTGGAGTCATGCAAGACAAATAGGAATCAGAATAAATATTGTGTTTACCTTCAGAAGAAGAAGATGGGTAAAGTCGTATTTGGACATCATTCCAAACAGACGGCGCACTGAAACAGTAGCTCGGCATTTTACATAATCTCGTTTGGTCTCTTGGAACTACAAGAGGAAGGTTTCAAAGGTCCAGGTTGCTTTGTTTAGAGTTGTGCCTGAAAAAAGAAAAAAAAAAAAAAAAAGGCTAACTATGCTAAAACCAGGTCATAAGGTCAGCAAAGCAGACTGATTATTGTTGACTTGAGGGAAAAACAGAGACAAAGGCAGAGCCGCCATGTGTTACCTTCCAGCTGTCAGGGGATAAATCAAAACTGCTGCAGCAATAACGAAACGCCAAACAGAAGAAATCTGCTAAAAAAAAAAAAAAAAGCTCCTAGGAGTGATCATCTTCAGTTGGGTTTGTATTTGAAAATGTTTGGTCCTTCTCCAGCTTTTGCACCAATCTATGGTTGCAAACCTCCGGAGTGTCATTATGCGCCCACTGGAGAGATCCCACTTACTTTTCTGGGCTCGTGTTTGAGAAACAGTGACTCAAATAAACTCTTATTACCAATTACCTTTAGAAAGTTTGTCTCATTACAACCACAAGCTTGCAAGGCTTATATAGAGATTTTATTAGCCATCTGCCTCAAACAGAGAGAAAAGAAAGACCCAGATCCTTGGTCTAGGCGTGGTACAATGAGGGGTAAAAAAAGAAGATCTGAGCACATAGAGTTAAGTTGTGGTCGCAGCTCAGTTGGTGATTGTTTTTAGTAAAGACAGAAAGTTAAATGGAGAATCACTGAGCCAGTGAAGTACTTTCACTGGGATGAGAACCAGTGAAAGTACTTCTAGTTGCAACAGGAGGCCCTGCAGGGGGTCTGTCCAGAAAAGTATCAAGGTCAAATATGTGTCCTCTATGGAGAGCCAACACTGATAACATAATAAATCCAACAGCAAAAAAAAAAAGAAGATGAAACAAAAAGATAATAATCATTATATTTTTATTGCAAAGGGTACACAGAAAACATGTAGTAGATTGAGCTCCCTCGACACGCCGTCCCTACTGTGGTGGTGGCAGCATCATGCTGTGGGCATGCTTTTCTTAAGCCGGGAAAGTGAAGCTGCTGTAAAATTCAAGAAAGAAAACCTTCCGCGCCCTCCAAACACTTTGAAATCGGGCCGAGGTTCACTTTTTAGCAGGCGCTTCAACACCATTATAGCTTACTTTACGTTGGCCTTCCACATAAAACAACGTGTGAAAAGAGGCACAAACACTTTGGTTCAGGCTCTACATTTCTGCAACGCGATGAGAGAGATCGATCTTTGAGCAGGCCTTGTGAGTGGGGCCGAGAGGGGGCCGGTGCCAGCTGGGTGTGACATACCTGCAGGCTGGTCTCACTCACAGCAACATGTGAGACCGTCAGGGGTCTGCAGGGCTGAAGAAACGGATCTGATGCACAAAGATCCACAGATGAGGTCAACCTCCCCCTGAGAGCTGAGAGACAGGAAGCGGGTCGTCGTCGAAGATCAACCAGACTGAAACAGTGAGGACAGATTAGGACTCTGCGTGGAAGAGCAGCGGAAGATGCCATTTCATCTGCATGCGTAGGCTGACACATTTGAATTTACAGGCTGCGCCGGAGCTGCACCACTCATTTAGGACTTTATTAAAGAGTTGCAAGAAAAGAAGAAGAAGAAAACACTGAACAGATATATTG
Organism: Poeciliopsis retropinna; assembly: GCA_010277075.1. Taxonomy (NCBI): domain Eukaryota; kingdom Metazoa; phylum Chordata; class Actinopteri; order Cyprinodontiformes; family Poeciliidae; genus Poeciliopsis; species Poeciliopsis retropinna. Next base: position 6,415,056 of record VMRM01000013.1, read on the forward strand.
CTTGCTTGTTTCCTCAACTGTTTCTGGCCCCTCCCGTTGCTTTGCTGCTTCTAAATCTGTCTCCGCTCCCCCTCCCTCCACCGCCCCCCCTTCTTGCTCAAACGTAAGGAGCCAAAATGACACCATTATTTTGACTAGACTGTTTTTCCTCCCAGAGAGAGGGAGGCCAGAGGAAGTGTAGGTGACCCAGACTGGTTAACCACCACGCAGCCATGGCCTGGCTGGGGCACTGCCACCCCCTCAGCGCAGCCTCCGCATCCATCCACTGCTCGCCGGGTCCTCATTACTACTACTACACGCCGTGACCGCACATGGCCTCGCTCCAGCTCCGGCCTCCCTTTGGGTCTGCGCTCTCCGCTTTCTCTCTTTATGCGCTGGTGTAAACAGTCTGACCGTCTGGCTTCAACGAATCTCCTTTAGGCTGGGATATTTTCTGCACGCGCTCTGGGCCTGCCGCCCCCCCGCACTTCTTCTCCCGCCGTCACTGCACGCGCACAAGCGTGCATGCGTGCCGCTTTTGTTTTTGTGCTACTTTCTTTCTCTTCCACGAGTTGCACCGCCTCCAACCTCAAGCCCCTGTCTGGGAATGATCAGCTGAGGAGTCCTGGCTCAGAGTCATTAAGAGGGTTTATATATGTATATATATATTGAACCCAAGAGGGGAGGAATTAGTCCCGTCTCCACTCAGGAAGCACATAAAACATATATATGTGTACACTTCACCAACGGGCCTTCCGTAGGCAGCATTTACGAACCGAAACCAGGGCAGCTTGAAGACACAGTGAGCAGCCATGATTCGGATGAGAACTATTTATAAGACTCCATTAAATGACATCAGCTGGCCAAGAGCGCTAACGAGAAGACAATCGGATTAAAATAAATGAAAATAAATAACCCACACGCTACCCTTTTTTTTTGTTTGTTTCTTAGTCACCAAACTGCATGAATTTTTGGGCGCTGTAAACATTTCATGTCGCGCTACATTAACACACACACACACACACACACACACACACACACACACACACACACACACCCACGCACACACACACACACACTCTCACACCTCAGCGGCTGTGGCGTTTCGGACCATTTCTCTGTAACTGCAACACAGTGGGAGACATAACAACAGCTGGGTGGACCGTTCGTGCCTTATTTATTTACATTTCTGTCGAAGGTGCACCGATGCGTTTGTGCCCGAACCTTCACGGGAACGCGGGACGCACTTTGGTCATTTACTGTGCCTCGTGACAGTAATAATAATAATAACTTTTGTTGCTTTGCAACTGTAAACTGCAGTGTGTTCAAATGGGATTTTATGTGAAATGCTAACATAAAGTAGCGCATGTGCACAGAATGTTTTATTAATAAATTCGATCCACCTTCCTTAACTCTGAAACACCCAAGTTAAATGTAGCTTAACCAACTTGCTCAGAAGTCACAGAATCGGTAAACAGTGTGTAATTGAATAGTCACTTTAAAAGCCTGGCAATTATGTAAGAGTGGCACAAAGAAAGCTATTGTTGAATGGAAGCCATGATAAGTGCAGTTTGCAGTTTGGCACAAGCCGTGTAGACACAGCAAATATTTAGAAAAGGGGGTTCTGGTCTGGTGAATCCAAAACGGCAAGGGACTGTAACCTAGATTTTTACTCCTTTCATAACACACCGCACTGCTTTATTTACCTTGAAATGTCACTTTTAGACAAAAGCATTAAGTCACATCTTAAATCCTGGCTCTTGTTGCATAACCTTTTTCATTTTATTGCAGGAGTGAGTTGAATTGCTGCCCTGAAGGCACCAGCTAGCCTGGAGCAGAAACATGAAGTGATGAATCCTTTTTTTTTTTTTTAAAGAATAATAATCCCATATTTACACATGGCGAGACACCAGGCCCCAGCGGTGGTCTGCCTCCTTGCCAAGCTTTCCATGTTTCTTCTCTGTGGTGATGATGATGATGCTGGTGGTGGTGTCAGTCCCAGTCCAGACACTGTCACATTTTCCTGCACAGCTGAAGTTTTCCCCAACTCCTAACAAGACTAACCAGCATCTCTCCATGTGGTGATGTATTTCTGCAGACAACAAAGAGCTTGGAGGACAGTCCTTCGTATTTTATGTCTTTTCTAAAGAGGTACTATAATTAAAGGGGCAGATTGTCATGCATTTTATTTTATTTCATTTTTTTTAGATAAAATTGCTCTCTTGTTATTCATTTTCCAAGAAGTAATTTCGCTTTGCGTTGCCAAAATTTCATGTTTCCCAGATTTTCCAGCAGGAACATAGACTTTTAAAACTTATTATCCAATTGAACTGGATGTCTTGACTAAATGGTGCGAAATGACTTCATGTTTTCCACTTACAGTGCAGGTTCTAGTCTAATGGGATGACTAATTAACCAAATGCAATCTATTTCTCACAGTATCAGCAAGTTATGCAATGCCTGGAAATGCATGTGATGCTTTGCATCACTGAGGAGACTCAACATAGTCCGCTCAGTATAAATCCTGAAACACTAATGTAATACCAGAAGATACTTGCACATTGGTTGATTTATTGCAGATCCATTCAATAAATTAGAGTATCAGGGGAAAAAAATAATACATATGAGTAACTCAGTTCACTAAGTGAAACATTATTTAGATAAATTACACAAAGGTATAATTCTGCTGCATTTGATTCCCATATATATTTATAACAATTTATTAGAAATTGCTTTGGGTTTATTTCAAAGCCACTGGACATAGAGATGGAAAAGAAAGGCAAAAAAAAAAAAAAAAGAATGGAAGAAAGGTGGGGAATAAAGCTGAATGGGAGATAGAAACAAAAAAGAAGAAGACAGATTGAGAAAATACAAGACAACATCTTAATCTTGGTAGGTTTGCACATTATTTGCTCTTTCATTTAGCTCAGACAAGTTGTGTCATAGCTGCGCTGTGACTCAACTGCTGCCTCGCAGGAAGAAGGTCCAAAGTTTGAATCCCGTCCAAGGGTCTTTCTGCATGGAGTCTTGAATGTTCTTGTTGTGCATGTTTGGGTTCTGTCCACGTACCCCCGCCGTGCCCTCACAGTTCAAGTTTCCATGTTTTTGACGACTGTTAGTTGATTACTCTAAGCTGCTCTTGGTGTGAACGTGCATTTCTGGTTGTCCTGTGTACCTCTATGTTGTCTTGAAAGGGTAAGCTGAGGTCCCCAACCCCACGGACCCCAGAAGTCACTCTCCTGCATGTCTTAGGCGATTCTCATTCCGGCGCAGATGATTGAAATGACTGTGTTACCTCCTTTGCATGCCTGCCATTGCTGCAGATGCCTGTTAATCAGTCATTCATTTAAGCCAGATGTGAGACAGGAGGGAAACAGCTAAAACATGCAGGACAGCGGACTCTGAGGACCAGGTCCCGGGACCTCTGGTTTAGACAGTGGATGGATGGATGAACTGAGCAGTGCTGTAATAATTAATCTGAGCTATTCTCAGATTAAGTTGCACACAGCTGGACCCTTTTTATTAATTAGTTGACTCCAGAAGGCAATCGATTCCACCGAACTTCCTATGTGTGTTTCAGGGCAGAAGGGAACCGAACACACTTCATAATTATATTTTACATAGAGTTGGTGTGCTGCAGAGCGTCCCGTTAAAAATATGTTGACGTTTCTCAATGTAACGTGACGAATTGCGGAAATCTCTAAGGTGCATTTTGTGAGGCATAATCTTATTGCTCTTTTTCTGAAGAGACAGAGAAAAACGTGTCTTATGGTTTTCCTCAGACACTTAAACTATGTGCCATGAATGTGATACAAGACAAATTTCTTTACTTGCTATTATCTCGAATTTATATGAAGAACAAATCCTATAAGCATGGTGTTTATTGGAGTGTGTCTCGTCTCAGTTTAAAGGGTATTTCTGTGTTCAACGAGACACTTTGTGGCCAGACAACTGGTCTGTTTGGGATGTGGGGAAAGTGGGCGAGCAGAGAAGGACCGAGAAAGGAGGTGAGGGGGCAGAGAGTCGAAATGGGAGGAGTGAGTCTGGGTGTGGGACTGTCATCCCATTGAGGGAAGCGGTGTTTTGATCAAAATCCAGTAAATGTGGGAGAGAAGAGAGGGGTGTGAGTAAGCGATTGAGTGAGTGAGTAAGCAAGAGGGAGAGAGAGAGAGAGAAATATTTCCACCCACCCGGCAAGGAGACTCACTCATAAGCAGCAGCCAGGCTGACTGGGAGTCAGAAAGACACCGGATCTCTGGGCAGCGGCAAGTTACAGTCAGGGTGGCAGGGAGAAAAGTGTTGCATTCAGACAGAAGATGTTTTATTAAAGGAAAGCTGAAGCACACACTAAGAAACACAGAGGCTCGATACTCACAGTGCTTCCACTAGAAAAAGAGAGCAATAAGATATCAGAATTAAACACACACACACACACACACACACACACGCATATATATTGATATACTGGTGGCGGTGCAAAGAGAGAAAGAGAGAGAACGTGTGAGAGTGTGTGCAAAGTTTGCTGAGTGGAGAGAAGGCCTGATCGACCCAAACGAGCAAAGCGCCGGTCGTGGAAGGAACCAACGAGTGGATGGACGCCTTTTGCAGACTGAGTGGCCTGGACCCTCTGTGGGTGAGTTTATGATGTGTTTCCTGACCCTGGAGTCACATTTCTTCACTGGGTGTTTTTTCTGCCTCAAAGCCTTAAAAGTTAAACCATATGCAGCTCGGTTAGTCACTTCTTTTGGGATTTCTGTCAGATGTACATAGCGTTGCTTTTAAATAATGGGGGTTTTGTTTCTGAGATTGAATGACGAGAAAAATAGTTGGTTTTGAAATCTTTGATTGTTTTTCTAATCGTGCGTCATCTTCAAGATTTAAATAATTTCTTCCATCTCTGTCATCCATTTGTTTTTATTATTAGCTGTTTGCTTACCTGAAAAAGCTTCAGAAAATGCCAATAACTGTCATAGCAACACTTATAACGATAAATCTTGTACAGCAATTTCAATACAAGATCTTGCAAAACTCATCTGTGTAAACTGAAAAATTACCAAAGCATTCTCAGGTCATTGCATGTGTGAATGGGAACAAGACAGATCATCCATAATCTGCCTTGGAGGTGTGCTACCCATCACTCTGCACTGAGATTTTGGATCGTTGAATAGCAAAGTAATGAGAACTCAAATAGTCCAAGCTACCTTGGATGGAAAATGTTTTTGTTTTATTTTTTAAGTCTCATTTATTAGCAAACCTCCACATTCTGGACCTTAGCTAAAAACAAACAAACAAAAAAAAAAATAGCAGAATAGCTGTGAGCCAGCTGGAAATGAAAGTACTCATTCCCAGCATGCCCCCCTACATCTCCCCTTTTATTTTGTTCTGGATCTCATTACAGCTAATGCTTTTGTCTCCGCTTCTGCAAAACATCAAAACAGTGGTCATGCTTTGTGGAGAAAGTACGCATAAACCGTCTTTCATCATGTGCATGCTACTTTTGCATGAAACTTCAAAAATATGCTGACGTTACATCTGTGACAGTGTGCTGGATGTTGTAACACGTTCTTTTGTTGTGCTATGTCTGCCGCGCACAGTACTTTGCGTCATGAGTCAACCTTTTTACATGCTTTTGAAATACTTTCATGCAAGGTTTCTGCTCACACACTTCACAAGTGAGCCGAGCTGAAAAAACTTTTTTTCTGCAATAGGTAAACATGCCTGGAAAGAGGTTAAATGCTATTTAGTCTGGTCTGTTGCAAAGTGTGCAACATATGTTAACAATAACATCACTCACCTGCAAACAGAGAGAGTGAGAGGTCAGTCTCTGTCATTCAATCACACGATTTCTAGAAAAAAAAAATACTAACATAAACATGTGTTTTTAAAGTTGATGTAGTAGCCTCAGTTGATGTAGGTTTACCTGCAAGGAGGGCAAAATGTTCTTTTCTGTTAATTTATCGGCTGAAAACAAGATTTTCCACTAAACCCCCAACGAGAAGCTAAAGTAATCAAAAGAAATTCAAAAATTTTGAGCCAAGCTGTTGTTCATCTATAACAAACACACATCGGTCTTGTCTGTATTTGGATGAGCTTGCTAAAGTGCCAACGTTGCCAACGTCAAAGATGGATGTTACTAAATTATAGTTTCACAAGGAAGGTAGTGAAACTACCTAAACTAGTGTCACACCTTCCTGCAGACACTTAGCTGGCTAAGACTAGCTCGATTGCTAAACAGCACAATCAATCCTCTTTCCAGGAAAAAGACCAATGGTAGTAACCTTTCAAACAGCAATATTTAACCTTTCATCAGTGTTATTCATACTTTTGAGCTTCTCCCCCTGATATTGCAAGATTTATGAATGGAGAAGCTGGGTGGGCGAAATGAGGCCAGTTTTTGATGTGTGAGACTTCTGGGTGTCTGAATCTCTCTGAACAACTAAAACATTAGTTGGAGGATTTTTACCGTATTTTTCAGACTATAAGCCACTACTTTTTTCCCAAGCTGTGAACTATGTGGCTTATAGCCTGGTGCGGCTTATATATGTACTTCTCCAGTTTTTAAAAAAAACTTTCTGGGTGCGGTTTTTAGTAAGGTGCGCTCTACAGTCCAGAAAATACGATACTTTTCAGTGTGTCAAAGTGTGACATTGCCTTCTAAATGTTGAAAGTTCTCCAGAAGTACATATCAGTCTCAGACAGCTTTTTAAACGATAAATACTACAACAAAGTCGGTAGTTCTCGCGCTACTGCGAGCTGCCGTCCATCTCACCTTGCCTTCTAGATATTTAATATAACTAGAAAGCTCCCAAGAATGATATTTTAGACTTATCTGGAACTTTGAAAGAGAAAAACAACACAACTACATATACTACCGCTACTTGTACTTTCTGTCTAACCGTCCAGCATGGGCGGGTCACAAGCTCAATCACAGGAAATCACACTGGTCTTTCTTATCAAAGCTGTAATGATGTTATTCGAACTGATGTCTCGCTTTGACGTTAGATGCAATTTAATTTCTTGCGTCACCTGAGATGAACAAACCAACTATTGATGCTGACACGACTAATTTCTGGTCTTGCCAACAACTGACATGCAAGGAAATCTGATGAAGCAAACAAATCCACTTCTCTGGAAAACATGCAGGTCTTATTCATCAAAACGTAACATTTCCTATGAATCAAAAAATGTTTTGATTTTGACTAAAAATCAAAACAAAATGACTAAAAAAGCTCACCAGCTGTATCTTTAAGCTGCTTTCTGGTCTTTGACAGAAAGCTTGACCTTTATTAAATTAACGGGTCTTTCTTTTTTGACACATCACTTCCCTGATGCAGTTTTTTTATGCAAAGATCCTGGAAATCCTTGTGGAGTTCACCAGTCTTCTGCCTCTAAGGGTTTCAAAATGGTGAATTTGTAAAAAATATGAATTCAGCACTTTTGCAGTGGCACAGAAGATGTCTCTGCTCTACGCTTTCACATCACTGTGTTTGTCTAGTAAAAATAGACGCCTTGCAGTAGCTCCTGGCATACGCAAGTTTGCAGAAACCACTTCGGCAAAGGGTGAGAAACGGGACGAGGATTGAGCAAAATGCAGAAGAAAGTTCTTGGATTGAGTTGGACCTTTTCATAAAAGGGTTTTGAACATCGACTTGCCACTAACCACAGGAGTCATAAGGGTCTGTGAAACTAGCCTCCCACTCATTTAGATTTATCATTTGAACGAATTTGGGCAGTCCTTTCAAAGGTTCACCTATGTATACGTGCAAAATGGTTTCTCAGTGCAAAAACTTTAATGAGCCGAGATTTGAAGATTTACGTATGCGCTCAGTGTGTGTTGTCCTCTGGGCAGATTCTGCTTTCAGATCTTGTGGTTTCAGAAACAAGAAGCGGTACCAATTGTTGGTAAATCCTCGAACATGCTGCAAGGAACAAAGCCTGAGTCACCTGCGCTGGTTCACTGTGGGAGGAGGGTTGTTACATAATAGCCACACAGCTGCCACCAATTGTGGCTACTCCGCTTCATCCTAGTTGGGAGTCTACCAGCGGGACTAGACTCCACTGCCATGCTCAGAGCCTTAAACCGCTTCCTGTGGTGACTCCGCAGGGCAGTCTCGTTAGCACAGCCAGACACCCTGCCCCTCATTAGGCAACTGAGGTGATAAACAAGGGAAGCAAGAGAACAACAAGCCACTTATCCCACCATATTGTTTTAAACAAAGACATCGCAACCGAGTTCTGCCACTCTTTGCTTGTATCTTTTATGGCAATTTTACACCGGATTTTCCTACTTTGTTGGCCGAGCAGACAGAAACTCCCCAAACTGACTTAGAATCCTGTAAAAAAAAGAATAGCTTCTTTTTTTTTTCTTGCTAAGATCATCAGGATTCAGCACATATTCTTGGATCCTACTTGGCTTACTTGCAATGCACAAGCTGCACTAAAGTCTAGAACATTTGCACTGCAGCTAATTTGCACAGGGAGTTTGTGAATTCTGAAAAGTAATAGCTAACATGGCTGTCAAAAATCTGGGTCTTTTCCCTTGACCAAACTCTTTGCAATTCTTTTTCTTCCCCCTCACCTTTTCAGGACTGGAACCGCACCTGGTACACAGCTAACCCCGACCTAACTCAGTGTTTCCAGAACACAGTGCTGGTGTGGGTCCCCTGCGTCTACCTGTGGTTGTTGGTTCCTTTCTACTGTGTTCATCTCTACTGCCATGACCGCGGACGGATCCAGATGTCCTGCCTCTGCACTGCCAAGATGGTGAGATTCCAGCCACTCATCTTTTGATCCCACTTAATCCTCTCCAGGTCACAGGGGCCATGAGGGACTGCTGTTTATCTTCAGAGGTCAACGGTTGAGAGCCGGGTCGCCGCTCCTTCACAGGGCAAACAAATAGCCACACAGGACAGGCAACCGTACAAGCAAACCTTTACACCCAGAAGTTTGTTTCACTCTGAAAACTGTGCATGAGACATCTATCCACCTATTTTCTACACTTGCTTAATCTGTCCAGGACTGCAAAGAGACTGGTGCCTATGTCCAGCAGTCAATGAGTGAGATAGGCATTCACAGACCAACACACAGAAAAACTGGACACACAACCACACATTGAGCAAAGGCAATAACCTGACATTCATGTTTTTGGAAGGCTAGTTGACATGTAAAACACATAGATGCAAACTTCAGACCTATCTTGCTGCAGGGCAGCGGTGCTAAGAATTTTACCCCTGTGCTGATCCTGCATGAACCATCACTAAAACCAGCTTAATCCTTGGAGGGTTGTGTGGAAGTGGAGGGGCTGTTGCTTACCTTGAGAGGTTAATGGACAGGTTGTATTTTCTCACAAGTCCAGCTGAAAGGAAGAAAAGGACAAACCTGCGTTGACAGATTGACTCTTAATGGCAATTAACCTGTTTTGTTTTTTGTTTTTTCCCCCCTCAGTTGTTGGGTTTCCTGCTGGCCTCATTCGGTTTTGTTGAGTTCTTCTACATTCTGCTGGAGAGGAGCCAAGAAATCCAGCACCACATGGTCTTCCTACTCAGCCCCATCATACGTAGCATGACAGTGGTAAGTTGTGTGTCATTTTATTTTTAACACATGTAGCACCATTGTCCATTTTGGGACCAAATTCCTATTATTTTTTTTATAGAGCCATGAAAAGAGACCTCACATCTCAGCTTGCCTTTTGAAAGACAAAAAGCTCCACCTACAGAGCTGTGCCTGATATTTCTTACTTCTCACTCTTACTGAGTTTCTGTGAGCAACAGAAAACATTTGGGAATATTTGACTCTGCATCCGACCGGTTCACATCATGACGCAAAGACACAAAAGAATACACACAGAGCAAACACGGTGTGCTCACCAGGCACTAGGGTGCAAACATGCCTAACTAGGTATGGACTTATAGTGTCACAGACTATGTAAATATAGAAGTGACCTGTAAACACTACACATTTTGGATAATCAATCATCAGAGTGCAGAGTACAAAATGTCATGACATCTGTTACAGATAGATAAGGAGTCAGTGAAAAGTACGTATGTGCAAAGTTCCAGTGCATGAAGAACTTTCCTAAATGTGTTGTCAGGATCAAATCGTGTGTAACAAGGAAAAACACACAGTGGGAAACCAGATATTTTAGAAATTATGAGAGAAAATGCAGCTAAAACAAACTGGATCAGCAGTTTTAGTTGCAGGATCGCAACCTGAAACAGAAAGATTTGAATTGCAGCTCAACAGTAAAATTATAAAGGTGCATCAAGATAAAGTTCACGCTATAATTGTATTTAATGAAGATGAACTTGCTTTCCTGTCATTGGGTCTTCCTCCAATTGTTTGGTTTGTCCTACAAAAAAAAAACACAAAACCACCAAATATAAAGTTAAGATGTACAATTGTAGTCTGTGTTGACCCTAATTACACAGACGGCTTTAGACTTTTTATAGTTTACAGGTGTACAGTCGGACAGGAGGCGCTGAGCGCCATTGTTCTGCCCTGGACTGTATTTAAGGTGTAATGTGGTTCATTTTACAGCCTGAGCAGAAAGAAAAACAATAGTTTTTCTCCAAATATGAACGCTTTCCTGGTCATACTCCCAAAATACATCCTACGCATTATGATATCTGAAGAAAGTTCAGACAGGTCAGGTATTCAGATCTACTGTGCCTTGCAAAAGTGTTTTGACTTAAACAAACAAACAAACAAAAAAAACATTTTTAGAATGACCAAAATAAAGAAACGCATGATTTTAAAGTGGAGGAAAATGATTCAAGGTTTTAAATTATTTTGGTAAATATTTCATATGAAAAGTGCATTTGTATTATAGAACTAAATTCTCTGAAAATACTGCTGACAATCTTTTTGGCCACAGACTAACATTTCTGGAAGATAGATCAATCTCCATCAGTTTTACTCAGAATCTTCCAAGTCGGGTTGAGCGATGTGACTGAAAAATGTATCGTGGTATAAATGTTTCATGTCAACCGATATCTATGATTATTGTTAATCATTTTTTTACCAATTTGAAATAAAAACCAGGAGAAAAGGGGCTTAAATTAACACTTTTATTAAAACAAAGCCTAAAAAGAGGACAACACAACTAAACAAAAACAGAAAGATGAAAAAGTAAGTAAATTGTAATCACACAGGTTTCAGTCAGACTTCAAATATTCACGTCTTAATAATTTCTTTCAATCATTCTGTGTTTTAATGTCCCATTAATCTGTTATTATTTCATACTCTGTTTACTATTAGGTGATTTCTGTAGGAGACAAACTGAACTGTGTTTTATTTGGGGCTTTTAGAGTAAATAGGGTCAAATAGAAACACACAGGGTTAGAAAGAGATTATCTTCGCACTAACCTGGACTGGTCTAACTAGCACACATCAGTAAAATAAATCAAACTTCGTCTCCGGAACAAGATGTGAAAAAAGTCGAAGGGGACCGGACGCTTTTGGAGCTGTGAAAAAAGTATTTACGCTCAACAGATGTTGTTTACCTTCTCCGTCTGTACATCCTGAATGAAACCGCCATGGCCTCTGTGACCAGCATCAGGGTGGCATGAGGGCTGGCTGGGACACACAACAATATTTATAGGAAATAAGGGCTAGTATGCAATCAGAGAAAGGTTTTAGTTGCAGTTGTTTCTCAAAACGTGGATCTTACTCATTTCCAGCAGTTGTAAAATTACACTTAACCTGTATGTGTAGGCAAAATGAGGGAGGAGTGGTGCAGCCTCGCATGGGTGGCATGGCAAGCTAAAATGTTGTTTATGCTTTGGCAGGAGTGGATGCAAGATCTACAAAACAGCAACAAACGGTGCTGAATGGCTGCAAAGAGTCCAAAGAGAGCAGCAGCGCTCACAAAGCTTTCTCTCTCTCCGCAGACTCATACAGGTCCTGCTCAGTCTCCCTCCCTTAAGGTCAGACGGTTTTACTGACCTGTGGTCTTTTCAGACGACTGAGTAAACACCGGCACGTGTTTGGACAAAAATACACTGAGACGCCTCTTGTATTTAGGGATGCGCCCCAAAAAAGATCTTCTATTTCATGGATATAATTAGTCACAGCAGGAGGCGAAAGGACAGAGAGCCGCGATATCCTGTAAAAAAGTCTCTCACCAATCGTTCCCTTCACTTGCCAAATTTGTCTTTATTAAAAGACAGCGTTTTCTTCACGGTGCTTAAGATAGCATCTTGCTCCCTGCATGCAGGAGATGAAACAGACCAACTCTGTTTGTTGCCCTTTTTTTGTTTAAAGTACATGGTTAACTTACTGCAGATGAGAAATAGACGCATCATCAGCTAAAATCAGTAACTCAATGACGCAAAGCCTGTGTTCCTCGCTATTGCACAACACACTTCCCGTTTAATTAGAAGATGGGGTTTTGTTTCAGACCTTAGCAATCGAGCTAGCTCCACCCTTTGCTGTTGTTGGACAAACAAACAGAGATGATCTGTGCAGCAGCAGGGGAGTCGGAGCAGGAGGCCAAAAGCAGAAAGGAGCTTGGCTTTCATCCTCGATCCCAGTGCAACGTAATGCAAGGGAGCCGTAGGGAGCCATGCTGTCTGAGGGCCTTAAAAAAGGAAGTTTCCAGCTCAACCAGAAGTGAAAGTGCATAACAATATAGAAGCCAGTAAGATCTGACGTCCTCTAAGTTACGCACACTGTAATAAGTCGTGCGTAATCTAACATATGACTCAAAATCTGATAGGCTAACAAGCTGCCGCCAGCTCTAACCAATTCCTCTTTTTTAAGGCATCAGGGGAATCCTGACAAGGCATTTTATTCAGAATATTTTAAACTGTAAAATTTGTACATCAGAAGACTTATGTGATTTATTGAATTTTTAAATCTCTGGTGGTGTAGTTAAGAAATTAAACTGCTCCTACAAAGCCAAATGAGAACGCCTGCTGATATTTCTTTGTTCATGTGGACATGAACAGATATCAGTGTTAACAGAATTTCTGATGTTGATCCTATGAATTAATTAATAATGTACATTTCTTGCGAGTGCATAAAACATATTAAACACGCTAAAGATATGAGTCATTGGTCCAGTCACAGTCCTCCAGGGCCGGTGAGCTGCAGGTTTTAGACGTCTTTGTTTCAACACAGCTGACTCAAATGGTCCAACTACAGCAGGTGAAAGTTCTCCAGAACCAGCCAGCAGGTCTAGTACATGCAGAAAATAAACAAGAAAATTAATGCTGTTCATATTGCCATGCTGACCTCCACCGCTATCTTTGATGTTTTCATAGTTGAAGCTGACAAAAATGACTCAGAAAGTTTCCTGAACTGGTTTATAATAAGACAGAGCGGCAGCTCGTCCATAAGTTAGCGACACAACACTCATTTCAAAACTCTTCCCACACTCCGTGATTTCTGGAGAAGCAACACGACGACTCACTCGGCTAACCGCTCTGTGGGTGAGGGGCAGATTTAGCCGTACCCTGGAAAATGCATGATTCCGTCAATGGTGCACACATGGTGGTATCCAAGAACTAAATCGGTTTTATTTTGGGAAAAAAAAAAGAAGAAGAAGAAGAAAACATTGAGGTGAAGAATGTTTTTAGTATTGTTTATGATTCCACTGAAAAATGTGTGCAAGGCAGGCGGCCTACCAGGCATGGATGAATGTCAGCCAAATCACGTTTCAGTCTGCAGAAAGGGAATTCCCAGAGACCTGTTATGTTTTTGTTTTTGTTTTTTAAGAAAACCACCATCGTACATATCCAAAATATCAAAAATAAATCTAAATATTTTCCTCTTCCAATTCTAGCAGCCACTACAAAAAGTACCTGACCAGAGTACAGCTTAGAGATGAGTCTACCTCAACCCAATAAAGTGCAACTAGTTGCTGTTATAGAATGACTTTTTATATCCCTTCATTCCCAGACTCTCTGTGTGGATATTTCAGATCTTGTTTCCTTTCTGTGTCTTTCTGCAGATCCTGGCCTTATGCATCATCCAGTTGGAAAGAATAAGAGGCTGTCGCTCCTCCGTTTTCCTCTTCTTGTTCTGGGTCTTGTCTGTTGTTTGCTCTCTGGTGCCTCTAAGAGCAAAGATCCAGCTGGCCATAGATGAGGTAGGTAGAAAGACCCCATTGTTTGTTCTTTCTAACTAAGTACGGGCGATTGATTCGATCACTTTGCTTCCCGATGTAATATTTTTACAAGTGAGTCACATTCTAGTTCTAATCTACCAAATTTAGCACATATAAAATTTATAATAGCAGTAAAATGGAGTCAATTCAAACAAACTTCAGTTAAATATATACAGTTAGCAACGTGACTTTAATCCTAAACTGGGGTAACATAAAAACCAAAATATATGATTTCAATCATTAAAAATACAATAAAAAGCCAGAAGAGATAAAAAAGAGCATCCTTAATTGGAAATGATCTAATTTGGATTTGTTTGTGTGTCCAGTTTGAACTCGATGAACTAGTGGTGTCAAAACAAAGAGCTAGAATATCTAATCAGGTCTATTCTTACCAAAAGTCTAGACACAAGACTCCAGCAGCACAGTGTGAGATATACCCTGTGTCAGCAAAGAGCTTCTATTTCTTGCCTGAGTTTTAACCAAGGTAAGCTAAAGTTAACAAAGTGTTGGAGGATGACACTGCCAATTCTGGTCAAGGCTTTGAGTGTTTAAGTACTCCCTTTCTTCCTGTGTCTCCTGTCAGACATTGCAATCATTGTTGTATGGAGAGGTTTGCACGCACGTGCGCACGCACGTGAGCACGCACGCGCACTCGCATACAAGCACACACACACGCACACAGCCGTGATGCTGTAGCATTTGCATTTCTATAAAAACGCATGCATCTATATTTCTGTTTTATCGTCCTCAGCGTGACATTCCCACACTGCTAGGGGGGGAAAGTAATGATGGCCCTGGGATAAACGCTGGTGAGACATGGCAGCCCAGGGTCAGACCAGAGAAACGTCAGCGCTGTGTTTATGGGGCTGCACCGCTGTAAACACAGCCAGATGAAAATGTATGCATCCACACATAATACGAAGCCATTTGCATCTTAGATGCAGACATTTTTATTTTGTGCAACCACAGACGCGAACATAGTGGACGTATACGGACACCTCCTATATCCTTAGCCTCCAAGCTCTAGGTTTGACAGGCCTCTTTTACATTTATAGTAACAACAACTGCTTAAGGTCTGAATTTAAAACACTAACTCATTAAATAAAACATCCTTCCTTTAAAAACTGTGATTAAATATGTTGGGTTTATTTCGTTTCCCAACCTGCAAGAATCAACCAGAGACACAAACTACTCTATTGCAGAAGAGGGGAGAGCCAGACGCGGAGAACCGCCGTCAAACACTGTCTGGGATCAACTCCATCGGCTCTCAGTCCCCAACTGCCTTTATTATGTTAACAACAAGGCGATTGGCTTTTTCAATCGCTATTGATCAATCAACAAACAATTGATCAATAGCCTTTCACACAAGAGGTTCTGTGATCAAATCAACTAATGATCAAATCAACTAATGATCAAATCACCACAAAGGAAAAGAGTCAAGAAAACAACACACAGAACAATATGAAAACAAAACCTTTCAAATAAACTCAAAAGTAAATGAACTTAGTTAATTTTTCTAACAAAATATAATGCGGCAGATACCCAGATTATGCACATTTGAATGTCAGCAGTCTAAAAGAGCCTTGGAAAAAGTACTAACTCCCTTCAGTCTTTTCACATTTTGTCAAATTACAGATACTAAAATAAATTTATAATTAGGCATTTAAGTGATGTATCAACAAAAGTTACATGCAATTTGTAAGGTGGAAGGAAGCAGACGCATAGCTTTCCATTTTTGTGTGGAGTGCAATTATATTATCTCACATTAAAAGAAAATATCAACAGTACAGTTGTGTGCTTAAATATTTTAGGGTGAGGGTAATCACTCAAATCAAAACAATTTTTATCTGTATTCTGCCAAATAACATCAACATAAAAACATCGATGTAATTTGGGTTCAATATTATTTAATCTTAGAAACTGAATGCAGGCACAGCTATTAATATTTTAATATTTTGTATTTTATCAATACGCTCTGGCACGGCCAGCTCCTTAAGGACATTTATGGTCTGAAGGACCAGATGTCGATGGTAAATAGTCAGTGCCTTACCAGCAGAGGACAGCCTCAGTAGAATCAGAACAAAAATCACTAAGCTCAATGTTGATCTAGGTTTTCTGTTAATTATAATCTTGGTTTAACAAATATATCTTTTTACTTTAAGCCTAAATAGACTTGAATTAAAAGTTAAATAAAATTAAAATTTATAGCTGAAGCAAACTTGGGTGGATTTTGAAATTAAAGCCAGGATGTTCTGACTGCAATTGCATTGCTATATGATAGCTCAAAGTATGATTCAGCTTTTCTTCTTTGACTTTGAACCATTTATAATGTATCTCAAACTGCATCAGTTTAATATAATATCAACCTCTAAATTTTCACCAAAAAGCAGTTTTTAACTTCTTTATATATAGATCTCTTTCTTGCTATTTCCAAGTGGATTCTCAACTGTTTATGCAAAGAAGAAAAAGTTGAAGCACACCTTGGCAGTTTTCTTACCTGTCAACATCTAAGCTCACGTAATGCCATATTTTTAACATATACCACTAAAGACCCTAATTGTTGTTATGGCATTGATGTCTCTAGTTGACAGGGTTCATGTTTGTGGACCTTGGCCATTCTTAGCCACCTGACCTACATTTTTCCCACTCGCTGTCTGACCGAATCGGCTGTTTGTCACTGTGTGGCCAGATCCATTTGGCCTCTTTATATCTGCTTTCTGGGCATTTCACCATGCTGCTCAGTGAAAAAAAGAGTTTTACTGTTTGCAAAGGCTGCCACTTTGACACACACACACACACACACACACACACACACAAATGTTGGTACTGCTGCTCAACAGGCTGGCTGTGGCAACAGCGTTTACCCAGTGGTAAACAATGCATGCTGCCAGAAGCCACAAATTCTGTATATCAAGAATAACATACACATCCTGCTTTTTACAAAAGCCTCTGAGTGGTTAATATTAAAGCTGCTACCATGATTGGAAGTAAGGGTGCTGGTTTGCAAAACCACAATTTCCCTATTTACAGATACAGGCCCTTTGCGTGACTGAGAGGCAGCTCCAGCTTTTGCTTCATTTATATAAAGTACACCAATAAAACTGTTGGGTTTTCACCCTGATGTTGCTTACAAGTCCAAATTAATCTTTATTGAGTCTGTGATCTTGGTATATAAACCTTCCACTGCTGTACAATGTGGAAGGCGAGCCAAAGCCATATGAGGAATTTGGTGGTTTTGAAAAATGGGACACAAAATAGGACGTGCAATGAATTACCCCATATTCTACAGGATGTTCTCAATTTTCTTAAAGCTGAAAGTTGAAAAAACAGTCAAGCACCATCTAATTGTATTAAAAAAACATTTTGTTTATGTTTACGGTCATTAGCATAGGAAGTAAAGCAACAGCCGTGGCTGAACAACCATTCCTCCCTATTGTGGTGGCTGATATATATGACAGCTCAAGTCCACTTTAACTTTACTCAAGCAGTAATAATAAAAGTAATAGTGTGAAAATATTAAATAGAAATAAAATACAGGTGAAAAAATATATATTTTTGTGTTGTTAATGTTAGCTCTGCAGCACAGCTAGCTGAAGCAGGAAGTTAGAAACTTTATTAAAAACTTTCATGAGCCACTAAACTCCTAGGCTTATTCCTGACCTAATTATTGGCTTCAGGCCTGTGGCAGTCAGTTGGCCAGATAATTACATCTATGAAGGTTTTCAGTATTTTATTATGTGTTTGTTTGTGTTGGCAAAAATGTATTAAAATAGGTCATAACGAGGCAGCACAAGCAACATTATTTTGGGGGGAAATCTAAGAATTGTCATTTTTGGTTTATTTTTCAGAAATAAACCAATTAGTCCAGTTTAGCTTTGATAAGTCTAAGTATTTTTAGCTTTGAAAAAAAAAAAAGATGATTAATTGTAGCCCAGATTCCTCAAAAAGCTGTAAAATACATAAATTGCTTGTGAAGTTGCAGACAGTAGTTACCCGGTTGAAGTATTGTCGCACGTCAACCTGCATTCAGTGCAGTAGTTTTCAAATCAGCGTTGGAAAAGTCTACTTCAGATTTTGAACAAGAAGTTGTTCAGTGGCTGTTTTCTCACAGTGATGACAACCCAGCCTTAATTTAGCTCTAAGAAACCGGTGGCTCTTCAGGCTCTTCTGATGCCTTCAAGTTGTGTCTAACCAATCCACCCATTCTCCACTGACCATTGACATCAACAAGATGCTTTGGCCCACACAACTGCTGATCACTGGATACTTTCTCCTTTTCAGCCTGTTTGTAAACCCAAAAGGTGGTTTGCAGTCCTGAAAATCCCAGTGAATCTGCAGTTTCTGGAACACCCAACCCAGCCCATCTGGCACCAATAACCATACCACATTCGAAGTCACTTAAATCTCCCTTTTCCCAGTCCTCTGTTTGGACTTCACCAAGGCAACTTCACCATCTTCAGATGCTTAATTGGATTCAGTTGCTGCCAGGCGGCTGATTCCTTATTTTTCAAGTAGTTAAAGTGGCCAGTGACCGCATGTAGACACCTTGGGACTTTCAAACAATAAAGTCAAGTCTACATTTGTCACAATTTTCATTTCTGCAAGTCTCCTTCCCTGAGTGGCACCAGATTACTCAGCGAAATTTAAGAGTGACTAAACTCGTCAATCCCACAATTTAAGAAATCCTCAGCTCCTTTAATCTGTATCTTATTTTTCAGGGCATTGCTTCTGATATTGTACGGTACCTCGCCTTCTTCTCCTACTTCTCGATCCAACTGGCCCAGCTCTTCCTGTGCTGTTTTGCGGATCAGCCCCCACAAGGAAAACCCGTCTCGGAAAAGGTAGGCTGAAACGAATGTATCCCGCTTCCGGTTATTACATCTATGATGACATGATACCCAGAAAGCAAAAACACCAAAGAGGCTATTTTGTGGGTTTTCTTTTTTCTATTTTTTTTTTTTTTTTTTTACTTTTGTTGTCAAGACAGTTTTGCCTTTTGCAGGAAGTGATGTGGTCCGCCTCCCCCTTCATTCCTCTTACACTTAACAACTTCCTACAAGAGGAGTGTGAATGAGTGTATGCGTGTGTTTGACACGGAGCTCCTGCATACCTTTATAATAACTCACACGCTTTGTGAAATAACATTGTGACCAGCTGCGTGGAGTTTGCGGCCACACAACAGGAAAGCCATTGCTTAACACAGATCTCACTGTGCCATCAAACCATGATAGACTAAAGTTTTTGACTCCTGGCAGCTGACAGATGAATGAAAATGAGCTCCTTTGCCGTTTTATTAATCAAAGTGGCAAATGATGACAGAGTGTCAGGAAAGCTAGAAAAGTCCCTAACCCGTTCCCGGCTGGTGGTGAGGAACTGTGGGGTGCCAGAGCCACTGTCTGGCGTGGTGGACACACCCAGTGGTGTGTCCTCCTCGTTTTTTTTTTTCCCTCCTCCACCTCCTCTCTTTCCTGTGCTCTGGTTAGAGTTACTCACATGAAGACAGGAAGTCCGGAGATAAAAAAGTAAAAGTGTCATAATGAGGAGCGAAAACACCCGGAAAAGGAGGCGGGAGGGAGGAGGAGATGCCATGAAGTCTGTGTCAGAAAAACACAATGTTTCTTCTCCAAGTGTGTATGTGCGCGCGTGTCCGTGTGTTGGAAAGTTTGCGATGACATATTTCCGCTCTGTCTGCGTTAGACCTCAAAACGTCATCTTTCCCCCTATTTGTTCTGCTCTCTGGGAGTTCACGGCCTCCACTCCACAGAGCGGACCACCTGAGTTTACCCGCTTGTTTACAGACATTAACGTTCTAAAAATAAAACACACCCCTCACAAGCACAGCATTCAACCATCAACCAGCTGCGTGTGTTTCCAAAAAAAACCTCTTAGTGGCGAGCATTTTCTGCAAAACCAACTATCAAGTCTGGTCTTTAATCTGTTGCAGAACCCTTGTCCCGTGGAAGATGCCTCTTTCCTGTCAAAGATTCTCTTCTGGTGGTTCACTGGGTAAGATGGTTCTTTAAAAACCCCTCATTTTTTCCACGCATAATGACTCACTTACGGGCAGCAGTTTTTACTTGTTTACAATAATGTGTGTTGTGATGATGGACCTCGGTGTGTGAAGCGTCTGCCTTGCAACCTCCCTCAGGCTCGTCGTTAAAGGGTATCGCACCCCACTGGAAGCAGAAGACCTGTGGACCCTGAGAAAGGAAGACACGTCGTACAAGATCATCTCTGACCTACAGCAGGACTGGACAGACGAATGCACCAAGCTCCAAAAGTGAGAACAAGAAATCTTTTGAAACATCTGATTTACTTCCGTTTGCAACATTAAGTGTAGAACCGTTTAAAAGTATTCACCTTTTACATTTTGTACTGTTTTTAATTACACATTTCTCTGCATCTCATTAGGATTTTTATGGGACAGCCTACACAGGGAAATAATTAATGATTCGAAAGATTTTATTAGTAGCAAAAGGTCTGGAAAGTGTCGCAAGATGTTTTTGTCCACATTCACAGACAGCACTGAGGTGAAGAAGCCAGGAGGCCCACGGTCATTCTGGAGGAACCACAGAGACACACAAAAAACACAATTGTCAAAGGAAAACCATTAAAAAAAATGTACTGGTTGCACAATGTAACTGTTTGGTGGTGACAGTATCATGCTGTGACTCACTACTACTACAAGTCTAGTGTAGTGAGTAGTCAGTATCCTGCCTGCACTGGAAAGCATGTAAAAAGCATGAATGTTTCCCAAAACTCTGCACGAAAAGGATGTTGTGCTCGTCCTCATACTGGGCATATAAAATCATAATAAAATGTATCAGAGTTTATTATTGTAATGTCAGAAAGGTGAAAGAAAATCCAGGTCCGTGTCTTTGAGAAACATCTGTCAGACTCGACAGACTGAAACACATCTGATCTGCTCTAAATCTGGTCCTCACTTTGTTTATGAATACGCTTAGCTACCTTTAAAGTTTATGAATTTGTTTCTGTTAGGGTCGCCGAGCAACAGAGGAACACATGCTGTAGGTCTTGTGGGAGTTTTTTTGGCATGAAGGCTCAAACTATTGTCATAGGTCCACATCCAAAGATTCAGTTCAGGTTTATAATCTTGTTTTATATCCCTACTGGCATGCTTCCAGTTGAGTTAATGAGCAGACATGTGGCTGCGCCTAAGTGAAAATCAGGATCTCTCAAGGACAAACATTTGGGTCTAAAAAAAAAAAAAAAAGAGCGCAAGCAGTCACTTGAGGACAAAGGTACTGCAATGTCATTACAGCAACCCTGAATCATTTTTAAAGCTCGTTAACATAATCCACATCTTTGAAAATCCATCGTTAAGTGTAATTATTATTTGCAAACCATACTTTCCACAGATGTTGATGAATTGCTTGGTTAATCAGTGATGGCAGGAAAAACTAACGTTTTATTGCTGTCTGTTTCAAGCAGCCAACACCAGCTTTGTGCATCTCTGAGACTAATTTCTTGCCTGTAACTATTTTGTTTTTGGACTTTTTTTTTTTTTTCTCCCTCATGCAGGCAGCAGAAAGCCTTGGCGTCAGGCGCAGCTCTGGGCAGCCGGCTGCCAGACCAGGCTCAGCTCCTCAGGAAGCTGCAGAAGGAGCAGAGCTCTGGCTTCTTCCTGCTGAGGACGCTGGCACGCAAGTTCGGCCCATACTTCTTGACAGGCACCTTGTGCATCATATTTCATGATGCCTTCATGTTCGCCATCCCTCAGGTCTTGAGGTAAAAATTTCAAGAAATTAAATTTTTCATTTGATATTACTCAGGGGCCGATCTGTGGTGTGCCACATGCCTCACAGCAGCTGTTGTTAATTTTAACGACAAGCTACAAAAACTGCTGGGAATAGTTTATCTGAAGTTTTTAGTTGTCTTCAGTGCAGAACTTTGAAATCCATGTCTTGAAAGGTGCTGTATTAATAAAGTTTCAATTTTTTTTTACTAAAGATGAGCAACAAATTCAACTGCAAAAATTAGCTTTATGCATGCAACTCTGTAAATTATGAGGACAGAGTTACTGCCTTTAACTTTATGAATAGAATTTAGAGTTCTACAAACTAAATGTGCTGAAAGCTGCAACAAAATCTGTCCAAACTTTATTGCAGGCTAAAAAAAAGAAAAGAAATCAACATATTTCCTCTTAACTGAGATCTCAGTTTAGATGAGGTCCTGGGCTGGAAGCCGATCATCCCAGTTCTGATATCTTAAACAAAAAGTCACCATTTTACACAAATAGATAAAAGCACGGCTATAGACGGTGTCTTCTTGAAAATGCCAGAAAAGTTCTACTGTGCATAACATCAGGCACTAGGAGCTTTTATTCACATTCAATCTTTTGTTTCCCACTTGACCCAAATTTCTTGCAATAAAGATCAATCTTAATTTCGCAGCACACAGTTCTGGTAAAAGCCAGAGTAGCATTTAGGACAATCAAACCATTTACATTTGTGTTTGTATATAGACATCTGTGGTCTTTATGGAGTTATGTTGACTCCAGCACGAAAGTCTGCAGTGTAGTTCCTTTACTTTGTGCAGCCAGGTTTTGAACAGTTGGATTAACAATGTGTCTGTTGACATGTTTTTATGGGTTGATATTTCTTATCAACACACATCTTCCTTACTTGAATTGAATGTCAGCTAAAGTTAGCTAAAATAACAATAAAGCATGGCAGAATAATGTATTTTAAAGGAGCTCTTGGGAGTGCAAATAACACTAGTGACTCTGTAGAAAAATAATTTATAAAATAAAATGCAGTCATTATTTTTTAATGTGAGTGTTTTTCCCCAACTGAAAAAAAAAAGAAAAAAAAAGTTGGTGCAGTAAAATATTATTTTATTTCAAGACTTTTTGTGCATAATTACCAGGGGGTTACCGGTACTTGTGCTTCCATGATTTACAACTTCATCGATAAAATAAAACCAGGCGCTGGCAGCAGTGAAAACAGGTCACGACTGACCCACCACCAGCTGCCTCGCCACCCCACCAATCAGACTGGAATGTTGTTGTTCATGCTGCGCGCCGATTCAGTGGAAGTGATAATTACGGTCGTGGAGCTGTGAGTGAGAGGAGCAGGCGAGACCACAGCCCTGAGTGCTCCAGTAAAGGAAGGACGAGGCTGGAGGAACGGAGAAAGGGCTCTAAATGGCAGAAATGCTGTCGGACCACAATAAGAGAGCCGCAGGCCAAGTGTGAGTGCAGCCCGGCCGCAGCCTGAGCACCATTGTGCAACGCGAGCCGCTTCCAGCCAGAAGCCACAGCGGTGCTCAGTATCAAACTGAAAAGAAAAGATGTTGACACAATACAAGCCTGTTTCTGTCTGCTTAGCTTTGTGCTTTCAGGGAAAAAAAAAACAAAAAAAACAAACAAGATATCTCTGTCACACCTCGTGTCTTAATGTTTCCAACAAAATAGTCAATTCGTGTTTTGCTTCTCTGTGTCCTCAGTCTTCTTCTGGCCTTCATGAGGGATGAAGACGCTCCTCTGTGGAAGGGTTACTTCTACGCCACCTTGATGTTCCTCCTCTCCTGCCTCCAGTCCCTTTTCAACCATCAGTACATGTACACCTGTTTCACGGTCGGCATGAGGGTGAAGACAGCTGTTATGGGCTTGGTTTACAGGAAGGTGAGTAACTCTGTGTCATTTAGCCATGACTTCTTGGCATAAACAGAAGATTTGCCTCGTTTCAGGCTGAAAACGCCTAAAGGTGTATGATTAAACGCTTTTACAAGGGTGACTGATGTTGTGTAGTCTTTACAAAAATATACACCGGTAAATTATATTTGTTAACTGAACATGTTTGGCTGTAATGTCTCTTGCTGTCTGTCCAGTCTCTGGTGATAAACAGCTCTGCCAGGAGGACCTGCACCGTGGGTGAGATAGTGAATCTGGTCTCAGCAGACACTCAGAAGCTCATGGACTTTGTGGTCTACTTTAACGCTGTCTGGCTGGCTCCTATCGAGATCGCTCTTTGTCTCTTCTTCCTCTGGCAGGTGTGTGGAAATGTAATGTTTTCTCAGTGGCTTCCATTCATACAATTTAGCTCAACAATGTCTTGACAGCTTTTTTTTTTTTTTTTTCCACCAGCATCTAGGCCCGTCTGCTTTGGCAGGAATCGCCACTGTCATTCTCATTTTCCCGCTCAATGGATTCATTGCAAAGAAAAGGAGCAAGCTCCAGGTAAAGCCAGAAATCCTTCCACAGTAGGTCAGGCATCTGGCACATCCCGTCACGAGTGGGGGGCGGGGTGGGGATGCCACAGCTGGTTTAGATAGTGGCTAAAGCGCTGCGTGGGTGTTTGGCCTGAGCGCTACATTCTCTCTTGTCCTTTTGATGTCTGGCTCATATAATGTGCTTGAAAAACAATGACAGGAAAGGGTGGGCAGTAGCAAAAGACATAATTTTTCATTTCTCTGGAAAAACAACAGACGGCTTCTGTAAATTTAGATGCCAGTTTAATCAAAAATTTGTCTTGAGAGCAGAGACCACATTCCTGCCTCTTTGTTGTTTTCCTGTAATAAAAGAAAATAACTAAAATGTTACAAGTAACAAATTCCTACTGAATTAGACAATTTCTGTGGTGTTCAGAGGAGGCTGCTGCTGCTATTATGAGGGCAGACAAGCTGGTGTATGCAAAGGAATGCACTCGCTTTGGTGTGGTATTTGTCAATTCACTGCTTTGGCTTACGACGGGTAATAAAAGTTTTATCGTCTGGTCAACAGGAGATTCAAATGAAGTTCATGGATGGCCGCATCAGACTGATGAACGAGATCCTGAATGGAATAAAGATCCTGAAGTTTTATGCGTGGGAGAAGGCGTTCCTGGAGCAGGTTTTGGGCTACAGAGAGAAAGAGCTCAAGGCCCTGAAAAAATCCCAGATTCTTTATTCCATCTCCATCGCCTCGTTCAACTCTTCTTCTTTCTTGGTAAGAAAACTAAAAGGGAAGACCTGCTAATTCAGCATCGACGCAATGATGCTCGCAGGCTCAGTCAGCTCCATGTTGATTGCACAAGATTGCAACAGAACTGAGTCTGAGATTAAGCAGTGAGTTTACAAACTCCTGGACAAATGAAAATTGCATCTTTTGTATGCTTTATCTCACATATCCTTACGGGTGAAACATTGCTGACTGAGATTGAGTGCTGTGCAAAAGTCATGAGTTGTCCTTCATCTTACTTGCTTCTCAGTGGAGAGAGCTTCTTGTAATCTGTGAATGTGACCAACAGTTCTTCAGTCTTTGTAAATGTGGATGATGTGGTCTGTGCTGCAACAGGAAAATTTTCCACTTCATTAAGATATCGCATTTAAATACTATTAATCTGCTATTAGTCCATCTTCCAGATCGTATTAAATGTACATTGTACAACATGGGAAGTAACTGAAGGAGTCAAAGTCCAAAGAGTCTCAGAAAACATGGCAACAAAAAAGAGAAATGCCACTGTAAACTATGAGAAACAAGTTGGATTTCTTCAGGAAAAAGCACAAAAAAATTAGAGACAAACAAAATGATCCCTGAACATCTCGGCTAAAACAACTTTGATGACTGTTGAGCAATTTCAACAAATATCCCTAAAATGTATTAAATTATTTTTAAACCCCCGTTCTCAAAAATCACAAGGTAATTACTCTGCAGCTCAAGATGAAAACATTATGATTCTCTGCGCATTATGCTTAAATGAACCTCTTTTGGCTTTGGTTGCACTCGTCCTCCCAGGCGTCTGAGAGCAGGACAGCCTGGGAACCCAGTGCAGTCAACAGGGCAGTAAATTCGGAAAGAACTGAAAGCTGACAAAAGCGCTGTCTGTGGCTTTAATTTCACTGTGGGATACAGTGTGTTGACAATAAGTTGAAATTACATCAAGCCTCAGTTTATCCTAAAAGATATCTGAAAGATCGTAATTCATGCAGTTTTAAACATTTCAAAGATGTGTAGCGATAACTCTCTCTCCTGTTCTTTTCAAAGATCGCCTTTGCCATGTTTGGAGTCTATGTGATGCTGGACGACAGAAACGTCCTGGATGCACAGAAAGTCTTTGTCTCCATGGCGCTGATAAACATCTTGAAGACTCCACTTAGCCAGCTACCATTTGCAATTAGCACAACTATGCAGGTGGGTGTAGTTTTTCTTTGGTACTCATGATTGCTCTGAGCTTTGGTTGCGCAAATATGGCCTTTCTCTCATATTTCTAAAATTTTGATATTTCAGGCTCTGGTTTCACTGAGGCGCCTGGGAAAGTACCTGTGCTCAGAGGAACTGAGGGTGGACAATGTGTCAAAGGCTCCGCTGACCCCTGGTAAGAACTGCTACCACTGAGCCACCCAACGAATCAACAAATCATCCTATGAGGCTTAATACAATGAATTCCCACAAAGTGCTCCCACTCTGCCTGAAATGCCATAATCAATAAAAAAAACAACCCAAGCGGATCTTGTTGTTTATAACTGTGGGGTACCACAGCCTTGTATGGATCATATGCACTGTCACTTCCTGGGTCCCCGGCTGACTGGAAGATGGGGTAATTATAGGGTATTCCCATTTAGTGGTTAAACTTAAATCACAGCGTAAATTCTACTGAAGAAAAAAACATATGATTCATCGAGGAATAAAAAGAATGAATACTGTAGTTCACTGTCTAAGATCTGTCAACACTTCCTGAGACGGCTTGTGAAAAGACAACGGCTCCCTGTAATTTGCCTGATTAAGAAAATTCACTTGTAATTACGCCCAGACAGCACTCTGATGAGAAACTTCAAGGGGGAAGCTGCTTTTTTTGGGAACATTTGTTGCGTAGTTTAAAAGAACACATCCCTTTTATTGCAGGTTTTTTTGGTAATTTTAGTTGATTCTTCTTTCCTTGTTTAGACGGTGAAGATGTGATGATAGAGGGTGGCACTTTCAGCTGGACTCCAGAAGGTCCTCCATGCCTCAAACGGTATGAATCAAAGGATGAAAATAAAATCCTTGTGGTAAAATCATTGGAGTCTCACAGAGAAATTCCCCTTTTTTATTGGCAGAATAAACGTTCGTGTGCCACGAGGCTCCCTTGTTGCTGTGGTTGGACATGTGGGCAGTGGAAAGTCCTCTTTGTTGTCTGCTATGCTCGGTGAAACAGAGAAAAGAAACGGCCAAGTCACTGTCAAGGTACACAGCTAATGTTCCGTGGCAGAGAAATCTATTCATAGCCTGCGGTTTTAACAAATATTGACAGTTTCTGCATTTGTTCATGCAGGGCAGCGTAGCATACGTACCTCAACAGGCCTGGATCCAGAACGCCACAGTCCAAGACAACATATTATTTGGCCGTGACAAGTTGAAAACATGGTACCAGCGTGTGCTGGAGGCCTGTGCCCTACTGCCTGACCTGGACATCTTACCTGCTGGAGATGCTACAGAAATTGGAGAAAAGGTACACAATGCCTACAAAATATGTTGGGGGTTTTTTCTCACTGGTACTAATTATTTGATGCTTTATATTGAGTTCAAACTATTTTTTTCTTAAGTAGAATAAAGATTCCTCAAACATTGAAGTGTGTTTCTAGGAAAATGTTGTCAGCGAAGAAACGTTCGGTCCAAGTTTGACGAGTGCAGTTTTTGTGCTTTTGAAGTCTTTATAATTTTCTAAATCTAAAGTGGTACCTCCTACAAAAACATGCGACATTAAAAGGGAGAATTTTTTTTTTTAAATGCAATATTCTCATAGTGTCTGGAACTTAACTTTTAATTTGTTTCTGGTAAATTCATCCGGTCTAAGAAAAATAGTCTTTTAGTTTAGCCTCGAAGAAGAAAATAACTTTTGCCACAATAGTCTCAATGTTTGTAAAACATCTGATCTTATCTGTCACTTTCCCAATTTTTCTTATTTCCAACCTAGGATAGATTAACGCTTTTATTGTTGTCAACCAGCCAACTTTGTGGTCTCTCCATTTACCCAAAGGGGCTTCTTCCAACATACTTTCTTATATCAAACTCAGAGTTTCAAAAGTACAATGGGTACAGGGTGTCGAGCTTGAAGCCCTCACCGTCATTTCTGGGGCTCATAATTATAACTTACACTTACTTCACCAGAAAAAGTCGCATGCTGACAGCAGCTGGAAAGTCCTTTGCAAGACAGATTACTTAGGCGAGAAATATTGTGGCGCCTTCATATTCCAACATTTCATTATACACATGATGTTGAATTTTTCGAAATCTTCATCAATGTTTTTTTTTTAAATTATTATTATTATTTCTAATGCAGGGACTTAACCTGTCAGGGGGACAAAAGCAGAGGGTGAGTCTGGCCAGAGCTGTCTACAGAAAGGCTGATGTATACCTGCTGGACGATCCACTTTCTGCTGTTGACGCTCATGTGGGTCAACACATCTTTGACAGAGTCATCGGGCCAAAAGGAGTCCTTAGAGACAAGGTAACTACAGACAATAAAAAAAAAATGTCTACAAACAGAAAAGCACAGTTTTACGCCTAAACCAACAATTTCATGCCATTATTGCCACAAACTGGAAACCACCACTTTGCTGAGTCTTTTGTTTTTTTCGGCTGAGAATAGCGCTGGATTGTGCTCATGTATTTTTTTTTTTTTTTCTTGCTGTTGTGGTATACTTAACAGACCCGCATACTTGTGACCCATGGTATGAGCTTCCTGCCACAGGCTGACCTCATCCTCGTTCTGGCGGACGGCAAAATCACAGAAAGCGGCTCTTACCAGGAGCTGCTCAGCCGCCACGGCGCTTTTGCAGACTTCATTCACACTTTTGCAAGCACAGAACGGAAAGAGAGCGTCATACAGAGAGGTGCAATGCATTTTATTGATAGATTAATTATTCGTCAGGGTTTTTTCTCTAATAATCAAGATAATCATAAGCAGTCTTTAAACACAAGTCCTTTTTTTCAGCTGGCTCCAGAAGATCCAATGCTCGACTCAGCATGGTTGACTTCATGCCTTTTTCTAGAGACTTGTCACAAGAGCAGCTAATCGGGTATGAAAAAACAAAACAGGAGTGAACTGAAATCCTGGGAATATTCTTACTGAAACTGACCTCTAACCTGTCTTTGTCATTCAGGGGAGACACCACTAATACCAACCTGCAAAATATGGAGCCTGTGTCTGAAACTGACCAGGATCAGATACCAGAGGACCTGGGGAAGCTGACTGAGGTGGATAAAGCTCGCACTGGACGAGTAAGTCTTAAAACACTCTGGTTGGTCAACATCTTAGCATAAGATGAGTGTGAATGCGCCTGACTCATTTGTCTTTTCTTACCTATTTCTGTTGCAGGTGAGGTTGGAGTTGTACCAGAAGTACTTCAAGACCATCGGCTTGACCATCATTATTCTCATCGTCTTCCTTTACGCCTTCCAGCAGGGCGCCTCTCTGGCCTACAACTACTGGCTTAGCATGTGGGCCGATGATCCAGTTGTTAATGGCACACAGATTGATACAGATCTTAAACTGTCTGTGTTTGGGGCTCTGGGATTTGTGCAAGGTCAGTGAGTTGGTTCAGTGTTCCAACATTAGTTCTATGTCAACTGGTTGTTGGCGACTTAATAATATTAATAATATTCTTCTCTCACAATGCTTCAGGAATTGCCATCTTTGGTACCACTGTTGCCATCTCCATCTGCGGCATCATTGCTTCCAGGCAGCTGCACATGGACCTGCTGGTCAACGTTCTCCGCTCTCCAATGTCGTTTTTCGAGAGCACGCCCAGTGGCAACCTCCTGAACCGCTTTGCTAAAGAGATCGATGCCATCGACTGCATGGTCCCTGAAGGCTTGAAAATGATGCTGAGCTATGTCTTTAAACTTCTGGAAGTCTGCATCATTGTGCTGATGGCGACGCCCTTTGCAGCTGTGATCATCCTGCCTCTTGCTTTCCTTTACGCCTTCGTCCAGGTACATGCGGCAATAATTCCCACAAATACGCCTTTAGAAACAAAATCTAAATTTCTTCGCTGTGTGTTTTTGGAATGCTCTGGGGTCCAAAATCAACTCTGCTGACATAAATTTAACTCGCATTCATTTTGAATTATGGGAAAGCCCTCTGTGCTCCTTTTTGTTGAGCCTGTGAAAGCTGGTGTTTTACTTTTCCACTGTGGACCCACAGAGCTTCTACGTCGCCACATCCTGTCAGCTGCGCCGGCTGGAGGCTGTGAGTCGCTCACCCATCTACACCCACTTCAATGAGACTGTGCAGGGTGCCAGCGTGATCCGAGCCTTCGGGGAGCAGCCCAGGTTCATTCTGCAGGCTAATGAGAGGGTCGACTTCAATCAAACCTCCTATTTTCCCCGCTTTGTCGCCACTCGGTGAGCAGATTTGTGTCTTTGGTCAAAGGCTTGTCAGAGTTTGAGTGCCGCACAGAGGAAATATGACTTTAAGCATGCTTAATAAAATGTTAATGGAAATACCAAGAGTGTTTAGTTTCATATTGCCTCCTGTAGAATTGGCAGATAGCAAATCTTTTCTGACCAGTGCTAAATCATTATTACGTTCATAGGTGGTTGGCGGTCAATCTGGAGTTTGTGGGTAACGTTGTGGTCCTTGCTGCTGCCATTCTTTCTGTGATGGGGAGAAGCACTCTGAGTCCAGGCATCGTCGGTTTGGCCGTGTCACATTCTCTCCAGGTAGGACATTATATCTTCACGCAACATAGAAAAGAGGTCTCGAAAGGGTTTTTCTCATTATCTTTAAAAGTGGTGTTAATTCAGTTTTTCTTCAGGCTTTTGGAAGATCTCGCAAAGGTAATGACGGGCAGTAGAAAGAAAATTAGGGAATCGGCAACAAAACCCTGAAGAAAACTGTCAAAGATATCCAAAACCCTGAAGAAATATTAAGCCAGACCACCCACCAAAGATTGCAAAAAGTGTTGGCTCTTTGTAGGCAAAGGTTACTTTATACTTTTGCACAGCGGCGAACATTCTATCCAAAATTCATAAAGAACCTTAGAACCTGGCAGAAGCAAGCACAGCCCTTTTAATGTGCAACTCAGTGCCAGTTAGCTTCGAAAACATGAAAAATTCACTGGTTTGCTTAGTCAGTAACTGGATACTGCAAGTGAAGTAAACCACACTGTACTGTGTGTTGCAGGTGACGGGAATCCTCAGCTGGATCGTACGGTCCTGGACGGACGTGGAAAATAACATTGTTTCTGTGGAGAGAGTCAATGAGTATGCCGATACTCCCAAAGAGGTCTGTGCTCCAGTTACAAGCAAACGCTCAGCAGAACGCCACAGGGACTCGTCTTGATCTCAGCTCACCCTTTGCTACTGTCTCTTACAGGCCAGCTGGAGTACAGAGGGCAGCTCTTTGCCTGTGGCTTGGCCCCAGAGCGGCACCATCGAGTTACAGGACTACGGGCTGCAGTACAGGAAAGGCCTGGAGCTCGCTCTAAAAGACATTACGCTGCATATTAACCCAAAAGAGAAGGTGATTTATCATCTGTTGTTTGCAATCACTAACACATTTTAAAACGTTGGATTGCAAAATGTTCCTGTATTTACTTTCAGAAATGTTTGTTTATTAGGTTGGAATTGTGGGGAGAACAGGAGCTGGGAAGTCCTCACTTGCACTGGGAATCTTTAGGATCCTCGAGGCTGCAAAGGGAAAGATCTTTATTGACGGCGTGAATATCGCTGACATTGGACTCCATGACCTCAGATCTCGCATCACAATTATTCCTCAGGTGAAGTAGCACAGATGGAAACTAAATTATGCCTTTTATCTTGTAAACTGCCGTAGCCACACGTCTTCCTTTAGGGTTGGATAAATTGTTTACAATAATAGTTTCTTCTGTTCCCCTTCACAGGATCCCGTGCTTTTCTCAGGCTCCCTTAGGATGAACCTGGACCCCTTCGACACCTACACTGATGAAGAAATTTGGAGCTCTCTGGAGCTTGCTCACCTCAAGACATTTGTGTCCAATCTGCCTGATAAACTCAACTACGAATGCTCAGAAGGTGGCGAAAACCTCAGGTAAACATTTCTATATCCGTATGATATTTTGCAATGGAGCTGCAGCACCAGACGTTCTTTTTACACGAGTCCCATAGGAGCTACTATGAAGACATCCTGAATATAATTGTGTGTCTCCACATTTTCTGTGTAGCTTGGGTCAGCGCCAGCTAGTCTGCCTGGCCAGGGCCTTGCTGCGGAAAACCAAGATCCTGGTTTTGGACGAAGCAACGGCTGCTGTGGATCTGGAAACGGACACTCTCATTCAGTCGACAATCCGCACACAGTTTGAGCACTGCACTGTGCTGACCATTGCTCACCGACTTAACACTATCATGGACTACACAAGGTACATCACCTCTGTATTCAGAGTCTGTGAAAACTAATTTATATTAAGGTGTGAATTGTTTCTCTCAAGGGCTGGTAAAATGACAGGGGAAATATCTGCAGAAAGATTAAACACATTGGATGTTTTCGATAGGAAACTTTAGCTATTAGATACATCTGTAAATATTTAAGCTACAGCTTCTATTTTAAAAGATTTGCCACAGCTATCAATGTAGTTTGAGAACGCAATGAACATTTTATAAACAGATTATGGAAAAAATGTAGTTTTGGTACCCATTAAGTTGTTTTATTTTTATTTTAGCCAATCTGGGTAAAATAATAGCAAACAGGATTTGATTGAAATATTTTTTCTATTGGTTTTAAGGATTAACAGAGTTTGTGATGCTATCTGGCATCAAGCATCGGCTGAGTCTGTGTTTGATGTACTGTCAAATCTTAGTGAATTTTGTAAGTGTCTCTGCTATGTACAAACAAAGCCTTATTGCTGTCTACTGAAAGATTAATTGGAAATATTTCAAATATAGTAATACATACTTGAATGAAATTCATTTAGAGAGCAGATCAGGAGATGTGATCTGGAGTCTGAAAACATTTAACACCAGAGGGCGCCATAGGGTAGTGAATTGTGTATTACAAAATAGA
Source organism: Poeciliopsis retropinna (assembly GCA_010277075.1). NCBI lineage: Eukaryota > Metazoa > Chordata > Actinopteri > Cyprinodontiformes > Poeciliidae > Poeciliopsis > Poeciliopsis retropinna. The sequence goes on from VMRM01000013.1 coordinate 6,448,104, forward strand.
TGGGATGAATTTTCACTCCAGTCCTTACATTCAGTCAGAGTAATAACCTGAGGACATAGTTGCCATATGAAAATAAATGCCAAAGTGGGTCTGGCTTAAGGGAAAAAAATTAAAAGCTGACCTTTAAACTAAAACTTACCCATCTGTCCTAATGAGCTCAATTTTGACGTTAAATTTATTAAATTCCCCAAGCTTGAAATTAATCAGAGAAATCAAAGGTACAAAGATCAGTGACGGCTCGGCACTGGAGGGTACATAGCCTTTAAATAAAGAAAATAAGAATCTAAATACTAAAAGTGATGTGAAACTTGCTGGTTTTGGCAATCTCAAAACTCAAAGCCTAGCGTTTTCTCAGTGTGGTTGGTATGTTCTACTGGGCAGTGACCCAAGCAACTGGGTTTGTTTAGAGCCTATGTTTATTGGAATAGTGTGGCATGAGAAAGAAAGGACGCCAGGAGATCTGTGTTCAGGAACGGACTTGCGAGGGAAGGCTTGGCTTCCTAACAAAAATACTGGCAGTCCTCGTTTATTTGTTTTTTTAGTGTTTATTGACTGAATGAACCATAAATAAGAAAACAAAACAAATCATAAGACTTTCTAAAAAATGTACACATACAAAGACTTCTAGTGGTGGTTGTGATGCTAATTGAATTCAAGATTGTTTGTACTACCTGCTCAGAAGTTGACTTAACTGTGCAACATTATTTATTGGGTCTATAAATGTAGACATTCATAACCTAAATCTGCATCTCTGTTTTTGCAGGGTGATTGTCATGGACAGAGGCCACATTTCTGAGATGGACTCTCCAGCCAACCTCATCTCACAGCGGGGACAGTTTTACCGAATGTGCCTGGAGGCTGGACTGATTTAGGTCTCCTCGTACCATTGAACTGATGGTCTTGATGTACAGACGTGGGACCTTTTTGTTGTGCGGCCCTTCAGCAAACATGAAATCCTGCCCTTCCAAGCTTTGTGGCATCTCCAAACTATTCCAGCAAGGGCATTGTCGATGAATCTCATGAGCAGCTGCTGAAACAGTCCGTTTAATATTTGTTTTACCATTTTAAAAACCCAAAGACACCTTGTTCAAATTCAGGAAAAGACTTTTGTTAACCTCAGAGGATGGACAATCAAACCAAAGCTCTGGAGGATTGTTGAGTCCTAAAGCTACAACAAAATGTACATAGGGAAGTGAAGGTTTAGAAGCTAAAGGCTTGAAGAGTACCACAATTTTTTTATGATTTTCATTCTCTTTAAGGATGGGAGATGTATTATTTGTGTAGTTTTTGTGTTTTAAAGCACAAGACATTTATTGATGTTGTCTCAGGCGAAGACATTGATGTTTACTCATTCTTTTTAGCCTTCTATACAAAAAAAGAGGCACTTTTGTACTTGCAAACTGACAGAAGTCTATATTTTTGTCTTCTTCTCTTAGAGATTGGGATGGGGAAATATTCTGTTGTTATACATAAACCTTTGCGAGGTTTATGCTTGCGAAGCTGAGGGTTATGGGGTTTTCATAGGCTTCAAAATTCAAAACTTGAGGCTGTTTTCATTTTATATGTCAGGGAGACGGGGGGAAAAAAGACAGTGAAGTAAGCCAAGACATTAGCTGTAGTCCAACTATGTTGTGGCTAGTAGTTTATTTTTGTCAATGTAAACACATAAAAAAGGCAACAGACCTTGTTGGTCAGACTTAACCTGAAACCGGTAGTGAAAACCACCATGAATGAAGAGAATGCCTCTGTAAAACAATGGCGACACATCTCTACGGGATCGTCACTGCCTACGCCACACAAACTCAGGCCACACTATACATAGAGAGCGACAAAAAAAAAAAACAGTATTTTTCTCAAGGTGCTGACATGTCGGACTGTAAATAGTCCACACAAGTGTTGATTCAAGGAAAGAACCCTATGAACTTTGAAAAGAGAAGAAGCATTTACTGTTTTTGTCTTACTGGTTTAGACAATGTGTTTTAAGAGAAGCCCAACTGTTTATTTATGTTGTTCGTCGAAATGTTTTAGTTGTCCTTAAAATTCTGAGGAATATATTATATTTATACTTTTTATAAGAAGCTTGTTTATTTTCACTGACCTTTAATGTACTGTCGTGTTCTATATAATGCTGGATAATAAAGTTTATTTGAATATGTTGTTATGTCTGACTCAGTTTTTTTTTTTTATCTTTTCAACCAACTTACAGAGCTTTGCAAAACTATTTATTCTCATGGAGTTTTTTCAAGGAGAACAAAAAATATTTCAGCAGTAAACAGGTCAATCTTAATGTGTTTATATTATACAGACTTTATGTGATTGATTAGGTTATTCTAAAACAAGAATATGGCTTTGAGCAAAACCATTGTTTAAAGGTTTAAGATTATTGTTCTGATGGATGCTCAAGACTGGCCTGCTTCACCTGACATGATGCTGGAAATTAGTTACTGTATCTATATGCCACAGAAATTATAATAAAAAATAATTTATTAACCATAAGTGACACAAAAGGAGGTCTGGAGATCCAAAAGACCACAAAGTAGCAGGCCTACTTTCCATACCAAAATGTTTCACATAAAATCACCAAAAAGGCTCAGAAAATAAAAACAATAACCATGACCACATTTATTGCTCAAAAATTCCCAAAGTCCCACAAAAAATAAAAAACAAAAATAAGAGGTATTGCCAAAAAAAATGCCATCAAAGACAGTTTGAGCCTCTCTTCAAAAGTCAGACAATGTGGCACACGCACACACATACACACACACTTGATGAATAATGATGAATGACAATAAAGAAGACAGAGGTAAAATGCACTGGGTAAAGGTTAATAAAGTGAATCTGCAGGGAAAAGAACAAAGAAACAATGTCTTCATAATTGTTGTAACGTTTGTTTTTCAGTCATAGTTTGAAAGACATTTAAATTCCAAGAAACCCTCTCAAAAGTATGTCCAAAACTGATGGAGGAGTGTATATATAAAATACAAATATATATATATATATATATATATATATATATATATATATATATATATATATATATATATTGTTTGTTTTTTTTTGCTTGTTTGTTTGTTTTTATGTTCCCAACAATCGTGGAGCATTCCTCTTACAAACGAGGTGGTAGATGGGAGAGCTTGAAAGGAAAAAAACAAACTCAAAATATATCTTATTAGAACTTTTATTTTTTTGTTTATTTTATTAGTTATGTAAGTTTAGTTATGTAAGCTAAATAAATACCTTACATAACTGCATTGGTGTTTATTGTTTAGTAGTCTTTCGAGTCACTGTTGTAGATATAAAACTTGGCCGCTAGGTGGCAGATGTTTGTACAGCCAACCGTTATTCCAGGGTTTGTTTACGCTCATTACAATGGCGACCATCTCTGAGTTGAAGGATGGTAAGTGCTGTCTTTTAGTCAACTTCCTTATTTATTTTAGACCTAAAATTACTCATAAAACCTAGTTATGTCGTGAACTCAGCATGAGTCGCCCCAGGAATGGTTAGCTAGCATCATAACAAACCGGAAGCTCTGTTTTACCTATCGATTCGTGGACAGTTTAGCCAAGAGCTCACAGTTACTGAAAGGTCTTGGTGAATGATAGTCTTTTCTGTATTATATTTATAATTCAAGCATTAAAGATTCAGTCTAAAACCTGTATTGTTTGCCTCGAGTTCCTGTTAGTTTACTGATACTAGATAGCAACAAGCTAGTTAGCTTTTGTTTCTGGGGGAAGTTTGAGTAATACATATTAAAACTAAAAGTAGAAGTATGAAGCTCTCTTACGAGTTAAAAACTGGCTTATGGTCATATTTCCATCTTTATAAGTCGTATTTAACAATAATTTAACATCATAACCTTCATTCAACAATATTTGAATGAATTTTGGCATATGCCGCACATCATTTTTCATTTTCAGTTTTACAGGTCAGATTATGCAAAAAATCAACATATTGGTGTTTTCAGATCTTATTATTGTCTGCAACGAGTTTCTTATCCGCTCTACCGTCCATTCATTCTTGCAAGTTTGACTGGTTCTATGTGTAAAGCTGATGACTGTAGAAATATTTGCAGCACATTAGTAGTAAATATTAAAAAAAAAAATGGGTTGAAAAATTGGAAATTTGAGTGTGAAAAAGTATGGAGTTTTGATATGGAAATATGTAGCCTTTTCATCACTTTTTAAAAAAAAGTATTTGACCCCCTTATCAAGCTCTGTTTCATGTACTATAATACTTAAGAAGTAAAACTTCTAGAAAGTTATTTTACAGCAATGTTATTTACAGTATAGTTGGTGACTGATTTTATTGATCAAAGATAAATCTGTGATTTTAAAGCGACTTTGGCATCCAGTCACCTTTTCTGCATGCCAGTTTAATTTGCATTTGAATGGGGAGGGAATCATAATTCAGAGAGAGACTGAACCTTTCAGCTGTGAGGCAGACACTGGAGTCCCATGGCGTAATGGGCCAGCTGAAGGCTCGGATCCGAGCGGAGGTGTTCAGCGCCCTGGATGAACAGTGGGAAGCGCGGCCGTCGTTGTCCCATGAAAACCTGCTCATAAACGAGCTCATCAGGGAATACCTGGAGTTCAACAAGTACAGGCACACAGCGTCGGTGCTCACAGCAGGTGGGTAAGTCCATCAAAAGTGGCTCTTTCAAACGACAAGGATTTCAATACAAACCCAAGCTAATTGTGTCGAGATCAAGCACACGGGTTGTCATGAACCCATCAGCATTTTCACCTAAGAAAATTTGTACTTTCCTTTCAGATTTCACTTTCTGTTAGTTTAACTTAACTTGCTCTGATTTCACACCAACTCTTCAATGTTTGCTTTCACAGAGTCAGGCCAACCTGAAACTCCCTTGGACAGACAGTTTTTGGCCGCTGAGCTGAGAGTCTCGGAGGATGCAAGCTCCAAATCTGTGTAAGGGTTGAGTCGGTATTTGAAAAATCTCAGCACAGTCTGCTGTGAACTTGGCACAAACACAATGATGTCCTCACAGTGTATAATCCTAAGTAAAAATACCAGAGTTTTACAAACTTTCTGCAGCATTTTAAAATAAGAAAATCTAACTGATTTTATTTAACTCTGTGGCTTTGTTTAAAATTACAATCCAGTCAGTCTGAGGATGAGTTTTTATATTTTCTGCTGTAACCAAAAAGATTTAGTTAACATAGTTTATTATTCATTCAATTCCTTAAATACCTGGTTGTTTATACAACATACTTACTTGAAAATACTAGGGGAAAGCTTCGCAGTTTTTAGATGTCAGTGAACCTTGATCAATGAGTTAAGTGCAGCAGTAAATGATATTTCTATATTTCAGATCAGGGTTTGGCTTTAAAGTTTGATGTCTGTGTCTTTTACTTTTAAGGCATTTGCTCACCCAGTAAATCACATTAAACTGACCCAGAACCGCATCTGGCAACCTTATAGTTGAAATTATGAAGAAATTACATATTTGCTGTTTTTATTGTTCTTATTTTATAGACCTCTGCTGTATGGGCTGGTTTCTCACTTCCTGAACAGCAGTGATAACAGAGGGAAGGTTTTGCTGCGAGGTGCTGCTGTGAGTATCTCAGCTCCTGGACATGATTCATGACATTCAGCTGCTGACCAGCGAAGCTCGCGGACTTAGAGGATGCTTTGGCTCTCCCAGGAGTTCTGCGCCATCTGCCTGAATACAACTTATTTTCTAATATTTTATTTTGTAAAATAAAAGACTTGCAGAATGAAAGGCTTAAAGGGGGGAATAAATAGTATTTTATAAGTTGTCAAAAGTGTGGGGGGAGGGAGTGAGTTTTTTTTTTTTCTTGTTCTCTTTACACTAGATGTGAACAATACATTTTGTACAAAAATTCAACTCATTCATATTTTGTGTTTACAAATATATGTCCCTTTACTGTTTTGATAGTACAGAATTCTTTATTTTAAGATATATTGAGCTTTATTCAGAAAAGGTGCTGTTTTAATTGTGTGCCACATGGTGGCGATATCACCACAGAAATGGTAAGGACTGCTGTTTGATCAGGATAACCTGACCTGTCCCATTGCTGGTGTCCTACAAGCTTTAAAATCCTTCAGTAAAACATGCAGAATGCTAACATGTGTCTTGATAGCAGGTGTAGTAATTCAGTTATTCAGAAAGAGGTGCGATGCATCAGGGACTTATGTAAAAGACACACGCCAGAAATGGACACCACCACCTTAAATGGTGCGTTTTTAAATTATTTTTTGTAGCTAGTTGCCTGGTTTCTCCAAGGCAATATATATATCTATATATATATATATATATATATATATATACACATATATATATAGATATATATATGGTTTTTATCTACAGACGTTTTTATAGTTTACTTGTGTTTATAAACAATTAACCTATAAAGTTACATTAACACACATTTTATTCGAAAGTCTTTATGGTAATACAAAACTCAAATGTCATAATCATAATCAGAATTTCATCCACATCAGAAAGCATTATCATCAGATTGGATTAACCTTTCACATTAGCACCATTAAATTCAGCCCAAATACGTCCAGTGGCTAATTTACCATCGTTTGACAATAAAAGAAAACTTAACAGATCATATTTAGAAAGTAGTGTGTTCTACTGTTTTCATAATTTACTTGTAGAACATTTGAATTGATGTTGAACATGTATTTGCAAGTTTCCAACTTAAATGTTACCTTAAGAGGAAAGAAAAAAAAGCTGCATTGACTGTTGAAGCCGATGTTCCTGTTCTCACAGGTTGAATTTTCTCTTCTACTTCATGGAACAGTTGTCTGCAAACAAGACAGCTTGTATGGTAGCATTGACTCCATCTGTCTTTCAGATGCAGCAGAGGAAAAATTATGTTTCCTTCCAAGCTCAAATTAGAATGAAATTGCATTCCAAGAGGGTCAAACATATCTATAAACATATTATTGCTCCAATGGATGGCCATCTATGGACATAAAGGCGAAGAAACTGAAACCTTAGGACTGTGATCAAAATTTCTATATGTAAAAAAAAAAGGAAAAAATCCTGTTGTATGTTTTGTCTTTTTTTTAAATTTTGACGCAGCAGCCTGAAGAGAGGTTCACATGCAAAGCAGTTTATGTAGGTTCGGTGATGGACAGCTTCTCTGTGACCTCATGTAATTTCAAAGTGCTATTCAAAATAACATTTTATTTTGAGTCGTTAAAAATATTCCTGGTTTTGTTCCATTTGGATGCTTTCACTTCGCTGGATCTAATTCTTGACTTTCTACTCGCGTTATCTCCCTCCCTGCTGTTTTGGAGTTGCCCCAGCTTTTAATAATTAATTTGAGGAACTGGTCAGACGGCTTTTTCCTTCTCTCACACAGCTGGACAAGGGAGGAAGGGAAAATGTTTGGACAAAGTAAAGGTCAGATCTTTGTTTTAGAACCCGCTGCTCTGAAACTTTGTGTTCTTGCAGTTTAGTTTCACGATTTCTTACTAATGATGCGACCGAATGGACCTCATTGTACAAGACAAAAAAGTATTTGTTACAGAACAAACCAAGGACTGAGGGGCATTGACTACAATTGGATTTGGGGCCCTAATTCCAGTTTGCATTTTTTTAAAAAAATAACATTGAATCAGTTGTGTAGCCAAAGTTATTTCTGTGATTTATTCATTTGGTCGAGCCAAATGAATAAATCATTTCATTTATTCACTTGCTAGAATGAAGTAGGGAAAGTAGGGCCCAGTTTCATATGATGGATCAACATGATTATCCATCATATTATGTCATTTGCATTCATTTTGACTTCAACACACAGCAATAAACTTTAACGATACAATCCAGAGGTGTTTTTTGGGGGTTTTTTCCGGTAACAAATGTTAAGGAAGCATCGATTTCTCCTACAGTGTTTTACAAATTCCAACTTTTTTCAAGAAGCACACTGAAGAAACAAATAGGTAACTCTGCTTTGTGTATTTGGGTCGATGATGTTGCACGCTGATTAAACAATATAGATAATATGAATGCAAACTATTGAAGTAGGATTTGTAAAAAAAAAAGAAAAATATGAAAAATATAGGTGGAAGGTTTCACCAGGCCTGTGCATAGTGTGTTTTGGGGAAATAGATTTTGTCTTGAATTATCAACTTTTTACAACAAGTTGTGACAAGCATAGCAAAACTTGTCATCACATGTTCAACAATAATAGAAGTGAGTTTCAATTATATTATTGAGAAAGCTGGTAAGTAGTTTTAAATTCTGACTATAATTATGTAGTAGTTTGTTACCTCATGCCTTGCATTGGCTCTGAATACCTTGAGACATTTTGATCCATCATATGAAATCAAGTGAAGTCAAATTGCTGTTACTTATACATGCGGTTTCTTGAAGTGTGTCAAACCCTTTGCTAATCTTTCCTCTTACAGAAAAAACACTAGATAGTCTTCCCTTGATTTATAATCACCTCTTACCTTCACATATTAAGGAACGCTAAATTCACCTGTCACTGATGACTGCAGGGGAAATTGTCAGAGCTATCCCTTTCAGAGACATCTTTGTTTCAACAATGCTGATGCTGTTGGACCATATTTAGTCACCAGGGCTTGGGGTTGTTGCTCATATGAGACTTTGAAAGCAACACAGAAAGCTGCAGAGATTCCACTCTCCTTATATGGCACACATTGCAGCCTCGCCGCTCCACGCATCTGCTGCCTTACTTTCCCCCTTCTCCTCATCTCCTGCATTTGTTTCATCTGTTCCACGTTTCTCAGCCAGCGTGCCTCCTCCATAAACACCTCCCCATCTTTATGATGCTGGTCTATTGTCAGGCTTCACACACACACGCTGACATGCCGCTGCACAGCGGGGTTTTTTTGTTTTTTTTTTGCATCTGGGACTAAACAGGCCATAGCCATCGGAAAGACCCTTGATTTATTGGAACAAACAGAATGGTGTCCTTATATAGGAAGTTCCATTGGGGAGAAACTGGAAAAGCACGGATGCAGCAAGGAGGGGGGATTTGTTTTCCATACTGGAATGTGGAGGGTGTAAAAAATGGAAAACTCGTAGAGAAATCTTGCATTAATTGGTTTAAGTATGAGTCGTGTGCTGGGGGGAACGCTCCAGAGACGTTACAGAGAAGGGGAATCCTCCGCTGGTTTTCCTTATCAGGACAGGGAACACATTTCATGATCCATACGCTGGACTGGAGCCCACAGACGTTCGTTGCCAGTTCTGTCTTCACTAGATAATTTACGTTATTTAGTTTCTGACCAACATCAAATGTGTTCAGGTACAGTTCTGTTTCTCAAAATAGAACTATTGTGGTGAGGTCTACTGAACTATTAGCGATGACATAGAAATGGTGAAACCCTCCTCTTCAGGGGCTTAAATGTAACTAGCACCACATGATGTGTTTTTTACTCATCATGTTGTATCTTCTGGTAACAAAACTGTCCAAGCCTTTACTCTATTTTCTGAAATTGTCATAGCCTCATTGGTTAAATAATGCACTGCTTTGTCATGTTTTATTATTTAGAATAAATACATAACATCTCTTAAAGGAAAATGTAGATTATTGCAATAATCCATAAATTGCTCTTTGTGGAAATCTTGGCTTTTTTTATGATAATAATATTAAAGTGTGATATATTTATTTGAAAAATTAACCAAACTAACAAAATCCTGACCAACTCACAATTTCTTTGATGAAGTTGTTGCTTTTTATTTTCTACCTTGTCACCATCAGTATTGTTTGCTTTCCTCTTCATAATTTAGAGAAGATTAGTGAAAAGCCAAATATCACGTTAACTCCAGCTTATTTACTTCACTTTTTTAAGCATAAAAATGAAGAACTAAACCTTTTTATCAGCTTTGTTATGTTACATCAAAAACGTCACAGCTGCTTATCTCCCAAGGTATGCCAGTATTTAATAATAAAAACATATTATTTTTATGTTTACAATACATTTATGTATTTAAACATAATATGTTTAAATACATATTATGTATGTTTAATATTTAAACATATTATTAAATATGTTTAAATATTTAATAATATGTAGTGTAAGGCTACAGAGTTACATTACATTTCAGAGCTTCTTTCTTCCACCAACTCCAGATGCTCCGAGCCGGTATGTAAGAACATTACGGTTAAGGAGGGGGAAAATTACCAAAGCGGTGGACAGCGGTACCGGACACAGGCAGGTTTTGACAACCAAAATCTCTGAAAAATGGACACAACAAGCAGAAGAAGGAACTAAAGGTGAAGATAAAACAGCCGAACAGAACAGATAAAATGATGGGAACCTGGAAAAGTAAAACTAAAAACCTTGAACCAGAGACATGGTGATAATGATTAAATGAGTTAGTGAATGTGTAATGGTTAACAAATAAGGACCTATTGTTTGGTGAGAATCTGAAAACTAAAACATTCAATCATGACAGAGAGAAAGAATGAAAGCAGTCCATCTCTCTTTCATTAGGTATTTGGGGAATAAAGAAAATGACGTACATGTTTTTACTTATTCATCAAAAACAAAATGGAAAGAAATTTGAAAAACTAAGTATATTTTTGTTGCTTTCTCTGAGTATAGGAAGAAAGGCTTAGCCAGGTGTTGTTTTTGAAAAGCATTTGATAATCATCAGTGTGACCATCTCAGTGAAAGAAGATAACACTATTTTTCATTTTGTTGGCCTGGAACAAATAGATGTGTGTTCACACAATAGCCAGGTGGAAAGACTGCAGTGCCTGTTTCAGAGATTGTTGCTGTCCTTCAATCTGTGGAGAGTTGTAAGGCCATCCCCAACAATGTGAAGTCTGTCTTTTTTTTTTGTGAGAGAGAATAATTCTCAAGAGCAAACACTTTGACAAGTTTTCCATAACTCCCGACCAGTACACCCCAAGGTCAGAGCACATCACACTCTGCAGATCTAAGTCAGCATGTTAAATGCATTACTGTGCAAAAACAAAAGATTGAATAAAGCTCGTTTTTGCCAAGCTTTATTTGTTTTGTTTTGTTTTGTTTTGTTTTTTTCTTAAAGGCTTTAGTACCATTACTTAGATTTTCAAACTTGCACCTGATTTTATAAATCTTCCTTTCAGCTTAAAGTGGATATCATTGGTCTGATCACAAACATTTCCTTCCAGTTGTCAGGCATGGTGACGGAGGGATGGTAATTTGGGCTTGTTTTGTTGCCAAATACCCCAGTCATCTTGCAGTCATTGATTGGACCATATGACCAAAGAAAACATGAGGACATCTGATTGATTTACCTTTCTTAAACAAATAATTTAAATACATTTTCCTTCCTAATGTGTCCATTTAAAAGGAGATAAACAATATTTGCTAATCAAGCCAGGTGTTGCTTGAGGTTAGAAATAAATTATTTTAGGGTCTGGCATAAAGACCCAGCCATGTTAATAGTGATATGCAAAACACTAAATGTACTTTATCTTTCTCATTATTGCGTCTAAGTACATATATTGACCTAAATTAAACTGTGTAGCACAAGTAAATCCGCCGTCAGGGTAATCTTCTTCAGTATTCTAGTTTATGATAATATAAGGCTGCATGCGGTAGTAATTTGACTTTTGATCCTCTGTAACTTCATCAACACTGGTTTTCTTCTGTTCGACCCCACTGGTGGACCTTACTGCGCATGTCCGCAGCCTCTCCGCTGGTGGAGGAGGCGAAAGGGAGGAAGAGTTTAAATGGTAAGGCTTTTAAATTGACGGGGGTCATTTGGACTGCTTGCTTGGGGAGTACCTCGTCGACGGCCGCCTTCTCCAAACTCCAGCTTTCCAAATCCGAACTTTCTTCTCGTTATGTGAGTATTTCATAGCGGAGGGATATCTTTAAATTGATTGAAGTGCACCTGTCAGGCTTCAGCAGTCCGCTGTAGCACTTTTTAACTTCACCGCATTACTGCTATTTTTTTTAACCTACTTTTCCTGAAATTGGATATAATTGGCTAATTAGCCCGTCGGGTTGTGTGAGCGTCAAGTTATTAGTTAAATCATGCTCTTGTTATGAGTAACCAATTAACGCGTTCGGATTGGCTAATTACACTTTTCGCCTGATTCGTGTTCAGCTGATTTTGTTTGTTTTGATCTTTGACAGGCCATATAATGTGTGTAGCAGAAGTTGCACATTGTTGCTACCTCTGCTTTGTGAATACAACAAATAAGGTTGACCAAGGAGTAGTTTTATTGCTGATTCGACAGAGCAAATTGTTTAATAGAGCGATGCGGGATTGAGAATAAAAAAGGAAGTCCCACTTTTATCTCGGTAAAAGCATGACTCTGACCACTAATGGCGTTTCCTGATTTCCAAATATAGTCCTGTGAAGTTAATACTTGCATGACAATCAGGTTTAATTTATTTGGAGGTCGGAGATGCAGAATGTCAAGGCAAGCTAGAAATGCTCTCTTGTTCTCATAAACATAGACGTGAAGTTATTACTGGGTTTTGGGCCAAATCTTTTTGAACTACAATTAGACCTTAACTGGTGTTTGCACGATGAGTGGGGACAGGAAGGTTTTATTTTGTGACAGTGACATTATATCTGAATGCTGTCACTAAGGAATTTGCTCTCACTGAAGGAGCAGGGAGTTTTGATTTAACTACATTTGTATTCTGTGTTCAGCCTGTATTCTGCATTCTTATAGTTTATGAGGAGAACCCTTTCTTTGCAGAGATCAAGTGCTAAATTCAGAAAACATGATTCTGTTGTGTGTTTTTCTTTAATGCTGTAGTCCTAAATGTGTTAAGCATCTGGGTTTCTTAGTTTGACGATAACATAAATGTTTGTGGAGCATTTCAGATAAGAAATTATGAACATGATTTACTGGCCTTTAAGGTCAAATTCCCCCTACCACAAATGGAAAGGCCATAAAGTCTCCAGGGCAGCATCTAGTTTATTATTTTTAACGAAGAGGTTATTAATGCTTCAAAATTACTTTGAACACATTTTTTAAGTTGGGAATTTCATTGCAACCCAAATTATACAGACATATTCTAAAACATATGGTGTTTACACCAAATTATATTTAACATAATTCAATTTGCTTAACTGTAGTTTGGCTGTAGACATCGTAACTGATTCTGAGTGTTTTTATCTCACGTTTTTAGTTTGTTTATGTCAAACTCTCACAACCACTTCAGTCAGTCTTCTTTTAGATGCAAAAACTTAGACGCAACATTTTAAATGATCAAAGGCTTGCTGTGGGTATTAAATGCAATTGCGTAAAAGGAAAGCTGGAAGAGCATGAGGAGAAGCAGTGTCTCCTTTAAACACGGGGTGTGTCAGGAAACGTCTGTTTACTTTTATCTGCAGCCCATCAGAGCATCACCTGATTCCCGTCTCTCACAATCCCTTACAAAGACTTTCATCTCTGATCTTTGACCACTTTTGATAGGTTGATGGAAGGTTTTTAGCTGGTCATATTCTTTTTAAATAGTCTTTTTAGGTGGATAGCTTTTTTATTTTTTTTAAACTCAGTGGAGGATTTATAAGTGTTCTCGGGAAGGTTGGGGCTGTTTTATTACTTAGTTCCCACTCAGTTTGTGGCAGACTCCACAAATAAAAAAGATAAAAGCAAGGGTCTGCAGAGACAAAGATTTGTGATTTATGATCCATCCAGAAAGCTTCACAGAGTTTGTCACGAACACAGAAGTATGTCTTTTGGAGTTTTTTTGTTGTTTGTTTTTTGTTTTAGATTGATTTAACCAAACTAGCTGTAGTTGTCAACTTACCCATTAAGGGGTGAAAAATATCACTGATAATTGTTTAATAAATTTGATGCTTCAGTGATGGAGAAGTGGGTGCTGTCTTAAACCAACAGTTCACTAAAACGGTGGTTTTATTTCTACTGTGTTCAGTTAGACGACAGTCCGATGAGAATGTTTTAAAATAGGATGTATCACTTTTATACCCAAACAGTTTTGGTTCATACGGTCTTTGGAATGGAAACCTCACGGATGAAATGATTTCCTCCAGGTTTTCTTGAACTAAGCTCCATCTATCTCCCTATCAGCTTTCTTTCTTGTTAAAGAGAAACCTCCTCACAGCATGATGCTACCACTACCATGTTTCACAGTGACGATGGCCGAGTTAGTTTGATGCCACACACTTTGTGTGAAGGGTAATAAGCAGAGATCGTCTTCTTTAGTCAGAAAAGCTGGGAAGCTGCTCCACCTTGCATGGGAGTCACTATAGTCACTGTCTGCCTTATACTCTTACTTTCTCTGCAAAGCACTCAGGAGGATGCAGCTGCTCTAGTTTGTCATACGTTGCCTTCCTCTGTAGGTCTCTGTAAAAGCCAGACACTTGTTCATAATGCAGCCACTGACTGTAGCATTTAAAAATGAATTCCAACAGGGGCCCATGTGAAGCGTGGTTGTTAAAGTCCCGAGCCCCCTCAGCCTCTCTGCCTCGCTGTTATCATTTTGCAGTAAACGACAAAGCCGACCAGAGACATACTATTCCCTATATGGGCTTTGTTTGGAAATTCACTTGCCTTGCTGTTTAGGTCCGCAGAAAGGAGCCCTGCTCCAGAGAAGGAGCCCTTATATGGTCATCACAGCACGAGACTGAAGCTTCCCTAAGCAGGAGACTGAGAGAGAAAGAGAGAGAGAGAGAGAGAGAGAGAAGAGAGAGAGAGATGGAGGGACAGGGGAAAAAAAATTGTGGTTATTAAATTTAAGAGGAACTCGATGGTTCAGTAGCAGAACAAGTCTCTCCGTATGAGTTGTTTGGGTTGTCTTTCAGATAAATCTGTTGACACGATGTTGTGAGGTTAATTAAAACCAATTTCCCAGCCTCAGTCGTTATGTCTGCAGTTGAGAGGGGAATTGTTTGTTCGTTTCCCTTGTGACGCGTGGGGTCGAGAGGGAGGTGGACGTCCGTGAGAATGGCTGCCTTCTGAAACTCCCTAATGGGGGGGGGGGAACAAAAAGCATTTTATGTCTTTTAGCTACAAGCAAGACATAATTTTACTGGATTACAGTTCTTTGGAAAAATATTCACGGTTATCATCTTACTCATATTTTGTCATGTTGCAAAACTTTAATGTAATGTGTGTAATATATAAATAGAAAGGAAAATATAGATTTTTTTTTTTTTGTTTACAAATAAAAATTTGAAAAGTGTGGTGAGCATTTGTGTTTAGGCACCCTCAGTCAAAGCTTTGTAGAACCTCCTTTTGTTGTAATTATGGCTGCGTCTCATTTCTTCTCTGCAGAATAGCTCAAAGACAGTCCGACTGGATGGGGAGCACTCATTTCCAATTGCATTTAAATCTGGACTTTGACTAAGAGATGAAAATAGTTTCATTTAAACCACCGCAGTGTAACTGGCTGTAAGGCTCAGGGGCATTGATCCACTGGAAGGTGAACCACTGGAAGGTGAATATCTCAGTCTCAGGTTGTTTGATACAATTTTATTTTTCAGTAATGAGTCATAAGTGCTCAGCAGCTTCCCTTGTCTCTGCTTAAGAAAAGAATGCCCACAGCCTAATGATGCCATGTTTTAATCGGGGAAATGTGAGTTTCATCCAACCAGAGCATCTTACTCTACATGTCTGCTGTGTTCTCTGCCTGGCTGATGGTAAACTAGAGATGTTGCTTATGGCTTTCCGTGAAGGCCAAGTTTGTGGAGGATCCAACTAATGGTGGTTCTGTCAACAGATTCTCCCGCCTGAGCTGTGGATTTCTGCAGCTCCTCCAGAGTTACCATTGGCCCCTTCACTACTTCTCTGACCAATACTCTACTCAGTTTAAATGGGTTGCTTTGTTGTTTTATAGAAGTTTTCCTCCAGATGTTTCACTGGGTGTTATAGAGGACTATCAGGGTCATTCTGAAAATGAATATAAATGCAGACCACGCTGATGATTGTTGTTTGTAAGAACATTTATTTAGCACAGTTACAATAATATACAGCTATGTTTTTGAATGCAGTATTTAAAATATGAAGAAGTTGAAAGGACTTGTTCCAATGTTCACTCTATTCTTTCTCCCTATCCTCAAATGAGAACCTTTACACTTTGACTGTGATCCCGTAAATATGATGTCATTCGATTATAACATGGCTCCTCCATGTGCCATCCATTTCTGACATTTAATGCACAGATTCTTTTCAGCCTCTGGCCCTCCACCACTAGCCAAGATGTCCAACAAGGCCCCGACAGAGGACGAGAAGTTCCTCTTTGTCGATAAGGACTTCCTGAACAGCCCCATGGCACAGGCCGACTGGTCGGCCAAGAAGCTGGTGTGGATCCCCTCGGAGAGGCACGGCTTCGAGGCGGCCAGCGTCAAGGAGGAGCACGGCGACGAGGTGCTGGTGGAGCTGGCTGATAACGGCAAGAAGGTAACCGTCAACAAGGACGACATCCAGAAGATGAACCCGCCCAAGTTCAGCAAGGTGGAGGACATGGCCGAGCTCACCTGCCTTAATGAAGCCTCTGTGTTGCACAATCTACGTGAGAGGTACTTCTCCGGGCTCATTTATGTAAGTACGCTACAGAAAACATGCAAATTGCCTCTGAGTGTTATTGACTGTACATACTGGTTTGGCCAGGATCTGAAGGAAACACTTATAATATCTCAGCTTTATTGTTTTGTTTTGTTTTTTTGGCTGAAATATCCTGACATGAACACATTTTCTTACACAATTTCTTCTTAAATTACGTTACAAAGAAGGCAAAAAACATCCTCCAAGTTTTGAATGTGACATTTTTGTGTTTTCACAGACGTATTCTGGCCTGTTCTGTGTGGTGGTGAACCCGTACAAAATGCTACCCATCTACTCCGAGAAGATCATCGACATGTACAAAGGGAAGAAACGGCATGAAATCCCCCCTCATATCTACTCTATAGCTGACAATGCCTACAGAAACATGATGCAAGGTAGGATTTCTCATACAGTTGGTTCTCTGTCACTCCGTTAAATCCCTGCATTGAAGTTGGCATCTTTCAATTTAGCTCTTGATTAAAGGAAAACTTAACCACATTTACAAACAATGGATTATATTTGATCCACTCTTTTACAAAATACTTGCAATGATCTGCATTGAACTGTGTTGTTTTGTATTCAAAGTTATTCAAAAGCTACTTTGTAAAGCTTTTGTTTAATTTGAAAACTTTTGGGGTCCAGCTTAACTATTTTACCACTCTACACAGATTCAACAAAATTTGGATAAAATATCAAACTAATGACAAGGTTAATAAAAACATAGCAAAAGTATTTTTTTGTTGTTGTTTTGTTTTAATTAAGACTAATTTACAATGGGTTAAGCTTAAAAACCACCCAATCCATAGAGGTAAAACCAAACATATTTACTCAGTAATAAACAAGATATAAGTTGTGACATATATAGAATATTTTTTTAAAAATGACCCTAAACCTAATTTGCCTTAAACCAAAAACATCCTTTATATTAACAAAAAATGTTTTTATTACACAAATTATAAAAAGGCATCAATATTTAAAGTATAGCTCACTCAGTATGACGGTTTTTAAATAAACTGTTGGAAATTAATAAAAATTCAGTTTCATAAACTGAATAAATTTTAGAAATCAACTTATAAAACAATGTTTAATACATTTAAAAGTACATCAATTTAATATTGACTTATTTAATTCTGATTCAGAAGCTGAGTAACTCACAGGTAATTCATCAAAATAATCCTCCAGTCACGAGTCGAAATGGACATTTAAATCGACTCTAACTTGATGTGGAGGAGCCATTTAAAGGACAGACAGGTGTTAAAATATAACTGGTTTCAAATATATTATTACTAATTGTGAGAAGTCCCAGGAAAGCTACAGCTTTGATTGATAAAAGGGATATGCACAAGCTAAGACTGTGTGAAATCATAATAGCTCAACCCCTCAGATGAAGTAGACATCAAGTTGCAGTTTTTCGCCCTTGCAGCC
The DNA here is from genome assembly GCA_010277075.1 of Poeciliopsis retropinna. Lineage (NCBI taxonomy): Eukaryota > Metazoa > Chordata > Actinopteri > Cyprinodontiformes > Poeciliidae > Poeciliopsis > Poeciliopsis retropinna. The sequence goes on from VMRM01000013.1 coordinate 6,466,019, forward strand.
TGACATGCCAGTGTTTCCAGGTCAGTGGATAGTAATGTAGGTTAGAACAATTACTGAGAGGAAAAACAGTGACTTTAACTAACTTAAGGAATTTCCTGATCATCTTATGTTCAGTATGATCAATTGTTTTAACTTTTTTTTCCCTTATGTGAATTAAACTTCCGCTTCACTATCTAGTCAAAATCCTCCTCAAAAGCTTCCTTTCTGCTAGCTGCTGTGCGACGATGATGAATAGTATTTTCAGTCCCGTTTCGGAGTCAGTGTATCAGAGAGGTGACGACTGTGGCCTTGGCAGCACCGTGCTTACAGTAAATGGCTCTTGGCTCAAACTGCAGTGACACGAACTCACCACAGCTCATTTCCCACAGAATCTGTTTCCAGGGGGCTTTTGCACCACTTGATTTCATGTTGACATGAGGACTTTTTCTCAAAGGAGTTGACATCTGGATTGGGAGATGGGCGGAGGGCAGTAAAGCATTTCCTTCTTCCAAAATCTCCCCTTCAGTTTGCTGCTGCTTCTTCGTGCCACAGAATATTTGAAGGAAACTTATGAAGGATGATTTGCAGTTTTAACGGTGTCCAAAGTTTCATCATTCTGTGTAATATTAGAGCTTCCACATTCAGAATGACTTTATATGTGGCAGAAAATTAATACCCAAAAAGGAAATGTAAGACGTTGGTTTATTTATTTATTGTAAAAGAACTGTTTGATTACATATAATAAATGTTGCGGCTATATCAAAAAGTAGATGCAAGTTATCCCAGCTTTCAGTTTTGCTTTTACTTTTGCACATTTTAGTGAGTTACACAGGCATTTAAAAAAGCGATCTAATGTTCTCTCAAAATAAATTGCAAAGATATTCATTATCCATTGAACTGCCTTTAAATGTTGTCACATTTTAGTCACAAACAGCATCGGGATGTAGTGTGACAAAACGACACAGTAGTGCCTAATTGGGAAGTGTAAGGGAATTGGAACATGGTTTTCAAACCTTTCAGAAATAAAAATCTGAAAAATCCCATCTGAGGGAAAACTTTTGAAGAACCAACTTTACAGCAGCAGAAGTTGCACATCTAAGGGCTAAAATTCTTATAGATTCTTCTGCTTAAAATGCTGCTTTTTTCCTTTTCCCAATTCTTGTTGCCGATTCTCAATTGGATTTAGAGCTGAGCTTTGACTTCAAACACATGAACATGTTATCTAAGAGATTTCTTTGACGTTCTGGTTGTAGGATTACCGTGGAAGGTGAACCGCTATCTGCAGCCTTAGTTTGCCCCAAAACTAACTTGTTTCATCTGCATAGAAAACTTTCTTTAACATGTTTGCTGTGTTTTTCTCAGCAATTGTGGTAAACAAGGGATGCCTCTGCTTGGCTCTGTTTCAGCAGTGGCTTTCCATCTTTCTGCTCGTGCATAAAAGCTTGATTTGTGGAGTCCCTGATAATGACTTTGTCAATGAATTCTCCCAGCTCAGCTGTGGATCTCTGCAACACTTCCAGAGCAGCAATAAACTTCAATTTGCTTCTCTGATAAGTGCTCTTAAGTGCTATGCCCAATGGCACATCATTTTGTGGCAAGGGGCTGGAAACAAACTTTCTAATTGCAGAGCAAATGCTTTACACACTACAGTTCTCTAATAAACCTTAACAGATCACCAGAGATGAAGTTAGACCCAGGTGGGTTGGTGACTTCTGACTGAAGGAACTGTGTTTTATTGAGAGTGGTCAAAATAAAGGGGGCAGAATTCATTTGTACCCTGAACTTTTCAGATTTTTATTCATAAGAAATATAAAAAAATAACATTACTGGTCAACCATAGCTGCTAGTCCAAGACATCCTGGGACAAACCAGTTCACAGAAAGTTGGTGTTTACGTGAGAGCTCATATTTACACTGTAGCTGTGGAGGTAAACAAGAAAACGGGTGGATTGACTGGTATTTCTGTTTGTGTTTGGTTTATATGTCTTCAATTTATCCTTTGCAGTAGCACCATTACAGCTCAGGACTCAGTTTATGCGTGCACCTTACAGGAATGTACATGCTTAAAGCAGAAAAAAATAATAATACTTGTTTTAACTTTATGCTTATACTTCAGAATAAACATTTGTTTCGGACTGGTGACGCATTACAGTTTCTGCATAATTTAGTTTATGGACCACCACTTTGTATTTGTGAAAAACTTTTCCAATAGTGTTTTCACTGTGACCTCTGGTAAAAATATTTTTTACAAAAAGATCTTTTAAAGAAAAAATGTAAATTGGGAAAAACAATACTTTTTTTTTTTTAATGCATTTATTTATTTATTTTTTAATTACCGTCTACCCACATGTCAGTACGTCACCTTTTCACCGGAGCTGTTGCCAATAGAACATGTTTTCCAATAACATTTCACAAGATTCATACCTCTTAGTGCGCTCTATGACTGTGTGAATAAAATTTGTCATCTGTACAACACCCCCCAGGGTCCATGAGAGGTCTCTGCGGATGTCCACAGATTTTTGTGAATGTGATGAGTGGAAATAATATTTGCAGTCACAGAGTTGCCACAAGTGGAAATCTGCTTTCTTAGTGTGGATAAATTATCGCAAGGAAAATTGGGATCAAAAACATGCCGTGATATTGTGGTGTGAAATCCCCTTATTCTTTTTGTTTGTTTGTTTTTTTTCTCTCTTGAGTGTATAAACCTGCACAATGTCGCCCCCTGTGGGACTTTATTGGAAGTTGTGCATTTCTGAGTGTACCTCTGGTATTGCTTAGCTAAAAATGGTTAAACTGGTTCTCTCCCATTGACGCAGGGAGTCATGTTAAGCCTTTAATGCCCTCGGGTCTTCTGTTGGATCTAGACATGGAGACGAAGAAGTCTTTATAAAAACATTTAACTTTGTGGTTGGGAAACTTTCTGTATTGATTTGGCCTTGTTTTGGATTATTATCCTGTTGAAAGATACAGTGACTGCCTGTTTATATTCTGACAGAATTCACTGGATTTTTATTTAAAATATTTTGGTATGTGTAGAAGTCTGGGCCCAAGCTCTCAAAGGTTCCCATGGTTTTTAGGAGAGAAACTGCCTCATTTTGTGACAGGTCCTCCACCAAAGAAGTGTCTTTCCACACATTCAGTTTGTCTTTTTTCCACCAGCTTCCATTTGTGATGGTAGGACAGAAGTTACTTTTTTCTCCATGGTATGTTAACTTCTAGATATTGTTTTACTTGAGGAAATCAAGTATCTGCCTGACTAGAAGGGCTTTCTATTTTGAAAATGGTGCTGAAAAGAAGCTGTTTTTCCCCCAGGATGACCAGTAATGCTTAATGTGTTTCAGCTTAGTTATTTTTACATTTCTTAATTAATGAAACATAAATCTGCTCCTAAGGACAAGTTTATGCAGCATTAATGCTGGCTGTATTTCCCATGAAGTTGAAACCAACGAAGCGGGATGTTTCACACTGACTAGTCCAGTAGGAACAATTCTCATGTTGGAGCCAAAGTGATGCATAACTACCACAAATTCAGATTACTCTCCTAAGCTTTGAAACATTCACCCCCCAGCTTGGCTAAGATCCCAGTCCTCCAAAATTACCCTTCAGTCTTTGATGTGCAGCAGATAAAAATGTGAAATTCCCAGAAGGGAGTTGCTGTCTCATTGCAGTAGAAAACCATTTTATTCCTCTGTGCGCCCACTATATTTAGAGGTGTAGAGATCTCTGGCCATTTTTGACAATCATATGGACTTCATATGTCTGACTCTGTCTCATAGACATGTTTAAGCATTTCTGTTCCCTTTTAGGTTTTGTTGAGTGAGCTGTGTTTTTGGATAGTGTTCAAAAAGACGCTTATCTGGCCGTCGCACGTTCCCTCTCCCTCTGCCTTAATTAGGAAGTACAGAGTAGGAACCTGCTGCATGTTTTGTGACTGCCTCCAAGGAATGGAGGGAAGAGGCCAAAGTCAAGTTAGCACTAACGAACCACGTCTGCACTGGCTTGTTATATGTGGGGCAGATCTGTGAAGAAACATAGTTTCAAAAACGCAGTTTTTGACTCGGCATTTAGACATTAAATGAAGTGATTTACTATTCAGCATTGAGCTTGGAGATGCTTTGTATACAGGGGACTGAATCACATGAATTATCACTCAAATTAGTTGGATAAAAACTGTTGTAGTATGACGTTAGTTTCACACTACTTGAACTTCAGGTTTCACACCAGAGTAATTTTAGAGTGCTGTAAAACTAATCCAACTGCATTGTGTCAAACAGCTGAACTGAATGTATCAGAATTTGAATCTATTTATTTGGAGTGACTTGTGTAAAGTACTTTGCAAGGACAGCTGCCGTCTTACAGACTCCTTCTACTTCCAAGTTTCTCTTGGCACAAAGTTTAACATCCAACTAAACAATACTTGAGTTTTGTTTTTGTAATATTAGTTCCATTTAAAGGTAAAGTAAGTTGAAATGAATGTGAACAAAAATAGACAATGCTGAGTATGCACTAGTATGTGTGACTAAATATCCTTAGGGTACAAAATTCAAATATTTATTACATCAAATTTTCTTTTGTTTTTGTTTAGTTATGTCTGCTGCTTGGTGCAGTATTTTGCTTTGCGGTTTGTGATTGGTTATTTATTAAAGCTGGTACAGTGCAAGGAAACTCTGGATGAAAAAAGGCCAGTCTGTGATTGGTAGGTGGTGTGGTTTGTTTACATTTGCTTTATCAACTTGCCAGTCAAGCGCAGACCAGAACACATTTTGATCAAGAGTGTGTGCATTTTTCTTTTTGATTGTAACTTTCTCCATTATCAACAAATTTAACGAGCATTGAACTGGAACACATGGATGTCGCCTTGAATCTGTATTATTGGATTGAATTGACTGTATCTCTGTATAAAGAGATTTTTTTTTTTCTTTTGCAATGTGGCCTTTATATTATGTGTTTTATTTTATTTTTTTTACAAATAAACTGAACTGTATTGAAACATTCAAAAAAAGCAAAAATAACAAATCTGTCTTAGGGTAAATGTTTCCTCTCACAACTGCAAGTTCAGACCCTTTTCCTACATCAATGAACTGAAACGAGAACCTCCGTTACCACTGGTGTATAAACTCCAAATAGCATTTAGTTTTAGTTCTTTTGCAGATGAACTGAATTCATCCCATTGTTCATATGCTGCTGAATCACTTGCCACAAATATCTAATGCTGCCACTCTCTTTGATTTTGCAGATCGTGAGGACCAGTCCATTCTCTGCACGTAAGTGAAACAAACTCCAAATGTCTCTCGCATTTATGTTGTGTTATGGGACCTGATGTCACAGAACAGTTACATAATGCTGATGCAAGCAGAGATCTAAACCAGATGCCAAAAATAAATGAGACGGCAAAAGGTAAATGAAAACTCCTTTCTTGTCTATTCATGCTAAAGGTTTTGCAGTTCTCTGGGAGATCCGTGTCCTTGCTTGTCACCCAGGGATTTAGTCAGGAAGTGTGTCTTGAACTCTGATGGGGGAACCAGATTAGCTCTCCAAATGTTTGGGCTCAGCTTTGTTTATTTGAGCTAAACAAATTATTGAGAATTTAACAGTTCCAGAGACAATCTGACTCGTTGCATTAACTTTAATTAAATTTTGGCTTGTTTATTTACTAAAGGTTTATTATGTTATTAGTCATTCAAGCTCAATGTCATATCCTAGCTTCATCCAGTGCTAGTACAGGTGTGTTGCATGCAACTACTTAAAGTAAAGACAAGGCGGGGGGAGGGGAGGAATGAGCTGTGCAAATGAAATGCACACAACAGATTACATAAAATACATAATTAATGTTTCCACTTTCAAAGTGAGCTCAGACAGATCTGACTGCATAACTTCATTCACTATCTGGACAGAAACGTTCTCGGTGTCCTGAACCAGCTGAGAGAAAAGGGCTTTCCCCATCTTTGCTCTTAATTTATTGCAACCAGGATGCAGTACATTCTTTCCCATCAAGCAATTTCCTCAGCGATTATGCTTTCTTATCAGAGGGAAACTGGAAAAGTTTAGATAACTCTATACCAGCAGCCAAATATCAGATGTTAACACTAAGGGAAATTTGTATGGCGCATGAATGAAAAGGGTTTAGAGGGAGAAACTGTCAGGTTGTTGACCTGTACCCTGTCTTAAACGTTATATTTACAGTTCAGGAGTAATAAATGGAAATATTTGGCAATAGGATATGTTTATTATTTAATGTTTATTAAATAATATCCCTCTACTCGGTTAACTGGAAAATGCTTAGAAATATAGCAAATGCATTTTGTAGATGTTGCCCTGGCCTCTATAATAATATAATAGAGGCCAGGACATGAGAGTGAAATCTATGAAGAGTATAAAGTACAAGGAGCTTCCCACACATAATTTCCCCCAATAGTATTTTACTTATTTTTTATTTTTATCTGAAAAAGCAAAAACAAAACTGTATTACCATATTTGTGCTCCGACACTCAACAGCCTGTCTGCGTATTGTTTAAAGTCTAAAAATGTTTTTGTTTTGTTTTTTTAATGTGGATATTTTCCCTCTTTAAAAGACACAGTAAAACTCCTTATAAGAGGCAAGATAAACATTTCTCAACACAAGTTTGTACATAATTATAAAGTTGCTGCTTTCAGTGATAAGTCACCAATTAATGAACAGGAGAAAATTTTGGATGCATTTTAATCTGCATTCCCAAATATCTGCAGCCTGAGTCTGGATGTTGTACGTCCTTACTCAGCCTAAACATGACACCACAGTTAGATTCCTCTTGGAGCTGCCAAACCCTAACACAGAGTTTCCCGTACCTTTTAAGGACCCTCGAACAAGCTTGCATGTGTGCTCTGCCTGACGTCTCTGGGTTTAATCAGACTCCTGTATCCAAGTTTGTTGTGTGGAGGGAAAGAATCTGTCCATGTTGCTTTGTGAAAACATTTGAGTGACTTTAAAAAGGTGTAGCAGCACATACTTCAGGTTAGAGTGGTCTGATGGCCTTCCCATGACTTTAATTTAGATCCAAAAGAGATTTGTAAGTGACCAGTAACAAGCCTTAGTTTGGCCTGCCTGATATGGTGTGTTAAGGTTTGAAAGCCACCTGGACTCCTTCAAACATTTATTTTGTCATTGTGACCCTTGCAGCTTTTAATAACACCTGATCTTTGTCTCCTCTGAATATAAAAATATCCATGGAAAATATTTGCCATGCCCATGTGGGCTTCTGTAAATGTTGGTAAAACTTGAAGGTGTTGGCATCCTTTCAATCAGTCTTTTCTCGTGGTTCTTGCATTTGTCTTTACATCCTGAAGAGATTTTTTTTAATGTTGACTATGAAAATGGGGGTCAGATGGTTAAAGCCTGAAATCTGTATTAAAGGGACAATAATCCCAACCACGTATATGAACTATTTAACTAATAAAGCTGGCAAACATCAAGCTTCTGGCATAATCTCAACCTTGTTGCCAATTTCTTGAGAATATTTAAAGTAAAGTTATTGGTAGGACAACAACTCATTTCAATGAGTTATTGTATCGCAGCAGAATTATTCCAGGTTGTTTTTGACTCCCACAACCATGTTTTGATTCTTTGACTTGAACATTGACATGTATCCAAATATAAGATGCATACCACTGTATGCATCATTTTGATATGATGTCAGTAAACAGTTGCACTTTGATCCTGTTTTAATGCTAAACCAAAAGACAGAAACGACTTAAATAATCCCAGATCAGCTGAATTTTCAGACATGAAAAATTCCACCTTATCAAAGTATCAGATTATGTAACGGCAAGTTAGATTTTACTTTATGTCAGGCAATGGGGAAATTATCTCTGCAGCACATGATTCCCATCAAATTAAACTGGATTGTTGAACTGTGAACAAAAATCCTGTCAGTTCTATTTATCCTTATGGTGCTCTCTCTCTCTCTTGGGATCTGTTAATCCCTTTCTTACTTCGTTTCCCCCATTCTTCAGAGGCGAGTCTGGTGCCGGGAAAACGGAGAACACCAAGAAGGTCATCCAGTATCTGGCTGTTGTGGCCTCGTCTCACAAAGGCAAAAAGGACAGCAGCGCTGTAGGTATCTGTGTGAAGAACCCGTGTTAGGATCTGTCAGTCACTTCCCTCACTCTGAAAGGAAACCTGCCCAGTTTAATTCTGTATATTTCCTTCAAATAGCAACAATCAGGATCACAGTTTGCATACGTGAGTAAAGGGGAATGCCTGAAGTGTGCCGTTTTTTTTTTTTTTTTTTTTTTTTTTTGCGTGTGCCATTGGTGTGTTCTGTTAGAAAAGTGCATGAAGTTTAGTTTTGGTGTTGTTCTACCTCCAGGGTGTCCAATTTTCTAAAATTAGGTGGCGTTTTCTTCAACTTGTCTCACGAGCTATAGCTTATTTAGAACAGCCTCCTCGCTGGAATAAAATGTTGGCATACTTCCTGGAAGTCTTCCTAAAAGAAAATGCAACTTTTTACTCTGGCGACTGGCTTGTTCAGGCTGCATGATGGTTAGTAGAGTACTGACACCAGTGATGAACGTGCCCCTTTTTCTACCTTGAGACAGGATTTTTGTCGAATTGATGGTTTTCTCTGCTGCTGGAGATTAAATCAAACTCTCTGCAGCAGCGAAAGAGTCTCTCACAGATCATCGAGCACAGTGTGAGCATGCCCATCTCCTGTTTTTGTCTGTCAAAATCCAACAACCTTTTGACTCCTAAACATATAATCTACCTGTGAGGTACATAGGAAGTGTTCACTGACTCCTTTGTTGCAGATTATAGTGATTTTTTTTTGTTGTTGTTTTGTTTTTATCAATGTCATTTTATTGCTTTTTACATAGACCTGATAAAACACTGACAAAGACACATGCACACACAGCAGAAATCCGTCCCACCTAACTCCTCCTACACCAGATTCATTACCCCGACATGAATCCACCTTGTATTCATACAACAGCCCATCCAAGGTACAGGTTTGTGCATAAGTGAAAGAACCAACATTTGACCTTTACATATTTATCTGCTGAAATTATTTCAACAAAAGATATGAATGGCTGCCAGATATCATAGATTTTTTTTTTAACAGGTCCTCTAACTGTATAGGTTTTATTGTTTTATGTTTTGATGACATAGCTTCTGGAAGTGTTTGTGCCATGGCACATTATCTAAAGACAAAAGGTGCGAAAAAGAAGGATTCATACAAATTGATGAAGCAAAAAAACAAATTTTTCTCAGTAAAGTGATTTTTTTTTTTTTTTTTTTTCTCCATGTGGCCAATGGCGGGAAACTTACACCAGATTTCTGTCACATCAAAACAAAATATTCCATAAATTGGGTGCATCAAGTGAAGTCACACAATATAGAAGTGTAGCAGATATTTACTGAAAATTTCTTTAGTACCGAGCAGAAAAGGTAAAAGAACAGGTTCATCCACACAAACTTTTTTTTTTTCTTTTTTTTTCCCATAGGTTTTCCAGTTTGAGTCAGATTGACTGGGGCATTAATGGCTTTACTGTCTGGCTTTGAAACCAATTAAAAGCTTAATTTTGATTTTTTTTTTCAGACTGTTTTGCTTTGAAATTCACACTTGATTCACCTTGTCGAGAATAACCCAAACATCACCGTCACATGATGTTTGTCCTCCAAACGGTGCATCTCATTACATACAGAAATGTAATTCTGGTCTCCTGTGACCAGACTATATTCACCCTCTAGTTCATTGGATTGTCCAAATGTTCTGTGGTAAACTTTAACATCCTTCAGTAGTGAGTGTGCCTGGAGTTCATTTCTTATTGCTTTTAGGGGGTAAAGCTGTGTCTGCCTCCAGGTTTTTCTAAAACTGACTCCTCAGAGCACCTGGTCATGGCTAAGACATTTCTAAAAGAATCTGAAACCAGTGCTGTTCATTTTTGCCACAGTGACGTTTTGAAGATTTTAAGTTCTCCGTTTTGAACCATCATGACATGCTTTTGATTCGATTGGCTTTCAGTGAGGATTAAATCCATTGATCTTCATTTGCTCTGACAGGGAGCAGAAATGCTTTATACTGCAGATTTCAGACAGTTTCTTTTTTGTACTTTGTGTTCAGAGCTTATTTCTTTTTTTACACTTGTTGCATGGAGGTTTTTGCTTTTGCTTTTTTATTTTGTGTGAATTTCCTGGTTGTGTTGTTGATGTGGTGTGTATTTAATCTCAAAAGCCTTTACTTAGTGAGGAAGAAAAGGTTTTGGTGATCATATTCTGTATTAGGCTATGTATGTGAATTTTTTTTTAAGTGAGTATCTTTTTTTCTACTAATCTCACACGTTTTGAGCGTCTAGAGGAACTATTGCCTAGTTATTTTTTCCTCTAAGTTACAGAAGCTCCCAACAGAAATAGTTTCAGGAATGTTCTTTTGTTTTTGTTTGTTTGTTTATTTTCCTCTATGTCCTTTTCAGGCCTTTTTGACTCCTGCTGCTTATCTGTCTTAAAAGTTAATATTTTCATTTCATGAGATGCAAGTTTTTCCTTTACTTCCACCTTGCTGTGCTGTCTTCTTCCCTTTTTCTAGTTTTCCTGAACTGTGAACAGCACATCATCAGTGGGTCTGTATTTTCCCCTTTTCCATAAAACATAAGACTGGCTTTTATTTTGCCGCATTTGGTACAGAAGTTTGTTTTTTCCAGAAACATCAAATTTACATTCGATCTAAATAAATTTCAGAGATTCAAATAAGATACTTTTTTTTTTTTTTTATCAACTTTGACTATAAATTTATTGCCATCAATCTGAAGAGCTTCTTCTTGATACTGTTTCTTTTTTTTCTTTTTTCTCCTTCTGGCTTTAGCTCATTTACACAGTGGGTGTTTTTAATTGAGAAAGTTTATGTTGAGGTCCTGACCTCGATGCAGACAAAAGGAACCACTTTGATGAGGAGGATTAGCTCGATCCAAAGTGATGGGCTGTCCACCTCGGTTACAGACATTCACTCAGCTACTTCTGCTGGAGACAAATTACATCTCCAGAAAATATGTTTGGATAATACTTAATACATCAAAATCTATCAAATAAGTTTTCTTAAACTAATACAGACTTTCTTGATTCTGTGTAATTATGCCTTTTACTGCTCGCTATAAAATGCCTTCGTAGTGGTGAATCAATTCAATGAATTATTTGATGCCTTCTTCCCCTCGTCCCGCTTCATTATCAGTGGTAAACACTCACCGAGAACCACCCTTATATCTTCTTGACACCACCTACTTGTGTCACCAGGGTGAGCTGGAGAAGCAGCTCCTGCAGGCCAACCCCATCCTTGAGGCCTTCGGAAATGCCAAGACCATCAAAAATGACAACTCCTCTCGATTTGTGAGTTTTTGGTTTAAAGAAATATACATTTTATTTATGTATGATCTTTTCCAGTCTGTGATGGAAAGCTCACCTTTCCTTTTCATCTCTCTTTCTCAGGGAAAATTCATCCGCATTAACTTCGATGTGACAGGCTACATCGTTGGAGCCAACATTGAGACTTGTATCCTTTAATGAGATTTTTTGCAGCACTGAAACAACTTCTTTCACAATTTAGGCTATTCTTATCCACCTGCAGTCTCATCACGCCACAACTCTTTTTAACAGAAGTACAGAGGAGATTAAAATGCTTGCTAACAGATTGTGTGTTGCATATGAAGTCATGCCACTTGATGTTTTCAGTAGTTTGTTGCAAACACAAACTTCTGTGTATTCTATCAGACAAAAAAAAAGGCAATCCATAATTGCAAAGAAGGAGAACACGGATCTATTTATGGTTTACTCTGAATGCAGATTTGTGTTCCTCAACTAGAGGCTGCTCTCAGACCTGCTGGAAAAATCCCGGTGCATCCGGCAGGCAAAGACAGAAAGAGCTTTTCACATCTTCTACTACATGATCGCTGGCGCCAAAGACAAACTGAAAGGTTGGATGATTATTATCTTCAAGCTTCTTTAAACTCTTCACACATCCTACTTAAGAGTATACCAACAAGAAGTCACAAATTCTTACAAGTAGGAAAAAAATGTTTAAAGACAAATGAAAGCTGTCTTAAAAGTTTATATTTATTATATATATAAAAATAAAAATAAAAAAATATATATATTTATATATTTTATTATATATATATATTTCATTGCTTCATTGGGAGCAATGAAGTAATTAAGTTTTTTGACTTTTTATCATCAGAGGACCTTCTTCTGGAGCCCTTCAGTAATTATCGCTTCCTGAGTGCGGGCCATGTTCAGATTTCTGGACAGCAAGACGATGAACTGTTTGAGGAGACCATGGAGGCAATGAACATCATGGGCTTCACTGACGAGGAAAGAATTGGTAACAGCGGCTTTGCTGTTACTGTGCTTGGAAATGCCTGCATATCTCATGCAGTGTCAGTACCTTAATCAGTCTACTTCATGTGTTTGCTCTTAATGATGCAGATATATTAAAGGTTTGCTCCACGGTAATGCAGCTGGGAAACATTGAGTTCAAGAAAGAGAGGAATCAAGAGCAGGCCACCATGCCGGACAACACTGGTTAGAAACTTTTACGTCCAACGAGTCAAATAATGTTTTCATTACAAATTTCTGTGCTTATTGATTTCATTACTTAACCACTTTTTTCACATCCCCAGCGGCACAGAAGGTTTGCCACCTGCAGGGCATCAATGTTACGGACTTCACCAGAGCAATCCTCACCCCTCGTATCAAAGTGGGCAGAGAGGTGGTGCAGAAGGCACAAACCAAAGAGCAGGTAAAACCAATTAAAACTACACACTATAGGTTAATTTAGAAGTCCTTGTAATAGTGCTTTTGATTTGTTCGGGGGGGGGGTTTTTGTATATATTAGGCTGATTTTGCTATCGAAGCTTTGGCTAAGGCTGTTTTTGAGCGACTCTTCCGCTGGATCCTGGGCCGTGTCAACAAAACGTTGGACAAGACCAAACGTCAGGGAGCCTCCTTCCTGGGAATCCTTGATATTGCCGGCTTTGAAATTTTTGAAGTATAAACATATTTATCAATCACATTTCATCATTGCGTGACTACAAATGCCTTGAGGTAAAAGAACATGTGATGTGGATCTTCTGCTGTGTTTTAGGACAACTCATTTGAGCAGCTGTGCATCAACTACACCAACGAGAAGCTGCAGCAGCTCTTCAACCACACCATGTTCATCCTGGAGCAGGAGGAGTACCAGAGGGAGGGCATCGAGTGGAACTTCATCGACTTTGGACTTGACCTGCAGCCCTGCATCGAGCTCATTGAGAGGCCGGTAACGAGTACTGACACGTTAAAAATAGCCACTGGAATGAACACATTGCAATAACAAGTTCCACTTCCATGCACAGAGGAAGTTTAAATTGTAAAATTAGTTATTTTATTGCTAAGCCCCCTTGTGTATCCTCTACAGAACAATCCTCCAGGCATCTTGGCCCTGCTGGATGAAGAGTGCTGGTTTCCAAAAGCCACAGATGTCTCTTTTGTGGAGAAACTCATGAACACGCAAGGAAGCCATGTGAAGTTTGCCAAACCAAAGCAGCTCAAAGACAAAACAGAGTTCTCCATTCTTCACTATGCTGGAAAGGTGAATATGAAGAAATGACACAAATGTTCTTGTTTTACTAATGCACTTTTTAATACTTTGCTCTCAAGAAGAAAGACTTTCTTTTTATCTAAAATGGTCTTTTTTTTTTTTTTTTAATAAAGTTTCTGAAGGTTTTTCAAAGATTTTTTTTTTTTTTTTGGGTGATTTTGATCCCGTTCCGAACAAAAACATTCAATCAAATCAGCAAATTTTGTATTTTTTTACATATTTAATAAAGATGACCTATTTCAAAACCTCAGAAATGAATCATCCTTCAATTCATTATATGTTGTCTCCCAAATTTTCATCTCTTGATTCTTTCTAAATGACTGTCAGAGCTAAAATATGTATTTTATGTTTGTCCCATTGTCGATTTGTAATTTTCATACATTAAGGCCAATTAAGATGACATGAGGTTGCTTCTTTGTGACAGAAAGCTGGTTTACAATTGGTTCATTGTCAAACTGTTCATACCTTCCAGTTATTTTAACAAAGCAAAAATGTATTTCTCTAACTAGATTAAAACCTTTTTGCACTTTAATGTTGAAAAGGGTTTCCTCTTTGATTGCTTATGCCTTATAGGAAGAAAAAAAATCCACTAAGGTTATGTAATGATTTTGTTTTTTAGGTAGATTATAATGCCACAGCCTGGCTGACAAAGAACATGGACCCTCTAAATGACAACGTCACAGCACTGCTCAACAACTCCTCCAGCCCATTTGTGCAGGACCTCTGGAAAGATTGTGAGATATACACAAAATAATTATTTCTCATGAGTGAACAAATACCTTACCTACTTTACCCTCATAGAAATGTACATAGTGTGTAAATGTACAAGCTCTTGTTCTTCAGCGGACCGGGTGGTTGGTCTGGACACAATAGCCAAGATGACGGACAGCTCCATGCCAAGCGGATCAAAAACCAAGAAGGGAATGTTTCGTACTGTGGGACAGCTCTACAAGGAGTCTCTGGCGAAGCTCATGACAACACTACACAACACTCAGCCCAACTTCGTCAGATGCATCATCCCAAACCACGAGAAGAGGGTTAAGCGCTATACATAGCTTTTGCATCATATACTAAAGTTCTTGCTGTGAAAATCCTAAAATTGAACCTTTTCAGGCAGGGAAGCTGGATGCACACCTGGTGCTCGAGCAGCTGAGGTGTAACGGTGTGTTGGAGGGAATCCGAATCTGTCGGCAAGGTTTTCCAAATCGGATTGTTTTCCAGGAGTTCCGTCAAAGGTTGGCGTAAAACCATTTGTATCAGTCTTAATATCCACTTTATGACAAATCTGGGTAATTGCGACTTCTGTCCGTCTCTGTACAGATATGAAATCTTGGCTGCAAGTGCTATTCCGAAAGGCTTCATGGATGGCAAACAAGCCTGTTGCCTCATGGTGGGAACAATTAAAAATTTTAATCTCATCTTCACAGTGACCTTCATCCCACTGCTCTTCCTAAAAGTGCTATTAAAATCTTATGTCTGTGCAGATCAAGCATCTTGACTTGGACCCTAACCTGTACAGGATTGGACAGAGTAAGATCTTCTTCCGAACTGGGGTGCTTGCCCAGCTGGAGGAGGAGAGAGACCTGAAGATCACCGTCATCATCATTGCTTTCCAGGCTCAGGCGAGAGGCTTCCTGGCTAGAAAGTAGGAGCGCACAAGCTTTCACGCACAAAATTCAACATTAATGTGATTTACATTTATGATTTCATGTTCTTTATTATTTTGAATGGCTTTGTTTTCAAAGGGCATTTGCCAAGAGGCAGCAGCAGCTAACGGCCATGAAAGTGATCCAAAGAAACTGTGCTGCTTACCTTAAACTCAGGAACTGGCAGTGGTGGAGACTGTTCACAAAGGTCTGCTCCTAACAGACAACGATGTCACAGTGTAGCGTTGTTTTTTAGCCTATATGTAGTGTTGTGCAAGATCCTCCTTAATGAGAACTGGTTCTGCGTTTTCTTCGCACGAGTTAATAGAGTTAATATTAACTTATTTAAATGCCTTCCTTGTGATTAAACATGCCAGTGTCGGTATCAGTTTCTTTTTTCTCCAGCTGGAGATTCCCTACCTGCAGCAGGTTCTGCAAAATAATACCAGAACTTTGATGCAGTAACAACTCAGTGTCATTAAAGTTAAGCCACAACCCTGCAGTTTAAAATAGGCATAATTTACCAACAATAATTCAGCACAAATGTATATCTTCATCAGAAAGTTTTCTCTTGTGCACACATGGAAAGCTTTTCACTTTGAGGGAAATTTTGCAGCTCTATGCTGCATGGAAAGGTTGACATTAGCCTAATTTTCTTGATGTTGCATCGAGCCAAAAAGCTGAGCTAAGCGATCTGACTACATTGTGACCTTCACCTATGGTAATGAGACTGGGTCACTACAGACAGATGACAAACAAAAGCAGCTGAAATGAGCTGAAATGAGTGACTGGGCTAAGCCTTAGAGATGGGGTCATATCTGGGTTTCTCTCCTGGACCAGCTGCCCTCAAGACCTGATTTTGAATAAACAAAAGATTATAGAGCCATCATTGATATTTTGTACAGCTATGCATTAGGTTCAAGCTTGTCATTTACAATGAACCTTAAGTTAAAATTACAAAACACTGTCACTTACAAACGTGTTCATTTAAGCACTTTTGTGCACAACACACGTGTTTTTAATTTACCCAGAAATAACTGGATAAATGATTTAAAACAATTTAAATTTAACATCAGTTTAAAAATATTTTCCTATCGTTTGCTATTTACAGGTCAAGCCTCTGCTGCAAGTGACCCGACAAGAGGAGGAGATGACTCTAAAGGAGGACGAGCTGAACAGAGCCAAAGAGGTGGCAACCAAGTTTGAATCAGAGCTAAAAGAAATCACCTTGAAACACACTCAGGTAAAGGATGACACAACCAATCATATGGTTTACAATCAGTTTTCCAGAAGCTTTCTGCTAGTTGTTTAAAAATAAAGTTTAAATGACTTGCTTAAGCCTCTCTTTTCATATTTAAATTTACAAAAGAAAGCAAACGTAAAGAAGAAATTACTATTTGACTCCATACAGATTGTAGAGGAGCGGAACGCCCTGCAGGAGCAGCTCCAGGCCGAGACCGAGCTGTACGCAGAGGCAGAGGAGATGAGGGTCCGCCTGGCAGCAAAGAAGCAAGAGTTGGAGGAGATCCTCCATGAGATGGAGGCCAGGTTGGATGAAGAGGAAGAACGCGCTCAGACACTGCTGCTGGACAAGAAGAAAATGCAGCAGCAGATGCAGGTCTGATCTGATCCGTCACTTCTTTGCTCATTTGTATGTATGACATACAAATGTCATTACATACAATGACATTTGTATGTAATGGCTGGGTTGTTTTTTTTCCAAAGGAACTGGAGGAGCATTTGGAAGAAGAAGAGGATGCCCGTCAAAAGCTGCAGCTGGAGAAAGTGACATGTGATGGAAAGATAAAAAAGCTGGAGGATGACATCCTGGTTATGGAGGACCAAAACAACAAGCTGCTGAAGGTCTGGTTTGCAAACCAGAATAATTTATTCCAAATTTCTGGCTGCCACATACTGAGAGAGTTTATTTGTGATGGCTTTTTCTTTTAGGAGCGCAAGCTGATGGAGGAAAGAATTGCTGATTTCAGTGCCAATCTGGCAGAGGAAGAGGAGAAATCCAAAAACCTCACAAAGCTCAAAAATAAACACGAGTCCATGATCTCGGATTTGGAAGGTAATCCAAGCCAGATCTTGTAGCATGAAAAAAAAAAAAAAAAAGGTTTGAAAAAGAGATTGCTGAGTTGACTTTTCTGCCGTTCCAGTCCGCTTGAAGAAAGAAGAAAAAACTCGGCAGGAGCTGGATAAGGCAAAGCGCAAGTTGGAGGCAGAGTCCAATGACTTACAAGAGCAAATAGCCGACCTGCAGGCCCAGATCGCTGACCTTAAGGCTCAGCTGGCCAAGAAGGAAGAAGAATTACAGAATGCATTGTCCAGGTGACGCCCTGATTTTGCAAAACGTTCATACCCCCGGGACTTTTACTGATTTTTTTTTTTGTTATAATGTATTTGATTTTATGGGCATAATTCTATTGCTCCATTCAATAACCTTCATTCAGATTGTCCTAGATAAGATCAATTAAGCTGATCTCTCAGAAGTATTTTAGCATATAAATTGAGTCTGCCTGGCCAGAATTGAAGGAATGATGGACCTAAATTTAACTTTAAATATCAATTTCAAGGTTTTAACACATTCTGAGATGCTTTTTGTTGATTCTGAGAACAGCAGTGAGTAAAATGTTAGGCTTTGGATGTTCAAAGCTGGCAGAGATGTACCCCAAAAGGCTTGTAGCGTTTCTTGCTGTTGGAAATTATAAACTGTTTATATTATAACCCGGACATTAAGCGAAACATGTTTCTAAGTGACGTCTTCTCTTTCTTTTCTACACCACAAATATGCACGTAGTTATTTCCATAAAATGAGAAAATGAAACTTGGAATTGTAATGTGACAAATAAACCAAATTTCAAAAGTATAATATTTGCTTGAGTTCAAGTTGACACCCTTTATTCCTCTTAGGTTAGAAGATGAGACGGCCCAGAAAAACAACGCTCTGAAGAAGATCAGGGAGCTGGAGGGTCACATCTCCGACCTGCAGGAGGACCTCGACTCTGAGCGAGCGGCCAGGAACAAGGCGGAGAAGATCAAGCGCGACCTCGGCGAGGAGCTGGAGGCGCTCAAATCAGAGCTAGAAGACACTCTGGACACAACTGCAACTCAGCAAGAGTTAAGGTTGGTCATATAGAACATGGATATCTTTAAAGAAATTTTATAAAATTAAGAACAGCTTTTTTTTTGTAAAAAGAAAAAAAAAAAATAATAATTGTGCCTTGCTGACTGTCTGCAGAGCCAAACGAGAACAAGAGGTGACCCTGCTGAAGAGAGCCATTGACGAGGAGAACCGCACACACGAGGCCCAAATACAGGAAATGCGACAGAAACACACCCAAGCTGTGGAGGAGCTGACTGAGCAGCTGGAGCAGTCCAAACGAGTACGCCTGGGTCGCTAAACACATATGCACTGTGTTGTTTTTTTTTTTTTATCCCAGTATATTCTAATGTCGTCACCATCTTCTGCACAGGTGAAGTCCAATCTGGAGAAGGCTAAACAAGCACTGGAGAAGGAAACCTCTGAGTTAACCATGGAGGTGCGCTCACTGACTCAGGCCAAACAGGACGGGGAGCACAAGAGGAAGAAGCTGGAGGGTCAGGTGGCAGATCTGCAGTCACGCTTCTCCGACAGTGAGAAGCAGAAGGCTGAGCTGGGAGAGCGCTGCTCTAAGATCACTGCAAGTTTTTCTTTTTTTTTTTTTTTGTTCTTCAAAGCACTAGTGCAGAAATAAAGTGGGAATTTTAAAGTATTGGGGTGCAGAAATAATTTAGCATTTTCTCTGTGCAGGTTGAACTGGAGAGTGTTACAAACTTACTGAATGAAGCGGAGGGCAAGAACATCAAACTGAGCAAAGATGTGACCAGCCTTTCTTCCCAGCTCCAAGACACGCAGGTTTGTGTTGAAACATGTGTAACTTTTTCCGGTGTGAATGTTTCCAACGGCGCAAGTTTGTGATGAAGGTAATCACTCTCTGAGCCGCTGTGCATCTGCAGGAGCTGCTGGCCGAGGAGACGCGTCAGAAACTGCAGATCTCTACAAAGTTGCGTCAAGCAGAAGACGACAAGAACAGCCTGCAGGAGCAGCTGGAGGAGGAGATGGAGGCCAAGAGGAACGTGGAGCGACACGTTTCCACCCTCAACATCCAGGTCAGGAGTTACATTTTCTTTTTCCACAGTTGGAGTTTATCACTATAGAAAACGGAGTTGAGTGTAAAACATAGTTTTACTGTTTTTGTTACAGTTATCAGATGCTAAGAAGAAGCTGGAAGAGATGTCGGGTAACGTAGAGCTTCTGGAGGAGGGGAAAAAGCGACTGCAAAGAGACCTGGAGGCGGCCAACACTCAGTTCGAAGAGAAGGCCTCTGCGTACGATAAGCTGGAGAAGACCAAGAACCGCCTGCAGCAAGAACTGGAGGACACATTGATGGACCTGGACAACCAGAGACAGATAGTGTCCAACCTGGAGAAGAAGCAGAAGAAGTTTGACCAGGTGACCATCACCAAAAAAATCTTTTTTTTTTTTTTTTTTTTATAAGACAGAAATCCGTTTAAATTTTAATGTTTAGGAAATGTATTTGTTATAAATGTGCATATAGTTCTTGATTTCATCATCTCTGACCTTCAGATGCTGGCTGAGGAGAAGAGCATCTCCAGTAAATATGCAGATGAGAGGGATCGCGCAGAAGCCGAGGCCAGAGAAAAGGAAACCAAGGCTCTGTCGCTGGGGAGGGCCCTGGAGGAGGCCCAGGATGCCAGAGAGGAGCTGGAGCGGGCCAACAAGGCCCTGAGGGTGGAGATGGAAGACCTGATCAGTTCCAAGGATGATGTGGGAAAAAATGTTAGTTCTTAAAACATCTCAGTAGCTTTTGGTCTTGAATTGATTTTCGGCCACCTGGTTAATTTGAAAACGTGCTCATGATGATGGCAGGTTCACGAGCTGGAGAAGTCCAAACGAGGCCTGGAGGCCCAGGTGGAGGAGATGAAGACTCAGCTGGAGGAGCTGGAGGACGAGCTGCAGGCAGCCGAAGACGCCAAGCTGCGTCTGGAAGTCAACATGCAGGCGCTGAAGGCCCAGTTCGAACGAGACCTTCAGGGACGGGACGAGATGGGAGAGGAGAAGAAGAGGCAACTGGTCAAACAGGTAAGAACCGGGACAGATTCCTTTTAGCCAGTGTCAAAAGCAATTTAAACAGTGATGGTAAACGATGACCTGCAGGTCCGCGAGTTGGAGACGGAGCTGGAAGACGAACGTAAACAGAGGGCCCAGGCCGCAGCAGCCAAGAAGAAGCTGGAGACGGACATGAAGGATCTGGAGGGACAGATCGAGACGTCCAATAAGGGACGAGACGAGGCCATCAAGCAGCTCCGCAAGCTCCAGGTGAGAGTGAGGAGATGAAGGAGCATGGATGGATGCCTTGGTGGGTTTTGATACATTTGTGCATTAATAATGTGTTTTTTTTTTTCACAAATTATCTCTACAAGGAAAGATTTTTCAAGTTCTTGACAGTATAAACTCTGAGCAGGAGCCCAGCAACTGATTGCTTGGTTACACTGCCACAACTGTCTGTAGTTAGTACAACACTGGAAGTGTAAACATTCCAAACGAACAAATCATGTTGACATATACCTTGTCACTCCCTATTTTTATCTATGTTTCTGCATCCAGGGTCAGATGAAGGACTACCAGAGGGAGCTGGACGATGCTCGTGCTGCGAGGGAGGAGGTTCTGGCCACAGCGAAGGAGAGCGAGAGGAAGGCCAAGAGTCTGGAGGCTGAACTCATGCAATTGCAGGAGGTGATAAGATGGATTCCTAACAAGGTAAAAATCTCTGTGCAATCAGAGGATGCTTAGTAACAGGAAGCCCCTCTAATCCGTTTCCAGGAACTGGCTGCAGCCGAAAGAGCCCGGAAGCAGGCAGAGGCCGAGAGAGACGAACTTTCTGATGAGCTGGCAAGCAACTCTTCTGGAAAGTGAGTGGACGATTTCTGCTTGTCTTTTGTCTGGGGGGTAAACGGAGCGCACATTTGACATTTTCTCACTATGATCCGAGTTTAGATCCGCACTGGCGGATGAGAAACGTCGACTTGAAGCCAAGATAACCCAGTTGGAGGAGGAGCTGGAGGAGGAGCAGGGCAACATGGAGATCCTCAACGACAGACTGAGGAAGAGCGCACAGCAGGTGAACTGACCCGGAGGAGCCACTCGGATCACGGCGAAGTGAACCTGCCAGCCCTGAACCTTGACTCTGGATGCGTGTCTTCATCAGGTGGAGCAGCTGAACAACGAGCTGCAGACGGAGCGCAGCACCTCCCAGAAGAACGAGAGCGCTCGGCAGCAGATGGAGCGCCAAAACAAGGAGCTGAAAGCCAAGCTGCAGGAGATGGAGAACCAGGTCAAGTCCAAGTTCAAGTCCTCAATCTCTGCCCTGGAGGCCAAGGTGGCACAGCTGGAGGAGCAGCTGGAGCAGGAGAACAGGTTAGGAACAAATAAAATATAAAATACTATATATATTTCAAACATAACCTTTTGGCTGCTGGTCTTATTTTATGACTGATCAAACCTAAATAACTCTTAAGTTACAGTAAGGCTTGAAATCACACAAAGCAGCAATCTGATTGGTTTTAAAATGTCACTTTGTACACTATTTTATTGGTTTTACTTTTTTTGGTATAAAAGTGAACTTTAACCTTTTTTTTTAAATCACTTTAGAGATAAGCAGGCGTCTGCCAAGAACATGCGCCAGAAGGACAAGAAGCTCAAAGACATGATGCTGCAACTTGAAGATGAGAGGAAACAATCAGAGCAATACAAGGATCAGGTAGAAACACCCAAACAATCTGTAGTAAATAAGGATTTGTTTTTGTTTGCTTTTTTTTTATGCAAAAACAAAAAGTATCCATTGCAGTCATGGTGAAAAGGACACTTTCATACATAAATATCAGTAGCTATCAGATGATCAAAAATATACTCTTTGGAGGTGAGATTTAACTGTAAAAATAAAGTTAAAATAAACACCACTTTGGCAGCAGGATTTCTTCTCTGCTGCAACTGTTGAGATGTTTTCGCTATGACTTTGTGCACACTCGCACACTTGCTAGCAAAAACTTCAAAATAAAAAGCAACGTGCTCTGTTAGGATATTACTTTTGTTCATCCACCAGGCGGAGAAGGCAAATACTCGCATGAAGCAGCTGAAGAGGCAGTTGGAGGAGTCTGAGGAAGAGTCTCAGCGTGCTACAGCGGCCCGCAGGAAGCTGCAGCGAGAGCTGGATGAAGCCACTGAGGCCAATGACACCATGAGCCGTGAGGTCAACTCCCTCAAGAACAAACTCAGGTAGGACGGTTTTCTTTTGACCTCATTTATGGGTTTATTTTATCCTCAACACTAGTGAAAGGAGCTGGCCAACTTTCTGCCACTGAAAATGTGCTTATAGTCCTCGAATTAGTTTTACAGTTTGTTATAGTGCTAGCACTACTAGTTCACCGAAATTCATGGTTTCAGAAAATACTGACTGCAAACCAGATCAGGCAAAGTCAGATTGGTCCGAACAATTGAAGAGAATCGGACAATTGTCAATTATTGCTTAAGATTCTCTGTTGGAGTCGCGCATCATTTTTCTTTAGCTTTTACAGTCATGTGCTACTTTCTGACATGCAATCGCCTAAAAAGACATTTAAATTTGTGGTAGTAAGAAGAAAAAATGTGAAAGCTCAAAGGGTCTGAAACTTTATGCACTTTCATTTAGACTTCCAGGTAGTGGAAAACTCCCTGAAAAGGATGCATCTATAAAACAACCATTTTTAGTGATTGCAAGTTTTGAAGAAGCTGTGTATTTTCTTGAACAATGCTTTCAAAAGAATCCTTTAACTTAATTGAAATTGAAAATTGTTCAGTTTGACTGAAGAGTGACTCTCCACTACAAAACTATTCCAGGACATTAGATCCGTGAAAGATGTTTACATTTGCTGAGTCGAAGCAAAACAATCCTGTCCCTCTCTATTGCAGAGGCAACCCTGAGCCTAAGGAGTGACACCTCAGGTACCTCTGCATTAAAAGTTCCCCATCACCATTACTCATTCATTTACAGTCTTTTCATCCTGCGTGCTCACTCTAAATGCTCTTATTTCTTCCATTGAGCCTAACTGAGAGAAATATGGCTCATGATTCTTTTAATTAAAAGGAAAAATCCTCAAATTTGGAATTTCACCATTGAGTCCTCCTTAGTCCTGTTTTCTGGTGGCCATCTTTCTCTCGGTGCTTGGTTTAATTGTCATAAACCAAACTCATTTTCCTGAGCAAGGAGTTAAATGAGTTACGATAACCAGCGTGCTTTAGCAGTAACTGAAGCACAACCTGTACGTTCTGCGTTTCATTGACCCTCCCTGCAGTGTGCAACACCTGCCTGGGTTTTACACAACGCCTAACCAGCTGACGGCATCGATGCTCTCAATGTGACCGTATGTTTGTGTGTCTCCTTCGTGCGTACACGTCTCCCTGTGGCATTGTAGGCGTGGAAACGAGCCGTCCTTCAGCAGCGCGCCGCGGCGTATGGGCGGAGGCCGGAGAGTGATGGAGGACGCCTCGGAGGAGGACGGAGACTCGCAGAACGACTTCAACGGAACAAAGTCCTCAGAATAGGAGGGACTTTGGAAAAGCAGACATAAAAGTTCAGGGGCAATGGCCGTCACCTACAAGTTAATGTCAAAAGCCTGCTTCGCTATCCTTCGTGACACTTCTAAATATATATTTTCATTTATCTTGTCATTTCCAGTAGTTAACAGCGTATTCTTTTGAAGCGCTCACACACGTTCAGAAGGACTTAAGATTGTTGTTCGGGTGGCTCCGTTGATGTGATTTGCTGTTTCTAACAAACACTGTTTTTTCCTTTTTTGTTTTTGTACTGCACTGAATGTCTGATTCCTCCTCGTGTAATGTTTTGTACACAGAAATGCCTTTTAATCGACACCCACTTTAAAATCTAAAGCAGGCGTGTATCTCCTGTCGTCCTGTTGCCTGTGACTGCTGTTACTGTTCCAGCGGCACTGAAATGGGTTCAGATTGGATGGGCAGAGTTTAGTCTTTCTGCATCCAGTCAGTGCTGACTTTTATATCCCATCAAATATTTAACCCAGAGTTTTTAAAGCCACTTTTTGACATTATTTGCACCTTTCCCGTGCTCTGTTGTGCTCATGATTCTGCCCACTAGAGGACAGCCGAGGTTTATCTCTTATAAAATCAATCATGAACCACATGTTTATATGGCACTGGGCACATTTTTATTTTCTATTTGTTCAAATTTACATGTACATGTTCTACAATTCTCCTCCAGTCACATTTAAACTAATTAAGTCTCATTCAATGTAATCAGCTATTGTTTACATGACACGTTGTTGTATTCTTTAATTGTTGAACCACTTGCACAAAAATAAAGAGCTAAAAAAAAAACTCGGTTTTATTATTTTTTTAACACTTTGTCCTTCAACTTAACATGGCAACTGTAAGCAGGATGAATAAAAAATGAACATGGGCAGTTTGAGACGTTTCCTAATTTTATATTGGTGTGTATATATATATATATATATATATATATATATACACTGCTCAAAAAAATAAAGGGAACACTCAAATAACACATCCTAGATGGACAGTTTGATTTCACACACATATATATATATATATATATAAATGAATGGGTCGTTAGCAAAGCGCTGGAGAATACAACACTGCAAAAACACAATCTTATTTTAGTGTTTAAGGTTTTACTTAAAGTGCAAATACCTTAGCACTAAATTACCTTGCAAGCAGCTTGTTTCAAGTAAATTCCTTTTATGATATTGATAAAAAAAAAAATACTAGTTAGCGAATTAATTCAGCAGTGGCATAAGACATCTTCCATCATATCAGTTCTTATGCAAAATATACAAATATGCAATAAGGTCATTTGGTCATTGAGCTTACTGATCACAATATTAACAGGCTTATATAAGTTATTTGTTTATAATCATTTTTAACTTATCACTCTTATATATATATATTATATTATTTACAAACTTTTACCTAAGATGGAGTAGCTTTCAACAAATAAGCAATTTCTTCTTGGGGATCAATAAAGTATTTTCCATTTTATAAAGAGCTATGTGAAATCTAAAAAAACTAAAACTCAAATTAACCTGGCATCCTTAAGTGTGAAATACTCAAATCCGTTTTTCAGGTAAGCTTTTTATACACTTTTCAATAATGAAGAAGCTGATTGTGTATTTAAGAATCTTTATTTTGTTACTTAAACAGAGCAGAACTGTCAGACCAAAAGGTTTGAGAATTTCCTCTCAATTGCAGTAACTACATTCAGGCATCATTTGTAATTTTGTCACAGCTTAAATCCCAATCAGAAGTATACCAAAAGCAATGTATGAACAAAAATGAGATGAGATCAAAAACTAAGATTTTTTCAGTTTACACGCAAAAGTTTCCTTCTACACTGTCCCATTAAAAATGCAATGTCAAATATTGGCTCTACATAGCACGATCTCATGAACTGTGTTCATCTTAAAACTTAAAATACTGTACTTTTTTTTCTCCCCCTAAACATAACCCTCAATGCTCAAAAGACCTGTACATTCAGAAGTGCACGGGTGCCAAGTTAAACGCTTTAATTGCCTGGAAATCTGTAACAGCATAGATTTTGCAGAAATGCAGAAATCTCCAAGGTGATAAATTGCATCTGTCAGAAGCTCAATATTTTTTCTCACATTAAAAGACAAAGAAATTACTGACGTAATGTCCCTTATGTATTTTGCTAGGTTTTTTTTTGGCTATTTGGAAAAGATACCAGTCAAATTGGTCTTTTATGGAAGTATGAGAAAAACACACAACTTTTTTCAGCTTCCTGACCAGCAATGTGCAGCAATAGTTGGAGGGGCACTGCTACAGATGGGGAAAAAAAACCTCACTTTCTCAGACGTGTGATTAAAGGGATTTTAAACAGGAACAATGAAAGAAGATTTATGCGTTCTTATAACCCGTAAATATTTTTAAAACCTCTGCAGACCTTAACAGAAACTGATCCATACTAAGCGCCACCACCTTATATACTATCGCATCTGCTTCAAACTACATCTAGCAATGTTGGAAATAATATTCCACATCTTCCTGTCGATGCTCATCCGACACTCAACTGAAGCCACTTTAACAAATTCTACCAAATTATGCTAGTTTTCTGACTAGATTCCTACATTTATATCTCTTGAATTCGTCACACCTGATAACCATCTGCTTGACTGCAAGACAATTTGTGCCTTTGTATATTTGCAAATAAATCTGGGCAGTAAAGGGTTAAAAGATTGTGGAGGGAGGGGGATTTAAGTGTACAATGTGCTGCTGCACACTGCCAACCAGCTGGCTGAAAGGAGCCTTTAGTTAGGAAAAATTTCCAGCCAAAAAATACAACTGTAGTAAAGATATATATATAGCAATATATATAGCAATATATATATATATATATTTATATGACACAATGTCTTGAGTCAATATCATGAATCTGGTATTGTTGCCCGTGAGAACGTCATACATCCTCTCAATTACTGCCTTTATTACAATAATTATTACTGAAAACAGTAATAACAGACAAAATTTAAAAGAAATGCATCAAAAAACAAATTATTTTATAATAGTTCAATTGCTGCTACCTTTACCTTTTCATATTTTTTCATTAACTTCACAATAAATTCACGGTAGATGCTATCATCTGCTGAAAGGAAATGAGGTTGTGTGACTAATAATTATAATCTACTGGAAGAAGGTTAGGCTGGGGCTTTTTGATTCCATTGATTGAAATCCAAGGTTTTCAGAAAAAAAAAAAAAGTGTCATTTGAGCATTTAAATGACTACTTGTATTTAATTCGATAAAAAAAGTGATACGCTAATGATTTTATGGGTATGAAATGGAAGCAGGTTGGGATAAACCAGATTAAATATGAAGGATAGATGTTTTAACTTATTTAAAAAAATAAAACCCAACCCAATGGATTTATATCCGTTTATGTTTAATCACAGCTTCAGTTTGGTCTGAAACACAACGTTAGCTAAAAGCCAAGTTCAAGTTCTTGGTCCCTGTACCAGGCTCATCGCCCAGACGGCTGTAATGGCTGTCGCTCTTCCCCCCACGTAGGCCGCGATCAATATATCGATATAGGCAGGCGCAGCGACTTCACCAAGTCAGAGTCAAGTGTGCTTTGATCCATCACAGGAAGCGTCGACGCAGACGGCAGCGCAGATAGAGTGGAAGAGATGAGCGGTGGGCTCGTTAAGAACGTGGAGCAGCTTTCTGTGGTTATATGTCGAGCCTAAGGCAGCAGGAGTCCATGCACTGATGGGCGGAGTCGCTTTGCTTTCTCCTAATCTGAGAACGGAGCTCTCTCTGTTCAACTAGGGCAGACAAGCTGAGCTCAGAGTACCGGGTTCTGTAGAACCATGTTACAGCAGGATCTTGACCCCTCCCTGTGGAGACTGGGGACTGTGGGACACCACTCTGGGAGGAGCCGGTCCGAACTCTAACCGCTTCACCAGACTGAAAGACAAGCCAAACTGGATCATGAGCAGAACAAGGCTTGGTTCACATAAAGTTCCTCCTGTCCATCGTCTTTCTAACCTGTCGTACTGAGGAGGAGGGCTGAAGCTGCTGGCCTGGACCTCAGGACCCACGTCTAAACCTGAAGGGCTGCAGGGGCCGGCAGGGAGCGCCGGTCTGTTGGAGGACGTCTCGTAGACAAAGTCTCGACAGGATGCAAGCTTCGACTCCAAATTCTGACAGCGATTATACAAAGTCGGATTAAAAATGCAAACCCAGGAACACGAAGAATCAATTTTATATATATATATATATATATATATATATATATATAAAAATATAAAGGACCTATCTTACCCCAACTTTTCTCAGCAGCTCCCCAACAATGTTCAGTGCAGATATTCTAGCAGATGTAGTCAGAGGGGTTCCTGTTAAACCGTCTCCTGGAAAATAAAAGCAGCTGGTGAGCTTAGAGTGAGAACCTGAATCATTTGGTCCCAGCTCAGAGTTGTGAATGTCTTGTTATTACCCCTGCGGATGCTGGAGGAAGGGGGCGTCATGTACGAGCCCACGGGTTTGGAAGGCGTGATGGGGATGGACGTATTGGGCGGAGAGGAGCACAGCATTTCTGAGTCTTTTCCCAGGCTGCTGGACGGCCGTCTCTCCTTCTGACGGACAGCCAGCTCCTGACGGAGGTCTGACACAAACAAAGCCAGTCGGTGTGTGTGTGCACGTGTAAATCTGTACAAGTCAATCATTTTGAATATTTCAGATGTTCAACCCTACAGCATCTTAACCTAAAAAAAAACAAAAAACAATCCCCTATAAAATATATGTGGTACAAACGAAGTAGCTGAGAATAAACTGAGTAACCTGACAACAGATTTCTTCAAAAGAAGATCTTGAGCATTGCTAAAGCTGCATTTGGCTCCTAATTTTCTGAGTCTGCAAGCCTGTGCAATTCCGCTCAAACGTTAGCAACTGGGTGAAATTAAAACTCCAAGAGAAGAGAGTAACGCAACCGTTTCCCAACAGCCGAGAGCCCAGACCCTGTGTAGGAAGCAAATGGTGTAGGACAAGGGGACCGTTTTTAATCAGGCCAGGAGTCTGCATACCTCTGGCTTCATCCTTAAGTCTCTGAACAGACTCCAGCAGGTTCTCCTTCTCGTCCAGCTCGCTTTCCAGAAAAGCGTTCCTCTCGATGACCTGGTTCATGCGCTGCTCGAAGTCCTCCAGAGACATGATGGTAGCCCTGTGACAGAGTTCGCGATTCAAAATAAGTCAGCTTCACCGCTGACGATTAGCACATTTTGCACAATGCTGTACTTGCTTTAAATGGTAGAAAGCAAGAAAATCTTCCTCTGCAGCACTTATTTTAAGCAACGCCTCCTGACCTGTGCTAATAATTCATCTGTGATACATGAGCCCAAACACCATTCATTTTCCTTTCTATATGTACCAGAAAACTGATATTTAATGTTTAAACAAGCAATCAAACTTGAATAAAGCATTAAAAAAAACAAAAAAAGAGCAAGAAAACAGAATAACTACATACCATTACACAAGAAAAGATGTTTTAAGATGTTTGAATTAAAGATTTAACTAAATTAGTACAGTAATTAGAAGAACACTGACCTTTTCGTCCTCTCTAGGTCATCATTGGACTGTTCTAGCTCCCTGATATACTTCTGCAGATGGTCTCTGACCGCCTTGGTCTCGGACAGATCGTCCTCCAGTGTTGAGATGTGCCTGAAGGCCTCTGAATGCTGGGCCTCGAATTTCTCCTGCAGACGGCACACAGAAAAAAAGAAAAAAAAATCAGTTGACATGTCCAGCTTCACAAGGTCACAGGTCAATCAATAGGGGCAGCATCGTGTATTAAAGAAGAGTGCTGTCCAAGCGTAATCTAAAAATTGACCTTTAAACGTTCTCCTTCAGTTCCTCTGATACAATGAACTCCAAATGCATTCATAACCTTGAACTTTTCCAAATATTTTTGGCATTAGTCATTAATCGACATATTTTATTTGGCTTTCAAGTGATTTTTCTTTTTGTTTTGTTTTTTTACAGATAAAGTCTAAAACATGTATCCAGTCCACCTGAATAATCATTTTCTACCACTTTCCATTTTTTGCACTACTTCGTATTGAGTAAAAGTTGTGAGGACAAATTCTCTGTCATTTTTGTAGTGTAGTCACGAACAACAGCCTGGCCTGTTTATGTACCTTTATGTTTTCTAGTTCCATTCGGAGTCTGTTGTTATCCAGCAGCAGTTCTTTGTTCCGACCTTCACACTGCTTTAACTCCGTTTCCAGCTCCGCCTCGTAGTCTCGACTCATCTGCTGGAATTCCTGCAGCTCTTCCTGAGCCTCAGCCGCCCTGGTGACGAAAACGTGTTCAACTTCAGCCGAAACACCGGGGGGGGCAAAAAACACTTAACACTGCTGGGTGGCTGGTTACCTCTGCTGGTGTTTTTGTGCTTGTTCTTTCCAGAACTCCAGCTCCTCTTTCAGGGATGGAAATGAGTGTGCTGTTGGCTCTACCATGGCTGCTGGGTTAATAATGAAATGCAGGGAAATTTCAGCCCTTAAGGTCGCCCGTTAGCACATGCTAACATGGCTAGATACCGGAAGCAATGCGAACGTTGTCGCAGTAGTCAAAGAGCAATATGAGAGTTGTATCTTCTGTGCTTAGTTATGACTTTATAAAGGAATAATTACAAGTTGGAAGAATGCAGTGTTAGCGTCTAGCTACCTGGAGCTAATCGTGATAGCTAAATCAACAGAACATATTGTGCGATCACATCGCTATGCTAAGCCCAAACAGTCCAGACTCACCTGTTTACGACTGGAAAATCAACACATACTACAGACGGAGACTGTTTATCGATGTTTGAATCAGACTAAAGGACTCAAGACTCGCATTAACTAATCTCCGTTTACGTTAACGCAGCGCCGAGCTCTCCAATCAAATGCAAACAAACGTTTAACGTCTAGAGACTATTGGACGCCGCAGATGACGTAAACCAATCATATTAGTTTACGACAACGTCTCCTCGAGTCGTCAAGAGTGATGCCTGCTATCAGACTGGTTGTTGAATTCAAACAAGTGCTGCGAAATGATCGTGATTTTTTTTCTTCATTTGCGGTAACGATGTCTACTTATGGAGCGAAAACTGTCTCATAATTCACAAACGCACAGACAAAGATCCACAAATGCACAGAATGAGATTCACAGCATTTGTGAAGACATCAAAGATAGAAATTATGAGGTTTGTTAAAAAAAATAAATAAATACAAAAAATAAAAAACATTTCTGTCAGTCTTAAAACTTCATTCCTCCATTGAAAATAATATGACTTTATTTTTTTTTTATTCTTTTTATTTGTTTTTTCACATACTAAATGTTTTTATATACATTACATTCAGTGCAAAGAACTTCTGACACATTAAATGTTGTTTGTTCTTGTAATGATAAGGAATGTTAGTAAAAAGTTGACTCGGATCTAATTTACAATAGCATTCTCACATAAGAGCTGCTCCAGTCCAAGAAGATTCTAATCTGTCATTCTATCTTGAAGAAAATTCATCATCTAGACTGTAGTCTTGAGTTATCAATCTCACTTAACTGTCGTTTCCCTTCTCTTACACACTCGACACTTCTCTAAATACAGTAATTGCTCTTCCTGAACCACGTTTAAGCAAAGCCGTCCATGCAGGTCTGCACACTTTATAGGGTAGCTTGAATATAATGGTTTTAAAAGCCATTCAAACATAAATAAAACAGGCAAAAAGTGCAGCTAAATTCCTCTAAAATTAACAGTTACTACTGTCAAGAGTACACGCCTGTCCTTGTACCTGAAATCGTGTCTTTGCTTAAAGCAATCTTGGATTAAAGACAACACTTTTGCATTCTAGTCAAAGTAATGACAGGGCATTCACTGGCGAACCACAGACCCTGAACCAAACCCAACTGAGCCTTCCTTGGAACAGCTAAACCTTATTTTGGTCAAACTGTCCATAGAGTCATTACTGTCCCTAAATCTACACATCCAGCATTTTGGGTGAAAATTAGTGCACGGGTTCTCCTCTCATATTTCATCTTCTTCACCTCTTCCTCTCCTCTTCTTCTGCAGAAACAAGGCTGTATGAGCTGAGATGTTGGGGGGTGGGGATCACAAAAGTTAATCCAAACCTTTACCCAGTATTCCAAATGAAATCTCGAAGCATCTAAAATAGGAGCAATATTCCACCGTAATCAGTCTAATTAATTTTTAGGCTTATCTATCTCACAGATGTTCTTAATGGAGCCCATCTTCTCACTGTCCAACACGTCAGTTTTCACCTGACTCAGAGTTTGCAGCAGGCACATTGTGTCGAACCCCTCATCAGCAGACTGCTGCAACAACTCCAGCACCTGTTTATGGGAGACATAAATGACTTGTGGAAGATGAACGAATCCACAGCAACTGCTAATCCAATTACCATGTGACATGGACTCACCTGTAAACACTTAAAGGACTTGAGTTCGCTCAGGTTCTCCTTCAGGAAGAGCAGGTACATGCTGAGGTCGTTGTAGATGGGCTTAACTTTGCCCAGGGCACCGAACCCAGGCAGTATCTCATAGGCCCGCAGGAAGCCGGAGCTCTGTCGCGCCGGCCCCAGAGCCGCCAGCACCACCAGAGGAGCGAGAAGCAAGTACACGCCCAGGTTGATGTAGCTGAGCAGCCTGAAGACGCCCACTGCCACCATCTTGCACTGAACGGCGGCCGGCACGGCGCTGTCGTTCTTTAGCATTCCTGTCCGCATGTCGCAGGGGAACTCATCGGTGAGCGAAGCCAGAAAGATGTAGTAGCAGAGGTAGACGCAGGAGAGCAAGAGGACGAGCAGAGTCAGGCATCGACAGACCATGTATTTGACCACGAGGCTGCAGGAGAACCGCTTGGTCTTTAGATAGTGCTCCACTAGAGGGTATTTAAAGCAGCCCTCAGCCAGATCCAAAGCACTGCAGCAGGACAAAGGAACATCGACATGAAGCACACAACTTTACATTAAGTATAATGCACAAACAAAGCAAACAAAAAATAGTAACACTGACAACTGTTATTTATATACAGAGCCACGCAATATACTTTTTGGATTTTTTAAAAATATCTTCTCCTATTAAAGAAAACAAAGTTGTATTGATTTTGTTTGTCAGAGCAAAAAACACAAGAGCACATGTGTCAAACTCATGGCCCGGGGACCAGATCCGGCGCACCGTAGCTTCTTATGTAGGCCTCTGATAATAGAGAGTCACATAAATAGAACCTTCGAAATAACAGTTCTGTGCTGTGTGCTTAAATATTACTTTATAAATCAAAGCAGTTTTTATCTGTATGTTTCAAAATTCTCACAAAGATTTAAGAATCTGTGACAAGATTGAGTCTCACAGTTGCTTCCCACCCCACCTGACTGGACTTGAGCTATTTTGACCAGAAGATTGGAGAAAGGTTTTCGGTCTGTGAATGTGCAAATACCCCAAAAGACTTCCAGCTGTAACTGCAGTGAAAAATGGTTCTACAAAATATTGATTCAGAGGAGCTGAAAAGCTGAAAAACAACATCATTTTTCTTTCTCTTCACAATCTTGCACTACATTGTGTTTCTGCATCACATAAAATCTCATTATAATACAACGAAGTTAGTGTGTATCAAGGGGTACGAACACTTTTTTTCCACCCCATCTACCTCTGGTTGTCCTGTGCTCCGTCCCTGTCATCTACAGACGCCAGACTTTTGGCCAGTTTAATGCTGCGGTTATAAAATCGATCCAGTTCCTCCATGATGAAGCTGAGGTCAGACGAGAGGTACGGCGCTGCGGTGAAACGCCAGAGCACGGCGGGGACCGACATGAGGATGGCGATGAGGAGAAGGATGTAGGGAAAGAACTGTGGGTGTCAGAGAAGAGAGAGCAGGAGGACAGGTTTGAATAAAACAGCAAGGAACGCAATTTTTATTTTGATTTCTGCAAATTTGACCTGAACCGCTCTCATAAAATGAAGAACAGCTAAACACCTCATTAGTTCGAGGTCTTCGAAGGTGTTTTGAGCACGCAGCAGCTCAGAATACATTCTGTAACTACTATGTCCCGTATACACAATTTCATGTTTAGTGTTTATGTCGGTTCACTGGGCCAAATCTCACATCGACACTATACCTTGTGCAGCCAAAGTGTGGAGCTGTCAACCTGGTTCTGAACTGCAGCCCAACAAAAGGAGTCCACATATACAGCTTGTCTCATGGAGAAGTTGAAGGGAGCAAAACAGATGATTTGACTCCCTGGGAGAAAAAGAGAGAAACAGCAGATCGAAGCAGGCTGCCATTCAAAAAGATCATAATAATAATAATATTAACAATAAAACCTTACTAATGATCGTCATTAGCAAGCCTCCCCTCTTTTGCACTCCTGGCCCAATTTTTAGTGAGCTGTTTGCAGCATCATTATTGCTCATAACTAGTCTGGGCCCTTTCAACAAAGCATGACCCAGATAGTCACGCATTTGAACTATGGAACTAAAATATTTGAAGGAACCCTCTGCATGTTCATGATCTCAGTGGCAGAAAATTGTTGAATAAACAAACAAAATAGTTAATTTGCACTTTATTTCCCAGGCAGTATCTCTGCCTGCATGTAATGAGTCAGCATCAGTGGTATTGTAGTGAAAGTAGCTAATAGAGCAGGCACAGCCTTACACATGCATCATTATCCTATATGTTTTGCATAAAATGATTATTTATTTTTTTCCAGCATCGGTGAAGTTCACTGGCACTCTGTCCTCTCAGATTTCATTTCTCTGGCTTCCAGGACAAATCCACTCATCTCTGAACAAATGTCGTTTGCGGGCAATCTCCTCTGATTGCTGATCTGCTGACCACATCACATTTCACCCCTTAATGGACATGTTCGAGATCTGGTAATCGATAAATCCTGATTGAGCTATCTCGTTTGTATTCCATCAGAACAGTGAAGGAAATGTGAACTTACACTTGGAAAGTATTTAAGTATTATTCCCATGTTTATTTTATGCATTATCCAAGCTTTTTTTTTTTTTAATCTGAAAAAAACTTGATTTGGCATTAGATCTTCTGTCGGTAGAAGAATGTAGATATTTCATCTCATTGTTTTTCGGAATGTCTGTGAAATAAGGGTGGAGACCTAAAACCACACCTTCTCACTCTTACTCTTCTGTTCCAGCTGATAACACAAGCCCGTTGCGCTTCTGTCTCCAATTCGTGGGCCCCTGGATTTATTTTAGTGTCATCCCTGTCTGGAGGAAACGCGTTATCATCTCACACTGTGAAATGTTCAAAAATGCACCATCTCACCTACAGAGACCTCCTGGGCAAAGGCGAGCGAGATGAGAAACAAAGGCAGACCCACCGCCAGAAACGTCACTATTTTATCCACGGCCAGCTCCAGACGGACCCCTTTGTACTTCGTCTCCCTGGCATCCTTTAACAAAAAGTCCGAAAACACGTACTCTGTGGCCACAGAGGCAATCGCCATGAGGGCCGCACACACACACACAAAGCTGTGAGTGTGAGACTGATGGAGGAGCCGCTCTTTGTATTACTTGAAATGACAAAACCTCACAGCGTTTCGTCTGTCTGATGAAGAAAAAACGTCCAGGAAAGAAAAATTGAATGAATGTTTAAAGTAGCAACTAAATCTATTGTTCACCAAGCTCCTTGCACGCTGACTGATTCATTAACCTGCTGCTATGCTGTCCAGTCAGTGAACCCAGACGCCAGGAGTTGATACTGGAGCCAGGAGGCCTGCTAGAGGGCGCCCCTTGATCAGTTAGATGAATCTGATTTGAGAGCGCGTCGAGGCCCCGCCCACCTTACAACTGCGTTAAATAAATAGTGCTTTATACGTAAAAACGTTTATAGGTACGTTATTTAATAAATGTAAGAATAAAGAACTATATAGTTATTTCTGTGTGAATTTAATTATTTAATTTTTCAATCTAACAAGAAACAATTTAAGCGGTATCTGTGGCTCATTAAAAGCTAAAAAAGCACTGAACTAATTATATTGAACACAGAATTTAAATGACGTAATTAATGTATTATTATTATTATTATTATTATTATTATTATTATTATTATTATTATTATTATGTTAATAGTATGCATCGCTTTAATTGATATTTTTACATTTTATTCATATAAAAGTCAAGAAAATATATGAAGGACGTAATGTCATTACGTTTACGTAATGTCGTTCAATCTCTTTTTGTGTGTACTGTCGCCAATTGCACAGTACAGTCGCCATTCCACAGCAAAAACAACATTATTTACGACAGTTGTATCCGGTTTTTGGCAGCCCTCGGTTACAAAAAGGTGCAAGTTTCCCGGGGAGTCAAACACAGGTGAACCGTTGTTTAAGGAGGATGTGAGAGGCTAAACTTTCGCAGGTAAATTGTTGAGAAATTAACTGCAAACAAATCCTTGACATTTCAAAAATGTTAACTTCGTTTTAAATGTGGCTGAGTGATAGCTCTACTTATGAATGTTTAGGTTACTGTGAGACTGTCGCTCTGCCGTTAGTAAAAACAGCTACATGCGGCTAACTGTAAGTTTAAGGACTTATTATAGTTTCTTCATAGTTAACCATCTTTATTACTTTGTCGAGACACATAGAAACGACAAAATCGTCGACCTAGCCGACTACAAAGTTTGCTAGCTTGGAGCTAACCTGATCTCAGGTCTGGATGTTTTGGTGGTTCCCTTCTGTTAAAAACAACGTTAATTTGATTAAACCAGGATTGTCGACAGCAATATCCCCAAAGATCTTTAAGCTGTCGATAATAAATCATGTTGCACTTTAACCACACATCCCGTCATCGTAAACGAGTCACTTTGAACTGCAGTGTCCTAGTTTAGTAGCAGAATTACTGTTGGGAACTTCAGTTTCATTTACTCTGCATAGGGGAACATGAGAGAGAAGAGGGACGGAAGCAAGGTGAAAGGCCCTTGGTGTTTGTCTGATGGATGGCGTAAGGAAGGAGAGCTCCACGAGCGGCTCTAGAACCGTCCCATGGCCATTTCCCCCCGATGTGTCCACCCACCCATGGAAACATAAAAACAACTGCTTCTCCTCAAATGAGACGACTTCCCTTCATCAACAAAAGAAAGATGCAAGTATAATCACCTTTACACACTAACGTATTATAGTGAGACACATTTGGGGGGGTGTAGGAGTGAAATGGCTGTCTTCAGAGAACTTTTGTAAAGTTTTATGCACGTTGTACAGGTCATGAGATCGGTACTGTGTCTGGTATAAGTTAATGACTACATGCTGCGGTTGCTAGGGTTTTGATTACGATCACACAGTGGGGGTCCGGAACCCCCCAATCTTGGAAAAGTCAAGAATTGAAAAAAAACCCGTATAATTGAAAAAACGTTTCCATTTAAATCATATAAACATGAAAAGGCAAAAGAAACAAAGAACGAACTAAATCTGCCATTTATCATCTCAGAAAAAAATAATAATTAATTATTAGGTCCCCCCTACCATTGTTAGAACAATGGTTCAGTCCAAAGTGTGGGAGGAACAATAAGAGCACAGCACAGGCTCCATCAGAGCCACTGAAGTGAGGAGCTAGCTGTTAGCTGTGGCTCTGTAACACAAACTTAAAACCCTCCAGTAAGTAAATACTTACAGCAAAAGACATGTAAACCTTTTATTTACATTCACTGCTCAATCAGAAGAAACATATTAACAATAAAAATCAGACTGCAGTTGGTTGTTTTCTTACTTTGGCTGAATCTTGATAAACTGCCTCAATAGCAAAACTGCTGCACTGCTTTCATAGACTTGAGCTTTTTTGTCAAAGGTAGCAAACATCTCATTCATATTTAACTCTTTAACTTTTAGTTAATTAGAGGAGTTTGAAACGGGAGGGATGGGCTGAGCAAGTGGACCCAGCTCTGTGTGAGGGAGCCGAGAACAGATAGAAAACTAAAAGTTATCCCTTTATTTCTCACTGTCTTCAATGTAGAGCTTTTTAAACCACAAAATAAAATCAGAATATTTTTCTGTATAAACCCTGGTTATATTATGTTACATTTAAGTTATGATACTCCCCAGAAATTCCTTTCTATCTCCCTGTTGGTTCTCCGTCACCCAGCATATAAAAACTAAAAAAAGGCTGAAAAATAAAGCAACTTAAGTTATAATTTGTATTGGGAGCCTTACAAATAAATCAATGTTGATGAGGAATTTTATTAAGAGCAGTTACTCATTAAAGCTTTTTTATTTAGAACCTTACATTTTTGTAAAGGTGTAGCAGAGATTAGATCAGTCAGACTGAACAAAACTCGTATCTAAGCAACATTTGAATTTTAATTTTACTTTTCAACAGGTTGCTTACTTGGAAAACCATGTTTGATGTGCATTACTAGTGCATTACTGGTCCTCTACTTCCTAAACTAGGTCTCGTTGAGAATCAAAGTGGTGTCTCTATTTGTTTTCAGCAGATACAGTATTGTTAACAAAATGTATCTGTTATGTAGTATTATCTGGTCTTGAGGATAGCTTATTGTTCTCGGATCTGTTCAGGCGACACATAATCCAAATATGTGAAAATTATGCAAATAAAAGTTTCTATTTTATTCATTTAGTCAGTTCTCTTTTTTTATTGAATTAAAAATTCAATAAATTTTCCCTGAAATCTCTGCGTTTTGGTTTTAATATTTCAGAACATTTACATGGACAACCGAAAGGCTGTGCTGGACCTGAAGGATGTCCCACCGCCTCCTCCTCTTCCTCATTGTCCTTCCACATCTCAACTATCCCAGCCCTTTCCTTTGGCGCCTCTGTCTTTGCCTCCTGCCTGCTTGCCACCCTCCCTGCAGCTAACGCCAGACTCTCACCAGCGACATCCGCTATCAAAACTGCAACAAGAAGGGGCTAGCCCCAAAGTAAGCATTTGCACCCACTGTGACTACTGCAGCACAGAAGGCTATGGCTTGTTGGGTAGCACAGGTTTTGTTGGTGGCAGTAATCCTCAGGCAGCACCAACCAGCAGTAGAATGGAGCAGTGCTCTGTAGCCCCATCTACTTACCGCTGTAACAACCTGAGCCATGGAGGGGGAAGTGAGGCATCTGATCCTTTGCTCACTCTGGATTGCAAACCTCAGTTGCCCTCTTCCCTGGCTGCCTCTCAGCCCCCTTCCTTTCACCCTTACTTCCCTTGCTGCTCAGGACTTCTTCCGCCATGCTCAGCTTTGCCTCTTCCACACAGTCAGCCCAGCACTTTTCCCTCTGCTTCACCTCTGTCCTCCTCTCCACCTGCCCCTGTGCAAGGCTCCTGCCTGGTTTCCTCTGGCTTTTACACGTGTGGTGTGGACTGCAGCACATCAACCAGAACCAGATCCCTAAGAACAACACTGGGTGATCTCTCAGGCAGCACGACCGTTACCACTTCAACCACCTCAGCACGCTTCTGCTCCAATCCTATGCTCCAGAATGTAAAACACGCTGTTTGTCACAATGGGGGACACTTCTGTCAGGAGTGCTTGTTAAAGGT
This sequence comes from Poeciliopsis retropinna, assembly GCA_010277075.1. Lineage (NCBI taxonomy): Eukaryota > Metazoa > Chordata > Actinopteri > Cyprinodontiformes > Poeciliidae > Poeciliopsis > Poeciliopsis retropinna. The sequence goes on from VMRM01000013.1 coordinate 6,505,396, forward strand.
TGGTTCAGTTCACTATTTTAATGTTTTGGTTTTCTTGGAATTTGATACCATGAAGTAGGGCTGGGTGACATGGCTTAAAAATAAAATCTCAAATCTGATTTTAATTTTTTTTAAAAAGTGATAGTATTAAAATTTTAATAACTTCGATAGACTTGTCAGGATCTGACTTGTTCTCCTCACTCTATGCAATATTTTCTTTGAAACGAAGAGGTATGAATACTTCTGAAAGACAAAAAGGTGCAGGTTTCCCTGTGAGACAGAAGAAGTGAATTGGTGAAAACGATCCAAATTTTTCCAAAATGTTCAAATGCCAAAAATTTGATTGGTGGATTTTATCAATCACCCAGTCCTGCCATGAAGATGAGAAAATCTGAACTGAGATAAGTGAAATGATTTGAGACCTCTGGGTTTTTTTTTTTTTTTTTTTTTTTTTTTTTTTTTAGTTTTCTCATGGTTGTTAGTTTTTCCTTGATTTGCAGCCAAAGACTGCTCTGACTTCAGAGCCCAAAGTGTGGCCTGACGTTCCTGCCCCTCTGACCACTTCAATCCCTGTTCCCATTTGTAATGGCTGTGGCACGTCCTCTGATGGCCTGATGCCCATGCCACCTCTCAACCATGGCATGGTTGGCTATAAATATGGTATACAAACGTGACAATATAATAACTTCTGCATTTTTTTTTTTTTTTTTTTTTTGAGGCTAGCTTTCAGAATATGTAGTTGACATATTGAATTTCTAAGCTACACTGTTGAAGTCTTCAAATTTCAGCTTTTATTTTGTTCTTTTAGGTTCAGAGAATAACGGTCCTGAAAACATCCCTCCCATCGGTGTCTTCTGGGACATTGAAAACTGCAACGTGCCCAGTGGTCGCTCTGCTGAAGCCGTGGTGCAGCGGATTCGCAGCAGGTTCTTCCAGGGACATCGCGAAGCCGAGTTCATCTGTGTCTGCGATATCAGCAAGGAGAGTAAAGCGGTTATCCAAGAGCTCAACAACTGCCAGGTATCTGCGAGGATAACAGTTATTCGCATACTCTAGTTTCCTCAAGTATTCATGCCGCTTGGACTTTATAAGTCAATTATAACCACAAATCTAAAGCAACGTTGTTGGGATTTACCTCATGGACACAAAGTGCCAATAACAGGTTTTCTTCCTGCACTGACCTGGATTTTTAGCTCCATTCATCTTCCATCCAGTCCAACTAGCTACCCTGTTTCTGATGAATGATAACCAGAGTTTAAACTTACATTAGTGGCATTCAGGACTAATAGTTGTCAACTTGAGTTTTCTGATACTGTTTGTTCTTTAACAACCCTTTTAGGCTTTCTGTAAGCAGTTGGATTCTTACTGATATTCAATGCACACATATGGACTCTATTTAGTGAATAAGTGACTTGGGGGGTGGGCAATATGGGCTTAGAATTTTATATTTTGTGGTACTATTGTGATGACAATAAAGATGATGATAATAGAAAAGGTAAAGAATATTTTTTGCAGGATGGTGACTGCAAGACACAGCATTTTTAGAGTCGCAAACGCAAATGATCTCGAAAAACAAGCTCATCTGAAATCAGTTTCTTCAGGATGCTGCTTACTTTAAACTGCATTTAATCATATTTTTCAATTAAGTGACATTTACTGATGGTCTCATGGAACAAAAAGTGTCTTTTTTTTTGTTTGTTTTTTCATGAACTGAAACTTGTCATGACCACAAAATTAAAATTCTTATCATGAGTTAAAATTTTTATCATAAGAAATTCTGCACGATAAATTAAACAATATGAGAAATCTGAATGAAGTGGGCACATTTACCACAAAGCGTAAATTTGCTGCTTTCTGGTTGGTTTTTTGTTTTTATTTCTTAAAAAATGCACCTTTTTATTTTCTTCCACTTTGGTTATGCACCACTCCATCTTGGGCTGCCACATAAAATCACTGAAATTTGTTGAATTGTGACGGTGTGAGAAAAATTAGAGGTTTGAATACTTAAACATCACACTCTACACTTCAAAGATGGGACTTGCTTGTCTTGATGCTGGTAGATTAGCTTTACTTACTCACAGACACAAGTAAGTCATGCTGGGCTAATATTTTCATATATTGTACGTTTTGCTTTTCATCAGGTCACCGTCGCTCATATCAATGCCACAGCAAAGAACGCTGCCGACGACAAACTTCGCCAGAGCCTGAGGCGATTTGCTGATACCCATGCTGCACCTGCAACTGTCATTCTGGTGTCCTGTGAGTTGCCTTGTTTACCCACGATCACCTGAATCCACAGAATCAGGTCGTCTTTGAGGGAGATCTTTTGATTAAAAACGATCGTTTCCTCTCTTTGCCGCCAGCGGATGTGAATTTCGCCAGCGAGCTGAGTGACCTGCGTCACCGCCACGGCTTCCAGGTGATTCTGATCCACGGCAACCACACGTCTTCGACTTTGCTGCAGCACGCGCACCGCCATGTTCCCTTTCAGGAAATCACAGCGGATCTGCCACAACGTATGCCTGTCAAATCACAGGTAAGACTCTGAATCCTACACTAAAGCCTGAAACACCTTTTTAAAGCTGTATCTGATTAGGTAAGTTGGTATTGTCCAGATTAAAAGAAAAATATAATTGTTGGTCAATGTGTATATTGACTCTACATCAGCACCTTTTTAAAAAGGCAGGATTAATATCCTACAGGATTAAAATATAGGATGCAATCCTGTTTCTTTACCCTCATGTATAAGAAATTGACATGCTTGCTTATCAAGTCACTGCCCTGGCATGATTACCACCTTACAGGTTAAGCAAGTCCATACATACACCGTTTATGGCCCTTAAAACTGAACTTATTTTTACAGTGTCTGTCAGAAGTATCAATACCTCTTATTCCAAATGTCTTAAACTACTCTAATGTTGGTGGATGAGCTCCGTTCTGTTTGTGTGAGGTTGAGATGTTGTGCAAAATCACAATGAAATGCGTTCAAGTTTGTGGTAGAAACATGTGGAAAAAGCTTCAGGTGTGTTTAAATACTTTTTCAGACACTGTATTAAGACTTTAATTTGTATTAAAAGTTTAAGATATTAAGTTACTAAAAAATTACAACCTTTAATTTGATAGTGCAAGTTTTAGAGCCTTTTGTGTTTCTGAGCTGCATTTCATTTTTGTGTATATATATATATATATATATATATATATATATATATCCCCCAGTGTTGAAATTAATGGAAAAACTTACACTCAGCTCTAGTAAATTTCTTTAAGGCTACCCTAATTTCTTTTAAAACAAACACGGCTTCAGTTTTGTATCTTCAGTTTGATGCAAACCAGACAGGCACAATGTCTCTTCCTCCCCTCTCTCAGCCCAGTTTCAGCCTCCTCTATGTGCACAACCTCCCCGTCATCTGTGACAAGACCCTGCAGAACGCCGTGAGGCTCAGGCTTCGCCGCCTGTCAGACAACTGTGGGGGCAAAGTTCAGAGTTTGTCCCCGGGTGCGGCGGTCCTCCGCTTCGGCAGCCCTGAGGCGGCCGCACGCGCCCGCAAACGAATGGAGAACGAGGATGTGTTTGGCTACAGAATCAGCCTCTCTTTCACGCCAAGGCCCAGAGACGAAGTCAGTCCTGAGGCTCAGCTTCAGGCCAGACCCCTCCAAACCAAGGTGTCTGTGCTCGCACCTTTCCCCACCATTTCCTCCTCCTCCTCCTCTTTTCTCCCCCTGGAGAAGCCCAGATCACCAAGGAGGCCCAGGCGAGCCACCCGCCCCTTCCCCACCTCTGCCCTAGTGCCTGAGAGGCCCTACAGCCCCAGGAGGGGGTCCAGTGGGCCTCCGGGCGGCGCTCCAACCAAACCGCATCAGGTCAGCAGACTATTCCATGCCCTCCCGCCTCCCGCTACACTCTGTCCTTGTCTGGGCTGCCGTGCAAATCGCAGTAGCTTGTCCTGCCTCAAAGCTCTCCTGATTGCTGCTTTAACTAACACCTTGCTTGCCTTCATTTGTCTGCCGCTACTAGCAAATGGCATGCAGTATTTGTGCTGGTGCATGCTTTTTCTCTCTCCTGACTGCCCTGCATGTTCATTTATCAAGTCATATTAATAGATGAGTTACCTCATAGCTTTTGTGCTTGTTTTGTGTGTCTGTGAAGCCATATCTCTACTCGCCAGTTTGTCCTTAGTCAGTTTTAACCTATTTTTTTGTTAATGTTTTTCATTCTTACAAAAAAAGATTGCTTTTTACTTTTGCACTTTTTTCTTTGCATTCAATTAAGCAAATGCGACTGATCAAAACCAATCCATTAAGGTCGAAACTAGAGATCTAAAATTCAAACATTTGGCGTTGAACTTTGAAATTTAAATCAGAAGTTTATGTTCAGCTACCCCTGTCACAATAAGCAATTAATCACATGATGAATTGAAATGACCTCAGTCATTTCCAGTCTATTTTTTTTTTATATATATATATATATATATATACACAGAGATTTTATGTAGGTAGTTCAAAAACTATTTTGTTTTGGTTTTTATTTCTGCTTCAGTTATTTGGCTGTTTTATTTTTGATATTTCAAATACCTTCCAGTTCGTGTGTGAAGTGTTTACAAAATTAAAGTTTATTTTAATTTAAAATAAAATTAAAATTTTTTGAAGATGGCATTTTTATGCCATCTTCAGCATTTTGCTCGAGACAGGTCTCAAAACAGTATTCTTACTTATTGCAACAATTATGGAGACAATTTATCACCCAAAATCATTTAAAATCTGTTCTTGATTTAATTACTTTGTTGATCTTAACTGCACATTGCTAGATTCACCTTAATGAGTTGGTTCAGGTCTGATTTTTCTTCAGCTTTTTTTGCATGCAGCCTCGCAGATGTCACTAATATGTCTCTCCTTATTACACCTTTCTGAAAAGCAATCTTCCACTGTTTTTTAATTTAGGAGATTAACATGGATGCAAAGTCCAGGGTGGGCCTGCCCCACTTGGGTGGGGGGCGTGCTGCTTCCTTGTCACCCCAGAGAAAAGAGACAGGAGCCCTGGAGGAGCAGGCAAAGACCGGCCTATCAGGAGAATCGACGCACAAGAAGAGGTACACACATAGACACATGCACACGCATTGTTTTTATTGAATAAGTCCCTATATAAATCCATTTAGTTTGTACAGAATTGTGAAATTCAGTATTCATTGTTTTTCATTTACATTTTTTTTATGGAAAAAAATCTTGGGGGTTGTGTGCATTTTTACATTGCCCCCTATACTTTGATGTTCCTAAATATAATCTAATCTAGCTGCCTTCAGAAGTTATAACTAATGAAGCATCGGTGTTTGATTTCACTTCAGTGTAAATGCAGCTGTTCTATGAAGGTTTTTTTTTTTTTTAAAGAACAGTAATGATTTCATAACAATCATTTCATAACCTGATTATGAAATGATAACCAAAGCTTTGTATACAGGTTGTGAAAAAGTGTGTGCCCCCTTCCTGATTTCCTTTTTTTTTTTTTATTTATTTATTTTGCATGTTCGTAACATTTCAATGTTTCAGAACAACCACTTTCTGGCTCTGTAACCTTTTCCAGTCTGTCTGATTTCAGTTACTTTACTGAATTTCTTTGGATCTCAGCATGATGTCCAGCTTTTCAGAATCATTTGGTCTTCTTTATATTTGTCAGGCCAGGTTTAAGTGATGTCTTGATGGAAAACAGGTGCGGCAGTAATCAGTGCATGGCTAAAGACGGTGAACTCAGGTGTGATAAATCAGTGCTTTAACAGGAAAGGCAGTCACACTTCCCTCACAGGGCCATGTAGATTTGGATTTTTTTTTTCTTCCTTAATAACAAACCTCTTCATTTAAAAATTCCATTCTGTGTTTACTTGTGTTACTTTGACTAATATTTAAGTTCTGAAACACGGAAGTGTAACAAACATGCAAATAAATAGCAAGTCATCAAGGGGACAAGCACTTCTATGATACTCTTCAATCCAGTGGGAATTGTATACAAAGAATACTGGTTGACCAAAACTGAATATTTCGGACTACCTTGTGATGTAAAAGGTAACATGTTGGGGGTTTTTTTCACTCATAAATTCGAAGTAAAATGGATCAGTGGTCTGTATTGTGAAGATGTTGGAACGGTGTGAATACTTCTGCAGTGCAGTGTCACTATCTTCACAGGAACTGCATAGTACTTTACCTAGTTTGGACCACAAAACTGTTTGCTGAGTTGATGGTGTCTGTGCAGTGTTGTTCCCAGCCTAACCGCCCCCTCTCCTCTGTCTGTGTAAAAGAGAGGGCTCCAGTCCTCGAAGTGTAACCGGATCACCAGCAGTGCAGAGGGACCAGAGCTCGGACGAGTTCAAAATTAGCACACCCTCAGCCTTCAGCAAGCTGAATCTGAACAGGAGTTTCAGCCCCGTCGTCCCGTCTCAGGGGTCCTGGTCCTCCCGGTACGAATGCTGCGTGAACATTATCCATCAGCACGGTTTTATAACTACAACTGTTGTTTTCAGATTAACAAACATCTCCTCTTTCAATAAAAAGGAGTGGATCCCCCTGCCTCTCCAGCCACTCCTCTCCTCTGCTCACGACCGCTCGCAACTCTTTCTCTGAAGGTCCGTCTGAGCTGTTCTCAGAGGGGGCAGAGCTTCAGGTCACCAACCTTGACTACAGGATGTCCCGCAAAGATCTGCAGCAGATACTGCATGACGCTTTCTCCCGTTATGGACAGGCAAGGCTTACACCTAGTGTTTGGAACGATATGATGCGTCACTCAGGGAGTCGAACATTTCTGCGTTTCCTTTTTGTTTTGTCTAGGTGAAAGCTGTGGATCTGAGCCCGCACACGGATTACCAGCTGAAGGCCACAGTTCAGATGACGTTCCTGCAGCAAGCCGTCAGTGCCGTCAGCGGCCTGCATCGCTACAAGATTGGAAGTAAACGCATCCAGGTGTCTCTCAGTACCGGTGGCAACAAATCTCTTTCCTTGCTCAGGTACAGTTCGAAGAATTGGTTAGTAAATTGACAAACATTTTGTCTTAAATTGACCCTTAACATACGAAGCCTACAATAAATTCCTTCCATGAAGCAGTTTTAAATTAAAGAAACTATTATTTAAGATATTAACTCATAGAATTTTTTTTTTAATTACTAAAGGTCCGGACAAATTTTAAAAACAATTGAGGGATTCAGGTGTGGATTAATTACTGTGAGAAATTACAACTGTCTTTTTCACTCTTTATATAAAAACGGAATAAAAATCACTTTTATATACAAATGTTTGATTATGATTAAAGATGAACTTTAAAAAAAAAAAAAACCAGACTCATTCCTTGGAGACATTTTAGAAAAATATACAGGAAAGATCCTTCTGTTTTTTCCTTTTTAATTATTTTTAATGTAGAAACAAAAGTGAAGGTATAAAAAGCTTATGCTACCACCTACATTTTTGGTCTACCTTTTGCTATTGCCATTGACAGGAATTTAAATATTTATTTTTTGTATTTGTTTTTTTTTTTGTTTGTTTTTTTTTCAGCATGGTGGTGTTTTTCCTTCTTTGGGTTTTGTGTGGAAAGGTTAAAAATCAACAAAATAAATAAGATCCTGAATTAATTTTCCTTCTGCCATTTTACAGCACTGAGATCATTTGCATTCTTCAGGATGCTCCTGCTAATTGCCTGCCTCTGTTCAAGCTAGTTGAGATCTATGAGAAGAAGTCGGTACCCGTTTCAACCCATTGCTTTCAATTTAGTATTTACTAAATGCTGTAAATGAGCTGTAAAGTAACACGTTTATCATGGCCTCCTTTTCAGATACTTGCATAAACTCGCCATTGGTGAGCTGTACAAGTTATCGGACGTGCTTTCGGTGCGGGAACAAGGCGGCTCCAGGCTGGTGTGTCTCCTACCCAGCATCCAGATCCGTCAGAGTCCGCTGGGGTCTTCCCAGTCACAGGAGGGTTCATCCTCTGCAAGCGGGAGTCCTGTTGTGTTTGAGGAACTGGAGTACCACGAGCCTGTTTGCAGACAACATTACGCGAAGCAGGACTTCAGGTAAAAAAACGTATTCAAACAGTGCCTTGCAAAAGTATTCACATCTTTCGAGCTCCTTAATTTTTTATTTTTTTCTTGATCACAGTTATTCAATGTAGTTTTAGTAGTTTACCAACATGTGGTCATTTCAGTTTTAATCAACTAAAACTTCCTACTTTTTATCTACAGAATTCACTGTAAAATATGAGCAATGATTTTTAGGACTCATATAATTTTAGTGATTTTTATGATACCAAGACAACTTATTTGCTATGCAACCAGGGTATTTTGTAGTACACAAAGACATGCTTGAATTTCTTAGCTTTGAAACAACTTTATTTGGATTTAAAAAAAATAAATAAATAAATCAAGAATCCTACATATCCTCAATGAAATCAGTTGAAAAAATAAAAACGAGCAGGTTGTCATTTTAAGTCTTGAGCCTCTTCTTTCTGAACAGTAATTGTACACTGAAGGTACTGTAAAATGCTCCAAACAAAATCTTTTGACATGTTTAATAAGGATAACCCTTGATATTATATTAGGGGATTAAACTGAATAAATGATTATATCACTCAACAAATGTTTCAGCAACGTATGGACAAGGCCTAACATTCCTTCAAACCATTAGGAAATTACTGTAGGAGTGTAAATATTTTAGTGCAAACATTAAAAACATGCTATAGTCAACAGTCGGCTATCTTGAATATTGAAACTTCAGTTTCATCATCAGACCACTTTCTCACTGTTTTTTAAAATTAATTTTCTTGACACTCTGCTTCTGACCAGTCTCCAACCTAAAAACTGAATGCTACACGGGTTAAAACTGGTCATGGTCCTTTTGTACTTATGACTAAGATTAAAATATGAACATTTACTCATTTTTAACAGCGAGGCAGACTTTGACCCTGAAACCTATAAAATCCCCTTTGTCGTGATGTCGCTGAGTATTTTGTCCACTGAAGTCCACAGTCTGTTACAGATGCATGACGGCACTCTTCCACTGCTGAGGTAACGGCACAATTCTGTGTAACGTTTATGAAACTTGTGTGTGGGCACATTTTTGAAATGGGCGATGTTTAATTTTAGTTTTCCAGACTGCTATGCAGCAACTTTTAGCCCTCTGCAAGTTGGCAATGAGACTCTAGAGGACGGTGTTCCTCTGGAGCATCTCATTACCTGCGTTCCCAGCATCGCCGTCGTCACGGCGCAGAACGGGTTCAAAGTCATCAAGTGGATCCATAACAAACCACCTGGACAAAACTCTGGTAGGAATAGACACAAATATCCAAATTATGCCTCTACCCTTCACCACTCTCACAAGTATCTGAATTTAAATTATTTTTTGTTTTTTGTTTTTTGTGCAGATCCCTGGTTTCAGCGTTGCAAGAGTCCGGTTGGTAATCCCCAGCTCATCCAGTTTAGCAGAGAGATTATTGACCTGTTGAAGAGTCAGCCATTTTGCCTCATGCCGATCAGCAAATTCATACCTTCATACCACCATCACTTTGCCAAGCAATGCCGAGTCTCTGACTACGGTTTCTCCAAGCTGCTGGAGCTTCTGGAAGCCGTCCCACATGTCCTACAGGTTCTCTAAAGAAAAGCCGTCCCATTAATGTTCCTATTGATGAGATTTATTTGTGTTTCATGTTTTTGTTTATATTTTTACCAACAGATAGTTGGAATGGGTACCAAACGTTTACTGACCCTCACCCACCGAGCACAAGTGAAGCGCTTCACACAAGACCTTCTTAAGCTCCTCAAGTTTCAAGCTAGTAAACAGGTGGCACTCAAGGACTTCATGCAGGCATATCATTGGTCAGTTAGAATGGCAGCTTTTTTTCAATAATTTGATTAATTAAAAAGCGTTTGAATCGCTGGTGTTTCAGATCTTGTATTCTTTGTTCCAGGTGCTTCTCGAGAGACTGGAGAGTCACAGACTACGGCGTATGTGACCTGATGGATCTGCTGGCTGAGATCCCAGACACTACCATCACCATCACTAACCAGACTACCGACACGGTCATCTCTGTTCCCAAGAGAGGTCGGTCTGAAACTGACTAAACGCTGATTGAGTCTGAATAAAAACGTCTCGCTTCGTTAAGAGGTTTTTAGTTAGTTTTGGCGATGTTTGTTATAGAGAATTATCCAATTGTATGCAGACAGACATCATAAAATTAAGGACTGGGTTAAAAAAAAAGGGGGTGGGAACCTTCTGCAGTCAGAGCCACAGTGGAATTGTTTAGATCAAATTGCATTTTTTGTTAGAATGGCCTAATCAAAGTCCTCATCCAATTGTAATTCAATAACTGTGGTAAAAGAAGATTGAGGGGAGGGTCAGTGTTTACCAGTTCCATACATTCAAATGATTTGCAGCTGTATTTACTGAGCAGTGTTTCTACAAAGCATTGAGTCAGGAGCTGAATACTTATAGTCAGATCTACCGCTGCTGCATAAACTCCACTGACTCTTAAGAAGCAGCTACAGACATCATTATGCCGACAGGCTTTTAACGAGGCTGCTACATTTTATGTCTGTTTTTATATTCTTGATTTTTTTTTTTTATGATTGGGTCTTTGTGAAGCACTTTGTGATTTTAAAGTCTGTAATAGGTGCTCTATAAATGAAACTGAATTACTTGCTTAAAAACAGAAGTTGACGACCGTTTTCCTTCCACCGAGTCAAACGTTTGGTTTTATTTTGGAAACCCGTTTCTACTCGCCAGAGCGGACTGTGGAGGAAATGGAGCGAACCAAGCAGTTTGCGAAGGAGGTGGTGGACCTTCTCCGGCATCAGCCACACTGCCGGATGCCGTTCAGTAAGTTCATCCCCACCTACCACCACCACTTCGGCCGGCAGTGCAAGCTCAGCTACTATGGATTCACCAAGCTCATGGAGCTCTTCGAGGCAATCCCAGACATTCTGACGGTACGGCAGACGCGCCGCTCCGGACTTCACGTCGCCTTCTGTTCCCCTGGGCGCCCCGGTTGGTTGCTGACCTATTGAACGTTTCCATCTCTCATCAGGTTTTGGAATGTGGGGAGGAGAAGGTGCTGACTCTAACCGAGGTGGAGCGTGTCAAGGCTCTGGCGGCCCAGCTGGTCAAGCTTCTACGGACTCAGAAGAACTTCAGTGTTTCCGTCAGCCAGCTGCTCATAGAGTACAGCAAGACCTTCGGTTATGGGCTTCGTCTGCAGGACTACGACGCGGCGACGCTGCCCGCTCTGCTGGCCAAACTCTGCCATGTTGTCAAGGTAAAATCTGAAATGTATATTACAATAAATGGGTTCAGTCTCTTTCTACCACAGAACAACAATCTAAAGAAGTTATCAGGAAGATCATTTACTGCATAACAATGAGTGAAAGTGTTTGAGGTATCTTGTCATCAGTGATGGTTCCCTTACTTGGAGTAGAAGGTTGTCATATTGAGTTAAGTTTATAGTAAAGTAATGAGGCTCTCAGACCAGTAGAAAGTAAAGCCACTACTAATAATACCTCAGAAGATGATGAGAGAACAAATAAGCTATACCACTTTTAAATAAAAACTTAGTATTTTGGTGTATTTTTTCCCCTTTTGAACAAATGCATTTATTTATTTTTTCCTTTTCACTTTGGCTCGTCGATGTAGACAAAAATCTGAAAAAAAAAAAAAAACACTCAGTTTTCCCTGAAGCCCTAAAGTGGGGTGGAAACCTGTACATACTGCTAAAATATACCAGTAACTTTGCTAAATATTATCCTGGCTATAAGTTTCAGAAGTCTAGATAATATCTGTTGGTGATTTTAGTTTTGTTGGAGTGTCAATGTAACTCCACTATCCCCCTCGTTTACCGTTGGCTGATGGCTTTCCGTTCCTCTTGTTCAGGTGGTGGACGGATCTGACGGTCGGGAAGTGCAGCTGATCAACAGGAAGTCTCTGCGGCAGCTGACCACTCAGCTGCTGGCCCTGCTCATGTCCCAGGAAAACGATCACGTGACGAAAGGACTGAAGGTGGAGGAGCTGAGTCACCATTACCTGAGTGTTCACGGAGCCCAGCTCAATCCCTGTGAATATGGCTTTCTGTCTCTGAGCGAGCTGCTGAAGAGCCTGCCCTACCTCATGGAGGTCGGAATCAGATTTCTCTCTGAAGAACCGTGATAGATATTCTGGTTGCCAGCTAAATGCCAGCTAACGGCTAAACTCCTCCTTCTTGCTTAGCTGTACTTTGAAGAAAGTGGTGGAAATGACGAAGATTGCAGCGCCGGCGGCAGCCATGGCGTTGAGTGGGTGAGGCTTACCAGACTCTACCAGTTTGCTCGTAAAGTTCGGGCGCTGCTCCACACCTACCACTACAACCAGATCTTCCTGACGGAGTTCGAGGGGGCGTACAGCAAGTTTACAGGCTGCAACCTAGAACCTCACTTTTATGGATACATGAGCACTGATGACCTGCTCAGCGCTATTCCACAGGTCAACATGGACATTTTTTTTTTTTCTCAATTTATTAAAATATTGTAATTCAGTCCCTAAAAGATCTATAAAATTTTTTCAAATCTCTTCTTTTTGATAATTAAACACACTGTCTTGCGTTTCCAGGTGGTCTGGATCAAAGGACACGGTCATAAGAGGATTATCGTTTTAAAGAACGATATGAAAGGTAAAGCGACCCGACGGGAGCGCGGAGTGTATTTAGATCTTTGTCAGGTTGAAAAAAAGCTTCGAGACGAATGGAAAGACGACACAGAAACGTTAAATGTGGCGTATAAATGTGGCGTATTTGTTTGCTTTAGCAAAGCCAAGCTCCTCAGTGCCCAGCAGCCCACAGCCGGGAGAAAGCATGGAGAGTCCCAGGGACAGCCCCATCAGCAGCACAATGTCAGGAACACAAAGTCCAGGTAATCCAAGTCACATGTATGTTTGTATGAAATGCTGGTTGCATGTAAACTTCTGAAGTTCTTTGAAACACTGTTACGAATAATATTTTTATGGTTCCTTCCACTTCATGTTGACTTGAACATTCAGAAGTTTAGAAATGCAATGGTAAGAATTACCTTTAATTTGTTTGTAAACCATAAGGCTTTTAAAGTTTTTGCAATACTTTAGTAATGACAAACCTTTTGCCATCAATGGCAGCAAAAATGCTTTCTAACTCCTAATGGATTCCAGCTGTTTCTTGGCTTTCTATGCCATCCTTATGTTCAGAGGATAAAGCTTGACTCCAGATGTCACCTTACTGCACTGAACTTGATTCATGTGGGTTGATTGGGTTACAACAGCTGTGAATTTCATGTCAAGAACTATATTAATTGAGAAATGATCGGTCTACTGGGTGAAGCTATTTTTATTTTTGTGTCTATCTTGAAGTTTAAGTCAAACATATCGACTCTTGAATCAGTTTTTGTTTTTTTTCGGGTTGCCAGGTTGCGATGCTGAATCAGAGTTGCTCCGTCTAGCTTCGCCCGTTGACCTGTTGTGTGGTCCTGTGCCATCCTGCCTGCCATCACCTCAGCTCCATCCCGACCCTGTTCTCCTGCAGCAAATGGACCTGATTGATTTTGAGAGAACTCCACCTCCGCAGCCACCGACAGGTCGGATCTTGCTCAGTAATTTAAACCCGTTTGATGTCCTTCAAGATGCAAACACTGCATACTTTACGTTTTTTTTTTTTTTTTTTCTGAATCTCAGAGCTGGAATCCGTAGAGGCGGCAGCAGCAGATGGTCCATCTGATCCGGCGGAGCAGCATGGCGGTTCAGACGCTGCACCGTCGCTCCCTGAAGGGAAGAACATTTTGTCCATGGACAGTCCTGGCAGGAGAGCTCCCCGCAGCAGATTTAAACTAGCTGCCAACTTCTCCTTCACAGCAGGCCTCTGATCCACTTCAACACACACTCGCTCGTCAGTGTAACTTTAAATGGAAGAGTTGACCAGCTCCAAACGGGTCCGTACCTTCGACATGGCGACAGGCTGTTGCGTTTCCATTTCCTCCTCGGCAAGCTTTCGTCACAACGTTTCATTAAAGTTCACCTCGCTGATCTTGTTTTTGCAGATTTTCTGCAATTCTTTGATTTGCAAACTGATGTTCTGTATCCTAGTTTTTATCCCAGGAACAGGTGATTCTCAGAGCGCCATAGTTGACATGTTGAGGAACTCAAGAGTTATAAAAACTGAGTTAGTTTTCACTGTATGTTTTTCAGTTTCTAAAACTGCATTAGGATTTCTCAGTGAAACATTCAAGCTCTCTTCTTTGCTCCCTGCCAAAAAACAGAAACTTTCTTTTTAAAACCCTAGATTCAGCCTTTTGGCGATTAGTCTTTGGTTACAATGAGCAATCCAGCTGAAGAGTCGCTGCCCGATGAATTATTTCTGATTTTTAAAGTAGTTGGCCTCTGTACACTCCCCTGCAATGTCTCTGCAGTGTGTTTTTTAGTTCCTTCTAAATGTTTGCGGAGTCTGTGTTCATCTGTGAAAGAGCTTGGGCCTAAATGTGACGGTGGATCCTAAACGACAAAGCCGGTAATCTGCAGCCAGCAGCTCTGAATGTTTGTCTTAAGCTGCATTTCTGTGTTTATGTGTGTGTGTGGTGTACACTGGAGAAGATGGAGTGAAATGTGCGAGGTGTGCATAATTGAGTTTATGCAAGGTGTAACCACAGGGTCACTCGAGGAGAAGACATTTAGTTTCAGGTCGGTCTTGATTTTTCTACCGCGGTCTCACCCAGCAGCTGCCTGGTGAAGGTTTGATGAGTTAACCTTTGCCACTAGTGGGCCCTGAATCAGAGGTGGCGTATTTAGAGGACGGCACACAGTCCTGAGTTTTTGATTTTTAACGGCACAGTGACTATGTTTTAGAGGAAACGTGATGGGGGAAGGAGCAGATGGATTTCGGAGTGTGTGGGGCCCCCAAGAAGCCTCCTGCACTCACAAAGGGGGCCCTCCGCCACTCTCTGGGGTCTGCCGGGCTTTTACAATGGCTTGTATTTGCCACGGCGCTGAAACGCGGTGCCATCGTTCCTCCCTCTCTGGCAG
The DNA here is from genome assembly GCA_010277075.1 of Poeciliopsis retropinna. Taxonomy (NCBI): domain Eukaryota; kingdom Metazoa; phylum Chordata; class Actinopteri; order Cyprinodontiformes; family Poeciliidae; genus Poeciliopsis; species Poeciliopsis retropinna. The sequence continues at coordinate 6,520,404 of VMRM01000013.1, forward strand.
AGTGGTTTTTAACTTGTAGGTGCGCGGTGGTCTCTGATTTCTCTTTCTTTTCTTTTTCCGTCTCGCCCATTGGCTGCTGGCTGCCAAAATATCTCCAGATGTCGGCTGTGTGTGTGTGTGAGACGTTTGGCACAAACCAGATGTAACTGAAGTCGAAGCTGCTGCTTGCTGTAAACCTTTAGGGATTGGGTCAAAGCCCATGTAGGAAGTTTGTTTCCCTTGACACTGGGTTTAGTCTAAGGTTGTTGTTTTTTTTGTTGTTTTTTTTTACTTGGTGTTAATAAGCTCCGTCTTGCACAAATCAGAGTTTTTAAAAGTGACTCTCGTTCCTCCTTTCTTTTTGCACTGTTTTAGTGATCAGCTGAAGGAATCATCAGTTCAAAGTAATTGTTTGAAATTAATGACACAAAAGCAGATTTAAACAGATCAGTGAATGTCTACAAATAATTATTTTCTTTTGTTTGAGCTACAGTGACAACTAACTCCATTTTAACGAGTCCTCGATTCAGTTGGATCACCGAGAACCTGCTGTACCTGTTGGAATATGCACTTCTGCATAGTTTTAGTTGCTGAAATACATGTTTGAGAAGGGATCTAAATGAGTTCTTCATGTGTTGAATTTCCTCACAATAATTCTGCAAAAGATTTTAAGGAACTTTATTTATTCGACTGTTTCCTTAAAGCTTTATGTTGCCATGAGTGTTTTGTTTACCTCAGTGATTCATTGTGTCTGCAGTCGTCTTGTCCCTTCAGTCACAGTTTTTACTGCCTTGCTGCACCAACGCTGTTGCAACAGTCAAATGATGTTGAAGTGACCAAAAAGAACCGATTAATAAAATTCACAAGCATCCGTTTGTGTGTGTGTGTGAGACTTGTGTTCCAGGTGCAGCTTAATAAATGAGAATATTAAGTTTAGTTACTGGCGCTTGTAAAGTCATGCAGATGAACGAATTGTTTGAGTTTTGATGAGTTATGGCTTAAAAGAAAACAAAAACCGTTCTTGAAAGATGCTCTTTATTGAAACATATTTACAAGTGTTTTCAGCTTACTTTCTGCATATTTGTTTAATTTCTTTTTTTTTTTTTTGTTTTAACAGAAGAACTTTTATAAAGTCACTACACTTACAGGACGCCAAGTTATCAGAAGAAAGAAGTGATAAGAGATCAATAGTTGTCTTGACGCGAGTCACTAAAGTCCTAAATACACTCAAGCACACACAGTTTATTTATTGGAGGCATTTAAAAGGGCTTCATTCCTTTCCTGGTGTTTATCATAGAAATGCAAGATTAAATTTGAAGGATGCAATTTGTTTTCAGGGTTTATGATCACAAGTCAGGTAGTACTGTCTGTTATGTCCAGGTTGTTGATGGCGTCTATAGGTGACCCTGCAGAATGAGGAAGCATGACCAGTGATTACATCGGAGGTATTTACAAGCGTTGAATTCGGAGTAGCGTTAAAGAACAAAAGTGACATCAGACTTCATGCCAGTCAGAAATCTCCACCCTCCCTTCTGTGTTTACATAAAATAAAACCCCAGAGAGCCTCATCAGCCCGGTTGTCATTTCAGTGGAGTCTCATCTTTGATCAGATGCCAAACTGAGAGGTTTATCAGAAATCAAAGGCGTGCATTACCTGATCTATGCCAGAGTGTTAGGATTTTTTTGATCCTAACAGTCAAGCAGACGTTATTATGGAGCCATTTCTAAGACTTTGGGACCCCATTGAGAGCCGTGATCCGCAAGAGGAGAAAACATGAAACAAGAAAACCTGCGCAAACAAAAACTCTCCAATGGCACCCATGATGGCCAAGACTACTGAGAAAAATACTTTTTAAAGGTGTGTGATGCTATATCTGACCTGAACCATGGTGGTGGCAGTATGATGGTCTGGGGCACTAATAGTTTTAGAACCTGCAGCAGGTCTGTAGATGCAGAAATGCATCCAAAAGTTGCAGGTCAGTAGGACTGGAGTTGGACTCCCATCGACACAAGATATGGCCCCTTCAGACATCGCAGCTGATTCAGATTTGATTCAGGTGTGATAAACCAGGGAAAGGACTAAGGACTTCCTAGGGTAAGGAGGTTTGAAAGATGTCGTTAGAAAACAGGCTCCATTGTCTTGTGAAAATCAGAGAGGAAAACATTTGTTGTTAGAAAATAAGATTTCCAACATCAAGATAAGAGAACTCATCATCTCCAGGTGAAGATATCCAAACGAATGTTTACGTCTGATCTCGGCGTTCGGCGAGAATGCCTTTGGAAGCTCATCAAAATGACTGAAATCAAGTCTGATTGGATCCACTGTTTGCAGCAGCATTTGCGGTGGTGAAAGCATTTTAAATCAGCATGAGACTAATTATTTTTATCCATTTTCACCCAATATTGCCCACAGCAGGGATTATTCGCTTGTAAACTGCTTACTTTGACGTACGAAAGTATCCACTGCAACCCGACCTTTAAAAGATGAACCAATTAATGGATCAAATTTGCTCATCAGAACAACTTCGACTCACAAACTGGGATAATAATAATAATAGCTTGTGAATGAGAACTGTTTTCCTAAATGACACAGTGAGAGGCTTCATGTTCATGTCGGAGAACCCCGCTAATGACTGATGCGATGGGTATTGTGCTTTTTGGGCCTTATTCGTCCAGTCGGACGCATCCTCACCTTAAAAGGAATGCGACATACAGGAAGGACCCGACCTGCCTCTGCATAAATACATCAACCATACAGCTATCAGACTCTATTTACAGCTCTGCAGTCCTGGTCGATGCGCTCCCACTGTAAAACACCCCACCTTGAACCCTGATCAGGGATCAGTTCCCACGCGCCTGCAGCTGGGAAGTAGATCTGATTCCTGAACGGGCTCAAGGGCGAGTGCTGCCTGTCTGTGGTTCTCTGAGAAACAGGAAGTGACTGGGTCATGTGACATGAGAGTAGCGACCGTCGATAAGGAGGTCGGTTACATTACAGCGCACTGAGCGACTCCGCAGCAGTCCTTGATGATGGCCGCCCCTGACTTGGTGATGAAGGGTTTGTTGGGAGGCGGCTCTGGGATCTGTCGCTTGGGCTTTGGGGGATCTGCAAAGAAATTAAAGGACAGAGATTTAAAAAAAAAAAAAAAGCACATGTGCAGCCAGTTTCTGTCTCTGAAGGTGAGTTTTGAAGCTCTGACTCACTCGCCGTGGCTTTGAGTTTTTGCTCCAGAGGCCGGAGCTTCAGCCGGAGGAACTCGGCCATCTCCTTGTCCTCCTCCTTCTCCCTGAGGAACGATCACATCTCTAATGCAGCTCAATAGACATCAGCAGTTATCTGACCAGACCAATCAGAACATGTATTCTGCGTGGTTTTTTTTAAAGCTTTGGCCTTGTCGACTAAATCAATCAGTCTGAAAGACAAAATCCAAACTCATTTAGTTCTGACAGTTTTTTTTGTTTTTTTTCCCCCAGAGGTGGGTTGAGTGAGAGCAGTATCACTACAAAACAACATTTTTCTGAATGAAGTCACTCAAGCGAATAGCAGACAGCAAAAACATAAAATCGTACCAAGTCTTTTTGGTTTAGTTTCCAGTGCAAATGAGACAAAACTAACATTTCAGTAAGACAAATGCTTCTTTTAAGTCAATAGCTCCTCAATATTGATGGAAAACTAGTTATTTTATTTATAATAAGGTGAATAATATTCAGATTCACTTTGTTTCTCCCGCACCATGTGTGTGTATCGCACATCTGTATGAAAACGGATATTAACTCTGCCTGTCATGCAGGTGGTACCTTAATCTCTCCACCTCGGCGTCGTCCACCAGGAAATCCCTTTTCTGCACCAGTTTATGGATCTTTAGGATCAGCTCCTCCTCCCGCTGTTTGTGTTTCTTATTCTTTTCTTTCTCTTTTGGCAAATGACAAAAATAAATAAATAAATTATTAACAGTGTAGACTACAAATTAACCATTTCCTAAACTCCAACATCCCAAATAGATCCTTAACTCTCTCCTTGCTATTTATGTCAAGTAAAGCATCAACTTCAATGTACAAATACCAGAGAGCTTGCTTTCTCTTTAGAGAGAACATCCGCTTTGGTATTGTCTCACCTTCACGCATCAGTTCACTAACCAGAGCCGCCTGCTGTATCATGTGAACATGTATGTTCGCATGTTTGCAGCTGAATAGGCAGGTTGTGTCAGGATGGGAAATAAAACGAGTCATCTGCACACCTCGACTCTTTGTCCTGTCTGGAAGTGAAAGTGGGGCATTGCAGCTGCTGTGACTGCCCCCATGAGGGCAGAACAACCTGAAGGGTGCAGAACTCGGGGGGAGGGGGAGGCGGCGCTCGCTGTACTGAGCTGGAATAACCGGAGGCCCTCCAGTTGCTCCATCTGCCGCTGAAATACTGCAATATTTGTTTTTTTTTGTTTCACTTTCATGGCTGTCGACAGAGTTGTCAATAAGCGGGACTCCTTGGCCTTCGCTTCAGACAAAATCTTTTAGCTGGAGAGTGAAGTTATCCCTGCCTCGGTTAAAAAGATGAATTTATCACAAGGCTTGTTGCACATCAGATGTGACCCGCTCTATACTTTGCTGCTCTCGCTCAGAGACGGCCGCAGAAATCTTTTCGGGAGAACAGAGTCATAGCAGCCGTGGCAGAAATAAAGCTGCTCTGGTTTTGTATACTTGAGGCGGCCGGGATCAGATCCTGCAGCAGAGAGAGCGCTGCGTGCGTTGTGTCAGGCCATCTGTCTGAGCGACCGGAATGATAATGATCACCAGAACATGAGCAGATCCACTGAGAAGTGGGTCCAAAAGAAGAAACGGAGGATAAAGGTGGGGGTTTGTTGACCTCTGTGTTGGTTTTAATGAGCTGGGGCATTCAGGAAGCAAACATTTTATTACTCAGTGTCAACAAGCTAAGCAATCAGGCCCATTTCCAGCAGGATGTCAGACTTTACTTATCAAGAAACAAGAATATAAAGACTAAATAAGCTAAGGTGACATTCTTATTTTTCACCGATAAACACAAACATCCCATCATGACAGCAGCAGGTGTCTACAGGCTGTCAGGTGACCCACTTGTTTTCTCTCCCAGCTTTAAAATAAAATCCTCCCCCCATGTTTGAGACGTTCTCATGTGTGTCCTTGAACATGACACTGCCACCTCCTCTCCACCTCACATGCGCGAACGTACGCAGACTGACTTATAATGAAACGAGATGTACATTCTCTATCAGGGGGGCGTGTTATCCTGCTGTTGCCAGGTTTTATCTGTACTCACTGCCTCGTGTTACTATGGGAGACGCTGCTGACGTCAGGGAAGAACTTTACCACGCTCAGGATGCGCATCTCCCGGGTGTGGAGTTATGCCTCCGTTAGAGTTTTTACTGTGGTTACGATTAGATTCAATTATGTGAATTTTATCTAGAAACTGTCTGGCTGCTTCTGATGGATGTGCTCTGATTCATTTTTATCTGCAGAGAGAAAAAAAAAAATACATGTGTCAAACTCAAGGCCTGTGGACCAAATCCGGCTCATCAGAAGTTTATATATGGCCCCTAGAAATAAAACGTTCTTTATTATAACAATTGTGTGCCCAGTTATTATTTTATCAATCAAAGCAAAGAAATGTTATCTGCATTCTGCCACATTGGATTAAGGTGAAACCATGTCTGATGTTATTTAATTTCAAGAAGTGCTCATCAAATGTAGAGTCGGCTGTTTATTCATATTTTATCAGTTCAAACCGTCCCTTTGGAGACATTCTCCATGTTGATACGGCCCGAGACGAAAATGAGTTTGACACATCTTATCTAAGTCAGAAAATATTTCATAAAGTAATTAAGACTGTTTGGTTTTTTTAAAAGAAGTATCCAAAGAAAGGACAAATCTGTCACAGGGGAAGTTTCATTTTTAATCATACATTGTATAAAAATCAGGGTTTTTTTTTATTTTTTTAATTTTTTTATACATTTTGTCAGATCACTCGAGTATTTCCTGGTGACTTTGTTCATTAGTTATTGTGTTTCATTGTGAAAGCATTCGCATGTTAGAAAGGCGGTTCTGTCAACACAAACCGGCTGGAAGCAAACGCCGCCATTTTCAAATCGTATTTGTCAGATCATTTTAAAACAACGTGGTGATTCTGTTCAGTTCTACAATCCGCACTCATCTGTGTCGGCCTGGCACATAAAATCTCAGCGCACACTCTGAAACGTTGTGGTTGCAGGTAATATGACAAACTGTCTTATGCTTTTACAAGGCAGTGTGAAATTTTCTTCTCTGCTTTGGTGCAGCTTGTACTTCGAAACCAAAATGCTCCTTTTTTTTTTTTAATTTTGCATCCATACACTCAGTTCTGTTCATACAAAATGAAAACTTCTTTGTAGTTGTGCGCATCAGAATATACACCAGCATACCTGGTACTGAAACAATCTGTCTCAGCTCCTGCTTTAGGCTCATGATGTCTTTGCAGAGCTGAATGTCATCCATCCTACAAAAATACAAAATAAGATACAAAAAAAAAAATAGAGAGAAACAGAATAATGAATCAATGGCTTCCATCAGATTAAAGGGCTTCTCATATTATTAGCTCAGTTTATTTTGGAAATCAAACTGAGCTGTCAGAGAGGGCTTGTTTTGTTTAGAGGATGCTGAGGGGAAAAAAAAAAAAAAAAGCAAAAGCAGGCAGAGGTACCGAAAGATGCGAAGGAGAAGGTTTGTCAGACAGGATCTGGTCCGGCAAACATCCTGTCATAAAAGAAATTATAGGTTCAACAAAAAGCAGAACGACTGCACTTTAAATCAAGTAGCAAAGTTACGTTCTGGATAAACTGCTCTCCAATGGGTCTTCCCAACAGTTTTATTATGCTTCACAACTTAATTTCAAAGCATAAATCGACAGACGGAGGCTGGTTGTTTTGCACCCTGATATTTAAACAGCCTGTCAGATGTTACCAAACCAGGCTTGAGTCAGCCTCAGGCATCTGTCACAAATCATAAACATGATGAAGAAAGATGCATCGACAAAACTCGTCTCTCTGGAGAACTCTTCATTGGCCCCTCCGTCGGGCAAACTCCCGCCTGAATCCCTCCAGTCTCTGACATCGTCCGCAGATTTGTTTCACGCCATGACGGATCAGACCTATGACTCATCCACACCCTCCCTCCTCCTCCTCTTCTTCGTTTTCTTACTCTCACTCTGCTTAACACCTCCCTCCCTTCTTTGCCTGTGTTTCCTCACTTGTGCTTCACCCTCTAAATGCTATCTGTAGGTCCCGGCCACGTTGACGTCCACACTGAGTGTATGTGACGTATTGCCGCTGCAGACTGAGAGGTCAGCAGACAGCAGACCTGACGAATCCTGGAGGTACAAACATCGTCCACGAAGCTCTTCGACTGTATCACCACCACCATTTGACACCTTAACTGTCCCGCTGCAGGTGTTAGGCAGTGAGTCACAAAGGAAGCTCTCCAAACTGACAAATTAGAGGGGGAAAAAAGAGAAATAGCCAGACTTATTTAACATTTATCTGTTAATCTTGTTTAAATGGCACAGGGAGGCTGGCACTTACCTCTGGTGATAGGTGGGGTATCTTATGCCCAAACGGGTCTCTATATGGAAAAAATATTCAAATCTAGAGGAAATGTAGAATCTCAAAAAGATCTAACTTGCATGTTTTTGAACCGAAGAGGACGCCGCAGCACCTGGAGACAGGCCGTCCGTGAACGAGGAGGAACGTAGCTCCACGCAGAATCCAAAGCCATATGCAACGGTGCTGACATGAAGACGGTTTGGACATGAAGACTTCATGTCTTCATGTCCAAACATTAGCTTAATGCTGCGGCACACTAAACGTCTGGGTTGTTCCTACAATTGGCCGAATGAAAATTAACCATGGCGAGATTGAATTTGTGAAAAAGAGCTTTTCCTTGGTGATGGATTTGAACATCATAAATTAGCTTTAACAGATTTACAGCACATGTCAGTTTAATTTCACAAACATAACAGGAACTTAAGAAACTGTAACAGGAAGACCGCAGCCCAGTCATTCGTCATTATTTAGTTTTGATCTTTATAGTTTAGCACAAACAAATGTGATATTTGCTGCAGGTAAACAGGCTGTTACTACACTATGTGTGAATTTAGCCTCATTTAAACCCCTTTAACTTGCTTACTGCCATCAGCACAGACTGGATTTCTATCTTGCCCTTCAAATTGTTATTGTACAGTCAAAAACAGACACCGATAAATAAAACCCCAGAAACAGAGAGTTGAAGCTGAACTGGATGAAGAGACAGAGGCCTTCATAACTCCACAGCCATCAAATCTGAATAAATTCTGGTGGCGTTTCTATTTATTTTTGTCATAAGAGTAACATTAAGAAACAAAAAGGTAGAAATCTTGTACTGCACTAAAGACACCCGTTGTTGTGGTTTCACCCTCACTACCCTCGTCTTCAACCAGATCGTCACGCTTTCCCCCAGACAACTATTATTTTTGGAAGTTGTCATCTTCAGCACCACTTAACTCCTGATTCCTCTCCTCCATCGAGTGGAAAGGCAGTATGTGGAAATTTTGAAGCAACACCTAAAGACATGAGCCAGGAAGTAAAAACTGGGACACCAGACACCGACAGCAGCTTGTGCAGTTTTGGAGTGACGATCGGTTGATATTCCAGCAAACTACTGAAAGCAGCTTGTGAAGAGGAAATGTTTGACCCCGGCCATACAGCATTAAAGCCAATTCTACCTAAATACTAAAAAATAAATAAATAAAAAACTACATTTCTGGCATTGAATAAAGGTTTTTTTAAAAATCTCCAGAAAGTGTTTTGTAACTTAATATTTTTGACTGCAGGCAAGCAGTTATAATTCAAAGCCAACCAACCTGAAGCAGATAAAAAGTTTACTCTGCTTTTAAAGTTGGAGAGGCATTACACCATTTAATCTGATTTCAACTGTCTGTGTGTTGTAAAAAATTTTAAAAAAAACTTTTTTTAAAAAAAGCAGCTCAGACTGGTTAAGGAAACAGTTTTAGACTCCCTCCAGGAAACTGATCTATAATCCGTGAAGCTGCTGGTTGAGGAAGATCCAGCAGCTTCATCATAGTGACTCATTCGTCTGCTGGCGGCGTTGTGCTCAGCCTGCTGAATAATCAACGGACGCTCTCAAAACGCCCAGTTCACAGAGTGTCAGAAATCCTCCCAAAAGCTCCTGCGGATGATGAAGCTCATCAGCCGCAGGAGGCGTGATGCCGCCTCAACCGACTGGCTCTCTTGCCACATTCCTGCTTGCATCGGCGTGAAACGACGCGGAAGTGTAGGAGTCACACTCACATGAAGCGCAGCTCCGACTCCCTGCGCACCAGGACCTCCCGCAGGCGCTGGATGCGAGCCATCTCCACCTCGATCTCCTCCGGAGACATGGTGCTCTCCGCCATGGACACATCGGAGTGACCTGAGAGGGAAGCAGAGCCCCAGTGTGATGGGAAGGAAACAGAAACGAGCAGGCCCATGACCCCCCATAGTGATGTTGTAATTACACAGAGCGCTCACTCCATGCTCCAGAGTAAAAAAAAAAAAAAAAAAAAGCTCCAGCTGATTCTGATTGACTGCAAACCTCAGAGTGTTTTTCGTTTCTTGGATGCTTCGCCACGACATCAGGCGATGTTGCACTTATCATGTGACAAGTGTCTTCACACAACCGGGAGGGGTGAGATTCCCGGGGAGAGCAGCTTTTTTTTTTTTAATCGTTTATTTTGAGTCAGACTGAATAATCTTCCCGAGGTGACAGTTGTTATTGTTGCAGAAGGGGAGGACCCCCCACCCACCCCCTTTGCGCTGGCATCGATTTTTACACAACATATCTGGCAATTATGTGCACAAGCTGCAGCCTCCGATGACAATCTTTTGCAAACCACTTAATCCGCTGATCAATTTTACTGCTGAAAATGCTCCAGGATCTGCACGGCGCTGACCTTTCCAGCACACAAACAGGGAGCAGCACAGATCTCGTCTTGTTACATCCGAGCTGCAGCAGCTTTGCCACGTTGAAGCCACGCTGGGGTTTTGTATAATAACATTAAAACACAAGATAATTCAGAGTATTGAACAAATATTATAAGTGGCTTAATTTTTTTCCCACATAAAAGTCTAAAAAAAATGAAGTATTTGTACGAACCTCATTTCTTTAATAGCCCTAAATTAAATTCAATGCAGCCGACGGCCTTCCAGATGTTGCCTCATTAGATGTCCATCTGGCTTTAAATGAATCTCATTAATCCAGGTGTTATGCGAAGGCCTCAGAGGTTTGTGACAAAACATTAAAGAAAACACAACGCATCATGAAAACCAAGAAACACAGCAGAAAGGTCAGGACTAACATGGTGGAAACATTTTTGAATCAGAGTTATGTAGGTCATCATCACAATTAATCATCCCACATCTAACAGAGTGGGAAAGGAGAGCGTTGATCAAAGAATATTGACAGAACTACTGTTCGTTCTGTATGTGCGGCATAAATATGGCCGTTATGAACGAGTAGAAGAAGAAAGCCATCGTTTAAATGAATCCATAAGAAGTTGTGTTTTTCTGCTTGTCACAAGTCGGTGGCATAACAAACTAACTGATAATGAGAAGGTGTAATCATGAGATGAAACCAGAACTGAACTTTTTAGACTCCATGCAAAAATCTACTTTTGGGAAAACCAACACTGCACGTAACCCTGATTGCACCATCCTCACAGAAAAACCTACGGGGATGTTTTCCTTCAGGCCATACAGGGTGGGAGGACGGATGGAACTGGATGTTCGATGATGCGCATGAACCTAGAGCTACAAAAAGGGAAGGTTTGGGTCAAACCTTGTTTATGTGTTAGAAGGGCCTAGTCAAATACCTAAGCAACTCAAAATCTGGTGCAATATTTGGAAATTGAAATTCACAGATGCTCTCCATCCATCAGGCTGTGCTTTAGATATTTTGCAAAGGAAAAGAGTCAAACTTTTCAGACCCAAAATACATAAAGATGATAGAGAACACTCTGCTAAATCCAGAGAATCCCATTTGTATCTGCAAAGTCATAGAGTGACAAGGTGAGCTGGGTTAACGGTCCAAGTTATGGACAAGGACAGCTTTGAACTTAGACAAGTTGTTGATTTTCTCAGAAACTGTGAAGCTGCTGTGACTCATACCAAGGCACTGGAAATTCAAAATCGCTGTAAGAAAATGCTAACAGCAGTTACAACGACCTGAGTCAGAGGGGATTAGTAGAAACAGAAGTGAAATTACACACAGATAGACTCAATTTACTAAGTGACTTCAGTTGGTTGAAATGGTTCTTAGAGTAGAAGCTGATGACTACAAGTGCACACCATATTTTTCAAATGTGCATTTGCAAACAAATTGAAAGTCATGCATCATTCTCCACTTGCACCACTTTGTGTTTATCTATTGCATAAAATCCTAATAAAATATACTAACATTTTTTTGGGTGTAGTGAAAAAATGTGGGAAGCTTTAGGAGCTATGAATAATTTTGCAAGACGGTACCCAGCGTTTAAAAATATGAAAATATTCTATAATATTTTCTATAATATAATACCTAGAACTCAGTAATTGATGGCGCCTGAACACAGGCCGGAAATAATCTGACAGATGGCGCTGTAATCAAAATCTTGCTCTTTCAAAGCAATAATCTACATAGTTATGAGAAAAACCGTGAATATTTCTTGATGTTGTTTAAGTTGTTTTTGTTATTTGTGGGGTTTAGAGGACTGAAACATGTAGAGAGGTGAATATAGCCCAATTCTAAAGCACTAACAACAACAACACAATTTGTTTGGGGGGGAAAAAAAGACCCTATACTGATTTGGTGACTTCAAAGCAAGAGGGTCGCAAGTTTTGTTTTGAACATTTTTTTCAATTAGAAACATCTAATTGAAGCACTAGATGTTTCAATATTCTACTGCTCTTGGAGGAACCGCTGGTAGTCTGGAGCTTTGTACACTTATGCCTTCTATACCTTCTTTCATCCATGCTGCAGTGAAACCCACTGACAGAGAAATACATTGACAAACAACAACCCCCTTCATATATATATAGTAACTGAGCAAACAACTCAAGTTCCCTGTTTTTTTCCTGAGTCAACAGCGATGATGAATTCCCTGCTTTCTACTGTAGCAGTGGAAGACCAGCTGGCCGGGCGCTGCAGTCTGTTTCTGTGGGGTTCTGCACGTAGATGGAGCTGACTCACCACATAAATGTCTGCGCAGTACCACTCGGTTTCTTTTCTGTCTGCTTATGACTTCAAATCATTTAATGTGCTTGTGGATAGTAAACACTAGTGGTAATCCGAAGTTAGTATCGCAGAGTTGCAGCATAAAACAAGCCAAGGTGTTGTTTCCCTCATCTTCCTTCTCCTTCCACCATAAATAGAGGCCAGGTGTCGATAAACAGAACAAGTTGCAGTCGACCGATACTTTACCACTAAAGGTGCTGATATGACACCTACATAACATCTCTATAGCTTCTTGTCATATCAACAAAAAATTAAAACCACAGGACAATTAAAGTTTTCTATTAACCTCTAACAGTTAAGGATAGACTACCACCCATTGTTTTATGAGCAAAGTAATGCCACATATAATTATTCAGGTTTATTTAAATAAAAGGGGCGCGCTCCTCATCAAACTGCCTGGAAACTCTGCAACACCCCCACTGAAGTAAACAACATAGAAATGTCAGCGTATGTCACCCAACGCAAGTCGCCCCTGACATCACATCCTGCAGCAACTCTGAACACTCTGCTGCTGCAGGGGCTGCTGGTCCGGCCCTCCTCACACTTAGGCAAGAGAACCAGGTGAGCACCAAATGCAAACCACAAAGCGCTCTAGAAGTATGCATTTATGTTTTGGGGATGACGAAATGCAAACGCAGCAGCTAAGTCAAGACACAAAAAAAAAAAAAAAAAAAACAAACACTGAACTGTAAGTGTTTCCTTACAATTTGGTGAGTTATCAGAACCAGCAGGGATCCATAAAGTAAAATAACAGATATTATGTGAGCCAGGTCATTGATTTTTATTTTTATTTATTTCTTTATTTTGATTATTATTTACTAGTTTACATGTTGGAACAGGAGAAAAATAATTAAGACATCTAATGTGATGTAAGCCAACTTTTTTTCTCTTTAAATTAAGTTAATTATAAGTAAGATAAAAGTTTCTTCAAAGGTTTAACAAGCAATCAGAATAATTACAAAAATAAATGTAATTTTCAATCATCTTGAAGACTGCAATCATTTTTTTTTTTTAAACCAAAGCAATAATGCTGCATAATGACGCTTTTTATATATATATATAATATATATATATATATATATATATATTAATATATATATATATATATATATATATATATATATATATATATATATATAATACGTCAATTAGAGTTACCGTAAATCCTTATTAGTCTCCTCAGTCTGAGTCATCAGCCCCATGCAAACCCCTGCGTCCTGCACTAGGCAATGTTCGCTGCAAGATTCAGTGCTGTGTTTGTTGGTGCAATTATGATCCAAGGATTTTTAGGGCTGTATATTGACTCCAACTCATCCGCAGCCTCTTATCACCCACCGTGGTCACGTAAGTAAGTAATAGGCCTTAATAGCACTAAAGCAACGTCAGGCTGTCGATACATCAAAACCCCTTTTGTGAGTCACACATTAACCATTTCAGCGCCGACCGAAATCAAAACCACAACACCAGGCTGGTCGGTGTGAGAAAGAGCTCTGCGTTTAAAACATCACTACACCCGGATGCAATGTCGCCCACCTTTGTCCGTCGTCCACGCCGTTTCCGACACGGCGCCGTAGCTCCGGAGCGCTCGCTCGGTGTCCGAGAAAGACTTCTTCATCTCCATGCCAGAGTGGAGGGGGGTAAAAAAAAAAAAAAATCCGAGAAGCGAGTGAGAACCTAAATGATATAATCTGCAGCTTCTCCTCCCTGTTTGGGTTCTTACAGATGAGTCAGTGTTCACCCGGGGACAAGCGACCAGCGACCCGAGAAGCCGAGAGCATCTTCAGCCGAGTCTTCAAATAGGATAGAGAGAGGGGGGTGGAGATGCTGGGAGCATGCGCAGTGCGGGCGGAGATGGGGAGCTGGAGAAGCGAACGAACTCTGGGATGCTGATGGTGATGACGATAAAAATAAAAATAAAACAGCTGGCTTACACACGCGCACACACACCCAGACACACACACAGTGAACCACATTTGGATTATTAGAAACATCCAATACACACACACACACACACACACACATATATATATATACAGTATATATTTCCATATATATTGCTGTAATATGTATTAATAATTTCTAGTTGCTTTGTGCTCAAATGCTTTGGACTATCATTTTCTGGATGACTGGATGATAGGCTGATGTATTATTTATAAATAATTTAATTCAGACCGTAATCCATTTGGGTATAAACTTTTTAAGTGTAATATATCTCTATGGAAACCCAGTGAAAGACACACGGAGTCAAAATAAAGTTTATTTTTATTAACTCCACAGTATTATCTTTTACAATTAGTGCAACAAATGCAAGACAATATCAATTAATTTTAAATATTCAACAGCACCAATCTGTTCTCAAGCCCAAAAAGTCAGAAATCTCTGACTGTGCAAACCAAGTATTAAATTAGCTGCTAAAATGACCCAGCAGGAACAAAGGGAATATTCAATTATATTTCATATCCAGTGTAGCAAATCTCCATACAAATATTTACTTAAGAAAATACTGTGGGGTGGGGGGGGGTAAGAATCACATCATATTACACAAATAATAAATCCATAATTCCAAGGATGCAGTTTAAACATAAATAGGGCAAACAGCCGTAGTGCTGAATTTATTTTCCAACAATCTTCAAGTTATGCTCTTATATTGATGTAAAATTAATTTAACTCGGTTGTGTTTGTGTGAGACACATGAAATGTTACAAGCAGATAGAACTGCATACTCATATATTCTCTGCACTATAAAAAACAAGTGAATATTTTTCTGTCATCCAAATAGAAATAGGAACTGAAATCAATACTGTCACAAAAGAAAATAAAATTAGGATCCAAAGTACCGTCTCTTTAAAACGAAGGTAGGAACACATGGTAACATTTAATGGTTGACGACTGCATTGAAGACATAAAATGGAAGGATGCAAATAAAACAGAAGAAAACAGTATAGCATTCATGTAAAGAGGAAGAAGAAGAAGAAGAAGAGGTGGGCAGTGTATGGATATTCAAGTAAATGTCTTAAATCAGATTAAAAAGAATCTCAGATTGGCTCACTAGTAATTTAGTAGCTGTAGTGTTTCAATCTTTTCTTGAGCTGGTAAAAGTAGAAAGAAATAAAAACAGGCTTCCCTTGTTTAAAAAGCACCTGCTGACACAACCAAGCACAGATCATGACAAATAAAAATAAAGTAGGCAGCCTTTCTCTGCTCGTCTTTGACATTCAACCTCTTGGCACAATTCAAGACATGGCAAGCTTTGACTTAATAAATGTGATTTACTGGTTAATCTCAACAACCATTCCTTTTTAAACTACATAATTTAAACATTGTGAGTGTGGAAGGTTCCAGTATAAATTTCACATGCAGATGAATCAACAGAACAGGATCAAATTAACTCAATGTCAGGAGAGCCCATCAGCTCCTTCAAACTAGCGGCAGCAGCAATCAGCAAACACCTGGTGGAACCGTGTGGTTGCTGAGCTCATCACCCACATGATTTCTTGGTGAAATGCTGTTGAGAATGGTTGTAAACAGCATAATGGAGAAGCGTTGTTGTAATAATGTGCTGACGGTGGAGTGTCAAAAGAGTAGGAGTTTCTTAAAGAGGCAGAGATCCGATTTCAAGGCATCAAATTGTGAAGTTACATTTCTTTTCAGACATGTTTGATATATAAAGCCTTTTTATAAAAATCAAAAGTAACAGTTACTTGACTGTAAAATGGCAGCATGTGCCTGGAAAATACACAATTCTGCCACTTGAAGACTTCACTGCATAAAAACCATAAGGAAGTGTGTGCGGATGCTTCGGAAAATGTCAGTCAAGAAAAACAGCACAATAAATACAAATTGTATGGAAAAGCCAACAAGGAGCAAATGCTGACAGCTGCATGTCAAACTTGTTCACATTTACTCTCTGCTTTACTTGGACCAGAAGATCCTGAGATGAACCAAAGCAGAAATGTGGAGTATGGTCAGTGAAATGAAACCACAACAAATCTCAAAGTCAAGAGAAATACGAAATAAAAAGTAAGCCCCCACCACTGTGCATATTAAACTGTGATTCCCAGAGACATTAATGAACACCCTTTGTAATTCTGCCTCAGCTGCAAGCCTCAATGCCAGACATGTTAGCATAATGTGGTAAAAACCACCACAGCCCAACCTTTTCTTGGAATGTGCTGCTGCTGCTCTGAATACAGGAACTATAAATTCCTGGAAGGGAAATTAAACTGATGCAACTGATGTTCATTTTGAAATTTTCCCACATTTTTTAAATTATAAACATAAAAACAGATTTCCTAACTGGCCTGGTTGATGTATCACAGTGTGAACTAAAGCAAAGCTGATAAACAGGGCTGTAATCTCCTGAAGGTTACGATCAAATCAATTAGATCCCACTCTGCAATGTGGAAATTATGTCTTGTTGCACATCGGTTTTTATCATTAAAAACTGAAGACATGCTCATGAATATTTTCAGTATTTTTAGATTACTTAAGCTAAGCACTGGGTTCCCTGGGAACCCTGGGAAGAAGAACACAACAACCGGTGCTAACCTGGTTAAATAAAATCTAAAAACATGCTGACAAGTCAGCACAGTAAGATTAGATCGTATTTTGATCGTATTTCTATTACTGTGCTTTAGTATCACATTCAACAAGCTGGTGGAGATTTGCAGCATCAAGGGGACCTCGGTAGACGGGTCTGGCAGTGTTTTTTGAAACAATGAGACAGTAGAAACTGAGATGCTGTCCTTTGGACCTGATTAATCCAGTTTTTATCCTCCATTATCTCCTCCTGACAAAACAACCTCCAGGACTCCTATTATGCAGGCCTGGATGACGCCGTTTCCTCCACCTTTTGCTTCGAGCCCGTTTCGTCTTTGGCAGGTTCGGCTGCCTCGTCTTTCGGGGGGAACATCCATGCCAGAGCGGCTCCGGCTGTGCCGTCCCCAGTCTGACGCGAGAAGCAGAGGAAGGTGGCCCAGACGAAGGCGCAGCAACCGGTGAAGGTGGTCCGCACGTACAGAGGCACCAGGGCGAAGTTCAGAAACTTGGAGAAACAGACACCTCTTAATATATGAAAGGCACAGTTGCTATGATTAAAACTCAATAGACGAGAAGTCACAGAAAGGACCAGCTGTAGGTATCATTTTGCTGGTGTCAGCAAACAAGGACAGGCACTTATTTTTCTATTTTTACGTATTAGTCTGCATACACATACACATTTTATCTTGATCATTTATTCTGACTTTATTTTAGCGTCAACATCTAGTAGATAGCTTGTTAATTCTAAGTAATACCCTGAGTATGAATCTAATATTTTTAATAATTCTATATATTTTATATTTCTAAAGTCGTTGCCCCTGTTTTTACAAATGCTGTCTTAACATAACTGTTACAAAACACATGGGAACAAGTTTATCCTGACGCTCTTTGTCCACCTGGTGTTAATCTGCTTCTTGGGTAATCTGCTAAGAAGCAGGAAGCGTTAAATACGTGTGAAAGTGTCCAGCACGCTTTCGGGTCCAATCATTCAGGCCAAATTGATCCAGAGGACACATCTCTTTACCTGTTACACTATCCCTTTAGTGCACATTGCTAAAGGGATAGTGTAACAACCTGACATGAAAAACCAAGATATGAAAGAAGTGATTTAGGATTTATGAAAAGCTTCTGGCTATGTTCAGAATATGAATATTTCTTAGGAGTTGCAGCGACGTGCATCAGTGTCTGTGCTCCTGTCGTGTGCCGATGAGTGCAGCTCTGCTGTTAGTCGGAGGTCAGCTGGTTTCTATTATGGATTTTAGCAATATTTGGACACGGTTCTGGACAATAAGGGGACTTTTGAGGCTAACACTGAGAATTTTCATCCAGAGAATGAAAATGAATGGTTTTAATGTTGGATTCAATAAAACAAATGTTTTTATTTTTGAACAGTTGATAGTTGAATTTACAGACTTAATCGCAATCATCTTCTCAGAATAATGTCACTGTGTACATTATTGTAATCACTATTCATTAAGCTTTCATATCTAAAAGGCCGTGCATTACCATTTTGCTTGTCAGTAATGACTGGCCACTTGGAGGAACTTTTAATTTTCGCACAACTGAGAGATTTCATAAAGCAAAGGAAGAATGACGGAAAACTACGGCGATGAAAAATAGGAGAGTAGTGAGGAAAATTTAGCCTAATTACCACTCAATGTTATTGCAGAAATAGTATTGCAATATCATGTTTTCCTAATAGAGTGCAGTCTTAAAATTACTAAATACATCTGTATTCATATAAATATTTGCACACTTGCTTTATCCACTGCTAACAGCTAAGGTAGAAAGGTTGCATGTTCATTTATAAATAGAGCAGGTAACTGAGACTCAGCCAGATATGCAGACCAATGTTAGCCATCACCTTGCCTTCTTGGATCAATAACAATGCATGTAAATTACAAATTAAAGGGCAAATAGATTATTTTTCTCGATGGATGTTGGACTTCAGATTTTTTTCCCCTTACACCAATACAAACAGTCGTGCAACAATGTGTTAATAATTACCTGCATGAACGGCCAGAACATCAGCCCGGTCTGAAAAAAACGAGACACAGAAATCAGACACCAGCTTACTAGCAAACAAAGAAACAAAACTTCTTTAATTCACTTGCGGAGATTCTCACGATCAAAAAATTGAATGGAAGTGTTTTAATGTTCTGACAAGCAAAAACAAACAGTTTCTCTGGTTTACACTTTGAAATTCTATACTTCTCTACCTCTGCAACTGGAAGAGTTAGAACAGATCCAATGAAAATCACCAGCAGAGGTACAGCTATAGAAAACCCAGTGACGTTTGGTTACCCAATCATGTGAATCGTGTTGAACAGGAACTCTTTGACATGTGGAGAAGCTGTGGAATGAATAGCCAACCTTGTGGCTGAACCGGTCTTTAACCTCAGCTCCAAGCGTTTCATAGCTGTATGTGCTGTTCATTCAGACCGTGAAATCTCAGGAGCCCAAAATGTAAAGAAGACAGGCTTTACCATGAGTGATTTATTGTTTTTCAAATCGTTTTACTTCATTAAAGGCCCATCTGTGGACATGCAGTGCAAATTAGCTCAATCTATAAATGTTGTAGCGGTCAGTATTTGTTTATACTTAACACTTATCCCCATGTAAATACACATTACGAAACGACGAAAGAAAAGAGGTAACCTCCTAACAGACACAAGCAGTGGCAGAAATCTGCTTTTTTCACAGGGTAATAATATCAAATTTCACTCCTTATCTTTGGTGGGAGTAATCTGCAGAAAAACAGAGTGTGTTCATATTCTTACTTTTATTCCCATCTTGGACAGAAAGAAAAATCCATGCTTCTGAGAGCCGACCCACCTTATAAGTGTTCAGGAATTTTTCCCTCCAGTCCTCCAGGATGTCTTCTTTGCCCTCCAAAAAACTGACACCTGATTGGAGCAGAAGATACCGCACAAAAATGATTTACAGTGAAGAGACCATTATACGCACTGCTAAGAAACAATAAGTCACTGGTGAAAAAATAAAATAAAAAAGCACTTCATAAATACACTTTGTTATTTAAACAGAAGGAGCAATATTCTCATAAACCCTTTTTTTAAATTAAAAACAGTAAATACATTGCTTTCCTGAAAAAAATGCAGATTTTTTTGTCCTGGCTGGAATCACTAAGAACTTAGATTACTTTTAATAACTGAAATTAGTTGTACAAAATAATACATATGGGCACAAACAACACCTTATAAGGTGGGTACATTTAAGCTTTTGGTGGTTTCAAAGTTTCCAAAATCCACAAGTTTAGTTTACAACTTTGTGTTCGATTCAGTTCGCCTCCTTTCTTTCCACTAATTTCTCAACAAGCGTCATCCATCAACCACAGATAATCTTATATTTATAGCATCAAATATCAGTCCTTATCAAGGGTTTGTCATGTTCACAGGTAAAAACTTAAGCCATTACACAGTTTGTCACTAATTACACCTTTCAGGTAATCTGGGTAAACATTGCTGCTTCTGAAATAATATGATCTTGGTGAAGACAGAACAAGTTGACATACTTTCTGTTTCTCAGCTGAAATATAATTTCAGTTGATCCTCAATGCAAGCTTGTTGCAAGGAGGAAAGCAGCTGAGGGCTAGAGGGTGTAAGAGCAGATTCGTCAAAATAACTCAATAAGAGTTACTAAGACCTCAGCCAATTGTTGGTTGTTAGCAAGGTGAGATTGGCGGCTTGTAGTTAGAAATGATTTTCACACCAATCACTTCTCTGAAAGTAGAGTCACTGGCAGAGAACTGGTTCATCTGCTTCCTAGAATAGCTCTAATCTGCTTTCAGTCTGTATTTGGCCTGAGTTTAAAGCTGTTTTTGTTTTGTGGTGTTATTGTTATGTGCTAGGTGGGAGCGGATTGGGTTAGCGATAAGGTTAAAAATAATCAATATATTATGTTTTTGATAATTGTAACAATACAACTTCGAATAGTAACCGTTTAACATGTACTAGAAAAAATACATTCAAATCACTTGTAAAACAATAATAACAAATGATATTTATTTCTTAAAAAGTTCAAATTAACTCCCTAAAGTGCATACTGCCTTTCTTAGCAGTATGTGTGTTGTTAAATATTAAAGTCTGTCTTTATAATTGTTGACTTTTTTAGTTTCTCAACCAATTATTGAAATTATTTGTTGACCTCCACCACCTAGTAGAGGACACAGATGTTCTCAGATAAATGTAACAGTTCAAGAAAAACCATCTCCTTGTCCTCCCACTAACCTTTGAACCCAGCATCAGCTGCAAGACTGTTTCTTTTTTTTTTTTTTACTCTATTTCTAAATATCTTTGTTAGCACCAGCTTCAGTGGGCATAAAGAAACTATAAATTAATGCCAGAAATGAAAAGAAGCTAAACAAAACAAAGATAGAAGATCCCCAGATGTATATGTCTAAAACATGCAATAAAAAGGGATAATTGTGGTTCTCCAGTCTTCAAAAAGGGTCGTTATGAATGTAATTTCTAATTAATCTTAGTCAGATAGTTTGACCTGGCCTCTGTAGGTCAAACTACACAGGATTATGAACCAGTGGGGCTCATAGTCACGGAGAGGATCACGATGTCCTGCGTTTAAGTTACAAATCGACAGATACGTTTATGCGTTAACTATTAACAGCGCCGTGTTGTCAGCGTGGTGATGCGTTCACTGACCCGTGTAGAAGACGCTGGTGGCCAGGGGCGCTGCCGTCGTCTGGTCCCAGAACAGCTTCTTCATGACCATCCCGGCGGAGTTTCCCGGAAACCTGCGCTCCAGAAAGCGCATCCAGAAAAAATTGAAGTTCCCGTGAAAGCTGAACGCCACCACGGCGACGTTGCGCGTCTGTCTCCAGTCCATTTGGTCCCCGGCGGAGAACCACTGGTGGACCAGGTCTCCCCCGGCGAACAGGCAGCCGTACAGCGTGACGTTCGTGACCCACGGAAAGCGGCGGACATGCCTCAGAAACGCCTGGAGCATAATTGAGTCTGCGCCCGCCCTGTGGCCCAACATGAAGGAGAGCAAAAGACGCTGTCGTCCCGGGCTGGGAGTTAGCTAAATCATGACGTTAAACCATCGCTCCCTTTTCCCTCTGGAGGACCGTTAACACACACACAGCTGTCCGCTTCCTTCTGGGCACCAACAAATTACATTTATACATAAATAGTTGGTCTCTGACAGTGAAGGTTATAAATTTGTAAAAAAAAAAAAAAAATTCACCCAGTGTAGCTGACTTACTTGTCAAAGTCCTTCCAGCACAGAGAACTGGAGCGACGGTCCTCCACCGGCTGCGTTGACTCTTACTGCGTAGTTTTCTTACGTAAAAAAAACGTAAAAAAAAAAATGAATGGGTGGAGTAGGAACTAAGAGTACAGTCAGTCAGCTGTGGATGAGCTAAAAGTGCCATTATCCAGTAAATACTTCGGTAAATATACATATGATAATTAAATTGAAGTTGCCAAAAAAAAATACAATAAAATGAAGAAAACAATTCTATTGTGTTTATTATTATAAATAGAAGTAAACATTATAAATATTTCAGTTCAATCGCATCATTGACCAGAGATGAGGATCTATGAGCAGCAGCAGGTTAAATACACCAAGAAATAAAATGTTTTTTAAACAATTATTTTTGCCTGTAATTTCTGGTGTGAACAATTGAAGCTAAATATTTGACTGATGGCGGCGAGACATTCACATTGTATACATACAATGTGAATGTATGTATACAATACATACAATGTGTACAATACATATGTATTGTATACATACATTCACATTGTATGTATACAATGTGAATGTCTAGCCGCCATCATGTCATCCAGAAAGGAGATTGGTTTGTTTCCCCAGTTTGTTGTCCCAGACATGACAATGTTAAAGGAAAAAAAAGTGTCTCAAATGAAAAACACACCAACCAGCAGAATGCGCTTTGATCCACCTTTTTGTTGAAATCAATCCAGGTTGGAAACATAAACGCTGTTAGACTTGTAATTTTATAAATTTCGATAGTAATAGTTCTGGATGCAAAACTATTTTTCATCAAAGAATGAGAAGCATTTTTTTCACTCTTTTTGGTAATGTAGTCCGTAGAAAACACAAATTAAAAACGACTGAGCGAAACTCAGAAAAACTGGAAACCGCTATAGAAGAGGAAATACTGGATTGGGGTATATTAGGTTACAGTGTGCTTCAAGCAGCTTGTTTCGAATTAAACAACTTGTCAGAAGGCCATATGTTCAGGTTTAAACTCATAGATTTTTATTGCAATGTGCCATAATTCCTACCATTACTTGCAGAGGATTTTGATGGACATAAACACATGCACTTTTGAAAAGAAACACATTCATAGACAGTGTAACATGGCCAAGAGTGAAAGACAAATAAACATAAAAGACAACTCTATTTTTGAAGGTACATTTCCACAGATAAAAAAACATTCAACAAACTGACCACTTCCTCTCCTAAAAGTAAAATTTGTGCACTTTAGAACAGTACAAATATTTGTTTTGAGTCTGTAAATACAGAAAGGTTTTGAATGGGGGCTGCACAGCGGAACAGTTGGTAGCACTGCACAGCAAAAAGGTTTTGGGTTCGATTCCCGGCCCAGGGTCTTTCTGCATAGAGTTTGCGTGTTCTCCCTGTGGGTAAATGGGTTCTCACTGGGTATGCTGGCTTCCTCCCACAGTCATGGACTTGTGAATGAGTTTACCTAACATGACTGTCAGGTAAATTGGTGAGTGTGTGTGCATGGTTGTTTGTCCTGTCTGTCTCTGTGTTGCCCTGCAACAAACTGGCGACCTGAGCAGGGTGTACCCCGCCTCTTGCCCGAAACATTTGCTGGAGATAGGCACCAGCACCCCTGCCAACCCCACTTGGGACAAGGGTGTACAGAAAAAATGGATGGGTGATTTTAAATGGACTTTTCCATTAAATAAAAGTTCCTCTGCTGTCTTTCTGTAAAAGTGTTTATTAACTTTACTGTGTGGTACTGTTTGTGGTAATACTTTGGTTCTCTTCAGAAATCCTGTGTGGGTTCTTGAAGACCTGATGTTCTGGCAGCACAAAGGGTCAAACCCACATAAACTGAAACAGTGGATATATAGTGAATATAGTATGAAAAAACATGTTCTCACATTAAAACAAAACATCAATACATAAACTTGCGAAACAATATAAACCCACCGATTAAACATGAACCATGAAAAGGTGGCACCAAGAAAGATCAACTGAGTATTAATTGTCAGCAGATACAGAAGAAAATCAGTAAGGGTGCTTGTTTTCAGGAAACATTTAATACTCAGTGTAGGGCATTCATTAGAGCTGTGGTGAACCTGTCCCCCAAAAATCCTGCTTTACTTTGAAAGAAAATGAGTGTAAAGTGTCGCCTTCTTCTGGACTGCAGTGTGAAACTGGCCAACACTAAGGCAAAGTTAAACCACAAACTGGTATAGTTATGAAACCATGCACAGCAATCCAGTGGACCTATGGACACATCTTGCTACCATATGAGCCTGGAGAGGTAATATGCTGCACCTTGCAAAAGAAGCTTCCATTCATTTAGACAGACAGACCAACATAAGGTAGTGCATAACTATAATGTTGAAATGTTGAAGGAAAATGAAAATATCCCATTCTCCTTAACCAATAAGAACCTCAAAAGTGTGGTAAACATATTTATACAGGCCCTAATATGCTGATACCCCCAAATAAAATACAGAGCAAGCAAATATATTCACAAGTCACATAATCATCAATACATTCCTCCGAGGGCTGGACGATGAATACATTTTATCGATCAATCTAAATCTGGGTTTTTGAAGATTTCATTTTTGGGCAAAATTAAATCTTCAACAATTTATTCCTCGAGTTTCCACAGTTCACAGTGATGTCAGCACACCAAGGCCGATCATCTTGCTTGACAGGTTTCTCAGCTTCCGTTTATGTGTACGAGGTTATACTCTGGTATAAGTTTTACAGATAAGAAAATACCTCATCTTTTACCACATCAGCATCAAATTATTATCAGCAACAGGTCTTTGAAACAATTGTGCAAACGACTGTCAATTCTGAAGAAAGAACTACATGGATTTAGGTAGTCAACCAACTCTATAGAAGCTTATATCTCATGAAAACTACTTTTTATTGCAATTTTAAGAGGTTTTAGTAAAATTGTGACTTTGTTTTCGCAAATATGCAATTAACAAAATTATCGCCTGGCCCTAATACAACCTCGTAAAACTCACAAAAAGATGACGAAAGCCACCTTTTGAAAATATTTTCTCATTTTTCTTTTTGGAAAAGAAAGTAAGAAAAAAAACCTAATATCAGATCTGGAATGAGGAAATCTGAGATTTAATTTTGAAGTCATACTCTGTCGCCCAGCCCTAATTTTTTTTATGAGTAAATTTAAATCAGTTTAAATGGAGCTGTTCTGTGAAGGCCTCAGAGGTTTGCTAGTGAATGTTAGTGAACAAACAGCATCATGAAAACCAGCCCCCGCCCCCAGAAAACAGGTCAGGTGTGTAAAAGATTAAATCAGAACTGTTAACCGGTCAAGACATTAGCATTTATCTAAACCAGACATACCAAAGTAAGTCCTCAGGGTCTGGTATCCTGCAAGTTCTCGGTCTTTCCGCGGTTCAACTCAACTCCTCCAGAAGCTTAGGAGAGTAATTTAACTATTTACACAAGCCTTGTTGGCTTAGATAATACATACATAATGTGTGTTGGCTTGAGCAATGGTTTCGATCAAAGTGTATTTGTGTGTTAAAATATCCCAATCAAAATCCTCACCCTAATCTAAGAGAATATGTAGATTTGAAAAATGATATTCACAAAAACTCTCAATCCAATCTGCAAAATGGAAATACAAAACTGGCTTTACTCAGAGGAGCCAATCAGAAATGATCCATGTGGTGTGAATACATTTGCAAAGCGGTCAGGGATTAGACTTTTGATGAAATACTCGAATTGAAAAAGGGTCACAGTGTTTCCATTGAAAAACAGAAAAAAAAACAGTCAAATAGCATTTAAAGGTTCAGTTGTGACTTGTTATGACTGTACAAGCCTCTCCCAGCTGCCGCTCTCCGTCCGGTGGTAGAGGTGCGGCTGACCTCCCGGGAACAGGCTGTCAGAGTCTGGATGCGACAAAAGAAACTGGATGGTGGACTTAATGTGCTGGACAAAGTGCGGCGGTTCAGCAAACGGAGACGTGGACAGGTACTACAAACACAGAAAAAAAATAAAAATAATTTCTATAACTCGCTATACTGTTTATTCTCACAGTGTTGTTCTGGTCACCTGCAGAGGTTCTTATACTTCCCAGGTATTATGTTACCTTTAAAATAGTGGCATCACTTTGTGACAACCAGAAGGCAATTTCCAAATCAGGATTCCACTGGCATGGTCCAACTTTAATAAGTCCATGTCTTGAGTCATAAATGTCAGTCATCTGTAAAGAAGAGATATTTCAAAATCTCTGTGTCATCAAAATCAATGTGTCATCTAGCTTCAGTCCCTTAAAAATGAGACTGCATGCAAATTTACATCATAAGGACAATAGCATTTACAGCAAAAGGTGGCATTAAACAATAAACCAAAAAAAAAAGTATTAGGCATTTTAAACTATTTATGCCCCAAGATCTTTGGTTTTGTTTATGTCACAACCACAAAATTCACTGCTTTCTGTTGGGATTTTATGTGTCAGATCAACACAAAGTAATGCTTAAAGGGAATATGGAAGGGAATGTTTTTTGAGGTTTTTTTTTTTTTGCCTGTTTTACAAACTAACATCTGAAAATTGTAGAGTGCCTATGCATTCAGCCCACCTGAGCCCATACACTATAAATGCACATCTCAACAGTGCTACAAATACAAATACAAATCCTTTGGGATATGCCTCTAACCAGACAGAGACATTTAGACACATTGGCTCTTTGCTCATTACTCTCTAAGCTCAGTCAGACTGGATTGAAATTGCCTTTGAACATTCAAATTTTCAAGTGTTGACATATAGATATTCTCAATGTGACTTTAGAGCTGGACTTTGACTGGACTAGACGGGACTTGGTTTTTTTACCTCTCCTCCAGTGAAGGTCCGTGCCGACCGCAGCATCTCTGCAGGTCCTTTATGAGGGAATGAGGCAGGGAACACTTCCCCTGTTTTAACATTTACACCTAAACAGACTCAAAGTTATTACCAATAGCATATGACATACATGCATATTACTTGTTTCTTTGCCGCACATCTGCCACTCACCTATTCCATATACTATTGGTTTATGAATTCCCTTATCAACTACATTGTTCATCTCTACAACAGAAAGAATTGTGACTGAGAAATCAGAATGTCCAACTACAGTATTTACAAATGATATAAAACATATAAAAACCTGTGATGCAACATGTCTCCAGGTGAATGTGATCCTTCTGTTTCTGGAACGCTGCTATAAAGTAAAAGCAGCACATGTCAATTTGGCAATTTTGAGATGATGTCCATGAGCAACATGCCATGGAGAACTTTATGAACCTACCCAGGATGTTAAGGCTGAGTTTATGAGATCTTTTGTCATCGTCATCAAACCCTCCAACCAGATGCAGCTCAAATCTAGACGGTAGAAAAAAGTAAAACAAATGTTAATGGGAAATTATGGACTTTGAACTTGTACTTGTGCATGTATGACGTGCCTGCCCTCATTACAGCCATTACTCAGTGATGTGACGGCTTTCATAGTGAGCTGGACCTCAGTCCTGGTGCTGGAGCCATCGAGGTGAGACAGACAGACGGCTCCAGTGCCTGCAAAGTAATGAAACAATTTAGAATCCTTTAGTTGAAGGCAGATGTAACGCACAGTAGGGATCTGGTAGAAGTAACAGTACCGCTGTGTCGCAGCACGACCAAGTGGCAGGTGGTAGCATCATCTGATCCAAGGATCGAAACGCAGTCTGTGGAAGATTTGACCAGAACAGATGAAGCTGATTAGAGTTCAAATTGTAAAGTCACACCGACAAAAGCACTGATCTTACACCGCATGGAGAGAGAGAGAGAAAAAACAGTAGGTGTAAAATCCATCGAATGATGGAGAAATTATGAACAGCTGCCCATTACTCTTAAACTTTTTTACACTTTAAGACCACACAACTTTAATGTAT
Organism: Poeciliopsis retropinna; assembly: GCA_010277075.1. NCBI lineage: Eukaryota > Metazoa > Chordata > Actinopteri > Cyprinodontiformes > Poeciliidae > Poeciliopsis > Poeciliopsis retropinna. The sequence goes on from VMRM01000013.1 coordinate 6,548,382, forward strand.
TTTATTTGGATGCGTGTTAGACTAGCACAAAGTAACTCATAATTATGGAGTAGCTGGCAAATAATGAAAAGTTATCAAAATTATTTATTAAAAAGACTCTTTTCAGATCCGAAAAGTATGCTATGCATTTTTATTCAGCCCTTTATACTTGTGAGCCCCTAAATAAAACCCTGTGTAACCAGAACCAGCATAAGTAGCAAATAGAATCCAGCTGTTTGTAATCTAATCTCAGCATAAATGTAACTAGTCTGTGTGACAGAGTTTCTTTTCTCACTAATACATGGATGTCAGTTCAGAATCCAGAAGATTATTCAGGTTCTTAAATGTCTGACTGTGATTTGTCATCGTGAACAGCAGGTGTACTCACTGTCTGCTGGAGTTGTCGCTGCGAACTCTCTCTGCTGAACATACAGAAGGTGCTTCGGATCTACATCAACACGTGGCTTGGAGCGAAATGCTTTTGCATTTTCCTGCAAAACAAAATTAAACTGTTGGTGTTTTTCCTGGATTTAACTCTAAAATAAATACAATACCAAAAGTCAGTCGAGTGACAAGAAGCATTATTTTATTTCTGAGTCAGAAATACATTTTGTAAGAGGAAAAAAGTCTTTCTTGAAATGCTATGTGTGTCCTACTCATAAGGTTTTAGTCATATTTCATCATGGTCAGATCTTAATATTTTATAATTACTTTGTATGAACAATTTAACAACTCTAAAAATTGAGGTACAACTTATTATAGACTGCAGTTTCCTGAGTTCTCGAATCCCCCTTAACTATTTTTTTAAAGTATGTATGCAGTCAGTATCTGTTTACTTGAGACATTTTTTTGAATCTACAAAAAACACCAAATAGAATGAATGAATAGTTGGACCTCAATGCTCAGAGCAGACGGTTGGGTGCATTAAGCTGGGTCCTGGAGGAGTTTATTATTCCTATTTAAAGAATGCCTTCCTGAAAGTATGTATTAGTGCCATCTTTGCCATTTGGGTTTTTCTTCCTGGTCTCAGGATCTTTGTTTTATCTCTTCAACTCTTTCACTTTTCAACTTATTTTCTGTCAGAAACAGAAAATAAGACCCACAAACCTCATCAAGAGAAGTAATCATTATAATCACTTTATAACAGACACTGCAGGTCCATATAAAAAAATGGCCGGGTGCAATTAATGTTCTATTTTATGTTTAGACGTGAAACAGATACCTTAATAACAACATGCCTTACGATGAAAGAACAGTTGCAATGTGGGAAATAAATGCCCAAAAGTAACACGATCACACAAAATCAGACAGTTTCAGGAAACAAACCTGTAAATGTGGATATTTGTCGAATAGTTCCGCTGTTGATCTGAAGCAATCTAATTCTCTGTTCTGAAAAAACAAAGGCATATCCTTCAACCTGATCCGCTTCCAAACCACTTCAATGTTATGCTGCAAGAACAATAACTTCGGTATCAGGTTCACTGTCAAATAGAACTTCCTGAAATGATCCCAGTCTTTTTCGTTTTAAACAGTGTTTCTTTTTAAACAAAGTCCGGCATAGTCGCCACCTACTGACCGCTTATGGTTTTGCTACGCGTCTCTTTTCTTGTTCAAATATGTAAAACCAAATTTTGTTTTATGAAACATATATTCAGACATAGGAACAATTTTTTTTTAAATGCTGCACACTGCACATTTGCTGCTTTTGAGTCGCAACATAAGCATACACACCGAGAGTCTTAAAGCGCCAACGTTTTCACGGAGTGAGATTCTCCATTATCACTTAGGCAAGTTGCGTACGCCCTGATGTTTGTTTTGAAAAAGCGCTACGTAGTTTTACTAGCCGTTAGGCCGAAGTCGATGTCTTTCGCTGGTAGGAAACAAACAAGGCGACTGGCGACGTGTTTAGAGTTGCTCAATAATTCCCGTATTACTCGTTTTATCTTCTTATTCCAGCTGTTACAAATAAAGTAAAAATTATTTTGTTGTGTGCCCGCTCATTTTTACGCTTCTGTCGTCGAATCCACTGCGGCTAATCATCGTTGTAGCTAGCGACAAATCTACCAAAGGGGCTAACAGTTCCATCGAAATGAGGGGGGGCTCCTCGTACGGAGACAGGGACAGAGACAGAGATCGTGGACGAGACAGGTAAGTTTTTTTAGATTTAGCGAAGAAACCCCCAAAAACTTTGTGTTAATTAATGTTTGAGCTTCAAATATAGTTTGGCTTCGCATGGTTGGACACACAAACAAAAGCTAAGCTAACGCTTAAGGAGCCATTCCAGTTCATATTTACGTCGTCAGAAAAACATCCGATCAGTCGGACAGAATTAGGTAAAGTGCAAATTGAAAATAATATTACCACTTTTCTCACTCAAAAGTGTTCCAGCTATTGTAAAAGTTTTTATTGCACGTCAGATCTTGTGCAAATAATTACCTTCGATTTTGGGCTGCAGTAAAAATAATGGCGTTTGATTTAGGTAATTAACATTTTTGAAGGCGTTCTAATTAGATACTGCAGTGTAGAATTGACATTAATAACTCGGCTGACTTACTGCTTTGTCTAACTAAAAATAGTTTAATTTTAATTAAATTTCATTTGTACAGCACATTTCAGCAGCAAGGCATTTCAAAGTGCTTTACATCATAAAAACACAACGTCATGCAACATAGAATCAACAATCAAAACATTACATTAAGTCAACTGCCATAGCTAAATTCTTAATTGATTATAATTAAGACAATACATTGGTAAAATATGCACTTCATGAGAAGCTAAAAGAAAATGGGGGCATGAACAGATCTGTCCAAGAGAATAGAAGAACAATAGGCAGAATGCACCTTGTAGATGATGCCAGGCTTTGGTAGCTTGTCAACACACTGTTCCCTCATTTTACGCACACTTCTTCAAGGAACCCATGAACTACAAATGCTGTCTCAAGACACTTAAGATTACAAGGCAAATTGCTCCAGTTTACGTTTAGTAAGGCTTGGGTCAATTGTACACAGTCATTTAATGATTTAAATCAAGTTAGCATACTTTTGTTGTTTCATATGATTTATGCTTTCATATTAAATCTCCAGATTTAATATGAAAGCATAAAGGGGAGAAAACAGATAACTATTGCCTGTTTTTTACTAGGAAGGCACCATATATATCAATATATATATAATTGGCTGATGCTGATCCGACACAGTAAAGCAGCGCTGCAAGGACTTAAAATGTTTTTTTTTTTAAACATAGACATAAATGTACTGACTTACAAATTTATTTGATAACTCCACACCAGGATAGCACATATAAATGTGCCAATAACTTCACAAGCTTCACAAACAAGATTCTTTGATATTGAGTTACTGATTAAAAACACTTATACTTTAGAAATGTTCAGAAATGGGTATGGTTAGATAGACTTAATTTGTACAATATTCTTTTGCTTTACATCTCTCAGACCACGATTTGGAGGGGGCATGGGTGGCCGCAGCGGACCGCCGCCTATGAAGTTTGGAAATCCTGGTGAGCGTCTCCGCAAAAAGAGGTGGAACTTAGATGAGTTGCCAAAATTTGAAAAGAACTTCTACACCGAACACGTTGAAGTCCAACGCATTGGTCAGGTAGGTTTTATTTTTCTTCTTTTCTTTGTACTTGCTCATACACCATGATTAAAAATAATGATAACAAGCTATTTGGTTATGTAAAAGAATTTTTTGGAATGCTTATTTTTGTTGTTTGCTTCCATATCTAGTATGACGTGGAGGAGTTTCGCAGGAAGAAGGAGATCACCATCAGAGGCTCTGGCTGTCCAAAACCCGTAACTGCTTTTCACCATGCTCAGTTTCCTCGTGAGTTAGCTCCTTTTTACTCCATCTTTCATAACGTTTTTTTGCAAACAAAAAACAAACGAAAATGTCAAATTCTCTAATTCCATGAAACCTCATTTGCTTCAGTTTAGCACATTTACTCATTCTTTCACGTTTGTAAATATCCTTTATTTAAATGTCATTAACAAATTAGCTAAATTTATATTTTTTAGAAAAACCCAGACAGATCGCTTTCAGTAACATTTAAATGGCTGAGTTAAACTGTCTCCTGCTTCTGCCTTGCAGAGTATGTGATGGATGTCCTGGTGCAGCAGAACTTCAAGGAGCCCACAGCCATCCAAGCCCAAGGTTTCCCTGTGGCCTTGAGCGGCAAGGACATGGTGGGAATAGCACAGACTGGCTCTGGGAAGACGCTGGCTGTAAGGATTTCTCTCCATGATCTTGTCAATAATGTATTCAAATCATTTTAAACATTTAATTTGATCTCTAACGCGTGGAAATCTGTGAGGGATTCTGAAATATGAACAAAAGAGACAGATTAAAGTAAAAAAGTAATTCATGGTGTATAATTAATATCATAAATAACCTAGACTTTATAAGCAAAATTCAAGTAATTAGGGTAATATTTAATGTTTTGCATCTAAATTTAAAGCAGTTCTAACAATTTATTGCCTCTTTTTTTCCCCCCCTTGCAGTACCTCCTTCCTGCTATCGTACATATCAACCACCAGCCCTACCTGGAGAGAGGGGATGGCCCCATAGTGAGTGCAAGAGAGAGTTCAGTCTAAACATGTCAGTGCACAGAATCCTTGTCATTTATCCCTTTCTCCTTTGTCTTCCTCTGTTCTCAGTGTCTGGTCCTTGCACCCACCAGAGAGCTGGCTCAGCAGGTCCAGCAGGTTGCCTACGACTACGGCAAGTCCTCCCGCATCAAGAGCACCTGCGTGTACGGCGGCGCACCCAAAGGTCCACAGATTCGAGACCTTGAGAGAGGTTGGTGTGGTGGGCTGATGTGGACTGTTTGGAGTTCAATCGTGTCTGACATTCTGTTCATATCCGACCGTAGGCGTCGAGATCTGCATCGCCACGCCGGGTCGCCTCATTGACTTCCTGGAGGCGGGGAAGACCAACCTGCGCCGCTGCACTTACTTAGTGCTGGACGAGGCTGACCGCATGTTGGACATGGGCTTTGAGCCGCAGATTCGCAAGATCGTTGAACAAATCAGAGTAAGGCGGCTGCGGTTCTGTAGTTTTGCTGTTTTGAAATGACCATTGATAAGTGAGGGTGTTTTTTTTCTTTCCAATTCGTATAAATCCATTGCTCTCTTGTCTCTTTCAGCCTGACAGACAGACCCTGATGTGGAGTGCAACGTGGCCAAAGGAGGTTCGGCAGCTTGCCGAGGACTTCTTAAGGGAATACATCCAGATTAACATTGGCGCTTTGGAGCTCAGTGCCAACCATAACATTCTGCAGATCGTCGACGTCTGTATGGAGACCGAAAAAGACAACAAGTAAGACTTAAGCATGCGACCTACATCATTTGCTTATGTACGGTCTGATCTTCTCACGCTGCTGGATCTGAGTTGATTTGCTTATATTGTCTCTCTGCATGCAGGCTTATTCAGCTGATGGAGGAGATAATGGCTGAGAAGGAGAACAAAACCATCATCTTTGTGGAGACCAAAAAGCGATGCGATGATCTCACCCGGAGGATGAGGCGCGATGGGTGAGGAGGATCTGTGACTCTTTACAAAGCTGCGCAGCTTTCGGTGTGCGAGTTTGACTTGCTGAATCGGTGCGGTTTGTTACCTAGATGGCCAGCCATGTGTATCCATGGAGACAAGAGCCAACCAGAAAGAGACTGGGTTCTCACTGGTAAGAATACATCACAATCAGTGGAGGTCAGGATGTTGGCATCTCTGAAAGTCAACTTTCATATCATGCATATCTTAGGACTATGGATAAAAATGACCTCTTGTGCTAACGCCGACATATTTACATTGATGCCAACTGCTGACGTTGATTAAAATGCATTGTCCTAGTTTAAATAAATAAATGAAATGAGAGTCTACAGGTAAAAACATTCTCTGGGTTGAAGTCTTTAAAAGTATAGAATGTAAGTAATTTTTTTAGCATCGAATAAATGTGAAAATAGAATATGTGTGGCATTATTTCTTAATCGTTTAGAAGTGTTCTCTATCAGTCCATCTGTTTCTGTGCTGTCAATCTTTCCACCAACCATTAGTCATCAGTCTAATAATTCACATAAGGCACCTGCTATAAAGTACTAATTAATTTCTTACCTAAAGAAGAAATGTCACATTCCCTCACACCTAGCATCATCAAACTTTCCTTCCTTTAAGATGTTTCCTCTCTTTAATTTAATCTTCTCCTGCTTTGATTTATCAACTATTTGGCAACATTCTTTTCAACTTGCATGTTTTCGTTTCAACTCCACAGAATTCAGGAGCGGCAAGGCCCCTATCCTGATCGCGACAGATGTGGCCTCTCGGGGTCTGGGTATGTCTGGGATCACATTGTTTATTTCCTGTGATTTCTGTTCTCAGCATCATTTGTCTCATTTAATTTGTCCTTCAGCCAATGATGAATTTACATGTGTTCAAGTCAACCATAATCACCAGTTAATGCTCTGAATTAAATTAAGCAGGTGGTAAGTATAACAAGTTAGTAAAAAAGACTCTTGTACAGCAAGCAGGCTTGAGAGTTATTGCTTATATCCTACAAGCTTATTTGCAGGTATTGTTTTCACAAAATAACAGAAATCATGTATACTTCTTCAAATTAATTTGTTAGGTATAATTAATGTCTGTAAATTAAGTTTTTCTTTATTTATATTCTGTTTTTTTCTTTTTTTTACAAAAATTGTACAAGTGAAAGTCCAGCTGTCAGCCAGATATGTAAAAATCTCAGAAGAAAAAAACAGAATGAGTCCAAAAATATATATAAGACGTTACAACCTGGTAACGTTGTCGGCTGAAGCATGCAGAGCCGCAGGCTTCGAGTCTCTCGATCCAGCAGGTTCATAGTCTGTTTCTTGTTACCGCAGTTTAAAAGCTTCCTTCATGCGGGGCTCTCTGGCACGCTGCCTGAAAGGAGGGGTGTGTGGGCCCACAACGTCCTGCGCACCTTTTCTTATGTCTCCTAGTGTGGTGTCAGTATAAACTCCTTGGATCACTGCTCATGTTTCGCTTCAGGAGAGAGCCGTATGTTTAGGAGAGAGCTTTGAAAAGAAAATGGAGGGGGAAATAAAGGAACAGTTTAACATCTGACATTGCTGTAGGATATTCTGAGAAGGGGGGATAAGTAAAGTTTTGTAAACTTTTACCAAATTTCGATGACTTTATCCTTGTTTTCTTCTCCCCTCTTCTCCTCTCAGGGTTTGGCAGCACACGGCAGCTGTAACAGTCTGTGCTGTTGTCTCTGTCCCCCTCAGTCACATTATAAAAGGCAAGCTTTGTGAGCTTTAGTGGGATTAACGCCCCTATTACTCTCCTGAACTAAGAAAAAGGAAAAAAAAAAGAGGGAGACTCCAGCCCCCCCGTCCCCCATTAATGTCAGTTTGCAAATCCAACGAGCCTTCCTTGGGAGCATCCTGAGGGTCCTGTATGTCTGCCCGTCGGTCCAAAAAGCAGACAGACAGGGGAGAGAGAATTAGACGGGCTCGTCTGGATCCAGTCCTGGCCAGGGTGTGAGGAGGGTCCCGCAATGCGACGAGAGAGCAACAGAACCAGCCATTGGGTGTGCGTGGGTGTGTCCTTTGGGGTTTAACGGTTCTGCTCCCGTCTGACGTTGCTGGAGTGAGCAGAAGGTGAGGGAGGAATCCAGTCTCCCTCTCCCTCAGCCCTTCCCTTTGAACCAGGACTGATCAGGGGGAACCTTTGTAAAAACAACTTGCAGGGGGTAAGTACCGCAACACCCCTTTGTCTTAACTCCTTCACGAGCTCACCCTACAGTCAGGTTCTGCCTTTGTGCTTATATTACAAAAGAAAAGAGTTCATGGTTCAATAATCATAGCACACTATTGTTACTGTGTAATCAATGATTAAATGGCTTCCCTCTCGTGACGGAGGGGGAGATGGGAGACTTATTGATCAGCAGTGCTGTCAGAGCCCCACGTCTTCTGTAATGAGAAACAGACTTCCTTACCTTCCACATTTAGGCCGGTAATCACGAGTCCTCTGAAAAGCACAGAGGCTTAAAATGGTTTCTTTACATGCCGGTTCTCACTTTAAATCAAGTGAGTGCGCAACATCGAAGGCATGTTGAATAGTAAAGCTGTGTCTCTGAAATTAATCTTTGGATGTGTGGATTGTTGCACGGTAAGTGAACTCCAATTTGTTTCAATCTTTCTGCTTCACACCAAGACACGTTGTTGCCTTCATAGATGACTTCAGTCGTTCTTAAGCATAACGCTCCCAGCTTTCTTTAGAATTTCATTAAATACATCACTTCCTGTTCTCTAAAAGCCCTTTGCCCTTCTTGAACTTCCTTTGCTGTCTATCCCAAAGATGTGGAAGACGTAAAGTTCGTCATCAACTATGACTATCCCAGCTCCTCTGAGGATTATGTCCATCGTATTGGGCGCACGGCCCGCAGTACCAATAAGGGCACCGCCTACACCTTCTTCACCCCGGGAAACCTGCGGCAGGCCAGAGACCTGGTCCGGGTCCTGGAGGAAGCCAGGCAGGCTATAAACCCAAAACTGCTCCAGCTTGTGGACTCCAGCCGTGGAGGTGGAGGCGGTAGGAGGAGCTATATTTTTATTTGCAGTGCCAACTAGTTTTGTACATATAAATCAGTCTGTATAATTGATTTGATTTCTCTTTGAATTATTCAGGAAAAATGCAGTACAGCAACAACTTTGGACTTATGTTATGTATCTCACTGCACAATCCATTCCGGAAGCACGATCCATACCGTTAGGTCATTTACGCAAGCGGGAGGATGTTTTTTTACATTTCTTTTTGCATCTAACTGTAATTGTGATAATAGTACATTTTAAAGGCAGTAATAAAACACAGATAAAAAGAGTTTAATTGTATTTTGCTGGACTGCCTTGCTATTTTATGTGAAAAACAAAATCAAGCATATGTGCCTGCACACAACAGTCAAGCACGAGGAAAGATGGAGTAATACTTTTGGATTTTACATAAAACTATGGGATATAGTCTTTTACAATCCAATAATACCTTTTGTTAATCTAATAAACAATTACAAAAATAATGGTCTTCCACCAGAATAACTTGACAAATAACGTTTACAGTCCAGTGAGTCCAATACACAATTTTCTACTGCATTATAACCTTATAATTATGACAATTATTTATTAATGTAAAAAATAACATTGTCCAGGGAAATAGATCCTTTTAGAAAATCTTACTTTGCTGAACTTCAGCAGTGATTTGGAAGCAGTAGTTTTAGCGCATGCGCAAATGAGCGGCGGGGCAGGGGTAAAGCACGCGACCCATGTACGCACTAGGGGGATCACAGGTTCGAGTTCTGGCCCATTGATCTTTGCTGCATGTATTCTTATTACACTTTCCTGTCAACACAAGACCACTAGAGCCAAAATAAATAAATAAAAATTTAAAAAGTGCACGAAAGAGCTGGTGGTCTGAATAGTGCTTCCGGGGCAGGTGGTGGAGTGACGATGCTTTAAATAGTTCTCTTTTCGGGCTAATAATCAGGTTTCTGTGAGGCGATGAAAGCAAAAGTCCATTTTAAATGTTACTTTTCATTGTTTTTCGGGGTGGGGGTTATGTACAGGTGGCAGGATGCGTTACCGTGGCGGCAACTCCAACAACCCCAACCTAATGTATCAAGACGAGTGCGATCGGCGCATGCGCACCGGCGGAGGCGGCAAAGACAGCCGCGGGGGCTTCAACCGCGACGGCCGCGACGACGACCGCTCTTCGTCGTCCTCTTACAGAGACAGAAACCGAGATCACAGGAACAACTACAACGCCGGCTCGGATCAGTACCAGAACTACAGCAACAACAACGGCGGCGGCTACAACACCCGCGGCGGAGGCCCGACCGGCGGCGGTCAGGAGCAACCCAACCAGCCGCAGGGCCAGTTCGGCCAGGGCCCTCCTCCGCCCCCTCCGCCGTCAGGCGCCCCGCAGCCGTTGATGGCGCAGCAGTTCCCCCCGCCGCCGCAGCCCCCGCTTATGGGCTTCATGGGGCAGCCGCCTTTCCCTCCGTTCCCCGCTGCTCCCCCTCCACCGCCAGGCCAACAACCACCCCGTAAATAGTTATAATTAAATGTACTGGGTAAATTTGTTCAAGTATTTGTAGCTCAGTTTTACTGTTGTGGTCTCCCAAACAGTGTTATTATATCCAATCAGATAAGGGCTTGTACTTTTCACACGAATTTTAAAGCAAATTTGTTTTAAGAACCCCCAAATAATTAAATTTCCCCTATCTGAGCATTGTGGAGGAGGAATAGGGATTTCTCTCTTTTTTTATTTTATATGTTTTTTTCCGTCACCAGCCAAACTTTAGGAGTTAGAGAAGCGGTCACATTCCAAACACCTCCTTAATCTTTGTACTTGTTCAACTTGACTTACTCCGTTTGCAATAGGTGGCTTTTGTTTATAACTTCAATTACAGCTTCACAGTACCCGTTTCTGATCTTCACTAGTTTCAGTGATGACCACTTTTATTTTGCATTTTTATTACCTATTGTGATAGATTTAGATACATTTAATCATGCATGACACCACATGTTCCCTTTGTGTAGCAAGTCGGAAGTAGTGTTTTGAGCTTTAACTAAAAACATGTTGCCTGTTTTCTGTCAACTATGCTCTTTTTACAGTGTTTTCCTAAATAAACATATTAAATCAATACATTTTTGTCATAATTTGCAATTTATTCTGAAATATCAGGTAAATTTTTGGATCTGCTTCACACATAATAGAATATTCTTGGAATTGATTACATGTATAGTAATATTCTGATTTCTAGAATTCGGTGATTTGTCTTTAGAAAGTCATTCTAGTTTTATTTGCATATATTAAAACAGTCCTTTTCATTGACTAAAACTCAATATAAGCAAGGTTTCTGTACTGACCTGAAAAGTCTAGAATTAGATTTTTTTATTTATTTATTTTTGGCCCCCTTCCAAACCGAGACCTCAAAAGCTGCAATTGGATCACAAAATGTATTAATATTAAATAACATCCAACAGTGGAGGATAAAGTTCAAACCATCTCATCCATCAATCATAATGGGAAAGGATCATATCCCCTATTCTAATGTCTCTGAGCCCAACTTTCCATCATGACAGTCATGAGACTGTCATACAGAAACAGACTTCAGTCAGAGGCTTCATCAGATTCGTTGCTAGATTGTCTGCTACAGGAGATCCTTCTTCACCACCCACAGCACTTTGAAGACACTTGCATGATATGAGTTATAACATTTAATTTTCTTTTTGGATTAATAGTGTTTTTGAGTTGATTACATTTATGTTGAAGGGATTTTTTTTATATATATAGTAACATTTGTGGCAAAGCTTAAATTAAAGGTTGCATTTCTTTTTTTTTTCCATACAAAATTTATTTGAATGCTTTTCACACAACTTTACCAGTGGTGCCAACAAATACTTCCACATTTTTATCCTTATAATTTTCCCCCAAAGAACAGCCACCTTTCTAAATTCTCACCATAGTATTCTTTCTGAATACTCCAGAAAAAATACAGAGGAGTTTATATATTTCTTCTCTTGCTGCACACAACATCTAGAAAGATCATTTAAGACATAATGCATCTTATGCTTTACAAAGTCATTTTGGGTAAAGACAAACATGACAAAAAGAAACAAAAAAAGAAGAAACCCACTTAAGTTATAGGTGTACAAAACAAAACAAAAAACAACCAGACAACCCAATCTGAGGCACATGTGGCAGAATCAAAATCAATATGATGTGAACATAGAATTGAGAGTCTTTGGGTTAATCAGTAGCAGAAAAGTAAAGTGACAAGAGATGAATAAACAAGAATGATTTTATGTGCAAAATATGAACAAAGTAAGTGCATACGAGTTTAAATAAGGAAAAGGAAAATAATCCTGAGTTAAACTGTAAAAAAAACAGAATCCTAAAAACAGAAAAAGTGCAGAAATAAAGAAATTTGTAAAGGAATGGAGACTGTGCCTTTCAACTACAACAAGAAGGAAAAAATGAGTCAAAAAGAACATTAAAGGACTAATTTTGGCTGGATCAGGTTCGGTAACAATAGTAAGCTGCGATGAAAGCTCTTTGCGTTTCCTGCAGAAAGACGTTGTGTTCACCCTTCACGCTGCGATAACACCATTTTACATCGGTTCCCCCTGCTCTGAAAAGATTATAAAGATTAGACTGAAAATTAAACCACCGCAGTGGTTTTTAAAATGCGTTTAGTTTCATTTCGTCAACACAAATCAGTTTTAATTTGATTGTGTCTGATTAGCTTGGAGGAAACCCATTCAGTGGTTTGACCTGAAAACTGCTAAATGTGCAGCTGACGGTGCAGGATGTCGTATCGGGACGGATCACACCAATTTGTGGGTATGCCTGAAACAGCAACATGATTCATATGACGTGGGATTTGCTTAACGGTTTGTAAGTTAAACCAATTCACATTCAGAGGAAATTCTTCAAATCAACACACTGGGCTAATTATCTGAGGAGGAAGATGCAGCAACTCCATTTAGAAACACTGACAGGATCAAATAAGGATGAGAAGGCACAAGGTCAACTGGCTTCAGCAACTGCTCTTACAGTCCATCAGTTTTTTTTTTTTTTGTACAGCAGAGTCTGAAACTGCTTCATTGTAATCTGGTCTTTATTTCCCCCCTCCGAAAGGAAAACGTCGACCCCAATATAAAGGATGGTGCAGGTCTGACGACAGGAGGCCCGGTCCTCTCTCTCTCTAAAGGTTGCCCCAGGTGTCTGGAGGTGGGAACTCGTCCACGTCGCCGGACTCGTCGTGAGATTTGTCCCCCAGGTTGAAAGTCAATTTGTAGCGCAGGCGCACTTTTTCCTGAAAAGAAGAGCCGCAAACGACAGGTCACGGTCCGCTTTCAGGGTGAATCCGACCCTGCTGGACACAGATAAAAACACATGAGACGTTCTCTGGAGTGAAATGTGGAGAAAGCACCTTGTGAGGGTTGGCCAACAGCAGGATCTGTGTGACAGCGGCTGGAGGGAGGATGGGGTTGAAGGCTGGCAGGTCAGTACAGGAGGGAGGCTGCAGCTTTACTTTCATTACCTGGGGAACATAAACCCACTGATAAGTCAAGGCCCATAGGTTGGAATAAATTTCCAATGTTTACAAACACGAGAATTATGATTAACTTTCATTTGTTTTTCAGAATGTCTCAAACTGAGCAGGCAGAGATGAAATGAGACATTTATGTGATACTATTAGCAAGAATGAACCGATCAAGATGTCCCAGGTCGATACCGATTTCCGGGGTTCTTATATTTTTAACAAATTCGGATTATTTTTCTCTAAAGAGCTCAGAAGTTATAAGTTGTTTGAATCCAACAGAAACTGAAGAATTACAATATGATGCCAGTTTCTGCACCACTGACAGGAATTTCAATATTGTTTATTTTTTCATCTTTATTTTGTTTTTTTAGCATTGTGTGTATATTTTTTTACTTGTGTATGGAAAGGTTAAAAATTAATGAAAAAAATGAATAATTAAAAACAAGAACCTTAACTTTTATCTGGTTTTTATTAAACTCTAAAAAGTGCATGCAGCTGATTGCCGCAAATTTAAACTGAAAATGGTCATACTGATTACCTATGGCGCATTTAACAAAATAGGAAACAATATAATTATGTATGCTTTTTCAGTAATCGAGCCTCCGATGAGAGCAAAACTGTCCAATTTCAGGCTGATTAACTGATGCAAAACAAATCACAGACATACTCTGGGAACGGCTGCCTGGAAACGGATGTTGGTGACGGGAATGGGTGCCGAGGACAGCATGGAGATGATCACCACCAACACGTCGGGCCTCGACGGAGGGCAGTCGCACGCAAACGTGAACAAAACCCTTAGGCTGTGTTTGTCGAATACAGTCACTGGTAACACGCTGCCTGGAACAGAAAAACAAACTGTAAATGATGTGAAGAATGTAGATAAGAGTGCAATAAATGGCTTTGATCTGATTACAAACATCAAAAGTGGATACTGGACGAGCATCTTATGAAACATTTTGACGGATTCGGAAGCAATTCGGTTGCGGTTTGTTTTAGGGGTTGCCACCTTGGATATTTGAGTTGGAAAGAAAACTTTACTGCTAAGAATCTGTTCATATTTGTATTTTTCTACCTGATCGGTTTCTGTGTCTATACTAGTATTCTGCACTAGCACTTCCATGTATTGTTCCTGAAATCTGTGCAGTGTTCTCACACAGAGCTTAAAAGACTTTTAAGAATTTAAATAAAAACACATCAGTAGAGAGGAAAATACAAGTCTATGTATTTAAAAAAAACAGTAATTTCTTGCTTTATGCCTTATATGATGTTACTACAGACATGTGCATTGTGACTTTATGAGTAAATAACTTAACCTGGTCTGTTGAGAAGCTTTAAATTCAATGTCTGTAAAATTTTCACTGTAAAAACCACCTATGAGGGAAAATCTGACTTAAAGATGTTAAAATCATGCTTCTTGAATTACACCATCATAAAAGCCTCTGAAGTGCAGAATAACTCCTACAGCCGCTGCAGCTTAAAGGTTTGGTGCTTACTAGGTTTGATTGATTCTAGAGGCACTGTGACGTCTGCTAATGAGATGCGGTCGTTGGGGTCAGCAGATGATGACGAGGTTTTGTCTGCAACGCCAAGACTGGAGTGGAGGACGCCATCAGGCTGCTCCGACTGGACGAGGAGGCTGGACGTCGGCCCCGGACCCACAGCAGGCCTGGAGCTCACCGAAGACTTTGCTTGGAGATCTCGCAAAGGGACCTTAGAGTGAGGCTGGAGTTTATCCCTGCAGAGGAAAATAAACAAGCAAACCCCACAGAGCTGTTTTAATCAAGCATGAATTAAAAGAAATTTGACTTTGCAATTTAACACCTTGAAATTGGGTCTCTGTCTCTTTAAGAAGCTCCTGCTCTTTATGAAGCTCTCCGCCTTCAGGAAGTCGTCACAACAGTGCTTCTCTATTAAGCCTTTGACAATGTTTTTTTTGTTTTTTAACCAACGCTTCACTGAGAAATAGTTTGTATGATAAGTCCAACAGATTCGCAGTTCCACCAGGTGTTTGCTAATTGTTGCAGTTAGTCTGGAGGAGCCATCACACTGAATGCTTTCTTCCCCTTTTCAGTTCGAACACGCAAAAGAAAAAATGTTATTAGAGAGTAAAGAATGGGAAATAACAAATCTATGTAAGAGAGAGTTTAAGCATGCTACAGCATGCTACAGCATGCTTAAACTCTCTCCAGCTGGAGCAAAGCAGAGTAGAGATTTATAAATCAAAATCATCAGGAGATTATTTCTCCACACACTTAAATTCATGCTTTTCAAACATAAATGAAGGAATCAAAGCAGCGCTCCAGAGATGTTTTAGATGAGGGAATTACATTGAAACACAATGTAAAGCTCAACAAGTCAATTTTACATAATTACATATGGAACCTTTAAAAATACTGATGAAAGGTTTGATAGGTTTTTTAGAAATACAGGCAAAATTTAAGATCTGTGAGAAGCAACTGAATAATGATTTAGGCGTTGGAATACAAAGGTCTTATTTTACAAACCTTTACGCTGTAAGGCCGTGAAGGAACCCTGAACAGGATGTCCACTCACCATTTCACCTGCTGGCTCTCTGGAGGTAGAGACTGCTGTAACAATGTTTTCCCCAGCAAATCCAGCTCTTCCATTGCTCTTGGCGTAGCAGTGCCGCCCCCTGCTGGTGTAGCCTGTGATGTTTGCACCACAGCCGGCTGCAGCGCTACGGCCGGAGCCGAAGACTCTGCAATATTTAAGGACTGACAACAAATGGAAAGTTTGACGCAGTGAGACAACAGGCTGCAGAATATAATCGTTTTTATGCCAAATCATAACTGCAGCGCTTTCCCACCTGAGAGATGATGTTAGAGTCACAGTTTTCTGATACATTCAATCCTGAAAAGCAGGGGAAGGGGGGATTAATGATGTGCAAGTGGTAAAAATTAAATAACGCTCACGTTTAAATCATGTGCAGCTTGCTTACCAAGAGACATGAGTTCATCATCCAAGAGGCTCAAGCCCAGACTCTGAGGTGCAGCCTGTGGGTTGGAAGGTTCTGTGTTTTCTGAAAGGTTGAGTCCTGTCAGGTCTAATAGTGCTGAGCTGCTGCCACCTGATTTAGAGTCTGTGGAAGAAAAAAAATATATAAACACAAGCAACTTAAACCAAAAGGAACGGAGTTGCACACAACTGTAATGATGACAAGGACAAACGCACCTTGTTGAGAGGCGAGAGACGTTCCGTCTTTCGAAACCTCCTCACCCTTAACCAGCTGCCTGTACAGATTGATGACCTGCGTCAGGCTGTCATTGGCCTCCAAGATGTCGGCTGCAAGGTGTAAACGAGTTAGCGACATCACGGTGGCATTCAAATGCTAAACTTTAAACCCAAATGTACCGAGAGCTTCGTCGTTGTCTTCTGTGTCGCTCGCTAATCTGAATAACGTAGGCCTCATCTTCTCACAGCGCTGATAAAGATCCTGTAATCAAAAATATGTCACAATGTGCAAACAGCGTCGCTAAACAGTCATTTGTCAACTCAATTTTTTTAATATCCAAATCAAAGGCTATGTTTTTTCCAACTTTCTGGTGTGACGCTATGGTTCCACGATAAAAGATGAATTCATTTCAAGGCGCTTTAGTTTGTTTTTACTAATAAATGAAGTGGGCACAGAACCAAGCTTTCAGGGATCATTTTAATTGTGCCACACATGCTGTATGATAAAAAGTGGAGGGGATATCTTTTAGTGTAACAAGGAAAAATAAATTATACTTTACCCTTAACAAATTTACAGAATGACAAGATTTCAAATCCAGACAAATGGGAGTTTTATCTTCACTAAAAGCAACACCTGCTATGAACTGCATCAGCTGCTTTGTTAACAGTCCAGTTTTTTCTAACTTGCAAAACTCAACCAAAAAAAAAAAAAAAGATATATATATATATATATATATATATATATCTTTTTTTTTTTTTTTTTTTTATAGGAAGCAAAAATAGGAAGCAATGTAAAGCAACCATATAAAAGAAAGTCCTTGGCTGCATTGGACCACCAAAACCTGCAGCATGGGCTGCCAGTGAACAACCAGTAGATGTCACCCTGTGCTGCTGGAACTGGTTCATGTGAAATGGTAACATTGCTCTAATCGTGGAGTAAAAGAGCAAAAGGTGATATCCTAAATTGGAGCTTATATTTTTCTCATCTTGAGCAACTCTGGTGACCTTAAACAAGCAGGAACTGAAGATTCAGAGAGAAAATTAAAAAAGGAGTCACTGTAACAATGAACTACAGGAGAAACAAATGTGTCTACACATTTTAAAATGCTGATCTACTGTTGTTACACCGTTAAGAAAAATCAACAAAAACCTAATGAGTGATAGATGACTGAGCGTTACAAACCCTAACGAGCTCCTGGTTGCTATGGGAGCAGCTCTCCTTGCTGTAGCCCTCCAGCAGCTGGCTCAGCAGGCTCACGCTCTCCTTCACCTCCTGGATGGCGTTCACTCGCTTGGAAACTTTCTCCACTCGCTTTTGGTCCTGGGGGGGGGAAATAACACAAGACAGGAGAAGTCATCTTAAACATATGTCCAAATAATTAAATGATTCTATTTAGCATTTAAGAATGAAAAATAAAAATGTAAGACTGAATTCCAACACAGTTCTAATATTTACATCAAATGAAAATGACAGAAGGAAAATGACGGTGATTCAGGTTTTCTGCAAACTGGACTTTTTGTTTTAACAAAAATCAAAATCATTTACATGCGAGTTGATGCCCTGCACTTTCCGAACTGAGGCACTCACTTCTTGAACCATTTCCTTGATGAGCTTGTTTGCTGCTCTTAAATCATCAGGCTGGGTGCTCTTCAACAGGCGGGACAGCATCTACAATAGCAGGATGAGGCAGAAGAGAGTGGAAAAGAAAGAGGAAGAGGAATGTGTATATAGCGAGTCCTCAGGAGTTCAGTTTCACATGGCCTGATGGATTTTTGTTCATTATGAGTTGAGCGTATCCACAAACGATCCCCTGGTACCCCCAAAAAACAAAACAAAACAAAAATGATCTACTTCACGATGATACATTTTGCTTCTTGATCTCTCGCCACACACCTTGGATTTCTCCTCGTCCTCAAAGATGGCAGTTTTGGTTCTGGGGGGAGGAGGTGGGAGTGGTTTGTCACCAGGAAGCACAGGATCTTGCTTTACAATGCCTGGAAATGACAGGAGCATCTATTAACTTCCCACAGAACGAACTCCTAACAGCCCAGCCTCTGCTAAACACAGTGTGTGAAAACTTCAAGAGCATCCAAAAACATTTCAAATCTGGCACAAATTAAATTTTCCCTGCCCTAAAGTGATAACCTAACATCTTGTAATTAGAGGATTCATTTCAAAATACACATTAAGTCATATGTGGGAAATTCCATTTATAACATCACAGCAGAGTCAACTACTCATGACCCCGGACAGCGGTCTTGTGCTTGAGCTAAAAGCAGAACTGATTCCATCTACTTACATGCTGGAGAAGAGCAAGTATGGAGAACCAAAACCGACATTATCAGTTTGGGAAGAGAACTAAAAATTTCCATAAGCTACTTTTGGTTAATCCAGCATCACATACAAAGAAAAGGCAGTAAAAATAATATAGAAACCCTCTCAAAGTCAATTCCTTAATTACTTAAAAGACAAAAAAAAAAAAAAAAGAGCTCACCCTGTTTCTTCAGCATCTGATAAGCTTCAGCTATCTTTGCCTCATCAGGGTACCACACGGTCCAGCTGTACATCATCTCCAACACCTTTGCCTTCACCGGCTCTGGAGCCCGGGATCCTAAATACTACAAGAAAGAGAGAAAATGTCTCAAATATCAGCCTAGCTCTAAAATATAAATATATGTAACAATATATATGGCAGGCTCCTGAAGTTTTTAATCTATATCCAGCTCCAATTCCTTTAGAAGCCATTTTAACAGGATGCAAATCATCGTTTACAGAACATTTTTATACACAGGTCAGGCTTTGAATGAGGTAGTTCGGAAAACGGATAGTTTGATAAATGGATGAATCAGCAAACACACAATGGAACAGCGGAACGGTTTGGAAATTCAAATATTTTTTTCTATGCTCCATTTAATTTTTCACATTTATCCAGAAAGACAATACCTGGTTACGTGAGGAGGAAAAAAGTCAAAACAAATCAAAAGAATGCTCACAAATACTTAATATAATCTATATAAGATCTACATATCTAATATATAATTTTAATTTTTCTTCTGAAAAGAAAGCCATGGAATTTCATGTAAAAACTGAAAAATAACACTGGTTTTACTCATGAAGCACAAAAAAAATTTCAAATACAATAAAAGTTTTATCATTCTTGCTGCATCCGTACAGGCTCTTCTCTACAAAACACTGGATGGTGAAATTCACAGTTTCTCCTTTGTCGTTATGGCTCAAAAGAAAAGAAACAATCTCAAGCGTATTAAGTTGCTATAAACTAGTGAGACGAGAGAGAAGGTGTTTACCTTCGGCGACACCACCTTGATGAGCTCATTAAGAAAGCGAAACTTTCCCACTTCACCATGAAACTTGTTTCCAGAGTTCTTCATACATGTTTCAAGCACCTGGGAGAGGACAAGAATTTTAATTTTTGTATATATCCATCCATCCATTTGTAAGACACCAAATTTCACTCAGAGTTTGGTGATTATTGATTTCAAGTCTTACCAGTAGCGCTTGCATTGCCTCCCACTCCTGAGGAGACTGGATTTTGTGGGCAAGAAGTCTAGTTGCAAGCTGAGGCCTGATAATAATGCAAATATTAATTGTAGCCTTTTCGAATCCTCTAGTCATTTAAAACATTGATGCAAGCCTTTTAATTTAGAATTTAAATGATTTTAACAAATAAGACAAAAAAAACTTTTGCCATAAATAAACTGCACTGTTTCCAACCAGTCAAACTTTTTGTGATTTTTTTTAGTCAAGGTTTTAAAGCACTGAAATGTATTTGCCCCCTTAAAAGTTTGCTTTTCTTTCACAAATAAAAGTCTGAGACTAAACAAATTTTAAGGTCACACAGAAAGTAGCCTGACTAAACACAAAATGAAGTTTTTATATAATGATTTGTACCTGTCCCTATGTGAAAAATATATAGTTCACTTCCTCATTTATTTCTGAATTAACTGCGATAAGTCACTTTTTTTGGGGTTCACTTTGACCAGGCACAACCAAAAACATATATATTTTTAAGTATTAACTAGATTAAAATGCCATCCATCCATTTTCTATACACCCTTGTACCTAGACGGGTCAGGAGAGGTGCTGGTGTCTATCTCCAGCGAACGTTTCTGGCGAGAGGCGGGGTTCACCCTGGATAGGTCGCCAGTCTGTTGCAGGATTAAAATATCTCAAAAAGTAATTTTTGACCGTAATACCTACAGTCAAACATGGCGGTCTTTGTGGTTCAGGGCCTGGACAATTTGCCCTGTTTAAAGGAACCAAGATTCTGTTTGCTTCCAGAAAATCGTAAAGAAGAAATCGGGGTAATCAATGCATTATCCCAAGATCATGTAGCACGACTGAAGTTTCAAAGCACACCTCAAGGTGGCTCCAAGAACAAAAGGTTTTGGAGTGACCTAGTCAAAGTCTGAACTTAAAACTACTTGAGATGCTTTGGCATGACCTGATTAGTCTTTCAAGTAGTTTCAGACAGCTTTTTCTCTCAAAATTTGAAATAAGCAATTTAAAATAGCTTTCTCTCTTCACTGAGCTCATCTTTGACAAACTGTAAATTTGTTTCCAGATCTGAAACATGTATTTGTAGCTAAAAAAGAAAAACGAATAAAAGAAATATTTAAATGGACAACTAAATAATATTTAGTTGTCCAACTAAATATTATCTAGTTGTCCATTTAAAGATTTCTTTAAATCTTTAAAGAAATCTTTAAAGACTTCTTTAAAGAAATCTTTAAATGTTATGTAGCAATCTTATGTAGCTGTAAATTTTATTCGTCATCTTACCCATCTGGTTCATTGTCGAGTTTATCACAAAATGCCTTAATATTGTCCCAGTCAGTTTCCTTATTGAGAGGATTGGTGGCCTTGTCTGTGTGTGAGAAACAAACATTACATTTAAGATCGTGGACAAACTCGTGCCAGCTGGATGAAACAAGACTCTGTGACTTTTTTATCTTTTAGATTATGTTACGTTTGTGAGTAGCAAAATATCACAAAATATCTGTGGTTTTACGGATAAATAGATCAGGAAAATCTGCTCTTTGCAGAAGTTCCTCCAGTTGTGCAGGTCGTTCA
This sequence comes from Poeciliopsis retropinna, assembly GCA_010277075.1. NCBI lineage: Eukaryota > Metazoa > Chordata > Actinopteri > Cyprinodontiformes > Poeciliidae > Poeciliopsis > Poeciliopsis retropinna. Next base: position 6,569,743 of record VMRM01000013.1, read on the forward strand.
GGAAGGTGTAGCTTTTGGACCTGGTTAATGTCAAATGGACGCTTCCAGGATATTTACATTCATTCGCTTTTTAACCAACGACTGACAACGGTGTAGACGCTAACAGCAGAGCCAAAAACAGCACAAGTTGTGGTTGTCGTTTTTCCTTGTCACCAACTGCACTTTGCTGACTTGATATTTTGACAGTGACAACTCATTAGCTTGTGACGAGGGTGTCGGTGACAACCGAAATAAAACACGAGTTTAACTATAAATATCCCTCTAAACCAATATCTCAGCTCTTAACATCGCTTAAAACGTCATCATGTCTAATAATGTATGATGACTTACTGATCAGAGACTGAAGGCTAGTCTCATCAGAAGGGGCCGCCGCCATCTTTACAAGATTCGTACCAAGTGGCTACTGTCGCGTGACTTTTGTAATATCGCGTGGATAGGCAGATATCGTCGGCGTCACCGTCATGTTGTGAGTGGCATTTTGGTTAATGCGTAGGCAAAAAAATTGTCCCATTATTTGAAGCAAAGGCTCGAGTATGAAGCATGCATGTGGATTATTATTATTATTATACAATTAATATTTTAGTGACTTTGCTGTTTTTGTTCACTTAAGAAAAACTCATAAAATGGCGGACGCACTGACCCGTCTCTTCTCTCTGGTTGTGCAGCGCCTCCTGATGGCTAAGAGGAGGATGACAGAGTGGTTCAGAGAAGAAAGGTCGAAGGTGTACTGACTAACAAATTTAGCTAAACTAGATTACACTAACTCCACTGCTTTTAAATTTATCAGCTGCCGAGGTTTTTTTTTTTAATTAAAAAAAAATATATTCGTTTTGAATTTTAGTTTTTGACAAGAATTTTGAGTTGACCCAGCGTCAGTTAGAGACTTAAGCAACCATGAGGCGGTGTGGACCAGGTCGAGGAGGAAATTATCGTCCCAACTTCAACATTGTCACAGCATGTGGATATTATTTGCGGACCCAAGAAACGAAGAAGCTTCTCTAAGTGGATTCGTCGAGAAGCTTGTATTGATTAAGCTTACTTTCTCAGCTCCGGGTTTCAGTTGGTGTTATAACAACACGCTCGTTGTAGCCGTTTGAGTGTCGATAGTTTCACACGGGAAATGAACTTAAGCCTTTTTGTTTTGTACTGGCAACAGTGAGCTAACTTCTCGCACGGTTGTGGTCCATGTTCCAAACGTGACTCTGTGGACGTGGGTGAATGCAACGCCTCGTCTCTTCGGGTGTTGCCTGCCTGACTGGCTGGCTGTCTGTCGACCCTCTGCAGCAGCACGCTGCTGCTGCTGCTGCTCCGCCTGCAGTTGTGGTTTCCTGTCTCTCCTGACGCCGTTTGAAACTAAAAGACATCGATTTTTATTTGGCTTTAACGCAGCCGCTCATGTGTGATGAACAGTAGCACGATGGGCTCCCTGAAGGCTCTCCAGGAGTGGTGCCGGATACAGTGCGAGACCTACAACGATGTGGACATCAGGGACATGTCCGCGTCCTTTCGGGACGGCTTGGCGTTTTGTGCCATCATACACCGCCACAGACCAGATCTAATGTAAGTACTCCGAAACCCTCACTGTGTGTCTGATGTGGCTTTAAACGCCACGAAGCCTAAGAAAACGTCAGCGCCCTACTGTTACAACATTGTGAAGAAGCCTTCCAGAAATAACAATTAAAAAAAAAGGTAATCACACTCAGCTGCATTAAATTTAGCTGCTTCCAAGTTTAATCAGAGGATCACAAGGCTTTTGGCAGACATGAGGGTTTGTATAACCTAAGATATGGCTCAATTTCATTCACAACAAAGGTAATGTCAAGGCAATTAATAAGAAAAAGAGTGAAATCAGTGCACAGGAGCGTATAATCAAGCAAAGACAAATTCAGATTCACTTGCACAACTAACTGATAAAGTAGTCAGTCACTTTATAATGCCAGTTGGTTGAACAAAATAACCAGTGGATGTTTTGTTTTTTTTCCACATTGATATAATAAAGCATCATAACAAACTGAAATATTGTAATTTGTTGAGCAATTGCTTGTTTCCATTCTTGATCAATCTGCATGGAACCTTTAGGGTGTTGTGTTGTCCAACCCTGTGATGTATAGCTGAACAGTGTGGGACAAGCCTTGCTATCTGTCTGTGATAAACAACCATCCTGTCCATATTTCACACCCACACAAGATAACACAACATCATCCATGGTATTTAGGTGGTTAATTATTTATGGGGAAGTCACAGGGATGACTTAACATTGTTTAAGTCGAGCACAAGAACAGGAATTTCTCAACACATTTTAAAACCCTACACAAAATGACCATGACCCAATCATAGTGAGAAATTCCATTTTTAAATACAGAGCCTTTCCCCTTTTCAGTAAGTGCTTTAAAAGTAAAGCAAATAGAGGATTTTTTTATGGATTTTGAAGAGTTACATAAAGGTTAGGGACAGATACATAAATATAATGTTGGATTTCCTGCATTTTCTGTTGGACTAAAGACTAGTACTTTAACCAAGCAAACATTTTTGTCTGTTCGCTCGTGCGTTTAAGTCCTTTACAAATTACTACTTATGTCATATCTTATTATTGTACATCCAAAAAAGTGGAACCGTGCCTTTTTTTTCTGAAACTATTCTGTTTGTTTCAAGTAGTGCTTTAGTGGGAGACTGACCTTTTCCTCCTGCACAGGGAGAGAATACAAGACGACACAAAAGACAACGTCATCTTTGTGATTTGGGTGGTTTGTTGTAGGGAAGAGGTTCAGGATGACTTGCCATTGGTTTGGTTGAGGTCAAGAGCAGGAAATGTTCTCACAATGCAGTTTATTTGTGTAGCAACAATTCACAAACAGTTGTCACCTCAAGGCCTTTTGCAGAACAGGTCAGTTTAACGGCCAACGATATGGATAAATATAATCAAATAAGTTCATGTTAATGCAATCCAAACATTTAGACAAATTCAGAATCGACTAACAAGCAGTCCATTTTGACCGCAGCTATGACACACATGGTCATTTATTAAAACATGAAACTAGTTTCATGTTTTAGATTAATATAGATTCAGATTCAGACAGTTAATTAATTCCTGTAGGCAATTCATTTGTAGACTTCCCGTTTTGCGCTTACCTCTAACCTGCAATGGAAAATTCAGTCATGGACTACAGCCAAATCCTGAAAACAACCAAGAAAACATCAAGTTAAAGCTGGAACGTTGAGGCTTTTCCTGGTTGACTCCTGTTTTTGTTGCTCTGTTGATTCTGATTTTGAGCAATTAACATTATTATTATTTTTAATTCTACACACTCTAAAGCTGAAAACACATGATAGTTGTGCTATTTTTAGATGAAGTTGTGCATTTGCCATCCACTAACAAATCTTTACAACAAATACTGCATACCTGGAGCAAAGCCTGCTTGTTTCTTTGAAAAGTACTGTTCAGGATTCATATCGTCCATGTTTAGCAAAGAGGAGCTTGGAGTAGCTTTGCTTTGCTTTGGGCACAGTATGACATCAGCCTAAACGCTGCACAGATTATTATCAACATTCCAACGTTGGCATGCTGTCGAGTCACATCGCAGGACATGGCATGTTACAGAAATCAAATTTATGCAAACACATCATCCTGCAAAGCTGCTTTTATATTAAATTAGTGATAATAACAACAGAAGATGCAAGAAGTGCAAGGCAGTTTGTATTTTTAGTAAAGGGAGCATAAGTGAGAACAAAAGTAAAGTTGAGAACACTTCCACTTCCAGCAGTAATTTAACATCAAAGCACTGGTGACACCACTTCCTTCTCTTTAAGTTTCACCTAGAGTGTTTTCTCTGCTTGGAAAAAAAGTAGAGTAAAAAATAAAGTATATTACACTTGTAATATACAAGTGTGAAATTTGTCATGCATCACAGCACTATTGTTTACCAGACATCTCTACACAAACACATCAGATTTTATGTTATGCATCCCTAAAAAAACATATCTACTTTCTAATGTTGATTGCAATGATGCAGAAAAGGTAAATATTATATTTTCTGTTTCCCCTGGAGTATCGTTCAGGCCTTGTTTAAACAATTGCCCTTCTCTGCACGGTGACGGCAACCATTCACAGAAAATCTGCGCTGCATATGACTCACTTTAGAAGTCCTCTCTGTGTAGCATAATGCAGCTCTGTTGGTAGCGCCTGTGCTGAGCAGCGTTAGGATTTCCTGCTGGAGCAAGTCAACGACCTCCATTGTTGTGGATGGATTGCACACAAGCCTTCTGTAAATCATGTGTTTGTGTCCTTCCCCTGGTACTTGGTGACAAAGAGAAAACATCTGGTGGGCTGATTTTTTTAGATTAGCATCTTATTTATTTTCAGAGTGCAAACGAGACTTTGCCTTGATGTAACAGAGTACACATTGACCGCTTAAATCTTTGACTATCTGGTGGAGTGGAATATGGAGGGTTTAAAGGACAAAAGTTCATGGATCATTTATACTTTTTGTTTTCTTTTTTGCATACCCTTTTGCTTAACTTTCTCTGTGCTGCGGATGATCAGCCGAACTCGCTCTGATCCAGACAGGCAGCCCTGTTGGCCTAATCTGTGCATGAGACTTCTCCGCCTGTCAGACTCTATTTGCCATCAATTTGGATCCAGGCCATTGTTTCCCTGTACTGTACACTGCAGCCAACCGTTTTCATCTGAGTAAAGTGGCAGTGATGCGGAAGAGAGGCGTCGTCATAATTCCTGTGGCCAACCATTACTAACGCAGGGGTAGTCAGTATTGGTACAGCCAAATTAGTCTAAGCTGGAGAGCCCTACAGAAGTATGGGTAATTTCAATTTCTCCACATTTTTTCACATTATTACCCCAAACATGAAAATATACTTAATTGAGATTTTATCTAATAGACCACGTAGGAGAAGTGGTACACCGTTTTTAAGCTTCTAAAAATGCAGAATTGTAAAGTGTGGCCTGCACTGCATTCTGCCCTGAGTCGATGAGGTGTAGAGCCACTATTCACTGCAATTGCCTGCTGATATTTAGTATTTGGCAGCAATGTTTGGTAGGATGAGAGTCACACACATGCAAATTCTATGAGAATAATATATCTGTGTCATTGCCTGGACTTTCCCTGCCTCCATGCAACCCACTTGATGTGCATTTTTAGTTGCTGAGCCACTAGAAAGAGTGTTGGAACACTGTGATGAAAGAGGAGAACCAGGAAACTGTAGATCTTTTAGCTTTTGTGCGGATGAAAGGCCAAAATGTATAAAAATGTATGTTTTCCCAGATATCAGGCTATATGGACTAAACCCATGGTTAGTAAAGTTTTACTGCAAGTTTTATAATCAGTCGATGGTTTTTGACCATCGACTGATGGGGAGGAATCCCACCTGATTCCTCCCAGGAATCAGGTGGGAGCTGCTGTTAGCTTTTTCCTTCTGCTACTTCCAAATGGTGTAGCCACTTATTTTTTAACTTTAAAAAGATATCAAGATACCTTGTTGGCAAAATGAACATTTATGATGATAAAAAGGGAGTCCAGATGAAGTTCACTATCAGTCTTTCGGACTGATAGTGAACAATGTTCTCACCTTTATCTCAAGCAGCATTCAAAGCTTTGGATGTTGGTTATTTTTGGTTTGTCTTCTTTTGTCCTTTTTCTTGTGCAAGGCAAGGGAAAAGTTAGTTGTTTGGACTATTTTTTTTTTTACTTGATTTGTGAAAAATTGTGTTCAGTGTGTTCAGATTTTTAGACTGCTGTAAATATTGCTACTAGTACATAATTTTGAATAAACTGCATGTGATATCAGTTGTATTTAACTTTTTAAGCTTGTATTGTCTTGTATTTCTTGTGAAAACTCAGGAAATGTAAAATTTTTACCAGTAAAACAAATTTTCATCTAATGCTGAGTACTTATTGGCACATTTGTAAATGGCAAACTGAAAGATATCTTTTTCTGTCATAACTTGAGCCTGTTTTTGTTTTCTAGTCAGCGCAAAAATCTTCTGACTGAACTAAATTTAACAGAGTTACTGACACAGCCAGGTTTTCACCATGAGGATTTTAAACGCCTGACACACAGTTAAAGACGCACTGTTCCTCAGCATTACTCACTCCCAAAATAAACCAAGAGTGGGGCCGAGTTGCAGAGGATTAGGATTGCAGTTCCAGTCGCACGCCTGTTCTCATCATATACGTCTGTGTCAGCGAGGATCTAGAATATGAACCCTGGCCAACGGTTTCAGGGAGTGTTGTAGGTCGCTCTCAATTCATTTTGCAGCATCGGAGGAGTTTAACACAATCTTGATGTCAGCGGTGTTGTGTGTTGCAGCCATGGGAACTAGATTAGAGAGAACAGAGGTCACTTTGTGAGCCTATGACACACAGCTCATTCAGAGGATTTTGCCTTTTTGAAACAACCACATGGTTTCCAAAAGCTTTTGCCAAGGACAGGGTGTGTTTTTTTTTTTTTTTTTTTTCCCTTAATGCTTCATTAAACATTTGCATCCACACAGACACGGTTATCCCAGAGCTGCTCAGACGTTTTTCAGTTTTACTGCAGGAAGTTTGCCGGCAGGGGCCCGGCTGTACTTGCTTGCTCCAAGCACCTCAGGGCCAAGTCTTGTAATTATCAGGCCCACACTAGTTTGATGCTGCTGTTTCTTTCCCTTTGTTCAGGCAGTTTATCGGCCTCACGTGGCGTTTATGTGGAGGTTGGACATTCTCAGCTGTGGTATGTGTGAAGCAGACTAGCTCAACATTGCTGTGTGTCTAGCTGCCCTGCCAGTAATAGAAAGACGATGAGTAAGACTTTGTCATAAATACCAAACTGTTCGGGAAAGGGATGACTTTGAAGATTCTTTGGGATTCCTTCAGTTTGGTTGCCTTGGATACACAAAAAGTTACCAGAGCCTGGATGGGTGAAAAACTAACAGCAACAATCAATGTGGTCAATTTCATTTTTGTTCAAAGTTCTTTAAGTTTAAAAGAAATTTAAAACAGCATTTTTCCTGTCCCTTTTATGCAAGTTAGATTTGTCATGAATAAAAAACATCTTCACCTAATCTACATTTAAAATTGATTTCAGTACCAGGGATGAATGAAGAAAAAGAAATCAAATAGCAAAGGTTGTATTAAAATTCACTGCAAAATACAACAATATGTAAATACACTAGTAAATTATGCAAAGATAATTTGAAGGGATCCAGGAGGCTTACAGCTGGTAAGATTTAAAAAATGAGCTTGTAGTATATAATTATAGTGGCTACCTGCTAATTTGTATCTGTCTTTCTCCTTTTTTATTTCAGAGACTTTAATTCGCTGTCTAAAGAAAATGTCTATGAAAACAACCGTCTGGTGAGTCACAAAGTTTTGCTCTCACAAAATCATTTTTTGTTTTTAATAATAGAGTATTAGCTCATTTCTTGCAAGCTAGCTTTTAGGCATTGTGTCTGTCAGCTGCCTGTCCTTTGGGGTGAATGCAGTCATGGCTGGCGTGACTTTGATTTATTCAACAGCTTATGTAGGGTTAATGTTACTTAATCCTGGTGGAGTCTGACTAAGGCTCAGACTCTGAGGGAGACATGTGAAGCATTCAAGGTCAGAAAAAAAAAAGCATGTTCTTTGCACAAGCCTGTAGAGAAGTTACAAAGAGAGGATTGTAATTTGCAACTTTTATTAGTCTTAATTTTTCCAACTGTTTATAAAAAAACCTGTAGGGAAAAAAAACAAACTTTAATGGCCTGAAGATATTCATACTTTTCTTATGATTGCTGATCAGCCTTTTGCTTGTTTCTACTGGTATTTTGAAAACTTTTTCAATAAGCTCCAGGTTTTTGAATCGCCCTCTTTCCTTTCACCCTGATCTTTAGTTCCCTTCTCAAATCGTTTGATCCTCTCCATAATGTTACTATTGCTTCCAGTCATTATACCAACAATTTTACCAGCAGCATTTATTTTCCTTTTGGGATCAGTAAAGTATTTTTGAATTGAACTGAGCTGGTAAATGAGAAGATTTCTTTAATCTTAAATATGCCAGAGGTAGAAATAATTTTTTAATTACATGTAAGCTTCAGCCGAAGCTTACATGTAATTAGCTTACACGACACAAACAGGCTGCGGCATCTAATACTGTCTCTCTTTCACTGTGAGAATGATTTTTAAAGGATGTGAGGGAAAATCCAGATTTGTTCATAGATTAATAATGCTCAGGTCCATTTGGTTTTGCAAGCTAATCAGGCAGCGATTAAGATATATATATATATATATATATATATATATATATATATATATCAACCTCCTGGCTCGGCGGTTAGCACTGTTTGTGTGACTCACCTGTAACAATCACAGATGGTAAACCAGCAACACTTATCAGGAATTCACTTTCTTCATTCACTCCATTATCAATCTTTTGAATTCAAGTAAATCCCCAAGGATTTAATGAAATCAGTTTGATAAAGTCATTATTTGATTGTCAAATTAATAATCAGGTTAGCTAAATGATCAAAAAGAGTTCTCTATATGCCTAACCTGCTGCACATCATGGACCCCTGGCACCTCTCAGCTACTATAATTTATCAGCCTATTGGATAATGTTCCTTCCCTTCCTCCTTCATGTTTCGGCTGAAGGCATTTGAGGTGGCGGAGGGGGAGCTGGGAATTCCAGCCCTGCTGGACCCAGAAGACATGGTGTCCATGAAAGTCCCGGACCGGCTGAGCGTCATCACATATGTGTCTCAGTACTACAACTTTTTTAACAACAAGTCCCAAGGTGGGTTCACTTCGTTCTCCAAAATCTTCAAAGTCTGCCATGTGATTAACCTGACTCCTTTTGCATTGTCAACCACAGCAAACCCCCCGTCTATGAAGAGGCTCAGTACAGTCAGCCATAATGAACCAGCTCAAAAAAGGCCGTCGACTCCTTTAGGAGACAAAGGGGTTGAGCCTGAGGTAAAGTGTGTGAAATGGCATGGAGGGAAAACGCATTCAAATGAACTAATGTCTGTGTATTTGCATTGTTTTTCACACTTGACTGCTGTGTTTTGGTCTCCATGGCTAATATTTATTAAAACTGCATGACAGCAACATGTATTTTTCAAATTAATTCTATTAAGCCACATGTTCCCTTTTTTTAAATGTGTATCTGAAGTCATATATATCTGCATGATCTGTTTGGTTTTAACTGTGAAGCCAAGATTGTAGCAATCCTCATTGGGATTGATATTTCTATACGTCCCTGTTTGGGCATTGTGTTATGGCTGGGGGGCGTAACTGTAGCGATAGAATAAGTCTATAAAGATAGCCTCTGTATCCTGTCTTTCTTTTTTCTCGCATGGCTCCAACTTCTTTCCTCCATCCCATACTGGCATCATATCCTCCCCCTTCCTCATGTCTGTAGATGGAAATTCATTCCTCTTCCTGTTCTTCATCCTCACATCTGGTCCCCCCTTCACTCTCTGGTCCTCAGCCTAGGCAGTAATGTGGGGGTGGGGGTTTGGGTAGTAAGTAAAGGAAAACCCTTTAGGTCAGTGTTTTCTAATCATCTTTTGTATATAAAAGACTAACAGTGGTTTTAACCTAACATCCTGTGTGGCAGGAGTTGCAGTGCGTTGCCTTCTAAGCGCTTTACATAACCCATAACACACAGAAATGCCTAAAAATATAACAAACCCAAAATTCAAAAGCTGCTATCCCCATGACCCAACCCTGGATAAAAGGAAGAAAATGGATGGATGGATGAATAAATTTAAGTCACAGCAAAAAATATTTGAGTGCTAATATGTTTTTTTTTTAACTATTTATTACTTTAAGACATTTTTTGTTTGAACTAACTGCTGTTTTAAGCTGTGCAGACGTGAATCAGCGAGCTGCAGATGTAGCCAGATTAAGCAGAATGAACAGTCCACATCCTCAAATCCTGACTCCATGTGTAATCTCCCCCTCCCTCATTGCTCTACATCTTGCCCCTTCCCCTGATGTCTGCTCCTTGTGCCCCCCCCGTCCTGCAAACAACGTCCTGGGTCTGTGGTGTTGTCGGGTCCTGCCTGCGTAGACCGGTGCAGAGGTGACTGCAGCGGCAAAGCGCAGCAGTCTGAGCAGCACTTGTGCTGCTTGCCAGAAACACGTTCACCTGGTGCAGAGGTTCCTTATCGACGGCAAGCTCTACCATCGGAACTGTTTCAGGTGAGTACTGAGAAGACGGCTGCAAAACATCGGTGGAGTCAAACATATTTTAGGCATGTTAGAGAAAAATAAACTCCTAGATTAATGTGACATCTATTTAAATGTATTCCTGTAGCTAATATTTAATAAGAACTGGGTATTTTATTAACATTTTCTTCCAGTCCTGTGTGTAAATTATAAACTCAGATATTTGCGATACAATATAGGTATTTGGGGGCATTTAGATGATAAAATGGCAATAAATACAATTAAAAAATTATGTCTTTGTTTTTAACCAAAGTAAAGCACACTTTTAAAGAAGATGGTGGGCCTTGGGCAGTCTGACATATGGAAAAAAAAATATATATAAAATTTTTTAAAAACATAAGAAAATGTGATTAATTGGGAAAAAAGCAATTTATTGCATAACCCTGGCTTGAATGCAGTTCAGCTGATGTATTTTGTATGAATTGTTCCTCCTGTTAGTTTCTACTGAAGACATGTTTATGGTGGCCTGCACCAACAACCACCATCATGTTATCACTTAAAGATTTTAGCAATAACTTTAACATTTTCACTTTATAATATATGTCATGTTTACTTTGATAATGCAAATATGGTGGGTATGTGCATCATAATTACAGGATTGTACTTAAACAAAATATATTGTAAAATCATGTTTTTATGTAAACAAAACCCCAAACAAACCCCAAAACAAACAAAAACAGAGTTTTCTGATGATGAGTTGTGACTTTTATTGACATAAGATTCATCATTATTTAAAGGGTGTCAGCTCTGAGTTTCTGTAAGAAAATCTTTAGGTCGATGTTTTTCTTTTAGGTGCACAGAGTGCCACAGCACTCTGCTTCCTGGATCCTACAAAGGAAATAACTCCGGGGCGTTGGTGTGTACACACCATCTTTCAAGACACGCTTCAGCCAGTCAGAACGGTCGTCCAGATCTCAGCAAGAAACCAGATGACATTCAGTCTGCTCGGACCGGTCGCAGTGCAGCTCCCTTCCCCGCGCTCTCTGAGAGGGATGAGGCGAAGACCCCTTCTCCAGTTCGCTCAACAAGCACTGAGACGCCAGCTGATGACTCGGTCACAACCACTGCTGTAGCAACAAGTAAGGAAGAGTCTTTGGGTGAGGAAGAAGAGGAAGCGCGTCCTTCTTCTCCCCCTAATCCTTTCGATGAAAGTGATGGAGAGGAGGATGAGGGTGAAATAGAGGAAGAAACTCAAGCTAAAGAAGCTTCAAATGGGGATCTTCCTCCTCCTTCTGATGGTGAAACTGCTGAAGCCAGTAGACCTGTTCCTGCACCCAGGAGGGTGTCAGAGGTCACCCCTCCACCTCGCCCAGCGCCTCGGGTTCGGATGTCCTGCACCGCAAACAGCTCCCCAGCCAGTAAGTCCCTTCATAAGGATCTGAGTGCTCTCAAATTAGATACACAAACATTTGTTCATACTTTTCTTTTGAAATCACAGGTGAACATCTGAAGCCTCCCACTCCTCCCAAACCAAGAGAAAGATCACAGTCTCCTGGAAGGTGGGCCAGTTTTCTGTGTGATGCCATTTCTCCTGGGCATCGGTACCATTTCACCTCCCTGAATCATGTCATTAGCAGTTCCTCGTCACAGTTCTGAAATGCATTTTGTCGCAGCGTGAACCGTCACTGTTTGTGCCTTGCAAAAGTATTCATACCCATAAAACTGTTGGATACTTTGTCAACCCTAAACTTTGAAATGCAATATGGGGATTTTATGTGATACACAAACAAAGGATAATGTATTATTCAAAGTTTCAGAAGAATGAAACATGGATACTGCAATTACACATGTACTTTTTAGAGGTATGTGTGTACCTCAGTACCGGCACATCTAGAGACTGAGATTTTCCCCATTTTACATTTTTACACCAATGATCAGTCAAATTAGATGAAGAGCTCCTGTAAACTATTAGAATGGTTCCAACACATTATTGCACTATGTTGTAATGTAAAACTTGACATTGTAGCTCCAGTTATGTGTGTACAATCTTCACTGCTTCTGCTGAAGAAAAGCACACCCACAAATTCAGGGTGATGCGCAGTTAGTTTCCCGTTAAGACTATTTGACATCTGCACAACTTAAGGAGTATCGGTGTAAAAGGGACCAAATACAAGCACTCCATAGCAGATTCCAATTATCAAAAAAATGTGAAAACTAGTTATCATTTCCCTTCCACTTCACATCTCTGCAGTAAGTAATTTTATTGTATCTTGATGTGAGGTTGTTGAATGACAAAGTGAAAAAACGTTCAAGAGGTATTTATGCTTTTCTAAGGTACTGTGTATGTGTGGGTGTATATGGGTGTGTATGATGTGGTTTTCCTCCGTGTGACCCCTCCATCACTGTCTGTGTCTCATGGTTCAGTGGCACCCATAAACTTAAAGACCCACCTTGGCTTGCCCTGGTCCAATCAGAAACTAAGAGGAAGAAAGCCCCTCCTCCGCCCCCTCCTGGAGTGGCAACGCCTCCAAACACGGGCTGTCTGTCTTCTCTCCAAGCGGAGGGCTCTGGACCCAGCACGCCCCCCAACCCATTTGAGGATGAGGACGATGAAGTCAATGAAGAGGGAAGCGATGGAGGAACAGCTCCACCTGCAGTAGCGGCCACCCACCCATGGTACAACATCACTCACACACCTGAGGGGGCGGGTTCAGAGGTCACGCCCAGAACAGGAAGTTCGTCCCGTTCTGCCAGCCCAGGCAGCGCGAAGAGCAAGAAAAGGCCGGCCCCTCGGGTTCCCCCCCAACCGGCTACTGGGAATCAAGGTTGGTTTGATCAAAACCTCATTTCGCTGAACATTTACACTTTAACCAAAAATGAACATTAAACTCGTATCAGCAAACCCATATGAGCTTCACAGCGTTTACAGGTTTCATTAGTGAATGAGGCATAAAGGGGTTTTCTAGAAAGTTTTACCAGAAGAAATTGAGGATTCCTTAACCATTTTTTTGCTCTAGTTGTCTTTAGAACATTTTTGTTAGTCCTCAAGATCTATCTTGCAACGTTAAGATGCATCCTTGCTCCAACAGAGCTGTATCAGATGGCTGAATGAACTCCTGAACATGTGATCTAGTACTGCAGAGGCCTGGTTAATTTGATTCATGTGTGCTGGGGTCATCTAAAAGCTGCAGGCCAGCAGATCTCAAGGAGTAAAGATGGATAAATAGACTGTTAAGAGTATTGTGTTGTAATAATATGTTATTTAACAAATATTAATAAATGTCATGCATAAAAGGCAAGTTTATTTTTATAGAAACAGGCTATTCATTGCGCTTTACCTGATGAGAACATAGAACAACACGCATGCAACCAATAAAAATTTATGCATTTATTAATTCATAATTAGTAACAAAAATCATTATGAAATATAGAAATGAAGACTGGAATGAAATGAAATGAAAGTATGGAATTGAATATAAATAATTTTAGACCTGCAGACTGTCCTGTTATAATTCGTCCTTATCTACATACTTGTCAGTGTGTGAGGCTGATGACCTTCTCTCGGTCTGATTTTTAAAACTCTAAACCAAAAGAACTCAAATGACTTGTTTGTAACAAAGACCAACAAAAGACGATGTGCTGTAAATGAAAACTTATCTTTTTTTTTCTTTTGCTTCCATTTTATCCTCTCCCTGCTTCTTTTCCGCTTCATTTGTGCCATCTTGCCTCTGTATTATTTTATTCTTCTTACCAAACGGCCTTCCTCAGCTCCCTCTCACTCGCAGCCCTCCTCCTGTTCTCCTTCTCCAGCTCTCAGCATAGAGAGTTTGTCTTCCTCCTCAGACCACAGCTCCTCCCAGCTCCCACTGGGCGCCAGCAGCGACCAGGAGCACAGCTTCAGCAAGAGTGTCTCGGAGCCGTCCATCTCGTCACCCGGCGACAACCCGTGTTCCTCAGCAGATCCCTTGAACCATTCCTCCCAAAGCTCCTCCCCGTCTGCTTTGCCTCCCAATGCCAGCTCTGCTCCGGCCACTCCACAGACCAGCCGCAACACTGGAGCCAAGCCACCTCGACCGACCACCACTCCCAGCCCACTAACCACGCAGGCACACAACAAAGTAATGAAATCGCATCCGGGCCAGATATACACCTGGACATTATGAGGTCCAGGTGTATATCAAATGTCAGATTTGTTGATTAGTTTGAACAGGGCAATGTCAGTTTTAATTTTTGTTATCAGACATTATGAAGCCAAAAAAAAAAAACTCAGAAATATACAGGGCCAACCTTGATATTCAAATCCAGTTTCACACAAATGCAAGACACTAGCATCTTGCTAGCGTTCAACATCGCTATCAAGCTAAGCTTTTCGTTTAGCTAATTTTCTTGCCTCTTCTACAAAGAGAAATGCAAACATACCTTTGTCTTGGCTTTTTTTCTATTCTTCCTCTTTTTCTCTCCCTGAAGAATAAGTTGGTTTGCTTGCTTATCTTCCATCAAATGTCTTTTTTTTTTTTTTTTTTTTTTTCATTTTTGCAGAGATTTTGTAAGGAGAATCCCTTCAACAGGAAAGCTTCTCCTTCCAATGCCAAGTCTGAAACGCCACCTTCCAAAGGTCCTCGTCCTGCCAGACCCCCAGCACCAGGACACGGCTTCCCACTTATCAAACGCAAGGTATGAAGTAGCTTGGCTTGATCGTTTTGTTATGTTGTTTAATGATACTGCAATAGGATCCGTTCTCACCAGGCTCCAAATAATCCTTGCAGGTGCAGTCGGATCAGTACATCCCAGTAGAGGACATCCATGCGGAGTTGCTTCAGCTGGAGAAGCAGCTGGATGAGCTGGAGCAGAGAGGGGTGGAGCTGGAGAAGAAGCTGAGAGACACTCCTAACGGTATCATATGTGTGGTTTCTGTTAGTTCTCGATGCAATACAGTAAATACAAAAAATCTACTCACCCTTGGAAATATATTTTTGTGACATAAAAAAAATGGTGACAAAGCTAAATAATTTCAGAGCTTGTTTCACCTTTTCATATGATCTTCGCTTTGTACAGTTCAAAAGGGAAAAAAAAGTACATTTGTTAGAAAATAGTTAAACATGAAAGAGTAATCAGGTTGAATAGATGTGCATAATCTTAAAGCAGTACTTTGTTGAATCGTTTTTCAGTTCCAGCTTTCAGTCTTCTGTGGTAGTTGTAAGATTTTCATTTTATGTGCATCACTTTGGCTAAACCTGTGGTTTGTACAGAGTTTACAAAAGGATCAAAATCTCATTGTACTAAACAGTAGGATAAATAGTTAAGTCACTACAGAAACTGTCAAGACAAGGGCAGGTCAGAGAGGCTGCTAGGAATCCAGCAGTTGTGGAAATGTTCAAGAACTTATTTTGTTCTAATTATCAAAACAACTAACTAATGTATTCTCCATATATCTGGATTGAAGAGAGAAGGTTTCTCTTTAAAAGTAAACATCTGAGCATGGCTAAAATCTCCTAATCCCTTCTGGAAAACAAATGATAGTTTTATGAAACTACCGTACATTAAAACCTTTGACCATAATTTGACACTAAAACAACATCCCATCTCAATCGGAGATGGGATTTCCCCTCTAATATAATTTGTTTTTCAGGTTAATTGTATCGTTACATGTCAGATTAAAGGTAGGAAAAGCTCTGAAGTGACTTATCATGTTCTCCTCTTTTTATGTCGCAGAAACATTTCTCCAGGTGTGCAGAGATGATTTCTGCTCGATACAAGTATTCAGTGACATTTAATGCCAAGTCATGCTGAAGTGTTTCTCTTCTGTTCTCTGTGAAGATGAGGATGAGGAGCGCCTCCTGGTGGACTGGTTCACTCTGATTCACGATAAACACCACTTAGTGCGACGTGAAGCTGAGCTGGTTTACACGTAAGTCTAATCCTGAAGAAACGGTTCTCTTCATATTCTGAGGACTAAAAGCAGCAGCAGCAGCAATTGATGCTCTCATCAAGCAAACAGTTAAATGAATCAGTCTTTTTGTAAAGATAATTTTATTTTCCTGTTTATGGTCGTGTAAATTTATCTGCAGCTAGTTTTAACTGGCATAAAATTACGGAAGAATAGGACTTTATGTCCATCTGCAGTCTTTTAACCCATTTACAGATGCAGAAACTATCAGAAAGCTTTTATTTGCTTGATTCTTTATTGGCCCAAATCTTTGATGCTTCTGTACACAAACCTTTGACAGTATTCCTATCTTGTTTTTGTACCACCGTGCAAACATGGAATAATGGATTATTTTCTAAAGAGACAAGGTTATATTGCATCTGGTAGAAGTAGAACCATGAACCAGTATACGGTGTTTCGTTCTCCACACAGTGCGAAGCAGCAGAACCTGGAGGAGAGGCAAGCTGATGTGGAGTATGAGCTGAGGTGTCTTCTCAACAAACCAGGTTTTTATAGACTTCCATAATGCCCTTTGGCACAAACAGATCGAGTCTCTAACAGTGTAAAACAAATGTTTGTATTCTTTTTTTTTTAAAAACAGAGAAAGACTGGACTGAGGAGGACAAGAGTCGGGAACAGGAGCTAATGGCAGAGCTAGTTACCATCATTGAACAGCGCAACCAAATAGTTAACAGCATGGATCAGGAGCGACAGAGGTAGTCAGCAGCTTGCTTCACTGGTATCCATCACTGCTGTACTAGTATCGACTGATTGGTAATCTTTATGGTCGCTGTGTTAACAGGGAAGAAGAAGAAGACAAACTAATGGAGGCCATGCTGAAGAAAAAAGGTAGGATGTTTAAAATTAGGCGCTGGGCTCCTAAATCAGTCAAATTATCTTTTGTAATTCACTTTTCCTCTTTCCTTCTTCTTCTGGTCAGACTTTCACAAGGATCCAGACAGTGACCACCAGAAGAAAAAAGGGACAAAGTTTAAACCCATCAAGGTGCTAAAGAAGCTGAGCCATAAAGGAGACGCAGGAAAGAACCAAAGCCCTCGCAAGGACAAAAGCTGAGGAGCAGGGACTTGTTGGACTGTTTTAACAAGACTAAATAAGTTTTTATTAAAAGCAGAATTATGAAACATATCAGGCCAACAAGAGAAACTTCAACTGCAACCATGCATATGCTCAGAATGCTTCTAAAACGTCTGCAGTGACTGTTTCCATCTGTCTTTGTGTTTCAAAGCGATGGTCTATCTAACAAGCAAGGGCTTTCTGAGCTCTGAATAGTAAACATGGTGAAGTGTAAGGGATGCTCTTATTGCGCCTCGCTGATTTGTTTCATTTCCAAGCTTTACTCTTCCAGTGTTGCTCAGTGACCACGAAGGCTCAGCAGAGGATCATGTTTTAAACTTCACCTTGATACCTGAGACCCTAAAGTTATGGTTTTATTGTAGGAATGCACCGATCAGAACTTTGTGGGAGTGGATCCGATCGCTGGTTTCTGTTATACTTTGACCTTCTGAAATGGATTTTTATCCAAATCCAGTTTACTTGGGGGCATGAGAGGAGTATTCTTTAAGAAGAAAATGCATTCAAAACATTATTTTACACATTTATGGCCCTAAATAGTTAATCACAGTTAATCATGGAAACAGAGAGAGTTTCAGACTGCATCTGAGAATATATAATAATAAATATAATGATAAATTGATATTGGAAACCAGAAAGAATAGAACTGGCCAACTACAGTTAGGGGTGCACCAATTGCAGCTTTATGACTGATCGCTTATTACGTATCTTGAAAAAGCCTGAGCTGCCAATTTTGATTTTGGCTCCTTTTTTTTTTTTTTTTGTCTGAAATGTTACTGAATTGGCAGCAGTGGGGTGGCTGTTAACTGCAAACGTGCAGACAGGACCTGGTGGGCTGGTGAATCAGTCACAGGAGAAAAAGTGGGTGATTTTTAGGCCTTTGCTGAGGTAAAGGCCTAAGATTGTCTTCAGATTATAAGTCTTGGACGATCACCGATCTCCAAAAATTAAGGAAATCTGCACCGATACATCGGTGCACCCGTAATCTTCTGTCACCTACTGAAAGTGTTTTCAGCAAGGTTCTTACAGCAGTGGAGCTTCTTCTGACTACATTTTAAACACCCCACAGCTACAGAAAATATTCTCTATTCAGTAACAGTGTCCACAGCTCATATTTTTGTTACTGTGACCTGGTGGTGCAGAGGTACGGTGCGTTCACGGATCGGTAAAAACATCACATTTTTGAATTTCAGTTTGGCTACTCACAGGTCAAAGTCTTTTAAGGCTAAAAATTGTCAGATTAAACATACTGTAATCTGACAATTACAGATTACAGTACACAGATTTACTTTAGGGTAAAGGGTCGGAATAGGGTCAGAATAAAACATCCCTTTACAGTCATGCAGCCTCTTGTACTACAACACACACTTTCCACTCACTCACACACACACTCACAAAATAAGCAGTGGTGGAAGTTATGAGAATTATTACCTCAGGGTAAAGGTGATCCTACTCCGTAGGGTCTCCTTTACCCTAAGGCAGCGCTTCTCAATTCCAGTCCTCAGGCCCCCCTGATCTGCATGTTTTAGATGTACCTCTATTCCAGAACAGCTGATTCAAATGATTGCATGACCATCAAGTGCTAGAGAAGCCTGTTAATCACCCACATATTCAATCCTGGTGTGTGCCATAAGGGAAACACCTAAAACATGTAGGGCAGGGGGCGTGAGGACCGGAATTGAGAAAAACTGCCCTAAGGAGTAAAGGTAACCTCAATATCACCTTTACTCCTTTGGAGAAAAGATAGACCTTTTCTTTGTTTCAACCCTATGTCTTCAGTTTGGTTTGAACTGGTGGTACTATGGTTTTTAGAATGATTGTGTTTTTGCTTTAAACTGCAGCATTTTCCTCCGAAAAGCTCAACCAGCAAAGTATACGTGAAGAATTCCAGCTGCTATAGTCTCTGTAATACTTGTCATTTGTTTGTGCCTGGGCTGGAAACTTACAGTATTTATGTGAAGTGTTTGGGAGGGGGAGGAAAAGTGAAAGGGAGAAAATGTTTTTTTTTTTTTTAAATAAACAACCTGTTGTTCTGTTAGTTACTATAGACTTATCCGTCACACATGCAATAATTAGAATAAGCAAAATACCATTTTATAGGAGCTTCAGCTATCAGGTTTATGTAGGCTTCTTTATGCATCTAATAACTTTCACATTGCAAAGCCTTGCTGTTTGTATATTGCCTTAAGGTTCATAGGAAATCGTATTTATGATCTTGCTGTTTGAGTGCCATTTATTTATCTGTGCATGTGGATGAAGGTCTGTAGAGTTCATGTAAATGTGTGTGTTGTTGCCCTGCTCATGTTTTTGTCATTTAGTTTCACTCCTCTGTCATCGCTCTGCCTCTGCTCTGTGCCTAATTTTTGTCCAGTGTGAACCAAGGGCTTCTGTCGCACATCTTTCTCATCTATACTGTATTCTGCAACAGCGGCTGGATTAAATAAAAGTACTGACAGATGTAGGGTGAAGAATAAACCGAATTTATTTATCCAGTTTGTCGTTTTTCACTGATGCATAAATTTGAAAGGCAGCAGTTTGAAACGTTCTTCGCAGACCTGTCTCGTCAGCGCTCCTTTTCCCTGAAGTGATGTTCACTTGTCTGTGTTCTGCTTGGAACTGCGTTCCTTTTCCAAGGCCTGCAGCTCATGAAGCTTCTGTTGTTGGTGAAAGGACAGGAAAAATATGTCATTAATTTAACATCCTGGGTGAGTGCAAATTTATCGCCAGTTGGTTTGATGATGTTCACTTCTGCTGCCAACCCATACAATTTATGTATTTGCTATTTTCCTTTGCATATTTCTGTCGTGACGGAGATCTTAAATTTCATTCCTAGTGGTCTTAAAAAGTTTTAAAATGACTTGCGTTTTTGAAAGCCCTCAGCTGTGTAGATTATTTGTGAAGGGTCCGAGGGAGACGACCCTTCCTCTTATGATGGAAATATTTTGTGGAAGAGGCTAAGACTAGAAACTTCTAGCAGGAACTCAAGAACCTAAATTTTGTGGAAATGAAATGCAAAATTGACTCCTATCTGGAAAGAAGACTGAGGAACAGTCCAGCCCTTTTTCTCCTTTACCTGGGTAAGACATGTCTGACCTCTATGTTTCGGTCGGTACTGGCTTCACACGCAGAATCCCCCTGTGGTAGCCCATACCTTGAATACACCTGTGAACGGCGGCTCTTGAAGCAAACTGCATATCATGGATCTCGCCCAAACACTTGAATACACTTTTCTACACCACATTTTATTCTTCCACTTATAATCAGTCATAATCTTTGACTATTACAATTTAAGGGTTATCAATGTCCGTCTCCTGGTCAAACAATGAAATTAGCAGTCTCCACCATAAGCATGTTGGTCAAAACATTCCTTCTGTATTGGTCTTATGCATTATTCAGATTTGCTGACACTAAATTTAGTTGTTTTTTTTATCAGTAAGACACGATCATCCACATGAACAACAATAAACACTTAAACACATATATATGCATTTTTAGACAATGTGATAGCCAGCATGGATGTAAAAATGAATTTTTGACAACATGAACCACTTGCTCACCTCTGATATCTGAGAGTTGACAACGTAGGTATGCTCGTTCTGGCCCAAAGCTGCCATATCTTCTAGAAACTCTTTCCTTTCTTCTATCTCATTTAAAACTACAGAAAAGAAAAATGCTTCATGTGAGAAACACAGGAGAAAAAAAAAAGCTAGAGCGATTCAGAGAGAATTATGAAGACTAATTCACAACAATCGAGACTCATCCTTTATGGATTGATTTTGTAACATTGCTGCTCCATCTGGATCTGTGTTCTTAGCGTTACCTTCCTCATAGGGGTCGGGCTTCTGAGATTCCACCGGTTTGGGAACGGCTTTTTTTAAAAGCATCGCAGGGTCTTCATATCTTCCTGTTGCCATGTAATTCTGAAGCTTCCTCTTCTCATCCTCCATATCTCCTGAGAGAGCAAACAGAGAAAGGATCAGTGTGATCAGTATCAGGTCTGGATGTTCTGAAATTCTCCTGCGCCTGCAGGAGACCTACCAAAGTTCAGTCAAATATGAGTTCGGGTACATACGATAGGGAACAGGGTGAAACATTTCCCTCTCGTAGCTCTTCCCAGCTCGACAAGCTTCAGCATTGCGTTTCACATTCCTTCTAGGCTTGGATTGATAGGCAGATTTACTTGCAGTAGATTTTTCTGAAGCAGGAGTCGACAAAGCTGCACCAACGCAGGAGGAAAACTTTTTATTTATTCACCGGTGCGCATTTTTATAACTGTTGACTGCACACGTACAGTGTATTTTCTGCCATATTCATCCTAGAATTAAAGCGTCTAAACATTTAACATCAATGCATTAACTATCCTTACTGTGTATAGAAATACTAATTTATAATCTCATTGTACCACTCCTTGCTGAAGAATCTGTCTATACCGGGTGAGCTTTTCACATTTTGTCATGTTAAAGCCACATAATTTCCACCACAAAAGCGATAATTAAGAATGGAAAATAAAAACTTCAGAATTGTGAGCTGTTTTTATGTTTGTTGTGCATTTGCAGATATATAGATTTGCATTTTTGAAAAAAGGTTTTTCATTTACATGGATGATTTTCTGAAGGTAACTGGATGCACTGTAATCTTATTTTAATAGTGACATAATACATGCCATACTTTAGATTACTTTGTAAAGGCAACAAAAAATGAAATGCAAATTTCCTGCTCAGCTTCACAACTACCCACCACTTGTTAGTCTGTCACAAAAACCGTTGTATTACAAGCTTTTTTTTTTGTTTGTAACTAACAAGATATGAAAAATACTTTCCTGTGGTAAAGCATTACTGCTTCTGATATAAACAGACTTACACTTTTCTGGCCTGAAGCTCTCTTTTCTCTTGATGCACATAAGCTCCGCCTCTTCTTTCCTCACTGAACAAATCAGAAGAACATCATGGAAAAAAAGCACAAGTGAGATAAGGATATAAAGCCAAATGATGTTTTTTTTATTTTTTTTATGTATTGTCAAAGGTTTTAATAAGCTTGCTTAGCTGTGTTTTCATCTATCCTTAGCGGTGCAGCTGATATCAAAAATTTGATTTAAAATAAATAACTGTTTATTATTATAGTTAATTTAATCAGTGGAAACAGTAAAATAAAATAAAATAAAAAAATGTATCCACTCACATTGCCTCAATTCCTCGGCCTCCTTGCTGTACCGAGGGTGTCTCGGATTATTCCACAGTCCTCCTCCTCCTGCACCTATGAAGACGTACTCCATCTGCAAACACACACACACACTAACACACTAACACGTTTGCACGGCTATCTTTGTGGGTACTTTCCATTGACTTCCATTCATTTCTACAGCTTAAACCTTATCCTAACCCTACCCATTACATACCTAACCCTAACCCTAACCAAAACTCAATTCACACCTTAGTCCTAAATCTGACCCCTGACCCGAAAACAGCGTTTTCCCCTTGTGGGGACCAGGCTTCAGTCCCCACAAGGAGCAGTAGGTCCCCACAACATAGTATATGTCAGGAAAATGGTCCCCACAAGGTAATAGAAACAAACGCGCGCGCACACACACACACACATACAAAACAATGAACAGAAAACCACTTACTCAGGCTCAAGAGGTCATATAAATATGAAGGTGCTGACATATGTATATTATATACGGTAAAGACATTAAAATAATTAATTTTTTTAATAATTAGCTTGTTTTAACAAGGGTTGCCTAACAACTGCACGTCGCCGCATACGATTAAAAAGGCAACCGAAGAGAAATCATAATAAACTGACTGATTGGTTTTCAGACAACAAAGGGAAAAACATTCTAGAGTAGTGACACCATCAACAAAAACCACCAAGTTTTTACCTGCTTTGAGTTTTAAAAGCACGCAAATCCAGAACTCTGCCCAAGAAGTTGCTATAGAAACGCTATAGCTGTTGCTATAGCAACAGCAAAACAGAAGGGAAGTCCGACGTTAGCGGTTGTTTCTGAATTACACTTTACGTAGTACGTCAGCAGGTTTGATCATGAAAGCCGATTTTCGCTTAATAGTAAAAATATGTAAAAGAAAAAAAAAATTGTTTAAGTTAAAAACGTGTGAATTTCCGAGTCTTAAATCATAATTGAGATTCAAAGTCATGGGTTTAAAAGTATTAATTTACATTTTTAGTCAAATCTATCAGTTTCAATATCGTAATTGTCAGCTTAAAAGCAAAAATAATAGAAGCACGTTACGAATACATAAGTTATAATTGTCACATTCAAACTCCTAGTCATGAGACACAAAGTCAAAATAAAATAGCAAGTTTCTAAGCTGAAATTATAAAGTGCAAAGTTATCTTTATGACCTTTGGCTTTTAAAGTGGCAATTATGTCTATTTAATTTTTAAGCATGACGAATAAAGTGAGTAATCTAAAACAAAAACTTATGAGGTGCAAAGTCATAATTATGAGATTAAAAGTCATCATTTTAATTTGTTTCAGACGAGTTCCAGATTTCTGCTTTTGAATGTCGTTTCTTCGAATCTAAATCCCAGAGATTATCTTTATTGAGTTTTTTTTTTTTTTTAATATTATTATTCAAATACAAGCATGTCTTTAACCTTTGGCCTCCAAAGAAACACGAGGTTTTCTATTGATGGTTACGAAGAAGAATACCCGTTAAATAACATTTTCTGCGGTACACATCAAAATTTGTTTTTTAGTCGTACAAATGAGCCAGATTTTCGTCTACACCATCAGAATGTTGTGAAACAGAAGACAGGTGAGAAAGTTACTAAGTTTGTATAGTGTGACAACTTCTTCATAGTGTCATATTTCTGAAACAATACAGGGATTTACACCACACCTCAAACAATTCAAACTCTTGCCTCGTCCCAGGCAGGCGCTTGGTTGAGCATCTTTCCCAGAACGCTTGTTGGAGAACTTTATGAATCAAACAAACTTCATGTTTAAGGCCATTGGACTTTCATTATGAATGTCTGCTGTAATCATCATTCAGATGGAAAGAGAGTCTTTATCAGTGGCCGGCTCGTCATCACGGATCAGCAGCAGCCTTTATCTGTGCGCAGGCAGCAGGCTGCCTTCAACCCGTTTCCACAGATAAACAGCAGCGAGGATATAATCACCTCCAATGCACAGGTCTTCTCAGAAGCTGCATGTCCGCACCAGGAATATACGGACAGGCCTGTGTAAATAACCTGGCTAAACTTGCCATAAGAAAACAAAAGAGGCTGGCTTTCCAGAGAGGACTTGAAGCTTTAAAATACATTTAGAAATAATTTGTTTCTATGTTTCCTTTATTTATGTTTTCTCTACTTTGTGACATAATTACTGATCAAATGAGCAAGCTTTTGTCTAAAAATAGGCCAAAAGAGAATTTTTTAATTTTTTATTTCTTCATAATAACTTTAAATTAATATTTTACATAAAGTTACACATTCCTGAAATATACCCACAAAGTCTGTACTCTGTGGCACAACAAAGATTTATTAAAAGGTTTCTGGGCTTCTTTCTTTCTTTCTGTTGGAAGATTTTCTTTTTTCTTTTTTTTTTTTTTTTTAAATGGTGTTTATTGGTCTGAAGTAGCTTTTATATTTGGCGCAGGTTATGCAAAACAGGAAAATAGTAAGTGGAATTTGTTAACTTTTCTTATTGGACAGGCAAAATTTTCCATTTATATTAATAGAAGAAATCAATTAAATGGTGTTTTGGGAGAAAAAGTCGACAGGATGTTTAATCTGATGGTAAAAAATAGAGTAAAAGCAGAATTTATGTTTTTTTTCAATTATGAATAACTTAACTGAATTTTTTATCTTTGTAGTGCTTTAATAATGTCGTTGCTCTGTGGTTGATAGAAAGATAGTTTTCAATTCAATGTTTGCATGAATGTTGAAGTAAACTGTTCAGATGTATTTTACTGAAAAAAAATGTGTTGTTAAAAATTAAAAACAACTTTCTTTCCTTCCTTTCTTTCTTTTCTTTCTTTCTTTCTTTCTTTCTTTCTTTCTTTCTTTCTTTCTTTCTTTCTTTCTTTCTTTCTTTCTTTCTTTCTCTTCTTTCTTTTGTTTCCTACTTGATTTCTGCCTTTTTCTGTAAAATATGTTCCCCAACTATTCATTTTTAGGGATTTACCTTTTATGCCAGATATGTGGTTTCATTCAAGTATTTCAAGTAAAAAAATATAAAATATCTGAGTGTTCACATATAAATTAGAAGTTTTTTTGTGATAATAATTTATTGCAATCATTTCTGAAAATATTCTGCAAATTGTGAAATTGGTGTACTTTATTTAAAATAGAAAAAAAAACAATTGCCAATAGAAGACAGAAAGTTGAGCAATGGAAAGGCTAAAGTAATTCACTCATGTCTCCTCCTCCTTCTTCTAACGGTCCAGAGCTACATGAAAAAGAGAGATTTGAAGTTGGACGACCAGCTGACAGAGACAGACAAGAGACGTGAGGAGAGATAGTGATGAGCACTAAGGAGACTTTACTTCTCTGAGGCCCTCGGGCTCTGAGGGGACTCGAACTGAGCCAAGAGGACTCACAACTTTAGAAAGTGAGGGGAAAATAGTCATGAGAAATTTTACACATTTTTAAAAAACTCTCTTAGAATTTTAATAACTGTTCGTATTTTAATTTATTTTCCTGCAATCTCGCCGAAGAGATTGATGGCTGCTACTCAGGCTACGCTCCCTTCCTTTAGCTCGTTCTCCAGTCTTTCTCACTCCACTGACAACATGAAAGTGAGTATGACAACGTCTGTATGTTTTCTTCCTGCACATTGGCAAAACAACAGAAAAAAAGCTGTAAAGATGCACGTTGGGGGAGAGGATTGTAGCTGCAGTGAAAACAATATCTAAGAAAAATGGAAAAGTTAGGCTGTAAAATTAGATTTATTATTTTTCTGTGCAGTTGGTAACATAATTGATATCTATTTTACTGATAGGGTTTTCTAAAATTTTCTGAAATTGTTTGAGGTTACAGCGTTGCTTGTGATTATATCAGTAAAAAAAAAATCCTTTTGTGATCTTATTAGAAAGTGTTTTGTATTTAAATTGTTTTTGAAACTTTCATTTTAGATTCAGCTTTAAACAACATGAATGTCCTCAGAGCCAGATCAAAGTACATGCAAACCAAGCTGCTACTTAGGGTTTCCAGAGCAGCAGAGCCCTTATAAAACTGCTGCAGTTCTCGCTCCGCATGTGAAAATTGCTCTCAAAATAGCAGATTATAAAGATTTTTTTTTGTTTTTATTGATTTAAATCCATTAATATAACACCAAAATGTAAAGAAAAAAAACAACAACAAACAAACAAAAAAAGCAACAAATATACTGTGTTTGAACAGAAAAAGAAAAAATGTCATAGTCATGTTGGTGGAGTCATAATTGAGCGTAATCATAATTACTCATCATGTGTCTGAGCTGCGTTCACATTTTCTGTTTGCAGATGAGTCATTCAGCCACATTGCAGCCACATATTTTAGTGCAGTTTATTAATTACAAAGAAGTGTATAATTATTAACAATGCACTTGTATAATTATCAGTTGTTTGTAGGCTTGTCTTTGTGCCACACACTTTCTGTTTCCTTTTAGTAATTGCATGATTTCTGAAGATAATAGGATGCATTGTATTTTATTTAGGGGTATCCGAGTAAGGGAGCTGAGTACAAATACATACCATAGGTTTCAGATCATCATAAAAGAAAAAAAGGTTCCCCAGCAACTGTTGTTTTATACGAGTTTAATTGTTTTAAAACTTTTTTGACTCATCTATGGAAAAGTTAAAAATGAGTAAAAAACTAATAACATGTCAGTCTGTCACATAAAATCTCAATAAAAAAAACACTTAGTCTGTAATATGATCAAATGTGAAAAAGATGGATAGTATTAATAACATTGCTACTACTAAAAATTATTATTGTTATTATTATTATTATTATTATTATTATTATTATTATTATTATTATTATTATTATTATTATTATTATTTAATGTTTGTGTCCCATAGATACAAAGTTTGTTACACAAAAAGACCCAAAAAGAAATAACTGTAAGAGAATTGCCACATATTTATAAGATAAAAATAAACTAACAACACAAGCTCATAAACATGATTGTCATGCTCTCAGCTTAATTCTAAAACATGTTGAGTTTGCGTTACATGCAAACAACTAAGAAGCGTTATCCTAGTATTTCTGACAGGCTGCCAAATTTTACTTAGGTCCTCATTAACTATATGACAGACCTTGAAAATGTATAATTGTGTACGTTTCCAATACAGTTTTGGATGTTTATGGAATGCAAAAACAGAAGGTAGGAGTCATCTTATGATCATTCCTCTTGATCTAGGTGTGGAAATCCAGTGATGGCGCTCTCCCTCTGGACTCTCCGATCAACAAACTTTCACCGGACAGCTCTGAGCAGGTCCAGATCAGCCAGCAGATGACGGAGGAGCTCCTGGATGACGACAGCCAGACATCGCTGGATCTTGAGTTTCTGCTGTCTGACTGGAGCAAACATTCTCCTGATTTCAACCCTCCTTTAGACGGTCAACAATTAGCACAACCCGACCCACACCTGACGTACCAAGAGGTGGGCATGTTCAAGGAGCAGACAGGGCAGGGGAGTGTGCAGATGGGCAACAGTGGTGTCATGGCTGAGCTCATGTCTCCTGCTGAAACCACATCGGTGCAGCCGGAGATGTACCACCATGATTACACCGCCAGCCAGCCGGATCGACGCATATTCCCTAACATACAGGATATCAATCAGTTTGACATCCCACAAGGAGGGAGTGTAGACAGACACAGCAGAGGTAGTCACACTAAATTCACGTCCTGGGACTTTAACCACTACTACGCCCAGCAGCATCACCCACTGCGCACCATGCCAGACAGCAGGTTCATCCAGCCACAGGTCATGACCCCCAGCCCTAGACCTTACAGCTTCGTGCCTCATTTCAGTCTCAACTCCAGCTTTCTTGGTGATTACTCCCACCCCCACGGCCAGGCCACTGCGCATTTGGCCAATCACCAGCAGCCCATGGTGATCAGACCACATTTGCCCCCTGGTGGAGTGGAAGAGAAGCGTGGGAGGAGGCCCACGGCGAAAAAAAGACCCGCCATCCACAGCTGTGAGTACGCCGGCTGCACCAAGACCTACACCAAGAGCTCGCACCTCAAGGCCCACCTCCGGACCCACACAGGTAATCAGAGGAACAACCGCAAGAAAAGACACTCACATTATAACCACAATGGGTGTCTAATGTGGAAAGCCAGAATTCAATAAATAAGATGCTGAGTTAATGATTACATGTGATAATTTACAAAAACACGAACCACACTAAAGATGTCAAGTCCTTTCAAGTTTATTTGTATAGCACATTTCAACAATCAAGCAGTTCGAAGTCAGTACATTTATGTAATTACTTTGATGTTTTAGGAATTTATAAAATGCACAAATACATAATTAAATGTTCAACTGAATATTAAAAACTGAACTCACTGTATTTTAATGTCGTCCCACACCAAAAGTACAACAATGTTCCAAATACATTGCAGAATAATGTTAGTAATAAATATATTACTAATTACAAGAGAATGTATCCATTTCTCATATATATGAAAAATACATTTACACATTATAATCTATATAATGCACTAAATGCATTAATAATGCACTAAATGCATTATATAGATTATAAAAACCATTTTATTTGATGATTGTTTTTGTAACTCAGTTATGGCCCTTTTGGACCTCCGTAGAAACCGCTGTGTGAATTTTACAGGAGAGAAGCCTTACAGCTGTCCATGGGAAGGCTGCAGCTGGAAGTTCGCCCGCTCCGATGAACTGACACGTCACTACCGGAAGCACACGGGCCAGAAACCGTATGAGTGCATGCTGTGTCACAGGGCCTTCTCCCGCTCGGACCACCTGGCCCTTCACATGAAGAGACACGTCTGACCACTCAAAACCTCACACCGAGGTCTTCACTCATTTTACTAATAACAGCTGTTTAAACAGCCATTCTCAGGGAATCACTTCCTGAAAAAGCTGAACTTTTCATATAGCACATGTTTCTGTTGCTGTGTTTGCTTTGTACCACACATGTTCTCACTTTAAGGACCTTCAACAGCTCTCCTGTTTCTAAGACTGAACAGCAACTCTACATGTTAGACCGGCATCATTTGTCCTAAATGAAAATGAAATGAAAAGACAAAACAAAGAGCAAAGCAGGATTTGTTTATTAGCCACTTAAAAAAAGTGAACATGGAACTTTTAAACCCTGCAAAATTTAAATGAGGACAAATGAAAGCCTGTTAAACCAACACTGTATATACTATAATCATATAGGCGGCTATACACCAACAGACCGTCAGGAAAAAGAAAACAAAGCAAACATTCTATATTAAAGAAAAAGAGTTGATATCTCTGTCTGTCAGTTGTATTATGCAAACGCACCATAAACTGCTGTTGGTTGTCTTAATGAATCTTAGGTTGAGAATCAAATCATTTTCTGCTTTTTCTTCCCATTTTAAAAATGTACATAATTGATACTTTCACCTCCTTATTATCAAATAGAAATGAGTATAATATTTGTATTTATGATCTTTTATATCAACAGAAGGTACTATGTTATTATAAAATGTTATTTGTATGATTAAACAGAGGCTTTAAAGTTATACACAAGTTGTTGCCACAGATCAAGAAATAAAGGCTCATAATGTTACATTTCAGAGTATGTTGAATTTTTATTGGCTGTTGATCTTATGAAAGCAGAAAATAATTGACTGTGATTCTAGTAAAAAGATTTTTGAGAAGAAAATCTTTTTTTTTTTTTTAAATAAATAAATAAACAAATTGAAGTATCAGCTGCTTCCTGTAGGTGGCAGTCTTCTCCTGCCAGGTTAGTGACTGGAAGCTGAGTCTGCTGCGTTTCTAATCTGGGCGAGGGTGAGGTGAGGATGACAATCTGCTTATGTAACTGAGCACCCGCTGATTCATCCTGATTATGTCATGATGGGGATCAACAGGATGTCGTGAAGCTGTGCCAGTGTCAAAATCTGGCACATTCCACACACATACAGTGAGGAATGGCAGCGATGAAAGTGGCCATTTATCTAAATTTGCAGAACCCGCATACAGTTGTACAGAGCTTTCATCTGTGCAAAATATATACGAAAAAATTAATTAGCACACTTGGATATGTGCAAACAGCTTTATATTCCAATGCATTAATATTTTATTACATTGAAAATGTTAGAAAAAAAAAACATTTTTACTTCTCAATGTCAGAAAAAAAAAGTACTTCTCAATGTGTTTTTCCGTGTTCAGAAGATGAATATACTCAAATTGAAATATTTTTCTGAATATTTGAGTATAAGATTATGTCTCTTTAAGAAAAGAGTAATTTTTTTTCTTTTTTAATTCTCATCAAGAAAAAATAATCGTAAATGTGTGTATGTGTGAACGCCCTTGGAGGAGCTGGAGAGAGCGAAGACTGGGCCTCTCGGGCTGCTGCCTCTTCTTCCTCTGACGGACGGACAGACGGATGGATCAGTGCTGCATGCATCACATCTTTCTAAAATAATGGCCTATGTTATTTATTTATTTATTTTGCCAAAAGTGTTGTTTTTTTTACTGTTTGCCTAAAACATTGCTTGGAAGAAACAGGTGGTGATTTTTGTAGAAAAAATTACTTTGGTCAAAAACGATTAGACCATTAATTTAGGAAGGTGATGATTTTACTTTTTCCCTTCAAGATCCTCCATATACTTTAAATGTCAACAATCTACCTGCTGTTTATTTAGACCTGTCAGATACTGCTAGAGAAACACTACAAGTCTTCAAAACAAGAATATTTAATTTATAAAAATGTCAAATATGTTTTAGATATCATAAGTTGGACCCAAAACAATGTTCAACGTAGTTCAACAAAGACAACATGAAGAAACCTTAAATAGTGGCTGATCAGACTCAGACACTGTAGACACAAGATGATTTATACCAACAAAATGGTATATATAAACTAACAAAGACTAAACTAACAACACCGGTTAAGATAGTGCTAATTAGCAACATATTAAAAAAACAAGGTCTGCACAGTGGCACAGTTAGTAGCACAAGAAGGTCCTGGGTTCAATTCTCGGCCCAGGGTCTTTCTGCAAGGAGCCTCTCGCCCAAGGAATTAGAAGTGGTTTGCTTTGATTTTTCCACAAAGGCGTTACGGGTCATTAAAACATTCTTGGAATCTGAAGGAATTTTGTTGTTAAAGGTCAAGCTTAAACAGGATAATCAGGATCTACGGTCCCTTAATTGGCTTAGCATAAAGAATGACCATTCATCGCTGAGTGATAAAATGGGGGAAAGATTACTTTGGAGAACCTTGAACAATACTTTAAAAAGTACGCTTACAAACATGGAGGGAACTTGGTCTGAAAAGGATAATAAGAAAATAGATGTAATAGGAAGAACATAAACTGGTACAAAGCTCCTTTTCTCTCTGGATCTCACCGTGCAGCATTCCTGATTGTTTTCACTGCAGCAATACAGTACCATGTGCCTCATGGCAACGCTCCAGTGATTCAAAATGAGAAATATCTTTACATTCTCGCTGTTTCTTAAGGACAAATTTAAAGTGTTTGTTCTCCATTGTTCAAGTCAAGGTCTGTTTGTTTAGCATTGTGTAACCTCGCAAAATTTGAGTCGCCCGCTTGGGGATTAGAGTAACAAAGCTGCTGCAGACACAGTATGAGCACGAGGGGTTTGTGAGCTGATTTGACCTGCATTGAACGTGGACAGAGTCAAACAAGGTCACTGCGCCGCCGAGTTTCGAGGGTCCAATGAAACTTCACCTGCAGGACGCGCCTTGCTCATGTTTATTCATGGTGTGTTTATATGGCTGTCACAGCACTTTGACTGAGTGAGATGGTCCTGAAAAGTGAAGCAGAAAGAGAGACCTCATGGTCCTCGACCATTTTTATTGGGATAGTTTTCAGATGGTTTTTCTAAGTCTCACCAAACATGGAGGTGCAGCAATAAACTGAGTTATATTTATAATTTATCATAAAATGTATTTTCTTTTTGTTGCGACATTGATTCACCTTTTATGCCACACCCATCTGGAGTTTTTATTGACAAAATGCCCTTTAGTTTACAAACTCTCTTTGTTTACAATTTTGTCAGGAAGACAGAAGTATTTTTCTGGCATTTCTTCCAGACAAACATTCGCAAACAGTGTGGTGACAACATAAATATGGGTGAAGTTTAATTTTTTAAGTTATTGTTTTGATTTTCAACAAGTTTAGGTGAGTTGCTGTTTTGCTTTACCCATTTACATATTTATAAATATATATAAATATTTAACATATTTATAAATATGTTAAACAGTTTAAGCTGCTCCTTTATAAAGAGCAGCTTAAACAATATGTCCTCTCGTCTTTCCCATTTTGAATATTGGCAAAGGGAAATGGGACTCTATGTCACATCTTATTTATACCCCAGATAAATGGGTTGTCCATTTTAGTCATTTGAAGGTCCAGTATACTGTTCAGCTTAAAAATTTTTATAGGAATACAAGGAATGCTTTGTCTCATTGGTTTTATGGGAATTGCTAGGTGCTCTTGTATTTGTGCAAAAAGAATAAAAATCTAAATACTTCTCAAAGTTGGATTGTTTTTTTATTTTTTATTTTTTACCTCTAAATATAGTCTGCTGAAACTGAAGGTTGCATTTAGCTCTTTTTTCTTTTTAGCTCTTTTTTTTTTGCTTAATGTTTTTCATGTTTTTAAGATAAAGTCTTGTTCTTTTTGTGCATGTTTATTTGGAAACAGTTTGAGTTTTCACACATAACTGATAAAGTTTAAACCCTTTTACTCAGTTCTCTCAGTAAAATAAACTGAGGGAACTGAGGGATAAAGTTTTTTTTTTTTACACATATTTGTCAGGTGTTCCACGTATTCAGAGTGTGCTGTAATTACAACTAAATAAATGGTAATCCACTCAAGTTCTGGTGAGGAACCTTGTACTGAAATGTGTTCCCAGAAGCTTATTTATTTATCCTGCAGTGATTTTGCGTCTCTGGCTTTGTGTCATGGTCAAAGAGAAAGGATTACAGTTACTCAACGGCCAAGAGGATTTTCAGGAAAAAGGGAGATAAATATACACTAATGAGACTGACCCAAAGAGGCTGAATGGGAACTGTTTCCCTGTTTTGGGAGGAAGTATTGTCGTCCAACAGAGTGAACAACGCTGCTGTTGTTCACTCCAACCTCAGCTGAACTTCCAGCGCTGCACTGTCCTCAGATGCTCTTCCTTTGTGCATTGCACAACAGCCTGCCTTGCCGTTGAAAACGAGGCGTTGAATCAGGCTGATTGATTCTCTGTACGGATCTGGTTATGTTATTTACACTGTATTGTGCAGAACCACTGAGCCGGTTCTCATTACCTTATAGCTTAGCTCTGCACAGCAAAAAGGTTCCTGCGGCATTGATTTGAATCTTTCTAGAAGACCTGCATTTTTTTTTCTTTCTTTTTTTTTTTGAAGCTTTGTTTCTCATTGTCTGAAAGAAACAGCACTTTTTTATTATTATTATTATTTTTGGTAGAATTAGGAAAATGAAAACAAATTTGGCTTTTCAATGTCAGCCTCCATATATTAGAAAAAAAAGCTTAATTTTATATAATAAAATTTAGAAAGTCCTACCCCCTTGCAGTAAAACCTAAAGAATAATTATGGTCATGCTTTGATTAAGTTTTGCTTAATGTTTTTCATGTTTTTAAGATAAAGTCTTTGTTAGGAAAATTATCTAAGTTCATTTACTTATGAGTTTATTTGAAAGGTTATGTTTTCATATTATTTTGTGTGTTGTTTCATTGACTCCTTTCTTTTGTGGTACACTCTTAACTGTTCTTTCCGACGTTTTCTTGGGGGTTAGAAATGTTTTCACATGCTTGTGTTACCAACTGCTTTTGTCATTAGTTGCTTTTATCATTGGTTGCTTTGATCATCCACTGTCTGTGTTATCAGCTACCTGTGAAACTGATTTATAGGTCAGTCCCGGGTCCTGGTAAGGGCATGTCGACAGAAGATTCCAGAACATCTCCTGGGAATGTTTATTGGTCAACTGTTTATGTTACTGTGTGAAAAAGCCAATCTCTCTGTTGTTAACATAATAAAAGGCAATTGGGCACTGAGAGTTGATCCCAGACAGCGTTTGGCTCTGCTCCCCTCTTCTGCAGAAAAGTAATTTGTGTCTTTGGTTGATTCTTGCAGGTTGGTGAATAAAATAGACCCAACAGTCTTTTTGTTTATTTGGAAACAGTTTGAGTTTTTTTTTTCCATTTTATTTGCATATTCTACATATTTTACAGTAATTTTGAGTGACAAATCAGCACAACACATGCTATTTTCTATCTGCTGAGCCATTTCTAGTAAATATGCAGTAAATTGTGGATCGTTATCGCTGGATGCACCTTACCCTTTTCTAAAATATAGACAGTACGTTTTCATTTAAGTTTATGTTGAAAAAAAAAGAAATTTTATCAAGTATTTATTCTGCCTTATGTTATTATTTTGCAATTATGAGTCTAATCTAAAATAAACTATAGCTGGTCTGCTTATACTTTTTTATTTTCTCTTTCCCTTTAGAAGGATTTCTTGCCTATGAGCAATATTGTACCGTCGTGCAACAGCAAATTTAAATAAATCCCTTGAGGAGTCAAAGCTTTACTTTTTGAATGCTGCTTATTAAAACAACCATAACATGAGAAAAGTAGAAAACTAGAGTCAAATCCCACTGTTTTAAGTCAGAGTTTATCCTGAAATCTGTTGTCATCTTTTATTGAGTTGGAGAAATGCATAGATGGTGATTCACATAAAGTGACTTTCAACAACAACAAAACAATAAAATATAACACATTCCCCTTTTTATCACATTTCCATGCATTGTTGTTATCACATAACAGCATAATTTCATAAGCATAATGCAGTCTTTTCTTTCCAAGAAAGCAATTTGACGGTGGCAGTTCTCTTTTGGTCCGGATAGCTTCCCGTCGTGAAGAGGCGGAGGAGGGGTGGAGGCTGGACTGGGGTTATTCAGGGTGAGGATCCGACCCCAGGCGAACCAGCAGCTGCCGCTGCTGGAGGAGGAGATGCCGGAGAGATGCTGGACTCTGAGGGGCTCAAACAGCCACACGACTGCAACGCTTCGGGTTTTCATCCTCAGAAAGTTTTAGAGAAGAGGTGAGTCAGAGTTTCTCTTTCTCTCTGTGTCACTGAGGGAGTTTTCCTTCTCATTTATCTCAAATGAAAAAACGGTTTCTGATTTAAGGGAACGTATTCAGTTGTGGGGAGAATTCAGGATTTTTATTGCCATGCCTAATTGTGAATTTACACTAACTGATCGGGATGCTTTTGTACTTTTTGTTATTATTTGAAATGGCACATAAAGTCTAAGGTTTACATATGTCACGCTTTTACCTAACGCTCTTATCTAATACTTAACTTTTAATGTTTTTGTTGTCTAATAGATGATGTTGTCAAGGATCAAAATGGCAAAAATAATATGTAGAAGCACATATATCATTAATATATAATGTATGCTATGAATAACTATTACTTTTTACTTACTTGATTATTTGTATTTATTCCACCAGGTATTTAATGTAATTTTTAAAGTACATGGTTACATGGACACATGTTGAAATTAAGTTTTAATTAATGATTTATATAGTATTTAATTACCTGTTTGATAAATCGGCTCTACATATTTTCTCTTTATTTAAAGTTTTATTTATTTGCTTGGTTGTGGCACTTTTGGCTCTCACTGTAATTCTCACATTATGCATTTGTGTTTGTCGCCTCTAGGTGGAGCCCTAGCCGAGCAGTCCAGATTGAGCATGGCAGCTCAGACAGTGGGTGCTGTCTTTGACGTGATGCCCCCTCTGCTCCATGCAAAGTCTGTAACTCTTGGTGGATCAGGTTCTGGTTCTGGTTCTAGTTCTGAATCCTACGTTGAGGAACCCGTTTCTAACCTCAAAATGCAGACGTATGAGCCCCGCTCCTTTGGACTGGAGTTTCAGGAGAGCCTTGCTAGTCCACAGGACATTGCTGCAACAGTTTTCGACGAGAGCAACGGTGACGGTGTGCGTCGCAAGCGTGAGTTCACCCCCAGTGAGAGGAAAGACGAAAACTACTGGGACAAGAGAAGGAAAAACAACGAGGCGGCCAAGAGGTCCAGGGAGAAGAGGCGGGCGAACGACATGGTGCTGGAGCGCAGGGTCCTGGGTCTGCTGGAAGAGAACGCTCGCCTCAAGGCCGAGGTGCTGGCCCTCAAGTTTCACTTCGGGATGGTCAAGGACCCGTCTGATGTGTCCATCCTGCCATTGTCCACACCACCCAGTTTGACCCCCAGTAACATGGATGGCCTCTCGTATTACAACACCCAGCCTGTGCAGCAGGGTGTCCGGACAGAAATGTCTCCACAGACTGGCAGTAGAGACTCCAGCATCCGTCCATGTGTGTCATCCAGTTATGATGACACACTGGATGAGTGGGTCAGACCTCCACCAACACACCATCCACAGGCGTGTGAGGCAGCGAGCGAGAGAGCAGACTCGTCCGACGGACTGAGGAACCTGCCACACAAGCTCCGGTTCAAAAGTTCACCCGATGGGAGGATGTCTTCATCACCTGACAGCAGACCTGCCGGCCCGCCTGTAGCCATGGTGGAGCCGAACATCCAGGTAGAAACGGCCCAGCAGCTGAGATGGGCTGGTCAGGCCGCGGTCCAGGCTCCTTATGGGTGTGAGCAGCAACAGAAGGTCCTGGACTCGTCCTGCGGACTCGGTGACTCCTCGTTTCCCCGGAAGTCAAACAGGAAGTTCTCAGGAGGAGATGTGAGCCTGAGGTCGCACATCAGTAGTTTGTCGCAGGAGGTGGCTCAGCTCAGGAGGCTCCTTTCCCAGCAGCTTCTCCATAAAATCCCCTGAAAAAAAATCTCAAACCCAAACGTTGACAGAGATCTCATCCACTCAAACATTCTGCTTATAACTAATCTAATCTCAAACGTGTTTTATAACCAATCTTCATTTCCATGTCTGGATAAACCTGACAGTGACTTTTACATTTTAGTGGGTTAATATATTAGTAAGAAGACTCTAGGGAATGTGGAGCGCTTTAAGAAAATAAAAGATTAATTCTCACTGTTTTGTGCAATTTCAACTATATGGTTTGTATGATGGAATTTTTTTTCTTTTTAATTATAAAATCACTCGTGCTAAAGTTGTAATTAGTGTGATTAAAATGTTTTTTTTTTCAGTGTTTTATTCTGTCTGTGGATCCACACTAGCACATAACCTGTTAGGTTTGACCAGCCCAGCTGCAAAACTGACTTCCTCTTAATTCATTTAAAGCTTTAATTGCTTGTAGAATAATAATAATAATAATAATAATAATAATAATAATAATAATAATAAATCTGACCTGCTTTTAATAAAGAAGAAATGACAAAAGCAGTGTTTCAATGGCAGGAGTTTAAATGAAAAGATCAGTGGGTGTGTAGAGTCACTAATCAGGTTATTTTCCATTTTTCTGTCTTTGTTCTCCCTACTTGGTAGAGCAGACCCAAGCAGCTCACAGGATGTGAGGGTCTAAAAGCTTTGTCAGAATCTGAACTGTTTTTGCCCTTTATATTGCTCTTATATCAATTCTGATTAAAACATTTGATTTTTGACAGAAAACTCCCAGAAAAAACCCTTAATGTCAAATTAAAAACTGAGCTCTTGAAAAGTGATGCCAATTAAATAAAAATATGAAACATTAAATAAGTGATTGCATGAATATTCACCACCCCTAAGTCAGTAAATAGTGGATGCACCTTCCACAGCATACATTCTGTGTAGACAGGTCTCCATCAGGCTGCATGCAGGCGCAGCTGTTTTCCTCCGCGCTTCCTGCTAAAGTGTTCAACCTCTGTCAGCTCGTCTCCACAGACACTCCATCCCCACATGGACTGCTCATGGCGATGTGCAGTGTTTGGTGTCTAATATGTTCAGTGCTTTAGAGAAGGTTGTTTCCATCCCCCAACTTATACTTTTCAGTAGCATTTTCTCTGGTTTGCTTGGAGTGTTTTTTTGTTTGTTTGTTTGTTTGCTTTTGTCTGACCAAGGAATATTGATGAACCAGTGAATGAACCTTCCAGAATAAAGACACAGATGTCTTTACACCACCTCTTAGGTGATCTCCATTTCTCCTATTTCATAGTAAGTGGAATGGAAAACTGGAAAAGGACCTGCGTTGAATTTATGCAACACAGATCTACAGTTTTATGTACGGTACTATAATTTCTATTTAAATGTCATTATTTTGTAGAAATCAGTTTTAATTTTGACATTGAAGACTTCTCCTGTTTTGTGTGTCAAGAAAGCCAAAATTTATTGATTGAGATTGATTTGTAAAAGCGATAAGGAGGATAAAATAGCTCCCTGGGGTAAATATTTTTTATAGCCACTATAGTCTAATTGATGGAATCATGAACCTTGAAGGAACATGACTAGACAGTAGTTCATAATGTCCAGCTGAAGTGCACTTGTGTAATGCTGCAGGTCAATGATGAGCACTGGAAGGCTAAAAAAGGAAGGATGTTGAATAGTATTAAATAAACTAATAATAATAAACTTTATTTAGAAAGGTACACTATACAGCTCAAACATAAATATCACCAAAAGCATAAGTTAATTTGTATCTGGAGTCAAAGTCTGGTCTTAAATTCAATACAATCCAAGTGGTGTGAATTCAAAAATGCCTTTCATGCTCCAAAAGGCAACATGAGCATTTCTTTTAGTTTGATTAGTTAATGAATTGAAGGTCAACTTATTTCCTTGACTTCAAAGTTAGAGCTACTCTGATTGAAATTGTTGAACCTCGTTTGACCAACTTCCCTCTGTTGTCATTGTTTTATTAAGGTTAAATATCCATCACCACATTGACCTTGAGAACTGAAAAGAAGCATACATATTGTGAAGATACATAAGATTTCTAAAAACTTTTACTTAAGTATCTGGCATTAATCATCTTCTTGGTGCTGTGGTGTGTGAGGCACATGAATGAAAGGTCATGTGATGCAAATGTCAAAGTTTTATGAGTCCTCTGAGCCATTTTTAGCAGATATTGGCTCTTTTAATCAGCTGTCTATCTCCCTGCAAATCTGCCATAAGAAGAGCACTAAGCTAATTCAACGTTTACATGAACTCACACAGCGCGTTCAAGATGAACTGACCAACAGAGCCATCTGTTGTTTTCATGTGTTTGTTGTTAAATGGAGTAGCTGAAAGGTCAGCTTGAGATCTGGAAGATCCAGTTTGGTCACGTGCATTTCAAAAGTCGAATACAACAGGGACGTTTCGAAGGCAATGAGAAATTATTGTTGGGGCGTTAGGTTTAATAAAGCAGATGTACTCCAGTTGCCTCCGTAGCGAACCGACCCACACTTTATAGCAGAAATCTTTGAACCGAGTCAAAAGAGCAGTACATTATTAACTAAGAGAAAAATCAGATTAGCAAGATCCCGAAAAAAAACCCCAACATGTTCATATTTGCCAAAAACTGAGCTACTTTGCTCTCTCTAAAATACTCAGAAAAAAAAAAGATCTAATTTGAAAGAACTGGGTTACATTTAAATTGATGTATTTTGGGAACAGGGTCATTTATTCTTGTCTTCTTTAGGCAGGGCATCTAAAATAATTTGAAATATCAATGAAAAGTTAATTTATTCCAGTAATTTCATTCAAAAACTGCACTGCGCCCCACTCTCCATGTCTTGTGATTCTCCCTCAAACTCTTCAATGGAATTTGCTTTATTGTTCTTTAAAAGTTGCAATACCTCTGTTATTTCACGTAAGAAAGTGTTTTCCTTCTTGTGCAAGAAGCTTAATGCTCTTCGTAATCCACGAGCAAAGAAGACCACAGCACAGAGATATGAATTAAAATGTTTATTGAACAGAAGACTTGAGGGGAAGCATGGACCGGGTTTGGAAATGGGGCATTTGGGGCAGCTTGCTGATAAAGGCTTAGGAGGAAAAGACTCAGCGTGAGAAAGAAGTTTTCAGGAAATTACCTTTTCCTGAGCCGATGTAGGACCAACCAGATGGCACATGAAACAAAGAGGACTGGATGAAAATGATAATAGAAAGTAGATACGAAGATAAGAAGGGATGGTGATAAGAAGGGATGAGGAGAGATGAAGGGATGTCCAGTGAAGGGTATTGAAACAACATGGCTAGCAGTGAAGGCTGAGTTAAAGGGTTACAAACAGACTGCTGGGTAATTAAAGCAGCTCTGCTCCTGAACATAACATATTAACTTCTTAAGGTATTGTTTTTTATTTTATTTGTCTCATTAAATGGCTTTAAAAATAGGTATTTGGTGATTGGTGGAGGGAAGTGTGTTTAATCACAAAACCTAGTGCTGGTTTTGAGGCATCAGAGGCTTT
This sequence comes from Poeciliopsis retropinna, assembly GCA_010277075.1. NCBI lineage: Eukaryota > Metazoa > Chordata > Actinopteri > Cyprinodontiformes > Poeciliidae > Poeciliopsis > Poeciliopsis retropinna. Next base: position 6,610,408 of record VMRM01000013.1, read on the forward strand.
TATTTGGAAAGTTCAGACAGGACAGAGATGTAAAAAGAACGGGGTGAGACATGCAGCATAAGTCCCTCTCTGAAACTCGAGGACAGCCTCTGTATGAGCTTCCTGTTCCACCATTACACCGTTGAGTGGACCAATTAATCAACCTGTTTTACTGTAATGCAAAACAGGAGTGTATGAAATAAACAATGCTCCTAATGAAGACCAAACTTAAGTGTAACACACTGGTCACAGAACTGTTTTAAATCTTACTGCCATTTAAATAAATAAAAAAAAACCAACAAATCTGACATTTTTTTCCTTTTCATCCATAAGGCTTTTTAGCATCCTATCCCTTTTTTCTACAACGACCTTGTCATTAGAAGCAAGAAGTCTCACTCTTAGGACTACTTACTACACATGAACTGTTGAAAAACACCTGTGTGAGAACAAAAAAAAACAAAAAAAAAAAAAAACAGCTAAGCTTGAAAAATGAAGGTTGATTTCAAACTTTTACCTTCCACTCAACTTCCCATTAACCTGCTTGGAAACAGCCAGCCTTTGCAGCAGCGACCTTTACGACTTCTGTAAAGTCATCAGTTCTCTCCAACAACAACAGCTGTTCTTAAATCTGCTGCATAAAAAATGATTTTATAGGCTTTGGTTTCTGAACTGAAACAATGAAATAAATGAACTTCTTATTAATATTCTGGTTTTTGACATGGACTGTTATCTACATAAGTTTTGACCCTGTGAATTCAAACTCTTGTGTGCACAGTGGAGGAACATCTGATCTGAAGGTCACAGCATACGTTCAAGAAAGCAACATATTTCCGTAGCTTTTAGCCAAACATAATCTCACAATTTTCACTTAGAGCTAAAGCAAACAATTTCATTTTCATTTATGGCTATACATTGTTTAATAAACGCCGTAAAACTGCAATCACCGCAGTGGCGTCGACCCGGTTTTCTCGGTAAAGGTGATCCACTCACAGGGGACAGTGAGACGTGAGGAGGGGGGTGAATGCAGGGAAAAATAGTGAGACCCTGAATGAGTCATCGATCACGTCAGATGGAAAACAGAAAAAATGGGCTATTTTTAGCCTTAAAGGAGCTGAGCTGGAAACAGAATGTCCCATGTGGGGGGGAAAGGAGGCATGATCAGCATCCATACATCAGCCCTTTCAGAACCGGGATGTGGCTTTGGAGAACTCGCAACCAAGAGCTGCAGCAAAACAAACAAACAAAAACAAAAAAACAAACATAAAAAAAATAAATAAATCCAGAATTATACAACAGTCCCTCAAAAGATATTGAAATCTAATCTTGATCTTTGATTATTTGTTCAGCATTTCTATTTATGACAACACTAGAGGGCGCTGAGTGCCTTCCTGTGCATAAATTTTATTCATTCATTCATTCATTCATTCATTCATTCATCCACAGCACTGTCTATTGTGTTTACTACACCACCACATGCTGCACACGCAGAAAGAGCAGAGATGGATTTTAAAGGAGAAGCTTTCTTCATGAAAAATGTACCTGGAAAAGCCCAACGTAATCTCATTTCAGTATTAATGGTGTGAGAAAACACACTTTAGTGTTACACTACACAGGTTAAGAGTGCAACAACATCTGTTTCTATACCTAAACAGCAACACAGACACCAGACCTTTTGTCTGGGATCCAGTCTGATAACCCCCCACCCCGCCTCCCTAAATAAATATGAGAAGCAGCGAAAGCCTGTGGTTGCTAAGCAGGCACTGCCACACCACAGCTGGAGCTGCAGCTGGAGAAATGGTGGAGAGTGTTGGGGGTTGGGGCTTCTGACAGAGGATTGACTGGGAGGAAGGAGGAGCCAGACAAGTTCAAGGCCGCTGTTTCCCCAACACCGTAATGGTGGTAATGATGTGTGTGTGTGTGTGGTGAACTGGTGCACGTGTGTGGTTGCAGACAGAGAGGGGGGAAGGGACGGAGCTGAAGCAGCACTGATGTAGGACCCCAAGAAATATGGAATATGAACGTGCTGAGAACAACAGGCTTTGTTGGATGATGGAAAAGCTCCTATGAGAAGATTTAAAACATTTTAAATGAACAAAAAGATAAATAAATAAAAGCAGCAACCCCATGCGTGCTGTTAACATACAGTAGCTTCAGCCACGTGGAAACAGATTATTCAAGCATTAATTTTGATCTAAACCAACAAATATTTTGGTTTAGGTTTTGATTTTTAAATAATGTTGATGCGGATTTTTAAGCTGGACCAAAGCAATGAAAAGGGTGAAGCACAAATGATTTTCTCACTATAAAACCTGAATGCAACAGCAGAAAACATTGGCGCTTTTGCTGCATAAACAGCAAGATTCTTTAATCATCTTGTTTTTGCAGACCAGAGCAGGACAAGAGATGATCTGAGGATGTTCCAGCTCACTACTCAATGAGTATCTCCTCCACATAATTTATGTTTGAATGTTTTTGCAATGAGATAAGAATACTAATAGCTACATATGTTAACTGACTGTACAGCTGAAAGGATGTGGCCCTTTTCCTTAAGTGAGCCACAATCAATCTGAATAAAGAGGAGCAGATCAGCCATCCATATGCATTTCTAAGAAGCTATAGAAAAGCTGCAGGATTGTTGCACTAATGAATAACTTCTGTCTTTTATGTGATGAAACTATAACTACATGCCAAATGTGTGGTGTCACAGGAAACTAATTTTGCACATTTAGTCCTGAACAGACTTTCTCCACGGTGCAACATGGTGAAGAAAGTCTCATGCTGTGTGGATAATTTTTCAGCAGGGACAGGTAAGCTGGACAGCGCTGAAGAGAAGAGTGGTGGAGCTTCACATGCAGTCAGAGCGACAATGAACTGCTTTGAAAAGTGTATTTCTACATAGGAATGGTCAAAGTGCAAACCTAAAACCAACTGAGAATCTGTGTTAAATATTTCTTCTAAAAGGCTTTTCATCCAGTGCGATTGAGCTGGAGAAATTCTTCAAAGAAAATGGATGACAGGTTCACTCTTCAGATGTGGAGAAACATCTACCGGAACCTAAAACACCTCCAACTCGATGTGCAGCAGATACAAGAGTAGAGAGATTTTTTTAAGAAGTCCAAAACTTTCTTTTTATATTCAGAATTATGCATATGTAATCTCAGTACTTTATGAAACTGCCTTACAGACAGTATGACTTGTGTTAAACATGTTGGGTCTCCTTCCACAAGCTCTTCACAACAGGAGCTGTGATTCTGACAGACCTTGTGTTGTAGGCCAACCCGCTCACACACACACGCACACACACACCTTTTCAACTCTGACCACAAATCCTCTGCGGGACTGATGTCCTGAAGCACCTGTATAGGTGATTTGGTGGTATGCTAAGGGCTGCTGTCTATTTGGGAGATTTGTTTATGCCAAACTTTAGGATCCAAGGTTGATGTCTTTTGATATTATGTCAGTTTTTACACATATTGTTATTTCTGCATGACGCTATATATTTGGTGAAGACCACCATTCCCTCGTGCAGCATAACACTCCCACAACATCACGGTGCCACCTCCGTGCATCATTGTTGGGAAGCCCATTAGCTCTTGGGCTTGAAGGTTTCCCTGGTTTTCCTCCAAATATAATAATTATCATTTTTGCCAAACACATCAGTTTTGGTTTCATGAGCCAGGACGTGTGTCCATAATTTAACCAAACTGCCATCAGGATTATCATTCGCTATGGATGTATGGCTTCTTCTCTGAGTGGCCTTTCAGGCCATGGTTCCTGTGGAAAATGACCGAAGCAACCTCACCAGCTACAACCAGCATCTTCTCAAAACTCAAATGTTTTAGCCTTATCAAAAGCCCTTTCTTGATTTTCTCATATTGTTTAGAATTATACTAATTGAATCTAATGTAAATTTTATGTAGAAATAATATTTAAAAAGCTTTAAACTGGTCTCTTATTCTCACAATGAGCTAATAGATGTATTTTTGACAATCTAAACAAACTTAAAAAGGTCAAGTTAAATTGGGTTTTTTTTTATATCAGGCTATAAGAAACAAAAAGGTTGAATACTTTCTATACAGTTTTATCTTAAACAATTAGGTTACCATATCAGAACTGCACTGGTATTTATAAAAAAAAAATAATCAAAAAGAAAATCAATACAGACTAGTCTAGAGCTAAGAGAAAAACAAGATATTTCATATTTAAATCCCAAAGTTTACTTTTAAATATTGTTTAATTTCCACCACAAGTTTTCTGTATTTTACATTATTTCCCAAAAACTCATTAATTTGGGTTGATTGTATGAAGCAAAACCAGTTGCAGCAGGAAGAGGAAGACTATTCACGCCACATAAACAAATGAATAATAGACTATATATTTTAACTATCTTAGGTCTACAAATAATTTATGGGGTAGATGTTTATAAACAACTTGGGTTGCTAAAGGATTAGTAAAAAGTTCCTCACAGGTTTCATAAGAGCTAATTTTGTCTTCATAAGAGGAAAAATCCTGTAATGAGCATGGCTTAAAAACTACAGCACAACAACCCAGGTGTTGTTACGCATTCACACCCTTTTTTTTTTTTTTTTTTTTTTAATAAAATGAACCACTCCAGCAAAGTGGAGGAGCCGAAAAGAGATGGTGGGGCGCAGAGGGGAACAAAAAGACAGGGGCCAGTAGAGCTCCTGCAGAGAGAGAGAGACGGGGACCGAAAAAAACGTGACTCGGCAGCCTAAGAGCTGTTATGCAACCGCTGACCTACTAACACATATCTGTAGCAGGGGAGCCGGAGAAACTGGAGCAAAGTGTCCGGCAACGCGCAGCCGACGCACAGATAGCCCGAGCCAAAAAGGACAGGGACAGCATCCAGCCGAGCCAGTGACTCATCCGACACCGAGCCGAGCGGCGGCACTCGCACAAACTTAGTTTTTATTTCACTGCTCCTCTCGCTCTCTCTCTCTCTCTCTTTTTTTTTCCTCTCCTGGAGGTTTCCTCCTCTGAAGGGACAATACGGGAAGGAGGAAGCGGGAGCGAGACAGCTTTTGTGTCGGGGAAAGCCTGAAGCTTTTTTTTCATTCCCTCTCCTGCTGCTGCTCCACCTCCGGGACGCCGAAAGGTATGTTTTGACTGACCGCTTCGTGGACTCCCTTCTTCACCTGTGTGCGTGTTTTAAACCTTTCACCGCCTCGCGTGGAGACGTTTCACCGACGGGAGGAACGGGGATGCTCGTGGCCGGGTATTGTTCACATGGCGACTCCGCCGGTTTGGTCCCGCGTCTCGTGCGTGACTTTCAGGCGTCTGCGGCTTCCCTTCTTGGGTCACGTAACGCACGACTCACAGGGGAGCCGAGCTGGACACCGTTTGTTGAAGTGTCTGGTTTTTTTTAATTATTATTATTATTTGGCTCCAGGCAGGCGTGCGTGTATGTGGTCAATGTCAAGGCGAGGTAAAAGCCCTCATGGTGGTGCGTTGCAGTGAACGGGGACAGCTGCTGCTGCCGGGCTCCGTTGTCCGCTTAATTCACTTACTATAATAAGTCCTACACGTGGCACGCTCCTTTTCTTCCGTTTTTCCGTCTATCAAACAACTGCCGAGTTATTAATTTGTCCGTTTATGTGTTTAATATACGCAAACAAATACATCGAGTCTGGTCGGGGTGCAGTTTTGTTTAAAATGCGTTAATTTTGTAGCATCTTCAGCTAAAACAAGATTTAAATATTTACATTTATTGTAAATATTTATCTTACTCAACGATACATAACCTGTTTAAATAGTATAGTATTGTGAATAATAGTATTATGAATTGGTGTACAGTGGACTTTAGGTATATATTGATGACCTTAAGTAAAAAAATACAACTTTACATAAAAATTTACAGTCAAAAAGCAATATAATCACTTCAATTTGACATGAAAAACCCATCAAATATATAATCATAGCTGATATAATGAAGCATACTTGTTGTGACATTAGTAATGTTTTATTTAACGTGTCATTTTGGGTCAGATACATGGAATTAAGCAACAATATAGTTAACCATCTCTACATTTAGTAACAGTTTTATAGCTTGGTGGTTAGATGTCAAGTGTCGGAATTTAATGGTTTAGGAACAAATAACCATATCTAAACCTAACCTTTTGGTAGCATGTTTTAAAAAAAGAAGGTGAAATGTTAACATGTTTGGATGCTTGCCTAAAGTACTTGTAACAGTAATTATTAAGCCTTTTTCAAAGGGACATCAGTGTAACAAGCTGATGTTAGATGGTTAATTAGTCAGGCTATCTGCTCTGGTAGCCATGAACAAGTCACTTGTAGCTCACTAGTTTCAATACAGCATTTCGTTTCTAGGAATGGTAAGGCGAAGATGGTTGCGCTGCTTCAGTTTCTTTGTCATGACTGTTTTTTTGATTATAAATGTTTACAAATATTCGAAAGAAAATGTGTCGCAGCCTTCTTTCAGTCAGCTGACTGGCAGTGCGCAAGAACATGAACATGTAGGTAGAGGGGATGTCCTGTCTTACTCAAGCTTGCGTTAGCTTGAAAAAAACCTCAATCTGATACTTTCCAAATCCTTATTATTTATTTATTTATTATTTTGTAACCAAAATACAAATAATTGCTGTGTATTTCAGACTTCTGCCCAAGTTCCTCTTGAAAATGAGATCCAGATCTCAACGGGTTTTACCTGGTTAAATAAAGGAAATTAAAAATAAAAAAAATAAAAATTTTATACTGAACAAAATGACAATAAAATTTTTGTTCTTTTGAATCAAAGAAAATTGATGTACCAGCAGCGGCTCCATGCCTCTTTTACTAGAAATGTTTTTTTTTTGTTCAGATTTGTGGATCGATTGCTTTTTTGGTTCCTGTTTCAGGTCCTTTTCTAAAGACCACAGTTTCCTTTAAGTAAACTCAGAGGATATGACATAACCAGCAGAGCAGTATCAAAAACTCTTGAACAGTTTTACATTTGATTGTTTTATTCAGGAGCCTGTAATGGTGTAAAGAAATAAAAGTGAGTTTAGACAATGTTTGATCTTCAGTAAATGTTTGAAAGAGAGGAATAGTAATATCTAAAAAATAACGTCGATGTCCTTTAACTCTGAATTGCCACATCATTATTAAAGGTTACACTCAGTTATTTTTGCTCTTCAGCTAGTAAAATGACAAAAAAAATGCAAACACGTTAAAATAATTTTTAAAAATTATAAATATAAAGGGCAATTAATTTTACAGCCATTTCTTCACTTCAAGAGCAAATTTAAATCTGTAAAAAGGTCAGGTTTAGATTACAAATAAAGCATGTTAACTTTGTCCAAAGTGTTAAGCAAACTTATTTAAATAATGCAAAGTTAATGTGGAAAGGTCCATATTTCACCCACGTGTTTCAGGTGTTGAATGAGGATTTTGAAACGGAGGTCAGCTGCGTTCGTTGACCTAGAAAAACGGAGTAAATCATCCCTTCAGCAAACAGTTGCAGCTGAGCTGTTATGAAACTTGTTCAACATGCACATTGTAAAGCACTCAAATATCCAGAATGTTTATAACACTCCCTTAAAGTTTTAGTTTTTTAGTGGGAAATTCTGGGATTCTTGTTCGTTCCTACGTATTCTCTACATATTTCGTTTTGAATTTCCAAAGCAGAAATAGAGCGAATCTTCACAGTGGGAGCTGTGTTTTTAGAAAATGCTTTCAGCGGTGATGTAACACAGCTGCTCAGTGTCTGCTGGTGCTATTTTTAACCTGATTACCTCCTTTCTTCCACCAGAAAACGTATAGGGTGAGCCAGATGCAGCTCTTCCTTCTTTTCTTTCTGTTCTGTACCAGATCTTGGTGTGGGTTTGTTGTAAAGTTAGCAGAAGGGCGTCCAGCTTTGTGATGCAATGCATCGGAAACCCCTGTCTGGCGAGGGCAGGCGCAGCGCTGGTGAGTCCGGCTGCTGCCAGTTGGTCTGGTTTCACAGTGGGTGCGTTGCTCACTCCGTCCCAGCCAACTCTCCAAATGTAGGTCAGACCTGAATCTGGGTGAGGAGGAGAAACACGAGGTTTGTAGGGCACGGGGTGGACTACTTTTTTTTATTTTTATTATTATTATTTGGCTCAGGCTCTGAAAGGCACAAGATTAGAGATGCAATTCCTGATTTGTCCCAGCTCCCATGTCTTACTGTGAAATATAATTGTACTGATTAAGAAAATGCTTTAAAAACCTGCACCCTTTTCTCCGCAGTAATTGTTTCCAGTCGTTCTTAATCGGCACATTGTCTTATCAAGGTTAGTTTCTGTCAGGGAATTCTCGCCTCCTGGTTTGTTTGACACAAAAGCCTTGGTGCAAACAAAAAAAAAAAATGGAGGTTCCTATCTGGGGCCTCTTCCACGTGTGTGGTGTTGGATCTTTTTAAGCATGGAGGAGGGGGAAGAGGACGTTTTTGCGTTTTTAATCACGCTTGCCTCGGAGAGGGTCAGAGGTGAAGCATTCCTCCACCGAGTGGCAAGTGGCTGTGAACTACCCCGGGGGGGGGGGAGGGGTTTGTTTTTCCTCTGTGAAAACACACAGCCAGAAAACATCTTACAGTGAATCAGTCTTTCTAGGTGCACAAAGAGCAAATTATACAATCCGCCGTGCCTGAGCTCTTATCTCTTGAGTCTACAGGACTACGCAAAGGTATCTGAGGTCAGCTTGTAAACCTGTGGCATCTGCCGCTTTGTAATATGAATGTGTTACACAAGCTTTGGTCCTCACAAGGAGAAAATTCAGAGCACGTAGGCGATGAGCAACAACGACAGCCCCTCCCTGAGCGGGCCTGTGAGGGAGCATGGGAGTGAATTTGGCTGCAGAGATGGGTGTGTGCCATGACGTCAATGCCGTTGCGCTATCTCTGGTTATAATTTCCCCATCTGCCATGGATTTCTGCTGTACTGTGTTTGGGAAAGGTATAACGTGCTCTCTCTCCGGTGCTCAGGAGTTAATGTTGCATAAAGAAAGAAGGAGAAAAAAAATCCCCCTTTATGTCGATGTAGATGACGTGTTTGAGTGCACCTTGTTTCATCGTGCTGCAGCAGAGTCTGTAAAATTCCTCTCCACTAACTGAATACCTTCTGTCACCAGATCTCCCCCTCTCTCTCTCTATCTCCCTCTTCTCTTCCCCCCTTTACCTCTTCCACTATTTTTAGCGTACGTTCTAATACTCTCCTGCTTCTCCCCTCCCTTGCAGTCCCACTGACCTATTTAGTGGCGCACCGTCAAAGACAGGAGTGTTTACTGCTTTGCACCGTTTCTAGGTCAGTGGGACAGCGCAGAGACGTGTGCGTGCGTGCTTTCTTCCCGCCCGCCTTTGTTTTCGCGCTGCCTCTCTCCTCGCTCCTAATGAAAATTATCCAAGATTGGGGAGGGCGGAGGCTTTCAGCCTACATTTTTCCACATCGTTTTGTGTGATTCAGTTCAGATCTCTTTGTGCTGCTTGCCAAAGTTAGACAAGACACAAGATTCAAAAAGGCAAATAAACAGCTTTGTATCCAGAGCAGTTTTTAGGTTGTCTGTGGTCAAAATATTGTTTCTTTTTTAATAAATGAGGGGTTATGTAACAAGGTCAATGACTCTGGAGGAAGCCAAGAAAGATTGGATAACATGTATTGCTTTAAAACACTTCTGTGGCACTAGATCTGCAGCTCTAATTAAAGGGGAACAACACATTTAGGTCAATTTTGTTCCACTAACTAGATTTTACTGAAAGGTTGCGCAGTAGATCAAATTGCAACCTTCGTAGCAATAAAACACGATCAACATTGCGAACAGACAGTACTTCTTAGATTCAGTATTTGGTAGGATATTATATTTCAAGTGCAATGCATAATTTTGTTGCATGCTAATAATATATTTGGCCTGTGGCACAGACTTCCACCAGCCTCAGTAACCTCACTTTATATAACAACTGAGGACATTTTAATGAAAGAAAAGAAATAAAACAATATGAGAAACGTGGGCAGTTGTAATGACTGCGGTTATTGCTACTTTCATCAACATTATCATGGCAACATGTTTCCTAATGTTCATGCAGGCCTAGCGAAGGGCTGCGATTTTGACCCTTATGTCCTCACTATTTGGATAACAGGAGTGGTTATTTGTTCAGCTCTGCAAAGAGATACTGCAAAGATTTGGAGGTGCCTGCTGCTTCAACATAATCAAAACACTTTCTGTGTCTAAACCTTACATTTGCACAAGAGCTCACTGAATTCTTACCCATTTCTGAATGAATGTGTTAAAAAAATACACAAGGCAATTAATTATTGGTGTTTTTGCTGTTAAACAAATGCTACATTAAAAAGTAAAGTGACATTTTTAGCTTTAGATTGGACCGCTTTGTGGAAAAGTTGGCTAATTCCAACCATTGGACAATTGTTTGGTGAATCGCTGCAGTTAACCTAAGTTCTTGTGGAAACAAAACAATGACAGCACTGTTTTTATTTCTAATCTTTGATTCTTTGAGTAGCTTTAAAGGGGTCACTTGTTACACTATGATGTTTCACTTTCTGTTTGTGTCTGTCAAGCTGAACTTAGGCTTCACAAAAAATTAAAATCTCATTTTTAAAAACTCATTTTAAGAGACTATTTTGATTGTATTCGAAAATGTCTAATTTAAGCTCCATTTCAATTCCAGTGTGGTCAATAAAAAGCAAAGCCAAACTCATTGTAATCGGAGGCACAGTGACCTAGATTATGTTCAGTCTGTGTGTCATAAAAGGATGTTTTCATGCTTGTGAGGCACTGCAGGGCTCAGTGCTGTGATGTGTAATTAATTTCTCCATACGAACTGTGCAACGTTGTGCAGCGAGAAAACCAGAGGAACCAGAGCAAATCTAGCTGTTACATAACACAGAGCGGCCCGTCAACATCCGTTTGTGGTGCATTGTTTTTAATTTTATGGTGCAACGCATGATGGGTGGGAAAGACTTCCTGTTTAACTGCAAAGTTGAGATGACACGAGGAAGCTCAGTATGCAGTGTTGTGTAATTTTAGAAACTGCGATGGCTATCAGAGAAACTGAGATGTTGTTGTGCTAGAGCCTCCCACGGGCCAAAAAAGCAGAAATTACAGCATCAACAGTTTCTTTCTTCTTGCACCATAGTAAGCCATCAGCACTACACAAATTCAGTCACTCCTCCCTCAGCTCTTTAATAGTTTGCCTCTGCAGAGCTTGCACTAGGTCAGCCAATTTCACTCCTCGTCATGTAACAGACTTCTGCATATGCAGCACCCTCTGCACATGTATAACCACAGCCTTTTTTTTTTTTTTTATCTCTTAAGGCATTAACAAAAAATAACAAGCTATTTGCTGTACCTAATGAAGGACAACAAGCAGCTTTCTGCTGCTGTTAAAACATATAATCATAATGTTTTTTTAAAATAAATGTCATATCAGACTGTTTCTGCACCTCATCTAACTTTTTCTCTCTTTTGTTCCTTCCCTTCTTCTCTTTCCTGCTGCCTCAGTAACCCACTTAGAGGTCGACATCTCTAAAGCAGAGTTCTGAAAGAGCCCTGGAGAAGACGTACTGACCTACATCCTGCATAAGACACAGCGAGAACCAGAGCAGCGACCTGAAAAGCTCCTGAAGACTGACAGCTAAACTCAAAGTCACCTGCAACACTTTGGAGAGCTGTGAACTATTTGAAGAATCACTTTAAATATCTCTACAATCAAGCACCAACTTTGTTTCCTGTTTTTCGACGCTCATTTTTCAGAACACTACGTCAATGTCTGAAGTTTTCGTTGAGTTCCACCTCTTTTTAATATTTTTGGCTAATTTAGATACTTGAACAATTTGACCTTGGAAGTTAAGTAAGAGCAAATCAATGAGGCAGTCCTTTCATCAAGCACAAATACCTCATCCAGAAGTTTTTACTGATCCAGCGACATAGGCCAAACGTTATACCAACAAGGTAAAAGGCTTGTATAACTTTTCCGTCTTTTTCACCCCCCCCTTGCCCTTCAATAGGGTCATACTGTGGCCCCCAGTTATAAAAAAAATGGAAAGTCTCAGTCTAAACATCCCATCCAACACCAATAAAAGCACCATGGAAGTTGAAGCATTTTCTCCCTACAATGGGAGCCTCCCTTCCCCTGGTCCTGATGGTTCAGCACGGATCAGCCGCCAGCCCAAAGGCTCTAAATCAACTGTGACCTCACGTCGCAAGCGAGAGTTCATTTCTGATGAGAAGAAAGATGCCTCATATTGGGAAAAACGGAGGAAGAACAATGAGGCGGCCAAGCGTTCGAGGGAGAAGCGTCGCATCAACGATATGGTGCTGGAGAATCGCGTCATGGCACTAAACGAAGAGAACGTCCGTCTGAAGACGGAACTCCTTCAGCTCAAACTGCGCTTTGGTCTCATTAGTGCATCTTCCTACATGGAGAAAAGTCAGCAGATCTCCAACAGTGCTGCAGATGGAAACCCAGGGAGCAATGGGAGTAGCACCAATGGCACCCCTAACAGCAACACCTACCACTCAAGCAGCGGCTACTCCAGTGCGTCCCAAGTGATGCTGAATTCTGACTCATCTGAAGCTGAACAGTCCAGCCGAAGTGAACGCCACACCATGCTCCACAAGTACTCCCCTCTGGGCTCTGTGTCTGATATGTCTGATGGTTCTTCCAGAGATAGCCCTGAACCCATTGGCTACAACATCAAGAAGGAGCCTTTGGGAATGGAGATGGGTGGACTGGAAAGCAATAGGATTCCCAATGGTGTTTCCAATGGGATATCAAACGGAGCTTACTGTGGCAACACCACTTTGGTTTCCCCTCACCAGCAAAACACCACATTAGCCGAAACTGCCAGAGACTACCAGTATCATCAGCAGGAGCACCAGCAGTGCCACATGGAAACCAGTGGTCCTGCTCCTCAGGCCACTTCTACGCAGAGGAGTGTCATCTTGTACCGTTCCAGCAGTGGCTGTTACCCCATGGAGAACCAGAAGCTGGAGGACCAGCAGTCCCAACTGAATAGACCACCACAGCACATCCTGCACAGTCTGCCCTCAGAGTTCTCTGACTGCTCAGTAATCATCTCTGAGGTCGCAGAGAAGCTCGAGAGGACAAAGACCATGGACTCACCTCAGTATGAATACACCAATGATCATGCCGAGTCCTCCGAGGAGCTGCAGCAAAGATTCAGTCACAGTACCCACCTGCCAGATGACGACCATCCCTGCTATAGCTACCAGGCTCAGGAGAACCGTCTTCAGCACACAGAGAGTCCCCAGAACTCCTTTGCCCCTGAGCTTATCAGCAGTGAGGAGAGCAAATCCTTCATACAGCACAATGGCTACCTCGGCACACTGGATGAAGAGCCCCCTGTTCTCACCTACGAAGGAGGGCCCCGACCCAATGGCTTCTATCAGGAGAACTCCTCTGCTAAAGACACCTCCTCAAGCGACGGAGACCCTCGTAGCTCTGATAAAGAGGGCTCCACCGATGATGAATCCCCCTCATCGTCATCCTCAGACATCAGCAGCTACCACCAAAAGGCAGAGGGAGCTGGCGGTTTGCACAGCGAATACCACACAGAGGTCCAAGTCACTGCCCTGCCCCACAAGCTCCGCCTCAAGTACAGAGCTCTGTCCAACGGGGCAGCGGGAGCTCAGGTGGAGGGACTGGTCTCCAACTCTATGTCCCCTTCTCCCACTCTGCCCCAGCACCCCTACTTAGCCTTGCCCAGCAACCCTTCCAATGGCCAGTCCAACGGAGAGGGCAAAGAGACTGAGTACGTGGAAGAAGTCAAGGCCGAGGTGAATGACAGGGCAGAGGCTAAAAAGGAAGGAGGGAAGAAGGGATCTGTTGGTGGAAGAAGTGGACGGAATAAGAGGCGAGATTAAGAACAAACATAAGCAGCTTGTGTATTTTCCTGTCAACTCTCTGTCATTCGATGAAATTCGACAGCTACAACTCACACTGGCACTTTGCAGGACAGGCAGTGATCTATGTGAGGTGTATTTAGCACTGCGTGAAAACGTCAGTATCAGGATATGCGAAATCCCAAATCCGTGCTTTGGAGGAAAATGGACATCCTTCCCCCAGAGCGTGTTGTGTTTCCAACTACAAAGGAGAATTTCTCACAACCAGATAGTGAAGTTTTCTTTCATATTTCACCATCAGATTCACTGTGTCACCTGTAACTCCTTCCTTTACTCTCTCTCCTACCTCCCTATGATCCCTCAAAATTAAAATAGCAGATTAAGGAGGGATGGATGAAACTCCAGAGTTGGAGTTTCCCTTGAGGAAAATTCAATTATTCATTTTTATTAATTGCCTTATTGGCTGGTCAGTCTGTATTGTGGCATTATGGGAGCATTCCTTTTACCAAAGATATGCATATTTCCTTTATCGTCTCCCTTTTTTGTCAGTTCTTTCCCCCATTTACCTACTTTTATCACCATTAGCCTGGTCAATTGAACTGGATTCAAACAACCATCAGCACACGAGTCCCCTTCACTCCCAAAGGCACTTAGATTGTATATTACTGTGAAATAAATTTGCAGATATCAAATATATATTTTAAGAAAAAAATGTGGCAAAAACAAAAAAAATTAGCAAAGAAATGGGATGTGGTAAAAGACTTCCAAGTTATGCGTGTTGTTTTGAAACTTCTTGTACAGTCCTGTTTTTTTTTGTTTGTTTTTGTTTTTTTTTTATTCTAATAAATGCCTCAAAAATTTTTCTTTTACTAAAACTGTGAGCTACTACTCGTAAAAAAAGAAGACAGGTACATTTGTTCTCAGACTGTGTTCAGATTGTCCACTCGTTCACTACAAACAAAACAGCCATTTCAGCTGTGGGTTGGAAACTCAGAATGTAATCTTTCACGATATGTGGTTCTCTAGTCGTTTGTGTCATGTGATTCATGGATTAGGTCAGTTAAAATAGACTGTAGATGTAGGGACAGAATTGGCCTTGCATGGTATTGTTAGCATTAGCATGCTAACCATTTTTTTGTATTAGCATGCTAATGTTAGCTACGGCATGCTAATGTTAGAACTAGTGTTGGCACTGGTGTGCTTACATTTATACATTGTAAAGTTAGCATTGTAATGTTAGTAGTAATGGCTCAGTGATCTGAGGATGGTGTTATCATCCCAATGTTAGCTGTTGATGTTTGATTTAGCATTTGTTCACACTAGCTTTCTTAACCCGTTTAATCCCAAATTTTTTCCTGCAAAATAAGTGCATGCATTTCAATCATTGGACCTCCCTAACACATGATATTTATGAATTATTAAATTTTATGTTATTATTATTACATTTTCATGTTAGTGAAAATGTATGTTTTATACTCAGCAACCATTGTTGACGGTGGGAAACTGCATAGTCTAAATTAGCAAAGCCATGAGCATATGGCACAGTGCCGTCTATGTATTATGCTAGCTGTAACAATTGTTGCCACATTTACACTCACTCTTCTTATGACTAAAAGATTAATAAATGGGTACAAGTTTCTTTACATTTCAATAGAAGACACTTGAAAGAACATATGTACAAAATATTTTATTTATATTCTTTTTTATTAAAGTATTTTACTGACTTTTCACTGTGCACATTTGTGACACACATGTGACCATTCACACTGGAAACATGAAATTGATTTTGCTTAGAGTAGACATGCTATTATTTGATTTAAAAACTTCAGTTAGCTGCTAAAAGTCAAAACAATTCTTTTACAGCTTCCAGAAGTTAGAAAAAATGTCTGGCAACAATTGTTGCCGGTGGAATTAAACGGGTTAACTAATAATTGCTATTCAAAGACTGAAAATGTCTAATTCCTGCAATTCCCAGTCAGGATGCCCTGAAGCATTTCTGAAAGTTTAAGTCCCAACAGATGATAAAGATGTCGAAAGTAAATTGTAAATACCTGTAAGAACATAAAGAATGAGCCCAGTTTTAACCATATGCTCATAGGTTTATTTGCACACATACTCCAATTTTAAAAACTGTTGTTTTGTATGAGATATTTCATAGCTTTCCGTGGGTCTTATTTACATTTGTTTATATTGAAGTTACACTCTGAATGCTGCTTAAATGGATACAGTAAAGAAAAGTTAAAAAAAAAAAAAGCAGTTTTGTGTCACAACATTTATGTTTGTATTGTAAATGTATATAATGTTAACTGTACATAATGTTAACTCTGACAACATTATCTCATGCTGTCCATCGTCTCATATTTAGGGATGCTTTCTTCAGGTATCAATGAGTTTTCAAACTGGAAACAAAAGTACCTGCAAATCCCATCTAATAGTTCAGTTGGATTTTAACTGCTGATGCCAAGTAATTGTTTTCTTGAGGTCTGACAAGCCATTTCTATTTTTTTTAAAGAAATATTAAACATAAAAATGTTTTGTGTAGGTTGATTAAATGTAACAACTTGTGTTTGTAGATTATGTCAGTCTATGCATCAAAGCACATGTTCTTAACATCCACCTGATTTTGACCAAACTCAAAATTAAAGTGGATCAAACAATATGTTGTTAGTTGACAGACTAAAAAAGTGGGAGTTTTGAGGTTTGATGCATTTAATGAGCCTACACAACATGTACCAGAGTCAATTAGAAGAAAACTGTTAATTTGGGTCACTGGTCAGTACAGTTCACCAGTACCAGAACAACCTAAGTACTGGTTGTTCACCAGTACTTAGGTCTCTAAATGAGTGAATGAGTGGACATTTCGAACACAGGTTTAGAGAGGGATCCATGCTCAAACCACCTGCGCTCCTTGACCAGTTTTTTTTTTTTTTTTCCATATCAATTAAGGCAACACATTTAGCAGAACCTGGCAAGCACAAGCCTTGTTAGAAGTTCATCCAGCAAAATCCATTGAATCCATCAAACAAACCGTCTCTCCAGTCACAACCAGCAAAGCTGCTCTCTTTTGGATAAGGTGCCTCTTTATTGTTGTTCCTCGTCCCCATGTTGGCCAATGTCTTAGATCCCTTTCAACTCTGCACTGATTTGTTTTAGCTACAGTAGCTGCAGTAGATGATGCGGTATTTAAACTGTTTTACTTCCTGGTGCCTGCCTCTGGCCGCTATGTATAAATGTAAAGTTGTCTCTATCTCTTGTATACTGCTGTCTTTATTATTTTTAATAATATTTTATCAATATTGTTTTTTTTCTATTCTATTATTGTGTGTATTTTTCAGCCACTTGTTTCATTCATGCTCTAAGCTCTTCTTGTTGTGCGGTGTATTTACCCATTGCTACCCTTTGCTGCAGTTACCATTTGTATTCTGTGTTACTGTATAATCTTTGTCTTTTGCCTAAAGGCTTCTTGAAAATGGAGAAGAAAAAAATAAATAAACAGCTTGTTCAGAAGTAATTATGTATTGATATAATTCACGTTGATATGCAAATGGCTACAAGAGAAAACACTCAATTTTAATTGTGAAAGATTGAAAATGGGGGGAAAAAAATTAAAGGTTGTTGAACTAAAGAATGTCTCCTTTGGCCTTTTTGAGACTGTCTCATTAAAAGTGACATACAAGCACAACATTTGCATAAATCCAATGATTTACACACATATCTCACTAGTTTCGAATATCACATTTATGTAATCCAGTTTTGAGTAAAAGTAACATTCGACAAAATAAATGCACAGTAATATATTGCAAACATTTAGGTAATTATAGACTGCAAATAATAGAAATTAAAATTGTATATAGGACATATAGAAAAAGATTTTCATACAGAAATATAATGTGGCTTACATAATTACAGGCAACAATGCTAACTTGACTCTTCCGTTTAAGTCACAGAAGGTCATTGCTAAACAAGCTAGCAGCTCATAACCTAGCTTAGAGGCTCAGTGGTAGAGTAATAGTTTTGTAATCTGGAGGTCGTTTCCTCGATTTCAGCTTCCTCCTGCCACATGTCGATGTTATCAGACACTTAAGTTGCCTTCCAATCTTTATATCGGCATATAAAAGTGTTTGTGAGTGGGAATGGGTGACTGTGTGTGGTGTAAAACGCTCTGAGTGGCCAGAAAGATTCTATAAAAAATCTATTTCCCTTAAAGCACTGTGTGCACCATGGAAGGTTGAGTAGAAGGAAAAAATATGGTAGAAAAAGGTGCACCGGGGATAACTAAAACCTTGGAATAAAATGTAACAACTTGAGAGAAATTCAGGAGGTGTGGACTCAATTTGGAGTAAATGCATCAAAAAGCACCACACACACACACACGCACACACCAACACACATCCAGGACGCATTCCTTCTGTTAAACTCCTGAACCAGAGACAATGGCATAAGTGTGTTTCCTGGGCAGCTTCCTCAGTTGCCAAATGTCCTCTTTTCATGTGAAGTCAAACATTCATTACGCTTGACAATCAATAACGATCAATACCTCCCACTTCACCACCGCTGTCACCGGAGTGGGATGACAATGAAGGGATTTATCATGAGATCATTTTAAAGCGTGTCTCCCTATGGAAATGAAACAAATATATTAGATTCACATACACCAAACAGACAGAAACTAACACACATTTAATATACTGCTATGTCTTTACTTCAATAGCTTGGCGAAAACTGAAATTATTTAAAAGAAACAGCTTGAACCTTGTCAAGTTTAGATGTTTCCTGAGAATATTGTGCAGTAAAGGCAGAGCAGCGTGTTTCACTCTGATTTCTACTACATCTTACAGGAAATACCACTGCCGTGACACAAGCAGGTGTGAGAGATCTTTAGTTTTACTTATGGTTTGATGCCTCTTCTGAGCATTTCTCTCTCTGTGTACAAGAAAACATGATTCATTGGATCCGGCTCCATTCTTTCAGTGCTCCAGCCTTTATGTCAGATGCTTGACTCACGCTGCTCACTAAGTGCTTTCCTAATGCACACTTACCTTTCCATCAGAGCCAGCTTGTGCTGCTTTTCACTTCTCAAACACATCAACAATCCAGAGCCACACATTGACCTGACTATTACATAATCAGACACTGTCATGCTATGTGGCTGGTGCGTACAGACTCCGTCTTTTTGAGCAGCACTGCATCTACACGATGAGCTCTGCTACTCGTCAAAGTGTCAAACGTCCTTGTAGGGTTAAAGTGCCTTGGCAGTAAGACATTTTGGAATATTTAGGTGAAAGCAGCGCAAAGTAACGGTATCCATATCTATTGGCCGTTTTAGTCATGCTATGACCCAGACTTTAGTCTTGTGGAAATTTGATGTGGTAAAAAAAAAAAAAGAGATCTGAAAAGTGCAGGATGATTTTGTGTTTAACCTCAAACCACCTTTTGCTGCAGTCATGAGTCTTTTGAAGTATGTTTACCAGCTTTGCACAGCTAGAGGAGTTTGCCCCATTCTTGCTGACAAAACTGCTGAAGTTCAGTCAGATTTGACGGGAAGCCTGGAGTTTGAACCATTCAAACATGTAAAAAATGCATTTCTATAAATGAAGGGACTTCAACCTCAACCCCAGAGGAACTGGTGTCCTGCAGCTTGAAAGTATTCAGCCATTTCATTTGAATCAGATATTTAGGACATTTGCACATCTATAGTATTACTGTGCCGTGCTGAGGAGGTAATCCAGCTCGATGTGTTCCTTTGGACCAGGGACACATCGAAAAGTTTAAATATTCTCTAAACCATTTTGTTGTAGCTTTGTTTGCATATTTAGCTAATATTGAAAATGATCTATCATTTACTGCTGTAATTCACTTTTTTTTCCTTTTTTTTTTTTTTTTTTTGGTAATAAGACCGTTTTACTTGTGGGTTTAAAACTGGATCTTGAAACAGATCTATTTTGGATGCCATGAAATTCTCATATTTTGGGGTCTTTGGAAAACTCCAACCAGATTTTTATTTTTTTTAAGTAGCCTATTATCAATCTCATCTAATTAACTGAATAAAATTATGAACTGGGTTTGGCCAGATGATAAATGCTAGTGAAATGACCCACTGCTGAATCAAAAGCCAGCTTTAAAACTGTGCTGTTTGATCATTTGTGGGGAAAGAAATGTCATAATGTTATTTTAAAAAACTACAAGAAAAATTATAAAAATGATTGCAATTCATCTGAGGACTTCACTAAGAAGTGCTAAGGGCATTCGCTTCAACTTTTTAGTAAAACAAGAAGCAAATAAAATCCTTAAATTTCTTTTTCTTCTTCGTCAAAATCATGCAGCACCCTGTGTTGGTCGATCACATAAAATCCCACTAAAATCCGACTTTGGTTTGTGGTTGTAACTGGACTAAAGTTTCAAAAGTTTAAGGGATGTGAGCATTTTTACAAGGTGCCATGATATATGTCCCAGTTTTTGTTTCACCACCTAGAAAATATCCAAATAAAACTAAATACATTTTAGAAAACACAGAACACACATCACCTTCAAGAAGACGTTTAAACCAGCAAAAAAATAAATTATAAAAAAAATAAAATGGCGGTTCTTAACGTAAAACTCAAACCTTGAGTGAAGCTGTGTCACAAAGCCCAATTATTAGCTTAAGTTGTCTTGTGTTGCCCAGAGTTGCACAATTTATTCAGTTCAGTGCTTTAAGGGGCAAGTTACACAAGAGTAGCCTGAAGGGAAGAAGAGCGTTGGGTTGCAAACCCAGAGCCAGCCGGCCCCCATCCTGCCTTTAAAGCAACGACTGCTGCTGGGAACAGCAGCTTGGCATGAGAGGAGCAGTTACATAAGAAAAATGACAGGAAGGAGAGCCTATCGCACGCTGCGCTGTTCCAATCTGCAACATAAACATGATTATTTTTCTTTCTCCTTCTGAACTGACGACAGCCGCCCTGGCTGGGGAATGTCAACATGGATGACAGGGAGCCCCTCCCAGGAACTTCACACCGTGTTTTCATCATCAGAGTGGTTCACGTTGAGCAATTTCGCAAAGTAAATCAAATGTACGGCTTCTTGTCTTGTTTCTCACTTTCAGGCTGACTGAGTGAAGGGTGTGTGGTGGTAGCGGCTCACCACAAATAGATCTGGTGGTTCCAACCAGTCATATGAAACTCTTCTCTTCTTTTTTTTTTTGTCTTCACCCAGCAGCCTGCTGCAACAAGGTGACGTTCCTGAGAAACCACTTTTGGAGCGGATCTCCTGTTTTCCTCCACTTTCTCACTCGTTCCCCCACTTCGTCTTCTTCTTCTTTTTTTAACTCCAGTCCATCTTTGAGCTGCACAAGCTGCTTTGTGTTGTGCAGAGGCCTGTGAAAACAGGCAAGGAGAGAAAAAACTAGGTCAGTGAGGAGGGATGGGAGAGGGACAAGCGGCTATGTAGAAGAGAGGGGTTATTCAAAGTGGAGAGAATGAGAGCCGGGAAGGAACGGGGGAGGGAAGGTTACATCACATCCCTCCACAGAGTAAACTTCGGCAAAGTGCTCAGAAAGAAGCTTTATTCTGTTCCAGGGAGCAGGTCAGCGGCTCACAATGGCCGATTATTTCCTCTCAGCCAAGACACCTTTATGTAGGAATGCTGCGTGAAAAAACTGCAGATTATCAGACAGATTAAAAGAGACACTTTTTTTTTTTTTTTGTAAACTTTATTTCAACAGTTGCCTTTTTGTCAATCACATACTAGAATCTGACCAGAGGGTTGGATGCATGAGTGTGGAAATTTAACAGCTGGAAAAGAGCAAGAATCATTGAGACTTACTTGATCTGACTTTTACTCTGTTTCGCCTCCAAATTAATCCATCTCTGTCAGATGCAAACAACCCTGGGAGTCAGTTTTAAGGGTTCTGTAAGGAGGGTATGAACAGTCAGTATCTTTTTGTGAAATGTACTTTGCACAGCAGATTGAAGGAGCAGGACTTTATCGAAACAAGGTGTTAAATTCAATCACATTGAAGTTATTTCCAAGAATTGAATTGTCCAAATGAATTCAACATGATTCAGTTCAATTCAGTTCACTTCCATCCAGTCCCATACCAAGTCAACACATAGACAAACAACCAGTTAAAATCTAATGCTCATAGACTATAAGTTGGCGAAAATCCAATTTTATTCAATAATTTTTATTTTATTTTATTTTTGGTATTGTAGTCTCTCAACTCAAGCTCAAAAAATTATATGCATTTTTAAATTGTTCTCAAATGGAAAGATGTACACAAACACATTTTGTTTTTCTGTTGTTGTTGCTAAAGTATTTTTTTTAAACTTTGTCCACATTCCATCCTCAGCTTAAACAAACCACTTTAAAGGAAAAACTGAAAAAACAAAAAACACTGCAGGGCATTAGTGAGATGATATATCAAATGAATATCGGCATCAGCGTTTGTATCGGTGACACTGGTATCGGAGCGATACTAATATGCAGTACAGCACCCTTTTAGTGAAAACTATTTAATACAAAGGTGCTGAAGTTATTTATAAAAGATGATTTGGTTTAATTGTTTTAGAACAGAGGAAATTTACTTTGCTCCTAACCCTACTGTACCATCAGCTCAGCTTTCCAGACAACGCAAAGTTCTGATTAATGATAACACCACCAGATAACCTCACGTAAAATAGACATGTTGTCCCTTTAAATAAAGTTAGGCTGCAATACTGTGCTTGTGAAAGTTAGAGTCTGAGAAGGGGGTGTTGGCCTTGCTGCCGCCTGTGGTGATCAACAACACTGGCTGGTTATGTAACCGGGATGCTGCAGTATGTAGGTCAGCAGCACAGGGAGAGGCAGGGATCGGGTAAGGAGGATGAAGCTGTGGAGTGTGTGTTAGGCTGCCCGTCCTTTCAGCCGCTCAGCCGCACACCGAGGCTGTGCCGATTAAGCCGTGGCGAGGTGACGTTGTCCACATCAGTCACTAGTTAAAAATCTCTGCTTAATGACCTGAAAATCTGGAGGCAGAGGGGAGGAAATCGTCAGAAGAGGGATGCTGCAGGAGCTGGTTGTGCAACGGAGCCAGACATGCTCAAACATTAACTTGGTTAATGTTTCCATTTCACATTCTAGTTCTTGTAAACAAAGTAGGTCATGCTGAGTAGCTTTATTCTGTATCTCATTTCTCATGTGCATTTAGCTTAAAGGTGCAGTAAAAGCATTTTTTGTTTTGTTTTGTTTTACAGCAAATAAAAGCTTGGATAAAAGTTGTCAATTTTCAATGAGGAGAGACACTCTGTTTGGAATATTTACTGAAAGTGACGTTCTCACGCTTTCCAATTGAATTGTTTGTTTTGATAACATCTCTGTTTTTTTTCCATTTTACCTAACTTCCCTTCAACATAACTTAAATATGAAGACGCATCTGGCTTCGTGGATCCCTCTGACCCAGTTTGCTCATGTGTTGCCCTAAAACAAGAGTTCCTCTGTCGAAACCGAAACGTTTCACATTGGTAAAAATGTAAACATTTCCCCTCAGAGCAGATTTGGCCCCAAGCCCGCAGGAAATCGGGGAGACAAAACCCGGAGCGACTGAAAACAAGTCCTCGCTTGGCTGACGTTCAGGAGAGAGTTATGCTGCCTGCAACAACCCATTGGCTCTCCCACTCCCTCTGTCTGACACGGTACTGTAAAATAGGTCAGTGTGTAACTCCACAGATGTGCGTGCAGAGAGCTTTCAGCATCAGAAACACACACGCACGCACACACGCACGCACGCACACATTCATCTCAGTGTTAAAATAGGTCACAAGGAAGTTGTGCACTTCAGAAATGAAAGTAGGCCATCAGGAATAACTGCATGTGTGTTGGTGAGCGCATGTGTGAGCGATGAATCAGCTTCATGTTATGCAATGATTATGCCACACTCCAGTCTCTTCGCCTTATCTTCTGCCCTCGCGGTGAAACATGTCGCTTGCAGGTGTGCATGTCAGTGTATATAATGCAGGATGAAGTAAAGAGTTGCTTCTGTTCTGCCTTTCACTCACTTTGAAGCATTTGGATCACATTTGGATCACATTCTGGAGTAAAATCTGGGAGTTTCGCAAACATCATTTTGTGAAAAACTTTGTAAAATAATTTATATTTGCCTTCTGGATATTACCCACATTCAGGAATTAGTGTTTTCTCTCTTCTTGCACTGAGTTGAATAATCTTATGCGGTGTCTTGTTATTTCCCCCCTTATAAGAGGGGAAATATCGTCGCCTGATGGATAACTACTGCATTTGTGCGGAGCACCACCTACCGTCTCATAAAGGCAGGACCTGATAGTCCATTTGTTTTGCATAGAGCCCCACTGGGACCACTTATTGCATAACCTGCACAAGCTGAGAAACCAACAAGGTCAAAGGTCAGCTAATGCGAGTGCAAAGAAGGCAGAGGCAGACATCTGCAGCTTGCTGAGCTGAACAGTGAGCTCAGAAGAAAGGAGCAGAAAAGCTGCTGCCATTAACTCAGCTTTTTCTCTTGCATCAGTTCCTTCTGTGGTTTTTGTCTCCTGAAACCCCCAGTCAGTAAAGGTGAAGAGTTAGTTGAAGAATTACAAGTTTATTTGTATCTAAGGACATGTTGGTCCTCCGCTCCTTTCAAATATAATTGATCACTAATCATTAACCCTCCTTTTTTTTTTTTTTTCTCCTTTTCCAAGTCACTGTAAACAAAGAGGCGAAGGGAAAGAAAC
The DNA here is from genome assembly GCA_010277075.1 of Poeciliopsis retropinna. NCBI lineage: Eukaryota > Metazoa > Chordata > Actinopteri > Cyprinodontiformes > Poeciliidae > Poeciliopsis > Poeciliopsis retropinna. Next base: position 6,634,941 of record VMRM01000013.1, read on the forward strand.
CTGACTAGTTTGTCTTCATGGAATCAAAAAGTGAAAGTATTTTGACTCCTCTCCTGCCAGATAACCTCTAAAGTGTCAACAACCCTCTCGGAGTCACTAGACCTCATCGAGACATAATAAGCTCCAATGAACTCCAAATGCATTCAGTTTGACATTTGTTACCGGTGGAACTGGATCTGCTCCTGCTTGGGGAAAAAAATGGTGTCCTGCAGCCATCTGTTGCATTATAAACTAACGTAGATGCTGTTCTCATTGTTTTCCAGCTAGTACTGTGACAGATATTTTTTCCCCTCCAACAGGCCAAAACATCACAAAATTTGAAAGATATGGAAACGAGTGCATCTCTGCAGTCTGGAGGTTAATAAATATTTACTTCACCAAGACGCTTAGGGACTGCCTTAATGTATATAAATGTGGCGAAATCATTGCGAGAGCTGACTATGTTGTGTGGCTACTGCTTTCAGATCATATTTATTTGGATTTGCTCATTAAAAAAATTTCCCCCATTATGCAACAAAATCCAGCTCCTGACTCAGTTCGGACAAACTGAGTGCTGAAATGCAGCTATGTGGGAACCGCTACAAGTTTCCCCACGTTGCTGCGGGACGACTCTGACTCAGTCGGTGTGTTTCCATGTCAAAACATCCATATCGGTGCCACGAACGTGGACAGAGCAAACGCGCTGAAACCAGAGCGACGCTAGTGGCTCCCAAAGCTCGTGAGCTTGAGCGCACAGCGCTGACTCCAAGCTCACAACGCTCCATAAATATTTCAAACATCACGGATCAATGAAGGCAATTAAACACAGGCTGGCTCTGGACTTGAATATTTAACTTTTTTCAGAACTTTATTTAATCAGAATGAACACCTTCCACTGAAAAGTGCTTCACTTTTATGATTTTACTGATCTGTAACAGCGTCACCTGAAATGGCACGTGCTGGCTTTAAGTGGAGACGGGGCTTTTGCTGCAGGATTCGCCTCACCTCTAGCCTTCAAAAGGTTTACTCTGGCTAAATGTTGAGCGAATAGTAGGCCGTTGGGATTTCTTAAATAGAGATGTTTCCTCTTACATAGAGTCAGGTTTGCTCTGAAAAAGTTGAAAAAGTTGTTCTGGTTGGGAAACATGCAGCTCCCACAAGGCAGATTACCATTATAGTGTGATCACTGGCTCCCATTTGTGTCAAAGGACGCAACACGTTATGTTTATGAATTTTATTCACTGAGCAGCGGGAAAGAAATGTGTTAAATGTCAGTGTTTGCTTCTGTTAAGATGATAGCAATTTCCTTGTCCATATGGGAACAATAAAGGAAACGTGAACTGTCTACAGATAAACATGGTGTTGGCTCAGAGTCGCACTATTTATTCGTTTTGTTGTGGTTAAACTTGTGTCAGTTTGCAGGTCAGTGGATAACTCTTCTGGAACCTTCATTCAGATTAGGTATCAACTTTATTCAACTTGTGAAGAGGAGCCAGCAGCGTCAAGACGAAACATTTGTTGAAGAAGTAAAAACTCATTTCTGCTCGCCAGGAGCTCACAGCACTGTCGATATGTCGGCGCAAATAAGTCTATTAAGTTCAAAAAGTCTCAGCAATCAGTGCTCGGTGTGTGTCGGATCACCTTTCACCGTATTTCTCAATCTAAGTGTGAAATTTACCACAAACACAACAGGTTTATGAATGGAGAGGAGGAGCAGAAAGGAAGTTCTGAAGAACTCCACGTTACAACATCAACCTTTTACCGTAATCGGTGATGAATTATATTCAGTGGTATTTGCTGCAGCCAGAAGTGAGGTAAATGTTGCTGAGGCCCGACCAGGCCAAGTCGTATAAAGTGGCGATGAGGAACTTAATTTATTTCTGCTCTGCTTATTAAACTTTAGATCTGGTTTTTGTTCCAACAAAAACCAGCTCAGATCTGTAATCTGAATGTGAAACAGCAAAATCATATTTCTCTGTGCCGTTTTGCAAACTTGTTTTTATATTGTAGCGATAAGTGCAGCGATGTGAGGCAATATCCAGCGAAAGAGACGATGAATTAAACCAACTGCGACCCTACAGAGCCAGTGGGGTCAGAGGTCACTTTTTTACCCCCTTATCGGGATCCTGACGCACAGATGCAATTTTCATTTAGTTTGTTTTTTGTTGTGCTTTAAATTGCAATTGTGCTGTCAAAAACAAACACTAACAAAACAAAGGAACCTAAACATGGACAATAAATAAAATAAAATCATAAATCATTAGCTTTATGATTTGAGAAACGTTAAGAGTTTATCTAAATCTTTACGTCTAGCTGGTTACCAGAAATCAGGAAAAAAACTTTTTTTTAAATTTATTTATTTTTGCTTGTTTCTGTTGTAGTATTTCAAGAAATGGCTAGAAAATAAAAAAAACAGCCAAGTTGAATGCCAATAAAAATACAACATAATAAAAGCTGCGTCATTAGCAGCTTAACAAGCCCTCTAACCCGACCTGAAATATGCAACAGGTTTGCAAACAGGATCACGCCGTTCGTTTCTGATTCCTGAAGAACGAACCCAGAAGGATCAAACATTCTGCCGGCTTTGTGCGAGAAACTCTTTCCAGTCCATGCGGTCGTCAGTGCTGGACTTTTATTTTCTGCCCCAGCACCCAGAAAGCTTCTTTATCATCTCCAGTTTATTCTCCGGCTCTTGCTGTTGAAATGGACTCCAGCCAAAGGTGAACGTTAAGCAACCTGTGTCACGTTGAGCTGCTCCCCTCGTCTGCAGCGCCTGGGCAATGACCTCGAAGCTTTGATTGCGCAAGTTTTTGGGATCATTTTAAGAGACTTGCACCTTTGACCAGTGACACCATGTTTTTGTTGCCTTTCATCTGATTACTGGTGCATTTCCACTGGTTTCTACCAAGCCACTGAAAAAAAAAAAAAATACAGGTTCTCTTTGTAACTTACGGAGGCCTGGAGGATCTTTGTCTTGGATTATTAGCTGATTTCAAATGAACACAACCCAACCAGGTCGAAGGAATGCTCTGGTGAGCATCTATCATTTTATGAACATCATTAGCGGAAGAGAAGTTGACCAAATAATACATTTTTTAAGAAAATAAAGTTGTGATAAAAAGTAAGAACACCCATGTCAGAATGCAAAGGTTTCACAAATTGAGCAAGTTTCCAAGATTTTTGGGTTTTATTTTGCGAAATAAAAACATTATATAACTTACACATATATGTATGTAAATTACATCTTTGCAGACTGTTGAGTGGTTTTCTAAATCTGTTACAAAGCTTGAAACATTACATCTGATAGAGCCTATAGTTTATGTAGTTTATACTGGTTGTATCCATACTGGACAGTCTTCATACTCACTTTTCTCGTGGTATATGTACAGGTTTTCATGCGATAGATGATCACATTTGCAGAGTTAGTTTTCAGCCACAGGTAGTGTTTTACGTTAGACAAAACGTTCAGCTCCTTTCAGATGTTTGCTGTTTGTTGACAGACCTGAAAATGGGATTTCTCATAGTTTTCTTCCCCCAACTCTTCTGCAAAAACCAGATTTGTGGAGCGCATGATCAGTTGTCCTGTTAAAATATCCTCCCACCTGAGCTGTGGTTCTCTGCAGCTCTTCCAGAGTTACACTCCTCTTGGCTGCTTCTCAGGTCCAATGTAGGTCAACGATGTGCTCCGATTTACAGAAACCTCCATGTTCGTGGGGGAATAGTAACATCTCACTGTGACAGTATGGCTGGGTGGGTTTTATTTAATTTATTTCGCTTTTTTTGTTTGGTTGGGTTTTTTTTTTGGTTTTGGTTGGTATGAAAGTCCCACTATAAACATTATTTTTTCTGTCTTGGCACTGAGCTAGCTGCTAACAATATTAGCATTCTGAGGACAACCACGCTAGATAAAAATAATATATCTTACCTTATATATGAATGCCTGGCTTTCTCAGTAACTGTCCAATAAAACATCGGAAAAAGCAATTTAAACCATCATTACCTGTTAGAAGCTGGTCGCTGAAAACTCTGGTGTTGTTTATATCATCACCTCCTGTTAGCTGTAGATTGTTGATCCACTTTTCTCCTCTTTTTTCTGTAATTTTTAAAAAACAACTCCCTTGTGACCAACTAGAACAACAGCGAACATCGAACAACTTTGAGACACAAAAAGTTGTGTCTCAAACAACTTTTGAGACACAACAGAGAATTAGAACCGTTCTAATTCTCTCTATTAGAACGGTTGGAACAACAGTACAGGTTGTACAGGACTCTAACTATAGACATTTTGATTCTGGATCAACAGAAATAAATGGGCCGCATTTACTTCTGGCCCTCCATCTGCATTGGGTGATGTAATCTGAAACCCAGCAATGCAGATGTCTTCGCAAAAACATCTGGATTATTACTGTAATAAAGCAACACAGAGGAAAAAACTCCTGGTGACTTCTCAAGGCAAGTGGTTCATTTTATTCAGGGGTAACAGAGTGAAGAGTCTAAATCACTATTCTGATTTTTTTTTATCCACAAAAATGTGAAAACCGACCATCACATTCCCTCTAGTTTAGATTTTGTGCACCAATTTCATTTCATCTGGCTCGTGAAAATGCCACTAAAACTCACTGGGTTTGTTTTTGTGAATAGGTCTGCGGGATGGGAATATTCACGGGGTTTTGGGTTGGCGGACTGCACGCTGCTGATATTTCATCTGAAAGATGTTGGCATTCCTGAAGCTCCGCAGCCTGACAAACATGTTTGTCGCTGAGATAACCTGCTGTTGTTCCCGGTGGTTATTAAGTGGATTAACCCCTTTAGATTAGTCTCGGCCACTTCTCCCATCTGTCCACTCGAGCACCCCAGATATGGTTCTGCACGAGAACCCGGGGGATCACACACACACGCCCACACACACACACGCACGCACACACTGCACAGCAAAAGAGGCTTTGTGGACAGCCTCATGTTTACGTAAGAAAATCCTTTTCCATCTTACCCACTGTACCTACGGCCTGAGCGTGATCAACACGCACCGATCAGACCGCTTTACACCACCTACATGTATTACAGCAGCCATGATCACACGAAGAAAAGCACAACAGGACCTTAAATGGTTAATGATTTAAACCTCAGCCGAGATCAGTTTACATGCGGCCCATAAACACTGTCGACACATTAAGGTTGAGCGAGTGACTCTGGGCTTTGATCGCAGCTGTTCCTCTGCGGGGACTTTAGATTAAATGGGTTTTATGCCCCGCGTACATTTCTAGTGACGCGTTTAATTTGTCTTACGCAACCGTATTCTGATCATAAGTAACCAAACGTAGAGAGGAAGAACAAACATTGTCTAAAAAGCAGCTCCAAAAGACTAAAGTGCTTTAAAAGGGTGAATTTCTTTGGCAGTTTGGGCAAGAAAGTCGACAAAAATCCAACTAAAATACGCCGAGTTCAAATGAATTATTCTACTTAATTCGCTGTTTTGGTGTCTATATGTTTATGTCAGTTTTTATCCAAACAAACATATAAAACCTTTTTTCCTCCACATTGGTCAGATTAAATACAATTAGCCTAAATGTTTATCAAAATATAATATTTTCTCTCCATGAAGGAGTTAACCTTTTGCTAAAAATAGAATGACCTTTGCTTCAAGCAGTTTGCGTCACTTTTGCATTACTTTTTTAAACCAGCCTAGTTTCAATGTGTGGTAATACTAAATACATAATTAAGTGTACAAGTAATGGAACAAATTTCACAGGTAGTAGTTTGGAAAAATAGTGCAACCTGCACAAACAAACAAAAACATGCACAAGGCTTAAAAATATATATATATAATTAATTATGTTGCTGAAATTAAACACATTTACCAGTGAAGCTAAGGCAAGCCTGAGTAGGTGGACGTTCACAACAAATAAGTAGTTATGTACATTTTATCTATTTAGTTATTCACATATAGGTAAAACTGATATAATTTGTTAAATACCAAGTTGCCAGTATTGTTTCTTTTAAGGAATTTAAAGCGAATAAAAAGGCAGAAAAAAAACAGTAAAAATGTTTTTACGTCTCCAGCTCGTAACCAGGACAGAAACAAGATCCTAAATATGGAAATAAGAGTTTTAACAGCAACAGAATTGGCTGGACAGGTTTTCCACTCTAGTTTCAGTAACATGGAGCTTCCCAGGATCCTGGGTTCACTCTGGACTCACAACTTAATGTCTGTCCTTGTTTATTTATGTTGAACATGCAAACAATATGTTCTTACACAGATACTTTTATATCATAAAAGAAAGGCAAGTAAAAGAGTGTAGAAAAAGATCAGATTTTTGCACTAATATGCTGTGTATTTTATATGCACATGAAGTACACTTTTAAAATGTAATTGCATATGTCTTGGATCATATGTGTGCATGATGTTTCTATTTGTACTGCACATTATCATAACCACTGTAGTTATCGTTGAGCTTGTTGTTTTACATATCATTTTTAACGCTTAAATAACTTTTCATGTGACCCTTTATATCTGATTGACTTTCTCCTTTGCAATGTACATCTTTCTCTTTCAGTACAAGACATTTATTTTGCTTAGATAATATTAACTAGAAAAATCTAATCAAGAATATGTGACTGAAAAGAAACATTCTCTACATTTTATGGAAATGCTTTTTCAATTGCTTTTTGTCTGTTTTTCCTAACTCTGCATAGTTTTAAAGCAAAACATACAATTATATCTTATACAACCTCTAAATTATAATTTACCTAAGTGAAATAAATATTTTATTTTCTCATAAACAGTCTTGCACAGAAGATGAAAAAGAAGAATGAGGAGGAGTTCACTTTAGGAATAAACAAACCAGAATGTGATCTTTGTGTTGTATCTGTCTCCATCTAGCGGCCAGATATGATAAAGTTTTATTGCCATTTCGAGGTTTAACAGTAAAGATGTGCATTCAGTAACTTTTGAGCTAATTATTCCTTCCAGTAATTTCTCTGAATAATCTGTTAAGCGCTCAGAGACAACCTTTGAAACTGTAAGTCTTTAAGCAAGAACTAAAGAGGATAAACAAACTAAACATGAATTCTCAGCCAAAATGAAAAACATTTTATTTTTTGAATGGTTTCACCAGATCCCAGAACTAAAGTCTGACAGGAACATCTGTAAGGTCACCGGAAGAGCAACAGGAAATATAATCATCTGTAAGATTTGAAGAGGCTGGAAAACTAAATGATGAAAGTGATTTTTAAATGTGCCTCAACCAAATAAAGTGTACAATGTCACACATAAGAAAAGCAAAGCGTAAAACCATAGACTTGCTTTATTAGTGAATATATAATACTACATATGTACATTATGTGCTTAGATTAAACAAAAATAAAACATCTCTTAAAAAAACAACAAAAACATGTTTATAAAGTGACAATATAAGTAGGTCAAATGCATGAACGTAATACTGCACAACGAATGGAGAAACAAGCGGCAGAAGTCATCGATTTCTTCTTTACTGCAGATTTCAGCTCGTTCGTTGTCAAAGCTTCGGCTGAACGTCTTCAGACCGCAGCAGACGTCGCTCGGGTCACATGCAGAAACGCGTCTTCTCACATACGAGGGCCTCCCTTCAGATCAGAAACAGCGAAGCAGCCGAGGGCCACACTGTGCATCCTTCAAATGACCTGCAGCTTCTTACATCACTGAATCAGCAAAAATATATATAGAAAAAGACTTCAACAGAACAATTACACAATGTAAACTGGAGCAAAAACCAGTTGAAATCAGCAGGCTGTTCCTTCATTTGACCACTACAGAAAAACAACAACTTTCTTCTTTTTAAACTGAAACAAATATGGGCGGAGCTTATGAGAACTGTAGTAAATCAGGGTTTTATGCCAGATTTAGGCACAAAAATCAAAACCCAAACACCTCCATATATCAACGTAGGTGTTTGTTAGGTTCTACACATCACAGGAATCTTTTTAGCAACAAACCTACATGCGCTCGATAAATCGCTGCAGTCTGACTGAAACCTACAGCTTGGAAGGCTGGGACACATTTACAAAATTCAAATCAACGTGAAAATCCTTCATAACTCTGGTTTTGCAAAAAGTGTTTCAAAAAAGGAGCAGAGTAGCCGTTCTTTCCACTTGCTGTACCTCATCAGTACAGATCAGATCGTAACAGAATCAAAACAAGCTCAAACTTTTTCTTACACTGCAAAAACAAACTCACAGTATTTTTTGTCTAGTTTCCAGTGCAAATGTCTTAGTAACCCCTAACTTTTCAGAAAGATTAAAGAGTTTGCTTTCAGTCAATAATTCTTTAACATTTTAAAAAAGCACTATTTTCACTGGCAAATTATTTTCCTTATAACATGGGGACATTTTCTTGTTATAATAAAAAGGTAATAGTGTGAACATTTATGAAACTCATGGCTAGATACAAGTTAAAATCCAAAACAACAATCAAAAATAACACAAAACATGATCAATCCAGTTTTTCTTTTCCAGTCTTTCTGCCAGTATAACCAGTATTGTTTCATCCATATTAATGAATTATTGGTTTAAAACAAGCTTCTGCATCTTGCTGAAGTTACTTGTAGATTAGTTTTGTCTTGCTTCAAGTGGACTAATATATTTGCACTGGAAACTAGACCAAAAGAACCTTGAGATTTTTGTGTTGTTGCAGCGCATCGTGCCACCATTGCTTTGACACACGAATACTGAAGTGCATTAAATAATTTAAACAGTTAAAATGACATTTATAATGTATAAAATATTTACATTTTCAACTAAAGACATGTGCATGTTCATGAGTGACTCAGGACAATGTTTCTGTAGGAGTATTATGCTTTCAAATTATCTGGGTGAAGCAAAAATTCTTCGGTAGTCATTCAGGGGTTTCCTCCGATGAGTCAAACTCAGGACTGCTGATCATTCCCTCCAGATGGGATTCAGATCCCACTACCGTCCAATATTCCACACCACTAGACATCCTGGATGGACATCTGGATTGTTCTGGTGTCATCTCTCCTCTCACAGAGCAGGTTTCCTTTTGCTCTGCTGGTAAAGTGAGAACTGCTCCGAGTTGTTCTTCAGTCAGACACACCGACGGTCTTTGTGGTGATGAACAGAAACGAGGAGGAGCCTCGGAAGCGTCTTGGGGCTTCTGACACCGACGAGGAGATGCAGTCAAGTCAGTAAATATTCAGCCTGTGCAGAAGCTTGTCGTTCATTTGACGTGTCGGCCCCTGGGTCGAGCGCCGGGGCTGGAGAAGGAGCCAAACTGTTTCCCGTGGCTCCTCCAGCGCTGCCGCAGCACAAAGTCGTAGTTGGCTGAGGTGCACATGGCGTAGAAGACGTTAGCGTTGTCAGGAATGTGAAGCTCTGAGAAAAACAAAACACACGTGAGGAGTTGCTCGGTGTCCACTGTGCCGTCCAGATTTGATTCAGAAAATCTTTACTGTTTTTTTTTTTGAACAATAATTTTTTAATTATTATATGCAATTCAATTAAAACAATACTTCTTATACAAGCAGTTTAAAAGTTGTTTAGTTTAGAAGGGAACAGAGGTCCGATAGGAACCTGTAATATTAATAATAATCTAAGTAGAAACATTTTAGCAGATGTTCACCTCTTCCATGGTTGAGCAGCTGGTAGAGGCCGAAGTCGCTGCTCCTGAAATCCTCCATGTTGTGTTTCTCTAGAGCTCTGTGGATCACCTGCGGCGTGTGGTCCTGGCTGGTCAGCTGCACAGAGAACAGGAAGACTTTTTAAAATGTAGTTACTGGATAGAAAACTCCATCCTGATCTTAGCTTAATTATCTTAATGTTTAATTTGCAACTACAGAACAAATACAAACGAATAAATTAGGAATGCATGATGCGTCTACACTAATATGTTGTCTGATGTTAGTTATTTTTCAACATATTTGTATCAGATGGGGTTGGTATTAATGACCAATATTATTTCAATCTTGCCGTTTTGTTTCTGAAGTGGAGGAGGGTGGACGTGGTATTTGTTTAGTCATGAGATTGATGCAGCAAAGAATTGTGGGAAGTTTAACTGAAGCAGAGAGGCAGTTTCTATTTTAAGCTGTTGAAAGAAATATATTTGTAATATCTGTAAATATCAGAAATTGCAGCAATATTAATATCGGATATCAACATCGGCCCCAATTTGTATATTGGTGCATTTAGAAAATATTGCAACTATTTTTAAAGTACATTATTATACTGTCCACTAGCATTACAAGAACAGTAATAAACTTCATTTCATTCTTAATTTGTTATTCATATAAAAAATTGACAGAAATAAAAAAGTTAATTATTCCTTGGGTTTTTTTTTTTCTTCAAGCAGACACTGCTCAACAAGAATACATTTTAATTGATTTTCAACAATTTTATTTCATTATTTTGACGTAAATTATAAATTGAGTGGTCTTTATCATTGTCAACCATAACAAAATAAAAGCAAGAACAGACTTTTTATTGGTTTTGGACTGAAGCGATCTTCAGTAGTTTGGTCAACGTACCAGGATGCTCTTGTATATGTTTCCATTGCTAACACATTCCACCGTGACCCTGATGATACACGAGTCTGCGATCTGTTTGTTGTAGAGAGGCAGCACTGCCTGAGGAGAGCAGGTGGACTGCGATGAAGACGACAACGATGAAGAGGACTCTGGGCTGAGCGCCAGAGAAGAAGAGGAGAGGTCTGGCTGCGAGGAGCAGCAGGAGGAGCTGGAGAGGCTCGGTGAGGACGAGGAAGACATGGAGAAGTCCTCCGCTACGTTGTGAAGCGAGCCTGGGAGAGACTGAAGCCAAGGGAGAAAACGTGAGTTTAATGGAGTCAAAGCAGGAGTCTGGACACTTTAGGGCTCTTTTACCTTCAGTTTGAGCCTGAAGAGTGAAGGCTGAGGCGTGGAGAGATCCTCCAGGTCTGAACCACTGGATCCAGACGACGACACGCTCATCTGATCCGAGTGCGATGTTCGCAACCTGCACATAAAACAAAAAAAAAGTTACAGCAACCAATAGTGCTGAGTTTTGACAGCTGATCTTTCAAAACTTACGAAGCGAGCTTATTGGCCAGCAGGCGGCAGCTCCAAGAGTTGGGAGAGTTGGGGCAGGGGTCAACGGGAGGCTCCAGGTCCCGAGACCGCTCGTAGCTATGGAAACAAAAAGACAATATGAGACATGGGGGAGCTTGGTGAAACCTTCATCAAAGCCGTTTCCTTTTCCTGGTTTTACCTCTCCTGCTCCGTGAGCAGAGTGTGAGCCTGGAGCCAGGCTGTGAGGTCAGAGTTCACTGAGAGGGTGTAGTGGGAGCAGAAAGCCTGCAGCTGTCGGATCTGAGAGAGGATCTCATACTCCTAAAGGAAGCAAAGTTAAAAACACTGAATAATCCCTGAAACATATAAAACTGATGAAAATAAATCAAATTTTGCACATGTTGTAAAAAGCCAGACGTATCCACACTCAAAGTGTGCAGAGTTAAGAATCTCTTCTTAAGTCAATTTTAATTGAAAATATAAATGAAAAGTTTGGCTGTTAAAGATCCATTCACTTAAAGTAGGAGTGCTGCAAACCACAATGCTTTCAATTCATTCAAACAGATATTCCTATGAAGCGCCACTAGGGGGCAGAACTTACCCGTCTCCGTTTCTCAAAGTTGATGAGATTCCCCTGTAAAAAAAAGTTAAATAACCAAAGTTATAATGGGAGCAGACGGCTCTGAATTGGACCCTAGAGAAGAGCAGGTAAAGAACCGACCTCCACAGTGTCAGTAAGCGCCGTGTCCAACATGGTGAGGACCGTCAGGTACGTCCCCAGGTACGGCACCACACCACAGCTGAAGCTCTGAGGGGGAAAACAAACATGCATGAGGCACACATAGAAAAAAAAAGAAAACTAGAAATATAAAATAAACTGACCTGAGGTTTTCATTTCTTCATAAAATAAAAGTATTTTAAACAAAGTCAGAATGTCTGAAACATTGAATATGATGCGAAACCTTGTCTACAACCACCAACCTGCAATAATTATAACAAATGTAAGACTCACTTTTTAATTCCTTTAACTTTGTGCTGAACTTGTAAACAGTTTCCATTTTCAAGCACAAAAAGAAGAGGAGGAAGCTTAAAAACACCGAATCAGCTTAAGGGAAGTGGATCTGATGATTCAGGGAGACAATTAAGGACTTGTGTTACACATTTCTCTACCAGCTGACACATTTATTCTATTTCAGTGGTCAGAACTGAAATTTGGGAAGTGGAAGGCGATTTCAGAGCAAATCGCTGGGTTTCCTTTCACCGTGGGTCTAGAGGCAGTCATGACTTACAGCTATGTGTGGCGCTGCTGTCACAATGACTCCTCTCTTACAGAGAGAGGACAAGAGTCGTGTCAACGCTCGTGAGTCAAAGCGAGGCGACAACAAACAAGTGGACGCGTTATATAATGGTTTCCTGCAGGACTGAGTGGAGCTGGGGATGTGGGAGGATGCAACATGACCAGTTTAGCTTCAGCCATTGTGAGGGCTGGTTTTATAAAAACTGGAGTGTCTGACTGTAGAGTCACTAAATACACATCCTTATCGGCTGTTGCTCACCGTAACAAAAGAAAAGGTGAAAAGTTATCCAATATGTGAAACACCTTGAGCAACAAAAAAGTTCACCTGACAACCAACAAATGGATGTTATGTGTTGAGGAAAGCTGCAGGTTCAGATAAATGTCTGCTTGCTATGCTTTACCCAGGCAGTGTTTGGCATTGAACAAAACATGCAGCATCGAGCCATTTACTTGTTGCTGTCCCAGATTCAGCGTCGGCCCTCGTCTTTACACGGAGATGATAAATAAAGGTTTTAAAATCTCTGGGATTTTCATTGAGACTGTTTTTATCAAAGTTAAAAATAACCTGGAAATATATTAAACATAAGCCCTCAATCCCAAGAGTTATAAAATTTCAAAGTGTCCCAGCATAAAATAACATTTAACACAGTGGTTATTTTTTTCCAATTGAAAAGAGATATTAAAACAAAACAAAAAACAAAAACAAAAACAAAAACAAAACGCCTTTATGCTGGAGAGGTGTTGAAAACCAAAACAAATGTACACGCAATAAGCTGCTTCCCTGAAAACAGAGATGTTGTAAAAGACAACGTCGCTTTCTAAAAATTAGTGTTTTTTTTCAAACATAGTAATAAAACATCTTTCAAATGCTTTTTTTTTTAGTCTTTCACAGACCTCCTTCATAGGAAAGCAGGGCAAAGAGAGGTTACAGATTGAAATAAAGACGACACCCGGCAGAGTTTTGCTCTAGTAAATGCTTGACCAGCAAAACAAACTATCTTTGGATGAAGATGAGAAGGCGAGGTAGTTACTTTAATACGCCGAAGATTTACATATTTATGTTTAAGATTTTACTAGAGATTCACCAAGAAATCTACTGGTGGCCGATCCAAGACCAGCACCAGATTGAACTGACAACACTCTTCAGAGTAGATATTGTTACTGAAGTAAAGAAATGTAAAGTCAGAAATTTTCAGAATCAGTGAGATGATTAAAATGAAATCAGAGTGAGCACAGATTTAAGAAGCTATTAAGAAGGAAACTATTTTCTACACCACATGGCTGCAGTTCATTCAGGTTGAGTAAAGTCGAGAGTCAAATTTTTAACTTTTCAAGAAATCAAAATCAACCAAAATCTTGGCAAAAGCCAAACCCGGAGGTCAGAAATTAGCATGAAATTGTGATTAGTGAAGCCAACTGATCGTTTTTCCTCTCGTTCAAGTGAAAAACATTGGCAGCAAAATCAAATGCCTTACTAAAGTATTGAGATAAAAATTCAGCTGTGGTGTTCTGTAACAAAATAAATCCTTGGCAGGAATCATTTCTCTTTACATGGTCAGAATCAGGACTTTCTGCTCCAGTTACTTGCAAACACAAGCAGTTTTACTTCGTCAGAGAAGTTTATGTTAGGTTACTAGAGTGCAACTTTTCAGTGGTTATCATAATTGTCAGATAAGGGTTTTCTGATAAATGCAGCTCAGTTCTGCTGAAACATCAGGGGAAAACGGATTAATTTAAAGAATATACCAGATTTGTTCTTCATTTTTAGTCCATGCTATTTGAGAGTGAAGCCAATTTAAAATTTGATGTTTCAATCCAAGTTTCTTACATGTACGAGGATGAAAAACATGTTTACCTCAACTAGTATCTCTCCATTTGTGAGGACACAGTTCTCATCGGGAAACGTCTCACACAGGTGATCAAAGACGGCCATGCTTTCCCTAAAAGAAATATTCAATTCATAGGTTAATCCAGATTCTCGGGGTCATAATCCTGCAGCTTTCTGAAAACATCAGCACACCTGCTCACAGCGGCCCAGGTCCTCTTGAGGCGGTACACGGCGTTGGACTGCAGGGCGGACAGGATGGCTTTCAAAGACGAGAAGTTCTTCAGCTGTCTGCACTCCTGTGGAGAAACAATGCTGCTTACTCTGCAGGCCAACATAAGCGTTTGTTGTTGAAGTTTGTGGCGATTTGTCTGGATCCTGACCTGTGCGACGACGATCCACCACTCGATGACACGCGCCCTGTGAACCGGACTGGCGTGCGAGCCGTGAGGCAAGCCGGGTGCCGAAGACGGGTACAGAGAGGTGGAGGTCGAGGAAGGGGACAAGACAGGGGAGGAAGTGTCTGGGCTGGGTGAGGATGGGCACAGGAGGGTAGTGATGACACGGTTCGTCACTGCGTTGAACTGGGAAATGGTGGCTCGGACCGTTGGCGCCAGATTGCGGTTTTCCTTCTTGTCACGTTGCGACCAGATGCAGCCCAGGCAGTGTAACGGCTCCACTTTCATAAACAGCTCCTGCAGGATTGGTAGGGACATTAAAGAGAAGTCATACGAGATTAATCCATCAATTAAACTCCATCAAAGACTGTGGATTTGTGTGCATGTTACGTACAGCGTCCAATCTGGTGAGCTGCTCTGCTACTTCTCTCACTGGGAAGTCCAGGAAGTTGTGTTTGTCTGGTTTAGAGGACATTTCTCCTCCATCGCCAAGTTTGCAGCGCTGCAGGGATGCACTGAGGTGTTCTGACACGGAGCGGCTGCAATCTGTCAAAACACAACATGTATGAGAGAAATGAATGATCAGCAGATCGCTACAGGGCCTCACAGACTCTACTCCTTATTCTTGTCTGGATTTTGTCTCTTTGCAACTACAAACCTCTGTGTATTTATTAGGATTTTGTGAGATGGATCAACAGAAAGTTGAGTTGAGAGTGAAGTCAAATTTGTTAAATTGTGCATGCCACTACCTTGTTCCTGGAGTCTCTTGAGCAAAGCCTCAGCAGTCGCAAGCAAACGTCTGAAGCAGAGCTGATGACGCAGGTGGGAACACAGCAGCCTCAAGGCCTGGTACTGAGGCGGGTCCTGGAAGTCGGTGCTGTATTCCTCCAACCACAGCCGAACCACAGGGAGAGCACTACTGAAGAGGAGCAGAGGGAGGAAGAAAACACATAAAGCTTAGAAATGAATTCACAACCGCTTGTTGTGCAGGTGAGATGATGAAGCTCTGATGTTGAAGCCATGATAGCTGGGACTGAACTCACCTGTGCAGACTGGCCGCGTTGTCCAAGTTGGCACGCACTTCGACTCTAAAGGGAAAAGGAAACGGTACGACTTATCAGCTTGACTATAAATCAAGACATCATCAGATAAAAGAAAAATAAAAAGAACACGGCAGCTAAGTGGTGACAGAAATCATCCTGTAAACAACAGAGATGACTACAGCTGAACGGCCAGACTGTCCATCCTGTGGAAATGTCCTGCAACACTCCTCCGTCCCCACAGAGATGTTGGCCTTGGCACAGAGAGTAAACAGAGACCCGTCTTCCTTTGGGATTTATAACCCTGCCATAAAACATAGGTGCAGTAAAACTGAAGTATCGTTACATGTTGTCTGCATCGCAGAAACTGAGCTGCAGTTTTACAACAAGATCCTGATGTTTATGGTATTGATATGTGATTGAAAACAATTTAAAAACCACAGACTTGGAGCAACGCTCATGTTGCTGATAAAATACAGCTTATGGGAAACTACAGTATAATACTTGGTGACAATCAGACTTTCACACGCATATGACGAACTTTGCTATTTTATTAATGATTTTCAACTATTATTTTTTCATACTGACTCAAATTCATAGATAAACAACGCATATTTGGATAAAACCCTCTAAGCAAGTTGAATCAACAAGTTCTTTGGGTTGATTTACTTTTCTTCTTAAAAGATCTAGTGGAGCTCAATAAAACATATCAGTTCACAAGCTCTGAGCAGATGTTTATCACAAATGTTTTTCCAAAGGTTTGAGGGTAGGGACATTGTGAGAAAGAGACGTCTCCTGTTCCTTGAACCACTCTAAAACAATTTGAGACGTCATCTTGGGAAGATCTTGCAACTCATTAAAGGTTTTTTTTCTGTTTGAGGTCAACTATTTGACCCTTCTTATCACAGAGTTAGTTAGACAAGTTGTTGCCAGCTGAAAGATAACGGTCTATGCAGCAATTACCTAATAGGAGGATCTGACCCATTTACCCAGTTAGATCCAAGCGGCAAGTTTTTTGTGGCTGGGCACAGTACACTAAAACCACCTTGGATGTTTGTTTAGGATCATCCTCTCATTGAAAGGATGTCCAAATGTCTGAAATGAAATCCATAAGACCAGCAAAGCTGGTTTCAAAAGGCCAGGACTGACCTAGAAAGACAAGCCTGACCTAAAATGGACTCCTTCAAGCACAAATTTAAAACCCAAGACCACTGGACCCATTATCAAGCACGGCAGAAGCTGCATCATGATTAGGGCCCATTTCACAACCTATGCTTTGTAGTCAAGAAATTTATAAAAACCAGGTTCCACGACTAAATTCTTAAACTTAACTTCAATCAGCAGCGAGCCTGTTGAAATCTGGAAAAAAAAGTTTAAATGCATCTTTAAAATTTACACCAATGATGAGTAAGCAGGAGAGTTGTATAATCTAATGATAGTGATAGGAACATCCTGTACTAAATTCTGTTGGGATAACACCTTTTCCAGTTTGCCCCGACCTCATCCACTGACGCTTACAGGAAGCCTGCCGCCACCAGCACATCTCCGATGAGGGTGGCTGTCTGACGAACAATAAATCTGTCAGTGCACCAATTAAAGCAAGCAGCTGCTTGAAACCTTTGCAAGAGGTGCAAAGACTTTTTAGGAGTCGCTTCAGGATAAAATGTACTGAAAAGTACTATGCTCTTTCTAAGACACACACAAAAAAAAAAAAAAAAAAAAAAAAATCAAACCAGGTACGCCGCTGGGCGTGGAGGGTGTAGTCATGAAGTGCTGACAATGTAACTTTGTTTACCTGCCATAGAAACCAGCAGAGATTTGTTCTGAGAACAGCTGATGGGACGTGAGGAAGCTGTTAAACTTCCTCAGTGTTGAAAACTGATAAGTGCATCTGGTTAGTCGTAAACCCTTGTGACGCAGACGCTGCGCTAACGTTTGACGGCAGTGACGACCTTCCTAAAAATTAGGACAAGCTGGGAAAATAAATCAATGTCAGAAAAGTTTGAAAGCAAATACAGCAAACATCTCTGCTTCACATCTCCAGCTAAGAGGAGGACCTGCTGTGGCACGACTGTTTTCCAAATCGTAAATTTAAAAATTGTATTCCTTATTAAAATATAAAGTATTAAAATCCACCAAGATCGATTTATATATTATGAAGCCATAAAAAAAAAAGTAAGGAAGGAATAAAGAACAAAAGGAAAGAAAAACACAAGGAATGAAATCACAATTAAGGAAGAGCACAAGGAAAGACTGGACACCAGGAATGAAGGGAGGATGCAAGAAAAGAAGGGCACAAGTGAGGAAAGGCGGTACAAGACATGGGAGGGTGTTGGAGTGGGCAATACTCTATCGTTTTTTTGTTGTTAATAAATTTCATTTATTGATGTTAAAAAGAAACTGACAGTATTTTACAGTACTCTTAGTTTTTTCTCTATAATTTGTTCCACAAAATCGGTGAATTTGAAAATACTGAATGCAACTAGCAGGGCGTTTAAATCCTGCTTCTTTAAGTAAGTGGTGTGATAAAACTCCAACTCTATTTCAACATCTTCTAAGAGGTATTATTCAAGAAAATAAAGATAAAAGGAAGGAAAAAAATGATAAAAGGAGTGAAGAACGTAACAATGGAAGGACAGAAGAAAGTGAAGGTTGGAAGGCTGAACAACCTTTTGTATGATTGAGTTGGGGAATAAAGCCTTAAGCTGATTTTTTTATTTTATTTTATTTTTTCAGTTCTTATCCTAGCAAGATAAATACTCTTATCAAATGTCATACTTTTCCAGACAGCTTATGAATAAATTGTTATTCGCAAACAATATAGGATTAGGATGAATTGCAGAAAATGTCAAACTATTGTTTTTTTTCTTCCCTCCTGCACACTGACTGTTTTCTGTTAAACACATCAGTCTAAATCAAGCAGCAACAATGAGCTCATATGGCGGCTGGGAGAGCGGCTGACTGGGCCCTCATGATTTCTGTTAGTACCCGCCTCAGTTCAGTGAAAGCCCACAAGCTCACCTCTGAAACAGCAGTTCGATGAAGGCGCCGGCGGAGGTGAAGGCCCGGTACATGGAGAGGAACACCCGGATGAAGTCGGGCTCCCGGTGCTCTATGTCCAGCAGGTGGGACACCAGGCGCTCCAAGGTGGCGGCCTTCAGCCTGCGGACCTTCACCGTGTGGTACTGGACACAGCCGAAGGCCGGCGAGGCGTCAGAGGAGTCCGAGTCCGAGCCCGGCGGGGTGGGCTCCCTTCGAAGGGTGATCCCGAAAATGGCCCCATCCTCCTCCTCCTCGCCCCACTCCTGCACTGGTTCCTGAAGGAAAGAAAAACATAAAAATAAAAAAAATTAAAATTGAGTCAACACAAACACTGAGAGAAAATTTGCACAAAATAAAAACATTTTCCATAAACATGGAGCTGCTTTAGAGGTGTACTTGGAATTGGATTCAGGTGAAACTGTACATGGATGTTTTCATCCTTAACATTCCTTGACGCAGCTTTTAAGTACTACAAGAGGACAGAAACTGCAAAGTAAGCGATGACTCAACGGTTCATTGATGCTGTTTATGTTTTTAAAACACACAGGTCATTATATTCCCGATGTTAGAATCTGTTCATTTCCTCTGAATTGGTTTAACTAAACAGGATGCTGCATCGGGCTCAATCTCACATTACACCACAACGACTTGACATATTATTACAATATTTGATCAAATGTATTGGAATTAAATATTTCAGAATTCCCCGTAGGCTTTTTGACAATAAATCTCCAAACGCATATAGTCAAGAGCCTTACAAACACAAATACTGTTTAAAAATAAAACTTGCACAAGCTGTACTTCATTATACCCGTTACACTGAATGTATGAAGAAGGTTCGACAGGACCAAAATTAAAACTTGCAAAGCTATCATTCACTGCACATCACATTATCCTCTCAACATGGTGGTGGCAGGATTATGCTGTGGGGATGTATTGAGGGGAAACCCCTAAAAAAAGACAATCAGCTTTAAGCGACTCTAGAAAATCTCTACTTTATGTGGATTAATGGCATAAAAATTCACAGAAAATGTACTGAAGTGATTTTGTGGCTGCAATGTGAGGCTCCAATGGACACCACACTGTTGTCTTTTTCTAATCTGAGGCTGAAACTCAGACTGTCTTTTTGCAATTTTAGATTGGTGATTTTAAAACACATCTACACATAATCTCAAGTGAGACAAGTTGATATTTTTATGTTCCCAGACAAATGAATAATACACATAATCAGGCATTATTTTCTAACAAATGTTGACAAAATAAAACGTATTCACTATTTCATAAAGTGAAATAGTTTAACTAAAAAAGTAAGATTTCCTATGAGCACTGGTTGGCAACATGTCGTTGTACATGAAGTCTTATTTTGGCACACATGTAATAGAGAAGCAGTGTGCAACAAGTTGCAACCAGAGCGTTCAGCACGGCGGTGCAGTGATTTATAACCCTGTTCACTTAATGCAAGCATTTGTCAGCATGTCAACAGAAACACTCAGGTTCAGACGAACAACATAAAAAACACAATTAAGACTCCTGATTTACGGGCTTAAAGGTCAAACGACTAAAGTTAAATCTACATACCATCGATAACTGCCATTTTCCCATGTTTTGACAGGAGATGCGGTGAATAAATCCTTCTTATTTCTGCTCCCGAATCTCAACGTAAACTGCGGGCAGTTAGGAATAGAGCCGCTTTCTCCGACTCTGGACTCGACTTTGAAGTAAACGCAAAGCATCCATGTTATCAAAACTAACGAAAATATTAAAAAATGATTCAACAGGTTGAACTCCTCGTAAAGCAGTGAGACACTAAGGAGGAAGAAGTCCGACACAACGTTTTGTATGAGGTGGGCGGAGCCAGGAAGCAGGTGTGGGCGGGGCCAGTACAGGCTGACCAATAAGCGGTCAGGAGCAGATGACAGCAGGTGTGCTGATGTTGATACTGACGCTACTGGCATTGTTTGAAGGACTATTATTATACTGACAGCAACCTGATAATAGAAGTTGAAGTACCAGGAATAACTATGTAAATCCCCTCAATTGTTTAAACGTCAGTTTTAAATGAGGAATAAAGCAAAACCTATCAATTCATTCAACTTTTAAAATAAAAGGGAAAACCTATTTCACTGGAATATAACATACTGCTCAGTAGCTACTCCATGTTCAAAAACAGAAAGTAAAAATGCCAGGAAAGGAGCCACAGCTGCATGTCTTCTCTAATTCTCACTCTGACTATTGTGGTGAAATATTATTTAGTCACCACTTCAGACAGCCAGCCACATAAAAGCAGCTGAAATAAGCTTCCTCAGTGGATTGACCAGGATCCTACTGAGTGTGATAACTATTTGTTTATTCCATTAAAATTGAAACCACTAAACATCTGTATTTAGAGTGAAAACGTCCAGAATCGAGTCAAGACGTTTCTGCATTAAAGTCTGGCATGTGGTGATGAGAACATGATCTAGGCGTGGCCCAAAACTTACTGAAAATTAGGACAAAATAAGAATTATCATACACTCTGTGCATCCACAGTAATTACTACATTAAACATTTGATTGACTGCATTAAATTCAGTAACTACGCTGTGAATTCCCCACTTCCCCAAATCTTACTGTGAAAATAGAAGCAAAACAAAACTTTATCTAAAATATTTCACATTCTGTACTTCCACATTTTATTCCATTTACTAAAAAAGAAACCAATAACAGAAAATGCTTACAGCAGCTTGCAGGATGTCTGCTACAGCGTCATCCTCCTGCTGAGATATATAGATACCTACCCTGTCACTGAAAATGGGAAGTGTGGCGATTAACTTTGTTTACAAGCTAAAATCATTCAGCTGGGTTTCTATGATGCATCTAGTGGACTGTAAATCATGCACATAGATTTTACAACAGCGGTGACAAACACTCTCGTTGGTTTGCAGTTTTCTCACTGATTGGTATTGATTCTGTTTGTTGAATTGTCTTTGGATCAGTCATTAAACTTTCAACTTTCCAAGAATAAAAATAACTTTTAGTCTTCATGCTAAGATAATAAATAGTCATTTAATCACAAGAACAAAACCTAAAAAGACAAAATAAAAAACTGATTTTAAACTTTAAAGTTATGTAAAACATTAAGACTTTTTTTATTTATCCCAGAGTAAGCAACTTCAAACCCTATCCCCATTTTATTTACTCTTGCATTTTGTGAATTTGTCCAGCTGTCACTTTTATATTGTGTATAATGTTAATTTTAACTTCGCCAACCGCTGGGAGAGAGTTTAGACTACAGTTCACATGTTTTATGTTAGAAAGTTATTCATTCATACATGCATTTTATTAACCTTTAAATTTTCTTTTACCATCAACATGGTTGTTTTGAAAATCATTTCCCATAGAGATCTTGGTTTCACTTGTTAATTTGAAAGTAAAAAAAAATCATCAACATACAACTAGAAAGTTAATAATACTGACATTTGAAGACTGAGCCAAAAAGCGAAACTAAAAACAATTTTACCTAAAAAACAAATTGACTCAAAGCTGGACCAACAACTTTGGAGAAAGACGATTCATAGAAATAAATAAGAGATATTAATTTGCATTTGATTATGCATCAAATTATGCATTTGATGCATAATCAAATGTTTTCCTTCTTACCTTTGCCAGGTAAGAAGGAAAACTTTAATAAAAATAGAAAGATGCTAAGTCTTGTTGACATTCCTGCCCGTCACCTGATGAGTTCAGGACAAAGTACTTCGTCAAACAGGTTGGTTCTGATTCTAAAAATACTCGTATTACACACCACTGATGGCATCATGGGAAAACTTTTAGATTTAGTGCCTTTTATTACATCGTAAACATTTGCGTCACAGATTTGTGGATGTACTCGTGATAAAAGCAAATCCCTGTACAGCATCAGCAGAACTTTAATCGGGGTCAGGGTTCTGCTGCTCATTAAGTCAAAAGATGAATAATGAGTGTTTTGTTTGTCTAATGAGTTTCTGTCTCTCACGTTTCTCTGGCCTAAGCGACTCACAAAGGCCAAACAAAAGAGTGGCAGGAGAGACATCAATTAGTTCAAATTAGACACATGAAGGGTTGATGTGGTGGCGGGCCAAGAAGCAGGAGCGTGACTGGAGGAAAACATCAAACTCTTTCGTCTCTGCTTAATGACCAGGACCGTTCATTTCTGACAAATAACTTCTCAAAAAACAAAGAAATGTTGACTGATTTTAGAGAGAAGCCTCCACCATACCTTCCTGTTTTTATCCATAGACAACCAGTTGAAGTTATACAACATTACCAAAACGTCAGAACAATTAACAACCACTTTGCCTTTAAGGCTGATGCAGTATGTGCCATGGCTCACCAGCGTGTTTACAGTGAAAAGGCTTTACTTCTGTTTTATCAGGTCAGTTTTACCTTTTCTTTTATTTGTTGGTTTGACTCATTCACTACAAAAATAAAATAATTAAAATAATTAAAACAAAAACAGACGAAGCAGCGTTGGAAAGATGTTCAGGAAATGTGTAAGTTCCAGTCACTAGAACAACACAAGCTATCCTTGCTGAGCCAAACTCTCCCCTCATCATTATTACTGTCTGCTCTCAGGTACAAGCTAAGGAAGTGCAATACCAAACGATAATGTTCATTCGTCCCTGTTAGTGTCAGCCTCGTCAATAATTTGACCTCATACTCTCGACTGCAGTAGTCCATGTTTAAATCCTGGTTGTGTCATAAATGTGCTGGTTATTTTTTGTATTTAATTTTCTTCTTCATTATAACATTCATCTTGAAGCTAAACTGGTTAAAGTTCTCTAAATAATAAAATAGTAATAATAGTAATAATATATATATTTTTGAAAAAAAAATTGTATTTCCTTCAGCTGAAACAAAACAGCAATTTGTCTTCCTGGAAAATCTTCTACATTGTGTTTCCTTATTGGTTTCCTGAAACTATATGAAATGATGCAATAATGGAAGTCCCAAGACAAAAAAAGAAGGAATTTGCACTACAAACCGGCTGTTCCCCATAATAACCCAAGATAATAGCAAAAACATTTTTATTCTAGTTTTAATTGAACTCCGGTCCGTTTGCCTAGAAACGGACTGGTTCATTTGGGGAGATCTGAATGTACAATTCAAATCTGACGTGGATCATAAAGACGAACTCTGGTCCACCTAAAAACCAAGGTCTCAACCGCAGGTTAGGAGAGAAGATATGTTGATACTTTGCCTTGAACTATTCTCCATCCAAAGTATCTAAGTCAGGAAGCCAGCAATAATGCTCTGTTTTCAAACGAGGCTATCTTTATCCAGCCTTACCTCATGTTGTCCCTCCGTATCCAGCAGCTGGAAGCTCCTGAGCCACACTCCGGGCTCCGTGTCCATGTGAATGCCCCCGCTGTGATTGGACCGGAGCCACAGCAGCCTCTTCATCCAGCCCACCCTGCTAATGCTTCGCTGATGACCACAGGCTTCATCATCGCCTCCGCACAAAGGAAGAGTGGTCCTCATTTCCCGGTTTGAGTCGGTCACGCTCACAGGCCCACACACCTCTCATAGGAGATCTCCTACACCTGCTGCCTCATCTGTGTTTGGGAGGAAAGCGTGAAAACGGGTCTACACATCTTATTTCAGCCAGTCAGAGTGATATTAGAGTCTGCAAGTATTTAGAAACAGCCACATATTTAATGATGATCTGCTCTTAGGTGAAAAACATGTTAGTGAATGAGCCAACATCTGAAATGTCAGCCTAAAATCATAGGAAGCCGTCACTGCTCACCAACCAGAGTGCCATTTTATACTATATCACTTATAACAAGGCAGTTTTGCCTGGTTATGTAAGTGAAATAATCTTCCAATATAACTAGTACTTCTTCATCAATGTTAAGGATTTACTTACTTAAAATAAGCTCCTATTTCTTGCTAAGAAATAGCAAGAAATAGACATAAGTTAGTTTTGTCTTACATCAAGTGTGTTAAGATATCAGCACTAGAAACTAGACCAAAAATACTTCGTAAGATTTGCTGGATTTTGCGGTGTAGCAGAGTAAATTTGGATCTAAATAAAAATAAATAAATGCCTGAAACATATAAAAAAATAATAATCAGTATAAAGCTTCTTTTTTTTTTTTTTTACAAATGGTAAAACAAATGAGCTACCTTTTTAATTATATTCTAATTTATACATTAGGTTATATTCAGTTTTGTGCACTAATTACAAAAACAGTGCAAGTAATGGCCACTTAATCCAAACTCTTGATTACTATGGCAGTCATCAAAAATAATTTTCAGTACCAGCTATGGCAGATGCAATGCATAAATAACATCGAGGTCTTTCATAAGATGAATCATTACAAAAATAAAATTGAAAAAAAATGAATAAATCCGAGCGAAAAGAAGGCAGATACAAAAAAAAAATCCCACAGAAAACCTGCATTTACTTAACTCTATCCCGGCTCCTTTTGCCTACTTGTCCAGGTTCGGGTCTGCGTGTCTTCAGCCACGGCATTCACGAAGAAACAATAGTGGAGCTCGGAGAGAATCTGGCATTTATCTGTGAGGGCTGATTGTTCTCTGAGTCAGTGGGTGGATGATGCCCTGCGCATGAGTCCGTGGTAAAAGCCTCCTCCTTGTTCGGCCGCAGCCTACTCTGTTATGTGTAAAATTGCTGCTTTATCAAATCAAATCATTCCAGCTCAATGCTCTGCTCGTGAAAACAATACACAAACTCGCTGCCCCCGTTTTCACTAGTCATGTGTAAAATAAATAAATAAATAACAAAACATGAGAGTGTACGAAAAAAAAATATGTTGTTTTACTATGAACAGAGTCGAAAACAGCTCGGACGTGGTTTTAAATAATTGAATGTCTCACCTGACGCAGTGACGGACAGGTGTGTCTCGAGGACAACTCATGACAGTCGGAGCATTTAAGCTGAAACCCGAACAGGCTGCTTAAACATGCCTAAAAACCTGTTTGCGAGCCATTTCGATGAAGCACCTCACACGCACACTCGCGCGCGCGAACATATACTATGTTTCAAACCGTGAGACAGGAAGGTCGCGAACTCTTCCCCGCCCTCTGATTGGCTGATCAGAAACAGCATGACAGGTCACACGTGACCTTCACCATGGATGGATGGGCGCCCTGTCAAAGATGTGATTGTTTTGGGTAACAGGTGTATCTCAATAAATGGGAATATCATCAAAACGTTTATTTTAGGGATTTAGTTTATAACGGAAAACCTGAAAAGCTTTATTTACTACGGTCTGCAAATAACGAAAAGTCAAATTCTACTTTCTCAGACATTAATCATATTACATAGGATCAATCATTTTAAAAAGATAACAGATAAGGTCTGCGCCATATTGGAAATACTGACGAGGCGCAAAGTCGAAAACTTGTTGCAGAGAAAGCTGCGCAATCTCAACAATCTTAAGTTTGTGGAAGGTTAACTTTCTAATTAAAATTACTGTAATAATTTATCATTTACTAATATATTTGTTTATTTATATGCACTTGTGCCGTTTACAATTTGAATATTTAATTTAGTTTTATTAAGGTTCAATCTTTGTTTTTTTTTTCTCGTTAGTGTCATTGTTTGAATTTGCTTATCCTTAATATCAAAAGTGCCGCAATTAAGCAAATAAATTCATAATTTATTAAATAAATATTTACATGTGATCATTTAAATAATATCGCGATAATAATAATTACATTCAAATGTCCAATTAAATTGCAAAACACAATTTAAAAATGAACTTGGCAAACATTTAAGTAGGAGCTGCATTTATTATGATATGAGTACTTATTTCACTGTTCTGGGCAGTACTTTTCTGTAAGTGAATAAACTTAAATTTCAAAACATAAAGGGGCGATTTAATGAATATTCATAAATGTGTTGTTCATCAGGAAAATAGAACATTACATAAACATCTTGAATAATTATTGAAAAGTTAAAATATGAAATAACTGAACGTGCAAATATTTGATCACAATTTGTGTTCATTGTGCTGAAAGCATGCCGAAAGCATGCTTTCAGCATGCTTTCAGCATAAATCAGTAAGTGTCTTTATTTAATTAATTTAATTATTAAGTCTTGTCCTGCAGCACATCAAGCATGTCTATCTGTCCATCTGCAGACAGGGACAACACTGCCACAGGCGACCGAAGCTGGAAAATAAATACATTAATGCCTAAATCATTATTTCTGAGATGAATGCATGACAAATGCAAATAATGACTTGTTATTTAATTGTACATTTAATAAATGAATACAAAGAATTCATTATTAAATGAATACACCTAAACATCCCTTCACAAGGTCCAGGAGTAGCTTGGATTACCTTTTACCAGCCTGACTATGGACGAATGCAGGATCAAACAAAGAGCACACAAACAATGAACGAAACACAAACTCTGGAGAAACTAATTTTAGAAAAGAAAAGAAAAGAAAGAACAGAACTGGAGCAAACATTACGCCACAGCTGCTTTATTGTCATCTTCCCTACGTCACAGACACACACTGACAAAGAGAACTACGTGGAAGACGTTTGCTTTGCAACTAAAACCAGAAAGTCCCTCTGGCATAGGGCAGACATTTGAGAGGTCAGAGAACAAAGGTGAGCACCTGACATTCAAGAGCTGGCTCCAACAACACATGAATTCTCTGAATAAAGCTGCAGAACTGCGCCTGACGTGCTTAGTGTGTTGCATGTAACCATGCACCGTATTCCAGCGGGTTCTGATTCATTCTAATGAAGAATAGAGTCTGAATATGTCATAGGTGTAGGTTTTCGTGGCTCTGCGGTGTAATATCTGCAATTTGAAACCTGGAGTATTTACAATGAACTGGTTTCAGTCACTAGAAGCAAAAAAAAACTTCTTCTTGACTCTATTCACCGTGAAAGGATTCATAAGTTGGAGCAATATTCTGTCGTAGTCTCAGGATTCAACAGCTGAAATGTTGCCTGGTGATAGGTGGAAATATCTGTGTTGGTGCAACACCCTCACCAGCACACGGCTGTTGTCAAAACAAAACTGACACAAGAACACACACACACACACGGATCATTTAACGAGGATCATCTGACAACCGATGATTTTTGGTGACGATGTAACATGTACAATGAGATATTAATCATTTTTATTAGATTTTTTAGTATTTATAGCAACTGAGGCATGTTTAACACATTGAATTGTCACAAAAACATTTTAACTCCTGAAATTTTTTCTTTGTTTTTACGTTACAAACACAAACTCCAACGCAATTTACTGGGATTTAATGTGATAGACCTGCACAAATTAGAGCATAGCTGGAATTTATTTATTTTTTTTATCATAATAAAATTTTTAAAATGTGGCATGCATTTGTATTTAGCAACTCCAAGTCAACACTTTGTACAGTCACCTTTGCTGCAAATATAGTTATGTCTTTAACCCAAAAGACAAATAGACAGAAATTCTATTTGAAAACTTTCTGTCTATTTTTCTTTGTGAAATAGCTCAGGCTCAGACAGATTAGATGTGGAGAGTCTGTGAACAAACTCTCCGTAAGACTTGCAACAGATTTACAATGGATATAAAGGATTCTACTGCACCTTTGGTTGTTTGTTAAAGGGGCAGTATTATAGCACAAATAACTATGCTACCTTCAATTGTAAATCAAACATGACTTAAATGAAATTTTACTTTGCAATTTAACGTCTTAAAATTGTGCCACTGTCTCTTTAACAAGCTCTTGCTCTTTCTATCACGCCGCCTTCAGCGCCTTCTCCATTATGTCTTTACCATTTTTCCCAATGCTTCACTTAGAAGTAGTTCCTAAGATAAGCTCAGCAGAATCGCAGTTCCACCAGGTGTTTTCAAATTGCTGACAGGGGTAGTTGTGGGGTAGTTGTGGTGCTTTTTGAGACGAAAACTCAGATGGAAACTTTGTTTCCGGGGAGGAGCTTCAAGGAAAAGGCGGGGCTTTGTGAAACCACACATTTCTGCAAACAAAATGGTTGCCATGGGAGATTCAAGGATTTCTCATGAATAAAAGCAATACTTTGTTCAATTTGTTTACATAATATTGCCCCCTATACCCATCGTTTACCCGCTAGAAAGTTTGGACGATTGCCATGTCTAGCTACATTACAAGCTTCTCTGCCCCTGCTGAATATGACGATTATGACCCTCACGCCAACGCATTTCACATTGTGTGAGGATTGTGTGTTAAGGGTGAAGTACAGTGCTAGTTTTCCTTTACATAAAATAATTATGCATGCAGTTTTATCTGACTGGAGAATATTCTTCTGAGTAAGCCATTTCTCACATTTTTATTCGGAAAAACAGTCCCACCACATGTCATTTTCCTTCTACTTCACAGTCGGGCAACACTTTGTGTTAGTCTTGTTGCTTTGAATCAGGACTTATTTTTTCCAAGGCTTTTTGCTCAAGTTGGATTCAATGATGAGATGAGACTGACGCTTCAGGGCATCTCGTGTTATGATGTCAAGCTCATCTTCTTTGATTTCACCCTCTGTGACATAAGCATGAACACAAAGAGACATTTACATGGTGTGTGTGTCTTTGTGTGTGTATGTGTGGTGGTGTGGATTGTTACAACCCACCTTCTTTGCTGATGTCCTTTATTGGTTTGTGTGGCACTTTCACTTTGGTGTTGGTCTTGGGAAGCCTCCCTTCAATCGTGGTGTAGAACTGTAGTAGAAAAAAAAACAAGCATGTTTTACTGAGTTTCAATCTTTTCAGACTGTCGATAGAAAGATACAGCAAACTTTCTATCTTATGATCTGATAAATTATATGAGTCGACCCCATATTAGATTTGAGCTAAATCCAATAGCCGATACTATTACTCCCTGTATCATGTATATCGTATATATTTCCCTACATTTTTGACACCATGTAAAAGCGACCCAGACGCCTGCATCACAGTCACTGTCACATGACAGGGCAAATAAACATGGCCTACCTCATCCCATGCCCTTCCTGAAACACAAATGGTGACAAAACGGAAATAAGCATGTGTTGTTAATATCAACCCAGTTGATATTGGACCAGTGCCGATGTTGTTGTGGCTATATTGTTGTTTATAACCGAATAAAACAACAAAACTGTTCTGGAACCACAAGCTTGTAACTTAGGCACAGATACTTAGGAAAGCCACAGAAAAAAGCCACATGTGACGGTGTTAATGTTAATAAACCTGCTAGTTTAATGAATTTTGACACTAAACTTGGTCCCTGAATTGGAGGCTTAGGCAAACTAACCAGTCAGACCTGAGTGATTCAACGGTGCATCATCATCAGCAGCTCTAATCAAATTGTGTCATCACCTTATCTGATTTTCCTCCCAGACAGATTTGTCCTAAAAAGTCTGAAGAACTGCTACGCAGGGTTATTTTCGTACAGGAAAAAGTTGTTTCCAAATATTTCTGTGATGTAGTCGTACACTTACCTCATCCTCTTCTATCTCCTTCATGACAGAGGCCATGTCCTTCCCTTCAAGTTCCTGTAGTAAGAGCTGCAGTTTCGTGTCACACTGGTTCAAAAGCTCCAGCACAAAATCATCTGAAATTGGGGGGGATTTGAAAGGTTGGTCCTCCTTCTGGAAGTGGCACAAAATCAGAACAAAAATGAACTGCACCGTTAGCCGAAAGGTTGACGTAAAAGTTGAGTGGCATCTGTGATTTACAAGAGAGATGTCCTGCAGTTTCCCTGCCAGGTGCTCAACTCCGGCCCTGATGGCACCGAGGGCCTTCACATTGTCGGCCAGGCGCTCTGCGTCTGCATCACGTCTCAGTAGCTGGATCTCCAGCTGCTGTTCACACTCCTCCAACTTCTGTATCTCACTAATAACAAAACAGAGGACCACTTAAAGCCTTTCAACACAGGTCATTTACATGAGGAGAAACATAAATAAGGCGAGTGATCTCTGGTGAATCAGTCGCACCTGGACAGCTTAGCCTCCCCAGAGAATTTTATTTTATCAAACTCTTTGCTAAGCAGCTCCTTCTCCTCTCTGAGCTTCTCCAGGGCTTCTTCATTCTCTTTCTTTAGATTCTCTAAACGTTCACAATTCTCCTTCTCTAAGGTAAAATGCTCCACAACGTTCTGCGTGGATGACATGGAAGATTAAATGAATAGCATGCATGAATCTGTTTTTTTGTCAGGTTTACAGTGTTTTTTTTGTTTGTTTGTTTAATTTTTAACATTTATACCTGCAAATCTGAGACTCCGGCGGCTTCCTTGAGGTTCTTCAAGATCTCCTCAAAGATGGGGTTGACTTTCTCTTCTTCAGGTACGATCCTGGTGCTTTGCTGGGCCTCGCTATCCAACTCATCTTCCTCCAGAACGGTTCTCTGTGCCTGAAGAGAACCAGGGTCAATACAGATATTAAAATAGGTAAATAGACAAATCTTTAAATGTGTTTTTGAATAAGAAAATAAACATTTTATTACCTAAAATGCAATAACATAGTGTTCCTTTAGTGTATGCTTGATTATTTGTAGCAAAGGACGCTTCTGCAGGTTAAAAAAAATATTCCAACAACATGTGAAAAACTCAACCTCTTCTTCTTGACTCAACATCAGCACAGTGCAATACTAATCTGTCGATCAACCAATTAGTAATAGAATATCATGAGGTTGTAACTAGTAATTATAGAAATTCATATACCATGAGTTACATGAGTTCAAATATCAAATTTGAATTTGGTTTAATTGCAGGTCTGAGGGTCTTGTTCTTTCGGGAAATGGCCTTTTTTTGAACCTGCATGCTCCGTTAATTGATTACTAAATTACTTCAATAATTGATTCATCACAATTAATTTGATGAATTGCTTCAGCCTTAGTGCAGACAAACCAAAATCACTTGTCCTGAGATGACAAGTAACTTTTATAAAATCTATAGCCTAAGCTTATTTGCATCTAAATCTAAATCAGTGTCTGACTTTTGATTGGACCATTCTCCCAAGGTAAAGAATATTTACATCTCACCTTTTTGTCAGGCTTTTCAGCCTGAACCTTGCGCTGATCAACTTTCTGCCTTAACCTTGCTATGTTACTTTCTCTCTCCTTGTGTTCTTTCAACAGCTGTTCCTCCAGCTCGTGTAACTCAGCCTGATGGACACCAGACAGACACACAGTTAAAAGGATTAAGAGCAAGAAGGACCATCGAGTTAATAAAATAGTTCAACATGGCAAAAATGTGTCATGAATGATCTGAGAAAAATGGATTTGCTGACGTTGATAAATGTTAGAAAATCATCACTCTTAAACAGGTGGAAAACAAATTTTGGACAAAGAGAGGATAACATATTAATATCTTTCCAGAAACGTTCGGCGGTTCACCTCAGTAGCTGTTTTTGAGAGGTAAGCCTCCATATTCAGGGCCTCCAGGTTGTGAAACTCATGTTTGTACTTCAGCAATTCTCTTTCTAAATTGTCGATCTGTGCTCCGTAACTCCAAAACGCATCCTTGTTGGTTGAAATGGAAAAGACACATGAAACCATGCGAAAACAAAGTGCAAGAAAGGAGGGTAACATGAAAAAAAGAGAAACCATCACATACTTCATTCTCAAATCATATCATGTCAAGTTAAATCCTAAACAATAACACTCATTATGTGAAATGTGAACGTATACACTCTTAGGTTTTTTTTTTTTTTTTTAAATAGCTTAGTGGTTTTGTACCTCAGTTTGTTTGAACAATTAGGTCCTTCACTCATTACAAAACAAAAAGTACAAATAAACATATGCAAATCAGTTAAATTACATGATTTACAGAAAATACAATATAAGTTCACAAATATTAAGAGATGATTTGAATTAACAAAGACTTTGAAAGTGTTGTTAATTCAAATACACACAAAAAGAAAATAACAGTTGACTAAAATGACCCCACAACACAAGAGGTTAAATAGCAACAGGTGAGGAGCATAGTTTTACTATTAAAGTTATTGATACTAATAAAATGGTATATGAATTTCTATAATTACTAGTTACAATATCACTAGGAAGAGCTGAGGAAGAGCCTAAATTACTGTATCTTTGGTAAACTCAAAGCTCAACATCCTCTGTGATAAAGATTTTAAAAAGTATCTGGTTTGTTATAACCTACATTAAAGCCCAGTCTGTTATGGTTCATTTTGAAAAACAACAACAAGAAAATGTAAAAGTATTTGTTTCTCACTGTCTGATATTAAATCAGACTGTACTGTGCCTGTTTTAGGTCAGCGAGGACTACTACAGTTTGTTAAAAGCCGGATTACACATCAGTTATTAGAGAACTTTTTTAAATTTCTTAAGCTCAGAGCGAGCCCATATGATCCTGGATTTGCTTCTGATTGGCTTAATTTAGAGGAACTCCATTGGGTGTGTCTTAGGAAAACACTTCAAACATCCAGCTTCCTTGTTTACCATCCTGAGAAAATAAAAGAGAAATGCTTGGCTTTGTGAGGGACTGGTGCACTTCATAAAATAAACGGGATCCTGAGAAAAGAACATAATGTGGAAATATTGAAGGAACATCCCCAAACACCAGACAGGAAGTTAAAAGCTTGATGTTAGAAGTTTAGTTAGAAAAGACAATGAAACATCTTATTGGCATTAAACAATGTATTAGAGTTCATTTCAAGCACAGGGACTCAGCCTCCCTACTCTGGACGTATCAGCTCCTCGTGTATTGTAGTGCTGACAAAGCAGCTCAGGAACTGCAGATGGTATTATTTACAGAACATGGTGTTACTGTGGTGACTGTGCATTTTTATTATTCAGGCAGATAATCAACAAACTGGGTCAGAAAGTACTGTACTACTGTGGTCTTTCACCTTTAGTAAATAGTCCTACATTAAAGCACCTCATTGCTCTCCAGCGCGGCGCATAACCCATCCTTTGTTACGATAATTAACGAACATGAACCGCAGACCAAACAATGAACAAATGAGCTTTCTGTCAAGCAGGTAACTCATAAGGGAGTATTTGTTGCACCCTACAGGTTTCCTATGTTTCTGTTGTTTTCTCACACCAAGGTGTTCCAGATCAAATATGTTTTCATACCATATAACAACCAGAAAAAATACAAAATGCCACCTTTAAATAATGATCTCATTAATTTGGAAAAAAGCTATTAAAACCAACATGGCCCTTTTTTAAATGCTGTCCTCAATAAATTACGAATGAATGTGTTTACCTGACTCAAATTGAATAGATTAATACTTGACTCGTAGAAACAAGAAATCACTTGTTTCTACAAGAACCTGGTTGGAAACATGAAGTAGGCAAAAATATCTTACAGAGTGTGAGTAAACATTCTCATTGCAAGAAATTCATGAATAAATGAGAAACAATGTCACGGGTGATGTAACCAGGAGACAACAAAGGAACCAAGAATATCTAAAGAACTGCAGGCCTCACTTCCCTGGTCATAGCATGATCTCCAGAGTGGTACTTTTGTTGCTATGTTACTGTTACCAAGGGAGCAATTACTTTCCCATGTAGTGTCAGGTTGGTTGCACAGCTTTTTTTCCTACAGTGTCTTTTCCAGTTAATGAGGATCACTGTCAAAAATGACCAACTGCACGTAAATAGTGCGAAACAGAAAGTGTGTCATTAAGAAGGTGCATCATCTACCTACCTGCATCTGTGTCTTGAGCTTCACATTGATCATCCTGCATTTTTCAGCCTCCTTGTACTTGAATTGAAATTTATCCAGACGGTTCTCCAGCATACGAAAATGCTGAGGAGATACCCACAAACAAGTAACAATCCTGCTAGTAGATCTAAAGAGTATATTGTTAATATGCAGTAGCTGCAATGTAAGTGTATTCAAAATGAATATGGCAAAGGACGTGACGAATGTCAGCCAGTTCAGTTGATTAAAAGCCAATTACCATCGTTAGTGCTTAAAGCTTGACACATTTTTAGAGAACAGAGGGTAAACTACCATTGCATCTTCCTCTAGCTCAAACTCCGCAGCTACACCAGCCGTAGTTGCCCTGCTGAGCTCCTGGATCTTTCTCTCTTCTTCAATTCTAAGCTCATCAAGGCGCTGCTGGTAGTTTAGGGTGGTGTGGGTTAGAGCATCGAGACGTCTTCTTCGGAACATCAGCTCTTGCTCGAGTTTTGAAATTGCTTTCTGAGGGAAAAAAAGAGAGAAGTTTTTGATGGGCAAATACAGTGCACAAATTAAAACACTTAACAGCTCCTAGACGGTTTTTGAAACCAGAAATATCACCTGTCGAGTATATTTATTAGTAACATAAAAAGTTTGTCTCTCACCTCTTTTGACAAGTTGTGTTGATCAACCTAATTTGAAACACACAAATTTGTTTTAATTTCTTATTAGCATTTTATACATTTGCACAAGCATTCATACTTCTTGAACTAGTTATAATCACATTCTGCACAAATTTACATGAGCGAAGAACAATCTTAATACAGTTTGTTGCAGCAAGTCTCATTACAGTATGTCTGAGCCAGCTATGCAGACATGTAGAAGTCGTTCAACATATCTTTTGCAAGATAGCTCCAGCTCAGTCAGGGTGAGCGGAGAGCGTCTGCAAACATCCACTTTCAAGTCTGTCCACAGATTTGGGTATAGGTTTCAACTTTGTCTAGGTCTATTAGTTCTGACACACGAATATGCTTTAATCTAAAAAAAAAAATTTGACATTGTAGCTCTGGCTATTACCACCATGTCAGTCTAAAGTCTTTTGCTGTCACTGTTTCATGCTCGGGATGTGATGTTCAGGAAATTAGCAGACTTCATTTTCCTTTTGCACACTGTCAAAAAGTTCAGCTTTAGTCTAGCAACTTCTTCCATATGCTTGCTGAGCTCCCTGTATTGATTGGTCAATAAAACTTAAATCAAATGGCTGACATTGCACTTCTGGATAACTAAGATAGAAATTTAAACAAAAAACGATTATTTATTAAGATATAGTCTCTCAGTGGCACGACATAATGAATTTATGTTTAATTAAGGCTGCTAAGTAGGATACATTTTAGTAAAAGGATGACCTGTGCCAGTTCTTTGTGCAGCTTCTGGTTCGCCGGCCTCAGTTGGAGGATGATCTCATGGTTCTTCTTGATAACGGACTGAGAACGCTCATAAAATGCAGTCCCTTCGCACTCTAGTGGACACATTTAGTCATTGCAGCAACAAAGAAAGGCAAGCACTGCAGTCATTCACGTTTTAAGTTAGCCTAAAGCTCCGTTAAAAGTCAGACAGCAATGTAAGCTAGCAGCAAAGTAAGTAGCCTTCAAAACACGGAAACAGCTGAAAACCCCAAACCGTGAGACAGTTTAAGTCACAAACCTACCGAGCAACTGAATTTTATCTTGAAGCTCCGCTTTCTGTTCCTGCAGTGACAGCCTCACGTTTGGACCAAAAGACAACATTTCTGAACGCTAATTTTGGACCTAGTTAGTAAAAACTGTGGGAGTTTTCTCAACTCGAAGCGGCTTCAGAGGCCTGTACCGTTGCTTAGCAACGTGTAAACGAAGACTGCGTTTTTTTTTTTTTTCACCTCCTCCCCTCCCCAACTTTATTTAAACAGAACATGTACAACAAATCCTAACAACAAGCATAAAAGTGCCAGCAGGCCCAAAAATATAACATATATCTTCGGCGGGTTACAATTGAAATTCAAGGCAAAACGTTTTCTCGCATTAATATCTAAGGTGGATTGATGGGAAGAGCTATAGGCATGAAAACTGTAATTTTGGGTGTTGGTTCAGAAAATGTAAAACTGTGGATATACTTAGTTATTACTAAAACACAACTTTTTTTTTTTAATTTAAGGATTCATACAAAAAATAGAATGAAATGGTAGGTCCATGTCCTTTTTACAAACAACAATGTGTCATTTCAAAATAAATTTGTGGTTGGCGTTAAATCGCTTTATAAATGAAGTTGTGGTTGATGTTGATGACTATGATGATGATACAGTCCCAAAAAAGATAAGTGATGACCTCCTCTGTGCTAAGAACAATGTAGAACCAAAACATAAAAAACATCTTGTCTCTGTGAATTGTTTTATATTTTCCTCCAGAAATATTCCTTAATCTATGCTCAACAGTAGGAATAACACATTAGTCTTGTTTTCTAAAGCCCTTCCTGTATTCAGCCAAGTTTAAAGAATGGGTGTCCCCAGAGTCCAGGGCTGGTTTATAATGGTTCCTTATACAACCAACTGCCTCATATGAAACAAAAAAGCTCTGGTAAAGTTGAAATGTTAAGATAAATAAACTTTGATTACATAATGATAAAAAATGTTCAAGTAGGTCCTCTTTTGTTTTTTCCATTATTAAAAAATAATGGAGCCAACACAAAGTGAGCTGTTTAGAATCTCTTTATAAATGATTTGCCTCCAAACAACTTCATGTTTTCAGGTTTCAGAAATTTTAATAGGTACTAATTGTATACACTTTTCCACCCAAAACAAAAGCATAGTTTCACAATTAATTTTTTTTCTCTGATGTATAAAAAAAAAAACAAGCAAACAAAAAAAATATAAGCTTGACAGTCGCTTATGAATAAACAATCTTGCAAATCTTACAAACTGGAGAGCTTTCTATTCCATTTCCAAAACTTACAATAAAAACAAAAATTTATCATCAATTTATCAGGCAATGTAAAATCTTAAAACTCAAAATTATCACAATAAAATTGTTAGTCAGTGAAACATAAAAAACAGCGATATAAAAAAAAAAATAGGTGTAGTATCAAGCTTAAAGCACTTGGGCTATTGATAATCTCTCGATGGCTTTTCCACCACTTTGGTGAGTTAATTGGAAACAGTGCAATTTATTTGCTGAAGCTTGTAAGTCTAAAGATTTCTCTGTCTGACTTATAAAGCTTTCCATGCTATCTGAATGTCAGAATAAAATTAACAGAAAAGTTAGAATAAAACATATGACATTATTTACAAGGCCTTTCAGCATTCTGTTGCACTTAAATTCGCAAACGTAATTCCCAAACTTAAGTACTTCAAGTTGCCTGTGTTGGCAATTTCTCATCAACAGAATGAAGTTTTCAACATGTTAAAAGGAAAAAACGTCTCCTCGTTTATACCTAGACACAAAAATACTGTACAGGCATCAAATGAAATGGCACAGTAATTTATCTGCACATTCACAGACACACACATAGGGATTTATTCAACAGATTTGGGTGCGTCATTGGACTTTTTCATGACATTGAGGAGATTTTGTGACATGAAGTAGGGCCTCTCGGTTGATCCATCATTGCGTTCCAGGTCTTCCACTGTCACAAACAGAAATAGAAGTTAAAAGTTTTTCTGACCACCGAATCTAATTTAACCTAGAGTTTTGATTAGAAGTTAATGTATTCCTATTCATTTTGGGCTTACAATGTCATGTGTGTTTTAACTCAGTGCATTTTGGCCATGTATAAGTGGGGAAGACGACTTGCAGAGGATCCAGATGGGACAGAACGGGCATTTATTGACTCTGACCAAAGCACTGTCATTGTAGTGTAAATCCTACACCCCTCAGTGTTGTTACTGACCATGTCCATCACTTTATGACCACCCATCGTCTGATGGGAACTTCCAGCTTGATAAAGCATCGTATCACAAAGCTTAAATCATCTCAAACTGGTTTCATGAACATGACAATGATGTCCCTGTGCTCCAGGGGCTCCACAGTCACCATATTCCAATCCAATATGGCAACTTTGGGGTGTGGCAGAACAGATCTAATCATGGATGTTTAGCCAACAGATGATGAGGTCAATACAGACCAAATTTCTTGAGGAATATTTCTGACATCTCATTGAATCAATGCAATGAACAATGAAGGGAGTTTAGCAATCAAAAATGGGTTTAATCCACTACTAATCAGCTCTTCATTCAGCTAATGAAGAGCTGAATGAAGATTTTGAAAAGAGAATTGAGAGCGCAAGTTGGAATTTATTGTGATTTTTCCCCCCAGTTTATGCAGAAAGACACAGAACTATCCATGAGTCAATATTTGGTGAAATTTTCCCTCTTCTCCGAACTTTTGGCTGAACATTTTGCAGAATGGATAGCAAAATTCATTTAAATAGTTTGGTTTCCTCTCACAGGCATAGCTTTTCACAATATTCCATAAATTGTTAATCATTGCCTGTTTGGAAACTCCTTTCCAGAAGCTTATCGTTAGCGTCCATCTATGCACCCAAAAGCCAGGTGATTTGTATTTGGGATGATTTGAGGTGAAGTTGAAGAATTAAGAAGTAGTCCAGCTTTTTCATTACACTCTCCTTTTTGACTAATGTCTGGCGTTTGCATCTGACTGTCAGTGAAACCCTCCCTCAGGATGATGCTGTCACCATCCTACTTGACAGCTGGTAGTGTTTTTTAAAAACTTAAAGCCAAAACTATTGGGTTTTAAGGACAAGATGATTTTATAATCCTGCCTATATACCAGGATTATTGGGTAATCCTGGTACATAAACATCTGATAAAGTAAGCAGGTAAAAGAAGTGGACGTTTAGATTCAAATAATTTATTTAGTCGCTTCATTTTCAAATGTTTCTTGAGGGATTTCAAAGACTTTTTCACAAATTACAATCACACAAAGTCCAGAATGTATACACCTTGTATTCTGTTGGAGTGAGTCACAAATCAAAAATGACAAACAATTAAATGGACTTCTGTAAAATTGGCAGTCATTTCATTAGTAGACAAAGAAACTCACCATTTTGTCTCAGATCCAAAAACTCACTTGTTTCCAACCATTAAACCCAAATCCTCCTTCACATGTTTACCCATAACGGAACTACAGTTATTAAATACGAGTATTTGCAATCAGGAACTACACCCAATAAATATGGAATGTCATCAGTGATTTCAGTGAGGGGATAAAAATATCATCTTACAGCTTTCACAGCATGACAGACAAGAAGAAGAAGAAGTACAAAAGCTTTCAGACACCTAAGATGTTAGTTGCGAGCATTCTAAAGGCCATGTTAATATCATGCAGCACTTAATAGACGGAAAGATTCAGGGAAGGAATAGAGCAAGGCAAGAAGAGGGGTCTGTAAACAACTGGGAGGTTGGGTCGGGGTCCGGAGAGTCTGAGAGGCCATGATTTCTGCATCATGGCCGGACAATCACAGCACTTAACGCCAGTCCAAAATACCAAGGCAAATAGGTGGCGATACAATATATGGAGTCCCATCAAAGTGAGAGTCCCAACAAGACTGAAGCCAAAAGATACATAATAAACACGCACCAGTGCATATATACAAGTTTTCCTATCAAGAAAAAAAAAAGAAAAAAGAAAAGGTCCAGTATTCGTAGCGTATCAAATAATGTGAAAGGTTTTGGCATCAGCTGGTATTTCTGTAAACTGTGAAAGTGATTCACCGTTGATTGCGATGTTTTCTCTGACTGTAAACATGGTACCGGTTCTGTAGCGCTTCCGGCAAATGGGATCGAGACGACAAACACTGACAGTAATCAGGCACGGGGTTCAGCACGCACTATGTGTTACAGACCTTCACGATAGAAAAACCAACATTGTTCTAAAACCAACACAAAGGAGTGTGTGTGTGTGTGTGTGTGTGTGTGTGTGTTTTCTTCAAGCTACAGAGATGCACTGGGCTTTCGACCTCCTTCGGCCTTTGCTCTGGTTGGCCTTCTCCAGGTGGAACATCAGCTCTTTCAGCAAAGCCGTACACTTTAGCTTGAATGCTGTACATTTAACAGGTCCATATCACACAACTGAGGGACGTAACTTCTATTCTGCTTTATGAGGTCTAGCGAGCCTCCCTTGCTTTGCTGCATCTACTCCTGTGGTGCAGGTGGAGGATTATCATCTTTGTGTTGCTCTTTTTCTTCCACATTCTTCACTTCCTCAGCTTCCCCTGTTGCAGCTGACTGCTCCTCTGCCTTTTCATCTGCTTTCACTTCCTGCTTTGCTGCAGCTTCCTTCACAGCTGGCTCTTCTTTTTTCTGAGTGTCCTCCGCTTGACTGACTTGTTCCTCCTCCGCCTTCTCCGCCTTCTCCTTCTTCTCGTCCTCAGTACTGGACTTCAGAGGCTGTTGTTCCTCGTTTTCTTCCTTCAGCACAGTCTGCTGTTTCAGTTGGACCTCTCCGTCCTGCTGCTGGAGGGGCGTTTCCTCCTCCACTTTTACCTCGTCCACTTGTTTGGCAGCGTCCGCCGCCTCAACGCCGTCACACTCGTCCTCCACCTTACTGGACTTGGAGAGGATCTCGTGCAGCTCCGGATTCATGAAGTAAGGCCTCTCGGACGAACCGTCATTCCTTTCCAAGTCTTCGCCTTTTGGCGGCGTGTGGCATCGATTCAGAATGGGTTAATGGAAAACGGATGGGGAAAACGCAAAATGCAGAGGGAATGTATGAATGTGAAATTAACAGGAGACAAAGAGGAGAGAAGTGAGAAACAGAGCAGCAAAAAGGCAAAACAAGCAGCTTATCAGTAAGAGCAGAAGATCTTTGGTTATCTTTGAGAAATGACTCACAGAAACACAGGAAGAGTGTGTCCACACACATGGCGTACACGCTGAAGAAGCCGTGGGCAATCAGATAGGATCCCACTACTACTGTCTGCAAAGAGAAAAGCAGGAAGTAATATATATATATGAAAATGTATGATTATGTCCATCTTAAACAAAGCACTCAACACATATTGACTCCCTGATAAACATACATAAAGACAAATAATTAATCTTTTATATCAATAGTCTAATTTGAAACTGAAAGTTTTAGGAAAGCTCCATGCCGTCTGCCTAGGATCGAAAAATATATATTTTTTTCTCTAATCCATCAAATCTATTAAGACAAAGAACTTATTTTTCTCCATGTACTTTCTTGCAATTCTTTTTAGTTTTGTTAAAATAAGATAAATGTTAGTCCTGTGGGGTATAAATGCGGACATTTAATCCTCATTTAATCTTTATGTTTTCTAGTCTATAAAAAAAAATCTGAATCGATCAGAATTGGAATTGATCAGATCAGACCTCGCACAACACTGTCTGCATCTCTCACGCATAGAGAAAAAGTTTAATAAATCTCAAGCTGTATTTTAAAGAATGTCTGTGCAGTGCATCGGTGTAAGGTTTAATTGAATGAATTTATATTTTGACCTAGAGACAATAAAATGCAGTCCAAATTTCCTTAAAGCAATGAAACAGCTTTCTTTGAAGCACCAAACCAGAAGCTGCAGCTCAGATAACAACATTAGCAACCCAACAGCACACAACCCTCAGGGTCTCCCTGTACATCGACAGGCCATGTAGATAAGGAATAGGAAAACCTCAGGCTTGTGCCACCCCAAGCAGTGAGCCACACTGATGCTCTGTGCAAGCTTCAGTGGGGGAAAAAACTGCAATAGGAAATGATTGTTTTTAACATAATCATTGCTACTACAGTTATTGGTTCCTCTGCTCTCAGTACATACGGTAAATATGTAAAGTATAAATAAGGTGAAAATATTTTAGTCAAATTTATTTTACAGGATGTGCAAGGAGTACCAGTAAGTACTCCGTTGGTTTAATAAAAACAACTTTTTGAATCACAAGCTAAATGAGTAAATAAATTGCAGTTTTCTCAAATGTATTAAATATGCTACTTTATTACAATGCTAACAATTTATTTTTAAGCTTTTTTCTACAACTGTTCTCACCAGAATTGGCACCCAGTAGTAGTTGAGAGATGGAGCTGCATCCTCTACAGCTTTTATTCTTCCAGAGAAGAAGAAGAAAGAGAAAATCCCTGCGCAGAGATAAAAAGCAAAAAATAGTTTATTTGAACTGTGGGGAAAACACACGGATGTCTCCAGAGTGTTTCCATCTATTAATAAAAACCTCCCTTACCCACAATGCCAACAATAAGAAGCTTCCCAAGAAACAGCAGGAAGTCGGTCACTTTATCTAAAACCGCCACCCTGCGTTAGAGAGCACACAGTGTTGAGTTTAACAGCGTTGTCATGTTGCTGCAATACTGGGGAAGAGGTTATTGTAATATGAA
Source organism: Poeciliopsis retropinna (assembly GCA_010277075.1). NCBI lineage: Eukaryota > Metazoa > Chordata > Actinopteri > Cyprinodontiformes > Poeciliidae > Poeciliopsis > Poeciliopsis retropinna. The sequence goes on from VMRM01000013.1 coordinate 6,677,545, forward strand.
GGCTAGTGAATGAAAAACAAACCTGACAATGTTCCTCATGAGAAGGAAGAAGGCATCTCGAGCTGAAGTGCAGAAATTTTTTCCATAGATTGCAATCTAGGATGAAAACAAAATAACGAGAAGTGAACTTCTTGGAAAGAAGAGCCATAAGTCAGCAGTATCCAGTTGCAGCGGCTCACCATGATGTAGGCGTTCCGGTTCAGGAATTTGATACATTTCTCCAGACACCAGAAGCAGCACCTCATGCAGCTCAGCAGAAACTTGGCAAACTTATTCTGAGCACCTGGAGGACAGGAGGGGAAATGGTGCAGCACTTTAGGATGAACAAGTATGTTTATGTGTGTACATTTTCAGTTTATTCTTCACCGCATGGAGTTGACAGAGGAAGTAATTGATGTGCATAGTCAGAGCTATATGAACAATGACACACAGATGTGTTGGTCTGAGACTGATTAGGCCTGCTAGCAAAACAAAACACACAGTGTTAATACTTATGGCAAAGCAGATATTGCCATAAGTATTAATAACCCTAACTTCACAGTTTGTCATGTTACAATGACAGCAAATCAATGCATTTTATTGGGATAGACCAACACAAATTATTTATAAAGTAGTGAATAATTGTGAAGTGGAAACGAGAGAACAGATGGCATCATGAAGACTGAGGAAAACGCCAGTCAGTTCAGGGACAGAGATAAAAAATTTAAATAAAAAAAATATATAAAACAACATTTCCATCTTTGAGTCTCTCACACAGTCTGCCTTCTAAAAATAAAAAGAGCACAACTGAACATCTGCTAAGACAAGGCATTTACATAAACAAGACAGGAAGAGCACTAATCAAAGAAGCAGCCCAGAGGTCCACAGTGCAGGTGGGAGAATGTGTTGATGGGACAACTATTATTCATACGCTCCACAAATCTAACCTTTACAGAAAAGTGAAACTAAAGTTGAAGTCAAGATGTCCTGTAAAGGTTAGACTAAAGCCACAAAGGGACACGATAAACATATGGAAGAAGTCACTCTGGTCAAACCAAGATGTAACTTCTTGACCTACATTCGAAACGCAACATGTGGAGAGAAAAAAAAGCCGACAGCGAACGTCACCTGAACACGCCACAGAAACATAATGCTTAAGTAGACACACGAAAGCTGGTCAGAGTCGGTGGAAAGATTTAGGTTATTAGGACGTGTGTTACTATGGTAACCAGGGTTACTTGTGACTAGCAAATCTCCACAGCCACTATGAAACGAGATTTAATGAAGCGTTTTCCAACCTTTCAACTTGTGATCCAGATACTCCAGGAGGACCCTGATGACCTGGACCAAAGACAGGATGAGGGAGCCAAAAGCCAGGGAGCCTGTGTGGTATCTACACAGCAGGAGACCAAACATGAGAATTAGTCACAATTTTCCATGTCACACGGTCTGAGGCACCACCTGCAGACCTCAACATATGCCCCATTCGGGACAGATTCACCTGCTTTCATTTAAAAATAAATGAATAAATAAATAATGCCACATTAGTTCTAGAATGCTTTTAATTATGATAATTAAAGTAAACATGGTTTCCAACAACCTAAGAGCCCGTCCCAGAGAGGAGAAGATGGGAAAAGCAGGGATATCATCTGGCTTCTTGAAGGCCCAGTAATATGAAGCGAAAGCTCCCGATAGCGTCACCTGGCCCAGCGCCGTCACAAAGTTTGCACACCAGAAGAAGAGGAAGACGTTGTAGAACTGAAGCAGGATGAGGTATTTGTGGTACAGCGTCTCACCACCGTAAAAAGCAAACAGGCATTCTGCGTCTGGGCACTGGGCTGAAACATTGGAGGTGTTAAATGTCTGCGGGAAAAAGGAGAAGAGGCGGATCAATGCAGAGATTGTCTTTCTAACTAAAAGGCAACCTGTTTACAGCATCAGTGCAGTTACATGATTTGAAAAATGAGCTTGACTGAAAGACATTTTTGGATCACCTTGGGATTGCATGTGTCCATCGAGAACGGGCAATCGGATTTGTTGTACACTTTGTAGATCTGCTCATTTGACGTAGACAGAAATCTGGTTGGAGACGTCAAGGTGACAAAGTGTCATCATTGAAAACATCATGTGACAAAATGAGAGATTGAGCTTTTTGGAAGGCTGATGAAAGGATACACTGCAGTGACGGCCCAGTAAGCGATCACCACAGCCAGGAGGGAGAAGGTCAGCAGCGGGTAAAACATCGCCGACATAATATGGCCCACAGCTCTGACAAAAGAAACGCTTGTTATTCTGTAACATACTACTACTATATTTGAAATAGCTATAATTGCTACATAGAAATTGCTATAAAAACATTCTGACTTAATAAAAGAATTTGTAAATTAAGCAATAATTTAATTCCATAATTTCTATAGTTATGCTGCTGTGAGCTTAGACACCGGGAGGATTTAATGGCCACTTTTTCTCACACTAATCTGTTTTCCTGCTAATTCTAATTTTAATTATTATATTATTACAGTATTGTTTTCATAGAAGGTATTTACAACTTATTGATTCTTTGTTTTGATGTGTCTTACTCCTAGAAAGTGAAGTTGCTGCTGCAATTAACTTTATGCCTTCCCTCAATTTTATCTTTGTCTTTTCCATAGAAAGTTCTCCTGGCTCAGTCACTATCAGTCACTCTCCTGGACAGTGACACTGACAGAGCTGTCACTCTGTCAGTGTCAGAGCTCCTGGCTCTGTCATTCTGTGCTTAACCGTATCTCTTTTCTTAATTCTGCAATTAGCTGCGTTTTTCTTTACCACGGAAAATAAACCTATTCCCGCGCAGCTCTATATTTTCAACCCTCAACTGCGACCATGCCTATTAGTTGCTCTATCTGAGCTTGGTTTTGCTGTAGTACTTGATTGGTGCTTCATACTACATTCAGTCATCTTAGGAAGTAGTCCCTTTCCACTGTCATTACATGCTTGTTCAGGTGGAGGTATTGCTGCAGAGTCAACAGCTCCATGCAATCACATGAGCTTATATAGTTATATCGCTCATGCAGTTAAATAATCAAAGTCAGTTGATTATTTCATTGCATTAAATGATCAACTCACTTTGATTGTTTTGTATTATAATGTGGATTGATTTGGAACTTTATGTTGACAAATGTGAATATTTGTGTTTGCTCTGACATGAATTGGATTGATTCATTATTTAGTTCCATATAATTGGAAATGAAATGTGTCAGTTTTTCTTAAAAAGCGCTTAAAGGTTAAACTTGTAGACAATCAGTGGTATACAAATGTGTTGAATTGAATTACAACTCTAAATGTAAGTTTCATAAAGCATAATCTAGCTGCATTGCTTCTTTAATTAAGTCAAAACGATGATGCAACACGTGTCACATATTTGTATGAAAATGTACCATATCCGACATGTACGGACCTGCTGGCCTCTTTGATGAGAGTGATGGCGATCAGGATTCTTTTCCTGAGGAAGATGAGCAGCAGGATGATGATGAACTCGACAATCGAGAGGATGATCACTGCGAAGCAGATTAAAATGATGAATAATCAGTTAATTGAAAGAGATAAATCACGGTGAAAATGTCTTACTGAAGGCCAGCCATGTCTGTCGGATCTGCAGGTAGACAGAGAAGTCTGTCTGCAGGCCCAGGTCATGGATGGTGACGTCTGCGCCCGGTTCTCCCTTCAGGGCGGCGTACTCCATGTAGCAGTGGAAAATCCCTAAGAACAATCAAGCTTGTCAGTTATATCAATTGTCTTTAGAGACAACCTTTAATTTTAACATTTAGAGCGAGCAGGATTTACCGTATCCAATGACAAGAATGACCAAAATAATTATGACCCAGACTATGGGGGCGGCCAAGAATCGCAGCAGGATGATGAAAATCAAGCTGACAACCATGGCGATCACCAGACCGCTGCAGAGCGAGAACAGATTAATGAGTTACGTTATTAACAGGAATACCATCAACCAATCAGAAGTCAGTGTGATTGGTTGATGCCTTTCAGAAATCAAGATTTTTTATAAGCCAATCTGAACTAAAGCAATCTGTCTGTCTCGGTTCAGTATGAACTGAGTCACTTGAGAAAACATAAAGCCTGTTCAGTGCTTTAACATATAACACTTTTATTTGAGCAGGTCAGGTAAGTAAACTCACAGCAGTATCCAGTGCCAGGACTGAGTGTAGTCTTCAAAGATTCTCATGGCCACCTGACGAGCTTCCAAAACAATATTTGACTTCCTTTCAGGAGAAAACATGAGATGAACGGATCATTATACTCCACAGATCAAACAGTAAATAGTATAGATGAATGAAGTTATTAAAATAAACTCCTTTATCCAGCAAATAAATTATATTAATAATAGCGTGTGTGCTTAGTTTCATATTTTTAATTTTATTTCATATCACTTCAGAGCAATATTTCTGAGTTCAATGTCTGAACAAACAACAATGATGGAGAAAACTGTTCAACAATTTTAAAAAGGTTTTGATTTCTGTAGTGCAGTGTTGTCTGAACATTTTGCTATGGACAAAAATGTCCAACTGAAAGTGTTTGGGGCCCAGATACATTTTTTTCCATTTATTAAAAGTGCAAAATTAGTTGTTTTTAAAAAAATCTCTACCGGCTAAAACAATAAACAAAGAACACAGATCAGTAATGAAACAAGTAAAGTTGTCTGATATCTGTAGAAAAGTGATCTGTAAATCACAATAGGTTGGTAAACATAAACAGATTCTCAAAGCTTTGCATGGTTGGATGGACACTTTAATTATCCTATAAGAGCAAATAAAATGTGTCCCCTAAACAAACTTTCTTTGCGTAGCTATTACACAAATGATAATCAGACCGGAACACGGTGCACTAAATAATGAAATATGATTTTACGAAGCTTTGAGGCAGATACATTTTCCTTGACGACTTTTAATACTTGAATCACACGAAGGAATCGCTACAGCACCTAATAGCTACACACATTTCATAAACTGCTATACTGACATAAATTTTAAAACATAAACTAAATAACGTGCTTGTTAGCATTATGTTTTGTCCATATATGTGGAGGTAGACTCACTTTGATGCCTCCAGCAGGTCTGTGGCGTTGACTCTGTTGTTATTGTCATCGAAAAACGAGGTTTCGTTGCCTACAACAACCACCCCGCCGCTCATCTTTCCCAGGGCGGGCAGGCAGCGCCGTGTGACTGTGGAGGCAGGCCCATAATCACCTTTTGAAACTCTTGGCAGCAGAAACTAATTAACAGAGACGCCATCATAAGAAGTGAAAGCTTGTCACTTACAAGCTCTGCTGGGCAGCAGCATGGCAGGACACAGGGCATCTCTCAGGATCTCAGGAGGACTCTGAATCATGCAACGAGAGCTTTAGTTAAAGATCCCCTCATTTCGCACACAAAGCTCTTTACGTCCGGCCCATTTTAATGTGAATAACCTCAGTATTTGAAAATGTACCAGTGCGGTGAAGTCAGTTCCCTCCTTGCAGTATCTCGAGTAGTATTCACGGTCTTCGTTGCTGCCAAGCTTGGCCTTCACCAAATTCAAGTGCCTGTCAGGACACTTCTCCACACATATCTGGGAACAGAAAACAGCAGGCAAGCATGAGCCACTGATCGGTGCTGTAAAGCAGCTCCAGCAACCAGATGTAGCCACACTTCCTGACCTGAGGGGTGGGACACTGGAACTCCAGGAGCACCAGGGGGCTGGCACATTTCAGGATGTTGAAGTAAAACAGAAAAGGTTTCTTCCTGTAACGTGACAATGACACAGATCACGACCAGAATTTTATAATCATGAAGTGGAAAGGAAAATGAAATACAGCTCTGGAAAAAAGCAAGAGACCACTACTGTGAGTCCCATTGAAAACCTCATGGTTATTCCACCAAATGTTAATTTCTGAACTCTTCCTTAGTTAAAACATTGGTGAAACTATCAAATTTAAACTGTAAATAATTGTCCTTTGCACGCACAGTTGTTCTGCACTATGTGTTAGTCCACAAAACAAAATCTCAGTAAAAACACTCTGAAATGTTTTGTTGTATCGTGAAGAAATGTCGAAAAGTTCAAGAAGTACGAATGCTTTTGCAAAACTCTATTTGTGGAAGTTACACAAGATCATGAGCGACCTTTAACACTACAGGTGACTTACTCCAGTGCGGTCCCGGTCTGCCCACAGAACTGTCCTCTGCTGTCTGTGGGATAAATCACTTTCCTGGGGTCACCCTGAGACCAGGCTGCAGAGGGATGAAATACTTCAGTTTGGAGGTTTTACATAAACTTAGCAGGCTTTAGAATAATGTAGCAGACACAAAAATAAGATATAAAACCAAACAAAATGCAGAAGCACTGTGCGGTGTAAGAAACAGTTCAGCTCTGCTATTCAAATGCATTGATTAACTGATTGTCAGCAACCACCTAGATAAAAGAAGGAATTTCAACAGTGTGATTATCAGGAAAAACATACAAACTCATCTCAGGAAAGCAGAAGTTGCAGATGTTTGCTGAAACCACACCAAAAAAAAAGGCAAATATGCAGCCATCTGTCCAAGCTGTGTCCCTTGACACATTGCAGTATAGCAAGGACTGTTTTACTGAGGTGGAAGCTAAAAAACAACAGAGACTCATAGTCGTGTGGAAAACAGATAAGTCAAAAATGCAACTAATCGAGGTTCTGCACTGACTAAACAATGCTTCTGTACTTTAGTAGTTTTTCTTATACAAGGAAAATAGGGCTTCATAATTTTCCATATGTAAATTTAAGTTTGTAAAAATCTAAATAAAATCAATCTTCGTCAAGATATTTATGGGTTTTGAACAGAATCAAAACAGGATTAGAGTGACGTGGGACGATTCTTACCGAGGATACCAACAGCGAAGTAACCAAGCAGGAAGAGGATGAAGAGCAAACAGCAGAGGATGTCCGTACAACCCCTGGAAAAAAGCATCACTTATCACGTTGCTAATTTGGTCTTACAATAAATTAAAAAAAGAGAACATACAAACACAAACAGACTAAATGAGTAAAGCCGATGCTTTCACCTGTTCTGGACCGGCCCTTTGAAATTGGGGTCAAACTTTCTGGACTCCCCTGAAACAAAGACAGAGAGAAATCTTTCTTAATTCTAAATGTGTCCTTACTCTCATGAGATGGCAGCACATTTAGCAGAGTAGGCAGAACTAAAACCTATTGCTGTTTTAGGGATCCCTCTTGTCTTACCACATAACCACTCACACACTTTACAACGAGTAAGACTCCACATCAAAGCTGAGCACAACTCTGGGCTAGAGGTCAACTCCCTCAAAAGGTTGTTGATCGAGCTAAATTTTACAACTGAAATTAGTCTTTTATTAAGCTATTGTGTATAATATGGCCTGGCAGAATAAGGTTTTTTTTTTTAGCAATATCAATAGATCATCACAATATGTATTTTTAAAGAAGTGCTATAGTTTTACTTAAATCTGCATTGCTGATATTATTAAAATGATCTAGTGGTTAGTTAGTTTAGGCCTACCATCATAATAACTGCAGTTTACAACATCCTCAAAGAACTTTTTACTTTTTAAAATAATGACACACAGTGTTTATGAATTCGAAAGCCTCACTTTAACTTCCTCAAACATTTGGACATTTCTGAGTGTTCAAGCACTTCAGTTTTAGTCTATTTTGACCCTAAAATATTTTTCTCCAGAAGACCTATTCACCTGTCCATGTGGGCAGCTGCAAATATCAGCTGAGCCTGAAGGTTCTGATTTTAAAGCTGGCAGTTCTTTCTTGGTTTGCATCTCCTCGGTCCATGGTGATGTAAAACTTGCCTCAATGTGAACAGCAACACCAGTTTAAGGTCAGGTTTGGAAAAGATAACTCACGTTTACAAAGAGCTTCTGGACTAGTCCCAGTTTCAAACATGCTGGCTGTTTATGGACTATTCTCATCAGGCCTGTTTTATAGCAGGTAGGATATGCAGGAAAATGTCCAACTTGCTGAGAGGCTTTTAATCAAATATTACTGCAGGGGAACATTTAAGTTGACACATGTAATCTTGCACTTGAAATAAAAATATGTTCCTTTTGGACAGAAAAAAAACTATTTTATCATCTCATATATTTAAATTTAGAGAATTGTATTTTTCAGGGGTTTTGTATTTTTTATTTTGACTGCATTACACACCATAAAGTCAATGTAAAACATCTAAAGAACACACTGGTTGGTCAGTTTACCACATACACAGTTTCTTTGAAATGGGCCGACAAGTAGATGAAGTATGAGGTATATAGCTTTATAAATAAAGACTCCTTACACAACTGGTGTTGTTTCATGGTTCACATCATTTAAAAGTCAGATGTTTGCAGCCATGGTGGTATGACACACACAACCACAACATCCTGCGTTCCACTGCACTTTCTGTCTCATTATAGCTGTTACCAACAAGTAAATTAAGAAAAATATAAGGATATATGAAGAAAATGCTAAAAAGTTTTATTTTATTTTTTTTTTTTTTTGGTAATGTGGTCATACATTGCTAGTAGTTTCATTAGCAATGCAAACTGAAATGAAAACATGAATCGTTTTTATATTTCAAACAAAACGTGAAACTAAGCAGTACATAATAAGGATCAGTGCCTCACTAAGTCAGTCAGTGAGCTAAATAACAACAGTGGCAGTCAGAACAACAAATTTGTGAAAGTTAATTCAAAAAGTGGAGGCAGAAATTTAAGAAAGAAAAAGCGTAAAAAAACTTTCTCAAGAAGTAGAACGTGACAAGACCCAAACAGGCCAAGACCAAGCGAGGCGACTCCCATCACCCTCAGAGTCTGCTGCATCCACACTTTGAAAACTCCCACTCCCCACCTACCAACCAACCACAGCCAAGCAGAGAGTGGAGCTGCCAAAGAGAGCACCACCCACTCCAAAATCCCCACAAAGCCAAAGACACCCTACTAGGAGAGGGGGCACATGCCAACATCACTGTGTGGCTGAACCAAACCTGTGCCACCCAGCAGACTGTATCAAATCAGAGGGAACCAAAGGAAACCAGAAATTGACCGTGGCCAGTAAAATGATTGATCAGTTCATTTTTTCAAAAATAAATTCAGCCTTTTGCTGCAGAAATATTTTTTACTAGTTCACATTGTTGCATTCAACATATTCTCATTCAGAGGGCATACAGGACAAGATTAGTTGATAAGAGTCAGGCCAAGCATTAACAAAGACTCCTGCAGAACAAAAGGATTTTTCTGCCTGACTCTCATTCCTCACAACCCACAAAATGGCTCCCCATCGACAGTGGAGGGCTCCCTGTGGGCATCGCCAGCCTCCATGAAAATCCTTCAGACGAGGGTCAGACGAGAGGAAGAAACTTCGGCCGGGCCCACGCTGACGTTTGAATACTTGTTAACAGGAAAACCAGCTCGATAGAGAAGTTCTGTTGCAAGCAGGCGTTCCTCTTAAATGTTCCACGTTCTGTCTCACAAACTTTATGATAGCAAAGCTACATTAAGCTCATGTTAAGGTGAGGAAAATGAGCAAAAAGAGGCAAGAGACAAGCTATCAGCCATGACGACCTTCCAGCCAAAACGGTGCTTACAGACCGACACATACACAGGATACCCAAACATTTCCTGCCAAAATGTCGCAGACGCAGCTGAAATATCGGACTACTCAAAAGCAAAATGTGACCGCAGAACAACAAAATGCATCAAAACTGATTGAAACAAAAAGCCACAGTTCAAATAATTTGTTTCAAACAGAACCTCCAGTATGTTGTTGAATTGAATCCAAAAGGGAAACAGTACCTATTTTTTCATACATGGTCATTTTGTTGTGGTTTCCCTCCCAGTTTGTCGTACAGAGAGTTTTATCGATCCTCCACAGCAAGCTGGTGTTCAGCAGCTGCTTCTCGTCGTCTCCTTCCTTTTAGAGCTCTTCGACCTCCGACCTTTTTACTTCCTTCTTTCACTGTTTTGAAGACCTTACTGTTTTTTTTTTTTGCTGTTTTTTTTACCCCTTCCCTTAAGCCTGTCACTCTGACATTATAAAGGAAATTTGCAGCAGCGGTTCGTCTGCATGGTGCTGTTTTGAGGTTATCGAACAAGAGATAAACTTTGTGGAACTTTATAAGAAGGACTGTATGTTTCTTACTTTCATTTTACTGAATCAACATTTTGGGACGTTAACATAACAGGGGAGTTACTCTTCACGCAAACACCCTCCCTTTCCAAAACACATGGCCTAAATGACTTCTGAGCTTTGTCAAAGCACATCAGTGCTTCAGTTCTAGATAAACGGCTTTGTTTCTCAGAGTCTCTCCAGCTTAATGTTGTAAGTTTAAATGCCATCATTCAGCTTCTCACAGCGTTTTGACAGCAGCCAATAGGCTACAAAAGAAGAAAAAAAAATCTCTCTGCATTACTGAAGCACTTATTCTGGTTCTAAACCATTATTGTTACACAGAGAACAGTACAACTGAGAAAAGGCCATCCTACGTAGTCAGTGGAGCACATGACATGTGACTGACAAACAATACACTAACTATTGATTTAATCTGCTCCATGGCTTGATACAGTCAAATCGGCACATGTCTTCTTGTGCATTTCTGCTGTGAAATTTCCAGTTAGAAGTCTTATTTGGCAATTATTTCCAAAAGAGAATAAATACTTTATTTTCCCTGAATGCAATAGCAATTTTTTTAAGAATAAAAGATTATACCATGTTGGAATCTGAATCAAGGTTTCCAATTGGTAACCTAAGTAATTTCAGTTAAACTAACATAACCACACTCGAATTTTGTAACATCATCCATTCACTTTGAAAATAACTGCACAAAGAATTTAGTCTCAAACAGTAATAAAATACCTTTCAGGCTCCAAAATGCTGAGTGTATAATTATGCACAGCTCTTGCCAGATGTCAATAGAAATGTATTGTTATTCAACCAAGAAGTCTGAAAGGAAATGAGAAGGATCTCTCTCAAAAGATAATAAAACAATGCAGCGGAGTAACAGCTTTGAAAAGATTTCTTTTCATTTACTTTTTGATTAAAAAATAAATAAAAAAATCAACATGAATATTAATTACACTCTTTTCAATAAGTAGAAAAGTATCTTTTATTGGTATTGCAGCAGTTAATGTTATATCAGTAGAGCTACAGGGCTTTTTTTTTACCTTCATTTGGCATCAATTTAAATAAAATTGATGCTGAAGAAGACTATAGTCCCTGAGAAGAATCTCATACTGGCCAATGCAAAGACATTACTAAATGCCATAACATTTATGGCATTTTCAAGTTAAGAAAAACAACAAACAAAGCTATTTTTACTGCTTTTATTGTTGCCACTTTTTCCATTCCCTTTCATATTGAAGGACAAAACGAATTTGAAAGACTGAGGCCTCAGCGCTGGAGGACGACTCGGCTCTTTTATACAGAAAAACAGATCTCTGATTGTGCTGGAAAACACGCAAACAGATTTTCATCTCGCTGCTCTGCCAAGTCTTTACAAGCTCAGATGTGTTTGCAAATTTGTTGAAATAAACATGGCGGTAGTGTACTGATGTGCTTCAGCGCATCCAAATGCTGCGGATTTATTTATTTATTGTTCTGGAAGCAGCCTATTATCTTCAGGCACAGCATTACTCATCCAGCAGGTCTGTATGGGATTATAGCCGGTCCTAAACGATCCAGCTTTAGTGTGGTCAGTATTAGGATTCTTTAAATTATTTATAAGGGGTGTGAATGTTAGGGCAGGAGTAATTGTGCGGTGTGTGTGTGTATGTGTGCATGTGTGTGTTACCGGGTGTGATGATGTCATGGCTGATGTGCTCCACTAATGGGCTCTGAGGGGTTATCAGATGAAGCTTTTCCTGTCTGCCTTAATGGATTCTGGCTACTGTGTGTGCGTTCCTTGGAGGGAGAAGATGCATTTGTCTCCTGATGATCTTATTCCTTACAGTTTATCTCTCTTTTTAAAGAATAAGGATAAAGACTTATTTATGAACTATAATTAGAGAAGATGACAGACTCACAGCTGCTGTGTGCAAGTGATTTAAACACATGGGATTTCCTTAAAAACTCTATTTCCAGACACTATTCAGGACGTTGGCCTACATACTTTTTAAAGGAAATAAATTAATGGTTCTTTACAGACAGATCTGAAAAAAATAAATAAATAAAAACTGGCCCAGATCACAATCTGTACTCCAAACGACTGACTGACTTAATCAAATCCAGCAGACTATTTTGTTTGAGTTGTTCTAAAACATCTATAGGATGCACTGAAACATTTAGCAATAGCACCGAGTAATCTCCATAAGAAGAAATGATGCAGTGTGTGTGTGTCAATAAAGAGGAGTTTGCAGGCCTAATATTGACTGGAAGTCTCCTGACTCGTGTCTGCTGTGTGGGTTCGAGCAGACAAGGCTGAACATAGTCCAGGTACTGCAGGCTGCAGCCTGCCTTCAACCAAGAGCACCGACTCAGAAACGAAGGATTATGCTGCAGCTCACTGCATTGTTAGACTACATTGTTAAAAGAATGCGAGGAATTACTTTTAAGTGCGCAAACTGCAATACAAAAATATTTTCCAGTTTTATCCTTGTCTAAGCATCTAAGCAATGACAAACAACGGCAGTTGGGAGCCAAGAGTTATGTATCTTTTGAAACTGTGTGCATGTGCTTCAAAAACACTGGGTACATAACATTGGCTGGCTAATTAGTCAGGCTATCTGCTGGAAGAGCCTGAAGTCAGCTGTTTAACAGGCCCAGACTCCTGGTCAATTTCCCACTTCCTCAATTGGCCACCCCTACTTTGAGTCAACAGACCATGTCCTTCCTTTCCTCTATTTTATAACTGTAAACAAACCTTTCTTTCCCATCTGTTTAAACCCTTCTGTTTGATTCAATTAAAGTTCATATTATTAAATGAAACCTTTGCAGTAGTATTGTAGTTTTGATCTATGTAGCAGAATGTAACAAAAAATGATTTGAGTAATAAATCCTTTATATCTGTTGCTGAAATTAAAACTGAAGAGCAAATAACTCAGATCAATTTTACGAGTCATATATTCACATTATCTTGCAGTGTATATAGATTATATAAAACTACTTTAAATCATCAGTTGTCAAAGAAAGGTCCCCAAAGGGTGCATGAATTGACGCATGGTCAATGTGAAATGTCCAACAGTAGCTTTAATTCCCACCTGAAAGGGTGAAACAACCAAAACCACAATGGTACAAACATGGCAATAACACCCAAATGCTACTCGAAGTTTGGCAAATGAAGATTTGAAAACAGAGTTTACTCAGAGTGTCAGATCAAAGGTGCTTCTTTAGTTTGTAAATCATAACAGACTGCCAAATTTGACTGTCAAAGACTGTCAAACCCCTGCTCTTTTCATTTTGAAACACGTACCAGAGCCAATGGACAACTGGTTCATCATTAACATTTTCAGGAAGCCCAATTGAGGCTAAAATCCCCAAGACGGGGTTAATTTATACCAAAACAAAATACATCTCATCAGCTCCTGAAACATTCACAATGCATTGTGGAATTTAGCAGTAAGGCAGCACTGGTGTTCCACTCCCAGTGAAACACTAGCTTGGGGACTGTGGCTTTCCATGACTATCATCTCATGCTGCAACTCTAAACTTGGGGTTATTGCAGCAAGGCTAAGGTTGGTTATTAAAACTTCATGACTCAACAGTCTGTATGCGCAACAACCCAGCGCAGACACAAGAGGACCAGGGTTCATGTGGGCTGAAACTTTGGAGAATCAGTAAGAAATCAGTAAGTGAGTCATATATGCTTATCTGATGTAGAGTGAAGAATTCTCGCATTATGTGCATCTAAGGAGAATCCATTGTTGTGTTTTAAAAACACATCTGTCAAATCCATGTGTTTCTCTGTTTGTGGGAGGCTGTGTGCAGCTGAGAATGAAACGACCATATGCTGATCTGTAGCACACACACACACACACACACACACCCACACACACCAAATCGTTTCCAAGCTCAGGGGAAAACAGTAACCAAATAATAAATGTCACATTTAAATGATGGTTTCTTTCAAAGTTATTTAAACCAGGCCTCCTTTTTCAGTGTTTTAAAAGCCAAATGAAGCAATAGAATAATTTACAAAAAAAAAAAAAAAAAAGGTAGACTTGTGCCGTTCTAAAAAAGAAAAAAAAACTGAGGCTACGTAAAATCAAACTATTTCTTGTCACAAGATGAAATAGTCATTTTCTCCACGATAAATAAAAGTAACTGATTTGAGGATGTCTCCAGATCAGCGTACCACCCTTGAGGTCCACACCCATTCATCCATTGCAGTCATTGTTTCCGTTTCTTCGCCCCGGTTTGGAGAGAAGAGGTGGGGAAACAATCAAAGATCGAGGAGAAAGCTGTGACAGATCTAGCTAATTTTATTTTATTTTTTTTCATACCGTAATTGGAGTCTGCGTTTTTCTCCTCCGGCTCCATTCTCACGCTCGGTTCTTCTCCTCGCTGATGATCAAGCCTCAGACACCACAGTTACCATGGAAATGTCCAGGCGGAGAATAACATCAAGAAGTGACCAACTGCTAGCTGCTACAGCTCGCGAGAGAGAGAGAGGAAGAGAGAGAGAGGCCATCCCAAAATACACGATTTCACGTCGCGTTCCACAAAATAATTGAAAGCAGACGCAGCCAATCAGAGAGCGAGGTTTGGGACTAGTTGAGTACTCTAGCCAATCAAAGTGTCGCTGAGCAGAGAAGCCCCACCTTTCGCTCACGTTGCTCTGGAATGTTTATGATGAGAAAACTAAAGTATATATAGTATACTAAAGTATACAACATCAGACATCTCAGTCCAGAAATATGCAGCCAAGATACTGCGCAGAACCCTCAAGCTCTCAGGACCCATATAGTTAGGCTATATATTTTAAATGTAAACCTTTCACCATTATCACAACATAATTAAAAGTATAACGTGCTGTAGTGGCGCAAGGGGTTAGCACGCCCCAAGCTTGGAGGCCTTAGTCCTCGACACCGACGCCGCGGGTTCGACTCTCGGTCCCGGCGACCCTTGCCGCATGTCCTCCTCGCCCTCCTTCCTCTCTGCCTACTGTCAAAAATATGAGCCACGAGCGGCGCAAAAACTCTTCGGAGGAAAAAAAGAAAGTATGATTTGCTATATACTGTAAAGTAATTAATGACTAGGTTATGGATGAAAGAATATAGATTTTCTTTTTCTAAAATGGGAAAAACATATACACTTACCACTGAGTTAATACTTTGTGGAACCTGACGTCAACAGAAACTGCAACTTTTTAAAAGTATTTCTCTGCCAGCTTTGCACATCTTTGCCACATTTTGCTAACTCCCATCCTTTTTTTTCAGAATGGCTTAATCACAGTCAGATTACACTGAGGGCTGTGACTCCAACTGATTCTCAATTAGATTTAGATCTGAACTTCCACTGGGTAATTCCAACACCTTAACATTTGGGTGTATGTTCAGAACCTTCCTACTCAAAAGCAGTACTCTGCCCCAGTCCCAAGTTATTTGGAGCCTTTAACAGGCTTTTTCCCCCCCCAGCATTGCACTCTATTTAAACCACTCATCGTATCAGCTCTGAGCAGCTTTCCTGTGCCTGCAGAGGAAAATAATCGCCACAGGGTGGCAGAATCAGGGAGAGTGTGTTAATGAGCAGTGTTTTCCTCCACACATAGCATTTTGCATGTAAGTGACAAAAAAAAATATCACTTGCAAGTGCTGTATGCACTTGCTGCAACTTGACTTGGTGCAAGCTTTAAACTGGACTTCCCATGGCTTTCATACAACAGTACCATTCCTCTTACCTTTGTTTGATAAAGTCTGGATTTGTGACATACTCGGCTCATCATTGTTGGGTGGACAGAGAGTCCGACCTGAGCTGTGGAGCTTTGCAGCTCATCATGAGTTACCACAGGCCTCTTAGCTAATTCTCTAAATTGATGTTCTCCTCTCCTGGCTTGTCAGTTTATGTGGAAGCAGTTGTGCCACACTCTTAATATTTTCAGATAATGGATTTAACAGTGCTGTGATAAATCCACGTTCAAAGCTTGGGATATTGTTTTTTTTTTTTTTTTAGCCTAATCCTACTTAAAACAAAAACAACCAATGCTTATTTTGAAAGCAAATTAAAAGTCCAAATTAAGTTCTGAATAATAAATTTTATTCCAAAAGAAAGATTAAAAGCGTAATCTTTAGTTTGTGGCTATCTGGCTTATTTACTCCACTATATACCACAAAACCTACAAATATGGATCTTTACAATGTGCATTCAGGGTAATAATAGTACAAGTAAAAAAATATGCAACATTAAGAGTAGCACAATGTGTACGAGAGCCATAGGCTTGGTGAGATGCAGATAGATGTTAAACTCAGTTGATGACCTTCCTTATTAAATAAAATTGTCCTTGAAATGGCAAAGCTTTGGGAGACACGCTCACATTTCTTAACTCTATTTGCTGAAACTGTCAGGCATAAAAGTGTTACGTGCAGCTTTGCCAGGAAAGGAATGAATAATTTAACAGAATGCGATGTAATCAGGTTTCCTCAGAAAACCATGAGAGCTCATCCCCTGTGCTATAACACCCCAGAAGCCAAAGCTAGTAGTTGAATACATCTTTCAAGTTGCAAAGCTTTCTTTTAATTCTGTTTGTTTTTGATAGCATGCTAATGTAGAACTTTCCAAAAAGAAAAAAGAAAGAAAATACCAGTTGCAGCAGGATTATTAGATTGAATGCTGTGTCTCAGAAGTGAATCTTGTGCAATATTTGTATTCTTGCAACAATCCAACTGGAAGTCGTGAAAGTAAAGCTTTTCTAATTTTTTCCACGATACAATCTCATCTCAAAATGCTCAAAAGGCATTCTGGGACAAAAATAATCAACTGAACTCAGTTACTCAAACTATACATTTGATAATAAACATAAAGGGTAACATTTATCTGCTACTGTCTGGCAATAATGGGCCTTTAATTTGAAGAATATAACTCGTACTAACAAGTAACAATTTGTATGAACACAATGTGTCAAATATTCATGTTCTTGCATTTTACCACATGTTTAATCTTGATTGGGCAATAAAGATATTAATGTTTTATGTTGTAAAATAAAACAGACATAAAAATAGATTTAATATAACTTTAGAACATTTATAAAATCAGTTGGTAAAAAAAAAAAAGGTGCATTTTAAACAGCAAATCTTGAAAAAGTGAACTCACTCCTCATTGGTCAGTTTTGTTTTTGTCTAAACTTATTGAATGGTGAAGCTTTACAGTGAAACTGGGCTGAAGTTACAAATATAGAATCTTAATTTAGCATTTCATTTTCTGTTTTTTTATATAAAACTGAAAAAACTCAGGGAATCTATCTATCTATCTATCTATCTATCTATCTATCTATCTATCTATCTATCTATCTATCTATCTATCTATCTATCTATCTATCTATCTATCTATCTATCTATCTATCTATCTATCTATCTATCTATCTATCTATCTATCTATCTGTTGTTAAGTTGACCTGCCTATGTTGTAAGTTGTATGTGTATTTTTGTATTGTAATGTTGCTTTCAAGCTCATAGAACTGAAATTGTGTACCATTCCTAAATTACCAGTCAATGAGCTGAGAACTGGTACAGCTACACCCTCGTCACGCCCTCCTACTTGAGCCCAATAACTGTGGAACATTTTGGAGTGAAAACTCATTGCGGAAATTCAGATAATGCAATAAACGCAATAAGTAAACAATAAATCAGTGTTAGAAGCGCCGAAAAAGTCGCTTGTGTAACTTGAAAGTTACGCAACGTCATCATGCTCATATGTCATGTTGCGTAAAGTTGTGACGTCTCACCCCCTGAAGTATTACTTAAACAACTTTTCCAGCTGCCGGACGCCGAGAGGTTGTCGCATCAACAGATAAACGCAAGTAGAGGAAAAAAAAAAAAAAAGTACGCTTGGATAAATATTTATATGTCCATGTTGACGTTGATATCGTACACTGCATGAACAGCCGACGGGGCAAGAGGCTGAGAGATGACTTAGGTTTTAATTGGATTAAAACTAAACTAAAGATTTGAGCTGGAAGATTATTTTTCGTAGACATAATGAATGTCTGCTACAAATCTTTATATTGGCCGGTGGTTTTCTGTGAACTAGGCTCGTTTTAATTTGTTCACATAGCGTACGTGTTTTCAAATAGTTTATTTTATTTTTTTATGTGTGTGTTCAGTAAACGCATCATGGCTCTCCGAAGTGCCTTGACTCGTCTTCTCGCGAGCAGCAGCCCAAAATGTGCCGTGATCACTACAGGCAGAGCCCAGGGCACAGCTGCTGCATCTGCTAAAGGTACATCCAGTGAGGGCTTAAGTGACTATAAGTGAGAAATTGGGGGGGGGGGGGGGGGGAAATAAATCAAAGTCAATTCAATTGGGAAGATACAATTATACCTAAACATATATAACACTTTGCATAATGCAGTTTTGCCCTGTCTTTTAGATGCAGAAGAGTTCAAAAAGCCCACAAAGGCAGGTAAGTGTAGACTAAAAGAAGTTTGTCTAAACATTTTCTGCAGTTGCGTATGACAGTGACATAACTGATGCATGCATATACTTTTTGCTGACCTGCAGCTAAGGTGGCATTCAACTGGCAGGACTCTCTGGATCTGGAGGGTCAGCTGACAGAAGAGGAGATCATGATCCGGGACACCTTCCGCAACTACTGCCAAGAAAAGCTCATGCCTCGCATTCTGATGGCTAACAGGCACGAAAGTAAGTTAAGACTATTAGTCGCAGGAAAACAAGTTCGTTCTACACTTTTGTATGTTTACTTAAACCTTTATAGAAAGTGTCAAAAGGGTTTCTGCAGAGAGCTGCTAGTTTTTGATTATTCAAACCTGTGCTTCCTCACAGATTTCCACCGAGAGATTGTTTCAGAAATGGGGGAGTTGGGTGTCCTCGGGCCAACAATTAAAGGTAAAAGAAACACAAAGGCCTTAACTTATGCACACATTCAAATTACTTTTTGGAGGAGCTTTTGAAGTATTCATACCTTTAGAACTTTTTTCACATTAAGAAGTGAAAAAAGTACATTGTTTGCAAATTTTTTATACAAATAAATAGTTGAGTATGGCAGGCATTTGTATTAAGCCCACTTTGCTTTCTGAAGTCAACTAATTAATTGCAAGATGGTATATGTGTGAAATTTAATCTCAGTATAAATCCGGCTGGTCGTGTTAGTGGGAAAACAGCATCATAACTGAGGAGGTCAAAGAGAAAGCTTTGGAGAAGTTTAAAGCAAAGCCGGGTGATAAAACAGTATCCCAAGTTTTAAATATTTTGGTGACACTCGTCACTCTGAACATATCATTCTTAATTTGAAGCTTGGTGTTGGTAGCAATATGCTGTGGGGATGGTCGTCTCCGGAACAGAAATGGAAGCCAGTCAGAGTTGATGGAAAAGAGATGGAATAAATGGCTTAAAACAGGAGTGGAGGCCCAACTTCTTGAAGGACAATAACCTCAAGCATACAGCCAGAGCTACAATAGAGTGGTTTAAATTGAAGGGTAACGATGTCTGTCAAAATGACCCATTCGGAAACAAGACCAAAATGGATAATTTTGGTCTGTGGGAAGATTGAAAATATTAAGAACTCTCTTAATCCAATCTGACTCAGAGTCTGGTATTTTGCAAAGAAGATATTTTCCAAGATACACATGGACACTCCAGTCTCCAGGTGTGCAAGACTGTTATTGGACTTTGTATTGTTCACTTTATGATTATCCACAATCTTGTGTTAGTCTATTACATAAAATCTCAATATAATTTAACAAAATAGTGTAACAGATCCTTTTTGAGATGTTTAACAATAATTTTCTCTCTGTTTATACCACAGGATACGGTTGTGCAGGCACTAGTTACGTTGCTTATGGGTTGATTGCTAGAGAGGTTGAGAGAGTGGACAGTGGGTATCGGTCTGTCATGAGTGTCCAGTCTTCGCTTGTCATGCACCCCATCTATGCTTACGGCACAGAGGCCCAGAAGGAGAAGTACCTGCCCAGACTGGGTAAGGTGCAGCTTTTTTTCCAACCAACTTTGGTTCCAGAGGAAAAACAATTAGATCATTGAACTCACCGGTATGTGCTTATTTGTTCTTCAGCTAAGGGGGAAATCATTGGCTGCTTTGGGTTGACTGAACCAAACCACGGCAGCGACCCGAGTAGCATGGAAACAAGGGCCAAGTACAATCCGTCCAGTGGTACATTTTCCATCAGTGGAGCGAAGACATGGTAAGCTCACAGACAAGATGCAAGACTCAGACTTTGACAAGAACCAGCATGCAGGATGTCACTGACTAATGGATTGAGACTGTGCATGATCAAGTATTTGAATGGAAAGATGCATGTAAAATCAAATTAAAATCAGACACCTGTGTGTGTGTGTGTGTGTGTGTGTGTGTTGTTTAAAGCTCTGAAGGGCAGTAGATAGTTGTGTTTTATTCTTTGACTGTTTATTAACTTGGGCAATTATCTGTGTATGGAATGGTAAGAAGTTCTGCGAACATTGTCTACTCGGGTGTCGCCATGTTGTATGGCGTTAACTTGAATGCTGTTATTTTGGGTGTAAAGTCCAACCCAGCTCAGAGTTCCGACTTCTGAGGCAACTGGTACGCAGCACAAGTGTGAGAAGAAGGTGGACTGAGATGAAAAGTAAACCTGAGTGCCATCTGCAATGGGAACATTCTTGGAAGAGGTTGAAGGAAGGAGAAATGTAATAAAACAGAAGGGGTCTAACAGGTTGATAAGGAACACCAGTAGTAACTGGAAAATGATGCTGATTGTTTTTTTTGTTTTTTTTACTTGAATGTGCTGAGCGCATCCAGATGTATGATATGGACTGTACTTTTTTTTCTGCCAGGATCACAAACTCACCTGTTGCAGACATCGCTGTGGTCTGGGCCAGGTGTGAGGATGGCAGAGTTCGGGGCTTCATCCTGGAGCGTGGAATGAAAGGTTTTACAACTCCAAAGATTGAGGGCAAGTTCTCTCTGAGGGCATCTGCCACTGGTATGATTCTGATGGATGAAGTGGAAGTTCCCAACGAGAACCTGTTGCCCCATGCCTCAGGCCTTGGTGTAAGTAGCAAATTTTACTCAGATGGTTTACCATCACAGATTTTGTGCAGCAGTCGGATCATTTTGTCCTCTCTGGTCAGGGTCCCTTTGGCTGTCTGAATAATGCCCGCTATGGCATTGCCTGGGGAGCTTTAGGGGCTGCAGAGTTCTGCTTCCACGCTGCCCGGCAGTACACTCTGGACAGGTACACGGACAGTTGGCGCGTCAGAATTTGCAAGCAGGAAGCCAGTTTTAAAAAGTGAGTTTATTTCATGACTTATCATTTTCTGATCAGAATCCAGTTTGGGGTGCCACTGGCCAGGAACCAGTTGATGCAGAAGAAGATGGCAGACATGCTCACAGAGATCACGATTGGCCTGCAGTCATGTCTGACCCTTGGAAGGCTCATTGATCAGAAGAAGTGAGGGAAACACTTTCACTCTTGTGTTTTGGCCTGTATTGTAACTTATTTGTAATTGCTGATGTGTCTGTAATTGCAATAGAGCAGCGCCAGAGATGATCTCCATGCTGAAGAGGAATAGCTGTGGCAAGGCTCTGGATATTGCCAGACAAGCCAGGGACATGCTGGGAGGAAACGGCATTGCAGACGAGTACCACATCATCCGTCATGTCATGAACCTGGAGGCTGTTAACACTTATGAAGGTGAGTGAGGGGAGCAGCCCAAACTAAAACCACAGATTCGACTTATACAGATTTTCTTTAAGAGTCCAGGCCAAACTAAATTTCAGTAAAACAACTCACTCTAGATTTGTGTGCAGTCACATAAACCAGGATGGGTTATGAAAAGAAGACCGACTGGTAGGAAAAACCTGGAAATAGCTGAGCAATAAGAAGAAAAACACATTTTAATACCGTAGTTATCAATGTCATACCCATGTTCTTAAAGCATTAATTTATTTAATTTTTTTTTGTGTAAATGTTATTTCATTAATTGCTGCAGGTCTCAGCCATTGGACACATGAGAAAGTTCAATATATTATCTGTGCAACACTCTCAATGTTTTAAATCATCTTTAAATGTTAAATGATCTACAAAGATAAAAGAGATTCAGTCCAGCAAGGTCAGATATTATGTTATTTTATGCTAAGCAAACTCTCAAACGTTACATGAAATCTGCTATGGTGTTATGCTCATACACTGTTGCTAAGTGATGAGATCTTTTCAGAGGTAGTCATTTTGATTAGTGCTTGTTTATTAGTAAATTATCAGTTCAGCATATGTATCTGTCAAAGATTTTCTGTTGAAAAATCAACATATGGTGAGGAGAAGACAAAATAAAATGTTAACACCTGTGATCGTAGGATTTCCATTCCAAATCACCATGGTGATAATTACAGGGAAGAAGTGAAACAGTTTGGTTGAACTGAAGCTAAAGATATTTCACCACTGCGCAATTTTTTTTTTCAACATTTTGTGTATTGTTGTCTTAAGAATGTAATTTTGCTTAACTGATAGTGACTGCTTTTGAAGAGAAAGGACAATGAAAGACAGATGCAATAATAAACTCAAAAAATTGTGATAAAAAAAATTGGGTTTTTAAACACCTCTTAGTCGAAACTCATGAGGCACTTAGAAATTTGTTCCTCTTCATTTACACTGGTATTTTGGTGGAAAACGGAGAAATACAACAACTAATCATGCTTCATAAAACAAGGGGAAAATGGTCTTTTAACGTAATCTTGCAGTTACACATAAAAACCGCCAGAGGTCAGCAACAGAATGGTGAAGCTCCATCTTAAATCACGATGTTGTTGTTGTTTAAGATGTTTTCTATTGTTTTCCTTTGACAGGGACCCACGACATCCATGCTTTGATCCTGGGCCGAGCTATCACCGGGCTGCAGGCGTTCACCGTGGAAAAATAGATGGACTTCAGCATCTAGATAAAGTTGATGATCTGAAAAATCTGGGAAGCAGTTTCCTCCTACAAGCAGCGGTGCTGCTGGACATATGTGAAGAGTACTTGATCACACTTACATTTATGTAACTACTGGGACAAGATATTTATTTGTATTGAAGTTTCATGCTTAGGGCTACTGTCAGTCAAATTAGAGCTAAATATTAGATCCAACTTTTTAAATATTTGAACTATAGTTCACTATAAAAGTTACAAGTTGTATAGTAAAACAAATAAGCATTTGATTGTTTAATAAGTTGGTGAATATTCAGGTGTTATATTTTGCATTACTTGATTATGTAAATAAACTGGTTTGAATGATTATAGTTGAAATACTGTATATACTTATCTCCCATTAAGATTTGTGTGCTGCAAATGTTCTGTAAATAACACATGACTTGGCATTGTTCACTTTTCTTGTGAATGTATTTATTACAAGACATTACGATGCTGAAAACGATGCTGAAACATGAAGCAAATGTGAACTTAGCTTTGGCTCGTCTGTTTCTGTTTTAGCTCATATCAGAAAATGGTGAACTGAAACCAGAGGCAAAATCAGTTGTTTAGGAATAAACAGCTGAAGGAACGAAGACAAATGAACATAATTACTTAACACCATCGACACCACAAGAAAACCATTTAACATGTCTTCAATTTAATAACCCCAGTTGAGCATAAAATTTGTTAGGGCTCTGCTCTCTGATTAATGCTGAGACCATCTTTGAGGGATGACAAGGCCTGACTGGCCTCCATGAGCTCGTGCTCCACCTTAGAGCAGTTTTCCAGCACCTCTGACAGCTCCTGCAGCTTCACCTGGATTGCATTGCTGTTAAGCTCATAGATGGTGAACATTTCCTCTTTTATCAGCTGACACATCTCTGCCACCTGAAGAAGGGAGGAAATAAATAAGGCCAGAATCTCTGTTTAAAACAGGAGAGAAGGTTTTGAAGTAGAATCAGAGCTTTTCTGGACAAAATATCTATGAGGAATTCACACCTTCTCTGTCAGCTGCTTCTGAAAGCTGTCCATCATTTCCTGGTCTCTGGTTCGTTCCTGGTTTATTTTTTCCACCATATCTTGTGCTCTTTTGCTAATGTCATCAATGTATGAGCTGCAACCGATGTTAAAATGTAATGTAACATTCATTTCCTAAAACAAATTTGCATTTTCACAGCCTGCATGGGTATCTTTGTACCTGCTACGGCGCTCTTGAATCTCAGTCATGCTGACACTTGATGACTTGTTTCTTGACAAATCGCAATCTGTATCTTCCTGAACAGACAGGACAATATTGCAAGAAATTATTTCGTCATCCAGAAGACAAATTACAGACATTCTCATAGTATAAATAAGCGGTTTGACCAAAACTATTTTTTTCTTAAACTCTTAAACCTCAAGAGAGCCTGAGAATTAACTTGGTAACTTACAATGTTTATGTTTTATGAAAAAGAAATGCAGTGGTTCATACCATTAGTTTAAACAATGAGAGTATTTAAAGTAAGTCGTGAATATACATTTAATGTTAAAGAAGGTTTTTGCCTATGATAAATGTGTTTATCTAAAAGTAGATTTTTTTTAATGCCATAGTTTTACCATCAGCGAGTCTTCACGTCCTTTCTTAGGTGTGGATAGGGAGCTGGATGGAAGGTCATCAAAGAAGACATCCATTTTGGCCTGTCTGACCATAAGGCAGAGTCTGAGTTAAGGTTTGGATGTAGGAAAGCACAAGATTAACTTTAGTGAAAGTAATGTTATTTACACTGAAAAATTTAGACTGCATGTAAAAATATTACCACTATGACAAACGAGTGCTAAAAAGGTTAAGGTTAAGATGAAAAAAAAAACATCAGGCTAAAGCATTTGCTGTTTTTATAATGGATACATACATAATAAATAAATACAGCGAATGTCATCACAAACAATTGATAAAAGATAAGTCCACATGAATTGTCCATGGAACCCAAACTAACCATATCAATATGTTTTGCATCATTCAAAAAATGTCTAAAAACTTAAACAATTTACACTGATGGTGTGTGTGTTTTTCGGGGCCAAATGTCCTATATATATATATATATATCATATATATATATATATATATATATATATATATATATATATATATATATATATATATATATATATATATATATATATATGCTCAAAAAAATAAAAGGAACACTTAAACAACACAACATAACTCCAGGTAAATCAAACTTCTGTGAAATCAAACTGTCCATCTAGGATGTGTTATTTGAGTGTTCCCTTTATTTTTTTGAGCAGTGTATATATATATATATATATATATATATATATACTTTCTAAAATGCTTGCTGTATTTAGACAAGATTAACAAATGGGTGTGCCCTTGTTAGCTTTCAGTAAAGGTTATTAGATTGGAAAACACACTTAAAATGTGATGCTAAAAGCAAATTGTGGATTAAATTTGAAATGCTATATATATATTAAAGAAAATGTACATATTTAAAACATTAACGTATTGTGTCAATATTGTGATATTAAGTGAATCATTTGAATTCACAATGATTCCAATTTGTTAAAAATTACAATGTGCAGAAAGTCAAAAACAAATGTCCTTGTTAATCCTCAAATAAAACATTACATCCAGTCTGCTATTCTGTTATTCAGGATAATGTAACCGTTCAGCACAAGATTAGCACGTGGCCAGCCTGTCACATGCTAACGCGCTGCTAGCAGAAGCTAGCAAAGTGATATTTTCTGAAGTTCGTAAACATAAAATTCCCGCATCTTGATCTGCAGTTTGTGAACTCACGTCATTTATAATGTAGTATGGAGCACACAGTAATATTTTAGGTAACTAAATATCAACGGGCAGAATGTACAGAAGGAAGAAGTGAATTAGCAACCATCAAGCTACAGTAGTTTAATGTCCTGTACTTTAAACTACCATATTGTAATGTCTTTTCATTAAAATAGTCTTCCAGATGTTAGTTTAAGAGGATTACGAAATACTTGAAATATTTTATTGAGTTCTTAGTAACAGACGTCAGATGACTTACCAGTCAGCCGCAGGTTATGAGATTGTATTTTTTAAGGGTAACTGCATTGGGACTGTAGCTATGGTAACAGAACGCAGTTCTACACGAAACGGTTAACCGTAACACAGGAAGGTTAACAGCAAAACTGAGAAAAATGAAAGATATTCAATTCAGTTAAATTAAAAAATACATTACAGAGACAAATTTAATTTTGTTGTTTACTCTTTTACTTAAAGAAAAAAGACTAATTTTAGCTTCAGTCGATAAGGGGGCAAGGTTGAGGCTCAAGTATATTTGAGCCACTTGGAATGTTTATGGAAAAACCTGTAATTTATTATATTAATGAAAAATAATTGCACTAATATAATGGGCTGTGTGTAGCAACGGATGGTGGAAACTATTGTAACTATTGCTATTTGTTCTTGTCTAGCTCTTGTTCTTGTCTTGATGATAGTATGGCTTTATTAAATCGTCATTTAACCATCAGTTCTTGCCTGCTCAACATTCACTGGGTGCTACTGCTAAATAAGTAGAAAAGTAGTCTGTTGTGCTTGAGTTTTGTGTCACTTAGTTCAAATGAATTTAGTTACATCCACCTGAAATATTACTAACACTTAGAATAATTAGTTAAGTTGCTTTGCTATAAATAGTGTCTGATTGATTCAATTATATTTATTCTTATTTACCTGTTCTGTCATAGTTTGCATTGTGACTGTATAATCCTTTTTCTGGGATTTGCAGTTTTTTCAATATGGTTATTACAATACTACAATTGTAGTATTGTAGTACTACAACTACAATAGACATACAGCTTACTTCTGCTTAGACATACAGCTTCTGCTTAGACATACAGCTTCTGCTTAGACATACAGCTTACTTGTTTTTTATTCATTCAGTCTGTTTTATATACTTTATTACGTTTAGTTCACAATGGTAAAACAAAAAACGGCTTTCACTGCCATAGTGACACTTTTCATGATATACAGTAAAGATGTTATACCTTAGGTGGGCAGTCTTGTGTAAAGCGTTTGATGTAGCACTGGCAAGATTTGTTGCAGATTAAATGCCCTCCAGTTCTGTGTGTGAGCTGGGATTGGGGTTGGGATGGGATGCTGCTGGATAGGCGCTGTGATCTGATGTAATCCCTTCCTTCCCTTCCCCTTCACTCTGTCACCGTCCACACTCTGGATTATGTCGGGACAGAGGAAGCAGCATACGGAAGCGCACAGCCTGTTGAAAGTACCATGATGCCTCTTCAACTTACAGCAAATAATGTTGATCATGATGTGATACCGTGGAGAGCAGGATTTAGTTAGATTAAATAGTAATAGGCAATCTAAATGCTGGAATTGACAAAAACCTAGCACTTGTCAGGTAAGAGACTTTCTTCATTCACTCCTTCTAATATATTTGAAATGCTCAAATTTGCTGTTTTCGCTTCAGGAAGAGACTCTTCAGCAGGAAGAAGACTTACACAACAAGCTGTTTTCCTTTGAATGCACAGAAGCTACCCTTTAGTAGAGGAAGCTCCCACTCTGGAAATATGGACAGCTTTAACTACACAGACCCAGCGGGACAGTCCTTCCAGTATTTGGTACAAAATGTGGAACCTTTGTATAAGCAATACAAGCCCCCACCCAGAGACCTCATCCAGCTCCCCAAGTCAGTGCTATATCTCATCATGGCTGCCCTGGTTGTTGTTGCCGTGGCGTACGCAATCGTCGGTCACCTCATTAAAGATCTCATGCTGGATATAACAGGTACCCGCTTCAGTCAGCGGCAACACATAAGCTCCACAACATAATTCTTCTTGACCTAAGCATGAGCTAATCAGACTTTTAGTCGTGTGCTCTGCTCTCTCAAAAATTGTTGTGATAAGTAAAGTAGTCAACTCTCGTCTTTGCAGTTTTATTCAGAAAATGTTCAAATTTGACATGGGCTATTCTAACAAATAGAGATGATCACTCTCAGCCAAGTTCTATATTTCATCAAGGACATACACACACACATCGTTCTGTAGTTTATTGAAACTGTAGTATTATTGTAGCGGTTGCAGTTGTGCAACATTATCTCGGAAAATAGCAATAATCTCTTAACCCTGGATAAAATGGTGGTAATATCCTGAATTTTAAATGCAAATCTATGAAGAATGAATGTATGAGTGCAAAAGAACAGAAATCCTTAGAAATATCTCCTCGAAGTTATTTGCCTTCCTGTAACGTCAAAGCAATTCCTCTGAGATAAAACATTTTATAGCATGGCAGGTGTGTTGATTGCCCTAAATTGTCTCGCAAAACACGAATAATACATAGTTGTACATAAAGTGGAGGTTGAATGCTTTTTATAGGGTGAAACCCTTCAGCGCCATGTTGGCTTCATAGAATGTTGGGAATAACACAACACTTCATGAAGTGTGTTTGTTCGCAGACTGTTTGCTGGGCCCACTTGAAGATGACCTGAAAAAGGATGCAGAAGTAGGGGGTGTCGACCCCCTTCACATGCCGCCTGCCCTGAGCCACTCCCACCCAAACGCCTTCCACGTGTGGAACCAGGACGACATCATCATCCCTATGACCCCAGTCAACGAGAGCCCGTTGGCCAGCCCGCTGATGTCCGTCATCCCATACATCCCCTCGTTCTTCCCCAGCCACCTCAGCATCGCCAGCCCCACCACCACTCAGCCGCTTCCCAGGGAGAGTGATGCGTGAGGAGTTAAACGCACACCAAAGTCTCTTCAGCTACTTCTGCATCTGAAACCACTTCCAGTTAAAACATACCAGTTCCCAAAATGTTTGGCGAACTAATTTACCTTGGAAAATGTGCTGAAAGTCCGCGAGTAACCCCAAGAGACGATTGTGATTCGGAGATCTTCCTTTTTGATGTCTTTTGTGGAACATGCAAGAAGTATTAAGTTTATCGTGGCTGTACTGCTATATATATATATATATATATATATATATATATATATATATATATATATATATATATATATATATATATATAATAATATATATATATATAAAGAATACAGTTGTTTGTTTTTTTTCTGCAAGTGAAGGAAACATGCAAGATGTTTTCATTTGCTCAAAGCCCGGAATATTCAGGAGGATTGCCTTCATTAGTTGCTTTTTCCAAGAGTTTTGTGCCAAGACAATGCAGTGATCTTTTTTCACCTGCCAAACCGAGAGATTAAACTGGTTATTTCATTTAATTGTTTCCAGGAGCCTTTGGTCCTTTAAAGCGAAATATATTGTTCATAGTCCTGTGAAAAAATATCCTACTTATTATTCTAATAAATATATTCACAAATTTTAAGAGAATTGTTGACATATTAATGTGCTAAGAGAGTAATTTAATAAGACAATTTTTATTTTACAACTTGAACAAAGGTGTTTTTTGAGGAAATGGTTAAGACACTCCATCCTTCCAGGACTAGTGAAAACCCATTTGGGAGGATGCAGGTGAGCTGACCTGGCTCTCAGGGAGTGAAGCAGTTTCTGTGATTATGTTCCTAAAATGCTGTTTGGTTTATGTCAGACACGTCGGCTTGATTTGATTTCCAAGTCATTTAGGTTTAGATTCTTCTAACCTAAGAACATTGCTCTCAGAAGTCCTGCTATTTCTCTGTATTCCTTCTGGGAAACGTTAGTTGGGCCTTTCAGGTTTTCTCAAATAGCAAATGTTTTCATCCTTGCATATCAAATATGGAAGTTAAATGTATGACTGTACCAGTAGTACAAACCTGCCCATTTGAAGACCTCTTTTAGCATCTTATGCTCACATTGCCAGGTTTAATGTCCTCCACTGATAGTTTGGCTTCAGCTGATTTTTTTTTTTAAATGAGCTATAAAAAAGCAGAAAATATCACACACTGCAGGATTCAAATGTCTGCTTTCTTTGTGAATTAAAGACAAATAACGGAGTATGGCGCTAACATATGCTGACACAGTCGTATTCTGATGCTGAAAATATCTGTGGACTTTAAGGAGCTTGGCTGTTGGGATGAAGTTAATTCAATTAGTTAAGGTGACCACTTTAAGTTGACTCTGTGATACCTTTTAGAGACTCAACGATGAATAGGAAAAAATGGAAACCTCAAAAATAGACTGAAAGTATCGTTTTCTATATAAATAAAGTAAAACTAAGCCCAAAGACCGAATAAAGCCAGTTTTTGTTTATTTCGGTTTCAGATGTTCTTCATCTTTAAGTTCTAGTATTTAAATGTGTTATTTAAGAATGTTCGCTTTGATTTAAATTTTTTCTGAGTTTCATTCATTTATGTTCATATAAATGTATATTATATTAATGCGTTGATACAATTAAGTCAAAGGAGCCTCAGTCTGCAGGACAAAATCACATTGTGGCAGGCAGGATATTGGCTAAAGTGAAAAAAAGTGTATAGTTAAAAAAGTGCATCAGATCAATTTCTCAATTTCATTCATTTTTATGCTAATTTATCTATTTGAATTAGTTTTACTTTTTCTTTCATTTCCATGCCTATTTTTTTTTTTAACAAAATTTGAAGTTGCTGATCTAACGTTGTTTTGAAAATCTGATTCTTTGCGCTGACATTGCTCATCCCATATGTGAAAAGCAGACTCTGTATTTAGCGATGGGCAGAGATTAGAGCGAGGAGATTAGATGAGCAAGTTCGGTATCCGAAATGCCCTTTTATTACTTTGCTGCAGATTTAGACGACTGGACCATCCCAGTCAAATCAGAGTCGGTGATGTTAAGGATCTTAGTATGTTGCTTACGCAACATGCACTAGAATCATGAGAACATCTCCAAACCTCAAACAAATGGATGAAGCAACTAACCTGTGATAAACATGGTTGGGGATGTGATTTTAATTGCAGAAAATTTTGATTCAGAGTGGCATGGTTGTTTAATATAGAGCAACTGAACACGAGATGAGCAACACTACACAATAAAAACATGCAGCGTTATCATGTTATAACATAGACACAGTAGTGCAAACTATGGACTCATCTTGGAGTCTCATCAGAGGTTAAAATCCTGGAAAGAAGAAGTTATTATTACTGAACATGTGCAGCTAAAAAAAAAAAAAACTGAGAACTTTGATAAAAAAAAAAAGGAGTGGAACAAAAAAAAAACTATATATTCTTTACACATACTCATTGTTTCTTGTGCTTTTGATGATTGTGCCTTAGAGATAATAAAAATTCTAATTGGAGTTGGACCATGCATTAAGCATAGCTTCAATGCCATGAGAAAAAATGACCATGTACACCAACTGGTTAATAACACTAGAGCTGGGTTTATTATAAGTTATATCAAAGGGCTATTTCAGTGTTAAGCAATCCAGTCAATATTTATTTCATGTTCAAAATGTTAAAAAAAAATCAGATATGGACACCTGGAACTGTATCAATATAAATTGAATAGAGTTTACAGTTTGAACTTAATAACACCTTCATATTTGGCTAAAATGGACATATTAAAATATATTTTCATTACTTTTTTTTTTTGCAATGGGTTAAGATTAAATTGAATAAATCATTGGACCTGCATTATTTACATGGGTCAAACTTGGACTAAATTTCACTCGACTGATTACATGTTATTTAAAATGATAAGATTCATTATCGTTTTGTGAGGCAGCTTGGACTTGTTTTGGTAAACAGTTTTTTCCCGCCAAGGTCAGAAATAGCTGACCTTGCTAAAAGCCGAGAGGAAGTCAAACTGTTTTGTTGAAAATGTCATGACCTTAGAAAAATGAAGCGATTAATGTGCAAAGGAAGGTCTGTGAGTACCTGCCCGAGAACCTCCTGTGAAGCCACGTCTTACATTAGATAGACTCTATAATCAGCAGTAACTGACACGATGAGCAGCCCGATTAGGTTTTCTTCAGATCTGTGGTGGATTTACATAAGTCAGGGTTAAGTGAGCCTCACCTGTCCTTTATCCTCAGATTACCCCAACCATCTTCTCCTGTTCTGACAGAGGACCGTCAGCCCAGCGCTCAGTCTGGTGGTGCATTATACCAACAGGCTGAAATTCATTCTAATTGGATCTACATACACCTCACTTACTGTGAGTTACCTTATAATAGCCTCCAGCTAAGCTAAGCTATGCGCGGAGCGGAAGAGTCTCTGCCTTTATGCCACATAAAAGATTAAGTTTGATTCAACATTAGAGATTAGGGATTATAATTTAACAAAATGCTATAAATTGTGTTTGTTTTGGCATCCAGGGGAAGAACATTCCCTCTAAAACACTCTTATATAAAGAGAGATTAGAGCACATCTAACAAAAAAAGCTTCTCCAAAGATGATAGAAAAAATGAACAGAAAACATCTGCTTGTAGATTTTTTTTTTTTTTTTTTTTGCTTCCTCTCCCGGGTTAGCCGTCATCGGTTGGCTCAGTTCATCATGGACCTGGGAGCTTCCAACCTGCAGTCATTCGGGCTAATCCCCTGTTGGCAGGCCAGGCCGTTCTCTGTGACGGAAAAAGAGCTGACAGTCAAAGTCTTGTCCCCGACTGCCCTGCAGCAACAGCCTATCAGCTGCTGAGATCCAAACCTTCTGAATCTGAAAGTCATACAAAAGGTGGTAAGGAGAAGAAAGCCACAAGAAGTCCTGTTCGCAGATTGCCACAAGTCACATGGGAAAGAAAGCAAACATGTGGACAGAGCTCTGGTCAGAGGAGACCAAAATGCAAAGTAATGTCTGAGGCAGAACATAAAAGAACAGAGAAAGGGAAGCTGAAAATACTTCTGAGTGTGGCGGAGACTTTCCTTTGAGCAGAAGACTGACGTTATCACATGCAAGCACTGCTACAATGATGGGTTATGTTCAGAAACAAACCAACAAACATTGTAGCTTCTGAGTCACAAAATAACAGAGGAAGAAACTCCTGGCCCTCTGTTATTTGTAGAAAAGTCAGTGAAACAGGACTATGAAACATAAACAGCATCCGCAGCCATTACATTGTTTTTATCCATTTGATGTTTGTTTTTAACACTAAGATTTACTGAATAAATCTGCTTTCCCATAATCATTTTGATTTCTGAATAAGATCTCAATACGCCACACTTTGTGACCCCACATTTGGGACAACTGAAATAAAATGTATTTGTGTGTCAGAATGGGTCCAGTAAAAGTCCAAACACAAACCCAATTAAGAGTCTGTAACATTGAATCTGTATGTTACAGACACTAAATGTATAGGATCTGTAAAATTGTTGTTTACAGGCACTATACATCCAATCTGAATGAACCAGAAATATTTAAGAAAAAAGGGCAAAAAAAGTTATATGCAAAACTGGTAGAGAAACTAGGGAGTAAAAGGAAAGACAGGAAGAAAAAAATGGGACAAGGAGGGAAAAAGGAAAATACCATAAAAAAAAATCGAAGAAAGGACAAAAAACAAAAAGGAAGCACATAAAGAACAGAAGAAAATGATGCAAAAATGTATCAATAAAGAAAGGGACTAGGAAACAGGTAAAACCAGGGAAGTCAAACTTAAAGATAACAGGAAGGATGAAATGAAAAGGAAAGAGATGAGGAAGAAGGTAAAAACAAAAAGGACAAAGGAATGGGACAGAGTGAATAGGGGATGAAAGGAAAAGCAAAGACAAAGAATGGATCGGAGGACAAAAAAAAAATAGAGAGGAAAAATAAAATCTGACTTTTCCATATTTTCCAAACCTGGAAAACCACCTGAAGTTTTCCACACTAAAGAATTCCCAGAGTGTCATCTTGGATCATACGTTACTCTGCTTGGGAAGCATGTGTACTTAGCATTGACTATTTTTGTACAAACAAAATGCAACTTAGAAACTTTATAAAACATTTACTTAATTATCTTCACATGTTAAGAAAAGGGTTTGAATTGATTTCACTGGAAAAGAAAATACATTGAAAGAGAATGTACAGATACACAGAAAACAAATAAAAAATTAAAATAAAATGGCTAAAAAGCCTTTCAGGGAGGTCTGGCGTTAAATTTCACTCAAACACCAGAACAGTTTCCCTGTGTGCACAACAAGTTAAAAAGAATAGCATTACCATACACGACATCTAATAGGAGGAAAACTATTGCAATATCCTGGCATTATTTGACATTACCAAATTATACAATAAAACTCTTGAAGATAGAATTTCTGAAGGAAGTCTTTGGAAACTGCTGTCAAAACAAGATACATCACACTTTACAAAACACATTTTAGCTTACAATAAATTCACAGATGAAAGTTTGATTCCTTTAAAATACTTAACATTGAAAATTTTGTGGCAAGGTTGAAAGCAGAACGAAACGTCACCGATTCAACAGATGAGTCCTTTTCACAATAAACGATTGTCTCCGTTGGACGTTTACTTGAACTCCCTCTGGGAAAGGACGGTGCGGTACAGAGACGTGCCTTTGGACTGGAAGATGGTCAGGAACAGCTTGCTGTTTGTGACCTCTGCATGAAGGAAGCCCCCAAGAGTCGAATCCTGGCCTGTGAAAAACTTCAAAGAGCCCTTGGGGACCTTCTTCCAGTGACGGACGTCCGGGTCCAAGAAGTTCCCAGCACCACTCACTACATAGCCCACACCAGACTCTTCAAGATACTGTGGAAAAAGAAAAAAACGCAAGAATAAAGTTGGAAAAAAATAAAATAAAATAAAAACAATTTGCAAATAAAGTTGTTTGTTAAATGTCCTGGAGCTGACCTGCAGATTGTGGTCGTGTCCGCACAGGTAAGCCGTCACGTTGTGTTTAATGAGCAGAGGGCGAAGCTTCCGCACTAAGCACTTTGTGGGGCCGTGCTCCGACACGGACCAGACCGGATAGTGGCCCGCCACCAGCAGAAAGTCTGCCTTGGAGTGGGCCAGCCGCTCCTGCAGCCAGACCAGCTGACGGTTGGCGTCCACCGCATTCAGGGGTTCTCTGGGCTGTTCGTCGGCGAAGTCGTCGGAGTTTCCACAGAGCATCACTGTGTCGAGCATGATGATGGTGAGAGTCTTCCCCGTGTTGGGGATGCGGAAGTTCAGCTCGTAGTAATAAGAGGGGAACTTCCTAACGAAGGAGAAACAAAGAAATTTCTCTTTTTTTATCAGTGAAAGAAACATTTTGATTATATTCCTCTTCATGTAATGAATCTATACAAGTTTCAGGTTTTCAATATGCTTAAGCACACCTTACCATCTGTCGGACTTTTGAGAGTACTCGATTTGAGCTTTGACGTTTCCTGCATAGTCATGATTACCAGCCACAACATACCAAGGGACTTTGAGATACTTTGAGGTGTACACAGCCTCAAAGGTATCCTTTAAGTAGGAGATTTAGAAGAGACAGTAGATGTGAGTTCACAGAAAAAGGTGTTTTAGAAAGGTATCTGTGGTCTCATACCAGAGAAACTCAAACAGACCTGAAACCGTGGGGAATCCACACTGTCCACACCGCTGTAGTAGAAGTTATCGCCAAGCGCCAGAATAAAGTCAGCACCCATCTGCTGTGCTACGTTGCTCATTTCCTTTGCTGTAGTTGTCTGCACAGTTGTGACAAAAGGCGCGGAAGGGAGTCCACCCCAGTCCCCTACAGCCAGGAACCTAATGGAGGTCCTGTTTCCTGGGAGGGCGTAAAACAATACCCATTAGCTGAACAGCAACACAACCAGGGTCATTTAAACTCACGGTAGTAAAGGTGAAAACAAACACTTACCGCCATTTCCCCCCAGGTCTTGAAAAGCAGCAGGATAGCAGAGGGTCACGCCGACGACAGCGGATAGGAGGGTTAAAAGAGCAAATGCCATCTTGAAAAAAGTAAAAGTAATCAGAGTCTCAGAGTGCTTGAAGATAAATCAAACAACAGAAATGAACCAAAACCACATCTGAAACTCAGCATCCATGTGATCAAAGTTTTTTTTTTTAAAAAAAGAGGAAGAACAGGTTGAGCAAGTTTTGCACGTCTAGCTCAGAGTGTGGCTATGCTTCCTCTTTATCTTGTGACTCCTGCAAACAACAACACTATCGTGAGTGTGATTGGTACAGCTTGAAGTCGTCACGTCCCAGATAGAGATAATAAAGGCCAATCAATGTGGCCATAGCTATGTGCCTGAGAGGGTCAGAGGTCACAGTTAAATTTTCCAGAGCAGCTCTGCCTTTTATAGATCATCTCCTTTTATCATGACAGTTTAAACAACACCCCAATGACAAAAAAACTAAAATGACGAGACCAAAGTTGCAATATAACAACAATGTACTCATACAAGAATAAACTAATTATAATAAAGTAATAGTGCTATAAAATAGTCAATATCATGAGAATAAAGTTGCACAATTATAAAGTCAAAATAACATCTGAATGAAGTGATATTACTAGGACTATTCTCAAACTATTGACTTTATTCTCATAATGACTTTTTGTACGAGTTTACTCTCATAATATTATGACTTTATACTCGTAATTTTCTAACTTAATTTTTTTTCTGGTGCTTTAAAAAAACCCAAAAAAAAACATGTCGCTGTGTTCCGGCAACAAATTATTGTTTTTAAATTGCTGAAAAATCTGCCTTTTCAAAACCCTTCCAAACTCAATACCAGAAACCCAGCAACCCAAGGGGAGTGCCAGGATGTTTGGTCGGCTGGTTTTACAGCTACATGACCTCTGCACGAGGTGTTGTCCAGAAATGGCTGCTGGAAAACAAAACTGTTTTGTTGTTGACTTCCCATCCAGAAACCACTTGTTGCATTCTTGCTAGTTGTGCAGGAGGCTCTACTTCTGCTTTTCAAAGATTTACAAGTTGTACAATTGTGCACTAAAATGTCAATACCCAAGAATGATTTTGTACAAAAAACATGTAATACTGTAACCGCGTTTTGTATAGCTCAAAAATCTATCGTAACTTGTTCAATGAAGCACATTAGATCACCTTTGAAAGAATACTTGAGCCTAACAAGCAACTGACAGCTCCTTTTAATTACAAACTATTCAAACGGTGTACATTTGTTGAGATAAAAAAGCAAGTTGAAAACACTCACTGTGAGGAGACGGGATCTGGCTGACTGCGTCCTCACACCTCTCCCTCTTCATTGGCTTTATATCAGAGCTCCTGGAGGAGAGGCTTCAGGAGGAGTCCATGCTGCACAGGCATGATTCTTGTTCACAGCCTGACTCAGGACCAATCGGTGCCACATGTGATCCTCAGTCGTTAATATAGCTCGTGTCTAGACTTCACTTCTGACACTTCAGCATTAATCACGTTTTTCCCTGCTTTGCTTCCAGCTTAAGTTTCTGACTTTTTTATGAAAAATGGAGAATGTTATATAATCGGATGGGTCAAGTTGTCTGTCTTGGAAACTCTTTTGTGTCTTTGATCATGTTACAAAACACTTGTTAAAGTCCAGGAGTTAGCCATAAGTTCACTTTAAAACTATATATTTCCAAACCTAAATTAAGCCTCATAAGACTTTTAAAACATTTGAAGAGAGGTTTTCATGTCAGACTTTGTCAGAATTAAATTCCCAGAGTTCTGTCCCCTTAAGCCCAATTTAATATAAAAATGTGTGTTCCTGTTGGACATTGAACATATTTCTACTTTGGTTAAGATCTAAACATGGAATCTGGAAACAAGCTGCAAAGAGGTATGGATGGACAACTGGACAGAGGAATGGTTTCATGGAGAAATGCTAAAACATATGGTGGAATAGATGGCCAGCTGGATGAAGAATGGATAAAACAAGAAATAGATGGAGGAAATATTACTGGATGGACAGATGGTGAAGGGGATGGGTGGATAGATGGACTCAGAAAGTGGATGGATGAATTGATTACTGGGCATATTAGATGTATGGAAAATGAATGGAACAATAGTAAATGGATTTACTATTTACTATTGGCTGCAAAGCCAAAAGACAATGGGTGTTGTGAGTTTACCTAACCTTTCCCCCAGGGTCTGTCAATTTACTATTGATTAAAGGCATCTATAGCCACAAAACCTTTTTAAAAAGGAGTTATTTGAAACTTGTCTTCTTAGACCAAGGTTAGAGCATCTTTATTGACACCAACAAAGCCATAAATCAGAATTACATCCTGATGAAGAACGTAAACAAAACAGTTTCAAACTGCTGTGATGATGTTAAAAGAAACCTGTTTCACCAAATGTCAACTAAAATCATACAAGTGATGAAACAAAATGAAATCATGAGGGTTCTCTGGATTATCAACAACACAGAGGACAGACTTTAAAAACGGTGAAGAAACAGTATTGTTATGTGAAAGGATCAGTAATTTGTGTATCCAGAGTACTGGCCCTGGTTTTGTCCAATATAGTTCTGGTAGGTGTCAAATCCCTGTTGATGCCCCCAGTTGACCTGGTTCCCCCAGCCTGTGTCGAGAGATCAGACCAGAAATATATTATTTTTGTGGTAGAAGTTATTGTCAAGTGCCAGAATAAAAAAATATTTAAAGACATCTCAAGAGAAACCAGTTGTTACCGTAATCATATGAATGTCCTGCTGTAACAGAAGTAGGATAGGCTGTGCTGTATGTGGAGGAGTTTCCTCCCTGGACCACAGGATTGCTTTGGGTCAGCATCTTCTTCTTTTCCTCGCCATATCCGTAGCTGTATGGGCTCTGCTGGTCAACAGGTGGGGGCATGGAGCGGTAGCTTTGTCCCTTTGTGTCGCTGGTGCTGGGTACGGGTGGGGAGGAGTAGGTGGCGCTGCTCTCTGGGTAAAACGTACCATAGCCTGTGCTGCCGTCCGATTCAGCCACATTAGTGTTTTTGCCAGTGTTGCTGGCAGCATTGTTAGCATAAAGTTTATCTGAAATAGAGTTAAAAAAAAAAAAAACCAACAAATTCAGGCCATTAATACTCTGTGAGCAGTGCATATATGAATGTGATTAACAGCGCCAAGATTCCCCTCTGGACTGATTGATTGCATATGAATGAGCAGTGTATTTCTGCAGTGTCAGTAGGGCCATAGGAAAGAGGCAGAAGAGCTTGATTTTTTTTTCATAAATTATTGTCAGGACATAGTTACAGTTCAAACAAATTTATATATATATATATATATATATATATATGTTTTAATAAAAGTTACCATAGGCTTAAATTTAAAGACTTTTCAGATAATTCTCATTTAAATGTAACTTCCTATGGTTCTAGTGCATTTTTTATGTTCTAACAGCATGTTCTGTTGAACCAACCCAATGACTAAACATCTTATGAATTTTGGCTCACTAATCTTGAAACAGATTTTATTCAAATTTGCAGAAATTCCTTTTTCAAAGTTCTCTTAAGGTCTCAAACAGGGTGAGGTAGAGATTTTGATTCCTTGCTACATATTGATTTGTTTCTCAGTGATTCTGTGATAGATTTGCTGCAGTGTTTGGGATTACTGTCTTGCCCCATCATCCACTGTTAGGACCAATCTTTATCTGTGGGACAGATGGCCTCACAGTTAATTGACTGCAAGGCAGACATTACAAAAGCATAGACTTTAGACTTGTGCTCTAAAAGAGTAGGTTTCCTAGTATAAATAATCCTGTGATGCTGTGTGAGAAGAAAACCATCCAAATTTCAAAGAGTAATGTACTAAATTTGAAACAGGCTCGACAATCAATAATAAAATCTAAAGAAGGACTAAACAAAACACTGTTTGGAATGTTAAGAAATTTTATGTATTTTAATCTCTTAAGATTTATCCTTGAAGACATATTTTTAGCAGGGTGAATATTATGATTTGTCCATTTCAAACTGATTTAAAACTGCTCATAAATGTTAACTTGTTACATTAAATTTTAACAGATCCTTACAGTAAATTGAATTCGGGGAATACCAATGGATTTGTGGTGTGAAAAGTTACAACACTCCATTGATTTGTACTCATCACAATCTTATCCAAAGTAATCATTGTCATAGAGATCACATCTGTTCAAAGTACATTTAGGGAAAAAATATTGAAGGATGCGAGCGCTGCCTGTGTGAGATTCCTTTAATCCCCAGTAGATTATGAAAATACTTACGATAGCCTGCACCAGCGCTGCTCTCATAGCTGTAGTTAGCTTTAAAATTAATAAAAAGACAGTCAGTGATTTCCTCACCCCTGAGCTTCTTGTTGCAGATCCTCTATCCAATGAGTGTAAAACCTCTTACTTGTGTTATAGCTGGGTCCAGCGCCAAAAGGTTGGCCCCGGCCTCTGCCCCGGCCCCTGGCTTGGCCCCCTCTGTTGGGACCCCAGCTACGAGATCCGGTATCTGATGGAATACCACGGATTGTGCCAAATCCTGGGATGTGCTGTTGAGCAGGATGTTTTAGCTGGTTTAATGTAAAGTGGCATAACAATAAAACCATCAAAAGGAGTTTCTCCAATAAATTACCATGTCAGTGTAGATAACCTTCTTCTTTGCAGACATTCGGTTGACGTCTGAAGCGTCATCATCATTTGGGAATAACTTTTCCAAAGCAGCCAGGGCAGCGTGAGCCTTTGCTTCCTTTTTATTGGAGCCTTTCCCTTGAAACTTCTGCCCATCAACTTCCACCTAAAATACAGGACAGGAAACCGTTTTGCTTCGGGCCATTTCTGTAAAAGACTTCATTTTATTACGCGTTTGGCAAAATTTTTATTGAATATCTGACTTTTTAAATCAAGTGAATGAAAGTTTCGTGGAGGATCATCAATCGATCGGCCCTCGATTTCCTTAATTTTGGGTGATTGGCAATCTGCCGATACTTACATTTCAAACAAGTATCCATCTAAACTCCTGTACCAACGCAGACATCTGAAAAGCAGCTACTGCCTCCTTTTGCTTTGTCATGAGACACGGCTGACTGAGAGGGCAGCCAGCCTCCGTCCTAACTTTTTATTTATATTTGAGAGCTTTACTTCATGTGTAGTTAAAACAATTTTTTTTTGTTTCATGGATAGTGTTCAATGTTTTTCAGTAAAATGCAGTGTCACACCTTAAAAGTGTTGTTTCTAAAAATAAATAGTTTTTGGTTCAAATCGGAATCGGCAGGTCAGGCTTTGTAACAATTGAGTTATTGGCCAGAAGACTGCGATCAGTGCACCTCTGAAGTTTAAGGTAAAACTAAACAAAAAAGACTTAGTATTGTCTTTGAAGGTGGGCTTTTTTTCTACTTGGTTTTATTAAATTCATTGAGCTCTCATTCTGTGGTTTAGTTAATTTATGAAATATTATTTTATCTAGTAATCCTCCAAAA
Organism: Poeciliopsis retropinna; assembly: GCA_010277075.1. Lineage (NCBI taxonomy): Eukaryota > Metazoa > Chordata > Actinopteri > Cyprinodontiformes > Poeciliidae > Poeciliopsis > Poeciliopsis retropinna. Next base: position 6,718,799 of record VMRM01000013.1, read on the forward strand.
AAAAAAAAAAAAAAAAGAGGTCAACTGATATTGACCTCTACATTTGTTTGTTGAGTGCGATGCTGCTGACTCGCCTGCATGACGAAGGACTTGGCGCTGGACCTTCCAGTCTCTTTAAGCACCACATACTTCAGGCTGCGGCGCTTCTCGTTGAGCTCCATCACAGGGTTCTTCCCGTTTTTAGTTAAGAGGGGACCCTGACCAATCTATTAGTAGACAGTGAAAAAAATTTAATCAAAAATTTTCTTCTCTTAAGTCACTGTGTGAGATTCTTTAAAGAGAGTTCAAAGAAAATCCTTTACCTCGTCGGCCGTGGTAGAAGCTGCAGAAGAGTCAGATTTCTGAGAGCTTTCAGTATCGCCACTCAGCTCTGATTTTGACTCCAAGCCTGTTGGAAGACCAAGATCTTTCAGGGCCTGTGAATAAGAAACACACAAAATCAACAGCTGATACCAGCAGGTTTACTGGCCTGTGATCTGCTGAGGTAGAGTCTGCAGTTTGATGCTTCGTGTGTTTGTAGGAAGGAGAACGTTAGCTAAATCTGTCTCAATAAGCACTGAATTGATTAATCGCATGACAAATTAAAATAAGTTCAATAAATTCTATTTGCATTTTTGTTTGTTTTCCTGTTGACAGGCCTAACCTCAGCCCACTTTGACAACAATAGCAGGCCTCAAGCATTAAGGGAGGGGTATGAGCTGATAAACTGACTTCACTTATGTAGAGAAGATTTATTAGCTTCACCTTGATGGCGACGTTCAGCTTGGCAGCTCGCTTAGACGGTCCCGACGCCTCGTAAGTTTTTCCCTTCACATCCACAGACATGGTAAACACCGGCTCATGGACCGGACCGGTTTGAGAGAGAAGCCGATACTCCAGGCGAGACTGATACTGGTTCAGACGCATCACAGGATTTATGTTTGGGTCAACTATGAGAGGAACAACAGGAAAAAGGTGAAAAATAGTGTAAAAATGAACACAGCCTTTTGACAAGTTTATTGTACTCTGATAGTTCTTACAATGTTTCTTTAGAAAGCCTTTCTCAAATTTCTTCTCTTTGCTTTTTGATGTCGACTCATCCTCATCTTTCTCCACTGCCGAGTAAGGCCTCTTAGCTGGGAGGAAGTATTGAGAAGCAGGAGTCATCTGACCTGCATTAAACCAGAGAAACAAAGCTGAAACTTGACTTTTTGAACAAAGTGCAGCTCCACAGAGGATCTCTGTTGTCCTGTACCTGTGCCATCTTTGCGGGTGTATTTCAAAAATTTTTGGGATTTATAAGGTTTGTTGTCCATCCCCAACACCTTGTACATCTGTCCAAAAGCCCACAGCCTCAAAGCAAACTGAGTAAAAAAAAAAAAAAAGAAAAAAAAAGAAAAAAAAAAAAAAAACTAAGTTAAGAGAGTCAAGAAGTTTAATGCAACTGAAGCGAGTAAAATAAGTAATGAACAAGTCAATGTTTTTCTCAGTAATTATATTTGTGTGGAATAATCAAATGTCAGCAAGAATCAAGTCAATCCACACATAGAGAGAAATCAATACAAATTAGTCCATAAATTAAAGTGCTAATTAAATAAGTATTGCTGCAATGGACTGGTGACCTGTCCAGAGTAGCCCCGCCTCTCACCCGTTGACCTCTGGAGGTAGACACCTCATGACCCTACTATGAATAAGTGCGTTAGGAAATGGATAGGAATAAGTATTGATCACATGGCTTTCTATGTAAACAGCATAGAAAACCAGGAAACCAGTTGAATTTCAGTGTTTAAAAAGAGTTCCTGCTGCTGTGTCTGGACCAATAGAGGACTGGTGACCAACAAAAAAAAGCCTTTTCATTTCACCAGAGTGTAGCACTGAGAGGCATGATTAGTAAAAGCAAAGACTCAAAAGACTGTTGCAAAATATACCAGGGGTAATTATTATAACTATATCTCTAAATGTTACCATTTAAAGGTCATCGCAGCCATAATCCAGAAATAGAAAAAAAAAAAAAAAAAAAACTATCACAAAAAAAAAAAAAAAAAAAAAGCCACGGCCAAGAGGCCTCGTCAGATAATCAAGAGTCGTTGCAGGTGTCAAAAAGCCTTGTAAAGCTTCAAACAAACAAAAAAAAAAACACCTGGTACAATTTTTTCAGCTATAATGACACCTACACACTCACTGCGCAAGAATCCACTCTCAAAAACAAAGTCAAAGAAACTGTCAAGTGAAAGTAAAACTGCTTGAATGACCCAGCAAATCACTGGACTTATATCCAGATGAAAATTTATGTAAAGAATTGAAAATCAGAGTAAATAGGAAGACAGTTTGTACGGGAGACCACTGGTATGAGTATTATGCAAGTGGCCCTATTAGAAACATTTTAACTGAGAAAAAGGTTGACATGTCAAATACTAACCTTAACACCTCTGTTTTTTTTAACACTTGCATGCTTTTGCATCTCACTATACCTGAGCGCTCTTTGTTATGTCTTCACGCTGCTGTTCAGTCAGATTTGCAGTGGCGTCAACATCTTCCTTTTCACATGGGTCCCTTATGCCGGGTCCGTCTTTGAACAGACACGTTTCAGTTTGGACATTTGTACTGGTTTCCATGCCATTATGGCCTGAAGAGAAACTCACCTGCCAGTAGGATTCCAGAGGCAATGCACTCTAAAACTCTGCGGAAGGATTCACCTACTGCCATTGGCCGCTCAGATGTACTGATGGCTTTCTCTACCAGCAGTTCAAGAGACTACGTGAAAGAAAAACAGCACCATTTCAAGTTAGACACTACTTTAGTCAAAAATATACTTGGAAAAAATGAAAACAGATCATTGTCCTTTTAAGACCTTCATAGTTATTTTGCTAATCCTGTTGTGTTTAGTGTTAAGATATCAAAAAGAGAAACTAACAAGCTAAATGATTCACATTAAGAGGCCTTAGCCTTGCTTCATTAAATCTACTCTTGAATAAGAGAGAAAACAATACTTTGTAAACCATGAGCCTCTGTGTGTATAATTTTGAGCTAGACAAAAACATCTGTCAAGCCTTAATATGGAAAAGTACAAACAGATTTCTCACCCATTCTGAGAGGGGTGACCAATCGGGAACCCGTTTACACAAATCCCTCATTACTCGGATCACAGTGACAGCAGAACTGAGATTGCTGACTTTAGCCTGGGACACAAAACAAAAACCAGTTGAGTCAGAAAGCTTGTCTGCCTGCTCCAAAGAGACCTCGCTTCTGTGCTTTCACAGTTTTCATGAACCAATTCATAAAACAAGGCAAGCATGGAATAGCAAGAACTACTGATACACGACCTGTCACATTTTCACTGATCTTTGCACAGTGCTGGAGTTGAATCAGAGAAAGCTCAGCCTGAAGATCCAATCCATATCAATGAGTCATCCACATGTGTCATTGGTATTGATTAGCAGACCATCCTTTAACTTTAAAGTCTGGCGTTTTAAAGGTAATATAATAAAACTAATAAACTGTCACTCTCTATAGGTTGGACAAAACATAAAGGAGAGATCAATTAAAAATAATGACGTGAATGCAAACCTGGAACCACTTGGCGTGGCGGAGAGACGCCAAGGCAGTTAGGCATTTCTGCCTGTCCAGAACGTCCGGCGGATCGTTGACCGTTTGCGTTTCTATTGACGAGGTGGGGTAAGAAGAAAAGGTACAGTTTGACCAAGGGGGTTGGCTCTGTCTTGCAGCTCAGGGAGCAGCAGCTTTCCCCAAACCAGCAGAAGCAGGGAATGGGGCTGTCATATCTAATGTGGCAGGCTTTGTTCTTAGCCAAAATCATCTACCAAAGATCTGTGCAAACTTTCTGATTTACTGTAAGTGAAAAAATTAGGGTGACAGTCACAACATTGCTTGACATGTTGTGAATGTGTCTGCACTATTTATAAGAACCCCTTTCCATCAGCCTCATGGCTTGGGTTTGCTACCCTCCACTTCCTGAGACAGTGTGTCCAGTTGGTCAAAGGTCCAGCGGTCCTACAAAACTTCACAAACTATAAGGCAGTCAGTTTAAAATCACAGGCATAGAGAGAAAAAATTCACGACTACCCATACTGCAGCAAAACTGATCAATCCCTGCCCAAAGGCAGCTTCTGCTAAATGGAAAGAGTGGAAACAGACTAGAGCTGCGACTAAAGATCATTCTAGTAATCGATTAATCTATCAATTATTTTGACTATTAACTGGATTAAAAAAGTGCCACATTCTGGACACTTTTTGTTTAGTCACATAAAACGTTTTACAAATACATTAACAAATGCAAATAAATAATTGAATTACTTTTTTAAATAAGTAAACATTTTATTGCCCAAAATGCAATTGCATAGCATTCCTTTAGTGAATGCCGGATCATTTGCAGCAAGGTATGCACTTGCAGCAATATATATTTATTTATTTCAAGAATCAATATGTGAAAAGCTCAGGCTTTTCTGCTTGAATCATCAAAACAATGTATGGCTGATTTGTTGGGTTTTCTTTTTATTACCAATTCCTAAAAGCAAAATGAATATATTTAAGCCCTTGTTAAAAAAAATAATTAAAAAATCCTTAATTTTAAAGAAAATATCTGGTTTTGACCTTGAATCATTGGCCTCCAAACGTTTAGCGCTCAAGTGATCAGACGACTTATGACTAATATCAAGCAGGGTCTGATATTGTGTGGGAAAATCTTGTAAGGTGACAAATTTCTGTTCTGCATTGTGAAGCCACTAGAACATCTACTGCTGTCTCGATACTCTCCTCTTCCTCCCTTTTTGTTCCTCTCACCAGCTTACTAATAATAAACACAGTACGATCCGCAGCTGACCGATGTCTCAGTTATCTCTGTCTGATGCGATTCTGTTGCAGTCGTACACAGTGCAACACGTTCAAGTACGGTTTCATTTATGAAACTGCAGCTTGTGGCAATTAATGTTCAACTTTTCTCAGGAATACAAACAGAGGCTGCAGTTTTCTCCATGCTAAGTACAAACTTGGCATGTTAAATTAATGCTCTGCAACTTTAGAATTCCACATAACCTTTCCTGCTTTTTTACAGAAACAACTAGCCGGACAATCCTTTGTTAAAACTGTTTAACCATTTTAAAAATAAATGTTCTCCCTCCTTAATAATTGACCTAGTTTCAAGCTAAAACACAGAATCAGTTTTGCAGCAGCTGGTTTTAAATGTACAGGTTTAGCATCAAGAGCATGCAATCCGCGCTTTGACAAGTAATTGTAGCAGGGGCTTGGACAACATAACTGAGCCAATACTACCAGCGTGAGCAGAATGTTGTTAGCTACAACAGAGGAAACACATTCCTCAAATCGCAACTCACAACAAAACAACATGAGGACCACGAGGCAGGAGCATATTAGCCGTTTACTCGCTGGCATTAGTCTGAGCCAGTCGCTGTACCAACACCACTGATCTAAAAAAAGATGAACGCTGGGTGTGGCTGCAACATGGTCACAGAAAACCTGCGATAGCTTTTGGGATTTTAGGACAAAATATTGTGACCCATAAATCAGAGTGGCGTGATGAAAGACAGGAAAAATCCGAGACGCAATTCCTTATGTAAATCTTCATAACGCATGTCGTTTTGTTTTGTTTTATTTTCCAATTCAACACTTTTGTTCATGTTTTTCACGTGCTGGATGAAGTCTTGTCTCTGTCAGAGACCCTTCCAACATCACATCGCGCTGCAGATCATCCAATTATTACGGTTTTTGAGCAGAACTGCACAAATCAAAATGATTTTACACACTTTCCCAGACATTCAGTAACTATGCAGAGATTGACAGTGATCATTGTCCGAAATACACCCTTGAGACTGTAGACTAGAGCTCAGTATAATTTCATATTAACACCGAACAAACAAGGTAATCAATGTAAACCAAACATATTATTTTAATTATGATTTTACTGCATTCACTTTTAGACCACCATTTGAGTAAGCAGTGTAATATATCCCGATTTTAGCTTTTGTTTAACATCTTCTGGCTCCATCTTGTTGTAACTGCAGGATGGGTCAAGTGTAAATCATCTGGGATGTGTGATTGAAAGGATCCTATCTCTGCCGCTGCTTTAGGGGATAAGGGCAGAGCTGTGAGCGCATGCAATGTGCCGCGTTTGTTACACCCTTTTTACTTTCTTTCTTCAAAACTATGTATTCTTCCATTTATAACACGATAAATAGATTAATAACTTTATATCTCACTTGGTTTTCTCTGTGCTGCATGTATCGCAGGCTTAAAAAAAAAAAAAAAATCCACCATATATGCCCGAGCCCATTAATCATAAAATTAATTCTGGCCTAACCAGAATTAATTTTGGTCAGGCCAGACCCGGGCTGAATTTCAGATTGGCTAAATTGGTTAAATCCCCACACCTCCAGTGCACAATCACAGCAGTGAGCAGATTGTTTCCATTTCCTTACAAACTAGTTATGATTTTGTGGCAGGTCAACAAACGGGCAGTAATTGTCTCAAACATGAAAGCTCAGAAGAAGAAAATACATTCTGCAGTACTTCAGAGGATGGCTACTCCCCTGAAAATCATTTTACTTAAGCATAAATAATTATTTCACCCTGCTTTAAGTTCACACAGACATACACTTTCATACAAAAAGCGAGACCTGCTGCTGAATTTAACTCCAGATATTTTATATTCCAGATATAAAAGATGGTAAATTACCCATATTAGTTAACAAAATAAATATCTGAGTGCAGGTTTTAAGTTCAGACAAATAAAACATTTCCTCTGCAGTGTGAAACAGAAAACAAGAGTGAATGACAGAAAATAACTGTGCTGACACTGCTGAGCCACACCCAGGGGACTTTTGGGATAATATCTAGTGCAGTTATAGATCAGTGGAGGAGTACAGTACCTGCCTACTGACATCACACAGGCCTGTGAGAACTGGGGTACAGCCGGACAAAAATACACACCGTTCCCCTCTGCCTCAGCGACGTTAGTCTGCTGCTCCGCCCGGACCAGAGGTGATGTCAGGTTGATGACGAGAGTCGGGACAGACTCCTTGCTACTGGTCACAACAATAGTTGCTTCCTCTGGACGCGAGCTTATCGTATATGTTCCAGCTGAAATTAACTGAAAAGATAAGACATTAAAGCTGTGAAAAGTGTTTTTAGTCTGCCATTAAACAACTACAAATATGACTCCGTACCTCGAGCTGTTTAGTTAACTGTTCAGTGACTTCATTAAATAAAGTGATTGTAGGCCAGCTGGAGCAAAGCAGCACCAGTTCCAGTTCATTGTCTCCTTTCAGGAGGAGTCCTTTAGCAACCAGACCGACCCTCATAAGAGCACGCAAAACTCGCTCTTCGGCTCTGGTACCAACAAAAACAAACAGAGAATATAAACAACTTTCATTTTAGATGGCATTGTGTTTTGTTGTTGAGAAACAAACAAAAGAGAGACGTTTCATTGCAAGTTTGACTCATGCTATTCATAAGAGCATTCTCTGATTTTTCAGCTGAGTTTAAATGTTTTAGTTTATCTTTTTAAAAGACATCAGACCAATTAGGTCAGCTGGCTTACCTCCCACCATCAATCTGTTCAGAGAGTGTTTTAAAAGCATGCTCCACATCAGAAATAATCGTCTGCACAGCTTCTAGCTCCTCAGCTGAAGGATACACTTCAGAGTGCTTTGTCATCACGAGGTGATTCTGAGGCCCAGTTTGTTTTGAAGGGGCCATAAGCTCCTGTAGTAAAAGAAAACAAAGACTTGAAATAAGTAATGTTTACATAAAATCCACTTCCAAATCACAGAAAAACTATGTGATTTTGCTCTTTTTCATGATTAATTGTTATTTCAGTTTTGACATAAAATGGGTGTGGAGTTTTTACATTACACATAGAGTGCTTGAAAGAAGTCTTATATGCAGTCAAAAAAGATGGAAATAAACAGAAGTTATAAATACAATATACTTGGGGGGGGGGAAACATTGCATCTCCAGTTATAACTAAAAAGGAGGAAGCTTGAAATTTATAAAGCTCTAAAAATTACACATGAATATGGATAGGGATATGAGAACTTAGCACAAATGCCGAAAGACAAGCCACTATTGTTTGCACATTTTTTGTTTAAATTGTTGCAAAGAGTGCAAGACCTTCTTAAATGTTATTTTTAGTTCAGTTGTCAAGAGAGAAAAACCTCAAGTCTGCAAGCCAACAAGACCCTAGCAATTTTAAAAAGCAGACAACATTCTAAAATCGTTTTTACAAGACATGGATGTGCAGAAATCTACTCCTTGAAAATACTTTTATGATGACACAGGACTGCCTCACTCTTTGGAAATAAAAAATGGCCAACACATGGGTGGTTTAAGACTTTTGCACAGTAGATCAAAAATCGTGTGTGTTATTAAGGAAAGAGGGAAAAAAAAAAAAAACAACCTCGAGCTGTCGTTCATCCTCCAAGTTTTGAACTGCAGCAATGTATTCATGGTACTGCCTCAGCTCCTCCTCGTAGCACAGACAGTCATACCAATATCGCAGCTCCTCGTATCTGTCAGGAGTGACAACACAAGGAGCCAAAATAGTACATTTTAAAAATAAAACCAGTGCCAGAACCTCCAACCGTCCCCATATGAGTTGTTTTTAAGAACAATCGTGACCAGATCCTTTCACGATGCCGAGTGACACACTGGCCCTTGTATTTCTGTAGAAATAGAGCATGTTTTCAGCGCTACCTGTCAAAGTCCTCAGGCAGAAGACGGTGGCCTTGTTGGATCAGTTCGTCCCAATATAGAAGCTCTTCATAGGCCTGGTGTTCGTCCCACTCTGAAGCCATGCTGTCCTCCCTGCCTCATGTAATATAAATAAAAACTGTAGTTGTTTATCCTGCCGCAGAAAAAATGCCAATGACTTAAAATGAGATCGTTTACGTCACGTACATCGCAGCGTACAGGTGCTGGTAGCAGCCAGTGTTAGCGGCTAACAAGTGCGCAGCAGCAAAAGTTGAGCCAAACTATCAACTTGTGCATGAATGCTTGTAATTGTCATTAAGAGGGGATATGTCTTTTCAATAAATTGATAAATAAAACCTCTATTACTCCCTCTACATTAATTAAAGGTGTAAATACTTAATATTAAGCACCGTTTATCTTTAGCTAGCTGTAGCACCTGCACGAACTCAATGAGTTTCATTAATGCTATCACAGCTTACCTCTAAAATCGCGCATATGCACAGGTTTAGTCCTTTCAGATGAACTTCACCTCTCCTTTCGTAGTTTTTCTGATGATTTTATAAAAAAATAATTCATAGCCGTTAGGAATGAGTACGTCGAGCCTTTTCTTCACGTAATTCATTGGCTGCAATTCAGACTACTGACGTAATATTGCCCCCTGGCGGTCCGATGTTGGACGTTTTCAGACTTTTGCTTAAATACACAACCAGATAGTTAATTGAAATTTGGAACCCTAAAATGTTTAGAAAAAGAATGAACTCAAACGTATAAAAGACAAGGGATTTGGATAATTACAAATTCTGGAGCACAGCTTGCACCTTCTTTAGTATCTCATCTTGCAACAAATATCAGTCAGAGGAGAAGCAAATTCTCACAATCGATAATATTTGATTGTATTCAAATTACCTTCATCCCTTCAACATAATGTTGTTCTAATGTAAGTCATTAAGCACAAGTCGAAACGCATAGCAATTCATTTAAGACCAGCAGCAGTCTGTATCTCCTTCTGATTTAAGCTATACCTGGACATCAAGAGAGAAGAATGTCGTTTTCTTCATTTGTATGTCTTAATGAATGCATGCAAAAGCCACAGAGGTTTCAAAGTGCTGAGGTGATGTTTGGTTCATATGCAAGCAAATATGAACCAACATTTAAAGTTCTATATTGTGTTTTCCATCTTTAACCATCTCTTGTTTTTCAGTTTTAACTAATACAAATCTCAACAGACAACATGAATTATTCGGAAATGCACCACATTTAACATTGAAATTTTACTGGATGTAATAATTGTAAGAAGCATTTGAAAAGAACAAACAGTATTATATATATATATATTATTATATATAAAGTTCTTATTTTTAACCTTCTCCCTGCTGAGCTGGATGTTTATTGTACTTCTGAGGTAAAACACTGGTAGTCTATTACACGCTGACTCAAGATTTAGTCAAAACATTATTCACATATGTGTTTGATTTATTAGATTATGATCCCTGTGACCTTTGTGGAATGTCCTTTTGCTAAAACATACTGAAAGTGAAGAACATAAACTGAGCAGGACATCTGTGTTGGAAATGTTTTTAATTTTTGATTGCTCATTGCAATCAAAGGAAAGCTGCTGGAGGGTTTTCAATAGATGTACCTCTTTTGCAGCTCTTCGAAACAAGAGAGTAAAAATAAACTAAAAGCACATCGTATGGTTTTATTTACATTCAGTTTAAGGTGTTTTACATGTTCTCAGTAAACTGAAAGTAACATTCAAGTATTAACTCATAAAAAGCATATTGTTTTACACACTGATGTGTAAAACACACAAAATAATACTCAGTCAAAATTACATGTGAACATTGGACATTCTGTAATAAATTACATTCAGTAGACTCGGGTTCTCGCAAAACACTCGATTATTTCTGGGTTTGCTCCATAGCGCCCTCTGGTGGTTATATCGATGTAAGTCTCAGAGCTTTCAAAGCTTGTCAAAGTTATGATAGGTTAAACCTTTCCCTTTTACAAATGTTCTACAAAGTGTGGTTAGTGCTGAATTCAGATTATTCTTTATCATTTCATTATTTACACAGAAAATAAGGAATATTCACTTTTTCAAAGTAAACAGAGCATTTATGATATTTTGTGCAAAATTGCAGCCTTAGCTAGCTTGCATTTTTCAGGTCAGAGAAAAAAAAATATGCTGGTAAACACAGTGGAGTCTGGAAAAAAAAAAACCTTAATTGATCAAGAAAACCTCCAATGCTGGACTGCTTCCTCGTCATAGCAACAACATGTCCTCCTTCATCTGCCGTTTCTGTATTTATAAAGGTTTGTGTGTTCAGTGACCTGCAAACGTAACAAAAGCATTCTTTGCTCAGACTTGCTGAACTTCCTTCTGGTCCAGGCTGGGGAAGAAGCTCTTCTCCCAGCGACCCATCACGATGTCCTTCAGGCCCACCTGGCACTTTACAATGAGGTAGATTTTGCGGAGCACGGTGCGGCGCAGCAGGATGTAGACCCACGGGTCGAGAATCTGGTTCCATGTGGCCAGCCTCACTCCCATGTGCATCAGAGATTGGTAGTTGGTCAGGTTTTCACCCACACTTCTGCTGGAAGAATGGATCACCGACATCAGAGCAAAGATCTGGTGGTAAGAAACACATTTTGTTTACAAGTGTGAATCTATAGATTATAATAAAAACATGAAATAAACAAAGAAAGAAAAAGAAAATTGAGTTGTTCTTGTCTCAAAAGCAAACTTTGTAAGTTCTGAAAGAATTTTGCAGTTTTGGGTCAAGTTCTGAATAAAAGACATTCCGTTTTCATCTTTTAACTAAATGCCAGAGTTTGCTGTAAAATCAGACACTTAGGGAGATTGATCCATTGGGTCCAGCTTGAATTTAACAGAAAATAAATTGTACTATTAACTGTTAGGCATTTCTACACGATCTTGATGCGTTGGTAAATTTTCTTCTCTCAGAGTCTAGGAACTACAATCTATCGAAATGTAAGTACCAGTGATCTTTGTCAAAAGTTCTGGGTTCACTTAGAAATATCTGTATTTATTATTAAATGTGCAGAGGCCCATTTTCAGCAAGCATCTGTGTTCCAGTGGCACATTTTGGTATAATCCAAGTTTACCTTGATGAAGGGCTAATTGATCATTTGAAAAATCTTGTTAAATCATGTTGGCACAGCTGGAAATTGTTGCAATGATTAAGGAAATTGACAACTAAAATGCACAAGGTTTGCAAGGCTGTAATTGCTGCAAATGGATTCTTTGATGAAAGCAAAGTTTGAAGAACAAAATTATGATTTCAATTACAAATACAACCTTGCCAATGTTTTTCAGTTTGCAACTCATATGACTGATAACACGCGAGTGTTCTTGGAACAATCTCCAGCAGTTCACCCAGTCCTTTTGACCCACTCTTCTTTGTCACGTAACATCATGTCATGTTTTGGCTCCATCAGGTACAACAAGTCATTTAAGTAGCAAAACATTGTTAGATCATAATACCGTTACCATGTTTGACCTTCGGTATGATGTTGTTGTTTTTTTTCTGAAAGGTAATATTTGCTTTAATCTAGCTGTAACAGGAGGTATGTCTTCTAAAACAGAACAACTAATTGGAAAACTGATTTTTATCGTTTCGTACCAGCAGAGGGCTCCAGCAGATGCATGAGGTGATCATGATGCCAACCAGCTGAACCACCATCTCTATGTCATGGGAGCGGGCTGAGTGATGGGAGCCAGGCTGCCTCCTGATCCGGGCCAGCACCAGCGTCAGTCCGCTTATTGTGTTGCACAGGAGAGCCACAGCCAGTGAGGTCAGGCCGAGTCCAGAGAACAGTGCCACAAAGGCCACATCCACCCCCGTGGTGTCGTTGAGCACGTTGATGAAGCACCAGGTCTTTGGTTCCTGATAGGTGTATGAGCCTAGCTGAAAGCAGGGCAGCAAGGCCACACACAGAGCTGCCAGCCAGATGACGGACAGGCAGATCTTTGTGCGCGTTTTGGTGACTAGGGACGAGTGCAGCAGTGGTTTGGAAACGCCCAGGCATCGCTCTGCGGCCATGGCGCAGCCCATAAATAGAGGGCAAAGGCCAAAGAAGACCATGCTGCCACCTAGGAACTGGCACATGCTATCAGAGGAGTCCTCGGTCCTCTGTCCACCGGTGAGGTACAGCCTCAGGACCAGGGCACCTGGAATAACATGGCCAAAGAAGTCTGTGATCACCAGAGAAGTGGCAAACAAGAGGAATGTAGCTTTGGAGCGCCGGCGCTGCAGAGAGTAGGCATTGACCAGGATGAAAAGAGCCACCGTGTTGGAGATGATGCCTAGCGACATAGCCAATACCACACTGATGACACCACTGGTTTGGTTCTGCACAGCAGTAACATTTTCCTCCTGCTGCTCCATGGCCGTCACCATGGCCTCCACCACAGATGCACTGCCATTACCCCAACGAGGAAGAGACAAAGAGTTAAAATTCCTCAAAGCAAACATCTCTGACGTCTGAAGTTTATGGGGTCCATTGTCAAAGCAGGCTGCAGGAAAAAAGGAAAAAAAATGTGCAGTTTTAAAAATAATTGGATGTAATAAGGCAAAACTAATGTTTCAGATCTTTGAACACACTTTGACCCGAGTAATTACAAAAATCAACTTTTCTCATGATGACTTCATTTATTAAGAGCAAAAGAAAATGTTCAACACAAGACATGCAGAACAGGCCAAATGGTTTTCTCTTGCACTGTATGCACGAAAATCAATAAAGATGAAAAACTCGGCATGCATGATCAGTGAGGCTGTCAGCTGTAATTTTGGATAATTTAACCAAACTCTCTTTGCATGTTACCTCAAAAACACCAAATGAGGGAAACACACTCTGAGAGCAATGTTTTTCACCGCTGGAGAACCCAAGAAGAGCAGTGAAGCAATTCTGGAAGCGATAATGACTTTCATATTGCCAGTTCTCACGTTTAACCAAGCAATTCTTATGTTCTCTTTTTTATTATTATTAGAGCACTTTGTTAGAATTTGTCCAGAAAAGAAAACTCCTAACCTGAGCACCATCACTTATGGTTAAAACCCCCCAAAACAATCAATTCATTAACTATTTATTATAGCCATATCTTTATATTGCTGCTTAACCTGCTACGATCTCTTTCAATGTTTTTTTTTTTTTTATTAACATCAATCCGATATTCCGATACAATGTGAAGCAAATCGACCAAAGAAAGCGGGCGTTCTTAGCTGTCGCGTTTTACAAAATGAAAATATGCAATTATAAACCCCAGCTAAAATATTAAATTGACGATGCTAATCGCATTTCTTGTCTTTTAACAGAAGTATTTATTTATTTATTTTTTAATTTTACCCAGAAAGTTGATCATTAAATTTCACCGACTGCTAAAAAATCAGAAATTAAACTCACCAATAAGACCAGGGAGTATTTCCAGAGCACTTGAATATTCCTCGGCGTCTCTCTGAAGCTGAAGCGGATCCCCGCGACCTAAAAACTATCGGGAAAATGTATTTTCAGAAGTTTCAGAAGTCAAATTTTTCTGAATAAAATCCACCGCTGCTGGGGTAAATTAAGCAAGGAACCGATGTCCTTCGAGGAGGATTTTGTGTGTGTGTGTTTGTTTTTCCTCTGCAGGCTCGGTTCGGCTGGCTGACCATGAGCTGGAGATGAACGGAACATTCTCACTGACGCTGAAACGCAGTCTGGTGTTTTTATAGCGCGCGCGCGCGCTTCTCCTCAGCCTGTGTGGGCGTCTCTACACGCGCGCGCGCGCGCGCCCCGGCGGCCAGCTTATGTCTGCTGCAGCAGTCTGTTTACATGAAGTGCAGCGTAAGTTCAACCTCTTACTCACTTTATATCCATCACTAAAATTACCTCAAAGAATATTAGGTCTGTTTTATCTCAGCACGCACACACACACACACACACACGCACACACACACACACACACACATAAATGCCATCCTCAGGTCAGTAAATGGTTAAAAAGTCGCTGCTGGTGTCAGTTTATGGTGAAGATGCTTTTTTAAGCTCTTGGATCGATTTGTAGAGGTTCGGTTCCATGCATTATGTTTTTTTTTTTGCTGCTCCATGCAACACCGCGCTGGAAATAGCCTCTGATTCAGTAGTTGTCCAGAAGGATCCAGCGCCTAATGGATGCACTAGGTCAGTGGCCAAGAAGGTTGTCAGTTTGACCGACCGAATAAATGACCTCAGCAAGACTTTGTAATCTACTGTGTAAAATATCTAAATCTGTCAACAACAGAAGAACTCTTACAGGGCACTTTAAATACCTGACAGGGTGGTGAAAACCTCTTTGGTTAAAATATTGAGAGAGCAACGTCAATCCTCTAAAGCGATCCAGATGTTTCTCAAGGACAGGGATTTCTGCAGACACATCTGTGGAAATCTGTCATGTTGTGTCTGGCTGAATGAAACCAAGAAGACATTTATGCTCCTTTTTACTGCAGACTGGAAACGATTGGTCCTGTTTGCTCTAATTTTACTGGGACCTCGATCACCCAGCTGTAGTTTGAAAATGAACTGAATCAACACTTCAAATTGGCTGCTGGTGCACAGGAAAGGAGGCCAGATGGGTTTGGGTACTGACCAAGTATTGGTGTGATTCTGTTATAGACAGACATGTGAAAGAAGAGTTTATATTACAGGCTTGTGTGGCGGCATTAGGCTCTGAAAGTCAGCGTTGGATGGAATAGTAGCAATAGTCAGATAAGGTTCTTCAAATTTGCATTTTCTAATGATGTAATCTGCAGAATAACTATTGAAAAACAATACACTTTTTCACTTTGTTTGCGCATAAGTTGAGATAACTTGGTGAAGAAGAACTTGACTGGCCTCTACAGAGTCCTGAACTCCACCTGATAGGATATATTTTTAATCAAAAGCATAAACTACAAAGCAGGCCTTGTCCAACATCAGTATCTGACCTCACAAATACATATCTGGAATGAATTGTCAACAATTCCCATGAACACTAAACCTCACGTGGAAAGTCAGAGCTGAAGGTGGTGTAGCTGCAAACTTTGGGCCAACTCTAATGATTAGACTCTAATTAATAAGAAAGGAATGTGAGTCGTCTTCATGTGTTTAAATACCAGCAAGAACTAAAAATCTCTGACAAGAGACAAGTTTTACGCAGTGTTTTAAAACGATCGGTTGTTTAAAAATTATCATTCTCCGGGGCAAAAAATGTGAGAGAGCAGAGAACAGTGTTCAGGTTGTTTTGCTGTGTCTCTCCTAATCCTCCTCTCCATCCAGGGCGTGGCTGACAGGTACAGACAGGTGCAGCTCATTAAGACTTGTCAGAAGGTGCTTTAAGGGGCGCTGGCTTCCTGAGACAGACGCCAGGTTTGTTTTGCTCACAGGAGTGGTAATCAGGCTCTCATCTAGTTGTGTTTCTTGTGCCCTGAAGCACTGACTCTAATCCACTTTGTCTTTTCTGACAGGAACTGGATTTCTCCATAAATGTCTGGGTTCTGGTCTCATACTCGGATTTCCCTCCCTCTCTCCACTTTTCCGCCATCAGCCCTCTTGGCAATTACTCGATGAATCCTTACTTCTTGTGGCATTAAACTTACCTGCCTGTCCATCCTTCGACACATTCACCAGCCTTTTCCTCAAAGGATGAAATGGACAAAACATCACGGGGCCACAAAACAGGAAACCAGGACAGGGCTGAAAGGATTGTTACTGTGGGTATAGACTCACTTTCTAGAGCACAAGGAGACTGTAGATAAGATGCTTTGAATAGTTGGGACCAACAAAAAAAAGAACATGACGGGCAATCTGGCATCGATTGAGACTCCTGCATGCTATCATATTCTGCTTGGTGAATAGATGAGAAAACGACACAGCTAAGGAAACATTGATAACGCCAAGATGATGAGAAAACAAAGCACATCTGAACTACCAAATGACTCTTAGCCTAAACTAATTTTAAGTTTTTTATTATTATTATTATTATTTTTACTTACTACTTAATAGATCAAATAAAGCAACAGAGCAAAATATTAAATACAAAATAATAATTTGAATTTTGATGACTCAGCAGTAATTATGATACAATTAGTGGCAATTGGGAGATATGCTGAAACCAGACTGTTGCATTTTTCCTAACAATAATATTAATAATGAATACATATCATTTATGTAAAACAGTTCCAAAAAACATTCTAAGGACCAATTTTTTTTTACCTAAAATTTGTAGAAGTTTTTTTTGGTTTTTTTTGTCAATAAATGCAGAAGTTGCTGTCTACGACCATCATGAAGTTCACTGTGCGCCTGGCAGCCGCTAAAAAGATGCTGCTGTCCACTGCTGAAAACACCAGATTGTTTTTTTTTCAATATGCAGTGTTACAAAAAAAACTGATATTCTACTTTTTGAAAATTTTACTACAAGCATATTTTATTTTCATTACCTGATGCTAGCCTAAAGTAACTTTTCAAATCATCTTTAACTTGACACTTCTGATTAGCACATCCAAAAAAACCACAAAAAAAAACACACATCCACATTGTTCCAGTCAGTGAGTTGATTCTGGACTCAAAGAGCTTGACCGTTTTCCCTGTCAGCGCTGACTCTGTCCACTGCAGCAGCCAAACGTTTGGCCACCATGTGTGTTTTGCCTCCACCGTCTAACGCGAGACCATCGCCCTTCGTCTTTCTGCATGAACTGCTCCCATGAAACGATGCCATTTGGGCTCTCACCATTTGGGCTCAACAGTCCTCTGGCAGGTCCAAAACCAAGTCTGGGGTTTATGATTTTGAAGGCTCTTCGACACAATTTCAACTTCATTTCACCACAAATTTGACAACACACTTAATAACCTTTGAAACAGCCTTAGATATTGCTTCTTTTTAATGTAATGAAGTGCAGTCGGCTTCTTTCGGTTGGATGTGCACACAAGTATTTCGCTTTGGCCGGGGACTCGAAACTCCCACCACAACTCTGAAGGTTCCTCTTTTGGCCCATTTTACCAAAACGTTCAGAACACCGCCCGCCTGTCTGTGTCAGACGGCTCGTTTTCAACCATCACTGTCTTTGAAACCGACTGCAGTCGGCACTTTAAATATGTGATTTCTGATTTTCTCGATCACAGCAAGGGAGCTCGTTGCCGTGTAGCAACCATTAAATTGGTTTCAACCAGTAAATGTGACATCATGAGGCAGAGGAAGCCACTGTGTGAGCAGTCCTCTCTTGACATTTTATGAAGACTATAAGTGGAAAACCGCATGCTATCTGCATCTGCCGGCCAAGAAACAAAACAGAGGAATGTGTTCAGATGAACAAACATACTGCTAGAAAGTTCAACCGATGAAACACACTCTCTCTTTCTAGTGCAAATAGTATAAAAGCTGTTGCCTGGCTGAAACTCAAAGATAATTCCTAATGTTGGGTTATTGTATGTCTGCGGTTTGGCACAGGATGAATTTCTGATTGTGCCAAAACAAATGGTGAAAACTGCCACATCCTCCTGAAGCCGACTTGCCTGTCTGTAGCATTAAAACATTGAAAAGGACTTAAAGGCTTATGAGCAACATGATCTTGGATCGGCGCCACTCAGGAGCACTTTTGATGCAAAGCCACACAACAGTGTAAATATAGGCGTGAAATGCTGGACGTGTTGTGTACTGGACTTGTCATCAATGCCTAAACTAAAAGTAAGAACAAAAGACAAACATGAAGTGCATGAGGGACACGTCAGCGGCTGACAACAGCAGCTGCAGAACAAAGCAGAATAACGTCGACCTGACAAGATGTGAAAAAACACAAGTTTAAATGGTTGCTGAAAAATCACTCAAAAAAGCCTTGCTCTCATTTTAGCTTTTAAATACAGGAGTTGTTCAAAAGGTTTAGTTTTTTTTCTTTGCTTTGTAGACTTCTCTTAAATATGACTATGCCGATTCTTTTTTTCCTTCTACTCATGTCCCAGATTGTCTCACAAAGATATTCTGCCTGTTCTGCAACTGATCACTCAACACCTTGTTGAAAGAGGTTGAATATTGGCCAAAGGTGATGTCTTTAATCTTCCACCATCGAGAAAAAGCTCCATTACCCTCAGCAAACGGCTCTACTGCTGCTTTTTTTTTTTAAATTTTGCTTTTGTTTTCTTGCAACTTGTCTGTACTAACAGATTCAAACTGCACACAGAAATCTACACTTACAATGGTGAGAAAGTTTAATTATTTTGCAAAATTTCCTGACTGCACATAGATTTCAACACAAATGATAATTTATGACAACTAAACCCAAAAGTATTTGTCCTTGGCAACATCCTAACCTTTAGCTCTCTCCCAGATTCTTCCTCTGATTAACGTCAGGGCTCTGGCTTAAACACGTTTCATTATTTCTCTCTCGATAAATGTGTTTAAAATTGTGAAAGGTGAAACTCCATGCATATAAAGATGGCCATTGATGTCTAGAATGTGGTTGAAAAGTGATCTGCCAAGACTGAGTTCAAATGTCTGCGCTTCAGATAAATTTGGACTGAAATCCAATTTTCAGAATGTAAATCTGGCCAGACTGGTTACCCAGAAACAGCCACAAGCAAGATGTCTGTGGACATCCAGTGTTTATAGAGGGAGAGTTTGTCAACAGTGCCTGCTGCTTTCATCCATAGACACGCTGAAAATAACCTGAAATGAAATGTCTGCAGGGAAACACGAGAAAATGCATTAATAATTAACATTCTGATCATCTACACATATCTTCTTTTCTTTGTGTTTGCAGCAAAAAGAGGATATTCAGATGCTAAAAAAAAAGCATGAGAAAGGCTTCTCAGCAGAATCGGACATCACTGAGTTATGGGTCGTTAGAGACTTTATCGCAGTGAAACATGTATTCACATTTGTACTGAGCCATAAAAAGGTGAGTGTAGATAAGTTAATGTGGCCATGTGTAGCAGAAAGCTCTCTGAAGTTTGTCACAGTGACTTTTCCTGTCGATTTCAGCAAGAGAAAGCAGGAAAAGCTACAGTCTGTTGGGATTTAATTAGATCGATTTCAACCTCAGCATCCAGCAAACTCAGAGGAATCATGTCATAGCTCCAAAGACACATTGAAATCCAGCATTTGCAAAATATATGAAATGTTTTTGCAAATAATGTTTGTTTTAAAATTGAACTGGAGCATTTTTATTTCTATCAAAGCTGCACTGTCTCTTTAACATTCAATGATTCCTCTTTCCATCTGCAACCACGTTTCTAATTAAATTGTACATTTAGGGTATAAGGTCAGACAGCGAGACTCATCTTTAAGGCAGTTAAGCAACCAAAAATTATAACTGCTGTGACTCCAGCTGGCAGCTTCTCCTGCAAATCGCAAAACATTCATTGTAGCTTTGATAAATTACTTTACTGTCCCACTTAGTTTGTTTTCTACTGGACCTTAAGTTTTATGGTGTTTTTTTCTTTTGTTTTTTGCAGAATTTAAATTAATCAAAGCTGTACTATACTGACTCTTTTTCACAAAGCATAAAATCTTACGAATACTCAAAATTTATACTTAACATATTATGTAAAATGTTTTTGTAGTTATTTTCTGTTTTGTGGTGTACAAAATCTTTTGTTGTGCACAATGTCAATACAATTTCCCTTGATCTTGAAAAGTCCAACCCATGTTTGTAGATGTTAGAGCTTCACTCAGTCTAATATTTAGAAATATAATATTTATTCTGTGTGGTGTTCAGATGGCGACTTGTCCAGGGTTTACTCTGGACAAGTAAAACCTGTCCAGAGTTTGCTGCATAAATAAGTGCGTTGGATAAAGAGTGGACGGATGTTCGTCTTCATATGATTGCTTCAGAAGCAAACTTTTATTCTAAATTCTACACAGAACAAGTTGATCTACTTGGATTGTTAGAAGTGAATAAAAGCACATACAAAATATTTTTTTCCCTTTTTCCAACACTGAAGAAACTTTTCTTTAAAGTAAATCGGTAGATCAAAATTATGCGAGTGAAAGAAAAATGCATCAAGGAAGTTTTAATGTGAATGTTACAAAGTGACAAAATGTTATGATGTTCTCAGACAAAATAAAATTGCTTTTATGTCTTTTCTCAAGCTCTCATTTTTGATGATTCTATTTAATTAAAAATAATGAATAATCCAGATCAGATCAGTAACCCTCCAACACTGTGAAATTAACCACTGTTCTCCGAGTACAGTTGGATCTGTTTGTTGTTAAACCAGTGCTCGTTTTCAGTTTCAAATCATTTAAATGCGTCAGAGCTGATAATAGTAGCTGTAATTTTCACAATGCAGTTTGGCCATTTCATGTAAAGAGGAGCGAGACATATTGTCATGCAGCACAGACAATCATACTAAAAATTTCTAGATGACCTGATCTGCAGCTCTGTCCTTTCACGTGGCCGGTGGCTTCGCCGATGCATGTGGTAATAAAACGGGGGGCCTTGTATCCGACGAATGATTAATGAGGGCTCTTGTCAGTGTGAATAAAACTGGGGATGTGGGAATTAAAGTGGCTCTGCAGGAGAGCAAGATTTAGGTGCCACGGCTTGCTAATCAAGTCAGCAGAAATGGAGCTGATGGGAAATCGTGATGCAGCGACCCGCGTAAAACACGCACTCACGTTGTCACGCACTTTTAAGAGTTCAACATGAAAAACCGGAGCTCCAGGTTTTGTCATTGATGAAATTTCTCCACCACCAGCCTCAGTCAGTTATTTCTTGATCACAACTTTTACCCAATTAACTAGTCTCACTTGATCTTCGTTCACTAATCACCCTCCCATCATACATCCCTCATAGTTCAGTCGCTTTGCCAGATCTGCCCGTGATGTCACCCACTGTTCATGTTGTTACCTCATGTTCTCTGAGTTTGTCCCTTTTATTCCATTAAGCCAGAATTTATCACATTTACTGCCAACATCCTGCCACCCATCAGATCTACTCTATAATAGTTTTTAACAAAATGTTATAATTATTATCATGAAGATTTATCTGACAGTGTAATCCTAAATCACGTTCAGATGTACCCAACATATAGCTGAACATTTTGGGGAGATAAAGGTAAAAGTAATTTTTTTTGGCTTTCCCAAGCAATAAAAAAATGGGAAAGACATTTTTCCCATTATCTGCATGTTTTCTTTATGTACATAAAAAAACCTACTTAATAATCTTGTTTGTTTTTTGAAAGCAGCCATTTATCATGGCTCTCACTTGAACTCGAACAGACCTTTCACTGTCATTCTTTCACTGACAGAGAAACCAGAATAAAAGACAAAAACATACGAGGTGCTGAGAAAAAAAAACAAAAAACATTTCATAAAAAATATTGATTCTATCCCCAGGTGACGAAGCCATTAACCGAGTCTGTTTCAACACTTTTGAAACAAATCCTAAATCTTTTAGCTCCCATCAGTCAAACTGCTAGATAGTTTTAGTTTTAAACACACACATGTGTTTAGACTTTGGTCTCCTCTTTTGCCAAATAAAAGTTCATGCTTCAACACGCTGTAGCTCGCATCTATCGTCAGTGGGTCGTGGAAAATATGAAGCAGAACTGCAGGAAGAAAATATTTTTCAACAATATTTACTTTATTTGGAACTCGGTGGCTTTGAACGCCAGCGCTCATCTTGGTTTTAACATGCGGAGAATGTGGCGCATTCCAAAGATATTCATGCTTTTTTGAACTTTTGTACATTTTTGTCACATTACAACCATACACTTTATTTTATTTTACTGGGATTTTATGTCGTAGACCAGAAGTGTAAAAAAAACAACGCAGGATTTAAATTTGGTTTTTCATTAATCTAAATCTGAAAAGTGTTTCGAGCATTCGGTAGCCAATACTTAAACCGACTTTTTGTCAAGATTTTCAGGGAAAGTCTCCACCAGATTTTCACATCAAAAGAAACATTTCATCTCTGAAAAATAGCTCGAGCTCTGTCAGCTTGGATGGAAAGTTTCTGTGAGCTGTGTTTTCAACTGAAGCAAAAAGAGATTTTTATAAAAATAAACGCAGACAACATAGGTAAATATAAGACCTTTCTATGAGATATCATCTGTCATTAGTTTGTCTAATTTGTGGGGCTAACTAGCAGCTGCAACTGAGTATTGATTGGTGTTTTAATGCTATTTGTCTGTCCTGTCATCAGTTGTGAAGTGTTAACACTGAGGCACTGACATAAAGGTCAAATACCCATTTTCAGACCATAAAATCCAGAAGTTAAAAAAAAAGCGGTGTTGTATTTCCTTTGTGTATATTTCTTAAGGTAGTTATTCCAGTAGGTTTAGTCAGATTGTGAGTAGGTATGTGTTCTGACTTTCCCTGCATTTGTCTTCCAGCTCAGAAGTTACGCAGGGATGAGTGTGCTGTGTGTGACGGACTGAGAGCAGGCTGCGCAGTGATGCTGCAGGAGACGGCTGTTGGTCAGGAAACGGGTAATTCACTTTCTCCTAACCCAGAAAGTGACCGTCCTGACTTCAATCAGCACAACTTCTACCGAGGTGCATGCTCTACCTGATGACACCGCAAAATGTCTGCCTCGGCTTAGATATGATACAGCGGATGAGTTCAATGATGGTTTCATTTCCAGCATGACCTTTCCTACTGTGTCTGCAGGGCAATTTGTCAAATCGGCTCTGAGATCTAATGTCTAATAAAGATCAATACCCACCGTTAATAGATTGACCAATATGCCGTGTAATCTAATTTTCCACATTAATCAGAAGGTGAAAGAATGTGCTTCATTAATTTAAATGTTAAATTAAGACACTGATGCAGACTCATTTGAACAAAAAGGATCTAATTAAAATCTTTCCCTGGGAAGAATGATTTGAACTTATGAATCCTATCTGAGCATGTCGACAAATTGTTCTTAATCTTCAAAAATGTTCTTTTGTCCGGTGACTGGACCTTCCAGGCTCAGGTGTCTTTATACTGGAGTTACTTGAGACACAGTCGCTGCAGTCAGGTTATCTCCATTCCAGTCACCATGAGACGACCAGCACCAACTGACTGGTTGAATTACTTCAGTCACCTGCTTACGCAGTTTATTTTATGTTTAATATTCCTGTCCGATTGCCATTATTTTGTAGAAATCAGTTTTCACTTTAACAGCAGAGTTTTATGTATTATTGTTTTGGCAAAAGAAACAAACAACTCCTTTCTCTATCAATATTTATTTGTAAAAGTACCATAGTAAAAATGATAAAAACATCCACAGGAGTGAATACTTTTAATGGACACTGTACCAACGCAAACCAAGATTGTGACTAAAAGATCTTAAAATGGCTTCATTTATCATGATGACAAGTATTATAAGAGCAGCAAGTTTCCAGAGGACTCTTTTTTTTTGTTATGGTCTCTTGAAACCGAATGATCAAATGGTGACAGCTGTGAGGAGGAATGACAGCGGCCAGGAGGCTGTCTGTCCCTCACCGAACTTGTTTGGGCTTCCAGGAGGATCAAGGGCTAATTGCTGTTTCCACAGTCGGAGCTCAAAATATCGCAGCAGAATCTCACCTTCACTGTTTGCTAAGTATGTAGCAGAAACCTTTGGGTTTGGAAACTACCAGGAGTTTCCAAAAGCAGAAGCCATTTTACAGAATAGAAGAGAATGCTAACTTAAATGTACAGTCAGCCTTATTACATTTCTACCATGCAATTGATTAAAAGTACAGGAATAATAGAAGTTAAGAGAATATTATATATTAAATATCAGTAAAAAACAAAAAAATTAAAAGATACACAAGAAAATAACTATTTGATAAAGTTTAAATCCATTTCTGCTTATATAATATTATTCTTGTTCGCCTCCAAAATAAATATTTCCTTTGTGTGGATTGTTCATGCTGAAATTAACACTAGTTATAATGTGTTCAACTTTTCTCCACTGTGTATCTAGAATAAAAGACAGGTTCTGTTTTGACACTTCTAACATCATCTGCTGCTATCGACGAGGAACCGTCACAACAAGAGGTTGAGGAAGAACCAAATGCACGCAAGGCGTCAAGAGGAGCATGAAGCAAAGAACGGAGTGAAGGTAAAATTAAAATATTAGAAAACTTAAAATGAAGGAAGAAATTGACATAGAAAGACTTTAGCGACAAATAGTGCAAAACCTAAATGACGACCTGCTCAATGTAAATTGTTCTCTTATAGGAGCTTTCTCACACTAAACATAAAGCAGATGTCTGGCACACAGGGCCGCTCTGCTCACTACAAACTGCAGTAGAACAGAGTTACGGGGCGATTAAAGCTTCTTTACAATGTAACGTAATTCTGGGAGAAACGGGAGAAAATTACATTTTAAAAAATCAGTTATTTGTATCGGTTTTCAAATACTTTACAAAACATAAGTTTTCTAAAGCTAAGGTTATCAAGATGTCAATCTTTAAACATCTGGAAAAAATAAAGTGTCTCACATCAAGCTCTGGCGAGACGAGACATTCCTCACATTTCACATCTTACTGTGAGCAGGTGTCCCAGATCAGTATGGATTATTTTGGACTCAATTCAGATTCTGTCAAAAAGTAAATAAATGTTAATGGTTAAAAAGAAAAAGATCTGTGAATATTCCCTAATCAATATGCGAAAACACGTAACGGCTCTTGTAGCTGGATTCAGGGAGATTTCTTCTTCCTTTTTTTCCCCCGTGTTGTTATTGAATGTTGCTTTGAGGCAGCTGCTGGGGAATGTTCATGCCAGCCCACAGTCAGTAAAAAGCTGATTTACTCTTCTTGTTGATGGTGATGAAGCTAAACCAGTGTGAGTTCCTGTTCCTGCAGAGCTGGAACAGGAAAACTTCAGCTGGAAGAAGGTTGTCTCAGGGCAGTAAGGTTTCTATCAACATCGAGCAAAAGAGTTGTGGAAGTATCTGGGAGAAAAAAAAAACTAATCTTGAATGAAACATTATGAAAAAGAACATTTTCAGGTCGAAACTTTGCCTGTGCATAAATTGAAAACTGGGATTTATGTCTGTTTTTGTGTGGGCTCTCGGGCCAAGCGCCTCTGTTCAGCTGCATGTTATGACAGGAACAGATGAGATGGATCTGACCTCAGATATCAGGCCTTGACAATAACTAAGCTCCTATTAAAATGACATGGAAGTGTGAAGTAGGCGCAGCAGGATTGGAATGTACGATTTTCCCTTCTTGTTTTTCACAGTCCTTCCTTCCTATTCATATCGTGGACATTTCAAACTCAAAGCCAGCAGCAGATCTGTGGACGTCGGAATCCTCCTGGTAGCTTTATCTCGGACATTTGGCTCCTTGCAGGCTTCTGGGGTGTTTGAACTCAGATGATTTAACCCCAGAAGAAGCGTGGAGGGAGGAAAAAGAGGATGGATGAGATCATGAAAAACCAGTCACTACGCCGAGGGCTGGGAGAACGGGGGTGAATTTTGAAACTCCGACATCTTTTTGCTGTTAAAATTTTATCTGGCAGGTCACTGAAGTGATTGGCAGCCCTTTTTATTCTGTTCGCCGTGTTCACAGGAGACATGTACTTTGCAGTTTTAACATAATGTGTTTCCCTCCCTTCTCTGTTGGGTCTGGCTTGAACTGCTCCGGGTGGGTCATTTTTCATAAACCCATTAATATTTTTAGACAACCCGTTTTGGGAGGGGAAGCCTGTCCTCAAACAACTGCCGAATGAATTTATGGTCAGTTTCACAGCCAGGTGTCGCACACCAGATAGTCAGTGTGGAGATGCAGTCCTCATCGCAAGAAGTTACACTTCCCAGCTCTAAAAAAAAAGTCAATTTTTTTTTTTTTTTTAAATAAAAACCAAACTGTGGCATTGATGTGTTGACTCTGTGCAATGTGATGGCGGTAGTGAGGACACTGAGCTGCTGTGCGTTCGCCAGCGGAGCGGCTGGGTTTGGCTGTCGTCCAGGATCTTCTAAAAACAGCTCATGAGAGATTTGAAGCGTCACAGCTAAAGACTCCACACAGAGATACAGACAGGAGAGACTCTGTGATGCAAAGGGACGAAGAATGGCCGCCTCATTGTCACGCTGGTTGTTTGTTTTGGTCATATTGACCATCCTTCTTATTATGTTGTCTGACATGGCAGCAGCAAAACATCACACTGGAAAAATGAAGGAAAAACCCACCATGTAAAGAAATAACTGCTTTTTTTTAATCACAGGTGTGCAGCGTATTTGCAGCGTATTTGGATTCTTCGTTGTTCTTCCTTTTGACAACAGGAAGAAAGTACTCAGCTGGGTCATCTTCAAAACTGAAGACTTTCAGACTGTTTCTTGCTAAATCTTTAAAAAAAAAAAAAAAAAAAAAAAAAAAACTCCTTGAAAGAATAAAAGGAGAACAGATTCCTAAAACTGAAATTCATTCTGAAGCAGTTTCCATGCAGCAACATTTAAAACCTTTTGCCAAAATCTGTGCAAACTCTAGATACAGTCAGTAAAAATAATTCCTGCGAGCACAGGTCATGCAATCCTTGGGTGGATAAAAGAGCTCGGAAAAGGAGGAAGGAGTCCCAATGCTGCCTAAAACATCCAAGATGAAGTCAAAAAGAGACAATCTTCTTGCTCACTGGAGAAAACTCCAAAACTGAGACCCTCATCTGGAGCGCTTGTTCGTATCCCAACATAAATATGATCAAAAAAACATTTTTTCTAAATTTGCATTTAAAGTTAATTTTATTTCAAAGCTTTTTACGATAAAATTTTGTCAAACTTGTAGCTGGTTGTCACTTGTACACAAGCTTAAACATGAGCTTGCTGTTTCAAATAAAGCCTGTTAAATAAGCGGTCAAATTTAAAAGGGACTTCCTCTTAAAAACCCATCACTGAATACCAAAAAGGAGTTTCAGAATACCTCAGAATGTTTTCATGTAATTTCGCAATTAAACATGTTTTCCATGTTAGTAACCTTGTCAAAGTTCAGGCTAGGCCTGGGACGAATGAATGGTCTGCTATAAAATAAATTAGTAAAAACTCAGAGGAGCTCAAAAGAGGCAGGCGGCTATTTTCACCTGCTGACCCAAACGCCGCTGTAAACAATACGGAAATATTCCTGAGCAGGGAGCTTTGTAGGGCTCTGCTTGCTTCCCAGTCAATTTTTTTTTTTTTTGGTTCCATATTTGGAGATTGTGCTGCTCTGCACAGCATCATTTTGCAGAAGTGGAGTCATGTGTTTATATGATAAAATGAAGAGTAGGTCAGTGTTCGGTAACAAGACTAATGTACATTTTCACCGCTCCTCTCCAGATTATTAGAAACACATAAACGGCCGGTGAAATATTCCTTTTAATAGAAATAAAGCTGATGTCATGATGATGTATACACAATTTGAGACCTTGGTCTGGGTTTGAACTGAGATTTAATGCAACTCTAGTTCAGTTAATTAATAATGTTTTTCAAATTACTGGGATATTCTTAGAAAGTTGTTTCCAAGAAAGCTTCAGACATAACCTTTACCTTAAAGCGACCTCCACTTTAAGGTAGCAGTGGAGGTAGTGGTAATTAAACAGAACTACTTGTTCTGTTTAATTATTGATCCACTAATTTTGGACTCCTGGTTGGCTGATATTTATGTCCTGTGGTGACTCACACACAAGCCGGAGAAATATGGACAGATTGCAATACTTTCATCAGTCACAAAGCCCCACTGTTCTGGATGTATTTCCATTTCCTGGAACGAACTTGTATAATTTTGATGAGTCAGTCTCAGAGTTTTTCCTCCCATAAATAAGGAGGAACACCAGAACATCATCACCCAGATAATCAGTGGACCAGTGAGGGTAAAACGCGTGATGAGCTTCGTTTGAACTTAAAAGCTGGACTTTCCAGGAGAAGCACCTCCCAAAGATGGATGTAAAGTTTGCAAACCTGAAAGTTTTCCATTCAGTTGTGTTCATAAGTTTACATACCCTGGTGGAATTTTATTCAGGTTAGCTTCACTACTTAGCCACAGCCAGAAAGTCCTTTAATTTCCACTGAGATTTCTCTGTAGCCCCTGCTACAATAATATATATATTTTTTTCTAAGATTAGGAGCCATAGCTATGCAGAGTGAATGAAGAAAATTAAAAAAAATATATATATATCTGTAAATTTACTGGACTAATGATCTGCACAAACTTCAAGAGATTTGGCGGTAACCGTATCGAACCCTGGGCTGAGTGAAGCAGATATCTGACGTGCTCAACATGTAAAACAGGTTTCTGGATTCAAATGACTAAACAAAAACTTAAACACATTTGCGGGTTTGCAAAACAATCTATGTGCATGTATCTATTCCTCTGGTTCATCTTGTGTTGTGTTTTTCAGGTAGTCTCTCAGTGCTTTTAGATCATTGCTAGAAAATTTCTGCTCGACTTTACGTTGAACTTATATTTGATCTGATCTGTCTGGGTCATTAAAATGTCCTAATCTGATAGACAATTACTTAATTTGGATGAATAATATGTAAAAGTTTACAATAATCAGTGAAATCTCTGACTTGTAACCTCCTCTGTAAAGGAGCAGAGCCAAATGACCTGACACTCAATCCTGCAAAGTTAAAAATGGTTCATGTAAGGCTATACTGTGTGGATGAGGGAGGACGTCCCAGACTGAGCTCTTGGTAGTGGGAGAATATTCAGCAACTCTTAAAATTTTCTTTGAATTTCCAAGATTTCTCAGCTCATTCTTCTATTATGCAATACTCTCCGTTCACATTTTGTGGTTATGAAACTAGTGATTAAGTTAGGCATGTATGCATCAGATGTGGATAAGCTGGATTTGGAAACATTGGAGTTAAGGAAATGGATATTTAATGTGGGAAACCAACTGAGACAAGTTGTGACTAATGATCAATGAACTATAAAACACTTTGTCTTTTCTCTTGAACTAAAATTATTCATTCATATAGAAACAGATTTCACAGATTTCTACTGTTTTACACTTGTGCATTTGTATTAATTGGTTTTATTTTGTAACCAGATTGCTGTGTCTTGCAGACTTCTGCCCAGGTCCTTCTTGAAAATGAGATCTAGATCTCAACGGGGGTTTACCTGGTTAAATAAAGGAAATAAAAAAAAAATTAAAAAAAATTTATAAAATTGCAAATCAATAAAATTTTTATAAAATTATAAAAATAAATGAATAAATGTATGTGGTTGCTTCCTTGCACCACTTTTAAACGAATGCAATCGTTAGTTCATAGTACAGCAAATTGTGAGCTAAAAAGTGCAAATAAGCATGTTTAAACAAATACAAAGAAAATCTTACTGTAACAGTTCTGAAGTTCATGCCTCTGGATTATTTCCTAGAAGGCAGCAGACTGAACATACCATTAAATGGAGGCCTGTGCCGTCTTTTAAGATGCTGCCTGCTCAGCACACACGGTGCTCTGGGTTGACGTCCTGCAGATCTCACCATGCTGGTGGGATCGTGTCTCTCTTCTGCTGTGATGCAACCTGTGAGAAGCTGTTTCTGCAGACTGATATCTGGAAACACTGATCTGTTCTGGTCTGCAAAACATGTCAACATGGTGGAGAGCTTGTTTTGCAAGAGGTACAAAAAGACCAAACAGCAAAACTTTTTGTTACTATTGCTGCGAAAGTTCCGATCAGTCATTCAAGACGAGCATTCATTATCAGCTTGAATGTGACTTCATTTTTGTACTTTGGATTTATTTCTCTTGTGAGAACTGATGAAACAAAACACTCGCCGAGCCTTTCTTAGATACAATAACTACAATAACTTAGATACAATCCCATAAAAAATGGGATTTATTATGTATTTTCTTTTGAAGACAAAATGGCAAAATATGATGTGCAGGAATAAATTTAAACCAACAGCCCCTTGTTAGCATCAGCAGCAAAGTCCTGGTTGGATATTTGACCATTTTTACAGAAACAGATCTAAAATCTAATGTTTCTTGTGGTATTCCCAGAAGGCTAATGTTGAACTGATTATGAAGTGTTTTGGATCATTGTTTAGCTGGGACACAGAGATGCCACTGCTTTCTGTGGAGGTGAACCGGGAGCTCACCATCGTCATCCATCATTCCTTCCATCAGCTCCACTGACAGTGACACTTATCCTTATTATGAAACTAAAATCACCTTTCTACTCAGGTTATGTCGTATTTTTAGACCTGAAAGACTGTCCTTGACTTCCCAATACTGCTTGTCGCTCTTGAACTACTGAATCTTTGTTCCTTATAGACACAAAACCATTTTTAAAGAAGGCACTGCGGCAAATTTCAGTCGAGCTTCACAGTTTGGACGTTAGAGGGCTCACAGTCCATGCAATTGTAAAACCAGCCTGAATGATTTGGTTCTGGATCTTTCTGGACAATTTAAACTTTCATCGGAAATCTCTCAGTTTAGGTCCAATGGGTAAAACCTGGATAGAGTGGGCTGCTTCAACTTTATTATGATTCCAAACACACATCCAAACTATTTTTAAAGGATAAATACAAGGTAGAGCAAATGCATTTGTCTTGCCCAATTTATGCAGGCAACTCAACATGCTGAAAATAAATGAAAATATATAGATAGAGCAATAATAATAAGATGAGATACACAACAATTGAAGTGTCGCATAAAAAGAAAGAGATGCTAAAACAAATAAGTATCTAAGACATGATAGAAATGATCGTGTAGTACTCATTTCAAACCGATGCACTGAATTCTTATTTTGAAATAGTCAAAATTTGTTTTTTTTATCCTTCCATCCTAGTGAAAGAATAAATCAAATGCATCATAAAAATGTAAGAGAATCAATCATTGTTGAATTTAAAGAATTGCAAATGTGACACTTTTTTTTTTTTTAGAAAGAAGCCATTTAAACACATCCGGATCATACTTTAATTTGCTGTTGTCAGATATAACTGCATGTAAGGCATCATCCTTCAGTATCTGGGAATGACATCAAAGACTGGCAAGCTGCTCTGCGTCTCCGCCAGACATCCAATATAACGCCACAAAGTATTTTATTGCTTCTCCACATAAAAATGTCAACAGACACCCTGGCCAGACCTTGACAGAGAAGAGGCAATCTGTGGGGCCAAATAATTTCACTGGCATCTAACATGTTGGTAAAAAGTTTATGCTTTAAACTCAGAGCAGATACGCAGCCCAAGGCTACACTGGGTAACAGCAGCCGATCAAAGGTGTCAAGTAGCTGTTATTATTGTGATTTTAAATTATAAGAAGGCAACCAAAAATGTAACTGTGCACACACGTTTCTGAGCTCCAACCAGCACAGATAAAAAAGAATTGGCATTAACACCCTCTTCTTTTTGGATCCTACTATGAAAATTCTTAACATTTGCAGCCCAGTCTGTTGTTTTTGGACAACAGAGAAAACAAAACTGGAAGGATTTCTATAACGCAGTTATATCAACATTTTAGCAGATATAGCTGATCCAGCATTGTGAACAACTAAAAACATGTGTACTGGAGTATTCTGAATTATTAAAATATAATCAGTGCAATAAACTCCAGCTACATCCTCAGTACATTTCTGAAATATTCCAGTAACACATCCAAAACTTCTTTTCCCCCAACCACACCATTTTTGGATGTTTATAGCTCATTATATAAAATGCAGTCAGGATGAGTCTCAGAATATGGCTTAAGGTGTTTTCTCCATGGTGGCCTTGAACCCTCACCCCTCTGATCAGTAACACAAAGCCTTAACCACTGACTCACCACTGCCACATATCTGAACTCTTTCAGCTCTGTTGAAACCAAAAGCATTATCTTCTTTTTGAGAAAAACAGAACAATCAATACCATCTGTCTAAGTGACCAGGGAACCAAATCTAGCTGCAGAAGTTTGGAGTTGTTTGAAAAAGCAGCAGAGAGCCTCCAAGCTACGAATTTAACAAATATTGACTGACAAAGGGCCTTGTATGTTTCCTTTACTGCCCCTTCTGGACAACTGTACTTGATTGGGAACCATAGTTTGCCAGTTTGGGGCTTTTTTATGATCAGACACCTCTAGCAATGATGATTTACACTGGATGTCATTTCAATGATCCCCTTGGTCTTCAAGACAAAATGAGCTGAACTGTCAATTGGAAATAATAACATTATGACATGATTTAAAACACAAAGAAGTCAATTTCATATAGCGCTGCTCCTGTAACTTGTCAATCTATGTGATGATTCGCTTGTTTCATGCTGAGCTCATGTTTCCACCTCATCTGCTCCTTGCCAGGTTCTCCTTCTGCTCATCTACTTAATCCACCTGTTCCTATGCTGATTGCCTACCAGTTTTACCTGCTGTCTGCTCTCCTCCACATCTGCCTCCCTGACAGATTATTTAAAGCTTCATGTCAGCAGTATACCAGTGTTTATATCTTACTCTCGTTGTTTCCATCTACGTTCCTGACCTCCTTCATGTTCCAGGACTATCCCCGCTTTGTCTCGCCTATGATTGGCCTCGAAGCCTTAATCTCTGAGTCTCAAATATGATCTGGGAAACCAAATAGTTGCAAGTGGTCTGATAGCTGTACAGGCAAAAAGTCAGGTGTGGGAAGAATTTGCTGAAGTTTAGGAGTAGCACATTTGGATGGCTTCAAAGTGGTTTGAGGAAACTATCAAGTGCCACTGGGTGGGGACACAGTGTTATGACCAACACAGGAGGCATGAGGTGGTGTTCACGTCAAAGGGGGATATTGTTAAGCAGGAGAAGAAAACATTACACATAAGAAAATGGAGTCTCCTCAAAAATGGAGTCTCCCTCTGCTTACGTATGTGTGGGAGAATCATGTGAAACTCCCTTATCGCTGCTGTTTGGCCCCTGCAGGAGGTCAGCAATTCAGAATCAGAAATGTTCTGAGGGTGAGGGGCCAGAGGAGTTACACCCACTCCTTTCAGGGTTTCTCAACTCTGGTTTCTTCAACATGGCGGTAAGTTTCCTTGTGTCCAATGTCCTCCACAGACTCTGGATCTCAATCCGGTGATGTGATGCAAGTGGAGATTCACATCATGGATGTACAGCTGACGAACCTGCAGCAAATAGATGAAATCTTGTCAAAATCTCTAAAGTATACTTCAGAAATCTTTGAATCTGTACTATAAAAAAATGAATGCGGCTCTGAAAGCAGGGAGTGCAGGGGATGGGGGGCGGTTCCTCCGGGTACTAGAAATGTGTGCAGGTGAGAGTTTAATGTTGATAACCGCTCAAATGGCACAGACCAAGCAAGAGGATGTGCACAACACTTCACTTCAAAGTTCTACTCAGTTGCATTGATTCATCTTATTTTTCCCATCTCACTTTAAAAACCTTGAAGGCATTTTTTTTTTCTTCTGTATTTTTATTTACCCATCTTGTTTGAGTGAAGACACGGGATGACTGTGCGTCCTGATCAGAGACATTGTGTTTCACCTGCTCTCTGTGCAACACGAATGAGACCCAAGAGAATAAAGGCCAGGCAGCTCAGACTAAAACCTCTCCATCTAAGCAATGGAACAGTTTGTTCTGTAATAAAAGTTATAATATAATCAAAGAAACTGAATTACAACTGTAAATACCTGGAGCATACAGAAGAAAACCTCTTCCACCTTCACTCCATGTTGTATTAACTCATAAATCAAACATTTTATTCTTCATGAACTTAATGAAATTAAAATTGAGCTTTGAGCTTTCCCATAAGCCAGTACAATCCATGAAAAACAAAACCCGTGTTTTCTCTGTAGAAACCTTTGGTGCGGTAAGAGGGTTAATGTCCGCTTCTTGCAGCGAATTTAAGGAATTGCTTGTTTCACTTGTACAGCAAAGCTGGGGATGCAAGTTAGCGATTAATGAGTGATTGATCTTATCTATCGACTAATGATTAATTGATAAGCTGCCATCTAAAGAGAAAACAAAACCCGAGTTTTCTCTTGTATCAAAAGGGTTGACCGTCTTCCATGAAATGAATATATATATATATATATATATATATATATATATATATATATATATATATATATATATAATGCCTTCTGTCCTGAATCAGTTTGTGACTTGTTTTCACATTGTTTGCATTTTTTTGTCCTCATAAAACTGATCCATGATAACACATAGCAGTAGTATTGTCAGCTAATCACGCATTTCCTCTCACTGCAGCGGCGCCTCAGATTCTCTTTGCTGAGTCACAACTTGTTGTGACTTTGACGCATTAGTTCTCTGGGTTCGTGTAGCCAGGTGATGACGAGACCAGCAGCAGGTCGTTCTCCCTGATGTCTAGTGTCAACTCAGCCCAGCCGAACACCGTGAATCTGGAACTCTGTGCTGCCATGTGCACACTGATGAGCGAGTAATAACCTCACAGAAGGCAAAGAAGAGAAAATCTTACGGAGGGACTTTGCAAATGCAAAAACAAAAAAATACAGTACGTTTCAATTATGAGCAAAAATACAAACAGAACGCAACAGAAATTTGCAGCAATAAAAAAACATTCTGTAGCTTTAGCATACTAACATGTGACCCAGTTCAAGACTGGCTATTTTAAAGCTGAATATCACACAGCAAAAACGTAAACAACAACAACAAAAAAAAAACAGAAAGTTCAGCAGATTCAGCGTCAAGAGTTGTCTTGAGGAATCCCTCCTCTCTGAGAATAATTGTAACGCCACAATGTGTGATAAAACCCTATTCTCTGCCAAGGACCAAAACAAGCTGTAAATCAGACTGAAAATCCTGGACCAATTTCCTTCCAGAGTCATGAGTCACAGACAAAGTAGGAGACGGAGAGAAAGTCTTGTTGCCTGATAAGTAGATGATTTCTTTCAAAAAGATTCAAAACTATAAAGCAAAACTTTCTGTGCACTGGATAGGAAGGGGAACGTATCATTAGTCACCTCTTATCACTTGATAGTTGCAGATTTCCAGAGTGTGAGGGCCAGAAACCGTCTGGGAGATGTCCAAACACTCTGTTGCTCCAAGTGGGCGAATTCAGATCAAAGCAGCCCGTTACAAGCTGTTGTATTAAGCACACATCTTGCATCTTGATGGCATGACATAAAGCAGAAATTTCCAGCTATTGAAGTCAGCCTCAATCTGAACTGAATTATTAAATGGATTGTCATTTAGCTGTGAACAGCAGCAGGTCCTTTTGTGATTCAAGAATGTCATTTCACATTTTTGATTCACATAAACAAAATTGGTCTTCTGTGAAATAAATTTAAACAATTCTTATGCAGAGTTGATAAAGCTGGTTTGCCAATTTGGAAAGCTAAAAAAAAAAAGTTAAAAAGTAGAAAAGTAACAAAAGATTTACGTTTAAAAACTGTAAATCAAGCTATTGCCATGTCTAGTTAAACATGCTCTTGTAATTTTAAACAATCTATGGATACAAATTAATACACATCGAGCTCTAAAAATAAGGTAATTTGCATCATGGCTCTTTTGTTGAGTCTTTAAAATCTCATTATTATTATTAGCCCACATTAATTTCCCTTCAACAGAAGCTTTATAGCAGGTGTAACGCCCAAATTGTGCCAGACTCTCCAGCTCACTTGGGGAAAATAAATCCATCCTAAACCTGAGCTATAAAACCTGAAGCCGTTTGCCAAGTGCTTCAAACCCAGCGGCCCTGAAGGAGAGATGACCTTCTAATTTGGGATCTCGGTTCAATAAGTGTTTTGAAATTGCTGCTTTTAGTCCCCTGTGCCTGTCGTTGAATGATTACACATTGACGGCCGTGTGCAGTTACTCAATCTGGTTCTGTCAGGCTGGAAAGTTTGCAGAACACCATAAACGCCTCAACGCTGGCACCCCATTAGAGCAGCACCCATCAGAATAATCCATCAGTAGCTGGAGGCGGACTGCTTCTGGCAGTAAATCACAAGGCATGAGGCCTGAGAGACTTTCACTGTGAAGAAGAAACGGAAAGAAGCCTGAGCAGAGACAGAGGCAGGACGCATGAAGCATAAGTTACTGGAATCGTCAAATGCATTCTCCTGTCTGCTGCTGCTACTTTGCTCCAATACATCAGAAACATCCCATCTTTATGAATATTCTTTTCCATTTTTCAACAAGAGTTTAAATTGAGTCTCAGATTTCACTCTGACCTACCCATTCAAACAGTCACCGATCCTATACAAATTTATCCTATTTTCAATACACTTCAACTCTTGATTTTTGGACATTTTCACACCAATAAAAGTTTGGCCTGTGCTGCTGCTGCTGCAAAAAAAAAAAAAAAAAAAAAAGCATCAGACACTAAAACAAAACCTTAAATAAACCCAAAAGATCCCAGCTCAATTAAGTACAATTTCATTCCAAAATGCAATATTAATCCAGATGAAAAATTAGATAATGCAGAGGTTTCTTCAAAAAGTTATTAATGATGATTTTGTTTGTTTTAAAATAAACAGCAAGTATCTGAAAAAAATAAGTTACTTGTACAAATTTAGTGGAGAAATTTTAATAAACCATGATTTCAAATATAACCTGTTAGAATTACTATGTGTTATCACTCTTACATTTGTAGTTTTACACATATCACTCTTAGTAGTTTATATTACTAGTTTGCTTTTCATTTCTAGGTTTTAGTTTTACTGTGTATGTCTCAATGCTATGTTGAAGCTTTTTTGACCCACATTTACAGAATGTCTCTGTAATTGTTGATTATCTCTAACAACAATTTCTCCTTGTGAGAAATCGCTCTCATGAGAAAGAACTTGATGACTTGTGTGCAGAGACAAACCCTACTTTCCTCCTTAAAAGTGCTGGAGCAAAAACACAAGCTAGTTCCTACAAAGCAACAAAAGGACAAATAGTTCCTTCACTTCTTCCTGTGAGATTCCTGTGAGAAGTAATATTTCTGAGGCAAAACCAAGAAATGCATGGAAGTTGCGGAAAACCCTCCTAAGCTGGAATACCTGCTCACAGCTGCCAGATGTTAGTTGAGTCCAAGCAGCAAATGTGAAGCAGTTCTCAAAAACAAGTTTTAAAACTCAGGGTTCAAGGAAGCACAGGGGTAATAAATCAAGGATTAAAAATAAAAAATTTACAGTAAAAGTTTGTAAAAAATAAATGAAACACCCTGCTAATGTAGCCTTTTTCTGACTTAAAATGTGAGGTTTTCCTGGTCACGTATTCAATACGGTGCATGAAGAGGCCTGTCATTTTCTAACATCACGTAATAAAGTCCAAAAAAGAAAGAAAGTAAACATGACAAATTTTATTTACACATAAAATAGACTCAAGAGAAAAGGATATGTGCAGCCTGAACAACCTGTTTTTTTAAATCTCAGTAGAAAAGGACCGCTAGCGAGCTACTAGCGAAGCCTCTTATCAAAACGGTTAATGGTACGCTGAGCTTTTACTGTATGTTGCTTAAAAATGACAAAAAACGTTTAAAAAAAACCCCATATAAATATGCGACATAATTCGATTTCTTTAACATACAATTTAAATTGAAAAAGCATAAAAACCTTAAAGAAGATATTCAACAGAAAACATAATTGATCCAAGAGATGTACTGTTGTTTTTTTTAAGAAAGCAACTTGGGAATATTCTGCAATGACATCCCACTACCTTCTCCAAAAAAAAAAAAAACAAAGAGAAAAAAATGACAGAAAATGTAATTCATACATATATTGATTTAAAATCAATTTGTTTTAAATGTATAAGAATCAGATTTTTTAAGTATTCAGTATAAATGTAATTTAGATCAGAAAGTAGAAAACATACAAAATAGGAAATGTGATTTGCTCAAAAAAACCAATCTTCTGAGCAGGAGGAGGAAGCTCTGTGGAAAGAACCATGTGGAGTGGATGTTACCTGAGTGGGTTACCGCCTCTCTTTCTCTCTCACGGCTCATGTCTGCCCTCCCATGGACAAGAAGGGAACAAGTTTTCTTTTTTTTTTTTTTTAAATTGACATAAAAACATTGTTCCTTTGCGGAGTCTGGGGAACATTTGTCAGTTCATACAGCCACCGGATGGACGAGTGCCGGAGCAGATGGAGCAGGTGGAGAAGAAGGAGAAGATGGAGCCTCTTTGCCCTTGTAGCCCAGAGACAGGATGTGTTTCTGCAGGTGTGTGATCCACTTCTCTTGAACAGACAGAGGCCCGTGAAACACTTCATCGCAGAACCTGGACGGCAAGACAAGTGGGAGTGAACCATATGTCCAATCATTTATTTAAAGAACAACCTTTTCTTACTTACCTGCACTTGAGGGAGTAGATTTTACCCACCAGTTTGACCAGTGGAGTCAGAGGCGGCTTCGGCAGCAGAGCAGGGATGCTACCGGTCCGAGACGGCTGCCGGGAGTGAGAGTGGCGATTTTCATCCCCTGAGGAGACTCCGTGTTGGGGGGCGTGGACCCCTGAAACCAGGAGGAATTACATGAACAAAAAACAAAGAAAATAGCATTCAGCTCTTTCTGGACCTGGCCTTTCTCACCCCTCGCTGTTCGGATGCTGTGGTCCTTCCTGCTTGCTTTGTGCTCAGGATGGTGCAGAGACGAGTTGTGGCTGCCGCTCGGTGAAGCGTCAGAATTCATAGACGTCGAAGCCAAAGAAGAAGACCTCTGAGACTAAAAGAAGAGAAACGAAAGGAAGTTGATGTTTCTAATCATTCCTACATTTTCTTTTTAATCAGAGGGTGAGGTATTGCTTTTTAAGATCTTTTAGGGTGCATTCACACCAGTCTTGTTTCGTCCGTGTTAAATCAACTTTGGTTCGTTTGTCTACAAAGTCCAGTTAGATTGGGGAGGTGTGAATGTGCAATCGAACTCTGCTGTGGCCCAAAAGAGTGAACTCTAATCTGACATCAAACCTAGGTCTTGGTTCAGTTAAAGTGAACTCTGGCGCGGTTCGAATCCATATCTGAATGCCAAGCAGACCAGAGACAAAAGCAGAAAAGCAGGCAGCAGTCTACAGCGCAGGGCATTCTGGGTAAATACAACCAAAACCAAGGTGAGAGTCTAGCGTTAACGGGGGAAGTGGCTAATAATCTTTTTCTGAAGACAAATGAGAAATAATACAATTGCTAAAATCTGACGGCATTCCAGTTTTATTTACATTTCGTGAAGGAGGAAGTTGTGCTCATGTCTTCTTCGGTGGTTCTTGGTGCAGCACCACCACAGGCGAGGAGGAGAACAGGTTTTTCAACTGGTTTGGTTCATTTTACACAGTCGGTGTGAAAGCAAACTGCAGCAGCTGAAAATGTTGCAATTTTGGTCTCCAATAAAACCAACTCTACGACTCTACCGGACTATCAGGTGTGAAAAACCCTTCCTGTTGCCAGACAGACAGAAAATTGAACTCTAGGTTTAATTTGTTTGAATAAATGGATAAAAATATCAATCGAATCGCTTCAAAACTGCATGTTGTACTAACTCAAATTATCTTTGTCGAATATGATGGCGTATTTTAAGATCTGAAACATTCAAGTGCGACAAAAACAACTTAAAAAAGAAGAAAAGGGTTATTTTTTTATACCTAGTGTATAAAACCATCCATTTCATTTACCCAGCATGTCTAAAAGAATCAATGCATTTATCACAGAGCTCACTTTCTTGATGTAAAGGTCTCCATAGCGATAGCGCCTGGTTATTTCTGCCACCTTGTTCGGGTCTCTTCGGATGAGTTCACTCAGGGTTTCTATCGGCGACGTCGCTCCGTCCGCCTTCCACTCGTACAGACCCAGCTGTCGGAGGTGAGCCCGGCAGTGACTGGCCAGCGCCTTGCGGTTCTCAAAGTCGAACCCACAGAGTTCACAGGTGGCATCTGATGCAAAAAAAAATAAAACGTGCTTTGGTGACAAATATTTAACAGCATGTTGGATACATGTTATCCAACATACATCTTATGTGTATTTTGTTCAGTACACATAAGATCAAATATTTCAAGTTTCTTTTGCTCTTCACTTTGATGATGAGTTACGGCACCGTATGCAGAAATTTAGTTCCTTGGAGAATATGAAAATGACGTAAGAACAGATGCAGTTCTCCAGCAGAGAGTCACAGACAAGTCATTACTAAATGGAAAGTTAAGCAGAAGGGAAAAATGTGTTAGGAAAAGTGGCTCACCAATGTTTGAGACTGCAGATTTCCCATATGGCGTTTTGTCTTTCATTGAGTAGTCAACGGGCATTGCCGCAGAGCTGGAAGCTCCTTCCCGGAGCAGAGGCTTCTCCTTGGGAGGCCTTTTGAAGCCCGGAGGACTCCACGCCGCTTTGCCCGCTGCCGAAGACCCGCTCTGCATCGGCTCTTTCCTTTCCTCGCGCCGCAGCATGACCTCTTTTAGAAGGTCAATTGGGGAAGTTCTGATAGACCAGGTGAGGCCGAGCTGCCGGAGGTGAGCGCGGACGTGGCACGACAGCGCTTTCCGGGTGTCGAACAGCTGCCCGCAGAAGTCGCAGAGGACCGTCGGTGGAGACGGCAGGTCTGTGGGGCAGAGTCAGCTCATAGCCAGGTATTCACACTCCTTGTTTGTTTTTTTTCACATTTTGTGATCTTACAAAAACAATGTATTTTATCAGGATTTTATGTGGCAGACCAACACAAAGACGAAAGGGGATTTAGAAATCTGAAAATGTGGTATTCTTTTTTTTTTTGCTTGTTTTGTATTTTGCAGGTATGTCTACCAGCTGTGATGCTGTGAAATCTTTGTATATTCTTTATGATAAAGCACATCAAGTTAAGTCAGACTGGATGGATCTCTAACAGATTTTCTTCTGTCCATCCATTCCCATCTACTCTGACCAGCTGCTAATACGCCGTGATAGTTTTTAACCAGACAACTTTTTTTTAACGGTCTCTGAAAAACGATTCTCATTTGTGAAATCCATGACTTATAACATGGGATGCACCGATTGCTGTTTTCTGGTCAATCGCAGTATTTAAAAAGCCCGACCTGCTGATTCCAACGTTGGCTGATACCAATTTTTTGGGGGTTTGAAAAGCTGCTAAATACAGCAACAAAGACTGTATTTGCTACTGTGAACAGAGTCTTTTGCTCTTTCAAAGCAGAGCAAAAGGGGACAAAGGCTGATTTTCAGAGGCAGAGGATATTGAATGATAAGACAAATTTTTCAAGTGTCAGTCCAAAATTAAGGAAATTGGGCTGATTTACTGGTGCACCCCACCCTAAGTCTCCTCACACATTAGCTGGGCAAACGGGGCTATCAGTGAGATTATTTAAATCAAAAAGACAACAGGAACTTTGTGATTTACCTGACTCTGGAGGTTTTGAGGAACTGGCTGCTGTAGGTGCCTTTTGCGTCACAGAGCTGCTGTCGTTGTTGGACGGCTGTGATTCAACAGAAATCTCCATCTCCACCGGCTCTGGCTTTGGTTTCTTAAGAAGCGGATCCACGGCCAGTCGAAATCCCTTCTTCGCCTTCGGTGCCCTGTTGAGCAGCGGTTGAGGGGAGTGGGAGCTGGTGGAAGGGCTCGGAGAGAGACCCGTGGGGGTGAAGGAGGTCCTGGACTGGCTGGCAGCTGGAGACGGCACGGGGACAATGGGAGACGGCGGCGCCGAGGACGGCGCCGTGGAAGAGCTGGCAGTGCTGGACGTTTTCGGAAGATGCATTGGCTCCAACATGCCACTGTTCACCAGCTCCTGCACGGCTTCGATGGCGGAGCTCTTCCCCACCAAGTCGTTCACTCCCATGTGTTTGAGATGGGAGCGCGCGTGGCTGCCCAGGCCCTTACGGTTCTCAAACTTCTCCCCGCAGAGGACACAAGTGCAGGTTTCAGGCATCTTAGGCCGTTTGCTGGAAGGAGACGTGGGCGGAGAGGTGAAATCAGAGAGACGCTTTGAGGAGGAGTAGGACTTGGAAGGGCTGCTTGATTTAAGCTCGTCCCGCTGCAGGCTGCTGATCGGCTCAAAGTCCTGCTCCTTCATGATCTGATACAGATACTCGATGGGGCCGCCCTGTATGTCGGCGTCGGGGATGCCGATCTGTCGGAGATGGGCACGAGCGTGACTAGAGAGACCCTTGCGCGTCTCATACCAGCAGCCGCAGAGCTGGCAGACGTGGATCTCATTGTTAGTTTCTGAAGCTGTCAAAAATAATGAACGAGGAAAAAAAGATAAAATTGTTACAAAGCCATTTTTTTCAATCAAATTCTTTAATAAAATACTAGATACTACAAGTGTGATAATAAAAACTATTCCACCGTAGCTCTGTGTTTCACTCTGTTTCAGCATCAACCCACCTAACGTAAGCGGAGCATCAGTTTCCAGCGGAGCCCACAGTGGCTTGGTGATTGTTTTTTGGTCTGACAGTGACGAGCTGCTGCCTTCAGCCGGCCTCGAAGAAGAGGGAGAGGACGGGAAAAAAGACGCTCCTGCCTCTTTAAGCTTGGCCGGAGATCCCTGAGTGGTCACAAACTTCGCCGCTGTCTTGGAGGAAGTAGGAGCGTCCTCCGGAGGTACAGGTGTCTTTGGCTCCTGCTGGGATGTTTTCTTAGGCAACGGTGGAGACGCAGACGGAGCAGCATCTGGTTTGAGGTCTTTGTCTTTCTCCTG
This sequence comes from Poeciliopsis retropinna, assembly GCA_010277075.1. Taxonomy (NCBI): domain Eukaryota; kingdom Metazoa; phylum Chordata; class Actinopteri; order Cyprinodontiformes; family Poeciliidae; genus Poeciliopsis; species Poeciliopsis retropinna. Next base: position 6,761,937 of record VMRM01000013.1, read on the forward strand.
AATGAGCTGGTAGAGCAGCTCTATGGGAGCCCCGCTGTTTTCTGACACGGTCACGCCGAGCTGGCGAAGATGGAGGCGAGCGTGGCTCGAGAGGCCCCGTCGTGTCTCAAAGTAGGCCCCGCACACCTCACACACTACGGGTCCCGAGTTAGCTGCAGAGACATTGGAGTAAAAAAAAAGATTGTAAGAAAGATTGTGAACACGGGGTTAAAAGGAAAATATGGAGAGAATAACAAGTATGACAAAACAAACAGTATATTAAAAAAAAACGTCTATATCAAAAACAGAACTGTAATCATATTTAAATGTTTAATTTTTTATTGTCATGCTTTAACATTTTCTGGCTTTATATGCAGGATTTTGCATATGTCATCAATATAATGTTTTGTTATTTAAAATTACTATTACCATTTGATTTCTCAATAGTTTTTGGACATTTTGTTTAGAAAAGACTGCGTTTTTTTTAAAAAAAAAAAAAGATTTTTAGGCCGTCTCAATTGAACAAACTTGATTTTTTTTTACCCCTCGTTACCCCCAATGTCAGTGAAGCTTTAGGGTTGTGACATATTGTATACAGTGGGACAATAATTCACTCCCTCTCTCTTAAAAGTGAACTATAGGATACACATCAATTTAATTACTGGTAAACTTACCTTGAGACTCCATTTATACTGAATAAAGCCAGCGGTTTCCTAGAGAGGAGGAGTTGTCTTCTTGTAGAGCCCTTAGAAATCATATCAAATAAAAAAAAAAACAATAACAGAAAGGATTTCTGTTAACAATAAACCGACATTTTGTCATATTATACGTTGACAGAAATAAACAACTTAAACATCGCGACAAAACTAACATATCGTGTGAAACAATATCGATTTATTTTCTAATTTTGCTGCTCTAATTTGAATTGATTGCACAAAAACATACGACGAAGTGAAAATTTCGTTTGTATTTTTTAAGTAAAAGCTAACTTGAGCTACCTCTCTGGTCTTTTATTTACATTCGCAATCCCAAGATTAGCCGCATGTTATTAGCGCATCCCCTCATTCAAGTGAAGCACGAATGAACCACGATTTATACACATCTGTAATTTCAGCTGATAAATGAACGTATCAGCAACCACAAAATTACCTTGAACATTCAAGAAACCGCTCAGCGCGTCACTCTGTGAGCTAACCGGAAGTAGCATGGTGCGCCGCTGGAACTGTTCTTTTCAAAATAAAAGTCGTTGAAATGTTACATTTTTAAATATACTGACCCAAAAAGTCGAGAAAACTATTTTTAATTTTTACAGCCCTTGTGGGTACCAGACAAAAATCCCATTCACTTCCCAGTCAGAGCAAAATTATCATTAGCCCTTTTGTTTATTATTAAACATATCATTAAATTTATTTATTATTAGGCTTAATTTAGGAGTATCTTTTTTTCACCCCTTTTTCATCGACACTTTTGGATTTCACCTTCACTTATATTTGCAAAACATAAAAAGTGTTTCCTAAACGTGTCGCAACAACTTATTCCTTCGAAGTGCGTAACCTGAGTCTCGAGCTCCAAGTTTTATATTTAAAGTGCCACATTTGTACTTCCGGGGGTCACAGCTGTTCTGGAGTCCTTTTTGCGCAGAATCTGCCTCCTTGGATCCTCTTGCACTTCAGCGAGCCGTAGACCAACGTAGCCAAGTTTTCAGCAGCCCTGCCAAACCAAGGTGAGCGCGGAATGTAAAGTGTGCGTCTTTAGTTGGATGTTATTTTCAGAGTGTCTGCACGGTTTCAGGAAAATGTTTGTTCTCTTAAGAGGAGCGCAGCAGTATGAGCGCAGTAGACCGAGCTAAGAATAAAGCTAAGCCACAAGCAGCCAGGCAGGCTGTCCGGGTTCACTGCTCCCTCCTCCTCCTGCAAGAGTTTCTGGCTCTTTCTTTGTTCCTGAAGCGCAGCTTCCTGCTCACGCTACTCGGGTCTGGGCTCGTTTGTCGACTTTTATAGTTTAAACCGATTTAAATGCGAGGCTTTCTGCAACACTAATAAACTGGTGACATCCGCTGAATTAATGTTTTGCTGAAACACCGAAGTGACGCAGAGAGGGGTTTTTGTTTACCTCTAAATGAAAGCAGAAGCAATGCCTTTGCATTTGGCGTCTGCATTCTGCAGGGAGCCACATAAGAAAAAAAAAACTGTTGAAGTGCGCATTTTGCATAATCACTATATTGGCGGATAATTGTTAAATAATTTGAAGTGTGTTAAATGTCACGTTAACGCTGCAGACAAACGGCTTATTGTTTCAGTTTCACATCAAAATAATGTGTCCTGCATTAGGTCTTAGCTTATGCTGATCATGGTTACATAAGCATAAAAGGCCGTTGTTCCCTACTGGCAGACCGTGACTTGCATGTGACCTCCAGCAGATGTTTGAAAGGGGGCTAATGTTAAGACGTTGCTTTTAAACCAAAAAGAGTTATATTTCAAATGCCATATGTTGCATGCATGCATGCTTTTTTTTTTTTTTTTCAACCATACGTTACCCAACTGTCTAGTTTCCTTCTCAGTTTAGATGTTCATTCTGGTGTTTTAATGCTTTAAGTATTTGTCTCCCTCAGTTATTCACCGCCATGTCTTCTGGAAACGCTCAGATTGGCAAGCCTGCGCCAGAGTTCAAGGCCACAGCTGTGGTCGATGGCCAGTTCAAGGAAATCAAGCTGTCTGACTACAAAGGTGTCTTTTTTTTTTTTTTAATCCCTGGGGAAAAAAGCAGTGTGTGCACTGTATAAACCAGAGTTTGAACATTTTTCTGTGTCCCACAGGGAAGTACGTGGTCGTCTTCTTCTACCCCTTGGACTTTACCTTCGTGTGCCCGACTGAAATCATTGCCTTCAGCGACAGAGCAGAGGACTTCCGCCGCATTAACTGTGAAGTCATCGGCTGCTCCATTGACTCTCATTTCACCCACTTGGCTTGGTAGGAGGTTCTTGGGTGTAAAATACATAGCAATTTTGTTTCTGTTTTAAGCCACTAATTAAAGTAAGAGTTTCATCAGGCTGTCTAGGTATTGAAGTTGTGTAATATCTGCTCCATATGGAGGGAACTCTGGCCTAAGAAGAACCCGCCCTGCTCTATCTGCTGCCCTGCTGCTTTTCTGCAGCTGCTGATAAGTGTCTTAATAACTGCCTTCAATTCGTCTCACTCTTTCTAGAAGGAAAGGAGGTGTTGCACAACTTGCCTGATCTTCTGTTTATATTAACGCCTCCCTCCTCCACAAAAATAATTGAAACTATTTCGACTCTTGTGTTGCTTATGTCAGCTGTTGAGTTGCTTTTTGTTGGATTTCTGCTTTTTCCCTATAGTCAACTCATAGAAATGTTGCCTCCTGACTTGTTGCTGCTATATCAAACGGCTACTTTGTGCTTTCTGAAACAAAACTTAATGTAGCAGTCATTAAGTTTTGCCAGGGATCATTTTCTTCAGAATATACACATTATATATGTTTTTTTTTCTCCACCTCTTCAGGATCAACACACCAAGGAAAGAAGGAGGGCTGGGTGCCATGAAGATCCCCCTTGTTGCAGACCTCACAAAATCCATTTCCAGAGACTATGGTGTGTTGAAGGAGGATGAAGGCATTGCGTACAGGTCAGTTCGACCTCTTAGATTAAAGTTTTTTCTTTTGGGTGGTTTAAAAATAAAAACATTTGTCTAAAAGATGGAACATGACGTTCAATATATTTTGCTGATCTGGGGGTGTCATTTTGTCCTCTCAGGGGTTTGTTTGTGATTGACGGTAACGGGACCTTGAGGCAGATCACCATCAACGACTTGCCTGTGGGTCGCTCTGTGGATGAGACCCTGCGTCTGGTGCAAGCTTTCCAGCACACTGACAAACACGGAGAGGGTAAGTTGATCCAGTTTGCTCATCCAAATTATTATATACACAAGCTAAATGCTGAACTTTGAAAGCCACTATTTTTTTTTTTTTTCCCCAAAGCTTTCTATGTGGAGAGATGCATGAAGATCTCTCATGCTAGATCATCAAATTAACTTTAGATCTGTAAATTTATGCTTTACTACTGGAGTCGCATATTCTGTGCAGTGACTTCATGTTCAACAAAACCACAAAGCCCATGAGGCAGAGCAGTAAACCTCAAATCAATTCTGCTCCTGAAACCTGCCTGTTGTATTTGAGTTTAAAACTAACATAAAATGAATCTAGTTGCCTTGCCCATGCCTCGCTTCAAGTTCTAATTTACCACTCAATGTGGTTTTACACAACAGGAAACCAGTGGTCAGTCACTGCAGTAAGTCTACTGAATATGTTCTGAGAAATGCCATTGAACATGGGTAACAGAAGCAGACAAGGCTATATTTAACCAAAATGGGTTAAAGATGATCTTTTGGTAATCGTGGATCTAAAATGACATCACAAGTGTGTTCAGATGTTTTGACTATTTTTGCTGTTCTTTAAACCGTAACACTGTAATATGTGTGTGACATTGCAATATCAATGTTTGAGATATTGCGCCAACTAATTCAATCCGCACTATAAAAAGATTTCTAGTTGCTGGTATTTTCTAAGATGATGATTGGGGAAACAACTATGATGAGAAATAGTCAGAATAATGTGGGTTCTAAATATAATTCCAATATTCAGGAACAATATTGTAGTTGCATCTTTTCCTTATATTGGGCAACAAGCAGGTTTGGCTGGTCAGCTGATTAAGACACGAGCTCAGGTAACGGCGAGGATGCAGACCTGCTGTTCAGAACAGAGCTGCGTTTATGGGAGTGAAGGGTAGCAATTAGTTTCCTGACTGGAAATATTTCCTTATTGCATAAAGTTGTATTTCATGTGAATGAGGGGAGGGAGGTAGTATCTTTCTTTCAGCCAGCAAGATCGTAGCTCTTTACCGAACTGCATGGTGGAGATCTTGGTAGTTGTAAAGCAAAATTTTAATTTTGTTATTTAAAATGATGCCAGTTATCTTAAGAAATTAAAATTTTAAAATGGCTTGGCTTTTTATGGTGAAGGTTTTTTGGGGGGGGGGGTTTTATGTGCAGCTTGGGGCATGTGTTTATTTTGGTAATGTACAAAACGTAAGACAAAATTCAAGAAGTGGGAAGTAGTTTATTGATGAAGCAATTTTTAAAAAAGTACTGATTCTGCCCAGTTTAAATGTTTTCGCTGATGTAATTCATGTTTTTATAATGATGCAAAAGCTATGACCCGCTTTGCGATACATGCGGGGGTAAAATACTTCCTACCCAATCATTTTCACAGGCTCCTCTGAAACTATAAAGAGCAGCGACAGGAGATGTAAAGAAATAAAGGGAGCCTATTGCACAAAACCAAATAATGCACTGAAGTTTTACAAACCTTGACTGCATCTGCACATGTACTGCACGTATTTATCAAAAAGAACGTAATGAAACTGAAGTAGCCACCTGCCTTCATAGCTTAATCTTAACTAGCAATGATATTGGTTTATCCTCTTGTACATTCACACATGTGAACTTTGTCCTGTGATAACGTAGCTTATCAACCACCTCTGACACTTGAAGTAAACTTTATCCCTTTTCTATCTCTGCACAGTTTGTCCCGCCGGCTGGAAGCCGGGGAGTGACACAATCATCCCTGACGTGGAGAAGAGCAAAGCCTTCTTCTCCAAGCAGTAAATCCCAAGGTCTTCTGTCCAGCAGATTAGTCATGAGTACAGCACTTGTCTTTTTTGGATTGGAGGTTTTCCTGTGAAATACTACAGATCTCACCCATTAGAACAAACTTACCAACTTCCTCTACAAGGCTAAAGTTGATGGGATAACCTCTTAGTCTCACGCACTGAAACTGTTTAGTTTTTCTCCCTCTCTTTTATTTTTCAGAAAAGTGATATTTTTCCTTGCCGTCATTTGCTACCATCTCTATTAAAACTGCGGGAAAAACACTGTCTGCTCTGTGCAAATGAATTTTTTGAATCTCAATTAATTAATGACCTCTAGGTGGCAGCAAAACTCTAAATCCGACTTTGAGACTCTAATCTGTAAGGGTTTTTTTCTTCTTCTTTTTCTCCTGTTCTTGGACCTGAGGCAGTTGAACAGCTTTGCCTGGCAGAAGATCACAGTACGTCACAAAGCTGCCAAGTCTTGGTTAATATTGGAGTTATTGTGGTGGTTGACTCAGCACAACAATCAGCTGTTGCCAAATGGCTCCAGTTCCTGTTGGGAAAGATTGGATAGTTTAATATATATGTCTATTTAATTTAAAATTGAGTAGAAACGTTATCCTAAATTTTAGTCATTTTGACTTAAACCATAATATTAAAGTCTAAAAGTACTCAAAATGAGTAAACATCTTGAATAATCACTTCTTGTAAACGACTGAAAATTGAACACTCAAAAAGAACATGTGTAAATATGCACGCTGGATTTTACTTGAAAGGAAAACCTGTAAACATTTAACCATTTCAGTCGTGTACCTTTAGTACATTAGGGTTTTTTTTTTGTTTTTTTTAATCTGTAAAATGTAAATGTTGGATATTGTTGCTCTTGTAAAAATTGGTCTCATTTCATTCATTTATTTTACTCAACTAATTGTAAAAGTTTTAAAATAATTAAGTGAAAATACTCAATTATTTTGTTAGGTGTTTATCTTCTGTATGAATTGACATATTCCAAAGGAAAATTTAATCTGGTGGCCTACCCTCCAAATACAGGTGATTTAATTTTGACCCCTTTTATTTCTTTTGATTATTTCCACCAGCTTTTCCTGGCAAGTTTAATAACTGAATAAAAAAAAAAAAAAAGCAATTTAACGAATTTAGCATTAGCCTACATTTTCTTAATACTGGTGCTTTCAAACTATACTGCTCAAAAAAATAAAGGGAACACTTAACACAATATAACTCCAAGTAAATCAAACTTCTGTGAAATCAAACTGTCCATCTAGGATGTGTTATTTGAATGTTCCCTTTATTTTTTTGAGCAGTATATATATATATATATATATATATATATATTTCAATAACAATGCTGGGGCCCACTTTAAAAGCATTAATATCCTTCAAATTCGACGTTTTTCATATCAGTCTTTCCATCTGTTTTTCTTTCCGACTACTTTTCAACTGAAACGTCATTACGACATGTTTTCATGGAACTTTTTTTTTTTTTTTTTTTTTCTTTCCTGAACTGTTGATCACAGGGCTTGTTTTTGGGAAACCAAAAGCAGAATTGGGGGGGAAACTCCCTTCACCAGAATAAACTCATTGACAAACCTCTCTCTCGCTGTGGTGTGAAGTGGAGAGCGCAGCCTCTGACTGGCAATGTAGGAGGGAGTTCCCGGAAACCTTGTCGTTTCATGACGTCCGCACGCAACGTTTGCCGTATATGGGCTTACGCACGTACGTCAGCGAGAAGGGGACGAGGGGGGGGAAAAGTCCTACGCTGGGACGTTTTGGCAACTTCTGATCAGTGACAACAGTGTGGTTGTATTTACGAGAAATACGACCGTGTTTTTAAAGAACAGACATTTATAAGCAGCATGGTGTTTTAATTACACGTTTTCTTTTACTTAAATATTATCGTACAGGTACAAAAAAAGAGGGAAAAAAACAGAAATACAAATAACTTATACACTTAAAAAGCATCACGAAGGGCGAAAAAAAATGTAAACAGGGAAAGCCAAGACGACACTTTTAAAAACGCGTTCAAAAATGCCCCTAAGTGTTTCTTGTAGGCTGATTGTAGGATTTCTTGTCTGGCCTTTTTTTTTTTTTAAAGCCACACACGTTTCAGTTCTCATCCACTCAGCGTATAAAGTCTTATTGTTTTTCAGTGCAGTTTTTTTTTCTTGTCCAGTGTTCATTGAAAAGTGCATAATTTCTTCAGTAAGACTTCACTTTCGGCGCTAACATGAGCTGGCAGCCACTGCTCACATGAGTCATGACTTTCTGTTTGAGCTGGGCCACCTGCTCCCGCAGCAGGGAGGCCGTGTTCGACAGTCCGGCGTTGTCCGTTTTCAACACCTTCACCTTGTCCTCCAACCGGGCGATGCGCTCCAGCTTGCGCCTCCGACACTTGGAGGCCGCCAGCCGGTTCCTCAGCCGTTTGCGCTCCGCCTTGATCCGCTCCTGGTTCTCGAGGTCGATGGGGGACATCGGCGGGGAGCTGTTGTCGCTGCTCTGCATGTCGGGCACCGTCTGGGGCTCCTCCTTCAGGCCCCCGTAGCGCTGCGAGTGGACGCCGGCTCCGGCCAGAGAGTGCTGGAAGTGGTGCGACCCGTGCGCCACGGCCTGGGGATGCTGGTGGTACTGGTGGTGCGGCAGGTAGCTGATGGTTGTGGACGGGTAGCTGGCCGTGGAGGTCAGGCTGGGGTTCGTGGTGCAGCTGCTCAGGGTCGTGTACTCCAGCGGCTCCGTCTGCATGGAGTGGGCGAACACGGCGCCCGCAGCTGGACACGCGATCCCGCCGGTGCCGATGGAGACGTTTGGAGGCGCCATCTGGTTCATCTTGTGCAGATCGTCCAGGGCTTTGACAAAGCCTTCCGCGAACACCTCCTGGTCCTCTGTGATGCCGCGGTTGTAGAGGTACTGTGCGGGGGTCGGCGTAGTGATGACCCCGTTGCTGCTCTGGATGATGAGCCGCTCGAGTTCGGGCGACGCGAGCTTCAGCGAGCCCACGTCCGTGGTGCCCGCCGAGTAGAAATCACTGTCTGCGCGCAGGTGCTGTGCCTTGAAGCTCGAGTTCCGATATGAATCGGAGAAGTTCAAGTTCATATTCTGCTTTAGCAGCTTGTAGTCTGGCAGGGCAGCGCCTGGATGGCCATAAGCAGAGAGAAACGAGTCGTCATAAAAAGGCTGTTCCATTATTGTGGACATATTGTGTGTGTTTTTTTCTCTTTAAAAAAAAAAAAACGACAGTCAAATACAAGAGTGCGCTGCAAACGATGCTGCTGTGTCCCAAATGTGCCAATCTCCAGCGCAAAGTCCCGCTGTATTTATTAATGCTACGAAAAACAGCAAAACTTCCAAAACATGGGAACTGTACCGTACCAAGTCGTCGGTTTGTACCTTTAGATGGATTCAAAGCGGAGTCCAGAGATTTACTCAGATGTTTTCATTCCTCTTCTTCTCTCTGTAAGTCCTAACTTGTCCTCAGTTTCCTTATTACTGTCAGCGGCCGAGGCGCTCCTCTGCTTTTAAAGCGCGTCTCAAGCGGAGCCCGCTGATTGGCTGCCGCGTTGCAAGTCCCGCCTACCGCCGAGAGATTGACATTGACGTTGTTGCCAGTAATCCAAGGCCATAAACAAGGCGAGGGGGGAAACTCGGTGCAGGTAAACAGACGACTGTTAAGTTAAATCCACATTTATGTACTTTTTTTTTTTTTTTTTTTTAAAGTGATTTAGAAAGTATCAAAATAAAAAAAAAAAAAAATAAAAGTCAGCGATGGAGCCTGATGTGTCATTAAGTGATCAGCTGTTCTAAAGGAACCAGTTTTCCTCTGGTCCATGGATATATAGTCTGGCGCTGAGTCATGCGATCCAAACTGATACGGACCGCTCCATATTTGGGTATCCTGGAGCGCCATTTCCTCCCTGCCTGGGGCAGGAAGTCAATCCCATTCTGGCCCTCTTCCAGCTCCTGACATCGCTGTGGGAGGAGGAGGAGAAAATGTAATTCTGCTCTCTTCCAGCCGGAGGGCAAGGAGAAGATGGGTAACTGTCAAACATGCCCAAAAGTATCTGGCAACGACTTGGTATATGACATGGTATGTTTTATTGAATTTTTTGGCTACATATTTAAAAAAAATAAATAAACAAACCAAGAGGAAATCTGGTTGCGTCTTATAAATCGATGTTTTTCTTTATTGTAGCTCGAGGCGCTCCTGGATGAGTGAACACATGACACAGCTGCTTAGGTATTTGTGACGGAAGACGTGTTCCCTGAACTGAACACCTGTTTGATAGAAAGACATTTTGTCTTGCCTGTATGGTAATGACCTCTGATTCAGTGCCCAGAGGCCCACACACCCACACTCCTTTAACTTCCCAATTTTTCCAGCGTTTATATCAAATTTGTAAGGCCGTATAGACTTGACTGCATTTCTTGCTCCAACTCTAGTCTCAAAACTTGAATGAGCTCCTTTTGCCGTTCAGACAGATGGTAATAACTTCAGTTTCAGACCCACATATGAATTGACTACATGATCAAAATGAGCCTGTTCTCATCTCTGCTTTGTTTATTTATGTCGGAAGTGTCTTGTTGTGTGACAATCATTGCAAAATTCCCTTAAGTAACACCGCGCAGGTTTTTCAGAGAAGTTCTGTAACCTTAAGCTATATTTTTAAGGTATCTGATGACAAAGCACATCTACAAGGCATACAGTACCTTGTCAAAGCATGCATAATTCATTAACTCTTTTACAGTCCCAACTTCAAACTTCAGTTTATTTTTGCCTGGATTTGATGTAGTAAAGTTACATGCAGTGGCGGAAATTTCCAAAGTAGAAGGAAAAAGTTGTATTACAAAGAAAAACCATCCAAATCTATAGATCTAGGTTATAGGTCAGTCTATACATTAAATATTCCACCCCTCTTAGTCATTTCATTTTATTACAGTTGCTGCTGCAAGTCTTTCTCAGGCTCATTTCTCAGAAATTGATATGTTTGCATAAGCTTGGTCAAGAAATAAACATAAACCTTTTCTAACATATTTTTTTCATGTAGGAAATTAATTCCAATTTTTCAAATGAACCCTTGCGCTTTAATTTTGTAAATCTTTATTTTTGACAAAGTAAAAATACAATCACAGGTGTAAAGGGATTCGTTTTTATCTGTATGTATAGCCATCAAATGCAAATTCATAGGATTTTTCAGAGTGAGCATGAGTCACAATGCTGAACAACAGAAGCTGAAAATGTAAATCTTTTCTTTTCTTGTATGGGATGAACTCCAGAAATACCCAATTCTCCATGTTTCTTATGACGCAGCGTCGAAACAATTCAGAAATTCCAGATAAAGATTGCTAGATGACGTGGTGACATCTCTGTGGAATAATTGGGCTTGTATCAGATTTTATTCAACACCTCCAGAACGTCGCATGTCATTTTGTCACAGGCTGAGTAATAGCGCGTTAATTTTTATGTGTAAAATTAGATTTGTGACGCTCCAGAGTCCATCTTAAGGCAACCTTGTCATTGTTAGTTGTCATGCAGCCCTTAGATTGTTTACACTCCCTCTGTACAGTAGGGTGACACAATAACTATCGACTGATCTAATAGCCTGGATTCAGTAGCAATATTCAACCTCATACAACCTCATTTCCACTTTTTGTCCTGTTCCCACCTCACACTTCAACATATTATGTAGGGATTTTATGAGATAAACCAATAGTGGACACTGGAATGGCTCACATCAGGGGTATCCAAACTTTTTGTCACATGTCAAAATTTCTAACATGTTTGTTTATGCGGAAAACATCTTTCAAAACCCTAGCAGGTCAGAAAAAAAAATCAATTTAATTCTTACTATTTTACTCACACAACAATCAAATGATCAATTAAACAAATCTGATTTTAGGAACAGGATTGTAGATCCAAAATTTCAAATGTTTTTTTTTTTTGCACATTTTTATTGTTAGATGAAAAGCATCCAGTTAGCTTATTCATTTTTTTTGATTGAAGAAAATGAAAAAAAAAAAAAAAAAAAAATATATATTATTATTATTATTATTATTATTATTTTTGCCTGTCCTGCAGGATCTAGATCAGTCTTCGTTTAAAATTGTATTTAGACGAGTTTTAAAATAGCAAAAAAAAAAAAAAAGAAAATTTTGGGTGGCCCAAAATGTACGTTAGAGTATAAGTAAATGAAGAGATGTGGTCCTAGTTACCATGGCAATTTCAATTTCATGGAAACCAGAAAGCTTGGAAAAGACACTTTGTGTTGCATCTCACATTTTTGTTGGTCAATTTTTGATTCAAAAGTTGTAGTTTTGTCCTAATTTATTTAATTCATAATCAAATTATGGTCGGGAAGGCCGCAAGATATCTGTCCTCGGGCCCCAATTTGAGCACCAAATAAGAGTTAGGGCGGCCCAGTCAAAGTACAGACCTAAATCCAATTGAGAATTTGTGGTTGCTCTTGGAGTGTGACTTTGAGCCCGAGCCATTGTGAAAAGAACAATTGGCAAAAATCTGTGTCTAGGTGCAGAAACTGGTAGAAACATACCCAAGATAAAAGTTGTGTAGCTTCATTGGCAACAAAAGATGTAAAATATGGAGTCATCGGGTCTTAAAACAAAGATAAACAACACCTGCAAAGGCCACTTCTCCCTTCTGCTCCGCATACACGGACTACTTTTATGTTGGTCTGCCACAGAATATCATAGTAAAATACACTGAAGTTTGTGGTTGTAATGTGGCAAAAAGTTGAAAAGTTTAAGTGGCATAAATATCTTTGCAAGGCCGTGTTTTTTCTTTCTTTTTTTTTTTTTTTTTTTTTTTTTTTGTGAAAGTATGTCTGATGCAACTTTGGCCGGAGCTTTCGGCATTCTTCCCGTCGCTGTGGGAGTCTAAGGTTAGGGCAGCAGTCACACAGTGGTCAGCGTGGGTCCGCCCCCTCCCATTGAAACCTTGGTCAGATGCGATGGTTCTCCTGTCAGGGAAGATAAGCACCAGGGGAAACAGAAAAACAGAAGTCGTTTAAGGGAAATGGACTGAAGTCACTGGTCAGTTCCAGTTTCAGCGTGACCTCATCTCCAAAGGTCATAAAAGTCATGATCATTTTGAGGAATGTCTCATCGCGTTATCAGTTATGATTATTATTTTTTTTTTTCTCTAATGATCCGTTAATGAAACATTCGGATAAACGTGACTTCTCATCTGAGATCCCAATCGGTGCTGCAGCTGTTAACCATTTTTATCTTTGTTCACATGAGCATAATTACATGCAACTACGGGCAAAAATTCAGAGAAGCAGAGTGCAAGCACCTCATACAAGCAATTCTGTCACTTTCTTTGAACACGACTATGATTCACATTGACAGATAAGACCACGGAGAACAAAGCGGCAGCAGAATGAGAGGGGAAAAAAAAAAAAACCCCTTGAAAGTAGCAAAGGAGTGTGTAGGTGCAATCAGCCGCAGTGGAGCCGACAGCGCCAGCGGCTGAGTCTTATAAAGACACTTTTTGTGCTCTTTAATGGCCATTAGCACATTGTGGTAGGACAGAAAGGCCTCTGGCTGAGCCTGGAAGAGAGACTGAAGGCAGGTGAGCCGAGTGAGGCAGGAGCCTGAAGCTGCACCTCGGAGGAAATTAGCTGTTTTCATCACTTTTCTGCTACACGGATGCATCATTAAAAGAATAGAAAGCCCGTAATGTGAGCTCCAAATCAGCATTGGTTTAATCATGAGTCATACTTTCAATTATTATAATTATTATTATTTTAGTTTTTTTACCAAGAAATTTCTGAATCATCAGGAGATAACTACAAGAAACTTGTCTGCGAAGAGAAGGTCAAAATGTACTATTGTGAATATTTCCCACTACTACAGCTTGACTTCTAAAGAAGTGGTCCTGTGAAAAAGTATTTCCCCCCTTTCAAATGTATTTTCTGTCACACTTAAATATTTTAAAAAGCAAATACATTTTGTTAGTACAGATAAGCTGAGTGTTTTTCAAATAGTAATTTCATTAATTTCAGAAAAATAATCCGTGGACTGGACAGAGAAAAATTGAACATTTTGGAGGCTGTCTGTCACGCTGTATGTGGCATAAAATCTAACAATTCAGAAAAACATCATTTTAACAACAGACAACAATGGTGTTCGCGTGATGCTCCATTGTTGTCATTGTTGTTATAATGATGTTTTTGATGCTCCATTACTGCTTCGGGAGTCGCAGTAGTGGTTGATGGAACCATGAATTTTGCTGTTATCCAGAAAATCTTGAAGGAGATTCCCCAGATATCGGTTTGTAACCTCCCGGTCAACTCCACTTGGGTTATGCAAGAAAACGGTGATCTGAAGCACACCAGCAAGGTGACTTAAAGAAAAAAAAATGGAGGTTTTATTGTGGCCTAGTTAAGGTCTGAACCTAAAGCTGTCTATTCATACTGCAAAGCCTTCCCTGGGGTGAAAAGAAACCAATTCTGCAAAGAAAAGTGGGTCAAATTCCTCCATGGTGACTCAAAAAACTGGTTTCCAGTCACTGCAGAGGCAGATGTTGCCACCAAAATTGGCACAACCAGTTACTAGGTTTAGGTAGATCTTAAATCATTGTTTGAAAACTGTGTTTCGTATCTAGTTTGGGGAAGAGAAACAGTTGTGACACACACACACAAAAAAGTCAAGAATGCTGCGTTCTCCTGTCACCTTCTTTGCAAAACTTTGAGCGGAAAAGGACAAAACCAGAGAACGCCTGAGAGCTGCCGATGTTCATTTGGGCCGATGTTAACTCTCTCCTCCCCTTCTAAAACACTTGTCGACTTTGTTAAATGAACCAGAAGTAATGTCTCTCCTGTGTCTTTGGCAAGGTCTTCCACACTGGAAGCTCGATGACCTGGAAGTGGCCTGTAGTTGTGGTGAGTCAGGTAGAGGAGACGCTCGTCGGGGGGCAAAAAGATGGCCGTTCCCTTAAGGAGAGGACAGCTCATCGCCTCATGCGAGCCCAAACACCGTTAAAGTCCCGTAAGACGGCATCGATTAAATAAGAAGCAACCTTTAGAACGTGATGAGAACCTCGTGTTCCCATCAGTCCCTTCTCCTCCTGCTTCCACCCCTTCGTCGTTAGCAGGACGCCTGTGGGGATTGAGCCGCCTTGTGCATCTAATCGTTTTAATGAAGACATCTTTTAATCAGTGCGCTCTCCGTCTGTATCTTGCAGATAGTGCCAAGCAGCCTCGTAGCGACGAGAGACCTTTAGCACAAGACATGATGACTGCTGAGGCCAAATGAGCGTGGCAGGAAAAGACAGTTGGACCAAGCTGTCCCCTCGGGCTGACGTAACGCATATGGAGCTGTCCTTCCCACTTCCCCTCCGTCCACACAGATGCTTTATCTCCATGCCGTTCTGTAGTAAGAAAAAAAAAAATTAAAAAGCAGCAGGGAGTGGGGCAATTAAAGCTTATCTGATTTTATGCTCATTTAATTTATTAGTAGGGCCGGCTGTTCTGTCAGCCGCTTTGTTTTGAGCGAAGGACAAAACGATGATGGCGACGGTGCTAATTGAAAACTTATGTAAGCCAGCAAGATGAGACATCTGCCGATTTGTTTGAGAATCATTGTATAGGTTTGATGTAGACGATGCAAAATCCCATTAATGAACATCCGATGGGTTCATCAGAAGAAATCCTTAAACTTCTGCAGCTCAGAAGTCCCTGAAGCTGATTTCTTGTTTGACGCTTAGACCAACAGCGGTCAGTATTTGCTAACAAAGTACGTCTAATGGAGTAATCAAAACTGTTGGGGCTTCAGATTAAAATATATTTATGGTAAACATAAGTATTTTCTCCTTTAATTACGGACTAAAACCTCAATGTGTTTGATTATTGTGGAAGATAATTAAAAATAATGATTAGCTTCACGGCTACTGTACTTATATTCTGGGACACACACAATAGAAAAATGCCTTCAGGAAAATAAAAAACAATAATGATCCACATCTTCTGGAAACCCCATCTGGAAACAGTGGTGGCATCATCATGCTGTGGGGGTTTATTTCAGAGTTGACGGGAAGATAGATGGAGCTAAACACTGATCAATACTGGAAGAAAACCAGTCAGAAGCTGTAAAGGACAGAGTAAAAACCTTGGAATGGTTTAGATTGATACCAATTAAAGTCTTAGACTGGCCCAGTCAAAGTCCAGAACTAAATCGTAATGATTATCGAAGCGAAATTTAAAAGTTAATGAGAGAACTGGAGCTTTGTTTGCTCTAGATTTGAAACGCACTCCAAAGGCCTTCTGCTGTAACTGCAGTGAAAGTTTTGACTCATTAGAGCTGAAATACAAGGCCGTCTTCACATTTCAGGTTTTAAATAATACACGGTTTTGAAAATTACTAATACATTAGTATTATTTTTATTTCAGGTCACTATGCTGCATCTAAACCCATACATACATTCAAGTTTTTTAATGAGACGGAAAAGGAAAATGTTTTATCCTATTTTGACACACCGTTTAGTTTATGCTAACCCATCTTTTCACCTTAAACAATACAAGCAAAAAGTTATATTATTTTTAACAATAAGACCTTTATTGTACTGGGTGACAACCTGAAGCTTGTTTTTTATTATCTGGGTGTGTTAGTTCTCGTTTTGGCCACCGCACAGAGTCTGCTGCAGGAACTGTTGTGTTTTTATCTTCTGCTTTTTTTTCCTACTGTGTAATATTTGCTTCTAGGATTTACTATAATCCATTCTTCCCACTGTGAGTGAAATTAACTTAAGCCACATCCTTCAATGCAAGTCCAGAGCCTGATCACTCTACCCACAGGGATCATCGCATGCCTTTGACGCTCTTTTCATGACTCATTGAAGGTTTTTGCACTTTGCTGCCTGAAAGCATGTGACAATTTCTTTCATGGACTTCTCCACTTTATTTGACCAATGTGGCGCCAGTTTGCAAACATCAGCTGATATGAGACCGTCACTATGTAGGGTTAGGAAAATGATTTGAACATTTACTTTTTCATACAAAACACAAAAGAGATACAAAAATTTGATGTATTTACATGAACCTAACCTTATGCAAACATGTACTTTCTATTAACATTAACTTCTTCGGACAAAATGGGAAGAATAACTTTCACCTTAATGGTCACTAATGATCTAAAAGCTGAACTAGAATGTTAAAAAAAAAAAAAAAAAGAAGTAATGTTTCAGATTTTGGGCAAACATACTTGTGGATATGAGCAAAAGTCATTTTGAGACCAAACGTTAGATAAAATGAATCAAATTGATCCTCTCTTACATCTCTCCTCCAGTCAGAGATTACATCTGAGCTTAGGTTGGTTCCGGTCGTCAGAACCAGGGAGCAGGGCGGCTCTGACCCCCTGAGCTGGGGACACTGGAGTCCTGAGTCTGACACTGGCCAAAGAGTTCCTCTTTGTGTGAAAATAGGAGAAGTGAATGTAAGATGGCAGAAGGCCAGGGTGTGGAGGATGTGGGTACAACACATTTTCATTTCCCTTACTCAGTTGCTCTAATGGGCCAGCTGCGGTGTCAGTGTGGCAACAGCAGGCTTGAGAAGTTTCAGGAATCACACAACAGATGGATCAAAGCGTGTACAGTCAGGTCTGTAAATCCATTCCCCACCGAGCGCACACCACAGTACATGAAGGCTAACTAATAATTAGTCCAATTTGATTGTCGTAAATAGTATTTCATGCTCTTTTAAAGCCAGATTGACCTCTTTAAAATAGCAATGCTATCAAAGAAATAGTCTGTTTTCAAGCAGTCAGCTTTATTTTCATGTTAAGAAAAGTTTTGACCACATGCTTGTTGAGAAGCACCAACGTAAAGCGATATATTTTGAATCCTGTGGAGAGGTTATTAACAGTCAGCGGCTTACCTGAAGCAGTTTTCTGAGCAGCTTCCGTTTTAAGAAAAACATTTGCTTTCTTCACAGACTTGAGTTAACAATTAGTCAGAGTGGGAAACAGTTTCACATCAGACTTTAATAATTGGTAAACAGATTCACTCTCATTAATCTCACTCTGATTCATACCAATTCTGTGTTTTTAAACGTCTGCATGAGACAGAGCATTTCAAAGTGCTACTGCTGACTGT
This sequence comes from Poeciliopsis retropinna, assembly GCA_010277075.1. Lineage (NCBI taxonomy): Eukaryota > Metazoa > Chordata > Actinopteri > Cyprinodontiformes > Poeciliidae > Poeciliopsis > Poeciliopsis retropinna. Next base: position 6,779,696 of record VMRM01000013.1, read on the forward strand.
TTGCAGACTGTTGTGTTGGGAAGGAGATATAACGTGAATGCAATGTTTCTAAAATCAGCTCATACAGAGGTCAAGTGTTTTCCAGGTGCCATCTTATTATAGGAACCTACTATCTGTAGGTTAGTATTTTTTGTAATATGTTTATTTTTAATAAATGTAATTTGTTTTTATTCTTACTCTTGTCATCAAGCATGGGAATTGATAAGAATTGAATTTTGCCGATTCCACTATCAATACCACGTTGATTCAGTTCCTTATCAATCCTCAAATCGATTCTCGTCAAGTTAGGAAATAAACTCTTTAAACTCTTTAATTTAAGATTTGTACCATATTGTGTTTGATTGAAACAAAATTAAAGCTAGCTTAAAAAATAAGAATTTCTTTTTCCCCCTCCAGCATAATTTAAAAAGTCTTTATTTATACATTTATAAAAACAGAATTGCTAAGAAACTTTCTGACCTGAAAGACATCTTTCTGATGACATTTGTTTTTTTGTTTTTTTGCATTACTGGCCACAAAAACAACACACTGAATAGACATTTTTTAGCAGAAAAATGTGTTTGTGACACAAAGAGCGTCCACAGAGCGAGAAACACAAACCACCGCCTTAGCGCTGGTAACAAGACGTTCTTGTTCATGTCTGCAAAGCTTTTAAAGCTGATCGTTTTCATTATTATTCATCGGGATTACAGTGAAGCACGTATGGATGCCACGGTGGATTTCATTAAACACAATTTTTTTTTTGTTGCATTTATTCTTCCTACTCGGCAAGTCTGTAAAATTCCTCCACACATCCCGACGTTCTCGAAAAAAGATTAAAAAAATAAATAAAATAACCCCCACAAATCAGAGGTTTATGTGCTGGAGCTGTGAGAAATGAGCCCCATTCACATGAGCTCAAATTGTCACATTAATCACAGAAGCTGGTAAATGACTTGGCTTGTTTACTCCTGAAATGTCAGATGAGAAGCTGTGGTATTGGTTTGAGGTTAAAGCCTCACTTCAGCCTACACAATTTCCCAGCAGGTAATTTGAATGAGAAACAGTAGCTATGTTTATCTTTCAGTGCAAAGAGGCGAGAGTTATTGTTAGATATGTTCCTGATATAGAAAATAGAAGTTAAAAAAAAAAAAAAAAAAAGAAAACTTGGGTTACCTTAACAGGGATTTCAGACCTAAATGACACATCCAGGAATTAAAGAATAGAGATGGTGACGAAGAAGTCTATTTGTTTTAGCTGTAGGAAACCTGAAATACAGTATTCAAACACTTGGAGATAAAGGAACCAGACTTTCTAAACAATACAAAAAAACAATGCTGTCTTTCCAACAATAATATTTATTAGATCATATTCATCTGTAAACTTCGTTTGGGCTCAGCCACAGTTCATTAGATCACATTTTGTACTTTCACCTCTCGTGAGAAGCTTGTAATCCGAAAACATTAGAATAGTTGTGAAAATCTTTACATTTGAGCTGATAAACACAAATTCTGCGTATTTTCATGACAGCCAGCAGTGCTTTCAGAGTATTCTACTTTCAAGGTGGGAGGTTCCTTATCTTAATGCTCTTTGGTTTTGCAGAGGGCATGGAAGGCTGCATGCAAAACAGAAAACAATTTCCAATTCGCAGCACTGCGGTGAGGAGCCTAACCCAAAACAATAAAGAAAATAAAAACAAGTTAAAGTGTGACGAAAGTGCCACACGCAGGAAAACAAGCAGCTTAAAACTAAAAATGTGACTTTTCCTTGTCAAAGCAGAAGAGCAACTATACAAAATTTGAGAAAGGGTCAAAGGTTTTAGGCAGAGTTGGTAAAGCGAGTGTGGAGTTTTCATACTCAGATACCAAAACTTTGTGTGCTTTGAAACGGGTCATAACTCCATCGTTTTCACACAAGCAGCTTTTATACTTTATCTGTTGAATGGAGAGAAAAAAATTTTTTTCTTTCACAATGATTACATCCTTACACACTGTTGTGATTTATCTTGAAGGAAACTGGCTCCAGCAACAGAAAGTAGCCTCTTGACGCAATTAGGTTGAACTTTGTTTTTTTTCTGGACAGAATGTGTCACTTCCTTTCCTTTGACCATTTTTGGTCTGTTGAGGTTACGGAAGAGTACGGAAGAGGATCAGGGCCACTTTCTCAGAATGTTTTGTTTCAGTGGCCTTAATCTCCCTCCATAGTTTGGGTTGTCAATATACTGTAGACGTCAAAGACAAAGCCAAAAATAATTGTTTTACCTAAGTTCAAATTTGGACCATAGACAGAAGAGACAAGTCAGACATGAAAAACTAAACTGAAAAGCTAAAATAGTAAATATAAAACTCTTTTGAAAAAGTTCATTTGTAGTTTTAAAATCAAGTTTTATATTAAATGATTGTCAGTCCCATTGTGCTGCATTTCTTTCCCACACCTAGCATTACGATTACATACAGATATGCAATCAAATGTTCCCATTTTTTGAGGGGAAAAAAATGGGATTTTGCAGTTCAGACTGATTTTATCTGATTTCAGAAAAAAATTCAAAAATCAGACTGAAGCTATTTTTGCCTGCAGTGTGAACGTACCTTAGATTTTTACATCATTAACTTGTGTTATTAAGCAACAAAAGACATCCAAAATTACTTTCTGGTCATATTTTAGACTGGAATTCATACTATTTAGCAAAACTACTTAGCATGGATATCCAACTATCTAACCAGCAGAAACTCAACTTTTAGTTGAAAGTTAGTTTAGTCACTTTTGTTTAGTCACTATTGGACTAAACAAAAGACTCCAAACCAGATTCATGAGGAAATTATAATCAGTTTGCCTACGTGGCAAAGTGGTTTAAGTACAATCTGTAAAAACCAACAGCTGAAAGCTGGGAGAGAGCAAACAGAATGATGACTAATCCCAAACAGGTGGGACCAAAGCAATGAGAGAATCAGCTCAACACCAAGTATTACTGGACCAAAGCAAAGACAGGAAACATCAGAAAACAAGACGGCAGACTCAAAACAATCACACACAGAGATTTTCAAAAAATAAGGAAAACACATTCATCCATAATCTCACATCCAGTTGAATTTAGTTCCAAGATTTTTTGTGAAAACCATTTGTTTTTTGGGGGTTTTTTTCTATGAGAGCCAGATGACTCTCATGACCCTGATCATATTAAATAATTTGACGTATAGGCATAACATAACCACAGGTAAGTGCACAGTTTTTTTTGTTTGTTCTTCTTTTGTTGTTGTTGTTTTTTGTGAGCTAAAGATGTTAGTTTGTATTTTTCCCCTAAAGTGCATGTGTTTTAATTTTCCACTGTGTCTCACTCAGGAAATTCCCATCAAATTGCTCCAAGATAGATTCCAGGTCATCCCACCTGATTTTCTGTCAGATTGGATGCTGATGTGTCTTGGTCTTTATCCTCAGAGGTAGAGTAGTTTGAGTAACTATGCATCCTTTGTTTATACTCAGTAGCAGAAACTGAGTATAAACAGTATACTGTTTATATACTGTTTATGTCCCACTAGTGATGAGTAGTGACTACTACAAAACGTCCTGCTGGTGGGTGGGGATTTACCTTTGGTTTGTACAACAAGCCTCCAACTGCAGTCAGGCTCATGTAGCACCCGAAGAAATTGTGTTCAGGATGAGGGGCAGTCACAATTTTTTTAGCCAAACACAAAACTTTGGATGTAGGTCAGAGGGTTTAATTTTTGATTATTTGGTTTCATTGGACTAGAACAACTTCTCACATATTTGCTGTGTTACCTTTAGGTCACTAATGTTCCTCTCAGGCCCTGACAAACATAAAGTACACCCACCAATGTAATAACTACATAATAACTGTAATACATAATGTACTATAGATATAAAGCCCTAAACCTATAACATGGGCTCTATATGTGCCTTTGCTGCGGTTGTGCCAGCCACATCATATTCTACTTTCTTATTTTAGTTTGTCTGCCGAGGCGATAAATCAATACAAACCTTGCGTTGTTTCAGCTGCAGCCACTTTTACCTTCCTAAAAACCGAAAAACAAAATCACTTTGACTTGCACTGCTGCGGCGGCACAGTGTGTACTTTATGGGAAATGTTTACCCAGACGCACAGAGCAGTTACAGGGAAAGGACAGTTTTTCTAATTGTGTGGTTACTGGGAGATCAATGGTGCAAGTGCGGTGAAACTGTGTGTGGGCACACGAAGCGCAACCCGATGCTCTCACTGTCACTGGTGAACACCGAGACTCAGCACTTCTTCTCTCCAAAGCTTCCTGGAAATAAAAGGCAGCAGATATGCAGATAAGTGGATCCTGCGATATGGCCGCCTTCATAGCCTCGAGGGAGACCAGCAGAGTGCATGTTGGGTGAAACGCGAGCAAATTGTGGGGCGGGCGGAACGGGGGGAAGGCATTTCCACCGTTTAATATCTGACACGGGAGATCTCCAAGAATTGGTTTACCACCCACATGTTGGTTTAATGAAGCAATTACACTGTACTCAAAAGCAGCTTATTGATAACATCTGCACAACACAAATTAAAATATAAATATACTCCAAATAGACTCGTATACAGAGATCTACTTATCACATAATCTTATTTCTTCCAGTGAAAGGATTACAGTCATAATACATAGTTAATTGTTTCATTAGTCATTCAGGCCCTTCAAAATTTCATCTGCACTGTCACCAGGCTTGGTATTTGCTGTTTCAAAGGCTCAGCGATGACTCCGGTGAGTGAAGCCCACTTCTATTTTATTTACCAGAAGTGGTTCACCAGACTGGGTTTTCACACACACACACACGTATACACACACACACACTCACGAACTTTCCTGTCAAAGTTGAGTTCATTCTAAGAAAGTTAAGCGTGAGAGCACAATAGAGGTCAGAGGTCATTGCTTTTTTGTATTTACATAATAAGTCATATCATTGTCTAAAGCTCTAAATGGGAAGTAATAAATATATCAGAAAGAAGTGAAGGTGAACACTTCGGTCTTGGAATGAGCCGATCAAGCAGCTCCATCATTTACTGTATTTGCTGTTTACGACCTGCGTGTGTGTTTATCAGTCGTTTAATCTTGGATCCTTTTATCTGAAATCCCTCTGATGTTTCAGTCAGCATGATAGTATAGCTTTCACTCATCTTTTGTCACAGAAACGGTCAAAGGTGTTGAAGGAGATGGGTTCTCTAGATGCCAGTTTTAGCACACTTTTGAACATCATGCCCCATATTGACAAAAAAGACCACGGCTATGTCACGCATTTATGCACATCAAACGCAAGTTTGGGGAATTTAGGTCAAAAGGACTAAGTTATGCAATCTTTTAGTTAGTTGTTGTATTAAAAATGCAGAAAGTGTAATTTCTCATCGGGTTCCTTCCGCCTGCAGAAAGGGCGGTCTGACAGCTTTTATAACTTTCTAAGAACTGCTCAGAGCTGCTTTTTCAACTTCTGAGTAAATGTTTATAAGGCTCGGTTTTTCTTCTGATTAGATAAACATTAGAAGGGGATACCAGATTCAACAAATAGGATCCCAGTTTCAAAAAAAAAAAAAAAAAAACTTTAAGTAAAAAGAATATAAAAAAAAACATTAAGTATTCGTTTATTTGTTGCAATTTTTGCAGCAATTCATGCATTGGGTGACTCTGAAAACCTCTTTGTGTCTCTGGTTTACTTCATTAAATACTGATTTAATGAAGGTGCAAATAATTTGTGTTTCTTCCTTCAAGTTATGAGGAAATATTATGCACATTTATTTCCAAGTCAGTTTTCCTCTAGATAATGATGCTCTCTTGCTTTTGTTCTGGGGTTGATGCACAAATATGCTGTTCCTCTCCTCTTTCTGGACAGAGCTGCAGCTGGATTTTCCCGTCTTGCGTAAACTGATTGATACCTGATGGTTGCGCTGAGGTGACTTATGAAGGAACACTTTTCTTTTCCTTGTGTTTTGGCTGATTTAAAAAAATGTTTTTCATGATATCACAAAAGCCCCGAGTTGCCTTAAAATAAATCAGTCTTAGCATTTTTTTACACAGTACATACCACGTGTGTCTAGACTAGCATTGGTGTCCAACTCAAGCTCTTGGCAGTCAAAAATATTTACGTGCTCCTCTTGACTGTAAATGAATATAACTTTCAATGTAAAAGTTGCATTCTTAAATATTTAATCAATCAAGTCCAAACTGTTTTTATACAGATTTGCCAATTACCTAAATGTGAAAATATGTTCAATATTATTTCGTTTTAAGAAGTACTCATTGAATGCAGAGACAACTATTTATTAAGGTTTTAACAGTTTGTTAGTTTTGTAAATACATTTGTTGCAACTAGCCCTTTGAGGATATTCTTGATCTTTATATGGCCCAAAATTTAAATGAGTTCAACCTGCTGATCCAGAGTATTGTCCTCCAAATCCTCACTCATGCCTGCAGCGTGTTTGTTTTTTTTTTATTTTTAGTAATGATCATCTATTAGATCATCTATTTGTTTCTGTTCCTCAACGCTTAAACCGGCAGCTAAAGAAAAACTAAAGCGCACAAAGATAAAAATCAAATGTGACATACATATCAAATAAGTGAAAACCATGTTCTGCTCTATTTTCTACTTTCCGTTTGAGTGTGTGACATACCTCCTGATATAAATGACACAGACAAAACGACGTGGGCGAGCATCTTTTTCTTGTAATAAATGATTTCCTGACGTCTTCCAGTGTGCTTGACATTCTGCACATATTTCTGTGGATGCTTATCAGATAAATGTTCCTAATAAGGAAGTAAAGCAGAAAACATGGTAGAACCGTGAAATACATGTAAACACCACACACTGTTACCTCACATGATGTGAAGCTCAACTCTGCACTGCTACACAAGTTACATTTTTTATGTCCACAAAAAAAGGAGAGCCCCCTTATTAAGAGAAAACATACTTCACTTATTTTTTTATTTTATTTTTTGGTCAAATTAAATGGAATGAAATAAAATGAGTGCATGAATTGTCTGTGCCGATGTGACAACCTTTGGAGACGTTTTTACCTTATTCGTTGTGAGTCTTCATCCAGCTCTGTACGTCACATCTCTAGTTGTTTTAAGCTTTATTTTTCATCCCTCTGCACATATTTAGGTGAATAACCGTTTTCTTGCGAATGCAACCTGTCTGACTTGGATGGTATGTTCTCTTGTCTTTCCCCATCTTGAAGAGTACGCCAGAGAAATGGGCCTCTGTGTCACAATACATTTTTACCTCAGTGAAACAGAAAGTTGTGGGTTACTAATTTTCTTAAAAATGTAAGTTCCTGAAAATTCAGATCAACTTAAAAACTTTGTTGAACATTTATAAGGTTTAAGAAGTGGACCAAAAAAACAAAAACAAAAAAAACCAGGAGGAATAAATATTACAATGTAGTTGAAATTTTCTACAAATTGTTATTGTTTTACAGGACATATGACACAGTGAGGTTACGCTGCAGCCAAAAAATGTTGAATTTACTTTAGGTCTTGTTACATTTTATAACAAGTTTAGCAACTGTTTAGAGAGAAATGTTTATGTTCGGCAGATTTGTTTGTGATTTTTTTTTTTTTGGTACTGTTTATGCGCAGTATAAACATGCAAGATAAAATTTCAGAATGAATTAGCTGATGCAGTCCACAGTCAAATCACAACTCGCCAGTGTTTTTCACAGGAATGTTCCAGTGCTATTTCTTCTTCAGTTTGGTCTTTGGCTCTTGAGTAAATAACTTGCAAAATGCCACCAAAAAAATTGTCTCTAGCGGGGAAACATGTCCTGAAGAGGAGCTGGAAAGGCCCTGGGTATTTCTGTCTTTCACTGAGTATTTCAGGATGTCAACGCTCTCCGAGATGGTGGATTCTGTTCAGAAATCTGGGATTAAAAACATCGTTGGTATGTTTTGTCACCTGCTTTTGCTGGCATGTGCCACCTGCAGCAGAACTCAGAGGTTTCCATCAAGAAAAGTAAAAATACTGACTTCGCCAAAAGCACCAAATCGCTCATGTGAAATCCAGAGTCCCCCTACACTCATTTCTCTCCAGCTCAGTTTACAACTCACCGGTAAATTCGTTCTACACTTCTTTGAAACGGACTTGTCCTAAATGTTACTTAATTTCAGATGAGCAACTAAAGTGGTTTGAAATTAAGGTTTGCATTGATGTGAATTGTTTGCTTAAGATGCACATGCAGACTGAACACACATTTTCACTGATCATCAGGTTTTGGCATAAAGAAGGTCAATGAGCAGTAGCTCCCACAGTCCCCAGTGGGTTTGGTATGACTGGTGGTTTTATGGTGAAACGTTAAGATGCTGCTGTGTAACCGTCACCAGAGAGTGAGTTCACTGGTGACAGTTACAAGGTACTCTGAGCTCACCTCAGAGTACCTTGCAAAAGATTTGTGCCACTTGAGCTTTTCCACATTTTTTTGCATCACAGCTGCACACTTGATGTAATCTATCAGTATTTTATGTGATAAATCACCACAGAGCAATGCATGAATCTGAATCAGAACAAAGGGATGCGTGGTTTTCAAATCTAAAAATTGTAGCTTTTGCATTTGTACTCACTCTCCTTCACTCTAACAACTGTAAACAATCTCCAGTGCAGCCATTTAATTGACCTTTAAACATATACATTTATACGACAGATTAACTTTTAACTATGTCTGCTATGTCTACTGTAAACTTTGATACTTTGGGTTATTTTCCACTGTGACGTACTGCTACCAGTAAAACCTAATTGCATTAATTGCAAGTTCTCTAAGTTCTCAGTGTTCACCTGAGTATGATTAGGATTTGTCCCCCTTTAAAAAGCAAAGACATGCAGGGAACACAGAAGAAATGCAGAAGAAGGAGCTCTGCTCAGACGAGACCAAGATGAGACCCTACATATATATTAAAGTGCTGTACTTGTGTGCTGCACATCATCCTGATGACATCATCCCTATTGTGAAGCATGGCGATGCCATGTCATGCTGCGTGCATGCAAGGTTGATTTAAGATGGATAGATGAATCTTTTTATTTTTTCCTTCTTTTTTTTTTTTTGCCACTTTACAATTCTGAACTACTTTTAGTTTGTCACATAAAATGCCATGAAAAAAACAAACAAAAACGAGAAAAGTGACTAAATGTGAAAAATATCAAGATGCGTGAGTCCTTTCATGAGGCGTTTCATCATCTTGTGACCACAGTGGATGTTTTTCAGCTAAATTAGGGTTAAAATTCAATCAAAGCATGCTTTAAATGTAACTCCATGCATTGCAATTAGATTCATTTGAGCTCTGATTCTGATATTGTGCAACACACCAGGTCTTTTTTTTTTACAATCTAGTTGTTTTTTTCATCTTTCTGTCAAACATCTACTCAGACTTTCCTCACGTTTTGCATTCAAGTGCAATAACGACTAACGAATTTAATCACTGGCCTCATCTGCTTTCTATCGCATGGTTTTCTTCAGTTTCAGTCCTCTTTATTTGCCCCCTTCTTCTCCCTCCCCCCCCTCATTAAATTCTCATGAGAGTCGAGGGGAAACGGAGAGAGACGGCAAAGGGGGAAATGCAGAGTCATGCATAGTCATAAGAAACAAACACAGATCACCCTCTTCACATTTTAGCATTTCCACCCCAGAGCTGCTCTGCTCAGTTTGGCATGAGCTTTCGCCTCACCACACCCAGTCATTAATAGAGAGCCGTCGTGCTTTGAGATGCCGCCTCGTCTCGCTCAGACGTCTGCAGGTAGTGGAGGAGACAGGCGTGACTGGGAGAGGTCTGCCATAGCACTTTTATCAATGCTCACTGGAGTGAAACTACGAGCACACAGAGAGCGAGAGGGAGCAGTTTTAGTCAGGCAACCACAGGACACTCAATTCTCCCTGGCAGTGAAACGGTTAAACTGCACTTTTGCTTTTCTCTCTCTGTCTTTCTCTGTCTGCCTCCCAGTTGTCTCGTGTCAAAGGTAGAGCTCGACACCCAGAAACGAGGTGCAGGGTGTTGTCGCTCAATCAGATTGACTTGATTGCAGCCACGAGGCAGAGAGGGCTGGACCTGCTTTCCTGGAGGACGACCTTGTTTTGTCCTCCACAGACACTTTCCTGTCCTTATCGCTCCTTCTGTCAGCATACTCCTCCTCCTGCATGCGTGCGTTCATTAGGCGTGCTTTGCTGAGCATGGCGAAAGCCCTTCGGATGTTTTTCCTTTCTTGAGCAGAAGCTCTTGGCATAAGCAGTGTATTTAAAATTCAGCCCCGGGCCAAAAGCGGACCGTGTTCTGATTATGGAAGAAGGGCGTAAAAGTGGTCTTCTTCTTCTTCTTCTTCTTCTTTTTCTTCTTCTTTTTTCCCCTCACCTGTTTCTGGGTCAGACAGCAGAGTCTCTGTGTTCTCATTGGATCATTTTATAGTGAGTCTTGACCCAGGTGACTTTGACCTGCAGCACATCTTGTCTTATCTCCCATTATTGGTTTTATATATTCCTGCTCTCACTCACTGGTCTCATCTACTGCTCTGCTTATTTCTGTTTTCTGAGCTTGATAAAGTATTATCCCTCTAAATCAGCATTTTATTTTCTCCCCACTGTGCAATATTTATTGCAATTGTATGTTCAACAGAAAGTAACCTGTGATCTTGACACAGTTTACAAGGTTTCTAAGAGTAAAATGGAAGAGAGATGCTTCAGTTTTCAGGCTTATCGGTTTTCCAGTGAAACAGACACTCTGTCTCCTTTTAGGCCTGCGATTAAAACGTTCTTTTTTTGATAGAGTGAAGTAAATTATCCTGAGTTACATTGATGCTCTGAAATGTTTCAGATCATCAAGAAATTGTAGACATCAGAAAGGCATCTCTTGCCTCAATGAAGGTGCTGATCTTTAGCTATAACTTTATTTATTCAAATTAAAAAGCAGCATAAACCGGGAGCCGAAGAGTCAACTTGTCCATTTTTAGATAAAGAATTGACTGTGATTACCAGCTGCTCTTTTTAAAAGTGGATTTCAATTTTCCTGGTTACACACAGACCAGATTACTGCCTGACTTGTGGAATCAATAGAGTTTCAATAGAACCTGTCTGCGCACATGAAGGTAGCTAAAATGATGATAACTATCATAAAATCCTGAAGTAAAATATCTGTCCATCAGCTTGTGACCCCAAGGTGAAACACACTCAGGTGGGTTCGGCAGCAGCAGGACTTTTTGTTCAAAGCACGACAGCAACGGTTGAAAGTAAAGTCCTGGAGTGGCCTAGTCAAACCCTGGACTTGAATCTTGTTGAGATGCTGCAGCATAACTTTGAATAGACAATTTATGCTTGAATGCAGCTCAGCGTGACTGAATCACAATAGAAGATTAAAAACTTACACAGCAATGTAACAGAATCAAAAGCACTTTATGATCCAGTTATTGGTTGGTTGGAAAGTTTCTCTTAGAAAATAAAGTAAAGTATAACTATGTGTAGTTATTGCTGCTGTCAATATTAAGATGTTTCTCTTTCTTCTCTGTAGAAAGTGGATATTCTGTGTTTAACTATGTGTCTTTCCTGGACAAATCAACTAAAATAAACGTTGCTTCCATTAACTCACTGTAACTCGCTGTCCTTTCCCATAAGGAGTAGCTACTGTTCTGTGTGCGCGTGTGCTTTATTTTTATCTGACATGTTCTTCCTGTTCTCTAAACCTTGTCAGGTGACTCTTGGCTCATTAGAAGATCTTCAGAAGCCATATCTCAATGTATTTGACACCTCACACAGACACTGTTTACTCTATAGTTATTGGTGTTAGAAAATTTATGTTAACTGTATTTAAAAGTCCTCCTTCTGAAGCATAATATCACCAATCATCATGTTGTAAACGTATGTTATCGTAGTGTCTGTCTGTGCATTTATGTTCAGACTCACATAATTTGTCAATAATAAAAAAAAAAAAATCTGTTTCAAATTATAAATTAACCACAGCAGATTTGAACTTGGACCTTCATCAATCCACTTCCTATAATCAATACCCAGTTGTTGTTGTAGGTTTATGGGGAGTGCTGGATCCTGCCTCCAGTGGTCACTGGTTGAGATGCGAAGTCCATCCTGGACAGGTGGTCAGTCCATCACAGGGTAAACAGCCAATGCACACACTGACACCGTAGGGCGATTTGAAGAGACCAGTTAACCTCGGGGTCATTATTTGGACTGTGTGAGGAAGCCGGAGTACCCAGAGGGATCCCATGTCGACACAGGGAGAATATTAAAACACCATCTCAGAGATTCCTTCCTCCTCTTAGACCGTTACCGCCGGACTGAGTCATACTTAATTTTATAGACCACTTAGCCCAAAGTGGAAAATACGATTGTGGAGAACACAGACAACACACCATCAGTGCTGCATTACCACAGCATTGCCAGTAAGCACAGCAACATAACCTTGTTTCAGTGTTTATATGTACATGTAAATACTTTGAAAAGGAAGCTACAGGTGAGGAAATGCACTAGTTATTAATATTTCTCAATTATATCTCATTGAGCATGAGCGCGTCGTGTAAATTAGGAGTGAATTATTTCCTGTTGAAAGGTTGGCTTGCTTCATCCTTTTTCTGTCCTTCAAGTAAATCGAGATAAGGCAGTTCAATCTTTAATCTGCTTTTATCTTTAAATCAGCCTTAGTTTTCTGCCACTCTAAACAGAGCTTTCGCTACCTTAGCTGAATAAATATCGCATTCTTCCCAAGAAAAGATCACATTAGATAAGGTGACATAACAAGCTATTGAAATGCAAAATGTGTCTTTTTTTTTTAAAACATCTTTTAACACATTTGAAGAGTAACGACCTTTTATGAAAACCAGCCTGAACTCCATTCATGCCAACGTGTGGGAGAGCAGCATCTTGTACAAATATGATTGCCACTGATTATAGCACTTCAAAAGTGCTCTCATTCATAATATGCTGAATACGCGGCGAGCTGCTAACCTCACATCCTGTGCAGCAGGAAATGCTTGATTTCCTCTAGTGAAGTGTAGGTGGGGGGTTGTTGTGTATTTTTAAGCCTGAACTGTGTTTTTTTTTGTTGTTTTTTTTGCTTGTTTTTTACACACACTGGAAGTGAGGGATTGTATTTGGGCATCTAATACGAAGATAAGCACCTTTCCCAGAAACAGACCTGAATAAAACTGAAGTCCATTAAGAGCATCCTGTGTGTTCTCCTCTTGAGGCTCTTTGGACGTGTAAAAATGGTGCGGCTGCATTGTGGACTATAATAGAAGGATGCGGTTAGGTGTGAAGCTGTCTTATCAGCAGCAGTACGTAACGTATAGCTCATATACTGAAATTCTTTGAGTTTGACGTCAGTCTGTTTTCCATCTGTCTGATAGATGAAATAACTTAGAAGTAATTAGCAACGCTGTGTGATGGTGTTGGAAAACTAATTTGAAACATGTCACACATCCGTCTCAGACTGATGTTACAGTCACAGAGGATAGCATAACTTCCACTCATATTACAACTTATTCGGGAATTATTTTTCATTTTTTGGTTTATGGCTTTGATAACAAACACGTACGCACAACTGCCACCTCTGATACCCCAAATAACCCATACAGTTGTCAGGGAAACAGTCAAAGCTCATCCCGTGTGTGCGTGTGTGTATGCGCGTGTGTGTGTGTGTGTTTGTACATCTTGGAATAGCTTTGGTGACGCATACGTTCGCTCGCAAGCTCCACGCCAGCAGAAACCGCCCTCCTTCACCTCCCCATTCTGTGTTACAACATCCATCCATCTGTGCACTGATCTTTTGCATCGTCGTCCATCTTTCTTCCCCTTTTAACTGAATTTTTTTCCTGTCTTCTCTCTCTCTCTCTTTCTCTCTCACTGCAAGATCTAGACTTGTTTTTTTGTTTGTTTTTTTTTTTGTTTTTTTTCTGTTGTGTCCAATCATCACGTTTTATATTGGCTTTAAATCCAACAAAAGCCGTAGCCGAAACTAATCCCCCTAATTTCAGCCAATTTGATTAAAAACACAGGAATTTGTCCTGGAATAGCAAAGTAATCTGCCAAGGCTTGTTAGTTTGTGATATCAGCATTAGCAACAGCGCTTATGAGCCGTGTATGGTTTATTTTTACGGGCAGTAAAATCCCACGAGGGCGTGATGACTTCACATTGTCTCTGATTAGTGGTTCTATGTGAGCATGGGGGGGAGGTGGAAAACTCAGCCAAAACTGTTTTTCCTCTGTCCCTTTGAGCCATCTGCAACCTACATTTGTAAATCAGCAATGCTCTGCTGTAAAACTTTAATTTTCGCATCTCACTGTCAAGCGAGAGGCTATTCATCTAAAACGCAATGTGGATTTTACAGTTACACTTATGCCCAAGAAGACATAAATATGTCAGCCATCCAGGACCTGTCCTCTTGTGTAAAATTAAATTTGACACAGTGGAAAAGAAATGTCGATCCCTGGTCCTCAGTCAAGTCAGTCGCGACTTGACTGTTTTTATTTCTAATGAGTTACCTCAACCCACACGGTATCAGCACCGCATGGTCACCTTCGTATCTTCTCATCAACAAAGTGTGATTTACTCACTTTTAGCCACTTGTGGAAACATCTCGATAAAAGGGAGAGATATCTAACCACATGTGATGACAGCTCACAGAGTCACATGCTGCCAAGTCTTCTTTCCAAATAAAGTTAGATCAGGGTTTCTTCTTTTAAAAAAAAGACAGTTTTCTAAACCTAAGCCTTAAGTTTGACCCCTAAGCACCAACAAACACCAGAATCTTACTAATATACAAACTCAGAGGATTATAACTAATGGAGTTTGCTGAAGTTTTGGCAACATTTGCATGTATGTGAGAGTTTGTGCTGTGTGTATGTTCTGTGTATGACTCGGTCTGAGTCACCGCTGTCCCTCCTGGGTGCACAGCCAGGCCAAAGAAGAAGTACTCTTATGGGTTTGTGTGTGGGGGGGTGTGTGGGTGGGGTGTGTTGCAGAGAGAGAGTGAACATGCTGTTTTCATTTCTGTAAGTATCTGTGTGATTTATAGATCCCATGCATCGGTGTGTAAAGTGTTGATGCATTCCTCAGATCTGAACACCCTCCTGTAATGAAAAGCAGCTGACTGCATCAACAAGCCTGTCCAAGTCCTCATCATCGCTAAGATCATTTTCTGGTTCTGGGTCTTTTCAACGATGTACATAGTCTGAAAATGGTCAGCGCATCAGTCAGTGATTGCTTCTGTTTTTGCTTTCTTGTCATGTTTAAATGTTTTAAAAATAAATAAATCAGACAAAGATGACTTGGGTAAATATGAAAGGATGTTTTCAGGTAGTGACTTAATTTATTCATGAAACATATGCATTCCAAACTCAGTTAGCCTTATGTAAAAAAAAAAAAAAAAAAGTAAACACTCTAAACTTGATAACTGGGTGAGCAACTCTTGGCTATCAAAACTCCCTTCAACACCTGACAATAACAAACAGTGAGTATTTTCACTGGGTTTTTAAATCCTCTACATGTGGACAATGTTTTCCCTATATAAATAAAGAATCCGAGCTTATCACACTTAAGTCCAGACTTTGACTAGGCCACTTCAAAACCTTATAAGGTTATTCTTTTGAATCATTGCGCCGCTGCTTACCCAAATCGTGCTGTAGCTCAAAATAATTGCCTGATATTCTACTTCAGAATTTTCTGCAGGAGATCATCGTTCCACCAAATCCAAACAATACCAGAAGCCTTGATGATCCTTTGGGTTTGTTTTGGGTTGTGGTGGTTTTCACTTTGGAGATCTCACATAGATGCCATTTTTGTCTTTATAATATTGTGAATTATGAACACAAACCCTGAGACAAGTGAGGCTGTGGAGGTTTAGATGTTGTTCTGGACTCTCATGCACGAGTCTTTACTCTTGGAGTAAATTTTGAGACCTGCTTCATGTTGACAGTCGGGTTCCTTTCAAATAATCTCTCATTTCTATTGTTACAATCACGTCTAATTGGTTAAGCTCGACTGAAATAATTTTTCTTATAATGTGAAATCTGGATTAACTTGTTTTGTCATATAATATTCACTTAAACAAGCATAGATGCCCAAAACTATAATAACATCACATCCACCTTCTATGAAATTAGTGAATATTGAATTTAAAACTTTTAAACACACTTCACTTCATACAAAAACACTTTTATTGCTTAAATAATCCCTTGTTTGAAATGTGTATTAAACACTATAATGTACAACATATTTTAGAAATGATTACGTTGTTGACCAAAAATGTTTTAAATTCTTTCAGAAAACATCATAAAATCGCGTGTGAAGTCATAAAGCACAACCTGACAGGGAAATGTTCATCTGTATGGGGAAGCATTGCCCTTGAACGTTCTCATGTCTGACAAATCTACGGGGTTCATACCACCAGATACACACTCATATTCATAAAGGTTATGAGTCAGCTGTCGTCCAGCTTTTATCTTCTTGAGCTACAGTTTCACTCTGCAGTCTAATAGGTTCTAATAATACGCAGGTTTGTCAACGGTCCATTCAAAAGACAGTGAGATGAGCGGTTTCTTGCAAGAATTCAAAATACTTTGGGTCTTTTTGGTCCCAGAATTAGTGAATCTCTCAAACATAACAGAGGTTTCTGTGTTTCCCATCAGCTGTGTTTGCAGAGTGTACATCACAAACAGCCTCAGCCTTTGAGATTCAGGTACTTTTTTTTTTTTGCACTCACTTAAATATAAACATATTGACATAAATTCGGGCTAATTTTCTTTAAAATGCACAGACAACGCCTCATTTGCAATTGGCTGGAAGTCCAATTTTACAAGGCCTGTCTATATCAGATGCACAAACTCTGGATTAGTCCCAGAGTTAATTGATGGCACAAAATATGAGAAGTCCTTTCAATCAGGGCAAGGACTTTGGGCAGTTCAGGACATTAATCTTCTGAACATGAAACGCTTGAAAACATACAAAAGTAAAGAGGGAAACTCCCATTTGCTTCTGTGATTAATACAGAAAAATAGCTGTCAACTCGTAAGAGGAATTCTAGCGTATTTCTTGCATCACGAGTTGCTGACACATTGAGGTGAAACACATAAACAACAGTTTTAATTATTATCAATAAAAAAAAACAGAAAGAAAGAAAGAAAGTGACAATGTGGGACTTAAAACAGCATATAGTTCTCAGCCAGCTGGTCTGAATCATGTGCCCAGGGTTGAATCAGGCTCCCCCACTGGGTGGTAACAGATTCGGCTGAAAGCTGGTCCACCTGAACTTCAGCGCGTGACTCAGTCCCACCAGCAGGGGAGTCGATAGCATGGACTGTTCCCCAGCAGAGTCAATTAAGCTGTCAGCATGTGTGTGATTGGAGCGGGCCGAGCTGCGTGTGTGACTCAGGAGGCTGCCTGTGAACCAAATGGAAACCCGGCATCGTTTTAGGGGTTGTTTTGTTTTATTTCAGGGGGCCCAGTGTCTGCCCCGTAGGAGGAGACGGCAGGATGAAAAGAAGTAGAGAAGGTGGTTTTACTCTCACTCTGAGTCTGAGCTGCGCTTCTGATGTAGAGTAAAAACTTTTCCTGGCATAAGTGTAGGGAAAACACACACACACACACAACACACAACAGTGGTCTATTACACATACCAGCTGTGATTGCATTTGTGGCTTTTTTGATGAGTGTTTAAGTCATCAGTTATTTGAAAAGTAAGTTTGTAGTGGAGCATTCGCATGTGTGTGTGTGTGTTTGAACGTTTAAAGCCTTCCCAGAGCAGTCACTTTTAAGACCATTAGCATCATTTCCCAGTGTCAAAAAGCTGACCTTCAGCTGAACTGGGTCTGTCAGGTTAGCGGTCAAGCTAAGTAAACACTATTTGGAGGTGGGACACAGGAAGACTCTGGACTCATCCGTCCAAGGCGGCGCATGAAGGTAAAAAGCGTCTAGTTGGAGACGCTCACAGAGAGAGAGAGCGTGTCTCAAACTATAAAGGGCTTGTTTCAAGCTGCTGCCGTGACTCACCGCTCCTTCTCCTGGTTTTACGGGAAGTGGAATGTGTTTTTAATTCTTCTCGTTTATTTTCCTCACCCCCACTCCTTGCTTTGGCGAAGTCGAGGAGGGTCAGACAGTCTGCTATTGTTAGTCTTTCTGTGTGAATGTTGTGGTGTGTCTGTTTTTGTTTCGTGTGCGTGTCTCGAGTTCATACCTGAGGGCTGGTAGTCCAAATTGCTCCACAAGGTGTCTGGGATGGTGGAAACAGTGAGTGTATATTTCAGGTTTTTTTTTGTTTTTTTTTAACAAGCATTTTCTTTTTTTTTTTTCAACCCATTTCTACTTACAAAACTGGCAAAACAAAACTGGCCAGCTTCAACTTTTTATGTTGTTTTTAGAATAACTCATTGCCTGTAGGTGGAGAATCATCACAATTAACAGAAATGATCTGTATTAATCCATATAATGTTTTTCACTTTGTGATAAAGTTGCCGAAGTGAATTGATTTTTAAATAATATTCTCATTTATTGAAGGGGTCTGCATGGTGCCTTTGGGTGCCAAATGATTCCTAAAGGTGATCCAGGTTTGTGAAAGTCCATTATTCTCCTTGTGACGTCTTGACTGATTTCTCTTGAGCGTCCCATGATGACACACACAGAAGCAACGTGCTCCAGGTGTTGCCTTTAAATACTTCAAGTGTGTGTCAGTTTGAATGTTGTGAAATAACTTGTCAGAGCATCAGAAGCCATAACTTTAACATAATTGTTTTTTATTAAAAAAAAAAAAACATTTGTTTTTGACTTTTAAAAAAGAAATTTTATATTTCTTTAAAAACACACACACACACACACACAATTCTTCTCATTATTTTGACATTTAGCAAACTGAAATGTTTCTGTTTATCGCAACTGGCCTAAAACAGAAAATACACTGTTTGTTCATCTAATCTCAAATAATTCACACAGACTAATGAGGAGGTCATTCGACACCATATATTTGGCCTAAACTTTTGGCCAATGATACTTTTTTTTTTTAAGATTCAAAGAAGATTTAATTTGAATCCAAGACACAAAATGCAATTTTTTTTGCACATTGTTGTCTTTACTCTGTATTCAGTCTGATTCAACGTCATGCAGCATAAATGCATTCTGAAATGTAAGCAGTGTGATGAACCCAGCAAAAGATCGTCCAGCTTTGGCACAGCTGTCATAAAGTACGCGATAACAAACTCTGCAACATGAATGTGCATGTGGAGACTCCGAGAGAATCCTCATGCAAAAGAGTTTTTCACACAGTCCAAACCTGAAAAGACCAAACTTAAACTGAGCTCTGTCGCCTCAAAGCTTACAGGAGCTCTCTGCGTGAAGTTTGCAAGCTTCATCCTGGTTTCATAACTTTCTCCTGCAGTCTAGAGACATACATGTTTGATAAATAAGTACATTTTAAATAGCAGTGCGTGTCTATGTTGATCCCAGGGATTAATTAAATTTCATCCACAACATTGAAGAGGAGAAAGCAGGTGAGTGTCTAATTTTATTTGCTGCTTCGTTTGGTTTTTGCAATTGTTGTGTCTTGATTGGGTTTAATAAAAGACCTTAACGTTCTGTAATATCTACTCTCAGTGTGTGCATGAATGAATAAAGGGTTTATTTTTATTCCATCACGGACCCATCTGCAAACTTCAGGCTATATTTAACAAAGTCAGTCTGCAAACATTACAGCTTTTTGTTTTCTCGAGTTAGGAAATGTTCTAAAGTACTAGGCCCGAAAAATGTGCTTTTATTTTCCACCACAACCTTCATTGTTATGGTTTCAGTTGAAAGAGTGTTGTTCCTTTTGCAACTTTACTTCATTAAGTTTTTCACAGATTTCTGCCCATTTCCACAAGAGAAACATGCGATTTCGTGACAACGGCCCGTTTTACGGGAAGCGTGATCACATATTTTATAACAGCTAAGCTAACCAAACCGCAAGTGAAAGAAAAAGTGAGCAGTGACTCAAAATAAAAGTGAAGGTAAAAACTTGGGATGTGTTGAAGTACATTTTCCAAAAAAAGGCCAAATCAGGCCAAAGTTCTGATTCGAACTTTGGCCTGTTGAATAATGAGTAACTAGTTAGATGTGAAGTAAAACAAATGTTTAATTAATTGACCTTCTTTGACTTTTGGAAGTAAACATCAGAAATTTCCATCATAAAAAAAAACCAAATGAACAGATCTGATTGGTATTACGGGCAGCTTTAAGCAGCATTCTCTTCAAGCAGACTATGAACAGCACCTTCAGCAGTAGCTGAAGAATAATAACAGTCATCATTAACCTGTGTGCCTCTAACCCTTACTTTATAGCTGCAAATGTACAGTCTTGTTCTGCCGTTGCCCTGTGGTTGCTGTCAGTCACAAACATCACCTCCAGCCAGGACCTGCTTGCTTCCTTGGAAACTTTTGGCCTATTTCTGTTTGTCTAGGGTTTTTCCGAGCTGGGGTGGCTATTTTGGTCAGATAAATACGGTGTTGTTTTGGAAGCAGAGGGAGGGTGGGGAGAGCGAGGTGCAGATGAGATCACCTCTCAAGGTTCCCTAAGCAGCAAAAACAACAGGCAGCAAGACAAGACAGGAGCTGAGCAAACCTGGGAACAGTTAAGTGGGCACTGAAGGTTTCAGACAGAATCTGGAGAAAACCTGCCCCGGAGTTTCTTGGAAACTGAAAAAAATGTGAGAAAAAATCCCTAGATGTAGTTAATCCCCCGAAGAATGCCTTATTATCAGTACGGAGCTGTGAAAATGAAGCAAAAGCGATGAGTCGCTGAAGCCTCTCCACCTCGGAGCAGACCAGACGTGCCGGCATTTTGTTGTATTTTAACCACTTGTGCTGGGGCAAGGCCAAGGGAAAATAAGACTCACAACTTGTGGGAGTTCTTCCCAGCCGGGAAGGAGGCCACATACTACGTTTGATTTCATATTTGCATGGCAAGATTGCTTCTCGCTGCCTCACGGCCTGTCTGGTTGCCTGGTAGTGTCTGTGTTTTTTAGAAGTTTAGAAGTGGGTATGACTTGTGCCGCTGATATCTCCCCATCAGAGACAATGACTAAGTGTGTGTTTGTGTGTGTGAAAGAGAGAGGAAGAGAGAGAGAGAGAGAGAGTGTTGCATGCGGTCGTCTGCAGCTCCAGCCAGGTGTGGAGGTAGACAGCCACTTGTTCGCACTGCCAGCTGCAACACCTGCATGAGCTTTGAAACGTAAACAGATGAAGTCAGAACCTGCTGCTGGTGGACGGCACATTTACTGATGCTCTCTGTTCCGCTTGGAGCCACTTAAAAAACAGAACATTTCCCCTCGAGACGCTAAATTATCTCAAAGTGTCTGGGTCTTGAAGTCGCCTCTTTCCTATCTCTCCAGATCTCCTCCTTGCATTTTGGATTAATATGGTTTGTAGAACGAGAGATGCTGCAGCATTCACTGCTCAGGTTTTTTTTTTGTGTGTTTCGCATTTTGCCAAATTATAACCACAGATTCAATTTAATGAAATTTTATGTGGTTGACTCAACCATAAAGCAGTGTTCAGTTGTAAAGTGGAAGGAAGATGACACATATTTTAAATATTTTCTTAAATAAAAAATCTGAAGGGCGTGGCATTTGTAGCCAACTCCTTTTGCTTTGATACCCTTACATAAAACGTAATGCAAGCAATTATTTTCGGATGCTTTGGAATTATTAGAGTTTTGTGGTGTGTAATTTAATCTTATTAAAAGTCCAGCTGATGGTTTCATGTTAGTGAACCTTAGCAAACATCAGAAAACAGCAGAAAGGTCAAGTTGTCTCACAGACTTCTTCCACCTACCAACAGGCTGGGAAAGAAAAACATTGATCAGGTATAAGAGGCCAGTGGGAACTCTGGAGGAGCTGCAGAGATGCACATCCAAGTCAGCAGGAAAGTAGTTGTGCATTGCAGCTAAGCTCCTTCTCTCAGCTGGGACAGAATTCAATACTTCCAAGAGTCAGGATGTTTAAACGTATCAGAGCTGGTGTTTTCCTGCTGGCACTTCGATATTCCAATGCTGCTAAAGCAACCCAGGCCAAAAGGGGGGGAAAAAATATAAAATATATCAAAAATCCAACATGCATTTATTTTTAATACAAAGAACAGAAGGACTTTTCAGGATACAGAGTGTTCCCCCCTTTTTTCTGTTTTTTGGTTTGAGTCCACAGTTAGAGTTTGTGCTTAATCCAAAAACCCAGCTGAGCTCTAAACAAGTGCTGAAACCTTGGACTGAACACCACATTAGGTTGCCAAGTAATTATTGACTCACCAGCTTGCAGAAAATGGAAGTAGGTACCTTAAGTTTAGCATTTGAGTGTAATATATCTTGCTTAATACTACTCCATTGTGTTAGGGCGAAATATCACACAAAAAAATGTCTGAAAATTTAATTTTGCTCTTTTAAAAAAAGCACTATATGTTTACAGCTTGGTCATTTCTTCTGAGAAGAAATTATTTAAGTATTTGAACAACTAAGAGCCAAAACATTAATCCAAACCACAACAGGTGGAAACGCACAGAAGTAGTGACAACATGAGGAAATGACTGTGAGCAAAAGAAATTCAGGACGGCTGTATGAACGCGAAAAAGTGTGATGAGTAAACATTTACAGCCAGCTGAGGAAAAGAAAAGGGAAGCAAGCTTATCCAAAATTTACACGAGAAAATATTTACACAATGAAACAGGACACGTGGAAACAACAGAATGCAATAAACAAAACTCATGACTCGTAAAGCAGAAACCCAGAAAAACCTGAACAGAGCCAAAAGAAATGTACGTGGTGAAGTGTGGGAAGCTACATCAGCTCATTAAAATCTATCAATGGGAGTAAATCTGGGTTTTTGCTCCCAGTTTTCCATAACTTTCTGGGTTTTTTTTTAGGAAGCTGTCCACCATAGGAAGTGATCAACCCCTAACACTCCTTTCAGATTAGCTGCAAAAGATCTCTGACGTGTTTAGAATTTTTTTTTTAGCTATACTTGCCATGTTTTCCAACAGACTTCCTGTATTCGTTTCAGTAGCTGTTCCCGAGTATGATTTAGCAAGACTATTTCCACTGAATCAGATGTAGGTCGTATTTGGTGGAAAATACAGTCAGATAGCAGCAGCACACATCACAGAAACAAACTAACTGCGTGTTTTTAATGAAAATGCAGCGTATTGTGCAGTGCACAACAGCTAAAAACAAACTTCAGGCCAATTCACCCCTTCACTACTTATAACACTATTTCATAATTGCTTATCAGTGTATTTATCTCTCCTGTTTTAAAGCAATTTTGATATAAAATTCTCAAATCTTAAATATGATTGACACTGATTTGATTATTTGATTATACTTGATTTAACTCCTTTTTCCAGTGATTGTGATTTTTGTTCACAGTTCACTCCTATGAAATGTGAGATTATGTCAAGCTGTCAAAGCAAAGAAATTTTAGAGACTGGCGGCTTTCAGAGAATATTTATATTTTATCAAAAATAAGCTAAAATAATGGGTTTCTAGATGTTTGCAAACCATCTCAAAGGCCAACACAGACTGATGCCTGGGCAGTAAGAGATTTCTGTTTCAGCTGTCACTTTGACAAATTCTGCTCCAAAGTTACAGTAAGTTTCTTTGCTGTTACTGTAGTTAATCTCAGTTTATGTGGATTCAGTAGAAAGAGTTGTACTCTTTCCAATCTCACTTACTTACTTACTTACTAATTAGGTATCTTGTAGCATCAGTTTTTTATGGGTACCACAGTTAAGAAGACATAAAACAGCAGCATGAAATACTTAATTTTTAATGAAAAGACAATTTTAAAACTGTCATTTCCCCTCCACCTCATAATTAGGCTATGTTTTGTGTTGGTCTATAACATTAAACCTCAATAATATACACATTATACATTATATAATACACATACACATTATTATGATTTAATATGACAACATATCTTTGCTCTAAGAGCGTTTCTACATCATTATATGTTTTAAGATTTCAGAAAAGCTCAAGTTGAATGCAAGAGTTACAAAATGTTAAAAACAAGTCACTTTTGAACATTTTGTTTTTGTCTGTGCTCTCTGCTCTAATTGGATGCATAGTAGCCCTCAGAGGTGCTCACATTTCTGAGGTGTTTGTGTGCTTGCTCTTCGTGCATCTGCAGCTGTTTGAGGGCAGTGGGTGGAGGGAGACGTGCCGTAAAATGAGGTCATCATCTCTGTTGATTTATGTGACAGAAACCATTATTTACACTCTTGTGACTTCAGCAACATCTCCACTGACAACATGAATAATACATTTATTCTCCACCAAAGAAAAGAAAAAGAAAATAGATAAAACAAAACGAGCCCCCCCCCTCCACACACACACACACACACACACACACACTTTCTCCTCAACTGCTGCTTGGCGAAGTTTACTTCATCATTACAGACGCACGTCAGCCTGGAATGAGGTGCGCTCGTGGAAGTTTGTCCCAGTTTTACTTCCGTACGTGGCAGACCCCTGCGCTGATGAGCTGCCATCTCTCATCCAGTCCGGCGAGTTTAGCCTTTTCTGGGTAATTTGTGAAATTACACAACAGGAAGTGGGAAGGAGTGCGTACGCGTGCGTGGGTGTAAGCCCGTGTGTGCGAGTGTGCGCGTGCGTGAGCGAGTGGCTGCGCTGCACAGACAGACAGCGCCGCACCCAGCGGACAATAACAGTGATTGCCACGTGCGACCGTTTCTCAACACAGGTGTCGAATTGACTCATTTCTGATATGTTGCGTTCGTGCGTCGAGGCGAGCGTCAGTGCGTTCAGCACCGAGACACTCCACTCTGCACTCCCAGGAACATGCTGAGATATGCCTGATTGAGAAACGCAAATAAATGCCAGGAAATAATAGTCATGGGAGTAGGTAGAGGGGGATGTGGGGGGTCTGGATGTGCTTTTTGACGGCCAAGCTCCGACAGCTTTGTTTCCCAGAGAAGCTGTGAGCCAGGCCGCAGGATAACCGCTTCCAAAGCGAGGTCAGCGTGGTCAGAGAACGACGGGAAAGATGAAGAAGTGAAGGGAAGGCGGGGTGTGGATGGGTTGGGGTGATGGGTTAGGGGACGGGGGACAGCCGTTATTGTCAGCCTCCATCAGAGAGCCCAGGGGTGACATGGAGGCAGGCAAGAGAGGAGGAGGAATAAAGAGAGAGGTCGGGGTGGGAAGGCGGCCTGAGACGAGTCACCCCTCAGCCCTGGAGTGCACGTTTGCCGTCTCATACCATCTCTCCCCTCCCTTGCCCCATCTGGTCACAATGCAGATGTGTCGGCCTGCAGCAGTGAATCCAACAACGTGTTCTTTTTGACCCCAGCCTTGGAAGGATGCTAACTGGGAGGGGGGGCGGTAAAAATTAGCCAAGTCTGTGCAGCATGTAGGAATGAAGATTAGGTTAAAGCTGCAGTATATAGCTGTCAGTTTTTATTTACATTTTTTGTTCATACTGTCACCATATCCTGTCAGTTTAATATGAGACAGATAATCTGTGAAAAGATTGTGAAAAAACTGTGCTAATTTTGCCTTCTATAGAAATACACCACCAGTCAGGAGGAAGGTCTTAGCTCTGTCAGTCATCCTTGTGTACGCGCTGCTCAATGAGGTAATGGTGGAGAAATAACTTACCATTCCAGGAAACCTGCTTACCCACCGTCATTGGTGGGCTATGCTAACTATCATTCATGTCTGTTTCTAGCACAGATCTCATCGCTTGTCACAGTTCCTGTGTTTTTGTTGCAGTAAGATTGGATGAGCAGATATTTGAATAGTATAAACAAAATGTTGAATTATTCAGTAAATGTGTTGATCTGCTCAGTGAAAGCGCCTAGCTAATACCAGGGCGAACTCTCCTTTGTCTTAAAAACCTGATTTTTGTGCCGACACGATTCTTTATTAATGGTTGCTTTACTGCAAAAAGACAACAAACAAAAAATCCATATAAAATGTTTAGGTCAGTCTCCACGGTAACGCGCAACCGTCCGTTCTGCTTCAGTCCTGGTAATGATATCACCCAGGTTGACTTTAATAATAACTTGCAGTCATGCTGTGGAGACGCTGCCTGTCTTGTTTTCAGATGGTTGGGAGAAAAACATGTTTTGCTGCCTCTGCCACTGCTGAAGGGCTGGTGCCCAGACATAAACACTGGTGGCTGGGCAGGGAGGCTGCTGTCAGCCTGATGCTTCAGGTGGCAACCGGCACTCAGGCAGTGACCCTGGTATTTGGTATTTGAACTCTAATGTAGAAATTTGTATCAAAATCGTCTCACAGTTTGCCGTCTTACAGGTACCAATTCACTGGATACTATAAAGTTGTGCATAAATGTGACGTGAGAACAAAAGATACCTGCTCTCGTTTTTTTTTTGGTTTTTTTTAATAAACATTTTAAAAGGGCATTTGTATTGACTCTAATGCCACTAAATAAACCCTGTATGACCATCTGCCTTTAGAAATCACCCAGAGTCCACATGTGTGTAATTATACCTCAGGATTAACCCAGCTGCCCTGTTTCTGGCCTCAGAGGTTTTATTAAATGACCACAGTTATGAAAACCAAGAAACACAGCAGAAAGATCAGGGAGAAAGTTGTGAAGAAGCTTTTCACACTTTTACCTGTAGATTACTTTAAAAATCGTGCCTCATTTTTCTTCTACTTCACAATGTTGTGCTATTTGTCTTGTTCCATCATATACCATCCGAATTAATGGATGGGAAAGTCTGTTTAAATATCAAGCCGTGTGAATACTTTTGCAAGGCACTGTGTAAAAAAAATTACCTTTTTGAAGATCCAGCATTTTCCAGACCATGAAGTATAAAAAGAAGCTAGATCCGGCACCTTGGCTGAGCACGCCTTAAACCGTTTTGTTCTTCCACCCACTGCTCCTCCACTGCCAGCTTCAGCGATTTGCATTAGAGCGTGCATGGACCCTGGTTAATTAGATTTTTAAAGATGATCCCTTGGAAGCACATCTGAGGTGATTGTTGCCATTAAATATAACTTGGTGCAGGATTATATAACTTTCATTTGATGCCAGCAGAGGGAATAAGTCTGATAAGCAGAATATTCCTCATATTGAGCTAAAAAGTTGAAGCAAAAATCACATGATTTATATTTACATTTAATCTGCAATGAAATATTTGACCTATTTGACCTAAAAAATCTACTATGAGGAAGTTTTGGTATTTATGTTTATTAAAATCTGACGACTTTGGCACTACCTTAAAAATATATAAGAAAATGGAAATAATGGAATTGCAAGAATAAAGTCGTGAAATTGAGAGAGTAAAATTGGGGAATGACTTGGATTTATATAATTATTTGGATTTAGCTTTAGATGATGACAGCAAATTGAATTGATTCTCCAATCGGGCTTCATGGATGATTATTTGCTCATTTGGTTTTAAACTTCTGGATGTGCTCGCACATTTTGAACACACTGAGACTCTTAGAATTTAAAAAGAAATATCTCAACAACCAAAAATAAAATTTTTTTGGAACATACCAAATTAAACATTAAAATATTTTTTTTTAATCCAGGAACATAACCACATAGAAAATACTATGAGAAATTTTCTTTTTTCCTCTCGTTTAATAAAACCTTTTGGCAAAAGAAAATAATCATAAATACTTGAAAGCTAAACAACATAAACAACAATTTGTCTTACAAATAGCTTTTATTATTGTATTATTTTATTATTATATTAGTAATTTCAAGATGAATGTTTTTGAAGTAAAAAGGGTCTTATGAGTGATGCCAGCTGAAAAAGGAAGGCACTGCCATGCATGGATGACGACTTTTTGTTGTCACAGACATGAGGTTTTGTTTTGGTAACACATAAATATAATCAAGCATGTTTCTTACAATGATCTATGCATGAAACTGTAGTGAGCTTTACGAAATGAAAAAATTGGGCAAGGCAGATTTTTTCTCATCCATCAAAAACAGTGAAAATTCAGACATGCACTATTTGTATTTTATCTTTCCTACCATATACAGCATGGTTAGCATTAGCTTGGAGCAGCTTTTTTTTTTTAGGGGTAAGTAGTAAGTTGTGAGAAAACCTTTAGAGACAGATGAGCACGATTTGCACACTTTGACAACCGTATGCCTCTCTTATGTGAAATGTATTTAGGTGGCAAAGTTGAAGGAAGAAATGTGAGGGCTGCCACTTTTGTAGCAATGCTTGTCAGAACAAGAGCAGAAATGGCGACACATATTTGAATGCTGCTACAATTTAACTGTTTCACTTTGCAGTTTCTCACAAGTTCTTACTGTCATAAATCACAAGCAAATGTGGCTGACTCAGAGAGCTTTTAATACCGGTTGTGGAGCCAGTTTGATAAGTCTCCAATCTACTGTTTCCTCCATGTCACCGGATAAATCACAAAATATTTTTTTACCTCATGAATTCCAGTACAAGTTTGGAGACTTGTCATAGATATGCTCTTCTTTAGTTTATCTTCTGGCTGCATTTTGCTTACTTTTCTTGATTACACATTTTACATACCTTTATATTTCGAGCTGCAACTGTTGGGAGCTACAAGCCTGAACCCAGTTCAAAAAGGAATATGGCTGTAAAAAAGTACAGGATATCTCCATAAAAGGAGATGTGATATTTTTGCCATTACTGACATTCTTTGGAAAAGGAAATGACTACTTTAAAAAAATATACATATATCCGTTAGATCCTTGGACTGTCTCTAAATTTACAAGGCTGACCTATTATTACAATAGAAAAACATCAAATAAGGAGGTGCCTTATCTTAAAGATAACCTATCATAAACAGCCAATCGCTATGGACAAACGTAACATACCAAAGACATTCATCGTACTGTTCTACCGTTCATCTCGATGAAATTACGATCAGTCGGACCATCAACAAACAGCTGATTCATCCTGGATCGGGATGAAGTGATAACGTTTTACTGCTTAAACAAGCCGTACAGTTTGACGGCCAGAAAGATACTACGGCTGTATCTGCTGCTGGCGAGGAGAAGAAGAACCAGTCAACCGTCAGGGCTGACCGGCAGACACACGAAAAACAAGACAGACAAGTCCTAACACTCTGAAAGTACTTCTTCAGGAAGGAGGGCGAGCGAGACTGGGAGTGCCTGAAACAAACACACACGCAGCAGACAAAAACAAATGTGAAAAGTACTGGGTCAGGAAGGGAACACCAAACAACGGCTGGAGTCACGTGTGTGTTTGCTTGGTGGAAAGAGGACATTAGACCTTGTGACATAATGTTCAGAGACACAAACAAGACGGGCTTGTAAACTCTGTATCTTAAAGCATTTTGTGGAAAAAAAAAATCTCATGTGTTAATTTACTGCAGATGTTTTGCCCTTTATTTACTTGCAGCTGTATAATATTTGTCTTGAATAGGTAGATGGATGGTGCCTGTGTCTCTTCTCAAACAAACTGGAACACCTCTGACTCATTAATTCGTGCTCAGAGAACTGCTTTTCCTACTTTTCTCATTCAGCTGGTTAATTAGTGCATATGTCGCAGCCAACAATTAATGAAAAACAAATTAAATACAAGGAATATTAGACAAACAAAATTATGCAAAAGCAAATTCCTCCAAAATTTCTCAACTGCTTTATACAATTGCTATATAGATATATAAATGAAATTATGCAGACAAGACACAGCATACAATTGAATAGATTTTTATTTGCATGAAGCAAATAATCTTGAAGAAAGCTGTGCAATCAAACCAACAAACTGAAGAGTTACCCTTGATATGATCAGAAAGTATCAAAAGTCTCATTTCTTTTCAAAACGTATGTTGCTAGGAAAACACTGTCTTATACATTTCATGTTTTTTTGCCTTTTTGTCACACATAAATGTTTCAGATCCTCAAAAGTATTTTTGATGTCAAAACAAGAAGAAAGATCCGCTCGACACAGCAAGACTGTGGTCCAAATCGCACCAGAAGGTCCACTTCTGAATAGCTCAAAATGTAGGTTTTGCAGTGGTCTAGTCAAAGCCCAGACTCAAAACCAATGGAGGTGCTGTGGCATGATCTTAATCTGTCCCTTCAACATGGTTCAGTTTACTGCAAGAAGAATGGGTCGAAATTCTTCCTCAGCGATCAAAAAGACTATGGATACTACTTATTTTTTCCTATTTGTTTAGTTTATGTTGCATGATAATAAAACTAGTCTGATGATCTGAGTGGCTAAGCAGGAATCTTTAAAGGTGTAAATATGTTTTAAGTGGACTGATCGGTAGCTGCTGAGGGTTCAGATGACGTTTCTTCTTCTACAAAATCAGGCGGCATCAGAGGCTGCGTGTATTTGCATAACAGTGACAGAAGTTGTTTTGACCTGTTTGTTGGAATGTGCTAAACTCCAGTTATGACACAAACGCAAGATTATTACTGACATTTTGGGTGTGTTCATTTCCAGTTTTACTTCATATTAAAGTGAATCAGACCCCACTCCCACTCGTACGTCTTGCTGGACTCGATACCCAATAAGAAATACAATTTCACCAGCCAACGCTCCTTGAGTGATGAAGTTTTCAGAAAACCAAAATAAGTAAAAGAAAAAACAATTTCTGCCACCTTTCTGCAGGTTGTGGGGTACTTAGCAGGCTGTCCTACCCAGAGTCACAGTCATCTGTTTTGATCTGTGGGATGAGCTGCTGCGAGGAAGCCGACGGTGATGAGACAGAAATGTTCAGAAATTACAGTCTGTGAGACGGCACCTCAGAAACTGCAGCAGTAGGAGGAAAGCTTTCACACCAGATGTTCGAGCTGCTAACAGGAATCTGCGGCACTCGGTGTGTTTTTGTAGCATCTGCGATGCGCATCTCTCATCACTAAGTAAACATTCACAGGTTTCAGATTCCAAGAAACTTATCTGACTCTGTTTCCTCTCTTTCCTCGTTTCTGTTTTTGCTTCATTCACATGTTCTTTTTCCATGTCAGGAGCGACATGTTTTTGTGGTTTTTTTTTTTTTTTTTTTTCCACAAGTACTTCATTAACTGTCAGCCGACAGTGGCAAACGCACACAAGCAACCTGGGTGGATGAAACGTGCAAACATGCGAGCGCGCACAGTACTTGTGGTTGAAAATGGTTTGATGGTTTATGAGGAGCAGCAGGGTAGAGCTGAGTTTCAGTAAGCCTTCCTGCTGACCTCACTACTCCTGGTTCCACAGAAAGACGCAGTTCTGTGAAGTCCTCCCCCACACTTGTGTTTTCACACTTAATAACAAAAGCGCAAACCTCATTTCCCCTGAAGCCTGCACTAAAACTGGAATAGATTGACCTTTGTTGAAAAATTGACACTGAACGAGGAAAAATAAATCGAATGTTCTGATGGGAAAAGAAAAACAACATAGCTGGACATAGCTGGACAGTCTGGCCGATGCTTAATCTTTCCTGGTATGCAGAGGCTGCAGGTCTTTGAAGGCGGTCAAACGAGAACCGGGGGAACCACAGAGGTT
This sequence comes from Poeciliopsis retropinna, assembly GCA_010277075.1. NCBI lineage: Eukaryota > Metazoa > Chordata > Actinopteri > Cyprinodontiformes > Poeciliidae > Poeciliopsis > Poeciliopsis retropinna. The sequence continues at coordinate 6,811,137 of VMRM01000013.1, forward strand.
CTGGGTCACTGAAACTGCTAATGACTAAGACATGCAGATTAACTCATGGATTATTGTGGAAACATTACAATACCCTAGCGAGACACATCTGATGTCAAATAAACAAAATTTCATACAACTTTCAATTTTTTTGGTGTCATTATTTTGGTGCTAGAATGATTTCAAATGTAACCGATATATTGTTCTGTTCTATTACAGAGTTTCTTTTCTAATTAGACAAATTAAACAACAACCATGAGTTGAAACTTGGACCGCAAAGAAAACAAAACATGTATGGTGGATCCCACAACACTCTATTAACATTGGCGCATATCATTTCTGTAAAATGTTTCTCTTGTTTGTCATTGAGATTATTCAATTATCTACTTTATTAATCTTTCTGTTTGCTTGTAATGCTGTGATAAAAGCAGCCCACCATATGATTAAAATTGACTTAAAATGCGACATTGAGGTCAAGAGTCGCTTGGAAATTTTATGTAACTGAGGTTCTGTGGTGTAGTTGTGAGCAATCAGTATCTTATCTATACCAAACAGAAGCTAGGAGGATTCCTACTGATTAAAGCTAACAGTTACCGGCCCTTGAGAACAGGCTTACAGTAAAACTGAGATCCTGGTCTGAGTTCAGCCTCCTAAATTAACTGAAATCTCAAAAATGTCCAAGCGGTTTTAATAAATGTTGCGCTTTCAGGTTTTACACTGTGCCGCATTTTCAAATCTGTTTTATCCAGAAGAAGTGCGTATAAGAATCCACAGAATAGTGTTGCCTTGAACTGGTGTGACCTTTTGGAGCTTTAAGTCAGGGTTGCCCAAAATCGGTCCTCAAGGGCCGGCATCCGGCATGTTTTAGTTCTCTCCCTGGTTTAACGCACCTGGATCAAATGGTTACCTAAAGAGAACACTGACATGCTGGAATGGTCATTATTTCCACCATGGACAGAACTATAACATACAGTATGCCGGTCCTTGAGGAACGACTTCGGGCACCCCTGCTTTATGTTGTCTGAAACATTTACACAAAGAAGAGAAAAATTGTTGACTTCTCATTGGCAGTTGTCTCTAAAAATGAATCTGAAAACTGAAGGAATCTACAAACTTCAGTACAACTCTTCCAATGTAATGAACTGCCAAACATTAGTTGTTTATATATATCAATGGAGAGAAACGTGGCTTTCCTGTCAGGCTTCAAACTCTGTTTTCTGTTTAAAGCAGGTAGAGAGATACTGACCACTATTAAATACTCTGAAAAACCTCCCTCCAGTAAGTAGAACAGTCTAACTAAAAAATCCCTTAAAACAGAATCAGAAATAGAGAGAAAGTAAGAAAACCTTTTTTAAACTTATGCTGTTTTACATAGATGTATGTTTATATGCAGGCTATACATTTTAGGCTTTTTTTAATGCAAATATTAAAATAAATGTGTTGTTTGTACACTTAGAGTAGATAATATAGATCATGTATATGTTAAAACGCTTCAATTGTTTCTTAATAAATGACTAGTCTCTAAAAAAACAATTATTAAAAAAGCAATAATTGTTTTTTTTAATAACAATTATTAAAACTTTTTGAAAAACTTTTTGAAAGTTTTTCAAAAAGAAAACTTTTGAGGGATTTGTATATGTATATATATCATTTTATATAACACAGCTCATTTATTTAAAAGAAAATCCCAGAATTTGCTGCATGCACGCTGCCCTGCCCTGCGTTTAAACAAGAATATAATTAGCAGTATCTGCTGTCAAGATAATTGCATTGTGTCATGGAACTTAACCACTAATCTCCTGCCTGGTGACTGGCTGCCCAACAGTGAATGTGCCAGAGTCAGCAGGATGGTGCGTTTGACTGCGACGAGGAGGCGTTCAGGCCTGCAGCACCTCTCCATATTGTTCTCTATCAGCGGCACAACAAAAAGGGGGCTCTGCTGCGAAACGCAGCCAGGAGCAGCACTGATCGGCAGGCAGTCGGGGTAGGTCAGAGGGGTGCTGCTGTGCAAGCTGGTCGGTCACGCAAATGTTTTTTTGTTGTTGTTACCGTTGGCCCCATTCTGCTCAGATCTGGGTAGAAAAATGAGCAGCGACAGTGAAGCCTGTCGGCCTGATACCCTGCAGGCCGCAGCCTCGCAGGTGAGTTGCTGCAACGTCACTCACAGTGGGAGCTTGTGTTAGGCTTAGATGATTTTTTCCAAACTGTTGCAGCCACTTGACTCTCAGAGTGAGACAACCAGATCCAGACAGGAGCAAGAGGAAAAACTGATCCTAGCTGCGTGGCGAACCGTGGTGAGAGAAAAATTAGATAATAACAAACACACAAAAGCTTTCAAGCAGTGTTATTTGATAAAGTTTCTAGAGAGACCGTAAAAGTTGAAAGGGTCTGTGGGAGTGTAACACCATGCTCTGCTGTGTTTCTATGAACCAAACGTGTGGGTGTGTGAATTTAACATGTTTTAGTCAGATTAATCCCTCTCTTTGCGATTGTTTTACAGCTCTGTTGTGATAGAGTCAAGCAAAATTTCTCATTCTGCTGTTCGTAATCGAACAATCCCACTTCTCCCTTTATGGCCTCTAAATGTTCTGTTAACTTTTCCTACATCCTGTTTTTCTTTTCTTGCCTTGGTTTGGACTTGTCGTATGTCTTTGCTACACGTGCACCGCTTTTTGTGCTCCTTCTTGTGTTTTCTTTTCTCAAGTTTATTATACAACCAGTTTAGTCATAGGGCTGGCATGGCTCTAAGCCAGGGATTAGATACGGGCAAAAAGATGATGTATGATGTAATAAATTAGCAGCAAGACTCTTGACATTTGTGTTTGCTCTAATGTTTAAAAAAAAAATAAAAAACTGGACCAGACAAGTTTTAGTATTTGTATTTTTGCATCTGCAGCAGCAGAGCCTGTCTGAGAAGGACCTTGCAGCTCCAGGCCTTCCTCAGTCTTTCCTGGCCAAGCAGAGGCGCTCCACCCAGGCTAGGAGGGCCCGCACCGCCCACACGGGGCCCCGGTAGGAGCCTCTTGAACAGAGCGCGTCTCTGTGCTTGAGAAGAAGGAGGGCATGCGAGTTTTTGGTGGGCTGTTATCGCCCCCTGCTGGTGAAATCAATCAGAAACGAACTGTCTGTACCAACCGGCGCCTGGGTCTTTAAAAATTTACAGAATAATAGCATCACATGTGAAACTTTTTTATTTATTTATTTTTTCAGATTGTTACTTGAAGCGCTGAAAAATATGAAAAAAGGCAATAAAATCAAGTGGAATAAAAAAATGTTTTTTTTTTTTTATTATTCTGTAATTGCTTGAATCACACCAGTAAAATATATGGGACAGCAAAACCGAAAATTTTCTATGAATCATAAGCAATAAAATAAAATAAAATAACTTTTCAGTCAAAACTTGTGACATTTTGGACCAACTGAAACATAAAGGGACTTGCAACAACATTCATATGTCACTATTGGGATTTTATGTGACCAATCAACATGCCGCTTTGTGTTCGTCATCTTCCAAAAGCTTTCTTACGCCTCGCCTCCCTTCCATTGAGGTAATAGCTCACCAGTTGACATTTACTCCCACCTGAGCCATGGTTCTCTGCAGCTCCTCCAAAGTTACCATAAGCACGCTGGCTGCTTGGTGAAGCTAGGTGGTCAGCCGTGTTTTGGGAGGTTTGCGGTTGGGTGATATTATGTTCTCGTGTGCGTAAAACGTTCAAATCCTGGGACGTTGTCTTGGAAACTAACACTGCATTAAACTCTCATTACATCTTTATCTCTGACATGTCTGGTTTGTTCATTATGTTCTCTAAGAAAACTCTGAAACCTTCATGGGACATCTGGATTTATGTGCACTATATTAAATACATGTGACCTCTACTAATTGGATGACTTCTGAGGACAGTTTCCAATCTGGTGGTTTTAGATAATGCTGAATACCAATGCCCGTTTTAATTAGTCAAAAGTTCAAATGCATGTGTTTTTATTTTTGCTTCCTTTAGCAGAAAGCATGAACAGATTAAAATAAAATTTTTCCGTTGCACGCAAACAACAATCAAGTGGACTTTACAAAAGTTACTGGTTAATAAATCTCTACTGGTCAACGTGCAAAAATCCAACATGAAACTCTTCTCTTTGTTTTAAAAGTTTACAAGAGATTAAGTGTTTATTGTATAAATAAGAGATAATACAAGGGGGAAATCATGGACTCTGTTATGTTTTGCATTTCATTTCTTTAAACTACAATGTGATCCTAAGGGAGCAATCAGGAATCAGGAATAACTCTAAGTCCCACTTGAGCTTTACTTATAGAATTAAACCTCTTAGCATTCACAAAACCAGACGTTTACAGCTTGTTGCTGACTTCAAGACCCTGTGAACTCTGACCCCATGCTCACACTGCGAAAACGCTGAGGTTCGATGTAAGACGGCACGGTGAGGAGGGACATTTTGTTCCCAGCGGACGGTGGTTTGGGAATGGGAGGCATTGCCCTGGGATGGCTGATCACTGGCTGGGAGCTGCAGTGCTCCAGACTGGACTGGGCGGTCGGGGGAAACAGGAAGGCAGAACGGTGGCGGGACGTGTTAGGAGTGGCAGAGGCAGGGCGAGTAAATGTCTCTCTGGATGATGGAGGAAGAGGAAGAGGCAGTGACACAGGAGCTGTGGAAGTCTCTACTTCAGATCCATCTTCATCCCTCTGAACTCCTTCAACTCCTTTTACATCCCTGCTCTCGCCGGCTGAGAAGTTTCCTCCTCGTCTTCCCAGCTCCTCCCCAAACTGAACATCCACCAGCGGCGTCCTGGGACTCTTGTCCTCCCTGAAGCTGCACACAGTGCTCTGGATGTCCTGGCCCAGCCCTGATGGCAGCGACCCACCTTTGCCGATTTTACAACTTTTCTCCTCCTCTTCCTCCTCGTCGTCACTGGTGCATCTGTCGTTGCTGGGAGAGTGGTACAGCCTCTGGAGCTGAGCCGAGGTGCGGCGCAGAGCTCCTCCCATGAAGCCAGTAGGGGACGGAGCCGCGTGGAGGAGGCGGTTAAACAGAGCCATGTTGGGGTGGCGAGTGCGGGATTCCTCCAGATTCTCCGCAATGTCCTCCAGAGGCTGGAAGTGCATCTCCTCCTTCGGGATTCTGCAAATGGAAGCCAGGATTATTTATATTTTAGGCTACTGAAAAAAACTATTTGTTATATTTGTTGAGAGTGGTGTTTCTTGGGGAAAGATGTGAACTCCTTCTCAAGCCTAAAAGGAGAAAACTTTATATGTTTCAAACACTAGGCAAGGGGGATTCTCACTCGGGACCTCAATGTCCCAAGAGGACGCACAGAGAAACTCACGCCATGTCGAAGGTGGACCCTTGAAAGGACGGTTTACGGAGGACGAAGAGCGTAGCTGCTGTGTAGGGCGGTCGGGGATTGGAGTCGTTCCAGTAACGGTCTCGCTCCATCATCGGGAGATCACCGTACATCTCATCCACAGCCATCATGGACACCTGCACACAAAATGTAAAACAGAGAAGCCAGAGTCAAAAAAAAAAGAAAAAAGAAACAGAACATAACTCAAAGTCTAAAAGGTTTAAAATTAAGCTTTAATAAAAACCTGAAAGTTTCTGTCAATTAGCCAGTTGGTCTCAAAATCATCATCATCTTCTCCAAAGGGGTTAATCAGCTGCTCTGCAACCTTCAAGAGTAACAACAAAAGGTTAAATGTCGCCACTTTCTCCTGACATCAGGCTGGAACAAAACATCAAGGGAGCCTCAGTCTGACCTTGAGCCACCCTGCGTAAAAGAAGAACTGCAGCAGTGTGAAGATGGGCACGTAGAGGTCCAGGTCATGACCCGGGTAACCCTGACCGGGGTCCAGAAACTGACGGCCAATCAGACACACGAGGAAAAAACTGTACACTGCCAGAGTCACCACCTGAGAGACAAACAGAGGCATCGGATCTGTACTGATGCAAAAGTTTTATTTATGATTACTGATGTTTTCACTGAATTTATTTATCTGAATCATTTTAAACTAATTTTATAAAATTGTATTGTCGTAAAATTGAATTACCTTCACTTATTATTCCACCACCTCTTTGTAAAAGGAATTGTGCAGCATTAAGATAAATGCATTTAATGCCTCGGTTTTGTTCCCGTTGTTTTTATTTCTGGAAAGCTCCTTCTGTTTTATTTTTCTTGTGGCGCCCTCTCATGGGCACTAGTGGTAACTCTAGTGAACTGACAAGCTCAGCTCAAATGAACATTTAACTAAAGTAAAAATATCTTGCGTTTGTATTAATGTTACAAAAGTTTTTGTTCTGAAACATAAAAATATTTTATAGATTTTTTTTTTCTCCAGAAATTGGATATTTTGTTGCGACAGACTGGCGACCTGTCCAGGGTGTACCCCGCCTCTCGCCCGGAACGTAGCTGGAGATAGGCACCAGCAACTCCCGACCCCATTAGGGACAAGGGTGAAAGAAAATGGATGGATGGATGGGTATTTTGTTAAGAGTCTCAAAAATAAAGAAAGTTTTTGTGTTTTCATAAGTAACATCATTAGCATTTCATTGCTTAATCTTCCCAGGCGTCATGTGCACAGCCTGGTGAGCTGACTGATTAAAACTTGTAGAGAAACATAGAAATCAGCTCCTTCGTTGTCAGACACAGCAACCTCTCTATAAGTGAGTATTTTGATTGACGATTTCCAAAAACTAAACACAACGAGAGCTGTCAGTGTGTGCTGTCTTTGGCAGGCTGTTCTAATATAAAATTGGCTTCACCACACTTACATCCCAGATATCTCAAAATGGTTTATGACTAGACAAATTAGTTAATTCATATATCTCTAATTACCTTGGATTACCATTTAGGATAGCCCAAATGTAGTTGTATCTAGTCAAAGCTTATTTTTAGATATCTGAAATATAATTAAAATTGTCAGACAAAACTGATTTTATGTCAAAACTGCCTACCATACCCATTCTAGAGACTGCAGTAGCTCTTGGCCTTACAAAAAAGAGGAGACAGAGAAAATGTGCCTTTGCAGTCCAAACATCAGACCAGCCCACCGGGGCAAGTCCCAGTAAAATACCAGTCCAGTCCCAGCCCAATACCAGTCCAGCTTTAAACCACAGAGATCAGGTTGGAATAAGTGTTGACAACTATAAGTCATAGACTCACAAATCTGATCTTCATGGAAGAGTGACGAGAGGAAAACTGCTGTTGAAAGAAAGCCGTAAGAAATGTAATGTTTCCACAAGCCAGGAAGGGGCACGTCAAACATGGAGGAGGAGGACCTCCATTCAGATGAGACCAAAACTGAACCTTTTGGTCTACATGCAAAATATTATATACACATGAGAAATTCCCTGCAGCCACACCCACCATAAAACATGATGATGCTGTGAGGATGCAAGATTCACTTTGAAGGAAACAGACATTAAAACTATAGCCAAAGCTTCAGTTACATGTTCGAGAGTCTATCTGTGGTCTAGAATGGCCTAGTCAAAATTCAGACCTGAAGCCTATCTGTGGCGAGGCTTCAAATTTAATGACAGCTTTGCAAAGCGGAATGGACAAACAGATTCAGTCTATGTGTTGGTCTATCACAGAGAATTCCCATAAAATACAGATGATTATATTTGTAATGTGAGAAAATGCAAAAAGGGTGAAGAGTTATGAATGTTTTGACCAAAAGTCCTGATTAAAATAACTAAGGACTACTAAATAAAAACCCAAGATTTACCAAGTCTGTGAATGATCTTACCTGAGTGTACACTAGTGGCACGCTGATCATGTCATAATGAAACAGCATGCTGCACTTCCCTCTGAAACCGTTCAGTTCCTGCCCACACACACACATACACCCACACACACACACACACACACAGCAGCCATCAATCCACAATCTAAATCTCCATTCAAAAGAGTAAAGAAACTCTGCAGCTCAACACTACTAGCCAGCGTGTATGAAGGTTTCTGCTAGTTCTGGCTGTGCTGCACCTGCAGGAGAAGTTTGAGTGTGTGATCATCTTTGATTCTGCCCTCACAGCGAGCCACAGCTGCCAGGTTGGTGAACCAAACGCACGGGATCCAGTATTTGTTGTAAGGAGAGTGGAGACCCTCAAACTTCTTTCTCTCCTCTCTTGTCATAAATCCTGCACAGAAAACAACAGAAGTCATAGGTTCATATATCTCCTATAAAGATCTATTAAAACATGATGGCTTTTTATGAATCACCATGTTGGTGGTAAAATATTAATTTAATATACTCTTCTTACACAGTCTCTCAAATTATGTCAGCTCTTTTTAATTTTGCAAATGAAAAAAAAAACAATTTTATATATCAATGCTCTGGAGAATATCTGTGTTAAAACCCAAAGCATTAATGGAAGTAGAGTAGATTTTAAACACTTATGGGCCAGTACAATTTGGTTACTACGGAGACTGAACACAGGTTGCTGGACCAAGAAGAAGCTGGTTCCCTAGGCAACTTCACAGGTGCTGCTTGTGTGTCAAAAGACATGATAAGGGATTGTTAAAGTGAGTGTTTTTGAATATATAAACTGGCCCAAAAATAGTAGTTTATTGCTTGTTTTTTAATCCGCAAATCTCCTTGTGTGTCCTCTCGTGAGTTTAGTGAATGTGGAAACAAACGCCTCACAGTCATTGTGTGTATCACCATCTGAAGCACCTCTGACCACTTTCTGGTAGTCTGATAAAAATGTATGCCAAGTGGTGTTTATCACAAACCATGAGAGAAATAAGTCAAATCTTGTAAATATGTGCCGTGCTGGGCGACCATTCCCAGCGTCGCCCCTGCTCTCACCAGCCTCCACCACGTGGTCCATGGTGGGGAACCGTTTGAAGACGGCCGTGCTGACAGAGCGGAGGATGAGCAGGGCCGAGAGGCTGGCGTAGCGCATCATGGTGCGTCTCAGCAAGCGGCCTCGCTCGTCGTTCCCCTGGAGGCCCCCGGACAGGACGCACATGAGCCTGTCGGGCAACGGGATGCTGGTGTACTGATTCCACCAGCGGTTCACCACCAGGGTCACGTAGAAACCTGCAAACAGCAGCACAGAGATTTAAAACTGGGATTTAAAAAAAAAAAAAAATTTATTATTATTATGTTGCATACATTGTAGAGTTTCCAATAAATTAAATTTTTCATTTAGAGTTAGATTTTTAGCCCCAGAAAAACATTCAACAGAATGAAGAACTATCATAATGCAGGAGAACAGACTGGTGAATTATTTATGTATTCAGTTTGTGCTGAATTAATTATCAACTAAGGATTATTCATGGATGCTTTATATACTTTAACACTGGTTAAATAAGAAAACGAGTCCATCAGATTCATTTCTTGCAGCTTTTTCGTGTGTATTTGTTAGGAAAATGTTAACTGGCTTTTAATTACTGATTAATAAAGTCAGCATACATTGATCACCGAAAACATCACACCATTGAACATCCTGAATAACTCATAAGTTGCATATTTAATATGTTTTACTAAATCATAAAAAAAGGTCTTGCGTCATGTTGCTAGAGCCACACCAATCATAACTAAGCCCAAGTCTGAAAATGCCAAAAGACTCTAAAAGCTTACCCAGTACAAAGGACATGGGGATGAGACTGGCATAGTGGTTGCAGTAAATTGCCAGCTTTTCAAAATACCTCTTCTGATCGTCATCCAGGAAAAATCTGAAACGGCAGAATGATCCAGAATGTGTTATATGAGGTATCACGGAAATGGTGATTATCTACAGTTGCAATTAGATTCGTCCATCGTGAAAAAAGAACTTTGGGGGCAATGTCAGACTTTTAAGGGTTCCTTTGACTGTTCTCTCTTCATTTAACGAACATTTCTAAGTCTTAGAAAAAGATTTACAGGTTAAAATCGTTGCATTCCAGCCCACAATAATATTTAAGATAAATATCCCTTCAAAAGGTAAAACTAAATCACACACTTTCTGCTGCTGGAGTAATTTGACCTCTCATTTTGACCAAATATACTTTGTTTTTCTTTGCAGACACCTGGATTCAAAGCAACTTAGCCTTTTTACCAGATTAAGTAAGATGTTCCTGTTGGAACACTATGATGTGTTACAATTTCAATTATCCAGCTGTTGATTGGTGGTGAAGTTGAAGAACTCTGGAGTGGTTATCAGCTTCATAATTATAATCAATTTCGAGAACTAAACAAATTCCATTATCAGAAAAACAGACCAACAGCATGATGCTACCTCCACTGTGCTGAATAACTGGTGCAGTGATTGTTGGTTTGAACAGCTTGGTGTTCGTCTCATGAACATAAAACTTTTCTCAATAGTTATTAAGCCTCTTCGTGTGGACAACTGAACGTCTCAGTCAAGATTAAAGGTATCACTTTTGGAGAAAATGCTTCTTTCTCACTTGCTACCCTCTTAGTCCGTGGTGAAGCAAAACTTGTCCGATTGGACCGTGACACCGGGTTTCTAGCACATGATAGGAGTGGGTCATGATGATTCCTCTTTTGTTTCTAAAAATCCTAACCAGTTTCCTTTAATCTCATCGTCACATCTAAAATAAACTCACTTACTCACTCACACATAGTTTTTTGAACTGATAATTTTGGGATTTACCAGCAGCAGTCAGTCATGGCAACCAGCATGAAATTAGTCAGCCTTGTCCATTTAAAAGATCTTCGGAAGGCCGCCTCAGGAATACTTTCTACCTGTTGTCCAGCATCTAATTACAAAAAATCTTATAAAAGTAAATTTGGACGCTTTTGTGGCTTAAATAAGTCACTAGGAGCCCCAAATTAAGTATGACATTACCACTCTTGATGAGTGTGTGTAACCTCGTCATAACAGCAGTTCCTCCCTCACCTGTACGTGACGCTGGTGGCTGTGTACATGGCGAAGAAAGCCAGAAACTCTTTGTAAAGAACCTTGTAGATGCTGCCTTTCCAGGCCAAGAGCAGCTTGGAAAAGCCGCAGAATTTGGCATTTGCAACTCTGGCGGTGTAGGTGACCGTCATCAGGAGCCGAGGAGTTCCAGGTTTCCAGAATGAAAGCGCTGTTTGGGAAAAGATACAGTTTCTAATTTAATCAGTTGCATGTGTCCTCATCAGAGTTCCTATGCTTTCAGTATTTTCCAGGTTTGGAATAGACTGAGCCTGGAAACGTTTGCATCCCATTACTCCCATATGGCATTGTCTAAATGTAGAGTCCCTTGTACCTCCTTTGTATGCTTTCTTCCTTTCTTTTTTATTTATTATGCACTCTTTTTCTTGCCCTACCTCCCTTCCTGACATACTGTTTCATACCTCCTCTCCTTCCTTTTAACTTTTAGCATCTTAGTTCCTCGTGTCCGAGTTGCATCTGTGCTGTCCCTCATTCCTTCAGTGTCCACTTCTCCTCTCGTTACCTCCCTTTCTTCCTCTACTGCATCCTTCCCTTCGTTGTAACCTCAACCCTCCCTTCTGCGTCTCCTACCTTCCCTACAAACAAAACTTTTCGTAGCTTGGCTCCTTCTTTGCTTCCCCTTTTGTGATTCTTGGTTTCCTCCTTTCTGTCCTTCCGTCCTTATTTGTCTCCTCCAGCTCCTCACTTTACCTTCCTTTCTATTTTGTGACCTCCTGCCTCCCCTCTTTCCTTGTGCTTTTCATTTCTTTCCATCATTCTTTTAAGCCAACAAAAATTTCTGTGATAAATATGAACGTCGGGATTTAACATTTTAATGAAAATGCATGGAAGGCCTTACATTTTTACGTCATAAAATAATAGTGACAGTTTAATTTAATCTTGACAAACGGCCTTTATAACTTTTAGTAGAACTATTGATGAAAACAAATTAAATCTTAATTAAAGGAGGAATGTGTTTTTGAAACAAGAAGACCAAGACAGAGATCTCTCCAAATTTCATCACAAACAATGAATTTTGATTCATAATTCAACTAAATGCATCCCCCTACCTTTCAGAGGTGCGTCGTTCAGCTGATCTCCTCAGCGCATCTCCGCGCGCAATTGGCACGCGTCCCGCTCTGCGCTCAGCCGCGCCGCTTCTCTCCGAAGGAGCTCGCCGCCCTGAGATTCTCTGGCGTCAGCTCCGCCAACCCTCGTGGGCTGCGTGGTCATAATCCTCGGCGGTGTCCAGTGGTCAGCGCGCCCCGGGGCAAATCCCCTCCAAGAAAACAAAGAGAGGGGGGGAAGGCTCGTTAGCACGGCCCCCGACCGCGCGAGCGATGCCCGGTGATGAACCGCAAGCGACAGGCCGCAGCGCCGCGGCCGGAGGAGCGCGCAGGGCCGAGCGGTGCAAGCAGGGGATTATTAAACAGGACCAATCAGACCGTGCAAACTTTCCTGCTCAGTAAAATGACAAACAAGAACCTTTCTGGTTGTTGGTTATGATGCTGCAGACTGTTGTGCATTTAAACGATCACCGAAAATGATGTTTAAACAACTCCACAAATCCTCTTGAGATGTTTCATTTAAAGGTCATCTGAGGCCTCGTGTTACCTTCAGTCTCTTTTACTTGATTGATCAACACTGGAAATAACTGAAAGGTGTTGCAAGCAGGTACGTCCGCCCTCTTTAACTCTGATGCCCTTAAATATGTGATTAAAGAGCTATTTTTAAAACACTCTAAAAAGATAATTAACCTTATTGAAGCGAAGGACAAAAAAAACAAAAAACATAAATAAAACACAAGACCAGAAACAATTTTAGCTGAGGAAAGTTTGTTTTAATTCACAACTGAAATATAATTTAAATAAAATCTATAGAAAACAGATTCTTGAAGCAATCAATGACAGAAAACAAGACAGATGTTGACAGGTGGAAGTATTGACCTTATACTTATTTTCTAGTTGGGAATGCTTCGATTGAACCAGAACCTGTTTCATTCACAGCAGTAAATAATGCATACAATCATTAGCTCAAAACTTCAGTGACATGTTATATTCTAAATAACTACAATCAGAATAGTTATCCTTATTCTTCCCACAATGGTAATCAATGTTAAGAGAGAAGTGGGTCGATGTGTTTTAGGGGGTTCTGAGTTTCAGCTTCAACTTACTGAAATGTCACACTTTGGTCTTATGAAACATGTGGATTCAAACCAATGATGCCAAACGGCAAACAAACCATTCCTGCACTTTTGCTGGAATAAAAATAAACCTCAAGAGCGATAACATTTCTCTTTTTATTCCTTTTTGTCAACAACCTGTCATTTAATTCTGAAGTTGTAGTAACATAAATGAAACTGAAAAATATACAAGACGTGAATTTGGTTGCCAGTTCAGTCAGAACCTCGACTGAATAAAAAAAAAAGAAAAGAAAAGACAAGCACCAAAATCACACAGAGAAACCGAGGTGTTGACATCAGCCATCTGAAATCTGTTAAACGAACAAAACTGTCAAAGGAAACAGTTAGAACTGAACTCTGACCCGAGCTGGGATGGTTCTGTTGAGACCAAGTTGAATGCAGTAAGACTAGAACGACTGCCACAAAGGATATGAACACGAGAGAATAACCCGAGAGTTAGACTGCATATACGCACCGCCTCTTCTCACAATGAGGTTGTGTGCGTGTTTGTGTGCGTGCGTGTGTGTGGGTGTGTGTGTTCTCATCAGCTCCCCTTGAGTTTGGGAATGTGAGTGTGTTGTTGATGTAGGAGTGTTCTGCTTCAGAGGACAGAGTGGATCATTATGAGGCTGTTGCTGCAAGGTTTAACACGGGGCGGGGTGGGAAAACCCGGAGCAGGCGCGTTCAGACTGTTGAAGTGTTTTATCTACAGGGGGAAGAGAGGGAATAGAGGGGAGATTCGGGGGGCTGTTGAGAAGAGGTCCAACAAGTGACAGATCACTTGTTTGGGGGTTTGTATGGTTCCAGAAGCTGCTTCGAGAATGTGTTGACCTTGTCGGCACCTCGAACTTCATGAGGCAGCAGCGGTAACTTAACTATGTGGAAATCTTCATAAAGATCCTCCATCTGCAGGGACAAGGCAGACCAATGATGAATACATGGGAAAGTAGCAATCACTGCTTTAAATATTGGATAATTACACATCGGTGAAATAAGTCCTGCTTCTTTTTCTGATAATATTTTAGTAATCCGCTTTATCCCCTTTATTTATATCCATATGTATTCCAATGTAATACAATTACATAAATCATAAATGTTATGATTTGTATTTCCTATTTAGTCTTTACAGATGTTCAGGTTGTATTCTTGTAAAATCCAGGCTCCTTTAACAGTGGATGTCTGTGTGCATCTATTTGACTTTTGAAATGTCTTTTTTTTTTTTTTTTTTTTTAAATAAAGGCTCTTCAGGGTGAAACATATTACTTTATGTGATTAAGGCAATATTTCAAAACATTGGGTCACATTTGTTTTACATTTTTATTCATCCCTTTTTCATAATTTGGGGGGAATTGGCTGCTGGGGATAAAGGGCCAAAAGAGTCAACAAATGAACAGTAGTTCTGACTTAAAAGTTAAAACTCATCAAAGACAGAAAACACTTGCAAGCCGTACCTGGTCTAAATATTTGGACTGAATTTTGTGACGGGCTTCACACATTTTACAAGGCTTCTCTGCTTCGGGGAAAACCAGCTGGTTGACGATGATGTTGTGTGTGTCAATGCGACACTTGGCTAGTTCCTGGATCAGCCGCTCCGTCTCGTAGAGCGACAGGAACTCAGCGATACAAACACAGATGAAGGTCGTCTGTTCCTGGAAAACATTCACAGAGACAACAGAGGAGTTAAAAAAAGCACAGTCAGATGGACAACAGTTGTCATAAGATACAAAGTATTTTACCACTTTCTAATGTGTATTCAAAATAACCAAGAAATTCCTGGATTCACGAACAAAAGGAAAGACTGATAGACTGAAGAACAGAAAGATAAATAGACAGAGCATGGCCAGACAGGTGAAGTGTACTAAAATGTTAAAACATTTGATTCCAGCAATTAAAAGGTAAATTCATGAGGTAACTCAAGGTTACAGCGACTCAAAGAGTGACACTCAAGGAGTCACTCACCTTGAGTGACTCAAGTCAGAAGGTGACTTGTAAAGAGTGACACAATTAAATGAATGTTACTTACAGGATCTTTGAACTGCTCACTAACAGAGCGAATAACTGGTAGAGTTTCCTCCAGTTTGGACGCCAGCTGGTCTGCATTCATGTCACCCAGACCAAGCATGTTACACATCTGGGAATGATAATAATAATAGTAATAAAAAGAGATGCTATTAAAGCCTTGCTGACAGTTATTTCCTCAGACAGCTATTTAAACTCTGCTAGAAAAATCCCAGTGCACCTGAGAAATGAAGGGGCTGATCTGGTTCTTAATTTTCATGAGGCGACCCAGCCCTCGCTCCACGATGGTGGGGAAGTTGAGCAGACGCAGCGTGTGGCCGGTCGGCGCAGTGTCAAACACCACAACTGAGAAGTTCATTCCTTTCACTAACCTGTTTCAACAGGCAATTAAGCACAGCAAGTTAAATAAAACATCAACAAACATCATTTTACATTTCTAATTTTCATTTATGCATTTATTTTTCACCTCATGACCTCTGCATAGCTCATGGCCTCGTCAATGCCAGGGAAAGCACTCATGGCTTCCTGCATCATTTTCTTGCCCATGCTGAGCATGTTGTCCTCCTCAAAGAATTCATCAGGCAGTTCGGCGACACCCAAGCTCGGGTCAATCTCCTGTTTAAAACAAATATGAAAGATGAAGAAAATATACAAGTGGTCTGTTGTTTCCTGCCCTTGTGATACTGACAAGTGGTGATCTAATCCAAAAAGCTTTCCAAAAACAGGACAAATAAACCTCTTTGTGGGTTTCTTAATGGCTGAGTCCTATTTCATCTGCTGGATCAGATGAGACATTCTGACAACAGTGTCATAGATCCAAAAAATAAATAAATAAATGAAGGACTAAGCTCAGGCGTCTTAAAATAACACTATATCACTTGGAAAAAGCACTGAATTTGACTAAACTAATAAAATAAAAAAACTTGGATAATTATAGTTCTTGTGATTAAAGTTGTTTATATAATTTTGTCAGTATAACTTCAAATCTCAGTGCTGTTTTAATTTTCACACAAGAACTATGAAGAAAAAAATAGCAACTCACCAGCCACTGTACAATTTGTTACACTAAAAATAACAACAACTTGCACGTGCAAGAAGCCGACTGGTTTGCACAAAATGTAAAGGACCAATAGTTTCTAATACCAACAACCTACCTTCTAACTCAAACTCTTGAACCTTGCCACATATGTTGCTGATCAAAATTTTGATTTGTTCAAAAGATTTTTATGTTTTTTTTAAATATTCATCATGACTTACCATTGCAAAGAGGTTGTCGTAGCCCTTAACTTTAGTAGGCACCTTCGAGAATTTCTGGTCAAAAGCATCAGAGATGTTATGGGCAGGATCTGTGGATATGATGAGGACGCTCTCTCTGACGGCAGCCAGCTGGACGGCCAAACTACAGCTAAACGCACAAAAAAAAAAAAAATCATATAAGTTTTAGATACTTCATTTCTAGAATTTTGCAGAATGTGAATAAAACTTCAGAAAGCTGG
This sequence comes from Poeciliopsis retropinna, assembly GCA_010277075.1. Classification (NCBI taxonomy): domain Eukaryota; kingdom Metazoa; phylum Chordata; class Actinopteri; order Cyprinodontiformes; family Poeciliidae; genus Poeciliopsis; species Poeciliopsis retropinna. Next base: position 6,827,685 of record VMRM01000013.1, read on the forward strand.
AATTAAAAACGGCACTGCAAATCTTTATGTTTAATATGTTAATAATGGTTAGTTGTAGTCACGTAACTCAGTATGTATAATAAGTAGGAGCTTTGTTTTGCAAATTTCCACATGTATGTGTGACTTCTGAGCTATCCTTAATTAAAGCAACTCCACTATGCCCTGTTGAACATTGGGACCAAACATTATTGTAAGAATGCACAAAATTGTAAGCATGTGCTTTCGCCTTGTTTGATAGCCTAATGCATGTTTCTTTATATAAGCAAACAGTGGTTTTCTTTTCATTTAACTAAATCAAAGTGAAATCTGGTGCCTATCGTGCAAAAAGTAAACGCAAATATAAATTTAGCAAAGTCCAAAATAGAAAAAATATTAATAAGTTGGGGCAATAAAATCACAACTAAAAATAATCTAACTTTAAGAAAGAAAACTGACCAATTTGTAGAACTCTCTCATACAGACTGACCTGTATTTGAGCCATCTTTCTGAAATCTTTTGACATGTTTATTCCGTCCTTCAAGCCTGGTGGCTAACGCTAACCTTTCTGATTGTCGTTTCACGTAGTTGTCCAATTCAATTTATATTTTATACATATAAAAACATTAAATAAAAGTACAGCAGGAAAATCCGTAGTTAAAATAGAGCGACATGGAGACGAGAAAGTCGTGATTTAATTTAAAGAACAGAAATTAGTGAATTGTAGCACTGGCAGTAGGCTAACTTTAGCTGCTGACTGTGCTAGACAGTATTTAGCTACCCGATAAACGACAGGTAACAATGATTTACTCACACAAAATACAAGCAATGGTGTTTTGATTAAGTTGAATTATTCCTATTAATTAAACTAACATGACTTGTTCACCATCCAATCAAAAAACCTTTCAACGTGTCTTTAAAGCTAGCTTGAGGTATTTATTTCAGCTAGCGCGAGTGGCTAAGAGCATTTCCTTCGCCTTACCTGCAGGTGGTTTTACCGACACCACCTTTCCCACCAACGAAGATCCATTTCAGCGATTTCTGTTCGATTATGTTCTTCAGAGTCGGTTCTAAAGGCTCCACATCAGGCGCGTCTTCAAATTCGTCGTCCATCGCAGCGGCCATCTTGAATGTGTACAGTCACCGTTCAGCTGAGGCAGACTGCTGCGTTCAAGAACTCCCGGAATTCCAAATTATGAGGGCAACCTTTTTTTTTCTGCGGATGTTTGCACGGAGCACTTCAAGTGAGTCTGCAAATACATTGGGATATGTAAAGTGCACTAATTATGTCAATGTTATTTATTAAAGCCTATTCTTAAATGTAAGAAAACAAACTAACTTACAAAGGGAATTGTATTTTCAACGCACCATTGGATGTTTAATCTACATTAATCTCACTTACCATAAACCTGATTAATCAAGCCAAGTCTGATGGTGCCAGTAATACTCAAAAACAACAACAACAAACGTGCATTTGGTAAATCCTACGTGCGAGACCAGAAATAGATCTGACGTACTTCCGGTAAACAAACGCAAGCCGCCAGTTTTGAATGGTGAAACAATTGTATACTTTAAGTAATAGCAGTAATAACAACTGCATTTACAATTGTCAAAAAGCAAAAATGTCCGTCTGTTGTTGTCATGGTTGATTGTGCGAACAGAAAACCCCACTGGAGCAACTCCTGGCCGCAAAGACCTGATCCTCGGATCAGAAACATCCGTAGTCACTACAAATCCCTGCATACCCTGTTAGTTCCCATAGTTCCCATGGGATTTTCAAGACAAACGCTCCGGATGGCTCTCTTGGAGAGCGCAGGTTTTGGTACCGCTGGGAGTCTGAGTACCCAAAGCCAGACATCCTTGAGCTTTTAAACAATAACATCAAATTTACACAGACATGTTATGGAGTGTGTTCAAGGTACAAGTTCCCACACCTCATTTAAGCCTCCAAAATCCCAAACAGCCAAATTCTTGGGCAAAATCTTGTCTCTCACTTTTGCATCATTTTTGTCCTATTCTTTAAATCAGCTCTTTTTATCCATCTCTAATTCCACAGTAAAGTAATTTGTGTGAGTTGCAATGTTGAGTACATATATGAGTGGAGCTGGAGAGATTGAGAAAGATAAAACTAAATAATCTTCACTTCTGACCAAAAGGTTATAATTGTGTTGTGACTGTATTAGTAAAATGGTTAATGAAAGTTGCCAATTCTAAATATTTTTTGTTTTGTTTTGTTTTTTTAAGAATACAGATGCCTTCACCCACTTTTTCAAAAAAAAAATTCACTTTCTTACCCAGAATGTTGGGGTTTGAGAGTCTGCTTTAGTTTTTTAATATAAAATGAAGTAAAAAAAAAAAAAGTTATTACAGTAATTAAAAAGCTCAACTTATAACACTTATAACGTGTTAATTTTTAATTTATTCTGCAAATACAGAATGAATAAACTGATCTCAGAAAACAAGAACCTAATTGAAGTTATGTATTTTTAATCACAGAATTATTGGTCTACCACAGAATATGCCAATATACTTCTTTTGTACTAATCACTAAATCAGTGCAGTTTAGTGAAATGTAATTAAAGAAAAACTAGTTCTGACAACCCACTGTCTTTTCTATTTTGCTTAAATCTGTCAGTTTTTCAGTTTAATTTTTGGAAAAAAAACAAATTATGAGCTAATCTCCAGCAAGGATGAAAGGCAGGGGTCACATTTTATTTTATTTCTGAAACCAGAAAAATACTTTCAAATAAAAAGCTCTGCATGTTTGGGGAACAGCTCCCCATTTATTTTTGATCCCACTAAATCAAGTCTCCGGTTTGAAGGCACATCATCAAAGAGATTTTATACATCATTATTTGCAATTACTTAACTATACAGGCTAAGGTTTTTTTGTTCACATTGACATTATAGTAAACTTTAAATAGAGTTACATTAAGTCGTGGATATATACATGAAAACATCAGATTTATAAGGAAATAAAGCATTTACTGTATAAAATTAGTTGCGGTTTATGCAAATTCATGTATCACTTTGTTGATCTGAACTCGTTGGTGAGGTTTCCTTTAAAGAGAGAAAAGCTGGTCATGAGTGGCGTCCTGTTGCTTGGCGGGTTGCGCCTGAGGTCTTGGTGTGGAGGGCGGCACGTTACGAATTGAAAGGTTACTGTGGTCTGCCGCCTTCGCCCGATCGTCCAGAAACTTGTCAAACTCTAAAGAGACGTGGGTTTTATGAACTCCTCTTTCGAGCAGCAGATTAAATGTTGGGAAATATTTTGTTAGAACAGCTAAGACGACGAAAACATACCTTCACTGGAGACTCCTTCGCAAACCGACGACTCACCCTCCTGCTATTTTAAAACGCAAACAGTAAATACTGCGCTCTACGTTCGTCATCCGCTTATGTTAAATACGCAGCAAGAGCTTCGGCCTACCAGATCTGAAGATATCCATTTGTCAATGTCATTCTGCGAAGCGTTTTTCTCTGGCACCATCTAAAACGCAAAAAACGGAATGACTCAGATATTGGTTTTAATTCAAGATGACGATGTTTCTGTAAACTCGATGAATGTCGTCGTGGAGTACGCACCCCTCCTGTGACCTGCAGCCGAGAGTCCAGAGCTTCAGCAAGGCCTTCCACCGTCTCAGGATCTTCATACTTGACGCTAGACGCAAATACAGAAACTTCATTAGGAAAATACAGCCTCGTTTTAAATTGAGCGACTGTTAGTGGAAAAAAAATGAATGCATGCAAATATTTCAGTGTGTTTTTCATTTCATGTATTTATTCATTTGAAACAGGTTTTTATGAACTAAGAAACAATCAGTAGGAGAGAGAAAACATGTGCATACACAATCAACAACAAAATAATCAGCTTACCACTACTTTTCTGCTTGAAAAGGAGCAGGAAGAAGCAAACACTTATTCATCCATACAAATAGTTCATAAAAAGATATATTTGTGTGCATATGTCAAACCTATCAATATTGAATATTGTGTCTGAACTGCTGTTTGCTCTATTACAAAATAGCACTTCCAATAAATCAAGTTAACCCCCTGCAGATATTTTCAGTGATGTAAATCATATCGATTTATGAGAAGCATTTGAGAGAAGATTATGTAGCGCTATTCACCTTTTCCTCTGTTCAGCCAAAGAGCTGCCTCTCGTCTGGGCAAACATGTCAAACTCCTCGTCTTCTTCTGCAAAACAGATATTAACCTGCTTCATTTCAAATAGTAGAGACAGATTTCTGTTCTCAATGCTCAGCATTATTCACTGTGACATTTGTTCAGATGCAGAAAGTATTTTCGAAACATGTGATTCAGCCACAACATCCCTTTTCCTCCGAGAAATAAAGTTTTAGAGACTTTATATTTGGGAACTTTTGTTTTAACATAAGTTATAAAAAGCTTACTCACTGTGATTGGCTGATGATTGGTGATTGGTCTGGGTGCTGACGGCTGGTTGGCTGATTGCTGTGATCGTAGCGGGCTGTTTGTTGGTCGGACGTTCGGGACCGACGTCGATGAGATTTGGACTACTTGCAGAGGTCTGGAAGGCAGTTGTGTCATGTTTAATAACAGAGTGAGCTCAGGAAGAATGAAGAAAAACATTTGAAACTAGTTTGAATACACCTTCTATTATTCTAAACACATCAGGCAACTTCTGATTATTTTTACCTGTTGCGTATTTGTACTTTGAGCTTTGCTCAGTCGCTCAAACCTGACAAAAAAAAAAAAAAAAAAAATGCAGTCGAAGGTTAAGTGCCGCAAATGTTTCACCAAATGTCTAACAATCCAGCCTGACCTGCGGCAGCCCACCTCTCGAAGCGAATGAAGGCGTTGTTGAGGTCGTCGTTCACCATGAGAAGCTCCTCCATAAATCCTTCATCCACCAGCTGTGGGATCAGTTCAACCACACGACTCTGCATCTTCTTGCACACCGAGAACAGCTGCTGCTTGAGCAGACCAGCAGAGAGAGAGATTAATTGCTGCAGCTAATTAAAACGGTTGTGAACAGAAAATATGGTCCAGGAGTTTTAAGGAGCATATGATTTAATTTACATCTGTCTTTTCCAGACAGACTTTTAACTGCATCATTTTTACTTTGAAATAAATATATTTAAAACATGTTTTCTAAAATGTCTGAAGACATTTAAACGACAAAACTAAGACAAATTTTCTCTATTGGTCGAAACCCTCTGTTACATGCATTTCTTGGTAGTTTTTTCTATAAGGTTAACAGAAAAGATGCCTGTAAATAAGGATGAGCCTGTGATGACTAATGACAATTATTACATGCTTTTTCTTCAGTATCACAGAACTGCGCTATTAGTTTGATAAGATCTATAATACTAGGTACATCCATAAGTGAGAAGGAACTGTTTCCAAATCAAACATTAGATGTGATGTTTCAGCTGGATTAATAAAGTTAAAATAAAATTAGTTGTTGGTGGATAAATGTACACACAGATTAATTAAGAAAAAAAGATAGACACCCATATTTACTTAAGAGTCTGAGTGACAGACAGATAAACAAATAAACCCACCTGCAGCAGCTCTGCATCGTCTGCTGTGCTCTGTCCAGGCTTTAGTTCGTTTAACATTTGGGACATTACTGTCAGGTTTCCTTTAACCAGGGCCAGCTCGCTCCGCAGCTTCTGCTCCTGAAATTTAACAAGATAATAAAAAGCAAGAATTAAAAACAAGTCACAAATTAGGTACATTTTTGCTTTACCTTTATAAATACCTGGTACAAATAAAGGGCACATCTTAATATCTGAGCCAAGATTGAAACCTTTTATTTTCAAAATAAGAGCCTGCAGAATGGCAAAGAGCTCAACATCAAACTTGGCTTCCCTGGAGTGAGTCATTAAACTATTGCAAAACTATTTCTATTGCTTTGTCTTGGATTTCATCTGTGAATTTGCCAACATAAAGGAATGTTTTCCAATAGTGTAGCAACTCTAACTTTTGAGTAATTATAAAGTGGGTGGGTACACCTTAGGTGTGAGTAGATGGGAGGATATTTGATCCTGAAGGATTAAGAGTTGCTGACTGCTTTCCATTAGAGAGATTCTGTCTTGCCTACCTCAGTAGATCTGTTGTTAAAACGATGTCTACAGTAATTTTCAGCTGCTACAAATTCTTGTAGTAGCTATATGTCGCCACATGGGGGCAGGCATAGTGGCGCTCCAACACAACACTGGTACTTTCCAGATTTTGAGACTTTAATATTCATGATTTTCAAACTTTTTGCAGCTTTAAAGTGATATATATTTTCTCTGCAACTGAAAAGTAAATTTTGATTCTATATAAACTAACTGCAAACTATGAATATAGCTAAATCATGAAAACAAGAAAATGTAATAAAAATAAAAATACAACCATGAAAGCTGAACTTTATATGTGGCTCATCACATTTACTATAATTGATGGCAGGTATGAACTCGAGAAGACTTGATGCTAATTTCAAATTGAAAAGTGCTTCAACAAATGGTTATGTAGAAGCACTTTTATTTTTTACATTTCCTCCTCAAACATATTATATATTATATTTGTAGTTTAACTCTACATTTACCATATTGAAAGTGGACAACATTTTAAAATGATTTATCATAAACTTTACTTTTACATCTCAAAACCTGAAATTTTAACAAAGTTTTGTCTAGCTGTGAGAGTCAGCCTTTTATGACTTAAATTCTTGGAACAAAGCTGATCACTTGGAAAATGAGTTAGACTAGAAAATTAATTCAACTGAAGTAAAAATTAAAAGAAAAAATTTTTTTAGTGCCATAGTAATTTGGACTCAGTATTATAGTTATTTGAGGAGTTTATTTGAGAGGTGGGTGCAGATCTCCCAGTATGATCTTTGTGATAGTTAAAACTCAGTAATTCTCACCATAAAAGCAAGTATTTAAAATGTAATTTCAAGGCAGTCTCAGGGCAAACTACCTGTTCTGGAGTGAGCGGGACTGGTCCATTACTGACTTGGACTGGAGATGAGGTATTTTGACTGAGAGGGGCGGCGGCAGGGACTTGCTCTGGTGACGGACGTGTAGGAGCAGCGACAGAGGTCTCCTCAGATGTCCCATTCTCTGGGATACTCTGCAGGACACGGCGAAGAGGTAAAATACACACAGACGTGCATAAAAGCATTCATGTGTGATAACCTTCGAGTTAACAGCCAGGCTCACCCTGTTTGGAGTATGAATGGGTGAGAGCGCATCCAGGTCTGTCATAGGAAACTCCAGACCTCGACGCCTTAGGTCATCATACACATGCACCACCCCCACCAGGGAGGGAGAGCTGCGGAATGCATCAGCCCATGACTAAAGATAAAGACATGGCAGTAGTTATGAACAGATGACTGACTCCTAGAGCTGCATGCAGATAGAGCCTCCAGATGACAAAGGAACAAGCAATAAGTGAGGCAACTTTGAGCAAGAGCAGAAAGGAATTGTTTTGCAACTCATTTTTAATGTAATCATATCTTCCAATCAGCATGAAAGTCACAATTACTATATAGCAAAGAATAAAGAGCCATAGAAATCTCAATTACAGTGAGAGATGAACCAAATTTAGCCATAATCAAGAGCCTGTTGAGTAAACTTTATGAATCAGACGGTCTTATAACCGTTTCAGGCTGAAAACACTTTTATAGTTAGAACCGTTCATAATTATGCCGCCAGTAAAAAGAGATCAGAGATGATGTTAGTTTGGAGAATCAGGAGGGAATGGTGGTAAAGTAGTGAATCTAACATCTGCTCAAGAGAAAATACTGAATTTTCATAAACTAAACCAATCAAAAACATAAAGGAAGCTTTTGCAAATATTAAATTGAATACTTTCAACCTTTTATGACATAATTTTTTGGAACAAAGCTGATCACTTGGGAACAAAAATAACTGCTTCTGAAGAAAATAAAAATCCAGAGATTTTTTGTAATAAATGGATTTATAATGAATATAAAAGTTCCTGTTTGTCAGATTTCAACTGACTAATTGAACAAAGAAAGTAAAGACGCTCGATAACAAGATGAGTTAATTGGACACACCGTCTGAAACAAACCTGTATGAGGCTGAGAATACGGTCATGCAGGATTGTGGGAGGGTTGTATTTGGGCAAAATGGAACGGACCAGAACCCCTTCAACAAACTCCTGTGAGGCCACCAAAACATGGAAGCGATGGCCACAGTTCTTTACACAGGTCTCAAGAACCTGCGAGAGCAAAACATAAAGCTAAAATTACGACATGTACCATTCATTAAGCTACTATTAATATGTTCACGAAGCGGTTAAATGTTTATTTAACCACTGGGAGAAATAGTGAAGCAAATATTCAATTTCTGATGATCATTCTGGTGTTTGAAAGATTCCCTGACATCCTCACATTCCTCAGTCTGTGACCGCACACTTAATGCAGAAGCATGTAATTATTACTCACAGTTAGAGCCAGCATAATCTCTCTGAAGTTCTTGTTTCCAACAATTCTTTTCTTAATGGCTTTGACGGCATCTCTGGGCCTGAGGGAAGAAATATTTGCATCAGCTGATCTTTGTTTATTGGTTTATAATACTGAAATAAAAAAAAACAGAAAATAAACAAGCAGATTATCAGCTGGTCAGAGATCAGAATCCAGGCAGTTTTTTTTTTAAATCAATCAAGAGCATTGAGTGGAGTTGAAGTTTTTAAAAAAAACAAAAACAATACCTACCCTTCATCCGTCTCATTGATGATGTCACATATCTCCATGTTGAGTCCCCAGTCCTCTGACTGCAGAGAGCCGCCGGTTGCTCGATCTGTAAACAAACAGGGAACAAGGTGGAATTAAATACTAACTGAAGAACCAATTTACAGATACTAAATTATGATTACAGCTGGGTTTCCAATACAAAAGTGGCCAAGTTTACAAAACTGCTAAAATATTCCATCATATCATTCCTTGGATTTGAAAGTGCAGAATAATCTGCACTGTCTCCTGCATTTGAGGGGACAGCGCAGATGGAGACCCATATATTGCTGCATGCTGTCTGTCAGCTGGCTGAAAGAGGGCTACTACACATTTTCCTTTCTTAAAAGAAAGACTAATGATGCAGTTTTTTATAAATTTATGGCAGTGAAAAACAAAGGCAGATACGGTATGAAAACTAAAACAGGACCATCATTTCATATAGATACAGTAAGCCAGTTGAAAGTAGCTCATGTTTTTCACAGTCAACAACAAGCTGACTGTCCAAGCAGACAATACAACTAATTAACTAATATCAGTTTAGGCTTATGATATGCCATAATAGAGAATAAGATGATAAAACTATATTCTGCTAAATAAGTGCCTGATATTAGTCTATATCTTTGCTTAAAAATATGTATCAAAGTCAGAATTGAAAAAACAACAGGTAAATGTAATAATCAATGTGATGTATTATTTTAGTATCAATGGAGATAGTTGTTAACTTTCTGTTTTAAATACAAACAATTAGCTCATGTTGTATATTTTTACAGGTGGTGGTGTACACATAAGAATTTGTTGCTTATGATATTGTGAAAATCTCATATCACCCCATGCTAAACTATAATACCAACCATTGGGTTCTTTTAAAAGAAATGATGTCATGCAAACCAACACAATTTCACGAGGTACGAAGAAAAACTGTCACATACAACAAGCTTTTATAAACCTTGTTGCATGCATTTTTAAAACATTTCTTTATCCTGAGTCTGAATTTAGCTCTTGATTCCTCCGATCCTCACGCTTTCATTTTTTTCTAAAAAGTTGTCCACATGGAAATGTCAAATAGAGCCTGCAGACACACACAGGCCGCAGCTGCATTAACCCAGATTTGAGGTTCACTACAGCCACCTGTAGTTTGATAGCAGGAATTAAACAAGCACATCATTGTAGGAATTGTTCCTTAAAGGAGGTTTTAATTAAAATGTATGCATTTTCTCCACTTCGCCCAATGTATTCAGGGCAAAGAGAAAACTGAAATTTGTATCGTCATGTAGGAAAACCATGAAAGACAGAGAAAGAGCCATTTCTGCAACAACTCCACTTAGCTAAAATTTGTTAAGAACCTTGATAAAACCAAAATCAGGCTTCAAGTTTTACATTGATCCATAGTTTCTGCAATTGCATAATCCTTGCATGAATATATAACTCTTTTCCAATGAAGGTTAAAATATACTTTCTTGATTAGGACTTGGCCAACTGAAGCCTTTCCAATTGTATGTTAAATGAAGTACCTAAAAAATATTCTTCTGTCCTTAGTGTCATTTTGTTGTTGCTATTGTATCCTGAAACATCACTAAGCAGTTAAAGATCTGTTAAACACAGCTGTTCCCATTGCCTTTGAATGCAAGGTTATTGCTCATTCTTATTCACTTATCAAGAGCCATTGTAAAGCGGCTGAGGGCTCTGGAGCTCCAGGTTGCACAACACTGAACAACAGGAATGCTTGTTCTTTTTTTTTAATTATTTTATTTAGCCTCAGTGACCTTATTACCCAAGACATGAGATCATAAAAAGAGGCACTATTATGTATTTCCCAGACACATAGTGCCATTTCATAGCACAATCAAGTAACCCAGCTACCTTCAGGATTCAAACAATAACCTTTCCTTTCTCTAGTCGGCCTCAAACACTTGTTTTTAGGAGAGCTGGAATGAGAATGAGTTTGTATGACAATCTCAACAGATGTGCAATTCACTTGGTGTTTGTTTGCCACTTGCTGCTGCCACTAGTCCGGTGGAGCTGAGTGCGCCAGCTTGGAAACTGAAGCTATAAGGGGAGATGCGTGGAAAAGATGGCGCTCTGTGAGACCAAGTGTTTAGGCACCCCAAATAGCTGCCATGTGCATTAAAGGATTTCTGAATTGTGCATGAAAGAATCAAAGCAACACCCCAGTTATGTTTTTGTTGAGGGAATTACATTATATCATAATGTAAAGCTGAAAAGAATCGACTTACATAATACTGCCCCTTTTAGGACCTGGAGATCTGCTCTTTCAGAAACCTCGTGTGGACTTGCTTTCAGGAAGGACAGATTCTGTTGTCATAATTTCTACAGTGGATCCAGTATGTAAGTAAAATCAACTTCTGAACCATGAAATGTTGACAGGAGCTTACACAATCGTCAGCAAACAAGGTAAACTTTGTTTAGTTCAGGATTATGCAAGTGGCCTGTTAGAAGCTTTAACAGTTTATTTCTTATCTGAGATAGATAAAACTGTATGAGTCCTCATTTACAATAAATCCAGATTACTTAGGAAAAGATAGCAGCTTGTCCTAGAAAGGTCAAGACCAAAGAGGCTAATAAGTCAGTTTTCCTCATTTACTGTGTAAATTGCATCACTGACAATCTTCCTGTGTGAAACACAGACTGAGAATTGGACAGGTGAAGTGTTTCTGGTCAAAGTAACTTCTGATCTAAAAGTAAATTGGTATAAAATGCAAAATGTAAATTACTTTATTAATTTTCACTTTGCTTTGTTTTTCTAGGTTACATGTGCTGGTACGAATACATGTTTGATGCAGGAACACCTTTAGCAGTACACCTCTGTTTCCTGTATAAAAATTGCCGAGCTGTAAATGACCATCTAATGTTTAGCAGAAGATCATTCAAAAATTTGTAACAACGTTTTCCACAAACTGCTATGGTGCTTTGTGATTGTTTTATGAAAGTAGGACCTGCTGTCAGCTCCAGCCTCTGGCACAAACTGATCTGGATTTAATCCTAGAGAACTATTGGACCTGTGCTGCAGTAAGGTGTTAACTGCTTGTAAACTTTTGACTGAATTTCCACTCATGGTTTCACGCTCCTCATTCACCAACCCTGTTAGGCATGGGCCAGTTCAATTACAGTTTCAAAACCACTACAATTTTTCATCATGTTTAAACTGAACCGTCGCCCAGCTGGCTGAACAAGGCCTAAGGCATTTTATTGTCTCTCACTGATTTTAATAATGAAAATACAACATTTTAAAGTATGAATGGGACATTTAGGCTGAATGAAAGCACATTCATTCAGCCTAAATGAACCCCTTTTTAAAAAGGGGTTCAGTGATTGTTGACATAATCTGAAGGACGTAAATCACCTCAGAAATTCAGTTTTTAAACCACTGTAACTTCCCTAATTTTTTTTACCAACTAAGATTATTTGAAAATGTGTGTTTTGGAAGGTGAATCTTCACCATATTGAAGACATATTTTATAAGAATTGCCTCTAGAAACTCAAATCTTTCAGCCAACAAGGTCAATCTTTAACTTCTTTCCTTTGCAGTATAATCAAGGCCACCTTTCTTGCACGCCACCCTTCTCATAAGTCTCTAAATCCCATTCCTTTCCACCAAATACACCTCACCAAACCCTCAACCTTGCTTTGCTCAACCCACATGGAGGCAACTCCTTCAGATCCCCTCCCTCTCCCTTGCTCTGGCCTCCTGGCCTCCTCCGCTTCATGTGACTGTCAGCTGCTTGTGTTCACATTTGCCTCAGAACTAGCTCACATCTATTTGCAGGAAAGTGAGAGGATTATAAAGAAGGAAGGAAGGGTTCAGATGGGCGTGCGATCTGACACTGCGCCACTCTCCAGGCATCAGCTGCTGAATGAATGAATGAATGTGAAAGCGGCTCACAGAGCCGAAGAATAAATATGTGGTTTAAATCTGCATTAAAAGAAAATAATGTGTTGAAACAAATCCGTTACTTTCGCTGTGAACGATGTGAAGCTGCCTGCGTTATGGAAACGCTCCGGAGACTGCGGAAGTGTGCGGAAACAATAAGATGAATGCTGATTGGCTAAGCTGGCCGTTACTCAATGCGCACCGACCAATCGTACACGAGAATCAGAAAACGGTCTCGCCTCCGTCTGAGTCACTGCCTCTTAAACTTATTTGTTATTTTTGTACAAATTTGGACAATTTCGGTGTAAGTCACGAACATAAAAACCGCCTTTTACACCAATACAACCCAAGAGACGTTTGTGTTAACTACCGCAATCTGGAAACATGTCGAAACAAATCTCGAATGACACAAATGACTACAAAAAACACAGCTGTTAATATGTTTAAAAAAAAATAGCTCACCGATTCTCTGTCCGACGGGCGTTGAAAATGGATTTCCGAGGAGAAACTCCATGGTCTCCCCGAGAGAAAACATCCTGGGAACCTAAAGCTGGTTGTTAAAACAAATGTAAACAGGTTCCAAGACTCGCTGACCGCCGTGTTTCCTTTTGCTTTCAGAAGCAGCCACTGCTTGCAGAGGTGCACTGGCTCTGTGGGAGGTCACGTGAAAACTCACACGGAAGCACACACACACACACACACACACCTCTGATCACATTATTAGTTTACAGTCCAACAAAGTTTCTCTGAACAACCTTCTGTTATTTTGAAGAAGTGTAGAAACATTCATCAACAATTAATTACAAACTTGAGGAAGACGTATTCTGCTTTTTAATTAAACGTATTTTTTTCCAAAATATAGATCTATTTTCTTTATTATATATTTTTTGGGTTTTATGTAAAAATATTGGTTTTAAATACAGCAAGAGTGTTGCAGCACTTTCTGTAATTTACAGCATATTTCTCACAATCCCATTTTTTCTTGCGTTTTTAATTTTTTTTTTTATGATTGTTTGCATAATTTCTTATAAATATATTAGGGGTGTGAAGTCACATGACAGATACTTGTCACACTCCTCTCCTGTTTATGGTTCCTTGGATATACAACACCAAGCTTTCCATATTTTGTGACTTTGCAACCAAAACATTCAATGTATGGGATTTTATGTCAGCACAACGTTGCACATGTTTGTGAAGTAAAAGAAAAAAGTATACTAAGGTTTATATTTTTTTAAAGAACATTTGAAATGTGTGACATGAATTAGTTTTCAGCCTTAGTTTGTACTTTGTGGAAACACCCTTGAAGCTGCAAGTCTGTTTGGGTATGTTTTTCATTTGCACATCAGATTGAATTGTTTCCCCATTCCTTTTTGGCAAATTAGCCAAAAATTAAGTCAGAATTGATGAAAAAAGTTTTTGAATACTATTTTTAAAGTTCTGCCAAGGATTCTTAATCATATTTGTCTGTGGACTTTAACTGGGCCTTATGAAGAAGCTTCAATCTAAACCATGTGTGCTTAGAGTTCCTGTTCTGCTGGAAGAGGATTTTCCATCCCAGCCTCAAGTCTTTTTTCGTTCCTAACTGGTTTTCTTATTACCATTTATTTAACTTCATCCATCTTCCTCTTAGCTCCGCCACATTTCTCTGTCCCTCCTGAAAAAATGTCCACAGCATGATGCTTCTCCTACTGTCAGTCAGTGTATTAAGTCACTATGATGATCTTAAACACTTCATCACGATGTACACTGCAATGCATTGGTCAGATAACTTGCAGGTGAAAGAATGATTGCTGCTGTCTGAGGAGCTCTTTCAGATTTGTATTTGTTAAATATATATTTTTTAAAATGATTCCATTTCGCAGCTCTCTACTGCTTTCCATTGGTATGTCATGCAAATTGCTAGTAAAATACAATACGTTTGCAATTGTAATGTGATAATGAGATTCTTTTGCCATTACGTGTACATGTGTAAAAGGCAGACTGTCTAACAAGAATAATAGTCTGCAAGTCTGCAAGTCATTAAGCCTTCTATTAAGATGCATGTTGTTTCATGTCTCATTCAAGATAGAAATGAAACAAGCTGGACCAGTCTGACAATGCTCAATATAAAGCACTTCAAATTTCAAAAGATTATGTTTCGCTTGAGCATAAGTAAAGCCACAACTAGCTGGTGGGCTTCTACAGATTATAATACTTTTGACTAAAGTGACCTCCAATGCTTTTTCAGAGATGTTATATGCAGCCATTATTTACAGAGAATCCCTCCAGCATCAAGCTTTACAGATCTCAGAGGAGAAAGCATGTTTTCCTCTTCATCGGTTTTACCAAGAGTGCAGCAAAAATGCATTTATTTAAAGATTTCTTCTGTTTTTGCATGTTGTCATCATTACTTGTTTAGGATAATACCAATTTAGATATCAGAGAAGAACATCCTAAGTAAAATTTTTAACAAGCAGTTTTTAAATAAATTCCTGTTTTGAAGGAAAAATGTTATCCAATTTTTTGTTATGTATTTTCCAGTGATTTTATTGCTAGACCAATGTTGCCTTCAATTGTTATAGAAATGCTGCGTAGCAAACATAGCACTAGCACCTTTAATTCAACCAAATTACCAGGTTTCTAACGAGCACATCTTATAAAATCATGGAGTAAAACTAATTCTTGAAGGACAAAGACTGAGCGTTTTGTTTACTAAACCTGCAGATAATACAGTATCACCCTGTTCCCTGAAGACGGCGGGTCAAACAAAGTCTGGCATTTACTTTGTCACTGAAACGCTATCTTCATATTTATATTCCATACATGCATATAAACACTTTAGGAGCCATTTTTCCATAAAGTTCAGTAAAACTGTAGCAATGTTGGAGGACTACAACGTGTGATGACTTTTTGTGTTTTTGCATTATCACCACAAGGTGGAGGCATTCAACAGGGGATGGATGGGAAATTTTAAGCCCAGAGGACGCAGAAATGTGAACTGGGAAGAAACTCATGTCTCTTTTCCACAGCATGCACAACAACCACAAGTACAACAGCACAGCCAGTGTTGTTCAACGTGTATCTTGTGCATAACGTCATTTGTGTGTCTTGCCAATACAACACGATGTAACAACTGTGAATTATGCACCAACACATGGGCCATTTTTAACCTTTCTAGATAATTTCAATATGGCATAAAGCACAAGTTTATTTTTATAATGTTCATGCTATAAAAATAAACTGGGTTGTTCAAATGTTTTCACATAAAATGGACAATAAAAACTGACATGAAAAGTAAAGGAAAAAATTACATTTTAAAGAAATATTTAAAAATCTTGCTACTGACATTAAAAGCAGGGATATTTATGTAAATGGTGGAATATTTTGGATACTCAATCATATCTGTGCTATTTTTTTAAAATAATACAATTCATGATATTCTAAATTTTCTTAATGATGTGCTTATTTTCACTAAATATTTTCTTGTA
Organism: Poeciliopsis retropinna; assembly: GCA_010277075.1. Classification (NCBI taxonomy): domain Eukaryota; kingdom Metazoa; phylum Chordata; class Actinopteri; order Cyprinodontiformes; family Poeciliidae; genus Poeciliopsis; species Poeciliopsis retropinna. Next base: position 6,843,748 of record VMRM01000013.1, read on the forward strand.
ATATTACTTTTTACATATTCTTAAAATACTGATTCATTTATTTTTGCACTTCTTTATTTCTATTCTGCTCCTCTAGTTTTTCATGTTAAGGAATTTCTACAAAGCATATTTTCTTCTTGCCGGTCTTTTGCAATCTTTTTGTAGGAGAACTACATTTTTCTATTTTATCTAAAGTTTTTGGACAGTTTGTATAATAAAGCTCCTTTGAGCCTTTGAGCATAAATTTTCCAGAAGCTTCATTAAGACCTTTGTTAAGTACCTCTGTCTTGTGTTAGCAAATCATTTTTAAATTGCTGCATCTTAAGTTATTATTTTCCCGTATGGGATCAATGAGTTTTGCTCTTGATCCCTGTAAGTAGATATTCTTTAATATGACCAAAAGTTGCATACAAATTAAAGTTAAACATAAAGTGTATTATTGACAGATCTTCCTTGGATATGAATTCCTGCTTAATCTTTTCATGAGTATCGTAGCAGAAATTTATGTCTTAGGTGAAAAATATATATCAGTGTGAAAATCATTTCCAAAACCTTTGTGGTGTGGTAGATTGTCACAGGTGGGCCTGAGTATTTCAGGAACTGTACATAGACAGGGTTTCCACTCACAGCAGATTCAAATAGTAGAAAGAAGTATACAGTATATGTCCACAGAGAGGCAGATGTATGGATAAAACATGTTGATTTCATAAATCAAAGGAGAGTGGCCAGACAGGTTTAAAATCTAAAAACATGAGCTCAACTTCCCCCCAACCCCTTTTTTTTTTACAAGCAAAGTAAGACAAATACAACATGTAAAACACACAGTTAAGCTACAGCAAGAGAAGACCACAAGGTGTGCCAATAGCACAAGCCACAAACACCAAACTGACTCCAGAAAATTGGACAATAATCCAACTGGAGAAATGTCACCTACTCTCATGAGCATAATTTTCAGCTGCAAAAGACACAGGCCTTAGGGTCAGAATAAGCCATAGACATCATAAAGGAGCAGATCCATTTTCTTAACAGCCCAGATTGGTGCTGCTGGTGTAATGGTGTGGCAGATAATTTGCTGGTTTGGACTCCTCAGACCCAGTCAACCATTGTTTAAATGCTACAGCCTGAGCGTTGTTGTTTTTATAACCACAGTGTAGCCGTCTTCTTATGGCTACTTTCATCAGGACCATATACTCACGTGACAATCATCTCAGAATGGTTTCTTGAGTGATGGAAACAGCAGATTCTCGTGATCAGCTGACTAATTTGTAGAACGTTCATAATAGTTATGAAACCTTTTTAAATGTGCCACAAAAAGTTAAGGTGCTTCTGAAGGGGTTCAACCTGGTACTACCTAAAAGTCGAGTGAGTGTACTTTACCTCCAAAAGGTTCTGTGTTCGCCCTGAGGTCTCCTTACATTGCGACAACATCATGGTCAAAAGAAACTGCACTCTATATTAATTCAAGTGGCTTAACATGTAAATGATGTGGCCTTTTCCAGGTTATGAAATAATTTAAAACCAACCTCTATTGGCTTTGTAACTATACGTCACCTTTTCATCCCTTCCAATTAATCTTGTACTTGCAAACAAACCACTTTGTGTCAGTGCACCCAAGCCATTACCAATCAGTGTGTTTTTGGTTGTAAATTTGTATTTTTATTAATTAGGGAGATAAAAGGTCATAAAAATAATACTATTCATGCATATTATAATTCAGTTGTAGCCTACTAATTTATTTATTTTTTTTACAAACTTTGATTCTCGTTAAGGACAGTAGATTCTTAACAAATACGGCAAATTGGAGGTATCTCCTTGTAGATGTTTTCTATCTGTTATTATTTATTGGGATCACGGCTCTTTCTTCTTATAGTCGACTGTCATTAAATATCCCATTGTTCTTTCACAGTGGGTACGAAACATTCTGTTTGTGGGTGAACTGACGCATTGGTTGGACTCCCACGGAGGATGGCATCGTGCTGTGCCAAAAAAGACAAAGTGTGACATGACCAAACTAGAGACAACCACCACCACTATAAGGGACTGTGGACAATCGGTAAAGGAGAACAAATGTTGTGTGTCATCAGCACAGGTTTCCTTAAAAATGGAAGCATTTAGATGTTGAATCAAAGTTTTCGCTCAAATGTGCAACTTCTAAAATGACAGAAGGCAGAGCTAATTCAACCAACTCTGTTTAAAACCAGAGGGCCCTGGACCGAACATAATGCAGCCTGTGGACGTATGGAATATGAGTTTGTGTTCAGATTTAGACATGGCTGTCCATTAACAATCGTTTCAGCTTAGGAAACGCATGCATTTATGTATGAATGCACTTGTGATTGAATGTGTGGTGGCTGCGGTGGTTGTAAATTGATCCCTCCTACTCTCCCCTGGTTCGCTGCGCAGAGGAGGGGTGAGGAGGAGGAGGAGGAAAAAGAGGAGGAGGAGGGAACCGGAGCAGGAAGGAAGACGGGCAGGCAGGCGGTGAATGCTAACAAGCTCCGCTGTAACCATAAAGCTCCGGAGGCTCGGGTTTGGACCGAACATATGGGACTGAAAAGGACCGACGAGCGCTATAATTGAGTCCTAATATGCTCCAGTGCCGCGTTCGCCCTGCGCGCGTGCAACAGCCTCGCGGCCGTCGGCACCTTTGATCTGGAAAAAAAACACAAAAAAAACCCGTCTTTTCTTTTTTTTTTTTTCCTCCTGCTGAGTGAAATGTATCGAGATTGCACGGGATTCACGTTCTGACAATGGAGATTGAAAATATCGTGGCCAACACGGTTCTCCTGAAGGCGAGGGAAGGTAAGTGCCAGAAACGGACCCCCCCCAACACCCCCTCTCAAATAAACCTGAATCTATTATTTTCTTCCCCCCCTCACATCCGAACATGTACGACATGAGGAGAGCACAGAGCCTTCCACAAGGCTGTCCTCCTTGTAGGATTTATGCTTTCTACCCCCCATTCACTGCGCAGTGCTCTGTCTCCAGGCAAACCTCTTCAGATGAAATCATCTGCTCGTGCACTGGGGGGAAGAAGCACTTTGTGTCTGTCAGCCAGGTTATTGAACACGAGGCCCAGGAGAAGGCTGGAGATGGAAACGGCGCAGGGAGTGTTTTTTGCAGCATCGCGTTGCACTGGAGGGTGTCGAACAAATTTTTTCACTCTCAAGGACCTGTGCTTATTTACGATGACATAACCCTGTGTAATGGTGCTCAAATGAAAGGCTGCAGGGTGTGGAGACATTTGGCTGCACCGCGAGCTGCCTGTCTTACCTTTCTTTATTGTTTAAACCTTAATTAAGAAGCCAGGGTGAACGAAGGGGGTGTTTTTTTTTTTTTTTTTGCCGCAGACATATATTTCGCTGCAATGCTGCTGATTAGGAAATAGGAATACAGCGAGAACTTTCCACGCAGAGGAAAGATGACTCCGGTGGTGCAGCAGCTTATCTTGTAAGCAAAAATCCGACAGTTTTTTTTTTTTTTTTTTTTGTTCAGTGGACCGTTTCACTGGACTGTAAGGTGTCCCAGTGGCCTTCGTGTGCATATTCAGAGGCCTTCGGTGCTTCATTTATCTTGTCATGATTTCACGACCAAACGCAAACGGCGCTGTTAAAATGGATTACCCACAGCAGCAGTGGGTAGGTTTTAACTAGGCCCTGTTTTCTTCACATGGCAGGCAGCAGTTTTTTTTTTCTTCTCTTCCCCTCCACCCCCTCCCCCGCATGTCGTTAAATGCTGCTCGGACCTGACATCAGTGGCTCAATACTCACCAGAGAACACAACCTTCTATCAGTAGTGGCTCTCAAAAGGCCTTTCAGGGATAAAAGTGAGTGTGTTCAGAGATTGGACATTGGAGATGATGTGATGCAGGTAAAGCTGGAAGATGTAAATGTTTGGCTGATGGTAATTAATAACATGCATGTCATAGAACCTGCTATGCTCCGTTATGACATTTCCAATCATTATTTTAACCAGTTAAGGTTTGACACAATTAAAGTTGCTCAAGATCATAATCAGGTTTTTAAAAGCCTTTTTTTTTTTCTTTCTTCGATGCACCTAGAAATTGGCTGATGACCAAAACCAGACGATTTTCCAGCTTGACTGCCCAGTGAGGAACTGAATAATCCCACTTTTTTTCTGATCACTGAACCCACCGTAATTGTCTATTTAAGATATCTCAGTCTTCTCAACCACTTGTGGTATGTGATGTTAATTAGGTCATCTGTAGATGCCAATTCTGGACCACCACGACTCTGCTACACCTGCACAGTTTTAGATAAATGGCAAAAATGGCATTATTTATAATTACTCCTCCCATTAGCAATACTCCCAGTACAAGGGTAGTGCCAGACTCTACAGCAGAGCTTTAAAAAGACAAGTTACATTAAAGTGTTTTTTTTGTTGTTGTTGTTTCTTAAGATATTGAGTATTGAGAAATTTGCTGTTTTTCAAATATGGGTAATTTATCTCTCATTAGCAACAAGCATACTTAAACTTCATTTATGCTCTCCCAAGATGTCACTTCATTCTTTCTTTTAAGTACTTTTTTCTTTTTCTCTTCTGAGAAAGCAGTGCTTAAACCAGCACACTAATGTTTTTGAAGAGGCTGTAGTGAAAACAATATCTATCAGAGTGGAGCACAGTTGTTTAGCCATGCTGCAAAATTGTATGAATAGGCAGATGTGTTTGTTCAACAGGCTCAAATGGCTCGCGCTCATGGACAGACAGGTTTATCAATATCTTAACAGGTAGCACAACCCTCTTCAGTGTGTAAGTTTCCAGTGTTGGAAGAAGAAGACTCGGAGTTAGTTTTTTCCCAATAATGTGGATGTGTTTGCTACAGATTCAAGTCTATTGTTCTTTCAAGTTGCTACAATATGTACAGAGGCACTTTGGGAGGAACAGGTCATTCTGCTCCTTCACCAATTTGTAGTTTTGTGATTTTGGTCATACCCGACCTTTTGGATTGAAAAGAGAGCCATCTGTCACAGGAAGTCAGTTCGTACCCCTCTCGGATGCGTTTCCTTTAGTTGTGAAGAGAGTCGTCTTAAGCGGCTAACAGGAAGGCTGAATGTATAACTGAACGAATTGGCTGCAGTTTGTTCCTTTGAGCTTTAGACCTCTGGCTGTGGAGCATGCCAGATCCAGGAGTGTCGGCAGCTTTTACAAAAAAAATCTTTGAGGTGAAAGTTTCACTCCCGTCCAAAGTTTCACCGTTGTACTGAATTTTACAACCAGAACAGCAAGTTAATTGAAACTTTTTTATGTTTATTATATAACGCAATCAAATTAATCTTCGAATGAAACATGCTTGGCAGAGCACATATGATTTGTTTTTTAACCATTTGTTTGTCACTTTCTTTAATTTAATGTAAATATAACTACCTCTATCTAGAGATGTTTACTCAAAAGCAGACTTCAGACATTTTTTGCTCAAGTCCACAAAAATCTTCCTTTTTCATAACAAGGAACATGTGCAAACTCTTAAATTAAGGATCTAATTTAAACATCTCTTTCTTGTAATATATATATAATTGACTTCTTTGATTAATTAAAATATTGCATGTTTAGTTTATTGTTGAGCAAGTTGAAAAGATGTGTAATTTTGCCATGACGGTTTTTTACAAAATTATGTTTTTCTTTAAATATTTTTTATGCCATATGAGACAAAGTTTGAACATCACTGGTTTAGTGGTTCCTTAGTTGGAATTGTGGGGAGGCGCCGTTCGCTTCAGAAATCAAAGTAAGCAATTACTAGTAAAATGTGTTCATGCTACAAATTTTACAACAGACAAACTGTTGAAAATAAAGATATTTTTTAATACTATTTCAGTTGTATTGTAATCTCTGTTTAATGGGATTACTAGAACTACTTATTTACTTAATGGATAGTCTGGGACTCTGCCACTATTATTCTGGTCAAAGTAGCAGAAACTAAAATCAGAAATCAGCCACTGATCTCTGTTGTATCTTCACTTGTTGAATCAGGAGCCTTCAAATGGTCACCGGCATCAGGGCCGTCTCTGCTCCTTAAATATGTCTTCATGCAGGAGAGACTCTCTGCTTCATTCAAGGATTAAAAGGCTTCTGTTTCTTCACCTTTGTAATTTACAGCAACACATCTTGGCTAAACAGATTTTTTTTTTTTTTAAAGCTGCAAGCAGTGGGTCCAACAGTATGCAGCAGTTTAACATGACTGTCCTTGAGCAAGTCAACTCTCAGACGTCATTAAAAGCATAAAAAGTTAGTTTTGTTTGTTCTAAAACATCCTCACAGCCCAGTTGGTTTCAATGAGCATCTCAGTCTCAGAATGTAACCTCACCTCCTCTTAGTTTTTAAATTCTATTTATTATACATTCTTTATAGTTTGGTGTTTGGCTTTAGAACTTGAAATGCCGACAGAAAGTGGGACTGGAGCTCCGTCATTTAAATGCAGACTTACTGTGACTACAAACTTTGATGTGGCAGTTTTTTTGTTTTGTTTTCCAGGACATTTCTGTTATGGACCAAAAGTTAAAACAATGTTCACATTGCTGTAAACACAGAAGAGCTCTCCGCTTCAGTATTGCCTGGCAAATGTCCTCCTACCATTTGAACAGATTTTCGTATGTTACAACCACAATATTGAAGTGGAAAGACGATAAAGCATGTTTTTTTTTTCATATCAGAAACCTGACAGATCCGTAAATAGCTAGAGGAGAAATGTCAATGTTGTCATCAACGCGTTACTCTAATCTGATCCCTTGTAATGCGTACTCTAACGCGTTACTACTTAAAATCCAATAATCAGATTAAAGTTGGGTATCCAAGTTACTGTGTGTTTGCTATATTTGTAATTTTTTTCATAAACACATTTTGTTGCTTTCTTCTTTTTTCTTGGGGAGTTATGTTTCATGTGTAGCACCAGCAACACAAACGATGGAGGGAAAAGAAAGATGCACATTTTTTACCAGATGGATGAATTTTCTTTTGAGTAATCAAGTTACTTTTCAAAGTAACTTTGCCATCCCGGGTAATAAATTAACTATACTATATATCATATCCGTATAGGTCTGTCACAATAACAAATTTTGATGGACAATAAAATGTTCCAGAAGTTATTGTGATAAACGATAATATTGCTGTTTTGGGACCATTTTTAAGTAATACAATGGTAATGGCAAAATAATAACACAAGAACACACTCTGAAAGATCAGTATCAATGTGATTAATTGATTTATTGATTACTGTGATTACTGTATGTGTGTTTTATCATCTCAAGGTGACAAACCGCCCCAAAAACATCTTCCATTTCCTTTTGAACAAAATGGCTTCAGTCTTTCATTAAGCAAAATGACTTCCTGGATGAACACTCACTTTATCATTTGCCTCACAAGCAGCAAGATAAATACTGTGGCAGCACACACAAGCTAGCTACCATATTCTGATATATTTTATTGGTCTAAATACATTTGACTGTTGGTCAAAAATGCATTGATAAATGTTGACTGGCAATTGAACTGATTCTGCCTCTTTCTAAAGTAAAAAGTAGCTCATGAAATAGGACTTAGCAGTTTTAAACTCAATACAGGAATTTGACCAACAACCTGCTTGTTGTTGAAAGGAAGCCACAAAAATATAAGGCAATCCTAGGTGCAAAATATGTGATACTGGGGTATAGATTCATTTTTCAGCAAGGCAACACCCTTTAATATGCATCCAGAGCTACAATGAAAGATTTGGATCAACAAATATCGATATGCTGGAGTGGTCCAGTCAAAGTCCAGTTGATATTCTGTGGAAAACTTGAAAATGGATAATGGATGATCATTGATTTTTTTTTTCTTTCCAAAATCTATTTATGTGAAGAATGGGTGAAACTTTCCATCAGTGATCAAAGCTGGTTGAGATGAAGCTTTCAGCTGTAAATGCACTGAAGGTGATATGACTATAAATATGTCAGTTTTTTTTAAACAGGAAAATATAAATGCATAAAATATGTACATATATAACCTAGTTGACAAACCTTGTGTGTATATGTGTGTGTGTATATATATATATATATATATATATATATATATATATATATATATATGGCCGAGCTAAGATCCTGTGGGACTTCCAGATCCAGACAGACAAAATGGTAAGGTTGAACCCACCGGACATTGTCGTAGTGGATAAACAACAGAGGAAAGCCGTTGTGGTGGATGTAGCAATACCGAGTGACTGCAACATCAGGAAAAAGGAGCACGAGAAACTGGAGAAATACCAGGGCCTCAGGGAGGAACTGGAGAGGTCCTGGAAGGTGAAGACCACAGTGGTGCCTGTGGTCATCGGGGCCCTCGGGGCAGTCACCCCCAAACTGGAGCAGTGGCTACAACAGATCCCAGGAACAACATCAGACATCTCAGTCCAGAAATGTGCAGTTCTAGGCACAGCAAAGATACTGCGCAGAACCCTCAAGCTCCCAGGCCTCTGGTAGAGGACCTGAGCTCAGAGGATAGGAACCACCCCCTGTGGGTGAGAAGGGAATATTTATATATATATACACACACACACACACACACAACCGTTTCCCTGCAAATACTCAGAACTCATCAGGTATTGTCTTGAGTCAGCAAAATAACATTGATATCTCATTATAAACGTATGTTGTGTTTAGTGCTCATTTACTAGTTAAAACATGCTTGTGACCTTATAGTGTACTGGCTGTACTAATGCATTCGTTAGCAGCTCTTCACAGTAAACGCTATTTAAAAAGCTCTTAATCATTTGGAGACAACGTTATCAGAGCCTATCCTGCAGACTTCTCTGTTTACAACACTTCATAGCATATTAGTTGGCAGAGTACCCTGTTAAAGAGTCGTTCTGGAGCAGATGGTCATGTTAAGTGTGCTGAAAAATTGTGTTTACTCATGGGCTGTAAAACACTGGGCCTACATTACATTAATTGCTTTTGTTCAGACCTTTTCCCTCTGCCTCGTCTGAGACAGTTTTTTTGAAATCACATCTATTGCTTATGTAAGGTAGGAAACTTACAAACCAGCCAATTGTATTGTTTTAACTAAAAATGCTGTTGTGTGCCTGCAAGGAAATTAAGCAGAACTTTCAAATGCCGTCCTCTAACACGGCCTGGAAAAGTAAACGTATGCTAAGCCCTTTGTCAACGATGAAGGAAAACTTAAAAACTAATGAGCAATTCAACCAGATACTGCCCTTTAATTGAATATTCATGATTAGTTTAAAATATCATATAATACACTCAACTATTTTTAATTTAACACCAGGCTTCCTGACAATATGTTTGCATAGTCCAATCTGTCCATTAACTTCAAAATAGTTTGTACTGGCTCCGGCGACACGGTTTTCTGCTGGCTTTTTCATCATGGAATCAAACAAACCAAAGCCGAGGATCGTGTGTGTTTGCTTTTCAGGAAACTTAATCTCAGACCTCTTAATAAAGCTTAGAATAACATCTGTGAATTTGGTGACTTTTGAGTGGTATCTTACATGATCCTGTTTTGTTTTAGTCTGTTTTTGTTCAAGTTAAAAAAAAAAGTCAGTCCTTTCAGAGCTGGTGTTCACAAGTTGAATTTGAATGAGTGTTTTAAATATAGAGGCTATGACCACTTATGGCAGTGACATGGTTTTTGAGAAAGTACAAGCTGTTCGGGCGAGGAAAAAAAACATTTGGTTGGAATCTGAACATGCGTTGTGGCGGGATGGAGCGTGTTGATGTAGTTGACATTTTATTGGTGATCTCAAGGAAAAAGTAATTGTAACAATCCCAACCAAACTATGGGGAAAGAACACAAACACCTTTTTATTGTTGGTAGACCTAGAATTCGTGGTAGTTTAGAAAGTTTTACAACATCATGTATTACAATTTATCATTATCATGATAAATTACAGTTCTTCTCATTCATTTTTCCCCTGTATTGATTAAGTGTGGTAATTTAATATTTTCTATTCCTTTTAACTATTGTAGGTTTTGAATTATCAGTGTCTGCTCTGAAAAAGAGTAACTTCTTCATTCAAAGTGATATTTTAGAATTTTATTTACGTTCTGATGTCTGTGGATTTACAGATTGTTTTCTTTGTTTTGAGAGATAATGTGCTATTGCAGCTGCTATTGATGGGTTTAGTTCCATCAAAACCCATCAACAGTTTGATGGGTTTTGATGGAACTAAAAATAAAGACAAATAAAGATTTGTCTTTATAAAGATTTGTCTTTATTTGTTGGAATTCTTCTGTAGGTTATAGTCATTATTTTAATGCAGTTTTCTTGTTTAAATGAAATGATCACAACCTTGGAGAATCCTGACCAAAGATGTCCCTCTTGTCTCATATCAGTGAGAGTAGACTTCAATCTATAAGTGTAGTTGCAGTGACATACCAGCAATATGATGTCATTTTGAATTTTGCAGTGAATATTATCAACTTTGAATAAAATTGTATCATCTTAAGCAGTTCTTTAGAATTTTATTGGTTGCATTAACATTATGATGATGATTGTGTGTCGAGCAGCACGATATATATTGAACTGCAATCTTCTTTTATAGTTTTGTTGCTGGGATTCATCTTCTAATTCCACGCTGCAGGTGTCTCCCCCTCACTCAGTTGTGTCTAAAAGTTGAAATCTCTTTAAATATTATGTCATAGTTCACCTGAAATATTTTAGTGTCTCAAATATTGCATCCAAGCAGATCTTCCAGATTTAAAGTTGTCGTTACTGTCTCTTGATATATTGTGCAACACAAATTGGTAAATATTTCATTAATTGTGAATATTGTGAATAGTTTTTCTCCACACCAGTTACATTAGAAATTGTAAACACTTTTTGGCATGATGTGGGTTTTGTGATCGTTTGACGTTGGACACAACGGACAAAGTTGAATAGCTGACCAACTCGGCAGTGTTTGGTGCAGTAATCCTGTCTGCAGCAGGTGGAGAATAGCAAAAGAAACAGGAAAGGCCTGATGCAGAATCTGACAAATACATCATTCTTCAGTTGTATTAGATACCCCTTCTGTCCAAAGTGCAACCTGAGGGGCATTTGCAGGCCTTTAAATGATCTTGTGTAACCCCCAACCACAATTCAAAAAATGGTACAAATCTGGACACTTATAAGGTGCCATACTTACTGACTAATGAAAATCTGCATTAAATGGAAAACATACACAATACAAGCTGCTTGTCTAACAGCATTTCTTTGGTTGATCAGACACCAGGTGAGGTTCAGTGATTTATAAACCAACAACAGTATTTTATGAGCTACAGGGAGTCGTCATTGAAGGGATTTTAGACTTGGGTTGATGTGCTCCGTCTTCCTGGTTTTAGTCAGAACATGTGCAGCAGAGTTCTGGATCAGCTGCAGCATATCAGCGAGGACACTGATGCAACAATGACTAAAGATAAATGCAAGGATTAGTTTAATGCTGGGCAACGTTCTCCCAGTGAAAGAAGGTTGACTTTATAACCGTCTTTATGTATCTCTGAAGGTTCATGTCTGAGTTCATTTCTACTTTTTTCTGTAATAACTGAAGCTCTCTGGTGACTTTGATTTTTCCTCTTGAGGTCCAAAGATAATAACTTCAGCTTTGCTTATGTTCAGTTGGAGAAAGTTCTGGCACGACCAGAACTTTCTTAGAACATTGATTTGCTCTAAACACCTTAGTGCTTGGATGAGTTCGGAGTCACTTGGTGACATTGTAATGTAGAGCTGTGTATCATCTGTTTTGCTATGCTAACTTAGCTTATTGATTGTTAGCTGAGCTAGTGAGTGCCTATTGGTATTGAATAAGAAGGGCCCCAGGGCCAAACATTGGGGTATCTCTCATAGAACGTCTGTCTGGTACAATGCAAGAAATGTCCCAGTTTTTTTTAGGGAAGACTTGACCCATTGAATTACTGTGCTAGAGCCCAACCCATCTCTCCCATTGCTTCAGTAATATTTCACAGTCAACAGTGTTAAACGCTGCACTGAGGTCCAACAGAACAAACACTGTGGTTCTTCTACAGTCTGTATTTATGTGGATGTTATTGAATTTTGACGAGGGCAGTCTCAGTACTGCGGTGAGCACAGAAATTGGACTAAAAGACGTCAAAGTGGTTGGTCGTTGTTAAGGAACCATTTAGCTGTTGAAAAACAGCTCTTCAGTCACTTTGCCAAATAATTCAAAGTTGGAGATTGTTGAGATAGTTTTTTTTTTTTTTTTTTTATCAGTGGCATAAAAACTGTTTAAAATCTCAGGGGAAACATCTGATAAGAGGGATGAGCTTAATCTGTCATTTCTTTTTCGCATTATACTCACTACACACATATTACATTAAACACTGTTGGCAGCATGTGCCAAGTATATAGCGGCTCATCTGGTAAAGCAGTGTTTTAGCAACAAGTGAGGCTGTATTAAAAAACAAACAAAAATAACAGGTAAGCTCTGCCCTTTTTATTATGTACAAATAGGCTGTATTGCAGCAAAAAAAGTGCCACAGGCTGAAAGGAAAAAGTTTAACTTATAAACGATTATAAAAAGGCCAATAATTCAATGTGAAAACTTTAAACCTTGTTTGCGTCTGACGTCGTTAGCACGACTTTCAAAATTGGTTCATTTAAAGAGTTTTTCTAAAGGAGATGAAGCAAAGGTCAAACAGCAGTGGACTGTACTTCCACAGTTGCTTTAAGGGTATTAACAAGTATTCATGCACATATTCATATGTTTAAGTCACTATAATTTGTTTTACACATTGCATTAAATTAAATCTTTCTCAGCTGTAGTTGTCTTTATGAAAACCGGAATGTGGTTAATCCATCGATTACACTAACTCAGCAAAGTTGAGTCCGGTAATCCTTGTTCAACAAATTTCTTTATGTAATTGAAGCTGGATGTTTACAGAAGAACAGTGCAGGTGTTAAAGGGACACACCTCTGTTGTTGGTGCTATAAATCCTTTGTGCGTCCTGCCTCTTGGCCACTGGCCTTCAAATTGCAGGCTAGCAGGTCTCTCAAAGCCCTGGTGAGCGTTCATGTGTGACGTTAGCCGGCGTAGCTTTATTAGCTTTGTGGTTGTCACTGGGCAAACACTTGTTGTCATCACTCTGGGGTGTTTCCTCCAGCTGAAGCTCGTAAAACACATCGCTTTGTGACGGTCCCTTGATGTGGGACTCATATTACATTTATAACACCCACAAATGGGCCATGTGGGGAGAGAGAGACGCGCTGTGTTGCATGCTCAGCTCTGCTGCATGCCACTCGCTGTGTATGTGTTTAGCTGGGTCGTTAAAACATGACGAGGCACTTTTTTGAAGCACCACAAGAACATAGGGATAGTAAAACCAGTTGTGTTGTTAAATGCAGAATAACGCCTAACAAGATGGCCGTGAAGCTGTTTTTATCAATGTACAATGCCTTGCAAAAGTATGCATACACATGTTTCTTCAACTACAAACTTTACTGTTTTTTTATTCTGATTTCATCAGATTTTTCCCACAGTCTGGAGCCTGCCCTCAGCTGTCTTGATCTGCTTTAGTGAAGGAAATTAAATCTTGCAATCATTTCTTATAAAAACACAAAAAGCGTCAGAAGTTACCGGACTAGTAGACAGAATGCTACCTGTGTGTAATTTAGTCTTGGTGTTGGGGTTGTTGTAAACGAATATTTTAGTAATTGAGTATTCTACCGATAATTCTTACGATTAATTGAGTAATCGGATGAAGAAATTTATAAAATAAAATATTGATAAATTTGGCGTAGAACCAGTGTTACTGTCTGATATCAATATCTGTCCAATTTTTCATTTTCGAGCTTCCCTAACAATAACTTTTTTGTAGTTTAAAAAACTAACCTATAACAATAACAGCTCACTTTCTGAGTTAACCTGAAGGAAAAGTTATACAAAAATCTGAAATTATATTAAATTTAATAATAAAGAGGCAGGCTCACAAATATGCTTATAAAAAATGTCTATACTGCAGCTTTTAGTTCATGTATTCATCTTCAGTCAGTTTAATAGATGAATTCTCACCGTGCTCCATACCCGTCAAGGGATGATATTAAATTTATTGTGCGGTTCGTCCGTAAAGCTACACTTACACTGTAAGCATCAACTACTCAGCCGCCCGCCGTGATCAGTCTATCAGTCACCTGTATAAATACTCCTGCAGCACTCTTCCCGCCGTTCGCTTTCAACTAGTAGTTCCTGGAGGAGAAAGGCTGCCGTACTCCAGGCATCGCGCCGGTCATTTTAAGGATGCTTATTGGTCCCCCAAAACTATGAAAACCTGGGCATTTCATTATCATTATTGATTCATTATCATGAATCAATAAAATCCCCACGGGCCAAACTTAAAGATTGGACGTTATGCCGCTAACACTGAGCTTTTGTCAACAACTGAAGTGGGAGCGCCGCGCAATGCAAATAATGCTCTTAAATAATAAAACATAAATTAACGAAGCTTGAGGTACATTTTCCTTGAGGAATAAATGCAAATGTTTTCTATGAAGGCCTCAGCGGTTCGTAGAACTTTAGTGAACAAACGGCATCAAGATGACAAAATGTGACAAAGTTCAGGGGTAGTGAAAAACTCTGCAAGTGCTTTACAACCACAAGCTAAAGAAGTTTTTCTTCAATGGAAATCTTGTTGTAAATGTGTTAAATGTCAGAGGTTCCTCCTGCTTTTTTGACTTTTCCTCTGGTAGCATTCCCAGAATCGCCATTTTTGCGTCTGCCCTTGGTGTTTCATGTCAGTCCACCCTTCGGGGTGACCTGGCGTCCTGTCTTATCAGAGATAATTGCGTGTGCGTAATAAGTGCTGCATGTTCCAGCCTCAAGGCCTCGGCGATCGTCTTCCTGCTCCTTCAGCCCGGCCATGAAATCGACCGAAGGGCCCTTCATCAGAGGGACAGCTGGAGATAACTTGCATCCAATCCTTCTTTCATTTTTGCCCTTTTAGACCCACAGAGTCAGTCTGTGTCTCAAGTTTAGTCTCACAGTGTTCCCTCGTCCAGCCGTCCCTCCCCCGTCTCCCCTAGGACTCTGGAAAAACAGGGGTAGGTTTTCAAGCAAGATCTCGCCTCTGTTTGATGGAATATGTTGAGTTCAGAGAGAGTTGGAGCGGAGGAAGGAAGGCCTTGCAAAACCCACACAGAAGCGCACTGCTGGAAATGAGCAAAAGCACGTTTGTGTCGAGGCCCTGTGTGTGTCTCTTTCTACTCATGTGAAAAACGGCGAGTCCTACCTCATGTGAGACCCACCGCCATGTCGTGTCCTGCCATTCTCCTCAATGCCGCAATGCTGTTCACAGTTTGGTGCATGACCCACACTTTATCCCATGACCATATGGCGCTGGAGGAAAATCTGTCTGTAAAGAATTAATGAAGGCATGACGAGAGGAGAAGAGTTTATAATGGAGAAGGGCAGCAAGAGGGAGGTGAGGATTGCAGTTGCACATTTCTCCTGATGTGTGTCTTTGAGCGCGCATTTACAGATGGATTACGTTATGCAAACACTGGGCCTTGGCTTGGAAAAGGCGACGAAGTCCGACGCAGCTAATGTTTTTCCTATTAGGGGGCTACACCAGTCAATCACGCACTGTAAGGTGGAATGGCTGGAAAAGCAGCCAGCAGTTCATTTGTTACTACCACGCTCTATTGTGTGTGTGTGTGTGTGTGTGTGTGTGAGTGTATAAGCTCATTTTACAAAGGAGCCAACCGTGGCTGACCATCTCTTTGCTTCCTACCACTTTATCGTTGTGTTTCTGTGAGAGTGCTGCAGCTGTTGGATCTCCATCTACAGACTCAGAACTATTCATACCCCTGACAGATAAAGGTTTTAAAGTAACAGGTTTTCTTTGGCTGGAATCGATAATGAAGCTTTGGAGCGGCACAGAGCGGAGTCCTGACTGGAATCGTGTAGATTAGGGTGACGGCCTTGAGGGTTTCCAACCTAAAAGACTTTGAGCTCATTATTATGTGTTTGTTACATGCAAAGAAGAGGTCAGCTATTAAAAAATATGATTTGATTGTTATATTACCAAGACAACCTTTTAAAATAATTTTATGAGAGGGGTGGGGGGTAGATGTAACTTTTTCAACATATTTCACATTCTAGTCATTTCATTCCAATATTTTTTTTATACTCCTTGTACTTTGCTCTGTTAACATTTGGGAAATTCCTGTCTTTTTCCCAATCATAAACAATCTTCTTAGATGAATAAAAATAGCTTTAGCTAATAACTGCCAGGGTTATTAATAATTGCGAGCCTCCCTCTATATTCAGTCCGCAATGCAACGCTCACTGGCACAGAGTTGTGACTGTAAATGTCTTGGCAAAAAAAAAAACATGCTGGTAAACACTCCGATCAGTGATTTTGGAAAGTTGGAAAAGTAGTTAAGTTTGAAATTTAAGTTGCGTCACAACATGTTTGGATTTGTAGAAATGCAGTTTATATTTCTCTTTAGCTCCCACGATTGAGGGTTTGTCAGTGTTTTTATTTTTACCAAGCATTGCTTCTTTTAGAAGAGTATCTCCAGAATTTGAGAAGGAATGCGTACAAGTGTGGCGTTTCTCCTCTAGCTCCAGGAAAATAGTTTAGTTTTTGCTCCATGAAGATTTTTTTTTTTTTGACGTAAATAAAGACAAGCCGGGGGAAAAAAAGAAAGATTGACCATTGCTTTGGGTGTTATGTAAATTCTTAAGACATTTTGCTACTTTAAAAGCAGAATATACGTGCTTGTCTTTAAAGTTTTTAATGACTGGTGTATCTTATATATATGACATCTTGTATCAGACATCACTCATATACCAGTATTTTACTTAAATAATATATTGTAGTTAGTTTTCCACAATGTCATTTTCTGAAAAACTAGGTTCCTTCAATAGAAAAGGAAAAAACTCACCAACCTATCCGTCATTCAGTTGATTTCCTAAGAAACACTTTATTGAAACTTGAAGTTTAGCGTAGTTGAAGCCAGAGTAGTCAGAGCCTAAAACTGCCATTCATCAGTTTATAAACAAAACTAAAGTTATTCAGACTGAAGTAGTGATTTAAGTGCCAAATTGTTAACAAATGTTCATCAATCTGGATTTTTTACAAATCATTTCTGAAGAGTTAAGTGTGGAGGCACATTCAAAATCTAAAATGGAAGACAAAATAGTAACAAAGAATACTGAATGTTTTTTTTTTTTTTTTTAAAGAAGTTTCACATAAATGGAAATAATCTCACTCATTCTTTCTATTAGTTTTGTTTTTCTTTTTTCCACACAGGTTGACGAACTTCGACACAAAGCTGTCATCACGGTATTAACAATAACACACAGTTCATGTTTGCAGTGAATCAGCTCCTAAGGAAAGTTGTGATTTCTGAAAAGACAGGGTATTTTCTGTTTGTATTTTTGATAATGAGAACCTAAAAAGATGCAGAAATACCTATTTAGTCCTTGTTGCATGTCCTTTTGTTAAACTGTTGTCGAGCAGAAAAATCAGCAACGGTGAACGACAGCGAATCAAAAAACTCCTCGGCACGTCTGCCATTTATGGAAACAAAAGTTCAGCTTCGTACTTGAGCAGAAGGTTGATCTTTTGACATCAACCTGTTATCGTTTTTAGCGCTTCTGTGACTTAAAAGAGATGCGGCAGCTTGTCCCAGAATGTTGGCGGATGATCTCAGCCTCGGTTGTGGCTCGGCTGTGAACGCGCAAAACGTCTCTGAAGCCGCTGTTTATGCAGGGCCCCTGCTCTCTCGGAGGAGAGAATCAAAGTTAAATAAATACTCGCTCCATCCTGTCTGCATTAACACATGGCTTTGACGTCAGAGTGACATTAAACAGGGTGGGGTGGCCCAGCTGGCTGTGACAGACGTATGTGCACATGCTCCCCCACTCCCACACAGCTTGCCTTCTCCGTCTTTTCTTCTCGGGAACCTTGACCTGTTTTATCATTTCCTTCAGCATTTCAGTGCAAGTCAACGTATTTCATCCAAACTTTAATCGACAACTTTTCATGCTAGAATAATACATAAATACTGCCAGTTTTGAGGCATAACAGCAAGAACGTCACAATTAGCTTGGGTGTTTTTTTTTGGGTTTTTTTTTTACACATCTGGTTTTATCCATCCTTCTTGCTTTAGTTATTTACTGCTCTGTCAGAGTAAAACATTATTTCACTATCACATACTCTACTCAGTGAGAGCTGCCCTCTTTTTGCATGTCCCATTTTTTTTCACAACAGCAGTAGATTTTTTTTTTTTGTTTGTGCGCAGGCTAGTCTGAATTTGCTTTTGTATTTGCCCTCCAGTCCCACAACTGGTCTGTCAGCATACCAACCCTCAGGAATATCAGTGGGATGAGCTCTTCGGAGTTTCGTCAGAGCGACATGATTAGTTTTTGCTTGTAATCTCTCCATTCTGGTCCTTCAGGTTTTGAACTCAATGTGGATTCTTTTGCTGTTTGACGTCTGATTGTCGTCTTTTCCAAAAACTTACAGCTTTCAGTCAGTTTTATCTAATTGTCCAAATCCATATCATCAGACAATTAAAGAATTGTCAGTTTTATCATTCTCACTTGTGATGTGCAGATTTTTAACAAAAACATCAAACCTAAACCATCTGGTTCACTCATGCGTGTTCAGGATGTGTGTGTAAGTGTGTGTCTTTTGGTTGTGTTGCTGCCAGCCTCAGAGTTGGAGGACATGCCAACAACAGCGTTATTGTAGTTAGAGAGGGCTAAATCTAAGTAAATAATTTCTCCATTCCATATGAGTGATTATGTATGAAGTAAAAAACTGGATGGGTCTTGATGATTTGATGGATGGGCTTCTCTGAAGCTTCACACTCTTAACGGTGAAGTTCTCCTGGTACAGTACTGCCATCGAGGAGTACCGGGGTTTTAGGAAGCTGTGGTTGTAAAAATGCAAATATTTCATACTGTTGTCATTTTGAGATTCCAGAGTAATAGTCAAATTGTTTTTTCTGTTTTTTATGAACCACAGAGTAAAACTGTGCTAACCCTCCCCCACTTGTTGATGTGGACTGTCATTCACTGAGCTGAAAGAAGGCTGAACTCAGCTATAGGTTGTTTTAAACCAATCCAAGTCCAATGTGTTTAAGCAGCTAACTGCAGGCCCTACCTGTGCAGATGGACTGAATAATTAGCCAGATTGCATCTCACAATGACTCGTACTCTGACTCACAGGACCACAGTGTACTTTTCTGTCTTTGTATTGGAATCAAAATTTAAATTAATTTATATTACCGTATTTTTCTGACTATAAGCCGCTCATTTTTTCCCACGCTTTGAACCATGCGGCTTATAGCCCCGTGTGGTTTTTCTTTGGCTTTTTCTTCAACCATCAGGGGGCTCTTTAGCAGGAAGTGAATCATTGGAAGTCCAAATTGGAAATCAAAGAAGAAAGTCATGATTTTTATTTAGAACAAGCACATGCTAACATGTGCTTGTTCTAAAGCACATGTTAGCATGTCATACATTTCTCAGGTATGACGGAGAAATGTTTTCAAACTCATATGAAGCAGCTTTTAAGGTGAGGGCAGTCGATAGCCGCTGCATGTAAGCTCAGCGTGAACGAAACCATGGCTCAGCGTTGGAGAAGGAGGGCTGCGCCTTAATAAATCCAGCAGATTTGTGGAAAACCGAGAGCGGCGGAGATACCAGCGGCTTATAGCCCGGTGTGGCTTATATATATGTATGTTTCCATTTTTTTTCAAAAAATTTGTAGGTGCTGCTTATAGTGTGGTGCGCTCTATAGTCTGGAAAATAGGTCTGATAAATTTCCTCAGTGTTTTTTGTTTTTGTTTTGTTTTTTATGCGACCACCCAGAAAGCAATTTACATTGGAGAACATTGTTGATAGAGTGCAAAGAAGAAGGGAATATCAGATAAGAAGGAACACCATCTTCTCTTCCCTGCAACATTAGCTGCAATGTCAGTGAACTGTCAGATGTGGGACAAAAGCAAAGCACTAAAGATGTCTTGTAGTTAAAACAATTGGTTTGGAGTCTGTTGGTATTTAGATCATTTAAAGTTCTCCAGATGCATGAACTTTCACCAACTCTACACCAAAACAAACTTAAAAAAAGAGAGTCATGCAGAGTAAATGTCAAAAAGTTGCCCTAGACACCAAATACTGTCTGAGTTAGTTGAACCTTTGTGTTTTGGTCCCAAGAACACTTTAGATTCAAAAACTTAGTTTAGCAGGAATGTGCCTGTTTCCATCCTTCTTTGCTAATTAAAATTAAAACAATTTAGTTTATAAAAATCAGCCAGTTTTAATTGAAAACCAAACTGCCTCATTATTTCGGCTTACGCGACCGCACGACGTGTCCTTGAGTAAAATTTCTAAAAGCTGAATCTTGTAAACATAAGGCATTATTTGCATATTGGCCTCATAGAGCAAAAAGATTAACTGAATCAAGCTGTTTTTGTTAACTTTTGGAACTATAATTTTGACACATTTTATAAAAATAACCAAGAGTTTAAATTACAATTTATTAATTTCTAGTTTCTTAAATGTAAAAGAAGCTTCACAACAATGCGTATGTACACTTCAAATACATAATACGTTGTATTGTCTAATACAACGTATTAGACAATGCGTTGTCTAATACGCATTAGACAACAATGTGTCTAATGCGTATTAGACGGAGACACTTGTTTGTTCTACATCCAACATGTCAAGAGTCAAAACCAAATGATAGATTTTTTTCCCCCCCAGATGAGTTGATCCTTTACGGTTAGTGGATACTTAAACTGATCAATAAATGGCACTTTTTCGGTTTTTATGCCATTAAACCACTGGATCAGATGATATTAAAAAGCAGAAGTAATTTTTGTTTTACATTGTGAAAATAATTTCTTTATTATCTCACAGCAATAGAGAGGAGAAGTGTGTTGCAGGAGCGTGCATGATGCATAAACATAATCTTGCATGCCAGTAATTTTGTGGTTTTGCACATGTTTTAGTGATCCTGCTCGGTTCATGTTGTTGAAACTGTCAGATGTCGTCAGTGGGACAGCTGGTGTCTCATGAACTTCGGGGAAGAGGATTTTCCTCTTATACTGTTGAGCAACACGCTCTTCATCAGCAAGAGTCCACTATCTCCTGAAAAACAACGTGCTTCACCGTAGATCCAGTTGGGTTTCAGTCAGCTGAATCTGTGTTTTAGATAATATGTCTAGTGTCACTTTGACTTCCTGACACCAATTTTATCTGATTGAAGTTTTTATTTAACAATAACACATTAAAATGATTAAAATGTGTAAAAACACACATTTTCTATTTCTAGTTTTGATTTTTCATGAATTATTCACACCTGGAGTGGAGGCGATATTTGTGAAAGCAGTCGCTTTACAGAGATTTCAAAGCAGAGACCAATTGATTACTTATTTTAGCATCTTCTGTTGATGACAGTGAGGTAACCACAGATAACATTACTGAGAAAGTGATGTCCTTGTGGTCCCAAAGCTTCTTCTCTCCACTGAAAACTGAAAAACCTGCATTTTAAAGGGTGGTAGCAGAAATAATTACTAAGGTAATAGAAGTTGACTCTGGAAGTGAACCGATGGCAAACCTCTCTGCTGGGTTGCATGTTCCCTATGAAGCAGAGAAATTGCACATGAACTACATCCCTTGAATTGCTGTTTTGAGAGAATGACTGTAAACTCTGTACTTCTGTGACTTGCTTCAGCCTCATGTTTCGTTACTGCGCTTTAGCTCAGCTGATCAGCTTCTGTTGGTTGTACCTAATACTTGGCTGAACCTCAGGTGATTTGACCTTTTTCGGCTGTGGCCTCACAATTATGGAACAAGATACCATTAAATATCAGACAGTCTTATTGCTGTTTATTTAAACACACTTCTAATAAAAAAGGAACCTCGCTGTGTAAATCTTTCAATCGTCGTCTTTTCTGCTGCAAGCCATGCACGCTCTCATACAAAAGTTTTATTTAGGCCATCTTCTTGAATCTATTTTCTCTGACTTCGTTCACACATTGGCATCGCTCGCAACAGAGATTGTTGATGTCAGCATAACGGATGTGTTCACTGATCCTAAAAAAAAAAAAAAAAAAAGTTTTCGGCTCCCAACCAGCTGGTCACTAGTGCTGATCAAGCTGAAAATCATCCACATCCGTTTAACAGTTAATTTATTGGTGCTAAAGCTAACCATTGATTTTAGATAACAAAAAATGTTATTTCTTAAAACAGGATTCCCCCCGCCCCCCTAATTGAGCCTTTGGATTTAAATAAAGGTTTAGATTTCTCTATGTTTTTTGTGAGACTTGTTTGTTTTCTACATTTTCACCAGGGATGCCAGTGAAAGTGAAGGTTGCTGTTTTTGGAAAATACAAAGCTGTATTTTGAAAATGCTGTGCAGTCAGCATTGTCCTCTTCAGGTTTTGCTTCAGCAAATTATTACTGCAAACAGACGGGTGTGGTTTTTCTCATAGCATGTGGTCTTCCATTCTGACTACACAGGAGTGTTTCGTGGCTGTTTCAGTACCTGCTCTTAAATCAGCCCATCCCCAATAAAGAAGCTGATGAAGAAACATGTTGAGCGATGGCCGTCCTCTCGACAGATTGACGTCTGTCCAGCTCTCAGGACTTTCCTTGTCATTCCAGGAAGGCTTCAACTTTGACTTCATTCGCCACTCCACCAGTGTACCTTACAAGCGGGATAACAATAGGCCAGGAAGTCCTGATAGCACATGCAGTGTGGAAAAAGGGTTGTGGTTTTTGTCAGAAGTACAATGAGCAACTTAACTGAATCCAGGAGTAGTTAAGTAAGAATAGCTCTTCTTATGCGAAACAGCAGAATGTTTAATGACTTTTGAAATAAAATCATATCTGCTAAACAGACGATTAATCCATTTCCCCCTGACAGTAGTTGCATATTTTCCTTCTGTCCCCTGAGGACAAAAGGCACAAAGAACTAAAATAATCATTCAAGTTTAATAAACTTTGACTCATCCCACTCATCTGAAGTCTTCTGTTTCTGGCAGAACAGAAGCTGTTGGTTTTAGTATATCCATGCGAGATGTAAGTGTGGTTAAATGTGGGAAAAATGGTTCTCTGCCCACCTTTGACTGCTTATCCGAGGCAAAAAATGATAAATACCTGTGAATACCTCAGTGACGGTTGACGCCAGAGTGAATGACAATAAATCCCTCTTATTTTGCCTTTGAAAGGCAGATATGAAGAGGTGTCTGACGTTTCTCTACTCTTTGCAAAACAGACTCCCATGACTATTAGCCAGTGGAGGGACAGAATACAAGGCTTATTTCTCGACCCTTCCGAAAGCAAAAAAGACAGTTCACAAGTTTTCTGTTGGCTGCTTGGCAAAAAAAAAAAAAAAAAAAGAGACATGAAAGGATTTACTGTTTTCTGCACTTAGTGCGGCATTATTATTTTAAGCTGCTTTAGCTCTGTGTAAGCATATCTTCTCTAGAGCAGTCAAGAGGACTCAAACACATGAGATTCAAAGTCTGTTTCCTCTTCACTTGGGGAATTTGAGGTCTACAGCTGTTATTTGTGGGCTCTTGTGATTTGATACATTGTTTTTAAAAAAATTATATATATCAGCACTAACATTGGTATGGGATCATATTAGTTTTCTTTTTTACCTTATCAGTCCGATAAATAAAATTGGGTCTGTATTATTAACCAATATTTATTTCTTTTTTGTTGCTGTTTGTTTCTGGAGGATGATGGGAGGAAGTTGGTCATGTGGCATTTGCTTGGTCATGTGACGGCGATTGTGAGGCAGCGCAGGATTGTGGGGAGTTTACCTGAAGCAGAAAGCAGTAGTGAAGCCAATTTTTTTTATTTTTCAAGATGTCAAGAGTAGTAAAATATGACATTGGTAAATGTCAACTATTAGACATAATAGCCATATTGGCATCGACCCACATTTCTCACAGGTGAATGCTCCAATTCCAGTATTTCCTACAATTGCTCCTTCCTCATCATCTTAGTATAATGCTTCGACTTCTTTTTGACATCATAAAATAAACAGTTAAACTACAACCAGCCTATATGTACAATTTGGAGGAGTATGTGGCTTTCCTCCAGCTGGGAATATATTGTTTTCTATGCATTATCATGGAAAATTGTGGACTGTTCCTTCTGGTTGCTTAGTAAACTCCATTTGCTTGCAACTGGAACAATGTTGGGACTTAATGTGCATAGCAGCCAGTCCATTGTGGCCATGAAGAGGTTGTATGCTTAGGCTGAGGCCAGTGTTGGACGTCATGCTTTCAAATCTCTGACAATCTATTTTGTTGCTCGTGTGCCACTTGTCATGGATAAGGTAACGCTCCTGCTAGCAGACACCTACACGCTCCTGATATGCAGCTGTCAGGATAAGCCGCTACAATACCACCATAGCAGCTTTGTACATGCTCCAGAATTCCTAACAAGTATTCACTTGTTAGATGGGAAACACACAGTTTTCTTGAAGAACTCCATGAAAACCTTCAAAGATCATCTGCATTCCAGCTGATTTTTCACATTGTGTTGCAGTCTTAATCCAAAGGCAAAAGGGGCCCAACAGATGGTGCCAGAATTGCCTAAAATAGATGAGAGCTGAGCGATTGAGGGGCGTTCAAGGACTGAGGTGAGGCAACATGAATGTAGGTTGAACCTATCATCAAGCTCCACGCAGGATTATGATAGAATCAGATGATTATTTCTTTTTATCCTAATCTGCATGAAAAATAATACCCAAATAATCAAAATAAAACCCAAGCTTAAAATGATAGATTACAGAGTTCATTTGGTTGGATCTGGTACCAGATTGTTAAAAGCTTCGCTAACTCTATATATTAGTCTGTGTGTGTTCCTTAGAGAGTGTAGTCTCCTACCCTAATTTTGATATTTTCCAATACATTTCCCTTGGCTTCCCTCAGACTTTGGATTTTATCAAGATATGCAGTATTACTGTTGTGGTAGAATAAAAGTGATAAAAACTATTTATTACCTCTTTACAGTCTTTTTTTAGGTGACAGTATGGCTAGAATTGCATATCAGAGAAATAGGTCAGTATCATAGTCCCACAAAGAGAAATAGTGGTTTTATAAACATACCCATTTTTAATAGGTGGAGGTCGCTTGTATAATTAAGTGTGATTATTATCACTAAATTGCACATAGTAGCTGCACTAGTTATATATTTTAAGAGATTGCAAACATTAGACTCTGTTTATGCAAACCTGAGAATAATTACTCAGCATTTTTTACATGTCACTCTTTACATCAAAGGTTATTTTGTGTTAATAAATATGTTTATTTATTTGAAGGCTTACAAAAGCATCTGTTTAGCTAAATATATTAAATTAAAAGCCTTTGCCCCGCTAAAATAAGCCATTGCTAAATTCCTCTAGAATTGGGTACGAATTGACGTCTTGTATTCACGAAAACGTGAACGTCTCTGTTGTTACAACAAGTATCTATTTTACCTTTTAGGGATAAATAGCAGAAAGTTTCAGGAACAACGTCAACACTGACGATTATTGTTGTGCTTAGGTATGGTGCATTCACTGATCATCTGATAGAAACCGGACGGTGGAAAGTCAAAGTCTGACCTAAATGGTTCGAACACCCACTCTGTCCATCTCCGTCGTTGTCCTTGGGCAAGACACTTCATTCGCCTTCCCCGCTGGTCAGGGGGCCCAGTGGCGCCGACTGTATCAAGTCTCTCTTCTGTCAGTCTGACCCAGGGCAGCTGTGGCTACAATGTAGCTCACCACCATTAACGTGTGAATGTGTGTGTGAATGACTGAATGTAGTGTGAAGCGCTTTGGGATTCTCTGGACAACTCAACTAAAAAAAAAATAAATGAATAAAAGAAATTAATTCTCACATAAAAATTACAAAATGGGGTTGAACAAGTTTCTATTGGAGCTGGAATGTTAACTTAAATGTTCTCAGTTTGTGTTTTAGCGACGTTTGGCTGTTCATTTTTGACGCTATAATATCATCCGATTTATCGAGTTTTTTTTTTTTTTTTCTTGTGGAATCATTGTATCATATATAATGGGTTCAAAAACATCAAATTTGTCTTTTTGTTTATAATGAATGTATATTCTTTCATCGAAAAATGCACAGAGAAAGTCATTTTTCCTGGGCTTAACAGATGTATTTATATTTGCTAGATGTCAGAATATTTAGAGAGATTTTTTTATTACTTTGATTACATGCACTAATAATATTATTAGTGCCTTTAAACTGTCTGGTAAGCCCAGATAATGATATTGCTTTGTTCTCCTCTGAAGTCTCATTATTTAAGTTAAATGGAGGCAGACTTCTGAATGTGTTGTAAGGTAACTAGTCAAAAAAAAAAAGAAACACTTTGAGGCATTACCTCAAAAAATGGGTCCTTGTACTACAAGGACCATTTTCCACAATGTCCTTGCATGACATCATAAAAAATGGATACAAATTCCAGATGCCTTAAGTTGCCACATTCATCTGTTCAAACGGTGATATGAAAGTGAAAACACAGTGAGGCTCCTCAGCCACCATACTGTTAGGGCTGGAACAAGTAATCAAATTACTCGTGATTGATAATTGAAATAATCGTCAACCAATTTAGACATCGATTAATTGTTAAATGGAGAATACAGACTCAGAAAAGAACAAAACGATCAGAGCATTAATTAATTCAAAACTGTACAGAAACATAAATTTTGCATTTTAGATGGAAAAACCTTCTTTTTCTGTAAATATGTTTTGCGTATAACTCCTCAGATGCAATAGTTTTAGTTTCACCTGGTTTGAAATCTGAAAAAAAAAATCCCCCTTTGAGTACCTTTTGCTATCCACTTATTAATCCAAAAAATAATCAAAGGGTTAATAGTCCGCATTTTAATATCTACAGATGCATATTTTGCTACACATTATCAAGTGAACACAAAGTATTGAGAAGCTTGCAAGGCTTGAAGCTTCCAGTTCGAGATAAGTGGAAAGTTATTCGTCTCGAATAACTTTCCAGGAATCCTTGATCGTCTGAACCGGGTGTGTGTAAGTTTTAGTGAAGGTAAATAATTGGCTTCAACTGTAGACACACACGCACACACACACTGCATCTGCTGTTGCTGTTGTGGGTAATCAGGCCCGACAAAAAGGTTCCCAGACTTTCTGAGAACAATACTCACCACCTCTGTGTGTGTGATGGAGGTAATCTGTGAATGACGATTTAGTTTGGCTAATGCTTGACTGGGATCCACTTGGTGTGTGTTCGTGTGTGTGTGAGAGACTCGTGATGTTTGAAGCTGTCAGCGTTCTTCATCACATGCTCCGTCATATTGCACAGAGGCGACTGGTGAGATGAAGCAGCTGTCCCTGTTTCTGGTCACACCAAGGTCAGCGTGCTTGAAGACATGCATGCAAGAGCAAACATAAACATTCACAACACACACAGACACACTTGGAGGAATGCTTTCATTGCTCCTGTGCTGAAAATGCTACTTGTTGGGTGCTTTGACTATCTGACATTAATCTCACCTCCTTTTTTTTTTTTCTGTCTTCAAGGTGGAGGAGGCAAGAGGAATGGCCGCAGTAAAAAATGGAAGGAGATGCTTAAACTCCCGCACATCAGCCAATGCGAGGAACTTCGACGAACTATCGGTATGAATGGCGAGCGCCCGCAGTGTCGTTGGGGTGTGTCTGACTTCGGGGAGAAGTTCATGTTGAACTTCCTTCCTGTTTCTCTTCGTCTCCACCCATGGTTACAGGCGGGGAGGGATGGCAAAGGGCAGGAAACTGGGCGTGTGTGAACGTCTGGGGTGGGAGACTATCGATGTCGAGATGACTGCTCGCACGTTAAATCAGAACACGCACCCCGCTTCCTGCTTTTAACAGCACAGGTGAATTTGTGGTCCGGCCGGCCCCATTGGGTTAGATTACAGTGCAACCATGGTGGTGGTTCTGTGGATGCCACACTGCCCCAGAGTGTGTGTGTAGTTGTGCGTCACTCCTCTCGCTGCCAAAGATTGCAGGGCTACCCTCCCCCACATGCTCTCATGCCCTCCCTCTTCTCTATCTCCACGCGTACCTCCACCACTATCTGCATCTCTCTCTTTTTCTCTCTCTTTCAATCTTTTAGCCACTTCAGAGAGGGGCTTAAGAGGAGAGTTGTGGATGGAGAGACCATTTACAGCAGCAGGAGAGATCTGTTGAGGACAGGATGGATAAGAGCGGGCCCGAGTGAAAGGGATGTAGGTGTATATACACTCCCTTTGGTGGTATCTTACTCAGCACTGATTGTGCTTCTTGTCAGCTTGTTCACACAACCCTCACAAAATAACTCACACAACGCCCTGAATCTGTCGGCTCTCAGGCACCTTAAAGGCAGAATAACTGGAAAGTTCCATTAGAACTAGAACTTTGCAATCCAGATTTGGATTGGAGGTGTGGGCGTGCGCTCCCCAGCTGTAGGAGTTTACATATGTCAGCATTTCATACATGCTGTTGCATAATTTTCCTATCAAAATATTCCCCCTTGTGTAATTTAGCTGGCAGACGTGTAGCTATGTGCAAGGATACAGTAAAGCGACCGATAGCAGTGTCTTTGTTGTGTCTCGATAATGTCAGTCATTTGACCTTAACCTTGACAAGCGACTGGTAGTTTTGGTAAATCCAGATTCCACTATACGTACTGCTGCCTCTTTGTCTACCAGCCTCAGACCTCTGTGCTTCGTCATCTCCATCCACCCAGCTTTTATTTTTCTGCCGTTCAGTTTTAGACAGTAAATATATTTGTGCTAACAACCAATCAAAATGCAAACAATTGTTCTTCCTGTAGAAAACAGGTAACATAGTGTCCCAGTACTCACTGACGCTGGGGAAACTTACGCCGCTGAACATGCATACGGGTAGCAGTGAAGGTGTTCACTGCTACTGACAGATACGATAAATGTTATTCTATAGTTCCCGGTGTGCCCCTCCCTTTACTGTTTTCCGGGGCAGCTGCCCATATGGGCCTTATGAAAAGCCACAATTGAGCACACATAGGCCTGTCACAATAAATCAATTAATCGTGTGATGAATTAAAACTGAAAGCTCAATAATTTCCTTTTGCAGGATTTATTGCTTTTTTCTTTTCTCGCTCTCTTTCTACCAACACTTCAGTCTGGTATATTGGCCTGAACTAGCTCCTTTTTTTTGAAGAAGAAAAAATTTTTTTTACATAGAAACTTCATAATTCATGCTTATTTGTTGTCTCCGTTGTTTTGTTTGCTCATTTATTTTGGATATTTAAAATGTCTTCCAGTTCCACTGTTAAATATTCATTAAAACTGAGAGTTTATTGATCTTTGAGAGGACTCACTTGCATTATAATTACCATTATAGTATTTGAAAATGACCTGAAAAAGAACAATATCAGTGTTTATCGCAGTAACTTCTGGGACAATTTATCGTCCAGCAATTTTTCTTTTACTGTTACGAGCCCACATTCTTCTTCTAATTTACATTCCAGGTGGCTCATTTAATGTTGAGAAACCAGTTTTAGAAGTTTATTTTTCGCATAGCAGTTCAGAGACGTCGTCGTTGCTTAGCTCAATATGGCGCCTTGCACAAAGTGTTCACAGGCTTTGATCTTCGCATGCCTTAATTTGACTGATCTTATTTGATGCACCAACACAAAAAGTTGTGCTTTTTTTATGACAAAGTGCAGCATACTTTTGGTGTACGTCTTGTCAGCTTTGCACATCTAGACACTTGGATTTCCGGCATTCTCCTTTAAAGAATAGCTCAGGCAATATCGCTTATCCTCAATTCACATTTCTAAGTCTTGCCATAGATTGTCAATTGATCTCAACTTTTACTGGTCAATTTTAGCATGCTAATTTGCGTTGATCTGAAGTATTGCACTGTAACTCTGGCTTTCGGTTTAGGCTCGTCCTGGCTGGTTTTAGGGTTGTTAATGGCCTCTTTCCATTCTTTAATATACAGACTTAATAAGTAGCAGCTGCGCTGTTGACAAGTTTTCCTGCCTGAGCTGTGGGTTTCTGCTGCTCCTCCAGAGTCACTCTGGGCCTCTTGGCTGCTTCTCTGATAATACTGACCTTGTCTCATGCAGCTTATGTGGACAGCCATATCTTGGCTTTGCAGCTGTCTCATACACTCATTTTCCAGGTGATGGATAGAGCAGTGCTCAGTGAGACGTTCAAGGATTCGGATATATAGCTTTAAAACCTAGTCCTGCTTTAACTGTAAATCCCTGACCTGTCCGATGTTCTCCTTGGCCACCATGATGCCGTTTGTTCACTAATGTTATCTAACAAAACTCGAAGGCTGTCAGAGAACAGCTGGAGCTTTACTGAGAAAAAATACACAGTAGTGTTATCTAAATTGATGACATTGGATCTTATCAGAGTATCAGAGCTGCAATGCACACTAGCCAGATTTTTTGTAAAAAAGAAAAAGAAACCGATGCATAATTTTCCATCTACTTCTCAAAGTTGATGGAAAATTTGCTACTTTGCATTAGTTTATAACAGATTCAATAAAACACACTGATTGTGATTGTAAAACGCTGGGGGGTATGAACACTTTTGCATGTTACTATAGATGCTCAAAGAACCGTGCACGCTTGACTGCCATTCATCATCTGACTGACCCACTTCATTTTGAACTAAACTGGGGTTTTAATTAAGTTGAAATTGCCGCTTAATTCAGTGGTAAAGACAATTACTCAGCCTTGCCTGTGATTACCCAACCATATAATGCTTCCTTCTCATTTTCCTGTGTGACTGTTGCAGCTTAGTCAGGACTTGGGAGAAGTCTCTATTACACACAGAGATTCTTTTGTTTTTTGAGAGACATTTACCGTAGAGTTAAAATTCAACTGGCTCATTGCAAACGAGAGAGAAGCCGAGATTTTTCTTAAGGTCTTGGATCACAAAATAATAATATTCATATCTAACTTTTTTTTTTGTTTGTTTTTTTGTGGCATGTCAGTAAAGCTCTTGTTTCTTTATGGGCCATGACACCATCCTGCCCTCTTCAGCCAGCATCTTACGAGCTTTTGCTTTGCAACTCTGGAGTTGATGCCTGCCAAAACATGTTCCTCTCCTGAACACTGAATTCATCAATTTCCCAAACAATATAGTGACTGAACATCCTCAAGATGTTTACAGTTGTGTATGATTATTTGAGCTCGAAATTATATCTGGAGTACCCAGATTTCCAAATTATATCTGGAAAGAACCCACGCACACAGGGAGAACATGGAAACTTCTTGCAGAAATCCTCGGGCCAGGATTCAAAACCAGGACCTTCTTGCTGCAAAGCAATGGTTCTGCTTCTGCCTTGCTGTTCAGGCCCGTACTTAAATTTCAAAATCTTAGGAAGCTGATCTAAAACATAAAAAGTGTAGGCTCATTTAATGTTGAATAGCTGTGTACCATACATCGAAACTATTGAAACCTTCCTTTCGAGTCCTGTGAGCAAAGCGCTGCAGTTTGCTCTTCAAAAGACCCAACAAATGGATATCTGAATGGTAAATATTTGGCTTCCAGCTGTCACTGCTTTCAGGCCCAGTAAGGTCACCAAGTATAAATCTTTGTGATTAAAGCAGTCTTTGTTTTGGGTAAATAGTTACCTCTCTGTGTTTTTCCCTTTTTGTTCGTTTTAAGCATTTAACTGCAGTACTGAGTTATTTTCTTTTTCAAAAGCAGTTTACTCCAGTCTGCAGCATGTTGGTGCAACCAGTAAGATCTGCTGCACGTCTGAGAATCGGTGCACTTTAGGTTGGATGCTGAGTGAAGCCAGGATGAGAAGAAAATATTTCTGAATACAAAACCCCACACATCCACTGACGCCATCTTTTCACAACCACAAATCTTACCTCAAACAGTCCGACCATAAACAGGTTTCTCATGCCGCTTATCTATTAGACGATCAATTATAAATGTCATACATAGTTTTTTTTCCACATGCACACCTAGAGGAAGTGCTGTATTGTTTAAATAAATGGCCCCGATATTTATTATTGCTCAGATTCCCTCTAATAATCTGAGAGGGAATGTTCATTTTATGCAGAAGGGCACACGCCTCCGAAGAATTGTGGTAAAGGATCAAAAATAAGCATAAAGTGTTCGTGGATTTAAAGATGTGTTGGCGAGAACCTTTGCGATCAGATATAAATGTTGTGGCCATACTGTTTAAAGGGAAGTAATAAAAATCTCAAATGGTCTCTCTTTTTTTTTTTTTTTTCAGTCATTTGAGAATATTAGATTTCCCACAGTGATGAGGTATAAAGTGTCGCTGTAAGCTACAAAGAAGAGGACATGATGCTTTTAAAATAAAAGAACTACTGTAAAGATTTGGTGTTTTCTTTTTTGTTTTGTTTTGTTTTTTTTCTTAATTTCTTTTTTTAATTTGTTGCAACTGTTTGTGTTTGCTTTGTGTGTGGCTCTGTGTGAGTGTGGATCTGTCCTCACCGTCAGCTAATGCCAGAGCGCGAGCTGGGTCTTCTTCCTCATTTGGTAAAAGAGGAAATGTGAGTCAAATTGACACAACTGGTTCTAATAAGTCGTCACCAGCTGCACAGGAAAAAAAAAAACAGACTGACACACCAATAGAAAACATCAATACAATTTGTTTATAAAGCATATTGAAAAAAACAAATTTGCATGTCTTTCTGTAGGCCTCTTCCAGGGCCACAAGTACATAAAGGGCATGCAAACAGCTTCTGTAAATATTAGTGAGAGAATGGGTCACTTTCAGGAGACTGATGTGTGATCTATGCAACAGGATGAGTCTGTATGATGTCTGCCATTGTGTCAAATGTAAAGTTTGTTTGAGCGGATATTATGTGTAATAAGACGTTTTGGACAATCTCATAATCCCAACTCTATGGGAACAGTTAGAGATTGTCTCTTTATGTGGCAGAGCACAAAGTTATTCCTTAAAGTCATAGACGTGAGTTTGGTGAGGGAGAAGTTGACTAGTCTTCACAAAGTTCAGACTTTATCTCTATATAACAATTTCCAGATTAGTTAGAGTGGAAACTGGAAGCAAAAACTTTTTCATCCAACAGTAGTGCCTGAGCTCACAGATGGGCTTACGGAAGAATGGTCAAATATTCCCATAAATACGGTCATGGGTCTTGAAATGATGCAAATGCAACCATGTTGTAGAAAACCTTTACAGGAGAGTGAGGCTTGTAAAGATGTGAACTGTGGCCCATTATAATATTAAACACCACAGATCCGAAATGAGACGTAATACAGTTCATAAACAAATGAATTCAGATAAGTACAGATTATACACACTACACTATAGTAATAATATATCCACTGCTTAACGCTACGGTGGATGATTCTAACTTCCTCGAATGTCTCCATGATATTTGAGTTAAATTCTCCCATCATGATGATACAAGCTTATACTATCCTCAAATAAACTGCTGTAAATAAGTTTCCACATATATTTGATCATTTTTTAAATAAAAATTTAAAAATTTAAACAGGTAATATATTTTGAGACATGGTAAAGGTTATGCATTTATCATGTGGTTTGATAATTCACACAAAATGCTCCATGCTTGTCCTGGTGTCTTAGTCCCAAGGGATTTTAGGTTGGAGCAGGAGATTGATGACAGATTGGAGCTTTGATTGCAGCAGTGTGGGAGGTGCACCAGCCTTTACTGGTGGTGGGGAATAAAAAAACCTAAGCCAAGACAGAAAGGCTCTCGTTTTTTTTTTTTTTCCTCTTTTTTTGTCTTTCACCTATGATCATGAGATGTGGATCACGAGTGGAAGAACAAAGCTGCAAGCGGCTGAAATGAGCTCAGCCTTCGAGACAGCATGAGGAGTACCAGAGTAGAGCTGCTGTTCCTCAAATTAAAAAGGAATCAGTCCAGATGGTTTGGTCATCTGATCGGGATGCTTCCCGGCTGTCTTCCTTGGAGGTTTTCCCGAGGCGTCCTGCTGTACAGGAGGCCACAGCGAACACTCACCGCCTGCTGGAGAGACCATCACTTCCCACTCCAGCCTGGGAATGTCTTGAGATCAGAATACGCTCTGCCTTCTGCTTTCCTCAAAGAGATCAATTAAGATAAATGTGATAGAGTTTTGATGTTGGTAAATCATCCCGGTTGTCAAAAATATACATTTATGTGCTTAAATGTTGGAATTTTTGATTTTCAAAAGATTTGCAATGCTTTGCCAATGACATAACATTATAATAATCTTATTGGGAGGTTAATACAAAATGTTCTTATTAAATGTAACATTTTAAACTTTAGTCTCTGTTGGATTATTAAATAAGTCATTTGGAAGTTTGTTTTCTTTTAGTAAGCTGGGTAAATTGCTGCTCACGCCCACTTTAAGCGATTACATAAAGGTCTGCCTCCTCAGAAGACGCATGTGAAAGAGTTATTTCAGAACTGTGTTACTACGCATGAACGACAAGATGGCAATCTGCCAGCGATATTGAGGGGAGCGAAAGCGTGATGATGGCTACGCAGCAGAAACGCAGTGATTGTCATTTCCTTCGCAGGTAACCTGAACCAGGCCAGAGGACAGCCGCTACATTTTATTTCCTTGTGTTTCTCCCTGCAGAGAGGGACTTCACCAGTCTATGTGAGAAGCAGCCCATCGGTCGGCGGCTGTTCCGTCAGTACTGTGACACCCGGCCAGAGCTGAAGCGCTGTATCGACTTCATGGATGCTGTGGTAAGAGCAGAGTTTGGCAGCATGTAGTTACGTTTACTTAGTTGCATTTACGTTAGTAACATCTTGGGGGGAAAACAAACTTTTAAGAGTATTTTTACTACATTGTACTTTTTTACTTTTTAATGTGGAGTTTGGCTACTCTTTAATGACATTTCTGGATACTCTCCGCACTTTGAGCAGCTTCACTGAATGAAGAACAAGCTAGTTTTGTTTTTTGTTATTTTTCTCCGAGGATTTTGTTGGCTCTAGTGGCCCGTATTTTTTGAAAGTAGGCTGACAGGAAAGAGGGGACGGAGAGAGGGGGAAGACATGCGGCAAATATCGCCGTCGAACCCGCGACGGCCTCCATACGTGGGTTGTGCTAACCCCCTACACCACCACAGCATGCCCAAGAACAAGCTAATTTTGAGCAAAATTTCACCAGACACAGGCACCTTCACTTTTATAAATTTTATATTGAAACACACAAATGTGGAAAAATGTTTCTCTTGCTTGATTTTATTATTTTGTAATTATGCTGTCTATATAAATTGTTTTCATTTTGGTCTTCAAAATTCCCACATAACTTTGTTTTGGTGCGTCTTAAGTAATTTTTACCAAATACCTTTTTTAACAATTAGCCTTCGCAGTCTTTGACGACCCCACAGCTGTCTTTTCTTCATGACTCAGATGCTCTCTTGCTTGCCGTGTTTTTCCTCATATCGTCCATCTGTCAGCTGGGTCTCGGCCTGCATCAGGCTGTGCAGGATGAGAAATGGGAGTGGTAAACCGGCGCTTCGCCTGCATGGGTGGGTGGGTGATTTGTGACTTTGGTTGTTAAAGTGCAGACCCCTCCTCTTCCTCTCTGCACTCCTCCATGAGGTCAGTCCCACGTCAAAGGCAGTTCCCCTGGGTGAGCAAGCAAACACAGGCCCGAGCTTGTGTCGAGGCCCCTGGTGGTATGCAAGAAAGGAAACTCGGGGGGGCTAAAGGGGGCCGTGCCTGTTTAATAAGGACCTATGTTAGGGGTTTTCACGGTATGCAGGCACACTGCAAAAACACAAAAATGTCACCAAGTGTATTTGGTCTAGATTTGATCGTAAATATTGCAAAATCAGACAAAACTAACTAGTAACTTTTCAGCAAGAAATGGTATGACATGAAATGAAAAAGTACTAGCGCCAGATTTTTTCCACTTATATCGGAAAAATGTCTTGTTTCATTGGCAGACTAGTACTTTTCATCAATATTAAGGAATTACTGACTTTAACCAAGCTCTTATGTGTTGCTGAACAATTTGTTTTGTCTTATTTCAAGTGTAGTAGTATAGTTACACTAGAAACCAGACCAAAAATACTTGGTAAGTCTTTTCATTGCAAGCACTAAAAATACACCTATTTACATTCACAGATTTAAATTTAAAATGACTGAATAAATCTCTAGGGTTATATGTGTTCTGCCGTTTCCTCTCCGGAGTATCACGTTGTCGCTGTGATGCTTACTTGCAGCGCTCGATCCTCTTCCTCTCTGCAGAGCTTGTTTTCAAACAAAACAGGCGGCCGAAGGCGGTCAAACTCCAGACCATTTCCCCACGTACAGCCATATTTGACGGAGGCACTGTCCGTGATCCTGTTGGGCAATGATTGTAATGAGTGAAGCGTGAAGATAAATAAAGTTGTTGTTTTGCAGAGTTATTTTCATTACTTTCTCCTTTCGTGTCTTCTTAACCCGTTATTTTTTCTGGATTCAGGGCCTTCCATTCTCTCTCTCCCCTTATTTGGAGAAGTGTTAAAGATGGCTGAACGAGCGTGGCTTAGCCTGGCGTCGCATCTCACGTGTCTGTTTCTCCTCCGACAGGCCATATACCAGCTAGCTCCCGATGAGAAGAGGAGGGACTGTGGGCTGAATGTATTAGACACATACTTTAATAACGGGGTAAGACGCATGAACATGTTTACTCTGATTCAGAACCAGTTGATAAATTTTGATATCTTAAATTTCCAGTGAGGCATTGTAAGAATCAGTGTTAAGTAATTTATATCTGAAAATGCAGGCTTGCCCTTATGGCTTCACATCGTATACATGCAAGACATTTTTTTTTCACCATTTATAAGGATCAGCACATGATGAAATTACTGTTCTGTGAAAAACACAACTTTGTGTTCTTGCACTTGTCATTGCACTGATGTACATCAAAACTAAGCTTTCCAGTAATGTGTTGATCACTCTGATGGATTTCACTGTCCATTATGACTACAGATCACTTAGCAACAGTGCTAGGGATGATGCGGGTTAACTGCAACCCATATCCAAAGTGAACTTTGGTGGGACTAAATTATCTTTGTCATTCTCTATTGATCAAATTGTGCCCAGGATTCAATGACGTTTGATTTCAGTATTTCCCTGATCTGGATTATAGAGTGAAAGAGAAAAACAGACGATGAAAAAATGTTTTGTTTATAATTATATAGTCCTTCATTTATTCCTTCTGACCTTCCTTCCTTCTTTACTTCCTCTCTTCCTTCCTTGCTTCTTCTCTTCCTTCCTCGTGTCCCTTCTTTTACTCTTTCTGTTTTTTTCTTTCTTTTTCTGACTTTCTGTCTTTCTTTCGCTTTCTCCTTTCCTTGTGCGCCTCAGTTCTGTCCTTCCCTGAGTTTTTTTTTTTTTTTTTCAGCTTTACTGATTAAAGCCCGTCTACAGGGGTTCACAGGCAACTTGTATTTTATTTTAAACATAACTGAAGACTTTGATAATTTGGGAGTGGAATTTTTTTTTATAAATAAATATGTAAAATACATCAAACATTACTGGTACAAAGTACTTTAAAACCCACTTTATTTTTGAGTGAATCCTTTTTTTCTCCCTCTCATCTTGTGTTTTCTCCTTCCAGTCGGCGGCCCATCTCCCCGACATTCCCCAGGACGTTATCGCTCGGTGCCGGGAGAGGCTGGAGCAGAGTCCATGCAAGGAGCTCTTCAACGACTGCACCAAGTAAGTCTTGAAACTCAGCCCTCCTCCTCCAGCTGCAATCGGACTTGCGTGCCACAGCAAAACTTGTATAAATTGCTCGCGACTTACCGCCGCCATCGATTGTTGCCGTCAGCGTACGGAGCCAGAAGCTCCATTGGGAACGGTTTGTGTTCTCGCGGCACCATCTCGCCTTTGGTAATGGTGGGACAGCTGGGGTTATGTAACGCTCGTAAACACGCACGCACAAACGCAGCGCTGGGCAGAGAAAGCATCCGGACAGCTGGCATGGAAACAACAGCCACCTCAGTCTTCCTCGTACGCGCAGGTTGACAAACATGCACGCCGGTGCAGGTGTTTGTGCTTCCTCTGCTGAGAGCCAGAGGAAGCAAACAGGCTGGCTCTTTTTTTAGTGCACACACACACACACACCCACACACACACCCCCACGCACACACACACACGCACGCACGCACACACACACACGCACACTGTTTCTAGCATACTGCTGTCTCAATAAGTGATGCTGGAAAGACCATAACCTTCATGGTAAGTTGTATCATGTAGGCGGTAGTGATAAATGACATCAAGGTCATCAGTAATTCATATATCGTTTGCTATGTTTGTTCTCCGATAAATGCAGTTAAAGCTGAAAACTGAGAACAATTAAGTTACAGGTGATGTATATTCCAGGTGTATCACTGGAATAAATTAGAGAAACTTGGCACGAAAACTGGTGGGCTTGGTACAATCATATAATCTTTGAAAAAAATCTTCCTTTTGCATCAGCTGGTGCGTTATTTTACAAACTGTTGTCATGTGCCTAAAATATTTTCTAGAATGGCCATATTTAGGAAGTATTCATACATTTTAACCTTTGCCATATTAGAGCTGCACATTTCATTGGGATTTTGTGTGATAGACCAACATGAGGTAGAAAATGATTATATATCACTGCTGAAGGAAAACATCCACACAATAAATGGACAGTTGTGATCAGCTAATCTTGGTGAATAAGCCCTGATTTTACTCTTTCTGGTTGTCCACTGATACGGTTTCTAAGCCCCCACTCCAAATTCAACTGAAGCACTGCAGATGGATTTATCTTTCTGAATGTCTTCACAGCTGATTGGAAACGAGGCTCTTATAAACCACGCAGGTTGATGAAAATCAGACTGGGACTACTGGGATCCAACTCTGACCTCTTTCCGTACCATCCGGTTTTTCTGTCGACGATTTAGCTACAGATGATCTGCTCCAACGTGTGTTTTCAAGACAGTTCAGCGTCTCAGTGGTTCCAGTGAGCGAGCGCTCATTAAAGCAGCTAAACTTGTACACCTCAAATATGTTGTTGATATTTTCTCGCCAGCAGGCTGTTTTATTTCTTCCAACCCGTTTCCTGGAAACATGCTTTCATGTTTGTGTAAAGATTTAGTGGCTGTATTGTGACTCGAGGGACATTTCCATGTTTTACACCCTTTTAGGTTGTCCACTTATGAATGAATCACCTGGCAGGTACAAAAGGCTTGGCTCACCCTACTTTGCGTGCAAGTATACAGATTTTTTGTGATCTTTGAAAGTGACTTAAGCAAAGTTTCTCAAATATCTTCTTTTGTCCAGGACTGGGCAGAAAATGGGTGGGAAAATGAAAGCAAATATAGAAAAAGTATTAAATTCTCAGAATAGTGAAATAAATTCAATTTAAGAGAAAAGCAGAAAAGTTTGACTCATTATAAGTGAAGTTTCTGCTTTTCTTAAAGCATGGTTTAAAACTTTTGCACAGTGGTGCACATCAAGACTCAGTGTGGGGTTGACCAATGACTCGCTTTAGATCCTCAGAAAAATGTTTTAAAAGGAATTCAGGAAACGCGAGGATCAGAGTAGGACAACCACAAGGTTTATTCTTACCGAATAAAATAACAACTTGAGTGGTTTGGACTTGTCCAAAAGAGATGAGAGAAACAGTTACATTGTTTAACATTTTTTCCAATGCATATTTTTGTACGAACCCTAAAAAAAGATAAAGTTCAACCAGCTGCATTCAGAAATCTCAGATGAAACTAAAACTAAACTTTTTGCACATATCCCTGAATTCTTCACAGTGAAACATGGTGCTGGCAGCATCATGCTTGGGATGCCTTTCTTCAGAGTTGATGGGATGGATGGATCTAAATACAGGGCAATGGTGGAAGAAAATCTGTTGAGACAAGGACAAAGGTCCAGTAGGACAACTGATGTCCAACTAGAGACGCACTGGATGTGTTTTGTTCAAAGAAGATGTGTTTGTGATAATGACCTAGTCAAAGTCCACACCTAGATCCCATGGACAGTCGTTGCCAAGACTTAAAATGTACTTTTTCCATCTAATTTGTCTGAGTTTATTATTCCCTAGATATACTAATCTGGCAGAAACAGCCCAGGTGAACCACAGATGCAGCTAAGAGACGTTTCCTCAGCAGACGCACTTCCTCAGATTATCATAAATGTGTAAACCTGAAATGACTGGAGAACATGCATTTGAACAAAAGATTTCCTCAAGTTTAGTCTTTGATCCATTTCTCCACGATCATTCTGCTTTTAGATTCCCTCCATGTTTTTAAATTAAGCCTCAGCTGTAGGAAACGTGATTTATGGCAGAACATTTGCTCACTCCTGGATATTCCTTCCTGTGCTGCGGTCCAACATAGTGTTATGTCATAACCTGAGCATAGTGTCACCCTTCAGTGCAGTCTTTCCTCATCCTCTTGTTTCTCTTCTCGCTCCGTTTGTGCCACATAGACCATGATCCAGCTCAGCTTGGACACGGCTTGGCTCTTTAAGCTTTAAAGCAGGAAGATTTGAGGAGGAAAGATATTAATCAGTGTGATTCTGTTCCTGAAATCCTGCCGACAGCTTGCATGTATATTACTCTCATAAACAGAGAATCTGTGTTGCACAGAGACATAGCATATGTTTCTTTCTGTCTCAGCAGGGGGCTTTCCTTGTGGAAACTCTGAAGGTTTTTGGCAAAAGCAGCGAGCGGTGACCACAGGCAGCTTTACTTGCCTTGCTTAGTGTTAAAGTATTTTCAAATTATGGTTTGGGAAAAATTTTTGAACCCAACATCAGCATCACGTCATCATTTTGGTTATAGAGGTCGGATATTTGCTCTTACTTTAGTTTCTGTCCGTGCGTAGTGAGCTGAAGAGAGCGTTTTTCTTCAACTTGCAGGTTTTGTGAAGAGAGGAGTGTTACGGCTTTCTGTACCTGCAGAAATTTGCTTGTTGTTGATGAAAGGACAGCAGTTTATCAAACCACAGTTGAAGAAGAGTTGAAGCTCTTTCAAGATTTTAGAAATATCAGGCAAAAACTTTAAAGAAATGTAAATGTATAGTTTGAGTGTAAATTATCTGAATGATTTATCTTATTAAATAATACATAATTTTGCAGAATAAACTGTATTTTGCTGTAATTAAGGTTTTCCGAGTGGGGAGTAGTGTGTTGGTGGTTAAAGCTACACAGCAGGAAGGTTCTAGATTAAAATCCCACTCAGCATTTCTATGCTGAGACTTCATGTTCCCCAAAGCACACATGGGTTCTCGCCAGGTACTCCGGCTTCGTCCTGCAGTGCCAAAACAAACGTGGGAGGTTAATTTTCCTCCTTACTCAAACATGTATGCTGGTCTGTCCTCTATCTCTAGCGTTGTAACAGACTGTCCACTTGTCTAAGTAATTTTGTTTATCATAGTTAAAGCTTTTTGCATTTATTTTACTTATTTGTTACAAATCTTCTGTATTTTACAGCTAATCTTTGGATTGCATTAAGTAATATGTCATAAATACCATTGCATAGTTTGATGGCACTGAAATATTTCCCA
Source organism: Poeciliopsis retropinna (assembly GCA_010277075.1). Lineage (NCBI taxonomy): Eukaryota > Metazoa > Chordata > Actinopteri > Cyprinodontiformes > Poeciliidae > Poeciliopsis > Poeciliopsis retropinna. Next base: position 6,885,202 of record VMRM01000013.1, read on the forward strand.
TCTCATGACACTTTTATTTTACTTTATTTCTATTTTACGTAACTTTAGTCTTTTTAAAGTTTAACTTATTTAGTTCAGATTATTTATTTAGTTCAAATGACTGTGAGCCTGTCACAATAAGCAACAAGTCAATTAATGACATAATAAATTAAAATGAGCTTGATAATTCCCATTTGCATGATTTTGTTTTTCTGATGTCTCTTTTCCTACTAAAGACTGGATGACAAATGGCTTCACCCTGGAGCACTGCTGTCAACTATCCCCATTTTTGAAGGGTGGTTGCGTTTACAGACACTTCAGAAAATTTGTGTGTTTTGTTTTAGTTTGAATGGTTAAAATGTTTTCCAGTTACAATGTTAAGTGATTGTTAGAAATGAAAGTTTATTGGTCTGAGAGAGGCTGTACTTGCAAAATTATTCCATTACCATTATATTACTCGAAAATGATCTCAAAATAACAATATTATCGTTTATCGCAATAACTTCTGGGATAATTAATCGTCCAGTAAAATTTATCGTGCCAGGCTTATTCATATGGCATTGGAGGAGGAGTTAAATTTTTAAAGTATGCTTTGTCATCCACATCCACCTTTATTCTGAAACATTATAATATTTTATCTCAAACTCTGAGGTCACTTTTACATCCTTGTCTGGAAAGCAAAGCTTATCGCTTATATATAAAGGGAGTGTTACAGACGTCAAAGAAGAGGCCGATAGTCATACTCATCTTCTCAGAGTTTCAGTTTTCTGACATTTTTCCAAGAGGCGGTGCTACTTTAAGTTTTAAGTGTGAAAGCCACAAAGCCTTTTTCATTTTCTTTTCTTTGAGGTCTAGTTTTTTTGTTTGTTTTATAATAATAACACAACCCACTTCCCCATTGACGTCATAGTTACATTAGATTTACTATTCTGTGTGAAACCATATCTCGACCCAATTCAAAGGCAGTTTGTATTTTTCACAGTGTTAAAACCCGGTTGTTGTTGTTGTTGTTTTTATCTTTCCACTGAAAGTTGCTGTGAACAGTAACTCAGCCAGCAATGCACAAAATTACAGGGCTGCACAAACGTAAACACATGTTGGGGAGTAGATCGTGATTTAATGTTGCTCTGCCTGAATGCAGCCTGGTGAGAAGTTTGTCTTATCAGAATAATCACAACCCCTCTTTCTTTTCTCCCTCCCTCCTCCAGAATAGTTCGCGATTATCTGAGTGGAGCTCCATTTTCCTCCTACCAGGAGTCCATGTACTTTTCTCGCTTCCTGCAGTGGAAATGGTTGGAAAGGTGGGTAGAGCCAGCAAATGCAAAGCATCTGCTGTGATCTTGTTTATGGAGAACATTTAGACTGTACTGCTGTCTCTCGGTCTTAGAAAATGGCTGATACCAGAACCTATTAGTCATATAAGTAGCAGCAGCAATGTTTGCTCTAATACATAAAGGTGGGGCTGCCAATCAGTCTGTCTCTGCGAGAGGTTAATAATTTATACTTTGCATAATGGTTGGCGGAAAAGAGCAGGATGGAAACAGCAGTAATCAGAGTGGATTAATAATAAATTAGACCATTAATCTGTCTGCTATGGTGTGTCAGAGTGACATCAGCTGGTATATTAAGCCCTTTTTTCTCCTTTAACACTATTCTCTCCTCTTTTTAACATCTTCTTCCTGTTTGTTTGTTTTTGTATTTGTATTCCTTCAGGCAACCTGTAACCAAAAATACCTTCAGACATTACAGAGTACTAGGAAAAGGTGGATTTGGCGAGGTAAGACCAGGTTGATTGTTGTGTAATTGTGTTATATTTAATATTAAATTGTTTAGATTCACATGAGCCCATTTTGCTCATTTTCTCAGGTTTGTGCCTGCCAAGTACGTGCCACCGGTAAGATGTACGCCTGTAAAAAGCTGGAAAAGAAACGGGTGAAGAAGAGAAAAGGTGAAGCAATGGCACTAAACGAAAAACGCATATTAGAAAAAGTTAACAGTAGTTTTGTAGTAAGTACGACTTTTTTTCTTATTCAACCTTCCTCTGAATTGCATCTGTGTTGTATGCATGCATGCGTGGTACTTGAGGCTGCATGATCCTGCAAATAAAGCAAATGACATGTTTGCAAATCCTTTAATCGTCACCTGCTAAAAGTTAGATGCCGAAACCGGAGTTCTGCTTGTTTGGTTCTGAGGAGAGAGATTTGTTACAATGAAACCACAAAAATATTGTCTTAAATGATTTCAGGAAAATGTAAACATTCTGACCACTTGTGTTGCTCGAATGCATTAAGTCATAGTCTGTATTTTATTTGGAGGATGCAAACATCTGAAATTTGGGTCTATTTGCAGCATGCCATCAGCCTCAAATGTTTCAGTATCTCCTTGAAACTGATTGGATATTTATTCTTGCCAACAAATTGTCATGGTTTTATGTTGTTGTCTGCAAGTCAGACTGTGTTGCAGGCAAACACACACTTAAAACCAAATATATGCTCAGTGTCTGACATGAAGTGAGTCGGTTAGGATTAATAAGATTATTTCTCTTTGCTAAATGCCAGATTAATCACTGCATTCTTTAGATTTGTATTTTATTTCCATTTGTTCATCTGTTCAAATAATTCCATACAAGCATAAACAACATGTCCTGCCATCATTCTGCCCAGAGATAAAGCTGTCTTGGTCTGTATAAACCCCATAAAAACATCCAGACATCTTGGACCAGATTTAGCCAGAATCTTCCCGACAGCGGCGTCATCCATCATGAAACGAGTCCTGTACCGGTTTGGGCTGAAAGACCACTCAGCGAGGAAGAAGCCGTTGCTCCAAAAACAACAAAAAAAGCCAGATTACAGTTTATAAATGCACACAAGGACAAAGACCTTCAGGTTTGGACATATGTCCGGTGGTCTGATGAAACTAAAGTAGAACCGTGGGACATTATTCTTCTTGATTTGACGGAATAATGGAGAGGCTTACAAACCAGAGAACATCATTCCAGCTGTAAAGTACAGTGTTGGCAGCATCATCATGTGTGGACCGAACACTTCACAAAATAGATGGCCTCATGATGAAGGAACATTTTCTCAGCTAGGAAGTTGAAGCTTAGGCATAAAACAGACGGCTATCATAAGCATACTACCAAGTTATTAACAAAGCCTTAAGGACAACATAACCAATATTTTAGAGGGGCCATCACAAAGCCCTGACCTCAGGAGTTTAGAAAAATCTGGTCAGAGCTTAAGAAGTTTGTGTCTGAGAGAGAGAGGGTAGACTGCAAACCTAAGTTCATAGATATATCAAATAATTAAGGAATGTGTGCATTCTTCTAAATTTGAAATAAGAAAACTTCTCTTTTTATTCTGGCTTTTAGTAGATGCAGACATTTTCAGTATTGAGTAACTGACCTAAAAACAGAAAACGTGTATTTCTATTAAATGCCAGACAAACAGAGAAGTGATGGTCCTCTTTTCGTACAATGTGTGCAAATATTTGGTCTCAGCTGCATACTTTTTGTGGGGAGAAAAATCAAATGAAGTCCAGTTTCTGAATGCTCTCTTTTCTCTTGCTGTTTATAAGCTTTAGCAAATGCACAAGTATCATCCTTTCACTTGTTCTTTCCCAATGAAACAATCAAAAAAGAAATGGAAATATCTAGTTTTATATAGTTATCCTGCTGTATGTTGATATCAGCTCTCAAGCTCAGCTGCACAATCAGGAATGTGTGTTTCTCTTTCCATTTGCTCCAAGTGTTTATACAAACATACATCACTGCAGGAGAAGAAAGTGGACTTTTGCTACAATTTACTTCTGTTAAATAAATTAATGAATGTTGGAAGTTTGACTTTTTTATAATTCTTTAAAATCTCAGACGAGCTGGATGGACAGCTCTACTATTATTTCATTCTGAAATCTTTATTGTCCTCCAACTAAATAAAATAGCTCATTGAACCAACATTCGCCATAAAAATCACTGCAAAAACAAAAACAAACTTGATTTGGATTAGAAGACATGCAGGACATGCAGGACATGCAGCATCACTTATCCAAGAGCGATGCTGCATGCCCTGCAGAAGTTGTGTTAACAATAGCCTAAACAATAGCTGGCTGTGGGTGTGTGTACGCGTGCGCGTGTGGTTGACATCATTGCTGTGGATTAAATAATGTTGTGTTGAATTGCCCATGTGGTCTTATGACTTGGACTGCTAGATGGCCTTTTTCCAGATTTATTCTCGATAATGATCACATATTATTTTGGTGTAAAGATTTGCACTCCAGTAGGACTGTGGTGGAACAAAGATGGGAGCTTTGACATTTGCGACAGCTTCACTGCTAGACACAAAATCTTACCAAATATTTTTGGTCTAGTTTCTTGTGCAAATATCTTAGTTTTGTCTTACAAGTAGCTTTTCAGCAAGATATAGCTCCACCGGCAGATTACACCAACATGTAGTTTTTCTTCAATATTAACGAATTATTGACTTAAAACAAGCTCCTACTTATTGTTGAAATGTTACTTGTAAATTAGTTTTGCCTTATTTCGAGTACTAAAATATTTGCACTACTAGATCAAAAATACTTGGTAAGATTTTGTGCTTTTACAATGTTGGAGTCCTTTTTTCACAATAATCCGACAAGAATTGCGATTGAAAAAGGATTCTGATACGGATTTAGATTGCTGTGGAAATAATTTTGACCGTCCCCTGTGGGAACGCGTACAGACTGTCGCATAACGATGATATTGATGTTTCACTCGGTAGCGCTGTGCCTCGAAGCCTCTTCGTTCTCTACACTTGTAGCCAACGACTGTGTCGAGGTTGTGCAGAGTGTTGGATTAGTCGATTTCTGATGCAGCGTGAGTTATGTTGTGCGCCCTTGATTTGAGTGAGTCATGATAGAGGCATGCACACACACACACAAGCACACCCCCACACAGAGGCTGGAGTGGGTATGTTGCCAAACCTCAGACTTGCAGCTCCAGTCACCTGGGATTGGCACGTTTTTTTTTTTTCTATTATTATTTCTATTATTACGTGTGTGTGTGTGTGTATGTGTGTATTGGTTCTGGGTGCTGCAGGCAGAACTGATGACTCTTGATGTGCCTCTCTACCTACAAGAGCAGTACAGTTGCCTGGAAACGCTGACCAAACAGCAGCAGCGAGGAGAAGAGTCAAGTGCTCTCTCCAAGTCCTCGTTCCTCTCTCTCGGTATTGTTCTTTACCTTTTTGTGATTGGTGCATACTATTAGTCAATGCATACCATTAGCCTGCTGCATGTTTTACACAATGAGCCGCCGTGTGCTCTCTGTGTGGGAGGATACATGGGAATTTGAGCCACAGGGGTGATTCTGCTCTGATGTCTGTAGCATTGGAAGTGAGGTAGCGCTACTGCACTGTGGTGCAGTTTGTTTCCCATCGTTTTGATTTGTGCTTTACTCTTAATATCCCTGTCAGTGTTGATGCAAGCACAAAATACACAGCAGTATAAAGGAGAGTAGCAGTAGTAAGAGTTTTTCTTAGATTTAATCGGTAAAAATATTTTTTATGCTTGTGGATTTCAAAGGTGCTTCAATAAGTACTGCCGATACAGATTTTTCTTTAAATATTTAATTTGATTATTATTATTTTTTATTTAAAACAGTTTTATTTTTGGGCTGCAAAGTAGAGTAGGTGATAGCCTTGTTGCCTTGTGTTTGAACCCCTGCAAGGAGAAATAGGTGTAGTTGATGACTGGATGAATTTTGTTCATTTTGTCTAGCTTTAATTCTTCATTTTTTTGTTCAAATCCTTATCAGAATCCTTTTAGTCTAAATTGGAAAATGCGACTGAAATAAAAACGACAATTGGCGTTGCAAAATCTAAATCAGATTAGAATGTCTCAGTTTTTTGGGTCATTTAAGGTTTTTATAGTGAAATTACACTGCATCTGGGCATTTATTGTATCGCTTATTATTTATCATAAAAACCTTCTTATCACAGTAAGTATTTGTGATTTATTGTTGCCTTGATAAATTTCTATTAATCATGTCAGATACAAAATTGACGGTATTGTCAGAAATTATGTTTTTACCAATTGTTTCACAAGAGCATCAATAAATGTCAGTAAATTTAAAAATTAAATTAAGTTACAGTGTCCAGTTTTAGTAAATTGTAGTTTTTGTAAGTTTCCTTTTTCAAATGGGTGTTTCTCAAAAGTAGTATTTGTGTTTGTGAATACTGAGCCATGCAGTCAAAGCCGTACAGTTGCCTAAAAGAGAAGTGATAGTTAATTTTTTTATCTTTATTTTTATTGTTGTCACAATCGTACCATAAAATATCACAATAAAATTCTATATGCTGGTTGTTTGTTGTTCACTTGGCCCATAGGGACATTTTCATTCCCTCCTTGTATTTTCTCTCTCTACATGCTCCATAGCAGATGTGATCCCTCCTGATGGCAGCAACATTTTACACAACTGTACATGCACACACTGTACCCTGTGTATCACTGACCCACAGCAGGAAAGTGAGGAGAAGGGGGGAGGCTTATGGGAAAGAAGGAAAAAGGAGAGTGATTGATGATGGAACGAGAGCAGCAAGATGGATTTTCCCTCTCTGGGATACATCTTCTTTAGGTTTCACGTTATGTCCATTCCTGACAATCCATTTAGGGTAATTGATGAATATTTGGGGAGCATTATACAATTGTGATATTGTGCCCCATCCCCTCATTTCTCTCTTTTTATCCAACTCCTCCCACCCGGTCTCTGATCCAGGTTCACTACCGCTTCTGTAAATTTCTCTTTCTTTTTTTTCCTCCAGGTTAGTCTAGCTTATGCCTATGAGACCAAGGATGCGCTGTGCCTGGTCTTGACCTTAATGAATGGTGGTGACTTAAAGTTCCACATCTACAACATGGGAAACTCTGGCTTTGACGAGCAAAGGGCCCTTTTCTACGCTGCTGAGATCTGCTGTGGCCTTGAGGATCTGCACCGCGAGAGGATAGTCTATAGGTGATGCTTTACTTACTGGAGGTTTTCGGGGATATTCTGAGGATGCAATCTGTTGTTTCAGAGAAAGTGTTTCTGAAGGACAATTTGATTTACGTATAGATTCTTAGAAGGCATAATGCATCTGTCAAGATCAGCGAGAAATGGGAACATAAACACAGGTGCTCATAGAAGAGAAAGATGCTGCTACATCTCCAGGCCTCAAGCAGCTATAACCGCAAAAACATGTTCATTGATCTCTGCATGTGTCGGAGGAAACAGCTGGCTCTGTGGTTTCAGTACGTAATGCTTTAGTTCAGGCTTGAGTCGCTGATTTGAAGTCAGTTTCAGATCTCTGGTTTGACCAGGTTTTGAAATTGAATTATTTTCTGCTCAGCAAAGTCTGGCTAAAAGTTTTATAATTTACTTGTGTTTTTCTAAAGATATAACTGTTATATGTTAGGCTGCATTATAAACAAAGTCTTATTTCTTTTTCTTTTTTTTTTTTTTTGTAATATTGGCATATTGGATTGAAAAAAGGTTTAAGGAAAATTGTGAGAATATTTCTGTTTAACGTGTAAAATAAATGTAATTTCAGAAAAAAGCTGAGACATCGCTTTGCATAGCTCTGCATTAAATGTCAAATTTCCCAACATCTTAATTTGCTCCTCTGGTAAAGATCAAAACTGCATTTGAGAGCATTTATTCTTCACTTGTGTTGTTATACTCTTACTCTTCTAAAATATTGTTTTTGAGACCAGCTCTAATTTCAGAAGCAGCTCATAACTTGTTGTTTGTTGCAGAGATTTGAAGCCTGAAAACATCCTTCTGGATGACAAAGGTATGTTGCCTTTTTTAGTTTTTACTACATCGATTTTTGGCTCAAAATGTGCTTCTTGTCCTTCATTTTTCATTTCAGAAATTTGGTCTACGATGTCCAAATGAAACAAGCTGCACTGTATCTGTCTGTTTTCATTGGCTGTAGAGGCACTGTTTTAAGTTTGCCTAACTCTCCTTACATTCCTTCTTGCATTAACATTAATTTGCTCACATCCATCTTGAAGTAAAAGAATACCCACCTTTCTTTCAGCTGGTTTTTCCCTGAAATTATTTCATGCTTCAGTGTAACTCTAGCACATCTCCAACTATGTGTATTTATGCAGATGTTACTTACAGGCGTCTGTTTTTGTTAAATTACTGGTATTCAGAAAATTTCTGGTAAACAATCTGTCTGTTGGCTTTGCTCAGGGCACATTCGGATCTCCGACTTGGGTCTTGCTGTTCAGATCCCTGAAGCGGAGACGATACGAGGGAGAGTGGGCACAGTTGGATACATGGGTAAGAACTTCAACATGTTGGTCCATCAGCTCCTTTCTTCCCATTTCGACTCTTTTTGTGTGCACTTTATTTGACCTTTACTTAACCAGAAAATAACTCATAAAGATTAAGAAGCTGTCGTCTCAGTTCTCTGTCGAACCGCTTTACGCCACAGTCCAACCGCTGCTTCTCGTCCACTCTGCAGCTCCTGAGGTGATCCAGAACGAAAGCTACACCTTCAGCCCGGACTGGTGGGGTCTGGGCTGTTTGATCTTCGAGATGATCCAGGGCCAGTCACCCTTCCGGAAACGCAAGGAGCGAGTCAAGCGGGAGGAGGTGGATAGACGGGTGCGTGAGGACCAGGAGGAGTACTCTGATAAGTTCTCAGAGGACGCGAAGGACATCTGCAGGCAGGTGAGGAGAAAGAAAATGAAGGGACAAATATCTCTCTGTGAGATTAGGACAACAGTAAAGAACCTCTATAACCCACAGACACTTTATAGCCTTAGCTAATAATAAATAGTTTTTTCTTGAACTGTAAAATGTTCATCTTCATTGAATGTCATACAAAAGTGTCTTCAGTCAGAGGCTTCTTCAAACACACTGGAATACAGACCGCTACAGGAGGTCTTTCCTGCCCACATCCATCAACATCCAGAGTAACTCTGAAGAATCTTGAGTTAATGAGTAACAGCAACATTTAATTTCCCTTTGGAATCAATAAAGTAATTTTCAATTGAATTGAATGAAGTTAAGAAGCAAGGTAACTTAACTTTTCTAAATCTTTTATGAAAAAATAAAATTGTATTTTCTGTTTAGGATTTAGAGCAAAGAAAAGCACATTTTTATCGGGAAAGATGAAAGACATTCCTAAAAGTAATTTCCGTGTCCATAGAAGAGGAAAATAAGTAAAGCAAATCATTCTGAACAAAAACTGATTCCTTGTGCCAGTACTGTCACTGTGTTGTGGAAGTGTTATGCAGATACTAATTGGAACGTAGATGGATTTTCTAAACTAAAGTATTTGTTAATTCTATTTCTGAACGCAGCACAGGTAGACAGAAATCAAGAAAATGTATATAAATTACACTTTCTCATTTATAACAGTACTGACCATTTGTAATTATTTAAAATAATTATGTTGTGTAACAAACTGTTACCTACTGTCACTATTTCCCCTAGTGTCTCATATGCTTGTATTATTTCCCTTCACAAATTTGAAGAGCGAGCCACTGAGTGTGTGTGTTTCTGGGAGCAGGAGCACTGGGACATTTTTTTTTAAAACTTAGTGGAATATTTTGACCCAGAGTTCAGCATTTTTAAAGTCTCCCCAGTGAGAAGAGGAGTCGGGGAAGAAGGGTCTCTGGGTAGAAGGTAAATATGGAAGAGGCGAGAGCACAGCAGGAGAGGGAGGGGCGTCGGTCTCCGGGACGCCAGAGGGGCGGCGACTTCTACCGCCAGAAATAGACGAGTGAGCTGAGTGGATGACAAGATTTAAAATCTGCTAGGAAACTTTGTGTTATTTACGCAAAAGATATAAAAAGAAAGGCAAGCTAGGTTTTATTAATATTAACTACACTCGCTCTTGCTATATTAGCACTTTGCAGTAGGGGTTTGTGTTTTTAATATTTATCTCTCATAAAGGTCTTTGAGAAAAGCAAAAAAATTTATTTCTCGAACCGTTTCTTTGTTGCCCTCCTCCCTAATAGGAAACCTACTAGCTGACGCGTCATTTGCCTGCCTCTCTTCAGTCGGGCCTTTTGAAGGTTCAGATGTTTAAATCTGTTTTTCCTTCGTCCTGCTGGGTTTCAGCTCCTGGCCAAGGACCCCAAGGAGAGGCTCGGCTGTCGGGGTTGCGGGGCCACCGAGGTCAAGCAGCACCCCATCTTCAGAAACATCAACTTCAAACGGCTGGAGGCCAACATGCTGGACCCTCCCTTCAAACCAGATGTAAGAGAGATGGACACACACACACACACAAACGTGCGCACATACGCATACTCACAGCACATTGAGGTGCAGTCCGTCCATATGCAGGAAATGCCATTGTCAGAAGGAAATGAGTTTATCATGGCAGCCAGTGGCTGTGGTGGAACCAGTGTGTGATTGTAGTTTAATTTCAGCTCAACAGCTCAGTTTATATGAGATAAACTGGACCAGTAGGTGTTTTAGTTCTGAAAGTTGGATTATTTGAGAGACTTTGTTGGTAGTCAAATCATAGTCATGCACATCGTCTTTGATTTGTTTTTGTTTGTTATGATCAAATGAAAAATGTGACTGATACCATTTTTTTTTAAAGTATCGAGTCTTGTCACAAATGCTGAACTGTATTTCGGACTGAACTTTGACTGGGCCATCCCAACAGAATTATGGTCTAAACCTATCTATTGCAGTTCTGGCTGTATGCAGGAATTAGAGTTGCAATGAATGATTATTCTGATAAATAGCCACATAATTGAATTTAAAAAAATAGCACATTCTGCTGATTTTTTAAATTTAACCACTTAAGCTTATTTTATACAATATCGAATGAACGCTTAATCATTTGCAGCTAAAAAAATTACAAAAATAAATACTTTAATAAACTTTTTCTGCTTCACTTAACATCAATTTTGTAGAGCTAATCTGTTGATTATTTTTTCAATTTAAAATTGGACATGAAAAGGCATTTCAGAACAAAATTTTAAAGAATTCGAAACTAAAACTATGGTAGTGTAAGGGTTCTGGGTAGAAAATATCTGCAAAGGTTTTTTTTTTATCTGAAATGCTTAATGTATATATTCTTTGCACGGTTTGGCTTAATCACACCTTAGAGAGTGTTTATCAGCATATGGACTTTTTTGATCATTCAGTGTCTAAATTAGTTGATGTGGATAATCGATTGGTCATAATTAATCCGATTAATTGTTGAACCTCCAGCCAGTTCAAATTTCACATCCTTACACATGTTAGTCTCCCATGGATTCTAGCAAACTGCAAAGAGCACTTTTTATTGCTTTCCTTCAACAGTTTTTCAAGATGCTGTAAGATTTAAAAGACTTTTTACAGATTTCACATCACTTGTTAATTGTTCTTCCAGCTGTTTCCCCCCCTCGAGTGTCTTACGTCTTTTGTTTTGCTCCTTTCTGTCCCCCTCTCAGCCTCGAGCCGTGTACTGTAAAGACGTCCTGGACATTGAGCAGTTCTCCACTGTCAAAGGCGTGAACCTTGACCCCACGGATGACGACTTCTACTCAAAGTTTGTCACAGGCAGTGTCTCCATCCCGTGGCAGAACGAGGTACTGCAGCCTGAAATGACATCATCCTTGAAATCCCACAGCGATGACCTCACACAGGAATGTCTGATAGCTACTAAATAGAAAACAAAAGTCTGTTTCCTGAGTGTTTGGTTGCCTTGTAGCAGAAGTAAAGTATTTAAAAATATAATGTGGGATTTGTTGATTTTGCTCGTAGATGATTGAGATGGAGTGCTTCAAAGAAATCAACATCTATGAGACCGACGGGATTCTGTGCCCAGACCTGGACGTGAACCGGCCCAACCCTCCACCGAAGCGGGGCTTCTTCTACCGCCTGTTCAGAAGAGAGGCAAGTGCTAGCGCTCCGGCAACTGTCCGAGGGGGTGGGGGCTAAGGTACTTCCTGCTTTCCTGGCTTTCCTTTTTTGTTGTCCATCCCACAGGCCTTGTCCAAACTCAGAAAGGATATTACTTCACATGGAATCTAAAGATTTTATTAATGCACCTTTGTGAGTTTGTTAGAATAAGGCCAGTCTCTTTGTCTTTGTCCTTTTTCTGGGCTTGACCGATTCACTACTTTGTATGTCCTCTGGTATTCACTGTAAAACTGACATTTTCATCTAGGAAGGCAGAACAGGAAACATTGCTTTAGGAAAAATAAATTTCAGTGTTTATCAGTGCTATGTGGTGATACTCCAGGAGAAGCTTTGCTTTTTGTCACATTTAAACAATAAACTTCATGTTACTATGCTATTCTTCTCCTTTTTTATAAAGTAAAAGGATAGTTTTTGTCTTTGTGTATTTATTTATTTTCATATAAAAGCCACCATTTATCCACCTTTTATAATTCACATAAATATTGTGTTGTATTTTTCCTTCACTCTACAATTATTTACACTTTTTTGTTAGTGCATTACATAAACTCTAAATAAAAACCCTGAAGTTTTTGGTTGTGACATAAAAGATAAAAAAATTGATGGGATACAAAGACTTTTGCAAAACAAGCTTTAGTTTCTCCTGCTTTTCCAAACCAGTGAATCATCTCCTACTACTTTCATTCTTTTTTAATCTTGAAATATGTGACATATTTTTGTCTTTTACATGAAATGTCTTTAATTTTTTTTATTTAAATCTTTTCCAACTGTTTTTTTTCCTTCTTAAACTTAAACTTTCTCATTCCATATTTTTTTGAGCTTGTGAAAACATTTCTTCATTAAAAAAAGTCACATTTTCTTAAATACGTGTTCAAATTTAGTGATGAAACTTGTTAGTCAATTTGCATGGTTGTCTGTTTTTTTTTTTTTTTTTTTTTTTTTTTTTTTTTACTGTTCCAGGTCTGTCTGAAGAGCGGTTACAGTGACGATGAGACAGAAGAGCCCTCACGACTTTAAACCACTCCGTCCCTCCGCCCGCACCCCTCCGCCGCAGAGCTTCACCACAATCTCCAACCGAGCGCGAGAATCTTAGGAACTCAGTGAATGTCGACCTGTATTTATGAGCTGTATTAAAAGTGTATAATAGCTAAAGAAAAAAGTATGACTTTAAAGATTTTGTACATTTGTACTTGAATTTATGTCTAGATGTATATTTTCACTAAAGGTTGTATTGTACAAAAAGCCATAAAAGTACCACTTGAATGCATACATTACCTTATTTTCTTTTGATTTAAAAAAAAAAATGTTAATTATCATTTTTATTTGGAATGAATATGAGTAATGTTCATTAGGCGCTTTCTTTCAAGAAGCACATTTTAGTTTCATTAGTCTTTTTATTTTTCACAATGTAGCATCAAGCCTTTTTTTCCCCCATTATTTTAATATGTGCTGTATGTTTGTCCTTAACTTGATCTTTATTAGCACGTTAGCTCCACTTTATACCAAACTAACTTTTTGTCGCTAAACGCCTGAAGTCGCAGGCGAATCTCAAACCAGGCCCAAGGGATACAGTTGGAACTTAATCCAGGTTTTCATCACTGTTAAAGCTGTGATGCTTGAACTTTTCCCAGGAGTGGAATAGCTGCAGCAGTGAGTCTTTTTAAACCATGCGTACAATCTGCATGACCGGATAGGACGAACTAGATGTGTGTGTCCGGAGACTGGTTTGCAGTGCGTGTTCCAAGTCATTTTAAGATCACATGTGTTTATTTTTGGGAATCTGTGCAGCAGCACAGTATTAATAAAACACAGAGCAAATGTTGAAATCTGCAATTAATGTTGGAATTTCAAATAAATCTTCCCTAAGCTCCAGCTGGTTCAAATCATACAATTTGTGATGCCTAATAGTGTTTCCAACAAGAACACACTTGCTAGTTGCATATTTGTTACAATTTTTGCTCAAGCTGATTATTTTATGGGGATTTATGCTTTCCCCTGTTTTAATTCAGTACTGCGCTTTCACGTGTTGCTCTGTTAGGCTGAAACGAAGTAGAAACATTTTTCTTGAGAGCTAAATAATTCGCTACTCTTGTTTTTGGAATACAAGAAAAAAACAATTTGTTCTGCTGATAAGAGTTGCATCTAGAGCTCAAAGAACGATTTTGCATAAAAGTATCTTTGATAAGTCATCGCTTTTTGTGTTAGAGCGCAATACTTCAGAAAGAATTCACCACCTTCAGACTCAGTAAATCTGCATACATTCTTCCCTCAATCGCATGACGACTGCTAGTAAAATAGCCTGAAAAACTTTTCCATATCATGATTTTTTTCACTTTTAAACTTTTGGTGAAAAGTTTTTGAGATGTTGTGCGGTGCTATTTTTCCTTCAGTTAAATTTTGGTCTTATGTCGTGAGACTCTATTCTCCCAATATTTTACTGGCTTATCCAAATGTTCAACAGAAAACTTTAGGCTAGCTTAAATGTGCGTTTTCTTCCGTGGTGTAGTGTGTGCTACCAAGTTGTATTAATTATTGATTTAATAGAAAAACAGTACCTGCCCATTCCAGGTGTTTCGGAAACGCTCTACAAGTGGGCCTTGACTCTCGGACCACTTTCTGGTTACTCCTTTGTCTCCGCTGTCTGAAATCTTGTGGGATGCGCCTGGTCGTGACTAGTTTATAGTAAAAATGTGTTGTTTCCACTACTGGGAAAAAAAGTTGATGTATTGAGTACTTATTTACTACAATTGCGATCAGCAGGTTTAAAGATGATTTTTGTACATTTCTCTCTTACTATTGAAGAAGTGTTTTTCCTCGTAAACCATCAAACAATTTCTTCCCTGTACTTTTCCTTTTATGTTAATTTCTAGATTTTGCTGTAGAAGCCGTTTAGCCCCGCCCCCATTGCATTCAACCCCCGTTTTTAATGCTGTGAATACCCCCTCTTCAGCACGATGGCTGCACATTTGTGTATATTTCACCGTTCGATGACGCAGCTTTGCTCCACTTTGTGAATTAGACTTCATTAGCTCTACTTTTGTACAGTTCAGCAACTTTAAAGAGAAATTCAATTCATGTGAAAGCGGTCTGTAATTATTCATTGCAATTTTTAAGAATGATATTTGAACTTGAACATCTCCCAGATACGTTCAGACTTTGAGGCTGCATACATTTGATGAGGTGTGCATTGTGTTCCGAAACCAGCCAATGTGTTCTGAAGTTTTTCTTTTGTCCAGAAATCAGATGTGAACATCTAGTAGTTTCTCGCTTATTTGATTCCTGATTTTGCCTTTGTTGTCCTTTTAAAAAGAAACCTATAATTTGCTTTGCTCTCAGGCAGACTTTGAAGCTGGTTTCATTAATGTAGATTTTAGCCTCAAAGCAAACTTGTAAATTCTGTATTTCTAACATGTAACTAAAAATCCGAGGTGAAAACTTAACTGCGCCCGTCACCCACGCCCGTATCTTTGTTTGTAAGGTATTTCATGTCAATCCACATAGGAGTGAAGATGTTCTATCAGATTCATTGCACTGTATATGTTTTGACAATGACTTTGAGAAGTGTCTTTTAACTGTTCTGACAATGATACCAAAAGCAACCTTCTCCAGATTAAAACATTTTCTTTTTCTAGAAGAATTTACTCAAGAAAAAAAAAAACCAACAGCCTTTATTAAATGTGCCAATTACCAATTTAGTTTCTGACATCATGCCTTCATTTTTTTATTACCTCATTTACTTCCCATCCACTGAAATTTATTCATATACATAAAGAAAAGAAAAAAAAACGTAAAAACTTAAATCAGCTCAACTGTTTTGAATGTCCGCACTAAGTGCATTGTAATGCCTGTTTTAAAAAAAACAAAAAAAAAACAAAAAGACATGTTTTATTACTCAAGCATGTATCAATTTGTAATACTTCAAGATCCTTGTGTATGTAAGTGATGACCTTCTTGTGCCAACGTGTGTCGCTGGTTATCGGAGGACGACTTTGTGAATGGCCGGGAGTGACCAGTGGAGCTGGCCTGTTGGATAACAAATGTTCCTGGTTTGTTCCTGCCTTTCTGTCGGAGCGTTGATGGCGAGTCAAAACTGGGACGAGGCTCGCCAGCAAGCACCTACAAAGTGGAATATCGCTTGAATTAGTTTATAGGTAATGCACCTGTACAAATTCAGATCTTCTGCAGTTTTATTTCTGTAATAGGGGACAAATAAAAAAAAAAGAAACGTGGAATATTTACAGCAAAAGGAGGATGAACAAATGGATTTTTGGTATTCAAACGGAGTTGATTTTTTTTTTTTTTTTTTTTTTTTTTTTTTTCCTTCTTTCCATGTTCAGTCTGTACAGTCATGTTATTCAACCACTGCAGTTATTGTTAATTCTTGTACAAGTTATATCACTGGTTGTTGTACCATATCTGACATTTGTAATTATGAAATAATACACTGCCATTTGTATTAAAAGAGGTGTCTTAACTTGGTTTTTCTTCTGTTGATTTGTTTGTGAATGAAAGGCGGAGGTGAAGTGAAACTTTCTTTACAGTTTCTGCTCACTGTAAATTAAAGTTGATGTGTTCCTGTCAGCTGATTGTCTTTACAGTTTTCTGTATTTTTTCCCAGAGATGAACTTTTCACCTGTGGCACTATGTAAATTAATCAGCTGATGTTGGAAAGATTACTCCTTCACCTGACTATGGAGGTGTTGCGGAGAAACAAGACCAACGGATTAACAGTATGCCTTTTTAACCAGTTAATCGAATACATTATGAAGCATGTTAATGTAATTAAACTCTCATTATTCTGTATTTATTCAGCCGAAGAGACAACACTGCCACCTGCAGGAACATAAGGCTAATGAAGCATTAATTACAGCAGTGAGTGTGAAAATATTACTCTAAAGGCAGAGGCTGTTGAATAGTGGTAAAGTTAGGCATTTGGTATGAAAATTAGCTGCATGATTCTGACATCTGGATGGCAACAAAATGCTTCCAATACAATTGTTGGCATGTGTGGTATATGAACCAGCACACGCTGGTGAACTGCACCCGCTCTGTTGTCTGGTGGCTATTTTGAAAATAGTGTATTGGGGGTTCACTTCCACCATTTAGAACAACACTCTTAAGAATGCCAATCCAGCTTGGATTTTTAGTATTGAAATAAATTATGCTTTTGTATGTCTTACACTTTCTAAATGATGCAAAGTCTGTTCATATATCTCTGCTAAGGTCAGGGTTACCGCGGCAAGTTTTAGATCAATTTCACAGATGTAGCTTTCTGCGAACACTCACTATGGATGGCAGTGGAAAAATTAGTTGAATCTCATAAAGCTGGATTGCAACCTAGTATTCTACAGCCACAAGCAATCCAAATGCACCTTCCATTATAAGAGGTCAAATATATAGTCATAATTATGCCAGAATAGTTGATATCCACACACACACACACACACACACACACAAATCTGATTTATGTTAAGGGACATCTACCTGTATAATTTTGACTGTGGGTGATTTAGAAAAAAAGAATCACAATAAACTTAACATTGTGCACTGATTTCTTGTTAAAGTCCTTCAAAGTTGTTTTTAGAACAACTTAGGTAAAAGTGATAAGTGATAAACTAATGATCACTAGTGATAAGTGATAAACTAATGATCACTATGTGCATGAAGTACAACTACAGTCATTGTAAGCCTATAAAACTTTAATAAGTTAATCTCCAGTTTATAGGCCAATGTGTACGATTTAAACATATAGAGGAAATAGATAAAAGGGCTGCACAAAAAGCCACTTTTGATCCGCGTGACAGGCGAAAGGAATGTCAATCTAATCTAAAACAGACCTTATGCGCTAAACAATGATCTCAGGTGTTTGTTAAGCGCTGCCTTCAAAAAAGCGAGAAAAGAAACTGCATGTGACTAACTGAAAAATCACAGTGGACAGTTTAATATCCCATCTAGGGCTTTGCGAAACAGCCTCCTGATTTCAACGGTCCCGTGACAGCAACAATAACATGAGGCAGAAAAACGCAGCAGTTCATTGGTTCCCTGGCAAATCAACCAAAAGAAAGCCGCACACTGATTGGCCACTGAGTTTTACGTCCCCTCCCCGACGCTGCAACTTGTCACCACTTCCTGGTGTGACTGCTGGGGAGAACGCATTTGCTGCATCAAAGATGGCATATTCTCAGCACTTATTTGGTTCTGTCAGGGTTAACATTGTGGAAAAATAAGCGGGCAAGTTGACAGAAGTGAAAGCGGAGAGCGGGTGGTGGCGTTAACCCTCGTCGCGCTGCGCACCTCCTGCTCTCTTCGCGCTAACTTGTCCCCTCTACCTTATTCTACAGTGCTAGCTGGTTAGCGCAAGTAATAAATACTAGCTTCCCGGGCGAGCTTTCTCGTTGTGGATTGCTAAAATGGCCACCATGGAGAAGCTAATGAAGGCCTTTGAGTCCTTGAAGTCATTTCAACAACAGCAGGGACCACCGACAGCAGAGGAGCTCGTTCAGAGACAGTAAGTGTGGTTTTTAGAAGCCACAAAACGGACACCGCTGCGTTTGTTAGCCTAGCTCGCTAGCGATACCAGTGTCTGTCCCCCCACCTTCCTTCCTCGGATAGTTTGTGTATTACCACATAATCTGATCTTCTGTTTCATAAGAAATTTCAGGAATATTTATTATATTAGCGGGGCTATTTCTCGTCATGGTTGCAGCAAGCTTATATGTGTTGTGACCAACGCTTAAGCCGATTCACTGACGCTCACGTTCCTTTGCGGGGTCAGAAAAACCAATTTAAAGCATCTTTGGGTGTGTTGTGAACTAGATTTGTCAGAAAGCTTTAGAATGATCTGTTTAAAGGGTCTAACACTCTTCTAACTACGACTGCAGACCGACGTAGCTTCATAAAAGGGGGCAGGTTCACTCAGTGGAGTGATGTAATGGTACCATCCTGATGGATAGTTGGGAGGATTGTGTTCTGGCTCTTTGTGATGAATGATATAAGTTAATTGGACTTATAGTAGCATACACACAACTATGGGTGCAAAGTCATTAATTTTAGATTTTAATATTAAAGTTTGTAGTCCTTTAGTGTGTAATTTAAGATTTGTATTTCTGAACCCATTTTATTTGAATGACACTGTGTCTTGCTTCTGTTTGTCTCTTACTGTGTGTATTAACATTTACTTTTTTATTGCATAGTTTGTTTTTGTAATCTGTTGGATTGCAAGCAAAGATGTGTTCAAAGAAATTAATAACTGTGCTTTTCTTCCATCCTTTGCTTCTCTTTGACATTGTGAATTTGTGATGCTTTTACAGAAAAAAGGAGCAAGCTGCAACAAAAAAGGACAGAGTGACCCATTGCCTGACGATATGTGAAAACATTGTGGCTCAATCACTGAGGTAGGCCTTGACAAAAGGACTAAAATGCCTTCTCATTAGTGCCCTTTCTCATCCATTCTCCAGTGGAGAAATCCTTCTACAATGTTTTTGTAGTTTATGTTTTCAGATTAAATATAGCCCCAGTTTTGTACATTAAAAAGACAATTTTGTTGCTTTTTTTTAATAGACAGCTTTTGCTTACTCCTGGATTTACAATATTTGACATGCAAAGGCATCCTTAGTGTAACGTTGACCAAATCTTCCTAATTATGTTACAGTGGATAAGCAGAAGGAAAGGAGGGAGCTTCTAGTAATTTATGTCAGTTAGTCATTTATAAAAAGTCTTCATGCTTAATAATTACCTGACTGTTTTTTTTGGGCCTGGAAACAGAACATCTCCAGAGTTTCAGAAACTGCTTGGGATCGCCATGGAGATGTTTCTTCTCTGCAGCGATGACAGTGAATCAGATGTCCGTATGGTGGCTGATGAGTGCCTAAACAAAATCATCAAAGTGAGTAATATTTCGTAAATTTTGTCATTGTCCAAGTTTTGAAGCTGGATTTTGTTGTTAACTAGTTTCCACTTGGAGAAAATCTGACATCTAACAAATTTCTTTTTTGGACCAACTCTTCTTGTTTAACATGAAACGAGAGAAACTCATACTGAACTTGTATGAGATAATATGGAAAAAGTATGTAGTTATACAAAATATGACACAAAAATGGGATAACCTGACCTATTTGCTTTTATTCAAAACAGAAAAGCAACAATTATTCCAACAGCTGCTAAAATATTATGGTATCGTTTTTCCCAGTTATGAACATTTTATCTAAACTTGTATAATTCACATGTGAAATTAGTATTACAGGAGGCATGTTCTCTGGAGCGATAAATGATGGTCTTCTCTCTGACAATAGAATAGAATAGTCCAATCACCTGAAGAAAGACATTTCCCTGATTGCAAGTGTGCAGTTTGTTGTACCGGGGGTTGGGAGAACTTGATGTGACAGATAATTGTTCCTGTTTTGAACTTTTAGCTTTCCACATACATTTGTGAATAGCCATGCCTGTAACAAAGTAGAACATCCAAAGATTTGTGGTCTTCTTGTTGAAATTTAGAATTTAATCTTAAAATTGCTTGTAACTAAAAACATAAAATAGCCATTGCAAATTCCATTTGTTCTAAAAATACAATTGTAATTGTGGAGAATATCTTAATAACTGTTATTATTGAATCATTTCTGCGACTTACTAAACTCTTTTTACTCCGCAGGCTCTGATGGATTCGAACTTGCCTAGACTGCAGCTGGAGCTGTACAAAGAAATTAAAAAGGTATTCATTAAGGCTCAGACCTGGTTATGTTTTGTTGTTTAGTTCATTTTAGTCACATAAGAAAAACGTAAAAGTTCAGTGTTTTGTTTAAAGTGGCTCTCATACCTCAACAGAACGGTGCCTCACGGAGTCTGAGGGCAGCTTTGTGGAGGTTTGCTGAGCTCGCCCACCTCATTCGACCCCAGAAATGCAGGTAGGCACTAATGCTTCCTTATGTTAATATTTATTTTGACCCAAAAGTCTCAGTTAATGTATCTAAAATTAAAGCCTTAAATGAATTCAAAAACATTAAGTTGGCCTTAAATACGTTATTCACAGGTCTTAAATTTTATTGTGAAAGAACTCTTTTGTCTCATGCTTTATAGTTTTCTTTTTTCTTGCAGTACTTTACTGGTAGGCAAAACGTAGCCGTGTGCACTCATCTGTAATGTGTTCTGTGACTCAAGGCGGTTGTGGCTAATGGTAACTAGCTGCTAATATACCGTTGCTAACAAGAGTTAAGCCAGCTCGCTGTTTTTGATAAGTGCAAATTTATTGTGTGTTGGCTAGACGGTGTTCGTCTTTGCCATTGACTCAGTTCTATTGCGAACCCATATGATTTATTTATTTGCAATTTTCTTTTGCATCATTTTTGCTGTGACAGAGATCTTAAATTTCATTCATTGTTAAAAAAGATCTTAAATTTCAGTTTTAGAAACTTGCATAAAGCTAGCATTAGAAAAACAAATAATTAGGATATATAGATGAAAAACATCATCATGTGAATCTTTTTAATTTTGTCA
Source organism: Poeciliopsis retropinna (assembly GCA_010277075.1). Taxonomy (NCBI): domain Eukaryota; kingdom Metazoa; phylum Chordata; class Actinopteri; order Cyprinodontiformes; family Poeciliidae; genus Poeciliopsis; species Poeciliopsis retropinna. Next base: position 6,906,560 of record VMRM01000013.1, read on the forward strand.
TGTTTTTTCCATGTGTTTCTGTGGTCCAGACCATACCTGGTCAACCTGCTGCCATGCCTCAGTCGGATCACCAAGCGTCAGGAGGAAACCGTGCAGGAGACCCTGGCTGCAGCAATACCCAAAATCATGTCAGCGTTGGGAAACTTCGCTAACGACGGCGAGATTAAGGTATCCAACTCGGATGAGTTCATTCCTAGTTGGCTGTTTGTTGTTAGCGATCCTCACACTTTTTAAACGTGTCATTGTAGTACTGTAACTTCGTGTTTTTTTTTTTTGTTTTTTTTTTGACAGGTGCTGCTGAAGTCATTTGTTGCCAACCTGAAGTCCAGCTCTTCCACCATCAGACGGACAGCGGCCAGCTGTGCTGTCAGCGTGTGCCAACACTCCAGACGCACAAGTTATTTCTACACATGGCTCCTTAATGTGCTGCTGGGTAGGTCACACACAGAATGAAACACTCAGAGTTGATGTGTGTGTGTGTGTTTTTTTTTTTTCTTTTAAAATAGAAAGAAAAAAAATTGATGAATTCAATCAATTCATCGAAATAATTGTAATCAAAATTAGTAATTGATTAATTGTTAAAACTGGAGTATTGCTGAAAGAACAAGACAGTCAGAGCAGTATTGTGTTTAAGATAGCCTTTTGCTTTTAAGATAACAAAAACCAAAAGAACTTTTGTGTGTAAATATGTTCTACCTGAAACTCAAGTGTCATAATTTTAGCTTCATCTAGTTCAAATTGGGTGAGGAAGAAAATATTTATATAGAACTGTGAATTGGTTAATCCAGTAAATAAGCAACAGACCAGATCTACACGGCATTGATAAGTTGAGCAGAATCGGCTGAGCTTTCTGCTAGTAAGATACTAACACTATGTTAGTATTTTTTTTATCTGTAGATGCATTCTTGCTACAAATAACCTAGTGTACACTTGTTATGCTAGGGAGTGTTATGTTATTGCATTTTAGGTAATGAAATGTTTATTCTCTTTTTTAAAAATGGAATTTAATTGCCTATTTGCACCTTTTAATACATTTCTAATGTATAAAAAATTACTTAAATGAAAACTATGCTGAATGTTGCAATTATTTTTGTCAGAATAATTGATGGATGAATCAATAACTAAAACAATCATTAGTTGCAGCCCTACTTTACTTGAAAAAATAAGCTGACTCACACATAATTTGCCACATCTTCTCCTCCTTTAGGCCTGTTGCTTCCAGTCAATGACGAACACCCTAGCCATCTTATTTTGGGGGTGCTGCTAACTTTTCGCTACCTGATGCCCCTGTTGCAGCACCAAGTCAACACCAGCAGCCTCAAAGGGAGCTTTGGAGTGATGAGGAAGGAGGCCGATGTCCAGCCAACACCTGAGCAACTCCTACAGGTCAGATCAGTTGTGTTTATTTGTATGCATTTGTATTTTCATTCTCTTTAGCTGAATAATTCCTGTGTGTCTGAAGGTGTACGAGCTGACGCTGCACTACACACAGCATTGGGATCACAACGTGGTCACAGCCGCCCTGGAGCTCCTGCAGCAGACGTTCAGGACTCCCCCGCCGGAGCTTCTGCACATGCTCATCACGGCCGGCAGTATTCCTCACGCCACCGTGTTTCGTCAGGACACGGAGAGCCGCGCACGCTCGGGCAGCATCCTAGAGCTCATTGGTAATCCCATCAATCAATTGGGACAGATGGTTCATCCCTCTAATGCTGAGCGATATGGGCCTTCAAATATTTACTCAGTCAACTAGCACTTAGGGCACCAGTTGACTGGCTGTCTCAGGTGGCCTTTAGTTCATTCATGCACACTGATCTAGTCAATCTGTTCTCCATTCCAACTTCTGCTTTGCTCTAACTTTTTGTCACTGTCTTTGCTCCCTAACTCGCCTGCTTTTGTCCATGTATAAATATCTTTGTTTCCTGCAACTCTCCATCGGCTTCTGCTGCTTTTTTCTCTTATGTCTTGTTTCTGTTTCCTGTTTTCCTGACTTATGCAGCGGGGGGAGGGTCTTCCTGCAGTCCACTTCTTCTCAGGAAACAGAGAGGTGACTTGTTTGTTTATGTGTGCTCACCTCGACCTACACTCTCTAGTTTAATGGAGGTCCTGGGCAACCATACCTTCAATTTAGTCTCGTAAGGCCATAGATTTCCATACGTGTTTCGATTCTTCCAAAAAAAAAAAAGAGTATGCAACCGTATCGTCCTGCTGCACGCATCATAAACTCTTTAGCTGAGAATACATTTGAACTTTCCAGGTAAAATTCTTTCTGGAGAAGAGGATGGGTTGGAGGACGACCCTGAGAGAGCAGAAGTCAATGCGGGAGCCTTCACAGGTGAGACGTCTCCATTATCTGCAATAAAAAAAAAAAAATAATATGAAACTGTGCAAACACAGATGTGCTCTAGGAACATAAATATGATACATTGCAGAAATTCCCACAAACCTTGATGTAATTAATTGAAAGTTTAAGTTAAACTGTTTTTGGCCTCTAACAGCGTTTCTTACAGGATTTTCTATGTTTAGGTCCATCCATCCTCGCTGTTAATAAAAAGCATCCCCGTGATACTGCCACCACCACTGTGGAGGATGTGTAGTGTTAATTTGGATGGGATTCAAAATGCGCACCACAATTTTCCAGTTTTAAAATATTTGAAAAGCATCCAAAATACATACAGTTTACAATTATGTGCTGTTCTGTTGTGCTTTTTGGTATTAAGTCCCGTAAAAACAAAAATGTTTTGTTTTATTTTTGTTTTTTTTTCACAAGTATAACGAAAACACTTGGAAATGCTAAAGTCTGAAGAGTAGATCTGCATCATTATTATTCAAAATTGTATTACACATTTCATCCTCAGTTTCCTCTGAATACATTTCCTTATTTTAACTGTTCTCATTTACACCCAAATTAAAGCAAAGCAACACATGGAACATTTTTAAATAAAATATGTTAAAATATGATATAATGATTTTGTGTTGAGGGACCTCATATAAACTTGTCAAGAAACTTGAGAATGTGCAAAGAACATATCGTCACATGCTCCAACGTTTATTTATTTTTTACATAACAGTCTGCTAATCCTCCTTTCTAATTTGGTGAGATAATTTTTACCACCTTTGTTTTTAAAGTCGAGTTTCTTCCCGTGTTCTTTCGGCAGACGGCTCGTCTGCTGCTCAGGTCGACATCATCACAGAGCAGCCGCGCTCTTCGCAGCACACGCTGCAGCCCGGTGACTCTGTGGACCTCAGCGCCTCCTCTGAGCAGGGCGGCGGAGGAGGCACATCCGCATCAGGCACTCCCGAGTCACCCAATGACAACGAGGAGGAAATGCTGAGTCGAAGTTCCAGCGGCGCCAACGTCACCCCGGAGACAGCCGACTACACAACACCAGAAAACGCTACCCCTGAAGGCGGGGGGCCGCTCGGCGAAGGCGGGATGGCGCTGGGCACGAATGATCGATCGCTCCCACCAAGCGACTCCTCTCAGACGACCACAGAGGGACCGGATTCGGCAGTGACACCTTCGGATGTAGCGGAACTGGTCAGTAGGACTCTGTTGCTATAAAATGCTTATATCTTCTGGATCTGCTGTGTGTTTGTGTTTACAGGAAGCTATGGCTACACTGATTATCTCTGACATGTGGGGGAAGCTTCTTTTGTTTTTAGCTCAGCAAAATCACAATCTTACTATTTCCCAGTGAAACCATTTTTGATAAAGAGAGAAAAAAACAGAATTTGGGTAAAAATACTTCTGTACAGATTCCATCAGTATGCACCAGTCACATTTAAAATATGCAAGGAGACTAGTGAGAGACATCACCAGGACACCTTTGACTACACTGACGGAGCTACAAGCAGCTGAGATGGAGAGACTACAGACAACAAATGTTGCCCGGGTTCTTCACCAGTCACAGCTTTATGGGAGAGAAGCAGTGAGAACGCCGCTGTTGATGAAAAGTCAGATCAACTTGTCAACAGTTTGCCAAAAGGCATGTGGGACTCTCCATGGTCAAGTGGAGAGTTCCACTTGACCATGGGAGATCAGTCTTTTCCAGACTGATCTTGGGAAGATCAGACTGATCTTGGAAGATCAGTCTGGAAAAGTCTACAGTTTTTACTGAGCAAATGTTTAGGAACCCTAATGGCTAGATGGTCTCAATGTAATTTTCCAGCTGCATAACTGTAAATGGCTGGAATCAACAATTCAGTAAATGGTTCAAACTGTAAATACCAATGTAAGATTTAGTCCTAGAAAAAAGCCACAAAGTTAATCTTTAACCTTCCCGTGGTCTTGAGAGACCACAAAAGTTTTTTACTCTGTGTGAGGTCCTGCACAGTCACATTGACCCCATGTGCTCTTTTACAAGTGTTTTTGTTTTTTTGTGTGTGTCGTTTTGGTAATTGACAGTCTGACAGGACAACCTCCATGTTTTCCAGCTGCCCATGGCTTTTTCTGTGCTCCTCCTGAGACAGCGTGAGGGTTAAGAAACAGTACAGTTTATTAGAACCGGAACAAGTTGTCAGAAATGTTTTTCTCCTTTTCAGGCTTGTTTCTCATAAAACACTTCTAAATCAATTCATCACTGAGGGTTTTGGTTAGCAACATTTTCTTCCCACAAAAACCGAGACCCCATTTCAACTCTTGTCCTCTCTAATGGTTTTGCCTTCCCCCTCTTTATCCTTGTCCACATCTTGCCGCAGTCGCGACCCTCCCTGCAGCAGGTAGTCGAGCCACCTCCGCTCTCGCCGACTCCCACCGAGGGTCCCGACGCGCCAGCCAGCAGCTCCTCTGTCTACACTGCTTCTTTCTCCTCGTCGTCTTCTCTATCTGTCTCGTCCTCTTCCTCCTTCTATGCCACCTCCTCTTCTAGCACTAGTGACAAGGTCAGGTTATTTGAAAAGAAAGAGAGGCACCTGCTTGTTTCTGAAATCTTTGGCTTCCCTCATTCGTTCTTCTTTCGTTGGCTTGTTCGTTTCTACCCCTGCACTCAATTTCCTGGGTTGTGATGGAATATTTTCCTCTTGTTGTCCTGGATGGTAGTTTATGCCTCCTTTACTTTTCCCTAATTTTGAACTCTCAAAAAGCAGATGCTTTTGAAACACAGCGGTTATGACCAAGGATGTGACTGGCTTACAGTAAGATGAAGCATGGAGAGCTGTTTTTCCTTTTTTGTTCATCCTTAAATCAGATTCTCTGTTATTTGAAGATGCTGCAGAAGACTTTGGCTCCAGTGAGAACAGCAAAATAAAAGCAACATGTATTGACCAGACTTCTTCTGGTCAAACTTTTTTTTTTTTAAATAAAGCTTAGCTTAAAAAATTCTAATGAGAATTGTTCCTGTTAGAATAAAAGCAAAAGCTTGATTTTCCCTATATTATAGAAGCTGCATTTGTGTGAAATCACCAGCCCCCTCCTTCCTACTGTATGTACTTGATTTGCTGTGAATTGTGTTTTTAAGCATGATTGATTAGACCTTTAACTCCAAAATATGTGTTTATGTAAAGTTTGGATTCTCTCTTATTTTCAGCAAATCGGATTCAGTAGTTTGAAATTTGATGTGTTTCTTTCGCATGCTGGTGTTTTTCCTACTGGGAGAAACTTTGGCTTTTGTTGGAGTTTTGCTTGTGAACTGAACTTTTAATTCTCTCATGAAGACGTTCTGTGTGTCGAACTAAGGTCCTGGACGGCAGCGAGAGCCAGTACTCCGGCATGCAGATAGGAACACTACAGGATGAAGAAGATGAAGGAGCAGCATCTTCCTCCCAAGAAGAACCCTCAGAGCCGTTCTTGCAGTCGGCCCTCGGTAGGCAGGCAGCTGAATATGAAAACCTGTGTAGATCTCCGTCATCCTAACCAAGATGTTTTTTGCGTCCAGCTCTGAGTAAACCTCATCTGTTTGACGGCCGAGGTCACAACCGACAGGGTTCAGACAGCAGCGTGGACCGCTTCCTTCCCAAGGATGAGCCTGCTGAACCCGAACCTGATAATAAAGTACGTCCACGGCTGTGGTCAGTGATCGAAGAAGTAAAATGACGATTTGTTTCTGATTATGTTATTAAATGTCTGGCAGCCGTCACGGATAAAGGGTCCGATTGGACACTACACAGACCAGGGGGCGGAGCCACTGGTCCACTGTGTGCGACTTCTTGCTGCTTCCTTTCTTCTCACAGGACACAAGAATGGTGAGCAGCTGCTTCAAGTCACGGCTTGAAATTGAACATGTATATATTTGCAAAATTAGGCTGGATACTAGACTGCAGTTTTATCTTTTCTAATATTTTAAGAGTTTATTAACATAAACCTAGGATAAAAAAAAAAATCAAAGTATAATAAAAGTTATTGTGACGCTGCTCTAACAAAGTAAGATACGTTGCAACTAATGATTTTAGTAATCAATTATTCAATCAATTATTTGTAAAGTCAAGATTTAAAAAAAATGGGCCCATTTAAAAGATTTTTCATTTAACCACTTAAGCATTTTTTGTAAAATGTTAGAAATACATTAGAAGACAGGAAAAGGTGCTTAATAGGACATTTTGTTCTTTACACAATTTGAATCGGATGAAGCTAAAACTATGCCATTTGAGGTAACCTGGGTAGAACATTTGCATTTTTTTTTCTTTTCTCATATATGCAAGATGTATAGATTGTACAGTTTTGGCTCATTTACTTCCTTTGGATGTTATTCCAGCAAATGGGCTTTTCTTTTAGACTGTATACTCAAAAAAAAAAAAAAAAGTATGCAGTTAACAATTAACCCAGTTAATAATTAATGGATTTTTTTAAAAGTAGTTGAGCGTTATTTCATTAATCTATTAATCATTTCAGCCCTAAAATACTCTTATTTCTAAGCCTTTTCACACATTGTCATGTTACAGTTTCAGCCTTATGGGTTTTATTGCGTTGTGATGATACACAAAACTGAGTTGACTAGAAAGAAGAGATTTTATATTTTTGGAAAATTAAAATTCCTAACTTTACACAATCTATTTTACATAGGACTTCCAGATATTATTGATGAATATTGTGGTAACAATATGACTTACAAATGATTAACTAAACAATATGAATGTGTCAGAAAATATAGATGGTGTGTAGTTTATGTATTGCAGAAAATTTGAATGAAACCAATTTTGTGCTTTTAACTTGCAAAAGGTTGAAGAAAGGAGTTTTAATATTTGTCAATTTATGTCTAGCCATACAAGTGTTTTTTTGTTTGTTTGTTTGTTTGTTTTCTCAGGATTGATTCCTGATAAAGAGGTGCGAGTGAGTGTGAAGGCGTTGGCGGTCAGCTGCGTCGGAGCTGCAGCAGCGCTGCATCCTGAAGCATTCTTTAATTCTCTCTACCTGGAGCCACTGGATGGCGTCCCAGTTGCAGGCATGACAGCAAATTCAGTTGTTAAAACTCTTTTGATTGTGTTTGGGTTAAAAAATTATAATCTGTTGAAGAAAGTTGGCTGTCGTCCTAATCCCATAATAGGTGAATACATGTGAAGTTGGTTTAATGCAGGTTTATGTAAGGCCAGAGGAGGTTAAGTATTGATAGAAACTGTAAAAAAAAAAAAAATAATACAACCAAAGGCAGAAGAAACAATTGCTTTAGATATTGATTAATCTATCAATTATTTTAGTGATTTAATTGGATGCAAAATTTGGCACATTCTGCAGATTTTTAATTTAAGCCTCTTCTATAAAATATTAGATATACATGAGAAGATATAAATAAATTATTTAATTCCTTTTTAAATAAGGAAAAAATGCTTAAAATGCAACAAAGTAGCATTTCTTTAGTAAATGGGAGATTATTAAAAATGCTTCTATAATCACCATGTGAAAAGCTCAGATCTTTCTGCTCAACTTAACATCAGTACAGTTTGGTGTTGATCTGTTTATTTTTAGATTAACTTAATAATTGGGTATCAATAGGTGATAGATTTTTTTTTTTTTCAGAATTTGAACTTAGTGAAGCTAAAACTATCCTGCTTGAGAAGTTCTGGGTAAAATATATTTACTAAGAGAAGATTTTTTTCAATCTTAATTACAAAATATGTATATTTTATGTACAGTTTTGGCTTAATTACTGCTACGATGGTGTTCTTCTTTCAGAAAATAACTATTTTCTTGAGCCTATATAATTGCGTTAACGATGAGTTCATGATTATTTCATTGGATTAATCAATTCAGCCCTAGTAATAATTATCAAAACTGTTGAGTAGGAAAAACAGTTTTGATCATTTTTCTGCCAGCTGTAGTCTGACAGCTGTTTGGTCTGTGCCATTGCAGAGCAGCAATACATTAGTGACGTTCTGGGCCTCATTGAACATGAAGACCCCCAGATCAGAGGGGCCACAGCCATCCTCTGTGGAGCCATCGTCCAAGCTGCGCTTACCAAAACACGTTACAATATTCACACCTGGCTGGCCAGTGTGCAAAGTACAACAGGTTTGTGTCTTTTTGTTTTATTTTTTGTGTTGAACTTACTGGTGAGCTGATGCGAGGCTGAATGTTATTCCTGGACTCCGCTCTTCAGGTAACCCTCTGTCCCTGGTGGATTTGGTGCCTTTGCTTCAGAAAACTTTAAAAGACGAATCCTCGGTCACCTGCAAGATGGCGTGTGCTGCAGTCAGGGTAGGATGGACCTGCAGGAGCGTGAGTGGTTTGTGTCTGTTTGTGTTACTGAGTCTGTGTTTGTGGTGCATTCCAGCACTGCATCATGACGCTGTGCAGTAGCACGCTGAGTGAGCTCGGGTTGCAGCTGGTGATAGACCTCTTTGCTCTGCGGGATTCTTCCTACTGGCTTGTTCGCACTGAGCTCCTGGAAACTCTGTCGGAGTTAGACTTCAGGTGAGATTTGTTCCTTTTGACTGCTACCTACATGTGTCTTTGCTTCCATAGTACATTTAGTTTTTTTTTTCTTTCTTGTTTTAGATTAATTAATTTCTTGGAGAGGAAAACCGAAACTTTGCACAAAGGAGATCATCACTTCACTGGGGTATGCTGCCACCTCGGCTTTTCTTTGTTTGAAAGTAAAGGCGGATCATTGAGAGATTTTATTCCAAGAAATTTGTCACAGTCCTAAATTTGTTGGAATTTTTTTAGCGATTACGGATTCAAGACAGGGTCCTGAACGATGTGGTCATCTATCTGTTGGGAGACGACGATCCAAGAGTGCGACACGTGGCAGCCTCGGCTGTTAGCAGGTATGCTAGCTCTTTTGTATTTGAACAAGACTATATAAAACTATATAATCCAAGATCTTAACCCAAATCTCTATTTTTTACCCTGTGCCTCTTCCTTCTAGACTCGTTCCAAGATTGTTCTTTGACTGTGACCAAGGCCAGGTAGATCCAGTAGTGGCGATCGCCCGGGACCAGAGTTCAGTCTACCTGCAGCTACTTATGCATGAGACACAACCTCCGTCCCAGTTCACAGTCAGCACAATCACAAGGTATTGTTCATGAAACTGAAAGATAGTGTCAAGTATGTTGAAGTTAGCTTCAAGGTAAAAGGGAGGAAACTTTTCTCTTTCCTTAAGGACCTATCGAGGCTACAACTTTACTAACTCTGTGTCCGATGTCTCATTGGAAAACAACCTGTCCAGAGTTGTTACTGCAGTCTCCCATGCTTTCACATCTTCCACCTCTAGAGCGCTAACTGTAAGTTTTCAGAAAAATGCTTAGTCATTTATTGTCATCTCTGTTGCAAGTTTCCGAGGCTGTTTTCTTAAAAGGGGGATGGGGGGAGGGGTGTTATTTGAAATTATTTTTTTCTGGAAAACACACACTGCTACCCCTTTAAGGTATTTAAACATTTTTCTTCTTTCTCTTCAGTTTGGTTGCTGTGAGGCCTTGTGTCTTCTAGCATCAAAATTTCCTGTTGGTACCTGGAGTTCAGGCTGGCACTGTGGCTACGTTAGCTCTAGCAGCAACTTTTCTTCTCGTTCTAGTCTCAACCGCAGCAGAGGCAGGACACTCAGGTTTGAGAACCTATATTTAAAAAAAAAAAAATCTCCCTTAATGGTTTTTGTTTTCCATTCATCAATAAACCGTTACGCAAAATTTTTGATAGTCCTGTTGTTATAGTTTGTCTCAGAGCAGCAACACTCCAGCCTCTTCGGCCTCCTCCTCATCTGCTCTGGATTCTGAGCGGAAGGCGCTGACCGTGGGGCCGGCCAACATGGTGCTCTCCTTGCTGTCTTCTGCGTGGTTTCCACTGGATCTCTCTGCACACCAAGATGCACTTTTGCTCTGTGGGAACCTGCTTGCAGGTGAGAAATTTGTGTTAAATTTCCCATTTGTTTTGCAGAATTGGTCCTTTTTATTATTAAAACCTATGCCACTTTTTGCTCAATCTTCTGAAATAAAGAGAAAAGTATTGGTTCTTAATAGATATCACTGTTCTCAGCTGTGGCTCCTAAATGCTTACGCAACCCCTGGGCTGGAGAGGAGGAAGGAAGCACTGGGAACACTGGTGCAGGCCCAAATAAAACAGAGGAACCCTGGACAGCCCTTTCAGAGCGCTCCCTGGTGGCCATGGTGGAACAGCTGTTTTCTCATTTGCTAAAGGTTCTCAACATCTGTGCGCACGTTCTGGACGACACGCCACCAGGACCAGCAGCTAAGGCAAGCCTGATGGAAAAACAGCTGATATTAAGTTTGAGTTTTGTCAAACTGTATTATGGCCCCATTTTGGTAGCAGTATCAGATTCCTTGGCAAAGTTTTGAAAAGTATGGGTTTTGAGTTTTATTCTAAAAGTAACTTGGATAAAGGGTTAGCACAAAACATGAAAAAAAAAAAGAACACTAAGGAAATGATAAGAGTTGTATCATAACTTAAGGTTTTTTCCAACTGCTTGATAATTTGAGTACTAAGAGAAAAACACACAGCATTAAAACTGAGAAGAATTGCTATCTGACTGCATTTTTCACCTCAAATACTTCTTGGATCATGGAGATAACCTGGACAAGTTGCCTTTATTTTAAGATGCCAATCAAATATTGGGATTTTTAAACTGATTTTGAAATAAACTAAATCTATCACAGACCAAACAACAAATCAGATCGAGTGGTTCAGACAAATTCTCCATTTCAAAATTATGAAAGCTAAATTTGTGATTTTCTTACAAGAGTTTAGAAATTTGATTTTAAAGTATTTCATATATTTTTATAATTTAGCTGCATATTTGACAAATCACAAAACAACATGCTTATGTGTGCTTCTGATTCAGCAGTAAAGGGCTAATTGAGTTTTTTTTTTTTTTTAAATCTTGGCCAAGTTAGATCGTCTTTATTTCCAAAATATACAATATTATTATCCTCCGTTAAACATGGGTTCTCTTAGTTTGTTGAGAAATATGAAAAATTTATTGATTTTAGGAAAAAGGAAGACACAACCTTTTTCTGCTATGTATTTTTAATTTTTTTTCTAGGCTGCTCTCCCCTCTCTGAGCAACACGCCATCCCTCAGTCCCATCCGCAGGAAAGGGAAGGAGAAGGAGGCGACCGAGGCCACCGCTGCACCCATGAGCCCAAAGAAGAGCAATGAGATCAACACAGGTCCATCCACAAATCATTGTCCTCCAGCATGCATCATTTTCATATTTTACAAACGAATGTTTAACAAAATAAAGTTTTCAAAGTTTAGGAAAGGTAAAAATAATTTAAAAAGCTCTTGATTTCTACATGAGTGCCTTTAAAAGTACTTTATATTCAACCTGCACAGTTTTGTAATTGAGCTCAGTCGAACGTTTGATTACAGCCTAAATTTTACAGTTTAAACCAGATATTTAAGGATAATAAAAAGTCACTTACACTTTTTTTTCTCACATTCTGAAGCCAACTCAGACCAAACTTCAATTGTTTTAGGTTAGTTAGAATTACCAAAATTATTTCTGTTTGCTAATTTTCAGAAAACTTGGTGAGGAATTTTTTAGAGATCTTTCTTGAAGAACATTTTTGTACTAAGTCAGGGGCTATAGAGACATTAAAAAAATTTTTTTTGTTTAATTTCTCCCTTTTGTAGAATACTATTTCAGTGTATTATTAATGGCAGTAATAAGTAATGCCATTAAACAGTGAATTAAAATAGTCTTTTTCAGGTCTTTTGTATTTTTTTAAAATTCAAAGTGTGGTGCTTTAAAGTGTGGAGTCTTACCTTGAAGAGTCCTTGAATTTTACTGTGGGAAAAGTGTGCAAACCATGAATTGTTGCGTTGTGTCATCTTAAAGCAGGCAGGCAAGCAGATAGCACCATTTCAGCAGCTGTGAACAAATCCATCACCCTGGGCAGCTTCTACCACCTGCCTCCCTACATCAAGCTCTACGATGTCCTCAAAGCTACACACGCCAACTACAAGGTTAGACCTCTTGTCCTGCCTTAACCGAGCTCTGCACGTCTTTTGTTGGGTTGCAGGAGTTGTTAAAATTGTTTGTGTTTTTATTTTCCCTCCCAGGTGACGTTGGATCTCTACAGTAGTCAGGAGAAGTTTGGAGGTTTTCTGCACGCTGCCTTGGATGTTTTGTCCCAGCTGCTGGAGCTGGCCACACTACATGACATCGGAAAGGTCAAGTCTGTCTTTTATTCTAACAGTTGTATAAATGATTGAAAAAGTGAATGTTATGCTTCTTTTAACTAGAAATAGGCAGAGAATGAAATGATTATTTTGTTAAAGAAAGTAATGATCTGTTTGTCTTTTTTTTCCCATAGTGTGTAGAGGAAATTCTAGGCTACCTGAAGTCCTGTTTCTCCAGAGAACCGACCATGGCCACTGTTTGTGTGCAGCAGGTTTGTAAGCTTAAGTTTAGATGTGGTTTTCTCACATGAACTGTGTGTGGACGTCCTCATGGTTGTGGCACTGAGCGGTGTGCTACATCCGGTACTCTTCCACACAGAGCGAGGCTGGTTCCTGCCGACAGGGCCTGTAAAGGCATTGGTCTCCCTGTGCGATGGTTCCATACACTGCTTTATAAGAACTAACTCATGTAGTCCTTATTTGGCTGCTATGTCAGGCTCTGACAAAGCAGCAATAAAAAAAAACAAAAAAACACTATTTAAGTCAAGGTCATGGGTAAAGTGATGCATCATGTTCATATTTTGGTTATATTGCAGATTTTCAGTTTATTTGTGCTCTGAAAGGTTTTGGATTTACTCTGCAGCTGTTGAAGACGCTGTTTGGGACCAACCTGGCTTCCCAGTATGAAAGTGTGCTGAGTGGACCCAGCCGCTCGCAGGGCAAAGCTCTGCGCCTCGGCTCGTCCAGCCTGCGCCCGGGCCTCTACCACTACTGCTTTATGGCTCCGTACACACACTTCACCCAGGCTCTGGCTGACGCCAGCCTCCGTAACATGGTGCAGGCTGAACAGGAGCAGGATACCTCTGGGTAACTTTGCCTCGCTCTTTTCGATCGTATGACGCGTATTACTTGTTTTTTGTTTGCATAGAGAAGAATAGACTTTAAATGCCAGAGCTACGTTTTCACATTTTGTCACATTGTAACTACATGCTACAAGGTATGTTGTGGTTATTTTTATTTTCCATATTTTTCATTTGCACTGGGAAAAAAAAAAACCTTCTAAAGTAAATTGCAGCAGCTAAAAGACTTGGAGCTGCAATTGCATGGAAAACCACATGAAATGTAGAAACAAAATGTGAAAAGGTTCAAGTTGTATGAATGTTTCTGCTATAAAATCTGTCAAGTTCACTTATTTTTCCTCTCTTCTATGCTTAGATGGTTTGATGTAATGCAAAAAGCATCCAATCAGCTGAGATCCAACATCGCCAATGCTACACGTCACAGAGGAGACAAGGTGCCCCTAAATTAGCTGATAGTATGCTTTAGATTTTTCATATATAAATGCATGCTATTTTTGTCCTGAAATTAATTAAATACCTTATTTTCTCTCAGAATGCTATTCACAACCACATCCGTCTGTTTGAGCCGCTTGTGATCAAAGCTTTGAAGCAGTACACCACCAGTACCTCTGTGGCTCTGCAGAGACAAGTTCTAGACCTGCTGGCCCAGCTTGTGCAGCTCCGAGTCAATTACTGCCTGCTGGACTCGGATCAGGTTAAAAACAGTTCTTTTTTTTTTTTCATGCTCGTATCTTGAACTCCCATCGTCGTTTTCTGTAATGCAACAATTTTTTCTGTTTTAGGTTTTCATAGGCTTTGTCCTGAAGCAGTTTGAATATATTGAAGTGGGCCAGTTCAGGTATTTCTCTCTTCTTTTTTGTTCTCCTCTGAAACTCAGAATCTGTCAACTGATCTAACCGTTGCTCCTCCTGCTCAGGGATTCTGAAGCCATCATCCCAAACATCTTTTTCTTCCTGGTGCTGCTGTCTTACGAACGTTACCACTCCAAACAGATTATCAGCATCCCCAAAATCATCCAGCTGTGCGACGGCATCATGGCGAGCGGCAGGAAAGCGGTCACCCACGGTGAGAGGACACACAGGAAAACATGCCATGTACCACAATTATTGACATCTCTTCTGCACACTTTCATTTTTTGTTCTTTCAGTGTGTATTTTTGAAAGTAATCTTCCAGAAATCTAATGATTAATCAGGTTGTGTGTTTTTTTTTAAATTTTTTACAGCCATTCCCGCCTTGCAGCCTATAGTTTATGATCTCTTTGTTCTGAGAGGCTCAAACAAAGCAGACGCAGGCAAAGAGCTGGACACTCAGAAGGAAGTGGTGGTGTCTATGCTTCTCAGACTTGTGCAGTACCATCAGGTATGCAGAGTGGCAACAACAGCAGGCTAACGTTATCCTAGATTCTTTAGTCTTCATACCTAAATGTGCCTTTGTGCTTTTTGTTCCAGGTGTTGGAGATGTTCATTCTCGTTTTGCAGCAGTGTCACAAAGAAAATGAGGACAAATGGAAAAGATTGTCCAGGCAGATCGCAGATGTTATTCTTCCTATGATTGCAAAGCAGCAGGTAATTGTTGAGCAGAATATTTATCTCTTGCTTCTCAGATACCTAATGGTACTGCACCATCTTGCCTTAATCTTAAATAAGGCAAAATTAATCACCCTGATGTTCTGTGTCCTGTTTTTCTTACGTCACAGATGCTGCTGGACTCTCCAGAGGCATTAGGAGTGTTGAACACCTTGTTTGAGACGGTGGCCCCCTCCTCTCTCAGACCTGTTGACATGCTGCTGAAGAGCATGTTCACTATCCCCGTCACCATGGTGAGAATACAAAGTAGTTTAGTTGTTCAGAAAGCATCTACAAACATTTCTGAAAAACTGGGTCACTCTCTGGCCTGGCCGTTGCCTTCCGATGCTCATCTTGTGCTCCAGTAACAAATCTGCAGTTCGTCTGTTGATTAGAAAATGATAAAAATATGTCCACACTTCTGTAGGCATCTGTCGCTACAGTCCAGCTGTGGGTGTCTGGAATCCTGGCAGTGCTCAGAGTACTCGTGTCCCAGTCCACCGAGGACATCGTCTTGTCTCGGGTCCACGAGCTGTCTCTCTCCCCACACCTCCTGTCCTGCCACACGATTCGCCGCCTGCATCAGCAGAACCCGTCCCCCAGTGACCCACCTGCTGCTGACGCCAGCTGTGACCAGGAAGCCAGCGAAGATGCACAGAAGGTTCCACCTGAAGAAACCTTTGCAAGGTGGGTAAACTCTTGAGTTTCTAAAAAGCAACATGACAAACTGTTTATAATAAGTAAACCGTATTATTTTCTTTAATTTTTTTTTTTTAATTCAATTGTCTACCTTTTTGTTCTTGGTTTGTTTTTTAACTTTAAAAAAAATTTTCTCATCCCTCTAGGTTCCTGCTACAGCTGGTCGGAGTTTTACTTGACGATATTTCTAGCAGACGGGTCAAAGTGGACATTACGGAGCAACAGCACACCTTTTACTGCCAGCAGCTGGGAACGTTGCTCATGTGTTTCATTCATATTTTTAAAAGCGGTGAGTAAGCTTGTCGCAATGAATTGCATAAAAAAAATTTAATTGAGTTTGATCATTTCCATTCTGATAATTAATGTTTTTTGAAATGCAATCCATCATAATCTATTTTATTCATGGTTTTCTTTCCGTGTTTTTTTTTTTCTTTTCCTATTTTATTTATTGTTTCTGGTGTTGTGGTTTTATTTTGGATATTTAAAAGCTCTTTCAGTTCCAGTGTTAAAAGTTCTTTAGAAAGTTAAAGTTTGTAAAAAAGTATGTCATGTTTTTACAATGAAATTCACAAAGTACGTTACAACTTTTGTGATTCCAGGAATGTTTCGCAGGATCACAGCTGCAGCCAGTCGGCTTCTGAAGGCCGAGGGTAGCGGACAGCCGGGTCCGGAGGCCGGCCTCTACTACCCTTTAGAGGGGCTGAACAGCATGGTGCAGAGCCTCGTCACCACCCACCCGCCTTTGGTGCTGCTGTGGTGCCAGGTCCTTCTCATCATTAACTACACTAATTATTCATGGTGGGCCGAGGTTCATCAGACTCCCAGGTGAGGAGAAATTAGAAGGGATCCTTTACTTTATAGAATCACTCTCATAAATGTTCTGTAAATGAACTGATAAAAAGCTATGAAGCTGTGGTTCATTGTATGAATTTATTAAAAGACACACTTTCTTGCTGTGCCTTTTCCACCCTCCTGGTCAGAGGTCACAGCCTCTCATGCACAAAGCTGCTAAGTCCACACTCCTCTGGTGAAGGACAAGAGGAAGAAAAACCAGAGTCCCGGTTAGCAATGGTCAACAGGGAGATCGTACGCAGGGGAGCTCTGATTCTCTTCTGTGACTATGTGGTGAGAATATGACTACTATTAAAATCTTACTATCTAAGAATACTTTTGTGCAAAAAAAAAGTAAGTAGTGAAAGTCTTTTGTATAGGCTCCATATATGTCACCTTTAGACTCTTGGAGTCTGTGGCAGGAAGTGGATTTGATTTTTTTTGCTAAATTGCGTTACTTTTTAGTGTCAGAATCTCCATGACTCGGAGCATTTGACCTGGCTGATCGTCAACCATGTGCGTGACCTCATCAGTCTTTCCCATGAGCCTCCAGTACAAGATTTC
Source organism: Poeciliopsis retropinna (assembly GCA_010277075.1). Classification (NCBI taxonomy): domain Eukaryota; kingdom Metazoa; phylum Chordata; class Actinopteri; order Cyprinodontiformes; family Poeciliidae; genus Poeciliopsis; species Poeciliopsis retropinna. The sequence continues at coordinate 6,923,591 of VMRM01000013.1, forward strand.
ATCAGCGCTGTCCATCGCAACTCTGCCGCCAGCGGCCTATTCATTCAGGCGATCCAGTCTCGATGCGACAATCTCCCCACTGTAAGATTAAAAACTGCCTTTTTCCTCCTCTTTCTCCTCTGCTGAAAATCTGCATTATTTTATTTACCTCGTTTCCCCTATTTACTTTGCTTTTCTTAAATCCGTAGCCCACCATGTTAAAGAAGACTTTACAGTGTTTGGAAGGCATCCACTTGAGTCAGTCTGGCTCTCTGCTTATGCTTTATGTGGACAAGCTGCTTAACACGCCGTTCAGGGTGTTAGCTCGCATGGTGGACACGCTGGCATGCCGAAGAGTGGAAATGTTGCTGGCTGAGACGCTGCAGGTAAGATCCAGAGCAGCAGGAAATGTCTTCTGGAAGTGTAATGAAAATAAATACTAAGAGGTTGATGGTTTTTTTTTTATTTAAAACAATGTTATAATGGAGCAGTGCCCTGATTGTTTCCATATTTACACTGCTACAGAACAGCATAGCCCAGCTGCCTGTGGAGGAATTGGAGAGAATTCAGGAATACCTCCAGACCAGTGGACTAGCTCAAAGGTATTCTATCGCACATGGTTCAGTTTTATTGTTTTTAAATAAGGAAAGAAACAAATCTAAGAATAATGTTGTCTCCTCTGTTTACCCGTGGCAGGCATCAGAGGTTCTACTCCCTGCTGGACAGGTTCAGAGCCACTGTTGCCAACACCAGCAGCCCAGCACCCCCAGTCACGCCCCACCCTCTGGATGGGGACCCACCCATAGCCCCTGAAAAGGTTGTTGCTGACAAGGTAATGATTGTTATCAAAAGTAAATGACATCAGAATTGTCCTCAAGAATGGGGAAAATAAAAACAAAATCTTGTTGGAAACTGTTTCTTTTTTTTCTAGGAGTGGTATGTTGCTCTGGTGAAGTCGCAGTGCTGTCTCCATGGAGATGTTTCCCTGCTCGAAACAACAGAGCTCCTCACTAAATTACCTGCTGCTGATCTATTCTCTGTCATGAGCTGCAAGGTAAATAAAACAATTACGTTAACCCAAAGCACCGGCTTAAAACATCCAATGGATCATAGTGGCAATTATCCATATTTATATGAATCTGCAGAAGTGAATATAATTTCATCTCAACTTTTTGATTTTCCAGGATTTCAATCTCAGCCTGTTGTGTCCCTGCCTGGGTTTGGGGGTGCAGAGGTTAACCAGGGGTCAGGGATCTCTGTTGTTGGAAACTGCCCTGCAGGTGACCCTCAATCAGCTAGAAGAGGTTACGGGGTCACTTCCTGCCCCACACCAGTCCTTCCTGCCGCCACCTCACCCCCAGCCATACTGGAACCAGCTGGGTGATGTGTACGGTGAGACGTGGGAGAGGAGGCAGAATATGAAGCAGGGCTTTAAAAATTAGAACGTTAATAACAATAATGATCATTATATTGAAAGTAATGGTGATAATAATAATAATGCTGGTTGTAAAATTATCTGCACTGCTACAGCATAGCCCAGCTGCCTGTGGAGGAATTGGCCAGTAATGTTAACAAAAATACCATCACTAATATCACATAATCAAATATCATCACAACCATTATGAGTAATGGTTATATTGATGATACTGTAATATAGCATCTATATTACAGTAGTGGTAATAATCATTACCACTAATATTAAATCATAGAGGAAAATATTAACATTGATACTACTACAAATAATGATAATGATAGAAAAATTATAGTCATTAAATATGACATGGAAATAATTGTAAAATTTTTTGATATGAAAATATATTATATTTTTTATCTGGAAGATGATAATTACGGTTGCAATAATATTAAATGAGAAAAATCTAGTGATGTGCTATATTAGTAATGATAAGGAAAGTAATAAAGATGGGTCTTAGCTGATTGTCAGAAAAACAATAAAACATTCACATTCCACTGATGTTTCTTCTTTGCATGTTCCTTTGTTCCTCAGATGAGCTGGGTTTCTACCCCAGGGTCCTGGCCCTCTGCAGAACTTTGTCCCAGTATCTGTTGAGTGTGAATCGGCTGCCTTCATCACTACATATTTCCTCTGACAAGGAGCACCTCATCACCTCTTTCACCTGCATGGCAGCTGAGGTAAAATAACAACAAACATGATAGATATTTGAAAGCCATTTGAAAACTTCAGAGTAATTTATCTAGAAGTTAGATTTGAGAAACGCTACCAGACATTGCTGATACTATATTTTTAAAAAAAATCTAATCTTTTATATCAGTCAGGGTGTTTGTGCATCATTAATAAGTCTTAAATTCAGTTGTCGAAAGCTCAGATCTTTAGACAGATTTAATCTTACACATTCTGTATAGTTTTCCATTTAGTTTTTAGCCAGGGTAAAGCGAGCTAGCGTTTTTTTTTTTTTTTTCCTTTTCTTTTCTTTTTTTTTTTACGTCCATCGCGGTTACATACAAACTTCTCATTTGGTAGTTGGTTGGACGACGTTCATCTCATCCACTGGATCGTTTCAGTTGCCAACTCATACAGTTTATTTGTGATTTTGTTTTGTACATTGCTGTTGTGATGCAGGTCTTAAATTCCATTTATAATACTGTCAAAAAGGTCTTAAAAAGTCTTACATTTTGTTTGGTGTGACCTGCAGAAACCCTAATTATTATAGAAAAATTCAGTAAATCCTGTATTTTATTTGTGCGTGTGAATGTGTTTGTGCAGGTGGTTGTGTGGCGGCTGCTTCAGGACCAGCTGCCCCTCAGCGTGGACCTGCAGTGGGCTCTGTCCTGCCTGTGCCTGGCCCTGCAGCAGCCCTGTGTGTGGAACAAGCTCTCGACCTTGGAGTACAAGACACACACCTGCTCCCTCATCTACTGTCTGCACCTCATCATTGCTGCTGGTGAGGAGCATTTTTGCAAAGCATTCTTGTACAACTGTGTTGTTTTTTCTCATCTCTACATATATATATATATATATACATCTATATTTTTGCTTTTCAGTGGCTGTTCATCCTGGTGACCGCCTGCTGCATCCAGAGAAGAAAAAGTCTCGAGGAGAAAAAGATGGTGAAGATCAGCTGGACTCAGCTCTTCTCAACAGTACGAAGTGGTTCAGAAATAATGTAGTTTTGTTTTAGTGCATTTTGTCTTTTGGTCCTGTTGAGTGACAGTTGTTTGTTACAGTTCAATGCGAGTGGCAAGCATGTGAGATCATGGCAGAACTGGTGGAAGGCCTGCAGAGCATCCTCTCCTTGGGTCACCCGAGGAACTCTATGTTTCCAGTTTTCCTCACGCCGACGTTGCGAAACATCATCATCAGTATTTCGCGCCTGCCTCTGGTCAACAGCTACACCAGAGTACCTCCACTGGTTGGTGTTTGAAAGAAAGAAAATGTGTCTTGCAGTTCAGATGCATAACTGGATAGCGTGTTTTGTTTGAGACCGGACATGTGCTGTCACTGCCTGTAGTCTTCAAATAACTCCTTAAAACTCATTTTTATTTTTTGGCATTTACATAACGCCTAAAGTTGTAATTTTCTTGTCCTTTTTGTTTAGTTTATTGTTTTGTGTTCTTCTATGTTTTATCAGTGGTTTTAACAATACTGTGCAGCACCTCAGTTTTAAATAAATTGATATTGTTCTATCAATGTGCACTCATGTTCAGGTTTGGAAACTTGGCTGGTCCCCGCAACCAGGTGGAGAATTTGGCACAACGCTGCCTGAGATCCCTGTTGACTTCCTGCAGGAAAAGGACGTCTTCAGGGAATTCCTTTACCGCATCAACACATTGGGTACAGATATGCATAGTTACAATTAACTGGATATATCGGGCTTTCCAAAACAATATTGACTAAATTTTTACTTTGATGTTTTTTAAATAAATTTTAATGTACATTTTGTAATTAACCTGGGCTGTTTCTTCAGGCTGGAGCAGTAGGACCCAGTTTGAGGAAACCTGGGCCACTCTGCTGGGGGTGCTGGTCACTCAACCAATCACAATGGACCAGGAGGAAGACACTCAACAAGAGGTATATGCAGCTGGAAGCAGGAACTCTTTTTTTTTGAGCACTAATGTATAGAAAGGAAACGGATAGGCTAATTTTATGGGAATGACGACCACAGAATTGTGCTTTATATCGATGAGGTTTGATTTGCCTAAATTTGCATAGCCAAATTTTATTGCGACTCTCTCCTAAACTGCTCCGTTTATTATGGAGGCATCAAAACTGACGAAACTTAAAAATAAATTCAGGAGCAGTATCTTGTAAAAGTTCCTCATTATAGAAAGGTGCAAAACTTATTAAAATGAGAGAAATTTTTCATCTTCACAAGGTTAAGAAAAACCATAGCAACATTTTTATCTTATCAAGAGCAAAATATCTTCTCTCTTAATAGGAAAGGTAGTAGAACAGCAACTCATCAGGGACATTTTAGATGTCATCTGGACAAAACAGTGAGAAGAATTTGAGTCACAGTGAGCTTCTTTATACCTTTTTAAAAAGTCATAATCTGTCAGAGGACTGTATTTGACATAATGAGGTGTAAAGCTCGAAAATTGAGAAGTATTCTAATCTCACAGCTGAGATTAAAACACACGGTTACATCTGAAGGCATTTGCATTCACTGGATTGTATCTATGGGTATCGGAGTATAGAGGGTGGGAAATATAAATGCATGCCATCATTTTCAGACTTTTATTTGTCAGAGGATTTGAAACCATGTATCGCATCCTTCCAACAGTTGGCTGTAATTTGTTTTGGTCTTGTCACATAAAATCTGATTTTAATATGACAAGAATGAGATGTGTAAAGAATTTGTCTTTTATTCCCTCTTCGTCTGTTTTCTAGGAGGACTTGGAGCGTACCCAGTTAAACGTGTTAGCAGTGCAGGCTATCACCAGCCTGGTGCTGAGTGCCATGACTCTGCCCACTGCTGGCAACCCCGCAGTCAGCTGTCTGGAACAGCAGCCCCGAAACAAAAGTCTTAAAGCTCTAGAAACACGGTAGCTGCATACTCATTTCTATCTGTCTGATCACAGAGAATCTTTAACTATCAGACAGAGTCATTCATGGATGGCGTTTTCTCTCTGTCCAGGTTTGGAAGGAAACTCGCTGTGATTCGGGGTGAAGTGGAGCGAGAAATTCAGGCGCTAGTGTCAAAGAGGGACAACGTCAGTACACACCACCCGTACCACGCCTGGGACCCTGTGCCCTCACTTTCAGCTGCTTCTGCAGGTAGCCCTCCTTCGGGACTGACCCTGTTCTGCTCTAGAAAATATCCAAATGCTTTTTTTCACCTGATTGTTTTTGGCAGGTACGCTGATCAGCCATGAGAAGTTGCTGCTTCAGATCAACACAGAGAGGGAGTTGGGCAACATGGATTACAAACTGGGGCAGGTATGACGAGGAAATAGTAATGCCTGAGGAATACGATATCAGTTGCTAATGTGCATTTTATTTGGCACATGTCCTTTCCAGGTCTCCATCCATTCAGTCTGGTTAGGTAATAACATCACTCCTCTTAGGGAGGAAGAATGGGGTGAGGATGAAGAAGACGAAGCAGACACTCCGGCACCGACCTCCCCACCTTTATCGCCTATAAATTTAAGGTCCGTTTGAGTTTTTACTATCTCTGTTATTGATTTTTCTGTTTTGAGGAATTGTTGTGTAGATAAAACATCCTTCTCCAGAGAACCATCCACACTCTAACCCTGTGTTTTGTGCTTTCAGGAAGCACCGTGCAGGCGTAGACATTCATTCATGTTCCCAGTTTCTCCTGGAGCTCTACAGCCAGTGGTTGATCCCAGGCTCTCCCAGCAACAGGAGGACGCCCACCATCCTCATCAGTGAAGTGGTCCGATCGGTAAGCTGGAAACCACCATTAGATATCTTCTCATTAGCTCAGCTAAAGATCTGTTCACCTAAATTAAATAAAAAGAGTCTATTATTTCTGATTTAAAGGTGAAACTTGAACAGCCATTTTTGCTCTACGGTAACAACAAAAGTCTCAGTTTATCTGGATATCAAGAAATCTGACGTATATTTCAGACCTGCTTATGGATTCAATACACACAGAGTAATGTGTTTGATGTGTTTGGTTTTGTACATTTTGTTGATTGAGGCTCACAGGTAATAAAAACTGTTTTTTTTTTTTTTACCTGTGCCCACTATCTGGCGGGCACCTGTAAGTTTTTTTTTTTTTTTACAGGTGCCCACCATCTGTAAGGCTAATTTCTGATTTAGAAAAACATACAATAAACAAAAGATCATTGCTAAATAAGGCAGGTATTGTCTGGTATTGTGCATAATTCCTAATTGCAGGAGGGAATATAAAACTTCATCCTATTCCTGTATAACAACTTGCATTGTTTCTTTTTCTATGTCAATATATGTATTACATTTTAACTTTGATTGTTCAAATAAATGATGAAATGAAATAATAAAGATGTATGCTACAAGTTACATTCCTTTTTTCTATCTATACATTTAAATGTACTAAGTTGCACCTGCGTCTCCTGTGAGAAATGCGTCTCCAGGCTTAAATCAGTGTTGTGTTTTCGCTGCAGCTGCTGGCGGTGTCGGACTTGTTCACAGAGAGGAACCAGTTTGACATGATGTTCTCCACCCTGCTGGAGCTCCAGAAGCTTCACCCGCCCGAAGACGAGATCCTGAATCAGTACCTGGTGCCCGCCATCTGTAAGGCTGCTGCCGTGCTAGGCATGGTGAGTGGGTCGGGATGCCGCTGGAGGCCGTTCAAGCTGCTGCCGACTGCTTCCTGACTCTGATAACTGCTCGGCCATTTCCAGGACAAAGCAATAGCCGAGCCGGTGTGTCGCCTGCTGGAGACGACGCTGCGCAGCACCCACCTGCCCAGCCGCATGGGGGCTCTACACGGCGTGCTCTATGTGTTGGAGTGTGACCTGCTGGATGACACGGCTAAACAGCTCATCCCCACAGTCTCTGAGTACCTTCTGTCAAACCTCAAGGCCATTGCTCAGTGAGTGTTGCTCTCCTTCTAAAACACACAGACAGACACTGACCTCAGTTCATCTCTGATGACTTTAAGCCATGATGAAAGACTCTCGGGGAGGCAAAGTGTTTAATGTCACTGTGTTAATCCTCCTCCCCCTGCAATATAAGAGGATCTATTATTCAATTAAGTTTCTTTTTAATCCAGCTTAATAATGTAATGGAAGCAAGAAATCTCTTTGCCTCAAGATGCTGCTGTTGACATTTCACTCACATCACTGTAATTTTTGCCTGCTTGCTTTCTCTGTTCTGCAGCTGTGTGAATCTGCATAACCAGCAGCATGTGTTGGTGATGTGTGCAGTGGCCTTCTATATGATGGAGAACTACCCTCTGGATGTTGGAGCTGAGTTTATGGCTGCAGTTATACAAGTAAGATAGAAGATGAATAAAGTTAAATTGAATAAGTGTAAATTTTTCCTCAGCGTGAACAAAGATACATATTTCATGCTTTTTTTCCAATGTTCTTTTTTTTTTTTTTTTTTTTTTTTTTAGACAGAGTGTCTGCTTATCCTTAGTCTTTAAAAGTCTTATATCAATGTATCTAAAAGTAAGGTCTTAAATTTTAAAAGTAAGTTGGCCTTTATGTTCATCACCGGTCTTAAAGTTTGTCTTGACATAATTATTTTATCTTGTGTATTGTATGCATTTTTTTTCTTTTCTTTTTGACTTTTCTGTCATCCAAAGGTTTGAGTCGCACTCTGTCATCTTCATCACGTTCTGGGACTTGTTACTGCTGAGGCTAGATGTTAATACCTAGCTGACTAACTAACTACCTAACTAGTTAGCCATCTGGCTAACTAGTTTGGTAAGACAGAAATACACATCTGCTCAATGTTTATGCAGATTATGCAGGAATCATGAGCGCCGCTAAAAAACCTTCAAAGCATTGGATTCCCTTTGCATCATCTGTTGCTCCTGTCCTCTGTAGCTCTGTAATGTGATGGTGTCAGCCAGCGAGGACTCCACTCCCTCCATCATCTACCACTGCGTTCTGCGCGGACTGGAGCGCCTCCTGCTGTCGGAGCAGCTGTCCCGCGTCGATGGAGAAGCTTTGGTCAAGCTCAGCGTGGATCGAGTCAACATGCCGTCACCTCACCGAGCCATGGCCGCCCTGGGCCTCATGCTCACCTGCATGTACACTGGTAAGCCGTGCTTTGACATGACCGAAAACTTGAACACTTCATGTGCTGGGAGCTGATGCCAATCAGTTTCATTCTCTGCATTCATTCTTATTTCAACTCCAACTAATAGCACGCATGTCCCTCCACCACTGCTAAAGCACATGATTTTCCATTACAGTCTAATTATGAGTTGAACATATGAACATAGAGAGCAGAAATCCAGCATGGCAATAAAACGCTTCACTGAGGTCGCACTCTTTGTTGCTCCAGATGTTCTTACAAATAAAAGAGCTCATGGTGAAGCAGCTGCTGGAGAATGTCTTTTTATTAGGTAATTCAAAACAGAGATTATTTTCAATCTATTGTTGAACTGTTAAAATATATTCATAATACTGCATTTTCAGCCAAGATTTGCAAATTATATCAGTTGACAGATGTTGAAGTTTATGAGCCTGGGAATAAATCCAGCATTAGCAGTTTCAGGGTCGCAAATATTGAGAAAACACCTGTGATTTATTTATTTATTGTACTTGGCTAGTTCACAAATCTGCTCCAGTCCATCTGCCACCACTTCTACCATCCATCTCTGCATGCTTTCATCATCGTCTTTTGTATGTTTATCTCTTTATAAAAGATCTTTAATAATTTCAACCAGAAGTAATCATCACATACTCTTATCTGCTTGCTTCCTGCATGTATTAGCAATTGTAAATCTAAAGTATGTCTGACCTCTAACCCCTGCAGTAACCCCTACTAACCATAGATTATTTTTTCATATGTGCTAATTGCACAAATAGTTCTTCTTTGCTCGACACAAACTCACCGATTATGAGATTACGTTCTCGCTGTTGCGTATGCAGACTTAATTTTTGCATAGATCCTTTATGCTTTACGGTATTTTGTGAAAGCATTGATATTTATAGCCACTGACTTTTTTTTGTACATTTTGTAACATGAAAACCACTAATTGTATATATTTTATTGGGATTTTATGTGATAGTTCAACACAGGAAATAATTAATGTTTCTTTGTTAAATCTGAAATTTCTTTCCTTTTTTTTTTTTTTTAGTAATCAGACTTCTTTAATACCCCCAATAAAAAAACCAGTGGAAGCTATTGACTTCCAAATTCACTTAATAACTAAAAACAAACTCTCAAAGGGTTATCATGTAATGTCTGAGTAAAATACAATGACATTTATGGTTATTATGTCACAAAATGTTAAAGTCCAAGTGGTAGTAATACTCAAGCACATATGAGCAAAGCAGTTTCTGACTGGTGTCTTACTGAAACTCTCCAATATCAACGCTCCCAGAAACTCAGTTTTTTCTTTTTGGTTTTTGCTGTTCAACATTCTGAGTCGTGTGATGACGGTTGTAAGCCCCACTCTAACGTTTCCCCCTCCCGGTTTCTACCGGCGCCACCCATCCCTCTCGCCCTCCCAGCGGTGCTCGCGTCCTGTTCAGATGCGACAGGGGTTAGAGGTCAGGTTGACTCTGTTGCGGAGGCGGTTGGCGTCACGGCGGGTCATGTTGGTTTCTCCTCAGGCAAGGAGAAAGCCAGCCCTGCCAGCCGCCCCGCCCACTCTGACCCGCAGGCCCCAGACAGCGAGTCGGTCATTGTTGCCATGGAGAGGGTCTCCGTGCTCTTCGACAGGTGAAGCTTTTTCATTTTCCGATTACTGTATACTACATGTTAAAATAAAAGTAAGTAGAAAGTAAATATCCAATAACTGGACATTGTGTCCAGAGGACACCTGTTAGTTTTTAATATGTTGTCCCTCTGTCTCCCGTTCCTTCAGGATCAGGAAGGGTTTGCCCAGCGAGGCTCGGGTCGTGTCGAGGATTCTGCCACAGTTTCTGGATGACTTCTTCCCTCCACAGGACATTATGAACAAAGTTATTGGAGAGTTCCTGTCCAATCAGCAGCCGTACCCACAATTCATGGCCACTGTTGTCTACAAGGTCAGCAACGAGGCATAGGAATAAAATCAAACCCATTATGTTCTTTTCTAGAGCTGGATTAATCAAAGGGTCTTTCACGATTAACATTTCTTTAAATCCACTTTAAAGAAAGCAATTTCTTTAACACACATTTAAAAAATTATTGTATCATGTTGTTGGACTCCTCCTCCCATTGGTACATTTTCTTGTACCAATGGGTACATCATCTGTTTTTTTCCTGTCTCCACCGTGACGCTGCCCAGGTTTTCCAGACGCTCCACGCCACGGGCCAGTCTTCCATGGTACGCGACTGGGTGCTGCTTTCTTTGTCCAACTTCACTCAGAGGACACCGGTAGCCATGGCCATGTGGAGTCTGTCCTGCTTCTTTGTCTCTGCTTCCACCTCCCAGTGGATCTCTGCCCTGTATCCTTACATGACGTGGGGTAGAGCTGATGAATAAGACAGTGATTATTTTTCCATTTTGTCCTGGGAAATTATTACAGCCCACTGCTGGAATATTCTTGACTATTTTTCACAGTCAATTTTTACATCATCAGTCATCTCATATTTAAACAGATGGAGAGGAAGACTGGCTGACCATTAGAGATCAAAGCTCCTTAAAACATGAAAGGAGAAGAGTACATTTTGGGTCCAGTCAATCATTTCAAACTCATCTTTTTAGACTTTTTCTGGAACTTTGGATTGTAACTGGACTCTGGTCTCTGGTCTCTGATTACTGTTTGGTTTCTTTGATGTTGATCAAATAATCTACAAGATTCAGGGAATGTTGCCTGTAAACTTGATGAACGTTACACATGCTAACCAGGTGGGAGGTTCTCACAGTGTGAGAACTGTCAGTAAAAATAACAGCTTCCCGTAGCATGTTACTTTCAAAAAAAGAATAATACACTTTTTTTTGAAACATTGGCTTCTACAATTACATAAAGCTTTTATTATTTATTGGTTATTTAATATACCTGAGTAAAAATCCAAGGTAAGACACTTAACCCCAAGTTGCGTACAGATCTGTGTGTGTGGGCATGTATGGGTGTGTGTAAATAGACTCGTATAAAATGCCTTAGGTGGCATTAGTAAATGCAGGAAGCAAAGCAAACTTGCTGTCTTATTTTGTTTAAGGAAATCAAAACTTTATCTTTGACCTCATCCACTTTCAGCATCTTTAGGAGATACTGTGAAATTCACAGTCGGCTGGAAAACATTGTTGCATGATTTTCACTACATTGTCACAAGAGATGATAAAATGTTGAGTTAGAAGAGAAGCAGGAAAGAGCGATGGCTAATGTTCCTGTGGTTTTAAAATCGTAACAAGCAAACTGTCTTTCTTATTTCAGCATGCTGACCAACAGTGTGCAGCAGGAGTCTGATGAAGGGTTATTTAGCACTTCTTTGCTTCAGACAGTCAAAACAATCCAGTTTCTCCATCAAGAAGGACTAGACAGGGACTTTTAGTCTCAGTAATTGGCCAGTACAGTCGATGTCATGATGTTCATCTTATATCAAGATGAACAGTTTTCTCAAACCACACAAGTTCTTCATTCAGTCATTGTTGACTGTAATAGTAATTTGTTGATTTCATTACTATGGAAAAGGTTAGTTTAGCAGCGTAATGTCCTGCTGGGATACTCGCCACCTCCTAACTGCGTTACGAGTTAAACAACCCTCTCCCAGATTTCTGTTTTAAGCAGCTCGGTCTGAACTCAAATGTTGTGATTTGTCGTCCTTAACTTCCTGCTCCGTTAACCAGTCTTCCTCATGTGATCAGCCGGATGGGGTCCAGTGAGACAGTGGACGTCAATCTGTTCTGCCTGGTCGCCATGGATTTCTATCGGCACCAGATCGACGAAGAGCTGGACCGCAGGGCCTTTCAGTCGGTGTTTGAGACAGTGGCGTCGCCGGGGAGCCCCTACCACCAGCTGCTGGGCTGTCTGCAGTCCATCCACCAGGAAGCATCGCTCTGAAGGGCAGCACGCCGAGGCAGACATGCAGACAGTCAGGCGCAGAGAGAAGGCCAAGGAGGCAAAGTGAATTAGAGAGATGAGTAATTGAATCTGCATGTTCGGCTGCCTGATAAATTGTGGTTGTGGGAAAGAACAGGATGTTTATCCAACCTGAGCTACTGAAGCCTCATTTCTCTCTCCCCGCTTTCACCTTTGAAAAATGTAAACCACTGAACCCACAAGTGCGAGCTCAGTGGCGTTCGGGTGCGTAAAAATGAAGAAAGAGACTTTAGGTCTGTTAAATGAACACAAACAGCTAAATTCTGGAAGAGGAAGCCCCTGATTAGATGTGAAGGACGCGGGTTGAAGCTCTGGCAGATTCCTCCCCACACAGCAGCACCTTTTTTCTTTCAAAACAAACAGAAGATAATGTAAATCAAATGCAAAACAGCTTTGTTTCTTTGCTCTTAGGACTTGCTTAAATATTGTGATGTCAGTAAAGTTAAATAGAGACAAAGTATTTGCTATATTTAAAGTTTCAATGCATCTATTTTTCAGTGAATTTTGTTAAAAAGTGCTTAGTTAGGACTTCAAAAACGAGGGTCAGAGAATTCTGCTTAATGTTGTTAAAAATTCTATATTTAAGCTGTGTGTTTGTGTTTATTCGGACATGCAGAAGGCAAAAAGATAACTAGTTTTTATGTAAGAATGCTAATCATTATGTCCTGTTCTCCCTCGTCCTCTATCGAAGCGGGGAATTCGAGACTTACTTCTTACTGCAGAAAGTGTAACTTAGTTCAGCAAGATGCCATACCTTCTCTGGATGGTTCATATAGAGTCAAAAAGTTAAACGGGTAAATGCCGGGCATAATTTAAGGTCGGGTTTTGTAAAAGTTGTATTATTTTAATAGTTTAAATTCCCCCAGTTTATGTCGTCAAACTGTTCAGTAAGAAAAATACCAAAATCCTTTCTTACCTTTTTTTTTTTTTTTTTTTTTTTAATCCAGTTGCAGGTGGGTGTAAAGAATTTCTTCTTATAATTTTATGAATTCAGTAAAATCTATCAACTTTTTTTTATTTTTTATTAACTGCAGATCTGAATGATTCCACCTGTCCAATTACTTCTACCTTTTTAAGTCTCAGGATGTTGGATGTGACTTTATTATTGTCATTAAACTGGAAGTAGTTTCCAGTCTTACATGGAGCTACCTTCTTATTATGTGTAAAAAAATAAAATAAAAAAAAGATGTATGTAAAAAAAAATCAACTGTACAGTAATCTGAAAGCCATGGTGCATGATAAAAAAAAAGAACTATGTAAAAATGTGAGTGTCCACACTGTCTCAACACAGCACACAAAATATAATGTAAAAGTCAATGAATGCAGAAAACATACAAGCTTATTAAAGACTTCAAGCTGCCTGTGACTGTGCTCTGTAGATACACTTGCCTTAGACGAGACTCAACGTGTCCTGTACACTGACTGCATGCTAACGTTACTGCTGTGTTCAATTTTGTATTTTTTTGTGGATACCGTTGAGTGGAAGAGATGCAACACAATCCAAAGGGGACCTTAGAGGCCGACAGCAGCTTCGACAAATCAAAAGAAAAGCGTAGCAATGCCACATAAACAGTTTTTGTTATTTTTCAAGCTTTAAGTATTTTGTGTCCGATATAAATATTACACCAATATCAACCACACTCGACACTTACGGTAAAAACTTGAAGTTGTGTACATGTTCAGTGCTTTTTTTTAAATTATTATTATTTTTTCCCCCTTATGCACTTAATAAAAAATCCTAGCGATTTCCAACCTTGACAGCTATGACTGATTTCCTCTGGTCAAGTTAAAATAATGTATTCAGACAGTAAAGGAGTCTGCTGCAGCTGTTGGGTAAATTCCAATGCGAGGCCTCTGAAGGAGATTAAAGCTGTCTGCGTCCTGTTTTCAGTGTCCTTTTCACGCCCGGGTGTTACAAGAATGCAAATGATGTATTTTTATTCAAAACTACTCATTTCTAATGAAATTATTAGGATAAACGTCAGTATGTTCTTTTATTCGGCTTGTATTTTGTTTCTGACTTTTGTGTAAGAGGTGTAAAGGACCCCTGCAGGGGGGTAATGCGATTACCCAGAAATCTTTTCTGAGTTTGGTCTGTGGATGAACTACACTTGATAAAAGTATGTATTTAAAAAAAAAAAATCACTGTCTGAAGTAAAATCAGGCCAAACTTTTCCTGCTTTAGGCCAGTTAAGATGATCAAAATTCTTATTTGATTAACACCAAAATATAGATTTATTATTTTGTTTTATTTTGTATCTTTCTTCAAATTCAGAAGCTTTCATCCATTTCCTTAGTCTTTGGAAGAATTGTTTTAAAGGGGCAGTGTTTTGTAAAATAGTTTTTCTTGAGCTTTGCATCATGTTATAATGTTCTAATCAAAAATGTACCTGAAGTGTTCCCTTGATTATTTCATGCATGTTTGAGAAATCCTTTAATCTCCTGTGGCAACCATTCAACTGTGCAAAACGCCTGAGTGGACCTAGCGCCGCCTTTGAAGTACAGCTCCTTTTTTGAGCTGCAGTTTCCTACTTGCAAATGTCCGCAACTCCCCCACTCAGCTACTTCATACTAGCCAGCAGGAATTAGCAAACACCAAGCGGAGGTCATTGTATGACCTCCGTTTCATGCGTCAGTGAAACGCTGAGGCATTTTGTGATGACTTCTCGAAGGCAGAGTTTCAGAAAGAGGAGGTTTTAAAGAGACAGAGCTCCAATTTTGGGTGTTAAATTACAAAGTCAAATTTCTTTTGTCATATTTGATATATATATATATATATATATATATATATATATAGCATTTAACATAGTTGATTGTGACATATAATGGCGGCATGTGCTTGGAAAATACATAATACTGCTCCTTTAATCTGGAAGACTTGGGTCTAACATTTTTGTTTCTCCTTCCACAAACTTCTCAACAGATTGCAGAAATTTTGGCCCATCAATTGATGCATTACACATGCACATTCATACCTTGTAGTTTTAATTTTTATTTTTTTGGATTGAAATCGGGACTTAGCATAGCATTTGTGGAGTGTGTAGAAACCATGACTCAATGTCTCCCAATTCAGCTTTCTCTTGGTCATTAAATATATAATCCACATCTTTATAAATTTCTTTCAGTTCCCAGGGAAACTACTAAAAACAGAATTTATTTCTACATTGTAAGTAGAAATAAATAAGATAAGTGTGATTGTTTACAAATTCTGTCACTGTTAAAACAGCGAGAAAATATAAAAATATATAACCTTGTTTTTCAAGCTTACTGGAGAGAACAAACTCACTCATGTTAGAGAGGGAATAAATGTCTAAGCTGAGCTTGCTAGAAAAATTACGTTTGCTATATAAACTAAAATTTTTTTAAAATCTATTAATTATGCCCACTTTAAATGTCCAATCAAGTGATGCTTATTTATTTTCTTTATATTTAGCACACTTTCCTGCTACTCACTCAAAGAAAAAGTATGGAAATGTACTCCTGTTTTACAGCACCCATTAAAATGGCTGGTTTGATTAAAAGGTATTAGCAGGATTACCAGGAAGTTGCCATATGGTCCACGAGTCTATGACATGACAGAAGCAAGAGATGCTTACATATGTAACTGTTGCCAGTGGGTCATGTCTTGGTGAACTGAGCAAAAAAACGCGTTTGTGTCAAAAATCTAAGACCAAAGTGCAGCTTGTTGAGGTTAATATTGCAACCTTTTAAGGCTCAATCTTATATCAAGACTGAGCCAGACTATAAATGGATGTTGACAAAAAAATCTGACCCAGATTGCCCAACCAGAGCTGTTCACGTTTACAAACACAAACACTATATATATATTTATCAAACTAGTTCAGTTTGTCTAGGTCCACATTGCTGATTGCTGCCCAATAAAATATATAATTGGCAAGTAATTAAATTAAAAAAGGAATGTTTTTGTTTTTATTTTAAATCCATTAATTATAGAGGGGGATATTTCAATGTTATTTCTGTTCAAGATTTTTGCAACAAAAGTGCAAGTCTACTGAAAAGTCAATGTACTACAAAGTATATGAACTGAGTAGTTAGTTGGTTGAATCTAACAGCTGCTAATAGCAGCTGATAGACACTGCTACTATCAGCAGTGTCTAATAAGCACTATTTAACATGCTCGAACTAATCAAAATAAAACACTAAAAACTGGGAAATGGTTCAGTTTGATTCAGAAAATCTATTGTGCAAATATTTCTTACGGTGGGAAAATGTTATAAAAGTCCAATTGTGGCCTGCATAAAAACTAGTAAACTGAAAGCCATCCTGCCAATGTCCTTGCTTTAGTCTGAGTCGGGGGTCCCAACACGTCTGCACGCCCTTTTCTTCGCTGCCCGCTCTGAACACACCTCCTCCCAAACCTCCTCCTCCTCTTGTGAGGCTACTTCGCCAGATGGTGTAGTCTTTTTCTTTTGTTTACCCATCGCCTCAGAGTTTACCTAACAAACCTTAGCGACAGAAATATGGGATGTCTCTGAGCAGCATGACCGCTGGACACAGACACGTAAGTCTCGTTTTAAATCTACGCATGAGTGAACCCGCTGGTGCAAATGTATTTGTCAGAACATTAAGGGAGGAAGAAGAAGAAGAAAAAAACTGCATCCACCTCTTTAACTTGGCCATCCCAACTCAGACGGTTTTTTTTTTTTTTTTTTTTATAACCCCAGCTGTTTTCGTTATCGTAGAGTAAATGTACCTCCACTCTACTTTCTAAATAAAGACGTGATACAATGACACAAAAGCGCAGCTTCTGGAGAGTGAGGCTGGCGGGGTTTTGACACCTGTGGAATCCGTTACCGTTAGAAGTTTTACTCGTGATTTCTCAGGCTAACTTCTTGGGACAGTTTATCAGCGCAAGCCCGTTGAAAGACAGCCGGGACAGCCAATGGCAGAGCAGGACGGATCTGTGTACATATCCGTTGCCGCGGTAACAAACCGACATTCCAAAGATTTGGAACAAAAAGAGGCGGGACCTCAAGCTCCAGCACGGGTGGGTGAACGCCACGGGTTAACTGCAGGCAACTTAAACGGAAAGGAAGAAACTTTTTGAAACTAACGCGAAAGAATTTAAGACGTACAGCCGTGAGAGTGAAGTCACGACAACAATTCATCTCATCTGTAGCCATTTACACCTGTGATTTATTCTACTTGAGTGCTTAGCCAATGAAGTCAACGGTTATCTCTGGACAACTATAATTTACGTACTCGAGCTGCCTAACATAAACTAAACAACCAGAATTCAAAAACTAAACCGGAAGTTTTAAAAAAGTAGCCTGAAGTCGTTACAGAAGTCGTAGGTTTACCTGGAGTTCAGTCTCCTCCTATCACCTCTATCTCCAAATATAGGTAAACAGTTATTACAATGATCCTCTGTAGATGAATGGAATAATTACAGTTCGTCTATATAAATCTGAATATATGAATACTGGGCCTAAAATGTGTTAATTTATTTAATTATGGCTTACATATGATGAAAACAGTTTCTCAATGTATGTATATATACTTATATAGGCATACTATTTAAAAATAGCAAAAGATTACATCAAGAAGTATATAAAATTTTAATAAAATACATCATATTTTTTGAGATGCACATGGAAAGCCTTATATTATGAAATACTGAAAATAATCTCATGACTGAATTCTTTCTTCTCCTCTGCCTCAGGTGTCTTTTGCCAGGAGGAAGGATTGACACCATGATGGGACCACTCACAAAGCCGTGTTAAAGCTTGAGCCCTGCTTCTCACCCATGTGCTGCATTCTGAGCTGCTGCTCGTCTTTTCATAGCAGCCCAGCTGTTAAGACATTGAACATGTCTCAAACCAAGGATGTGAAATGATCAGTTGAAACCCATCTGATCAATGGAAAAGAGAAGGTTTCCTGGCACAATGTCCAGGCAGGTGGATTCGTCGTCCAAGAGACGCCCCTGTGCTGGAAGCGGGGTGACATTCCCTCAGCCTCCCCAACTCGCCTCCACCGTCCAGTATGGCCGCATTCAGGCTGTGGAGGTTGCGAGAGGAAGAACAGGATATGGCTTCACGCTGACAGGCCAAAGTCCTTGTATCCTCAGCTGCATCCTTAAGGGAAGTCCCGCAGACTACGTGGGGCTGCGCTCAGGAGACTGCATCCTCTCTGTCAATGACATAAATGTCTCCAAGGCATCGCACGAAGATGTCGTCAAACTGATTGGACGTTGCTCTGGCATTTTAAAGCTGGTCATTGCTGAGGGCGAGCGCCACCGGCGCCACCCTCAACGGGCCGCCGGCAGTCGCCATCACAGCAGTAACGCGATGACGACGGCCTACCTGGATTCCTGCTCCAGTGATGACGAGCTGGATGTTTTTTACAATAATGGCGTGGGCAACAATAATGGCCGGTCCGGCTGTGGAGCGAAAGGAGGCTGGTACAAGCCCAAACTGGATTCCAAGCAGCTTGGCATCAACAGAGCAGAGAAGGTGGTGGCCGAGTTGCAGTCTGGAGGAATCTTCAACATGATCTTTGAAAATTCCAGCCACTCCTCCAGCAGCTCCGACAAGGACAGGCCCGGGTTGAGCTCGTCCTCAAAGCCGCGTCAGATGTCTGATCCGGAATTCAACCCGTACCGCAATGCCGCCTGTACGCAGAGCAACCCCAACCTGCTCTCTGAGGAGGAGATGGCCCAGGTGCTGAATGATGACTCTGTCTTCCTGGAGTCCGACTTCCGTCACCTCCACATTCACCACCACGAAGAGCAAGATATGGATGTTGGAGAAGGTACTGACTTTGGTCTTGAGCCCAGCGAGGGAATCCTTAATGTGGGGATGATTGTTGGGTATCTCGGCTCCATCGAGCTCGCCTCAACAGGAACCAACCTGGAGAATGACAGTCTGCAAGCCATCAGAGGGAGCATGAGGCGCCTCAGGGCCGAACAGAAGATTCATTCATTGGTCCTCATGAAGGTGGACTTGACTCTTATTCAGATGCTTTAGATACATTTTTAATTGTTTTTTTTTTCCACTTGTTGTTGCATAAAACCTCAAGGACTTAAAAAAAGAGTTGTATTTATATATTTGAGTTTGCTGTAGATTTTCTCTGTTCAGTACCAACTTTAAATTGTACATACAGGCTCCAATAATAGACATATATTCTCATTAGCAATTAGATTAATGTTCCTTAGCAAGTTGCAGAGAAATCAAACTATTTTTGTCGCTGAACAGTCAGCCATCTGATTAAAGCCATCATCTTCAGACAGAAAAAGATTGATAAAAATGTTCTCAAACAAGCAAAAAAAAAGAAAAAGAAGACTCAAGGCTCCAGCCTATCATACACTAGAATATATTAGTTAACCAGCATCACCGTCCACAGTTAAGCAATTCATTTGGGCTGCTGCATTGGTCTGCAGGTGCCTGCATGGACCTGCACACAGTATTGCGCTCCTGAATGTGATAATAGTTGGCGTTGACAAGAAAGAAATGCACAAAAAAAATTCAAACCCATTTCTAATTTTTAAGTGCTTTTCCTGCCTGGAAAAGGAATGACTCTTTAAAGCCTAAATTAATTTACATGAGTGAAATTATTTTAGTTCTATAAAAATTCATTTACCCAATACCTTTAAAGGGGTAAGGTGAATCACACAATTATTTCTGTTTGTATATAAAAACTAAATAGTTAACTGAAACATGGTGTTTTTTTAACTACACTTTGTAAATGTGTGAACTTCATTTGTTTACACGGCAGTAAAATGAATACATTACACCCTAACAGGTCATGCATGACAGCGTACTCCTGTGCAGCGACAGAGGTCAGGTCTTGGCCACTTACCCTGCAGAAAAACTCGCCTTCAGCGCCTGTTGTCCTGATGATCGCCGATTCTTCGGATTGGTAACCATGCAAGCCACGGACGAGCATGACGATCGCCACTTCAGCAACAGCCGAGACGAAGAAGGAAGTTTAAGGACTTCATGTCACGTGTTCATCGTGGATCCAGAACTATGTCATCACCAGGTAATTCAGAGATACTGAAGCATTTTTGACCATGTACAATACTTGTACATTTTAAACTAAAGACGTGCTGCTAAATTTCTAATTTTTAAGTCATATCAGTGTAAAAATGTCTTTAAAGACTGTCCATTTTCTTAAGCTTATCTGGTGTCTTGTCATTGGGTAGCAGCCCAAGTAGGGAGGCCAGACTTCCCTCTTCTGCGGAGGAATCTTAAGGTTCTTAAAGATCTATAAGAAGATCTGCAATATTAAAACAGTATTTTGGAAAAGTACTCACTCACCTGTTGAACATTTTCACATTTTGTTGCAATACATCCCTCTGATGTGAAACAGGAACACAAAGTAGTATATAACTGTGCAGAAAAGGGAAATGAGGCAGGGTTTATAAAGAGTTTAACAAAAAAATACTTGAAAAAGAAGATGAGTTTATAACCGCTTTTAGCTGTAAGTCTTCCGGGCCAGCTTTTCACATTTAGAGAATGAAACTTTTAACATTGTAGTGTAAAACTTACGTCAGGCACTCTTCAGTTAGGAAGAGACTGCCTGTGCACGTCAATTTTCAGGTCCGCACTCTTGTTTGGATTTTAGACTGGAACTGGGTAAAGATAGACTTGTTTTTTTTAATGCTAGAAGGTGAATGTTTCACTCTCAGTTATGTCTTAGTGTTGTCTGTTCCACATAAAGTTCCACATGCCAAGAAGTTCAATTTTGGACTCATCTGAACTGAGTCTGAGCACCTTTTTCCTCATTTGCTGGGCTCCTTAAAACGCTTATGGCAAACTGGAAACCTAGCGTCATGTGACTTTTAACAAGTGCTGTCTCCTTGCTACAAAGTCATGACTCCAATACTTTATTTTTATTTGTATATTTTATTATTTTTTTAAAATCATCCTTTCATTACATTCATTTCATCTGTCAGATGATAGCACGTGGTTTTAATGTGAAAGAGGTATTTGTACCTAAGCAAATCTATAAAATATAATCTATAAAATAAAGATTACATAAATGTCCCAATGCCCAAAAATCCATGAAGCTTGAGGTGTTTTCTGGGATGTTAATAACCAGTGCCTGTAAGTGTAAGTACTGAGCATTGTGTCTGTTGTATGGACAGGTCCATTTAGGGGTGGCCAGGAGGTTTGGCTTTGAGTGCACTCCCGACCCAGACACAGGAGGCTGCCTGGAGTTCCCACCCAGTTCTCAGCCTCTACTCCAGTTTGTTTCTGTCCTCTACCGAGACATGGGGGATAACATCGAGGGGGTTCGGGCCCGCGCCTTCCACGATCCAGACAACGACGCCCAACAGAACCACAGCACCAGCAGCAACAGCGATAGTGGAATCGGCAACTTTTTACCCGAGGAGAAGAGCAACCGAGTCCTTTTGGTGGATCTCGGGGGCCCTCCCAGTCACAACCACATGTCCGGGGCCCGCCAGTGGGACAGCCCGCCCTCCTCTCAGCAGGCCTGGAGCCCCATCCTCGGAGCTGCCGCCTCCCACCCCCCTCCGCCTCCCCCTCCTCCTCCGATGCT
The DNA here is from genome assembly GCA_010277075.1 of Poeciliopsis retropinna. Lineage (NCBI taxonomy): Eukaryota > Metazoa > Chordata > Actinopteri > Cyprinodontiformes > Poeciliidae > Poeciliopsis > Poeciliopsis retropinna. Next base: position 6,945,227 of record VMRM01000013.1, read on the forward strand.
GAGAAACGGTCACTACCTCCATGACCCTCACCTCGCTGACCTCCCTCACCCTCTCCCCCTGGCTCACCCTGACCTGCCCAGCAGACTCTCACAAGGACTCAATGTGCATCACTACCCAGCGAGGAAGCTGGGTGGAGCTATGGGGGGAGGAGACAGGAGAGGAGGAGCGGTAGGAGTAGAGCCTCAGAGGTGGCTGCCAGTCCATGTGCTGAGAGACTGGCGTCAGCAGCACCAGCACCACCACAGCCACTTCCAGGGTCTGAGCAGCGATCAGGAGTCGTATGCCGAGTCCACCGACGGATGGTCATCAGCCAACTGCAGCACCCTGCCCCCACCCATGAATAAGATCCCTGCCGACCGCTACCGGGCCCCGCTGGCCCCAGGGGACCGCATGCATCCACCTGGTGTCAGTCACCCTCCCTCTCCTCCACCTCCTCCTCCTCCTCCCCCTCCTGTACACCTCCACAGCCACCGGCTGGCTGCTCAAAAAGACGAGTGGGCCAAGAAACTGTTCGGCGCCGGGGACCGGGAGCGCAACGGAGCACGGCGAGCTGAAAGAGAGAAAAAACGAGAGGTGAACTCAAAGGAGGGAGAGAAAAAGGTACGCCTTTAATCAAGCTAGTAAAATATAAAATGTCAGCACAAGTCAGACTTTTATCACTTTTCCTGCTCGCATTTCATTCGGTTTATTTCATAAGTATCAACCGAAGACGAATTTTCTTCGAACAGAGTCGTTTTTTGGACGGTGAGATAGTTGTGTTAAAAGTGACTGTGAGATGAGAAAGCCCGGTCTCAGGTCGCTCCCCCGCATCACACATTCCTGTCGTGGAAATTTACTATGACTAGAGAGCGTTCAAGGCTGCATATTATTGAGACTATAAATTCATGCCGCTCACTCTGCATTTTTTGTCCTCTTCTCACAGCACACACACTAAATGTCACATCTTTTTCTCAGACATTAAAAGTCTCGATTTAAAAATGCAAGTTTTTCCTCAGAAAATAGGCTTATAGCAGCACATAATGCTGGCTTGGTTCCCAGACTTAGTAAAAGTGGATGGATAAGTTATTTATCCTCTCTGCTCCTGTATCAGATCATGAATTATGCACTAAGCAGACATCTGTTGTCACCTGAAAACCACCTGTCTTCTGCAATGGAGCAGATTCATCAAAGTGATAGAATTTCAAATTATCATGCATTGTATTAGAAATCAATTTCACTAAGCTAAATTTGCTGACTTTTTATACAAAAGGACCAAGATGCAGAAAAAGACACAACTATCCAGTTGGACTATACCCCATAATTTCACTCCCTGCCTGTAAAGATGTTTAGGCAGAATGTTTTCATGTACTTTTATGTTAGAAAATACATAAACCCTCTTACTTTCTTTGATTTTACCAGAACACAGTGTGTGGTAAAAATATTAATATTTTTGAACTTGTACAGCTCTGTTGTCTTTTACTGACAGATGCCAGTTTATCTGAAAGACAAATACAAAGTAACACACATTGAGAACCAGAAGGTAACTAATGCAAACATATTTTCAAACAAAATCTAAAAAGTGAGTCGATATTTTGTGAAGTCTTTTGTCTTATGCCTTTACCAGATTTGCTCATCCAAAGTCCGAAGTTGTGTTTATTCTTCTTTGCCAAATGGCTAAAGCTCAGTCAGATAGTGTATGTTATCCTCTTTTTTCAAATCTCGTTACAGATTATTATATCTGCACTTTCACTTCGCCATTTAAACACTGATGGTTTAATCAAAGCACAGATATGATTAAATCTAAATTAGTTCATTGTAGCTCGAGCTGTTTAACGGTCCTTGTTGAATACAAATGACTCTATCACAGCCTCCAACAAATTTTCTTCCTTTATTACCCTGTCTGTAGCTCCATTCATCTTTTCATCAACTCTGAACAGTTTCAGTGTCCTTGCTTAAGAGGAGTATCCCCTCAGCATTATGCTGCCCCAACCATGTTTGACCATGGAGATGAAAGGTAGTTCCATATTTGGTGCGAAGACGATTCACAGAAAAACCTCCTGGTTCAGTAGTGGGATTAATAATCAAAGTATGTCCTCAAATGAATAAAACAAATCACATTATGGAGTCCACAAAAGAAAAAAACAACAAAAAAACAAACTATACAAATAAAAGAACAACACCCAGAGATTCATTTGATCTAGACTCATGTTTAGTTGCAATAAAATTTGATTTCTATTACAGTATCATTTCTTCATCAGGCTTGCTTTTGTTCAAGAATGTTTGTTTGCTTTCTTAGTGTCCTGCTATGTCATGTGAAACACTTTGAGGTGTTGATTTTAGGTCATTAAGACACTTTGATAGTTTTGTTTTTGTCATCAAGTTGTACAATTACTGCTGCTGTGCTTGGAATTGTTGTTTTCTTGCATGGCCGCATTTAGTCTGACCTTCAACTGTGGCACAGTTTGATATGCACTCGAGTTCATGGACTTATCCCAGTCCTAAGAAACCATTTTGGCTCAGGCTTTCGCTGATTTTATTGATGTGAAATTTTAACTTTCAGCATGACCTCAGGCAGTCTCTGGATTTTCTAAAACACATCATGGCAGCTTCAGGAAAACTCGCAGGGGTGCTTTGAGTGTTGAGTATTGCAGTCATTTAGAGTTGCACACATTATTCATGTGTGATTTCTACAGTTCTGTTATCTGTTTATTTATAGTTTTGCTTGACTCACAAACTGCAAAAATTTAGAATAAACAACGGCTACATTCAGTAGCATTATTCAACTGCCCGTTGAGCTGATTTTTACCTCGTTTTCTGTCTTTCTCTTTAATGGAGAGCAACAGGTGGAGGGAGTGGCAGGGTGTCTTTGTCTTTGAAAGCTTATAACTTCGTTCCACTTTTTCCGGCTTCTTATTAAAAGCATATTAAATGATAAGAATTGAACTTGGACAGTATTTCTGCTTGTGAAATTTCCAATTTTTAAAAGATCTCACCAGGCTTGTCTATAAGCTGTGATTACTACCTTGATTGCAAAATGTGCAATTTTTGTTTTAACCTTTTTTTTTTTTACCACTCCTTGCCCCTTTAAGTTAAATGTAGGACAGATCGTGAGGAGGGTTTTCATTAAAACCAAGAGAAGTTGATAATTCTCATCTTTAAGCTGATTGGTTGAGAGGGTTCCTGGGAGCTGAGTGGGGACAATCAGAGGAAGCGTTAACAATACCAAGGCAAAGTATAGAAACTGATAGGAGCAGGAAGATAAACGTTAACCTTTCTGAATGCCCTCAGACTCAACTGGTAAAGAAGCCGTGATGTTTTCAGAACAAAATCCTCATCTCTCTGTGGCTCAGTCCTTCTACTCTCTGGTATTAGTTAAACCAGATTTATCATACTGATTTATTAATTAATAGAGAGCGTTTGCTTGTAGTTGTCTGTCTCTTAATGTTTGCTCTTTGTTTAACACATGGTGGCACTGTCTCTCTTTTTCTGTTGGCTTCCTGCACACCCAACAACTTTCCTGTTTATCCTTCAAGGTCCATTAACACTAAAACGTGGTCATGTTTGAAGATCACGCACGACTAAAGTCTAAACAATTTGTGTTTGTTTCACTTCAACAAAGTTTTGCAAGTGAAAAGCCACATGCCATGCCTGTGGCATGACTTAAATTTGACTGCTGGTAATACTAGTCATGATTCTGATCAGATCAGATCAAATAACTGATCTGAACGTTTCTGAAACAATAAATAGTAATTCAATGAATTGGTTTTCCAATTTGGTTATTCGTTTCTAAATTGTCAGATACATCCATAGTCATAAAGAAGTGTTAAATATACTCATAATGATTGTGTTTTAATGGGGTAGCTCTTAACCCAACTTGCTGCAATCATTTTTAGATTTTATGTGGAGTATTTTGCTACAAAAAGGAAAGATGTTTTTTAAGTGATATTTGCTGTTTGCGTGTTTGTATGTGTTTTAAGGTTTTTAACAAATTACACAGATGAGAGCTTCAAATTTTCCTCAGAAACTCTGTTTTCTCTTTTTTTTTTTACAAAATAAAAGCTGTCTCCTGTGCCAACCAAAACAACCCCTGCTCTTTATCACTTTTCTTCTTAACCTCAGTTTGTGCTTCTCCATTAAATGTCTTTGGATTGTTTTTTTCTTGTATTCATGTAAGACTAATTGGGTTAGAAACAAACAAAAAAAAAAGGTCACGTCAGAGTGTTTGCGCCTACGCATTTAATCAAGCGTTTGAATCTTCATTATCTGAATGTGCGTGGAAACGCGCACACGCACAGATGTAGGGTTGACTCGGTATCCAGGCAACACCACTGCCGATGCCTGATGAAATGCAGCGACCGCCTCCTAAACAGGCGGTCTGATTCAGCTCGCGTCTGTCCTCTCAAACCTGTCAGCGTCTTTTAATTACGTATCTCCTGCTATCACCCGGGGCCCACTCCGCTATGCTGTCTCCTATAGTGCGAGGAGATAAGGCAGATGTTACTTGTGGAAGTTCAGAGACATGACAGGTCATTTCTGGGCTTTCCAAATGCAACAGTTGTCAGTGCGACACTTGATTAGTCCCTGTCTCCTCTGATTTACAGCAGTCCTCAGTGACATGACGTCACTGTTAAATGGCTTCAGATAGTAAATGTTCTTTCCCCTGTGACTGATGCTCCGAGGTGAGGCAGTTTATGGCAGCGACTTTCTGCTCGGATTTTGTGCTCTAATTCCAATTAGCTGTTTTCCAGGCCAGTACTTCTGCAAACATCATAATGTTTTAATGTTTTTAGCATGCTCCACTTCATTATTCATCGTATCGTCAAACATATACAAAGACTGAAAAGATGTAGCTGGTTTGATCTTTTTGTGCAACATGCTTTGCATCATTAGATTAGGATTGCGGGATTGATTTAACAGCTGTCACAGAAGGCTCACAGAAGTACTTTTTATGCCTGCATGTGCCACGAGGAATGTAACATGTAGGTGAAAAAATGTGCTCCAAACATATAGATGCAGACACATTTGTTGGTACCTTTGAAACAATCCTCAATTTCTCCTGAAATATCAATCTATTAAACAGTCAGTCATATAGTACCAATTAGCTAAGCCTAGAGAGCTGTGCTGCTCTAATTTGGAAGGTGAACATGAATGAAATAACTACTAATCAAGAGCTCCAAAGGAACAACATACAAAAAAAGCAGTCGTTCAGCTTCATTGAACATTGTTTCTACAGTCTTCTCAGAAGTGAATTGCAGTAGAAAAAAATAATAATTCCTTGTATTTTGTCAAACAGTCAAGTAGGAGCTGGTGGCCACTTGAGATGAGTTTAATTTATTTCTGAAGTCAAAACTTTCATTCAGGAATGAGAATAAGAATGTGCTCTAGTTTCAAATTCCAATACAAGTTGGATTTGTAAATTAATATGGCCAATCTATATTTTAGGAGATTTTTATTGTAATTATTGCAAAGGTTGCATGTAAGGCAGCTATATAAAATTTTCAAATGAGGATTGTGTAGCTCCTCCAGACTAGAGGCAGCAGAAAACACCTGGTGGAACAGTAAGTCTGCTGAGCTCATCATAGGAACTATTTTGCAGTGCAATGCTGCAAAGGAACGGCTTCATGACGATTAATTTGGCATGGTAAAGGGGATGTCAGAAAGGGAAGGAGCTTCTTAAATAAAATATCAAGGCATTAAATCGAAAGCATATTTCTTTTTAGTTATTTTTGATATACACAGCATTTTTATAAAAACTGAAGCCAACACAATTACTTGACTGTGCTATAAAATGGCACACTACCTGGAAAATGCATATCTCTCCTTCCAACTATCCAAATATAATTGCCATTTTATTCTTGTTTAAACTGAAATAGTTGCAAAAAAAGTACCTCATGTGTAACAAATTACATTTCTGAGTAAAGTTGTCCAAGCCATCCACCTGTGTGGAGACGGAGTTTTTTTCGGCTCCAGGTTCTAACCCCTGGAACAATCTCCCCGTTTCCATGAGATCTTTAAACGAATTTAAATCTCTTTTAAAGACTCATCTTTTCAAGCTGACTTTTAATTCCATAAATACCTCCCCCTTATTTCTTTTATATTTTCTTTTACTGGCGATTATATTGTTTATTGTAAACTTTGTATTTTTTGTTTGACTTGTACAACATTTTGGTTGCCTTTTGCTTTTTAAAGCACTTTATAAGTAAGTGAATGAACTGGTCATGTAGAAATAGTCAACCTGTCATGTATTTGTCTTTTTTTTCTCAATTATTTGAATAATATGGAAAGTTTTCTGACAAAGCACACATATGCATCAAGGATGTTAAAAGAGTGACCTCTTGTTCATGCATTTGCAACAGAATTTATTGGGATTAGCAACATTTCTCTATTTCAAATTCTTTCATCCAGTCAAATTAACATGTCTAGTTGGCCTGCATACTTATTACCAGATCAACTAAGGAGCCAGCTCTCTGAAAAACAGCTGTTCAATTCATTACCAATTGACAATTGGTAATGAATTGGAAAAATAGCTTGACGCTAAAGACTAAAGGATTTTTTACATGGTACTTGAACTAACTTAAATTGTCCTTTTTTCAAGACTATGAAATCATTAATGATTTCTTTCTTTGTTTAAAATATTAAAAAAGGCCTCTTCTTATTATTCACCCTCCTATGATTTCCTGCGGTTTGGCATTATTTGACAAACAGCTGTTTATTGTGACCTCTGTTATAGCACATAAACTGAGCTTAATTTTATTGTCTTGGCCCCAGGGTGGTCGGTTTCGCGGCTTGACGATGGGGTTCCCTCCTCTGCCGCAGCGCTCCTCAGCCAGACGCTCCTTTGGGCGCTCCAAACGCCTCAGCATGGCCCGTTCTCTGGACAACTTGGAGGTGAGCAACATTTACCCTCACACAAACTGTGTGTTTTCTTTGGCTAGACAGTGAATGCTAACATAGAAATAGTAAACGTAATAAAAGCTAACAAAATCTGTCAGTGAAAGAAAAGCATTCAGCATTGCTTTTTTGTGACAGAATGACACTAAGTTTGGTTACTGAAGGAGTTGTATCGATGTTTAGAAACAAATTCTCCTAGAAGATAGTCTTTTTCTTTTCCGGTGATTCGACCTTCCAATTTGTGCTCTTCGATTAAAAAGGCCTCTCCCTCATGAACTTTTGGTGCTCAGCAATGTCTTCTCAGGACTTCATTATTACTATCGGAAAACTGATGGTTTCAATTAAACACTTAGATTCCTTGGCTGCTTTATTAAGTATGGAAATTGAGTTTCACTCTGTATTCTCCCTCAAATTTTTGGATAATGGTCAGAAAATTGAGAAAATATCCAGTGAGCTCTTGCTACGTTGGTGAGAAGGACTTGTTGATGTCAAAGGTCGGAGAGGAATGAGCAGTCTGGTTTGAAATGTTAGGACTCAATCGTTTGAATCAATCATTTTCTTCGTATTCAAGTCACTGATCTTATTGGTATTTAGATCCTTAAAGTTCGAAATCTCATCTGAAGCTTCATTTAGTTTCAACTGTCTCCAAGGAAAACCCTACATTGGTTTCCAGCTTTAGTTATGGGTCTGAAATAAATTATGTGGCAAAGTGAATTACCGGACTTGAACTTAGGCACAGGATCACGTGTGCAGCTCGACTCAGCGTTATATGGCTCCACTGTCACAGAAATTATTATTTTTCCCCTTTTTTATCTTCAAGAAATGACCTGGAGTACAGTCATTTGAGAACCATGAGATATCCCTAACAATGTGCCTATTTAGATCTTGTTTCATAAAGTCAAGATTTGACCTGTGTATTTTAGTACTCAGATGGTGAGATAGACATCGCTACTATTAGATGAATCTGTTTTCAATACTTTATTTTCCATTGAATTTTTTTTTTCTAAACTATAACTACAAGACTAATGCTGAACTAAGAGCATAAATTACAGTGTTGTTGCCACAAAGTCTTGTCTGTGTGTTTATGTCTGAAGGAGAGTCTGGCTATCTGAGGCTCTTTTCATAACAGTTGCTTTTGCCCTGAGATAGAAATCAGAGCACAGTTAAATGTTTCCTCTGTTTAGTGGTGTGGGGGGGGGGGGCACCCTGGGAGCAGACAAGTCAAACTCACCACGGCTGCTTCAGTTGTGACATTTTTATTTTTTTCCATACATTTTTGTCATTCTTCCTTTGGTTGACTGCAACAGGAAGTGAAGTGCGAGATGGAGGGCCAAAACCTGTGTTCAGGCAAACTTGGAGGTGTGTCTCATATTCAAAACTGGATAGGGTTTGGAAGTATTATTCTATTCTGATTTTTATCAGGGGTGTTTATACTTTTGAGAAAAAGACTGGGTCTTCTTCAGAGAAGCTTTTATTTATTTCTACTCAACTTTAACACACACTGTACTACTTCTTTTTTTGTAAAGAATTAATTGAAAGTAAGCTGTTTGAGAGTCTACTGTGAAGAGATTTCACAAATTACTTGCAGAGGCGAAGTCGGACGGTGGCATGTAAGGAAGCGCAGCAGCTCTACAGTTACACAGGTTATTGCAAATATTTGACCTCAACCTTAAGCCTATTTGTTTTGTATGTTGTTGCCAAATTTTAGATTATTTTATTCCCTTTGTTTCATTGTCATCAGCTCTGTTGGAAACATTTCAATTCTACAAGGTTAAACTGCACATTGTTTTCATGAGTTTTAGATGTCCCATCGTCATCCCACGTCAAAGTTACTTTTTTTTCTTCTTAGCTCTTCCTGCTGCATCTATTCTACTTCTTTTCTTCCGGCTGTTAGGCCTTTTTCTCTTGTCGCACATGCTGTAATATTCACAAACAGAGAGGGCTTTGTGCTGTGTATCGGGGAGGGAAAGAGTGGGGTTGGTTTTGTGTGTGTGTGTGTATTTGTGTGGTGATTGTGGTGGGGGGTAAATGGGTTCTAAGTGTTGGCTTGCTCTTCTAACGAGCTCCGATGAGCAACAAGCTGGCATTCAACTCATTAGTGAGGAACTGACACAGAAAGCACAAAGGGTATGTAGATCCACGTACATATATGCACACATTTAGGAGCTTTCAGATGTGATGGTGAAAATTCAAATATGTTTTACTGCTGAATATGTAATACTATATGTTCATTCAGGCCAGATCTATAGGCTTACTGACTGTCCAGAGATAGAGTAGGGCTTAGTTTTTAAAGACGAGCGTTAGACTGAACACTCTTCTGCTTGTTTTTGAATAATGCTTTACATTTCAGTGATCCAATAATCTTCAACAGTTATTTTACCAGATAATATGAACAGTGTTGAAAATAGGTGTTAGTCTTTTTCCAGATTTATTCCCTTTTGTATTTTTTGTCACATTTAAATTCCATTTAAATTGAACTAAGTTTAGAATCAGTCAGTAACAATAGGGTAATGCAATTTTATTTATGCAGCACCTTTTTAACAACAAGGCAGTTCAAAGTAAATATAAAATGCAATTTCTGGTCAATGACTATAACTGCAATTAACCATAAAAGTTAATTTCACCAGCCTCTACACTCAAGAAATAATTTTATTAGGAACTGTTTGACAACATAAAACAGGATAAAATACGTCAACAAGCAACACATCACATGCTAAAGAAGTACAAGAACAGATCAGAAACAAAGTCACTGACATCTATTTGGAAAGGGTAACAAATAGAGCTGCATCAATCCGATAATATCGGTATCGGCACCAGTATTGAAAAAACATTCTAGATTGTCATTGATGTCATTGGTGACAATGTGCCTGACCCAGAAAGGCAGATCTACTGAGTCTAATTCTATGCTTTGTCGTCTGAGTGATCACAAAGCATAACATTGATACTTTATTATTCATTTGACATTATATTTAAAAGTTCTGCATCAGTGTTAAATCTTCTCAGGAGTGGCCTGCCAATCAATATGACTTCAAGAGTGTAACAACATTGATCTAGGAAGTCACATAAAAAGTAATTAAAGTGGCCTTAGCTACAGCCCCCACATGTCATATCTAAGGTCAATTAGTGGTTCAATAAAAAGATAGACTGGAAAAAAGTGGCCTCCACTGAAGGCCAGAAAACTTTCTGACTGAAAAGGAACGCAAAGTTCCAAACTACATTTAAGAAAAACATCTTGATGATTCTCATGACTTTTGGGAAATTATTCTGTGAACTGATGAGCTAATAAGGCGAAATTTGTGCATTCCGTTACATTGTTGAATGTGTAAATATTCTGGTGTGTTTCTGTCATTATGTTTTATTTTTTCATGTTACATTTAATTATTTCATTCTGTTTTTACTTAAAACTTAACTGAACAAAACTGCACCTTAATTTTAGTGTTCAATGTAAAGGATAATGATGAGAAACATATATTGTCTCGTCTTGTTTTGTCGACTATTTATTAATTTTGTTCCCCTCCAGAAAATTCCTGAAGTAGAGTGTCTGACCTTCGATTCAAGAGTTTAAGCCCAAGCTCACTTGGGTTATGCAAAAGGGCAATCAGGCGAACTACACCATCAAGGCGGACTTCCTAAACATCAACACACCAAAGCCAAAAAAAATACAAAAAATATGGTTTTAGAGTTGCCAAGCCAAAGTCCAGACTTTATTAAAACAAAATGCTGTGGCAAGACTTTAAACAGGTTGTTCATTTCTCCCAAAGCATTTAATTTGATTGACTTAACTTGCAAAGAAGAGGGTGGCCACCAAGTTTGGCACAACCAGTGATTAGGTTTTGGGAGCAATAATTTTTTTTATGTACAGTTTGGGTGGCTTTTACTTTCCCCAAGTTTATAAAAACATCACTTGAAAACTGCATTCTGTATTAATTTTGTCTGATATTTTCAGATAAGTTGAATTATTTAATTGGGATGAAAATGTAAGTCAGGAATAAATCCGTAAGAGTGCAAATACTGCGTCTCACCAATACAACACATCCATCCCCCTTTCAGGCAGCTAATTAAATTAACTTTTTCAAAGGGCAACATGGCATATAAAAAACAACAAAAAATGTTCATGTGCTTGATATAAAACTTGTGCTGAATTGGTCCCACGTGTATTAAGTTTTCACACAAGGAAGACTGGCAAATAACATTAAGCAATACTAATCATTTAGAGGTCAAATGCGCAAATACAACTTGTAAGAAAGTCATGCAAGTTATTTGTATGAATAATAAGCCACACAATTGGGTTATTGTGTGGCTGGTTACTGTTCAAACAGACTCAAATTGAATGATTAATGTATTTAGCATTTCTGGGGACTAAAACATTGTTCTGTGCTGTGCAGAAACTTCCTTTATCTTTTAGAATATTCTGCATTCATAAGTGGTTGTTTGCGTAGAAGTAGGAAGATTTGTTTTTCCATCATGTGCTTTCTGAAAAAGTTACACAGACAGCATTACATTTCCAAAAAAGAAACTTAAAGGATATTAAATTATATCACAAATAAGGCAAACTTGTAAAGTGCTTTATCAAGTCACAAAAGTGCTTCATACTACATTCACTCATTCACATGCTGATGGCGGTGAGCTACATTGTAGCCACAGTTGCCGTGCGACATTAGTTGTAGCTTCACTGTTTTGGTACATGTAACATATTTGGCTGAAACCTTGTTATGGACATTCCAGCTACACAGATATTTCCTAACATGCTGTAAGTTTGAATCTAAATACACAAATGTGACTTCAGTGAGACTGATGATTCTAAAATCTAATAAACTCAACAGTTTGCTTTTTAATGTAAGAAAAGAAACAAAAACAGAACAGCTTTCTGTTTCGAGGACTTGGTGGGAATGCACAACCAATAACATTTTACATCACTGCTCTAATTAAGTGCTGTTCTGTCAAGCCTTTTAAGAGGATGTACATCACATTAAAGTTGAATTCAAGGTTTTCATACGTCTCTGCTGACATCTGTTTGATCTAATGATCTTTTCAAATAGCCGGTTGGTGTCTATTTGAAAAAGACTGGTGTGTCTCCAAAGCCTGATGTCTGAGCAAATAAATTAAAAAAACTCAATTTCAACCAGCTTTAATGCTTTGGCAATAGTGTCTGGCATTAGGTATGGCGACACTACAACTTCAAGAATGAAGATATACCAAGAACATATGAAACATTATGGTTTAAAAATAACTTACATTTTTCCACTTACATTTTTTGTGGAGGGGTGACGGACAAAGAAGGAAGATGGAAGTAGTTCTGTGACAATTAGTAGAATTAATCGTGATTAATCGATTATTAAAATAACTGTCAACTAATTTTAACTGTTCAGTTAATTCTTAACTTACTCAGAGCAGTAATTGAACCAAAACTGTACTAAAAAATATCCACATTTTGTATTTAAGATAAAAAAAAAACCCACAACAACTTTTGTCTGTAAAAATGTTCTACGCTCAAATCTTCAAGTGACATAGTTTTCATATTCATCTGGTTCAAACTCCTTAAAAAAAAGTCTCCCATTAAGCACCTTTTCTGTTCAATTGTTTATCGGTTAATCCAGATAATTAATCACCAGATCAGTCCTACACTATATTAATGTTAATTCAATCAGAAAGGTCTAAGCTTTTCATGTTTTGTGCTAGAAGTACTTTTTTAGCCACAAATTCATTACTTGCTACATATAATGAGGCATACTCTAAAGAAATGTTATTGTATTTCAAGCAATAAGATGTTTGTTATCTTACTTAAAAAAAGGAATGGAATTATTACATGTCCTTGTAATATTATATTAATTAGCCTGTTTTAGGAACATTTATAATATTGTATAAAAAGGCAAGACTTAAGTGATGAAATGAAAAATCTGGATAATTTGCCATTTTCTATATCTGAATAATTGTCAGAATAATTAATGACTAACCACCATCTCACCTGTGAAGTGGAAGGGCGGTAGCATCAGTTTATGAGGACGTTTTGTTGTAAGAGTGTGTGGTGCTCTTGTCAAGGATAGAACAAAATTATGCCAAATTTGTTATAAAGTGTGTTGGGTTTATTTCGTTTCCCAACCTGCAAGAATCAACCAGAGACACAAACTACTCTTCTACAGAAGAGGGGAGAGCCAGACGCGGAGAACCGCCGTTAAACACTGTCTGGGATCAACTCCGCTGGCTCTCAGTCCCCAACTGCCTTTTATTATGTTAACAACAAAGAGATTGGCTTTTTCACACAGTCACACAAACAGTTGACCAATAAACATTCCCAGGAGACGTTCTGGAATCGTCTGTCTCATGCCCTTACCAGGACACCATTATCAGTTTCACAGGTAGCTGCTAACACAGACAATGGATGGTCAAAGCAACCAATAACACACACTTGTAAAAACATTTCTAACCCCCAAGAAAACATCTGAAAAACAGTTAAGAGTATAAAACAAAAGAAAGGAGTCAATAGTATAAAACAGCATACAGAATAATATGAAAACATAACCTTTCAAATAAACTCATAAGTAAATGAACTTAGATAATTTTCCTAACAAAGTGGCTCAAAGAAAACATTATTTGTTAAATCATTTTAGGGCAGAGCTGAAAAGCCTCCCTATAAGCCTGACTCAGTTACAGCAGTTCTGGCTGGTGAAATGGAGTTATCTGGCAATTATTAAATAGAAATACATTTGATAATACTAATCGACCTAAAATAGGTAACATTTAGCTTGATTAATGAGAGAAAGTGAGAAAGAAGTGCTGTCTTTTTCACTGAACAAATATGTGAACATCTGTTTTCACCTGTATGTTGTTTATGTTTATAATACTGTGAAAACACATTCTGTCCCTGTTGATTGCCAGTAAACACCTCTTGCCTGCTGGTTATTTATCAGCAGTTGGTGTCATTGAGTGGTGCTACATTCGCTGTCATCACCCCTGGGCCAGGTTAAGGGCAGACAGTGGGGGTGTGTGTGCGGTAGAAACTGTTGGGGTGAGTACCTCCACTGTGTGTCAAGACATGTTGAGGAATGCAGCCACTTTTTAACATGTTGCGCTTCCTGCAGGTAGCTGTCTTAGCTGTCAGTCTCTGTCTTTCAGAACGAATCATTGCGTCGTTCACTCAATCCCCCCCTCCTCTTCGTCTGTTAGCTTTTTTGACCCCCCTCCGCCTCCTAAACATCAAAATTGTCCGTTCATTCTCCAGACATGTGTGGGGCATACTGAGCCGATAACTGAAGAGCGCTGAGGGTAACACATTCAACTTTGCGCTAATTTTGTGTGGGTGTGTGTTGCCTAATGAAGAGGGGTTTTGCAGTAGTGCCTACACATTTGTCTTGAGTGCGTGTGGGGTGGGTGGTGTGGTGGGGGGGGGGGGGTGTGTGTCAGCCGGCAGCAGTGTGGGAGGAATAGAAATTATGTGAGGGTGGGTGCAGCGGCAAAGGCGGAGGGAGTAAGGGGAGCGTGGGGGTGGGTTGAGGTAGGGAAGGGGAGACGATAGAGAGGGAAGAGGAGGAGAGGAAGGGATGAGAGAGAGAGAGAGCTCACGGGAGGAAAGGAGGAATTCTGGTGACAGCGACATTCTGTAGCGGTTTGGACATTTGAAAACCAGCACTTAGTCTCTCCTCTCTCACACACACACACGCACACACACACGTATTAGACAGCTAACGACAATGTTCACTTAAAAGATCTCTCACATGCGGTGCTGAGGATTACGCGTCTTCATGGAGCAGCAAACTTTTACTGAAATGCCGACAGATCCAGTGAGTAAATGAGTTCAATGTTTGTGTCTCTGTATGTTTGATTGATACAGTCTGTACTGAATTTCTTTGTCCATGTCTGTCTCACTCTCTAAATATATATGTACATAAATATGTAGGATTCAAGCTGTCTGACACAATCCTTACCGTATCCAACCACAGCAAATGATCTAAGTTCATCTCAAGATTATCAATGTGTTTCTAATAATTTGAGTTCATAACCCTTTATGTTACATGTATACAAAAAAACATATTTTCTGTTATATTTGTTGACCCGCATTTATTTTAGTTTAAAATGAACTGGATGCTCTAAAACTGTAGTTGGGAGGCCCGTTTCAGGAATGACAGATCACATGTGTTTGAGCCAAAGGGTTTGACTTAAAGGGACACCTGTTGATTCCTCCATTTGATCACTCCATCATAAAAGCTAATTGATTTGGCTGTGTGAATGTATTTGTGTCTCTGTGTGTATGCTTAAGGCTTTTATACACATTGTGCTAGTAAACTGGGTAAAATGCAGCAATTTTTATTGATTCTAAATCCTTGGATTGACTGATTAATATGTAATGTGAAACAATTGACTAGTGATTTGTTCTTAGTAGTTGTGGATGAATGTGCAGTTGTTTGTGGAGGGTAAAGAAGTTTTGATATTGTGGTGGTGAGCAGCTCAGGACATTATTTAACTGAACACATCAGTGAGAAAAGAGCATTCTCCCAGCCCCTTGACCCAACACATGCACACACACACGCACGCGCGCACGCACACCCACACACACCCACACACACACACCCCTTACACACGCAACCACAAGGGCACAAAAAACTCATTCATACCCTAAAATTATAAATAAAAACACATTCAGGCACCTAAAGATAAGAACTGCACACAAGTTTATTCCTGTGTGTGTGATTGTTTATTCTCACTGAAGAGATTCGTGTGTGTTGTTCCTCGTGATATCCCCCTGGAGCAGAGCGCGTTAGGGAGGGAAAATCAGATGATGGATCAGGATCAGTGTCGCTCCTGTACCTAAAACACCCCATGAGGCCAAGAGTCACATTTTGCATACTTCTGATTTAAAATAAATACAAATATTTTTGTTTAAACTTCTTACTAATCCTAGGTTAAAGGTTTTACCACATCAGAATTGAGAAAACGTATGAGTCGTTTTTTGTTTTTAATTTTGTAGAGAAAACATTTTATCGGTCTCATTCTGTTGATTTTAGATCCCATGTCCTAGTGTGGTGTGTGTACTTGGCATGAGTCACCATTACTTTAAAGAGTTATCCTTTTAATTTATTTGGGTAAGAGTTGACTCAATTGATATCTAGCCGTTGCAAGGTCAGCGATTTAATCACCATTCTTCCAGTGTTAATTCTGATTCTCATAATGTCGCAAATGAATAAACTTGTTAAAACTGAACTTTTATCTTCTATCACTTTTAGAACCATTCAAACCTAAATGAGAGTAGTTTTATTCAATTAAAACCAACTCTATAAAAAGCAACAAAACAATTTAACTAAATCATCAGTGCCTCACGTATCGCCTCCCACTCACTATAGAATAAATATATCTAAAGCACTTTATGTCCGTTCTAATTTGTTGATCGATGTTGAGGAAGTTTAGATTTCTTGAGGTATTAAAATGATCTACTCTTAATCACTCTTCAAAATGCGAAAGGCAAAAGAACATGCCATTGAAGTAAGTCAGATATGTTGATCTCTAGAAGTTGGAAAATTTCTACAAATAAAAAAAGGCTCCTGTCCAAACGTGCCCACATGTGTAGTCAGAGCAGTAATTAAAAACGTTTGCATACAAATTTTTCCTGGCACCACTGTGGCAGTGTTGTCAGGGAAGATTAAAGAAATTCCCAGAGTAAGATTGTGCTACTGTTCGAAAATGTTTTGTTCCATAATTTTGTACATAATATTTTGTCTAGAGATGCCATTAATGTGGATTACTGTCTTTCTCAAAGTGTGACTGTAAAGGAAACATATTTTAACTAGTCCATGATTACAATGTACAGCATTATGGAAAAAAACAAACAAATTTTTAGTGTATACTCTTCACGGAGCTAAAAATTCCCAGTTACAGAAAAGAGATTTGTATGCAAAAACGATTGCATACAGAGGTAATTGGGCATAAAAAAGAACTACTACCCAGCTGTGCACAGCTTCTCTTTTCTTTTTGCCAAGCAAAGCATGCAGACATTATGCATAATAGTTGTTACATGTACTGTAATTGTGTTTTTCCTTTGGCAGAACCTTTAATAAACCACTCCTGGCAAAACACCCCACATATTTTTCTTTTTATTGGTTTTTGTAGTCATGTATATTTTAATTAGATTTTATAGCTATTGGTCTGTGCTTAACAGCAGACACTCGTAAAATCATTAGTCTGGGAAATTGGCCTTCGAATACTTTTCTGCAAGCAGTTTAGAAGCTTAGTGAACTGAAAAAAAATATACTTATAAATTAAATGCTAATGAATTTACTGAATTTATTGTTTATATGTATAACATGGGTATGGCTAAGAAATTTTTCATTCTATATTTTGTTTATTATTACATAGTTTCTGGCACTAGCATTAGGTTGATTTAAATATATAAATAGCCATCAAAAGTATTTGAGTAGAGAAAATGTAATTTGATCTTTGAAGCTATGTGTTGTAATATCGAATTCTGGAATTTGATTATTAGTTTTTCTACTTTCAAACGGTTAGCGTTCTCAAGCTCAAGCTCTACATTTAGTCACACATAATCAGTAGTTTAGAAGTGGTCTGTTTGATTCTGAAACTACAAATAATCAAATGGCCAAATATTGTCAGGTGAGTTGTGTTTGAGACATACTCTGTAAGATCAGAGAAATGTGTTCACTCTCTGAACTCGTTTCTTCCTGTGAAGTATAAAATATCCTGCAGTTATTTTATACTGGCTCTTGCCACCTCAAGGAAAACAATAAATCTCTGCTCTTGTGGAGTGTGTGTTGGCCTTACTGGCCCATTTCTCCTTTGGCACAACCTGTTGGCTCTCGTCCCCCATTTTGAGTTGACACAAACTGTTCTGCTAATCTTGGCAGAATTACAAGACTATTTACTATTTCCAAATTTTGCATATGCTTTTTCAAATAATTAATCTGCTAAATGTGGTTGACGGAACATAATGTTGACTTCATGTTGGTCATTCAAAAAAATATAATGTTTTTGTAAAGGTTGTCCCAACGTGACTCAGTGTTACGGGTCAATCAGATTCTATGGCTTGGGGGAATATTTGGCGTGATCGTAAGAAAGTCATGTGCTTAATTATGAAAAGGTATACCTTCCTTGACATTTATGGTTTAAATTCTTTGGCCAAATGTGGAATGTGTTGTACTTTGCCAATTGTACTCTGTTTCATAATCAACATGTCTGAAAACATTAAAAAAAACATATAAAAAGAAACACCAGTCATTTTTGCAAACAGTATGGGAACAGTAGCTGAGTGCATTAGTCAAAACGATGAGAAAAAACTATGTAGTGGCTTCGGTGATCATTTTCCATTTCATAGGAAGCTAACATTGTGAAGGAATAGCACAGGTATTACTGCTTTGTGTCTAACATCCATGTTACTTCTGTTCGTGCATGCACAGACCTGATTTTATTACTTTCAAATAAAAATGTGGAAGCTGAACTCAAACCAGATTCAGCCAACAAATTTAGTTAATCTAAAGTCTAAAAATAAACCAAGATTCACTAAAAAACAAGAACTGCAACTACAATATTGTTAACAGAGTTATACATTATTAAAAAAGATAAACCAGCTATACCTCAGTCTTATAAATACAGTTTTCAGCTGTGTTTATCTTATTTTACCACGGTTTATTTTACATTGAAGATACAGCACATTATAATTCATGTTAGTGTGTAAACTTGACACAGCCTATGGTGGACGGTCTTAATAAATACCTAAAAAACATCGGAAGAAGTCCTGAATATAGATTTATTTTATTTTGTATTGCACTTTGAAGCCTTTGTGGGCAGAAATAGCCCAAATACATCTCACACTAATTCTTTCAGTCTATTTGGATTATTATCTCAATAAACCAGAAAACTTCATTCACCAGATCTTTTTTCTATCTGTTAAAATATTCTTCATCTGATTGAAAAAACTACCCTTTAGCAGTTCCAATTCTACATTTTTTTTATTGCAATTAAAAAAATGACATTAACCTGAAAACCCTTGAAATATCAACTTTAGCTTTTATTCTTCTTTTATTACAGGGTTTTAAAGTCTGATCCACAAGCACTAATGTCCAACAACATTTTTGATGTCATTGCCTCCACCTATCTGAATGAAATGCTTGAATTAACTCCTCAGCATGTCGTGAGGTTCTGTGGAAGCACTTTAATGACCCAATCATTTGATTCAGATCTGCTAAAGCAGGTAATCATTGGCCCTAGAGGACAGTAGTTTCACCCCCATGCTCTTCTCCAGCCGATGTTCCACTTTAGTAGCAACAGCAGGGGGCAGTGTTCAGTTTTACTGCGTCTTACACAGACATAAAAGAAATAGGAGGTCGACTCTCTGCGGTGAAAAATGTTTCTTCAATTATATTTGAGGAAACCACACGGGAATGTCTCAGTTTCAGATTTTTCTCTCACTATAGTAACAAATACATGCTGATTTCTCCACTATTGTCAGAAAGTTTCTGTGGTATTTAGAGCCCTAAAGTTTAGATTTTGCGGCTGCATTATTTTAAAGTGTGGTATTTTCTTCATGGTTCCTCTTTTGTAGGCAGTAAGTTTAAATTATTTTGGATTTTTTTTCATGAAATACCTGAGTTCCTTGTTGTAAAATTGATAATTAGAAACAATATAACTATTAACTTAGTATATAAGGATGCTCTACACCCTGGCAGATTAAAGAACACTGATACCTGACTTAACATTTGTCTAACAAACATTTTTTGAGAAATTTACAAAAATGGAAATTTAGGTCAGGCGTACGACAGTATAAGGTAGCAACTTGTATTATGTATTCTCTGTTTCTCTGTTTTCAGGGGATGGTAGCAAATCTGAACCAAACAGATTTACTTGTTTTTATAAATGTTTACTTTTTGTGTTGAACTGATTTGCTTGTAGTCCATGATATAGTAGATATTCAAACAACATTAAGACCTCTTTGGTTTAATGACATTAGATGACATTAGAGACTCTTTGTCTCTCATCCCCTTTACATACCATCATTTCAGCTAACCCTGTTTACACTCCTATGTTTTGTGACATTGTACCCTTTCTTATGTTTTTCTGCACTGACAAATGTGTGTTGGGGTTAGTTTGAGCTCATGTAATTACAGTACTCATCACGGTTCTTCTAAATCCATTGCTCACACACCAAGAGCTGTGAGCAATCAGTTTTCTGAAAGAATTTCAGCTGTCTGGTTTTCCCAGCTCCTGTGGTGATTTCGGGTGTGCAGGCTGAGCTGAACCAGCTCTGACGTACTGAGTATCAAGGCTCCACTGGACTTTCCCTTTAAGAACAGCAGCTCCTGCTAATTAGTGCTTTGGCAGCTGCTTTAGCCTTAGTTTTTGTGTGTGTGCATATTGGTTGTCAGAGGGGTGCCGAGTGCTGGAACCATCCCTGATGTTGCTATGATACAGGGACGTGAAAGGCTAGCATTAACTTTAGCAACAATATGGCACAGCATTTGAAGTACCTCAAGCTCAGATGGGGTTTGTCGTGGTAAAAAGAAGGCAAAAAATATCAGTTTGTTTCTGCAATTTGTCCTTGAAATTACTGAAATTATTAGAGTAAATTGTTAATGAGATCGTATTTAAGTTGTTTTTTTCATTCAGTTCCTAATTATTCATGACACCAGATCTGAACTTTGTAACATACACCATTTAAAGGCCTCTCTGCTCAGCTGAGAGAGTGAACCTGAGTGCAGGCTCTAGTACTTGGCATGTGGGTACACTTCCCAGAAAAATAAGATTTCACCAGACACTTTAAAGGAATTGTGTGTATCAATACATGCTAAAACCGAAAATTTTGACTTGTCTACTTGCAACTTCAGCATAGTTGACCTGGCACTACAAAATCACCACAAGAGGAAAAAATGATGGATTCACAAAACTGAAAAAAATGTTGCTACTGAAAGGTGATTTTATTATTCTGTCCTTTATGGTTTTTTCTTTAATTTGCTCCCTGCCTCTGCTGAAGAAAAGCATCACCATAGCAGGATGCTGTAATCCTCATGTTTCACAGCAGGAAGTTTCACAGAGTTTTGTCCTATGTTTACCTACAAAACCAAATAACACTAAAATGATTGACAGATTTTCTCACCTGATCTATGGGGTCTCTGCACACAAGCCTCTGGGCTGCTTATCTCATGTATGCTCTCCCTGCCTGACGCTTCATTTAATTAATTTGAATTTTGAGGTATCAGAGTAATGGAGGGTTAATCCAAATGCAAGCCACACTTTCTAGGTTTTTATTGGTAACACCTTTTAAAGTCTTCTAATAAGCCTGTTACAATAAGCAAAAAAATCAATTTATAAATTAAAACAAGTTTGATCATTTCCATGTCATTATTGTTTGATTTTCTTGTCTCTCTCTTTCTACCAAAGGCTGGATGACAAAAGGCTTCAGTCTGGTCCTTCAGTCTCAACTTGCCCCTTTTTTGAGGGTCATTTTGTTTACAGAAACTTCAGAATCCATTTTATTTGTTGATCCATGTGTATTTTTATATTTATTTAGTTTGGATACTTAAAATGTCTTCAAGTTCCAGTGTTAAATGTTCATTAGAAACTGGAAATTAAAACTTATTGGTCTTTGAGGAAGTACACTTACATTCTTATGCCATTACCATTATATTACTTGAAAATGTTCTCAAAACAACATTTGTGCTTTTTGTGTGAAAAAAACATAAAAAGCATAATTTTTCTAAATTATTCTTCCTTTTTACCTAGAAATTTGTAGGGGCTAGGCATGAACCTGAGGCTGTATCCACCACTTCAGTCTTTGTGTGTATGTTCTGAAGTGCGGTGTGGTGTCCTGTGAAGGGCCTTTGTTTACTTTGGTTGACCTTTAGCAAAACCTCCTGAATTAATTTCCGTCAAGCTGTCCTCTCGTCTCGTCGTCTTTTGATGATTTTCTCAGAAATGAGTCATATTTAGATTTTTTTTATTTCACAAAAAAAAAAAATCTACACATAGTTGAAAATGATCTTTCCTGAACACATTTTCCTATGATTTGAAGTGGGAGGAAGAGGAGTAGGGTGGAGAAGGAAAAACCATGCTGCCCTGTGATTGGCAGGCTGACCTTTGTTCCCTCCCCTTCTTGTGCCCGATGGGGGCGTTTCACTATGGAAACTGAGTCCTTCGTGTGTGTGTGCGTCTACCAGAGAATGGAACTTGTCAGCTCAGTGTGTGTGAGTGAAACAGACGGAAACAACCGATCTAATTAGAAAAATTAAACATCATCAGTGAGTTACAGCTCGTTTATTTTAAACAGCTTCTGCTGATTACTTAAGCATTTCTGAGGGCACAGTGGCACCGAGGCATGTCTCCATCCATGCCGGTCGTCTGCCCTGGCTTCCTGTTGTAGATTCTTCTGAAGACGCTTCGTCTGTGCAAGTGTGGCTCAGATATGTAAACTGAACAGTCGGTGGGTTTCCTCCTCTTTGAGAGGAGAGCAGGATGAGCCTGAGGAAGAGGCTCTCCTTCAAGCGCGTCTGGAACTTTAATACAGTGAGTACTTCACATACAAACCCAGAGCATGAGAAAGTGCTTAGCTTGTTATCCTTTTTTGTCAGTGTTGCTTCAAGTAAACAAGTAAATCTCAACTAAAACTTTGCTTCTTTTGCTATAGTAAAGTTCAGTCTGTTTCGTGTAAAGTTAATGAGAAACTACAAAAATGTCACTCTCTGCATGCCGGTATTACTCTGTTGCATGAGAAAGAAGGGGACCAGTGCACTAAATTGGGAACTATTTACTTCTGCAAAGTGTAGGACATGCAGAGAAAGGGAATTCCATTGACTTCATCCTGAAGAGAGGGAAATAAAGGAAAAAACAAAAAAACAAAACAGCAATGGATTCTTGCTGTTTTGAACAGAGGTTTTTCTATTGTTTTTTGAGAAAATTGATGCGGTGGTGTAAGGTGGTGCAAGAGATTCATTTCAAAGGTAAAATGAGGCTAAAAAAGAGGCAAACACAACTTAGCTCCAGGCACTTTTTGTCTGTCTCTTCAAGCCAGATGTTTTCTGCAACAGAGAAATTGAGAAGAGAAACTAAGAAAGTGGGAGCTTCGTTTTTTCCTTCCTGCAAAGGCTTTTCTTTTATATGTGTGTTTAACCCTGCAGAGCAAACAACTTTAAGACAATGGAAAGGTGGTTTGAGTGACTCATTTTTAATACATTTCCTCTCCTCCACGATGTCGTCCGCCAGCTGTAAGCCATTCAGGCAGATGTGCTCGATCAGATTTGCTTTGTGTTTACATCTTGTTTGCTGCTCTGTCTGTTTTAGACACCAGCCCAAATATAACAGACATTTCTTTCTGGCTCAGACTCTGAGTCACATCTCCTGTGTGTCTCTGTTGTAGGGAAAAACCATTATCTGAATTCCTCCCTGTCAATGAGGGTAGGTATCGATTCCTGAGTGCGCTGCGGGGATTTCTGGGCTCACCCCAGTCTTTCATAGAGAATGTCACCGTTTAGGAACTATTGATGTTTCTACTGCTCTTCTTGTCCGGCACATTTTATTTATTAACACCTGAGCCACCTCATTTGTCTCACTTTTGATTACCAGAACCAAATCCTCTTTTCCATGCCACTATTTCCATGTCGAGCCGTTCTAAAGCCGAGCAGCTCCACCGTTGCCAGTCTTGGCAGGGTGACTCCAGCCTTCTCAATGGCAACCACTATTCCACCTCATATTCAAAAGTAAACACACAGGCACACACTCACTCAGACCGTTGGTCCTCCTGCTTCCTCCTCTACTGGAAGTGTGGGTGGGAATCAGTGTGTTACCTTTTAGGGACTGTGTATGCAAGCCATTTGTTGGGTTGTAGGTGTGGCCTCCTTGTAGTGATGCCACTGTTTACAGACTTTTAAGATATATTGATGCTCTTTCATTTTTTAATCATCTTTCACTGGAGCAGTTCAATCTGGGAAAAGCTAATGCCTTACCAAAGGTGGCAGCTCAGCGAAGTGTTGGAGCCAGGAATAAGTTCTGTGGTGCAAACAGTGTTGTCTTTGTGTGTCAGAGTGTATAAGTTGTTTTATCCATCACAGTCTCCACCACTGATAGACATTTCTGTTTTCTCTGTGACATTAGTGCTCCCTCATTGTCTCATCCCCTAATACACTCTCCTTTCCCATCATCCACCAAAACTAGGCATGTTCTGGAAAATCAAAATTGTTTAACAATGGCTTTAAACTACTAATTTTATGGTAGCTGTCTGAGTTACGGATGTGAGATGTACTCATCTTTTCTAAATCTGGAGTTTAAGCTGCATAACATCTAATGAAGGGGCTTTACACACAGGGACCAACCACACACTGCAAATTTCAGCACCAAACCTGAATTGAACAGGTTTGGTGTTAAGCTTGCAGCTTAACGGGATGATTTTATGACTAGACAATTGGAAACAAAAGGAACATGTAATCAATTAAGATTTGATGCGTAAAAAGAAAAACAGGACCTTTCCTTTCAGGACACATGAACTACAGTGGGTAACAGATAAACAGTGTGACCAGGCACATAGATTTAGTTTTGTTAATTGATTTTTTTTTTTTTTTTTTTTTTTTTTTTTTACGTGAACTTAACATTATAACTCAGGGTCTAGAGGTAAGGTTTTGTTCAAATTTAAAAGTAGTCTTTCTGCAGTATCTAGCTCTCTTGGTTTCTTCTCTTAGTATAGATCCAGATTAGTTATCTGGATAAATACTTATCAATAAAAAGCATATTTATAAAAAATTAAGTAGAGCTCTCATCATTTTAGCATCTATTTTACTTCGGATCGGATGAACCTATTTTACTTTTCATAATTAAACTTCTCCTGAACACTTCACTGCAACCAGTCAATCAGTTATAACGATTAGAGGGCAATTACTCCTCCCCCAACCCACCCCACCTCCCAAATTAGATATTTATCTGTCAGTTGCATTTTATAGTAACTCCGGTTAACTTTATTTGACAAAAGTTTGCTTCTGCAGCAATTTGAATCTCCTCACTGAGGAACAAATTAAGCGTTATCATATTCTATGAAGACATCCGTCACTGCAGCCAAGTTTAAATCCACAAAATTTGTTTTCAGACACATTCTGATTTTGTACCAAGAAAACTTTCATCTCATTAGCAAAGAGTTCTTTGTAGATTTTCAACCTCAATCAGACTCTACTGACAACGCCTCTCTCTTGTGAAGAAACAAGTGCCATCTGGTATCTGTGGAAAGTCAACAACTTGGCTTTAACTGATCTTCATTTTAAGTAGTATTCTAGACTTACTGAAATGCTCATATCAGCTGATATGTAGTTTTTTTCTGTTTTAGCACAGATGTGCTAGAAAGAGATGTATTTCTATTGGTATTGTAACACATCTATATAGCTAACTTTAAATGTAGGTCTTGAGGAGAGGCATTTGAAGAGGGAATGTCTGGAAAATCCCAGTTATTCTCTCTGGGTTGTCAGGAATGACCAGGACCTGCCAAAAGAGGAGGGAAACACAGGCTGGAGTGACTGAGAAAACACAGTCACTCCAGCCTGTACTTCACAGGAATGGTTAGAAGGAAGCTATGGTAATGTGAGATGGAGAAAGGAAGAAAAAGTGAGATTATTGAAGATAGAGGGGGGGGCAAATAAAAAAAAGGGGAAGAGGGAAAATACCGTGAAGGGAATTAGGTGATGAAAGTTGAGAAGAGCAGACTTAAGGTCTCAACCTGGGGCCAAACTTTCCCAACATACAGTCCGTCTGGAAGTGATCACTGTTAAAAAATGAGTATGCACACATAGAAACAGACCCCACATACAAAAGATTCACAACTTTACCAGATGTCAGGCATATGATTCAGTTGTTTAGAGAACACAACTGAGAGAACACAGAGAACTCCTCACTCACTCTAATGATGCACAGAGGCTGATATTTGGTGAGATGTGAGAAATGTGTGGATAGATCACATCCACAAATAACAGGGGCACACTCTGCCCCTGTTATTAAGCTGTTCCTCACTGTTCGTTCAGCCACACTGACTTCCTGTTCAGACACATCGAATCCTTTTTCACCTGCAAAGACACACGAACGTCTAATCCCGCTGATCAAACTCACCGTGCCATCTGGGCCAGTCAGAAGAGCTCAAGACAAGATCTGGACATCTGGACAGTATGTAGATGAGCCAAAGCAGCACATATGCTGCACCAAGAGGTCAAATATAATGAAACTTGCTTTAGTCAGTTATTCCAGGAAAAGAGCCGATAAATAGTAAAAATGTAACTTAATTTACAATGATATTAAAAAAGATACTCAGATTACATTCAATCACAGCTCACTGGCAACTGAAGACTCATTTTGCTGTTATTTTTAAATCTGAGCTCTATACTAATTTTCTGTCCACTTTACTCAAACAGTCGGAACCTAAATAAACAAGAAGAGTTGAAAAAAGTATAAAAGGAGTTAAAGAAAGCTCTATAGCTGGTGATGAATGACGCAGAATTTGAGTGATATATCTACTGGATTCTAACTATTTGTCAATTACATGTAAATCTCAACAAATTAATTCGGATGATCGTAGTTTACATCTAATGAAAACCTACATTTTGGCCTGATGCAGTCATGAGGAACTCTGTCGGCTTGTTTGAAACCCTCCACGAGGAAAATAAGTCAGCTTTTGTTTTCTGAAAAAGCTGGTTGTTCACAAAGGGCTGTCTCCATGTACATTAATGGAAAATTGAATAGAAGGAAAAACACAGACAGCTACAGCTGTTCATTGTGAATCTATGTAATATACATGTTTCACAGTTTAAATGGAATTACCGGTACTGGCTTAAAATATGTTTTTAGTAATAATCTAGTTCATTAAGAGGCATTGTTTTTACAGTGCCAAGTCACATTCCCACATGACATGGCTGGCTCCATTGCCAATTAAAGAAAAAGACAGATATAGCATAATAAAAAGGCTCACCCTTGACAGAGCTGTTTATTTTAAAAAGTTTTGTCATGTGTAGACTTAGCATGGCTTCGTTGCTTGAGTTCAAGAGGCTCTTTGTTAGTGGGTGAGTCATGGGTATTCATTAACTAAGGAGTCCTGATGCTGAATGCAAACTCAGATTTCCACCTGATTGTACCAATGAACAGGCAGTTATACAAGCAGTTTGAGTTTTGGTTGGGTTCTTATATACTGTGAAATTCAGTTAGATTTGAGTTCAGTCTATTTATTAACGAATATAAGAAATAAAGAGGAAAAATATGATTTCCTAGAAATAAAGTTGCAGCATTTCTTATGACTAGCTGTGAAAAACACTCTAGAAATATATTTTTATTCTCAAGACTCCCACATGTCTGTGCAGGGTAATAAAATCATTACAAGTCAATCTTGATAGCTGGAATGCTTTCATCTCCCCTGCTGATATTAGTTAAGTATTTTCTGCTATTTACATCTGTTTTTCTCCATCACCCCACATATTCTCAATGGCAGACAGTCCTGTCTTGGACAGAACCCCAGCTGTCCTGTCCTGTCTTGCTCACGTCTGTCTTTTTATATATTTATCCATTACTTTGTCTGAGTCACAGAGGTTTTCATTGTTCCAGCTTCATTACTGATGTCTGTGTTGAATGATCTCATCACAGCTGAGCATGTCTGAGATACAAATGAGTGCTGCGCACATGGTTTGTGTTTCTCTTTTCTGACATTAGTTGAGGAAACTCTGAATTTTGTCCAACAGAAGTTTAACTTTATTGTGTTGCTTTTTTGTTATGTGTTCTGCCAATGAAATAGCAAAAATATCATTCCAAAAACTTCCCATATTTTCTCAAGATTAAAGGGTTTTGAGGGGACCTTTAACCATGGAACAAGAGGTGGGTTGCACCCTGCACAGCTCACCTGTCTATCACTGAGATGGACTGGTTTGTGGCTTGCAAAAATATTATATCACTGTTCTTTTTTTTTTTTTTTTGCATTAGTTTACTCAGTTTCCCTATTTCAGAATTTGGCTCTTAAATTAGGAACATGTGGAATAACACCCTTAAGAGAAAACCAAGTTGAATGGCCTTTAGATTCAGTTAGGAGTCCACCAGCTGTAGATCCTCTCTTGTCAAAGTTTATTCACTATATCTTCCAAATGTTCTCCAAATCTGTGAAATTGTGAAGAAATCTTCTTTCAATGAAATCCATGTGGAACGTTACAAATTTTCATCACTAGCATTAGTCCTAAACTTTGGTTTTGACCTTTTCATAAACATTGATTCATTCTTCAGTCATTAAGTCGTTTTTTGTTCATTTTAACAGAAGCTTTGATTCACAATTCCAAAAATACAATCCTGATGGGGTTTTCTAACAGACACCTGAAGTTTTGGGTCAATGCTAACTCTCAGTTGGAACAGATTATTATATCCTCCTGGAAAATAAACAGAGTGCAGTCTAGGTAAAAGAGCCGCCAAATCCCTTTCATCATAACCTTTCACAATGGTTACAGTATGCTTTTGATAATTTGTATTGTTGCTCATGTGCCAAATATACCATCTGGAATTGTGGCCCAAACATTCACCTCCCACAGGGTTTTAGGAAATTTTAGCCAGGCATAGATGTTTACTTTGGACAAAAATATGTCAGTCTTGTAATCCTATTTCTTTGTCCAGACATTTGGAGAAGACAGCTGATTGTTGTCACATGGAGAACACAAACACTTGCCAGAATTGTCTCCAGCCCCACAGTGTTGCACATCTCTTGTTTAGAGTCATTTTTTGGTAATGTTGTCCCACCCGGACATCTGATTTTTATTATAGGTTTCTAAGAGTCATATAATTGATGGCTGATGTGAAGTCAGGAGGACTGAATGCTAAATTTGCATACAAAATTGCTTCAACAAGGTAATAGCTTGTGAGCACCTATTTGTATCTAGATTATTGCAACTTCTGGACTTTTTTTCACAGAAATATTTTTTTTGTTCAAGTAGATTCTGCAGGCTATGCATCACATGTAAAGTTGAAAAAATATGACTAATATATAAAGAACCTTTGATCCGGGTGTGCATTCTTCCACTGCATATTATAGGTTTTAGGGCAGAGAACATCTCCTAATGTTTTAACAATTTTGACAGCTTATGTCAAGCATAATTAACATTTAATAAACATACAATATGTCTCAAATTGTTTGACTGGACTCAGATATCTATATATTCTCAGATACAATGTGACACTATTGTTTTTATTGAAGGGATAGAGAATGTTTTCCACACAGCTTACAGAGAAGATACTGTAAGCTGTTTTAATTAGCTTAGAAAAAAGAATGTTTTTTGAAGTTCCAAGAGAAGCTCTGGAAAAAATTAAGAAACCACTGAACATTTTTTTCCTCTTATCAGCAGATGTATGTGTTTGACAGTCATTGCATTCCAGTGTGACTCCATCACCCAACACTAAATGCTTAAAGAAGACTGATTAGTTGAATCCAAAAGCAATGTGAAAGACTGGTGGAGAGCAAGTCGAGATGCAGGAAAGCTGTGAAAGAAGAGCAGGATTATTCCAACAAATACTAATTTCTGAAGTCTTCCTAAGCTTAAACACTTGTTTTATGTTCTGTAAAGATATTTATGTGTTTGCTTTATTGGAGGTTTAACAACAATATCTTTTGACATTTTGTCATTTTCTGCACATCAATCAATCAATCAATCAATCAATCAATCAATCAATCAATCAATCAATCAATCAATCAATCAATCATTTTCTTTTGGTAAATTGTCCACATCAATCACAAGAAACAACAAAGAAAAAACAACAATAAATAACCCACAGTTTACCAAAAAAGGAATAGTCTGAAGCAAAGCTTATTCTTGCCTACCCTGGTTTTTTTATACCCTAAATGCTCTAAAAGTCAATAGTTTATTTAGATTTTGGGAGAAATATTCTTGGAAGTTCATTAAATTAAACTGCCTTTAATTTACTCATGTGTTTTTTTTTTTTTTTATAAATGTTAAGATTCGTCGTCTAATTTTTTCCTACAGCTGTATATTCTTAAGACTCTTATTGTGAAGACTTTAAGGAAGTTGTAGTTTCTCTGCTGTCTTCATCTAATTGAATAAATAAAAAAAAACTGCCTCATTGTTTTTGGCTGTGAATAAGCTGTACCCCGTACTCTAATGAATCTAATCAGCTGATAAGAAGTTAAACAGACAAACCAGACTGAAGAACGCAAACATATGGTTGAATGTTAACTTACCCTTATCATTGGAAACTAGGTATCTAGTAGCTGCTGCAGGCTTTTTGTTTCCTTCTTTGTAATGAAGATGAAATCATGTTCAAACAGTCTTTGTTGTGCTGTTACTAAGTCCAAAGTCTCTTGGTTCTGCATACAAGGACTTCTATGAAGTCAGTTAAACAGGGGAATGACAACACAGAACAGGAAGTACATAAATATTATAAATATTTATAATATTTGTTATATTAATATGTTTTACCAATATATTTTTGTTTAGTTCGATTGCTGACCAGGCTTGTTGATGATGCCATTATTGCTCAACTGTCTGTTTTGCCCGCAATCAGGTGTGGTTATACCATCGACTGCT
Organism: Poeciliopsis retropinna; assembly: GCA_010277075.1. Taxonomy (NCBI): domain Eukaryota; kingdom Metazoa; phylum Chordata; class Actinopteri; order Cyprinodontiformes; family Poeciliidae; genus Poeciliopsis; species Poeciliopsis retropinna. Next base: position 6,975,617 of record VMRM01000013.1, read on the forward strand.
ATCAGCTTGTGGTGTCGTATGATTTCCATCCTAATTGTCATTCATAGGTTATTGCTTAAGTGAGACTAGCTCCATTTTATACAGAGAATCTAAATGTTGTTTTGGTGTATATTACGCTCCATATAAGCTCCTTTGAGTTAAAATGTCAGATATGTAGACAAACATCTCACCTTACTGTGAAATCGAGGGCATGCCGCCGTTTTTACTTTTTTCAAAGCAAAACACACAGTAAGCCCCTCCCCCTCAGCAAGGAAATTTCCCTGCAGAGCAAGCGCAGCCTGTTTCGGCGACTCCACCCACCTAGAATACAATAAGAGTGGGCACCAACCTGTTATGGAGTGAAAATGTGTACGATGACGGGACCTGGCCTGTAACAGCCTCCATGTGGCTGAAAGTGCATGTCCAGGCAGCTGCCTCATGGCCCTCACAGACTGTAGGAGCCTGGATAAATGTGTGTTAGCTCTGGGCCAAGGAACAATCCTAACCCATGTCTCTGTGTTTCTTTTTTCAGTCCGCTGCAGTCTCTGATGGAGGTGAGTACATGAGCCTTTTAAACATTTAACACAAGCCAGAATGCTTTCTTATGATATTTTGAATCTCAGCAGTGAACTTACAACTGGGTTATGATAAATGACCAACTTTAGAGTATCATGTTCAGCCACTTAAACACTTCTGTACTAAGAGGAATAAATCTAACCTGTAGATGTCTTTCTATGTATTTTGCTGCTAAACTTCTTATTTCTAAAGTCATTTGAGTCCTTTTTGTGTGCTGGGAACTTCCTTGTTCTTCCTGATGCCATTTTCCCTTCTCAGTACTGTAGTTCCTAAAGAATACCGGTTCTTCCAAGCTGACTAAAGGCATGAGTGCTTGCTATTGTTTCTAGGGGTTTCAAATCAAATCTACAAGTGAGTTTATGTCATTTGGGTTCATATCAAAACTGATCAAATTCAGTGGTAAAACATACAGTAGTCCTGTTTATTGTTTTCTTTGGGTACAATCTGGTTCAACCTGCTCAGCTCCTTCCCCACCTCTGTCTGCTCTTCAACAGCTGCAATCAATGCACAGTCTCATATGTGTCAGCACATTAACTGTGTGGAGATATGCATCAAACTTTGTACATAACACACTGACTGTGAGCTTAAATTAGTTGCTCCTTTCCAGCAACAGACAAATTTCACTTTTATGATGGTTTTGTGAGATTATTTCAGAAACAAGCTCATTTGTTGTGTTTAGTTGAACTCTGAAAGGATGCTAGCGCTTTTTGTGTTCCTCGTAATATAAAGATTCAGCCTTTAGCTATTTCAAACCTTTGCACTTTTAGTAGTTTTGCATTGGACATTTCCAAGTTCTAATTAGAGCTATCTGCCACAGGACGTTTTGCATCAGTATTTATTTGGATTTGCCAGGGAAATGTTTTATATTCACTCTGTACTATCCAAAGTATTTTACTACATTCTGCTCATAGAGAAACCAAAGGAAATTTGGTTAGAGGAGTTCTATAATTAATGTCCACCAACAGGAGGTCACTCAAGGTTATTTTGCTTTTAATTGGCCATATTTAATTTGAGTCATCTGGCGTAAATAAAGATCAGAAGCTCAACTAATGGAAAAAGTTAAAAATAAAGTCTTTGGAAAATTTTTCAGAATGTAATTCAATTATACATGAAAAATGACATGTTGACCTTTTCATGATTTTTCATCCCTGGAACATATCATAATCAGACTAACACAAATGTAATTCGTGTTCTCAATGCTTTCTGCATTGACACTTAAAACCACCAAGAAAATTGAGGTGATACAAATTTGTTATCTTTATTCAGGTGCAAATTGTATGAATTTACAAATTGATTACTTGATCCAGAGCCAACAATTCTGAAGATGTGCTGTGTCACAACATGTTTTTCTTGCCACGTTGTTGCATGTTGCAATGAATTAGCTACATTCTGATGGGATTTTAAATTTACATATAAGGCTTAACTGAGGGCAGATGGGAGATAAAAGAAGTAAGAAGTAGTAGACAGCTTGTAGTCGACGCTACAGAAAGGTTTATGTTCTTATTTATTCTGTAACTGAGACCAGTGAATCACTGTTTTGTGATATATGAGCAAAGTTAAACCCATCCCGTGCTCGTGTGTGAGAGATGAGATTGTAACGTTTATGGAAAAAAACTACTTTCCTTAACATCAATTGGTCTGTTCTTTAAATTTATTTTGAGAAAAACACTGAGTTTTTAGCTTGCATTATTATCATTAAGCTAAAGAAAGCTGTAAAAAAAAAAATCCAAAAAAGGGGTTACAACACGAGGAACAGTGTCTGAAATAATTAGCAACATTTTTTTCTTTCTTGAAATTTATTCCTACAGACATTGTCAATGCATTAACAGCAGAAAGTAGCTATTAGACCTATTATTATTTGTCAAATTGAAAAATAAATATTTTTTCTGTGTTCAGTTTTACCTACTTCACAGTAGATAAAACTGTGAAGTAGGTAGGAGGCCTTGGTGTAAATATATTTAGAAATACAATCTATAGACTTTCACAATCATTCAGTCCTTGCTAGTATTTCTTCCTTTCAAAATGTGACCCCCTATCATCCTGTGAGCTTTTCATGCTTTCACATCTTAGGATGTCTGCACTATGTTGATAAGAGCTAAATTGAGTTTGTTGTTTTTGTACACCACTTGGTACTCTAGTTGTCATTAATGCTCTTCAACAGTAACGCACTAAATATGTGCAGAATTAGCACAATAAAGCCCAGAATGGATCTGTTCTGTAAAGTGTGACATCTTTAGAGAGAAGAGAGAGGACATTCTCCCATGGGATGTCCAAGTTCTTCACTGTAAGATACAAGTTGTGGTAAATGTGGTCTGTATGTCAGACAGTCACTAATTCGTACATGTGTAAATAAACCATCCTGAATTTACCTTCAGCAGTCTAGCCAGAGATGTGTTATAGTGTTTGATTCTTTATTGTAGATTTTTTCTGTTATATCTGTAGTTTTCTGCTATGAATCCTTTAAATAGTTGCATTTGAGAAGGTTAAGCATAGCATGGGCTCTTTGATTCATCAAAAAGTATAAATGGCAGCTTTTTATCCTGTGTGTGTGTGGTAGTAGTATTGGGGTTCAGGCTTCATTAGTCTCATTAGTGGCCTTCCTTTAACGAGCCCTTCATCAATGCTGTGTTTCAAGTGTGTGTTTCTGTGACCCGAGTTTGTGTTTGTGCTTTAGTGTCCCCTCCCTCGACTCTGAATTATTTACTATCTCGAGGCCTGCGTACACTTGGATCAATTACCTCGCTGGAAGCTAGTGCCTGTGTGTTAGTGTGCATGCAGGTGTGTGTGTGACTTCTGCGACCCAACTCTCTCTGTGGTTCCTCAGGTTGTCATCCAGGTTGCTAACAACGGCAGCGTCTCCTTCTGCACCTTTTTCTCTTTCCCCCTCTTTCCAGTCTCTTCCTCCCTGTGATGCCAGCTGTTTGTACCCTTTATTGGACTATTTGTTCAGGCTGGAGTGTTTGAGGTTTTGAGGGGGGGGGAGGGAGGTAGTGAGAGGGCCACTGATAGGGTGATTATGGATGGAGGGGCTTGGTTACCCCAAAGGATTCGATACCTGCCCCGCTGGCACCACACAGGCTCCTACCAGCTCTGCCCAGGTGAGGAGATAGCAGGAGTTTTCATAGATTGTTTTCCGGCTGGAGGAAAATGTAGAGCGCAACAAGGAGCAATAAAACTTACTGAATGGTGGAGACTGTGGTATTGAATATCTTAGTTACTATACTGATTGAGGTTTAAGAGGAATGTTAATGCTGCGGCTGATGATAAAATATTGGGTTTTTTGTTGTTTTTTTTACTTAGTGTGTACTGCACAGTTAGCATTTTGGCTAATCACTCCATTTATTACAACACAGAAAACTGCTTAATGTCGCACTATTAAAAGTGTAGACAGTAATTTAAGACAGGAAAATGTTTGTTTACCTTTTTTGTACTGACTTTACCTACTTCCCTGTCTGTTAAGCAGAGCTAGCTTAAATTCTGGATATGAGGGTTATGGATATGAATAAGCTAAACAATTTCTCTTGTGAATCTCGTGGGGGAAAAAAACATCTGTTGCTAAGGTTTTTATAGCTCTTGAAACATTTTTACAGTTTTTCAAATTACATTCACAAAACATAATGGACCATTTCTTTTGGGATTTTATGTGACAGACCAACACAAAGCAATGTGGATTTGAAAGAAGCAGGTAGAATAAGATGCTCTGCTACAAAGATTGTGAAATTGAACATTTTTGTCAACACACAAAACTCTGAGTGGTGAAAAAATAACACACTGTGGAAATATTAGCTGCTGAGTGAGATCAGCCTAACATCATGTTTTTGTGAGAAACAAAAAAAATGCAATTCAATAAGATATTATAACCTGCTGTATAATATCAGGTTAGTTAGATTTTTTTTTAGAGAACTTTGTTTTATCTGCCTCTGGGATATGTGCAGTGGGGTCTGTGACGCTGAACAGAGCGCTTGGTTTAGACAACACAGACAGGTTTACACAGATTAATGTTTTCTCCATATATACAGTGATAAATATTCATTAATATTTAGCAGAAGCCTCAGGAGTTTATTTTAATCTGCCCTTGAAGAGAACTTTACTGTACAATGTGTGAATAAAAACAAGTCATTTTGGTGCAAACAATTTTAAAGATCCAGTGTGAAAACTGTCACTGATAAACAACAATAATACATTATTATGTATTATTACTTTTCATTTCTTAAAAAGTAAGAAATGAAGTGCAAAAGCAGAAGTCACATTGAAAGTGTCCACCAATTGCCCAGATTGGAGGTTTTTAATCAGAGGACTTTAGCTGTGGGTACAATCCTCCTTTCACATATTTTTTTTAATACTTATTTACAGCATCTGCGTTGTTCAGGGCACCTGACTGCACTGTCCTCCCTGTGGCTGTTCTCCCTTTGGTTTTATCTCAACATAGCAGGCCACTTTCTCTTAGTCTGGCCTGCAGCTCATTGCTGGTTATTCTCAGCTCCCCTCTTTCCCTCCTGATCAGAGCTCAATGGTAAGAACATGGGCACAACGCAGCGGAGTAGTGGGAAAAATAAGGAATTCGTGGATTGACCAAGACTCTCCCAAGAATAATAAAGCACAGATTGATTCAGAAAGCCTGTTAGAGTGAATATTACAAATGTCTTTAGAATTATGACTTTTTTTTTTTTTTTTAGAAAGAGTCAGCTTTATTGGATTTACAGGATTGTGGGCACTAATAAGGTTCAAGTGCCCACATATATAGACATTAAGTATAAATATATAAACTTAATGTAAAGGATATAAAGAGTTATTAAAGTTATTGTGGATAATAAAAGTCCAATTGGACTTCTGAAAGTGCTGTATCTCAACAAAACTTCTGTTTTGTTGAAAAGCAACAGAACAGAAGATGGTCTCCCAGGGCAGGTTTCTACCTGTGCTTTAAAACTGACAGGGGAAACATTGGTGCCTAATGAGTTCCAGTGTGACTGTGCTGCTTTCAGTACATTCACAGAGGACTCCACTGAAATTCCCTCTTGAGTCCATCACTACACCCAGATTTTGGGCCTCATCGCTAGTTTCCAGCTGTAAAAGCTGAAGCTGTGTGTTGTTCCTCTTCAGGTCCAAAGATAATAACTTTTATATTGTTTCTGTTGGCCTGGAGAAAGTTACAGCACATCCACGCATTGATTTGTTCTAAGCATCTGTTCAGTGCTGGGATGGGTTGCTGGCATTGTAATGTAGAACTGTGTATCATTACCATAGTTATGTTAATAATAACTAATCTTATTACGTGTTATAATCTGAGATAGCAGGAGCTTGCAGATATTAAATAAGAGTGACCCCAAGATAGAACCTTGGGGGGCCTCATATGTCATGGCTTGTAACACAAGATGGTGTTACAATACTGACGTAACTTAATATTTATAAAATTAATTCAGATCTGATCTTGTTTGCCAGTTGATGCAAAAAGAGTAAAAAAAAAAAAAAAAAAAAAAAACGGTACGCAAATAATTGCAAACAAAATAATCTTGAAATCAAAAAGTTGCCGTTTTAACCACAGGGTGTAATTAAAAGTGCTATTCAGGTTCAGCACTTTTATCATTATCATTTATCGATTCTGATTTCCCATTTCACAAACGTCTGACTTGCCGATTCAAATTTCAATAAAATCATTTTTTTTTATCTTAAGGGTTTGGCTGGCTTAGCAGATTTGAACCATAACAGAAAATTTAAGAAACTACTGCAATTTAATAGAGAAAGTCCCTTTGCAATTTGAAATGTAAGGGTTTGATTCCAGCTTCCACATGTTGATATGCCCCAAGGTAAACCCAAGTAGATCTGTGTATCTGTGTGTGAATGCATGGCTGGGTGAATGTGGCTCTACTGTAAAGCTCCTTGTGTTGTGCTAGAAAAGCACTCCCATGTAAATCTACTCCATTTACTACTTAATAAATTATACCATTATCCCTGTTTATGCAAGAAAGAAAAACATTTGGCTCTTCTTTTCAACTCACAGTAGTCTATGCATTTAATTCATGCAAAGGAAAAATCTGATTCTCCAATAATAGACTTGTCAATGACTGATCATAACTGATCGAGTTAAAACTGTCCGAACACAATTTTTGGCAGATCGATTTGCACATCACAAAATTTTTGTGGCTTCCGCAAAAATGTACGTGTTAATGTTACATGTGGATTTGTTTTTGTTAACAGAGCTGAACAGCGTGGAGCTGCAGGGCTGCAGCAGTGACAACAGTCTGAACAGTAATGCCAGCCTGCCCAGTGTCCAGAGTCACCGGCGCCACACCGAGAGGAGAGTGGCCAGTTGGGCCGTCTGCTTCGAGCGGCTGCTGCAGGACCCTGTAGCAGTCCGCTACTTTTCGGTAAAATAACATTGTCTGATCGTCGCTCACCAGCAGATGCTGTGGATAAGGAGACTCTAAATGTGTTTGTCAATAACAATGTATAATAAATTTCTAATGTTTTTTTTAATTTTTATTATTATTATTATTATTATTATTATTATTATTACAAGTGTAAAAAGTGAGTGTTAACGTAATTGTTTTGCTGCAGAATTGTGTTGAACATTTCTGGCTAAAATATCAAAATACTTTGTCAGACGTCCGTCAGTCAATCAAATTTTTACTTGAATCTGCTGTTATTTCAAAGGTTTCATGATATCACATAGTCTAACAAGATTCCCAGAAACTTAGGGAGCGAATCAAGCCCACAGCAACATAGATCCTCCACCGTACCTAAAAGTGGGTGACAATCCTGTTTTTGTTAAAAGGTTGAATTCAATCTTTATATGACCTAAACATATAACTCCAGTTGAAGTCCAAGTAGATTTAGTAAACTCCACACATTTGGATGGTAAGATGTAAAAGTGGACTAACATTTAGGGACCTCTCTTTGCTGCATCTCTAATGTGAGAGAGGTTTTCTTTTCACTTCTTTACCACCTTCCTTCCTCTGCTTGCTGACAAGATAAACATGAGTCCTCATTAAACTTAGTGACCAGTGACTGAAGTGGGTCTCTGGACTTCTCTGTTTACTTCTGTTTATTTTAAATGGTTTGTTTGGTAACTATTACATTTTTTAATAGATATTTATTATTAATTTTTTGTTTAAGAACAACAATACAACACAAAACAAAAGCTTAGCAGTGCAGTCCAAAGGAGAGAAAAGGGAAAAGTAAAGATAGTGGGCATACATATTTTCATCATTTTATAGATGTGGTCACAATATATGTGGTCAATATATTGATTAATATATTGCTTGTGATTGCCATCCATCCATTATGTATTTATTTGTTTATATGTAGTCATTTTGAACTTATATATATATATATATATATATATATATATATATATATATATATATATATATATATATATATATATATATATATATATATATATATATATATATATATATATAAACAAAATTCCCTTCTCACCCACCGCAGGTGGTTTTTATCCTCTGAGCTTGAGGGTTCTATATATATATATATATATATATATATATATATATATATATATATATATATATATATATATATATATATATATATATATGTGTGTGTGTGTGTGTGTGTACGAGGGCTATGCCCTTGTACATTAGTAGTGTACAAGGGCGTACTTCCAGATCCAGACAGACAAAATGGTAAGGTCGAACCAACCGGACATTGTCGTAGTGGATAAACAACAGAGGAAAGCCGTTGTGGTGGATGTAGCAATACCAAGTGACTGCAACATCAGGAAAAAGGAGCACGAGAAACTGGAGAAATACCAGGGCCTCAGGGAGGAACTGGAGAGGGCCTGGAAGGTGAAGACCACAGTGGTGCCTGTGGTCATCGGGGCCCTCGGGGCAGTCACCCCCAAACTGGAGCAGTGGCTACAATAGATCCCAGGAACAACATCAGACATCTCAGTCCAGAAATGTTCAGTTCTAGGCACAGCAAAGATACTGCGCAGAACCCTCAAGCTCCCAGGCCTCTGGTAGAGGACCCGAGCTCAGCTTTATTGATCTCCTTGGGGATCAATAAAGTCTATTCTATTCTATCAGCATAGTCCAAAAAGGACTATGCGTGCAAAGATGTCAGTCTTAGACTGGAAGAAGCATGTTAGAAAGTCAAGAGGGATATATTCCAAAATAAGCTTCTTCCATCCAGAAATAGTAGGAGAGTTTTTGAAAATCCATTGCAACAAAGTATTCTTTCAAGCTCAGAAGATTAGGATATTATACAACTTACTCTTGTTTTGATTTTGAATATGTTTACTTGGTAGACCAAGGAGAAGAGACACTATTACATAAAACAACCCAGTAAAAACATTTAATTCCTACAATGGCATTAATTTCCCCATTTAATAAATATAGGCAAGGTTATTTTATTTGATTTAAGCAACTGAACAATTCAAAGTGCTTTATGTGATTTAAAAGAAAAAAAAATACAAACAAGCGAGAAACAGTAAATTAATGTTCAAATTAATTTTAGGATTCCCAATATCCTAAATTTTGTGAATCCTAAAATTTAGGACTATTTTTGTATTTATTACAAAAAATACCAAAAATTATTATTATTATTATTATTTTTTGATATTCTGCTAAAGGAATACTAGTGGATTTGGTTTAGGGGTTTTTAAACATTTTCGTTAGCTTGCTTCATAAATTTGGCTGGCACTGTAAATATAGCACTATTAAATTATTACAACTAAATTATTACAACACAGTTTTACTCAGTATTATACACAGCTGTGTGACAGTATTGGGTGAATTGTATCAAATAGATCCTGCTTTTACTTGTTACACCAGAATAAATGTGACTTTCAACTTTTTCTAAAATGGAAAAAACAAAATGTTCCCATCCTACACTCACTATTGTCAGCACTTTTCAGATGTTGCAACATGTTTCTACTTAAGACCAATACATGGATTTGTCTGATTGTTTTATTTGTCTTCCATTTTTAATCCATGTTTCATATATTTTCTGCAGGAGTTCCTAAAGAAGGAGTTCAGTGAGGAGAACATTCTGTTCTGGCAGGCCTGTGAATTCTTCAGCCATGTTCCTGAGAATGACAACAAACAGGTAACACACCTTATTTGATTAATCCTTTTAGTACAGACTTGCATCTATTTGAATCCTTCCTGTTGTATATTATTGGATATTCGACAGTAGTAAATCCTTCTTATCCTTATTGATTAATTTTTTTAGCTCTCACAGCGTGCTAGAGAGATCTACAACAGCTTCCTTTCCAGTAAAGCAACAACACCGGTCAACATCGACAGTCAAGCCCAGCTTGCTGATGATATCCTCAACGCGCCAAAACCTGACATGTTCAAGGAGCAGCAGCTGCAGGTATGGAGACACATTTTTATAAAGGCTTCCGGTACAGTCGAACCTTTCACATGCAAAAAAAGAGCCACTTCCTGCGAGACTAATTTATTATTCTTCATAAAAGTGAACCAAAACATAACTCCTTTGAAAATGCTCTCTGAACACAGTGTCAAGTGCTCATACAACACAAGGCCAGTCATTCATCTTTGCCTGCTGTCGAGCAACACCGGCCTGAATGGCTTCTTACACACAAATGTTGTCGACGGGGCACAGTGTCTCAAAAGCCCTATTGATTTCAGCTGCCGAGCTCAGATGTTCAAACTCTGATAAGGAAGTCACAAGGCCTGCAGGATATCCTCACTATCATGCTTTTTTTTTTTTTTTTACATATCAGACACCCACACATTTTCTGTTCAATAACCACACACACACACACACACATCGAAAAGCCTTATGGTAACCTTGCCAGAATGTCTTGGGATTGATGTTATATCCACGAATGCATCACAGTCTTCTGTTTTCTTGACCTTTCATTTCAAAAGATAAATATTTTATCTGACATTTTCAATCACAAATAGGATGTAGACAAGTTGATTATTTTTATACCTCTTGAAGTTTTTCATGTTTTGTCATGTTAAACCACAAGCTCTAGTGTATTTTATGGGGATTTTATGTGTCAGACCAACACAATGGAAAATGGACACATGACTTTTAAAATTATTATACAAATGCATGTCTAAAAGGTGAGATATGCATGTGTTTTTTGTCCTCTTGAGTTTCTGTTTTCCAGAACCAGATATTGTTACAATTTCAGCTAAATCACACAGCTGGTCTTCTGGAGTTTGTCTTTTCCAGTCTCTAGCAATTACGGAGTGTCTGAAACTCAGTTTTCAAGTATTAACAAATATTCTCTAATGGATTGATGTTTGGACTTTGGACAATTTTAACACACTGTAATGCTTTGATACATTGTAGCTCTGGTTGTGTATTGAGGGTATTTGAGGGTATTTATATTCCACGGCCTTCATGATGCTGTTTCTTCTGTAACAAACTTCGGAGGCCTTCACAGAACAGCTGGATTCATATTAGATTAATTAACACACAGATTACAGTTCACATGTTGAACTAGATTTTTTTTTAAATCAAATCAAGAAGTACTGGAGACAAAAGCATGTCACATGTTTCATATTTTCCTTTTTTTGTTAAAAAAAGTTATTTGTGCAAGGATTAAAAATACTTTTTCTAAGACACCAATTATGTTATGTAAAGTTGTCTATGTTGTGCTCCCAGGTATTTGCAGCTTGGCCAGCTCCTCCTAAATAAAGTTAGTCTGAAGCAGCAAATCTTAAAGACTTTTCCAATAAAGATAGGGATTAGACTTAAGTCAAGCTTGCTTTGTTTTTTCCAAGAGAACGCACTCCAAGAGCAGCTTGAAGGTTTCATCGTTTGGTTTAACTTCACTTTTATTTTTTCATTTTCTGCTTCAAAATACCATGCAGATTGTCTGAGTAGTTTTGCTCATCTTTTGTTTTTTGGATTTTTGCACAGATTTTTTTTTTCTGTTCTTATGTTCATGGATTGCTCATTTTTTCATCATCGTCTTTGTTACCATTCGTTAGTACATTTTTTTTTTTTTTACTTCCCTAAATCTTTTCCCTCCCGACTCTATTAGATCTTTAACCTGATGAAGTTTGACAGCTACACGCGATTCCTCAAGTCTCGGCTGTACCAGGAGTGCATGCTGGCTGAGGTGGAGGGCAGACCGCTTCCTGATCCCTATCACATCCCCAGCAGCCCAACGTCAAAGCACAGCACCACCGGCTCCGACCGCTCCAACCTCTCCACTCCCAAGAAGGTGAGCCAGCAGAAATCCTTGTGTCTTAATTTAAATGGAAAAAGAATGTGCCTTTTTGGATTAATACCCTGGATGTTCGTGTTTATGAGTGAAAACAGCTTTAAATAACATAAAATCGTGTCCACATTTGTTTGTGTCCCTGTCTGCTCAGTCACTCATTGCTGTGTTTCTTACAGGAGGACAAGAAGACCAAATCAGGGCGGTCTTTGAACGAAGACAGTCGGGATGACTCAGGAGACCGGAGGAAGGGCATGTTTTTTTCGTGGTCCCGAAACAGGAGCTTTGGCAAAGGCCCCAAAAAGCGAGAGCTGGCTGATTTTAATTATAGTCAGTCCATTTTCCTTTCTTCATTTCATAACTTTCTGTCTGCTGGAGAGTTTGTTTGTTGATAAAGTGATCATGCATTGAAAATTAGAAAATTTAGTCACATCTGTTAAAATGCTGGATTGATGACAGATAAATGATCTGTTATGTTCTTGTATTTTTTCTGTTCCTAAAAACAACCAATTTGCATCTGTGGTGTTATCAGATGTTATCATCTGAAACATTTAATCTGAATCTAGTCAGGAGGCACTCTTACATTCAGCTCATGATGCTTCTCATCAATTTTATTTGATTATTTGTTTATTTTCAGGCACCAACGGTCGTCGGGAGTCCCAGGGTTCGCTGTCCTCAGGAGCGAGTCTGGAACTGGGGACGTCAGGTTCGGGGAAGAATGAGGTCAGTCTGATGGGAGTCATCTTGATCTAATCAGTTTGATAATAATTGGTCCATGGAAACTTATTTTTGCATGGAGCAGCTTTAATGTTAGTGTTCCCTTTAAAAGGAACACTTGATGGCAGATTTTTGTGAAGCTTTGACCTATTGATACAGATTTTAACAGATTCTAATTTCTATTGAGGAACTAGGAAGTATACTTTTTGAGCTTTTCTGCATGAGCTGCATTACATTTTTATACTAGTAGCATAGGTGACACCACACAGTCACTGTAGAACATGGTTTTATTGACATTTTAAAGCAAAGACAAAATGATTATAAAGTTTAACTCCTTGTTTTAGCCCTTAGCTCATTTAGCATTATTAGCATTATAAAACCACTGTATTCTCGATGGTCTGCAGATCCTTAATTCAGAAATGTCCTGAAGGCTTCCAGCGTTCCTAAATCTAGCATGTTCCGTGACAGAGGAAAGTGCATAAGATTGACGGACTTTACTGTAGTCATATCAGCCTTCTTGTTATCTTCTCAAAATCTTGCACTCTTTAACTCATTTGCATTTTGAGTAAAATGCAGACATGTCCACACATGAAACTACTTTTTAGATGGCTTCTCGTGTCTCTCTGTTTCACCCGACTTCATTATGAACGCTCTGCTGATGCTAAGAAATACATAATTTTGAGTTCTATTTACTCAATAAGAACTTCCCACATGTAAATGGCTATTAGTGCATTCTCTGAATAATAAAAGTTTCTGCAGGTCAAACTATCAATCAGGCAGTTGTAGTCATCTGGCGAACTATCGGTTCATCTCTACTTTTGCCACCTTAGAGATTTTCTCAAGTTTCTGTAACATTTTGATACAAAATTTCCTTCTGTGGCCATCTGTGCAGCAGATGATAAACAGTCATAGAGAAGTGGCAGAATGCATCTAAAGCGAACAGAACACACCCTCACCCAGTGTTATTGCTGCTGCACAACACCTTTTGTGATGCTTCCATCAGCGAGCATAAACTGTTCTCCAAGTTATGTTACTATTTTTCCCATTCTCCATCCTTTGCCTTCGTCAAATCAGATGACATTTGTATACTGAACAGCATTAAACAGAACGAGACAATATTCCTCTGCAATTCATAAAACATAATTAATTAATTTAAAAATATTTTGACTGCTTGAGGCAGGAAGTTGTGTAACGGGGTGGTTCTGTTCCTGGGACTGTCTGGCTGACAGCAGAGGTTCAGAAGGCTAATGTGATCCAGAGTCCAGTTCCTGCAGCAATTCTGAGATTCTGCGCCGCAGGGAATTGGCCTTTTCGGTTCCTCTCACTGTCCATTGTGTGCATTAGTTTCTTTCTTCATCTTTTGTGTTTGTCTTTGAACAAAGACAGAAGGTGTTAATACAGATGTCAGAAGATGATTGTGTTGATGACGATTGACTGTTTATATTTAGTTTGATTTTAACATATTTATTGTAAATGTTTTCATCTCCTGTTGGTGCATGTGCTTTCGATAGGTTTATCTGGTTATTTCCGTTTGTGATGTTAGATGTTAATTTATTTCTACTCCAATCGCCACCTTAGAAGAGATTGGACCTATTCATAACCTATTCAGAGAATATCTTTAGTAAAAACATTCATGAACAGCACACTGCTATAATCTTGTTACAGTTTTTCTCTTCATCAGGACCACTTTTGATATCCTTAAAAATATTTAGTCAAATTTAATTTCTGAGTCACAAGCAGGAGGTTAGGAAGCTGATGAAGCACAAATTACCCAAATAAGATCAACTTTCTTTCCTTTTCTAGCACGATATTTCCCGTGGCGCCGTATCAGAACGAGGAGGAAGCAGCGCCCCCTTGAGGCAATGTAACATTAGCTTGCCAGATGGCTCATGTTGCCCGGTGCCGCTTCGGCCCGGCATGTCTATCAGAGACCTGTTGCAGGGCCTTTGTGACAAACTCTGCATCAACCTGGCAGCTATAGACCTTTTCCTTGTCGGAGGAGAGAAGGTAAACCTCAGTGTGTGTCTGAGCTTTTTTTTAATTTTTTTTATTATGAATAGATTTGAGTTGGTATCCTCTAGCTGTACTTCTCTGTATTTTATTCATATAAATAACTAATTAGTGATTTACTTTGCTTTTTGACTTTATTTTTATTATTCTGACACAGATTTATATCATAGGAATGAGCATATACCTCAATATAAATATATTTTCTGTCATTTTTTCTCAGCCTCTTGTTTTGGACCAAGACTGTATGACCCTCAGCTCTCGAGACCTGAGATTAGAAAAGCGCACTCTGTTCAGGTATAAAACATGTCAAGCGCAGAGATGAACATGGGACTGCAGACCCTGGCTCAAACAAAAATATGATTTATTGTCTTTGTATTCCTCCTCCAGGCTTGACTTGGTCCCCATCAACCGCTCTGTGGGTCTGAAGGCTAAGCCTACTAAACCAGTGACTGAGGTCTTGAGGCCTGTTGTGGCCAAGTATGGGCTGCACCTCTCTGACTTAGTGGCACGTATAGTAAGTACAGTATTTTCCTAGGCTGAAGGCAGATCTTTCAAATGTATTCATACCTCAATTTATGCGCATCTTCTAAAATAATAAATACAAACCTCAGTCTGTTTTATTGAGATTTTTTTTACCATTTATTTCTGTTTGACTGCCCTTTAATCTAATAACATTAAAAAGCTCCAGTGGAATCCTGTGTGTGGTGTAAGTTGAGTATTCTGTGGAGGTTTCAGAGGTTTGTTGGAGAATATTAATGAACAAACAGCATCATGGAGACCAAATAAGACTCCAGACAGGTCAGGGATAGCAATGGCCAACAAAACATGGCCATCCAACAAAGCTGGTGGGCTGGGCAGTGAGTGGATCATTCAGAAAAGTAGCCAAGAGACCAATTATAACTAGAGGAGATGCAGAGATTCACAAATCGGGAGTGGAAGAATCCGTTGATTCCGTTCTTTGTAGAAGATTTGCAAGAAGAAAGCCAAGAGATGTCCAGTTTGCAACAAGACATGTAGAAGAGACAAGAAAGATGTGGCAGAATGTGGTTTGAGATTAACGTTGAATTTTTGGCCTATATGCGAAACGCTGTGTGTGGCAAGCAACATTCTAAATACGCCATCCAGAGGTTTACATTCACACAGGATAACACCAAACATACAATCAGAGCTACAGTGTACCAATACTAAACACAATAATTAATATTTACAATAACTTTCTAAGCAATTTGACCTAACCTTGGGTATTTTGCATTAAAAAAAATGGGCAAATGTTTTAGTCTGTAGTTGTGGAAAGTTTGTACAGTCATGCAACTTGTGCTGGAATTGCAGCAAAATTTGGTTCTGCAAACTCACAAGGGATAATGACACATGCCAGCCTCAGTTTTCAGTTTTTTAAATAGCCAATATGAAGCTCTTCTAAAATGTCTTTCTGTGATTCAGAGTGGCGAGTCGGAACCTTTAGATCTCGGGCTTCCTATTTCCAACCTGGATGGTTTGCGAGTTGTGTTAGACATTGAAGAAAACGCCATGGGGAAAGGTGAAAAAACACAGACACACATCATAAAACATTCTTCTTCTGTTTGCTGGTTTATAATTGAATTTAAGTTTTGTTTCCTGACTCAGACAAAATCAAAGCAGCTCAGAGTCACCTTCCGGCTTCTACGAGTAGGAACCAGTCAGCAACAGTAAGCTCTCCTCCATCCCCTCGTTTCGAGTTTCCTTCCCATTCTTGAATGTTCTGTAACCCTCTGAATGTCTCCACTGCCTGGTTGATAATGTCACGCTCTACTAAGTGTCCCTTCTGCTGTCTTCAGTCACCCATGTCTGTTTGCTGTGTGTTAAACATGCTCACAGGTGTGTTTTGCTGTGGTGCAAAAAGAACTGCATCACTCTGTTAAGGTTCCCTAATCTTCTGTTAATGTGGTCTGCGTGTGGCCGGATGCATCATCAACTTTCCTCTCTGGTTTTTCCTTTTTTTTCTGTAACATCGCCAACTTTTGCTGGGTACCGGGATCTTCAGTGATGTATCGTAGTGGTGGTGGAGGAGCTTTAGTTCGCACTAGAGACTTTCTTTCCGCTGTCCTCATTATCCTCAGTAAATCCCAGGATCTGTTTCAAGAAACAGATCATTTCCCTTCACTGTTAGTTGTAGTAGTGCAGCTTTAAGTAGTGGATAGTTTGCCCCTCTGGTGTTTTGCTCTGTGAGCTTTCACGTTGATGATGCCGAGCACACAAAGCAGCCGTTGTAGCTGTCTCAGTGGAACATCCAAGGACAAGTTTTTACTGAATTTATTTTCCACACACTGCCTGGCCAAAATGAAAGGTAACACTTTCGTCTAACTGAACCAATAGGTAAAATCCTTCATCTGGCAAAGGACTGCAGAGGCTAGTATGTTCAGTTAGCAGCAAGTGTTAAATGTTGTTGCCGGCAAATTCCACATCCTTAAAAATATGTTTTTCACAATCAAAAACTCAAATTACTCGTGTGCATCAAGCAAACAACAAACTTACAAGACCGCTGCAAACAGATTTAGATAAAGAATAAGGCGATGCATTATTTAGAAACATGGGTACATAGTGTTTAAATGGACGACTTAAAGGAGGAGATGTTGATCAACCAGCGTTTAATATATATTTTATTTCCTATTTTTATCAAACTAGTTTCCTTTCTGCAGCTTCTCATATCTGTGCTTCATTTGACTTTAGTTATGAAGAGCTTAAGGATACTGAACATAGCTAATTTTTGGTTTTCTGGAAACACTCGCAGAAAGACTTGGTAGCAATTTTGATAAGCCAAAGAAAGCTGGACCTTTGAGTTTCCAGCTGATCGTCGACAGTCTGGCCAATCGAGCTGAAATAATAGCTGATTTCTGGTCAGCAGTCGATTTCTTGATGCATGTCTGTTTTGGAATCAGACCGGTTCTTACAGATGCTCTGGAAGCTAAAACAATGCCACAGCAGATTCTCAAAATCTAAACAATGCAAAAATAGGAAACTGTTTTTGGCCAGGTGGTGTCTATTCCACTGTCTCTGAAACACAGAAAGTCATGTGTTTATTTCTAATAAACATTTCCGTGACATTCTCAAAAATCATCCCCAGCCAATTAAACTTGTGTCTCCCGCTCACCATCAAATTGTCAAAATTTATGACCCTCTTCACCATCAGCACAAGTGGTTCCCACCTGTTGTCATTGCTTCCTCCAATACGTGCACCGCTGTGACTCATCAGGGCTCTAATGCCCCACTCCGCTCTTCGTGTGGCCCCCAGGGGGACGACAGGCCAACAAGGAAAGGCGGTTCAGCACACCCCCATGGGGAAAATGGCAAGGCTGGGCCCGGCCCCGGCACAAGCAGTCAGACCCTACCCAACCACTCTGTCTCTCTGCATAAGGCTCCGGGGAAAAGAAAGCAGAAAAAGATTAATATAGACGAAGCTGAAGGTAAAAACTGAACAACCTCCCTTTTCTGTTGTTTCTGTGGCTGTGTTCACACTAACCCTTCGGCCTGCCTGCAGGACTGCACAAACACCCAGTGCTTTAAAGCTAGCTACATGTAGCACAGTCCAGTCTTTGCTTGTACCAAATATAGCTCTGACGTGTCTAAAAGATTAATACTTATGCTGCATGTTTCTGCATTACAAAACCCAAGTTTTTGAGATGTTCTGGATGTGTACGATTTAGCGTGGGAACCTGTTCATGTATTTCTATGTTTTTGTGTGCGCCGCTCTGTGCGTGCTGCAGAGTTCTTCGACCTCATATCCAAAGCTCAGAGCAACCGAGCCGACGACCAGCGAGGCCTGCTGAACAAGAGCGACCTTCAGCTGCCGGACTTTCTGCGCCTCACACCAACCAGCCCGACGACGCCTCCTCCCGGCAACCCCGAGCCCATCTGTTCCACCCCTAATTCCCGTAACACCAACAATGGCGGCTTCCCCAGCAGCAGCCACCGGGGCAACAAGGGAAATGGCAATCACAGGGGCGGCGTGGTCAGTGGCTCGTACCTGCTCAGTGCGAGCCATCAGTCGCAGAGCTTGGACTCAGCGCTGGGCGCAGAGTGCGGAGGTGGCAGAAAAACCAGACCGCCCCCTCCGTTTCCAGCCACCGTCTCCCCCATCCAGTCAACCCGACCCGGCACGCAGGGTCTCCTCCAGGACTCAGCCAGAGGGGAATCGATCCAGATGCTGGAGGAGGACACCCTGTCAGATCTAACTCTTGTGGGAGAAGGAGATATTAACAGCCCCAGCCTCAACTACATCACTCCCTCTGCCCTGTCGAGTAAACCCCTCCCCCGGCCTCAACACCAAGCACAGGACGGTCGGCCTTGCTCAGGTACCTCGCCGGTGTGAACTCTTAAGACTGCTGAACCTGCACCGCTCTCTTCACCTGACTGTTAGTGGGACCGGTGACCCACTAGAGTCAGTCTGAAGTTACTTCACTCGCCATTATTCACATGTGGCAGAAAATGCATCTGAATCTCCTTCTTCCCTGCCACTTTTAGATGCTAATTAGAAGTTTTATTCCAGGATTGTCTAAAAATACACACAACTAATATAGAAGATCAGAGTGAAGAGCTTAATTGCAAACAGTAGAGGTTAGATTTTATTCAGACAGAGTGAATCTGATAATGTAAGGTGTTCATAGGCCTGTCACAATAACACATTTTGTTCGGATGATAAATTGTCCAAGAGATTATTGTAATAAACAATAATGTTGTTGTCTAGATGCAACTAATTTAATGATAAGGGCATAGTAATTCATCTTTGCCTTCTTAAAGAGTAATAAATGTATTTTTTTTAATGGAACACTTCACACTGGAACTGAAAGATATTTTTAATACTCAAAAGAAAACACAACTATCTAAAACAATACAAAATTTTTATAAAAACCTCAAACAACTGAAACCATAAATACAATGGATTATGAAATCTGGCCTTCAAGAAGTGCAAATCATCCGAATGGAAATTATTGAGCTCATTTTAATTTATCATAATAATTGCTTATTGTGACAGGATTAGGTGTGCACTACTTTGGAGCCAGCAATCCACTTTTAGAATATTAAAATGTGTCAAAAATACAAAGAAAGGAAAATGGATGCATTGAGCATGGACAAATTTTTCCCCTTGGATTTTCTTGTGGTGTGTATCTGTGTGGACTTTTCGACAGACTTGCTGTGGATTATGTTTGCTTTGAGACATAAGACTGAGGGTGAGGTTGGTAGAAACCTGTGCCAAATTCACTCCTCCAGTCCCTAAATGTACAGAATCTTAACAATGCACTTTAGCCAATTGTAAACAAGACATTATTTGTCAGAGTGTAATTTTTTTTTCCCCGTTACTCTTCTTTACATTAACTTTTCATGTCTGTTTCATTCTACACATGACTAAGCGGCCATAGTTTTAGAAAATCATTATTTCAGTCATAGAGATGCATCGATGCAAATGTTGGGGCTAGTTTCCAATCCTCCGGTTTTTGTAAAACTTTGACCTGCTGATGTAATTGCATCTAATTCCAAATTCTCTTTAAAACTGAAATTGATTAAAAAAAATTTTACTGTACATTTCCTGCACAGAGCAGTCATTACCTGTTATATTATGCATTGGAGACCACTGATATATTGCTTTTAATGTATATTGCTAATATGGCTAATGTATATTACTGTTAGTATATGTCGTTGATAGAGACTGCCATATCTATGAGAGATTATAAAATCGGATTTTGCTCTGTTAAACAAAAAACAATTTTAGCATCTTAAATTAGCATTAGCATGGCTAGCATTGTTAAAATCCCAGTCTTCAAGTTCATTCCCCAGACTAGCTTCGTATCTTAAGTCTATTTTCCAAAATAACCTGTATTATAAGTTTTAAAGAACACAACAGAGTAACTTCGCTTTAGCCTTCCTGTTATCTGCTGAAAGTGTTTCTCTGTTTTGCTCTTTTGCATGTGGAACCACAAAGATTTCTCTATGTCGTAGAAAATATTTTCCTCTCAAATAGCTTCCTTGGGTGTTGCATGGTGCGGTGGTTAGAGCGGGCGCCCTGCGTACAGAGGCTACAGACCTCAATGCCGTCAGCCCTGAGCTCGAGTCTTATTCTTTGCCAGATGTCTTCTCACCCTTTTCTCAGCCCTTATCTGTTGGCTTTCTTTCAAATAAAGGCGACTAGGGTCAAACATTCTTTAAAAAAAGTGTAAAAATACCTTCCTAAATGTATATTTCTTGAGTTTTGATAAACATCTCAGTGAAACTCAAAATGGCAAACCTTGAGTCTTCTACACTCGGGAGCAACTTGAACATTATGGAGCGCTAATATCACTGAAACATGGTAGCCGTCATATATCATTAAGATGAATGATTGGAACAAGATTTTATTTTTGATTTTCCAGCTGATCAAACCGAAACTTGATTCTGGTCACCAACCACTGGCTCGGTGCATCTCTACTCAATAGCCACTAGAAACTAAGCACCAGGAAGGTTCTGAAAAACTCTAAGAAAATACTACAGTTTTAAAGAGATCATATAGTTTTTGACATAATGTAGCAGCTGGCTGGTCTGACTCAATAAATACAGAGGCTTCTCTGCCTTTATATACAGTACATGCATTTTTAAACCCATTTCCATCATTGTTCTCTTACCTCAAGCATTTCGACTGTATCGCAAGTGCTTATGTGTGCAATCTTGCTCATTGATCATATGATTTTTAATAATGTGCACTGGCTGTAAACAAGCAGCTTTTTTTTCTTATTGATCGACCATCTCTTTTTCAGATTAGAAAGCTTTGAGCTGTGTTTTCTGCAAGCTTCTATCTGGACTCATGTCATATGAATTTTTAACTTCACTGTATAAATCCATTAATTTATGCATCATGTTGTTTTTGTTGTTACCACCGGTTAAAAAGTATTAATTTGTATATAGTTCCCTGAAAACCACCATGTTGCATTCTTAAATGGTATCGCAGCCATGCTGTCTCATTAGGAATTGGTTCCGCCGAGTTGACATTGCGCTCTGTAAATAGTTCAAATAAATGTTTCCCACGTTTTACTCTCTGTTTCCTCGTGTGACCAACTTTCTGTCCTTTTCTAGTTTTCAGGAATATCAGCTTTGTCTCAATTTTTCCTTTTAAGCACTGCGCCTCATCTGCCCCCCTCTAACAAGGAGTGATTTATAATCTTAGTCTATAATTAATTTGTGTATTCAAAAAAATATATTTACATTTTTTTATTGATTTGGTACAAAAGTTCAAGTCACTCAAAGCAAAAAGCAAGCTTTTCCCATTGTATTTATTTCTCAGTTAAAGGGTACAATTACACACAGTTTTTCACAGGCCTTTTAATTAAAATTATATAGCACTTTGAAGGAAGTTTGCTGTGTTTAAATATTGCCATTTAGTTTAGTGCTCCTGACTGTTGGAGTGAGAGTCAAACCCAAAGAAAGATTTGATGAGCTGCCTGAAGGAAGATTGTTGCAGCTGGAGTACCTGGAGAGAGCCCACACCTCCACATGGAAAACGTGCTAAGTCCATGCAGAAAGATCCCAGGCTGGGACCTTCTTGCTTCAAGGCAGCAGTACTACCACTGTTTAGCTGTGCATGGCCATAAACATTATTTCATCAATCTAAAAACTCATTACAGGTTCTTGAGTTTAAATTTGTTACCAGTCTTTGACCGCTAACCGTTTTCTCCATCTCTGCAGCATTGTCTCTCTTTGATATTCCTCTCCTGTCTTTCTAGCCTCTTGTGTGTTTGTCTACAGACCTGAAGTTTTGCTTTTCAGCTACAAAAGCTTTTGAGGACCGGGTCATTAGCTATGCAGGGCTTCCTCTCTGCCCAGTGTCTGGTTTAGCGACCGTTGTCATGCCCGAGTCTTTGGTCGTCAGCTAACAAACATTAAGTTCCCACCACATACACGCTCGAGGCCACAGAAGGAGACCGTCCACGTCTGCTTTCATCACTCGCATCACATGATGTCCTGATTCTGCTGCTTTTTCCTGTGTGTATAATTTCTCATTGTTGATTGTTTCTCTTGTGTTTCCCGAAGGACTAACATGTGACAACCACTGCCACTGACTTTATTTAACCATTTCTGAAAATCGAGCAGAACAGGCACATCAAAATTTGTTTTATGAAATGAATCAGGCTAGCATTTAAAGGTGAATGTACTGGAAGCTCCTAGCAGAACATTTTGTACAATAACACTGACCTTATTGGTTTCCAGCTAATTAATTTGAATATCAAAACGCTTTGTATTTTATGTCCTGGGAGTATGATTCTCCCACTTTTAAACAGTTTGTGCACTGGTTTTACTTTAGACATCAATAACAGTGAGACATAGTCATATAAAAAAATTAAATACTATGAAATATTTTATTCTTCAGGTGTTCAGACACCAATCTCTAATTTTGGTTTATGTCTGGAAAATACAGACTGTAACCACAAACAACATAAATTAAGATTGTTTTATTCATTACATGAAAGAGTTCAACAAAAATGTATTTTATAGTCAGTAAAGATAAAAATTACGACATCCAGTCCCCTTCAAAGGGTTGAGATTAGTATTTAGAGCTAGTTCACCCCATTTGGCTGTAATATATCACAGAGTTGCAGATGTCACTCTGCTGAATCTACATAACATTACAGAAATATTCCTATAAAACACCTCAAATTAAGTTATTAAATTAAAAAAGGGTTCTATAGTAAATTTAGGTGATTTTTTTTTTACACCTTAATTAAATTTTTCCAATTCAATGGCCTTTTACTGTGCATTACGTTTTAATCTTTAAAAGGAATGTGTTTTTGTTGTTTTCTGTTCACTGTTTAAGCTACGGTGGTGGTGATGATGATGATGATGGCAGTTGTAAAACTTAAAGGAAATTTTGCAAAACACAAACAACAAAAATGGAGAAAACAATGAGTTTATGAAGCCTCCCTCTATCAGCCAGTAGATGGCAGCAGTCTGTACAAAGATAAACACTAACAAGCGCTATCTCACTGTCTGTCCCTTGATAGTGGAGCAAAGAACCAGCATGGGAATATCTGTCATGTCCAATTAGTTTCTTACTGCCTTCCAGCTCTCTGTTTGTGGTCTGATTGCATGTGTATGTGTGTGTACTTGAGTTTTACTGTATCCCTGGTGTTTTAACACTTGGCTACAGGCTTGATATTTATGGACATATTTGACTTTAATATCTCACTTAAAGATCCAGTGACCTGTGTGTTTCTCTGTGATGTTTGCTCGTGTTTGCAGTACCCCCTCGCTTCCCTTTGTGTGTGTATTTAAAGCATCCTCTTCATCCTCAGGTAAAGACAGAGTTGGGTGGAGAGGGAGGGAGAAGGCTGGTGGAGGTGGGTTGAAAACGACAAGTGGACGGACAGTGTCTTTGAACCCTATCTCTTCCTCTCCGCCTTCGCCTCCTCCACGCCCCCCTCTTCGCTCTCGTCGCAAATCCAAGTCGCCGTCGTCCCGCCACAATCACACAGCCCCGAAACAAGCCTTGGACGTGGACAAAATTGGAGGCAGCTCGAAGTCGGAGGACCTCAGGAAAACTCGTAACGGGTCCCGAGGCTTGCGTGGGCCACACTTTTCAGAGCTGGACAGGAAGTGGGAGGGTGTTGCCCTGGAGCTGCAGTGTCGTGGCAGCAGGATGAGATCAGCGGTGTACCAGACCTCAGACCTTCCCTCCATGGTGAAAGCCAAGAAACAGCTGGACCAGGGTTATAGCAGAGGGCAGATAGACCGCAGCAAACTGAAAGCAACTTTTGTCTAAAGACCCCGATGTTGGTCTGACTCACAGACTGTGACTGACGACACTGATGGGCTGACTCACTGACAGCTGATGTATTGCCTTGATTTAAAGCTGGAGCAGAGAGCTCAGCAATAACAACTGTGCAGCTGGTTGCAGACTCCCCACTGAAAGCTGCTATTAGCAGGACGACAGGAAGAGATTAATCAAAACCTTTGCACCACTTCCGTATATGGTCAAAATTATTGCTCGAAGGTGGAAATGAATTTTAACCGAAACAATTTTTTTTTTCTTAACTACCTTGTAACACTTTCCTCTGCAGAACTATAAAGAAACATACTTAATCAGACAACTACAGAATTAGCATGCGGTTATCTTTTTAGAAGATGACTGCCTTCACCTTGATATTATGAAGAGTTTATTTGGCAACCGGATTTGAAAAACGCTATCTCCTTCTTTTATATTACTGTTAAGGTAAGATTACTGATAAAGAAAGATTGGTTTTTAAAATACATTTAAAAATATGCATCATTTTTTAACAAAATTATTGAGATAAAGAGCAAAAATGATCATAGGGTTTTCAATCAACTCACCAAGAGCCTATATAAGTAAATGACAGGGGCATTGCAGTATCTGGTTGTGTCACTTCCTAAATTACTTGTAAATCTTCTCACTTAAAATGACTTTCAACAGAAAATCGCCCAACTTGTCTGAAAACGTCAAAATCTCAACATATTTTGTCAGGGTTGAATTAAAACCAACTAGTGGGTCACCTTAAACAGTGCTGAAAAGAGAAGTCTGTACAAGTCTAGGAACACTGTCTAAGACATTACTTTCTAAAATATCTGTAATTCTACATTGCCCCCCCCCCCCCACACACACACACACACCTAAGGAAATCAACAAACATTTAAGTGTAGAATTCTGTCTTAATAAAACTATTTTTTAGAAAATATTTTGCTGAGGGAGCCAAAGACATATATGAGATGGGACATTCTCAGTACATGTATTCTCGTTTGTTTTTTCATTTAAGGCTTGGCCAAGAGCTGTGAAAGGAACAATTTGCAGCCATGAGGCCATGTTGCTTTTATTTTCATCACTTGATGAATAAACGCGAAACGCAGAAGCGGATGGTCAAATGAATGGTTATTTTAATAAAACATTTCACTAAATGCTCTGGTGATTTACCTGGTTATCTCTGCATCTTCTGCCAGCTTTTCACAAGTTACCCTTCATTCACACAGACAGAGCTGAGGCTAAGAAGATCAGCACTGAGCCGACACCAATCCTCGTTTAACACCCGGCTGAGAAAATGTTGCGGGAGTTAAGTGAATGGTGCGCAAGTTATGCGCTTTTAATCAAATTAGCTACATTGCAGACAATAAGCGCTTGAAGCGGGTTGACAACTGTACTAGGTCGGCAGTGGGCTGGTGGCTCCCCCCACCCCAGGGTCTTAGTGCGAGGGAGGGAAAGTGTCTGCTGTCTGGACCCTGGGCTGTAAAGGCTATTTTGAAAAGTTGCCCCTTCTCTTCCTCACTCTCTCTTGCACACGCACACACACACACACACGCACACACACACAG
This sequence comes from Poeciliopsis retropinna, assembly GCA_010277075.1. Taxonomy (NCBI): domain Eukaryota; kingdom Metazoa; phylum Chordata; class Actinopteri; order Cyprinodontiformes; family Poeciliidae; genus Poeciliopsis; species Poeciliopsis retropinna. Next base: position 7,001,385 of record VMRM01000013.1, read on the forward strand.
CTGCTAGAAACCATGACAGAAGATGACGGATACAGTTGTCGCAGAGGGACAAGTCAAGTTTAGAGATGGAAAAAAGGTTAATTCTACAGCTTTTCTTATATTTTTTTGTTTTGAAATATGCTCTCCTTCCTCCCTGCCCACCAGAGGACAATGTTGTGTGATTTATCGTGTCTTGAACTTCTTCACAGTGGAAGACTCGCTGGGTTGTTCTCCAGAAGCCCTCCCCGGTCGCAGGTAGGAGTTAACACCTTCTCTTTATGCATCACAAACCCAGATCTTCTCGTCTGCTTCACCCAGCGCCGATCTCAAAAGTTTTCTGCTGTTAAATTAAGCACAACTTGCCAGTTGTCTGCTGGCTGCATGCCGCAGGGTTTAACACATGAGGATGTTGTCAAAGCTTTAAGCCTGAACAAGAAAATGAACAGAATTCATTTTTGGCTGTGGTCCTTCCAGTTTCATGTAAAATGTGTTCCTCAGTGATGGATTCAGATATGAAATGACAGCTGGCTTTGAAGTGTTGCTAAAAGACTTGTAGTGAAAGCTGGGTAGTACTCTACTGTAAATTACATTCTTCTGAGTTGAGAATAATTTGAGGTGCTGTGACAGGCTGCAAATGTTTCAGCACAGATACGCGCTGCCCTGCCTGTGTCCTTGAAGAAACTGGCAAGAGCAGTGGGAATAATCTGAGCTCCTCCACTATGCTCTAAGTGTGCACTGCACCATGTGAGCGTACTTGTAGCTCAGCTTTTATTTTCGGCAGGCCAAGTGGATCAATTCGTTATTTTTGGGGGGTTTCTCATGACAGATGTGCTGTGGGTAGACATGGGGACATTGGTTTGCTCTCAACAAAGCCAATTATCACACAGTAAATGCAAAACAAAATCTGTGTTTCCCTTAGATTGCTTGACTTTGATTGTGTGCAAGGAGAAGAAGAAAGGGAAAAGCAGCGGACACAAAGAGAGGCTGAATGTAACACTGGAGGTATGTTCAGCAGCCGATCACGGCCATAGTCCAACATTTCCTTCAGCTCTTTTTTAGTATTTCGTACACAGCATGTTTGCTGCCTCAAAAAACACGAGTTCAGTATTCAGGTTGAAGAAATATGAAGATATACCTCATAGATGGTTTATAGCATGGGTGCAAGGAAGCAGGGCTAGGGATAAGGTTACATTAATCCTAACCCTAACTGAGCAGAAACACATGAGGGAGGAGTAAAGTTAGCCCACATCAACATTTCAAATCTTAAAAAACAAACAACAACAACAACAAAAACTCATGTCACATAGACCGACCAACAGCAGTATTTTCATTTTTTTTCTTTTGCAAATAAAGTGTTAGAAGGACGATTTGAATTAAGATTGGGAAAAAGTTGAAATGGACAGAAGTTGTTTAAAGACATGATTACATTTTAAAGTTTGAATTGTGTTGCTAGCTGAAAGTAAGTTCTTTGATTTCTTTCACACTTACCGTAAAATCTTTTTAACAGATTTTTTCTGAACTGATTGGGTGTTCCATTCATTTCAGTGGGGGCAAAGGTGATTGCAAAATACTGAATATTTCATAAAATGTAGAATAAGTCAATACCAAAAGCTATAGCTGGAATGTCCTAAAGGAGCAGAATGTGGGAAAAGTTGAATGGTTCAAAGAGCAGAAAATATGCAGGAGGAGTTAAGTGGGGAAAAAGTGTTCTCCACTTTTTTCGGCAAAATTCACACTAATTTATTGTGACTTCAAAAGATTCTTCAGCCAACCAAAACAAATACAGATTAAGGGACATTTGTGTGTTATCTGGTCTGAAGTTTTAGAATCATTTTCTCCTTCTTTCAGGGAATTTGTGGTGTGGAGCCAGGAACCGGGTATGACGGCGTGCCCTACACTCTGTCAATCCTCTGCCTGGCAAGAACCCTTATCCTGGGTTTTAAGAACAGAGACGCCCTGCTGACCTGGGATGCTCGGATCCGCTACAGCCTGGGAGAAGGTCAGTGGCTTGGCCTCATGCCGAAAACACAGTCTTGCCTTGTTACTCTAGGAAATCAAGAATGTGCTGCTTTTAGGTTGAGAATTTGCAAAATTTTCAGTTAAAGGAATTGAGAAAGAAAACCACATATAGTAGCGAGTATATCAAATTTTGTTTCTAGCACAGAAAAGAAACCACTCTCAGATGCTGTTTAAAATGTTTTTATTTTTAAACTATTGAATAGTCATTATTTACCGATGTATGCATACAAAAATGGAAGAACACCGAGTCAATAATTTATTGAGGGTAAAGTAAATACGTTTCAGGGAGAAAATGTGCCAGATCCATGTGCAGTTTTCTTCCACTGCTGTTTACTGTCAGGAAAGTCTCTCATGTGTTTTCCAGCACCCCAGCAGTTTGATTTTTGAAGCAAAAATAAACCCCAAGTGGACCAAGAAGAGCACATTTGCTGTCCACCGCTTTTGCTTCCACATGCTGCTTGTGTGTCAGATTAATGGACATACCAGAAATACGTCAATACAAAGATTCCAGATGGAATTCTTCAGTGTAAAAAATAAATTAAATAAAATACATTTGTGATTAATTGTTTTTAATAAAGGGCCTTTGAGAGTATGGATGCATTAAATGTAGTGTAACGTCTGCTCTTACAAAATCTGAAAACATTTCATAAAACAGATGCGTGTCATCTGCATAAACAGAACTGTGACAAATTGAGGCCAGTGGAGCCTAGAGACCTGCTGAATCATCACCATCTCTTCTTTACATTCAAACTTTGGGATCTGTTTTTAGCTCCACCACAGTTAATTTGTGGCTCCCGTTCTTTGTGATTAATGACTTCAGTTACCCAGCAGCCATTATGACTTAATGAGAATAAAAACAGCATAGAGTTGGGCTTTTCAAAAGATAGATGTTCTTGTGTCTGTTCAGCTCACAGGTTCTTTGTCAGCGTGGAACCAGGCACCAAACTGGAAAGTGGGCCTGCCTCCCTTCATCTGTGCAACAACCTTTTGGTCCTCAGCAGAGGCCTGCCTCCGGTGGTGATTGGTCACTGGAAGCTGTCGGCGCTGCGTCGATACGGAGCCGTGCCGCATGGCTTTGTGTTTGAGGGAGGGACTCGCTGTGGATTCTGTAAGTAAATACTGACCTGGAGGTGTTTTATTGCCAATCTGTAGAGACTGTGCAAAGTCTCTGGTACAACTAGCAATGTAGGTTTAAAACCTGGTTACTGAGAGGAATTAGTTTGATTTAAACATGCAAACCACTGAGTGTTTCTCAAAACAACATAAGTTCTTTTTATGCTTGGATGAACTACAACTAATTTAAAAACTTTGGTAAAATTTGTTAAAAAAAGAAATCTCTTCCCTTTGGGTTTACTGAGTACGACTTAGCTCTACAGTTTTCAGATGCAGTCTGATGACAATATTGCAGTAGTTAGAGCTCTGGTGATGGGACCCGTAAGGATGCAGGGAGGTCAAACACTTCGCAACATTCACAGATCTCAAAGCTCAAAGTCCAGTAGCTGACTGTTACCGTGTCAGGAGCGTTTGTACATTTGTCTTGGAAAAGGCCATAGATATTACATCATTCTTTCAAAACTCTCTGAAAGAATGATCATGTATTTTTCTTTTAAATCAACATTAACATTTTAACTATTTGTTGTCTCTTGTAAAAGAGACCATTGAATGAAAAATTGCTGAATACTGTTGGAACTTGAACTAAAGCCTACTCATGTAGTCTGTTGTGTGCTTAGGCGATGGGCAACTTTGGTCCTTGAGGAGATGTTTTAGATGTGTAAGTGATGCACTCGTGTAAATAAGGTGTGTTCAAGCAGGGAGACATCCCGGGTGGGAAACTGGCCCTGTCGGGATGAAGTTGAACAAAAATTATACTGTTTTTGTGGACTTCAAGCCTCAGCTGAAGCAGTGAAGTGACCCTCTGTCGCCTTTATTTGATGAGGTTGAAAATCACTCTGGTGACCCAATCCATCTTTGCTGGCATTTATTGTTTCACTTTTCAAAGTTGTGCAGGATCTCCTGGTAAACACGCTGCAGCTGCTGAGCTTTGGAGGTATTTTAATTGAATAGTTTCTCCATCGTACCGAGCAAAAAGAAAACATATTTGTGTCTTTATCATTAGGAGATTGTCTAACACACTGCTGGGATTTTATCTTTGTGAAGCTACGGCTGCACTATGTCAAATATCTGCAGACTTTTCTCATAGCTTCATTCCTTCTTAAAAATGGTTTTGTAGACTTTGCCGTTGTACTTCATTTAAATCCTCTCCCTCTGTATACTAAGCTTACCTAGTCGGCATTAAAGTGCAATGGTTCACATTTAATTTCAATTTGAAATGGCTGATTTGAAACCTTTGCACAGTACCAGTGGGCCTTTTTAGCAGCTGAAAAAGGCAGCTGCTAAAAAGCTGCTTTATTCAAATTCATATGAATAAAAATAATGTCTTTTATTCATATGACATTAAGCTCCATGGAAAAGAAAATGTCTAAAGCAGCTGATCACTTTGTTTTCTAGAAATTATGAGTGCTACACATTTTCTGACTTGAATTCAAAATGACAAACAACGAGAAAGACATATGACAACCAATTAATGTTCTGTTCTTTTTGTGTCGTTTTTCATGCATCTCAACATAAGAAAGGGATTTATTAAGATACAAACACCAAAAGAAGGTGTTTGCTCATTAAAGAAAAGAGATCAACATAAATATGTATTCTAAACGAAAACTCGACCATCTTCTCCCCTAAAACTGGGTGCTTAATTGCATAATCTTCAGTAAGACATTTCTTCTTCTCCTCCAGTCTCTGACATCATCTGAGGAACGTTTGCCCAACTCCTCACTTTCAGCTGTGAAATGTTTGACGGGTTCCTTTGCACATACAGTCTGCTTTAAATAATCAGTCCACAGCTTCACCAAAACCCAGGCTTTTGGCTCAACCCAGGACTTTCCATTCCTTAACTCTTAGCCACTCACTGGTGGATTTACTGGTATGTTTTGGGTCACTACACAGAGTCCACGAGCATTTTCCTCAAACACCCTCTGATACTTTGTAGAACTATGGGTGGTTTCCATGACGGTGAGCAGAACATCCCCAAACCACTCGTTTTTTTTTTTTTTTTACGTCAACCTTGTTTAGAAGTAAAACTCTAATATCAGAATTTTTAGACATACACACGTCTTTTTGTTTTTATAACGTAGAAATTACTGAAGTATAATTTTCAGAATAAAAGCTCTATCTTGGGTAAATAGGTTGACATTCAGATATCTGAATAGCTCTCAGACCTGTGACACCAGAGCCGATAGACGATAAAACCAGTAATTTACTGCGGCCATATTCATAGCTACACGTTACATGTCAGAAATGTATTTCCGAGCCCACCAAAGCCTGCTGCGGATGTTGTTTTTGTCAGGGTTCGAGAATCTTCTGAATGTCAAACTGATGGTGGTCATGAATGTGAAGAATGTTAACCAGCTTTACGCATTTTAAATGAATGCACCATGGTTGAAGTTTCAAATGATTGCGTTTTACTTTCTATGGTTTCTTGATTAAATAGGAGTGTTTCTCCTCGCTGTCGGATTTTTCTAGAGGTTTAGAAAGCGTTTGCATTTTTGCAATGCCCATCTTTTCCAGTGAGGGAGTTTAAGCGTGAGTGAATACGAGAATAACCATGAGGTTTTCAGGCTCTGGTTACAATGTTCTCATGAGAGACATCTATAAATACCGGTGCCGGACTCTCAGCCAATCACAAACAGCTTTGTGGTCGCATGTGCACCCGTAGAGTCCTTCTTCTTTTCATCAGAATATTACCCAGCAGACACAGGGGCTGAGGTCCTCTTGCCGTGGCGGCAGAAGTGGAGAGGGACAGAAGAAGAAATGTGTCAGTCGAGTCTGAAAGTGGCATTCCTTGCATGGTAGCTTCAAGGTGGGGTGTTAGCTGACATTTTGCCTTGCATATCTTCAATAAAGGCGTCAAGTTCCGAAAGCAATAAGCTGCGAGGGTGCAAAATGACTTTCTGTAAAAGCCAAACACCAAATTTGCATAGCAAGACGTAAGTCCTTGTTTTGCGCTTTGCAAATAATAAAAAATTAACAGTGTACGCGGTGCTTTTGTACAACCAATTTATCATATTTAGTCTGGGAGCGCGAGCAGAAAATCCTTTTACTCAACTTTGCCTTAATGCTCATGTAATTTATTTGATAAATCAGTGTATTCTCATGCAGTTTCGCCTTGAATTGATCCAAAAAGTGACAACTAATCTGACTTAAAGTTCTTTATTATAGAGCATTTTATTTCACAGCTGTTTAATTTCCCTTGAGGCCTCATTTGCCCCACCAAAGTAAGCAAGTCTCTGTGTCATGGCTGTACTTTGTGTTGCAGCTGGTCTTTAAAAAAATAAAAAATAGCTGCCCTTCTGTTCCTTCATCAGAGATGAAGACGACGCCAACGTGACATCACTATCACTTTTGTTGCTAAGGAGACATCCAAACACATACTAAAGCTTCCTGACAGCGATTCAGCCAGCCCTGTGGGACAGAAGGCTGCTATGTTGTAAAATAAACAAACACAGGAGTTCAGGGTCATAATGTAAGTTTGCCCTTCTGGTAGCGCAATCATATCCAAACACTCTTCAGAGTAGAGTGTAGTCAGAAATATCCAGGCAGGTCAGCCAGTGGCTGTCGTAATTTAACCAAGAAAAGTAAAATAAACATCATTTTTGGCGGATCTTTGGTTAATCCGTTGAAATCTCTGATTTCATTTGGAATTAACAGTGAAAGTGTTTTTGGGATGTGCGTCATAATAATCCATGAAAGTTTTGCTTCAGTTTATGTAGCCACATTTTACAACAGGTGTCATCTCAAGGTACTTTACACTTCGTCTTCAGGTGGAACTGGGATTTTTTTACTTTGAGACTGAATAAAACGATGGATGGCTCCAAATGACACTTTCCTGCATCCAAAATCAACAAAACCATTACCTCATCAGAAGAAACACGACTTTCTGACAAATTAGCACGAGACCAGGACTAAATTTGGAATAAAATCTAAAAGATATTGCCACATTTCAAAAAATGTATCATCACATTATATTACAGATATTTTATTAATTGAATTCCATAGGTTATAATGCAAATCATATTGATGATAGGGTTCTTCTATTAAAATTTGTATCCTCAGCGTCACCTAAACTCCTCTTGGAAGTTTTCAGGTTCTTCTGTAACTACCCGATGAAAGTGTTCTGGGTTATGGGGTCCACATGTGCTCGTTTCGACCCCCGAACGCGTAAACGCTTTTAGCGCACACATGCTGACCCAGTAATAAACAATCATCCGCAGAATCTGGACAGCCATCCAGCTCCTTGCCCCAGATAAAAGCCATTCAATGCTTCCACGCAAAGCTGGCAGCACTTTGTGTGTCCCTCAGCAGGTGTAAACACACATGCCTCCTCTGGTCGTACGTTGTTGCACGTGTGAGATTGTTTCTCCTGTGTGTTGTATATTTAGCGTCATTTAGATGGTCTCTACAAGTTAAGTCCAGCTAAGCCCGGCTCTTGCCAGGTTATATTAAAGTGTGAGTGACCCACAAAGATTGTGACGTCTGACTGTCCACCAGACGCTAGCTTGATTGGGGAAGCAACACTGAACACAACCCCGACCTTAATAGATCCCGAGTGCTAATTAATTGAGATGGAGATGGATGTTAAAGCATCTGTTGGTGAGAAGAGATGCAACTTGAATGCATTTATGAAAACATTTTTAAAAATTGAAGTAACCTTTTTTAAGTGCCTGGCAAGGATTTTAGTTTTGCATTCCAGAGAGAAATGTTTAATTTTACTCCACTGTGCTGACTGCAAAAAGCAGGAGATGCAAAAAAAATTTAAAGCTTCTGATGATTCTCGAAAAGTATTTTACACCGTCTTCAAAATGTCTTAGTTGTCCGTGGCTCCGCAAGCTCTGGCTTTCTTGTGTCGTCCATTTCTAATAAAGGTTTGAATTATTCAGGATCACAGCTAATATTAAGTATTCTTGGTTTAAAACCGCATTTAAATCCTTTTTTTTTTTTTTTACTTTCAAAGAGCACAAGTATTTTGTTGTTCCTGATAAATCCTGATTTTTAGTAAAGCAACAAATTAAAGACACCACGCTGCCATTCTGGTTGTTGTTTCTATCTCCCTCTGCAGCTGAAGCGACCTCCTGCCATCTGCACACAGTAATTTACCATTTGTAGTTTTCATGGTTTTAATGGTTGTATCATGACCATGATATTTTTATATTGTTTCTTTACATTTTAAAGCGACAAGGAGAGACAAACAAAGCAACAAGTAGTTCCAATAAAGTTTACTCATAATGTGAAGCACAACACTCATAAAAGGAAATCACAAACATATTTTATTGTTCGCAGCAGCCGATCACTGTTGGAGATGATGTTTACTCTCCTATAAAACATTTTATAAAACGGCTCAAGAAACTCTTCCGCCCTACTAATGCGTGGTTTTCTGAATGTTGGTCTGGTGCTTGAGACACAAGTGGCCTGTGCTTGAACTGTGTGGTATCTGTGTCTCTCAGTTTCATGTTGTTCTTTCCCTTGAAGCCGAGGCTGCAACTTGTTACATGGTCACCCAGCAGGAAGTGTTTGGAACCAATAAAGCTATTTGTGGGGGGTGAGGAGAAGTCTGTCCTTCTCAGTTTCATGAATCTCACCAAACAGCACAACTGGGACAGATGGTAAAGGGTGAATGCTCACTCCGTCCATTAACCTGGCAACGCAAAATGCAGCTTTACGTCAACTAGGGTTTTTCAAAATAGAAGAAACTGTTCATTTGATTCTGAATAACTTTGATGATGCCTCCAGATGAAATGTCATCATCCATATTTGGTGCTCACTGTTTTTTTAAAGAGAAAATTAGCTATTAAAATTATGTTTATTGTCAAAAACAGTTGTTAAAATTACTCATATTCTTTCAAAAAGAACAATACATAGGCTAATTATGATTTGCTAGTATTTATATATTTAACGACTCCAAAATATATTTCCTTCTTCAACCAGTTCCCACGTCAAGGAGTCAGATAAGTATATTAGTTCTGTTAAGAGCTACTGTTATGTCTTGAATGTTGTATTAATTAACCGTTTTAAAAATATTCTACAAAGTTCAAGTCAATAATTCAAGAATAATTCCCGGTAAAAAAGGAAATCTGCTGGGTGCCAAAAATATTACACACAGCGCCCTCCACATTTATTGGAACCCTCGGTAAAGATGAAAAGCTATAAGCAGATTCATCTTTTGTTGCAGAAGCAAAACCTCAGAATAAAAGCTCCACAGAGGGAGAAAAATTATACAGCCTTATGAAATATTTGCGCCTACAAACTTGGCTCCGTCCTGAATGGTGGCACATCCAAAAATGTCTATAACCTGGAAGAAAAAAAAAATTAAGAGATCACTTAAAACGATCAGTTTCTCTTATTTCACTTTTTGTAGGAATATGTTTGAGTAAAACAAACATTGTTCTTTTATTGGTTCGAAAAATTACCAAACTTCCTGATTAATATGAAATTATTCTACTTTTAAAAAATTGCTGATTTATTTGAAGAGTTTTTATCGATGAGCGTGGAGGCCACAGACAACATTAAACGTCACAGAAAAAAAATTAAACCTTTAACTTTAACATTGTTTCAGGTTCATATTGTTGGCATTAATTCTGTTTTTCTTTGTGCATTTTCTTTTCATCTTTTGAAGACCATTTTATGTCTTCCTGATTTGGTGTATTCATGAGAATAAATCTGTAACCTTGTTGGACGAAAGAGAAGAAAACAGACTTTCCCACTGGATACACTTATTTTTTTCTTTCAGACGTCTCATGATGCTTTGGTTTAAAATGTCTCAATGACATTACCTAAAACCTACTCAGAGTTGGAGCATTGTGTATTAACAACAGCTATGGTAATCAGATGACAGCTGCTTCATGGAGAGTCATTACTGGATTGTCTGTTTGGAATTTGCTACGTTTAATTTCTTTCAGGATTCATGTGATTGTCACAGGGTGCATCTCTTTCATCACAGCTAAAGCTGGATGTTGCTCTAAATCACTGAGCCGTTTGCTCATGCTGAGCAGTTTCAACATCTCAATAAACTGAGCAACTAATGAATCAAATACACTTTCATCACATTAAAGCTGAGCGACGATTCAAGTGAGAAACTCAATTATTGAACTCTGAACTTTGAAAACATATTTCGGTCGGCTTTGATGCGATTTCAATCAAAAGTTGCTGACTGCAACAGCGCCACTGAAGCACCACTGAGATATTATTAAAAAAAACGATTCCCACCTGAGAGTCTTTTTTTCCATTATTAGCAGCTTTACAAAAACAATGTTTTATGTATATATATTTATCTTTAACTAATCTACAAGAGCTGCAAGAGCTGACTCTGTGACTCACTCTGGTTTCTTTGATGCACTACTTCCACCCGTCATAATTTTTAGTTTACTTTTGCTCTGTTTATTGTTCGCTTTTGTTGCAGTTTTTCCTAGACAGTTTGTGCTGTGTGGGCTTCAGCAGACAGCCTGTGAGCTCAACCTTTCTGAGGAAGGGTTGTTGCTGGCTCAAAACAAAACCCAACCTTCACAAAACCTTCTTTGTATTCATCATGTGTGTACCTCTACCTCTGTGTCCCAGGGGCCGGTGTTTTCTTCCTGTCTTGCTCAGAAGGAGAGCAGATCAGTTTCTTATTTGACTGCATTGTCAGAGGAATCGCCCCCAGCCGAGCCTTGCATGGCGGGTCGACCAACCAGCCAGGTGAGCACTTAAATTATCTCCTACACAGATAAAACACAAGTTACTAAGGATGAAAATAAAGTGGTCCAAAATTTACTAGTAAATTCTTGCAGGTGCTGTGATAAGAAATTTCTGGAACTGTTAGCAATAGATCTCAAAAGTGGTTCTTCCACATTTAATTTATTGTACATTTACATAGATAAATGAACAAATCTGTTATGGGGAAGTTGGAGACAGACACACAAACACAAAAGTGTTGCAGAAGAATGCACACCCAATGCTGGCCCAACTGTGGTATGAGGCCCTCAGAGGTCCTTCCTTTGGGAGCTCGCTTCCAGGAACACCCGTCATCATAATTATACATTTAGGAGAGTCAAGCAAAAATAAAACAAACAGTCAAACAAAAGTTGTTCAAAAGCAAACAACAGGGAAAAAAAAAAAAACATCCCTCCAACTAATGACTAACTAAATACAGTGGTGCTAAAGTGTAAACCATAGATCCGGCACAAGCAAGGGAAGTGATTCAGTTAGTAATACATTTGGATTCTGGTGATATAACTTCAAATTACATTACTAGTACAATTGTTAACCTGTTCTGTGTATATTCTAGCAGCTCAGGTCAGCAGAGAGCCCTAAGTAGTTTCAAAATTTACTTACACATTGGGCCGGCTCTGTGCATGCGCTTAAACTGTGTCTTCTTCTGTGGTAATCTTTCAGCATGTCACGGTTGCTCCTATATAAGAATAAATATCAAGGTGCCATGATGTAAAATTGACTCAAAATGTGCTTCACAAACCGTCTAAGACTGCACATTGTGAGACAAGATTACTGCAGTGTTATTTTTAAATATTTCTCCTGATTTTTTTCTCAGTTCAGTTATCAGCATCTCATTAAATCAATCAAATTTTATTTGTATAACACCTTTAAACACCAAGGCATTTAAAGTGCTTATATCATAAAAAACACAAAATACAAAGTCATAGAAGAGAGTCAACAACATCACATTTTGCCATCATTACACATGAGATTATTGATTAATGTTTTATGATTATGCCTCAAAAGCAACATAGTCATGAAACATGTTGCTAAATGCTGAAGGAAATCATTTTCTTACAAAAATAAAACAAAAACAAACAAACAAAAAAAAAAGGGAACAGAGTAACATACACTTTCTTGCTAAAGACCTTCAGTTACTTCGGTATGTGACCTCATGTGTCCTGTGACGGAGGTTTACCGCCTGTTCAGTTGCACGCATGTAGCATTTGTGTCGAGGCGCCATGCAAATGGAAACGCAACATGCCTCTACCCCCGGCGTGTCAGCAGGGAGATTAAGGGGTTGTGTTTCTGTGCGTGCAATTGAAACATATTGTTGATTTCACAGGAGGGAGGCTCAGGAACTGATTGACACACTAAGGAGCTCCATGGTGACAGTAGCACAGATTTAGCACTATGTGTTACAATCCACCATCCTGAGTTTAAGCATTTATAGTGTTTTTGGTGCTAAACTTGCTCTGAGCATCTTAATGGAGGAGAAATAAACACACAGATGGTCCAATTTGCTCTCAAGGTCTCAGGAGGTATTAAGAGTTGTTTTGTTGTCAGCCACAAAAATTAAATAGCAACAGAGGAGGTGTTTTCACTTCTTCTGATAACTATTATTTTTTCCCCCTTTATTAAAGAAAAGACAAAAAACACTGTTTTTATCTCTCAATCCAAAATGAGCGCTGACTGTGCTCCATGTATTTTAAAATGTATTTTATTCTGCTTGGAATAGATCAACACAGCATCAAACTGCTGCAGGTCAGCATGCTTTTCTGCCGATTCTCTCACATCTAAAAGCAACATGGTTTGGTTTTATGCAAATACATAATGTTTAGAACGGTTGCTAAAATGCAAAATAGGTATTTCACATTGTGAGAGCAAAACCTTATTTGTTCTTCAGCCAAACAACATGTAGACTTTGCAGGGTGATTTAGAAACATTCAGGTGCATCTCAAACTAGTGGAAACGCCATTAAAAAGATTCCAAATTTTTGAAAGTGAAACCATATTTACAGATTCATTACACAATGAGTGAAAATGTTCAAATTGGCAGCATTCGCATGGCACTTTATCTCGTCTCAAGATTTTATTTATTCCTTATTTTTATTTTTGATAAGTATAACTGACGGAAAATGAAACCATAAAATTAATTATCTCAGCAATTTTGAATATTGTAAAAAAAAAATTTTTAAAAGTTGAGCAAACTTCCAAAGAGAGTAAATATTTTTGCTCTAATCCTACATTATTTTTTTAGTGTTAACCCACCTTGAATCAGTGTTCTCTGAATCCTACATCACACGGTGCTGAGAATAACCTATAATTAGCTTTAAGCAGCGCGGTTAGCAGATGTTATCCGACCCCGCGCATAGCGTAGTGAAGAAACCTGGCATCTGATCTGCAGCAGTAGCTGCCGTCCAGAGGCACAGATCCAGGAGGCTGATGACACGTACGCTCTGTGACCTGCAGCAGCATGAGCTCACAGGCAAACCTCAGCATGCGTGTGTGTGTGTGTGTGTATGGGATTAGTTGAGTAATTAGTTGGGTTTTACTTCAAGTTTTAGTCTAAATTAGATGGTTATTAGTTGGGACAGCTGGTAGACGTCACATTTACACTCAGTGGATCAATATTTTAAAAGAATGGTGTAATCAACACTATAAACAACTCAACTTCAGGTTTAAATTTATTGAAACATTTAAAATGTTGGGGGAAAAAGTCATTGATTTTCTCAAAGAATGTAAAGCTTCATGATCTTGTGGAATCATAGTGATAAAGAGGTTAGCCCTAACCCTCCCCCTAACCCCTAATCCTAACCTGTGTATAGTCGAAGTACAAAGTCAGGGAATATTTCTTCACATTTGCTGTCTATTTGTGCTATTTGTGGCTACACACTGTTTTAATACAGTCTGCAGTGGTAACATTTCATTCTAGTCATTTAAGATTTTTTAAATTTATCAAAGTGCTGAATATCCTTTCAGTTTTGCTTTAGTGTGGTTCATATGGTGCTTTGCAAGAACCTGCATTAAACATTTTGCAATGCTACAATCAGTTCTTTTTTTTTAATCCATATTTTATGTGAAGACCAACATGAATTAGTGTATAACTGTGATGTGAAAGAAAAAGACTTCATGGTTTTCAAAAAATGGAATCCAGTCGTTTTCTGCTCCCCTGAGTCAACACTTAACTAGTAGCTTTGCATATTAATTTTCCAGAAGGTGAACTTTGAACCCAGTCCGAGACATTTTTGCAGCTTCTAACCCAGCAGCTACCCACTGTGGTCTTCCTGCCTCTTTTGGATGAATCCCCACCCCAACACATGAATCAAATGCCTTAATTACCTCCTCTGCATGCAGTCCTGTTGTGCAGAGGTCTGGTGGTGAGCTGTTCATTTGCTTCAGGTGTGCAGAGAAGCATCTAAAAAAAAAAAAAAAAAAAGTAGCACCCAAAGACCAGAACGAGTTGTTCTGTATTAGTTGGACCTTTCTTTTCATCAGTGCTGTTTCTTATTTTATTTGTTATTTTACTGTATAAACAGCAGGTCGGGATGCAGACCCCGCCTCCGCAGAGAAACGGATCAGCCAGGAGACCTGCGAGCTGGAGAAGAGACTCAGCATGTTGTCTCAGTGCAGTCTGGCCAGCAGCTCATGTAAGTCCTGCTATAAACCTTCCCTTTGGGTTTCAAACCAACAGCACACCGCTCATGAGCTGTTTGGAGTTTAGGATGTAACTCTGACATTCATACTGTTCTACATATTGCTAATCCATTTATCATCTACCCATCTACATACTGCGGAGACATTTCTGTCTGGGTTATGTGTGTGTTAGGCAGAAATCTGAAGAGGTCCTAAGTTAATTTGCACTGATTGTCTCTGGAGACGCAGTGAGAGTTTAGGGGGTAAATTATAAATCACTGAAACAAATGATGGCAGTTCTATTGTTTTTTTCTAGCCTATTCTGTCTGGCATTGCGGTACTTTGTTTCTGTGTCAAGGTGAGGCCCAACAGATTTACTTTCACATGTGGAGCGTTACGGCTTTTGCTATGATAGTCTACTTGATAAAACTTAAAATAGAAATTTCTTTGAGTTTATCTGAAATGTAATGGACAAAGAAAAGAAGAAAAATAGTTAAAAGGGAAAAAAAGATGAGGAGGGGAGAAAAAGAAGCAAGAGAGAGAACACAAGTCAAAACCTTGAGGTCTGCCTCTAAACCTGCAGGAGAACAAAACGGGAAACCACAACTACAAACGTATGTATATATTAAGATAACGGTACATGGCAATGCAAAATGTATTTAGCGGCAACTGCAGCTCAACTGAGAGTGTATCTGACAAACACCTGAATCTAAACACCGATGTGTGTAAATGACAGCAGTTAAACTTCATCCTGCAGGATCCGTCATTTGAACAGCATCGGTGTGGTTACTCGCCTCATCTAAACCTTTTGGCTTTCTTCTCCTCTCCAGCCTCCACTTATAGCTGCAGCACGTCTGTTGCCGGGGACGACCACAGCTTCTCCAGCTCCTCATCCAGTCAGTCGGACGCAAGTTATGGAAACAAGTTTCCGTTTTGGGTGGAGCCCTCAGTCAGATCGCACCTTTCCAATGAGATGTCGTCGAGCTCCTCCACGCTGAAGGCCTTGACCCGGTCAGACGACAGACTGTACGGCGCTGCCAGGGACGGCTCAGGGAGCCATCAGTCTTCTGCGCAGCGCCAACCTCGAGGGCTTAATGACTGCGACCGCCAGAGCTCCTTAGACAGTGGGATTGGAATAGCGACAGGCAGTCAGTCATCATATTCTGGGAGCTATTCTTCATGCAACGGGAGTCTGGACATGGCCACCCAACAAGGAGGAGGTGGAGGAGGAGAGGACGATGAGTCAGTGGTAAGCCCTCCTGCTCCTTTCAATGCGCCTTCTTCACCTCCTCCGATGCCTCCTTCATCACCTTTTCAGCCCACGGTCGTTCCAGAGCACACATGCCCATCCAGGTGCACCTCCCAAGCATCTCACAGACATGGTGCGGAGTACCAGATCCCCAGCCTGCTCAGACGGTGGTATGACACCCCCAGGAGTCTTCTTCAGGCCCTGACACTGAGGGAACCGTCCGCCCAGAAAGCCCCACCAGACCTGAGAGGCAAGGCCTGCGCCGGCGGAGGTCAGGAACAGATGTTAGACGTGAGAGGTCCCCGAAAACTGAGGGCTCAGTGTCAGTGGATGATGCAGCGCTCACACACGTGGGGTAGTGAGAGGGCGCCCCCTGTGGACAGTGAAGGAGAATCCACACCCAGGGCTCAGGCGGCCTCAAGCAGCTCGGCTCCAGCAGAAGCGCAGGTACCAGGAGGCTCAAACTTTCTCATTTTCTCTTTCTGAGATCCGCTTTACTCTCGCATAGCTGCTAAACAATAAAACAGAGCCAGCTGTTTATTTCTTAGGATGTTAATGAAAAAGGAGAAAAGGCTCGATGAGCCGGAGATTGCTTCTCAAGAGACGCTGAGAAATTAATATGAGTAAGCCAGGATAGGAAAAGAAAATCATAAAAAGCCATTTAAACAACTTCTATACATCTTATTCATTTGCATTCGCTATTTCCTTACCCATCGCAATAATACAGGGCCTTAGAAAATTATTGAACTTTTTCACATTTTGTCACATTGCAATCACAAACTTTAGTGCATTTAATTGGAATATTTATATGATGGTTCAATTAAAATGCATTCATCTGAAAGAAAAAAAATGTTACATATTTCTAAAAGTGTTTGACTAACCACAGTCTGAAGTGTGTAGTGCATTTATATTCAGCCCCTCTGACTCAGTGCCGTGGTCTGTTCTCTACCAATTTTACACATT
Source organism: Poeciliopsis retropinna (assembly GCA_010277075.1). Lineage (NCBI taxonomy): Eukaryota > Metazoa > Chordata > Actinopteri > Cyprinodontiformes > Poeciliidae > Poeciliopsis > Poeciliopsis retropinna. The sequence goes on from VMRM01000013.1 coordinate 7,018,029, forward strand.
TAGAGGCTGAAGTTTTTTCCTTCTTTCTTCTCTGGATCACATATCGAGCTCAGTGAGTCAGACTGGATGGAATCGGTGAACATCTACATTCAAGTGTTGCAACAGATTTACTTTTGGACTTTGACCATGTCGTTGTTTAAGGTCTATTTTATGCTGGAGGGTGGACCTCTTCCCCAGTCTCAAGTCTTCTGCAGCCTCTAACCAGTTTTCTTCCAGGATTATGCTGCATTTAGCTCCACTGATCTCTGATCAGCTTCTTTTTTATTGCAAAATATCTCCCTCCTCACTCCCGTTGCACTAAATGGGTGCTTGAAGTCTCACGAGTCAAAGACTCAGGTCTTATAACTAGAATTGAAGATGAGAGAAGAAAATCTTTGAGTAACAAGAAATAACAGGCAGCTGGTTTCTGTTCTAACATTCAAGAAAAAAAAAAAAAAAATCAAAGTCATTTGTTTACATTCAACAAGCTAAATCCTTGGAATTGTACAATAGTGACTTTTCTTGCTATTTTAACTGAATCATTTGATACAAGTAGGAATGAAAGCTAAAATGCAACAATCACTAAAGATGACCATCACCTATATTCCCTGCAGCCAGTTCAATATCAGATTCAAGAAGTTCAAACATCAGATCAGCTGTAAGAAATCCAGAGGAGTAAACATGAGCTGGAAGATCTTGTAGATGGTGGAGGGCATATTTAAGCAGTGTGGGCAGCATTTAGTTAGATATTGATGTAGTCCCAATGCTCCAAACAAAACAAAACAAACCCCCCGCAGATTAGATGTTATCTGCTGTGAGGAAACAGGGGCGACTCTTTAGTGTCACTCTGCTGTCTGATTTCAGGTCGGGATAAGAAATACACGAGGAAAGAGACGGGAACTGGCAAATATTTGTGCTTCCTGACTTGATAGCCTGTCTCTTTGTCTACGTGTTATGTCTGTCCTTTCATCCGTCCCTTGGCTACCTTTTCCATCTGTCCATTCCTCTGTCAATCTATCATTTCACCACTTCATTCATCCAAATGTCGGTGAGTCTTTCTGAAATTATGACATGAAAAGTGTGTAGGGATCCTGTTTAGAACTAATACACAGCAGGTTACTGTTCATATAGTACAGGGATGAAGTTTATGATAACTTCTTTTTTTTTAAAGCTGTTTCTACGGCTTTTGATTCTCACACTAAAAGTTTGGACATCTGATCTGTTCGAATGACTTTGGATGTCTTTGGTCAGAGAGCCGTGGGTCGAGAGTCATGCTGAGTCGATCCAAGCTCCGCACAGAGCTGACAGTGAAACAAAGCCAAGTATTTTTAAAGCTCTGAGGTAACTGAGCTGGAGCACAGAAGTGAGAGGCCAGTTATTATTATAGGTGTCCATCACCAGCCCGCCTGCTGGTCCGTGTTGTTTTCTCTTTGATATGTTTGTCTGAAACCTGAAAAGCCCCTCGACGACATCCCCCGCGCTGCGGCTAATTAATTCTCCGCTGGGTTTGTGAACAGAGGCTTCTTCTTGTTGCTGGGAAAACTCATTGGAGCGGCGAGTTTTTTTTAAATTAATTAATGTTTCTGCTAATCATTTGTATGAGCGTGCGTTTGTGCTCGTTAAACTGAACATGTGTGAGGAGAAAGCAAAAGGTGACTGATGGAGTAAATGAGAGGTGATGAAACTGCCAGAAAGTCCTGCCAAATGAAACACAGATGACTTTTCTTTGTTTCTCATTCCTCAAGTGTCAGAACTTTGTCAGAACGAAACAAACCTTCGCATCCTGACTCCATAAGCAGTTTATCTAAAGATAAACTGTGTCACATGATGTAACTGAAGACCTGGCTGGTTGCCTTATTACAGGTTGTGGGGGGAGAAAATGGTGGAATTGGCTCGCTGTCAGACACTTCTCCAGGAGGAGGCCGCCACCCTTTTGTCTCCTGTCTGCCACCTCTGAAGATGTCAGCGCTGCCTCTCAACTCTGTAGCATCCTCTTTTCTTCACCCCCCGCCCTCCTCTTCCTCGCTGTTGCTCCTCTATTAATTAATTTTGAAGCCTCTTTGTCTACAGCAGTTGTCTCCCTTCTACTGTCCGTCTAGCCGACTGAGTATGAGGGGAAAAAAACAATTTACTGCCTTGACTAAAGTGCTCGTCTGTCTGCGCTGTTTGGTTTATATTACATTACACCACAGCTTCAAAGAGTGTAAAAAATGCTCTTATAAGTAATCGCCCTAAATGATGATGAAAGATGCTCTTGCCCATTGTGCAGCCTGTACTTCAGGCCTCTGACTCATCATCATTATTTACTTTGTTTCAGACAGAATATGTGAGCCACATAAAAACTAAAAAATACTCAAGAAGGCTCTAACAGAGGCTCTAACACCGTTGAGTCCATAAAGTAGAAAAGTGTCGCACAGAGCTTAGTCCAGCTTGTTTTTTTTTTTTTTATGTTTCCTGAATGGTATCATACCCTGAGACAAAACTAATATAGATCTACAGTCTGACTCTCTTTTTCTGGAAGCTGCAAGTTTTACCTGCTCTTGTTTGGAAAATAGCTCAACCTTGGTGAGATTGAATGGAGAGCGTCTGTGAACATCAGCCTTCAGGTCTTCTCACTGATTCTCAGTTAGATTTAGTTCTGGACTTTGACTAGACCATTCAAAGGAATAAACATGTTCTGATTTATAACATGGAGTTGTTCTGTTTTTAACTCCCCCATCTTCCTAATCACTACTGAAGGAAGGCATCCCACCAGCGTGATGCTGCTGTCATTACGTTCCATGGTGGGCGGCATATGGGGTTTGCAAATGGGTCCCTGGGCAGAACCTAATGATATTTAGGGGCCGTGACCTGGAAAAGTTTGGGAACCTTGTATCTAACAAACCCTAGAAGCCTTCAAAGAACAACTGGATCCATTCACTCAGATTAAATTACTCAAAACAAGTATTCTCTGTCTACTGACGAGATTACTTCAAATGGCATTTGGTTTCTGTGGATTTTAATTTGGGGCATCAGAGCAAAGGGGTTGAATACAGCCAGCACACTTTTCAGATTGTCTGCAATAACATTTTGAAAACGATATGTAGTTGAATTCCCCTTAGGGTAATCAGGGGGAAAGGGGCATAATAAAAGTCTGTGCCACACTTTTGAGATTTTTATTTGTAAAACAGTGGAACCTGCTGTTGAGGGCATAATGCATATTTCTCTCAATTTCTTCTGACATGTTTTTGTTTTCATCTCAATCCATTTCTTCTAGGAACATGGCTCTTTATCAACAGATCTTCCCTCTGTCTTTTCTACCAAGACACAAGGTGCGTAGTATGAAGTGTAAGACTAATTCTTTTCCTGTTTATGTACTCTTTAACATATTTACTAGTTTTTGAGTATATTAAGATAATTTTTTTTAAAAAGCTGCACTTCATTTTAATAAAAACCTTTTATTATTTCATGGTTGTGTTCAATGACCTCCATGCAAATGGATGTCATAAACTGTTGCCAAACTCTTGTGCAGGAGAGAAACTCGGAGACGGTGAGGATGTTAAGGTCAAAGGTCTGAATAGGAAGTTGTCTGGTTCACCACCTTCAGTTCCTCCTCCACCTCCTCCCCTAACGCTTAGTACGCTCAGAACGATGTCAGCATGTGGTAAGTAAAAAGTCATTTTTTTGGTTAAATGAAAATTCTATTTTTTCTGTAATAAAATGCTCACTGACCTCGATGTGAGACTGAAAATCTCCAGGGATGAACATCGGGGTCTGGTGCAATATGACCTGGGCAGTGGACTGGGACAGAGCCCCAATGCTGAGTCCTGCTGCTTTGGTCAGAGTTTGTGGAGCATTTTCTAAAGGAAGCCTTTGCAGTTTGGTTTTCCTTTTCTCACAAAACAGCAGAAAAATACTACATTACTGGAAGGACTGTAACTACTGTGGTTGCAGAAGCAAAAGCTCGATCATGGGAGGAATTCAGAGATTCTATGGAATGTTAGTTAGCCCAAAAGAAGTCCTAGAAAACTGTTTTAATGACCCAGAAAGCAAAAGGAGAGACCATCCCAGGCTGTGTTTGGATTGGTTGATGAGCCAGACGGAGGATATTATTTGTAACCCTTGCTGAGGGAGTCATAGGAGTCAGGTCACTGTGCGTTTTGTAGGTGTTGAGAAAGCTTATGACCATCTTCCCTGATTTATGTTATGGGTTGCTATAACCCATAACATAATGGGTTATGGGTTATTGACACCAAGATGACTTTGTTTCCAATGTTGGTTAATTCCCTCAGCAACTGTCTCCTGTCCTTCATCCATTTTGTGGCGTTCATGGTAAATAGTTTTCTCAGTTTTTGGTACATGTGGTTCTCTTGGTGTCTTCAAGAAATAACCTAGCATGTATTGGATCTGTTCAGTGCAGCATGTTGCGTAGTTTAAATGACATCAGCTGGACTGGTACACTGGAACAAGGGGAATTGCTCTGTCTGGTTGGGGGTGGGACTCTGCGTCAAGCAGAGGGGTTGAGATATTGTGTTTTGGTGATGCGTGATGGTAGGATGGAGAGGGACAGACATTATGGTCTTCTCTGCAGTAACCCAGTCTGGGTTCAGCATCAGAGTTAGCTTGAGGAGCTGAAATGGAGCTGCTGCTTCCTTGGATTGAAAGGAGTCAGTTAATGCGATTGAAGCATCTGATCAGGATTGATCAGACGTTACTCTGGGAACTCCGAGGAAGTTGGAGCATGTCTGGGTTTCCCTCCTGTCTTACTACATCTACCACCTAAAATTTAAGAAGTTAAAATAATTATTAACGACGCAAACTTTGTTGATGTGTTTTTCTTCAGCTATGTTCCCAGCCATCCGAGAATCTCATCCGTCTCCATCCACTGGCCTTCACAGAAACTACGGTGGCAACTACGTTAATATCCCCACTACTGCCCTTCAGGCCACGACCACAGAGCTGCTGTACTCACAGCTGAACCTGCACAGCTCAACTCATGAGTTCAGTCCGTACAGAGCTGGGAGACATGACCTCCTGCAGCTCTACAGACACAGTAAGAATAAATAACTTTTTTTTTTTTTTTTTTTCCTGGATGCACATTTTTGCTCCTGCCTTTTCCTGCAAACCATTACTGCATGTGGATGTTAATTGATTATTGATTTGTTAGGAAATGTCAGCTATAGTAAAACAGAACTACATTGTGCCCCCTCTATTTTCTACATTTACTGTTTATAAAAGGACCCTAAACTCCATTTAGATCAATATCTCACTGACTAAAAGTCAATGCATGTTAAATTAATTCACTTTGAAAATCATGTTGAAAAGATGATTAAGTCAAATTAGCAAGGAACACATGAAGAAATTCAATACTGTTTTAATAGCAAAAGTGAAAATGAATTTAACAATCTAAAGTGAAAAAACATTACAACAGGTAAAACTAGATGCAATACTTCAGAAGTCATTTCAAAAATCAAAACAGAAATGGAAACATTTCCCAAGTACCAGAACAGAAGTCCAGCCTAATGAATCAAGTGTCAATAAACAAATGCATGTTTCTCTAAATTTGTCTGTCAATAAGTGAAATGATGTGAAATGACACCCAAACATTTCCCCCCCAGAAGATGACTCCATCAGGTACGCCCACCTCGACATCGCTGCCATGGAAACAGCTCAGAGAGTGGGGGCGGAGCATGTTCAGGGCAGAGAGGACAGGCTGACTCAGCTGGAGAGCAGGTGGCGAGGGCCACCGAACTGACCCAGCTCCAGAAGCACTTCAGAGTGGTTTTCCACTACAGCCCCCTCTGAATATCTCAGTAAGCTGGAAGGCCTGCTCCCAGTCGGTCGTACCGATCATCGCTGCTGCACTTACACACACCCACAGGTTCACCAGCGCAGTCATTTCCACAAGCAATCCATTCCACTACAAGTAAGAAAATGTGTGGGAGGTCTTTCTGCTGCTGTCGTCTTGTAAAGTGCAACTTGTGTTTAAATTAGTGTTTGACAGAAATTTCACTGCATGGTACTTAAATTAAGAAATTGAGTTTTGAGTTTTGTTTTTTTTTTACACAAGGTTGGCACACTAGTAAAATCTGACTTAATTAGGAAAGAATGGCACCAAAGTTATGGTTGATTTAGACAAAGAAAAGCAGGGTGCGACAATGTGTTGAGCTGAAATTACATTTATAAACAGTCGCCGTTTGAGTTTGCAGCGGGATGTGATCTCACGATGAGATCAAGCCCTCCTCGTTGCACTGAAACCAACAATCGACTGTAAAGAGTCCCAACTCGCCGAGCTATCATTCCGCATCAAAGTGGCGAAGCGTTCGATTGAAATAAGCGGCTTAGAGTTGGATCCCCAGTGCAAATGACATTAATCCGAGCCCATGTGGCCCAAGCAGGACACGGCTGAGTAATCAGCCGGTCGCTGACATTATTCATCACAGCAATCAATGATTCTGCTGCAGTGGCTCTCAGAGGGGAGCCGCTGCTAAAGGGGAAAAGCACAACTTGGGTTTCAGCTGCTCTGCTTTCTAACATAAGAAGCGATTCAATATTTAGCAAATTCTTTTTACAGCTACAGTTTTCTAACTAATGTCTCTGTAGAAGAGGAAACAAGATGCATCATGAAAATATAATGTGTAGGACTTGTAAATATTAGCTGCTTCTTTGTTTACCAAGAAAAAAAAACCTTTACTAGAGATTATATATTTTTAAAACCTCAGTTGTGTACATTGGCATGTTTTCGTGAAAATTAAAGATTAACTGCTTGTTCTCTACATTTTTGATCATTTTAACACTTTTGCATCATTTCAATAAACCGACCTACAACTGCCAACAGTGGCGGCAGCACAAATACTAGCCTAAATATTTAATTTTCACAATTGATTACATACAAATGGAGAAAAACACAATTGTTGCCCTTATTTCACCAACCAGATCTGGAAGTACTAAAGGAGTAGTGCCACATTTTCAGCTTAAGGTACTAAAACTGGTTTTCCACATTTGCTCAATTTATCATACAATTTACAAAAGGAAATTTTAGTAATTAACTCATTTCATTTGATCAGTTACTAAAAAAGTGAAAGTTTGTCCGTCTGATCTGCAAACTTGGATAAATCATTCATTCAGCCAGTCGCACAGTAAAAAAGAAAACCATATCATTTTTCAGTAGCTGACAGGAACGATTCCCACAGTTCAGGCAGGGTGCAGTTTCATGATCCTCCAGAGGTGGCGATCAGGAGCTGAACCTCACAGCTCGTTGTGCTGCAGACCCTGACGAGAGATCTTATTGGACAAGTCCTGCATGTGTTTCTTCATCTGAAATCAGAGGCACACATTTTGCAACTTGCTTCATGTCCACAGCACTCAAGTTTACAAGTACATTAAAATCTAACTTCTCTTTTTATTGTTACTTGTAACTATATCCAAATCAGACTGTCCAGCTCCAAGAAAGATTGAGATAACTTTCTTTTTTTTAGAATTTAGAACAATGTGATTAAAATAAAAAATGTTTTTCTCTATAAACTGATATCTCCATCAAAATCCAGAGTGAAAATTTTTTTTTTCGAACAATTATTTTCAGGACATGAAGAATTATCAAAACAAGATGAATAATTTTCAGAACTTGGTGCAAAGAAAACCAGTTTAAACACCACAATACCAATGCTTTAACTTAGAGCCCAGATTTCAATTACAGCTTTCATGCGTCTCTGCATGTTTTCCATCAGCATTGCTGTTAGATCTAATTAGTAGCTCATTAAGCAGAATGATGTACGCTTGCAATGAAGTGCACACACTGGAATACAATGAGGTCATTCATGTCACGATGTTTATTACAAGACAATGCTACATTCGCCTCTTTTTCTGGAGCTAACGATAAAGACAATAGCCAGTCTTAAATCTGTGTAGTTTATAATGTCCAGCAGGAGGTGACTTATTTAGTTGCAAAATTAGTCTAAATAATGCAGTTTCAAGCATTTAAATCAACAGACCAGAAGGTAATGTTGGGTTAATCACATCCATTTCTGTAGAGTATGGGAATGAAAATGTCAAGATTCTAACAAAACACCCACAGCATTAAAAAAGACAAGCGGAGGGACACTCTGGTGGGAAACGGCGCCCTGGTGTTCATGGATGCTACTTTGATGCTGCTATGGACCCAAATATGGGTTACAGCAAGTTACATTTGGAAACGTTTTAAATTTAACACATTGTTTGAGCTTTTAGACATTACGCATCTATTTTTCACATTTTGTTTTAAGGTTTATTTCAAATATCTTCTTTGAGATGAAAGATTTTAAATTCAACTTTTGCATTATTTCTTTTTAGCAGTTTTACAGAAGCCCACGTAATTTTGTTCTTTGTCTTTTTACTTTAACTCCCAAGATAAAACAACAAATAAAAATTTCATTTGGAGGGAACAAAATGTTTTATAAAGCCATCAGTTTTGTTAATGATAGAGAAACAGTACAGATGAATAATTTTAGGGACCATTTTTCTGCTTTGTCATTTAGACTTTATAAAACTGTTTTTTTTTTTTTTTTTACTTTTGCAATTGAAGGTATTAAATTCAGGAATCCTGAATCTCCTCATAAGTTTGTTTGAAACATAAGGTTTATAAAGTAAACGTCAGATACAACAAAAAGAAAACTGCTCTGTTTAAACAGTTCTGACTGCAGGGGTTCAAGAGCATCCCGTTATTTTATAGAAGATCCTGTCTTACCTTGTAACCCATCTCTCTGGTCTTCTCAGAGAGTGTGTTGTACTTCTCTTGGTTCCTCTGGATGTGCTCTCTGTCTCCCAGAGACTCAACATGTCGCAGCTTCTGGTGAGACAGCTCCAGCTGCTCCTGGTAGTGGTTGTGCTTCTCCACCTTGATCTCAAAGTGATGCAACTCCTCCTGAAAGAGTGGAGAGAAGATGGATATGAACGGAGCAGAGAGAGTTCGCCTTCAATTACATGAACAGTAGAGCTGATAAACACTTGAAGCAGCAGATAAAGCAGAAATGTCACTGCAAACTCAAGCTGAATGCAGCCCTGTGATCTTGGCTTCAATACAAAGTGAAGGGCAAAGTAATGCATCTTATCCTGCTTCTACCAAAGCAGCACTTGAGTTAAAAGTTGAACATCTCGAGTTAAAATGAACGGGGCAAAAAAAAAAAAAAGTTCCTAAGAGGCAGACTGACAAAATCCTCACAAAGCAACCTCGGTAAGTGCTGCAAGCCTCACCTTGAGAGACTCCAGCTCATCTTTGCTGAGGTTTGCCCTCTTTGCAGCCTCCCACAGTTCAATCACACGCGGCTCCCGAAACACTGCAGAGCAACGACACACAGAAAGGTGAAGAGACAAACTAAAGAGACTGTTTGGAGCTACAACAGCTCTGAAAAGGAGACAAATGACATTTTAATATGACAAACAACATACCCACTTCTCACTTGTTCACATAAACAATGAATGAACAATGTTTCCAAATACTTTCCAGTTCACAAATTTAGACTACCTGAATAAAATACAAAGAAGCAAAATTTCTATCCATTTTCCTTTGCAAATAAACATTTACTGTTAATTTACAATGCTGGGATAAAACTATCATCTCAAATGATCAAAATTAACATATTGTTAATGGGGAAATAAAAATTAATGGGAATAGATGTTGCCATTTTATTAGTTCATTCTGTCTCTGTAGTAGTATATGGAGATGAATTGATCAGGTAAACTCAACTCTGATTGATTAGAAATTATCATTTAGGTTGTAAAAATATGTTATTGGGGGTTCTGATGGTGTTTAAACCTGCAGAGAAGGCCTTTCAGGCCCTGGCAGCCCACCACTGCATTTAGGTAGAAATGAATTTTAGAAAACCTCATATAAATAAGCCATTTATCAGTTTTATAAAACATAGCAGCAGTGAACAGAAGCAGCTGAAAGTCTCACATTTGTACACATTACCAGTCACTATTGCAGTAAATTATAAGTAAGCAAAGGGACAAGAAGTAATTGATTTACAATATTTAATAAGACCCATGGACAGAAGGCATATGAAAAGTAAAATCAACTCTGAACATGAGAAAGTTTATGCTCAAAAACCTCAGTACCGATGGTTGCCTCACTAATCTGCCTGCTGAGTAGCTGTGAGAGCTCTCTCTTGAAGCTGAGGCATGAACATGTTGTCCCCATTCAGCCACCTTCTATTATTAAGAAAAGAGTCTTCATAATAGAGATGTTCTTACGCCAATATGTTTGTGCTGACCAGAAAACGATCCAGTCTGTTTGCTGAAAGTCGTCATTCTCTGCAGTTCAAGATGATGTCGTCAATCGTGTGCAGACGTAACTTTACGTTTTGATTATTTATGTCTCTTACTTTTAAGGTTTGTTTTAAGGATTCTGGTGATTAAATGATTCTTTATAATAAGAATTCATAGCTTTATGGGTAGCCATAAAGTCAAGTAATACATCAGGCTTCCTGCTGATGAAAGGATTAACATTTCCTTCAAATGTTAATCCTTTCACCTCCAGATAGTCCAGGACAATGAAGCTCAAGTTACTGCTAGTGGCTGTACAAAGTGTGAAGTGCTTTATTATCCTAAATGTATTTTTAATGTTCTATATAACTTCAACTATTGAGAATATATTGCAAGCAGCCATTTATTCTTCTCAGCCCTAAAGCATAAACAGATTTCATTATTTTACTAGAGATGAACAACATCAGAGTCTGAGGAGTTTTCCCTTTATCAGTTCTAATCAATGACTGGTAGGTCAAATTTAATGAATAACAACGAAGAACTTGTGCCAGTTTTAGTAAATAAATATATCAGAATGTACTCCAGCGCACTCTGTTTTTAGTTCAATAAAAAGGAAGATAAAGGTTGGTGATGAATGCCTCTGTTCACAAATGGAGATCATTACTTCATTCCTTCAATTTATGTGAGATTCAAACTGCTGCCAAACTATCTGCATGACATATTTACTACAACAGCAATAGAAAATATTAAAGAAATTTAGTTGCTGAATTAAAACTATTGGAAATGTCTCTCGTGTGGTGCTAAGGAAAAAAAACACTCAAAATTAATTATAAACTAATTGATAAACAGCGCTGTGTAAATCCCATAGCGCCCTCTCACTCATGAGTGCGTCTCTACGCACTCCTCATAAACATGCTGTTGCAGTAACAGTAACTGACATATTAAAAAAAAAATGTCAGAAGGAAGTAGAGTCCTGTCTGCATTTGTATACAGAGTAGGATCCATGTGGTCACTCAGGACGCATTTAAATACCAAATCTGAATGAGGCATTTCGAGCAGGACGCTTCAAATCCAACAACTCAAAACTGATGTTGATGCCTGGCCTGAACGAACGTTGTAATACCAGACATTGTTATATTGTGTTTTTGTTTACCATAGTATTGGTGGCTTGTATACTTGCAACATCATAAAGTGGATTAAACTGAAGTCACTCTCAAGGAACAGACACCAAACGCACAGCCCAGAGCTGCTTAAATGTTGCAATAGTTTTATGGTAATTTTTTAATCACAACTTTTCTCACATGCTGCTATATGACAGTGTTTTTATATCCTTAGGTTCATTATGGCACCTAGCTTCTGCTTTCAAGCAACATTTTTTCTGATTTCCTTCTCCTAACAAAGTGACTTATAAATCTTTACCTCATTAGAGACACTTTGCTATTTGTAACCTTTTAAAAAGGCACTTTGTGTTCCGTATTGATGTCAGAGAACGGGAACCCTGGGCTACATTCTTGACTGCTTTGTGCTCAGTCTGTTCCTTTCACTCTTTTTTTTTTACATATTTTCTGCATCTTAGGGCTGAAACCCCAAACGACTGAAAAGGAAAACTTTCAAGCTTTTATATATGATGTTAATAAAACAAACAAAGAAAATTAAAACAGCATTTTGATGGTTTAAAGCAATAAACTTGAGGCCAACATTTAAACTGGAGGAACTAAAGAGGACATCATTGTGGCAATGTCCTTGTTTTATGTATAACCAATCTTAAAATCTTAGATTTTTATCTCTTTTAGAAGCTAGAACAGAGAAATAGAAAATATGATTATACAGGAAGCTCAGTGCTTATCGCCCGGTACCATAATAAAAGTTTTACAACTAAGATAAGACCAACTTGCATCCCAGTTGGTCTTCAAAACTCATTAGAAACCCAGGAGTATCTAAGAATTACAACATGGAAAAGTAAGACCTTTATTTTAAAACATATCAGAGCTTTTGTTTTGAAAATACCAACAGAATCACTCTTTTTCACACCTGGTTTAGGTAAATTAGTAACGTGGAATCTAGTTTTATAAATACAAACTAACGAAAGACAGAACGGCCTTATTTCCAAAAGAAACCATCCTCTTATCACTAGTCCACTGTAGAAATTTAACTGCTGACATACACAAAAGGTTATTGGTGAAAGCAGTTTTGAAGGTCGAACATGACTCTTTTGTTGATCACTGGTTTAGGATTTTTAAATCTACTTAAGCAATAATCCATGAAAACCTGAACTCCTATCTTGTCACATTTTTAAAGCCTCACATAATCACTGACTTAGTCTCATTAAGGATTTGGATCCCTATTTAGTTGCAATAACATTAAAATAAGAAGATACTTACTGCATGTTCCTGGTTGTCATGGCGATTCTCACTTTTTTCCCAATAAGGGATCAGAGGGAGAAAGTAGTACCTCAGTGCATCTTGTAAAGTCAAAAATCACACAAGATGCAAAGACTCAAACCCTGATTCATGGTCACGGCAATGTTTATACTTAAACACTCTTTTTTCCAGTAAAAGTTATAAATTCACACTTCAAAAGAGGATTCTCACTGAAAATAAATCTGATTATATTGGCTCAACCCAGTGAGACGCTCCGTGCCCTGGAGGGAACTGACATAAAACTAAGTCCTAAAACACTGGCCAACATTTTCTGAAAGTAGACAGACGTTCTTATTAAAGTCGCACTAATGATGTTTGCAGGATGTAGTATGGAGCAAATTAACAATCCTCATCAAAACTGCACCACTAAATTTGTGCACATGACTCTGTTAAAAGGCTATCCATTCATTTCTTTGGCGAACATCACTAAAGGTCATAAAAGAAACCTTTTCATTTTATTATGGATTTATGCAGAAGTGCTTTCCAAGGCTACTTAGTCACCTTGAATCAAAGAATTGGACTGAGTTTTCTGTGCACACTTCTTCGCTTTAACAAAACAAGAGGAGAACAAAGACTCCTCTTGTGTGTAGAAGGGGACACGAGCCCAGAACTACAACAGCAAAGACCCAAAGTATCCATCAGGCAACTGAAGCTTGCAAAGAAAAAACTACAATGGATTCTGTGAGAAGAGGATGGATGAAAAAGCTGCAAATCTTAAGGAAAAAAAGAAAAGAAAACGCTAACTGGAACAAGGACAAAATGATTAACGTCAACGCTAGAGCTTAACTCTGAAAGCAGTTTTAAAAAACCTCAATCGTTTCCTATTGAAAACCAAATTGAATTTCAACTAAAAGCCAAAAGAAACATTTGTGTGACGCCTGTCGTATATTACCTTTACAGAAGACAGTTACTATGATTACACGTCTTTGTGAGTAAAGAGTCGGGGTAAATGAGAAGAGACATGGGTTTTTCTTCCTCCTCACCGCTGTCTTGAGAGAAACCCTCGTGGCTGATTTTGCGGAGGCGCTCGAAGCCGTGGTTGAGGTCTCTCATTTTCTCCTTCAGCTCCGTGTGCTTCTGCTGCAGCAGGTGCTCTTTGGTGTCGCCCTCCATGGGGGAGATCACGTTCTTGTGAATTTCTATAGAGAGGGCAGGAGACAAGTGGGGGAGAGAAGAGAAGGTGTTTGGGAGTGAGCCCAAGAAGAGACAAGTCATAAAAGGAAGAAATGACAGAGGGATGGAAATTAAAGCAAACAAGCGTTTGATGATAGTTTTGCAGAAGCTCTGAAATAGCCTTAAAAGACAATTGGTCTGATCTTGTGATATTAAAATCAATTCTTTTGTAAGAGCCGTGAGTCACCTATAAGTCTGGACTTACTGACTAACACCGACCGGTTATGAGATTCCCGTCTGTCTCATCTTCAAGGAGGACAAACTCAAACAAAGGCCATAATAATAATACCAGCTGACATTTGGATCAAAAAGAGAAAAAATGGGCAAACAAAATGAAAATCAAGGAACAGACAGCCGGTGAGCAGACAAAGTGGTGAGATAGAGCCTCCGGCCCTACAGGCAACATGTGATTGGCTCAATATTTAAACGCATCAGACAAGCAGAAAAAAAAAACCTCCGGCTTGTCTCGGTGCTACATAGATGCTGTGGAGATTTTTCTTTTTAAAAAAAGGAAACGGCAGCAAAGTGTCAGTCCAGCCCAAAAGAGATGCACCCATCCACTCTCCACGTCTAGATGAAACACTGCGGGGGACTGTCGGCTCTGCTTAAATCTCTCAGTTTGACATGATGAGCAGTGACAGAGTAAAGAACGGCGGACAGGAACCTGTCCTGCCTGATACCTGCCACCGGACTGCAGAACTCAACGGGAAGCTTAGAGCTCCAAAGGTTGATAAAATCAGTGCTATGTAGCCACACCAGGGTCCAAATCAATTTGAGTTTACAGCAACTACCTTTCACTATCAAACAGGTTCGATGGGTTAATGTGGTTCTGATCAGCTGGCTGAACTGCACTAATCATTTACTTACACAATAAACAAATCTGTTAATTGGAAATAATACTGATTGCAAAATAAAAGACACAAAGAGCTGGTTTCAGTGCAGAATGGACTGCAGTTTGTTTCAGTAGAAACATTTAGCTCACCCTCGGTCCTGCTGACTGTATCCATCAGGATGTTGTACTCATGGATCTTGTCTTTGTGATGCTGGAATTCCCTCTTCAAGCTCTGCAGCTCTTCGTTAGAGAACTTCCCAGAGCTCTTGGCCTGTTGGAAAAAGAGAACAAAGAGGAGTGTGCCTCAAAAGTTATCAAGAACAGTTTTCTGCATCGCCTTTCCTCTCTCTTTTGCACCTGAGCACAAACCTTGTTCCAGAGTTTGTCCAGTTTGGGATCATCGAACACGTCTCCGTCTCTGGCCTCGTGGTCTTTCAGGGAGTTGGTCTCCATTGGCCTCATGTCCCGTTTCCCATCCATGCCGTACTTGGCCAGGATCACTGCATAACAAAACCAGGGTGGTATAATTACAATCTGCGGTCCACAACCACGTCGTTTGCTTTGTAAAAATGGCGGCAGCAGAGTTTGTTGTTGGTGAATGACAGCGCAAAGTGAACCTTTTGACATAAAGTCATTTAATCCAAGACAATGAACATTTTAAAATAACAGCAAAGAAGAATCAGTAGTAATGAAGCATAAACTTTTGTCATTATATTGACACCGCCTTGAGGTGGGCGTTTAAAAAAATACTTGTGTTTCATGGAACATTAAAAAAACCTTAAAATTCAACATTATGGAGAAAAAAACCCATTTACTTGAATATTCACGATCACAACCTTACTTACAAACTAATAATCCATAAAAAAAAATCTAATCATGGAACATTATGTTTTCTTCTGCTCTGAATGTAACAAATAGTGTTCCCACCTATTTTATACTCCTGCAGTGTAAGAAAGTTGAACTTTAGTCCCTCAGAAAGTCTGTGCTCACTTTTCTATTCCAGTAAAATGGGTTTCAGCAGCTTATTCAGCAACATCTCAGCACTCATATAAGCCATCATTGTGACATATTAACCCAGAATGCATCAAGCGGGCACACAGGGTTGTTTTATCTTTTCAATAAACTGAATAGAAGTAGTAGTATAATATTTTATGGCGCTGATGGACTTCTGTACTTCTTTGAGATGCTGTTTTTGACTCAATCGACGAGTCCAAACAGTCAAACAAGATTTTATTCTTGCAGTGAGTTTCACGAGGAGTTGCACAATGAGACAAATAAATGTTTTTAAATTTAAAAAGGAGCTAAAGAAGTTATGGGTTAGATGAATGCTTACAGGAGCTCTTTGTTAAAAATATATATATGTTGGCCAGCAAAAGGTCAGAGTTAGTGGCTGGAGCTCTGCAGAAATGCTACCCTATCACTGAGAGCCTAGATAAAAATCTTTAGACATTTTGATCTACAATAGTTGTATAAAATGTGGAGAAATTAACGTGCTTGCCCAATAAAAACAAGAATGAATTGCACAAGCTGACAAAACCTGTAATATTTGCATTTCATGTATAAGCAAAAGACTTAAAATTGAAAGTAGTAGGGAAAAAAAATGTGGATGAGATGGGGAGGCCAGAGAGAGGTTCACAGTGGAAAGGAAAAGAGACTCAAAATAGATGGAGATCATCCACAAAAAAAGAGAGACAAGATCAACTTTATATGAAGGCACAATGTACTGTACTAATCAAGTCTTAAAACTCAGGGATGCTGAGAGTTTAATCAAATCTCAGCAGAAGCACAGAAATCCCCATCAACAATATATTTTTTGAATGTAAAACATGCTTATCTGCCCTCTGGGATACAACAGCCAAAAAAATATTGCACGGCAAACAATTATGTACATTATTATAAAACAATATTGCGATGAGGTTATTTTTGCATTAAACTGCAAAGCTGTGCTTTTTCCTTTTTATTCATCAACAGCTACCTTTTACCCAGTCTTAACATTTCACAGCAGATCCCGTTGTTTTGGGTTTATGCAACATGTGGGTTCAAGGAAGCAAAGGTGGATGGGATGCAAAATTACCTTAAGAACAAATACCAGTAATTCTAAATAGGGTTTTGACCAACAATGCTTGTCGACTGACTGAAATTCAAACCCAGCCCAAGGAGTCACTGATGAACCTTCATCAGATTTCCCTCTCAACACTGGCCAAACTCCTTACAAAAAAGAAAAAGCCAGTAAAGAGAAATGTGTGCACCCTGCTCACACAAGAGATGATCCTATAGCTCCTGCTGTTACTATAAGTTGGCTGGATAAGGAATATCCATCCATGTTGTTACACTTAGTAGATAATTTTCTTTATCCCTCATTTAAAGTAACAATTAACTGTTCAATGTGTGATCATTTTTGTAGATCAGTATTTAAGACGTTCCATCTTGTTTTTCATACCTAAATATTTCACATCCTCAAACTCAGTTTTGTATCATCTAAAGAAAGCTTTGGTAAAAACACAAAAAATGTTTTCAAATTAGGATTTTATTTACAAAAGGGAAAAAAAAAAACTAAGCAACCCAACCTTGCTCTTTGTAAAAATATAGTGAACAAATTCACTGAACTTTGAGTATGGAAAGTGTCACAGAGCAATTTCAAAAGGCTTCAGACTAATTGGAGTAACTAAAGAAATAAATAAATGATTTCCTGATCTCATGAGATTTGTTCATTGGATAATTGTGTTTTGATAATAAATTGAAAGAAAAAACATAAAAACAGTGTGTTGACAGATAAAATATTTGGATAAATTAATTTAATTTTTTGCTGTAATCGTGAAACCTGTATCTCCTCATGCTGATGATCGAGAACCATGCTGCACTAAAATTAATCTCTACATTTTGTATGTTTTTTTGGTCTCTAATGCTCTGAAGATCAACATTTATAGCAAGAGTGTTTCAGTGATTTGTTGCGTGTGATAATCGAGTTAAATGGGATCAGTGGAGAGGCTGTGGAGTCTTGTTTCTGAGCTGCTGCCAGAGGTGCTACAGAGAAGAGGGCGTCCACCTGCTGCTTGTGGCAGAAAGCATCAGATACTTGTGTGGGCGGCTGCTTCATCACCTGCAGTTTAGCAGGAGAACATCCTTTCATGCGCTTGTACATCAGCTTCTGTTTCCATCCTAACTTGATTAAGCATTTCTTGGTAAATTTAAATCTGCCCCACGCTCAACTCCCCTGCACAGGATTATGTCAGCTTGAACTGTCCACATTTTTTATTGGTGTTAAATACAGTCAATGGTGCTGAACTATAAATATACATTTAAATTTTTTAAAAACAAAAATAATAATAATAAAAAAAAAAGAGCTTATTTTCTCACTTTAAGCTGTTCTCACCGTTAAAGTTGCGCCTGAGCTGGGCTTCTTTCTCCCCGTTCTCATCCAAGCCTTCCACCTTCATTTTTTTCCACTGAAGCTCATCTTTTTCCTGAATCTTTAGGTCGCTGTGCAGCTCGGCCTGTCTCACTGGTGTCAGCTGCATCTGTCAACACAAAAGGAGCAGAAAATGAAGGATTACTCTGATAGAAAGAGGAGAAGTGTGTCTGCTTGGCTACTATTATTAATGTTCCATCAGTCCAGAAAAAAACTGTGAAAGTAGAAATAAACCAAACAGACGAGGTGTATGACAGATACAGTTTGATTCTATTGTCCTTCCTGCTAAATACATATTGCCTTTAGAACCAATTAGTCAGCAAACTACACCATCATCCCACTTCTGCATCCGTTTCACTGCAGCTTTGAGGATATGAACAGTGCTGCAAAGCTGGGCAATCTGCCCTCCCCAACAGGATGCCGTACTTTCCCACTGGAAGACATCAGCCCAGACTGTGTCTCCAGCACCACCATAATAAGAACTGGAGCGCCTCATGGTTGTGTACTCAGTCTACTGCTGATCATGACCATACACTGCTTAAACCTGATGATGCTTAAACCGTACTACTACGGCGGATCTCATCCGTAAGACAAACAGATCAGCACACAGAGAGGAAGTGCGAGTGATAAGTCTGATGCAAAGTCACCAGTCTGTCTGTGAACGATGTAAAACAGATGACAGTCAACTTTAATACCACCACCACTGAACAGTGCAACTCCTCTGTGGATGCACTCGAGTGAAGTTGACCCCAACCTTCTTCAAATCAGACATAATTGGTGTCAAACATTTGTGCAGCAAAATTTTTTTGTTTGTGCTGCTATCATTTTAAAGATATTAAGAAATGTTTCTAGAAGTCATTGGAGGTCAACCAGCGCCCCTCCTTCTTCAAATTGGTGTCACAATTGACACAATTGGTGTCAATCAACTTGGCTATGTTTGTGCTGGTACACAGCACAAATGTAAACATAGCACAAACGCTTGACACCAATTTTGTTTGATTTCATAAACCCGTTCTTTGGTGGGGGGGCAACTTCACTCAGGTTGTGGATGCTCCTTAACCATTTAACACTGTCAAAGTCAAACTAGGACGTTTATGACGATTAAAAGGCCTGGAATTAAAGACTGTCTAATTTAATTTGGCTGAGAATGTCATTCTGATCCCCCTTTGTCCCAACCCTAAAATTAGAGTTTAAGCCTTTTCACAATTCATTTTTATTAAAGAGTTTGTGCTTCCAGAGACCGATATACTCTCAGCTATGAGATCTACGGGCAAAATAATACGTCATTTTTAACCTCTTTCAGTATTTTTTTCATATTAATTTCCACCAGAACGCAGAAATGTGTTGCTTTATCAGGACTGCAGATAGAAACTTATTCTGTCTTGAGGTACGTACCCGCTTAGCTTTCTCCCACACCTGGTTGAGTTTAGCTATCCTGAACTCCGCTGTCTGCCCGTCGCTATCACTCTGCTCATTCACCTCCCGGGAGTATTTCCCAGCCATGACACCCACACCGAGACAAAGCGCCGTCACCAAACACTGCAGCCTCATTTTTAAGAGCAGCTACACGCCAAAAAGAACAATAAACGAAGCTAAAACTGCAGCCACAGAGCACAACAGACTGTTATTGTAGCTCACTCTGGCACACAGTCACGTGTTCAAATAGGGGTGGGATTTGTCTTGAACAGTAGAACTCTGGGATATGTAGTTGTATCTTTCCCGCTTCCTGGGACTGGTAAAACGGACCAAACCCCGTATTGACTACAACTTCCAAGATGCCACGGGGTCCAGTTGCCAAGCAACGGAGCAGTTTAAGTCCTTTGAGCGAATGGTAAGCCTCCACGCGTTTACGCTGCTGGATGCTGTTAACATCTTCCAATGAACTACAAAATTACTGTTTTTCCAGTATTTTTAAAGGAGAAGTAAACTATGAAGTCTGAGTGCACAAAGCAGTACAACTTCTTTGTTGTATTGCTTTGAACATTGATGTTCGTGGTGTTATGCACAGCGAACATTATTTCCAGATTTAAGTAGTGAAAGAGTAAGGGCGATGAAGATTAATTATCATCATCACCTAAAAATGCTAAATATATTTAGCATTTTTATTACGTAAATTAAACGCTATTTGTTGTCTATTGTACTTTTTGAATGTACTTGTTTTAAATTTCCATACCTTTGTCATAAATATAAACACCACCACTAACAACAACAAACAGGGTTTAGTGGTCATTCCTGTAAAACAATCATATAATTTTTTTAATCCATTATCTGTTTAAGTGCATAATTTTCCTCCATATTGTTGCAGATGTAATTTTAAATGGAGCAAAATGGTTTTCCATTTGCATTATGAGCACTATTCATCTCTCGTCTTTAAATATTTTATCTGTCACATAAAAAACAAAAAACTTTGGAGCGCTGAACAAAGATGAGCTAGGATGAAGAAATGCTAAGGCATCATAAACCTTGAAAGGCCTCATTGAGTAGATAATGCAATACTCTCGCTTATTATTCATATTATTCATTTCTCATCTGAGACAACTAGGGTAGTTACATTTTCTTAGGCACAAAATAGGAGAAATATTTATATATATTTATAATATTTAATCCGATGGAATTGTTTGTGCAGCATCCATGCCAATACACCACAAGACTCAACCTAAATCCAGTTAAACCTAGCAATAAATTTGGAAAAATTAGAGTAAGGAGAAGAGAGAGCCTGAGGGAAAGATGTTATATTGTTATTCTCTGTCTCAATTAAATTGTTTTGGCTTGTAATACCAATAAATTTGATTCAGCTCAAGCTAAATCGAACTGAAGTATGTGCAGGGAAGAACAAAGTAGAAGGCGATCAATGGATCTGTGGGATTCTATGTTGCACAAATTCACATAAATCACTTATAGGACCAAAACAAATCAGATCATCTTCCTTAATAATTTTAAATCGGCAGTCCATCATTTATCATAAAGCTTTTTCTCAAGATCTACTTGATGTAAAAGATCTAATGACTCTGTTGAAAAGAATGTGACCTTAACATGGGCTGTTTACGGATATTACTGTCAATACAGAGAGAGGACATAAAATATGCGACTTCATAAAAAGAGGGAGCAAAGACAAACAGCAGCCAGGGCTATGAAACAGTATAAGATTTTTATTTTAGAAAAAACGTTTCCTCATCTTCAGCCCTGTCCCTGTTGGTTTTTATCACCCAGTTTTAATAGTGATATTCAATTCAATGTGCAAACAGCTCCAGATGCTATCTCAGCCTTTCTTGATCTTCCCAACCCCACATCCTTCCTACCAGCCTCTGTCTTTGTTCCGTCTCTGTTTACGGCTCCTTCGTGAAAGCAGCTTTCTGCTTTAATGAGCAGCAGCGTCGGCCAGAGATCTGCGGCTGATGGAGCCGTGCCTAATGAATGTGTCTGTCTGCCACCGAGGACAGCAGGCGAGCATGAAAGGTCAACGTAACCTTGTCAAAAACACTGGGATATGGTCAGAAAAAACAAGAGGAAGTGTCCCTGGTCCTGGCACACATGTTATTTATATGTACATATACACCGGCCCTTTGTTTTTATTTTTATTTTTTCTGACCTGCTCAGCTGTCTTAATGGCAAAAGAAATTACAAACAGCCAGCAGTCAGGGGAAGAAATGTTTAGGTTAATTTTGACACTATTATATAATTAATTTGACTAACAATTGATACAACTGATAACAACACATCAGTATGTTTAAAATAAACATATGGTCATTCATGTAAAACTATCGTATTGATTTAAAAAAAAATCTAATGTCTGTTTAAGTACATTTATTAATTGAAGAAGAAATTCCCACATTACTCACTCTTTGTGTCTGAAGACTATCCAGAGTCTTGTTTTTTTTTTTCTTGCATCCTTTTGTATTGAGCTCAACCTAAACGTTTCTGTAGTGAGAGGGTTTGTGATGTCCATTAAAGAAGAGTTGATATTGGGTCTTGTGGACCATTTCCTCATTAATTTAGCCTCATATTTTGAATCGTTGTCTTGTTAAATGACCTAATATTGACTGCTGATGTTTATAGTCAGGTTTGTATCAGAGAACACCAGGTTTTTACTTAAAATGTTCTGGTATTTAAAGACCATGGCATGCAATTGATCCTTTCACTTCAGGTGTGGATCTCTGCAGCTCCTCCAGAGCTACCAATGCCTGCTTGGTCTTCTGATGAAGACTCTGGTTGCCCACCCTGTCAGTTTAGATGGACAGCCATGTCTCTGTAGGTTTGAAATTGTCCCATACTTTTTCTACTTCTCAATGACAGACAGGACAGTGCTCCATGGTTGCTCCATGAGATATTCAAATTGTGGGTTACATTTGTGTACCCTAACTATGCTTTAAAACTCTACAAAAACTTTATCTTAGACCTGTCTCCTATGCCGTTTGGTTTTCATGATGCAGTTTGTTTAACAAAATTCTCTTACAAACTTCTGAGTTTAAAGAAATGCATTTTGGTTAAAATTATGATTAGATTATATTCAAATGGACATTATTTAAAGGGTTAAATATGCTTCTTCTGAAGGATATTATTTACAAACGTATACCTCTCTTTTGAGATTTTATTGTAATTAAAAGTACAACTTTTCTTTTTCCCTCCACTTCATATTAACTCACTACCTTGGGTTGGATTATTACATAAAATCCCAATAAAATGCATCCAAGTCTGTTTTGTAATTTCACCAAATTGGAAAAGTTCAAAGGGCACAGATACTTTGGGACGCCTGGTCTAATATGCTGATATATCTAAGGGCTTATTATATTTCCACTGCTGTTACACTTCAAATAGTTGTTTTTTATAAAAGGCTTTCAGGACAGTATACGGGCACAGTAATTATGATAGGAACAAAGAAGAAAGCAAAATAATGTCATTACAGCGCATGGTTATATAAAGGAAAATTACATTGTATGGACATTTTTGTCCCAATACTCAGTTCCAGCAGGACAAAACCAACCAAACGGAGCCATTAAGGTTTCCCCTAAAGAAATGGGAAATGATTCCCTCTTATCTGACTCTTATCAGCTCTTACTAGACAATGACTGTGCAGAAGGTGTTGCAGGGAGTGTAAACAATGGTAGCAGGGTGAAAATTAACCCAACTTGGACACATACTGACTGGTTAAGGAGACCAGTCAGTATAAGCTTTTGACATATAAGCTTTTAATATAACGGAGTATAGCTCTCATATGCAGGGGGTGGAGGGTTTTTTTCTGTGTTTGTATCTTTATTGATGCTCAGTCTTGATCTACTTAGTTCAGCCTGCTATTTTCTGCTTGTATTTTTCCTGTTTGTTTATTAGTTGTACTTTGCTTAGCTATTCTCACGCTTCCTGTTAGATCAGTGCTTTTTTTAGTGTTTATGCCTTCTCTCCTCCTTTTGTGTCATTACTTTCTCTCCCTCAGTCTACCTGCCTGGTCTCCACTCTCAGCTGTTCATCAGCCACCTGTAATCAAGTACATAAGCTCCTCACTTGCATTAGCTTCCTTGTGGATTCTCCTGTTTGCTTCTGTTTTTGTACCTTTCTCTATATTTTTATTAAAATGCTATTATTCTTTCATCCTGCCTCTAATGTCCTGCATTTTGGTTCCAGCTGCAGACATTGTATTTATTTATTTATTTATTTATTTATTTTTTATTAATCTAAAACTGAATAAGGAAAGTAGTTTATTTTCTTTCTTTTTTTTTTTTTTATCATTAGAGAGAGCTTGTGTAATTTAATCCTATTAATGCCTCCTAAGTGAGGCTGTAGGGACTTTTTAACACGAGACGTTTTGTTTATTCAGTCCTGGAAAATAGTGAAGCCCGCTGGATGTGGACTTACAGGGAACATATGTTATGAACATTTGCCACAAAGCAATTTAGATTTGCTTTGTGGCTCAAATCCTTGAGCAAAGCAAGCCTAACGTTTTGAAAGTCATGATTGGCGGCTCAGAGGTGTCAAACTGGCAGGAAGCCATTTCAATTCAAGTGTTTCTGGAAATGTACTGATTAAAAAGACACCAATGAAGACAAATGTCTCAAATTTTACACAACGATTCTATCACAGTTGGGTCTTTGTTTCTTTTCTGTTTCTATTTTCTTCATTTTTTCCCCCTCATAGCAATAGATAAAGACCTTTTGGAAGGATGAAAAGGAACAAAAGTTTGGACAGTGACACGTTTACAAACGTTTATAGCAAAATCTAAAGCGTGTGAAGTGAATTGCAATTGATTAATTCCTGGAAGATGGACCTATTTGTGTCCAATGTTCTGACAGTTAAATGTCACACTGCAGCCTGCTGTGAGTTTCTTCTCTGTCATTAAACCTAATGAGATCCTGGTGAGACAAGTTGTGCTTTGCACATCAACCCTGGACCAGTGTGAGGATGTTATGTAGAATGAAATGTAAAGAAATTACCCCTCAGAGATTCTGCTGTTAATTATGTATCTGGACTTCGAGCTGTAATTTCTGAACCAAACAACAGGACAAGGCTTTAACTCCCTCTTATTGTTACTCATAATTTTTAATGTGACTACCTCAGGCTGTATGAGTGAATGCAAGTGTCCAAACTGATCCGGCCACCCACTTATCCTCTTGCTGTGTCAGCTGATAAATGTAAACAGCAGCTCATTTCTTATTGATCTTGCTGCAGGAAACCATTATGATAAATTACATATTTACTTCTTTTTATTTTCTGCTTGTCTCTCATTGATTCTGCAGAGACTTCTAAATCGACTTCTTAATAGAAGAGAAATCCTGCAGTACATCCAACACTATGAAAAATGTAAAGAGATAGGTACAGAACTGTTCACTTTCAGTATGTTAAACTAAATTCTTTGTTTGGAGAAAACCTAGGACACTGGACAGACAATAGATATTGTGCTAAGGAAAATGCGCAAAGATTCATCTTTCTGTATGCACCAATTTAGTGAAATGCTCTAAGTGGATACTTCCTGCTGTTGCATATTTTGTATGTATGCTATCATTTTGAAAAGCATGTCATGTGGATCTAAACATGAGCAAAAAAGAAAAATGGGGATTATGGAACATCGAGTCCTGCTGTGTCTTTGAGCTGTGTGTTGCTTTTGATGTGCTACAATTTTGAAAAACTTGTAAATACTGAAAAATCAGGTGGAATTCAATGTATTTCAATGTTTCCAACACATCCATGGCAGCCCTGATCATGGATGTGGTGTCCAAGCTGTGCTTGCTGCAGTTCCAGATATGTGCGTACGTTTTGCAGGGATGTTATTTACCTTTTGCATCATGTCTTCCAGTGCTGCAGAAGCAAAATGCTAATATGAACAGTGTGAGGTGGGTAAAAGTGTGATCCTATTGGAAAAACTGAGTGGGATACAGACCTTATAGCCAATAATCTGTGGGATTCGTCATTAAGTATAAAACCTTTACTAAACAATAAAAATGTACTTGCATAAATAGGATTTATAAACAAAAAACATGGCTTGAGGCAGATTAGTAAATTGGAGGATGAATTAATTTTAAACTATTCACAGTAGCAGACCTGCTATTTTACACCTGTTTAACAATAAGTTGCAAACTATTATATGATTTTTTCTAACGATTACATATTTAATTGCACAAAATGTATTAAATCTGAAAACAAAAGTTTTCTTACTTTACAAATAAATGTAGGCATCATAAAAACAAGCTATTTTGTTTCGAAGTGTTGTGTTGCTTTTGTGGCTCTAAAAGATTTTTATTTAACTGAACCAAATGCAAAGATGGCGCTTCGGTTTTATAAAAGTTGCTGAGCCCTGGTCTAAGAGGAGTACTTTTTAAAAACTGATTAAATGAACAATTGCTTCCAACATGCTGGAATAAACAGTCACCCATTTAAACAAAAAACACAGAAACATTGCCATTCATTTTTAATTAGTTCCAGAGCATGGAGGGCTCTGATGTTGTTTTTGTCTTTTTAGTTTAACCCTTTTCTTAATCCTTTCCTCCGTCAAGCAGGACAAAGCTCCTGCTTGACGGTCACTTTTGTGGCAAGTAACAATTTTCTCACCTACACCATAGAAATGATTTCCATGGTATGCTGAGAACTCCTCCACATGCATTTAACACTTATTGTATTCCTGTAGGGACAAGGAAATAATGATGACTGTTCCAGCACTGAGTGGCACTTCTTAGTCTTGTAATGTTCTGTTAAGTATGAAAATCAACCATTGGCTAAAGTAAAGCATTTATGTTGACATCTTCATGATTTCATGTATATATTCAGCTTTATAAGATTAGGTTGTTATTCACTGATTAAACCATTTGCTAGGCTCCTTGGGGTTGTTTGAGTAAAAAGAAGACAAAATGATGTATTAAACTTTTGTTAAATGTTATCAGTCTGCTGACCTTTTCCTTCCCGTCTCCCAGAGTCCACGCTTCATTGGATTCAATAAAAGACATTAATTTCTTAAAGCAAACCTCGGTTTAGAGATTTATTTCTTGGCGGTGCTGGAGGAGTAACTGAGGATCAACTGGGAAGCGGTGGATGATGCTGACACGAAAAAGTAGGTTTCTAAATAGCATGTTCCCTTTGATGGCTCATTTTCTAGGTTGGAAATTATAATAATTTGTTGACTCCTGTAGTCATTAGGTACAGAAGGCTTGGCGTTTGTGTAAATTTGTATCTTAGGCCACTATCATGTAGCCAAATGTCTTTACTTCTGTGGATAGAATAGAATATAATCACTTTTTTAAATCCCCTAGGGGTAAGTGAGTGGGGAAAGAACAGAGATGATAAGAAAGACAAAACAGGCATGTAAAAGCAAGCAGTTAAGAAACCAGCAGCTGACTACAGATCTGAAGACAGCATTGTGATAACGCACATGGGAAAACACAGGAAAAGACACAAGTTAAAAAGGCTAGACTCAGAGTTAACACAGCAGAGCAAACAGGACCCGACAAATGTAGCTTCCCTCTGGCCTCTAAGGAGCATCCTTGTCCAGAAATATTTATTTTCTGAATCCTCTGGGATTGTGGGATCTGCACAAACCTGGTAGTGAGAATTTTGTTTCTCTTGCTACAATGTGGATCCTGCTGTTTGAGTTGGACTGAAAGCCAAACAGACTCACCCAGAAAGTTCGGATTCATTTGAAGAAAGCTCTTTGTTGGGAAGAATGCACTCCAAAGTAATAATTGACATAATAAAAACCTGTGATATCACAAAGAAAAACAAATGGAATAAATAAGAATGTGGCAGAGAGGTGGTGGAAAATGAGGAATGTTTGCAAGTTTGATCTGCAAATTTTTCTGTCACTTTCAAACATTTTTTTATTTACATTAAAAATAAATGTGCTGTCCAGTCTGTTCAAAATGAGCTTTTTCACAACTTCTCAAGTTCTAAAGAGCATATTTACATCCATCGCTTGGATTTTAATTATACAAACAAAATTGAGAGAAAAAAAAAAAACTAAACAATGAAAAACTGTGAATTCTCTGGTCTGTAACCTTTTCTTTACCTGTACCATTTGTGTGATCAAACATATTAATACAAAGCAAAGATTTCAGCACTAATTGTTTTTTACAACAACAACAACAAAAAAAAACCACACACGCACATTTTGTTTATCACTATTCCCTTCTACTAAGAAGGTCCTGAGTGTAAATCCCAACCATATTCTGTATATATTTTGAATGTTTTCCCTGGGCATGTGTTTGGTCTTTCCATGTATTCCAGCTTCATAACACAATCTAAGACTATGCATGTTTGGTTAATTCATCCCTCCAAAACTCCCTCTACATGGGAGGTTTTACATTCTGTAGGGACCTATGAATAAAGTTTGACTGACTGAGTGTTTGTTTGAATTGCTTTGAGTCTGTGGTTCCCTGTGGCTTTATGATGGCCTCGCCCAAAAAGTGTTGGAGACAGGACACCAGATAAAAAAAATTAATAAATACAATAAAGTCACTCATAAAAATAGTGTACAAAGATAAACTAGTTAAGTTACATTAAGGACTACATCTGTTGAAGAATAATGGAAACTTTAATACCACGTTTTTAAAAAATTTATTCTATGACTGCGGTCGTCTGGATCTTCTGCTACATCTCTTTCCAATCGTATACAAGTCCTTTTCTCATTTTCTGCCTTTCATTCAATTTTTTCCCCCGGTCTCACATACATTTACAGTCACCCCGACTCCACTTTCAAGTGTCTGTCAAGTGCAAACTCAGATGTCCTCTGGCAGACTGCTCTGTCAGGAAGTGAACTCGACTAAGCCACAAAGTCCAGAGGCCACAATCTGCAGTCCATATGAATAATGGTAATCATGTAAGTGTGTGAGCTTTATGTTAATCAGCTTTATGTTAATAAGTCTGTGCATAAAACATAGTGAACATTTCCATAGACCTCACACACAATCTTAACTAAATATCACATCACATAATGAGAGTTACCTTAAGAGTGTCCTGTGGATATTGTTCTTTGATGGCATTTAAACATAATTAAGAGTGAAAGTTAATTTGTGAAAAGTCAAAGGGCTACCATATAAAAATCTCAGAGATGGATTAATATAAAATGCCAACAAACAGCCGATTTTCACATGAATTTTCATTGACTGATTTCCTTATATTAGTCTAGACTGCTTTCCACACGTTAATATGCTATAAAGCAGTTACGATATTTGCTTCATAATAGTTTTTAAAATTACCCTGAAATAAATGTAATTTTTTGTGTTTCATATTATAAACCGATAAGAAAAAATACTATCAATTAAGACCAAATCAAGTACAGATAATCATAGCAATAAATAAATTATGTCATGAAGCGTTTTGATCTTTGACTTCTTGAGGCACGTGTGAAATATTTCTCTGTTAAAATAATCAGCAAGTTATTGATTCGGTGTACAGAGCTGCACAAAAAAGATAAATATATAAAATGAATGAACCCTTTGCTTTGTTTTTGGCTGTTTTCCCAAATAAAAGACCAGGCATCCAGGGAGAAATGAAATGGTCCTACCTTTGTTCCACCACACATGCACGACCTTTTGTGTCTTTGTGACAGCAAAATCTTCAGGTATTGTCATAAAACCATAAAGTCACGTGATGCAGCTAGTGAGAATATTCACCCAAAATAGTGCATGTGAATGAATGGAGACTGTGCCCTTGGAATCTGAAAGGAGGAGAATACAAAATAAAAGCCCCCGGGGGTCCAGACACACCGCCTGGTTCACGATAAACAAAAGACGGGAGCTGTGAAAAGTTTCTCAGGAGGATCTGTCACTGAGAGGCGAAGACAGTGACCCCCAGGGATGGAAACAAATTTTACAAAGTACAAGTGAAACCAGATGTTGACATATGATTTGGAAATAAATATTTAATCTGATTTCCTTACTGTCAGACATTAAGTCACACTAAACTGCTTAAGATCAGATAGCACTGTAAACATTATGTACAAATAACAAAATGAACACAATAGATTGATTATGTGGCCCTAGTTTTTGGAGGAAGCATTCTTTGAATGGTGTGATATTTTGTGTTTCTTCCAGAAGCTTTTTTCTACAGTTTTAGAGAATTTCATCCCATTCCTCCAGACAGGTGTAAACAATTCAAGTTTATCAGTCAGCTTACTTCCACTCAGCTTTTCACCTTTGTCCTCAACGTTTGTGATGCAACATCTTAAAACATAGGCATTAAGCCACTTTATAACTAATTTGTCTATAGAGACAAGCTCCCTGTCAATTCCTCTTTGTTTCAACTTAAAGGTGTAAAATCTAAATTTCCCTGGAAATTCAAATTTTTCTAGCTTTTATCAAGCAGGAATAAATTCAGGATTTTTAAGTGGCCTTAAAAATGCCAGGAAAAAAACCTAGTTTGATGTGAATTCAGTCTGTATGAAAAGAGTGAAAATGAAAATGAGTCCTTTTATGAAAGTAAAAAATATGCAAATATCTGGTTTCAGCTTCTGCCAGATGGTGCCTTGTTAATTCTGGACGCTCCCTGCACAGGTTGAGCTTCCCAGTCCATCACAAACATGACATAAAGCATCATGCTTAGACGCACAGAGCAAAAATGTTGCTTGTAAAACAAAGCTTGGAAAAGGCCATATGTTACAAGACAAATACAATGTAGCAACTTTAGAATGAATCTATATTCAGGTAGCACACAGGCTTCGATCT
Organism: Poeciliopsis retropinna; assembly: GCA_010277075.1. Classification (NCBI taxonomy): domain Eukaryota; kingdom Metazoa; phylum Chordata; class Actinopteri; order Cyprinodontiformes; family Poeciliidae; genus Poeciliopsis; species Poeciliopsis retropinna. The sequence continues at coordinate 7,048,197 of VMRM01000013.1, forward strand.
CACTCCTATTGATTTGTTGGCTTCACTGTATTCAAATTGTACCAGGAAAAAAAAAAATCCAAACATTTTTTTTCAAAAGTTTATCTCATAGATATCATATTGAAGTAAATTAGATGGAATTTCATTACATCTACAGGCTGCGGCTGATGAAATTCTCCTTTGGATGCACACATATAGAGAAAATTACATTTTTATTAGATGGATATGTATTTTTGAGAGTCAAAGACACATTGAAAAGCCTCATTTTTAATTCATAAGCAGGAATGGGGTGGGGGAAATCTCTGAACATAACAATGTTGAAAAGATAAAGAGCTCCAGAGGGAAAAATAACTGGGGAAAAGGGAAACAAGGACGATCTCAGCACTAGGTGACCTTGCAGGCTTCCTTCTGGCAGCATTCGTGCCTGTAGAGTCAATTTTCTTTGTAAACCACAGCGCGAGATTTAATAATTTTAAGAGGCCATTGGATCTTTTTCAAAGTTCCCGTAATAAAAAAGTACATTTACTCAATGCTTCAGCTCCAAGGATTAGAGCAACAAGGACTTTAAGAATGTAAAAAAGTTTGCTATTAACATTTATGCAATGAAATGTATGGATGTCACTAGACCAGCTGAAAAAAGCATCTTAATGCAAAAAAGAAATGAGGGCTGTAGTATTTGATGTGTGGATTTCTTTTCTTTTTTAAGTAGTTTTTTATGCTTTATTTTTCTTGTGTATTTTCTGTATTTATTCATTAATTTTGAATCACTAACTAACTATTTTGGCATCCAGAAAATGAAAACAAGCCAAAAATGTTACTTACTTGATGTCCAGCTGAAAAACTCCCTCTCAATGACACTTACATTTTTATGGTGGAATGTGGGTCACCATAAAAATACCAAGGAGATAAAAAGAACTTCTGATTTCTTTTATCAGAAGTTCATCCCCATACACCGTGGGATGACATCCCATGCCTGTTTAAAAATGCAGCAGACACTGTCATAGCATGCAGCCAGAGAGATGAAACTCTGGGCCTAATGTGCTCATGTTTCATCAGATTAATATAATAAGTTCTCAAACAGCTACCTACTCTAAAGCAACACAAAAATCTATCTATGTTCACCGTACCTTGCAGCACCTGCTGTTAATTTATGAGTTTGGCGACATCCTGAAATCAACAGAAATTAGATCTAAATTATGTTACACCGCATATAACATTAAGTTTAAAAGGTAATGTTTTCATTACATTCATAATATAATGAAAAAATAACTGATAATCAGTAACATGCTAGTTTATATCTTAGGTTCAATACCAATTAACTGATTTGTGCCACAATAAGTGCAGTAGCTATTTTAACACTGGCTCGACCAAAAATGTCAAACTAGAAACAAGGAGCTCGGACAAAATTACAAAAGAATTGTCAAATTAATTAAAATGAGCATTTAATTACTAAAAATTGATCTAGCCATAAGATTGATCTTTTGATTAGTTGTTTGTTTTTTGTAAATTGAACAGAAATGGTGAAATTGAATTGCTTTCTGCACCCAGTGCATACAAGAAAAGATCTAATCTATCAGTCACAGCAGTGAGCAGAGCATTTTTTTTGTTCTGTGTCCTTGAGATAAAAATGTACATAATAGAAATATTGTGATTGCCAAATGCTTGATTTATAATCTGCAGGGTCAAGTTGTTTTTGTTTTCCAAAATGAAACATTTTTGTTTCTTTAAAAATGTATTGGAAAAGGCCACTTCCCCCATCTTGTTGAAGTTTAGCAATGTTCTCACAAGAAAACATTTCTTTAAAAGAAGAAACTAAGTGAATATTTGTATTTACCAATCCCTCACAATGTGCTGACTAATTAAAAGCAGTTCCTACAAATTGGGTTAAACAAATAAGTAGCCATAACATCCACACAATAAGGCCAAATTAGTTACTTACCACTATTAATTGCTAGTTGGTCAGAAATCTAAACGCATTCATCATTTGGGTTTGTAATGCTTTTTAGAACATCGTGGTTGCAGGTGGGATAATTATAAAGCAAATTAAGCTTTCACAATGAAATGTGAAATGAGTTGTTTCCTCTGAAGATTTGTTTCAGAGGAAACAAAAAACAAAAAGTCTAAAATCTCTTCATTGAAGGATTTTTTTTTAGCTCATTTAAATTTAAAGCTTTTTTTCCATCCTTCATGTGCAACTTAAGAGTTTAATAGAAAAACAAATGCAAATGTGAAAAGAAAGTCACAAAACAAACAACATTTATGAAACAGAATGATCTGCACATTTATCTCCATTGGTTTCAAAGTAAGAAAGTAAAGCTGCTAAAGTTGTACACTCAGCTGTTCAGTTGATTCAGTTGGATTTGAATCCAACTGAAAAATGATGCTTAGATCTGAAGATCCAAGGCCATACCTTCCAGACTGGAAGACATTATTTGTGTAAGAATGGACCAAAATCACACTTGAGCTATAAATGCAACTACATGGGGTGTTTTGTTACACAACAAAAAATCATTTCTGAGTGATGAATTCATTTCACTAAGCATGTTAATAATGCTTTTCCCCATTACTAGATTTTATGACACATTCCATTAATTTCTCTGATATTATTTCCTTAATTGGTTCTTTTGTTCTGTTTTTTATGGGTTTGAATTTTTTTTTTTGCTTTGTATTGTTTTTTTCCCTTTTTGGTTTCTAAAGGGTTTTGGTTCAGCTTCCTTTGTTTACTCAGTCTCCTGCCTCAGTTTCCCTTCTTCCCCTGAGCCACAGCTAAACAAAATTTCCCTTGTCTAGTTCATTTGGTTTTCCTGCCAGCTGCCTCAGAGCTTAAAGTCCTTATTTTTCAATATTCAGAACTTTTTCCAGCTTAATTATTGTTCTGTTCCTTTGCCTGCATACATGTCCAACCCCCTTACCTATTTTTCCTCATGTAAGACCTGTAAGTTTCTTTTATTAAACCTTAAAAAAGTGTCTGCACATTGGATCTGTAAATCAAAACATTTCAAATAGCCTCATTCAAAAATGTCACTTTGTAAAACATCTGTAGTAAGTACTTATTTTTCCCAGTTTATATGATCATTTTCTTCACTAACTCAGTCATATAAATAATAGACACAGATGCAAATCTTAACATTTTCCTCTTGCTGATCTGTTTATACATGCCATAAGATACACTTATCTGAAAGCAGATATGCTCAGATTCATCATGCTGTCCTTCCCCTGGGTGAATGTTTACAACCTCATGATGACCATATGCTGCCTGGCAGCTTGATGTGATTAATATTCTCAGTAAGCAATGAAACGTAAGCAAGGATCCCAACAGCCCAGTTTTAACACTCAACAAATGGAGACGTTGTTACCATCTCATTAAGCTACATAATGTGAGCAGATCTAAGATTTTTAACTAATTCACTGAGACATTGAGTAAATGGTTTAATGGTCACATTTGTAAGTTAATAACCATGACAGTTAGGAGATGAGGGCTTTAGAAAAGCTAATATCATCCAGTTAATGGTCTCACATTATCTGACTGAGACTGCAGAAAACTAATGTCAGATGACACAAATTACCAAAGACTAAGGCGGGTTAGATTAAAGGCATTCAACCCCAAATTAAAAAATACATAACCAATGTCAAGTATTTATCTGTTATGATCACAAGCAGCTTAGTTGCAAAAGTTGCTTTCAAGCTGGAAAAAGCTCAACCACAGTTCATATAGTTATTTTTTTCATCCTTACAGGTAAACCAGAATGCATCATAATAAATAATCAAATATTCTCCAGTTCTTGTATTCAGAGCGGCAGCAGGCTGGTATGCCCTCTCTACGCTTCATGATTTGATACATTTATTGTACAACTAGCAGGAGCAGTTAGGCAAACTAAAACTAAAGATATTAAATACATAAAATGCAAGGACAAATTAATCGTTATGCAGATGATCTACTACTTTTCTCTACCATTCACAGACCACTCTCCCTCAGGTAGTATGATTAACAAGCAGTTTTTAAGAGTTCTAGATTATTCTGTAAACCCGTTAAAATCTGCAGCTCTTCCAATTCATTGTTCTTTTCACAATTCCCTTACTGGAGGCAAAGAATTGGCATATTTGGATTTCAATGTCTCTCCTAAATTTACCAACTCAAATTAAATATTTAACAAAACTAAATATTTTTGACCATAGGTCACTTTTTAAGGAAGTGGAAGATGATCTTGCTACCCAGGTCACTCATGGGAAGGGTTGCTTCAGTAATAATCAAAGTCTTGCCAAAAACGAATTACTTATTCCCATTTATCTCAAGCAAACAGTCACCTGAGTGGTTTCAGAAACCCTGGACACCTCAGATACTTTTAAGCATTTTTAAAATAATAATATGGTGTTATGGTGTTATATATAAATCTGTAATGTTCCACTTGTGAGAATAAGTCTGTTGGATTCTTCTTGGTGCTCAGACATCAATTACAATTGCTTGGACATGTTAAAAAACACAAACTAAATAAATTAAAAAAGAGACAGAAATCCAAAAGTGCAAAAACGTTTGCTACTACTGTTAATTATTCAGCTAAGAATTAAAAACACAAAGTTTCCCCTATCTGGACTGACATGTCAGAGTTGTGATGAACCAGTGACAAAAGATGCAAACTGATTAAAGTTAAAGCAGGAGAACCAATGATATTTTCAACACATGCAATTTCAACCGTGTCAAAGCAGGACACATTACTCACAAGGTTAATCAGTCAACTGCTTTGTCAGGGCAATATGCTGGCAGTGGCAGGCTGCCACCTCAAAGACAGATAAAAATCCAGGTTCAACGATCTGGTAATCTCACTTATCTCCAGCTCCACACCTCAATATCTTTCTTCATTAGTATCTTCAGACCAGGGTACAGCTGGAAAAAGGAATCTTACTCCAGGCACTTTAATATGCCCAGCTCCACTTGGGCATAAAAAGAAGGCTTTAAAAATCTTTACTCCAGATGCATTACAACATTTGCAAAATGTCCATTATTGTCCTGAACTACTGTAAAGAAAATGATTCTCTTTTTGAACTTGTGATTCAAAGTAATGTTCCATCAGCAGGTTATGAGGAGATAATTTAAAGTATTATATTAACTATTGTGTATTATTAAAGTAATTGAATTTGTTTGGGGCAGGAAAACAACCCAAATATCTAGGATACTGACCCCAAATGAGCAGAACTGCTCACCTCTACGCTACACACTCAAAGAATGGACATTTAAGCCCTTAAGGGATGCACTGCTTTGTAATGCTGATGGTCTTCTGAGATCTTAATAATCATTTTCTATTATCTACTTAGTTATAGTGCCATATTACAGTTACATGACTCGGCACTTTTAAATTTAATGACTGTCTTTTATTATAATGAACATTTCATGTTTTATCCCAGAAAGCTGTTGCTGCTTTGCACATTGTAGGATTAATAGGATTAATAGGGTGTAAGAAACCAAGTACAGACAAGCTTCTGTTGAAGTATGTGCTTCATAATTAAATCATTTGCATAACTATTACCTCTAGTTCTGTTTCCCTGTGATTAAGCTAATAATGAAGCAGGAATCTGAAGATTAATTGGGGAAAAAGATTACAGAGTGGAGCTCAAAACTCTCAGTTTGGCTTCATGGATGTGTGTGTGCTAGCAGCATGGTGCCGTGCACTCCTACCAGCCATCTGTACCTGCTGTTTAGTTGCTCTAGTTTCTACAGGTAGAACATGGTGATCTGTTTAGTTTTTGCCAAGAGACTGTGGATACCTTCCCCAAGCCCATGTGCAAAAACCTTCATAATCAAAAACTGTTTCATGAGCATTCCAGTACATCCTGCTTTATAAAAACGATGGGAACGATTCTTTACTGAACAACACATTACAACAGAAGTATTTGGCAGTCTCACATGCATTACCAACAGCACCTCATTTGTAGTTGCACTACTTGTGGTCTGCAACATCTGATTGCAGTTAGTTGCTTTTTGTGTGACTGAGCCGCTAATAATAAACCTTTAACATTTTATTTACCACAATGCCTTGCAAAAATAACAGTCCTCCCCTTATGCTGTTTCATACGAGGAGTGAAACTGTCCACTTTTATTATTTTTTCTTGTGTCTTGGGGAAATGGATATATTAGACACAAAGTGAACATTTGTTTTAGAAAAAAGAAGATGAGCCAGTGAAACGATGAGCATTTTTAAAGCTGTTGATCTTGTGGGATTTTCCTCATCTGCATCTTAAACTGTAATGTGCTAAAATGTGGAAAATGTAATGGATGCAAAGCACTCAAAGGTTGAGAGTGAACCTCAACCTTTGAGAGTGAACCTCAACCTTGAGCTTAATCAATGAGCTCTGCATGACATGTAGTTCAGTTAAAATTAACTGCATGCCACAATGTTCAATACATTTTCTGAAGCTTTCTTTTTACAGGCAACCTTTTTCATACACAAGAAGTCATGTGACCACCAAAGACAATAATGACCACGTGGTTCTCAGTGAAATGAGTGAGTGAATTTGATTCTTGTAGGCGAAAACCTTTGGACGGCACTTTTCTCTGCAAAGGTTTCTGACATTTTAGTTTGTTGGGATGAATTTGACGGTAGTGAGGGCTTCAGTTGGAGCTAAAGTTTCAAATGTACAGAATGATTTTTTGAAAAAAAAAAAAAAAAAAATAGAACCAAAGGTTGATGTATAGTCAAGATGTCATAAAATATAAGAAAACAAAGAGGCAGTCTGAATGTGACAAAAAAGAAAACAACAGCTTACATAAGGGATTATGCAACACAAGTAAGGATGAAGAAAACATGACTGGTCCATTTCTCTGTGCATCCATTTTCTTTATCTGATTAATTCTGTTCAGGGTCACAGCAGTCAATGGGACGCAGGGCTCAGAGCAGGCCGTCTTTCCAAAAAAAACAAGAATTTTATTTTAAAGGAAAATGAAAGGAACTTAAAGGAAAATATTTCATTTACCTTCTGTTTAAACAATAGAAGATGAAGGACACAAGCAGCTTGTCCCGTAAAAAAATGCTGGATACACAGAAAGAATACCAAGAGGTAGAAGAACACATAGAGGACACAGCTTGGCAGAATGTCACAGAGACAGACGACGAACTGAGTTGAATTTAAATTTTGAAAAATAATGCAACCATTGAAATAAGACAAAACTGAAGTCCTGGACTCATACATTATATATGGATAGTTAGCCCTCATGTCAGGTATTAGAAAAGCACAGGATGGTTATGGTGATTTCAAGACTGGAGACCATTGCACCCTCATTTTTTAACCATTTGATCTCAGCAAAAACAAGTCTACATCTGGATATCTCAAAAACAAAAATCTAAAAGCAGTTATACATGCTAAGAGAAATTTAACTTTTAATATAAATACGTATCAAATTTAGCTAGGATTCCAGAAATCATTATTTCAACAAATTAAATGAGTTCAGAGTTGAGCAAGAACAATACTTGATGAAAACAAAGAACAAAGCGTGTTCTTTGTTCTTTGGCAGCTAATTCCTGGGCTGCCTTCTGGCAACTAAATTTTCCTGCCGTTACCTTATTTCTGCTCAATAACCTTGGAGTTGTACGACGATGCAAATTTAATTTGGCACCTTTGAAGCTCACCTCATTTACAGTAATCACCTCTGCCTACCTTTGTCAACTGAACAGCAACTGATGCATGCACATCGCTACATCTGACATTTATTTTCTTGCTACTCAATTATAATGCACATAACATCTACTGTTGGCACCTCTTAAATCTACAAGCACCACATAACAACCAGCTTTCATATATGACTTTGTATAAAATTCAAAAATACTTTATTGATCTCAAAGGAAAAATAAATAATCAAATGAGAGATAGAATAAAGTTCAGATTGCTACACTTCAAATAGAAAAAAATAATCTCTAAATACATAACCGACCTGATGTAAAATTTTGCTTAAGAGACCTAATGATTTGTGTTTTAGCAGAATGTCCTTTACAGTGAAAATGAAAAGAAAGGAGTAAAATTGTAGAAGGTTTTTATATACTTCATAGAGATGATATTGGCATTACAGTACATGCTTATTGTGATTCTTCGTGAGTGGGGACTGCAGCAGTGGCAGCAAAAGGAAGATGAGCAGGAAGCTGAGAGGGGGAGGAGGAGCGAAGGAGCTAATTGAGTGAAAAGGTCAATGTGTGCGACTGTGCTTAGAAATAAAGGGTCGCTGACAGGTTAATGAGAGTCTGCCATTCATTTAAGATTCAGTGTCAAAGTCAGAGGGGGTGAAGTAGCAAGGATCTGTATCTAATGAGCACACGATGCGGTAAGCTTTAGTATTTGTGCATGATTTAAGTAATCTGGATACTCTGAAGACTTTTCAAGATGTGAGTTTTGGTCAGACCGGATTTTTGTACGAATCCGGTGTTGTGTAATTACACAACATTTTTTATGAAAAAAACAAAAACAAAACACACACACACACACATAATTTCTGAAGTTGTTTCACTACGTTGCACATTTTACTTTTACTTGAGCATTACTATGATGAAGTATTGCTAATCCAGAGTGAATAACTTCACAAAATGAGGAATAAACATATCTTAGCTGAAGGTGCGTAAGGCAGAAACGGAAACCTACAGTTTACATTAAAGTGATGGTTTATACACCTGATTTATTTATTTATTTAATCAGATGTTCTGATTGCTCAGTAACAGAACATTTTTTCTGCTTCTACCTGAGTAAATCATACGTTGACATCATATTTTGAGTTGAGTAATATTTTTGGGTACTTAATCCACCTCTGGAAGGCTCCCAGTAGCCACTGACTGTACAATTTGAATCTGCAGTGATCGTCACTTTCAGAGACACTCTGCATCACTTGTAGCTTCTCCAGGTGTTATTCTAAAGTGACAAATAAATGTTACACAAATGTAATTTTACATGTTTGAAAAGAAGCTCTGATATCTACATAAATACAGATGACCCAGGCAGCATTTCTTTATTGCCTTGTCCACTCCCTAGATGCTTTGAATGTCAAACGAGAGAATATCCTGGTATTCTCTTGTTACGGAAGATAGATTATTACCATCTTGTGAATGTTATGTAGTCACCTTTTGTAAAGGATGGTTTAATTAACCAGTTGCCTTTTATAGGGTTGAAATAATAGTTACATGAAAAGTCACACCATCAATATGTCTGCACATTAATTAGACCCTGAGGGCTGATTTGACTCTGAAGAACCCAGGAAATTAAAACATTCATTACACGCATTATTACGGTGTCACATTTTTAGAGGTTAATTATTTCATGAACTTTGTCCACTTAACTATTGTTCCTGTTTTATTTTGAAGGGTTGTTCTTGTTCTGCTTCCTGTTGTTGCTCGGCCATTTGTAATTGTCACAGCGTGTTAAACTGGGTAATTAATCGCTGTACATTCCCGCTGTAAGGTTCTCCTGTCTGCCTCATTACTGTTCCTTCTGTGTCCATGCTATGTCCTCTAATACCAGCTTTGTTAACTTTCATTGTGTTTGTTTCAGGTTACATTTCAATTGATTTTTACCTTGATCCAAGATCTTCAGGACCGCCTTTTCAGCCGGCAAAAAAATGCTTTTTTATTAAGAAATGCCACATTATACACTATATAATATTATATAGGGGTTTTTGTGGAAAAATCTTGTAGGGAAAGGAAATGTCCAACAAGTTTCTTTTCTTTCCTCCTCTGGTTCCTCTTGAAATTGAGTTTTTGGTATTTTGGGTTGGAACCTGCACTACATATCTCCTGTTCCATAAACGCCATGTTTCAGCACTTGCCTGTGGTAGCATTGCTTTTCATCTTCAGAATCACAGCTGCTTGCCCTCGCCTTAGACAGCTTCAATTCTGGGGGGAAAAAAACCCCATTCAGGTCACGCCTGCCTTACTCATACATTCACAAGCCTGGCCTGTAAAACCCAGGAGATCAAAGTCCAACTGAGCCTCTGGAAAAGCACACCAATCTCAAACCTGCCTGCTTTCAGATAAACCTCCTAAAACTATCCCCCAGTGTCCTAAACTGGCTTTTTGGTTTCAAACCTAAATAACAAAAAGGAGCAAAAATTTAGATCGGCGATAAAATGGAAAGTTTCTTAAACCATGTGAGAAAAAGGCAGGAAAACATTCCACATCTAAAGCGCAAACATTTATGAGGTTTAATGATTGAAGATACTAATTTCATCACCTGACAAAAACATTGTTTCCCTGGGGAACTGTATAAGATTTGTCCATTTAATTTAGATACTTGGATTATAATTTTAAAGAAAATCAGCCAGGTCACCATCAAATGCAACAAAGTGTTTAATATTCACACTCCAACAAATCTTTAAGGTGTTTGCTTCGTTTTCATTTTCCTGGTGCCACTGTGACATATAACTTTCTGTCCTCTTATCTTCTGAATCATACATTAGTGAATGGATTTAAAGGAGGCAAACTTCTCATAAAAGTGCTGCTATCAACAGTTTTACAACTACTGAGATAAGCAGTAAATTCTCTGAATTACTCCAAGCTTTTCAAATCCTCCCTGTAGGATTAGGAGACTCATAGGCAAAACTGAAAATCAGAGATTTCGCACACAAACTGCAAGTAAATAGTAATAAAAAAAGATAATTACTTCCTTCATTAGTTATTTGCATTTAGTGAAAGGGCTGTTGGTTGCTTGGGATGCTTAGCATTTAAATGCATGGCTTGTTTAAGGAATATTAAAATGATCTTACTGGAGATTAGTTTGAAAGCCATTAAAATGCACGAGGAGAGAGTTGAATAATTTTATTGCTTATTTAACTGCAGATACATTTTTATATATTCTTTCTGATTACCACACACAGATAGCTGCCTCTCCCATTTCCATTGCTGTATAATTTGAGAAATTATCTAAACATTACAGATAAAAAAAAAAAAAATGTTTTGCATCTCTTTCCTCATGTTTTCTGTTGGAAAAAGAGTTTTTGGGCAATCATGAAGTTCTAACTTTCAGGAATATCTTGGACAAAGTAGTCAAAAGTTTTCAAATAATTTGATATAAAGTTATTCACAGAGAAACAAGATCATAATTTTTCTGCACCTTTGAAAGCAGAACAAACATCCATTTGCTTCTGTTAAACTGATTAAGTTCAAGATGAATAAAATAATCTAAAATATTATTTATTATAGTTACAATATTAATTTCTTTCTTTTTATTTCTACACTTTGGCAGATTTTTCTTAGATTTAATGACTGAAGCTTCAATCCCCTGATGAAACAGTCGGTTTGAACTTCACCATCATGTATTGATCAGATATCGAAAGTGTGGCACATACAAGCAGCTATAATATCAGAATTTCCTTCTAATGTTTCAGATGTCTATGTAGAAGAAATCTACATAGATTACATAGATTGCAGATAGGTTGCTGCAGAAAGGCTGGAAATATTACCTTATTCCACTGTGTTCATGAACCAAAGCTCCTCAATGTTTTTTCAATCAATGAATCAATGAATCAATCAAGATTATTTGTATAGCACATTTCAGCACCAAGGTGGTTAAAAGTGCTGTACATAATAAAAAGAGAAAATTATAAAGCTATAAAGAAAACAAAATACATCAACAATTCTTTAGTAATAGCAAAACCGGTATGTGACTCGCGCTGTTAAAAAAACAACAAAAAAACAACTAAATTTGAAAATCTGAAGTCAAAACTAATGAAAACTGCCAAATTATTAAAATTTTGGTGCTTCATTTATTTTATTTATTTATTTTTTTATTTTACAAATCTTTTCAATTTGGCATCTGATTAAAGAAAAAACAGTTGACAACTGGACTCATGGGATTTATAGAGTTTACAAAGGCGTTCAGACATTGCTTAAGATAAGGTTCTATTCCTTAAAACTTTATATTTGGCAGAATGTATACCTTCTTTTTCCTACGTCTGAACACATTAGAGTTGCTTTTCTCAGAATCATTTTATTACTTCCTGTAAAGTCACTGCCACTTCAGGTTGTAAAAGTTACAGACTGTGGCCATTTGTTTCCAGTTGTTTCTCTGTTCAATTTTCAATATAAAAAGTTAAATGGTAATAAAAAAACATGAGTCCAAAAAGTAAACTGGAGTTAATTTAAAAGTAGGGATGACCTAGGCAACATGGGACTGCAGGGATAGTCTTAACCTTTTAACAGTCTGCCAAAGCTCCTGACTCTTTAATATCCAAGTCGTTCTTTTAGACCTTCTTGACTCTAAGTGAGCCGAATGCCAGTGAGAATACATTAAAACCCACAAAGATCCCAAAGTCTTTACTCTGCCTCCAAACTCACTGCATGTGAATGAATGTCAGTGGGAAGTGTGAGAATGATCTGCTGAGATTGCACCTTTTGACCTGCATCCAGGAACCAAAGGACCTTCTGGACAAGTTAATCAATGTCCACTTTCAGGTTTGGTATTAATCTTAATCACCAAGTGTAGTCATGGATAAAGCCATTTTAATTTTTTTTTTTTTTTTTTTGTATAGTGTTATGTTCTTTGTGGATCCTGGAGGTAAACGGTAGTGCTTGCCACAGTGATGCTTTGCTCCTGTTTAAACTTTGCTCTCTCTGCGTGCATGTGTGTGTGTGTGTGTTGTGTGCGCACACACGCACATACGCACACATACTACAGCGTAGGGTTTTAGTTTTTATTCAACTGACAGTTATTAGTGAGGGAGTTAAGTTATGGGGTGTAACATTTATGCCCATTATTTTTGTGCTGAACTGGTCAGGTGTGTTTGGGATAGAAGGAAGATGAACTCTGCTAACTAAAAAAGCAGGAAAAGATCTTTAGTTTTGTCACTGTATTAAAATTAGCACATCTAAAATTAGCACTCAAGTAAGTCTCGGCAATTGATATATTCACTGCTTTTTAACTTGGACAGTCAATCCAGTCATCTAAAAACACGAATAAGATGAGAAAATGTCCTTAATTTACTTCTGGGAAGTGTCTTCACCAAGAATACTCCACTAAACACTCCCCTTTCAATTGGTTGTTTCTACTTGTTGCCATTGTTACTCTCCCAACAACTATATATGTAGAGTCTAGAGTGACATTTATTAAAATAATTGGATACATATTTTGCAAACTCTTCATTTATCTGATTCAAAAGTTTTGGTTCCAAGTATGCCTAATGTCCATTATATCTCGGCTTTCGATGTGTACTTTGTTTTGACCTTTAACAAAAATAAATGCTGTTTGTATAAAGTGACCTCAATGCGTTCCTCAATGAGTTGGACATGAAGAGGACGTTTGGATAAGCAAAATAAATATGTCAAGACAACAAATGTGAAATGGAGGAAGAGAGTAAAAGAACAGAAGCATAGAAAGGATGAGCCATGACAGCTTTACAACACGAAGCAGGGCTGCAGGGTCTTGTCCTTGAAATGCACTTTATCTTATTTTCTAGGAGGTCTGAGTCTGTGCATGATGGGTTCAAATGTCGGGGCAAAAGAATTGGGACTGAAGAGGGCACAGGTTCATTTCACTGAAGGAATTAAACCTTGACAGTTTAATAAAATATGGAATTAAATTGGTTGCTAAAATTTCCAAATACTCTTTTACTCCATAGTCGGTATACGGATTAAAGGTTGGAATAAAAATGTACATATCTGTAAATCAGTTACCTTTATCACTGAAGTTCCTAATTCCTCATTTGCAGACCTCCTCTATTTATCATGTCTATGTGCCATTTCCAATCAGAACAAACTTCTAGACTGAATAAAATTATCTCTTAATTTCCTAACTCTGAAAGGAGTATGAATAATTTTGGGCTTGATTGTAAATATGCAAAAAGAAAAAAAATGTTATTAAGCTTGAACTTTCAAATTGTAAGTAAGTATAATTGTAAGTCTGGTATCCAATCCAAGAGCGATTCCGTCCATATTGTGATCCAGATATTGGATAAATTCTGTTTACAAAATTTATTGTAGTATTTTAGGCATTTCTAATCTACATAAAAAAATCTGCATTCTTCATCTCTGGGCATGCTGAAGTTGTCTTAGTCCAATTGAAAAGTGCCCACTCAGTTAGTTAGCAAACAGTGACATCAGTTTGAGGCAGATGAGGGTTGGTCAGCATGCAGCTTCACAACCTACATTATAAACAGACCGTCAATGATTCATACAACTGTGTAATTATTCAATCTGTTTGACACTTCATCAATTTTGTACTGAATGATGATGAAGCATAAAGAATCTGATGCCAGTCTGTTGCAGGTAATTCTTTCCAGACATGCTTATATTGGTTTGATTGTTAAGACACTACAGTGAAACAAGGCTTCTGTTTCTGAAAGTTGCTTTCATTTTAAAACCCACATTAGTTGTTATAGGTGAGAGTGATTTTTATCACTAACCTTTATGTGGCCCGCTAGGGGATGGGAACGCCTTACCAGATTATAACCATCTCTATGGGCTCATCCAAGAGGAGAGAATGCTGGAAGCCAATGACTTGATGCGATCTATTTGGTTTCCCTAGATGGAAAATGTTTAAACTGACTCAAGTAATAAACTGAGTGGACGGTTTGATAACTAGGAAAAATTTAAATGTATATTTGGCTGAATTGAATAACTATTTTTGGTAAAGTGTCTTGAGATGGTGTGTTGTGAAGCGGAACTATATGAATAAACTGAATTAAATTGAATTATTGGTACATTTTAGTCACGACAACAACATCATAAATCAGTTTTTAATTGTCTTTCAGTATAAACGTGGGTGTTCATGGTTATCTGTTCTGTATGTCTGCTTTGGCCCTAATATCTGTATGAACTGCATATTCCAAGGCCCATTACTACAATTACTGCAGTGTAAAGTCAATGTGTTAATAACTATCAAACCATTGTTTTAATTTACTTATTTCTAAAGTTATCCTCTTTGCTTATTACTAATTTCTGTGTTCCTTATTAAGTTGTGTGTGGAAAAATGTGTGCACATATTTTGTGCATTTATTGGAGAAAGCACACCACAACTGTGTCTTATTCATCTATACTCAGGGGTCATTGGATTTAAATGGGGATAGATGGAAGGCGGTTTTTGTTGTGTTTTGCACAAAAGTTATTGCTTTTGTGCAATTTGAAGTGTGAGTTCAGTTTTCAGGAGGAGTACTTTTATGTGAAAACTGTTGGAGGTCATGTCCTTTTCATGTTAAATTGCCATTTATGCTCCAAAAGCAGTAAAGGGGCTTTCTTGGTTTTCTTATGTTTTTGAGATCCTACAATAAAAATACATCAGAAATAGTAGTGAAATGATGCAAACCAAAAGCTATTTTGAAACATTGTTTTGGGAGAAAATTAAAAAATATTGCAAAGGCTTCTCAGAAAAAAAAAAAATTAAAATACATTGAGTGGTACTCATTGAAGAACTGTTTCCATCTGGTGTAAAAAGGAAACCACAAGTGAAATCTGGTAAAGTTATCCACGTTAGCTGTTTTACTGTTAATAATTAATTAAATGACGAGCTATTTATAGTTAATGCAAACTCAAAAATTCTGCAGCATCAGAAATTGCTAAGTTCCCAGCAGTTGAGCAAATCCCTGCTCAACTTAAGAAAATCAAGTTTGATGATTCTGTAACTGTGTAAATTGAAACACCAGAGGTATTTAGGACAAGTAGGGCTTTGTTTAAGTTTCCCATCTTGCTCAAAATTAGATGTTTTCTTTCACCAAATATTTAGATTTTTTTTTCTTGGTGACTTGGTGTCATACAATGTAACCTTGGAACCAGTTTGTCAAAATATCTATACAGACAGACAGGCCCACACAACCTCACACATAAACTTGTCACGAGAAGTAGTGAACTGCTGCTGCATGACTGTTTAAGCCCAGGAGAGGCTGCATTAACATTATTTCACGTCCGTGTCACACAGAAAACAGCAGCTCAGGATTTCTAAAATAGGCTAACTTAACTACAAAAGCAAAACAATGAAATTAAACTCAACTTAATTTCAGGTTTGTAAGGAGGTTCAATAATCACAAATTTAACTGACAGTGGTGGGAAGTTCAAGAAACTTCAAGAAACTGAACAAATGACTCATAAATGACTGCCTGGATCCTAGTAGTTTAATGACCCAGCCACCCTCTGGTGTATTTGACTGAGATGATGTAAATGTAAATATGTGTGATGTGATGGTTCTGTGTCTCTGATGGCTCCAGATGGCTGTAATGAAACATTCTGACAATGACAATCGCTGAGTCATTCAGCATTTGGTACTAGAAGAGTGTTTGGATTCACCAAGAACTGCAACATGGCGTGTTTGAAAGAAGCAACGAGATGAGCTGACTCTGTAGTAGCAAGTCTGAGGTCAGTGTTAAACTGTGTGGGTTTAACACTGCTATAGATCAGCAATCAATGACGTGTGAAGAGAACAACAAATTGCTACTCGAGCACAATATAACTGCAGAAGAAGCTAACTTTGTTGTGCTCTTTGACTTTAATCTGACCATCTTCATCTTTATGCAAGACTTATTGTGTTTTTTTTTTGTTCCCCCCCCCTTCTGATGTTAATAGATGGTAATTGCAACTGTTCCCAAAGCCTGCCTGTGGTTATGCAGCATGAGGCATGAAGTACTATCACTTTTATGCATTTCTGATGTTATGTAAGCTTCACAAATGGACAGTTAATGCAAAGTAATTCAGCAGGCAGGAGGCCTTATTGGCATTTATGGCTGCTTTGTTCACATTTTCCTCCTTAAAGATAATTGTAGTGATACTCCAGCAGCATTTCATTGCCCTTTAAAGACTCATTTTGTTTTCTTTGTAACATTTACATGGAAAGCAAGCTTCTCTACAATTGCGAACCATCACAGTCAAAGTGGATTATTATTGGCCCTACTTTGAAAGACATTTTCAAATCAAATTATGAGCCACAAAATTGCCTAAAAATACTTTTATGATGATGCGCTTATTCTCTGGGGTGTTCCCACAAAGCCACTTTCTAGTTGTAGCTGCAGAGGTACGACTCTTTTACCAGTCAGCAGCCCGTGAACACAGGAAAGTACTGCCGAGTGCACTTTCAGTCACAGAAAAACTGTCACTTAGGCTTGCCCCTCTGATCTCGAGTGGTTTGTTGCACAGAGTCAGCAAGGGTTGGTTTTAATACAGGGTAATTACTTGGTCATTTGGAGGAAAGCCAGAAGCTAAAAGCTCAGTCAGAGGGCCTTTGCTACACTGACAGGTGTAGCTGTTACATTCACTCAATAGAATTATAAAACCTCTTATTTTAATGTTCATCTCTGTCTAAAAACAGTGGCAACAAATGTCACAATACGAACATTTAGAGGACATAAACATCCCCTTATTACAAGGAGGTGTGCTATAAAATGACCTGAAATATGAGTTTTATTAAAGATCCAGGACAGTGAAAAGAGACAAGAACAACACCATTAGTGTATGTGGGTCATTAATATGATACCATGTAAAGCTATTCTGCAGGACGATTTGCTACACTTGGTTTCAGGGTGTTTACGTTTCACTGAATGGAGTTCTTGTCTGTCAAAAATGGGATTTTATCCATATTATCACTACAAGTTATTGTTCATGTCTTCATATTCCTGGATTATTATTTTTTTTTTTTACATTTTCTCATGTTACACTAGTTTCATTTTGAGATATTGTTGTAAAAGCATATTTTGCTTCAGTCACCAATAAAACTCTTTTGGAGTTTTGCTAGTAAGGACAATCCTTCTGATTGTCCCTAAAAGGAACAGAATTTGAACTCCGAGCATTCATTTGCTCAACCATCCGAACCACCAGTTTAAAGTTTTAATGAAACTTTAAACTGGTGTTTAAAGTTTCATTTAAACACCAGTTTAAATGAACTGGTGTTTAAAGTTCATTCTCTCTCAAACAAGATCCTGAATCCTCTTCAAACAAGATGTTTGAAGAGGATTCATGTAGGACGTGACGGAGTCATCTGATGAGACTTGTTGAAGGAAGCTTGGGAGGAGGAGCATGGGTGTCAGGGAACTGATTTTTCCTGAGATCATCTCGCCCCCAAAACATGGAGAAGTGAATAAAAGAGAAGAATGAGGCCCAGATAGAGGGAAGATGAATTCATCCCTTTATAAAATAGAGTCGAAGCAGTAAGGACATGCCTATTCAGCCTTTCTATTCTGGTTTACTTTTGTTTATTGAATAGCTACATTGACATTTCTAACATTCAGCCACCTCCGATACTTTAGAGGTAAGAGGAAACTGGAGGTTATCCAGGAATGTGTGTAAAGTGTTTTTAGCATTATCTATTTGATAGTTAAGAGGATCTGTCCAATGACTGATGGCAAGAACAGATAAAAGAAGACCAACCATCTCCAGTTATCAGGTGAGAAAATGGAGAACTTTCCACACAAATATTTTTGCCCTCAAAACACACAGCGGCATCTGCCCAGAGGGTAAATTTTTACAAAGCTTGGCTGCTCTGCTGCTTTCTGTCTCAGCTCTTTTGTTTTACCGACACGTAAGGTCAGGTGGATGTCAGAACAGTTTGTTACCAATCCTGCTGCAGCATATTGTCCCTGAAACAACTCGCTTCTGACAGATATCAGCCTAACTCGTAATACAAGGCGGTGATTATCTCCTCTGTCCGAACAGCTTGTGATTGACTGATGAGTCAGACTTTCAGCTGCATGGTGGAGGTTTTTAGCAGATTTAAAGACAGAGTGTAAGAAAATATAAAGTCTGGCTGATTTGATGGACATTTTTCATCTTATTCCAAATCAGACAGACCAACTTTAAAAGGCATTTATGTTCATGTGGAAATATAAACATGTTCAGTGACTGTGACTGATTATACTTCCTGATTATATATATATATATATATATATATATATATATATATAATATATAATTATATAATATATATATAATTATATAATTATATTATAATTATAATTATATTATATATATATATTATAATATATATATATATATATATATATATATATATATATATATATATATATATTTCGATTCAAAGTATACTGCGCTCTTTGGTTGAAAACACTTGTGAAACATTTTTATATCAGATCTGCTTGTACAATTTCACAACATTTGAGATTCATATAGGAAATCATTGGTAGTGATATTATTTTCATAATATTACTACCACTGTAATAGAGGTTTGAGTAAGGTTTGTAAGACTGACAGTCAGTCCAATAACTCAGGCAAAACACAACAGACATTGTTGGCTCCTGAATGTATTGTAGAGGAAGTTCCCTCCTTTTTCTACCCGATGTGCTGCTGATCTAAGGCGACTCTTTAGGAGTTGACCAGAGTTCACCTGGCTTTCATGCCAGTGGCATTTTGTGTTCAGCTGTCATGTTTCATATCCACCATCACTCATTTGGAGCAAAACATGCTGTGCACTAGTTGGACGTTTGCATCTCAACAGGTGCTGCCTCTGGGGCAGCGTCAGGAGTCACGAGTTAGTTTGACGAACTTTCAAAGTTTTGCAGGCACCTGTCAGAACCATCTTTGAACCATTTTACTATATCCCTGGAAGTTTTGTTTCGACACTGAGCAAGGGAAAACATGTGGGTATTTAGAGTCCATGAGGCTCATATGTCTATTTAGGAGGAATGCAGCATGCAGGGAGGCAGCTTATGTTAGATTACATGAGGCTAATTCATATAACGCTTGCCATGGCAATGACAAGCATTGCCATCACGATTTGGACCAAACTGAGTCTATATATGCATTGTTAATGAAATAACAGGACAAAAATAAGACGAACTGAAATTAAATTTATTGAGCAGATGTTTAGCACTGACAATTATTAGATACCTATGTATTTTTTCTGGAAATGTGGTTTGTTGTTATTAATAAACATTTTGCGAGCCGTTCCAGTAAACCTCAGCATCTCTCTTATGTGTTCATCTCTCCCATCAGACCAGCAGGAACTCAATAAAGCGTGCTAACTGCGGTAGAAATCGGCTGCATCAGCAAAGGGCACACCGGCTCAACGAAATACCTCTTCTGATCCCCCTCCAAGCTCATTTACACTGAATATGCTGGCAGTGTAAATACAAACTACAAGAGCTCCCAGCGAGAAACCCCCACAGACAGGTGATCCCTCATGCTGTCGGAGGGGTGTTTGGAAAGTGAATGGAAAGATTTATCACCGATTGAAAAGTGAAAGGACTGTCTGTGAGCGCGAGGGCTGAGGATGGATGTATGTTTGTTGGCAGTAGTGGAGGTAATCACTGGAGGTGGGTTAGTGCTGTGAATTCAGAGCCCTAGAACA
Source organism: Poeciliopsis retropinna (assembly GCA_010277075.1). Taxonomy (NCBI): domain Eukaryota; kingdom Metazoa; phylum Chordata; class Actinopteri; order Cyprinodontiformes; family Poeciliidae; genus Poeciliopsis; species Poeciliopsis retropinna. The sequence continues at coordinate 7,068,417 of VMRM01000013.1, forward strand.
TTAAACAGTGCTCTTTCTGAAGCTGGGGAATTTATGATTTAGTTTAGAACTTAAACTTTCTGCTTTCATCGCGTCAGCAAGTCCTGGCTTGAAGAATCTTAGGATTACTCTTTAGTTCAGTGCTTCTTTGGGTTCACAAAAACAGCTTTAACTTGCAAAGTAAACTAATTAAGAGAGGATTTGGTGTGCCTGTGTCTGCTCAGCAAAACATGGCAAATTATATCTCACATAATATTTCTAAGTGGTTCCTGCATATTTTGTCTGCAACATTTGTTGGATTGGGTTCTGCATTAAAATAGAATAGCAGGCTGGTCTTTCAAAATATTGATAAAGGTATTTCTGACCCACCAAAACAATCCTTTGTCTCAGATCCCATAAAGCTACCCCAATTATGACATTAATTAATGATTATTGTCTGATCAGTCTCCTCATAGCAACTCTTTCGCTAGAAGCTTCAGCAGCAGAGAAGCTGAAAAGAGACAGCCTTTTGACCAACCGGGTCAGAGCCTAAATTGATCACCCTGACAAAATTTAATTGCAATAAATGTTTCTGTTCATGCTAAATTAATAATTTCTGACTAAGTTGGCTGTGTTTATTATGCTGACATTTCACATCTCACATATGTTTAAGACTCCAATGACTTCTTCCGGACACGTCCTCTTGCAGTCCAGGCATCAAGAAGGGGCCTAACCTAACCTATGTTTATGTTAGATGTTCTTTACTTTTTACTTAATTGGTAACAAGCAGACATTATGCATTATAGGCTTGATTTTTGGTTATCAGCTCATAGTGGATTTGATTTTCTGTTCTCAACAAAGGGTCTGCAACCATTTTTGCCTTTAGTCCACCTAAATAAAACTGGTTCAGAGCTGCAAATGTTAAACGACATATTGAATAAAAAGACAACTTTAATTTTTGGTAAATATTTACTGTCGGAAATTTGTTGTAGTTTTAAAGAACCACAAATGTATTTCTATTCTTACATCTTAAAATAAACTAAAACTTGGAAGCCTGTGCAAAAAGACAACACATTTTCTTCCTGACATTTTCTTTCTCTCACATCTCGCTCTGACCTTTTATTAAGTGGGATGTGGATATTTTTGGAAAACTACGTAAAAAAAGAAAAAGAAAAAAAGCATATAGTTTCCAACCTAATGACAATAACACTATATGTCTAAAGAAGCAGAACTGGTGCTTTTAGTTTTTTAAAGAAACTGGAAAACTGCTAAATTCTGCATTTGCTAACATATCAATATTTTAAAAACCTTTGTTAGTTATGATCATTTTTAGCCAAAGTTTGAAAATGCCGTTATGGAAGATTGCAGACCCATGCTCCCTTTTATTATTAAAGAGTTTGTTTTCCTTGTAGATTTTTACCCATGAATGAATATGCATATTTATAAATATTCATTTACTGAGAATATTCTTTTCAACTTTAAAATCCAAGTGTTCACTTAGTGGAGATGGGAATAAATTAGCCTTCTGATGGGTTTTACACCTGTGACTGATTGTGAGAACAACTTATTTTAGACTATCACTGCTATGTCATCTACTAAGCAAAACTGATACTTCTTGCAGATCATTCATTTAGAACGACCAGCATAGAAAAGATCTCACCCTAACTCAATTAGCTCTGCTGTGAGAGAACATTACACAGTTAATTACACAGTTAAATGCACGTACTGTACAGCAGTAAACACTGTCTCTAATTTGAGTGCAAAGGTGATTTAGAGGCTGCTGTAAAGCCACGCTTTGGTTGCAGGATCATAATAGACATTACTTGACTATGATTATGTCACAGCAAGCAGTTGCTAAATTGCTGTCCAGTAATAAAAGCCTGAATTATTCTCACATCCCGGCTGTATTCACTGTATAAATGACCACGCTTGACAGCCAGTATCATGATTACTGAGGTTTATGGTATCAATATGCTGTTTGTATAGCTTATATGGTGATGATATCAACTTAGATTTCCACTGCAGCTCTGGTGTTTATTGGTTTCTACACTGAGTAAGGGAATGAGATGCAAGACAGTCCAGACCACGTGTTAGTGGAAAATGTGATTTTCACTGTGAGACTGTGAATACAATTTAGACCGGCGTGTTCACCATCACAGCGAAGAGCCATTTCAATAAATTCTGATCACAGTTTCTCCCCTTACACATAATATCAACACATATCCTCCCTGTAATATTGCTATTCCGAATGAAATCACATTTAATGTCTGCTGGGAAAATATCAACACTCATCGCTTCCACCTCTCTTTGTCCAGCTGACTTTTCTGGAGACATCTGACTCATGATTGAGGCTTAAAAGAAAAAAAAAAAAGAAAAGAAGCGTTAATTATTTTTTGACTCATCAAAGATTAAAAATGATTAGAAAAAGGACATTTTGTTTGCTTATATAGTAAATTAGAAACAGTTGAGACAAAGATGTTCTCAAATAAAGGGCTAATTGAGATATTCAGATGTACACAAAGTTAGAATGTTGCATGCTAAAGACGGCTGACAACTACAACAGGTTGGACATCTGAGATGCAGTCATATTAAAATCTTGTGTAGAAAAGGATTTTATTTGACTCTGAGTCAGCATATTGTTACTCATTCCTTTCAGAGCTTTTTACAAGTGTGAGTTTGGATTCTCAGTTCTCACAAAATAAAGATCAAATACAGAAATAAACTGAATGTCTTCTCGTACAGCAGACCGGAAAGATGACAAAAAAACAGAATTGGCTTAAAAGCATCAATTAGATGGAGTACATTTTGTGTGTTTGAAAATGGTCTTGATAGCACTGAATTTATTTTTCTGATGTTTTGCACAACACTTAAGACAATATCTAAGCTTCCCATTATCTAAAAAAATCAATGGAAAACTAGAAATATAAAGAAATTATATTTTTGGTTAAATGCACAATATTGCCACAAATATTAGGACATTTACCTTCACATAAAATTAATTTTAATGACATCTCATTCCAAACTAATGTATTTATTATAATAAACTCCATCATTGCAGATATGATATAAGTCCACAAGAAGTTTGGATGTCTGCAGCCATTGACTCCATGCAACACTGGTGACCCACATTTTCTTATGAATTTTTGTCACTTTGCGATTCCTCCTACATTGTAACTGATTTACTGTCACTTCCACTTTCTTACACATAGTTACAATGATGTGAAAAAATTCATGGCATATCTAATTGTACAAGCGGTATATCATTAAAGTATCACACTCAATTTTAGTGAGCTCTTGAGAGTGGTCCACTGTCTCAGAAATGCTAGGAGTCTGCATGCTGATGCTGGATGTTATGCACCTTCAACACACCTGAATTTAATGGCTTGTAAGGTTTAGTGAATACTTTTGCAATCTTATAATTTGTTTAGACTTGTCAGGCATAATACGGTGAGGCTTAAAAAATGTGTTGAATCTGTTTAAGAATGCTTTATTTATGCAAAGATTTTCTCAGTATGAGTAAAAGCTGAATTTAAATCGACGTGATGGATTAGAAAATGACCCCACTCACAAAAGGTGGGAAACACGCCTAATTCATCTGCAGTTGGTTACCGTGAGTTAAAATGTTTTCTGGATAAAATACAGACGAGTTCCTTGAATAGCTTTTCACCTTGCATAATGTAAAATGAAATACATAATCAGCAATAGGTTTCTTCTTGTCTATTTCTGCTTTTTATATTAATAATGTTCCCTTTATGAATCAAAATAGACGGATGTCCTTGAATGCATCATGCCTGAGATATCTGTAATATTGGTTGTCGACAGAGGAGAAGGACAGCCTGAATAGCTAAAATGTTTTAATGCTTAGTAAAACGTTGGTATAGCATCTGCTTTCTAAATTTAGTCTTTGATCCCACACTGTTACCAACATCAAAATACAGATTGTGTTAATAAAGATTGGCACTGCTAACTCAAATACACTTGCAAGCACCGTGTTTGGAAAAATCCTTTACGTTTGGCATTTTATTCAAAATCTTTCAAGTTATTTTCTGATTTTTTCCAGGTTGCTCTCCACTGACATATTCTAGGGTTGAATGTGTGCAAGACTATGGATTTGTTCAATCTTCTAACACAAAAATAGCATTTTTGTCTAATACTTTTTGGGAAAAATTGTTTTTAATCAACATATCTGGTAGCTCACATGAGAAATAAATGACATACTTGCTTTGATTTTGTTGGGTAAATATATAAACCTTTATTCATACAGGAAAATCTCTTGAGACTCGTCTCATTTATAAGAGAGACCTGTTACATACATCACCACAAATGATAAATAATATATTAATAATAATAGTGTTTATTGAACTGCTTGTAAACTCAGTCCTACAGCAAATGTTTTTCTTTGTCTGCTGGTAAAGTTCATCCCTGACAGCTGGTAAGATATTGTTTGAGTTTATAAGGTTTGACCACCTATGTTTTGTGACCTCTATTCTTCTGAAGTGTGTCTAACCAAGTAAAGGTTCAATGGCCGAGAATCACCGTCTATGTACAAGCTAGCATGGTTGTTAAAAGGTTAGACAAAGAAGATGATGACAAGCCACAATGAATCTTCAAGGTCAATAGTAAGAACTCAAATCATTTTGAAAACATTCTGGACTAAGAGGAAAAGGTTGGGCAGGATTTATGTGCTCTCTTTTATTTCTTGGTCCTTGTTGAAGGTCAGCTGTGGCTGCTGCAATGCAATGCCAAAGGGAGAAAAAAAAAGGCAAAGCAGATGCAAAAGCCATATAAAAACCTGATATAAGACACAGTTCACCTGGGACTAATAGGAGATCAGTTATCGCCCACAGAGGAAGCCTTTTAATTTCTGTCTAATCAAAGGTGTCTGCTTCGGAAAACAGTGGATTTGTCATTTTTATAATCCAGACAATATGAGAGAGCCTTAAAACAGCTGCTGATTCTGACTGGAATAGGAGAAACTCGCAAGGGGTTTGTCAAAAATATAAAATATTCACCTTCTACCTGACATGCTGGCCTAAATGCCAAAAATAGAAGCGATTTTATTTCAGTTTATTTTTAACATTGAGGAGGTTTAAATGACTCAAAGTTTGTCAGAAATGTAACTCTCTACATGTGAAGCTTTTTGCTTGTTTAGGAACAACGTCAGACAGATAGCTTTCTGTCCTCAGCACAATTTGAACTGTAACACGATTAAACATAAAATTAGACTGTGATTGGATCTGAATTTGATTACATATTAATTGGATTTAATTGGAATTAATTGCCTAAGTTGGATCTTGTAAAGTGCCTCCAGTCAACATTTGTTGTGATTAACTGGTACAAAATATTAAAAAATAATATAAAATATACTAAAACATGACCTCAAATTCAGTCAAATTGTAGAATACAGCTCTTTGCTAAACCATGCACTGATGAAGATCATAACAAAAAACTTCCCGATGTTACCGGACTTTAAAACCTTTTTAAGTGACACAAACCAACCAAGCTGCAAACAAACCGCAAAGCTGACTGAAGAATGTCGCCTTTTACTAAACTTTTCAAAGTCATTAAATTAGGTCCTCATTACTTTTTACATATTTTTGGGCAGGTCAGAGTTTATTTCTTATTGATAAATGATGAAATGGCCACGCTGACCTGAAACACATCCTCGTAGAGGAGACAGTAAGCTTCAGACTTCAGTGTGGAGGAAGAAGAGCAGGCTGGCAGCGGTTTAAAAGAGATATTCCTCGCCTCGCTCTCTGAATAATAGACAGCCTCCACATCTTTATGTGTTCCCAGCTGATATCACCTTCTGAAGTCCCAAAATGTAATAGAAATTTCATTTGCTGTAGAGGGAATGTACCATATGTTTCAGTCTGTTCTGCTGTTGCAGCTTTATGGACATTTGTACTGGTATTTATGACCAGATCACCTTACAAGTTTGTTTATCATCCTAAAAACATTCAGACAGATTTTGGTTCATCATTTCAAAAAGGGGGCAGATAACTTGACAAAGTCAGGGAAAGGGGGAAGGTCAATTTCAATTTGTGTGAGAACAATAATCTGTAACACTTTATTTGACGGGTTGTGAATAAGACAGTTATAACACCTGTCATGAACATGAGTAAGTCTTCATGAATATTTATGACTATTGTCATAAAGCGTCATTTGGTAAATCATGAAACTTTTAATACAAAGTTGACTTAATTCAAAATGTCTTTGTTATGACAACTTGACATTAACCAAGAAATCATGATCTGACATAAGACAAAAGAGTCATGACTTACCGAATGACAATTTATTCATAAATATTCATGAAGACAGGCGTTATCTCGTGTTTATCACGGTCTCATCACACTCTTATTCACAACCCGTCAAATAAAGTGTTACCCAAAAATCTGTAGTTGCCTTGACATCACAGATGTCCCATGGATCCAGTGAGTCACCATTAATTTGAAAATTGCTTTAAAAGTGGTGACCAGAGTTTGAATAAGAAGGGAAAGTGTGGGAATTAAAGTTACCGGGGTCAAGAAGGAAGGAGCTGAGGGAGAGGCTATTGAGATTAAAAAAACCTAAAGACAGTCACGAAAGAGGAGATGCAGTGATCAGGGTCAGGAGAGGAGAGGTGTCAGAGTTAGGCATGAAAACACAGTCAGTGCAGGACCTAATAAATTATGTTGCACAATGTGACTTGTCTTTTCTCAGAATAAGAACTTGCAGAAAGTTGACTCCCAGTTTTAGTTTGAACAAAAAATGAACCAAAGTAATAAACTAAGGCTAGTATCACTTAAGGTTCATGGTTTCACAGCCTCAAACACAGCAAGAAACTCAGTTCATATCCGATTAGGTGGACATGTTGGAAATATTCTGATAGCAATCTATCATTATCTGTTCTTGTTCCCACTGCTGCCAACTTGTATGTGGTGAACACAGCACCTATTTAGCTGTTCGATTAAATATTTTACCAAGACACAATTAATTTACATAATTTTGTCTCTTCCACGAGTGCTTTTCCATTGTTACTGTCAGGCTTGTGCCTTATTATATAACTTTTATTAACAGGAACAAATCTCAAGTGTAAAAGAAATGCCTATTGAACTCCAGATGCAGACAGGGAGCTGCTTCTTCCAAACTTCTTTCAGCCAGGTTTTCAATTAATTCCCATCTTTATGGAGAGACCATTTTAGACAATTAAAAACCCATGCAGTGCCAGTAAAAGGTCTGAGGGAGTGCAGAGGGCTCTGACAGCTTTAAGACCCCCTTACTGTTTAGCACTTGGCTACTTACAGTGGTACTCAGTAATCAGAAATAAAAGTTTCTATTTCTTTTTCTACTCTAGCGCTGTGCAAACAGAGATCAGTGAGTTTATCAATGCTGTTCTCTCCATCAATAAGCTTCCCACAGTCCTCTCTACCCAATGACATCAATCTAGCTCACACTCCTTCAATTACAAACAATTGATTAGCTTACAAGCTGCAGAAAGGCACTAATCATTTGTACATACATCAGTGGACAATTTGGTAAAATAATCAATCGAAAAACAAACATGTTTTCCTTGTATTTTATACACTTCAAACATTTACAAGTGTCCAGTTAAAACAGATTTTTACTCTGCGTGTATGCTACGTTTTATTTCTGATTGCATCACACAGCTGTCTTCCTTCCACGAATATCGTCTGGCTCCACATTAGAAAACATTGTGTGCAGCTTTCTGTCATCATTGATTTGATAATTGCTAAATCTGTCAGAAATGTGCGGTTGGTCAGGTGTCAAAGAAGTCACAAGCTGTCGAGCTTATGCTAACTCCACCTTCACCTTGAGATCATAAATGTTCACATCATCTAATTATGGTGCCTGTATGTGCCAGCATGGGGGCGGCGACCATTACATCATGCAGAAAAGGTCCTCTCTTTTATGTTGCACAGTTTTCTGTTGCTTGTTCTTCTTCCTCTCTCAGTAGAGAAGCTTTTCTTTACTGCCAACTGACTGTTCAATTTAAGATTTCAAAACCTCAGCAGAGTTAAATTTTGCAACTGGACTTATTCACTTCCAGCGTTTTAGGACAGGAGGATTTGTGAACAATGACATCGGTTTTCTGAGCTGTTTTAGAGTTGACTGAATATTGAATTAACAACCAGGGGTGTCTATAGGTGATAAAAAAACAAACCCTTCACTGAAAACAATTTCTTTACAACTCTTAATGAGGCTACAATCCAATTAAACATTGTCAAAATGATTCAGTTTTCTTCATCAATATCAGCCGTACAAGACTACAGCCTCATTCAGAACAAGGACCTTTTTACTTTGTCATTTCTAATAACCAGATTTTAGTGCATCTGCACCACAGGGAAAGTGGAAAGACACGAAAGGCAAGGCAGAACAAAAACTCCCCTGCAATAATGAGTATTAAATTTAAATGTACCTTTAATTCTACGAACATCTGGCTCATTCAAATATGGGCTCATTTGGACATTATCTTGACTTGGCAGCTGGCAGAGTAATGCTGCATATTAAACCAGACTGAATATCTGGACATTTGCATTCTCACATGAAAACTCCACTTACTAATTCTCCATGTAAGGCCCAAATTATCCATAAAATAATTTTCTATGAATAAGTGCTTTGACTAGTTTGACTGTAGGAGAGGTTAAAGTTTGCTATGATAAGAGTTTATCACAATCATGTTTCTCTTTCTCTGGATCTGGAACACTGTGTCTCATACACAGCTTGTGCCATGCGGATGTCCTGAAGGACAGCAAGAATAATTTTCCAGTACCAGGTTTATAACCCCAAAAATAAGCCACACTGAAAATAAAATGAGCAGAGAGAAAAAAAAAAAACAGCTCAGGGCAAGTGACATTGACGACACATCTAGAGCAAAAACCTGAGAATACAGAAGTACCTATGTATTACTTAAATAATGGGTGAGATGCAACAGGCAAGTAAAGGTTTTTTTAAATCAATAATAAATGTACATTTACATTCCGTTTATGCAAATGTGAGTGAGACATTGACTGTTGACTCAACAGCCTCACAAACTGCACATTACTGACGACCACAGGAGAGTCCAGTTTGTCTGCTCTTATGAAACCATAACCAGAGGCTCGCTCTCCCTTTTATTTCGTCTTGTTTGTGGAAATAAATCTAATATATTACATTTTCTGGGGTTTGTGTCTGTCTCTGCGTAAAGGCCACGGAAATCCAGGTGCAATAGATGAAGCTGTGTGGCGTGAGATGCTGCTCTTGCTTCTGAAGCTTTGAATGTTTGAGGAGAAGAAACTACTGAAAGCTAGAGCTGAGTCCTGGCTTGGGCGGCTGAAGCCAGGACTTTGGTTGGAGATATGTAGCTGGCTTCAACTAGAGACGTGCAACCCTCCCTTGGCTTGTTGTGATATGGGGAGCTTGCACGTATGTTGAGAGGGAAGGAGCAGGGACAAGGAGACAACTATAATCATGAAGACTGAAGTTCTGGAGGCCAATAGCAATAGGAAACATTGAAAATGCAGCATGTGAAGAAGTTGGACAACGCGGTACTGGTTGTGGATATTAGGGCTTCGTCTCTTCCTCTTACCTTCTCCATCCATCCATCATCCATCCATCCATCCATCCATCCATCCACCATCCAACCATCCATCATCTGAACACACTTGTCCATACAGTGTTACTTGTGGGGCATGTCCCTACCCTCAGAGTTTATCGCTGGACAAGTTGCTAGTCCGTAGCACATCGTAATAAATGCATATTTAAAAGGAGAGGCTGGGAAAGTGTACAGTGGGATCTACTTTCAAGTTTAGATATAACATTTTACCTCACATCATTGTGATCATTTACTTTTTGAATGAACCTCTGTCCTGTCTATCGGATATGAAAAACCTCCAACCTTTTACTTCCTCCACCATCTTTCTGATCAGTCAGCCATCAGGCTTTAATGATGACTCAGAATCTGAAAGCCTTAAGATGTGTTACTTTCCCTATCTTGTAATATCACTGTCAGAATCTGCAAGATGACACCATTGAAGAGATTGTGAGAAGTCTGACAAGTTGTGTAAGACTCCGGAGATCAATGGTGCCTCATGACATTTTGTAGGAACTAAGTAGTCTAAAACAACTATGTGATAAATCCCTTAACATTCAGCTATTGCATGGAAATTTAAAAATACATACTTTTAAAGGTTTTCACACTGTTTTTCAAACTATCTTATCAAGAATCCTTTTTACAAGGGAAGCTTAGGCACTTAATTAGTAGAAGCCTGGCACAGTTTGGTCCTATTTCTACTGTCAAACCTTTAAAAATAACAAAGATAACACAATCTAGCACAAAAACAAATGGGTTTTTGAACACAGGTATTTGCTAAAAACTTGATTCCTGTGACAGGCTGACAAACCTGTCCAGGATGAACCCTTCCTCTTGCCCAGTGGCTGCCTGACTCAGGCGATGTTCCCCCCGCAGGGATAGACCATTACATTGCAGAGATAATGCAGCACTGTAGCAACATCATTAGATATGTCTTTAATGTCATTAGAACTTACATTCACAAAGTAATATGCTTAATAATTTAAATAATACTAAGCATATTAGTATTGCCTTAACAAAATGAAGCAAAAGAAGGAACAGCTGAAGTTTGGAAACACACACACATGCAAACACACACCCATCCAGAAAGAGAAGTGAGATGGTTTGCTCTCAGACTGGTCTGGGGAGCTAATGCAGCCATCTCCAGTCAGTCTTATTTATTGAATTACAGCTGGCACAGAGGAACCAGGTGGCCAACCAGCTCCAGGCAGTCTACTTCTCGGAAAGAGACCCACACAGATGTGCAGATACAAGACAAGACATCGCTGACGGATGGCATCTCTAACTAGGTACAAAATCAGAATCAAATACACTTCTGGGAGTTAGCATTTCTGCTCAAGTGTTGTGTGTGTATATATATATATATATATATATATATTTTAGTATATTAGTATATTTTCAAAACATGCATAATGTCTAATATGAAGTGGCTTTAAGATATTTGCCTTCCATCACTATTTATTTCTTACGTTTCTGGAAAAACAACAAGACAGAAACTGCAGGAATGTTTTCTGTGCATTATATTTGCCTTTTAGACACTATGTCTGGCTGGGACACATTGTCCCTGCCATGGCTCATTTAAACACCCTCTGCATGTCCATCAGTACAAATGCAATGATTTTTGTTTCAGGACTGATTCCCATTAAGCCGTGAGGCTGGGTTGCAATGTTTCAGTCACATGCAATGGAAATGTGCAAGGGTTGGCATTGGTAACACTGACTGACTGCAGCTCTGTGGAACAATTCTGCTTTCCCCGATTCAGTTTTGATTAAACCAATACGTCACAAAGGCAACATTTCTCCTATTGTAATTAGAATCTCTCTCTCTGTGTTTGAGTCACATTCACTGTGGTACTTTGATTTATATTTATCTGTCTCAATATTACCAACTTCAAAAGTCCACCATGCAGATTTTCTTTTCTTTATCGTCATGTTCTTATCCCTCCTTTTATTTCTCTTCTGCAAAGCCATCATAAAAGGATGCAGAGCAGCAGTAGAGAGGTGGGTAGATGGAAAAATGAATGAAACTACATCACAGTCATGGATGGTGATCTGATGTAATAGTTTAGATAGAGGATCATAGATCAATTTCTTCCTCTAGGCTCTGTTTGTGTTGGTTTATTACTATATCAATTTGTAGGATAATCTCAGATCCTTATGAAGAGAGCTTTTCATAGATTTTTATGATCAACTTTTGTGTTTAACAAAAAACATCGCTGCGTGTAAATGATCCTTTTCTGAGATGCATTGGACAATTGTTGTTGCATTTTCTGATTGTTCTTTTCAACTATTTGGACCTGTGTTGAGTACTGCTGTTATTTTATTTCTTGGTGTATTCCTGGTTTTCTCTGCCCAGGAAGGTGAATAAGACCAGAGTAGAACTCACTGGATGGCGACTGAGATGAGAAAATATTTCCCCAGTTTAACCTTTGAGCTCAGCAGAAAATTAGAGTGGGTAAGTAAAAAGAAAGGGCAGCAAGAAGGTAATATTTAAATAGACCAATTGACACCCAGAGATTGAAATTTAGAAAAAAAACACGTATATTGTAGTGTATAGAGCTCTACTTTAAATACACCGTGTTCCAAATTATAATGCAAGTGATATTTTCTCAGAGTTTCTTAAATGGTCAATGCAAATGATGGTCAGTATAATTTTCAAGTCATGAACTATTATAGTATAAATCAAAATTTACTGAACAAAGCTCCCCATGACAACAGTATTTTTTTCAGAAATAAAAAACTCAAAATGCACTGTTCCAAATTATTATGCACACATCTGACAATGTTTCAGTGAAAACAGAAAGGACCGATAGAGTTATATTTAAGGTCTCCTTTGTACTGGTTAAAATATATTTTTTTTATAAATCAAGTTGGTTTAGTGTTATGAAAATTAAAAAGCTTCTAGAATAGTACTTGCCAAACAAGTTTATTTTCTGGCTTTATTTCTGCACTGCCCGGCAGGTACTGAAGGTTTCAACTACAGTTTCCCTCAGTCTCTTGGCCAGCCTGAACCTGCACACGCGTTTCACAGGTGAAAGTTAGAAATGTTTTGATGAGCTAGAAGACCTACTCAGGAGAGAACCTGGAGTCAGTCTCAGACATTGATTTCTCAAAGCTGGGATCGTCCGTGTGGTTTGGTATTTATCAGTGTTGGTTGCTGAAATCCTTTTGATTGAATGCAAAGCAGTATCAATTCAAAAAGCCTCACTTGTAGTAATGCCAACCTGGTATGGGTATGATATGATTGAAGCCTTGTCATGTGTTTAGTGTGTCCAGTCCAGATGTAAATTATCCAATGACCAACCAACACAGGAGTGCAATGGCACCACAAAAAGGAGGCACTGCTATTGACGATACTCCGCCATACCTCCCCCTGAATCACTATAAGCTGCCACCAAGACAAAGAACCAGCATTCATCATTACACATAATGAAAAGTCCACTTCACCCCGATCAGAAAACCTCTATAAAAACCCTGAAATGGGAATCAAGCAGAAACTAAAGAGTTTTCCTTTGATTTTTGCTCAAGACAGTACATCACTGTACACTCTTCTCTGCCTTTAGTGTTTTCCTTCATTCTCAGGGAAGGGTTAGAATGTCTCTGCAGCTTTTTAAAGTTAATCTAACCGGATTTATGTTTGCCAAGAAAAAAAAAATCTATGTATGATGGTAATTAAAGAAATCCTCATGTGGACAGAAAAGAAATAAAAAAAATATAATAATTCAGAGAATGATTCCATGGAGAATAGCAGCACACTTGGAAAATGTATTGCCTTAATTTTAAATATTGGTGCTTGAGAATTTGTGAATAAAGCGACAATGCTTTCATTCATTTTAATATAAAAAATAAATTATGTGATTTTTGAACAATAAAAGGAGACCACAGTTACACTCTTGTGAAATATTTTACCTTGTACAGATACATGAAAAGAAAAATTAAAATGCATGAATGCAGAAGGCTAATAAAGTTATGCTGCGGTGTATTAGCTGTGGCGCCGCCGAGCTGTCGCACATTTACTGATGGAAATGGGTATTTGCAAAGGGTCAGTTGGAGGGTAATATAAATGAACCTGTAGGAAATCAAGCCTGGCTCTGTTTTATGAAAAGAGCTAATAATTTACTGGGTCAGTGCAGTGCGCCCATGAGAAAATTATACCGAGATACGTGCAATGGAGGGAATGCATGCGTGCTGCCACACTCACTCTCTCCTGTTAAAACTGAAAGCCCTAACCGGTGGAATGAAATATCATTCCAGATGTACTAACATGATCAATTTGTTTCAAGCAAGAAAATAAACTCAAACCTCAAACTGAAATTTGTATTCCCTTTCCTGACAATTGGAGTGTTTTGAAATGGAAATGAGAAATGATTGAAAGCCTCCCCTCTGCTTTGTTTACCCCAACGTGAGTTTATGTCTCAGTCCTTTCTAAGTCTGATTAAATTACAGAAGTGGGCTGTACCAGAGGACGCTTGCATTGTTTTTTAATTATAACCTTACACAATACATGTTTTAATTTTATCTTGGGGGGGGAAAGTCTCACAAAGTTTCCATTTGCACTCACATGATCAGCTTAATTTCATCATTAATTTCCCAAAACACAAATTAGATTTTTTTTGTTTTGTTAGAAGTAATAAGACACTAAATTGTTACAGCTTTTACTTTTTTAAGTGGTACCTCCAAGCATAATTTAAACAATATTGTTTCAGCAGACAAGTTGAAACTGCTGCTTCTGTGGGTTTGATCAGGCAAATTGCAGATCACTTAATAAAAGTCACATCATAAGAAACATGAAAACTAAAAGGCTCTTAACTACAGGCTAATTCAGAGAGATTCAGAGGTTTCAGGGCAAAAAAAGTCAAAAAAAGTATCTATTTATTCATTCATTCTTAACATCCCAGATGTTCAGTGTTTTTAAATTTAAATTTAAAATGATATTAAATGGAATTCTGATTACATTAAAAATATATCTTTTTTAAGTTAATTACAAAGTTTTATTAAAATCCAGTATTTAAAACTCAGTGAACACTCAATGCATTATTCTTCTTCACATAGTACAGATTAATTGGTACAGTTTTAACAGAGCAACAGGTCACAGATGAATAAAGACACAGATGCACTCACCTGAGCATTTCACAACCGAGAAAGTAGGATTTTCAGAACTAAAAACATGTTACCACCTGGACTTGATTTATTGTTCAGGTTGCTTGTGGTAGAGTAATGATGGGGGAGATATTTATTCAGCTAATTATGAAAGCATTATGTTGGTAACATAACATAAAGTTGGTAAAGTTTCATGGAAATTTCTGAGATCACGATTAGATTTTGTTTGCATTGTAAGTTGTCCAGAGCCCTAATGCCGAAGAACTTGGTAATAATCTGCTGCTGTCTCGGCTTCAGCTTTATTCATTCATTCTCTTCAAGCCTCTCTCGCTTTTTTCGTTTTCAACTTTTACGCTGCTGATGCTGAAGCACAGATTGGCACCTAAACATCACACAGCATATCATCTATTAATCAAACTGTCATCCTATTGTTTTAGCATTCCCTCTGGTATACTCCCTCAAAAACAGAGAAAACAGATGGACAATTTCACTCCAGTTGCACGCAGCACACGGCCTCTGATTCAGCACCATGGACAGAGCCTGAGGCCAGGCATGCTGCACAACACAACCCTTCTTTCATACAGTCCACTGCCACCCCTCACTCTGATGTCTCTGCCCTTCATTTTCTCTTTTGATCTCACAGATATTCAGGGCCATGGAACAGTTTTTAAATAGCTCCTAATTTCTTCACTTTTTTTCCTCCAAGGAACTAGATTTTCTTTTAATACTTTAAAGTGGTCTCAAAGAATAGTTCAGGAAATAGTTTTAATACGAATGGCACATTTCATATCCAGTGCTACAAGTGTTTTAATATGATATAAGGGGTTCTTAACTGAGTGAATTGGGACATTTTGGTTTTCATGGCTACAATCTAATGGCCAAAGAAAGGAAAATATGATTATGTGACTCCAGTACATTATGATCAGCAGGAAGTTGTTCTGAGTTGCTTTAGAAGGTCAAGGGTCACCTTTTATAAGTGGCAACTGGTCAAATCAAGCATCAGAACTAAAACAAATTAAAAGATGGTGTAGTACGCATTTTTCACAAAACAGCTGTAACAAAGCTGTAACAAAGCTGTTACAAAAAAAAAAAAAGTCAATCATTTGAATTCCTTTCTTAGACCGGAACCCAGTTCTTCCATTATTATTATTATTATTATTATTATTATTATCATCAGTCATGGAGATCAATTAATCTCAATGTTTGTTGAAAATACTTAACTGCAAATGGATAAGCAGCATTAATTAGGTGCAAGATCATTTGTTAATGAATAAAACATGGAGGATCGACCATCTTGGGACCCTTTCTTTGTTCCTGATACATATTTGTGAGCTAAGTGGATAGGAAACAAAAACATTGTTTTGAATGGGGTCCACTACTAGCCTGACGGCAAGAAAAGCAATCACATTTGAAAGAAAAAGCAGGGCATGTTACTGTAAATATCCTAATTCATTTCTCTTCAGTAGAGTCAGTCAGTAGAAGAAGAGTTTTCATGTCATATCTAACCAGAGGTAAATTTGTAAGCCTGCATCCAGCAGCAGGACCAAGACGTATTCCTCTGTTCCTCTCTCATCATCTGTGATTTCCCCAAAGAACAGCAGGATAATATAGGTAGAAGAATGAAACCTCTGTCTCTGCACAATTCCCTGCCTTCTGGCTCTCCCAGTCTGTAAACTAATTCACTTTCTGTAGCGTCTCTCTACCAGCATGAAACTTTGAAGGAATTGGCTTTTATTTCCCTCTCACTCTTCTGCTTTCAGTCAATCTCCCCCACTCCCTTCCACCTCACCCTCTATCTTGTGGCCTTCCCCTATTACATGCTCCGGTGATCTCTGCCCACTGATAACACCTGATGGATGCAGAGGAAATAAAAATATGCCAGTCCCTGTCCCCTCCCTGCTTTACTACACTTTTCTCCAGCACACGGTCTTGTCCTCTCTCGTCCCAGCTTATCACTTGCTCTGGTGGTCCATACTGTGGCACTAAAAGGGACAGACGTGGTAATACTGCAAGCCACTGAGCTGTATATCTCTGTCTGTGTTAGAGAGCTACTCAGGTGGGCTCGGGCCACATTGGGATGCAGCCACAGTGAGAATGAACCCATACTCAGTTCTTCAGCTCCCGTTTGGTTTGACCCTGTGGCTTCTGAGTATGTGTGTGTGTGTGTGTATGTGTGTGAATGTCATGGTATGCACGAACGAGGGGGCACTATGAGGTGAATCTGTTTTTCTGTATTAAGTACTGACATGTTTGATGGACTGTTTGTTATGGATGAGGACGGCACTGGGAAGGTGGAAGTCTGATGGTGACTTTATAACATCAAGCTGTAATGAGTTCTCGATCTCTGTCACCTCTGCCTTCATTACCTGGAAAATGACTTTTTTCCTTCTGTTGTGAATTTCATCGAAATTTTCTTTCAATTGCCTTTGCTCTATTTCCCAATGGGAGAAAATAGACATTTTCAATCAAATGCAACTGCACGAATAATAAAATACGTAAGAAAAATGATCTCGGTCACTACATTTCAAATAATGAGACTAATTACACACATATTTCTAAGCTTGGTTAGATCAAGACATTGAAGTATGTTGGTAAGTAAAAGCTTAGGGGACAAAAAAAAAAACAAAAGACGAGCAGACGAGTAAAAAAGATACCCAAAAGCTACAAGTGTTGCTGCTTAAAGAGGAGAGTAAACCCTGGTCGATAAGAATGAGCCAGGACAGACTGAGATGGAGAGATACAGACATGT
The DNA here is from genome assembly GCA_010277075.1 of Poeciliopsis retropinna. Lineage (NCBI taxonomy): Eukaryota > Metazoa > Chordata > Actinopteri > Cyprinodontiformes > Poeciliidae > Poeciliopsis > Poeciliopsis retropinna. The sequence continues at coordinate 7,085,794 of VMRM01000013.1, forward strand.
GGGTGGATGTCAGAGAAAAGACAATAGTAACTGCATTAGAAGTCTTCCCGCCGTGGGCAATGGCAATATTGCATTTCCCGCTGAGAGAAACAATGGAAAAAAAAAAAAAATCCCCATAAAGAAGAGGGAATTCAGAGCACTGTCTGACATGGAGCTCCTGTTTGCTGCAAACACATCAGGATGAACACTTGAGTAAAGACAAGCAAAAAAACTAAAATTAAAAATTTTAAATAAGTTGGCCAGTCATAATATTTACTTCCCTGTCTTATGTCTGATTATGGAACAGAATTCTGTCATGAATCCTTTCAGGCTCAAACTTGACCTTTGTATAAATAGATTTATCGTATGCTTGCCTGAGTTCAGACCTTTGAGTCTGTCCACTCCACTGGGCTGAATGACAAGACACAGTCTGTGCTTTTCAGTCAACGCAGTAAACACTATTCTATTTCAGACAGGCAGTGTCTGTGGTTTTTGGCATTTACCCCATACAGTAATTTATGGAAAAAACAATAAAAAAATATTTATTTTTTCTTTTGCATTGCTTCTCTAAAAACTATTTGTAAGAATATGTATGTTTTTAGAAAGAAAAATTGACCGTCTGTCTCACCAGATAGAAGAAAAAATAGAAATAGGAAAAAAATCAGCCAGTTGAGAGTGGCGTTTACGGTCACCAGCTGTAATTTTTACATGAAATAAAATGCCAACGCATTGCCAGAGCAAACACAATTCAACCGTAGAATAAAAAGAACTACAGGTACTTGTCCAGTCCTTTTCAAAATTATTCTCCTTAATTTATTTATTTTTTCAACAAATGTTGGGCACACATTTCATTTGGAAAATGTTTTGTAAACCCTGCATCATTTTCCTTGCGCCTTCCTTTCACTGCATGGCAGTGTGGTGGTTAAATAATCCCAATCAAAATATCAAATATAGTTGCAAGTACTGTGTAGTATCTACTAAGTCATGTTAATATCACAACGACTGTACTAGGTTTCTCAACATTTTACATGATCAATCATTTTCATTAATAATTTCTCTCATGATGCCAGTAAATACTTTTTGAAGACAGACAGTATTCTTTATATATATTTGTAAGATGTATTAAGAAAAGAGTGAGACATCAATTCAGATGTGAAATGAACCAACATTTGCTCTTATTAGCAGTTGAGTGTTAGTGTATATAAATAAAATGACCTCTTTCTCCTGATTAAGCCCTTGGAGACTTGGATTTAATTACTCTGCCTTTCTCTGTGTGATTTTACTTTGAGGAAAACAAGTGAAAAAGTCGCTTTATTGAAGCTTTTACAGCAGAGCAAAGTTATGGGAAAAGAACACTGGAGGCTCCCAGCAAACAGCTTGTGTTATATTTCTCACTTCAGCAAGAGTGTAATGATTCAGTAAGCCCCCACTTCCATACGACACCAAGGAGAGGAGCCACATAACGATGTGACCCACCTGGAAACGCAGCTGTCTGCATGTAAATCTGGGCTGCCTGGTGTCTGCAGTGGTTATCTTCTGAATTAGAAGATCACTGGTTTAAATCTTGGAACTGCATGTCCTCCTAGAGAAGATACAGATATATGTATGCAGTGGTCTGTTCTTTGCATGGTTTAAACAAATGTGTGAGTCTAATATGGCCTTGTATGTGTGTGAATGGCTGTGTAAAATGGCCACTGACATGTAGGTAGTTCAACCAAACGTGTTCCAGCGACAAACTGTGACTTAAATTAATTTCTATTTTTAAAGACAGATCAAAGATTTTAGCCACAAATTAAATCACTTTTGAAAAGAAAAACATTTTCATCAAAATGTGCTAACACATATAACAACAACCCAAAGAAACATACCACGTTTGAAACTTCTGTTAGTTTAGTTTTTTGTTCAAAGCAGAATAGAAAGCATGTAAATATTCAGCATTTAAAAACAACAACACCAAAAAAAAACAATAGACTATCACAATAAACAAATTTTATTTGCTATCTTTCAGCTGTTTTTTTCATTAGAATCTGCAATGAGGTTAAATTTGGCCCAGTAAAATCCATACAGATGCACAGAGCTCAGATTGATCTAGAAACATACAGAGTTATCATATGTACATATGTGTACTTGTTTAGGTCTTAAAAATTATTTCAGTGAGACAAATAATGCTGTTTGTATTAAGATGTTTGCCTGGGCTCATCAAACCTATACTGGAGGAGACATTTTAATGCATATTGTGAAATATTACTATTGTGGCTGTCAGAGTGTGAAAAAACTGTTTTTGCTTTTTAGAAAAATAAAAGTTAAATATGAACTCTAGCCATACTCTGGTTTGTTATAATGGTTCCTATGGGAAAAATCAACTACTGAGGTAAAACGAGTCCAGTAATAGACATTTTCCATCCAACAGATTACATTTTTTTGTCTAGGTGGTTGATTAATAAAAGGGACTCCAAATTTACTTTATAAGTGGTTCCAACTTTTGGCTTTCTCACCTCATTTTTTCATCATGCGCTCTGTGTTAGAAATAAACGGCAAAGCGCCTGCCCACTGTCATTTCAGTACACTCCAGCAACCTCCCACTCACATTTCTTGCACAGCATTTTCAGGAATGCTAATAACAAATGTGCAGTCATTACTGCTATTCTGTCTATGATGGGGTATTGGTGGGAAAGTCAGTGATAAACCTGACAAGATCTGCTTTTTCCAGAAACACCAAACGTCCTTGTCTGTTTTTTTTTTCTCCTGCTCTCTTTCTTTTGAGTTTAAATGTAGTCAAAATCTTTCATCAGACCTCTATTGGGATGATTCTCTGCGTTAGTCCGAGGAGTTTGATGCTGGTTGTTCTCCTTCACAACTCTCCCATTTCTGATCTGTGACCAATTTAATTCTCATCTCAATTCACTCCCAATGATAGGATTAACTTTACAGAGACGGAAAAACTTGGTGTGACCCAATATGATGAGACTCTCAATAGTGATTCTCTTATAGGGCAAATACAGAGCGAGCGATTCTGTTTATTTAAGTGCTAGGAAAGGCAAGGTAAGTTTTAGTTGTATAGAACATTTCAGTCAGACAATTCAAGGAGCTTTACATGATGGAAAAAACAGGAAAGAAACATTTTATTACAATGGGGGAATAAAGGAGAGCAATGAAAAGTATTTATGATGTTCCAAAGTCTAAAGATTTTAGCTTTATTTTAAAGGAACTTTGTGTGTTACGCAGACTTTTGAAGACACTGTTTTTCTTCTTGACTAACGATGTGACGAAATGCAAATAAATTAGACTATTCAGTTGATTACACATAATTAGTTACTTTAATAAGGCAACAATCTTTCACACATTTTTAACAACTCTCCTAATTTGCTTTTACCAATTTCAATAAAAAAGAAAAAAAAATGTGGTAAATCTGTCAAACATGGCATGAATTAACAGTCATTCAGTAACTACATATACATATTACATATATTCTATATAATGAACAATGAATAAACTTAAGTTTCTTTTACAAGTTATTGCTTTAAAAATGATTAAACATCAAATTCTGCTTCATAATCGTTTGGATATTAACTGTAATGCCAGTGAGGAGACACAGTGGTGCAGAAAAATATTTTTTTCCCCATGGTTTTCTATGACATGAAGGAGGGAATACAAATTCTGAAAAAAAATATATATATGGACAGGTATGGGACACCCTGTTCTTGGTAACACTAGCTGGATATCTTTGAAGAAGGTGAGAGCATTTGTTACTCTCCTGAAATTAGCAAGCTGTCAGAAAGGAGGAGAGGTAAAAAGTTGCTCACCACTTTTGGAGCTCCTCATCCAAGACGAGGCTGACAAGGCACACAAAGCTGGATTATAGGTGGTCCTTCACATTCACAGCATGTGGCTATCCTCATATGTGTAATAACATAAGTTGTGGTAGTTTATAGTTAGCCGGTGTGGATTTTTATTGGCTCTGCCATCTTTATCACATTGTTGTTGTTTGTAAAGATGTCTCAGTCCCTGTTATTGGTGCTAATCATCATCGATATCCTAACAAATAGTGTGTGTGAGCAAGAGGAATGACCCCCCAAAATTAATTGTTTGCTTTCTTTTATAAAACTATATGTTAGAAGAATGTCCCCTAAATTCAAGTCTCTAAGTCAAATCTTATATGGTCTCATTATTAAATGATTTGACTTTTATCAATGCAAAGACATGAAAATTGATGGCTCTTTAATCTCTGAAACTGCACAATGTCATAGCTATTTTACTGATGCGCTCACATTTATACACAAATCAATGTAAAGTGGTTCATCTTAATATCCCTACTCTTTACTATTATCTGTGTTGGATATCAACTAAGCAACACAAAGGCAACTCAGGAAGAGCAACAGGAAGGATTCTCTCTTAGCTACTTCAGGATCATCTTCTTTACTTCCTTCGGGAAACAAGAAACTCCAATATTAAAATGTATTCTACACATTCTTCTCGAATTTTTGAAACACATTGTACAGTAAATCCTAATGTTTTTTCCACTCTTTTGTTCTCTGTCTGATTCTGCATTTGTATCCCTTTACAAAAGTTTCAAATCGTGACTGAGTTTAAGGAGGCTATAAAAGGTTTGTGGTCCCTTTTTTGGTAACTTCATGCTTATTTTATCTTTCTGCTGACTGAAGAAGCGTGATATGTTGAATTTATTTTCTCCCATGCCAGGCCAACCTCCTGCTAGGAGCTGGATCAACTAGATATCTTGCTTAGTGTAGGCAAGCATGAACAAGATGGTGTTAGCAAGAAGAGGAGAAAGCCTTCTGATGGCTCTGAACCAGTAAGACTGATTGATGGAGGACAGAGGCATGTAGATTATTCATTCGCACCGAGTATTTTTGCTTGTTATGCTAACGTGAGCCAAGCCAGGACCCTAATGCAAGTTTTGTCTAAATTTAGAGAGAGTTTGATAAATGTCACGGTTCCCCCGAGTTGCTTGTATTTCAGAGATGGAGGTTTATTGGCAGGTTCTTTGAGGATGTATTGCCGTGGGCATCCCCATCCCTGTTGGTAAAGCAACAGATAAAAAGAGCAATGGTGGCAGAAGGACAAACAGAAGGGGAGGAGAGGAAAGCAAATTCAGCCAATCGATACCTCCCAAGTGCCACTTCATAATCATTTCCACTCAACACAATCATTTGCATTGATTTTCTAGCAAACAAACATAAAGAAACAGGGCAATGTACCCACAAATATCTGACACGTAACCACATATGCGCATGTGAAGACTTTTCCAAAAAACTAAAAACAAATTTATTGTATTTTGACTCAGTGTGCACAACTGCTGTTAGGCTGGATAAGTACTACTCGTGGAGCGCAAAAGCAATAAAGCCGCAACTGCGCCGTACTCTCTCAATCATGAGCTATCCATCTGCTTTCACACTGCTGAGTGACGTGTGGAAACAACACTGCAATTGAGGTGTTAATGTTCTGTATCACTCACAGAGCTTCTCCATGGGAGATAGGACTGAGAGGCAGAAACTAATTGAACTTTACATGTGACCACAGAGTCCTCTGGGAGGCCATCATCTCAAACACATCTAATCCTAAAAAGACGCAGATTATGCAATGCGTAATCAGAAGAAAGATTCTGATCAAATACAATTTGACCAAGCAATTCAGAGTGCGGCTTTAGAGACTTTAGAAACACAAAGATGTGTAATGAGATTGCTTAGTTGAAGGTTTGGCACTGAAATTTATTCAACCTTAAGGTGAGCTCAAATATCCTTCATAGTATCATCATAGTCATTAAAGACTAAGTTTGTTGACACAATGCCATGGTTTTTGGACGATAAGTCGCCTTTTTCTATCTGTCGGTGTTACTTTTTTAAACTGCTGGAACAGCCGAGGCTTGTGAACGATGCAGTTACATCTCCACTCCCTGGCAGTTGCCAAGGAGGTTAATATAAATGACTTTGCAGGTGAGTTTTCTTGGTGTTCCTGCATCATGCAACACAAAAGCCTCTCTGTCACCCCAGATACCTGGCATGCGTCTCTGCTGCGCTGATTTAGACACCGATATTGGTGCGTCAGAAACTGCCAGAAGGTTTCCAACTCAAAGTTGACAGTTTCCATGAGTTTGTTGAACATGTGTCATCAGAACGTCTTCCTCACATTTGACAATTTCTACATAAAAGCAGCTTATTGTCTAGTACATGACTTATACATGTTTTTTCCCCTCTTACTACCATATTTTTGACTGATGGGACTTATTTTCCAGAGTCACTTATAGTCTTATAGTCCAGAAATCTCTGACTTACATGGACAAGCCCGGAAATATATCAAACAAGGACAGCCTTCTAGGCTTCTGTTGAATTTCTCATCACATTTTACTGAAATCACAGTAAACAACAAAGACAAAAAGAAATGGGAAAGTAACACAGAATGTGTCAAATAGCTCATGAGCTCAACAGGACTCACTGATTAAATTTACTTCAATGATTAAGTGACTTAGAGCAGGTGAGCACAGTAATAATATTTTCTGCCCATAACAAAAACTATGAGGTTGTTGTTGAAATGACAGCCATTGTTCCCACTCAACCAATAACTTGAGTGACCGTCAGTTGACACATTTTTCTCAGATAATATAAAAAGAAAAGAGCAAGTAAAAGAAAAACATGCAAAAACTCAATACTAATGAAAAATAGTGCTGCCAGATGAGTATTATTTATATATTAAATTTGTACACAAATCAGTCAAAACAGTCTTTCAGTATTTTTTCATGTTTTCGTAGCAGACAGATGGGAAACATGGACAGAGGAGGAGTCAGTGAAAAGCCATTTCAAATAGCGAATAAATAAAAAATAATGAAACAACTTTAAAAAACAGCACAAGGATCCTCCAAGAGAAATCGTCAGGAGTTACATAAAGTTAGTGTTATTAAAGTGTTGTTAAATCACTTAACATATTTTTTAGATAAATGCATTAATCACTCTCTGTTTCCTGGAACAATTGTCGTAATGCATATACTTAATATATCAATCATTGACTACTTTTATTTCAAAATATCACTATTAGCTCTATAAAATGCCATGCTTCATCTTCAAGTCTGGAGTCACCACTAACACTTTAGCACTAAAGTAGTTTAGTGCTTTAGCACTTTAGTGCTAAAGTGTTAGTCACCACTAACACTTTAGCGCTAAAGTAATTTAAATTACAATGGTCCCCAAACCTGAAAAATGTTCCCAGTCTGCAGGGGTAAACATCCCTCAAAAATGATCGCAAAAAGAAAGAGGTTTAACCAGTGAGACGGTCAAAACGTGCAGATATAAAAGAGGAGCTAACAAGGTTTAGTGAGTTTACTGAAAGGTGTCAGAATGCAGAATGTGACAGAGTTGTTATGTATGGGGCTTCATGTCTGTAGATTAGTCAGGGTATCCATGCCGTCTACCTCTGACTGCAACAACAGAGAACATGTCAGTGTCAAAACTGGACCGTGCCACGATGAAACAAGGTGGCCTGATCAGATGCTTTCTTTCACATTGTGTATGTTTGCATTATTTATCTAGGAAGCAGATGGCACCAGGTTTAACAATGGGTAGAAATTTACACCCTTTCATGGAAATGGTAGCACCTGATGCCTGTGGTCTCTTTTATCAGGTTAATGTACCCTGTCTCACAGTAAAGATGGCTCAGGTAATGGCTAGGGAAGCACAACAGCCCATTTCAGATGTTGATTTGGCCTCCAAAGTCTGTAGCTGTTGGTCCGATTGACCATCAATGAGTTGTGCTGGAAGGTTTGACAGAGAGATGTACCAAGAAGTCATGCACTAACATTTTGCACTCAATATTTATTATACAACAGGAAGATTTTTAGTGATTCCTAAAAGTTTAAATGAATAAAAAAAATAAACAAGAAGGAAATATTCAGAGGGATAAAATGAAGTCCTGCATTTTATCCTCCATGCCCCTAAGCATTTGTTTTCCAGTGGCCTCATTTTTCATCATAACGGTAATCCCCAACACACCGACTACGCAGCGAAAGCATATCTGAAACAATGGAACCCAATCGATCACAGATCTTCCTTCCCAGAGCGTCCCAAGCTTTAACATGATTGAGATAGAGTGGAGTTGTTTGTGCAGAGAGCACAGCTAAATATATATATATATATGTATTTATATATATATATATAAAAAACACCAGATAGATGTGTCATAACTTTCTTCAGCTGAACAGAAACAAAACAGAAGAATTATCTTTGGACCGACAGAGGAACGATCAGGAGTCAACACACAGCTTCAGGTATTACAGCTAGAACCTAGAGGTCAAGCTCAAGATCTGGGAGTAGTGGTGAACTCTGACTTGAACCTTCAGAGACACACAAAGACAATTAGAAAGTCAGCCTTTTATCACATGAAGAACATTTCCAGGATTAAAGGACTAATATACCAGCAAGTATTTAACAGATGTAATGTTTGTTGCCTGTTTCGTGATTGGTTATTGTGTTTTATTTTTAAAATGTAAATAAACTAAAACTGCATTGTTGCTAGACTTTGCTATTCAAACAACCTTTACTTGATGCAAAATGACAACTGCAACATGGACGTCAGCTACAATGTGTCCAACAATATGTTTGTGCAGCTACAGTGAACCACTCATTTAAACAAGTTTGTCTTTTTCTCTTTGGATGCTGAGCTCACATTGTTTCTGGCGATTACATTAGTTTATATTTATCTGTCTGCACTTCAGTTAATTCTTTGTTTCCTGCCTGTGAGGTATCAACCAGTGGAGAATCATTGTCCTAAGCGGTGGGTTAGAAAGTTGTAGTTTTGGTTCAAACACAGGAATAGCAAACTGTTTATTTACAGAAAAATAAAAGATAAGTACAGAGTAAATCTTTATAGGAAACAAACTGTTGTAAAGATACTGGGAGACTGCAGGACACTGGAGACTACCAGTGTAGGTTAATCATCAGACACTAATTGGCCGCCCAGCTGCTCCTTATATCTGCTGGCAGCTTGGTGGGTGATTATGCTCAGGTGAGGCTGCTGTGCTACACTGCAGAGATCAACTAGAGGGACAGATGACTCACACTCACACAGCAGGATCACAACACTCAGGAGATTTAGATTTGTGGTGCACTGGACCTGTCCTATTAGAAATGAGCAAACCTTCATTGTCATAAGCCGTTGTGAAATTCAAATAGTTGCCCATCGTGAGCCACTTTTGGACCACTATGTTTTAATAGTAAAACAAGACAATCAATTTGAAATAAAACAAAATGAAGGGTTGCATTGAGCAGTGCAAGTGCAAGTGCCCTAACCATTTATTTAAAGGAGTAAAGGTTGCTGTTCTAGTTTCAGAAACCTAACCTCAGTGTTTGTTCAGTTGATATTACAAAATGAAAATTTTACTTCACTTTCTTCCTGATAACAGTATGACCAACGTCCTGCAAACAAAACAATGTGTCTAATTAAAAACAAAATGGTGAATTAAGACAATCTTTCCAAAACTCTGAAAGTATATCCACATGTTTATTTTGAAATAAAATAATTTTGTGATAAACCAATGTTAGAAAGCTGTCTTTCTCTGCATCACAAGAAATCTACTAATGCTGTAAAATCCTCCAGACTATTAAAGGACAAATATATCTAATAATAAAAATAATAATAATAATAATAATAATAATAATAATAGACAACTTAAAAACGTTCAGCACATCCTCTTACTCTATTACATAAAGGAACAATATTTTTTTTTGCAAACCTCAATAACCTACAATACAACATATCTACAAAACATTTTGTTTCTAATAATATCCTCTCAGAATAAATGACAGCAGTACTGAACTGGAGATTTCAGATAAAAACGCTCTGAAGCACCTATGAGATGTGTCATATTGTTAAATCATTCATAGATCTACTACAACCATACAGGAGCCTTAAGGAGCACTTCTGTAATCTTTCATCAATTATTTATATTGGGCCCAGAGGCAATGTTGCAGCACCTGGAAGAGGTGAGCCTATTACACATTTTCCTACTTTTTCCTCAATATTAGTCACTGCACAGTTAGCATGAAAAAAAATAGAAAATAAAACAGTTTTTATTATTCCCTGGAGGTTAATATACTCAAGTGTACATTTTGAGATTTTTAAAAGATATAACAACTTTTCCACAGTAGGGTAAGCCTTCCGGTTATCTACTGACATCTCCTCCTTAAACTTTACTGGCAGTCCTCCGTGGAATATCTGTGTGGAAAAATTACAGTCTCCCCTGAAGCAAATAGTCACCTCAGTAAGACCATACACTCTGAAGAGTGCTGTCATTAGCATGAACTGTGCTGGCATTGGGACTGGAAAAAATATCTGAATTGGGGTATCTGACCTGTTGTAAAACTGGTAGAGCAACAGAATTTGTAAAATGCATAAAATGGTCACAAGATCCACAGTAAATGTCAAGCAAGTCCCAAAAAGACGTAATAGAAATGATGCATCAATTGCTCTAGAAGACTAGACCCCGCCAAAGGGAAAACTGTTCAGATATCACTTCATCACAGAGAGCTTCATGGTGACTGCCCATATGGAAATCACTCAAATAAAAACCACATAACAGGATTCTTTGAGCTCGCTGGAGTGCTTTAAAGAAAACCCAATCTGACAGCAAAATTGAATTCTATGAACAAAACTCAAAGCTTAATTTCTATTTTAAAAAAAAGAAGCCCAACCCATAACCTGCGATGTTCTCCATGAAATCTGTGGTGACAGGATGATGTCACAGTGCTTCTCAGTGGAAGGTACAGCACTGAAAGGCAAATGGAAATCTGAGGCTTTCAGCACAACAATGACTAGCCAAGACAGAGGTGGAGCAGCTTTGACTGTCCTTGACTGGTACAGCAAGGCCCCACTTAAACCCCATAAAACACTGGCCATGACACTGAAATATAGCACTTTGCAGGCACATCCCATCCTGGCTCATAGAAACTGACAGGACTGGCAGAAAAAGATAAAGATAAATGGACTTTTACTTATCAAAATTAAAATGATTACAGGTAATGATTGCATAACCTGAAAATAAAATAGGAATAAAAATTTTTTACGAAATCCCTAATGAAATTAAATAATTATTTAATTCTAAGGGTCAAGCTGTCTGTACTTTTTTTCTCTTTTTTTGCAGAAGCTAATTACACAACCTCCATCTGCAGTTCTGTCACAGATATTTTTTGGCAGATATAAGTCAGCAACACAGTAATTTATGCTGAAAGAGCATGACTGAGCTGTTTTGTAGTTTCATGCCAGACAACTGGCACAATGCGGACACACTTGGATACAGACAGACGCTTTATGGTCCAGACGAGCATATGCAGGCAAAGAAGTGTGGAGCTGCAACAGCTGTACTAATGATGTGGGGCGAGGCTGAGCGAAGACCATTCTGGGATTGTAGACTCCAATTACTCAGGATGGACTGGCCAAGGGAACAAATGTGCCCTATCATGAGCAGCATCACAATCACCTCTCCATAAACACTTTGGCGTTAGTGAGGAAGAGAGGATGGGTGGGCATCAGAGTGTGACTGTGAATGCTAGAAAAGACAGGAGAGAGGAATTGAAATAAATAAAGAATGAGAGTGAAAGGGAAGGGAAATTTAGTGGGACTTCTAAAGTCTAGGCAGGAGACACACCGAGTTTGCAACAAAAGCAATCAAAGAGTCAACAACATGCAGTTGTAGCTACTAATACATACTTATACATATACTAGTCAGGGGACATTTTTAATCGAGCTGATTGCAATTAATCACATTATAATCAAACTATATATTGACAAAATAAGTATCATTTTCAATTCAAAAACTCATTTGGCTGCTAAATTATGAGCACAACAAACTGACAAAGATATTTTTTGTTGTAATTTGTTATTTACCATTTTATTGGTACAAAGTGATATTTTACCCATTGAGTTTTCAAGTGTTTCAGGAGCCTCTGATCATTCGGGTAACGTCTTTAAAAGTAAATAAGTAAGTAACTGTAGCTCACAGACAAAGCCGATTTATTATGAGTGCAAAAATTTCTGAACCTTTTCATTTCATCTGACAAGCTGAAACATAAGCAATATTGATGCAAAACATGTTCAAAGAGTAAGAAGAAAAACACTGACCAGTTACCAATGTTTACAGTTTTAAATGCTTTATTGTGCTAAATCTAAAACATGACCATCCCAGTAAATCATTTGCACTTTTTTTCTTTTGAGAATCACACAGATATTCTTTGATAAATGTTACTAAGTAAGTTGATAAACTGAACTTGGAAACTGTTTCAAGACTTAAAACAATAAAATGAACAGCAACGACTTAAGTTTTAAGATGCACACGGAGGCAAGTTTTTATTTTAATATCTAGCTTTACTTCCAGCTGCGATTAATAAAAAAGCAGCTAAAAATAAAAGTCCTCCTGCTTCTTGCACCGTTCCACTAGCTGAAAAACATTGCTTCACACAACTACTTTGGTTCCTGAGGTTTATCAGATTGACTTTGTCATGACTTAAAAATCTTTTTAACACTGGATGTGGAGGCTAAAATCATGTGAAGATTCAGGTCACTGAAAGTCTGCCGGCTGAATGAGCTTTGTCAATTAACTCTTAGTATATGCTACAGTAAATACCAAGTGCAGCACTTCATTTAACGAGGAGTCACATCTGTGTCTGTGGTTTACAGCTGTCATTACAAGACTCATTAAAAAGTAACACTTCCAAAAGTGTCACCCACATCCACATAATAGGCTGTTGTGGTTTGAAAGAAGTACACTACTGAACTGAAGCCTTACAGAAAGTCTGACTATAAAACAGGTAACAAAACGACATTTTAGGCTGTATGCCCATGTGATTGATAAGATGAGACCTTTTGAAAGGGGAGTGGCCTGAGAGACGGCGCTTCCTTTTTTGCTGCAAGTTCTGATAATCTTCTAATAAACTAGCATTCACGAGTTGCAAAAAGACTCATTGTATCACTCACAAGATTCAAAGATCGTTTTCTTACCTGTGTCTCGTCTTCCTTATTATTACTGAAGCCTTTCATTGGGCGTGAAAACATTTGTATTTGTTTTTGAGTGTGCATGTTTGCAGAAATGAGAAGAAAATATATATCAGCAGACTTTTTTCCGGTCGCTCTTACTTGCAACATCAGGATAAATGTGTGGGGAATAGCAACGAGTACGTTCTCATGTGGTGGATTAAGGAAGCGAAGGAACATGTTTGATACAATTTTCATTCGATTATGAGCAGCAATAATTGAATGCAACTCTCGTCTGCAACATAAGTGGGCTTTGACAGGGCCGCTCGGCTCAGTGTGGACGTTTTAATGCATGTTGTGAGGAGAGACGCCCTCAGGAGTGTATGACACTGTTTAAAGTTTAAGCGGAAAGGTCGACCCGGGTTGAGGTCGTGTACATGACTGCTGGCCATGAAGAGTAAAGCAGCTCTGATCTCTTATCTGGAGTCATGAGTTTGACTTTCAGCCAGATCTCACCACCCACACATCTATCTGCATAAAAAGTGAGGCAATATGGAGAGCATCTCCAGGGGAAAATTAAAGTGAACTACTGTAATGCTGCTGCTCTCAGCAGCGCCATGATATAATTCAGGCAGTCGCATTCTTGCTTATTCTGAAGTTCAGTTCTTGTTCTATGTCAAAAATATTTTCTTCTTTTTAAAGATTCAAATAACAGCATGCTTAGCCTTTGATAATCACCTGGGAAACAACTACAGTCCAATTATTTTTGGAAAATTGGTAATCATTTTTGGGTTTCTATTGTTGATTAAAGATATACAGGTACAGCTCCATAAATTTGTTCATTTTTTCCAATTATGCAATGTAAAATACATGGCAGGCAAAGAAGCCTGAAAGAGGAAGCCTGTCTCTTTTATAGGAAGTGATCTGGTATAAACTGGAATTTGACAAATTGACATGAATAAATGCTTGAACTCAATCACTTTTGAGTCATGAATCTAACTCTTCAGCGTTAGATTGATTAATTGATTAATTAATGAGACGTAAGAATAAATCCCATCTGACAGACAGGTGAACCCTTTAATACTGGACAGAAATACTGTACAGAAAGACCTTAGCATTACTTCCTCCTTGTATCCTGCTAAACTTCATTTTCTGTTCCTCAGTTTAGTAATAAGGAATATTTTTTTAATTGACACCATGACCAACTGGGTCACACAATATGAGATTGTGCTCATGCAGAAATGACTGCCATCCAGACAGGTAGAATTAAACCTCAGCCAAATGCTGCTTGCAGGCACAAACTTCACCTGGTTTATTGTTTCTCTGACAGAAGCGCAGAAGAAGAAGGGAGCGTGACATATCAGACCTTAGAAAAACACATTAAACTGTCTGTTTGTATTACTTATACATGAAAAACACAGCAGAGAAAAAAACAACAAACAAAATCCAGATTTCTATAATAAAAATCGTCATCACTTATATTTTCCAACTGCCTTTATGGTCCAATTTACCAAGAAATTGCCAATTATCTTGCCGCACTTCCTTATTAAAATCAAACTTGTCAATTATTTTTTGTATTAGATATTTTGTCTAAACTTGCAAACATGCTAGAGTTTCAGTTATCTCAACAAATTGAATGCAGCCAGCCAAAACTGAGCATGTCCACAGACAGAAGAAACACAGATATCAGAGTTTTAGCCCGACAAGATAAGCCTCTGGTTGGTCTAAAGCTTCTAAGCACTCACTTGAAATATATCATTCACTTTTGTTGTCAGTAGGCATAATTGGGCAGAAATATCACTGCTCCAGCTGAAAAAAAAAAAAAAAAAAAAACCCACACCGCCTCCACAGAGGTGACAATTGTATTCTAATCCGCTGCCACTGTCAGAGTCTGTCCACAGCAGCAAATTAGAGGGGTTAACACCAGACAGTCAGCAGACAGAGCAAATTCTCCAAACTCAAGGAAAACCAAGGTGGGTAGTGCTCTCCTGAATGAAACCTGCTTCCTGCGAGGCTGCAGATAAAGCTTTGGTTCGCAGAGGAAACACACATGCACAGACAAAGACAGGTAAACACAAGCAGAACACATCACACGGGCACAGATCTCCAGCTTTCACAGAACAAGATGTGTAACAGTTTCAGGTGAAAATAGAAAATGTGGGCGAATAGAGGGGGAAAAAATAATAAAAGGATATAGATGCCAGTCAGAAAACAGAAGCGACAGCCCAGAACTGAATATTTCACCATGAAGTTTCCAGTTTGAAGATGAAAACGTGCAGCGAGGTTTTCAGCTTATGGTGACAACTGAAGAGGCTGACATTTTTTCCCAGACAAAACCAGACTACTGCAGACAATACTGGCATGTACTATAATGCAGTGATGTTTTAAATTTTTTTTTTGTTTTTTTTGTTAGCATGACATCTGCCTTTTAAAGAGCTTTGAACAAAACACTTGCCACCTTTAAGATTTTTCTCATTTTTCATTTATTGTCACACTTGAATGCTTCCGGTCATTAGACCAAATTTAATATCCAACAAATTTAACCTGAGAAATTAAAAAATGCAATTTTTAAATGAAGATTTTTATCTATTTATATATATGTAAATATGTAAATCAACCCATTAAAGAGTAAAGCCCCCTGTTAAATTACAAAATAATTTTGATTTAGATTACTTTATGTAAAGATGAGTTCACCAGTTATGCAGTCTGATTACCGTCAGAGCTTCAGAATCAAGAAATGCTTTCAACAGGACCTGGCTGACAACATGAAGTAGGGTAAGATATTTCAGAAAACAACACAGCATTCACCAAACTAAAATTATTTTAAGCCCAACAAGCAATAAAGTGATCAATACATTTATTAATCTAGAGAGAGTCACAAAGCCATTTCTAAGGTTTAGATCTTCAGTCAAACACACTGAGAGCCATTATCAGCAAATTGAGGGAACATGGTACAGATGTAGCCAAATAAAATTTAAAAAAAAAGTCCAAGAGTAATTCTCCCCTGACATTAATTTTGGAATTAAATTTATATATTTTAGTGTAATTGTTTATTTTTGCCTGCCTACCTCCTCCCTGTATTTGGAAACTGCTCTTTGCCGCTTTATGACACAATAAATCTTTGTCCATGAAATCATCATATACACATGTTCAACAAATTCTGATGAGGCTCGTTTGCCAGATTGAAAGTGTCTTTTAAAAATAACAACACTTAGTAATTGAACATATTTTTCAATTAATATTGAAAACGTCTATAGTAAATATATATATTTTTTTATTATTGGTCTTATTCTAATCTTTAAAATCATATTTTCATCAGCTATAAGCAGTAAATCAGCAAAGGCTTCAACATATGTTAGTGTGTTACTAATCTATACAACATGCTCCACTTTGTGAATTCAGCTACTGAAATAAATTCACTTTTCAATGTTATTCTAGCATATTATTAAAAACTTGTATGATACATTTCAAATTGGAGTACTAAGAACCATCACTCCTCAACTCCACATCTGATTTCAACACTAATTAATCCAAATAATCTCTCTCTGATCATTTATGACCTCTCTCTGAGTGACAGATGGTCATTTTTCACCTACAACAAGCCAGTCTGGTTTGCAGGATCATGATGCAACAACTAGTCGACTGGCTGCACTCTGTGTCTGGGCCGTCACGTTTTCAGCACACTCCTGCTGCGCCTAATTCTCAAGTTGCCTGCAGATCTGCCAGTTGGGCCCAACTGTCACTCAGATGGACAGTAATGACTCTGCCAGGCTAAATCCTGCACAATGACTATTCTTAAGGGAGGCTGCAATTCAAATTAGACAGTCATCCTTTTTCTGGATTGTTTAGTAACCTGCATGGTAACAGTCTTTGCTGCAGAGTAAAAATAAAACACTTTATGATGCATATTGAACTTATTTAAGAACAACTTCTCACTAGTTTAAATAGAAACCCCCCCCAAAAAAAACAGCTATGCTTACATAAACAATCCACTTCACACAGTTCACAATGATTCTGAAGCTAATTCCACCCATCCATCCATCCATCCATCCATCCATCCATCCATCCATCCATCCATCCATCCATCCATCCATCCATCCATCCATCCATCCATCCATCCATCCATCCATCCATCCATCCATCCATCCATCCATCCATCACTTGTGTTAATGGACTTTGCTGTCCCCTCTGTAGCGACAACAGTTTGCTTCTTCTGTCTAAGGCATTATTTGACAGAGTTAGCATGTTTTGTGATGCAAGTCATTGGAGTAAAATCCAGTTGGAACATGAATGAGATATTCCCAAACTGTTCCAACAAAATTCTCCTGGTAACAGCCTAGCCCAGACTCGTCCATTGGATTGGCGGACATCATTCATCACTCTACAGCAGTGACCCTGCTCCTCAAGGCACACTGCATGTTTTAGACGTTTCCCTGCTTGAACACACCTGATTCACATGAATACAGTTCAACAATATCAGCTAACAGTTAAATTCAGGTGTCCTGAAGCAGGGAAAAATCTAAAACATGCACGGCGGTGTGTCTTGAGGTCCAATGTTGAAAGACTCGGCTTTAGAGAAACTGTCTCCACTGCTTTGGAGCCGTGGACGCGTGCAAACTTTATGCTCTGAGGCTTTGATATGGAAATGAATTTCATGAAGCTCTGAAGGAACTGTTGTTGAGCTAATCTTAGAGCACATGAAAGTCACACATATGAAGCTACTAGCTGGCCTATGTTCAATCAGCATCCACCGACTGACTACACTCACTAGTGTGTGCATGAAAGCCTTTTCCATTGTGATGATAATGTCATGCACTCAGTCAACTGAAGGAATGCACAGCAGCCAAATGCCCCTCACACTATGTCCCTTTCAATTCCAAACACCAACTTTATAAGCAAGCATCTTTATCATTGATAACATAAATAGATGAAAGAGGCGTACCACATGATGCACACATGTGGCCTATTTTTTATTCTCCAACACTGCATTCTTCATTCTTTGGAATGGACTTGTCTCTCCGTTCCAAAGCATCCTTTGTGGATGTATTTGAAATTCATCAAGCAAAGATATGTGTACTGATTACTTATTAGAGTACATGAAGAGTTTACTCAAAGACGGGGCAATATTATATATTGCAAACTAATTACATTTGTTCCAATAGTAATTATGCCAGTAAGTAATCTTATTTAAAAAGTTCTGATAAATTGCAATGCCTTGCTTGTTCTGGAAAAAGTTAAATCAAACTGTATGACAACATAAAGCTTTGCACGTCTTTTTCCTAGTTCATTACAGGAAGTTTCAAAGTTCAAATATAGGCCAATCGCAGCACCGGGATGCAAACAAGAGGTCATTTTCCTTTTTAAAGCTAAAGCAGCGAAGCAAAGAATGAATAAAATGCATCCTGTTGACACCTGAACACTTCACTCTGGCATCCATGGATAAGTCATCAATGATTTATGGGGAAATCTTTCAAATGAGGAAAGCACGACTTTTACTTGAAACCGCCCTTCCTGCTGATAATGTCATGTAGTCAGTGCTTCAAAAGATTATTGTTTTGCTGGAAAACAAAGTGACATAGGAGCCACAGCTAACTTTTTTTCTTTTTATTGCAGGAGAATTCAGTTTTGAACTTGCTAATGTTAGACAGCCTCTCACTAAGGAGGAAATCAGAAATGCCATTGATCTGGCCTTTCGGTTCCTCTGAGAAGATAATTTGTCAAACAAAGGTTACGAACCAGATGAGAACTACAATCTGCTCTATCATGTGATGCCAGCTAGAGAGAAAGTCCCCGGGGCTGAATGTTACTCCACTGAACTATTCACTCTTGGCCAGATTGCTGTGTGCCCAGGTAACACTGCCATTTGTCACTGTCATCAGCTGCTACTGTAGCTTCTCTCGTGAAGAAAAAAAGAAACATAGCACATAGATGGGACAATTAATGGTAGCTGTTGTCGGTGGTTAATAGTTGTGAACTCTGCAGCAGCATCGCATGTGACAGAGGAGTCTTCATCAATGCCTTTAAGAAGAGCTCAGTAGATTAGAACATCATCAAGATTGTAATCCTATGTCACAAAATGGTGCATCTTAAAGTTTGATCTTGCCCTACATAAATACACACAAGTAGAGAGCAGATAAGCAGTAAAAAGATACTGAGTATCTAATGAGGCACAGTGAGGTTGTTTTGCGGGATCATATAGATTTCCAAAACCATTAGGTCCGTATTCAAAGATACACAAAGAAACTAAATGCTGCCCAGAAACCGTCAGTATTTTGGCCTGGCCACTTGCAACCAGCCAGCTGAAAACTAACACATTTCAATATGTGCACTTGACTTTCTATCTGTCTTTATGGTTGGATTAAATAAATCTATATATCTGTGAAATAAATGGGATTTTTTCCTTTGGTTTGTATGGCATTTGTTTGGAGTCAGGGATCTATATTAATACAATAAAGTGAAATGTATTTGAATTTCTCCATAGGTTGTTTATCAGACCAATTTGTTAGTAAAACAAAGACAGTGATACTATGATCATTAAAGCAAGTATGGGTATTTTTGTTTCAGTTGTGGATAATAACCGTACTATGTCTGTGTTTGGTAACTTTAGCTACACTCCTTATTATTTAGGTCCAAGCCCTTTAATCAACTTTGCCTCTCAATCTCCTGTAGCAGACTTGTGCATTTTACAGCCCACTGGCAACCTTTGATAGGCCCATTTGTAAATCCCATTACTTTGTTATAGATGCACAAAATACTGTCATTTGACTTTTATTTTGAAGGCCACTAGTGCTTTCTTAACAACATCGGTGTGCGCATGTGTCTCAAGCAGGGGCACCTTATATGGGGAAAAGTTATGACAATTCTAAAGGCCCCTTAGAACATTTGGCCGCCCTTGTCCTAAAGGCCGTGGTTATGTTGGTTACCGGGGAAATTTTTTCTACTACACCATTTTTCTTCCACTGAACTCTGATATTATGCTTTGATGCAACAGTCTGAGAACAGTCAACTTCTTAAGCAATGACCTTGTTGCCTTACAATCCACCACTTATTTCAACAGTCTCCCCCATGATTGTGTTAGCTCTAGTCTAGTAGCATCAAAATTGTTTTAAAAAGCTTTGTTTTTCAGCATTATCTGGTATTTAAATTTTCAGAAATTTTGAGATGAGTTTTGGATTTCCATTTGCTTGAAGCCATAAAGATCAAAATTTACAACAACAACAAAAAATCTTTAAATAGATTAGTGCGTGAAAGGAGTTTTATTTTTAAAAATGTAACTGCTGACAAAAATATTTTTGATAGTAATCAGATTTATTTGGATGCACCTGTAATTGATGACAAGGACGCTAGAAAAATATTGTGAATCCTGTTCTCATATTTTGTGCGTCTTAAAGAGAAATTTACAAAAGGCCGTGGTCAAAAATATCTCAGTAATCTAGCCAAGAATGAAGAATAAGAAATATGAAACCTTCTGCACACCTTTTCATTTCTGAATCTACATTCCTCAAATACAAAAGCAGGGTCACTCCCTTACAAAGAGCAAAAGCAGGACATCAACCAGAGGCACAGTTAAGTGATACCGAACACAATTGTCCCTTCTTTTGTCTTCAAAAGAAGGAACAATTTAGTAAGGAAAAAAATCATTGATATGAATTGAAGAAAGTCATTTGTAAAGCTTCTTTAACTACCATAGGCAGGCTCCTGGCTAGCAGGCTCTCTTACTCTGTCGAAGGCGAGCTGCTGTGTTAAAAAACAAGAAGTGTTTATTTGTAATATCTAGGATCATCTACTGATGGCCAATTATATATGGTGTTTAGAAGCTGTGGCCCCAGGACACTATTTAAAGAACATGTCTCAAATAAGCCTGATGTGTATTCATACCGACCCGTAGTGGAGCTCTGCCTTTTTACTTTAAAGAGTCAGTGTGAGGAAAAACAGCTTGTTTTGTCGCTAGTCCATGTGACCGACTCCTTCTCTTCCATCTCCCAGGTTTGATGTGGATCAATTTGGACCTGATCATTTCTGGCGGCCGTGGCTGCACTTTAATTCAGCGTGGCTGAGCGCTCTGTAATTAATGGGAGGTATTTAGCTGGGGGATGTGGTCAATAAGCTCACGCCATTCTCACAAATACTGAGAATGTCCACCGGAGACGAGACTGCCTCAATCCATCAGGGGGACACCACCCAGAGGTCCCAGGGTTAACAGCAGCAGCAGCAGAGCGCAGGTGGAGAAGGCAGATAAAAAAAAAAACTTTGGACCTTTTGTGAGCTTGGATTTAATTTGAGCAACCTTGCTGGAGAGCTGCAACATCAAGCTTTTCAAAAGCTCCCAATTATGTGCTTTTTCAGGGAAGCAGAGAGAGGCAAACAGAAAGGGGCAGAGAGTGCTCTGAATGCTTAGCGGGTGGAAAGTGTACATCCACATTTGAGTACTCGAGGGAAATACAATCCTCAAGGAAGAGAGGCGAGATAAACGCCTCGGACCAGACAGATCAGCTCACATCTGATCTCTGTGATTGAGCCCACTAGAGAACCACTAATGACTGTAAGTGGTGAGCTTATAAATCATATAAGAATGCCAAGTATTATTACGTAAATGTACTGATGCCCTTACCCATCACCCATTTGCTCTTTGACTTTCTTCCTTTCCTTCACACACTGTCTTCTGCAGGCCTCATAATTAAAGGCTAGCCTCTTTAGGAACATTTGCAATAAAATCGTGAAACTCGGGTTTTCTTTTTATATCTAAAAACCAAAAGAAAAGGCAATTTTGGCAATTTCATTGAGGAGAAGAACGTGATTTCTACCTTAAATATGTGCAATAACATAACCCCCAAATTAGAGAATACAGCAGCAGAATCCTATAGATTTGGGAGCCACAGTATGATGTCGTTAACATGGCGCGAGAGCTGCGTATGTTTCCCATAAAGTGTCCCTGCAGAGCTGACTGTAACAACACTGACCTCCAGTGTGAGCGAGAAAAGGACGGAGCAGTGCGCGTTGTCCTTGGTGCGGGACTTCATGCCTGCCAGTTTGCGTTCTGGCAGCAATCTGTGCCCCTGCGTGCATGCCTCTGCTCGCTCTCTCTCTCTGCAAAAGAAGTTTAAAGGTCTATATTGAAAAGAGAGCCAGAGAGAGAGAGAGAGAGACGGTAAAATAGGGGAAGGACTATTTTGTTTCTCAGCTGTCAAAGGGTGCAGACGCTCCAGACGCATTTGGTGTTTTAATTGGGTGTGGATCCTGTAAAAGTTTCTACCGTTCTTTCACTCCCTGTCTTTTGCCATCCTTCGGGGTGGAGCAGGTCTCTGTTTGATTCTTCTTTTTCTTTTCTTCGTATTTTTTTTCTTTCGCAAAGGACACGTGGTCGTTACAAACCTCTCTCAGGACGCAGCAGGGAGGCGGAGGTGGAGAGATGCGGGCGCAGTCGGGATGGGAGAGGACGCTGTGAAGAAGCTGCCGCTTTTTATCCATGGAAATTTGGCTGCTGAGCTGCACGCACGTTTTGGCGAGAGGATTTTTTTTTTTTTTTTAAAGAGTCGCATCCTGGACTATTTTCCTGTCTTTTTTTCTACAGGAGATTTACGCGCAGGATGGGGACGATTCAAGGAGGGGAGAAGAGTATAAAATCGGATGTAGGTAAATTTATTATGCATGGAAATATGCGCTCAAGTCTCAATAAGGTTTCCTCTCGAACATTTACTTTTTTTAAAGTCACACACTGAGCAAAGGATGGATTACTTGAATTCTTCTACCCTAGAAAATGAGACAGAGGTGGGGAATATCTCCTCTAATTCCACATCTGAACAGCCGTACACCCAGCTCGCAATCTGGAGTCTGGCTGGACTGGTCAGCTTTCTCATTTTGTTTACAATAGTTGGTAATGTGCTGGTTGTTATCGCAGTTCTAACCAGCAGAGCTCTCAAGCCACCCCAAAATCTCTTCTTGGTCTCCTTGGCCAGTGCAGACATACTGGTAGCCACTCTTGTCATGCCCTTCTCTCTGGCAAATGAACTTATGGGCTATTGGTTTTTTGGCAAAATTTGGTGTGACATCTACCTGGCTCTGGATGTTTTGTTTTGCACCTCTTCCATCGTTCACCTTTGTGCCATCAGTCTGGACAGATACTGGTCGGTGACACAGGCTGTCGAGTACAACTTAAAAAGAACGCCTAAACGAGTTAAAGGTATGATCATAGTGGTGTGGTTGATCTCGGCTGTAATCTCCTTCCCGCCACTGATTTCGATGGACAGGAGCAGCAATGAAAGGAAACCCATGTGTCAGCTGAACGACGTGACCTGGTACATTCTCTACTCTAGCATTGGATCCTTCTTTGCCCCGTGTGTTATAATGATCTTGGTCTACATTCGAATCTATCAAGTGGCAAAAACCAGGACCAGGACAATGTCGGAAAAGAAGAGGAGTGTGGATTCCCCTATGGAAAATGGGATGGACCAAGCCGAGCCAGGCATGGGAGGGTCCATCAAGTCCACCCAGGGAGGAAGCACGAAGGAGCGAGAACGGGAGAACGGACACTGCCAAGAGCAAACCGTCGGATCCCCTCGGTCAAATGAGCCAAAACATCCATTAAATAACCATGAAGACGAGTTTGACGATAGCAGCTCATCAGACGAGAAACCAAAAAAGTGCATTGGTTCTTCCAAACAAAGCCAGAACAACAGAAAAGACAGAAAGTCCAGCAGGAAGAGCAGCTCTGCCTCTAAATACTCCAGCAGGAAGTCGCGTACCAGCTCAAAGTCCTTGGAGCTGTTCTCCTCCCGTCGGAAACGTCGGAGCACCGTCAACCGAAAGAAAATCTCTGCCGCCCGGGAAAAGCGCTTCACGTTTGTCCTCGCTGTGGTCATGGGCGTTTTTGTTGTGTGCTGGTTCCCTTTCTTCTTCTCCTACAGCCTGTATGGAATCTGCCGCAATCCATGCAAGATCCCAGATGTGCTGTTTAAGTTCTTCTTCTGGATCGGATACTGTAACAGCTCCCTCAACCCGGTCATTTATACCATCTTCAATCAGGACTTTCGCAGAGCCTTCCAGAAGATTCTCTGTAACTCATGGAAACAGTCTTTTTGAGGAAGTCCTGGATGACTGGGGGTTTTATTTAGTGGACGTAAAGTCAAATGTCCCAGTGTCGTTTGACTGATGAAGTCTGAGGTGCTTTCACGCACTCGCTTTCGAGGATCTGACTCGGAACGATGGGACATCCGCAGAAAGGGAATGACACGAAGGGAATAAACAGATGAGTCTGGCATCTTATGCCTCTCAGACTGATCTGATTTAAGCTTTCCTCCAATGGTTTTGTCTCTCTTGCATTGAAGTAATCAGTTCCAGGCTCTGTGATGCATGCCTGCCACAGTGGCTGCCTTCGGATGAACTTGACAGCAGACGAGGAGTTAACAGAGGAGCTCAGTTTATAAACTCACAACACTATAAATGAGTATGATGCGAAGGCCTTGACAATCTTTCTGAGACTGTTGGTTGTGACATTAGTATCTTTTTCTTTGTCTGTTTACTGTTTTTTTTTTTCTTTCTTGACCTTACTGTTACATCATGCTCTTAACATGAAGACCATTGGGACAAAGGGGCTCTTTGCTTACTGTATAAGTAGCAAAACTGTTTCACCAAAAAAAAAGGACTTGAACTGATTAACAAAAGTTACCTTCTGTGTTTATCATCATGTGTGAGATGAACCTAGCCACCAGGACATAGCACATGATGATTCTGGCTATGCTTATTTTTTCCCCTTCATGCCTTTGCACCTTCTCTCTCCTCTTTGAGAATAGCTTGAATATGGAGTTACTGTAGAGGTAGGTGGACACTCACAGAGGCATTATTGTGTGTTTTAAAAGAGAACACGGAGACAAAGTTAGCAACATACGGATTCTGTTGAGATAAAGTGAGCTACATCTTACCTCCACCTCCTGTTTTTGTGTAAGCGTGCATGGATGTGTGCGTAATCGAGCGCCTTTCCGCTCCTCTCACAACGCTCTCTTCTTAAAGTCAAACTCGGTAACGTTCCTCTCTAATGATCGCTGCTCATATAAAATAAAAAAATAAAAACATGTACAAACTTATATCATGCACACAAATACGTGAACAAAATTTAACCAGCTAAACTATTCATCTATCTAGCCAGAAGGCTAATGTTATTTTCTTGTGTAAATAACTGAAAATGTACTTTACTGTTCCTGTGTGATGCCTCATATGCACATGTTGATATGATGAAAATGTTTGTTTAATGAACAATGCTCTGACGTATTTCCATGTTACACCTAATCTCTGTTTTTTTTCTAAAGGAACAAATGTTTATCTGCTTTGAGCACATGTGAAATTATCAAATAAAGGCATTTACTGCAGCTTTCCTCTGAGGGCATGTGCTAAATTATTTTATCGCATTGGCTCTATTCATTTTAACTGCTGAACTACTTTGTGTGTTTACTCACGTGAATTGGAAATTTACATTTTTATACAGACTGTCTTATGAGCTTGAATCAAACTATTCTGCAGAAGGAGTGATAAAATGTAGTTTGGCTGCTTCAGATACCTTCAGCATGGATGCAGCGAACTTATGTTAAAATTATTGTTACTGACAAACAGAAAGGTAAATTGGGTTTAAGTCTGGACTTTGGGTCTTTCGAACACATGGAAATGCATTGATCTAAATCATTCTACTGCAGTTCTCCACATTGGGTTATTCTCCTGCTGAAAGGTGAAACTGCCTCAGTTTCAAGTCTTGTGTAGCATCTTACAGGTTTTATTTACAGGACTGCCTTTTATTTTTAATCCATCTTTTCTCCCATCAATTCTGACAAGCTTCCCTGCCACAGTAGCATTTTGAATGTTGGCCATAAAGTTCAGTCTCAGTCTTATCAGAGCACCTTTTTCTACATTTGATGTGTATCCTACATGGCTCGTGTGAGATCATTTGCTGCCATATTTGCGTGACGGTTTTCTTCTGGAAACTCTTAAAAAGGGAATCTTTGTGTGGGACATGGCTAACAGCCATCTGTAAACAGATTCTTCTACCTGAAGTGTAGATTTATGCAGCTCCTGACATAAAATAGGCAAATGTTTTGGGTTGTAGCATGGCAAAATGCATAAAAATTTAACAGGTATCTGCAAGACACTATAGCAACCCAGTTTTTTGCCCAAATCATGCATATTGGGCTTTAAATGGTTAATATTTTATTTAAGGTGAACTATTTTCAAGTTTTACAAGTTACTTAGACCCAATTGACTAATATTCTGATCTAAATAATTTAGAATTAATTCAAAATGTTTTGTGTATTTTGAATATAATGTAAATTAAAGATTTTTGAGGGTTTTGGTGGGGATTTGCCTAACTGTAAATAAGTGTGAAGTGGAGTAAAAAGCATTACTCTATTATCGTTTCTGTAAATTCAGAAAAAAAAAAAATAGATGATTGAAATTAAATTATATTTAGTCAACTAACACTGGGTTACCACCAAAAGTAGTACAATTGACTACAATGCCACAGAGATCACATTATATTTTAGTTGACAGACTTTGAATAAAAATATTTTAACAACAAACTGGAACCTAACTGGCAGGTTAAAGCTTTAGATAAAGCTTTTCATTTCTAAAACAGTAAAAAAAAAAAGAGAGAGCAAATGTGGTGCTATAGTTATTTGTGGCTCTTACTTGGTGATGATTAAGTGGCAATATTGGGAAGAATGTCATGATTTTTTAAAATAGAAACAAGTTTATTTTTAAGGAATCCAGTGACATAATCTCTGCTGAGAGTGGAATCACTGCTGTGACTCCATTCCAGTATGGCCACAGTGACAAGAAAATATGTTTGTCACCTACTCCACTTAATAAATGTTTACTAAAATCTTTCATAGAAGAGTTTGGAAGCTATTTAATTTACGATCACTTGTTTTATTTTGAGCTATAGATAGAAAAGAATAATTTTCAAACGTGTATATTTAGGAAAAAATTATGCTTCTCTTATTTGACAACAATTAAGCTTCTTCACAAGCAATTAACTTATTCCAACAATATCTTTTGTAGAAAAAAAGTAACTAAAATCATATCAGGTAACACAGGAATGAAAAGTGGTGTGGTTATTACAGGGTGTTAGAGACTGGGACTATGTGGGTGTAGTGATTTGCGACAGTCAGATTGCCTGTCAACCTCACAGTGACAACAAAAATTCAATAAAGTCCCACAATTCTGGAGTTGCTTGGAGATTTATTTTTGAGCTCATGACAGAACTACCTGAGCGGCATCTCCCTTTATTTGTCTTATCTAAGCTGATTGTTGACTGGCTCTCCTGGCTCAGAAACGATTGTGCCATGCATCGGAAAGAGAATATGCATCCTCCCAAGAGCTGTCAGAATATTCTTTTATGCAAGTCTGTATAGCGTTTGGAACATAAAGGCTGAAAAGAGGAAGGAAACAAACCGGATCTGGGCTGTTTAACATTTCCCCGTAGAGCGTCTACGGCTACACAGAAATCACAGATTGTATCTGTTCTGTTCACACAAATAAAAATGTTACATGTTGTCTTTTTTCCACCTACTCAGGGTTTCTGTATAGTTATTTTACAGTTTTGGCAACCGTGGCAAAAAGTAGGTGGCGATATTTATTATTTCTCAGGAAAAACATCGATGGTCATGAGCTTCGGGTCATGACCGAAAGAACGAGATCTCGGATACAAGCGGCCGAAAAGGGTTTCCTCCGTAGGGTGGCTGGGCTCTCCCTTAGAGATAGGTGAGGGGCTCAGAGTTGAGCCACTGCTCCTCCACATCGAGAGGAGCCAGTTGAGGTGGCTCGGGCATCTGGTCAGGATGCCTCCTGGATGCCTCCCTGGTGAGGTGTTCCGGGAGGAGACCCCGGGGAAGACCCAGGACACGTTGGAGGGACTATGTCTCCCGGCTGGCCTGGGAATGCCTCAGGATTCCCCCTGAGGAGCTGGAAGAAGTGGCTGGGGAGAGGGAAGTCTGGGCCTACCTTCTTAAGCTGCTACCCCCTTGACCCGACCCCGGATAAGCGGCAGACGATGGATGGATGGATGGATGGAAAAACAAGTGAAATTTTGACCCTTCAGCACCGATCATGCTCGTCAAAGCAAGGTGATTTTACAGTTTGTTATGAATCAATGTGTTTATGTTTGTATATGAGAATTTATAAAAGTTTTCTTTTTTTAATATGTGCTTAATGCTTCAATTTGTTTGTTAAATGCTGGCTCAGGTAGTGAAATGGTCATGTTAAAGAGTCCTTGTGCAAATGTTCATAAATTATTTGCATTTAACGTTGAGAATAAAGATGTCAAAAATAATTCACCAATATATGTGGTGGCACAGATCAATTTAACAAGTATTGGAGATGCGGCATTTCTGTTAGATCAACAAACTATATATTACAAGTCAATGAAGTGTCACTATTAAAGTCTGGCATTTAGGGAGAAGGACCCTGAATATGCAATATCCTTCAACTGAATTTGGTTTAAAAATACTTAATCAATCTTAACTTTTTACGTTCCTCAAGGAGTCTATAAATGCCATTGGCTGTGGGCAGGAAGGATCCCCTTCAGTGATCTGCTTTAAAGCGTGAAGTGTGACGTCAGGGTGACAGGTCTTCAGCTCTGGAGGATTGACAGATCAACTTTGTTTGTGCTGGAACAAGGCAAGATGTCTTCCACAACACTGGGATATTAGCCTGGGAAAATCAAAGGTTAAAGAGATGCTGCAGAATCTGACACAGCTGGTTCTCACAGGCCATCTGGAAGTGCAGCCTTGTTCTGGTTCCACCTCCCCGGCTCCATCTTCACGTGACTGCTGAGGAGATGAAAGGGGCATCTTCACATGTTGGTGTGGTTGGAAGCAACTTGTAGCGGTCCTGCTGACAAAGCAAAACCTGCAACATTGATAGCAAAATCTATTCTTCTGGGCCTTGAAGGTTACACTAGCAAGCTTTGAGGGGATCAATAGATAAGCAATGAGCAGGCATGGAGAGAATGGTTAGTTATATACTACCTTGATGGATCCGCAACAATCCATAAAGGTACATTTTCCAGGTAAATTCACACTTAATCACTCATTTAATGAATCCAAGGGTTTGTGGTGACAGCATGTTCCAGAATTAGGTACGGTTGGGAAGCCTTTGTGATTGAGAGCGGTTCTCCAACCCCGTGGCAAATGGAAAAACAACTGAAACAGTTCAACAGGTCTGTAAAACCTCTGCTTGTCAGAAGGACAGAGGCTGAATGAAAGAGTAGAATAGTTTATTTAATTAGACAGTAAACATCCATCTTTGAGTAATTCTGAATGCTCTGCTTGGTATGACACAATGTGCCGTACAAACTGTTGCATAGCTGCAGAATGCATGTTCAGATATTTGGATGGAAAATGTGAAGGTCCATTGCTTTTATGGAACTATGTAGAATCCTGTATTTTGGGTAATATGGTGTAATACAAATAAAAACAATTCATTTTTACTCTTTTTGCAGTGTTACGTTTTGAGGCATAGAGGATCACTAACTAATATGTAGTACTATACTTGATATTTGCAAAAGTATTTGAACATCTTCAAAATGTTAACATTTTCTAATAGCAAATTTGTCAGATGTTTTCATTCATTTAATTATTTTTGGTGATGCATTTTTAGAAATAGGAACCCTCAAAATATTAGTTTTCAACTAAGATGCTAATGTTTTTCATGGCTCATTGTAAATTGAACTCTGAACTTTTGAAAGAGTTCTGGACACTTAAATAAATGGCTTACTAAACCTGACTAGTTCTTAGATGTATAGTTTGTAATAGCAGAGCCTTCTTTTCATATTTTAACTCTGGAAGGAGACTCTGCCCAATAATATTTTTACAGAAGCAGGACATGTACTTGTATATAAACCCTAAAATATTACATGTTCAGGTCCTATAATGCTCTGTCTTTCCCCTAAATCAAGTTTTTTCCCCGCTCCAAGTTTAACTTTGCTGTAAAACTCAACTGTTAGTCATTATGTCCTAGAGTTGGGGCTGTATGTTTGTCTTTGATTTAGTAGTGTATTTTTCTTTGGTTTTCAATCAACCATTTATTTGAGCACATCAACAGTGTGTCTTGAAGTACGTGTCATCTCTTTTCAAAACGAGTTTGTCTCTGCGTCAAGGCTAACATGACAGAACCAATTATGTGTCTGACAGTTTGCTCATTAGTTTTCAAACTTATATGCCTGTTGATGCTCTGATTGTATAGAAAGATGGACAAAGCTGCTAAGAGTTGAATACAATTTTCTCAGTTGTTTGTTCATGTAAACTTTTCCTTGTCACACACAACCAGCGTTGTCAACGAAGACGCGTTGTCAACGAAGACGCGTTGACAACGCTTCAAAAGTTCTAACAGTACACTAACAGTATTGATTTAGATAAAATCTGAGCTGCGTTCTTCAACCTTTTACTGCATTAATTTTCTGACATTCAATACACAGTGTTAAAATTCAAAGAAAACTTTTCATGCATGCATGAGAAGGCCTAAATAGATTCACATACAAATAGGACACAGTGCTGCATGATTGAACACTTTAAGGTTTTGCTAATAGCAAGCACAGAGTAAGTAAGTTTTATGCATTCATGCAAAAGGTCACCTTCACTTTACTGCTCTGCTTCTTCTTTGGTCTCCTTTTGACTCTTGTTCAGTCATAAATCATCTTCTTTTAATCACAGTGTGACCAGAGTCCCTGCATTTTCTTTTCAGGTTATTGGGAGATTATTAGACAAAGATGTATCAAAGTCATGTATGTTGAGTCAAGGTTGATTGGTAAGAAGTTCACATTACTCTCTTACTTTAGTTTGAGTGCAATGTTTAGCCTGTTTGACAAAGGTATTGTCCATTGGTTCCTTTAAAAAGAAGGAAGAGTTGGAAGCTGACCTTGGACCGAGGTCCAAGGTCAGCTCCATAAATTCACTTTCTTCTGCTCATTTTTGTTAATTGGTGGACAGTGGTGGACTGCGATCAATACACCGCCCTGGCATTTCCAACAGACTGCTCCTTATTTCAGATCCAACAACATCTCAACCCAAATGTTAACATAAAAGGCTTGAGGATATATATAAAAAAAAACAACATTCAGACTGACTGGAATGCAGAGAAAGTCTATGGAGAAAGACTCTCGTCAGTCTGTGAGCCAGTTCAAGCTGCCAACAACCAGATCTGCAACACACTGGGATTACAACATGATACTGTTTTTAAAAAGGCACATTAGCCACGAACAATACAGAATAAAAGACCACAAAATATCCGACTTTTTTTTTCCTTATATGGAAAACTTGACTTTTCTTACATCAGTTTCATGCTAACATCAAGTACCTTTTAAATGGAAAATTACCTTTTGTATCTATACTTAACTCTCTCAGTTTTCAGGTTATTGGGAGATTATTAGACAAAGATGTATCAAAGTCATGTATGTTGAGTCAAGGTTGATTGGTAAGAAGTTCACATTACTCTCTTACTTTGGAAAACTTGACTTGTTGTAGCAGTTGTAGTTGTAGCAAAACTGAAAGCACTAACCTTAATTTGGTAGATAATGCTAAGGATCTGTGTGATTAAAAAAGGTCAACAGGTACACATGTAGACAGGAGCCAGGGGCAGGACAAAAATCAATTCTTTAATCAAACTCTGTTCACTTTTTTTTTAAAGGTTTTCTGCTCCCATCTTATCATTCCAGCAGGCATAAGTAGAAGAGAAAGGGACTGCATCCCACCGTCTACGATCAGTCTCACACTCACCCCGCTCTCTTAGCTCCTGCCTTTCACCTGTCTTTCAACCAGCAGCATCAATCTATCCATTCTCCTCTGTCTGACAGAGGCTATCCATTCTCTGAAGCAGCTTTGGCTCCACTTGCGTCAGTGACTAGAAGCTCAACGAGAGGAGAGCACAGACCCTCCCAACACTCGACAGCCTGACGTAAATACACCTTGTGGCTTTGTTCTTAGTCACAGCTTATTAGTTTTGATCTGACCAACATGCTCAAAAACCTTTTATAATGCTGTTCCAAGATGAATCAGTGCTTTTACGGCCATTGTGTAGTTCAATTCAAGTTGTGTCTGTGTATTATTTTGATTGCATATCTGTGGGTGTGATGCTACAGTTAGATGGTGAAATATGATTGTTTTATCCCATATGGACTATGCAATCTTTTGCCGCTCTTTATTCTAAAACAACTCACTTAAATGCATTCGTCAGTAAATGACTCAATACTGCACAAAGCAAAGAGTAAATCTATTATAAAATTACCTTGTTTTTTTAGCCTTAACACCTCATTGACTCAACAGACATGCCCATCTTCCACCGAGGTTAAACCATCTTTGATATACAATCTCTGGTCACCATATTAGTTATACTTGGTCGATTGTATAGCTGACAAATTTACTATTTACCAATAAATAGTGAATTAGCTTCGGCTGGCAGAGACTTTGTGTGTCCAGAAATCTACCAGTAATGAACATGAAGTTCAAACCCGAGCACCAGAATTGGGAATAAAGGGAATTTAAGGGACTGCAATCCCAGCTTTTCAGAAAGTCAATCCATTGATATTTTTGTGCACAACAGTTTCCTGGGCTTGCAAAGAATGACTTAAAAACAAAATATATCCACTGAATGGCAATAGTGTGAATGAAAGTGCCCTGTTGATTTCAGAGGTCAAAGCAAAAAGGGTACATTGGTTCAAAATGACTGAAACGTAGCAACTGGTACAATTTGCACAGGCTCACTAAAATTGGAAGATGACAGATTGGAACAATGTTGCCTTGGTCTGACAAGTCTCAATTTCAGTATAGGAACACTCAGATGTTGGCATGAACAACATGAAACCATGGACCTATCCTGCATTGTATCAACATTTCAAGTTGCTGCTGTTGATAATTTAATGTTGTCAGTCTTCAGAGAGACTACAAAAGGCCTTGTAAGAGCTACAGTTCTAGAAATCCTCTGACCCAGGCATTTAGCCAACACAGTTCCCCCCCTGTTAAAAGTCTATAAAATATGACTGCCTCAGTATTTCTTCTCTTTCTAACACATTTAGTTTGGAGACAAAATGTTTGTTTGCTCACAAATCCTACTAACAGATACTATGATTAAGGGAGTATCAGTGTTACTCATTTAACTTGTCATGATACTTGTTCAATGTGTCTTTTCAAAAGATTCTTGGTATGCCCCAAAATCACCTGTGAGGCATTCACACCGACTGCTTAGACTTCAGCCGACTCTTTTTCACTTGAAGGAGCAACATCTCAAAATCCCTCTGGATTGTCAGGCTTTTCTATCATCCCTGCAGGTGAGCTTGCCCGGTTGTTAAGGAAACTCAACTCTGTTGTTTCTGAGCTTGTCAAGAGAAATAAGTTTTCCACCAAGTTCAGCCCTGAGGCCTCCTGCAAGCCATCCTCAGCAGATGCTCTGACCACTTAAACTGGCTCCTCTTCATGCAGAGGAGCAGCTGCTTTACTCTGATCCCACAGGCACATCAGAGATCTTCTCAACTCCTACACATGAGTCCAGACCCCCTGCTGAGGGACAGCCTGTTAATCTGAGTGGATCTTAAATTAAACTTTTTGGAAACTCAGTGAGCACAAAGTTTCTGATGACAATGCCAATTCAACTTGCTCCAACAGATTTGATACCGAGGATCTCTTATTGTTTCATTGTACCACGTCTTTGAATTTATTTTGGAATTTAACCGATGAAGAGATGACTTTCACTTTTTCTGGGGCACGTACAAAAACCTTCTAAAAAACCCAAAAGCAAACTTAAGATCTATTTTTTAAGTTTTCACATTAAGAAAACAAGCTTTAGCAGTTTTACTTGGAATTAGTATATTTTAGGAGCATTTGGCCTTTTATTAGTAATTTTAGTCTATTCCAACAGAATTTTAATCGTTTTGTGGAATAAAATATTTTCTGATATTTTTAAGTGTTCATTCAGTGGAGTTTCCCATCAAATGGGAGATGTCTCTTGCACCTTTAGTACCCATTTTGAAATTCACAACATAGCTTTCTTTTGCTGTGGTAATTCCTCATGTAAGTATTTACACGAGTTACTCCTTATTATTTTGATTGTCAGTTTTTTATGTCAGTATGTTGAGATTTTTTTCAATTTGTCTTAGGCAGGACTAAAATACAAAGCATTAAACTCGGACAAAACGTAGTATTTTTTTTTGCTGGAAACGTAGGGGTCTGTTTTTCATGGAGCTTTTACAAGTTTTATTAACGGCTTTATCTTCTTGCTTTTCTTTCATGTTTTCTTGTTTTACTTTGAGCACTTGGTGCTATTTTCAACCTTTCAGAAAAGAGCAGTTCAAACAAGTAAGAAGACCTGAGTCAAATAAAAGGAACATCGTGAGACTGTTACTATCAACATTTATAGATGTTTGCAAACCGAGGTTACAACAGGAACATGGCCAGTTCTCACATTCCTGGAATGGATAAGCCATTTTGCCAACTCTTGTTATTATTGAGCTACATTACAGTGGAAATGTGCAGTAAAAGTTGCTGGACTACAATAAAAGTTGATGATTGGGAGCTTTCTTTAGACAACATGGGTCAAAATCCAGAATCCTTTGACTTACAGAGAAATTGGCAGAAAAAGGGACACATTAAACAGAGAGACAACAAATACAAGCTCAGCCCTGAACTTGCATTTTCTCTTCTCTTCAAAAGAGGACATTTTGGACAATCAGTGCCAGGTTTGTTAACTGTGCCACATGATGACACTGCTCCACCTCCTATAAAACTGAAGAATAAAAACTGTTTTATTTTCAGTCTGGATTAATGCACAGCATTCTGGGATATATAGTTTTTATACTAACTGAAGTTGGAAAACAGAATCTGAGCTGTTTTTCCCTTTTCAGTTTTCAAAGAGCTCAGAGCAAAAAGGTTTTACATGTAGGAGGCTGCAGTAAAATGTTTGCTTGTTTTATTTTCAGTCTTTCTCTTCCAGCTCACCGTAGGTCTTTTTGAATATCAAAGCAACAGAAATCAGAGCCTTCAGCTATCAGGTTACTCTCTTGTGGAAACATCTCCCATTTTAGGTTCAGTAAGTGAGCACCATCTCCACCTTTAATATCGAGTTAAAAACTTTACTTTATGAAAGTTTTCCTTCTGCTAGGAGATGGCTCCACTTACCCTGATGCATTTTCTGTTTCACTGCTGTAGACTGATGTAGCTTCTGGGGCACATCCAGTGACGCACCAAGCAACTTTCTTTTACCCTCCAGTGCCCCTCACTCTATATGCATTTGTGAGGCATGTCCAGCAAGCCACTACTTTGTTTTTTCTATCCACAGTTTTGATTCTCTTTCCCTGCAGGTATCTGGCTACGGAAAAATATTTTCTGATCCACAGTTATTGGCCAACAGCAAACACACAGCAATTGCTTGTTTGTTTGTTTCTGTTTCTTACAGAACATTTCCTTTTGTCTCTCACTGTTCTATCTCCGCTAACTGATTGAGGCAGATGGCTATTCTCACCAAGTCTGGTACTGTCAAATCTTTCCTCTGCCGAACTGTCACCAAGACGATTTACTTGGATGATATATGTATTTTTTTGTTCATCTTCCTTCATGTAGAATATTTTTGCTATGTGAAAAGCTAACAATAGTCTCCATACTCCACACCAGGGGTATTGACGTCTCGTCCTGAAGGAAATGTGTTCTGCAGCGTTTTTGTTTCGATTGCCCTGCTGATGGTCTGCTTAATGATCAGCTAACAGATAGTTTAAATCTTTTTATTTGAATGTAGAACAGGTGAAGCGAGACATTATCCATCAGGATGGATGGATGCATGAAGCTGTCCTGCATGCATGTAATCACCAGTTGCAAATAGTGACAATGAAAAAATTGAGATTGCAGAATATACAGGAAAAAAGCAAAGGTTTTTCTGACTTGTTTCTTACAATCTGTCCATATATATATATCTCACTCTTGAACTGAGTGAGAAAGATAAGAGATAATATAAAAGGAGGCTTTTGAAGAAATCCACTGATGTGTGAAGTGAAAGCAGGGAAACCAGTAAACTAGCTACATGATACACTTACTTTAATGTTTGTTTTATTTTTTATGTTTTTGAGACCTTTTTTTGCTTAAGTGTATCTTAAGATTTAACTTACCAGACATGTCAATTTACAAACAGTCACGTCAGAGAAGAAACCTGGTAAAAATGAAGCGTGTTATCTGACTATTATGTGAAATGGTAAAAACGATTCATCTTTGATCCATCAATGTCACATGAAATTTAGATCTCCCCCTGCTTTAACCATTTAAATATTGATAACCTTGAGTTATAAAAACAAACTGGCTGCAATAGAAAGATGCTCAACCTGAGCATCTTTCTATTGCTCAGCTGATTAGTGTGAATGCCCCCAGCATTCATTATAGTGAATGCTGGGGGCATTCACACTATTGAGTTCCACTTTTCTGGTTGCTCTGCAAACGTCTTATCCTGCATACTTTGTGCTATTTTCACCATTTAACTTTTATACTATTCAGCTTGTCCTTTTAATGTCGGCTATATGTCTTGGTATTCATAACCTTCATACCTTTTATAATATTCAGCTTTTTATGAATTTTTCACCCCATGGGGGAAAACGCTTCATTCTGTGGCAGAATTGAGAATTACAATATAAAATGTCTGTTGTGTTTCACAGTGGATGTTTTAGGTCCTGCCTATTAATGCCAATCAATCGTCCAGTTTCAGAGCTGTCATGGAGGACACAAGGCAGTGGCCATTTTGAAGTTGGGCAGTTTAACAGCTTTTTATGCTGTTTAACACCTGGGCATAATTTGAGCTTTTGACATTGCTATTTTGTGCTGCATGTAGCATGTTCTTTGTGGTCACTGAACTAAACGATGCCTCCAAACAAATGTTGATACCTCAGGAACCGTAAATGGTTTGGATTTCATTCACCCACCGTTTTTAATTGGGAGGAATAGGAAAAGTTTCTGTCCTTTTCAAATTTTAGGTTTTACATGAGGGTTTTTTTTCTGCAAGTCTTTCTGCAAGTCTTCAGCAGTTGGCTTCAAATGCTTTTGCCATTTTCAGCAAAAGTATTCAGCAGCATGAATGCATTCAGCATTCACACTTTTCACTGGTCAGTCATTTAATCCGCTTTGCCTTGTTAGCTTCTGAGCGATAACAAAGCGGGTCATGATGAAGCAATCTTTGTTTGTTAATCTGTTAATCTGCCTAATTAATGTGACTCTTGGGTAAACAGCTACACACAGTTATGAAATCCCTTGTGGCAGACTGCTGGAGTGGCTTCACAGACATTTACAAAAGTGGAAATCTGCATTTGTGGACAAAGGCACAATAACATGAACACATTTCAAATCTCATTCCAAGTTTCTTTCCTGAATGTTTTGTAAAAGTCATTATATAAAGACTAGAAACACACAAAGTCGCACTTGTGGCTTGATTTATTAATGACTGGCCTGGCTGGTGGGAAATTAAAAATATAATCTTTCCTTAGATCAGTGAATGCCTCTAGGGGACATTAATAAGGGAAAGTTCTCTGTTTAAATTTGTTTCTCACTATTCTTTATGCTGATGACATTCAAACTGTTCTTTTCCTTTAAATCCACAAGGTTTTATAAACTATCCTCCTTAACCAACCAACAAGTGGATGATTTTCAAACTGTGATTAAAATATTTATAACTCAATTCTTTTCAAAATATAGCAAGAAAATGTAACTGTTGTGCATCAGGGTGCAACTCCCATCACAGATTGGGAGTTGCAAACTCCCACCACAGATTGTTTACATATTTATAAGTGTAAGAGCTATTGTTAAAACTGGATCACTCAGTCAATGAGAAAGAGGAGTAATCCTTCATCACTGTCATCTGATAATCAAGGATGTCATATTGTGTAATGTCACAGTACGTGAACCACATAACAT
Organism: Poeciliopsis retropinna; assembly: GCA_010277075.1. NCBI lineage: Eukaryota > Metazoa > Chordata > Actinopteri > Cyprinodontiformes > Poeciliidae > Poeciliopsis > Poeciliopsis retropinna. The sequence continues at coordinate 7,123,650 of VMRM01000013.1, forward strand.
ACCTGATTTTGTTACAATAAAAACATTTATTCCCTATGGTAGTTTTCTTTCAATAAACTGGACAATCTGAAATACTAGTAGAAAATAAACAGATTTTTTTCTTTTTAATCCTCAAAGAACTGAACAAAACCTTCGGGTGGCAGCTCAAAGCAGGAGTTATTTTTCAGATTAAATCAGCACTGTATAAATTATCAGCACATGTTTTAAAATGTTTGATATGGATTTCAGATCAAAATCATGTACGGTAATGGTTCATGTTGTAAAATGGTCAAAATAGACATTGCAGACAAACATTTTTTTAAAAAGGAAAGGCAAATGAGTGTGGAAAGAACTTGAGATTCAATAAAGACAGAAGATGCACAAGGGAACTAAACCAGAGGCTACAGATGATGGGAAACAGGAAACTGGTGAGAAGTTCAGAAAGCCAGCAGACTTTTAACTAATACGAAGGTGGTTAATTAATTGACATGAGATCTGGGTGTTACTGATTATCACAGAAAGAGAAGCATGTAACTAACAAAACACACAAGATTAAAATAATTTCAATTTTTAGTTCTTTCTTTTTTGTGTGTGTACTTTCTAAGAGCACAAAAATCAACACAAAGAAATTAACTGTATTATGCAATATCATTTGTATATTATTCGATAATAAACAATCCAAGTAATTGAAACAGAAATCTGATCTATGGTCACCAGCACTGGGCAGACGGTGTGTGTATAATCTATGGACGAGAAACAGAAAGTTACTGGTAAGAAGATGTCACAGCTTAAAAAAAATGTCAATGGGAGCAATAACCAAAGTGTAGTAGGTTGAAGCAGAGAGGAAAAGTAGCAATTGTGTGTTCCAGCAGACTGAGCCTATAGCAGAATGACAGTAAATAGCTCAAGATATCCTAAGCTGCTGTAATTATAGGATTTATCAAAAAGGAAAGCTTTAGGCCTTGTCTTAAACGTGGACAGAGTGTGTGCCACACGGATTAAAGTGGGAGCTGGCTCCATTGGAGAGAAGAATAACAACTAAAAAATTCTCCCTCCCGTTATACTTTTAATTCACATCACAATTCTGCCTGATGCATTTTAGACAGAAAAACGATGTTCATCGCAGCTTAATTGATGATTTATGTGGTGGAGTGAACACTTTCTCACATAAGGCCAGGTTGGTTTTATATCCTACCCTTCCCAGAAAATAAAATCATCATTTAAAACATGTTTCAGCCAGGCTTGTTGTCCAATCTAAAACATTTAAGCATAGGAACAATAAAAACCAAAATCACTGCTCTGGGAAGAGATGAATCCGTTTTCCATCACATTATCCATAACCCTGACTTTTTTGTTCATCTGCAGTTTTGGAAAAACTGCAGTTGGTAATTAATTTCCCACACTGACAACATCCTCCAGTTTCATACCCACTCTATCTTTGAGTTTTCTGCAACCCAAAGAAAACCCAAAATTAGAAAAATGTGGCTACTGAGCAACAAGTAGTCCCTCCTGAGGATCCATCAACAAACAATCCCCACTGTGTTCCTGTTTATGATCCTGCAGTGAGTGATGCCTTCGCTGCCCTGCAGGATGGTGATGAGAATAACAATGTGCGCTTCATGGAACCCAGCAGTCTAACTTTAAATGTGTTGGTGATCCAGTAATCTGAAGAAAAGCTCACACCTCGCCAAGCATAATTGAGTTTGTTCACTCAAGGGAGCAACGCTGTGTGATATTACAACAGTATTAATTGTTCTAGAATATCAATCGTTTTTTCTGTTTCCGTTGGTAGAAAGGACTGTAATTCCTCAGAGAGCTTAAGGTACAACATTGCAACACAAATTGAGAGAAAAACCCCTTGGGATTAAAATGCGACTTAACATTTGCACTTCATAAAACAGAAAGCTTGGTGGACACTTATGTTCTTGCACTGGTTTAGGATTTTTCAATCATTGCTTTCAAACACATAGCAGGCAATTCAACCACGACTCTCTCTACTTTCAAGTTGTACATGGAAGACCAAGTAAGGTCTGTAAGGTCAAGAACTCGCTGTCCTGGGCCCTGGTCTTCATCAAGGTCAACATAAAACACATTATCCTGCTGGCTGGCCTGTTCCTGGCTAGGGATGTTATTGCTTTCAGGTCCTTCGTTCATTAAAATAAAGTCTTAGAGCTGCATCAGCAGTTACACAACCTGTTAAATTAAATCCTTCATTTAAGCAGACTCTGCAGCTAACAGAAGGGAGCTATGACCAAAAAAAAGTATTGAGTATATTGGGTAAAAAAAAAAAATCTAGAAAACAGAAAGAAGCAGAAGTCTCACAGCGACTGGAAGAGTCTTGAAGTTTAAAAAGGGATGAAGCATGATGATGTGTTTGAATGAAAAGGAAAGAAGATGTTATGTCATCATCTCACCATCACCTCCAGTTACTGCTTTTAATCTGTCAGTGTTGGACTTGAGGACAATTTCACTTGTTCCATCATTTCAGCTGAAAAGATGACAGTCATGTGATGTGATACTCGGACAAGCTCCCCCGTGAGAAAACAGGATACATTCACACAGCAGGCAAATACAGGCCAAATCCGATTTTCTCAATTCAAATACTTTTGTCAAGAAAAAACTCTGATTTGTGCGACTTCCATATGTGGTACTAAATTGGATAAGCTTTCAAATGGTCTGCGGTCTGCATGGTGGTGTCATGATTTCATCTGACTTTTAAGTCATTGATGTGAGGCATGCGTCATAATTCTGCCCCAGAAGAAGTCAGTGTGATAAAATGGCAACTCTGAAATTATGAAAGATGTTTGTGTCAGTGAAACACATCCCATCAGAGTCGGACCACCCCTGGCTCTGACTACACATCCAAACAGACTTCTCTGCAAACACTGCAGTCACAAGTGTTTGTGACTTATGCTTATTACTTATGCTCTCTTTTGTTGCAGCTTCCTTTGCCTTGCTATAATATGGTCTCACTCATTGCTGAATAACTTTAAAATTGATCCATAGACGATTATTAGTCTAGTCTATTATCAGTTCTTCTCTTTGGAGTCATAATTTGTTCACACAGAAGTGTGCTGTTGCATCATTCAGTAGTCTGAGTACGAAAAAAACTTAACTGAGCATCAAAACTTGTTGTGTGAACATACTGTAGCTGCAGGAAAAAACACCTGACCTGCCAAAAATGCATTTTTTCATATCCTGAAAAAGAGATATGAACAGCAACATATCATTGTTAACCATGGCAACTGCATTGAGACTCACCTTGTCTTACTTTTAACAAATGAACTGCGCTAATTACTTTTGTTGTTACTGCATACTGCCATAGATAACTCCTACCTCAACAGTTTGTTCAGACAAGCTTAGTTTAGCTTGTTAGATAACCTTTCACACAGTCAACATTCACCGCCTTCACCATCGTGTCACACAGGTTGTCAGGTTGCCTCATCGTATTGTGGCAGATTTGTGCCACAAAAGAGGAAAAAAAGCGCTATTCCACTATTCATGTAAGAGACTTTGGGGGATGTGAGGTGAGGCAGTGTTGTGAACCATACAAATGCAAAAGCACCATCCCTCTGGCCTGGGCCACATGCTTCATCCTCTGAGTTGGCTCACATGCAGCTCTCCTACTCCACTACTTGTCAAGCTCACCAGGGGATCCTTTCAGTTTTTAAAACTCTAAACATCAATATGGCAGAAGTAAAATTCTTTCCATCTTAACACGATGGCTGGTGCCGGTCTGTGACCTCGTATTTGGGAACCCTCGCTTTAAGTGTACGATGGATGGAAACACTTACGTACAGCTCAGGTGTAAATACCTGAGCTGTACTTAAAATAGGAAAATGTTTGTGAACTTTTGTTGATAAATGTTTAAATTTTTCTAAAATACTTGTTTTTAGGTTTGTCCCACTTTGCCAAAAATATTTATGTGTTTGCTTGTTGCACAGTTCATTAAGTCTTTCCATCTCATTAGATTAGATGAACACTAGACTGGAAAGATTTAGTCAACGAGTTTATTGGGTTGTAAGAATGAATATTTTGGGGGGCAATGATGCAGACTTTGATGTTGTATTACTTGTTCTATCTAGGGAAATGTAATCCACACCTTGTCTGTTCTGTTGGTAGTGAACAAAGCGTTGCACAGTCTCCAAGACAACAGTGATCCAAGAGTGAACAGAGACATGGTCCTCTAAGGACCGACAATCTGTCAACTGTGTTAACATGTAATACTATGATCTGCTGAAATATACAAAAGACAAGAAATGAGCATGTCATTTCTCTCATGAACAGTATTCCGCATTTTATGTGCATAGTCTGTAAATACGTGATATTTAACTAGTCACATGAAAAAATAATTTATATAAATTAGGAGTATTTGAAAATGAGTTTGTTTTTCACATGGAGGTAAATATGTAGCCAATTTTCCCAATAATAAAATAAAGAGAACAGTGTGAGCAAATACTGTATTTCCTCACAGCAGTATATCTTTCACAACATGAGTTCTGTCTTACTGATCCTTTTCACAGACGGCCTCCTGCAGTATCGTAGATCTCTTTTTGATGACTTAACCCAATTATTTCTGGTTCAAAAGAGGTCAAGAGTCATTTCCCCCTGCTTAGCTTTACATGTGATTAGATTAATAACGGTTATCTATTTGCTCTTAATTACCGACACTCTCCTGACAATCAATTAATAGCAGTAAAGTCTATTAATTTAGATTTTATGATTACAACAAACTTTTTATGGAGAGACATGAGACAAAATTATATTTCTCAGAATCTGGCATCTGCATTAATACTGCAATGTAGATATTCAAATTTCAGAGAAGTGAAAAGACTCAAAGTTGTTCTCCATGATTTTTTTTTTTTTTTTTCTTCACAGTCCATGCAGGTGCTAACATGGAGTAGGTGATATTTCTCCCTCGGTGTTGCCATGGCTGCACATGTTCATTAGCAGCGGAAATGTACAGGTCACTTTTTTACTAACATTTTAATAACATCAGGTATAAAATGGCAGACGCTGGAGTGCTATTGTTAGGTAGTGGTCACAATAAAGAAAGAAGTGGCCTCTATTTTTCAGTGTATGAGTGGTTTGTATAGATTATTATTAATTACCTTCAAATTACACTTGACAATAAATGACACTGCATTTCTGCTACTCTTTGAATTCCTCTTGGGTCTGTGTGAAACATGACATCATCTTATTCTTCCTAAACTTATTTGGTGTATTTGTTATGGTCTCCTTCCCACTGCCATGGTTTTCATTGAGACAAAGTAGTGTGCTTTGGAAAATGACTTTTTGAATTTCTCACATTTTGTCATTTTACAATCACAAAGTCAAATGTATTTTAGTTGTATTTTATGTAATCGATCAAAGTACAGCAGTGCATAACAATTTATTTTTGTTTTGTTCTGAAAAGTGTAAGGTGTGCATTTGTATTCCACAAAAGTGTTGAGCTGCCATCAAAGTAAAAGAAAAATACATATATGTATTATAAATATTATCATTCTAATGATGTGTTTTTTTTTCATGTTTGTTCAATATCAAATCATGTTATTGCAATATGCTTTTCCCATGTTTGAATAGTAAAGTCTTGTGTTATTGCAATATATTTTAATATTTATCACAAACAAAAACATTTCACATTCTTACAATATATTTACAACTTGATCAGTCGATTGTAAGCATCACAAATATTTAGTTAAATCAACACATTGAAGAACATAGAACATTAAAACTATCAATCAGGTGAGGTGATTAGAGGACGAGGGAGAGCAAGAGGTAATTAGGAGGATGAACACTATTTAAAACACTGAGAAATAAACAGGATCAACATAAATAGAAAACTCCAGTTACTCCAGTTTAGATAAGTGTATCTAAACTGGAGTAAACAAAGGAAATAATCAAAATACAAAGACAAATAAAAAATACTTAGCATTGTGATGAAAACAAGAGAAGATTGTTGTGATTTAACTTCAGACAGTGGGGAATAAAAGGTGCACATATCTTTAGTTGACACATGCAAAGTTCTGGTTCCAGTTTTGACTGCTGAGATCTTGTCATCAATGTCCTTATGCTGTACAGGAAACATGTATCATGAAATTAGCACTGAACATCATCCTAAAAACAGCACTGTCACCATAAAACACAATGGTGGTGGTGTCAATCTGTGGGGGTGATTTTCTTCAGGATGGGCAGAGAAGCCGGTCAGCAAGGATGGAAAGATTCATGGAGCTAAATATAGGCCAATCCTGGGAGAACATAAATATTGGATATTGTGAAAGCCTTGAGACTGAGCTGGAGGTTGACCTTTTAGCAGGAAACCCCGAAGCAACCCAGAGTTAAAGTGGAAAGATTTAGATCGAAGCACATTAAGGTAAGGTTGGTCTAGAAAAACGTAGAAGTATTTCTTGAAATTACGAATGTTTTTCTTCCAATATGTGAGAGCCTGACTCAGTTTGCAAAGAAGGATGAGCAAACAAAAAATAAATAAAAAATCAGTCTCTAGATGACAATTCCCTCAAAAGATTTACAGCTGTATCCAGCTGTATCCTGGTTGGTGAAATGAATGTGAATGTACTGTAAAGGTGTCACTAAAATGTCTAAGGAAGATTAAATATATGCAGAGCACAGAAACTGACGATTAAAAGTCAGTGAAGCAAATCATTGTCATCTGATTTACAAAACAATCTGCTGTGCTTCGGTGCAGGCATCATGGTTGTGCTCAGAACAGGCTGCTTTTTGCCAGTGAATTAAACATTTAACCAAATATTTATAAATAATTTATAATGCACACTGATCTGTATTTATACAGTGTTCCTTATAGCATTGCTACAGAGGCTAAAAGCAAGAGGTCTAATGTGATTTATTCTTTTCTTTGCTTAGGACACAAATTTGAATCACTGACAGAAACAGCAAATCCCAGTGGTTTTCACTGCAGTTTGGGGCATTTTGCATGGTCTGTCAGGGATGAAGCAACATCAAATTGTACAAAAAAATGAATTCATGAGATAACTGTTATTATACTGTGCATAACATTACGCTTTACTGCTTTTAAATAGTGTCCAAAATATAGCAACAGATGGTCAGCCTGCCTCCCAATGAGTCCTCTTTATAGTGAGCACTATGTGATGTGTAAGCAATTTAAACAGCAGCAATTTAATAGTAGTCTCTGGATAATGTTTTTGCTTATGATTCTGGTGTTGCTACCAAAAATAAAAAACAGATTCTCCATATTCTGTAGTTTAACTCGCACATTGTGCACTTTCCCAAATCGTCAACAGTTGATGCCTTGGCAGGGAGAACCAGTTGGCAGATGGATAAATGTTGTGTAGCATTTTGTGTGAGAAATGAAAGTTAATCTGCAAACTCTACACTATGTAAGCTGATTTCTTCCAGGAGTCTAAAAGTGTACAGAAGTTGTGATTATGGCCTCAGACCTCAACATGTTTTATTATTCAAGCTTGGTGTGTGTTCCTGGTATGAATTAGCATGCTGTTGGTGTCCCTGTGTGCTGTTAGAGATCAAGGAAGGTTGACAGCTGTACTCGATTTCATTCCTTCCTCCGTCTGTCTCCTTTTAATTGTGTCATTAACTCAGGAAACCCCAGTACTTACTGGGCAGCAAGGACCGAGGGTTTGCAGGACATGAAAGGAGACATCCTATCACTGTGGAGCACACACTGCAGCCACTTCCTGCTTCTGCTATAAATGTGGACTGATTCAATGATCGGTTTATTAATTTTACACCAAGAAATTAAAAACAAACTCAAAGCAAAAACGTGACATGAGTTAGGACTTAAGATACAGATGCAGCTAAATAAATTAAACTAACATCATTTGATTTCAGTCATTAACTTTAAGAAAAGAAATTAGTATAATGTAAATCCATTGCATGCAGTGATTACAAATCTAATATTTATTGCTGTAAATTAAGGTGAACACAGCTTAAAGCCAAATCCAAAATTCGGTTCCTCAGAAAATTTGAATTTAAAATATTTTAAAATTTAGACAGTTTCTAGTTCAGGGGTGGTTTAACTCAGCATGGTTGGACTGGGGACTACCGGATAATTCCCCGATGGGCTGATGAGTTTGTGGGCCTTTGGTTTGTCCTTGGAGAAGCCCCACAGTCACGCAGTATGCTGTTGTATTGCAGCAACATGATGCCTAAAACTATGGCATTGTGGCTCCATGAATGGACTGTTTTGAATCCTGAAGACAGAGTTTTAAATCAAATAAAGGCGTTCCCACACTATGTACATCCTTAACAGGCTAGAAGCTTATGTCATTTTTAAATTAGACAATATGACAAGTAAAATTTTCATGCACTTTTTTATTTACTTATGCAGCCAACTGCCTGCTGACCAGAAGACAGTGATGATGAGTTGTTTTTAGTAAGCAATTATTTCCATGTTGCATTAAAGGGATTAAATTATTGTAAGATGTCTGAAATAAAAATAAAAAAAGGAGGGAACAATAAGTTCAATAGAACAATTCACCACTTGCACAGATACATTCACACACAGATGACATCCTGAAGTGAACCTGAGTTTCAGTTTTATGGCCAATGGACGTATCGAGAGAATGAACTCCCGACCCTTTAATCATTAGACGACTCCTGCTTTCTACTGAAGCTGAAACTTGTTCACTGGTCTGTGATGTAGCCACCATGTGGTTTTGATAAGCATCAGTTATGACCATTCCTTGCATATTTTTGTTTTGCTTGGAAACAAATTTCATTGGCTTTTTTGTTTTTGTCCACAGCACCACTCAAATGTAAATTTTTAATTAAAAGAAGCAGCAATATCTTGCTCTGTAGCGCTGAGAAAGTACATCCCAGACTCTGAAAATGTATTATTTTGAATACTGAAGTTAAATAGCTTTTAACTGAACAAAGCTACCTCCATACCGTGTACAACTTGAAAAAGCAGAACGATTATATAACTTTGAAATGAGACAATATGGAATCTGATTAAATTATAATAGTAACATCAATAATAGTAATTCAGAACTATAATAATTTCTAGGATTCATTTTCAAGAACTAATTCAAAAATGAATCTTAATTCCAGATAACGAATCAATAGCGTGACCTAAAAATACTAAAAGCTTTCTCAATCAATTGTAATCAGTCTCAAATGCCAAGGCTGACAAAGCTCTGAGAAAAGATGATCAACAATACTTTCCAACACTAAAATTTCTTCAGTAAACAAAATAATCAGTTCTATCTTGTTAATAAAACAAAAATTGATAAAGGTTGTTGTACTTTAAATCTTTTTTAAGTTTTATTTTAATAAATTCTCTTTTTCTCAGTTTTACTTAATCAACAGAGAATACAGAGTTGAAAGTAATCTCTGGCTATTGGTTTGTTCTATCCCAAAACGTTGCTCTACTAGAGATTTGAATCATTAACGAGAACCTTTACTCTGAAATTTAACGCTGTTACGTCTTTTCTTCTGTCTCTTCCTGTTAAATGTAATCTAAATTTTCTTCAGGCCAGCCTACAAACTTGTGGATTATTCAATTACCTTTTCTTCATTCTAACTCCAACACAAACACATTATATGGCTAGCTACTAAACCGTTGCTTTGTATACCGGAATATAGAATAATGTGCAGTTTGGGTCTTAATATGAGGAAATGAAGGAAAATTTGAAAAGTCATGCTTCGATATGTGTATTGATGTGCTCCCAGTATGCATAGTGAAGATGCGTCGGGCTTAAGGGTGTGAATCTCAATTTTTGACTTACGTTACAAAGCTTTGACTTTTGCCTTAGTAATTTTTTTAATTATTATTAGATACAGTAGATTTAATATCAAAATATGAATTCAGCAGAAAGTAAATTAGGAAATGGGTTTTGTTTTTAATTTCAAGAATCATGCATACTGAGGTGAGTAAAGCATCTGTATATTGTCCAATTGAATTCTATTATTAGTAGGCCATTGGGAAGATATTTGGCCTTGATCCTGTACCAGCTGTGTTTTTTTTGTTTGTTTGTTTGTTTGTTTTTGTGGTGTCCAAGATGTTTGAAAACGGCAATGCTCATATGGTTGAATTTTTCAATGTATTCAAATCCGTGGTGCTCCGGCTCATGTGGTGATCAAACTATGTGTGCAATGATGGAGCATTGTTTTCTTGTGGCATAATTTCTTTCAACACCATTGCAAAGAAGACTGACATTCAACAAGCAGCATTATTTTTTTTTTTGGGGGGGGGGATATAGCAATAGGATAAAAGGACATGAATGGAGGCTATCAGACAGGGCAAAAATAATGAACTTTGAAATTGTGACAAACACATGTTCTTACATAAAGCAAAAAAATGCCTACACAAAGGAAAGCTTGACATAAATGATCTAATAAGAGACAGACTATAGCAAAGGCAAGAGGGGTGTTTAGAAAGGACAAATAAAAATGTCTTTCAGTCCAAAAACAAGTATCATCATAGCCTCATGCATTCATCCACCAACGCCATTCCCGCAGTAACATTCGCCCCTTCTTATGCACAGATTCACCCATGTGGAACAGCTGACCATTTCACGAGCCATTTATTTCTTGCTCCATTCTTTGCCAGGTCAGAGTCTGTAACATCTCTCCCACCGGTTTGGAAATGGACTGAGAATTTGCTGGCTTTTGGCTCTAAAAAGCAGCTCTAAATGCTGCATCAGTAATCACACAGACAGAGCGTTGGGCCGCTAATTTACATATACTATTTTGCAAAGGCTCAGCTGCTTTTTAGCAAAGAGTGGTTTAAATAACAAAGGCTTCAGAAAGCCCACGCTGATTAAGTACGTCAAATTCTTTGTACGTCAATCATTGTGTAAAATTTTGATACTGGGAAATCCAGTTTTTACGAGATTTTCCTCCATAAATTTTTACATTTGCATTATGCCAAAGTATCCATGCAGTTTTCAGACAAAATGTAACTTATTGCAAAAGTAAAAAAAAGTTTAGGAAAGTAGACATAATCACAAAAATCTAATTTGCATTGTGTTTGACTTATAACAGGGTCCTGAAGATAACGTGTTATAGAAAAGAGGGCAGCTGTACCACTATTATTCTGACTGAAGTGTACAAGAACAATGATTGGTTAAAAGAGAGTGGTGTTGGCAATCCTCTTTCTTTTCTAAGCCATGGTTATCAAAAACAAAGAGTTCATGAAAAGGGTTTTACAGGTAAGAATACAGCTGTGAGACTATCCCTCAATCTAGCATTTCTTAACTCATCAAAAACTGAAAAGACAGGAAAGATCCAATTTCCCTCAAAGAAAAACCTCAACGACCTGTTCTAAAAAAAAGTACCTGGATCAAATTGCAAAAGACATGGATAAAGTTCTGGATTTCAGTGAAGAACTGTTTGGATTTTGTAGTCCATACTGCTCTCTGAAATAAATTGTTTAAGGAGGAAAAGTTAAGGTCTTTAGGATTCAAGAACAATTTGGTGTTGAATAAGACTTCATCCAGGTCAAAAACCAAACACCAAGATAAAACATGTACATTAACTGTCTGGGGCCAGGAAAATGGTCAGATCTGGACCCTGTTGAGAACCTGCAAAAACCACATTTAAATGAAAACCTTCAAAGCTTGTGAAATGTTCTTTTTCAAATTGAGCTTCGGTGTATGATTGAAAAATCTGACAAAAATATCTAAGAAGACAAAACCAGTAACAGAACTTAGTTTCTGTCACTTTCCAAAGCTTTAGTTAGGACTATACACACAAAGAAAGAAAATGGGTTCCCACGAATGATTCTTCGAGAACAGTTTTCATGTTGGGTAACTACGACCACTCTGAACAGAGACAACTTGAACTGTGCTTAAAGGCTTAACGCATACACCTGCACGGCTGTCTTTGCACAGGCTATGACATGGCCCATTACCCAAAGCCTCTGGTATATTGAGAGGAGGAGAGTGGGAGGTATTGATCCACACCCAAGAAAAGAGAGAACATAAAAGAGAGGAGGACACTTCTCTTTGGCTCAATTTCTTTCTCACAGCATGGACTGCTTTGTTTACATTAAAAGTAAAGTTCATTAAACGCATCATTGGGGTAATTACTCTTACTCAAGCAGCCCTTGAACAGGTCTCCCAGGGATGATGTGACATTTATCTACAAAAACATTAATGTTTTTGAGGTTAAGTCGCAATTTTGTTTTGGGGAGTCATGTTTATATTAGAACTTGATTCAAATGTTGTTGTTTTACTCTTTCCTCAATGTCTACCTGTGCTTTTGAAGGCTTGCGAAAATGTAACTGCGCTAAATAAATCAAAAACCCCACACCAACCAGAAAAAAAGACAACAAAGCTCCATCTGGTGATGTTAATGGTTGAGAGGGCACCTAGGTCAATAAATCATGACTTATTTGAGACCAAGGCTGTTTCAAGGCTTTCAAAGGGAGCAATAAATTTTAGAATCAATCTGAAACATAACAGTGTGGAGACGTTATTAAATGAGAGGCTGGAAAAGGAGGAAAAAAGCAGGATGAGTGCCACAGTGCAAAGGTTTGTTTAAAAAGGGAAAGAACGTCCTTTTACTTAGTCACAGTCGCATTAGCTTCATGTCCAGAGTACTTATTCCACACACAGCACTGATAAGGTTTATAATTATGTTTCAGGTTCGTAATGAATTAATATAAAAGACTTATCATGCTGTAGACTGATGACAATAAAAGGTTGGTTTATTTTCAGGAAATGGACAAAGTACAAATACACAAATGCAGTTCCTCTCATAGTCATTAATGACTGTATGATTGCTTACACATGAGCAAAGTTTAACAACAATTTATACCATAACAAAAATGGTTTTAAGTGGTAACATAAAAGATTTGTGCATTTTAATTTAATTAATTCAAAAAAGTATTTTCTAACCATCATAGGAATACCACTAATTGATCATTCTTATCAGGTAATCAATGAATTTAAATAAATCTGAAAAGTGTCATATTTGTGGATTAACAGGGGCCAAAGTCAAACAATGGCTCTAAGGTGATGCCCAGAGTCTTTATTTAATATTTTTTTAAAAGGAAACAACATGAGGTTTTTCAGAGAAACACCTGAAGACCATAAAGTGAAACAACAAAGAGGTATAACTGAGGAACCAGCAGGAACTGATGCAATCTTAGGAACTTAAATACCGCTGGAGAAGTGGAAGTGACAGAAGAGCCAATTACAGGTGAGTGGGGACAGCTGGGAGATAGAAGGCTGAGGAAAATGTGAAATGGAAAACAGCTGGGGAAGGGAGCATAAAGTTAGACAAAGAGAGGAAAGAAAACAACAGAGCTGAGGAGAAAGGAATAGAGAGGGAAACTAAGAAACAGAGAAACCATGAATGAAAGCAAAAGACCTGAAACTAAAAGAAGTGATTAATAGAAAGAAACACTAATCGAAAGAAACAAATCCAAAATGCAAAGAAATGTGAAAATATGGACCAACACAAAGAATAAATGGCAAGATCTCAGCACATAAACAATAAAGAAATATTAAAAACAGAAACATAATGAAACCTAGCATCCAAACACCTAAAAACAGATCATTATAAGATCAATTTATTTTTTGTACTCATCTTCCCAGTTTGCTCTCTGTCATTCTCACAGCAAACTTTTGCTGTTGCTGGCTTTTCTTAGACTAAACGTGAGGCATCTTCTTCAAAGTTACTCTCAAAATATTTCAAAAATATATTATAACTGTCTATTTTAAACCTCACACAAGAGTAGACAGCATGCCTAAGGTTATTTTAGGGTACAAGAACAGTTATTTTAAGATTTATAGCTATCATGATGCTCACAATTAGATAAAAAGCCCATTGAATTAGAACCTCTCTTGGGTTTTCTCACAAGCTTCCTTCGAGCTTTGATCTTCGATGATAAAAGAAATCTGTGCCAGACAGTCGGGCTGCAGACAGCTGTGTTAGCACCACATTTACTCCTCTAAAACCAGGAACGCCTTTCAAATAATTTAGCCACCTTCTCCCCGTGTCTGTCATTTTGATTCTCTCTACATCTAACCCCTTTCTGTCCTCTCCTGTCCTTTACATTGTCCTTTTCTTTTATGGTCACATTACGCTATTGCCAATAATGTGTTTCTTCCCACTTTCTGTCTGTCTGTGCTTTTACTTTCACTCTCCTCTCTTGCAACAATCTGCTTTCTGGAGAAGACCACCACTGCTTTTTGACCTGACATTTGCAAGGACGCCAGTGATGGTAATATTCCAGGTATTAATGGAAATTTTCATTCATACTGAGGCAAAGGATTTTACCACATGCCAGCTTACTAGCTGGTTTTCCAAACAAAATTATAGACAGAGATCATTTGAATTTCTGGTAAGATGTCACGGTCCACTTAATTGAAATCCCAGTCAGCAGTGGTTGGATTCATAAGCTTCATTCAGCTGCTTTCTGAGGGAAAAGTTCATTATCCTCCCATCTGGTGCCTTTAATGTTTTTACAGAGAGACTCACAGGAGGGGAGTCAGCCACTGGAACCCATAAATAGGAGTGAAATATGAGTCTCTGAGTATAATAGAAGTTTCTGATTTTATAAATGAAATGCTATGTTGAAAGCACTGGAGAGCAAAATCAGTTCCTTGCGAAAGTGTATTCATGCTCTTTGAAGTTTTTCCACAACCACAGACTTCAAGGCGTTTTATTTTTGATCTTATGTGATAGGTCAACTCAAGAGTAGTGTATACCTTTTGTGGAAGAAGAATGCACTCGGTGGGTTTTGCACCATTTTAGAAATACAATACAGTATTGAACATGATTCACCAAAACTGAAGATCATTAATCAGGGAAACGGTCAAGAAGCTCCTGATAATGGTGGAGTAATCCACAAAGGTAGGGCAGCATATTGTGTGGACAAGTGGTAAGAAGATGTTCATTGTTAAAATATAAAAATCACTAATAAACATGGGGGTGGCTCCATAAACCATAGGGATGTGTTTTTTTTTTTTTCACTGGGAACAGCCAAACTAATTAGAATTGATGGAAATTTAGATGAGACTAAATACAAGCCAATGCTGGAAGAAAACGTCTTTTATGCTGTAAAAGACTTAAACGGCTCTAAAAATACAGGTGGTAGAGATATACTCTATTTGCAGACCAAACCTTTTATTTTATCTGCAAAACATTTTCCAACTACTTCTTCCTCTTCAAAATTTTGCAAAAAAGAAAATGATGTTGGTTTATCACATAAAATCCTTTCAAAAACTTTGCAGCTTCACGTTCCAATGGGACAAAATACGTTCACATTTTTGCTGCAAACACATCAATGTGCTTACAGAAAAAAAATACACTGCAGAGCAAAACTATTGAGCTGCAATACTTCATCAGAAGGCATTCGAAAATGTACACAAGCCTCTCTCCAGACTTGGAAAAAAGGACTTTAATTACTCAAATAACCCCCTCTATATTTTTCATATCAGCCCCTGACATCCTCCTGCGCTGTTCACTCAGCCACAGCATCCACAACATCCAACAAATGGATAAAGCACGGCCATAATGGCAAGAAGAGAGCGACATCTGTCTGTGTCGTAACCATGGACACAGAGCCTTCCCTGTTATTTATCAAACAATGAGAAATGAAATGAAATAATAATTATGATAATGCTGAATTCCTGTATGTCACAAAGTGTTTTACGTTAAGTTTGAAAATATCCAGGCAGACCATTTCTGTCCTGAATAGTAGAATAAGAAATCCACAGCCGGACTGATAAGTGTGCTTTGAAATGCTCTAAGGACTTGATACTTTCTGGTTCTTTTATTGAATCAAATGCATCAACTGCAGAGAGAAGCAGGGCAAGGGGAAGTTACAGCCGAGCTTAAAGCCCCGCGTTTCACTCCAGCACGCCGTATTTAAGGTTTATTCCCCTATACTTCTTTTACTGTGTCACACGTTCCTGTAACCCAAAGTGAATAATACAGTAACTGAGAGAGCTGCCTATTGAAGTGTGATTGAATTTTGGAGAGAGAAAGTTTACCAAAATTGAAAGACCCTCATTTTTATGTGCATGATAATTTGTATTTCAGTTTCCAAAGGCTCAAAAATACAGAATAAAACACAACCCTGAAACCTATAAAGCACTCTTGATTTTCAGATGTCCTTCAAAACTTTTAAATCATGTTGTTTTCCTTTACAAGTGCAAGAAGCTAAATTGTTTGCACAGTCTTGAAAAGGAGACAAAATGTCAATCTAAGTGACTTTCACCTCCTCCCAGAATCACTTGGTTCCTGTTCATTTTTGCATGAAATGTGCTTAAACTACAAAACGACTTGCATACAAAATAAATTCAAAACTGATTAGTGTGGTTAAACTAATGGTGAGTAATGTTTGTTCACCTCAGTTATACCTTACACCCCCGTGGTACAAGAAGACCCATTGAAATAGGTAAATAACACTTCAGCATTGCTTTATAGTAGTTCAATTATTTATCGTATGTTTTACTTTTTAAATTTTCTTAGTTTTGCTATGGAATTGTTTTTGGGACAAGTTGAAAAAATCTGCATAAGTGCCTCAGCTTTCACACTCTATATGAACCTCAAATGCTACAAAATCTATGCAACCTCACCTCAGTATCCTAGATGCTTAAACCTGGAAGGGAAACTACGGTAACCATATCGATCACTTTCCGTTTAAGTCAGCTGAATGTCATTGCTGGAGAATAACTTGATCTCTAAATATACAAAACAAAGGAAAACATGATGACCAAACCAAAAGCAACATAATAAGTCAAACACTGAACTCCACACCTTCGCAGTGTTCACAATAATATCACATCAAATGCAACATCACAGGGATCAATGTTCCTCATAATCCTCTTGATCTCACTACATTTAGAAATACAATTTTAGGAAACAGGAGACAGAAGATTTTTAAAGCGGCTTCATCATCAAATAGTCATGAAATTGACCTGGGTATGGTTAGTTTATGATTTCCCGTTTCGAACCAAAATGTTGAAAACCCTCAAGGGAGGTAACCATCTCCCCCTCCAAAAGAAACATGTAGACACTTAGGTAAAGCAAACCATTTTGGTGTTGCTTGTGAACAACAAAATGCCTCACAAAAAGCTGTCATTTTTGATGACAGCCAATCTAGGCATGATTTGATTGTCTGAAAAGAAGAAGAAGAGAAAGCCAACAAAGAGACAGAGAAAAGGCCTAAATATTTTAGGCAGCTGTAACAATGCAATAAATCTACAAACCGCTGTGGATACGAGTTTGAAATGCCAAAATGATGAAAAAGGTTGAACATTTAGGCAAAAAATAAAAATGTAAAGAGGGATTGTGTAAAGACGTGCCTCTGATCCCCTGCGTTGTTAAGTGTCATCGTTTCTTGCAGCGACCAGTAACCAGCTAAACAACTATTCCTCAATCTGTCATTGACCTGACTGCTACTTAATTTCATAGTTATAAAAAGACAGAAAGATTCACAGAAAAGGAAAACGTAGGTAAGAGACAAGACGCAAAGGCAAAAACTTAGAGAAAAAGTTGCTGCAGCTCTGGTAGAAACACTGTTCATTACTGAGGAAATCAGATGTTTCTTTTCTGTCTTTATACATTTTGGAGTATTTGTGTTCTTTTTTTTCTCCATTTCCTACAGTTCCAACTGTGAGACAAATGAGCAACTAAATTTAGCGAATCGACTCCTCTAACCAGGAGTTGCGTCTCGGCTCCCAAGAGGCTCCGCTACAGTGCTGCAGACAAGCAGCTGAAAGGGGAAATGCAGAAGTTTCACCGGGGCTGAGCTCGGCGAGACAGTGTGAAACGTGTCGGAGTAATTAAAATTATGAAGTGCCGCTGAAACCCAGTTTGCCCATTACATGAGCATAATGAATCAAGCAACTTACAGCAGCTTGTTCTGAATCAGTGTTATTGCTTTCAAGTTCATTTTCTCAGATTTCCTTCTCATTTTTATCAAAGCTTCATTTGTCTAAATGTGTGAGGAGGACGTCTCCAGTTTTCACAGTTGTGCACTCAAGGGAAAAGATTTACATTGTAAATTTCAGATGGATGAATTTGATTACATTGAATTTAATGTTCCACAGCCACACTTAACTATTTTAGGCCAAACATAAAAATGATTATTGAATCTATAGTCCCCCATAAATACAGTAACTGACTGTGTTACCTTTAACAGCAGCAGGTACCATTATTTCCATTTTCTACGTTTCACCATCATTACTGTTTAAATGACAAACCAAGGCATCTCAGATTTTAGATGAAAGGGTGAAGGTGGTAGGAGTTTATCCTTTAACAACTGCTCCATCTGTCTGTTTTCGTACAAAACACTTCACCCGCCTTTCTGCTGATGGTGGTCGGAGAGCCAGGTGGCGCAAGTCAACCTTAATGTAGCTTACCACCGTCGGTGTGTAGGATGACTGAATGTAGTGTGAAGCATATTGCCGCTTCTCTACTTTGTCTTTGCTGTATCTTCAGCCTAAATAATAACACTGTTTGCAAAAAGGTTTTAATCCCTCAGTTTTAATGAATCCACAAAAAGAAAGCAAGATTGTCTGTCACATGATATATATATATATATATTTTATTTCCTCCAAGAAAACAAACAAATAACGCTGGCTTTGAGATGCAACTGGGGTACAGGAATAGAAGACCACATAGAAGACCGCACATGTAGAAACATGTTTCTACATGCCTGTGTCAAAATATGCCTGTTTCTACACAGGCATGTAGAAACAGAAGGCAGTGTAGTCTGAAAGCCTTAGAAATAGCTTGTTAAACTCTTTCCAGATTGATAAACGCAAATGACTTTTTTCTGATGTATTTATTTATTTACATGAGACCTTGATGTGTTACTTTCTGAGATATTCGCTTCATGTCAGCGGGGTTCATTTTTTAAAATTATTTTTAACTTCTTGATTCTGCAGCATTGGCAGTAATCAGGCCTGGGTGAAACTGAACTCAGCTGTCAAACAATGTTTATATGTTACGCCTTAAATACTTTTAAATACTTTCATAGCACCAAAAGGTTTTAGATCTACAGTAGGATGTTTTTCATCGTCAACAGATACACCAGAGGTAGATGAGGCTGTTCTTATGCTTTCTGTGCCCAAAATAAGCAGCAGGAAACATCCCCTTAAACACACACGGTTTTCTTTGAGTTCCTATTGGAAAGGTCATTTACAGAAAGTTAAAAAGACCCACAATGAGCTTTAGATAAAGCTCATTGATAAAGCTCTTTAGATAAAGCTCATTGTGGGTGTTGGTGGAGATTTTATCTAAATTGGACATTTGTACTGCGACTGAGAGACTAATGTATCTTCTTTTTCTTTTTCATCTGCAGGATGAACAGAAGAGAAGGAGAATCCTAAATTCTGTTTTCATTTTGCATCTCAGTCACTGAAATTTGTATCCTGAGGGGATATCAAAGTGGGGAAATAGCTTCCAAATCATTAAGTCATGAAGAGCATAAAAGCAATGCCCCCAAAATATATTAATGAACACATAATTTCACCAAAGCCACCTTTTGTGATTTTGTTTTATTTATTTATTTTTTCCACCACCATTGCTTCACGGATAAGAATGGGGGGGGAAAAAAAACAGCTTTACTCTGAGTCTGAAAACGGCTTAAATTAAATCACGCATGATCTCATTGGAGCCATTTGTAATGGAGTAATTTTTAACGGTGTTCATAAATCATAAAGCTGATTAAGTGACGCGCGAGATAACAATGTAAAACAAATGACTCGTTGATATTAGATTCTTAGTGAAAATTTATAGCATTTTTGAAAGAGCCCTGAATCCCCACGTCGCCCCCAACCCTCATCCGTCTGGCAGGAGTCGCAGACAAGCACCCTGGTGAGGAAACAGATGTAACATCAAGTCTCATAAATACAAATGAAACCATAACAGCTCACAGAATGAGAAACGAGTTCTGAACACTTTAAATTCAGCCCTCCACTGCAGCTCAGCAGAAGAGAGAGCAGGAAGAGACTTTCCTCAAAGTCGTCTCACAAACAGATGTCAAGAAAGAGTGAAAGACCTTCAAAAGTAAAAGCCATCAGGAGGAACAGATAAGCACACCTGTTGCCATGACAACTAATCAAAAAGGGACAAAAAAGAAGCTTGTTTCTTTCAGGGCTCCATTGGTTTGACTCTCATGCCATCTCATGGTTAAAATATTCACTTTCATCCACTCAAGTTGTTTAATTGGAACTGTAAGGTTTTGAGACAGATAACAGAGCAAATAATTACTGTTTTAATGATATATAAATGTCACATATGTGGTTTATAAAAATGACTGTAAAAATCTTTTAAAAATTAATTTTCAATTTGTGCATCCACATACGTAGTAACAGAAGAAAGCTTTCAGACTTCTTAGTGAGCATTTGCTTAAAAGAAAAGAACAAAAATATTGTGCATAAAATATTATTAGTGGGACTGTTGCTATTATTAAACATGTCATCCATCTATCCATCATACATTGAGGGAACATATAGTATGTTCAGCAAGTTCTTGGATCGCCTCCTGGTGGCACGTGTCCTAAAAACCTTCGAAGGAGGAGCTAAACCAGCAACTTTGAAATCAAGCCAACATCAACAATGAAACCAGTGAACATTCTGCAAAAAAGCTTTCAGATTGTGGACTCTAATGAGAATCTGGGTGTGACCTTTACAGGTATGGCCCCAGTAGACTACCTGCTATGAAGACTCAGGTCTTTTCGAGTCCACAGGATGAGTCTGTGGAGCTGATTGACTCTAAGGTAGCATTAGCCATATTCTGCAGTTTGATGCACTGGACCAGCAGCTTCCAGCAGAGGAACACCTTCATCCTGCAGTGAGAGGATAACCTGACAATGTCTCCTATTACACCATACTAGGATGCAGTGTTCTAATGTTATTGTCGCTCAGCAGCTGTTACACTGCTTGTCCAGAAACACCACCCGCCCTCTGAAATAATAGAATATGTAAATAAGATATAAGAAAGTGCATTTCCTTTATGTTACTTTACATTTTTAAAATTACATTTTTGTCTAAAATATCTAGATTTCACTTTTGTTGTTGTTTTCAGTGTGTTGCTCTATATACAATCACTTTGCTGCTGATGGGCTGAACATTTCAATCAGGGAAAATCAATGGATTATTCTATTCTATTTTGTTCTGTTCTGTTCCTGCTACCAGTTGCAGAGAAGGAACACCTGTCCTTTAGTGCCATCAAGTGGTCACTATGTGCATGTCTGAGTGAATATGCCATACTGTTATGGAGTAGTTTTAATGGAGATATACATATAGCTCTGTGACAAGACTTGTAGTTGAACAACTCATGGTTATTTTGAGTTGAACATCAACACAGGATGTTTTTAGTTGCGCAAAAATACAAACTTGGAAAAGCTAGTGCAAATTAGCTTAGCCTCCAGAGGCGACAGATGTTACACTATTTGTCAGAATTTAGCACTTTATCTAGAACGGGCTTCTAGATAAAGTGCTAGAAGCCTGTTGTAGCACTTTATAACAGGCTTTATTGTAACTAATCTGCACAAACATAGAGGGAACGACCCTTGTTACTTGGATGTAATTTTAAAATAAAAGGTTTTGTTTTTTATGACAATATGACAAACCTGTTCTGAAATTTGGTTATAAATTGTGGTTTTTATAAACACAATTTTAATCTTAAATTAAAGATTATTTCTTCTTTATTAACACATTTGTGTATGAACTGCAGATTTTTTAAATTATTTTTATTTAACCAATAAGTTTTTTGACTTAAAGCGTAGAAGTAGGGTAAAGAAAAGAAAAATAAGGTTTATCTGTGGGGTCAGCTGTACTGAATGTGCAGAAAAAAGGCAAATCAAATAGGTTAAACTGAAGCGACATAAAGGAGCAAAACGTGCGTGTGTGTGTATGAAGGGTTCTCAGTGCTCAAGCTACGGCCTGATTTCTTCAGTCTTGTCACGCAACGCTCCCTGAAGCTCCTCCCTTTTTCTTTTCCTGGACTTCCTGGGTTAAAGCCATCTTGATACAGTCTAACATCGACTTTCGTAGTTGTGAGAACTGAGCTATTGTTCCTCTACTGGGCTAAAACTACAAGTGGATATTTCCACACATATTCACCTGTTGAATATGTGTGGAAAGAGCTCACTTCCTACACCCATCTGCAATCATCAGGATTTCTGAATGACCTTGCTTTGAATCCCATTGCTTAGAACAAATCTCACAAAATGTCATTCATTCAGATAAGCGTAAAATTATTTACACCTATTTAGATATAAAGTAATCATTAAAATTTTATCAGCATGTTTTTTTTTTTTTTTTTTTTTGTCTACATGACATATTCAAGTTTTTGAATCCTTACTTAAATCTGGTAATTTGTGGAGAGAGTTGAAGATTAGGGCAACAGCAAGGGGACCTTCCACAAATCAAAACTATTGGGTAACATCACCAAAGATAAATACTTAAATACCAGTGGAGACATGCAAAACTGTGCTCACCAATTAGGAAGCGTTTAATTGCTATATCAACCCAGTTTTTTTTCCTGATGAGAAATGACCTGCACTTCTTTACAGAGAATGTAAATACTTATTCATTATAGTGTTTTTACGTCAAATGAGAACAAAAAAGTCATTTATTTTTCCCAATTTAACGCACCTTTAACATTGTTTTCATTTTGAGAAACCACATTTTTTATTTCCCATCAGAATCAGACTTCTTGGACAAATAAAAATAACTTTATTAATCTGTCTTTAATAGGCATGAATACCTTTGGGCTTAACTACAAACTGAAAAAGTAAAGTTATGTCATATTATTACTAGAATTTAAAAAAAGAGAGAAAATAACACACATAAGTACACAGTTCTAAAACTAGAAATATTATTCAAAAAACTGCAAGGATATTGAAGTATATGTAAAAACACTCTCCTCACACCAGTGCAAAACTAAGAAAACGGAGAAAAAGGCCCATAAGTGTATAAGTAGATGTAATTTTGATGCTTTTTAAGTCTGTTTAATTGACACGGAGCGTTAAAGAAAGAGTTGTTGAAACACTTACCATTAAAGGACTGTTTAGAACAGTGCTACAAAAACTGGAATTTTATGTCAGGGCCTTAACACTGACAGCGAACTTGCAAAGTCAAGAAAAAGTATCGGCATGTACTTGAACTAGGACTTGGGCTGATTCTGATGTGTCTGCCCCTCCACTGTGACTCTTTATCTACATCTGATGGACCTGGCCTGCAACCTCCTCGTTCAAAACCTTCTCGTGCGTAACCGTAACCGTGCTCCTCTAGCGATCGGTCGCCTCCAAACATGAGCTCATTCAAACGTTACGGACGAGAGACTTCCGGTCAGCTTGAGGCGTACCGGTTGATCCTTCTTACAGTCTGTGTGGCGCAAGGCTGAATAAATAGGCTTTCCAGCGGGCTGAGGAGGTGAAACTCACATGGTTCGCTTTGATGGATTTCTGTAAGCGGATTTTTTTTTTCTTTCTTTCTTTTTTAGCTGCGATCAAACTAAAGTACATGCAGACCTGACTTGCGCACTCCTGACAAGAACACAAAGTCATTGTCGGTGCTTTAATGAAATAAACGAAGAATAGAAAAACGGTTTGTTCTCGCAGGATTGACCCACTTTATAACAGGAACGTCATCGCCTGTTTAATGAGGCTCAGTCATTGGCTTTGAGTCAACTGAAAGTAACACAAACTAAAGAAAATCGTCTTAACGGGGGGACTACTGACCTTTTCCAGAAGTAAATAATGAAGATTCGAACAATTTAAGCATTGCTATATTTCTTATTTACAGAAAGGTCATTATTTCCCCGCACTTTGCGACAGACAGACACAGACAGATGCCATTCATCTTTTCTTTTCAAATAAACAAGCAATTTCTTTCTCATGTGCTTTTATACACAACTTTTATTTCTTGATTAAGTTAGGTATTTTTTTTTTAATAATCGTAGCTAAGAAGGCTCACATCTGACGTGTCGTTTTGCTCAGTTATTACCAGAACCAGATCCACAGTGGATCCCCACACCTCCCCCCTTTAGTCCCTTTGTACTGACCTGACAAGCGCGTCCTGATGGGGGTTAACGTACCGTGAAGAGGTTAAACAAACGGACAGTCCCGTCAGAAATCCCCCACTTGGTCCTGCGATTTATGGGGAGGGGAGCGGCAGAGGTGACGTGCGGGTTTAAGCGAGGCGAAAAGTTCAACTTCTCCTATAAACGTCGAAGGTGAAGCCTGACTTTGTTGGGCTTTTAGTTCCACTGATTAAGCCCTTTCTCTCAGACAAGATACACTGTTTCTGTGACTCTGTGAACGTTTGGTGGCATTTAGCTACTTTAACTCGAGATTATAAAGGGTTTATGAAGTAAAACCGGCGTTTGGAATTTTCTTCTTTGAAGAAAAAAAATCGTAAGGGATTTCAGGAGTGGCAGATTCGTGAAATTTATATAAATAAATAAATAATTTTTATACTATGTTTAAACATTTGTGAAATATTTTTCACAAATGTTTTTTTTTTTTCTGCCACATTTTCATGTAAGCAAAAAAAATAAACAAACAAGTAGCACCCAAAGGCATTCTGGAAAAGAAGTTCCTAAGTTTCGAGTGGTTTGTGTCATTTTGCTTTTAAAGCTAAATATTCACACCTTTACACCTGAAGAAAACAAACCTTGATCATCTTCCCGTGACGCATGAGTCGACGTCACACTAAATGCAATTAACGTTTTGCAAATGCAAAATTTCTTGGGATAAGGTCTTATAGAGTCTATTTATTATGTAATAAAAAGTCCAATAAAAACAAACGAACAAAAAAATACTTGTAAATTAAAGTTAGCAGCTTTATACATCATCAACAATTGATACAATGAGTAAGCAATAAGAAAATGAGTGGCTATAAGTCAAACCAAGTTGGGGAGTTATGTGCATTTATGCGTAATAAGATGTTTAGCGGAGATATAAATCATTTGAGAAATAGAAGGTGCACCTTGAGTCTTTTAATGTATATAACTCAAAGTTATTATGGGTAAAAGTGCAGCTGATCTGCCTCAAAATTTCAGTGCAGCGAGTCTGCAACAATCCCCTAAATCGACTCAAGTGCTTTGAGTTCGAAGTTTGAAACAAATAAAAGAGGAAAAAATCTCCTCCCAGCATTGTTGCGAGGTTAACACTGAGAATTGCAGCTCAAAGTGCCTGACTGAGTTCTGGCGTTCGGAGACTAAATATGCTCTTGACTCGCACCGGGAGGAAAGGGAACGACCGAGATTATGGGCAATTAAAGCCCACTTTATGCTGGTCCGCCGGCGTCACCCAGTCTGGCCAAGAGCGCTCACCTCGGCTAATATCAATGGGAACAAAGTCAGCAGCATCAACTTATTTGCACGGTGAATTATTAATGTCAGAGCTATCGCAGACGGGCTGGGCACGGGGTTGTCAGTCAGGGAAACCGTGCAATGAAGACGGTGCTAGAAAGTTATAGAACCACGTGACGATCTCAGATCCGGCGCGATCACGAGCGAGTCCGCTTGCTGGCCGAGAAAAAAAAAAAAACGACAAAAAAAAAGAATAAATAAATAATAAATAAAAATATGATTGCAAACTGTGGAAGAGAGAAAAGTTAGAGCGACAAAGATACAGTAAGTCCAACATTTTGATTTGACTTCAGTTCCAACATGTCAGTTCCCACCTGACTAAATCCTAGAAAATGTCTAACAGACGCGCTCCTCTTTAGACATTTACATGAATATCTTATTAAATATTAAAGATGTCTCTCGTAATGAATTTTACAATAAAACGAACAAACAGAAAAATACTCTACAATAGAGGATGACCAACAGCTGTCTTGTGGATGGATGTGTAAAAGTGCAATACACACTTTTATCCGGCAGAGGGCCCCGTTTAATCTAAAGGTACAAGCCCTGTGATTCCTTTCTATGATTCATAACTCCTAAAAATCTAAAAAGACACACAATCATTATTCAATAAAGTGGTATTCGCTCATATGCCACAATTTTTAGTACAAATGTTCAGAGATTACATTTCCGCAATGCTTCTTTCTTTTCACATAATCACATGTGCTTTGTGCGTCAGCTCAGATGTCGGGTGAGGTCTCCGTATTCACTGACTTACTATATCATTTTGCAGCAAAAACTGTTTAATGTCTCATAGGAGACCATCTGTTTCTGCTTGCCTGTCTCAGTGTAGAAACAAACTGGGTCAATCTCTCTCCGTTTTTCATATGCTGGGAGAGCAGTGAGCTCCAGAACCGTGGGAGGAAAAATCCTTCAGAATTAACAGCTGCTTTTAACATAGTGACTGCAGGGAAATAGATTTTAGAAATGTAGACGTATTATGGTGAGGATGTTTAAAATAACAATCAAAAATAGCATATTCTAAAATATGAGGACCTCCTACCCAGTGATAAGCATGGTGGAGGACTTTGATGATGATGGCTTGTTCCTCTTCCACTAACCTTGCCAGTGCTGCATGCTTGCAGGGTGGTCCAGTCAGTCAACTTTAAATGGATTGACACTCAACAGCAATATAACAGTGTACTCTGGAGGGCTGTTCTGATGTGAACTATGGCTAAAGTTTGTCGACAAGTATTGTAACTTGTAATTGTGGAAGATCAATGGCAAGATTCCCGTTTATGATTTGTCTGTAGTTTGTCGTTAGATCATGTCATTGTGATTTAGGAAGGAAAAGATGTCATTGTTTGGTGCAGTCTTCCTACGTCTCCTGACATTCCAAGCTGTCGGGTCGCAAATTCTCATACATGTCACAACAAATATCCTCTCTATCGATGAAACCTGGAAAGAATCTTTTAAGAGTCTTATCCTGGCTCTGTTGGCATCAAATGCTGTATCCGTTGTTGCCATCATCTGTGCATTTGTCTGGTCACATACTTTACTATCTTAACAAGGAAAAACTTCTCAACAGTTTGGAGTAATGAAGAGTAGGTTAGGAGCAACTCGATCAGCATCTTGTTTTGGTCACTCACTATACCTTGATTATGTTGGAGCGACAGAAACCGGCATATGTCCTCAGCCTCTTCCTCTATTTCGTCTCCTAACTCCTCAACCACAGTCTCACTCCTCTTCCTCATCTTTTTCGCTCTGCCTGTTGATGCTGTCCAATGTCTTGTTCTTCCATTGTCAGAAACCCAACAGCGATCCCTATAATACATGATTTACATGACATAAGCAATTCGAAATGTGGGGGAAAGCAGACAATTGTATAATCCCTTACATAGACGTACAAAAGGATTTGCAAATTGTTCAAATAATTGAGAAACTGTTTTTTTATGTGCATAAGTTACACAATGAGTTGAAGATCGAAGAAGCAGTTTTGAGAATTTCAACTCTGACCTGAGAGTCAATTTTGACCAAAGTGACTGAAAAAAAAAATGTAAAAGAAAATAAAACAGATAAAAAAGATACAGTTTCTCGGTAATGTTGTGCTACTATGTTACACACCATCAATTGACTTTTCAGAATCTCTTAATGTAGCTTCACTGCCATCCTATGATCGACTTTTGTTTTCTCTCCAGCAAACCACGAGACAAACTTCTCATGCACGTTGGCGCTTGAGGCCTCACAGCACAGAGGAGTGGGAAGGATCACACTCACCAGCGCCAAGTGGAGAAACATGCTCAATTTGATACAGCTGTCTCCTGGAGCAAATGTTGATGATCTGATTTTTTTTTTGTGTGTGTGTGGTTGCAACTGTGTTTCTGTTGCATTTGTGGAGCAAAGAGGCAAGGGGAAGAGAGTGGAGGGGGGGATGAGGGTCATGCATGGCATCAGAGCAGGCCAGCAGGCTTTGTTATGAAGCAAAGGGCACGCCAGGCCGGATGAGGATCAGAGCCGGATGAGAGAGAGGAGAAAAGACTGAGACGGAAAAGTGAGAGGGGGGCCTGAGGGGGGATTGGAGTGTTGGTCTCTGAAGCAGCCGGTGTGCAACATCATTCAGACGGTGTGATGTACACATAGAAACCTGATCTAATGTAGGGTTTAAACAGCCTGACACTTCATTTTCTTTCAAAAACAGGGAGAAACACACTATAATAAAATGACCACGACCAATGCAGTTTTTCACACTTATGGCTCTCAAAATTGACTGTGGAGTTTGCGTCAAATCTGAAGGTACAAACAGCAGCAAAGTTAAAAGGAATGAGAATTTCAATTTTAACACAAAAACCAAATGAAGACAGCAGAGGAGTTGATGCACCAACAAATGCTCTGTCATTTAATTAATTAATTAACATGAAAGACCTTATGTTACATTGTAATCAAAATGCTCTGCAACTTAAAATATTGTCCCATTGTTTTTTCAAATGACCAATTTTGGAGAGCCTTTTTCTACTGTCCTGTCAGTTTGTTTCGTCAGGCTTAATTTAACAGTTTTGCAAACCTTCAAAAACATGTTTCAAAGTAATTCTTTGTTTTCTGTAATGTTTTTGACAACTAATTAAATTAGTCAAGAAGACGCATACTATTTATGCATTGGTTTGGGTAAATTTGAGCCATCAAGATATTGCCAACATGGCTTCCCTCCCAGGCTGCACCTAAAGCATGACAATAAAATGAATTCATGGCCAGTATTTGAGCTCAATTTTGACACTATAATTCTATCTGTCTGTCTGTCTAATGAAAAATAGTAAATCTGTTGACGACAGCTAAAGACAAGTCAAATCTTCACTGATTGCTTAAGATAGATTGTTAGTGAAGAAAGTTAAACAGGTCTCCCTTTTGCGATTACAAAATGAAAACCCAAATCAGCCAGCGCGTTTTCAAGTGTCTCTCCTGCGGTGAGCATTACAAGACAGGTGCATAGACTGAGCTCTGTAAAACACGGCTCATATTCCTCCTGACTGAGCTGAGTGTTACGTTGAGGAGCAGCATTACCACTGATCCTCTGTCAAAGGGTAAGTCTGCCTTGAGGGAGGGAGAGGCAGAGACGCACACACAGAGTTTGGAGTTAAAAGGTCAGCATCGCTGACTCCATTGAGGAAAATAAAAGCTCAAATGTCTTGCCATTTGGACGAAAAGGGTAAAGACGCCCGTCAGCACTCATTTACATGTTTCAGATCACCTAGTAGTGATATACTTATCTGTATTACTGGATTCTACTTAGTTGAAGACCCGTACTCTAATCAGAGCCAGCAAAAGATTGCGAGGCACTGAGCAGGATGTGCTTTAGGGCCCATCATCAACAATCCTCGTAGATGATTGTTCAAATGTCTTGTGTATTCAACACCTGCAAATTCTCTGGTGCTTAGGTCCCCCCACCCCCCAAAAGACTTTTACATTATTCACTTTGCATTGTGAATCAAATTATGAAGACAAGATCTTCATAATCTTGAAGATCGCCAGTCATTTTGTTAGGAATGCAGCGTTATTTGTTGAGCCACTTAAATTGGGAAGGCACATAAAATTGGACTCCAATTACAACACAAGCAGTGAAAACAAATGCATTATGAATGAACAAAATAAATTATTAACTGTCAATAACTTTTAAACTGCAAATATTTTTCATAATTACATTAGTCACCTCTAAAAGGTCCTGAAGCAATAACTTTCAAATTATTTTAAAAGTAGTGGCTCCTTCAGAACTACAACTTTGAGATTTCTACATCTGAATTTTGTGTGAAAAGTTGAGAAGAATTTGGGGGGCCCTTAGTTTGCTTGTACTTTAGGCAGTGACAGTTCTTTCATGAATGCCGTTCTGGGAGAGACCCACCTTCTGATGTAACACACAAAACCAACGACCTCTGCAACATTTCATCAAGCTTGAGGAATTTTGTTCTGTTTGACGTTGGTGGGTGTAGACAGACAAAAAAACTGGCTGTTTTATTTTCAGCATTGTCGTGGACATGCTGAAAAATCAAGGCAGTTTGGTAAAACTACTTTATTTAATCCTTAAATGTTCTCAAAATGCATATGAGCCAGAAAAAAGATTTCGTTCTGGACAAAAAACACTGATGCGGTGCTGTGTATCAAACAAGAGATATGTTTACTATGGCTTATGTTGAGGAAAATAAATTTTACTTAAATCACTGAATGACTTAAGTTGCTGTGTCAACCTTGGTGACAACTCAGGTCTGCATGCCATATATATATATATATATGGTTGTGAGTGCATGTGCGTATGTATGTTTTCAGGTCCAATGTACTGCACAAATCAACTTGATTGATTTACTGATTGATTATATCAGCATCTTTAAAAGAGAAAAATTAACTTCAGTAATACTCATCAAAACTGACTTGGTCCAGGTTGGTCAACTCCAAGGCGCAGTTAGTCATGTCCAAAAATGTCCAACCACGTCGAACAAGCTTTCTTAGAACTGGGAAACCTATATTTTCTTTAAATATAAAAAAGAGAGAAAAAACAGAGTACCTTTTATTTTTACTGAAAGGGCAACATAGATCCATATACTTATGCTCGATATTCCCTTTGATTTTCACTTTAACTGACCCACATCAAGAAAGTGCGGCAATTCGGACAGAGATTCCTCTGGTCTGCATGGCCTCGAGGGACTGCCCTGCACGTGAACACACGCGCGCACACACGCGCCCAAGCACGAACACGCACACACATACTAAAGCACGAGACACTGTCATTCACTCCTTAGAAAGCGTCATTCGCCGCCGCGCTCGTCCAATCGCTGGATGACTCCTCGGCTCATTAATCTCAGAACTAGATTTGTCTCCGTGTGATGCCATTTCCATCTCTGTCTGCCCCTCATCCCGCCCGCGCCGAGGAGGAGATCCACGTCTCGGCCGCGCTGCGAAGGCAGCGGCGTCTGAAATGAACACTCGGGCTTTAGACAACGCTCGACTGAAAGAGAATCCGCTCGCTGGCGATTTGCGTAACAGCTCCGTGACATCAAAGAAAGGATGCAAGGCAGGCCGGCGGACAACGGGGCTGCCGCTCCACCGAGAGGCTCGTCGTTTTTCATAGAGAATCTGCTGAGCAAGGGGTGGGAGAAACGGGGCTCGGTATCGGCAGAAGCCGAGGAGAAAACCGCACACGACACCGACGAGAGCCCTTCGGCTTTGGACTGCTGTCGCGCCGCATCCCGCTGCTCGTACAGAGACTTTTCGATGCAGTGGACCCGTGATGGGACTGTGGTGAACATCGGGGCTTTTGAAACACCACGCAGTGAGTAAAGATAGGATGAAAATGACATTTCAATGAACAAAGCTTTGGTTATTTTTTGGTCCACTGCGTAAAAAGGGGAAACCAAAACGTCCCAAGCTTTTGGACAGTGTAACGTACATATTTCTTAATTATATTTACACGTCGGTTCTATTTGATTACTACTCGATATTATATTTTAAATTAGGATTTTACCTTTGTTTAATTTGTCTTTGCTTAACTGTGCGTAAAAGGCTAATGATTAAATATTAAAAAAAAACGATCAGTTATATTTTATGGCGTTAAACCTTTGCGGACCCTGTGTTTTGTTTTGTTTTGTTTTGTTTTTCCTCACCGGTTTTGACATTGACAGACTTTAAAAGCTTGAATTCCTTCGATTGTCAAGGTGCTGCACATTTCATTTCCAAGAGGCATGCCTGTTCAAACACTGTCATTGCAGCTGTTCATTGTAAAAATCATTAAAAAAATATCAGAGGGTTACATGCATCGATCAGGCACGACAATGTGACGACTTTCCGCACATTTAGTGACATTTGTGCCACTGTCACCATCACATCAAAACTGAGCGCGTCTCCCTCTGATGTGTCACTTAATGGCTTTGACATAATCGCAAGATGCTGGTATAATTGTCAAATTGGTTGCTCACAGATATTTAAATGGAAATCAGATTTTTATTTTTCTGAATACTATAAGACTCACATTTGCCTGGAGGTGGAAATAACAGCCTACAAGTTCACAATCTGGCCAAACTAACCATAAATAAAAGTATTTATGCGCTTCCCAACTCTCTGACCAAGCTGCTGGTTTGTGCACTTTTGTTGTTCTGGACGTTTATCATACCCAACAATTTCGGGCACGAAAAGCGAAAGAATTTGCCTGCCGCCGAGAAGACGGTGAAGATAAGACTTGACTTGCTGGTAATTTTCTAGTTTTGGTTAATTCTTCGTGTTCAAAAAGGAGGAGCTCATCAAAGACGTTCTGGAGCACTAACGTGTCCGTTACCCCCACCAGGGGGACCTTGCGTAGTCTGCCTGGTTTGACACGTGACGATGTAAGGCATCATCAACTCCACTCAGCTTATTGCCAGGAAATTAATTTTTATTACCCCTATAAAAATGTCTACCAGCAGGAGGCTGATCGAGGAGCCCATGTTTCAGATTTCATCGTAGTCAACTAGTAAATACGGGAATCAAAGGGGTGTGGATGCAAGTTGCTAAATATTTACCTGGGCAGCGGGCTGGGAGGCCCTTCTGGGGCCCTGAATGTTTCTTTGTTGTTGTTGTTTTTTAAAAGAATATATGTTTTCTAATTTTCAAAATAACCACACAACTATATCAGTGTGTTGTATTTTAACTCCAATATTTTGTGAGTGTAACCAATGTGCAGCTATTTAGAAATTATCATGTCAGCAACATCATTAATGTAAGTCAGCGGTAACAACACAACACTTTAAGAACATGTGAACTTTGTGTATTGTGATGGTGTTACTCACACACCTGTCTTTTTTGTATAATTGGAAAAAGAAATCCTGCAAATAGGATTGTAAAAAGCTTTAAATTATGCGTGCACAGTCATCAGTTTATTGTAATTTGCATGTGTAAAATAATTTTGATGCCAAGGATCCCACAAGATCTCATCCCCAATGATCCATGGCTCTACTGTAGTACGTTTTTAGTAAACAAGTAATTTAAATCACGCAGTTGGTCTGTCCTGGGGTAAAAAATGAAGCAGGGATGTGTAGATATGACATCACATAGGCACAAAATTAAATGTTATTATTTTGCTTCTGAAGAAACTACATTACAAAAACAATAGAACTCGTAAGAAAGCTGAATATTTGGAATAAAGGCTGCACTGATTTTCTGTCCTCATGAGGAACGTTGTTTTGTCTCATTTCAAGGCCCGACATCAGATGACCCCAGCTGCGCACTGTCGACCAGCGACAGAAACTCCCCCGCCGTTTCTGAACCGATAACTGAGAGCAGCGACGAAACCGACCAAAAGACAGCCGACGGCAGCCTCACGGACGAGAACGAAGACGCGTCAAGTGGGCTGGACGCGCGGCGGGAGCGGGACTCGGCGTGCGGGTCGCGCGCAGGCCGGAAGAAGAAGACCCGCACCGTGTTTAGTCGCAGCCAGGTGTTCCAGCTGGAGTCCACGTTTGACCTGAAGCGGTACCTGAGCAGCTCCGAGAGAGCGAGTCTGGCCGCGTCCCTGCACCTGACGGAGACTCAGGTGAAAATCTGGTTTCAGAACCGGAGGAACAAGTGGAAGAGGCAGCTGGCGGCAGACCTGGAGGCCACGCACATCCCGAACTCAACGCAGCGGGTTTTTAGAGTGCCGATTCTGTATCACGAGAGGCAAACTTCCTCTGGAGTTCTTGGTTTCAGCCTGAACGGACTTCCAGTTTCCCAATCCTGGTCCATCAGCCATCCTCTGTCGCCGTTAGCCCACTCCGTGAATATGTTGAGCTCGCAGATGACCGGCTTGGTGTAGAAACTCAACCTGACTGAGAAAAAAAAAAAAAAAAAAAAAACTTAAAATATTCAGTCATTCAATATAATTGTGCAATAACCCAGCATACCGCAGAGAAAATGCGGTCTGCAACCAAAGATAAGAAACATCGAGATGTTCTATGTTTCTGTTCTAGTATGCAACAAACAAATAAGCACGGCCAGACTGACAGTAGCGGGTTGTATGTAATGTTTAAATACACGTATTTTTTGAAAAGTTTTATAGACTATTTAAAGTCACAGATTTCCCCCCCCCCCCAACTTTGTCACTTTTTCACATAATTAGAAAAAAATAAAAATAAAACATTCATGCACTAAAATGTACGTGTTTGTTGTCATTGTGCTCCGATCCCTACCTAAATTGTGTTTGAACATTTCTAATTTTCTTTAAGCCAACTCATCAAACATGTAGGGTTTTATTTAGGGAACTTTTTTTTAAAAATTAAGGTAATTAATCGTAAACATTTTGGAGTGCCCCCCTTCAATGGTGCTTTTTGTATGTTTTATGCACAGCGCACTAAAACCCATAAACCACAATTTTCTTTCTTTTTATTTTCTATCATATAATTATACACACACACACACACACCCACACCACACACAGAGATTATATATACATACACACAGAGAGAGATTGATTTATTCCGCAATGCCTATAACTGACTATTAAAGAACATCTTAAAGACATATGGTGCTTTGAATGACATTTCAGAGTTCAATTAGCATAAAGTATCAGCTGTGCCGCAGAACAGCTGAATATATCTGAGAAGTCCGGGAATTAAATGTGCAGGACGGTGCACGTTTTACAACGTTGACATTTGAAAATCAAAATACATGATGGAATGCAGTTGGTGTTAAATTAGAAGTATTAAAATCGCATCATGTGATCCTCTCCAGGGGCACCGTAATGACTCCACGAGACACCGCTCCTACGATGAGGACAGTATGAGGTGTTTTTTATTGAAAAAGAGCAGCAAGACACCCCTTCCCCCGGGGCTCTCCCATCTGATTCTGTTCTCTGACCTCCATTGGCCCGTTCCGCCAGAGTCTCTGAGCCAATCAGCGACGACCCGGCGCTTAGTCTGGTGAGAGTAGTAACAACGCTAGCAGATCTGAGCTGCGTCTGCTCAGTGGCAGCTGCTATGGTGCGAGGACCGTCCCGCCGCCAGCGGAGAGAATAACACCCCGGTTCAGAGTTCAGGGAGAAAGTCTGAGGTGGAGGAAAAACTACAGTCTTACATAGGAGAATATGAACAAAGCAGAAGCACCATGTCGACCCATCGCCTCTCTGAAATTCACCATTGACAACATCCTGAACCTGAGGACGAGCTGTGACAGCTGTCATTCCTCCAGGCAGCAGGATGAAGCGGTCCCAGAGCGGAGGCCAGACCCGGGCAGCAAGCTGAGCCAAAGGGGTAAGAAGTTTGGAGAATTTTTCTTATTTATTATCGTTTTTTTTTTTGTTTGTTTTTTTTTAAACCCGACATATGGAGAAACTAGAAAGGCCTACTTAAGTGAGTTTCACTGAATTTGCAGGGCTTATGAGCACCGGCAGCGGAACGGTGGACTCGGTCATCATCAGCTGCGTGAACCAGGGGAAGGCGGCCGACACGCGCTTCGAGAGCGGGGACAGCAGCTGCGACGACAGCGGCTCCATCTCCACCACCGTGACGGCGGCAGCGCTGGTGGCTCCCGCGGACCCCCACAGAGGAGGGAGCCCCAGCAAAAAGAGCAAAATAGTGACCAAAAAGAAGACGCGCACAATTTTTTCCAAGAGACAGATCTTCCAGTTGGAGTCTACCTTCGACATGAAACGCTACCTGAGCAGCGCGGAGCGCGCGTGCCTGGCCAGCTCTCTGCAGCTGACGGAGACGCAGGTGAAGATATGGTTTCAGAACCGCAGGAATAAACTGAAGCGCCAGATCTCCACCGAGATCGACGGACCGGCCGGCGATTTCCCCGAGGCCGGGAAGCCGGCGTCGGTGGGGAACCTGCCGGCCTTGTACAAAGAGAGCAACCTGCTGGGCAGATGTCTGCTGCCCATGCCCCTTCCGGTGGTGTACCCGGGGAGTAGCACGCCTTACCTCTGCTTCTCTAACGCCAGCAAGTACTTCAGCCTGTACGACGGGGACGTATGACGACATTGTAATGGCTTCCTGTGGGGAAAAAAGACTCTTTTTGGTCGCCCTGTTGCCAAGTTTTTGGAGCGTTTGAGACATTTAGCGGCCATAACCTTTTATTCTAATTGTCATTTTAATGAAGACTGTAACTCTAATATGAAACAATTAGTTTCCTATTACATACGAATAGGCATATACAGCATTATTTATTTCCAGTTGAAGAAAAGGCCTTTAAAAGAACAGATTACACAAGTGAAGAAGGCCTAAATCAGTTACATGTTATTGTTTACCGCATACTAGTATTTCTTTTTTTAAATTTCATTTTATCAACTGCAGCCTAAGCCACCAAAGAAATTATTACTATAGCCTATCTGCATGCGTTTTCTGTCATGATTTTTTAATACTAAAGTTATGTATTTAAATGAATGTAGTTAACGATTTATTTAGTTTTACGCATGTATTTTTTTTTTTCCCAAATATCCGTTCTTACTTTATTCCACTTTGCCAAGAGGCTCATTACACATTTTACTGTTATTAAACGGTTGAAAAATAAGCTTTACAGAATTAATTCAATGTTTTGACATGCAAATATACCGACTGTTTCAGGAATAATATGAAGATGAGAATTCTAAAAAAAACAAAAAAACAAAAAACAAAAAACAAAAAAACAACAATGCTGTTTTCATTACATTTTGCAGTTTTTCACAACAATCCAAGGTGGAAAGTACAAATAAGCAAACTGAACCTGAGTTGCAAAAATGTAGACAAGTGAAATCTTTAACATATGATTTTATAAATTGACTTAAGGTTGAGTCATAATCCAAAACCCCCACACTGCTTCACCTGTTTTAGTGAGTGTGACAAGTCAAAAATATACCAGAAGTACTGCTCAAAGTAGCTAAGAACTATTATGAAAAGTATAAATATTTGTAAATTGTAAGAGATCAATGAGTCTCACTGTGCACTCATATGATTCTGGTAAATTTAAAGTAAACTCGATCAGTTTAGAAGGGCGTCACATGGAGGAGACATGAGGTCTGGAACTCATGCCTGTCTACATTTCTGAGTGGTGTGCAACTGCATTACATCTGCATGTATTAATTATGCAATGTGCAATATGTCAGAAGAGGGGCATGGCGATCGTAATTCTTTACCTTGCTTGGACAGTAAATACGGGAAGTTGCTGATCCTTGCAGCGAATGGATGACAAATGCAGACAAAAGGGTGAGGCTTATCTCATTTTGTTTTGAGGAAGTGCATCTAATTCCAGTCTCGGCAGCAAGTCCAGCTTTTATGAAACATACTTAGACCGTTGTGTTCACATGATCAGTACAGGTTAACGTGCTCACAGAGGAAAACTGCACTCTCCTGCAAATATTATTCAGACAAATAAAATCCAATTATTTATAAAGACCTTTTCCAGCACAAGTGAAACATTTAAGATTATAGTGTAATAAAAGCTTAATATAATAAAAATAACATGCAAAAGAGGAAGCAGATAAAAATACAGTTGAAGTAAAAGGACAGATGAGTTAAAAACAACAAAAAGTGAAGAACAAGTAGTTGGAAAAATACACAAAGTAATTTGTGTAAATTTTTCTTTATATTATTAATATTATTATCATTAGTATTATTGTTATGTTATCATATAATTTATATTTGTTTAAGATAGTCATTTTAAACAAATATTTTTTTCTGTGGGTACTCTATTTTCCAAAATAGATCATGCTTGTCTAATAATAATAATAATCATAGATAGAAATCTAATTAGATATTTATACATGTATCTGAATATGGAAGAGTAGTTCAAAATAAATGTAAGCATTTATTTCCATTTTAAAGTGCAAAATCTTTTGCTGCAAATGCTTGAGCTCAACGCTAAACCACATATTAGGTTTTACAGTTATTAATTCTCAGCCTTGCTGCTTATTATTATTATTATTATTATTATTTATTTATTTATTTTTTTAAATAAGCAGGCCAAAATGTCTTTGGTCATTGAGGCATCTTAAATAATTTCTGTTTTCTCCATAATAGATTTGGATTTTTGATGTAGTGATTTGCTGGAAGCGGTCATGCATTCAGCAAATCATGGCACAGAAAAAAATTATTCTTGAAGTAGATTTTATCCTTGTATTTGTTGGATGTTTTTAGTTTTAAAAAGGTTCAAAAAGGCTGAATCCATCAGTATTAAACTTTGATCTTACCATTATACATTAATTACATACTTAACCTTTAGTAGCTATGTTATTTAAGATGAGAAGGGTTTTGTCTTTGTTTTTGATCTTTGACATTCATTTATTTTGTATTGGATTCAAAGGCAGAGTGCAGGCACGTGTGTTTACTAAATTAGGAGGCCCGCCAGGCTGTCTCATGTTTTCAAGCTTCAGCACTCATCTATACCCACAATGCTCTGCGTCTAGTTAGACATTTTGGCAGAGTGGCGACCTATAAGTTGTCAACAATTACTTTACATGTATTGGAGAAGATAACACCATCTTGAAACCGTCAGTTTTCAGTGTGTGACTAACAGAGAGGAAGACAAGTCATTTAAAACAACATATGATTTATTTAACTTTGCACATTAACTCAGAGCACTGCTGCTTGCAAGAAACACTAATTGCTTCTACTACTCGGCTCTTTTCGTTTTGTCACTCCACCGACCCTCTTCCACTCTCACTGTGCTTCCCTCTTGCCTACCGCCTTGCCATAGCTCATTATCGTAATCTGTGCACTGAAGCACAACTGTGTTGATTATGTCTGAATGAACGGGGGCCGAGGAGGGAGAGCGTGTTATGAGGGAGGGAGTGGGAAGAAAGGAAGACAGCCGCTTGATGAGTGTGTGTTTGTATTGGAAAAACCGCGGTCCAGTTTGTATTGCTGCATGGGTCTGTGCTTCACTGTAGCCAGGGGTCCCCGTTGTTTCCTGAGAAGAAAGGGAGGCGGCGAGCAGCTCCAAGTGTGTCGTAGTGTAAACCCTGCCTGGGGGACCTTTTCTGCATGACATGCTGGGGGCCCCTTGGTGGACTCACCCATTTCTTTAACCTCTCTTGACCTCTCAGTGTCATCTGACAGAGGTCATCGCCCAAGACGACGGGACAGATCGTCAGCATGCAAGAGTCAAAGCAGAAAGAAGGCCTGCTTTAATGAAGACCTACACTTACAACTGTTTCATAAAGTTAAAAAAAAAAACATTTTAAGACGCTGTTGTGCCAGCTGACCCGTTCTCTGCTTGGATTCCCCCGGGTGTCCCAAAGCCCTGCAGGGAAATCCGAGACCAAAACTACCTGATGCAGCTTATTGTTCGGTAAACAACAAGGCTATTAGTTAGAGGTTAAAACTTGAAATGCAACGTCTGTGTATGTGATATACATTATGGGCTGCAAGATGACCTATTAATCTGCCTATTTAGGATCCCCCCTCCACCACATTTACCACCAATGCAAACTGGTGGAGGAAATTGAAAGATGTCAGTGGGGATGAAATCCGATAATAGAAAGTGATGCAAAGTCAGATAAAAGTGCAAAGACGAGAGAAGGTGAGGCCAGACTGGAACAGGTCCAAAAGTTAATTGCAAGGGAATCTGTTTGAGAGTAAAAGTGCACAACTTTTAATCAATTAATTTTATAGGGCATAAACTACATCAAACACAATAACAATGTGTTTTACAGACACATTGCTATTATTTCATTGGGATTTTTATAATTAAGTTTTGCATAATTATTTGAAACATTGAGTTATAAGTACTCAAGTGCAAGTAGATGTAGTTACCATTTACGCAACATTCATTCTATGTTGCCCACTGACAATAATCTCTGTTGCATTTTCTGCCTCGGTTTAGATCTAAGGAACGCGCTTTAAAACAAACAAAAAAAACAACAACAGTGACTTATAATTCATTAAAATTTACGGTCATCTAAAGATTTTATCTAAATGAAAAGTAAATTATTATTCAAGGTAAAATGTCTAAAACTACGTCTGTTTTCTCTCATTAGCAGATGTAAAAACCTCTCACCACTGGAAAACTTTGGCCCACAAATGCAGACTGTGTATCAATTAAAGAGCATCATCTCTAACACGCTCCCTCACGTCCTGTCCCCTTAGACACCCTCGTTAGGATAATGTGCCATTAATCTGCTGCTGAAAACACATTATTAGTCCAATCAATAGGTTAGATGGAGGGATAAAGGCAGAGGAAAGAGGATGAGGAGGACGGGAGGCAGCAGACGGATGCTCTAAGTCTGAAGGGATGCGTTTAAGCAAAGGTGGGGGTACTGACACTTATCCATAACACCCGAGAAAGAGCTCCAGTGTGTGCAGAGAGGAATAATCACTGTGGTTTCATGCTGACAGTCAATAAAGAGCCATTAGGACCAGAAAGAGTTAGCAGAGGATGTTGACTCTTTCTATTCCCATACTATTGCACATACCACCTTAACGACAACAGAATGCTATTTGATATTGGGTCATGTTCCCATGCTCTTGGGATTTGTAAAACAGGGGTTTTCATGTCTCCAGCAGACATGGCCACACATCTAAAACAAGTAAATGTGGACAAGTGAAATATGTTAAACATCTAAACAAAACACGGACTCGTGTTAGAAAGGCAGCACAAGTGAAACGTTTCACGCGATCAAAATTGCCGTATTTGAGAAGCGGTTTTTACACAAGTTTTTAGTTTTTCCAAAAAATCCATTACGAGAAGCTCTCTGCCTCACTCAAAACATTTTTTTTTTAAATAATTACAGGATATCTTATGCTTCGAGATGTTTTTCAACGAGAGTCAAATGGCCTTTGAATCTCCTCCAAGTAAATTACAATAAAAATCAGATATTTAGATACACAGTATGAAAATACCAGTAAGTAACATTTATTTTTGTTATATATTTCATTATATATATATATATATATATATATATATATTTAGATCCTCTTAGAAGAGGTTTTGTTCAGTTATGCCTCAGTTTTGCTTTGCTTTCTCCAATGATTTTCTTCTCATAGTCCCACATATTAGTCAAAGAACCTGAAAAAGAAAGGTTTTGTGAACACCCTGGTGGTTTTGTACCACGAGAAGCCGTCGTCCACATATACGCAGAGCAGAACATGTACTGTGTGTTCTGCAGAGTTGACCTACAAGCATCTATAGCGCTGCAACACACAGAGGCTCCCAAGAGACCAAGGAGACACCGGTATGCTGCCATAAACAGCCTCTTCTGATGGTGCTGAATAAAAGGCTCCTTAAGGATTAAACACAAACATCTTCAGAGGTCAAGTGAATAGAGTAGAACAAAACTAGATTACAAGATATATTAGAAAATTAAGAGCTGATTGTACAAATCTTTTTTTTTTTTTTTGCTTCCAAATCCTGTTAGAATCTTGGTGTATTTTATTTTTGTTAGTATTCTACAAAATTGGATCAAATATAAGTTGCTGTCCTCACTGGTAATGCACTGAGGTTATATAAATCCATCAAATCTAAATCTGTTAACTTACTTTCTTTTGGTTACTTGATGACTTCTGAAGGTGGTAGCAGTGGATTTTTGAGGGGGGGCCAGAGTAAAGGGGGCATTTTTATCAGTGCAGACTTTGCCAAACAGATTTGAAAACCATGAATCATTGTTCTTCCAGGTCACAACTATGGATTACTTTGTGATGGTTCGTCCCAGCAGAATACAGGGTTGTT
The DNA here is from genome assembly GCA_010277075.1 of Poeciliopsis retropinna. Classification (NCBI taxonomy): domain Eukaryota; kingdom Metazoa; phylum Chordata; class Actinopteri; order Cyprinodontiformes; family Poeciliidae; genus Poeciliopsis; species Poeciliopsis retropinna. The sequence continues at coordinate 7,165,038 of VMRM01000013.1, forward strand.
TGTAGTTCTAGTCACAAAATGTGAACAAGCTCAAGAGGTAGTAGTATATTCAATAAGGTACAGAACAGAGGTTTGAATAAGGGTAAAGAAACATTGATTTTCTAGCAGGAGTATGTATACAAAATGGTGTGTTTTACTGCATTTTGCCATAGAAAACTCAATTTGATGCAGCTGACCAAGAAGCTAATATTTAGAACATCTCCAAAGTTTTTTACAGTGAAAACTTGAGCAAAACTATTGCATTGAAAACTTACTTTTTCATAGCGTTCTGTTTTACAGCAGACATCCAAATTCACAATTACTTTTGTGATGTCCCCGATACCTCTTCACAAAAAAACACACGCAACAAACACACTTCCTAGTAGTAAAGAGTGCCTCTCTTGAGGCCTGTGCTCCCCCCTGGCTGGTTCGGGTGAGGCTCTAAGTGCTCAGTAATAGCCAGCAATCAGCACAGAATGGACAGAAACCAATGTCTCGCCCTCAGGAAAGAAATATAAATAAATAAGATGAATAAATAAAAGCCTTGTGTCCTCACAACCGCATATTGCATTCAGCATGTGTTTTATAATGAATATAGATTGGAGGTTGAAATATTTATGGTGCAGGGATGGAGGGATGAAGGCGGGTTGTGGGGGTGTGTGGGCGGGTCGGGGTTAATGGTGTGAAATCTCTTCCCAAGTACAGACAAAGGCACCCCTTAAAAGATTCTGTTATTATTATTATTATCTAAAAAAAATAGTCAATAATACTTACAAAAGAATTAAGGACTCTTAATGTTTTTCTTTTGTAATAGGTCATTAATGTAGTATTTAATTATCAGGAGGAAAGAAAAAGTATACATGGCTTTACACACACACACACACAAAAAAAACAAAATCTGAAAAGTGTGGTGTGTATCTGTTCAGTCCATTTAAGCCTTCATGCCAATTTTAGCTGCTGTACCAGTTCAAATAAAACATTGTCTGCCTACTACTTTTGTGTACAAAAATAATTAATTATGCAAAATCTGTGGTCTGTGTTGGTGTTTCTCTCTAAGCAACATTTCTTACTTTTTCACCTCGGTAACTAGTTTACAGGATGATTGTGATGGTTCTCAGCTTGTTAACTAAAGTCAGTTTCTATCAATGTTGTCAGAGCTTCCATAGTTTGAAGTGTAACTCAGATTTTCTTGTTGCTTCTTCAGAGGTCTGCCTATGCTGCTGTGGTTCCCAAAGAGCCACTTGAAGCACACTGATTTGGTTGTTGCGACTTTGGAAGCAGTTTCAGACCAGGCATGTTTAAACGTTACAAATTATAGCTGTAGGCTCCTGTGATCTGCACAATGGACTAAAAGGCAAGTTTTAAGTATGAAAATTTAAATGATTAATCAAGCGTTTGAGAAGGAAACATAACAAGCTCGGACTTCTTGCTATTTATTATACTGGAGCCAAGTGGAGCGTGTGAGAGGGGAAGTGTGAGAATGGTTCTCAGAGACATGTTCCTCCTGTGTTGTGAAAACAAATATAGATGGCCGGATGGGATGAGACCTGACTGTCAGGAAGAGCAGAAAACATTTAAAACCAAAAAGATCGGAAGGAACTCATTATGTCTGAAAACTCTGATCCAATTTGAAATGTTGTCAATTCAATTCAAGCAGACAGGCAGACTCAAAGTCATTTACATAATAATAGCAATAATAATAATTCCAATTGAATCCTAATTAGTTATATAATGCAACCAACTTATCAAGTTAACTATGCTAATGGATGTAATAGTTTCTCTTGTATCAAGTCACTAATCCTTCCGCCTCAATAAGCATGTTTCTTCTGTAAACAGTGAGTTGCTAACTTTACAGCAATCCTTCATTCTGAGCATGCAAGAGGCTCAAAGCTTCTGCACAAACGGGTCTCTGAAATGGACAATGACTCTAAGCAACTTGCTGGATTGGTTACAAAGTGGCTTAAAGACAACCAAAGCAATGTTTTCTACTGGCCATCATAATCCCCTGACCTCAGTCCAGTAGAAAATTTGGAGACAGTACTGAAAAAGTTAATCTTCTGGGTTGTCTGTGTCATTTATTCCTCTTGTTGCTCTCTGTAAGTCAATTTTTTTTAATAGACATATTTCATTATGACTCAGCTTGCCTCCTGCAAGAGTTTGGGTCCAACTCAGCCACACAATCCATCCTAGACCCTGGTTAATATGGCAAAATAAAATGCTAAACAAATAATTAGATGCTTTGTATCTGCTCTATTAGTTTTGTCTAGCAGCTAAGACATGCTATTATTTATTCCACATTATTATTAGGAGGTGGAAGGGTGGACGGGTGTTCTCTGAAAAAAAGGACAAAGACAGATACTGTTATCTGGAGACCATTTGTCACAGCAGTCCATAAGCTTGCTGAGATATATTTTCATCAAACAAAGTGGTAAATTTTTTCCAATGGTTTCATTGATGTTCTGTGATTCATAATGATGACATAACATCTCACCACGGCACGTGTCAGTAATTAGACCACCTGCTATGTGACTGTTTAATATCGGTTTCTTTTTTACTTGATGCAAGAACACCTGAATGGGTCACCAGACTTTAGAGAGGCCAGTCTAATGATATTTAGTGCAATTTAGAGAGACAAGCCATCTAGACCCAACAACACCTTAACCAATTGTTTCATTCCTGATTTCAATATAATCTAAGAATCACCTTAAAATAGTTGGACTGCATCAACTATTCCCATAACACCAACACTAAAGCAGTTTGGAAGAAAAGCATGTCCAATTTATACCCAGTTATTTAAACTTGCTATTGATTGTTGTACTGAATGATTGATCTTTAAAAAAGAAGACAATGGCTTTTTAACAACATATTTCATTTAACACACAGGGGCCTCAGTAGGCTGTCGGCCAACCATATCGAATCACAGCAGCCTGGCAACTCCACCCCACTCTGGTCACCGGCTTGGGGACACACTGCATCCTGTTCTTCGACTAGCATTTGTCACAAGTCAGAAAAAGCAGCTTCTCTGACACAAATAGGAGGTCAAAGCTCCTGATTGTGTTAAACACGGTTGAGGTCATGAGTGCAGTCGGGCCAGACCATCTGATGAACACCGCTGTGTAGAGGAGTGCATTGACGTCTTGGAGGGTTGGATTTGGTCCCTAATTATGTACATGAGGAACTAACATGTACACAATTATAGGTGTAAAATCTGATCTTGATAATGCTTTGCATTTAGACTGCATCCTTAGACAGCAGAACATAGTCTTTAAAATACTTTTGTTAGTTTATAAATCACGGATTAGCATCAACATACATTAAAGACCCGTTGTTGTTGTATCGATCTTCCAGACCGCTCAGCTATTCTGGTTCTAGTCTGCTCTGCATTCACAGAACCAGAACCAAACATGAAGAAACTTCTAAGCGCTACAAATCTGGAACAAACTTCCAGACAATAGCATCTGAAACACAGAGCCCTATTTAAAAAAACCCACGTGTTTAGCATTGTCTTTGAATAAATTATGATTAATCAAAACTGGAATGTTCATTAATGTCTTTGACATACATTAAATTATGATTTTTCTAGATGATTTTGACGGCAGCATTTGACTATGTGATTTTTGTTGCTTGTTGCTGTGTTTTTATCATGTAAAGCACTTTGAACTGCCTTGTTGCTAAAATGTGCCAAACAAATAAACCTGACTTGACTAAATGAAAAGCTGTGTTTTCCCAAGCCGTCACTTCTTTCACCAGAAGCTGTCTGAAATTGGTAGAAAAGATCTTTTAAGACCCTGTGTGGTTTTTCATGGTCACTTAGGGCTGCTTGACCAACAAGTGCATTTTACTGGCAAATGTGGCTCTATTTAAGGGAAAATATATTTATTGCTAAGAAGATTCAGCGCAACAAAGAAATAAAATGACCTTGCTTTTTGTACCAAGTATCTGGTTCAGTTCAAATTAAATTCAAATCAACACATTCAGGTCCAGTTACATACAGTTGTGTTCAATCCAAATGACAATACCATACAGACTCATTAAGTAGATCATTTATTGCCACTGAGTAAAAGTAACCCCAGCTGATTGCACTGCGTCATCCTGATAAAGAAATATGTGAGTGGAAAGGTGATCGTGTTTGCTAATTTTGACATCGAAATAGTTCAGGTGAGAGCAGACGATATATCATCAGTAACTGTCTCAAAAATGGTTGGTAGTTATTTAGAAACGATTTCACAATTCTCAGCAGCAAATGTCTTTACTCACTCATAAAGGCAGCACTCAGAATGAGAAGACCTGAAGTCCATTCTGCGCTCCAGTTTAAGCATCTGATTTGAACAGAGCAGACAAGCGAGAGCAGCCTGCCCTAGAGTCATGTAAAATGCAAAGGCATATACGACTCTATTAAAACCTCCTGATAGCACAGACTGGCAATGCACACATACTTTCAAATGTGCATTTGAAAGTATGTGTGCACACGTTTGTGCACACGTTTGAAAACTCTCATGATTAAAATGACCATGCCGGATAGCGTCACTGTGCAATTATGAATATATTTTCAATACATGCATCCAAATGTCAACTTATTAGTAGAAACAAGAAGCGTCAAAGCCTTCGTTATTTTGTGTGAGTTGGGTAATCAGATCTGGGGATTAAGTTTAAACTGTTTCCTCAGCCATCACAGACCTGACCCAGATTCATAGCTGCAGTTTGTTAACCATCTTCCTGGCACCTCCTGGTCCCAACTTGTCATCTGGTATCCTTTCCACAACACTTCTGAGTGCACTCCTAAGTGTACTCAACTCTAGCAAGACCACATGTTCTTGTTACATTATTAAACCCTCCCAACAGGCTATCAAGTTTTTATTCTGCCTTCTGCTTCAAGTTGGCTTTTATAAAAGGTTCCCCCAGCTCTCAGCAAAGCCCCCTCCTAAACCTAGCTGACTTTTTACATCGCTTACATTTACAGCTGCACCTCAGCAATATATTTACACTGGACACCAGAAGATTATATACATCAAATAAAAATAAAAATACAGGTTTTTTTTTTTTCTCAAATTAAAATCACAACAAACTTCTCTTGTTTTGGGTCAGTTAGAATTTTCTAAGTTATTTCTATTTGCTAAATGCCACAATAATAGCAGAAAGAATAATCCAGAGATTCATGTGATAATGTCTTCAGTATTTGGTACTTATAAATTGTATGACTTGGGTCGACCTTTTGAGTATCCATCCACAGGCGTATCACAGTAGTTTACTGGAGTTCTGGCCCACTAATCCTGACAGAACTGTTGAGTCAGGGTTGTAGATAGCCTGACTCGCTAGGGCTGAAACGATTCCTCGAACTATTCAAGTACCTTGATTATTCAAATTCCTCAAAGAAAATTTACCTGCCTCAAAACTTTGTTTATTTATGATTTATTATTTAATGCACTGTGTTCTAGCCAGAACATTATTTGCATTGTGCGGAGCTCTCACTTCCGCCTCTGAGTTGTTGACAAAAGCTAAGTATTAGCGGCATAATGTCCAATTTTCAAATCCGGTGCCGTAAATATCCCGTATCACTCCCCCCGTTCTTACTTTTGTCCCCTGGTCTACCGGTCCTTGGACTTAAATTCGACTGTCGTCTGGTCTATTACCACCCCACCACCTCAAGCCTGCAACTCTAGGCGACATTTCCCCTAATCGCAAACAGCTTGACAGGTGAGAGTTCATCTATTAAACTGACTGAAGATGAATACATAAACTAAAAGCTGGAGTACAGACATTTTTTATGAGTGCATTTGTGAGCTCGCCTCTTTATTATTAAATTGAATATAATTTCAGATTTTTGTAGAACTTTTCTTCAGGTTAACTTAGAAAGTGAGCTGCTATTGTTACAGGTTAATTTTCTAAACTACAGAAAAGTTACTGTTAGGGAAGCTCAAAAATGAAAAATTGGACTGATATTGATATCAGATAGTAACACCGGTGTTATGCCAGATTTACCAGTATTTTATTTAATATTTTTTTAATCCAATTACTCGATTAATCGTATGACTAATTGATAGGTTGCTCGATTACTAAAATATTTGTTTACAACAGCCCTATCGCTCACACACTCCTTTCCAGATCTGTGACTTCTCAATAGGACTGAGATCAGGGCTTTGTGGTGGCCATGCAAAAACATTGTCTTCATTCTTAGTGTCCTGAGATCACTTTATAACCTCTTTGGATCGTTGTTCTTTTGGAAGACCAACATGTGTCCAAGCTTTAACTGCCTGGCTGATGTGTTTAGATTTTGCTTCAATATTTCCATGACGTTCTATGTCATCTGTTTTATCAACTGTACCAGTTCCACCGACAGCAAAACAGCCCCACAACATGATCCTGCCACCACCACTTCATAGCTGGGACGATGTTTCCGGGCTGATCATTGATGATTACGGCCAAACTCTTCCACTTTAGTTCCATCAGACCACAGGACATGTCTCCAAGAGTGAAGGTGTTTGTTCCAGTGTGTTTGAAAACTACAATCAGGCTCTTTTAATTTTCTTGTGGAGTAATGGCTTTCTTCCTCACTGAATCGCCTTTCAGCCCACGTCGATACAGGACACATTTTAATGTGGACAATGACTCCGCCTTGCTAGTTTTAGGCAGAAACTTCCCAAGTTCTTTGGCTTTTGTTCTGGGGTCAAAACCTGTTGATCTCTGGGACACAGAACCCATCCTTGAGTGGGATGATGGTCAGACATTTACATCATGGCTATACTTGTGTATAATTGTTTGAACAAAAGAACGCAGCACCTTCACACATCTAGAGATGTTTTCCAAGGATAAACCAGACTGGAGCTGTTTTTGTTCCTAATATCTTGATTAATATATTTCGACTTTCCCATTGTGTTAAACAATAAAGCAGTGTGTTCCAGGTGTGGCTTTAAAATGCTTTTTATGAAGTTCACATTGCTGCAAGACAGAACAAAAGAAAGTGGATATCTGTTCATCTCCTGTCTGTTTGTTAATTCGCTTCCAGTGTGGTAATGAGCATGCCGGTTCCTTCTTCCTGGTGATCCAGAGGTTAAAAATGGTTATTTCTCTTTGTGAGCATGTCAGAGAACCAAAATCTCTAAATGTGTGCAAACAAAAAAAAACAAAGCACTTGCAGCAGATCTCAGGTAACAGCTTGAATGGTCAACGGTTTCTCCCCGAGTTCTCCTGAGATCTCAGTGCAACTATTTTTGGACTCTGCTCAACCAGACTCCTCTTTTCTGTTACATTTTGTTGTCTTTCTCTCTCGCTTGCTTCTCTAAAATGTTCGCTCACCCCGAGCCACTTGTTTATCAGTCTAATGTTTGTTCCTGTCAGGGACAATATGTTCCATCTCCGAAGCAGTCCACTCAGTTATTCTTCATCTGGCCCTTGGGCTGTTCTAAGTCAGCCCATGTCCTAAAAACACCTTCCTCTCTAACCAATGGAGGGTTTTTAACTATTAATGGCTGCTAAAGGTAGACGTCGTACAACCAAAGGAGACAACAAAAATAAATCTACAGTGGGAAAGTATTTTATAAATGCTGAATGCAAACAGAAATCATTCTAGGAAGATTTATAAAATGTTAATACTTTTCAAAAAGTTACTAAACCAGTTGATGATAAGTAAAGATTAATTCTGCTATGACATAAATAATTATAGGACATTGCAAAAAGTAGTCAAAGTTATATTTACCAAGTAACAACCAATAACTTCTTTGTATTCTATTGGGATTTCAAGTGATAAAGTAACCCACAGTGGTACTTTGATGTGAAAGGGAAGCAGAATGTGAAATGTTTTTCAATGTGTGACATTTCCGTATCCAAGACAAAGCTTTTTACTCCACATTACAACCCCAAGTCTTTAAGGGCATGTCTCTATAGCTACGTTTTCCACATCCCTTTTTGTAATTACTTAAGTTTGAGCAGAACTGGATTGAAATAGTCTAATAATGTCAATTTCCAAGTCAGATTCCCAATTGGATTTAGTTCTGGACGTCGGTTGGATTATTCTAACACATGAATAAGCTCTCACCAAAACCGCCAGTTGACATTGTCCTACCGGAAGGTTAACATTTGCTATTTTAGGAATGACAAAATCATAATGGAAACTAAGCAGACAGACAAAAAAAAGCTAATAAAATTTTTAAAAAATATACACAAATTACAGCAGGAGGAAAAAAAAAAAACTGTCTGGATTTGACGCGGAGAAGTCCCTCAGACGTCCCGCTTCTTCTGGATCACTAAAAGCCTTGAAACACTTCTTGACTCATTGTTGGTGAGGTGTGTGGCAATGATAAATAAGTGAAGACGAAACATTTCAAGGCTAGAAATGCTCTTATTGCAGTGGTTTCCCTGTATGCCCTTTGGCAAAGCAACAGATGAACATGTGTCCCCTTTATGGAGTGCATGTGTGTGTGTGTGTGTGGTGTGGTGTGTGTGTGTGTGTGTGTGTGTGTGTGTGTGTGTTTGAATCGTGCTTGATGCACGATTGGTGAGATACAAACACAAAAATATCTGTTTTTTACCATCGTTCCATGATTTATCTTGGGTTCTTTTCCCAGTTCTACGTCATGTAACATCTACCATGTCCTGGGCTGATTACGACTTCATCTCCATCTCCCTGTCCTGTACGACACGTCTTTGAGATTTATTGCAATAATTTCATAAGAAACACATAATCCAGATTGTGTGTACATGCAATGAAAAATTGTATGTCTGCTGCCTGATTTATGATGCTGTATCGGTAATCAATATGGCTCTTTTGAGTCCTTTGGATTCGGTGATTGATACTTGGACTGGTCAGCATATGGACCGGGAACCCGAGCTGTACGTCTGACCGTTCCCATATGGGTAACATTATATGCAGTGCAGTCGGTGCATTTATTGTTTGTGCTAAACTGAATTAGCTGGAAATAAAAAAGAAGAAAGCTGGAAATAAAACGTTGCATTTAAAGTTAGCGGTCACTAATAAAGCTTTGCATCATGGAACCTTTGCCCGCATCCATTGCTACATTCAAGAAAGTACCACACGGTTTAGTTTAGGGGAGTTCTTGTCTCTCTTTCATGTGAGAGTTGATTTGACAGCAGGGTTAGATGGAGATAAGACGGTACAGAGGCCTCTTTTTGGTCATCTGTCAGCGGACAGAGACAAGAAGCCCTCTGACTGACATACTGGTGAGGGGCGGGGGAAAGGGCAGCTACTTTGATTGAGCTTTGATTAAATGTTGTTAACAATCCAGAGAACTGGTCGGGCCTTTTTGCAAACTTGGCTGGCACATGAGCAAAGTGACCACAAACAAAAGCTACAAAGAACTCCTCAATTGAGCTTCAGGGACACGAAGATCGCTCAACTGGCAGGAAAGCTGCTGCTGAAATAAACTGTCATGCTTTGCTGTCAGTAGTATCTTTTGACAAAGGGTCAAGAATGCAGGTTATGTTTTTTTTAAAAAAAAAAAAAAAGCTTTGTGTGGAAAAGTTACATAAAACAAACATTTCCCTTTAGGTCGTGAAAAAGAAACAAAACGTTGCGCTTGAACTCACTTCTTTGTATAACACCCTGGGTTATACAAAAATTAAGATGCGAATTTCGGCCATCGACCTACCTGCGTCAACATCTTGCGAGGCTGCTCCAAATTATTGCAGAGGAATGTTTCATCCAAGGTGATGAAAGACAACAACTGCACTCATCTTATCAGCTCCTGGTGATCAGGTCAGATACTCAAATCCCTGCAGGATAAAAGCCGTCCAGAGAAGGAGCAGATAAACACTGTGCTTGATTCACAATATAGATGATCACTGAAAGCACAATTTTCATGTATTTAAGTTAAAAATTGTTCTTAATTCTTTCTGCCTTCTGGTTACAAAAAAAAAAAAGAATCAGTCACAGTATTCCTTTAACAGGATTGGAATATCATAAAACAATTTATTTTATTAATTTAATTGAAAACGTGACATTTTACAATCAGAGATTGCATACTTTCTCTAAAATTTAATTAGGGCTAACTGATGAGAAAAATCTGAGAAAAGGTTTTGTAGCAAAAGACCAATAAATAGACATGTTTGCAGTCATATAAGTTCAAATTTCACCCAAGCTCTTGAATATGACTTATTCATTATTCTCTCAAGACTATCGTGCTTATTTCTTTTGCAACTTTTCCTTCCTCTCATTTTTTTATAAATTTTCTTGGATACAAAACTCTTTGAACAGCCAGCTTGTTTAACCACCTTTTTAATGATTTACCCTCCTTGTGGAGGGTGTTGGTGACTTTCTGTCAGACACCTGACAAGTCTTGCCCGTAATTGTGGAGAGACCATTTTATTTGAATGGTCTTACGTTGTATGCTAATTTTCTGAGAATAGAATGTTGCAGTTTCATTAGCCGTAAGTTATAAAAGTCAGAAATATTTAAAACGTATCACTCTGTGTGCAATGAATATGTATGCTTTCATGCTTTGAGTTGAATAACCTAAAATAAATGTTCAGTTGTATTCTTGATTTACAGCAAGTCCTTGTAAATTAAGGACTTGCTGTAACTGAAAAACTGACAGACATGGGAGAAGTGGAAAAAATCCAGCCCAGATAAAAAAAAAATGGAGTAACACGGAGAGCCTGGGGAAGAAACAATGCTGTGGTCACTTGCACAATGTCGGGGTTTGTGCTAACCTTGATGATCTGAGAGTTTGTGTTTGGGATATTCAGACGCTCTTCACATCCACAAACGTTCATATTCAGATCCCTTCATCCATCACCCTTAACTTTAGCTCTCTGCACAGATTCTCTATCAGATTCAAGTCAAGGCTCTGGCTGGACCACTCCAAAACATTTTTCCCAGTCAGAAAAAAAAAAAAAAAAAAGCATGCTAGTAAAATTAAAAGATTGATTTGAACCTAAATCTGCCAGGTGTACGAATATTTTTTAGCTGGATTAATACAATTATTCGACAAATGAGATTACGCATTACTTTCAATGTTGTTCAAGTGAGAGGTGGACGCTGAAAGGATTGGAAACAACTGTAGCATAGGATTAAGTTTTATTCTGTGACACTGACAGAGTTTTACAAACTTGTGCTGATGATGAGATGAAAGGAGGTTCATAACAAGCAACTTGGGGTTCATAGCTAAGCATTGCTATCATGGAACACCTCAATATTGTTTATGTCATACATTTCTATGATGATTCTCAAAGTAAATACTGAAATGCATTGAACTGAGGTGTAGCGTCCTGATATATGGAAAAAAAAAAACTGCATCGTCTAACATTTTTCACAGCCATCCTCTCTATTGGATGATTTATTGATTTTGCGGGTCTATAAATGCAACAAAAAGGCTTTTGAAGACAGTCAAGCACGATCACAGGGATATCACATCTTATAGTCTTTTATTCTGTGCTCAGGGCTGCACTGATTGCAATAGATTTCAGATGAGATTCAACACTTTGAAACTCAATCTATGACCTGAGGGTTGAGAAGAAGGAAAAGCAAAATAGAGAGTGTGAGGTGGCAAAACTCGTAGTATGCAATGAGAAACAAGTAAACGATATAAAATGATTTAATAAAAATAACAACAGGACACTTTACTTGGTATTATTCTGGGTGTTAGTGCGCACTTTCCATCCACATGATAACCAGATTCCTAATAAACGGCCTTGACACATTCACAACAGCTTGTGTTTTCCTGTGTGCGCAATTCAAGAAAGATGTATTCATAACTCGCCGCTCATAATCCAATCTGTGACTGATTTAGCTGTCTACTGCTCAGGAGCCAGCCAGGCGCTACGGGATACTCCATCCAACACTCTGCTTTCCCCAACTCCGGGACACCGAGACACCGGGATACCCCCGCGGGGCCCGGGCCAAGCCGACGCAAGGCTGATCACCTTAGTCTAAAGTGACGTGACTGCAAAACGCAGAGACGCACACCCTTTGGGTTGTGTGCGTGCCAAGGACTTTCAGAGGCAATGCTGCATTAAGTAAGGATGTGTGCTTTGGCATGTGGTGTAGAGTGTCGTCCCTGAAGGGGCCTGAGAGGTGTGCGTGTGTTTGATCTGCCGTACGTATTTAAGTCTCTGAGGCCGTGTGAGATTGAGTGTTGTATGTTTTGGCATGTTCACTTGAATGTAAAAGAGAAAAAAAAAAAAAAAAAAAGAGTCCAAGAGAAATTATTCACTGCTTAGTAACGCCGCATTGGAACGGGCTGAAAGACGTCTATAATCACACAAAATACACAAAAGGGAAATGCTCGCTGGCATTAATCCTCAGGCAATGGATTGGAATAGCCTTTCCCTCAATGTCTGGACAATAATCATCACTGTGATTTTCACCACCGTCTTTCAAATGTTCCTGGCCACTCCCTTTGGCTCTTTTTTCATATGACATACAAATACTCCCTTTGTTGCTGGGCTTATGAAAACTAAATCACAGTCTAAAAACATACTGAGCGATTAGTACTACTCATGAGTAAAAAACTTCAAGGCTAACAAAGTAGAAACATCCCAAAAATAACGTCAAACTCAAGCATCCGGCGCCCTGCAAAAATAATGATACACACTTGTGTCATAAAAATCTCTTCGATGTATTTCACGAGCATTTAAGCACATAGAGTCCCCGTGGAGAGGCTTGTCTACAGCAGTCGGGGAAGAGGCGGCCTGGAAAGGCCTCCAATCCATCACAGATCAATACAGGGACACACAGGCCATATAATCTTAGGCACACACCCAGTCATATATAAGCACAATTTAGAGAGACTAATTAAACTATCAAGTATTGTATCAATATTTATGGTACACAAGAGACTACAGATGAAAGGTAGTCTTCATGGCTAATTCTGCCATACTCTGACTGCGACGGAAACATTCCAGTTTCATGCAGGAAGTCTGGATTTAAACCCGAGATACACATGTTGCAAGGCAACAGTGCTCACAAAGGCAGCCCCTTCACAGGTCACCTAATTACATGCGCAAATTACTAATTAGAGTCCATCTGTGTGTGGTTTAATGTCCATATAAATCCAGCTGTTCTGTGTCGGCTTCAGACGTTTGAAAACATTAGGGATCAAAATGCATCACGAAGACCAAGGAGAACAGAGAAATGTTTACAGAGGAAAATTAATGAATAGCAACAGTAAGTAAGCAATATCTGCAATGCTAAGCATCCACTGTTCATTCTGTCACCTGAAAACAGAAATAGAAACATCATTACTGAGGGGCAAAACTTGTCACAATCATAGACCACGGTAACACTGAAGAAGCTGCAGAGGTCAACGAATCACGTGGGAGAAGAGATTTTAGTTGGCTACTTTAAAAGTTCGACTTGTGCAAAAAAGAGACATCACTATAGAATTATTGAAAGAAAACAATAAGAGATCTTAGTAGTTGTGGACAAATTAAACAAAAAAAAGAAGATGCTCTGTCATTAGGAGATCAAAGTTGAACTTTTTTGATCCACATGCAAAATACAGTAGAAACCAGCAACCTGAACGAATCATCCCAATAATAAAACACAGAAGTTTTTTTTAGTATGGAGAGTGAACCTCATCAGAGCTTAAGGGCAGATGGAAAATGTTGAGATCAGATTGGATCAGTGGAAGTCCAATGTAAAATACAATGAAGAACCTGCAGCAAAGTTTGAAAAATGATGTTCAAAGGTGCTCTCCAGCCAGTCTCACTCAGCTTGAGCTAAGCTGCAAGAAAGAATAGGAAACAATCTGCATCTCTAGACATGTAAAGCAGGTAGAAACATGCACAAAAAGAATCGTAACGCAACCAAACCTGTGATGACACCGGGGCACAAAGTACACCGCAATTCTTAGATATTAATTTGTAAGAAAACGCTATGACTCGTCACTTTCCTTTCACTGCAAAGTTATGCGTCAGTGTGTGTTGGTTTGTCAGAAAAATCAAGTATATTTCTCTCTAAAGGTGAATCCTTACAAAAACACAAAGAACGTGAAGAAGTTTAATGGCGCTTATGACTGAATGTTTTCTCAAGACCTTGGGAGTTAAGTAAAAACCAACAGAAAAACATCCTGAGTCCAGAGGTTATGTTAACTAGAGGGTATTGTTGTTCCCTAGATCTCTCGCCTCTCACCCCGCCGTAATGAATATGAGGGCCCTAATGGACCCGGAGTCTGACCTCCAATAAGTGCTCAACGCTTGGAAACATGAATTGCCGCCTTCAAAGCACAGCTACTTCCTGAGTAGATGCTGTAGATGCTGGCTTTCCACTGAATGTGTGAAATGTGTGTGCACAAGTGAGAACATACGCACACTCGAAACCAATAAGGCAGAGGTGTCGGGCCCCTCAAGTGGTGAGGAGAACCAGGAGACTCCAGGCTCCCGCAAATTTCAAGTAACAATTATTTATAATTGCAGGAAAATATAGGCTGTGTGTGCATAACAAATAGTTGAGAGGGGAAATAGTATAAAAAGTCAGTACACAAACAAAATAAATAAAATTGTGGTTTCTGACCGATATCTAGTGAAGAGTGGTGATAGACATGTTTCTGGAAACTTAAAGAAGAAGAAATAAAGATTGTCATCCTGATACATTTTTCAAGATTTTCATGTAAAACCATTTTTTGTGCTTAACTTGCGTCATTATTATTTAATCTCAAAAACTCCCATTACAGGAAGAAAATGTTCCATCGTCCACGCCTCCTATAAATTATGTCAGTAAATGTGCACTTCTGCAGGCTTCCTCACACAGGACACAATCAACTGCAATTAATCTGATCAATGGAATGTTAAACGGCATACAGGATATGCAGGACTAAGTGCCCCCGAGCCCTATCGAGGATATTCGAGGTGATGGAGAAAAACCATGTCCACATCTCCTTCGGGGGCTAAATCTCTCCCATGTTAGATAAATTAGTCTGGGTTAGTACCTGGACTTCCTATAGTCAACTTGCAACCTTTTGATCTCTAACTACAGCAAAATGGATCCAAGCTGATGAATGTGTGTTCCCCGGTTATGATTGATTATGTGGACGCTCAGGATGGAAAGGCCTGCCAGACTTTATTTTCTGGGATTTTTTTTTTTTTTTTTTTGCCTTGTTTGGTTGCAAAGAGCTTGAGCCAAATTTGAGTATTTAAATAAGCTAAGAAACAACAAAAGGAACACGAATGAAGCATTACTCTGAAGGTCAAGTTTTTATTTAGATGTAGAGCATGAAGTTGTTGTGTGTGAGAGTCCCGAGAACAGCCCTGAGCTGGACAGTGGGCAGATCCGAACCTTAAACGATAACTCTAATGAATGAGGCAATAATGATCTCGTCTGCAGCGGCTGGTTCCCATACAGACTCCGAGAGACGGACAGCCGAGCTGGAGGCTAAAACACATTGCATAAAGCAAAAACACATGGTGAGAAGTAGCTGGCTGTGTGTGTTTTAAGTTCTCACTCTCCTTTTCCCCCTAATTTAAGGGTGTTTTTTTGTTTTCTAAATGTAAGCGCTTTTTTTTATCATTCACTGATAAAAAAGCGCTATCCGTTTTTATATCAGTGAATGAACTATATAATTTATGTAAGAATAAATATACATAAATTACCCAAAACTATCTATTTGACAGTTGTAGGGAAAAAATAACTTTCAACAATTAAGAAAGGGGAAGGCACAAAAACTAATTGAAATGTTTTAAAAACAAAACAAACAAAAAAAACATTCAACTGGAATGGTTGCCATGGATGATGACGTACAATTGAAATCTATCTATGGACTTCACATAGAAGTAGACATATTTAATTTCAGGGATTTATTACTCCCCACAGAAACTGTGGAGGGGACAAAGAAGTATACGGACTTCACAAAGAAGTCCGACTTTGTCTAATTAACCATGTTAGGAAAAAAGTGAAAGTAGTTTACCTATAAAAACTTGGTGAAACTCATAATGTCAGTCGTTTGACTGCCGTCCTTTATTGTGTCCAGCGCAACCCAAGTCAGGCCTGTGTGATGTGTGTGATATGTTGTTCGGCCAGCTTTAAAAACCAGGACCTGTTTTCGAGTACACACCCTGCTAAATTTATTATTACAGCTTAGATTGATTGCAGATAATCTGCATTGTTCTACTGGTTTAACGGACAGTGGTTTTATCCAACTATTTAAGTTTTCCAAACATTTACTGAGTCTGCTGTGGCCCGCGTTCGTCTTTGCCATCGAACACAGTGCTATGACATCTCCTCAGTCTCAAGAAGAGAGCAACTGAAACACTACCCTCAACATTTTATGATGTTCAAAGCAATGCATTCAGCTTAGAATACAAGAGAACAATTTATTAATAAAATGCTCCTAAAAAAAAGTAACGTTTTAGGATTGTTTCATACAGTCCAGATTGACTGAAACCTCACCAAATGGTTTTTTTGTGCCAAACTATCAACAAGTAAAATCAAAATAGAGAACAAAGTTGGCATTACATTTCAGAAAACAGCTCCAAATAAAGCCACTGCCAGCAGGAGCTGGACATTACTCTGTTTAGAAATGCAGCTAAATGTGTCTAGTTAAATCATTGACGAAGATGTGCTTCTTCCAGGGTACATGCTAATACCAAGTAGCTTGTGTTAGCTAATGCAATCCTGTGCTGTAGATGCATATTGAGGCTGATCTGCAGAAGCTCTGGATGGGACAAATATCTGTTGCTAGAAACGAAAACAGATAGCAGAGGTCAATTGAGCTCAACCCTGCTCTGACAGAATAGTTTCTATGTTTCATCAAAACAAAATACTAAATGTTTCTGGAGGTAAGATGATCATAACATCTTAATAGCATCCAACCTAAAAAAAAAGAAAAGAAAATTAAACTGTCCTTTTAATAAAAGCAATAATAAAAGTAATCTTTTCTACAAATTCACTTACATTTAGTGTCATCCATAAAATTAATGTGAATGGCTCTAAGCTCTATGTGCTAACGTATTAGTAAAGCCATACATAATTATGCAGTGAGTAGGTCACAAAAATAATTAATGCATTCAAATATACTTTCGGCATGTGACTCTTATTGAATGATGTCTGCAAAGATTAAATACTATTGATAAAAATTTTAGTCTAAAATATTTCTGAGACCGCCAGATGGTTTGAATTTGCCCACGACTAGATGTTTTTGCTTGATCTGTGTCAATAATGTCACATCTAGAATAATTTCTAGACTCATATTTAATGAGTTTAATAGAAAACTGTCTCAGTGGGAAAAAGCATTTTACTTCAATATATATATATATATATATATATATATATAAATTAAGATTTTGCTCTTTAGTGTAGCAGAGCCCTTGTATATTTAACTCCTTGAACAAACTCACTAAATAAAGAATAAATACAATCAGATCCACTTTTAGTGCCAACACCTTTCATCCCTCTATCAAAAGCCCCACCCCCACGGGTGTTACTATGGAGATGACTAAATTCATATCATATGCATGTGTGCATTTGTGTGGCTGATGCGCTCAGGGCTGGGCAGCAGGCGGAGGGGATGGCTGGGGAGAGCGGGGCGTGACACAGAAACGTATTCTACTTAAAATGCTAATTTTACATATTTAATGCCACCGAGCAATTTCTGTTGGGAGTTGAGCAGAGATGCAGTGAAGCAAAAGGAGAAGGGGGAGTGCACTTATACACTCAACTGTGCAACAGGAAGGGGGAGGAGGAAAGCACAAATTCCCTGCTCTCCACTTAACTCATTTATTCATCTGTTTGTAACCCCCTCCCAGCCTCTTTTCTCTCAGCTCAGATCTCATCCCATCACTCTTCTTGGCTCTCAGCATCTTGACCGCTTTATATAATTGTTTTAAGTGTGCTGAAAGTAAAGTGTCATCAGAACATCGGATGAAGGTGGAAAAAGGAAGCCTGTGTTTTGCTAAAAATGTTAAAGGGCCAGTTTTATTATGCATTTTCCCTGTGCAGAGCTCTTGCCATAATTTTTGATGATTAGTTCAATATCCTGTCGTTCTCTCAAGGTCTCGGCCTGTTGGGCTCCTTGATCTCAGCTAACATGCAGCCATCAGTCGTTTCATGGTTGATCGCAGCTGTTCCAGGATTATTCGTGTTGTTTTTGGGGCTAAAGGTAAAACCAGATTAGCTCGACTTTGGATCTATCAACTCAGCTGGAAGGCAACAGGACTGGTTCTCACAGAGAGAGCACTAACACACAAATACACACTCTGCAAAACACACACACACACATACAGAGTTGCATTTTCGTCTCCTTGGAGGTTGATTTCCTGGAGACTTTTCTTGATCCAAATTATGACCTCTGCTTATGTAACAGTTCTTAAACCAGCATAAGCCTAAATCCTAACCAAATCTATAGTTTAATGGTTTTAATGATGAATGTCAGAAGAAATTTGTCCAGTAAAAATTCTACAGAGGAGGGTAAGAGTCCTCAATGTGGTCGTATAAATAGATTTAGATGAATGCAGAACCATTACTAACCCCCAATGTCGCTCAATCAATGTAACAGTTACCTTTAACATTAAATTAAAAAAAACGAGACTTCCTTTAAAAGATTTTAGTGTGCCAATTAATGTGCCATTTAGTGTGCCATTGGTGAAATATGCTAGATATACCCCTGCCTAGCTGAGATTGTAACCTATACTTGGTTGAAAATATCTCTAAATATCTCAATTGTGAACAAAGGTTTCAATATAAATTTAGCATGAAAGAAAAACAACTGATCAAATTTCTGAATTTTGGATTGAACGTTTTAGACATATTTAAATATCTCCAGGTGGGATCATCTACTGAGCCAGTTAGAAGTGTTTCTACTCCTAACCAGCTGCATAGATGGTTTGGCAGAACAAACAGTATGTCTCTGTCATCCATTGAATCCCAGGGTCACCCTGTTGTTGTCAGTGTTAACCATCTGCAAAGGGATGTTGGCTTGGCTACAGTAATTGCATGAGTATTCATGTTTGGCAGTTCTGGTTTGGAGTTATAAATCTTGCTGAAAATCTCTTTAAGAAATATTCTTCAAGTATTTATTAGACAACCTTCTAGTCGTCTATGCAGGGAGGAGAAGTGATGATAGGTCTCGGTCAAGTCTCATTGACGCATGTGGGAAGTGAAGGTTGGCTGATCCTGTAGAGAAGCTACTGAAGCTCAGCTTGATGGAGCAGTAAATCCTGGTTTTGATAGAAATACGTTGGAATACACAAATCAGGTTGCATATGGAGCAGCATCACTGCTGTTTGGTCCCAGCCATGAAGGACTAAACTGCTTAGAGGAAGCAAAGAGACTGTGATAAGAACTATTCAATCCCACAATGCACTGCATTAATCCACTTTCAGTTTCTAGGAGAAGAAAGAGGAGTAAATTCAGCAAAGAAAACTGTGATGTCATCGGAAGTATATAACTGGAAGAGGAAGGACTTCCTCCTCTATCTGTCCACAGGCTGCATGGGATGGGAATTTGCACCTAGATCCCACCGGCTAGAAGAGCAGGACAGCTTCTTCTTAGAAGGATCCAAAGTAAATATCCAGTCTACTGTTTGTGTTGGGGCACGGCCAAGAAGCAAGCTGCTGCCATAAACAATTAATATTATTACTGCACTTAAAATACACATAGGTCTTAAAAGGATTCATAAAATCAAAACATAAGCTTCTTTATATCTGCTGTAAGCTGCCATCTTGGGAATCAAGTCAAGTGAAGTTTATCTGTATAGCAAATTTCAGTAACAATGTGTTTGGCGGTTTGGGTAGAGTAGTCGTTTTGCGATCGGAAGGTTGTAGGTTCAATTCCAGCTTCCTCCTGCCACATGTCAATGTGCCTCTGGGCAAAGCGCATATGGGCGTATAATATAAATGTGTGTGTTTGTATGCGTAAATGTGACTGCAGTGTAAAGAGCTTGCAGTGGTGAAAATGACTGGAAAAGCGCTTCAGTCCATTTACTATTTCAACAATGATGAAATTAAAGCTCTGAAAAGGTGGGTTTTGATTTACATTCTTAAATCAATTCTTTTGCAGCAGTTTCGCAGTTTTCTGGAAGTGTGTTCCAGATTTGCGGTGGAGAAGCTGCTTTTCCTTGTTTGGTTCTGGGGATGCAGAGCAGACCAGAACCAGAAGACCTGAGAGGTCTGGACGGTTGATACAAGCACAACAACAGGTCATTTAGTGCTAAGCAGTTTGGTGACTTGTAAACTAACAAACATATTTTAAAATCTACTCCTTGCCAGTGTAAGGACTTTAAAACTGGGGCGATATGCTCTTTCTTCATTTTAGTCAGATCACAAGCAGCGGCTTTCTGGATCAGCTGAAACAGTCTGATTGAGTGTAATGTGTTTTAAGGCATCATCTTATTGGTAAACAGGTTTTTTTAAACTACTTGTTATTTTAACATAAAGCTTTCTCCTTATTTATTTATTAATTTATTGTAAACCAGGACAGGAATCATGAGAAACGCCTTTATAAAAGTACACTATGTTGCATATAAAACCTTCAGTCTTAATTGGAGCAGCCTTCTGTATCATACTGGCTGTAGAGCTTAATGCAGTCAGTCGGTCCTGGGTCTCTCTCGCTGATGAAACCCATGGCTGGCTGGAGCCACTGACAATATGTGATCCTGACAGCAAAGCAATCTGCCTCTAAAGTCCCTGGTTTAACCGTCAGCAAATGTGTATTGGTCATTATGTGTGTGCATTTAACCCAGTCAACTGACTTTTAATTTCCAATCTGCGTTTGCCTGTCAGACGATGTGGAGTTATTTTAACCTCAAAGACCCACGTCTGTGAATCTGGGGTTTTATAAATTGGTGGTAAGCCTGAGGTATAGATCTCTCAGCATAGATTGTCACTCCAGGGCTGTGAGTGATAGTGATGGGGTAAGATAAAAGATGTACAACATCCGTACCTAGAGATTAGCCTCGTCTTTTTCTATGCATTACCTTATGCTTCAAATCGTGGCACAATTGGACAGAATAATGGTAACCTTCCCCTATATTATGTGCCTTTTTTACACTGTCATTTCTGACTGATGCCCTTATGATCATTAAGGACTCAAGTGAGCGTGCCATCTTGGCAGTCACAGATGTCTCACCACTATTTTAGTCTGAGTAAAGACAAATAACATAAGTTAAAACTGACAGGTTAACCTTTTCAATTATCTTGTAGCCGTGAGGAAAAACGTGGTACACTGTTGATGCAATGTGGCATGGGGACAATTGAAATATCATTGCACCCATATCCTGGGGCCTGCACACACTGCACCTCTATGAGACACAGTATAAAAATGCCCAAACAAAACAGCTGGAGCTCTGTTCCAGTACACGTTTGAAAAGTTCAACTCGCCAGATTCGCTGTTCTCTCTGTGGCAGAGTCCTCAATAAAACCATCAGCCATGAAGAACACACGCACACAGACACTGCAAATCTCTATGCGTGGCCTGCTAGACGATCCTCCCACAGGCACCAGTCCAGCCCATGAGGTCATCGCCTGCCGAGACCCAGGATTATAACTCCAAAGGAACCCTTGGAAGCATGCAGTTATGCGTTTTGACAGCCCAGCAGCCTGATTAATCCCACTGTTTGCTAACGCTAATGCTAAGCTAATATTAGCTTTGTAGTGAGCCTAAAGGTGTCCTTTCCAATAGCCGGCAGGCTAAACTTTGGCAGGCCGAGGTAGAGCTATTCTTATTTGCCTTGTTGAACCTCTGCATTGTCAATTCAAATGATTTCACTCAGCATGAGAGATTTATTATCATGTAATAAGCTCAATGCCTAATGCTAACAGAGGCTCACTTTGGTCTAATGCAAGATTAAAGAAGGTCATATGCAGAGGATTTGGCTTTAACTTGTTTAACAGCTCAAGGGAAAACTGAAAGGGGTGAAATGGAAGAGTAGAGCTTTAATGATGTTGCTTACACCCATGAATAAACCCCTTTACCAAACTGAAATAGCTGATTTTACAAGTGGTAATACAGACTCCTACATAGAATTTTGTCTACAAGTGTCAATATATTGCAACTTTTGTTTCCCCCTCATCTGACCAGAGTCAGTTGGTTGAACTGATTTTACTTCGGGGTCTCGGGATAAAGAGGATTTCATACAAACATATGCAAAGCTTTTAAGACTTCACAATTCTACATTATTGCGTGTTGGTTTATGAAGTAAAACCACAATGAGATGTATTGGATGTTTTGGTTCTGATGTTACAAAATGTGTGCAAGTCTGTTTTGATGTCCAACCTGTGACAATTATCTGCAGAAAATAAGATTTTGGTTTGGTAAGTTTTGTGGCATTTATATTTATTTAAAAGTAGCTCAAACCTCAAACGTCATAAAGTACTTAAAATAAAGCTTTGGGAGATTTTCTTAGCTTTCAGTGTATCAGTGTATTCTTTTTTTAAACATAAGCAATTTGTATAAAACATCCCTGTAAAAATGATCCTATCCTCAGTATGTGTTCCCGTTAATGCTTTAACTACTTGGTGGTTTTAAAATCAATTAAAATCCCAGCACCACTTGCTGAGCTGTGCTCTGCATTGTCACATTGTGTCGTGTGATCTTCCATGGTGATGAGTAACGACAACAAGCACCAAAGTGTTTCTCTGCACACGCGCACACACACAAAGAGGAACACAAGCTCTGTCGCATTCATGCTGCACATAAACGATGCCGACGTGTCCCCAACATACTGCCATTACAACAAACATGGTTGTTTACACAGCTTTTAAACTAAAGCTTCACACATGCCTGGACAAGCAAACAAAAGTACAAAATAAGATCTGGCTGAGCAATTAAATCAGAATCTGGAAGAAGATGGCTGAGTTCTCTCACACAACTCTCTCTCTCTTCTTTTTTTTTATGTAATATTTTTGAGCTTCATTCTGGCTGTGTTAACGCGTCTAAGGGCAAACAGGCGGCGGCCAACGGCTCTGCTCAGTGGCATCTCATGTCATCCCAGAGCATCTGCCTCCCTCTAATCGGCTCTGACAAAGCAAATACCTCTTGAGAGTTTACGCTGCTTGGTTCAACTTGTCAGTTGACTTCAAATTACAGAGCAAATTGTGCAGGATTAAGGTTATTTGCCTTAACAGTCACGAATGATGACAAAACCTACAAAATTTTTTTTTAAAAACTAACAAAAGCTCTAAAGATGACCTGGTACAGATTTTTGATACCCAGCAACAATCTGAGCTATAAGTGAGCATGTTTCACACACCATAGAGCTGATAATAAAGCTTGTCCCCATCTTGGCTGTTTGTGTGTGTTCAGTGATGCTGACAGTGTGCGTTCACTGGTGCGTTCACATACTCTTGCATGACAGCTAAAGTAGCTCCGTCTAACGGCCCTGATGTTTTTTGCCATTTGCCTTCAGGGATTTTTTTTTTCTCATTCTCTCTCTTCCTTGCTGACTTTTAAAGTGTTCCTCTGCTTTTTTCCTCTTCTCCCTGAGGAAACATGACCAACAAAGCCTGGCATTACAGAGAGCAAGGCCAATGATCTCAGTGTGCATTTAGTGAGCCATCATGGCCGTAGACTTTTGGTCCACTTACACGGGATCTCGGTTGTAACTGTGCTGAGGTACAAAATTAGATCATTTAATGCTTTGAATGCCACTGTTTACAGGGACGCTGTTTATGACCGCCACACTATAAATAAACAAATGAAACATTCAATAAGGAAGCAGAACATACAAACTAAAAAGCACAGATTCTCTACCAAGGACAAGGAGGGGCATCCATTCTCCTCTGGAATGAATTGAAATGAACAGCATTGGTCACTACTATAACCTCAGTGCTTTTTATTTCAATAGTAAACATGTTTAATCTCATCAGCTTGGACTTTCTCCCATTTCAAAATGATACCTAGATTATTTCTTTCAATGATAAAGTTAAATTTAAACATTTCCCTTGGAAAGTGACCTACTTTTGTAACTAAACAGCTGATCTTTGCTGACATGTTTAGGAAAATACAATCTGGCACTATGGTGTATGTTCAAACAAATACCAATATAATTACATGCACTAATCAGGCATAACAGTGTGGCCTCTTACACACCCACCTAGCCACTAACTTATGCTTTTCTGGTGTTGATTCAGGGAGGCAACAGCCTAAGCAAAGAGCCCCAGACTTCCCTCGCCCCAGCCACCCGGGCCCACTTTAGGGTGGTTCCAGGCCTGCCAAGAAATCTTCTCCTGGTGATGACCAGACACCCAAACCACCTAAACGGACTCTTCTCAAAGGAAGAGGAGCCACAGCTCCAATCTGAGCCCCTCATGAATGACCAGGCTTCTCACCCTATCTCTAGGAGAAAACCCAGAAATCCCCTGGAAGAAACTTATTCTGGTCGCTTGTATCCACAATCTTTATTATTCACTACCCAGAGTTCATGATCATTGATGAGGATAGGAACATAGCTCAACTGGTAAATCTCTGTTCACCACTGCAGAACCTCATTCCTGACCCCAAAAAGACACTCTAGCCTTTTCTGGCTCATGACTACAGTCTCATATTTGGATCCTCATTTGCTTCACAGGCGACTGTGATCTGCTCCCACCAGAGATCATGATCTCATGAAGCCAGTAGGACCTCATCATCTGCAAAAAGGTAAAGACCTGATCCGAAGACACTAAAATGGATTCCCTCAACACTGAGTCTTCTTCTAGAAATTCTGTTCTTAAAAGGTACGTAGGGAGTCAATGACAAAGGGTAAGCTTAGGAATCCAAGTCTTACCAGAAAAAAAGCTTAAGTCATATGAAAGTAACTTGTAACTTATTGCCAGCAATATGGATCAAGATCTGGTCTGGTACTGGACCGGGGGTAGGAGCGGTATGGATGAAAAAAAGAAAAAAAAAGTTGTTACACAAAAGTGTTTAACTGTAAAGATGGTTCGTAGTGTGTTTTGTTCCAACCTGAAGTGTGAAATAAAATTCAGTGGAGTTTGAGAACAAAATATGTTTATAGGTTTATGGTTGAACGATGTGTGTGCCCTGTCGATTTTTCTTTCTTTTTGGGGGGGCGGGGGGGCTTATTGTAATCAATAGGGGGACCCAGAAGAAAAATTTGGGAACCACTGCTGTATGGGGTACTGTTAGGACCTGTATCCCATACTCCTGAAGTACCCTCGACAACACTTCTGGAGAGACACGGTCAAATGCCTCTTTCAAGTCCACATAACACATATAGACTGGTTGGGCACACCCCGCTGCACCCCCCAGGGCCCCGCAGAGGGTGCAGAGCTGGTCCAGTGTTCCACCAGGATGTCGCCATGGTTGGACGAATAAATCCAATCCGTGGAGGTCCCACTCAAGTTCTGCTGTCATCTTAGTGCAAGACACAACAGCACACTTTCATTCATCTTGCAGAGTCCATGCCTCGATGGGCCAGAGTTGTTATGGCAGCAAAATTGGAACCAGCGCACAGTTAGGAAGTTCATAATGATATGTATAATTGGTTGAATCCAAATAAGGATGAATTCTGGATAAGAGGACATGTAAACATCAATTTCACAATGACAATCTTCAAATAGTTACACTGTAGTACAAAAACGGAGACGTTTGGTAAAAACTTATCCTTTGTTGTCAAATGCTAGGTTCCAGTTCTTTTCTAGGCAGAGCACAAATGCACTTACATTTGAGTACCTAATAGCAATATGGCATGCACTATTTCTCAGCATTGCATAAGGAATAGAAGTAAAATGGTCTTGAGCTACAACAGAATGAAGCACAACATCTAATGCCTCAGGGACACAACCACTTAAACCAGCTGCATTTTACTTCACCTCCAACTATGAAAACTGAAAGAATGAAGGTTGAAGGGAGAGGAAGATGAAACAGTTATGACTGAACACTGCAAAGATAAGCTAAGAGCACTCCCTCAAAGAACAGAGAAGAGAGACAATACCAAGTGGAGTGCTGAGAATAGCCTAAAATGTTTATTGCATGTGCTGACATTTATATTGAATGACATCTCAACTCGAGCATTTGACTTTGTCACCCTGATTTAACATCAGTGAATCAGACATATGTAAAACTATCTCGAGTGAAGCTTTTGACTGTCCAACCATGAGTAAATCAGAGATGCCTGTAAGGATTCAAAATAAATAATCCCATTTGCTCGGTAAATGTCTAGATAAATTTATCTTGATTTTTTTTTTTTCTTCCCATAAATGCGCCATTTGACAATTATTTGTTTTCTTCCTCTATTAGTTTTGCTCATTTCTGTTTTTAACTGCAATGAGAAGTACATGAATAATGCTTTTTATTGGGTTGCATTTACGATGTGTAGTGAAATTGCTAAGGCATTTTTTTGATAATGCAGATTTAATTGGACCCAAATGCAGGGAAAAGGAGGCAGCTAGTTAAATTTAAAAAAAAATTGATTTAATTAAGAAAACCGAGACAAATTTACAAAGATTCAAATATGTAACGTGCAGGGAGGCAGTCAGAATGAACCAGTGGAGAGCAAAGGAACCGCAGAGGACACGACACCTGCATATGCCTGCCAATCAGTCGCTTTAAACTGCTTGGCAAGAAACAACGAGCTGTTTTGTATGTGACACCAAACTGATAAGACAGAGCCATGGCAATCACTCACAAGGATATGTACCGTGACTGCCACTCTCAGTACCGCACTGACAGGTGTGTGGGGGCTAGCCTGGTGGAGAAGAAACATGGCTAGAAGCCCCACGACCTCATTGTGGTGGATGCTCCTACCACCACCACATAGTGTTAGTATTTATTTTTTTTTTATATTATTTCATTTAGACATACATTTCCTAATGGGTGCACACTTTAGTTGATGTCTGTCTGAATGTTTATTTACACTTGTTTTTTGTTTGAGGTGCTGCTGACAAACAAGCTGGAGGAGGGACTGGAACAAACCATTTTCTGAAAGACTGGAGGGGGAAGATGTGTTTCAAGTTGATCTTAATTTGTTAATTTTGTCACTTAAATATACACTGATTATTTGGGTTAAGTTAAAGTTAGCTTTGCTTTGTTTCATAAGATACTTTAGTTAATTTTGTATTTGTTTGTTCTTTTGTTAAGTTGTGCCTCCCTCATGTGGTAGATTTAGGTTACTCCACCCCTACTTAAGCAGCCTTTGGTTCTTTGTTTGTAGGTCAGTTTGTTTGTTTGGTTAGAGTTTAGTTGACCTCTGTTAAATTGGGCCCAAATTTGTTACTTATCTTTTTGATTCATTTTGTATTTAATCTTTACCATTTTTTGAAGAATTAAATTGAAAAATTTCTATTTTTGAACACCTTTTTGTCCTTTGTTTGAGTTTGGTCCCTCACACTCATCAAACTTGTTAGTATCCATGTGGATTGAGGGAAATGAGTTTCTCACCAAAAATGTAGGCAATCAATTGACTATGAAATCTCAGCTGTCCGTGGACAGTGTGAGCGGAGAATACACATATTAAGCCTGAGTACCTGGGAGCAATTTCAGGTTTCGTCACTATGCCACATAGTTGCTTAAAAATAAAGAACGGGATGGAATGAAACAAGAAAATTATGAAGAAATTGTGGATAAAAGAGGAGAGGTCACAACACCAGTTTGACATTGTTTGATATTAAAAACAAAAAGCTAGTCAAAAATAATGGATATAGACTAATATCAAAACCTTACACTGTTACAGGTTTTAGAGTCATATGCCTCAGCCATTCATTCCTGAGTCATATCAGACCAAAGATAAATTTGCCTGCATAGATTACATAATTCCACGACTGGACCCAATGTTTGTCTTCTTTTACTTATGCACATGGTTAGCCTATTGCAAAACCTAAAAAGCAGAGATAATATGACTAATAAAACTATCATGAACCTTTAGTTTAAGGCCTATTTGAAAGTATCAGGTTCTAAACTGGCTCACCAGTTTTTCCTGTAAACGCATATCTCTACACTAGCTATCTGTCTGTGAGAAGCCGCCGACATAAGTTGCCCTAGGAAATCAGCATAATCGCACACAAATGGTGCAGAGCTGTGTCAAATTTCACACGTATCGCTGGTGCTTACGGCTACTCCGTCCCAGCCTCTGACCCCTCGGAAACCGGACACTGCCTGTTGTGGTGCGACTAAATGGCAAAAATGGCACTCTTACCAAATCAAAAGCAGATTCTGTCTTTAGAAATCATGAGCAATATAAGAAAGAGATGATCAGAAATACACGAGCACAGCATGGGAAGCTCAAATCCTAATTTGCTAGCTAAAAAGCCATTTTTCTTTTTTCTTTAAAATCAGTCCTATCTGTCCTGTAGAATTATTAGATCAAAATTATGTGAAATGAACAAAAAAAAAAGAGTATGCCCTCTACAGTATTTGTTGGCAAAAGACTAGCCAGGAATAGTATCAGGCAAAGGGAGGAGGTCAGGAACTTTTTTCAAAACATCCTAAATCTCTTTTTACAAATCTGCGCTTGAGAATGAAGAACATCACAACAAATAAAGGGAAGGAGAGGAGATAAACAAACTCAGCACTGATGAAACTGGCACTGGTTAAAAGAGCGAAGCTGGCAAATTAGTTTTGGGGTCAGACCACGGCTCTGTTCCATTGTCTCTCTCGACACTAGTCCGTCATGCTCCTGTGGGAAAAATCAAATAAAACAATAGCAGCGTAACAGGAAAGATCAGTCGGTGTTTCAGTTAATCCTTGTGATGGCCATTGTAGGAGTCATGGATGGGTAGCCAGGAGGATGTTTAGTAACGGAAGTGACTCAGAGACTTTAGGAAGAAATTGGCCACATTGGTTTCAAAGCTTTGTTGGTATTTGAATTAGCGGCGATGAAACATATTCCTTTATTTTTGCTTGTCTGGATTTAATCCGCCAACTTAATTCTGACATTTTATGACTCTGTTGTCAACAAGCCGGGAAATCCAAAAAGGCAAATGCTGCAGGTGATTGAAAGATAAACTACTAAAGGTCTCACTGTTGACATCTTATAGCAAAATACGAATGTCTATAAAAAAAAAAAGTTTAATTTCCCTTGAAAGCACGTCTGTATTTGCTCTTTCTAGTGTACTTAAACACGTCTTTCAGTTTCTCATGCACCCTGTAACCTGCCTCCCCCTCATGCACATACACAAAGTCTACTGTTTCTCTGCCTTTACGCACATCCAGGGTAGAGCCTGAGTCTGTAATTGCTGCCACTGTGGTGTGGACAGACAGGTCGAATAGGGATTGGAGATGACGTGCACCCATTATTACTGGACCAAGTGCTGTTTTTGCAATTACGGAGGGGTTTGGCTGAGCGTGCTGAAACAGACTTTGGGATTCTCTGTTCAGGAGCCATTTCAACTCCAACTGGCTGAGCAGCTTTTGTTGGCCCCGGACAAAACAACGCTGGGCTGGGCCTCTAAATGTACCAGACGATTTGTACCGATGGACATTTGAAAAATCAAAAACAAACAAAATAAAAACATTGGAGGTAGGATACAAACACTGGCACAATCCAGGTTTTTGAAAGGGCTTTGACGTCTTCACCATCTGTCACAACAAGTCTAGAAATTTACCCACGCTGGAGGCAAAAACTGCTATTTTCTGTCTGACGTTTAAGAAAACTGACTGGTCTAATCTTTGTAATGCCCCACTCAGACTTGACAGTACTATCTGCCCTGACCAAGAGACCACAGGTGCAGAACTTTACTCAAATCATTTTCATTGATCATTTGTGGTGTGCACTGTCTTCACTATGAAAGCAAATCTCGCCAGTTCACACTAAAAAGGACACTACTGATCTGAATTGTTTTTACACCCTTGTTAAAAGTAGGTGGTGTTCCTTTAAATACAAAAGAAAATAACTATCCTTTTGTGGTATTGCAAACTGTTTCTTTCAAGAATACCTGCGTTTCCACTGACCATATAATTGCACAAACTGGAATTCCGAAAATACATTTGATTAATAGAAACATACATTTTGAAAAGACTCACATTTCTTTGTTAAATAATTTTGCCCTAGGTTGAGGTGGTTTTTCAGCTGTATAAAAATTTCTGCATTCCGCAAAACTGCTAATAATTTATTTGCATCACAAACATGTGATCAACAACCAGATGTTACTACAGGCAAAAAAGATAAAGTAGACAACAAGTGGTAGGAGGATGATGGCCTAGCATATTCTTTAATGACTCAAAGCGTGTACAAACGTATTCACGTGATTTTAATTGCATTTTTCATTGAATGGAAACGTTTTTTAAACATTAGGAAAATGTCAAAAAAGTTTTGTCCTGATTTGTAACAAAAACACAGCTATATTTTGGGGGTTTTTTTCTCTCACCCCCTGCTTTGCAGCAGAATCCATTTTGACGTAGCTCCATTATGAAGTATAATTGTCGCTGAAGGAACAGCCCATGGATGAAGTCTCCTTATCTGACCTGTCTTTGCATGGTTTACCATGGGTGCTATGTCACACTCTTGGGCAAAAACACCAGCTCAGACACATCAGAGCAGGTAGACTTCAAGATCATGTTCTCCCTCAGCCTTTCCAGAAAACAAGTTAAGTCCCCGCTTAAAGTGTTATCTGAAAAGGGACTTAGGTTTTGTGATGCTTTGCTTTTCTCATTTTGCATGGCTTTTGTCAAATAATTAGGCTGATAACGTTTCTGATTACGTAAATGTGTATCGTGTTATTAATGTAGACAAGATGTATTTGTGATCTCACCGAAGCATTACGAGATGTCCTGATGGACCATTTGTTACTTGTTTGACGTTCCCTGAGGGACATGGCAACGTGTCTATTTGTACGCCGAGCAGGTAGCTGAGGTCTAAATGCTCTTGATGGTTTTTAATGTCAGGTGTAAACCCTCAGGTTTAAATCTGTCCATTTATATCTGGACCAGCTAGGATTTGCGTTAATGTCGTGTCTGAACGGGCCTAATGTCAAAACAAATAGGGCTGATGAAGAGCTGATGATTCTTAGTGTAATATGCTGAAATTTGTCGACTACCTTTTTTTAACAGACCGTTACCATACATGTCCCTTGTTGAAGACATCAACTTTCTTCAGTCACTGTCCAATTAACAGTAATTACAGACATCACTGCTTCAGGTCAATAAACAGTCTAACATTTCTTTTCCATGCCATTGAACATCACCCCCAATGTTTTTGCACCATACTTGCAATCCAGTTGATCATCGTGCTCCATGACCAACTTTATACTCCTTGATTCCCATTATTCTCATTCTTTACAGTGCCTTTTGTATGTATTGGAAAACTATAAAAACATACAAAGACTTATCTACACTATCATGACAGGCTGAGTGAAATATGTACATACTGTCCTCGTGCATATGATCACAAAGCCGCGTTTTCTGAAGTCTAGGCATGTATTAGTTCTGCCCAGCAGGTCAGTAAGAGAAAGAGGCAGACTAGGAGACAGCCAACCACTCAGGCATGAGAAGAGTTTGAATCTCGCTGAGCCCATACAATCTTGTGCTCAGGCTAAGGTTGTGGCTGTTGTGCCGGGAGCCAGTGGCTGCAGCGTACCTGCAATCTCGCTGATGATAATGCAACATGGCAGCCCCGAGGGCAGAGCCCATACAACTTTCTCAGCCCTCTTAGAGTAATTGGTGACCCCTGAACCTGCCCTTCGTATAAAAGGAGGGAGGGAGGGCAAAGGAGAGGCAAAGAGAGGAGGGGTGAGACGGGACAAGGAGTTGTCAAACCAGACACTCCAAATGCGGAGACAAGGCTAAACAGCAGAAAGAAGACCAGAGGCAGGAGAAAGGGGAAAAATCAAGAAGACATGAGTCAGGAGGAAAAGGTTAATCTCTCTAACGGAGGATAGTTTGAAAGTTCATAGACAAAGGTCTGCAGTGTAGTTGTGTATTTCACTTCTATAGAACAAACAGAAAGAACTAATCACGTCAAGTCTGTTTATGAGGCTTCCTGTTAAAATGCGAAAGGTTAGAAACATTGGAGAAAACATTTTCTCAGTAATTTTTGAGTACAATTATAAGCATATAAATGGCCATGTACTGTTTGAGGATACAATGTGTATCCAAATCTAGATAAATAAAATTCTGTTGTGGAAATCTACAAAAGCCATAATAACGTCACTGTACACAAATGCTTTGTTTGGCAGAAGTTTCTGTGGTTTAGCTAATTAGCAGAGCAAAAATAGATGGCAGAATGTAGCAGATAAAGAAAATCAATAGAAGAAGAATATCGGAATGACTTTACGAACTGGGTCGCAGAACAGTCTCAAAGATTTGACCGAGGCAAAATTTGAAAGCAAGATCAAATTTGTACCAAAAAGTTCTAATTTCACCGTTTACTTTGCAACAAAACTCAAACCCAAACAGAGCAGTTGTGAAAATATATAGAATAGGTAACATTTTGTGTTTTTTTTGTTCAAGTAGTTGCTGGAATTAGATGCTATTCATTTCTGTAAAGCTCGTAATTAGACTTCCTGACTGAAAGAAGTTAGTGTTCAGATCGTTGATAATAGAGACTGATGTTGATGAAACTATGACTAAATTTGTAATAAATAATATACGTTTTGTAGTTTTAACAAAGTGCTATTGTAACTGGTCAACATTTTATCATAAATTATATGATTTATGATAAAATGTAACTGGTCAACATTTTATGATTTTTGATACCAAACCAACACAGGTATGTTTTTTATTTACCATACCTGTGTTGTTTTACTTTTAGGAAGTGATAACATTAATTTCTGCCAAAACAAAACGACAATAAAACAATGACCTACAGTTTGAACAGTATTGCTAATCTGCAAAGGAATGACACCACTAATAGATAACAACAACCTGGATGCAAACAGTCGCACATCTACAGATGAACTTTGTCTTGTTTGCAAACTACGTATATCACTGTGATTATCCTGGACCTATATTCATAAAGCAATTCATTATTGCATCAAAAGGCTCTACTTTGTCTTATGGGGAGTGGACATCAGTTGGTTTCAAGTGCATTCATCACTCTGGCCTTGTCTATGTGGGTTTTCTATGCGGTATGAATCCATTTGTCTCCACTGATGGAAAATAATTGCAAAGCAAACAAATCATCTCTGCCACATTGAGCAGGCGTCTACTCCTGGGGCATAGCAGCTAGATAGCTGCAGGAAAGAAAGACAGACTGACACAGAGATGGACGTGAAAAAAGAAACCAAAGTAAAGGAGGGGAATAGAAGAGGTTCAGAGCAAAGTGGTGTCGTATTTGCATTATATATGCAGAGTGTTAAAAAGTGTTGTGTTAGAGAAACCAATGCAGCTAGATTGAAAGTGACTACAGAGTGTACTGGGAAGACCAGAGAGAAAGGGAAAGTCTGTGGCCTTGGTGGAAGTGTGCCAGATGGAAACTCACTTCAGAAACATAAGGAGGAGACATCTGGGAGCATGTTGCCTTGGAACAGAGATAATTATAGCATAATGCAAAAAAAAAAAAAAAAAAAAAAAAAAAACGCTTTTCAAAGAAAACCTACAAATGCAGTATGCATCTTTATGTTTTCCCGGCTCTAATATTGAAAGCAGATTTTGTTGATAATGCAAAAAAAACTAAAAAGGAACAGTAAATGAAATGCTGCTCACACACCAATAAACACTAAAGACATTTGTTTTTTAAAGAATACAAAATGACTGTGTTGGAAACATCAGGTTGCTTAGCTAAGATTTACCCAACAGTAAAGCCTCAACAGCTTCCCTCATTTTCTATAGCAATCTTTGATATTATAAAACAAGCGTCCACTCTATTGTATGACTGACTGGCAGTAGGTCTGCTATTCTTCTGCATGTAGCCAGTGTGATAAATGGCAAGAAATGTTTCTTAGAGTTAAGATTGATAAGATTAACTTGACGTCCCGAAAACTGATAGAACTCAGTTCCACTCCACTTCGTTCAGCCATTTTTGTAGTTTTGAAAGCAGTAATACAATCATCTACCAGCAGAGAAACTTTTATTCTCAAGTTTATCCCAGGTGTCAACAACGGAAGACTTGTCCATCGAACCTTACATGTTGGAGCCGGAGTCTGACCCAGAGCAGGAAAATGAAGACAACCTGCAGAACTACGCCTTCAAATGAATGCATTACAATGGTGTTTTTATTGTATTTACATCCTCCATTCATACCAACTACCTACCCTATGGAGCATAGTTTAGCTATAGTGAATAGGGTAGCATGTCAGGCACATATTAAAATATTAATGCTATCGCAATGTGAATGAAGTGAACAAGCCTTGACATAATTAAGGAGTTAGTTAATGGGAGTGCCAAGAAAGTCACGTGTTCCCCAAAAATTGCAAAAACAAACAAAATGTCTTATTCCCAAAACATGGGAGCTATCTCCTTCTTGAGCTTTATCCTCAAGAAGGCAGCTAAAAGTTAGCATTCAGTGCTAACAGAAATAGAAGGCTCAATGCTACCAACTAGTGGTTAAGATGTCATTATCAAAATGCAGAATGCATGTCTAAAATAGGTCCTGCTGTCATTTTAGTGTTATTAGCAAGTTCCAGCTTTGCTATGTTCCTCATTTCCATAAAAAGAAGGAACTGACACTTTAATCAGACAATGGCTCTCGATAGTGGATGTGGTTGCTGAAGCAGTGGTCGATAAGTGCTCCAAAAACAGACTTCCCCCACTGACTTATTAGAAATATTAAATTTAACCAAACACTTTGACGAGGCGCTGATGCCAGGGGATAATGTAAGTAATCATCTCTGTTAATACACGCTGTCAGGGAATATTTTGACTACAAAACCATAGCGAGGAAAAAAGTGGCAGATTCACAAAACTGACTAGCCAGAGATTATGACCTTGTTTAGCAGTTACACAGCAAACGTGGTGATGTCATAATCGAGAAAACCTAATAGGCAATAGAGAAAATTTAAGACTGAAAAACATAACCAGAAAAGAATATAAAGATATCTACTCAGAAAAGGGAGAGAATAGATTACATTTTTTTGGTTACTAAAATGTTTTACTGTTGTCAGATGTGTTCTTCCATGATGGTTTACTTTCGTGGCACAAACAAATCATCATGAGTTAAAATGCAAATGCACTTTTTCAAATTCTTTCTATGATCACGGAAGCTTTGAAATGAAACAACCTCTTTTATATCTGAATATATCTGTTCAAATGATTTATAAGTTTGATTACCTCACCTGGTGTGAGGATGGGAAGATTCGTTTTTACTGCTTTATTGGAATGTCTTACATTGCATTTTACTTTCCAGGACAGGACAAATGTAGAGTCACATATTATTACTGCAAATCGCTTCTGTTCAAAATTGAAGTGACTGAAGTCAGTACGTGTAAGGAACACCGAATGCTGAGAATTCAGTGGTTGATATGGTTCCACGTCATTATCACAGAATCTTTGAAACATGAACAAAAATCAAAAATTTAAAGAAAAAAGGTTTCTGAGGCCTCCCTCAACAATAACTGGATTCTGGAGCCAATAGGCCAATCTCGATGTGAAAGAATCCTAAGGAAAACTTACAGGATAGAAATCAACATCATGGACAAAACCATATTCTTGGTTCTCACTTTAGTTTATGAAATATGTTAACTATCAGCTTTTGCAGCAACAGTTTGCTGAAAATGGCATCTGATTTTCAGGTCATGGTAGAAGAAGAAACATGTTAATCTTTTCACAAAGTATGCAGTTATTTGAAACAATGAGATCCCTCAGGTAAAAAGTTGAAAATTGGGTGCGGGGGACGTTTTGCACAACAAACAGAACTCTTCGCTTTCAAGGATTAAAATCAGCACATAATATTTCGCCTGTGTTTTTTTTTACCCAGAGGATCAGTGTGGGTAAGTCACAGCAAAGGAGAAAGCTTTTTTTTAGGCTCTTCTGCATCTTCGGTTTGTCAGACACCCAATGATAAGGACAATGAACAGTGAGATTTTAAATTCACTTTGAAGCACTAAACTTTTGACTTTTAGATTGTCCAATAACTGAGCTTATAACTGGGGTCGTCGCTTATTCTCTCTCGCCCTCTGCTGACCAAAGTGAGGCAATTCAAGAATTTTTAGACTTGTTCACAAAATAACTCGAGATAGAATATCTGACA
The DNA here is from genome assembly GCA_010277075.1 of Poeciliopsis retropinna. Lineage (NCBI taxonomy): Eukaryota > Metazoa > Chordata > Actinopteri > Cyprinodontiformes > Poeciliidae > Poeciliopsis > Poeciliopsis retropinna. Next base: position 7,200,959 of record VMRM01000013.1, read on the forward strand.
GAATTTTATGTGTATAGTCTTAGATTTATTTAATTATTACCTGAAACAAGACTCAAAGCAAACCCTTTTACACAGTGATGGTGCAGAACTGCTTTTATCAAAAGCAGAAATAGTGCAGAAGCTTTATAGTGGTTCAAATGGTTTTAAATGTGCCACTGTTGCCTTTCAGCTACAGTACAACAGACAAAAACAGAAGAAAATGTAGCATTTAGAAATATTAGAAATATTGCTCAACCTGAATTTAAAAACTGAAATATTTCAATCTGCTGCTCAATGTTAATGAAAATACTATCCTATCAGGTGCCTGTTTCTACTCATGTCTCTGCTATGCATATCCTTTCTATTTTATATAACTTTTCCAACCCAAGTTAAATGCAGCTGCAGAATAATATTTGCTAAAAAGCTTAGGTATGTCATTTCAAATCTTTTGAAAATGCACAGATGAAGTTTTTGGTGACTGATGACATCAGTGTTACAGCTCCTAGAAGTACAGATGAGACTGGATGTAGGCCCATTCATTCTTATGTGTCAGCACATCTGGACGTTCGTATTTCCAACATCTATCTATACATTTTTCAGCAGCCAGTTTGGAGATGACATGCCAGACTGGGAGAAGTAGTTCCACCACCACGGCTTCTCCTGCCGCTCTATTCCTTCCTCGGTGGCAACTGGCTCGCCATGGCGCTCGAACTGGTTATAGGGGTCAAATCGATCCCAGCTGTCTGCCATGGGAAAGAGGTGGTCATCTATGTCTGGCTCCACGGGAAGCTGTTTGTGTGGAAAAATGGAGAGGTCAATTGATCAAATAGGTATCAAGCAACTTCACTCAGCATATGACATGCATAGAAGATGGGAATGTCCTCTATACATTGAGTAGCTAAATCAAAATATAACTATTTTGAGTTTACGGTGGATATTTACATAGAAGAAAAGCACATCTCTAAGCTGCTGAAATGTATGAATTAAAACTAAAGAAAATGCTAAATTATTCTTAATCTTGTAGAATGTAGACAAAAGTCTAATTATTATTATTATTATTATTATTATTATTTGTACTTTTAGTTCACCCCAAATAATTAGTTTGGAAACCTTTGAATGAAACAGTAAACTTTAAAATACAAAGTAAGAAGTCAAGAATACAAACCTTCTCTAAGACAAAGTTGACCTGTCCAGCCTTGTTCAAGTTGTGAGGCAGATAAACCCTCTTGCTGACCTTTGAGTAACCTTTGGCAGTAGCTGTCAGGATGTGAGTTCCTGGATTCACCAGCCTCCAGTAATCTCCATCCTCAGCTGCAAGTTAAGGTGAAATGAACAGAAATGGTGAAATTGTAAAATTCAACAAAGTGTTTTTTTGGGGGAAGGTTTTTTTTCTGCACAAACAGAAACGCAAACATATTATTGTAACTTTGGATTTGTGTTTTTACCTGTCGTGACATCTTTTCTAATCCCCCGGACAGAGACAGTTGCACCTTTTATGCCGTTTCCATTTGTGTCCCTCACAACTCCCTTAACTCCCCTGTGGACCTGTCCAGAGAGCAAGAGCACAATCACAACCAAAATTCCCTCACAACCGAGTACATTTGTTCTGGACTGAGCAAAAGAAGCACCTCCTAACAGGCTAATTTTGTTCTGTGGACACTTACAGACTCAAGAAAACTGAGCAGAGCTTCTTTATTCCTTTTCCATTCTGGGTAGAGCTCAGCCTCTGAGGGGAATTTGTCACAGCCAAGCTCCACTGTGATCTCCATACAGTTAGTGTGTAAGTAATTGAAATCAGACATACCTGCAGATGGACAAAAGGTATTCGGGTAATGTTGGGAACAGGTGTTAGGGTTAGGGTTGGTAAATGCGCTGCACTTCGAAGGTATCTCACCCCCAGCAAAACTGTACCAAGAGGCGCCGTTGATGATGCCTCTGTTACGATAAAAAGAGGCCCCACACCGGTCCGTGTCATTGTTTGCCATGGTGGCGTGAGCGTCAGCATAAGTGCGAGCGAGCTGCTTGAAGATCTGAGCGTTGGAAGATTATTGTTGGTGAAAAAGTTGAGACAACGTGACAATTTGCCCGCCCTGCTGTGTCAGTAAAGTGTTTTTTTTTTTTTTTTTTTTTTGTGAATCCCCACCTGTTCATCTGGAGTGGGTGAAAACATCTTCTCCTCTTGCGGGTGTCTGGAGAAGTCGAAGGGGTAGGAGACCACCAGCTCACCTCCATGGAGGCTGGCAGACTGAACAAATGGCAGAGACCTCATCCACTTCATTACAGCATAGGTCTCTGGTGCCACCTGCGGTTCAAAAGTTGGAACTACGTGATTTAGGTTGGGTTTAGTTTCAGGCAGTTAAGATGTGAAAAGCTGTTTCATTTTCTTCTACCTTCCCAAACCAGTAGGAGTCAGGGATCGGGATGTGATCTATGCGGTAGTGTCTGCTGCGACGGTTCCGGTAGAAGATGGAGGTGAGATCGGGAAAATTGCGGTTCAGGTCGAGGTTCTGGGCATTAGCCCGTCCGCTTGTCCATCCATTTAGCAAGTGGCCCTAAAAGATTTGTGCCATTAAAATGTGTTAAGTCTTGCACGAAGTGGAAGATAACTGTGGGGATAACGCAACATAAGTAGCAACAGAGGTTATGTGAAGAAAATTTAACTGCATTAGTCAGAATTTCAACTAGATGAATTTTAGATCTGTTTGTTAGTTCTATTGTTAACATGAAGACAAGACCATGTATCCATCATAATGAAGAAGAAAAGGAAACATGAAGCTATTACTTAAGGCCTTTTCCTCAAGAAGAAAAAATAATTTATGTGCATGGTTACATTTTTGTAGATTTCAGCCACTGCTAATTTCTTTGTATTTTAAAATATACATTTTTTTTCACATTTATGTTTTCCTTTTTAAAGAACCAGATTTCTCTGTAGTCATTTAAAGTTGCCTTGATCAATGTGTCCCCATGTTTTCTGACTGCATTTTAAAGCTTATGCATATGCTTCCCCCCCACACACATTACTGGAGCATTACCTGATAGATTTATTTAACAAGGAATCTTATCTCAAAAAGCAAGTTTCTACATTCAGAGCACTTAGTGTATTGTTATGTCTTTCAGATTGCAGAAATATATAAAATTATGTTTCTGCAGTCTGATGCAAAAACAAACAATTAGTTTAAATTGTTCTTTGCTAAATCAGTGAAATATGCCAAAGTTGACATTACCATCAGTTTGATTACCTGTAAAATAACATGCCTCCGAGTACAAGATGTTAACTTTAACCAATACAACAACATGAAAGCAAAGACACATTTGTTTTGTTCAGATTTGTTTTAGCTGGCAGAGTACAATCTTCTGGATAACTTATTATTAACGTAGATGTTTTGCTTACAAACATTTAATGGGGCACTAAATCTTCAGATTATGTATAAAGGGTTAAGCTTCTATTTTATTATTCATATTATGGAGCCAACCTAATAACTGGACTTTATGTGCTGAGGTGAAAAAAAAGTTTAAAAATCGATAGATAAATGTTGAAACACTGGAGGACTGTTGAGCAAGGCCACTTTAAAAGATTATAAAAACTCTGGTTCTTTGAAAACATAAATATAAACGAATGAGGCGTCATGTTGGACAGCCCTGCATGTTGCCATTTACATGCAAAAATATAGAAACAGTTTCCTCTTCTATATTTCAGATGTTGACGAGAAAGCAAAACTTTCCCATTTAAGACACTCTTTGGGAATTACCAGCACACGTGCAATGCATGTCAAAAGACAAATTTTAAGTACCTGCTCTTAAAGAATTAAAACTTTGATCACAGCCCATCAAGCAGAAAAAATATAAATCAAATTAATATTTTAACCATGCAATGTGAGGCTCGGTTCTGGCCAAAACTGGGTGAAACACCTTATTTCCAAACAGTAGCTTCCATCTGACCTGATTGGAGGAATAAATCCAATCAGGATTTATTCTTTTTTAAGGATACAGAAGCTAACTCCAAAAATAAATCCAATCAGGATTTATTCCTCCAAATAGATCCTGATTGGATTTATTTGGAGGAATAAATGCATGGTCTTGTGCATGCACTATGGCATGCATAAGACCAGTTAATGTAAAAAATGTCCATGCAGATATTGGAGGCAAATGATTAGGTCTGATGTATGAGTGAATGTGCAGAACATCAGAAAAACACAAAAGGCGTCGGTGGCCATATTGGAAGCATGCAATTCCCAGAGCCAGCTGAAGTGTTCAACCTGTTGGAAGACATTTCTGAAAATGAAAACAGAGTCATCTGTGAATTTTATTTGTCCTTATGCTGACCTCACTGGTTGATCACTTGAGGATGGGATCATTCCCAGACTAAAGGGATGATCACACTGTCAGAAAAAATAGTTGATAGAAGCTTGCATTCTTCAACGTTCAAAGCACAAGCAAAAGAAATGCAGCACAGCAGCCATAAAGGATTGAGAGCGGATAATGGTGGTTTGTCCTTCGTTTTGTTAACAATATTTACTTCCTGGTTGGAGAGCTCCGGGTCATTGCTTTCCTCTACCTCTGAGGCGGCCACCTCGTAACCGTCAGGGTTCATGGAGGCCAGAATGTGAATGCGAGTGTTGTTAATGATGGACTGAATTCGTTGGTTTCCCAGGGTGTACTCCGAGCACAGGTACTGCGCTAAGTAGATGAGCAGCTGACGTCCTAGCACCTCATTTCCATGCATGTTGCCAATCAACTTAATCTCTGGCTCCACTGCAGAAAATGAAAATGGAAATGAGCACAATAAAAGAAAGAACACTTAAATCTTGGCCATATGGGTTGGAATTTTCTCTCTCTCTTCGTAATAAACACCTTCATTTAAAACTTGCATTTTGTATTTACTTCCATTGTCTTTGACTAATATTTAAATCAGTTTGATGTTCTGAAATACATTCCTTCTTCAGACCTGAACAACTTGCTGCTAGTGATGGGACCTTGAACTCTGCTCTCAACCAGAAAGTCTTGATGGAAAATGTCCAACCATCTGTTTGTAACCTTGAGCTCAGTCAAGATTGGGTTATAAAGCAGTAATAAGGTTCAGAACTCATTATAAAATCTAACTAACTTGGCAAAAAAATAAAAAATAAATAAAGGTTTTGGATTGGCCTCATTATGGTGGAATATTAAACCCAAATGTGTCATTTTGGCATGACCTTTAACAGGTCATTTGGGCTCAAAAACCATCAACTGTTGCAGAATTAAAACAACTCTGCAAAGAAGAGTGGGTCAAAATTCATTTACAGCGTGTAGAAGACTCATTGCCAAATATTGCAGATCTTCTATGATAATTATTTCTACAAAGAAATAATTAAGTTTAGCTTAATGAAGATTAGGAAGTAGTTACGTAGAATCCAGCTGGTCTGAATGGCTCCCCTCCTCCCCTTAATGAATAACATTATTATTTGAAAACTGCATTTCGTATTTACTTTGGTTATCTTTGATACGAAAAAGAAATTTAGTTGATGATTTGACTGAAAAGCGGAAACAGAAGAATACCTTTTTCGCAGAATTGCTGTAAAAGTCAGAACGGTGTGATGCTGTTCACTCACGCAGCTCATGATGTCCTGGGTTGTCAGTGAATTCAATAACCAACAAATCTCTGCCTTCGGTGCTTCGTCCGATGCTGTAGACATGCGAGATGTGGGAGCACTTGGCTGCCGTCCTCTTCAGTAAGCTGTACATCTGGGCGTTAGAGGCGTAGATGAACTGGATGATGGTGCTCGGTTCTTCGGGAGAGAGACTGGACAATGCCACCTCCTGTCTGGCTGGAGGGGTGAATGATGGGAATATGTGGGGGAGGACAGAGGGCTGGTTGTGTTGGTTTCAAACATTACCTCAGCATAAAGGGTCCAAGTGGCTCAAGACTCTGAACTTTACCTTTCAGCCCAGATAGGGGGTCAAAACAGCCCTCCTCATTCGCGGCAAAGAAGCGATCGCAATCCAGGAAGTAGGGCCAGGCCATCTCTATGGCCTCAAAGGCGTGCACGCAGTCTTTTCTCAATGCTTCGCATGTGCTGCGGCACGGTTTGATCATCTTGTTGTCCCGACATGGCGAGGCCAGCACCGAACACCCTACGAGACGGATCTCGGGGGAGCACTCACCATTGAGGAGGCCGTGGATGACACTCAGGAGGAGATACTCTGCTCCTGACTCGGCTTCAAAACGACTCCGGTGACCAAGAATGTTGGGAAATATGGTTCTGTAGAAATGGATAAGAATGCTCTTATGGAAATAATTACATCCACCCTACGCATCGATAGTTTGTGGAGCCAAGGTTAGAAGCAATAACTTGATAAAGTCTCTAAATCTTTAAGATTCCATCAATTTCTCGTGTTATTGTTGGAGAAATCTTGGCCAACTGTTTCAGTTCTTCAAGTTTCCCAGACGTTTATCTCTGCACAGCTGTCTTGAGACTCAGCAGACCGTTTCAGTCAGGATAAAATCTGAAATTCGACTATGTCATTGCAACCCTCGTTCATACATTATTATTTTCTTCTTGTTGATGTGATGGTGAGATCATTGTCTTGTTTAACTAAACTCTGAGCTAAGCTTTTGTATCTTTACAAATGAGATGTTTAGTTTTTGCCTTACATAGTAACATAGTGCCGCAAGTTATAGTCAAACATCTCTACTTTGTTATTATGTGCAAAAGACGCTGGAAGTTGTTTATTTAGATACAACTTAGGAAACCTTAGTCGTGTCCTGGTTGCAAGACATATTTAAAACAATACATATTTTGTATTATTATAACCGTGTTGGAAAACTTTAGCCATTTAGACGTGGCTCTTGGGTTTTTTTTTTTTGCAGTTTCTCTGTAAAGTCTAACCTTGAGGTGGACCTCTACTCCTCGGAAGATTTCCAATTCACTCCACCTTCTGAATATTTATTCCTGAGGTAAATAATTGACTTCAATCAGTTTGAAAAAGACATTTATAAACCCTAATTGACAAATAAAGTAATTTACAGATAAGGCCACTGTTGCCTATTTAGTCTTAAAGTACTTGAGTTCATTTTGTTGGCACTTAATGTATTAAACATAGAGGCAGAAAAATGTTTACCTAAAGTAATTCTTCCCCGTGTCTGTACCAACATGTATAAAAGTGTATATTTTGCATAATCCCTGAGAAGAGCTGACGTGAATTTGAACATTAATGTGGTTCATAACTACAAGAGTCAGTGACTTAAAACAAAAAACAAACTGGGGTTGATGTCTTTGTCCTGTTGTCATTTGTTTGACTTTCTAAGCAGTATGACTCACGCTGAGTACTCCAGATCATTGCAGTAGCCCAGGTTCAGCTCTGTGCAGGTAGCTGCTGGAACACAGAAAGTTTATTACAAAAGTAGTTCTGATGGAGCAAGAAATCTTTAAATTGTGTTGATTAAATAATTAATAATAATAATTCTACATTTTAGTGCAGTACTTTGTAGCTCTCCAAATATTTTGTTCCTCAAAACAGTAACAAGGAACTCACTTTAATGTGGCTCTTTTCTTCAGATTTATTTTTTTTAGACTTTCAAAACTCTGTGATTAAAAAACAAAAAGTTTAACACGAGTGATTATCTTGAAGCAGCGTTTTGTATTTGAAACAGCTTATCCTTCAACAAAGGACAACTACAGCTTGAAAACAACATATTACAAAGATCCTTCACATGAAAGATTGATTTTACTTTGCGCTAATATATATTTTATTAATTCAACTCGGTGTAGAAAGAAAAGCTAAACAGACACATACGTGTTTCATCGTGTGCGCTGCGGGTGCTGCTGCTGCTGCGGCATCTTCCTGTGAAGAAAACCGAGAATAACACACACACACACACCCACACACATAAAAACCAATAAATCCCAAACTCAACGCCAGGGGGCGACATCTTCAAAAGCACGATGACCTGAACTTGAAAGAGTTTACTGTGAGTTAACAATTAAGAGAGTTGTGGGTAAAAACAATAGAAAGGCTCGCGAACGGTTCCAACTTTATACGTCCCGAAATTAGGCTGAGAAACACTGCAAAAAAAAAAAAAAAAAAAAAAGAGAAAACGACGAGTATACAACTCAACTTTTTTTTTTTTCTTAGCACATACTAAATGATTTCTAAACACAGGCTTAAATGCTGGTAAAGGTGTAGAACTGACAGAATCATCCACTGTCCTAAATGAAAAAAGGAGACACGACCCCGTGTCTCCTATTGTCTCCCCAGGAGAACTTCGCATTTCGGCCTCTGACTACAATGTGACCAAACTTTGAGCGCGGCCTTTGTTTTGTTTTGTTTTGTTTTGTTTTTCCTTACCTAAAAATTCGTCTCCTGGATGGCACGGCTGCTGCGGGGCGCAAAGGCAACTCCACGCCAAGGAAAACAGCAGCGCCAAAATCTCCAGATGCATGCTGCGCTTCAAGGTTAGCAGCTCGTGTGATGTGGCAGTAAGTTTGGTTGAAGTATTCTTCCCTTCCCTTCGCTTCCTCTCCTGAGCTCCCTGATAATTACCACCCACAGCACAGAGCTCCGTCCTTTGTCTGCTGCGCAGAGAGCATCCCTGACCCGAACATGGGACTGCGGCTCTTTGCTGCGCCGATCATATTTCACTCCGTGTGTGTGTGAGTGTAGGGGGAAGAGAGGGTGGATGTGGGTGCGCGCGCGCGCCTGTGTGCGTGTGTGTGAGTGCGTGTGTTAGAGAAAGACAGAGTAGAAGAACGTGGCTTGTGTGGTCACGAAAGTTAAGATGAATGCTTGTTTCGTACACGCGTGGATAAAAAGCTTGTGAGGCATCCAACGAGCCTTTACTCTCTCCCCGCCTTCCTCCAGCTTTCCTCTGCGCTTACTTTCCACTCGTTTACATCCTCAAAACAATGCACCATTATGTGGAGCTATTACCCAGCTTAACCTGGGGTTCTAGAGGCTTCCAATAAGCTCAATGTTTAGAGGAGAAGTTCAGGGCTCTGGAATTTCTTTTTTCTTTCAGGAAAATAAACATGCCTACAGTTATAAAGTCTACTCAGCTTTAGGTTTCTCCACATATTTTCTATCAGACACAAGTCAAGATTCTGCTCGGGCTGCTCCAAAATGTCAATGTCACCTTTTAAGTCTTTAGATCAATGCTGGTAAACCTAAAATTTAACTTAATTACATCTGACAATGTCATGAATAATTTTGGGCTTCACTATATCTCTTCCTATGAAGTACAGATTAGGCTCAAGCGTAAAGATTTGAATAAGCATCAAACTGTGACGGCGTGGTGACTTTGTCAGAACACCGTCAAAACTGCATCTGGTTTTGGATGTTCCAGGTGAACAGTGGTCAGTGTCAAAAGCGGTGAACCAGCGAGAGCATCATGGGTAGTCAAGACTGGCGCCTGTCGTCCTGCACAACGCCAATGTTGTCGCTCAAAGTGTTCAGGGTTTGTTCGATCATTGAGCTATAAAGCTGCAGACCAGTCAGGATGGGAAAGCTGACCTCCTGACCACAACTAAAACCGGCAGCATGGGCAGTGGAAGGAGGTAGCCTGGTCCGATGAATCGCATCTTCTTCTACATCCAGTGGATGATTGCCTGCAGTGTTGGGCCACCACAGACAGGGTGATACTTTGGCCATTATCGTGAGTAGTTATGCGGATATTATTCTGACTTACCAAGCATTGAAAAAAAAAAAAAAAGCAAAACAAAACATGCACGTCTTTTTACACAAACAGTATTCTCTTTTGGCTGTGGGCTTGTTCAACAACATAATGTACCTTATTACAAAGCAAAAATGACTCAAGAATGGCTTGGGATTAAAAAAAAATCAGCTGCTGCTGTTGACCTCGAAATTTGATATCACATTTTCTGGGTTTTTTTAATTAAAATTCTGCATTGGGTCCACGTTTACATGCAGTGACAACTAGAGCATAACACATAATGCCTGTTTGGTGAGCTCATGCCTGACTCAGCGTGTCTCTGGCTGTGGGGGTGGGGCGTTTAAATCGCCTTCTTGCTGGGATTTAACAGCTTCACACATTTACTTTCATTTTGTGCACAACTATAACACTTAATTAACAGAAGAAATAATATCAGCTGTAACGTTTTCCCAACGGTCTCTTACAAAATTCACCGTCACATCACTCCAGAGACACATCAAGACGGCGATAAGCAGGGTGCTTTAGTTTTCAGCGCACCGACATAGCAGCCATGCAGACAGCGGTGGAGTCTGGCAAACTCCCGAGGTTTACTTCGTCTTTGTACCAGAGCGGTGTGTTCAAGTGACCTCCCTGGTTCTAGGCCTTGACCTCCTCCGGCCCCACTCCAAACACTAACGTCTGCCCTCTCCCTTGACAAGGCACAGAAGAATCAACTAACTCAAACCAGGTGATTTCAAGTTATCCTCTCAGGAAAGTTCTCATCCGCAGTGTCCCACATACTGCTGGTGCTGTGCGCACACAGGAAGCGGCGGTCCTTCCTCACTACGCGGCAGGCGACGTTCACCAGGACCTTCCTGTACTGGTGTCGCAGAAGACAGTAGACGAATGGATCACTGGATGCCTTGGCATAGACCAGGCATTTGGTAGCAATGCCCCAATGACGGGGCACGTCCACCGAGGGCAACAATTCTACAAGCCTGCGGGAAGAGGGAAGAAGGAGTAAGACACTTATTCTGGCTATGCTATATATTGTATTATTTATAGTCAAAACAAGCCGACAGAGACCCTCTCGGGGCTCATTTCCCTGCCAGAAAAGTGGAGGATTCAGGGAGCTTTCATAAAATATTAAAGTTTGTATTTTTTTAAGATTCTCACCAGGCCTTAGAGAAACTGTTTTCAATTGTTAAAGAAGATTTTTGGGTAATTTCAGAAGGAAAACGACCAGGGGTCAATGATAGATTTTTATAATGCATGTTTCCACTATAAATTATAACAGAACAAAGTAAAACCTTTACTATCCCTTGGGGTGGAAAAATATATCTCCATATAACTAAATACAATTTATTTTGTTTGTTATCTCCACCACTCTTTGGGGATTCTAAATCAGTTTCCCGAACGAAGCAGATTTTCTATGAGTGATAATTGTGTTCTTTTACAATATCATAAAGTCTTTAGAGAGAGGCGCTGCAGATCAAAAGTTGCTTGAACAAGACTGAGGGCGCTATGGTCACACCGTTGTAGGCTGCTGCCAGTGAAACACAGCAGTTAAGTATCTCCTTAGTCCAGCATATGCTCAGGAGTAATGTCACTTGTTCTACTTTACATATTCTTATTTTTGTCCTATGCATAAGTAGATTTAATGCACCTGTCTATATATGTTTTTTTATGTCCTGTGAAAGTAACTAATTAAGTCATTCAAATTGAAACAAATATAATATTTACAAGGCAAAGCCCATTCTTAACAGCACCGACCACTAAATCCAATCTGACCTGACACAAATAATGTCATTTTCAAGATCTATAAAGCAGCATTGGTGATGGGATGTTGACCTCAGATGCTCTCCTGGGTCACCAGCGTGACACTTCTGTTGTACCAGTGACAGAGGAGAAACACGTGTTGAAGACACACACAGTGGGCTATTACCTCGTTATGACATACGGTGAAAAGCAGATGATGAAGGAACCGATGAAGATGCAGATTTTCTTAGCGGCTCGCCGCCTTCTCTTCCTTTGTTGGGCCAGACACCTCTCCTTTACACTGACAGACAGACAGACAGAATTATTACATGACTGACATCAGTATAGGCGCAAAAGTAACTTAGATTAGCAAATCCATATTTCATGTGTGTGTGAGTGTGTGTGTGCCCCAACCCCTCTCCCTCTCCACCATTCTCCACCTGGGATGAATATCCACCAGCAGGAGCAGAGCTTGCACTGTGATGACATCTATCCTCTTGCAGTGCGACCTGGCCACTCTCAGAACCTTCAGGTAGGCGAAGCAGAGGACGACGAGGCAGAGCGCGAAGCTGCTGCAGTGGAACAGCGCCGCGAAGGCGACATAGGCGCTCCGACGCGACGCCGCCTCAGCGCCCAGGTGCAGCGTGCACGAGGCGTACGTGTGGCTGTACGCCCCCCAGCCCATCGTCAGCTGGACCAAGGAGAAGGTGAGGGAGTGGAGCCAGGAGCAGGACACGATCACAAGCGCGTCCCGGTGGCGCATCTTGCTGGAATACCTGAGGGGAAACACCACCGCCACCCACCTGTCCACGCTGAGCGCGGCCATGCTCAGCATGGCGTTGCAGGTGATGAAAGTCTCGGTGAAGCTCACGGCGCGGCACAGCGGGTCCCCGAGGGGCTTCGCGCTGCTGGCCACGCCGAGAAAAGTGGCCGGCATGTTGACGAGAGCGAGGACGACGTTGGAGATGGAGAGGTTTAGGGTGAAGATCCCCGGAACGTGGGATCGTAACTCTGCGCTCTGGGCGAAGCACAGCAGCACCGACAAGTTCGCCAGGAGCGCGACAACTGCCGAGACCACGACGGAGCCCTTCAGGAGGAACTGCGGGATGCCCATTTCCTGCAGCTCCGTGTTCGCTGCCTCGGTGCGGGGGACGCTGTGGAGGGTCCTCCACGCGCTCAGCTCCTGCCACATGCCAAACGCCCTCCTCACGCGCGCGGACCGCTGTCCAGTGCTGAAATGTCCAAATAAGGATTTCCTGTCAGTTAAAAATGCGTCACAGACAAAGTGTGCTCGCTGTGCTTTTTCAGAGAACTGCTGACAAAAGTCCCCGTAATCCCAACAGTAACAACTTCTGTTCAACCCGGAGTGGAAAGCCACTGCAGATGAGATTACAAATTGAGCTTTCTGTGCTTATTCCCGCTCATGCGCACTGGCCGGCCGCCCCCTTCCTCTCCAGAAATACCGTGCGCGAGACACGTGTAGCCAGTGGTTGGCTCATGTGAATTTGAACAATATTCACACAGAAGCTAAAGTAAAGAAGATGGACGTGGATGTCACGGGGCGTGCGCGGAAGTGTATGCATGCATGCATGGATGGATGTTACAAACATTCCTATGACAAATAGTACCCTGCTACACTTTGTCTTATAGCCTGTCAGTGGTCATAATGTTCTGCCTTATTGGTGAAAATGTCTTACTCAGCATGAACACAAAGCTACATTCACTATCACACACTTCGACTCAAAACAGAATGAAATTGAGCACTGAGGAACTCCTTTACTACTGCTTTTTTTAACGGCACTGGTTTGTTTTTAATAAGTGATTTGAACAGTTCATCTGTTTGTAGTTTTTTAAAAATCTTTTTCACATGTAAGCATTTTTTTTTGTATATAGCTTGAAAATAACACTGTTATTTTCTTATTACCTCTGGTAAAGTATCATTGTGAGTTCTTCCCTCACAGCTTAATAACCACGTTCCTCTGTGATTATTGACATAAACGTAAATTTGTGGTATTTTAAAAGGTTCATGTCTCGGACTCCAGCGGAGTCCCCAGAGCAACTGGAAAAGAAACAGGCCCACGCCATCAACACCCTCTGCCGCTTATGGGGTCCAAATCTGGGCCCCATCAGAAGAGATGTTTTGAGGTTAGGACTATGCTGTGGGTTGAGTTTAGGTTCAGTTTAGAGCAAGGATTAGCATTAGACAATAGAAATTGATTAAAAATGAATGGGAGTCAATGGAAACTCCTTGTCAAGGTAGACAGACATACAGTATGTGTGTGTATTAAAGTATATAAGAAAGGAAGGAGGGGAGTGCAGTGATAGCTTGCTGCGCTGCATTTAATCTTCCTAGTGATCACATGTTGCTGCGCTGGGTTCTCTATATATCTATTTTTTTTTAACTTTCTCTTTGAGCTGTACCACAGTTTCAGTGGATAAATCGGCAGTTTTCTCATCTGATGAAAGTTTTCTGGTGATAAGTTCAGACTTGTGACACGAGGAGGAACGCTGACCCTGTTCTGTCTGCATTATTAGGATCAGAGTTTTTTTCTCAAATGGCTGAGAGGAGGAGATTTGGTATTGATATCATGCTTTTGCATAAAAAAAAAAAAAAAAAAAAAAAAAAAAAAGAATCATACTCCACTGATAGTCACCAGAGGAGATAAAACGTCATGTGTTGTTTGTTTTGTTTTGTTTTGTTTAATTTTTATGGTGTTGGAGTTCTTAATCCTTGAAGCGACAGAAAAAATTACTGTAGATTGAAATAAAAGCTAACTTGCTCATATTTTCACACTTTCATCCATGCACTGAAGCTGTCCCACCCTCAGAGCTGGTCACTCTGAGTAGTGACTCGGAGTAGAGTCACTACTTGGCTAAGTAGTGACTCTACTCCGAGTCACTACTTAGCCAATTGGCTTCCTGTTTGTTGAAACCGATTATTATTTAAATTTAGGAAATATGGAAAACATACTCCTCGGTACATTGTTTTAAATGAAAAAAGGTTTATTTCTTTTGGACTGTATTATGTGGTGATCCAAGTCTAAACATTTAAAATAAAGCACCCTGATAAAAATCAAGCAAAAAAACAAACAAACAAAGAAAAAAACAACTACCAGTAGTTTTTTTTTTCTTTTTGTTTTTTTTGTTATTTTTTAAAATTCTTTCAGCCGTAGCTGAGGAATCCAGCATTCAAATCACACCCGTTTTGGGGTCGCTGCTGTCCTAGAAGCCCAAAGAAGTCCTGGGTGTTACAACGTTGTTTACTTGCTCTAGGTTTTGCTTTCACTCCCAGTCCGGTAGAGAAATGTGGTTCCCTTCTTCTTAATTACTGAAGATTACAGTTCCAGTGTTTTGTTTTGTTTTTTTTTTGGCTGAGCTTCTTTTTTAATTTCAAATGTGTCTTCCAGATGTTCCTATTAGTCCTGTCAAAGACACGAGATAGCACTCTGTCTAGCTCTTTGATCATTTGGCGGAAAAATGCTAAACTGACATTATCCTGTTATATTACTTAAAAATAATTAAGTAGGCTGGTTTATGTCCTTCCCGCTCCTAATAAAGCTAACTGCCCCACTGTGTCATCACCACCGACTTCAGAGACTCACAGTGGCAAAATCTGTCAGGGTGATCAAGCGTTGCTCTTATAATGCATAAAATGAGGAACATTTACTGATTAATAAAATCAGAGTTAGAATTTATTCATCCAGCACTGCAGATGATTCACTGGTGCGCTTTGCAAAATTAATGGCATCACGAGGAAAGGGCATTATGTGGAAATGCTGAAGAGCACAAAGGTATTTTAAAAATGAACTTGGCATTAGCTAAAGAGAGGCTGAAGGACAACAAAGTCAACGTTTTGGAAAGTCCCGATTTCAGTCCCCTGGAAAATTTGTGGGCAGATCTGAAATGATCGGAAAACTAGCTAACAAACCATGACTCAGTTACACCCGTAGGAATTTCAGCAAATTTCACAGATAAATAGTAAGAAGCTTATGGAAAATGATTTACCCAAGTTATTCGGTTTAAAGGCAATTCTAAGAAATGCAATGTAAACCTCTACATCAGCAGAAAAATGACTAAATATCTTGCAAGACTTTTGCCCCTCTTCATTGAAGCAGCTAGCAAAAGGAAATGATTAGTGTTTCATCATCATTGATCGGTTTGGTCTGATTTGATGTCAAAAGAGATAGAAAGATATGGTTGTGTGTATTTTAATGCAGCCCATGCTATCAGATGCATTTGTTCAAGACCTAATAGTGTATCATTCCTTGCAGGTGTGTATGTGTCCCTCAGTCCGCAAAGATCTGGACCTCTAGTTTGGTCACAGCGGCCCGTATCCTCATTAAAAGATTGAGTCAACTTTATGGCTGCAACACAAGCCAATTAGCCTGTTCCTTTAAGCACTAAGGCTGAGTAACACCCATAACAACACACCCACACGAAATTCATCAGCACATGCACTGGCTGTCATATTGCCTGGGTGAGCACACACTCCGCCCACGCAGAGGTCACAAGATGTGAAAAATGTAGCTGTATTATTCAAGATCCACAGACGCAACGGTTGTGTAAGAAAAGGGAGGACATGAGGGGAGATGTGGCAGGCTGGGACAGAGAAAGACCAAAATTGAGGGAGTGAGCTGGCTGCCTTCCAGAAGAAACAAATGCTTTCTGGTTTTAGTCTGTGTTACACAGACTGTGGCTGCATTTGGACATTTATTAGATTGACAAAAGATTGTTTACTGTCTCTCAGCATGTAGAAAACTCCCAATTCAAACCCAAATGTAATTCTCCGAAAGTAAGAGTTTTGTTGGATCATGTCAAGATTTGGCAAGCAGGATCCTTGGCGGGGTTCATTATTGATGGAATGTGAGACACTCCAAATGACCTCAGCTTTGTGTTGTTGTCTGACTTTCTGTCTTTTTTGTTTTTCATAAACCTCCTTAGCATCTCCTTTGTCTCCAGCCTCCTTGATCTGCAAACATGGAAATGAGTATCTCAATGTGGCCACCGCCACTGCAATTCTCACCAAATGTAGCAGGATTTTCTCTTTTTAAATGTTCTCTATTAAACATGTAAGTTGTGATTATGTGATTGTATGGGTTAAAATATCCTTTTGACTCTCTCTGCAACAAGTGATGCACATTTCTCCACACTTTACCCGCTTTGAACATGTAGACACTGTACAGTCAATCAATTTAAGAAATTGTGTGGTAAGTCCCATCTATAAACAATGTTATTAGGTGTGATAAAAGCATATTCCAGAAAAAATCACACATGGAGGTGTCTGCTTGGCTGTGGATAGCAATGGTAGCTGAAAGGCCCCCAATCAGAACCAGTCTGTGGCCCATACAACGCTGGGCTCTAAAAACAGTTACAGTTCAACCAGAAGCCGGGATGTCGACAGATAAACCAGCCATTATCCTGTTCGTCTAAGAACACAATGTCTTAACCATTGTTCTGGTTAAGTCAGAGTTCCCGATAGCTCCATCTGAAAACAGCTCATTATTCTGCGTAGTCCCATAGTAACGCAGCAGCTCTGCTTTTCATTCCAACATTTTTTTCAGATCCAGAATAGGAGGCAGCGCTTTACGTCTCCTGGCTCCCGTTCTCTGGCTGCGTAACAAACCTTAAATCTCTCCGTGCCTTTAAATCCAAGACAAAAACCAAACTGCTTAAGAGGGCTGATAGTTTATTACCCTGAGTCTTTTTACACAGCCATCTATCTTACTGACTGCCTGTACTTGTCTTTTAGCATGCTACGTATCTTTTTCCCCAGTTCTGTTGATGGTAGGATGACAGAATGCCACTTGTGTAGTCACACTGATCAGTCAAGGAGCTTCACACTAGAGCCACATTCACCCACTGGCACTCACAAACCAACACATTTATATGTTGATGTGCACAGATTGGGGTGAAGTGCCTTGCCTATGGGTACATTGACATTAATATTACTCTAGATTCATAATATTTTTATAATATTTTTTTTCAGATATTTCATCTTTGTAGCCATGTCTGAAGAACAGGCCTCCATGTGGAGGGTAGATTCTGGGGAAAGTAGTTAAGAGTAAACCTGGTTCAGATGCAGCCATGCTGAATAAAAAAAAGCTATGAATGTTACAGATATTACTTTTACGAGCTCGTTAAAGTAATATCCGTGTCTTAAACGTGCTACACAAACAAAAATGAGTTGAACTGAATGAAAATCGAGAATAAAGGATGTTTGCTGTCTGAGAAAATATTTCAAGAGTTAATCAGGAAGGGAACTGGCAGTAAGTCGCTCAGGTTGCTGCACCATTAAAGGCACAGACTTCTCATCGGACATATGCTACTGCTGCAGCGCCTCAGACAGCTTGGACTTAAAAAAAAAAAAAAAAGAATTGGATTTAGTGAAGGCGTTACAATAGCACAGGATCTAAGTACTTCCATCTGTCTGGAATAATACTCCCCCCAAATGACTCACTGCTTTGCTGATCAGAGCTTCTGCAGACAGTAGCTCTGATCATCAAGCTACTGCACACTGGAAACACAAACCGGCCAACGTTTTAAATCGCTATCTATACACCACCTCAGCCCACACTATCCTGCTGCACAATATTATCATCACATCTCTCACAGCCTTGACTTCTGGACAAAGCATGGCGTAGCCATTTCTCCTCATAATCACTGTTTTTGCTCAAACCTCTACCTTCTGTCTTCATTTTCAATTTTGTTTCTACCTCACATTGAGGGGCAAAGCTGGACTTGCAACACAAGACTGTCAGTGACAGCTACTTCAGGGAATCTTGCAATAATATATGCTTTCCCCGGGCTACGTAGTTCTTTTTTTCTTTTTCCTTCCTTGAGATTTAACGAGGTCTGAAATTCCAATGAATTCCACTGAAAGCACGAATTTGTTTTTTTATTGAGATTCGGTCTGGAACCTCTCCGTCTTTCAGAGAAATAAGAAACTGCAGGAAGACTTCCCTCTGCATGCCCCTCTATGTGTCCTACACCTCATTTATAGTTCAAGTTAGTTAGTTTTTTTTCATTAAACAACTGTGGCGTTTCACCAGTTAAATAACTGAGCAACCAAACAGACAAATCCATCTCAGATTATCGGTGGAGATGCATATGGTGGATTGCAAAAGTCCTCTGATCCTTGAACATTGCGTCATCTTTCTAGGTCAAGGGTCGTGACGGATGGTGGTGTTGCATAAACTTTGCTCGGCTCTGATGACTTTAGCAAGGAGAAAAAAATAATAAAATGATTGGAATCATAAACATTCTCCATGATGTTAGTTTCACTGACACAATTTAGCTTAAAAACCCCCATTTGGCACCATGTAAGTAAGAAATATGCACAGGAGGAACTGTCTTCAGATGTCGGCTGACCGCATCTTGAAATTTGGACACTGCATTCAAGACTTAAATGCTGTCCGGCATAACTTCTGGAGTTATTTTTGTGTTTTCTCTTTCATGCATTACAATTTAGAGGAGAATGGGGAAAAAAAAGAAAGGTTAAGGTCATTTTAAGGTATAATCTGACTAAACATCCATGGGATTGCGTGCACGGCTTAATTTAGAAAATCATAATAATAACAAAAATTCATTTGACAAAATATTATTGGTCACTTTTTATGGTCACTTTTAGGGCTTCGTTGTATTAAGGCAACTTGCAGTGGTGATAATATTGGTAAACTGTGCAATGACATCAGTTGTGATATGTGCCAAAATGATTCTTTCCTTTCTGATTTGTGCTCCACAACTCTGTGAGGCCCTGCTAATTAAACTAATACCGAACTAGTAAACGTTATAAATGCTTACTCTCTCGTCGCCACTCCTCCATAAACCCAGATTTGTGGAGTCCATGACTAAGAGTTGTCATGTGAATTGATAAGTAGAAAGAAGTGAATGAATCGTTTTAAAAATATAAACAAATAAAAATAAACAAAACAACCATTAAAAGTGCAGCCAGAAGTCACATATTCATGACATGGCATCCACCGGGGAGTAATTTAATCTGAGTATCAATGCAGGTTGTGCTGCAGATGCAGCACAACATCTGCAGGCCTCCAAGGTTTGTTAGAGTGAACTAGCAACATTAATACCGCTTTTCGTTGGAATAAACTTGTCAAAATTAAAAGATGACTTTAAACCTAAATCTGTGAGGGGTATAAATATTGTCCAACATCTGATCACTTGTTGCTTTTATTGGATATGAGCATTTTGTGCCCAGTGTCTAAATGGAAAAATTGCCACGTCAGGAGAGCATCTTTTTTCCCAACGCGCCATCTAGTGGCCAATTTGAAAACAAGCAGCTAACAAAAAAACATGTTTGTTTCGCACGTGGCCTGTAGATGGCACTACGTTAAATGTTTATCTTTTGGCAAAGCCTGGCTTCATTCTCGGTATAAACAGAACACATACCTGTAATTTTTTTTCATCATGGACACTAGTACTTCGCTGCAGTTGAGTGAGTGTGTTATATATATA
The DNA here is from genome assembly GCA_010277075.1 of Poeciliopsis retropinna. Taxonomy (NCBI): domain Eukaryota; kingdom Metazoa; phylum Chordata; class Actinopteri; order Cyprinodontiformes; family Poeciliidae; genus Poeciliopsis; species Poeciliopsis retropinna. The sequence goes on from VMRM01000013.1 coordinate 7,220,790, forward strand.
ATGTGAGCTCAGGGAAACGGCTTGAATGGGCAGGTTTGTCTTTATATGGATAAGGAGCTGCATCTACTCCCTAAGGATGTAGGATTGCTCTTTTCCCCCTCAACACAAACTCACACACAAATATGGTGTCCATGGAGTGCTAACAAATTACCTTTTCTTTTTCTTTCTCCTTTTGCTGGCATAGCTCCAGCCACCACTAATGTGACCCAGTTTTGTTCAAACGGGCCAGAAAGATTTATCTTTCCTTCAATAAACTGCACAGGTGCCAGTACACTTTAAGTAAGATCGCGATCTCATTCGGCTTAATGTGGAGAGAAACAGTTACCATTTATGAACATGTTTTCTTTGGTTGTATTTTAAACCAGATTTAACTGGGTATATCAAGACGCATAAGTTTGATTTCTTTAGTATTCGCAACCAAACAACCCTGATACAATTTCAGCTTCTGTGGGTTGAAGGACTTAAGATGTTCTGCCAGATCATCTCCTCCACATGAGAGAATAAAAATGACTTTGCCAGGACTTTTTTTCCTTTTATGTGTATGAGTGCTGTTTTTATAATATGGTGGCTAAGATTTGTTTAAATTAACAGAGTGCCTGTCCAAACCAGGGAGGAAGGAGGAGGGCTGAGAAGACATAAACAGTGGAACCGAGTTTGCAGCTGGTGTCCAGCACACCAGACAGATAAACACACACCGCTGCCCTGACACAGATTAAAAAGCTTTTAATCTAAAGCATCCTCACTATAAAGTGTAGCACATTTCACTCAGCAGCAGCACCATGAGTATTGAACCACACCGTATTTGTCAAAATGGAAGCAGCCTTGCGAAAGTATTCACACCTCCTGAATTTTCGCATATTATATAACTTCAGTGCATTTTATTGTAGTGATAGATCAACATAATGCTGGTTTTTCAATTGCAAAGTGGAAAGAAAATTAAACATAGCCTTCAGTTTTTCATTTTTCTGCTAATGCTAATACCTCTAAGTACAATCCAGTTCAACCAGTTGCCCCCATATATCAGTGACTAGTAAACAGAATACAGCTTTGTATAATTTTAGGGATAAAGCTGCAAATGTGTTAAAATCAAAATGGTGTTATCAAGCAACGTGGGGCGAGAGCCTTAATCAAATAAATTTGGCCTTTATAGTAAGAAAAAAAAAATTGTTGTAAGAAAGCCATAAAAGTCCTGATTGCAGTTTGTTACAAGCCTGGTCAGATGAGACTGAAACTTTTTGGTTAACAAGAAAAAAAATACTGTGCGCAGAAAAAAGGTAAAGTCACTTTGAGTGCGACATTACCATGCTGAAGCAAGATGGTGGCAAGATTATGCTTTGGGACGACTGTTCTTGAGCAGGGACAGAAATCCTGATGAGAAAATATCTTCAATAAAGGTGATGTTAGTATAAAATTGGGTTATGGTTGCAAACGATGTGAGACTGAACAAGAATAAATTAAAATCGGTTGCTGTGACATGACAAAATATGAGAAAGTCCAAGGTGTTTGAATACTTTTACACGACACTGCGTATAAATCAAAACAATATACATGAATGCATCTGGAAAAGTTGCCTGCTTGCGGTATTTCCTGAAATCTTCACTCTTCTCACCGTACTGCTCTAACTGAAAAATGAAGTCCCGTCCCGTTTTTCAAGGCCCCAGCAGCTGAGGGCGGACGTTGAACAGTAAGTCGTTGTTTCCTCTGCGAATCTCAAGCAGGAGAGGCAGATCGCTCTGCAGAGCTTGGTGGATGTCTTCGGCGGTGTGCACCGGGTGACCGTCCAGCTTCACTATGACGTCACCTGCCCGAATGCCTCCACTGTTCAAAACAAAAGGACATAACCCTTGTTATTAATCTTCCTACCAAGATATGTGTCACTTATGTCGCCTTACAAAAACCCTTAAACTTCACAGACCAGCTGGATTCTTACAAATATTACAAAACAATCATTCAAGTAATTAATTTCCAAAAGTATTTATGGGTATTAGAGTAAAAGAGGCTGAACACACGTTACACTTTTCCTAATTTTGTTTGTAAAAAAAAAAAAACAAGTATAACTGAGTGTCATTTTACTTCAAGTGATATATATTATGTTATACATATCCTCACCATCCTAAAATAATGACCAAAGTAATTTTGTTTACCAAAATTGGGTTTTTTTGTTTTGTTTTTTTCTTGCCTAAAACATTTTTGGACATAAAGGGTTGGTGATTCTTTTGCCAAAATCTGTTTTGGAGAAAAATAACTTAGGCCATTATGCTACAATGGTGATGGTATTATCCCAATAAAGTACATTAAGGTTTCTAGATGTAATGTGACAATAGGTGAAAAAGCTCATAGGGTGAAATTACTGTAAAACCTAATAGTTTTACAGTTCTTCATTTCAAAATATCCTGAGATAGTTTAATCTTAAAGGTCTAAGTATTTTATAGCAAGTAATATAGCTTTAAGGAACTGTGTATATTGTGAATCCGTTAGAGGGTGTGTGTTCATACTTCTCAGCAGGACTTTTAGGGATGACCTGCTGCACTAAAACGCCACTGCTGACTTCAGGGAAGTCCGGATCTTGAAGTTTCAGCTCTGCCATTAAACTGAGGCACACACAAAGCCCATCAACACGAAACAAAACAAGCCTATTCTTACGCAACCTGTAGTGGGTTTTTGTTCTTAACTCACACTTTGGTGATTGTTATCATCCTGATGCCTAAAAAGTATTTCTTTGTTCCTGAAACAAACAGAAAAGTGATACATTTATTATTATTAATAAAAAAATAAATAAAAAAAAAAGATTTTATATCACCATGTTTTCATCATTAGCAGTTTTCACCTGTGTCAGATTGAGGCTCCTTCATGCGTCTTCTCTGCAGTCGGGTCTTCTCTGTCACATAAGCAACAGCCGGTGTGAGATTAACTACTTCAATCAACAAGTAGTGGATGTTTCATAAGAACAAATTTTGTCTCATAAATATATCCATCGCTATCAACCTAAGACTCTCACCTTTGCTATATTTGGTTTGTGACTCTGTGAGGAAGCGACTGATCCTGTCTGAGGGGATGGCAAAGGAGATTCCTGCAGTCACTTTCAGAGTATTAACGCCTATGACCTCGCCATCCTGCAAGACAAAGCATCTGAAGTACTGTGCATATGTTGTTGAATCAACCCACATCTCTTTAAGATACACATTGTCTTGAAATCCAGTGATGTGATCCAGTGATATTGGACTTACTGTCCAATACTAGATTTAGTTTGCTAATCCACTTAATTTTGACCCATACATTAATCAGGCATAAGAAATGTTCACAACTCAGGAGAGGAGGGAGTTTTGCGTTAAAAACCAACCTAGCCCGGCCATTGCTGTCCCACCAATTCTGCTCGATTCTTAACGCCCTATAGTGCTTCATCTGGGCTTTCTCCTATTGACTTGGATTTCTTCAGTAGAATTTTGTCTGGACGAATCAGCAAACACAAGGAGAAGTTGTGAATAATGACATTGATTTTCTGCAGTGCTTTAGAATTGTAGTCTGCCAGTCGTTTTAGGAATGGCAGCGGAGGAAGTGATCGAACTGTTCAGTCCATGTTGGCCACGCCTCCAAGTATTGAATTAACATTGTCAGCCATCTTGTTTGGATCAGCACTTCTCTCTGTGAAGTGGAGGATGGTTGTTTATGTTGCAGACAGTTTCTGGTAAGCTTCTTAGCGTCGGGCTGGCGTATTACATACGTCATGGGTAAACGTTAGCGCTTGTGTAACCTTTCGAACTTTAACAGAGTCCATGCGTTCAACAAGCAATCGTTTCTCAATAGTGAAGGGTCCCGATAGCATTCAGGTCATATTTAAAATATATTTCGAAGAAAACACAATGTGACATTTTGCTATGGCAAAAAAAACCCCCCAAAAAACCCACTTTCATAAGATTTTTACTAAAATTCCATATAATAGAGATTACAAAAATCTAACTTACCAAGTTCACAAGAGGTCCTCCAGAGTTGCCATACTTGTTGCATGTAGATGCAAAATAGAACAAAAAAATGCAAACATAAAAAGCATGACCTTAATCATTATTTCTTTGTCATACATTTAAGCCCAAAATGGCTGCCGTCCCTGGCAGAGTTATGTTTAAGAAAATCTGAAAATTTGACTAACGTGTTTCTTCCAATTAGAGGTGTATAAGTCTGTTAATGTTCTCACATTGATAATGGCGTCAGTCTGGATGTAGTCCATGTCTGAGTCCTTGATGCCCAGCTCTTTGCCGTCTCTCTGAGCCATGCTGACGATGCCTGTTGTCACCGTGTTCTGCAGGGCGAAGGGGCTGCCGATGGCAACCACAAACTCCCCCGGTCTCAGATCAGCCGAACTGCCCAAAGAGAGCACATGAAGCTTCTTCTGCTCCCACAGGAACGTTCACATGTAAATGCAAACACAACAGAGCGAAAAACAGATGTCAGAAAAACGCACGTGAAGCTGAAAAACAAAATAAGAAAAACGAACAAATCGTACTATAGAGGAGTAAAGAAAGAGGAACACTGTCAAGCTAACAAAGCAGCCCAAGAATTTGGGATGCGGGTGCGAGAATACGCACATCAGCGTTGCATCTGTGAGCCACAGAGTTAGTGTTTATCAAAGTATTTCCGCTAGCTTTCTGAATGTCTAGCAGGAAGACTCTATAAATTGTCACACAGGTGTGTCAGGATGTTTCACGTTGGCTCATTTAATAACCAGAAAGAAAAGACCAGAAGAATCCATGGAGTCACTCTGACCTGTGGATTGATCTTGATGGTCGCAATGTCTGCCTTCCTGTCTACATCCCTGACCGCAGCCTCGTATGCGTCTCCGTCGTGGAGCTGGACCCGCAGCTGCGGCCTCCCAGTCACCGTGCCGGTGGTGGTTACCACATGAGCATTGGTCACAATCACACCTGAGTGAGTGACAATGAAACCGGACCCGCTGGACAGACGCACGTGGCGACCAAACAGAGGATGCCTGGAGAGAAACGGAAGAACAAAATTAAACCGTCTTCTGAGTGGACGTTGATGCAGCTTGTGAGGCGGGCTACACTTGAAGAACTCAAGTAGGTCCAAACTAAACCACAGCAGAAGAATGGGGCCAGTCGGATGGTTCTGTAGGGAACATTTAACATCCAGCTCTGTACTTCACACACACTCACACATTTCACACCTGACAAACAGTTCGATGTGGACGACAGCAGGGGCTATTTTCTCCACGACATCGGCGATGAAGTTGAACTTGTGCCGAGGGCTGCTGGCACTGGTGAGAGAACGACCTGCGCCGACATGAGCAAACCAGCTGCATTAATACAGAGAAAGGACAGCAAACACAAGTCACGTCATCCCCATCCATGCACCTCCTTGTAAAAAGACTCACAACCCTTTTTACATTTTGACATGTCACAGCCACCTTATTTGCTTTTTCTGTTCTTCTGTAAATCTCTGTCCAGGTGTACGGTTAGAAAGCCAGGCAGAGAGGCGTTGGAGTTTAGAATATGACCCTTCCTCACGATGACTGACGGAAGAAATGGTTTGAATTTCTCTCTGCTCTTGTGGTCATCTTTGAAGCCTCTTTTCAATATTAACAAGTTATTATTGAACAACTGAATAAAATCCAAAAAGGGAGGCACTGGAGTATCTGGTTGTAGTACGACACATTAATTCAGGGAGGAATTCAGGGAGTATGAACACCGCCAGACTGCACATCACCATTCAGGCTACAGGTTGGTAAGAAAACATATTTACACATTAGCAAAAAAAAAAAAAAGTTTCCTTATTGTATGTTTAATTTAAATATATCGAACCTCTACAAAGAGAAACTTTTGTGGTTTTGAATATATTTTCGTATCTTAAACTGCAAAGAAACATAACCAGACATCTCAAAAACACGAGATAAAAAACCCCCCCATGAGATTAGTGGTGAGGGTTGCACCTAATTAGACAGGTTTTATGGCAAATCTAGTGAAATTTCTGAAAACAATTTAAGCCAGTTACAGTATTCATGAATGTCAATTAAAATTCTACCATGACATTTAATGCAAAGACAAAAAAAATCCAAATATCCAGCTGCCTTCCATCCTCATGCAGAGCAGCAATGCTGCACACTTTGTGGCCTGAAGAGTGAAACTGTGAAATTCTTCTAGAAACCAGATCTATGAGGCTCAGGAAGACCTCAGCTTGTCGTTACTAAGGATACTAGAGTCAGACATTACTTAACCTCATTCAGCACCTATGACAACAGAATGACTCCTCAGTGAAAAGGTCAGGTGTTAAGTTGACCCTCCAGCTTTCCAGACTCCTCACCCACTGGAAACATCTGAATTTACACCAGAAGAGGAATAAAACAGGCAGAAACAGTAAAATCCTTTCTGCACAAGTACGCTGATTTCCATGTTTTCCTGGAATCACCAGAACGTGACCGTGAAAAAAATACATATAAACCTTCTTTTCCTTCTTCTCTGGTACTTTTAAGTTTATTTCTATTAATATTTGTTCTAAGTCGCTGTTTTTTTGCATCTGCTGTAGGTTAACATTATTTCTTGAAACAATGCTAAAATGTTTATATATATATATATATATATATGTCCATGATAAATCAATAACAATGTTGCAGTAGTGTTATGACACCGTATATTTAAAAAAAGCATCACCTAAAGTTTTTAAAGGTTGCACATTTATCTCCGCGGTCCTACCTGCGTCCGGAGTCGAACACGGTCCTTTGTGCGCTTGGCTCACCGCGGCTCTCCCTTTCTGCACGGCTCTCCGGCTGACGGCTTTCAGCTTGCAAACGTTTCCGTACGTCTTCCCGTCGCTGCCGCACACGTCGTGGTCCTGCTTACACCGGCAGACCCCTCGGGACGAGCCCCGCCGCTTCCCCCCCGCGTCGGAAGCCGCGAGCGTCTTGCACTCCAGGCCGTCCCCGCACGGCAGGTCGTTCTTGCGGCCGCAAGGGTCACCCTCCCGCGGCGAGCACACCAGGCAGCAGCCGCACTTGTCCGGGACGTAGCCGCCGGGACAGCTGGGGCTCGGACAGGAGCTCACGTCGCACCGGGAGCCGCATTTTCCCGGGCGCGCAGCTTCGGACAGGCCGTGGGTGAAGAAGAAAAACACGACCAGAGCTGGGAAGAAAGGCATCTTAACAGGCACGTGAAGCTCGGACGGAAACATTTTCGTCCTCAGAGAGTCAGAATAATTTATTTTATGGAAAGAAAAGAAATCAGCATGAAGTTCTCTCTAAGTAGCCAAAGTAGCCCAAGAAGTTGTGGTTTGACTGCTAAGAGTCATGTCTACGTCTATATGAAGCTCCTAAAAACTCATGGTCAGTCATGCGTGTTAGCATAGTCTGTATTTTCACTGCTGCGGCTTAGTTTTTCAGGGAAAAAAAAAAAAGTCCTGTGCGGCTTTTCTCCAACAGGGCGCACATCAGGAACCTGGCCGGACCCCAAGCGCCATCTAGCGGACACACAACAGCAATAGTTTCACATATCCTAGAAATGCATCTATCGGCCCAGGAAGCTGCGGTGCGTTCAATTTGAAGCCTTTAAACCTAATGCGACAGTCTCAAAACAAGGATGTATGAACACTGACTTTTGGCTCTTGGCTAAACTCCCCAAAACACAGATGAAAATGGTTTCAGCGCGCTTGAATGACAGCAGACATTTCATATTCCAATTCCATAGAGAATGTGTGGAGTGTTTTAAGAGGAGAGACATAAAACCCAACAGCACAGCTTCTGTTCTAAAAGTAGTGCTTTAGTGATCTTATGTAAAATGTTAATTTTATTTTATTTTTTAAATATGTACGTTTTTATCTTTGAAATACAGTGCTATATTAAGGTAATAAATTAACTTTGATGATATTCTAATTTATGGAAATTCACCTCAGATGGGACTGGATGTGTCGTAATTGGATCTGAATATACATTAATGACTGATCAGTTTGAATTAAGTAGTTTGGGACATGAATTGAACCGTCAGATGATGATCTGTTATTTTGCAGATGAACATTTCTTGGGTTTTGTCTCAGTTTCATAGTTATGTATGTAGATTTAAACTTGTGTTTAAAGGTGTATATAATTTCAGACTTGACATAAAGTTAAAGACAAAGAAAGAAAATGTTTCCTGCCGTAATCTATAGTGACACACATCTGTTTCCTTTCCAATGGAACGAGTCGGTCAAGTTAAAAATTACTTAAAATCTTACATGGACATAACAAATGTGTACTTAACCTTATGAATTTCACACGTACACAGATGTATTTTTAAACATCAAACACTCAGCTTATATTATAGAGTCCAGTAAAACACAAACTTTTTTGCAGTTTGACGATCCTCTAGGCCTTTCACTAGAAGGTATGACAGACACCTGACCCTAAACGATTCAAATTTCCCAAATTTTATTACTTCTTGTTTGTTAAATATACAACTCTCATACAATCATCAAGTTTGAATAAAAACTTCAAGATTCATACATAAGAAAACACAACGGCATCGAGCAAAAAAGAGAAATATCGTCCTAAATGTTTTTCAAAGAACATTTTACAAAGAGGACTTGTCATCCTCTAATGCACGCGGTTCAAGAGAAAGCTGCCAGCAATTAAAACACATGCCAAACAACAAATACATTCATTGTTATGAGAAGTCCCATTTGTGACAGCATTCTCTTGTACTGAAATGTTTCGGAGATAGAATCCGTGTGTAAACCGTAAACAGAATACATTCGAGCGCCCTCCCTCCCCAGGCCGGTCCTATAGATTCAAGTTTCGTCACGGTTCTCAGCGTGAGGCTTCGTAATTCTTCAAAAGAAAGAAAAAGAACATTTGGCAGTATGTAGACTTAAAGACACTGTGAACATTGCAGTTTTGAAATGTGAATAACAATGGGTACAGAGTGGCGTGACCCATGTGAGTGCAGATCCACATGTATATTACACAAAGTATTCCTATAAGGCAAAGCAAGGATATGGGGGTTTTATTCCAGGTGAGGACAAATTCCAAACTGCAGAATAAATCCCATAATGGAGAGACCTATAGACCAGTCCCTTAGATAAACCCAACACTATTTAACTTCTAAAGTGGTATGTTGTAGTGCGTAAGTGCTGCTTTTTGGCAATTACCCCACCAACAGACCTAAAGTGAAACTTCAGCGGATGCAGTTGAATGGATTTTTGTAAAACAACAATGACAAAAAGACGGTTGCTTTCCAAACAATGAACAAAGCCCCCTCTGTGGAAAAGCTGATTATTCAACCGTGCCAAAATGGCATAAAGGGTCTCACTGACAGGAAATCGAGGTATGTTAATCTCTCCAGCTTCCACGTTTTGCTGCACTCTCTTAAAAAATTAAATTAAATGGCCTCAACTTAGCTTCCCTTCATACAGTTCAAAGCATGATCTGTTGCCTATGCTTGCCTTCACTTTCTCGTCACTCCAAAGACATGTTTGCACTGTTCCCAGTCTCATAATCTCTGCCCTCATTTAATCCTCCCTCATTACGAACTGATGTTGGTACAGATCAACAGGCTGTCCAACAAGTCTGTCCTTAGCTTTCATCCTCGGGTTTCTCGCTTTACCAAGAGGAAAAAAATGGCCGTTTGCAGTGGAAGGTTTGTGTAAAGGCATTGCCCAGAGTGACCACCCGTCCTTGGCCACCTGAGCGGCTGCGCTCCACCACAACACGGGGCATCTGCACCAGCTGGATGGGACTCTTTCCATCCTTAAGCGCCTGAGTCAGATTCAACACCTGCGGGGAGACAGAGTTAAAGTATGAACGGCAGAAGCAGCTGACTGGGGACCTACAACAGAAAAGGTTAATCAAATATGCCGCTACACAGCGTCATATTTGATATTTGAAATAGGATGCATATATTTGCATACATGCATCCTATTTGCATGCATGTTATTTTAAAAAAAGAAATGTTTCAAAAGGAGGCATAATTAACAAAAATAAATAAATAAAATGTACATAAAATGAAAAACAGTAGAGTGTATCATATATCGTCTGGCCTGAACTCGTGAAAACCTATTAATTTGCAGCACTTTAGCGCTTTAAACTGCCGGCCTGTAGAATCAGCGTGAGTCAAACATTAAGCAGCCATTACAGATTTCATTTATCCGTTTCAAACTGGAGCCAAAATATGTACTTATTTTCTATTTCCTAATACTATTCTTTAACACCGGAAATAAATGTTAGCTGCATTTTTAGCTTTTCCGGGTACTACTAAAATTCATCCCAGCAATATTCCACCTGTTGTTTGCATTCCATGTAGATTTTAATTGAAAAGCTTTGTAATTATTCTTTTTTTTTTTTCTGTGATCTCAGTTCAATACTTTTTCCCCACATTCTTTTATCTTTTGTTGCCGCTTTATTAAAGGACTGATTATTTGATTGATACCTAAAGAAATGACTAAGTTCGCTGTGTGTCTCGATTCTCTCCAGCTCACTGGCATTATTTCGATCATTTTTTTAGCTTGTCATACTGAACATAACAAAAATATGAATCAGTTGTCTTCGAAAGATTATAGTGGTGTTTTTAGACAAATACAGACTACCAGAATTTTTTATTCTGTCAAAAACATGATATAAAACAATAAAGAAGGGAGGAAAGGAAGACTGACATAACTCTGTTTAATTCTAAGTGCTCAGTGAGAAGCAGAGTACTGCTAGCTTTGCAAACTCGTAACAATGTATTTCTCTTTATGTATTAAAGGAGTAGTATTGTGTATTTTCCAGACAGAATGATCAAGTAACAGTGTTAGCTTAAGTTGTTATAAAAACACTATATATATGTATATATGTGTGGGTGTGTGTGCGTGTGTGTGTTAAAGAAAAGGAACCTATTTCAAGCAGCTGTCAACTCACCTGTCCTCTCATGACAGACATCTGTCTCTCAAACATGGTTTTATCAAAGCCTTTATCTGCCTGAAACCAGAGAAAAATCACTAATGTTAGCACAAAAACTGCCATGTAAAAGACTTACAACAGCTTTGTTTGGAAACATGTTGATTTGCACCTTGAACATCTCATAGAGGTCCTCACAGAGGTCCTGGACAAAGTTCATGTCGGAGATGCGGGACAGCACCAGCTCTCTGGTCTCCTGGGAGAAAGGCACCTTGGCCTGAGGGAGCCACGCCCAGTGGAAGGGGTCTAAAAGATGGACACAAGCACGATCGACTTTAACTTCATTCTTCACAAATAATTTGTGTTTTAGACAAGAAATTACCATCAAAACTATTTTATTGTTTGATAAACCAAGTGAATAGCTAGCAGGGACGATTATAAACACTTTACGTGCGTCACTGTTGATTTAGAACTACAGAGAGTAGAAAGTATTGTTTGAACACTAGTGTAATAAAGTGATTTAAGTGAAGCTTGGGACAAAAAGAGCACAATAAATATGTTTCGTTCAAAACTCAAGTCAAAGTAGAAAAACCTAAGGATTCATGTTGAGTGCATCACAGGCAGCAAGCGTGACCATGACTGTATATTAGCACAATACGTAATATAAATGGAGAGTCTTATCCAGTGTATGTGTTATACACACTTTGAAAAAAAAAAAATATATATATACATATATATTTTTTCCCCTTCAGCAATATCCCTGAAACTACAAGGTTCAGAACAGAGAGAAATTTGTTTCCTTTAATACCTCATTAGCATAAAACTTTGGACGGCAGCCAAAATTAGACAGCAACCAAACCAGGAGCCATTCTTCTTCACAGCCGTCCTAAGTATCAGTATATCTTGCACACTTTGCAGTGGGGCATAGCACAACAGTGTTTTGTATTGTGCATTTTACAGGTAGAGCATAGAGATGTTTGTCGCCAAAACACACACTTAAAAGAAGTAAAATTGTAAGATGTACAGGAAAGCATGAAATTCAGAAGATGAATGTTAATGCAACCATTCATCAAGATAAAAAGTGTAACGCTCTACTTGATTTAACAATCATTGATTAAACTTTGTTTTGGTAAGCAGAGCATTAAAAACAAAACCCTAAGAAAAGGGGGAATTTGAACAAGTTGAATATCAGCTTTCGAGAAAGACAGATAATTTCCTCCATTGTCTAGAGCTGAAGCTAAGTTAATTATCTGCTGTCTGTTTCTGATTACAAGCAGACAGATTAGGGTAAGTAAGACATCTGACATAATGTCAAGCAGCTTCTCTGACAGATTGGCTAACTTGTTTTTAAAATAAAACACAATGAGTAATCCCCGCAAGATAGGTTCTGTTTAATTAGTTTTTTTTTGGCATTATAGTTATGATAATTATCAGACTTTCAAACAATTCATTTAGAGAGAGACTTAGTAAACAAGTCACAGATTCAGACATACATGCTCTCCACTCATCTGGGTGTTTAAAGGGGAAGGCCAGCCCGTTGTCGATGGCTGCTATCTTGATGCAGGAATCTGTGCTGTTCTCCGACCACTCAGCGTCCTGAAACGACCATCAAGAACAGCCTCATCACACGACCGATTTATTGAAAGTTAAACTAAGGTAATTAATTACACTTATTGGTCAACATATGGCTGATGATGACCGATAATCGCTTTTACTTTGACTGTAGCGTAACTGCGTCCGGGATGAAGCATTACTACTAACACAGCATACCTTGTCACTTTCGTCTCCCTCTCCTGGCTTCTCATACTTGATCAGCCAGTTGTCGTTGCCTCGATCTGAAGAGGGAGAAAACAGACTGCTACATGTGTCTGGATGCCGCAAGTGCTTAAGGCACATAAGGAGACAACAATTTAAAGCTCCAAGTTTAAAGAACTCTGACAATTGAAGCAACAGTTATTCTCCAAGGTCAGGAGATTTTACAAAACAATTACATTAAAAGAAGTAAAAATAGGAAATACAACAAAATGCTCTCACCTGTATTTCTGATAACGTAATCCAACACTACCAGTCTCTCAAACTGGGACTGCAGCTGCTTCCTGATGTTCTCCGGCAGAGGTTCGGCCTCGAAGCGCCGCAGCCAGTAGTCGGCTTCGCGGTACCCCTCCACAAACAGTTGAAACGAGCCCACCTGCAAACAAACAGGCAGAACATGACGTCTTCACGCAAAACAAATAAACTAAATGCTTGAGTGTGCGGCAGCAGTTCAGCTTATAAAAACAGGCAGTTCACTGATGATGTTATAAACTGCGGAAAAGCAGCAACAAAGACCTGAAAGAAGTTGGGAGTTTTTCTTTTGAGAAAACCATAAACTTAGCCTGTTGATATGAACGAGGCCACCTTACAGGTGGCTCTCTGCTGCACTACAGCTCCTCCCTCAAAGCAGAGCCTGCCGTGAACACCAGAAACTGATAGTTTTCCTGTAACATTAGGTTGTTTCTCCACGATGAGTACACAAGCATGATTTACATTGCTAAGACCCTCCCCCTGACTATGATTGGTTGCTTCTGGGAGGAGTCAAGGGAGCTGGATTTTTTCACGGATTATTTGCCTCATAGTGACAGTTTAACATTTTTGTAAAAAAGCATATTTTTTTTATAAAAGCTACATATTGCAGTTTTAAGAAATACAAGTCATTCAACACATTCAATTCTGACCTCTTTATTTGAAAGGAACCTTTTAGTCCAAGAATAAATTTCAAATCAGGGTAAAGCACAATTTTTTTTTGTGTGAATTTATGCAGATTAAAAAAACAAAACTAAACTTGTGTATTAACACGTTGATTTTAACATTTTGATTTGTTATTGGCGTCCGTAAATCCGCCTCCGGCTTCTGAGAAAATTGCCCAGCAAAGAGTTGACACTGAGACGGCACCACTTTTTAGCAGCAACGTCAGCGCCTGAGGTGGGGAAAACAGAGAACTGGCACGAAACAAGCATGTTAACATCAGGAAAGTAAAATGTTTTGACAGGTGTAGCTGTTTGTTACCTTAGGAGGAAGGCCCACTCTGTGAAAGCGTCGTCCAACCTTCGGGACTTTCTCTAAGGCGTACTTCTTCCCTCTGGACTTCGCTCTGTCTATCGCGCTGTAGTGAAATGTCTCACTAGCCAAATACACCACCTGAAGGCAAGAAATATATTTAGCCTGGACCAGCAGCAGAAAGCATTTCTTAAAACAAAAATAAAACACAAATCCCATTTACTTTGAAAAACAGAATGAAAAAGTTAAAACACAAGGCTTTGTCAAAAAGAAAAGTAAAAAAAAATGTAAACTTCTTAGTTACTTTGTATTTAATTGAAACATTTGTTTATTTAATCAACTGAAAGTTAAATTTATTTGTTATATCAAGTTAATCTCAAATTATTTATTCCCCTTGGCAGATTTCTATTCAGAGCATCCTTCTAGTTTTTGTAATTTGATAAATATGTTCCTTCTGATTAGAAGCGACCCAGTCAGAGTTCAGACTTGAACGTAGCTCGGTTTGCAAACTCATCTGACCAAAACTACACAGATTGTGTTGACAGGAGGAAGGGGAATGCTAAAGTTTTGTTTTTGTTTGTTTTTTTTTTATTATGTAATAATACAACTTTCTGAGAAATTAAAATTAAGAGTTTTCACCAAGCCGTAATGATCACAATCAGACCAGAGGTAAATTACTGAAATATATCTCTGTGTGTAAAGGCTTTATATTCATTGAATTACTGAAATATTTAACTTTTCTATGACACTCTACCATTCTGAGATGGTAGAGAGTCATGTGCCCATATTTTCAGGCACTTGATGCCCAGATAATGAGTGTACTGAAAGAGGTACCTTTGTTTTGGGCACCACTCTAAGGCCAAGCTTCGTATCAACCAGGGAGGCTGCGGCTTCTGACAGATAACCCTGATTGGGCAACAAGCAGCCTCGGCCAAAACAGCACGGACAGCAGAGCTAATAACATATACAGGACACAGAAAGACGTTTGCAGGGGCTTAAAAATGGCTCCTATGTGACTGTAGTCATTGATACATTATGACATATCAAAAGAATGAAACTAAACTCAATAAATTAAAACAATACTAGTTAATATAAAAGTTTGCAAATTAAATCCACAAGTGCATCTGTTTCCTTTTCAAAATCAATGACAACCTATGCCACGGTACACAGTTTACCTTGTGAAAGTATTTGGTCCATTTTGGGTTCAGGTGACCGTAAGGTTCTTCTGACTTTGGTTTAAAAACTCCAATGATTTTCTGCAGAGATAAAAAGTTAACATCAACCAAGTTTATGCTCAAAAATATCAGCTGACTCATTTGTTACCTGTCGAATAAAGAAAATTACAACTTCAAAGACAAAATCTTTTGCTTCATTATTTTTAAAAGGAAAAAAAGTGGGGAAAAAAGTGTGTAGTGACTATGACAAAAGTGACAGTTGAGTCAATTAAAAATAATTAACGACTCATAGATCAATATCCTAGAACTTTGTGCAATAAATGTTCCTGTGCGTTTGGTGTTCTGAGAAAAATGATTGTAACCTTTACCCCTTTTGGGTCTTTGACAAAATAGCTCCCGCTGGACCCCTGGGAAATCCTTTCAGGAAAGACACCACCTTCAATGGCCTGTTCTGCCCTCAGGATGAAATCTGCAAACTCTGGATCTTCTGGAAAATGGTTGAAGTCCCCACTGTTTGTACCTGGTTGGGAAAAAAACAACAAAAAGTTGTTTTATGAGCTGCAAACACAGAACATGTGACATTTTCCTTCAATAACTTCAAACAAACGAAGGGGTTTTCGTAGAATTTGTTATCCATGTCCTAAAATGGCCAAATATTATGTTTTAGAGCTGCACAACTCTAAAATATAGAATGTAAAAATCGAACAAATAAAAAAAATCCACTTAATATCTGAGGAAGATAATTGAAAACTAGGGTTTAGGGGAAGGAAAAACAAAAATGACCCGACAAGATTCATACTTTGGCAACGACAAAAAAGTTAAGCAGGATAGCAAGCCGACAAGACCCACTAGGCAACAGCAGTTGTTGTTTATGAGCATAAAGTTTATCAGAAAACACAAGATTCTTGTACCATTGACTTAATTTTTAATGCATCCTCTGTACAAAATGTACCGTGATATCCACGGATCGTCTTATCTAATAAAAGTATAACACCTCTCTTAAAGCATTCCCACCAGTATGTTTAACTTTTATTATTAATTGTAATTGTTAAGTATTTTAGCTTCTTTCCAACCCAGTCATGTGTTGAAATACCTTAAATTGACTTATTATGACCAAAGAACACATTTTTGTGGGGAAACTCATTGCAACCAATGGAGTATGAATAGCTGTTATAGACACCATCCTGGGGACCTACATTACTGTGGTGCAGTTTTAAACCCAAGAGTAAACAGGGGCTGATTATGTGGGGAAAAGTGAGACTTGCACAACTACTGCATTGCTCAATCTAAGGTAGAAGGGAGTGTTAAGACGGTAACTGGTAGAAATTGTTTTTGTTGTTAATATATTTTAATGCAGTTTTTCTCACCAGTTTAGTTACCACTGCAGTTATATCCCTGATGAAGTTGTCAATTTGTTAGATCTTCCAGCTAAAACTACAGAATATTTCCTCTGCTATCTTCCCAAATAAATCATTTACGTTTCCATTTAGCTCAAACTTGAGAGAGACACTTGGTTATGACTAGTTTAATCTTAAATACGTTATCAGTATTGTTGAAAGTCACAATTACTCTAAACTTACAGCACGTCACAGAAAACAATAACGTACTGTACATCGATTTTAGTGGATTTGAACTACAGACATTTCTCCATCTAAGCAACAAAACTAGATGAATCATTTCACCACTTGGCAAAACATTTCAGCTGCTTTGCAGATCTGTTTGCGAAGTCTCTCTGGTTAATATGTTCTGCTAATTATTCCTCCGTTAAAGGCCCCTTTCACATGACATGACACATTCCTACCTCTTCAGCTTGCGAGAAGCAGAACAGTCAGCTGACAGGGAGGCTGTGTGTGTGCTCTGCGTCAGTCACACTATGTTACAGCATGATGCAGGGAGAAAATAAAGGGACAGATGCCAGACAGACAGGAGCAGATGCAGAGTCCAGGCAAACACTTAACCAGTCATTTGTTAGAGAAATATAGAGAAAAAGACAGTAACTTTGAAGCTAGTTTACTAGAAGAAACAAAACAAGTGGCAATAAAAAAAGGATAACTCGGAGAAACAATGTGTTAATATTAGTGTTATACAATTTCACCAGTAAAAGTGATCTGCATACCATGCAGGAAATCAAAGAAAGACTGATTCATCCACAGGTCAAAGTAGAAAGTGTTTGTAGCTGGTGCACAGCCACGTGGCAACTACTGTAAGATGTTCAGTCCATATATTTAGCTGCCATCTTTCAAGGATGAAAGCTTCCTGGTCTGCATTTGCGTTGAAAGTCTAAAATGATATCATCCCGGAGTCTGACAGCAGAGAGAAGTAAAGCTTGTCTCTTGTTTAATCTCTTTCTACTGACTTCTGTTGACAGAAAGCCTGAGTGAACGTGAAACAGCTGGAAGTACTTCCTCTCTCACCTATCCTTACGTTTTCAGCACAGAGCACCAGCACTGCACCACAGACTCTTTGTGGGTCGACCTGCAAAGTGGCCTGATGCATATTTGATAACAGCCTCTCAGACATCCAGCTCAGTTTTTAGGGAACGGAAAACTCCTTTGTTTGCAGCAGGTTTGTGCAGTGCAGGAGACCCGGAGTGAAGAGTGACACATCAAAACAAAGAGAAGAAAAATAATAATAAAGCATTTAAAAATAAGATTGTTAGTGAAATTGAGTAGTACAGGACATCAAAATTTAAAAAAAATAAAATAAATAAAAGTACAATTAAAACACTGTTTTCTGCTTTTAGTATTTTTGCTGTAACTAGAGCTGAACCGCATGCAGAAGTCACCAATGAGAGCGAGCAAGTAAATGGTACAGGTATTAACTTTATAGAGCGATGTTGTAATTTTACACCGCATTTGTGTTAAAAGGGCACAGAAATTGGGACGCAGAGACCTGCCATTTGAGGCTCAATCTCTCTCTCTCTCTCTACCTGTGGCCTAGATTTCTGACCCTGATTAAAAATGGTCCAACATTCCAACAATCGAAGATACCACTGAAAAAAAAAAATGACACAAAGAAAGAAGGTGGGCAGTATCATGCGAGTTAAAAAATTGTATGTGCCGCTACCATGATGACTGCATCATGTTTTATTATTTGTTTCCTCCTGTGTTAGACTCTGTTCAAATCATTTTGGACTGTTTTGACCTATAAATGCTGACAGGGGTGGTGTGTGGTGCAGAGCCAGACTATATTAGTCCTCAACGTAGTTGTCGAGGGTTTGATTCCCGACCCTGGTACTTTAGCTTCATGCCTGCTTCTTCCTCTGCCCGTTTCCTGTCTAAGCACTGCCACTAAGACCCCTAGTGCCAAAAAAATAAAAATCTTTAAAGAAATGACTGAGCTGACTGAATGTGCTTTCCATGCAATGCTTTGAGTAAAAACAAAATCTGATGAACGTTAAGGATATATGCTACAATGGATAAACATCCTTTCATTTCCAGGAGTCCTCAAAAATGTTACCTCTCTCAAAACACTGCATCACATTTTTACTGTTTTATGAGCAACAGTCCTTGAAGCAAAATTGGATTCAACAAGTGGACATTTGAATTGGCCAAAACAAGCTATAATCTATTTGAAACATTGCACTGCTAAGCTAATTCAATTAAGTAGAATTTTTTTTCTTTCTCTAAAATAGAAATCGGTGCTGCCTAAAAACCATTATCAGCAGGACAGAAATGTATAAAATGGGTAAATAGAAGTTGTTTATAAAATAAAGTTCTAACTTTGTAATTTTGCTTTCCACTTATAGACCTAAGCAAAAATACAGGATAGACCCTAAAACATTGTATTTGCCCGGATGAATTGTTTGGTAGAAGATTATTCTTGAAGTATTTCATTCATACTCTGCACAGCAAAATTATATTTGGGCAGTTTGAGGGACTCACCTAAATTGTCAACACCTGATGAACATCTAGGTATAGGAGCTAATATGCGAAAGCTAACAGAGAGTGGTGGGGGCCAGAACGCTGAATAAATTTGGTATTTGTATGTGTTTATTTTGCTGAATATTATGTTGTACCATTCCATTTCATAAGCACAGTGTAAACAGGCAGGATGTTCCTTCACTATCCACATCATGACTGTTTATGTTTTTAACACAGAAACAGCATTATATGTAGAGAAGGGAACACATGTTTCCTTTAGCAACATGTGGGAGAGGGGCACAGTTTGTTAACTCTATGCACCAATCACCCAGATAAGTCTATGGTTACTCCAGTATTTATTTATTTATTTTTTTTTTTTTTTGACAATTCATCAAAATGTTTTTTTAAACCAGGAGAACAACATGAAATTTTATTTATTTATTTTTTTGCCATGCTGTGCCTTGTAGTATTTTGATTTTGTAGAATTGCAGATAAATGATCTTTAGGGTGACACATCATTTACAGGTTAATAACACTGTTGATGGCATGCATGACGGAAAAGATCAGTTCAAAGGTGCAAAGTGCTAGATATGTGATTATAATCAACTTCAAAAGGATTTGCAATGAGCAAATACTCGTTGAAGTCAAGAGGACGGTTTTAATAAAGTTCAGAAACTTTATTAAAACTTAACAACAATGGAAATGCATAAAATAGCGTTGCATGTGGCGTAAAGTTTACATTTCCTCTCTCTGGCCTTTAAAATCCTGTCGGATGATACTAGATCAATATTCCCGAGTGACTGCATAACATTACATCGATTTGTCCACGTTGCATTCACTGTTATCGCTTAAAAAAAAAAAAAGTAGCATTTTCTTGTGGGTAAAGAACAACCATATGACACGGAGTAAGGACGACATTTCTCCATAACATGTGGGAACTACGTTTAAGTCTAAATAATTACCAGGGGAAGCCAAGGTGTCTTTATCCGACGACGAGCTGTGTCGGTTCCGTCTGCTCCTCTTGTCACCCTTCGGAGACGTCGAGCTTCCTGCTAAGCAGGGCAACAACAGCGCCTCTTCGCCGGAGCCGTCCGTCTCGAGCTCGGTCAAGACGCTCTCACGAGAGTCCGAGATGCGGACCGCGACTCCGGGATTGGCCACAAATCCCAGCCCCATTCGGCTGTTGTCAAACGATACCTTCAAGGGTCCTGTAGAGTGAAAGTTCGAGTCCAGTTCGGGCACTGCTGCTACCGCCCCGGTATCCAGCACAGGCAAGCCGCTTTCTGTCTCTGTGAGATCGCACTCTGACATCATTTTTCGCTCCTTCTTTGTATAATTTTACAGTTAATTGAAGAATTGGTTACAGTTTCTTCTCTTCGAATTATTAATCGTCCATTTTAAAACGAATTACATGTTTGGATGAGGATGTAACCCTAAACGTTATCACTTGATAGCAGCTGCTTTCGCTCACCCAGTGTGCCAACATAATCCGTCGTCAAGCCTTTTTCTTTCCTTCCTTGTTCTTTGCGCATGTGCAGGATGGCCGTAGGTTGGAGATGCCTTCAGGTGCTATACAAAACATCAGAACTCTAGGTATCTAATCTGTATATTATCTTTTCACTTTATAAGCGTCACAACTTTAAAAAATAACTTAAATCAATTCTGAAGTTTCTTTTGTCGCAGGGCAACACAGAGACAAACAAACATAAGGGGAATTTAGAGAGACCAATTTACCTAACAGCCGGATGCAGAAAGACCCCAGGTCGGGAATCGAATCCAGGACCTTCTTGCTGCATGGCAACAGTGCTACCAACTGCGCCACTGTGCAGCCCTTAGGAAAGACAGGTACGAGTTAATCTTTCTGACAAATTATTTCTTCTTTTCTCGAGAAACTCCGCTACTGAACTAAATTACCATGTCATTGGCACAGTTACCCTGGATGTTAATGGGTGTTTAAAAAAAAAAAAAGATTAAAAAAAATTGTATCAAAACGGCGGCGGTTGTCAGGATACGAAATATGTGCACAAATGGCTTACCAAACTTGTGTCATTGGCAAAGCAAGCTCACTTACAGCGAGATACATTATTGACCAGTAGATGTCGACGTTGATTCGCAAATGAAACCATACATAAAACCCTACGTTTTTTGTAGGTTTTTTTTTGTTTTCATTATCTAGGCAATCATGTTTTTCAATGCTTTTCAGTGTTTGGCTAGCATCAGCTTCAAGAACATATGGACACTGTGACTGACTCTACCTGTAGGTCTTTCTCACTAGCTCCATATTAGAACAGGGTCTTTAATTTAAATCCATTCTCTGACTATTTTTAGATACCTTGTTGATGGACGAGCCACCTATATGTAATCCATGAAGCATGAAAGCACAAACACCAACAAAACTTGAATATGTGCAGCACTTTGCAAAAGTACTTACACCACTTGAACTTTTTGCCATTTGTATTTTCACACCCCTTCAGGTCTGATGCTCCTCTCAAAGTTCCATTTGTCTAATTTTCTAAATACTTCCATGGATATATTGTATTGTAAAGCAAAAATCTTGGCTTATCTGATCTTATTTTTATATATAGCCACATTGTTCTGGTTTTTTTGTTTGTCTGTTTTAAGCTGTCATATTTTGACATTTCAAGAACTAAAATGGGTGACAACTTGTGTTGGTGTGGGACAAACTCTTATAACGAGTTGACCTTCTGTGAAAATTAATACTAAATAGGTATTTGTTGGTTCTGATATCTCTTTTATGCATACTTACAGAACTCGTTCATCGCTTATGGGCCATTTGAAACCAAAAGGTTTCATAGACCACATAAACTTTTGAAAGTAGAGACAAAAGCCTGGAGAACTACTGTTCCAGAGCATTTTAAAAGACTAGAAGATGCCCTGGCTTCTTTAAACCGAACTAATGTGTCGGTCAGGACTGAAACTCAGCCTTTTCACCAAGCGCTTGTCTTTTTTTAATGAGGCAGGGTAGCTGAAACTCATGCAAATAAGCAGCCAGCCAGCTGGTAACACAGCAGCCAAATGATCAAGGTAGAAGGTTTGGAGGTGAAGGAGACAAGGGGGGGGGGAGAAGTAGGGGATAGAAGAGGGAGATGGACAGTGATAAAACATGACTGGTAGCTTTTTCTTTTATTGTTTCTGAAGGTCTAATCTTATTACTTTATTCGCATTCAATCGTTTATGCCTTCTTCAGTTCAATATTCCTTTCTCCTTCATGGGCGAGTACTGGAAATATGGGCGACAAGCCCCCGCAGCAGTGAGAACACCACTGCCCCGATGCATGCGTGCGTGAGAGCGTGAGAGACCTGTCCTTCCCTCCCCTGTAGCGCTCATTCCAGCAGATTCTGCTGGCAAAAGATGTGGTTTACCCTGCCAACAGCAACCACCCGTATCCATCCCATGCTTCTATCCTCTCCCTCTGTCCCCCCTTGGCTGCCTGATGAGGGAGAGAGAAAGAGCCCTACAGCTCCACTCATTTTTCATCTGCATGGGTTTTATCTGTGATTGGAGTGTGTCTGAGAGAATCTAGCTGCACTGCATGTCCAAATAGGTGCCAGCATGTACGTTGGCTTGCAAAAGTGTTGAAGATTTATTTATTTATTTTTTTAATTTCATTTTGTATTGCTACAACTACAAGCATCAGTGTTTAGAATTGTGTGTGTGCCTCTACCAGTTTTGGATTGGAGGGAGAGTGAATATCAGTCTCGCCACAGAGTCCTCGGTTGAATCTCGCCTTACTTAAGGCGTATGACTTTAGGAAGGCGTAAGACTAAATTGCTGCAATTTAGTCTTAGTCTCATGATGTATGTTTGGAGGCCTAGTCCTGCTGGAATGATAACCTCCGCCCGACTCACTTATGAGCCTACATTTATGTATCTAGCTTTTCATCGTTTCCGGTTTCTCTGCTAAAGAAAAGCACCCTTACACAAATAATCATGCGTCTCATTGTAGCAATGGCATGGTTTCAGTTCTTTCTTGTGCACTTTTATTTTTCCTGTCGTCCCAAAAGTTCATATTCGTTCCCCTTCAAACAGAGCATCACTTGGAAAACTGAAAACTGAACTTTTTTTTGTTTTTTTAGCGTGGGGCCTCTTGGTTGCTTCTCCAATCAATGCTTAGTAATCAATTAAACGTTGCCCAGCATGTATAATCTTAGTTTTGTACTTGTTTGTTTTGTTTGGTTTTTTTCACTTTGCAGATAATGGATTGGACACTCATCTTTTTATAGAGCTTGTGCATTTCTTTTTTTACACCACTTTAAAATTCTCTTCAACTTTCTCACTGACCTGTCTGATGTTTTCCTCCAAAGCCTTCCCAGAACACCTGAATCAAATTATATATATCTGTATTGTTAATTGTTAAGATATAATTACAATTGATAATTGTGCAGGCGATGTGTTGCATTTAGGACTTTATTTCCACATTTTTATTTTAAAGAGTTCAAAAATAATACATAATTTATATTCATCTTTAACATTATGTGACATTACTTTGTGTTGGTCCTTCACATTAAAACTAAATAAAATACATTAAATTTTGTGGATGTGTGGCTACTTTGCATATCATTATGGATTTGTGATTGCAAAACCAAAAATATCATTGCAGATACAGCAAAAAATAAAAAATAAAATAAAACAAATACAGTCACAAAGTTTTGAAAATGTAAGGCAAAAAAGTCAGTTCAAATTTACAATCAGTATGATGAAACTCAAGCAATCACCCCTTATTCGTAGATCTTCAATTCCTAAAGAGAACAACAGTTAGATTTACGCTCGTCATTATTTATCACTAAAGCCTCTGCATTTTGTGGCTTTCCAGCTGCCTCGTCTTTGACGTCAGTATTTACTAGTTGAGCTTCTGTCTGGTTTGGGCGATGAAGACCACGCGGAAACGTCCTTCACCGGTTGCCTGTGAGGAATGATCCAAACATGGGAGAAAGAGTCAGAAATCATGCGTGTGCGACTGCGTGCATGTGTGTTCTTACTCTGACCTGAAAGTGTACATCTCGGGCCAAATATCTTCATGTAGCAGTGTGTGCAGTACGGCTTCTCGTCGTGCTGCAATGCAATCGTCGGCACATGATTACCGTGTCGTCGTTTTCACTTAGTCAGATTGTGTCCTTCATTTTTTAGTCTTATATCGTCTCATTTGTCTTCCTTATGTACCTCAGCATGCTGGCCAGCCGTCAGCTGTCTGTTGCACTTCTGGCACTTCAGGCATAGAGGATGGTAGTCCCTCCCTAAGGACCTCTTCTTCTCCCCTGCACCAAAGACAAACAGCAGCTAAACGAGGAGCAGTTTATGCGTTTTTACCATTAAAGTGGAACATATTTTGTTTCTGTACACATGTAATATGTCTTCACTTGTTTAAAATACAGTTTTCGCGCAGCTTTAATGACAAAACAATTTGTAATTCTTGATATGCACGTTTGTTACCTTTTAAACCAAAAACCTGACTCGTCGTCTTCTAACATGTTGGTAAAATATCTATATCCAAGATCGCTGCATGCAACTTCTACGAAGCAGAGATTTGTAAACATTTTAAAATGCTTACAGGGCATAAAATATTTTTAAAAACTGATTGTAAATAAGAAAAAGTTGATCACTGAGAGTCACAAAAAGCAATGAACAATATTGCTAAGTATTAAAACTAAATATTTTGGTGAAAGTGTGTTTTAAGTGCGATATCTTACACAGTGAAGTGTGTTTAGTGAACTAACATTATAACTTTGTTTTGTTTTTTTACATACAGTTTATATTCTTGGGTTGGGGAAAAATGTGTTAAATGCAAGGTCTTAGAAACTATTTCCATCCTATAGAAATTTAATCTGTTTTTGCTTTTCAGTCATATGTAACCTTATGCGAAAACACAGTTGCATTTTTTTTAATAAGTGCGATCAATGACAATTTTCTGGTTTGGAAAATTGGAATTTGGAAAAACAAATTTTCTGGTTTGGTTTTCCAAGCCACATCCACGGCATTTAATGTCTCCCTGTACTGTACAATAAAGAAATCACTGAAACTGAAATTTTCTGACAACACAAAGAACACTAAAAGATATCAAAAAGGAGAAAATCATTAGGCTTTTTAAATAAATTCAAGAACAGATGAGAACTAAGTAAATATGAATTGGAGGCTAAGCCGGCCTACCAGAGTTTCTCCAAAGAACGCAGAACAACATTTACAGCGATGCAGTGACTCAGCTAAAGTCGCTGCTTCATATGGAGCTAAAACCAAGAGATGGCATCCATGGGCCAAAACTATAGCTGACAATAAAGAAGACAAAAGCCCATCCCCCATTCCTCCGGCAACATTTTAATGATCCCCAAGACTTTCAAGAAAACATTCTGTGGCCTGACGAGACAAAAGTGGAACTTTCTGAAAGGAGTGTGTCCTTTTACAGCTGTTCTAAAACATTTCACGAAAAGAACCTCCTGTGTAACATGCCAGCAAGTCCACATATGAAAGGCTGAGAAAAAAAAAAAATATGAAGGAGTCAGAACCTAGACTTAAATTAGATGCTGTTGCATGACTGGAGGGATTTTCATTCTCAAAATGAGTCTAGTATTGCTAAAGTCCAAGAAAGCAGATTGGGTCAGGATTCCTCTAAAGTGATGTAAAAGGTTAATTATCAGAACGCTGCTGGCCCAAGCATTTTGATTAGTTTTAGGGTGTAGCTGCTATGGACATGCTGGTTTGGACAGCTTTTTCCAACATTTTATTGTCATTCGGGTCATCTTTGTCGGAAATTTCGCTTTGTGTTTATCTAAAACATTTAAGTGTCACAAAAAAGCAAAAACAGACAAATCAACAGGCAGATACTTTTAAACCACACTGCACACGAAAAGTGCAACGCGTCAGTCATAATGCAAACATCCGCAAATCCAGGTGATATTTGGAAAGAAAAATAAAAATGAAAAATTTATTGAATGAATCAAATGACTCGTTATAAATCTTTTAAAAAGAGATTTGAGCCAGATGAAATGACTGCTCCCCGTTTCCCGTCCCCCAACACAAATAGGCCGGGCTTCGTGGCATTGAGGGGGAAAGAGATGAGAAGGCTGGGTCACATTAGAAAATCTGAACTTTCCCAGGCAAATGGATGGGCAAGCAAAAGCTATTTTGAGACAGAACAAAGCAGACTTGCAGCCGTTCGCTGTGCAGCTACATGTAGCGAGGGCTCTGCGTGCGGCAAACTAAAAGAGACTGAAGGTGAGGAGGAAACCCTGAGAGCAGCGTGCAAGCTCGTTTGGGCAGACCCACATCCTGTTGTTATTATGGATACCAGGGTTTGAATCTATCTGTGTGTGTGTGTGAGAGAGTGGTTCGAAGACAAGAAGAAAAACCTGATAGAAATAAAAAAATATATATATTTAGGTTTTCCATCCGAACACAAAATAAGAAAGCATTAATTGTAGCCCTAAATAAACACAAGAAAAAAAAAAAAACACATGACAATGGTCATGGCCCATTTACAGTTGCTTGTGTGCATGATATCAATTTCACCTCTACAGGCACATGATTATAACCTGGAAATGGTGGCATGAGCTTAAAATGTCCACATAATTCTACTTTTAGCACATTTTTTCCACAGTATTAGGCTCAAGTATTAGAAGGGACAAAACCACTATGCAAACCGGAAAAAAAAAAAAAAAAAACTGAAAGAAACAGACATCTATGCTGGCCAAGGCGTAGGGAGACAGAGTGTAAAATTTTAAAGAGGTCAGACTCACCAAAGTAGACAGGCTTTCCACAAATTGGACAGTAGCCTACCATGGTCTGTAATTATTTATCGTGCAGGTACAAAGATCATGCGTGTGCGTGCAAGTGTGAACTGAAAATTCGACAGGAAACCGGTTTAACTGCAAGTATGTCAGCATCTTGTGAAGTCAGATCCGGATGCGGTGGGCCAGACGTCACAGGAAGAGAGTAAAGTTTGAGATTTCAGATTTGAGAAGCTGGCGCCTGTGGAAAAAAAAAAAAAAAAAAGAATAAAAATGAGTCAGGTGGTGTCTCTGATCACATCCTGCACTCATTTTGAAAGATATCAAAGGGTCTCAAAAGCTGATATTTTACTCTATGGCTTCTTACCAATACACAGTGACGGTGTTGTAAAGAGGGAATGAAAGAGGGGTGAAGAAAGGAGGAACAGAAACCAGCTGTCAGGAGCTCAGATTTCCACCTATCTTCTCCTCTTTCCTGCTCCTTTCTTCCTATTTTCTAGATTCCAAACAACGAATTGAGCTTCTGAATCAAAATGGGAAACCTAATACTTCTCCCTTTCTTTTCCTGTCGGTCCATTCCCCCCCTCTTTCTCTCTCTCTCTCTTTTTCTTTCTTTCTCTCTCTGTATGTCACATACTCAAACACACACAAGCACACTGGCTGTGTAATGACTCACACAGACACAAACCACACACAAAGGCTGCACTTCTCCTCAATTACGTCACAAAAAGAGGGTGAGGCACAGAGAGGCTGGGTTGGTTGCAGGGACAGATGGGGGCGGACGGGGGCGGCGGTTATCCCCTCGAGACAGGTGATGGAGGCAGACCTGGAGAGGGAGGGCGAGGTAGCAGTAGTCAGAAACAGCTCAGCTGGGAGAGAGCAGGCGAACTGTCATGAACTTCTGAAAAGTTAGGTGAAGTCAGTGAGGACTGTAAATGTGCTTCTGCCTGCTTGCATGAAAACATAGAAGAGACCATGGAGGAAGAAACACATTCAGGTGCTTTACTTTAGTGAAAGTGATATCACTTTTTAGGATTTCTCCTAAAAAAAAAATTAAAAATACCCCCACCACAAAAAAAAAAAAAAAAAAAAAAAAACAGCCGCCAAGCTGGGCCGGCCCTATAGTGGATGAGGGAGGCTCTAAGCAGGAATCTATTTGGGGTCCATCTGCATTTAAACCAACCAGCAGCTACAACAGCCCTGACTTGACTTCACTTTTAAAGTGTCTATTATTTATCATTACATAATTCTGCATGAACATTTTTTTTTTTTAAGTGCAAATCCAATAGATATGGAAATGGTATTGTGAATTAATGGCCTGAAAAACAAGATAAAACATGACTGGCTGCATTACACACACTTGGCATCTCAAGACAGTATACAAGAACAACAGTGGTGCTTGTTATTAAAAATGTGTGACGTAAAATTAATGTTTTAATTTTACTTGCGAGCTTCTACTGACTAGAAGTTATATTAACTGACTCGAATTAAATTTGAATACAACCCTTAAAGGTAGCTAAAGATTAGAATGATAAGAAGAAGGGCTTCCAAACTCATCGACTCGGAGCTCGTCTCCAAAGATGAAGGTCTGAAATATCTGTAAGCTTCCCGGTAATGAGTTTAAGCTGAATAGCTTGACGTACGTTTAAATATTTTTTTTTTCTTTAAATGGTGCACAAACTATACACCAGGAAGATGACACGCTGAAAATGTTCCGAAGTTTTGTCATTTCAGTGGTGCTGGGGTGTTGGGGTTTGGAATTTTACAGAATTTGGCATGCTGTAATTTACAGTCATTAAAGGTTTTCTTTGAGTAATCTTGACCTTTATTTGGGCTATTTCTGTGGGCAATGTTCACATCAAATGACAACACTCTAAACCCACGAGAGTATTAAAATGTGCATTTTCTAACCCTTTATTTATTTATTTATTTTGACCTTCCATTTATTTTGTGACATCCTATACTGAATACATATCATTTCTGGTCTAACCATGAATTTCAGCTGATAGCCCTAACAATTACAGAGCAGAACAGAGGCTAAAAGTGGAATCTCAAATTAGAGATCTTCTGGTTGCAACTCTTTAGATGGGAATCCTGACACGCAGCATGACAGCTGTAAACGGTGCAACAGGGGAGAAAATGAGAATGGAAACCATATTCAAATAACAATAATAATAATAATAACATAAACAATAGTGTTTGGCTGTTGTCATTTACAGGTTTCTAGTGTTTATATTGTTAAAATGTTTGAACCTGACAATCACTCCACATAAATCAGTACCATCTCAGTTCCAGGCCAACAAGAATTGTGTTATACACCAGGCAGCCTGATCTCCAGACTTTTATTCTATAGGAAACATTCAAAATGACATTAACAATTATGTTTCAGAGATAAATATAATAAATGTAGCGATACTGTGGAAAACATGGTGATTCCCTAGCCACCAGACATGCAAGTAAACCTTAGAAAACTTATTTGGGGTAAAAACCAAAGAACTTACCTTTTCCTTTTTCTTCAGTGCTTTTGGTGCCCCAAGGCCTTGCCGCTCTGGGGAGTCAGTCATTTCACTTGTTGAGTCATAATTAATAGCACAGTGATTCACAGGAAAGCTAAATTTTCAAGTGTGTTCAGTTTTTACTAAGTTTGTAAAGGAAAACACGAGACATGCTATTGCTCTGAACAGTCAAATATTTTATCCGCTCGCTCTCCGTAGCTTGAGAACAAACCAGCATTTTTTATTTATTTATTTATTTTCATGATTTATATGAGTTTAAATATAACTTTCAGTTTTTCCATAAATAAAACTTGCAACAGGAACTT
Source organism: Poeciliopsis retropinna (assembly GCA_010277075.1). Classification (NCBI taxonomy): domain Eukaryota; kingdom Metazoa; phylum Chordata; class Actinopteri; order Cyprinodontiformes; family Poeciliidae; genus Poeciliopsis; species Poeciliopsis retropinna. The sequence goes on from VMRM01000013.1 coordinate 7,250,266, forward strand.
TTTTTTTTTTTTACTTTATCCACCTTTTGAAATACATTGTTGTTATTTTGTACACATCAAAAACATATGTCCTAGATTTTGTGCCCCCCCAGGTTTTCTTCCAAAAATCCACGTGGCTCTCACTGAACTTTATAGGGCCATTTGATATATACATGATGTATTCATTTGCATATTTGCCAACATCCTTCTCTTGTGTGCCAGTCTTTGCAGAGGAATAGAATACCAAGCAGTTATTTCATCTGACCAGGCTTCCCTAAAGGATAACCTATCATGTCTCTCCATCAGCATTCATTGTGTGTGGACAGGCAGCACTTGGAGAGCTACATCCTGAATCGCAGGCGGCTGATATGCATGCACAACTCACAATGATTTTTGATGCAAATTATGATGTCGGGATTTAAATAAAGAACAGCCACTGAATATGCACACAAAGTAATAAGCGACTGGTCCCGTTTGAGAGAGGAGAGTTCCACTGGTTGCTTTCAAATAAAATTGAAACACAATTAAGGGAATAATGAGAAAATCAAGAAAAAAAAAAAAAAGAGGAAGCAAAGCACTGAAAAGGGGACTCATGCAATTGTGAAAAAAAGAGTGAGAGAGAGAGAGAGGGAACGGAAACAGGAGGAGAGAAGAGAGGGGGCGTTAAAACCACATTTCCCAGTGGATCTTTAGCTGAGGCCGTGTTGAGTAAACTGCCAAAACTCTTAACAGACACTCCCGCACTGGCGCTCACTTACACGCATGGTCCACTTCTGCCAAGTCATATGAGAAACACCAACACCAACTGGATGGAGAGACATGGGAAAAAGGTGTCGGCAGGAACTGGAGGGATTTACAGGCGACTGGCGGAAAGGAGGAGGACAGACAGAGAGAGAGAGAGACGGAGAGAAACTCAAGCTGCTCTCTCTCCTCTGTGTCCTCTGGTGTGGCTCTGAGAACTGCATGTGGGCTGGGAGGAGTTGAAAGGTTGGAACACAGGAAGAGGTTCAAGAAAGAAAACGGCTGGAAGGATTCCTTCTTCCCACACACACTTTGAATGTATCACATGTGCATGCACATGAATGTTCACCAGCCACACACACACGCACTCCCCCCCCCCCCCCCCACACAGACATAACAGAAAAAAAGGCCTCGGAAAGGTGTCTTTTTTCCACCTTGCACTCACACAGTCACGAGTCATCCTGTTTCAACTCTTGGCATCCTCCTTACACCTCCGAGCCCAGAATATGACACTGCTTTGGGCTTTCGTCTCAGCAACACGCTCGCTGTTGCGCTCGCAGTACGTGACGTGGTGGAGAAAATCAAGCGGACGAAGATGTTATCTTCATCCGCTTGTGAAGACCATGTGAAGATAACTTTTCAAAGCTTTTATATCGTGTTTATTTAAAAAAAAAAAAAAAAAAAAAAAAACTTTTTCTGTGTTGCATTTGCTGCCCTCTTTGAGATGGGATTTTTTTTTTTTTTTTTTTTTTTTTAAAGAGATTTTATTACTACATTATATTGCCTCCTTACCACAAGGCATAGCTCGTCTCAGTTTGCCTTTTTGATGATATCTTGCCACAGTCAAATGAATCTTTCTTGAATTCTGTATGTTGTGATGTGGTGACCCATATTTGGGATGTTTTTTTCCATTTTTTTCCCCCCCCACAAATCTACTCCTGCTGTGCTAGTCTTCCTGCAGTCAGATGGTCCAAAGGCCGTAATCCTCTACTGAAGATATCAGTGAATAAAAGTCAGGGTAATAATTCCTTGTTTTTCCTGTATTAATCTGGGAAAGCCCCTAAGTCCTCTCATGCTTCTGTGGAGTGATATGATTACAGCATGGCAGCCATTATTAGACGATTAGCAGTCATGAGTGGCTGAGTCAGTCCCATTGCATTATGGGATGGTTTGTTGTTTTGGAAGGTCTGGACAAAAGCCTTTGGATGAATGTTTTTGTTTGTTGGTGTGTGACAATATGCCTCTGTTTTTCACTTTTTGTGTCCTGATTTGGTCAGATGTAAAGTTTAAGTGGAGGATTAGGGATGAGGTCATATTTAAGTTGGTTTTGGATGAAATCTATTAAGTGTTTAATCTCAGTTCAGTCTGTTTTTAGGGGTAAAAGGCCCTGTGTGCAAATATGACTGAGTCTATGTATTATAGAAAGGACATTTTCTATCACAATTGTTACAAACAAAACTATTAAAGTTATAATGCAAACAGCACTGCAGGCCGGATCTTGTGGATGAATCAATAAGATTACATCTTCATTTTTTCAGGCTTTCTCTATTATAAACTCATAGAAGTGCCACTGTTGTCACAAAGTAATATTTTAATCAACTGCTTCAATTCGTTTTATTTTTACAAGAATATGAACAACTCCTGCATGGTATGTTGATAATTGTAAATCACTGCAATCTGTCACGTAGACGCACAAGCGGCAACGTTACTGGCAATTTTGCGTGGACTCTGTTGACCCACACTGTTTTGTGAAAGTCTGATGTTTTGTTTGATCTTAAACCTAAAATATTTTGCATGTATTTATACACCTAACTTCGCAAATTAGAAGTTGTCCTTCTTCGACTCGTCATTTTGGTTGCAGCCACATAAGACGTGGTTTTAGGTACCCCAGCATACGAGGCAAGATAAGAACCAGCGTGACCACAGCTTAAAGCAGAGAAGATGACAAGTTGAGAATTTTTCCACATTTTTGTCATGCCAGCAAGAACAAGTTGGTTTGGTTCGGGAGGAAAAATCTGGGAAATGTTCCATCATTTGCCTTCTTGTATTTTACGGACATTTGAAGCTTTCGTGAAGCACTGTTGACGACAGTACGCAGTTCATCAAATGACAGGGATCTAAACCTAAAAGTTTTAAAATGTGCAATGTCTAAACATTTACATTGCTCTTCTTACATCGATATTAAATCATCTTAATATAAATACAATATCAATTCTACCCTATTCATAAATTTATCTCCTGACTCTGGCAATTATTAAAGTGATTACTATATGCATTCATATACAACATAACAACAACTAGATCTAAAGATCTAGTTGTTGTTAATTGGAAAATAACAGCCCAAAATATTATTATTATTATTATTATTATTATTATTATTATTATTATTATTATTATTATTATTATTATTATTATTATTATTATTATTATCAATAATAACAATAATTAATAATAACAATAATAATTAGTAATCATTAATAATTAATATTCATTATTAATTATTATTAATAATAATAATAATAATAATAATAATAATAATAATAATAATTTGTAAGTATTGCCAAGACATAAGTGTGCCTGAAATTATGCTTGAATGTGTTATATTTCCTTTTGATTTCAGATGGGGGACAAAAAACCTTTTATCTAATTTCAAGCTTCTAATGAGATAGAACAAAGGAGCCTTATATCATTTATTAGGGGATGTTATGCTCATTATACAAGAATCAACCCAACTCACTCAGCGGGGTTCTGACTTTATAATGCTTGGTTCTCAAGGTTGCTCCCACCTATTGTTTAGATCTGCTTGGGGAAACAGAAAGGCAGGCAGAAGGAAAGAACCCAATGTGTTACTTCTTGCTTGTGCATTCTTGGCATAGCTTGTTGCCCTTTTCATTTTTTAACTGTGATTTTCTCCCCCCCCCCCCCCCCAGACCCCCAACCCCACTCCCTCCTTTCCTTGCTTTAATACAGAAGCCAAGGGTCCACAAGCAGCCAAGTCCCACCGCTCCAGTCTGGCTAAGCCACAGAAAGCTTGGCCTCCTCCTCTCTTTGCTCTCTCTCTCTCTTTTATTCCTCATGTTTTTGCACTCTCCTCACTATCAATTCTATGATTCTTCCCTTCACAGACTTTTGCATGTGTCTTTTTTGTCTCAAGTGTAATTGTGTTTCCTTGGATTGGTCAGCCTGACTCTCTGCCTCATTTTCTCATGCTTTTTTTGTTATTCAAACACACTCACACATGCACGCACACACACACGCATGCACACCCTCTGTATTCCCCTGCCTGACAGTCTGTCACAGCCAGCGACTGGTTTAGCAGGCGGAGTTCAGCTGGGCTCCACAAACACATGGCACTCAGTCTGCCTTCCTCTGTGTGCTGGAATTATATTTCAGTTTACATTTTGTAAAAGCTTTTCTCTCAATTTAGTGTTCAAATGTCAATTGCTTGAAGGCTTAAAGACAAAAATTGATCTAGTTCTCCCTACAAATAGATCAACTGGGTGGGTCGAGATTTTTGAGGTGAGGTTCTTTTAAAAAGTAGGAGAGAAGTTAATATCTTACCCTCACGAGGCAACTCTTTAGGTGTCTTTATTTTGCCCGATTCCTGATTAGCTGGGCCCAGAGGCTGAAGCTAATGTCAAGTCAGACAGAGGACAAGACCAAAGTGGACTTGTATAGTCTTTAAAACAACTGTAATCTCAAATATATCATGGTTTATTTGCTAATGCAATTTGCTGAACTTTTAACCGTTGTGAGGTTTGCAGTAGGTGGTTATCCGCTCATCTTTGTATTTAAATATTGGATTTCCTGAGTTTTTGGTGGGAAGGTCAACGAAAACTCCTCCCGCTGTCAGAATCCTAAGCTAGAAAAGTCTGACTTTGCTCAGCAGCATTTCAGTGTCCTACGTGACAAGGAAAATGTAAAGGTTGTAGGTACAAACAATTAATTTGCACGTTGACAATTTGCATGGTCTCTACAATCTCTGTTTTTCTGATGTTCCTTTAGTGTTTAAACACATAAAAAGGAAAGAAATGCGTTATTATAGGCTTATTCTGCTAATCCGAGTCAGTGGCACAAATAGATAAGAACAAATTACAACTTTGATCAAACACTCTTTACTATTGTGTGACAATATTATTAGATTAGAGTTCTGAATTCTGAGGTTAAGTAAATGCAACATATTTACTTGGACACATAAGGGGAACAAAAAATGTGAAGTGTTCAAAGTAGCTTAACTATCTAGAATAAAATAAGGCAGTTAAGATCGGGAATAATGTTCATTCAAACTGCTACAGCATTTTTTTACACTGCTTTACTTGTATGTAATTCAGTGTCTCTACCTGGAATTGCTTCAGATGCTTTATTTTCAATGTGTTTCCCACAGCGAGATCCCTGCCACTACCTCCCACCTTAAATTCATAAATTGGCATTCACAGAAACTGCTTAAAATATTTGGAAGTTGAAGATGTTTCAACATGGCAAAAATTCTCTTCGATGATGGTCCCTCTCAGATTGGTGAGAGGGAACAACATTGTTTTTTTTTGTTGTTGTTGTTGTTTTTTTTTCTGTCTAAAAAAATAACCCCATGCATTTTGTACTGATGATGCGTCGAGTGGCACCTGCCAGGGGAAAATTTAAATCAATTTCATTTTCTCCTTTGTGTTGCAATGACTTTGTTGCCGGATGCTCACAATTAATATAGTTTTATCAGGAGTCATGTTTCTAAAGTGGCAGACAGTTAATAGAAATAGAGGGGGAAAACATTTACAGGATCAGTTACTTCAAATAATACATGAAGTTTGAGGATTTATTTTACTATTATGTAACGCTTAACTTGCGATGGTTAAGAACATGGGTATGAATGGGAGAAGGAAAAGTCCAGGAAAGCTGGACTAGTCCTCAAACTAGTCCAGCCAATTTCGAGGAAGTCGAGAGAGTCAGCTACTGCAGGTAAGATATTACGTTAAGATACACGTTTTTAACAAAGCCTCTCCACAATCCTTTGACATGGATCATTTTAAAATATTGCTATTGTCACCTTTGATAACATCTTACATTACATTAAAGCAACACTGAATTTAAAGTGTGGCTTTCTGAACTTCACCGAGAACTTTCATCTGGAGGAAGAATTTGTTTTGAAAGAAATTAGTAAATGTACATCTAGACATGTATACAAGACATGCTGATAAACAAATGATCCCAATTAAGGATCAATTACTTCTCGCAAACAAAATGCAAACTTGTGCGACTGCAATAAAGCCTACCTCCTATTGTAATGTATCTTTTTTTTTCCCAGTAAGATCGCTGCCATTCATTCCGCCACTCAGACAGAAATCTAATTAGAGCAGAATATCAACATTGAAGCACATAACCCATCACCCCTCCTTCCACTCTCCCTCTCTTTGTTTCCCTGCTCGTCCCTACAGCTGGTGAGAGTATGGTTTGTGGCTGCCCCTCCCCCAGCATTTGAACAGGCCAATAAGAGAGCATGTCAGCTAAATAACCCCCACCCTCCTCTCTTCCACACCATCCCTCGTTTTCCCTTACCATCTTATCCATTCCCAATACCATCCCCCAGAGCCCTCAATACACCCATCCCCCTTCCAACTAACCCCTAACCCACTTACTCATCCTGCCTCCACCCTCCCACACACCCACGAGATATCCCCACCCTCGCTACTTTCTCACCCGTGGCTCACCCTCCCTAGTAACTACTCCCCCTGCTCCTCTTCTCTGCTCTTCTTCCTCTTCATCCCACTCACCCTTCTTCTTGGACACACTTGCTTCTCTCCTCCTCGGGCTCTTTCCTTCATTTCACTCACTTATTAATATTTTTCTCATCCCCCTTCTGTGCTGTTCCATTCTTTTCTCCCTCCATCTTTCCATCCCGTCTCCCCCTCTGTATCTTCTGTGGCCTTATCTTATAAATATCGGTAGCACACTGGGTGAAAAATTGATCCTCCCCGCCTGTCTGTGGACGCTGCCACAGCGCATTAGCCTGCATGTGAAATGTGTATATGCAAGTGTGTGTGTGTGTTTGCGTGTGCGTGGGGGTGTGTGTGTGTGTGTGTGTAGAGGCTTGTGAGAGAGAGGAAGGGTGGGGTGGGAGGAAGGAAGGAAGGTGGGAGGGATATTTGCATATCATCAAAGTAGAGAAAGGGAGTGTAATGAGGAGAGAGAAAGTGTGTGTGTCTGTTGGCTGTACGTGAGTGTTATGAGTGGTGTTGATAGGTTCAGGGTTGAGTGTGTATGAAAACAAGAACACTCTTCACTTGCAATCAGTTCTAGAGATACACAAACATGCAAAGAGCACCAGCACGACAAGTGCATTTTAGAAAAAATAAAATAAAAATAAATCTTTGAAAATGTGATTCATTTCAGTAAATTGAAAAAGTAAAATAAACACGTTATGAAAATTGTGCATTACACATCGAGTCATGTATTTCAACTGTGGTTCTGATTGTTATAGTTTACAGTTAATGAAAACACCAACATTATGAACAACCAAAAAAATAAATAATGATTTTTAGTAGAGAAATATTAACGCTATTGAGCTGACATTGTACAGAGTAAATATTAATGTAAAGTTGGGTGGAAGGAAAACGTTTGGTGGAGATATGGATATCCAAAAGACAAACTATACAGTTCTTAGAAAATTGGGAAGCAAAATACATTCAAGAGTTTGGGGCAGATTTACAAGGTTTGGACTGCAGCTGGAGTAAGTGCTTCAAGAGTCACACAAACGTATCCAAGAGATAGATTCCAAATGTTGCATTCCTGATGCTAAAACAGAGAATCCTCTCACCTGAGCTGAGGAGAAAAGCAACTGACAGTTGTTCAGCGGCCTAACATTTTTTAGACAAAAAATACATTTTGCATTTAATTTGGAAGTCAAGATCTGAGAGTCTGGAGGAAAAGCAAGGCGACACAAAGTCCAATTTGTTTGTGGTCCAGTGTTGATAATGTCTAAGGTCCACACAGCTACCAGCTAAGAACTTCATGCTTCCGTTTGTCGTCAGTCTTTATGGAGATGCTTATTTCATTTTTCAGCAAGCTTTGGAACCTCTTCATACTGACAAAAGTACTTGATTTAAGGAATAACTATGTTAGAAATGACCAGCAACTCGCCTGACCTAAACCCTGTAGGAAATCTATAAGGCATTGACAAGTGGAAGATGAAACACCAGACCCAGCAGTGAAGATAACCCAAAGCAAAATGGGCTTCCTTAGCTCATCAACAAAGCCACAGTCTGATCACCTCCATGTCCCGCTGCGCTGATGCAGTACTTCGTGCAAAAGAAGCAGTGAGTATTGAGTGTGTATACTGCAAAAGTACATCTTTATCATTTTCAGTGGGCTGACATTTCTGTATTTAAAAATGTTTTTACAGCTGTTTTTTTTAATATTCCTGAATGAAAATTAACTGAAGTAAACATGTTGAATATATTCCTGTGTAATAATTCCTCATAAACAGTTATATTTTCTAATTTTAACCACTGAAATAAATGAACTTTTCAATTATATTCAGTGTATTTAATTTGTGCAATTTGCTTTCATCTTAGGGCAACAAATCCATGGCACAGGCAGGTAAAATAAACTAAAAACAAACAAACAACAACAACAAAACGTTTGAGCACATCAGTCGAAAGGAGAACATTTAAATAAGTCTATAATATCTAGACAGGCAACTTATGTAGCCGAGGAGAAGATTACATTTAGTGAATGGGGAGTTCGTTGTTGTAATTTAGTTTACAGTTTAAACTCTAATATAGCAGCTCATAAAAATTTACAAAATGACAAATTACTTTTTCATCGAACCAAAACTAAGTGCAAACGGATTACACCGATCTTTAGTTTGATTGCCAATGTACAAACCCACTCCAGGCAGATAAAAGGTGCAAATTGTTCTCTAGCGTCAAATAAAACAAAACGTACATATACTTCACACTCTGTGGTGGACGCGACCCTCTTATTTTATGTCTACCGAGAAGTGGCTCGCATGTAACTTTTTGCATGCACAGCAAAAATTCTTATTTTGAGGCGAACTTTCGGCTCCTGAGGAAACAGCTGCAATGGGTAGGCTGAGCAATTGTAAATAAATAATTTAAAGCCCCTTTTAGCCAGCCTCTGCTATCCATAGCGTCTGATTTAACAGGGGAGATGAATCAATTACCGAACTCAGATTCGGCAGTTTAGAAATAGATGTGCAGCATAGACGTCAGAACAATGATAGCAGAAGAAAGCAAGATAAGTAAGTTGTGCACTGGTTTTCCTTAAGCATAGCAATTGTGGTGGATATGGGAACAGGGGGGGGGGGGTGAGCGAGGGAGACTTCAAACACGGTCATTTTCTCTGGTATCGATTGGTCGAGCGTCGTGAAATCCGACTTGAACGTTGACGGTCTGTCACATTTCACACTGGGCTCATACGCTCACACTCACAGGGCTCACAATAATATCGAGAGCTAGGAGCGCGTTGAAGGTATGACTTTTCTGGTAAAGTACGTACTCCGGACTGGGGGAAATTGATCCTTTTTTCAGCAGTGTTCTCCGAGGCGGGGTCTAATCGCTTGACCGTGTTAATTTTAGCCCCGGTTCTTTCTTTCCAGTTCGAGATTCACCACTTTTTCCCCTCTCCAATCTTTCTCTCAGCGCTTCGCTGTTCGCGTCTTCACAGCTGGGGGACTCACTGCCTCCCGGCGACTGAACGTGACGCTAAGAACCAAAACTCAAACCAGTTTTGGTTCGTTTTTTTTTTTCTTTTTAACATTTTGCTACCAGTTACCCGGCGTTTTAAGGGGATTTGTGGCGTTGCTCGTTAGCTCCGGGATGGTTTTTTTCCCCTCTTGTGTTGGTCGCTGCTGGAGGAGGGGTTGGTTGGTCGGCGAGGCTTGCCAAGCTAACGAGCGACATTACGCAGACTGGCTAAACAAGTTTAAATAAAGGGGAAAGTTAATGTAAACTTAATTCAGGAGAAAACGCAGTGATGACTAGGTGAAATGGTATGGAAACACGGTTGTTTAACTGGCTAGAAAATTGTAACGTCGCGTTTATCTCTGCGCACTAACCCTAGCATCTCCCCCAGCGTTAGCCTCCCCCGAAGTTAAACTCCGATTAAGTAAACGTTGTCAGCGAGCGATTTGATAAATGTCGATTCAGAGCGGGGTTTTTCTTCTTCTTTTTTTTTACTTTAAAACCGTACATTTACGCTTATTTGTGTTAAATACGAAATTGAGGCACGTCTCTGTGTCAAGAGTTTGTGTGAAAGGGGTTTATCGCCAGTTGTTGAACCGGTTTTGTTGTGTGTTGTGGACGAAACGCTCCTGAGCATGAACTTTTCCTAACGTACATTTTTAACATTTCATTCTCAAACTTTTTTTTGTTCTCCCAACAGCCCCTTAAAGCTGCTACTGTGGGAGGAAACGAGAAAAAAAAAAGCTCAAGAAAAAAAAAAAGAAGTAGAGGAAATCCCCCGAAAGGAAATGCCAATCGCAACCGCTGGACAGCCAGCGACTCAGGAGCCCAGAGTTTGCCCCCGGCTGCCCTCCACCCCGGAGCCTGTCCCTAAAGGGGCTGATTTATTCGAAGAGGCGGGGGCGGCGGAGTCGGCGGAGCGTACAGAGTACGGGGCCGCCGAGGGGGGCAGAGCGGGGTTCGGGGGCTTCAGTTTCAGCCACAGCGGCGCTCGGAGCTTTGTGCAGCCCGGTTCGACCAGCGGTTCTCCGCCGCAGTCCCCGACCGCCGCCTCCTCCTCGTTCCTCCTCCATCTCTCTCACCCCCATCAAATGACTATGGAACCCCCTCGGACTCGATCGCGCTCTCGGTCTGGATACTACCAGCAGTACGGGGTTGGGAGTAACAACACCGGAGTTACGGTGTCCAGCCACCACCAACACCACCACCTCCTACACCACCAGCAGCAGCAGCAGCAGCAGCTCGGAGCCGGCTGCGCACCGCTCGGAGCTCACAGCAATCACCCGGAGAACCAGCAGCGAGCACCGGGAAGCAACGCCCCTCCCGGCATTCACCGGCTCCCCTCGGTGCCCGGGGCGCACCACATCCCGATGACAGGTACATGTCCCCACTCGACTTTTGTCAGTGATAGAGAAGTCTGACGTTTATTGGACTTTTGTTTTCACACAACCTCTGCCCTGAAGGGATGAATGGCAGTCTGGGGAGGGGGGGGGGTGTTTTTAGAGCCAAATTGAAACAGTGAAGGGGTGACTGCCCTGTAGGGTTGGCATGACAGTACTGTTTGTGTATGTAGGGAGACGTTTGATGTGCTCTAATTAGATGGGGTGTTACATGGGCTTGTCTGGGCGGTGCAGAGTTAACACTTATCCAGTAGTTTAATGAACAGCAGCGGTATTTTAGTTGGTGTATGTGTAGACTGGGGCAGCCTCAAGCCAACAGAACAGCTGAGAACAGGATGTAAACCTGACTTTGTTAAAGTGGTGCAGCACCTCCACATTTAGTCAATTCTGCAAATACTTCTGTAGCTAGGTAACAAGACTCCTTGTGCACAGGCTAAAGTTTGTCCAAAGAAGGCACGGGGTTGTGCCTTTCTATGTGGAGTAATATTAGGCTATTTGTTGCCTAATATGCACGATTAGACACTTGACATTCTGTATTAACTTTATTGAAAGTATGTAACTGAACATGTAGCTCTGGCTATGATGCATTCAGTTTTGTTTATGTCCTGGTCTACAAAAAAAGTCCTGTCCACTTGCAGTTTGTGTTGGCTCTAAAGACGCTTGAAGTTACGTTTTTACCAGCAGCTGCCTTGGTAACTTATGTTTTTACGTTTTCCTTGACAAAGATGAACTTTGAGTGTGGGGTTGTTGCTGGGTGTACATGCAGGGTCACTCTCAGACAGCAATTCAAGTGCAATGAACCGTGTAACACAGAAACACCTCGGCTAGAGTTTCACCTTCTCCAAAGTGTGGTTAACGATTCTTTTTTTTTTTGTCTCCAAAAAGTTATGAGGGAACATATTTCATCAACCTAAATCTTGATGCTCTGGCTGTTAACTAACTTGTTATAAAGTTAAAGCTGTAAACTATGTATTTGGTATTTTTGTATTGTCATATTGAACTATATTCATTTACTTTTAAATTCTGCTTCCTCCGTCATATTATCCAGCAAAACAGCACTCAGCTTACCAAAACCTCCTATTAAAAATGGTATAAAATCAGCCTTTGAAGATTCATTAGAATAAAAACAAAGGCACCTTTAAACAGAAAGTGCTTGTTGGTGTGTTCAAAGAACCCTGCAGCATTTAATTGAGACTGGAATTACCTGTCCTGCAGAGCCAGACGAAAACAGCTGAACCTGTCTAAGCAAACAGGCCCCCAAACCGTGCACAGTTTCTGAGCAGTGTCGTGCTTACTGATTATCTAGGAGTTGTCTGTATTTCTTTAGTGACATGGGAGAGAGATTGAAAGACAATTAAGAAATTGCCATACTAGCCTGCATCATTCATGTTCTTGTCGTCATCAGAGTTAGCAGCCTGTAATTTTCACTGTCAAAATAGCTTATTTACGACATGTGGGATTGCTTGAATCAATGGATGGAATGAATAAACTGTACTTGGATCCAAGCTGAATTCAGTTGAAGGCAGGCGGCATTGCTGGGATGTTTAGTGAGAGTGTCTGAGCTGGGAACCAGAACCTGCACAGAGGGCTGCTCTTCAGTCTTACCATAGCTGTGACTCAAATAACACAAATGTCTGCAGCATTTAAACCTGATTACCTGTGTCATTTCCTCCCCTGGTCTCTATTAAAATATCTTTATGATCAGCAGGGGAGACGATCACTCATTACTTTCTGTTGTAGATGTTTTATAAAAATGGCTGTTCTGGTCAAGGCTTTTGTCAGAAATTATGATTATTTAAGTTTGACTGTGTATATTAAAAAGAGTGATTATTTATTTATTTATTTGTTTGAGTACCAACAGTAGAAAAGACATTGTTCTTTTTTGTTAGGTCTTTTCAGTGCTACAGATAAGGACACAGACATGGAGCTTTTCCATTCCCCTGTGTGTTCGGCTTGCTTGTCTAGTCGTACAGCAACATGCAGCATTATATGTTTTAAAGAAAAAAAAAACCATCAGGCCAACACAAAAACTATCTTTAGTGATTGAAATCTTTTTCTCAGTGATGTTTTTGTTTTTCTTTTTTTTATCTCGTCACTGTTCTGTAGAAACATATTTTTTTTCTTTTTGATGTATACTTGGGTGAGTGCACAAGTTTGTTAGAGGAAGTTCATGCAGTTAAGGTCTCTCGTACCATTAATCAGAAACTTGCCTGCAGGCAATTTTCATACAAAGCTTTACCTCTGGTTAGCCGAGTAAACTTGTTTTGAATTTTTTTTTCTCTGCAGCGCAGATGTTAGCATGGTTTATGAGCCGCCAATGGCAAAAAGGGTCAGTTGACTCTATACGATGATCTCTGCCAATGAAAACGGGCCCGAGTTCATATTCCAAATTTGTATTTAAGATCCAAAGGGGAGAGCCATTTAGGGAATCTGACAATATTAACTTACATTTGCTATCCGGTGGGAAAAGCCTTGACCTCCCAATATAAAGTTTGTCCAACTCAGACTTTTCTTTAGGAGGTGTAATAAAAAGCCCTGAAACAAAACAGTATTAAAAATATAAGTTAAAGATAACTAACTGTGAAACAAGGTTTCAGATATAGACCAAAGGCAAAATGATTCCCATTTACATTTCAAGCTGTCTTTAGGATAACAAAAGGCAGTTTTTGTGTACATATGTTTTAGGAGAATGTAGAACTCTGTTCCAAAAGACTGCCAACATGTCACAGATTGGGGGGGAAAAAAATCAATAAAACAGAGCAAAGTTGCTTTAAAACCTTCCTGTTGTCTCCTAAAGGTGTGGCTCTCTCTTGCTGCCTTAATGAACCGTTTATGTAGTAGAAAATATTTCCTTCTTAAATAGCTTCTTACATTTCTGTTTTTACTTTGATTTGAATACCTCCCATATTGACAGTATCTAACCTTTCGTCCTCTTCCCTCAGTACCAACTTCCACAGTGAGCAGTGTTGTTGTCAGAATGACCTATTAACGCTTGGTGCTATTTACCATTTGTCTGTTGAGCTTCTGACATCCATTCATCCTGTCTGATATTTGGATAGACAGGGCTGATCAGCCTCAAAATGGTTCTATTAAGGCAAAACATTTTTTTGTTGGTGTGTTTCTAGTACATTGCAACAAAAACAAGGGTATTCCCAAAGTCCTTTGCCCTGTCCTGTTCTGGCTCCCTGACAGAGCTCCCCGCCATTCTTTTTCTCACATTACGAACAGGCAATATGCTAAACAGCAGTTACAAATTTATCAACGCATTTTAATAACGTTATTTCTTTTTTTTTTTATTCACTTAGCATTTGAAACTTCTCAAATTTATTGCACAGGGAGGGCATTATTGCCGAGTAATATCTGAAGCACTCATTTGACAAAAGAAATGTTTCAGGATAATTAGGAGTTGAATATTCTTTTAGCAGAGTAAAGCAGCTGGTTATCTGGACTCTTCCCAGCACAACACCCCTTATTAGACCCTCACTTCATTCCCAGAATCAGCCTTCCTTGTTGGCTGAGCGTGAAAGAAAAGAAGAGATACTTAATCTATCCTTCCCATGCTAGTCACCTGCATTGGACATGAAAGATAAAGCTGTTCTGTAACTCTTCAGTCCCCTCCCCGCTTCCTCTCTCCTCTCTTCCCTTTGTAGTCTGCTGTAATTCTTTTGGTCCCTTTTTTTTGTCCTCCCTACCTCATTTGTTCATTCTTGTTTATTGTCTTGAGTGCTCCCTTTTTTCTTTGACAGACCGTCTTGTTTGCTGCACATATGACTGTGCCCACCTGGTTTTCGTCCACTGAGATAAGTGTTCCCAAAGTGCGCAAAAAGCGCTGCCAGTAAAAAAAAGGGGTAAAAAAAAAAAAACATTGCCTGTAGCATTTGATATCCTGTCCTGATTCTGTCCCACCTCTGTCACAGCCTGTCCTCTTTTAGCCACATTCCCTTCTCCCTCCCCTCCAGATCGTTCAACCCTTTCTGTACCCCTCCGATCCATTTTCTTTGGCCTCCTCCCTCACATTTGTCTAATGGAGGGATCGTTTTAATGGATTGCCCAAAGCAGCAGAGAGGCAGACACTACAGCCACTCTACATCTACCTCTCATCCCTCTGTCACTGACAGAACTGGAAACATTCACATTGTTTAAGTTCTTTTTTTCTTTTTTTTTCTTCTTCTTTTTTACTTTCCTTTGTCTTGGCGCCCAGGCAACCCCCTGCAGTGTGAAGAGAAACCCTTTCACTCTGATTTACCAACTAGTAGGGGTTTCGTGATGCTCTTTCACTTCAAATAAACAACAAAGAAGTCACTTTGGTCAGGAGGAGAGGATTCCTGGAAGAGTGGACCGGTGACCTTAAATGTGGCCTAAAATCTAAGAGATGGGCTTTGTTGTGGTTTAGAAAAAGTACTTCTAAGAGGGAAAGAATGCCAAAGGTCAGTTGAAGCCTTAAGAAATGTCAATATAAAAAGAAGAGAAAGGCCAGTAAGAGTGCAAAAAATGTTCCAGAAAAAAAAGTAGGGTTAGTTTAAAAAGACATCATGTGTGGGATTTGGCAGGTTTACTGGAGTTGCGAGGAAGCGCAGCGCATATTTTCTGTTATAAAGGAACGGTCAGGTGCAGAAAGAGGTTGAGGAAAGAAAAGGGAGAGCTAATTAGATGGAGGTCTGGGAGTATTAAGAAAGGGAGCTTGTGAGCAAACCTCACGAACCGGAGCTGGCAGGAGGAGGATATCACGGGCAACACTGTAAGCAAAGCACAGAGAGGAAACCCGACTTGCAAACAGCCTCTGAGCTTACAACCTGTAGAGCAGCCCCTGACTGAGCGCCGAGAGGAGGAAGAAGGATGGGCAGGAGGTGCTGTTTGCCCCAACTGTTTGCATGTTGACCGGCTGTCTCTGTTGATTTAAGCAGGCCAGTTGTTCGGGAGAGGAGGCCTGGTTCTGTCATGGCAGCAAATCTGTTGCTTTCTGTTCTGTTGGCTGGAGTTCAGAAGGACAATGACTGCAACGTCGCCCGAGACGTGGTCTTTAAAAATTTCACTTGGTTTTATAACCCTTTTCTGGGAAACGTATCTCCCATTTTCCTAATGTTGTCTCAACAAATCATGAAATGGGAGTGACATTGAGACTTTTTCAAACATTATTTAGCAAGTCTGACATCAAAGTGGATCTTCAGGTTGTAGAAAACCAAAGCAGTCCTAGTTGAGCATTAGAATCTCTTCTTGGAGTGTTGGCAACTAGGCCCGTCATGTCATTGTGATAAACAATAATGTTGTTTTGAGACCATTTTCAAGTAATATATTGATAATGGCTTAGTAATGCAATTTTGCTCTCTCTAAAAGCCATAAACTTTAATTTAGTAAAGAACATACGACGCAGGAACTGGAAGATATTTTAAATATTCCCACCACGCCCCCAAAACACAACTAAAAACTATAAAAAGTGGGGAAAAAACACAAATAACATAAAAAGAAAGCATCATTTTTCTTAGCCTTCAAAATTCTTCAATTCTTTGTTTGAAGGTGTAAAATATACCGGAGTTTTGTCTGTGGCAAACCGTAAAAAAGTCCAAGGGGTGTGAATAATTTAGAAAGGACTCTACTATTCAAACAAGTTCAACAAAGTACTTTAAAAAAAAGTTAGTCAAGTGTAACATACTCTTCCCTCTTCAATCCCTTCCTGTATTATAATCCATGGCCATGATAAAAGGTAACAAGGTAAATATGGTTATTTCAGTCATCATCTTGAAGATATGGCAAATATCACTCAGTTTAGAAAGTTTTAGAAATTTGTGTTTGTATTGCTGCCAAAAAAAAAAAGACAGCTGAACATAGTGAGCATATGACACAACATGCTGCAGGAATGGTAGAAAACGGTCAAATAATCACAAGTTTCCGATGTGTAACCTTTAAAACCAGACTGTTACAGGAGATGTTTATTTTTTTTTTTCTTTTACTATTTATTTTATAAACTCATACACATACCCCACTTTTACAAATATCCATTCATTTTTAGAGAAATTCAATCTGCTGTGAGGTCTCGTGTACTCAATTTTAAAGCACATAAATTGCGCTGTGGTTTAAAAACACTTCGACACAAGTTCAAATTATGTTTTAACAATACAGCTGAAGTTAGTTGGGAGCACTTTTGTTTTTTGTTTCAGTGGTATATCCTCCCCAGCACAGCCATCTAAAAACACAGCTCATCAGCTGTTTTATATTTGTATCTTTGGGATAGAGAAGGAAGATTATGACTGTGAATGCAGAATTTAGAGTGAGTAATATCATATGGTCTGAAGGAGTGGTTAGCCTCGAGCGCTTCATGGAATCACAAGCTTCCTCAGTGACTTGCGCTGTTGGGGACTGTCAGAAACTTGTGCTTGCAGGTGTAAGGCTTTACTTCTAAAACTGTCGTAATGGCAGAAATCTGAAAAGATTTCAGGAAAAGCAGCAGCATGTTGCAGTTAAATTCATAAGTTCAAATGGAGGGGGGGGATCACAAATGACAGGTGGAAATACCATCATAGATTTTCTTCTGAAGCTGGACGGGCCTCGTCATGCACTCTGGTAGGGCTAGGCTTTGAGTTATTGTTAAAGGTGCTTTTTAAATTAAATCTGTCATCTTTGGACAGGGATTATTTTTGATTTGTCAAGAGTAGTCGTCGCAAAATTAAGCTTGTTCACGCTCAAATACATTGTTTCTGTTTGAATACACAGTGTTTCCAAGTAAATTTAAGCATAATCGTTGGCTCCAACTTTAAAAGGGGTATGGTATTGATGCATATTTAAAAAAGCAATAAAAAAAGACCTTAATTAGCTACTATTAACTACAATTGCTCAGAGAAATGGGCCAGTTGCAAAGTGAAAAATTAAATCTTTTTCCTGTCATTGAAGGCACAATGTCTGTTTGAGCTTAAAACTGCAGTTCTGAGTCGATGCTGTTGCTGAGAGAGGACGACTCAAAGTTAGCTGTTTTCAGCATCAGTCAGGAGTTCAAAATGAAGTTGGTTGAAGCACAGAAATGTCAGAGGCTATTCTCTGAAATGCTGAGACCTGCAGTGGTTCTTTTGGGCTGCACAAAAGTGAGTCTTAAAGCAGTTAATAGGAAGGCTAAATGAAGTACAATAAGAGCTGCTCTGTTTTATCCTTTTGAGCTTGAAACTTTTCAGTCATGCTGGATTTGGAAGTGTTCGTAGTTTCGTAGTCTTTTGGAAATCTGAGTTGAGATGAATATCTGTGGTCACTTGAAAGCGCACACAAAGACCGATGTTTTAGTATTGGTAGCTGTGCTAACTTTGCTAATTATCAAGATAAGAAGCTAAAAAGGGTTTAAAATGTTAATTTTGTGGTAACTGTCTTTGCTTAGAGTAGTAGTGGACTCACACAACTGATTAGTGCTTCCCTGTTAACTTTTTTTTCTAAATTGGAGAGTGATCTATTTATTTATTTATTTTTTTTATCTTCCCTTTAAATTGGTTTGTGCACTAGCTTCAAGTTGCTACCTTTACACTCAGGCGGTTTGTTTAATGTTTAATTTTACTCCCAAGGGCCGAAGACGGATAAGCAACTTAAATGTGGCAGCTAATGAACATAGTGACGGTAGAGATGTTACTCGACAGGAAAATATACAAACAGCAGCATGTGGACACACATTTGTATCATTAAATATTCAAAACAAGCACTATCTGGGCAATCTTTACCAGCATGTTCTGTGACAGCTTTCGGCTTCAGTGTGAAATGTGCAGTGACATGTGTTCAGGAGGCGGGGTGATGTGAGAAGTGCGTGCATATATGTGTGGGTCTGTGTTTCACATATGTTCAATTTTCTTCAGCAAGCGCTGCATCAGTCGGTGTTCTGTCCATCGGGCTGTTTTGTTCTTACAGTACAGCCTGCTTCTTATCTTGGCTCTTATCCGTCAAACCAGCTGCTCTCTCCAGCGGTTTTGTCGCCCGGAACGGGAAGAGGTAGTTTACCTTGGAGCGCAAAAGGGGGGTGATGGAGATCACGGACAGAGATGGCGCGATAGGGCAAGGACAGGAAATGTGGATGCTGTGTGATAAAGTGGCTGGAATATATGGGAGACAGACAGGTTGGCTGATAGGGAAATGGATCGCTGGCAGGGAGGGATGTAATGAAGGGATGGAAAGTGTGAGGAGGAGGAGGAGGCGTACAAAGAAGGAGGGTACCTTAGCCAGTGCAAGGGGGAGGGATGAGAAAGGGAGGGAAGAAGTGGAGGAAATGGATAGAAATAGCTGATGCACTCTGAGTCGTACAGAAAATCAATAGCAGTCAAGAGCAGAAGCCACAACCCCCACTCTGCTCCGTCTGGCTGTTCCCTCACCCTCCACTGCCGCTTTTCCTCCAGTCGTTTTCCTCATGTTTGTTCCTCCACTCCGCGTCCTTTCCTGTCAAACTTTCCTCCTCGGAGCTCTCACACTTTTTTAATGTTCTCTTGCATCCATTTCCTCCTCTTCTTCACCTCCGCTTTGCCCTCTTCCTGTCACCGGCGTTTTCCTTCCTCCACAGCTGCTCTGCATCTTCTGCTGCAGAATGAAGTCGGTGGTAGTTTAACGTGTAGTTAGAGAATAAAATCTCCTGTCTGCAAACTCAAACATATTTTTAAATTGACTTTCAAAATTAAGAGAGAAAGTGGAGTTCTTGACGTATAATAAATAGTAGGCTTCCTTAAGTATGTCCACGTTGATTTCACTTGTCCATGTCACTCTGTGATAACACAACTTGGATAGAAACTTTTTAAACCACTTTGAATAATTAACTGAACATACTGTATAGGTTGATCACTGGAATCAATTGGGATTTATGTATGATTGAGCTGAAATATTTTTCTTTTCTTTTTCTTCTTTTTTTTTTGTGAAGTGCCTGAAGACGACATTTGTTGTGAATAGGTGCAATATTAATAAAACTGAATTAAATGTTACTTTTTTTCTGGCTGGAATTTGTACCAAGCTTAAAGTACTCATTCGCTAAAATACAACGTAATTGTTTTAGTTCACTGTACAATCATCAAAGTATTGCTTAATGTTTAATGACTTTGGACTAGATACACTTTACCTGTCCACCAAACTGAGTTATTTGGTGATTGGTGGGATAAAAGCTGGCAATAAAGGTCCAAGCAGGTTATTGTTTTATGCTTATAATGTCATACAAAGTGAAGGAAAAAATAGAAAACTGAGACTGAAAATAGAAATGCTGCATTTTGAAGTGGAAAGTTTGTGATCCACACACTGAAGCATAAGCGGACACATGTGCTGCTATTAGGTCTTATGTTTGACGTTGTCCACAGGGATCATGTTGTTCCTCCTTCGTGTTTTCTTCATGGACCAGCTCTTACTTTTTCTGACGTTCACCCATGAATTACACCCAATACTAGACAAACATGACTATTTTGTTGTTGTTGCTCTTGACATCTATCTACGTTCACCAAAGTACAGGCAATTCAAAAAGCTCTAATTTTGTGCTGACTGTGTTTTCTGCTTCTTTTGTTCCGAGTTCAGTGTATTGATTAAACTTTCTTAGATTTAGGGACAGAACTGACGGTCTCCCCACATATTATAATTGACACTGCAGTCCTATTATTCAGCCGTCCTTGAGGCCCAGACTGCAGAGCTAAATAGTGTGTCGTCTGTTACCCCAACAGCGGGTATGATGTCATTCAAACATGTTCTGTTGCCTCAGTGTTGCGCTCTATAGAGTGAGTCTAACTGAATGACTCGCCTCTGACTCAATTTACAGGATTCTGACAATGTGTGAGTGAGACCATATTCAGGGAGGAAACTGGTTTTTGGCGCATTGTGATCAGTGAATGAGTGCTGCATAGAGGGGAGCTATGCAGCCGGTGAGTCCCATGAATGCTTCGTCAGTTCTCCGGCCCTGAATTGTCTCACTGGATTTGGGGTGTTAGCTATTTATTTATTTTATATTCTTAACTCACTAAGAAAAGCTTTACCTTATTTATGTTGTTTCCCATCCAGATAAAAGAACGAGAAGAATTTTTTTTTTTTAGTGATTGAGGGCTTCTGAAAACCTTCACTCTGTCTGCCTCGTCTTTCATTTCCTCTACATGCACTACTTTGTTGTCAGTCAGAGCTTTTCTTCAAAGACAGAGACCAGAATCAGAAAAAAAAAAAAAAAATCCTCACAAACAACCAATAGGTGTAAAGCTCTTTTATAAAGGGCTCTTCTCACATGCCTTCTAGGTTACCTCTTTTCATTTCTATTGTAGAGGTTGCTTCGCTTGGCGTGCCCTTGGGAGCGTTTACCCTTGGAGCGCGTACCGGTGCCACCATCTGTGATCAGGACATACCCGACCAAAGATTTTGCCACCGCAAAAGGGGAAAAAACCCCTCCCCAAAAAACAAAAAGTCAAAGCAAATAGACAAAGACAATAAAAAAAGATGAAAGGATTGTGGTAAAACAAAAGAGTAAACGTCTTAGCGGTGATGCAAGAGGCAGTATCATCAGAAAGCTCCTCTAATCCTGGATTACTGTGTTTGTTCTGTTTGTGTATGTGTACGCAGTGAGCCAAGAGAACACCATATGTGTTTCAGTGACTTTTATGCTGCATACGTGGTCAGCGGCCTTTCTCGCAAACATGTTGTCATTATTGTTTTCCGGTTCCAGGTGGCTTTAGAAAAATGACAACAAAAGGATTAAGTAAACTGCACTTTATCAGATTTTACTGCACAGTAACTGGGTACACTGATCTATCAGGTCCAACAATATACAAATATTTACAATATTTCCATAGTGCCCCTTACAGTAATAACTCATTTTATGGCTCATTTGTAGGTTTACAGTCCTGCAGAAGTGGGAAAAAAAGGGCATTCAGTTATCATAATTGTCAGAATAAAAACCAAGATTTGTATGTAATCTTTATAAGGAATCTGCAAACTATACTTTATCATGTTTGAATCATTATTTCCCACAGCTCATGACCTGCTTTGTTTTCGTTATGTGCAGGGGCCTCTGGTGGAGCATATCACTGCCACCCTGACCATGCATATGGAGAGGAGAGGGATAAGGTAAGCCAACATTCACTCATTGTTAAGGCCAAATTATTCAACAGAGGTTATCATTAGGGCTTATTTGGATAATAAACTATAATATGGATATGAAATCATATTATAGTTGTTGAGTGAAGAATATTTTCAGGAGAATGCTGGAGTTGGCATTTGAGTAAAGAATGAATCCAGAGATTCTACCTTTTTTATTCCAAGAGATTGGGTCAGTGTGCATCACAACTCCCCAACTTAAGCAAGTTTACTCCTGGCTGACCTGACCAAGTCGCTAAATATAATGTTTTAACCAATCTGTTGTGAATGGAAAAGTGGGCCACTGAAGATTTGGCTTAAATGTTTGATTCTGAATTAGTTGATCAAAGGAAAAAGTAAAACAATTCTCTGACAATGTTTCACTCAAACGTGTGCAATTTATATGGTAATGTGAAAGAATCAGACTGAGGTTCACAGGTGTGCAGTCAGTCAGATGCTAAAAACACGATTGTGCTGAAAACAAAAAGTGTTTGCGAAGAAAGCCATAAATGATGAATAGATTACTGAGTAGTCCTAAATGTATTGACATATTGTTTATAAAAAATGATAGTTTGCTAAAGCCCTATTACCACTGACAAGGTAAGAGAGCAAAGAAGTAAATTATGGTAAACAATAAATTTAATATATATATAAAAAAAAAAAAAAGACAACATGCTGGTTATCGTAACTGCTTGAGCTGGAACGTCATTCTTTAGAAAACAACAATGCCGTCATGAAAGGATCAGGTTTGACGTTGACAATAGCTCTATGTGAATTTCTTCTTGCAATTTCCACTAATAAAATCCCAGCACTGCGGTTTAGTTACTCTATATCAGCGAAGGAGTTTTTTT
Organism: Poeciliopsis retropinna; assembly: GCA_010277075.1. Classification (NCBI taxonomy): domain Eukaryota; kingdom Metazoa; phylum Chordata; class Actinopteri; order Cyprinodontiformes; family Poeciliidae; genus Poeciliopsis; species Poeciliopsis retropinna. The sequence goes on from VMRM01000013.1 coordinate 7,272,973, forward strand.
TTAGTTACTTTTAAGTTTAAAAAAAAAAAAAAAAAAAAGAAACACTGCTTCAAAGCATGTTTGACCTAAAGTGTCTTGAAAAAAGCCTGCAATGTATGTTTGAAGGAGTTCAAGTAGAACTCAGTAAATGATTTTAATAACCACAAGTAAACACCTTTTAAAAGCATGCATATATCAACAAGAAAATAGAGAAAGTGGAGAGGCTGGACACTGAAGTATTGCAGAAAGCTTGAAGGGAGGAAAGGGGAGGGGTGTTGCTAATGATTTCAGTCTCCAGCTGTGGAACTTGGTTGGAGTGAGAGAAGCAAAAGCAGGACGAGGAAGGGAGGGACAGTGGTGGAAGAGCCAAAGACGAGCTTTGAAATCGTCTTGATTAGCGTTACTGGAAGCATGTCGGTAAATATTAATGAATCTCAAACAGAAAACGGCCATATTTGCTCAGTGTGCGCTTTCGTAAAAGAAAATCGACTCCCTTGAAGAGACAAAAACCATGGACTCGGTTGTTGTTTTGTCCTGCATGATCTCGGCAGGCCTGGCTTTATTTTGATTCCAAGCAATGATGGCGAAGCCACAACAGCTGGAGGCCAGAGTTGCTGTCCGAGAGAGTCGATGCAAGCATGTACGCCGAGTGGGGATGTTGTGAAATAGAATGTGGAAGGGTGTGTCAGGATATCTGACCCGCCTGGTTTCTGCATGCACTGAATACAGTGACGTTGAAGAGAAGTGGATGGATGGGTGCATAGTTTCAAAGACTTGCTTTAAAATCAGTCAGAGAGCACTTTAGTTTGCTTCTTCTGGTTTAGCTTTTCATCTTGTGTCCTTTTTTAGCCTTGTGAAAATATGTTCAAACACAGCAAACAAACCCGCAGTTTGGAACATGAGGCCAAATTATAGCATATTGCTTGAGGACACATACACTCCTTTGTCTGATGATGTTCCCCTCCCTCTAACGGAGGGAGACAGGCCCATCAAACTTTCATACTAATGGGAAATAGTCTGCATGTCTGTGGAGTGAATGTATTCATTTGTCCTTCTTCTCAACCTCTCTTGTCCCATCAGATTTCAAGTCAGAGTGTGGGACTGGTCAGGTGGACAGAAAAAAAAAACAAAAAAACAAGAAGATGGAGCAAAAGAATAAGGGAGGTGGGGAGGTGAAGGTGGGTTTAGTTTATCTCATACAAGGGAGAGGGGGTGGGGTGGGTGGAGATTGTTGAGCAGAGTAGGGAGAGTGCGCTGGTGAGAGTCTGACTCAGATATGAAAATGGGCACAGTACATGTCCCAAGGGTCTTGGGGTTGGGGCCGAGGCTGGTAAAGAGGTTGTGGGGTGATGGGGTGGATAAGAGGAACCAATAAGGAAGAAGAACAGAGGGGGATGCTGTTTTATTCTGTAATGGAGATAAGTAGATGTTGTTTTCTGGACTGGCTGTAATGAAATCACCCTAAACAGGTGTTATCTGTCCTTTTACAAAGTGCTAATTCGTTTCCGATACCGTTACTTTCTTCAGTATGTTCACCAAAGCAAAAATAGGTTATTTAACGCAAGTTGAAGGCGTCACTGAAGTTAGAAGAAGGCAAACGCTTTGCAGTTTTAGTGACCCTTTTCTTGATTCTAGAAGAAAAATGTTTTAACGGAGCAATTTTATGTAAAATTGATTTTTTTGACCTTTGTATAATCTTATAATGTCATTCCTCAAACATGACTGCTTCTTTCAGTCATGTTTGAGGAATCCTTGATTTTCCTGCTCTTAGAAAGTGCCACCTATTTCCACAAAGCTCATATTTGGAGCTGTTGGAGCTCCAGACTGTTGGCAGCAGTAATTGGGAAGCACCTGGTGGAACTGCATACCTGCAAATGAAGTTATCATACAAACTACTTCTCAGTCCAGTGTTTCTAAGAACTGTTGTAAATTGCATAATGAGAAGAATTGTTGTAATGATGTGCTGAAGGCGGGGGGGGGGTCTTGGGAAGAGCTTTTTAAAGAGACAGAGGCCAAACAATTACAAGGTGTCAAATTTATTTTAAGTCATGTTTGATATATACAACCGTTCATAACAAATGAAGGTAACATAGCTACTTGATGTCCCTAGAAAGTACATAACGCACCTTTAAGGAAAAATAATAATAATAAAAAAACTGAACTGTTCCGTTCTTTCATGCATCATCTTTAACTTCGCCCATCCTGACAGGTGAGCAGCAGGTCTGAAATTCAAAAATCCCTGGTCAGTAAACTCACCATACCTTAGCAGTACTCGTTTGTACTAACCACAACACTCTTTAGTGTGGAAGTTGTTGCTTTAGGAATAATACTCAGTTGACTGTTTCCAGTGGGTTATATATTTTAAAGAGGGGGAAAAAAACATGCATCTTAAAAGCTGTTGGAAGCTATTTAAGAGGAAGTTTTCTACAGAGGGATGCCAGCTGCTAATTTAGGGTGGTAAAACAGAGGCACTACTGATGTTACTCATTTTACCCACGCCACTTTGTATTTTTGGAGGGGGTTTTTTGTGGCCAGCTTTTTTTAAATGCTAAAAGTAGCCACATGCCCTGAAATGTAATTTTACAAAGTGTTTCTTAAAATAGAAACGGATAAATTGTCCTGAAGCTTACTTCAGAGTAATCATTTTGTCTTGTTTAAAAACAGTAAAACAGTCTTTTATAGCCACCACTTGCACACACAGTGTGGCAACTGCTCACAACCAGAAAGGTTTGAAAAGGTCTCTCAAATGTAATCGTTACATCTCTGACCCCTACTTCATGTTTTTTTTTTTTCTGTAACTCAATCCATCTCTAAATCTTTATATTTCAATACTTTCCTAGTTCTTGCCTTCTGACCCCAACTGAAGGAAATTGCTCTAGTACATCCAACAAAGTCTTCAGGCTCTCATCAAACCACAGCACTCTGACTAAACTATTAGTATAAACTCTTCATGGCCTCGCAGTTCAAACACATTAGATTTTTTTTTTTGCCTCTGCAGATCTTCAGAAGGTCGTGTTTATGGGCTGCAGAAACAGTGGCAACCTCTCATGTGTGAATTTGCGCATGTCTGCAGGCGTTTCCATAACTGCGTGTGTTTCTGCAGTCTGCTCTCCAGCTGTTTCCTGTTAGCTATCATACTGCTGCTCTCAGGGCTGCTGAGCTGTACATGTGTTTGATCTGGTGCAAGAAAAAGTTACTCGCTGAGTCACTTTAAAAAACAACAAACAAACAAAAAAAAAAAATAAATAAAACTTCAGAGTATGACTTTCCTATTCACTTTAGAGTGAAGGCTTGTTGAAATAGGTGTCGTTTGGGAAGCATGAGGGAAAGGTAGATGTAGAAATCATGCGTGTGTAAGAACCTGCTGTCCTGCTGAGTACCACAAGACTCATCGTGAGGGAGAATGAGTAACAACTGAAACATGGGCAGGTCTGTGTGTGTTCTTGCCTCACCATGTGCCAAGTGTGAGAGTCATCGGCTGACTGTAAGTGACATGACTCACAGATGAGTCGAAGGGATGGAAACGCTATATGATAACTCTTGAGTCAGTGTTAACTGAATGACTACACATGCAGCTATATTGCAGTGTTTGCGTACATTACCGCTTTTAAAAAAAATTTATTCTGACTACACAAGAAAATACATGTCCAACTGAGGGCGTGTTCCTGCGATTGGCACATGGGCTTGTACGCACTTGCCTCCTGTTTGCATTTCCTCACTCTGAGAGGAAGTAACTTTGAACCCCCTGGGCCGCTGTGCGCTCGCGGTGTAAAAAGCTGCCCTTCGTAGATGTAGTAAACCTGGAGAAAGATGCATGCTTTAGACCATACAGGTATGCCACAAAGGTTTTTAGGGTCTAGCAGCATGGACTGTATCCCAGAGGACAAAGAGTGGTGAACTAGATGTATTTGATATGAGTGCTCTGGGTCACTAAACACAATACTCGTCTGTTTCCCCCCCTCCCTTGTGCAGAGTGAGGAAAGCCCCAGTCCGAAGCGCCAGAGGCTGTCCAGTCAGTCCGTTTTAGAGCAGCTGACCTCATCTGCGCCCCTGCCATCTACGCCGTCGCCCCCCATCCGCCCATGGGAGTCAGGACCTCCGAGTCGGCGGCAACCTCACCCTCACACACACTACCACCAGGAGAGGTGCCTCACTCCTCCACGACTCAGACGCAGGTAGAATCTTTTGTTTTTTTGTACCACAGTCTCCTAAGTACAGTGTTTTTCCAAAAGTATTTACAGCCCTTAAGCTTTTTCTCTCATTTTGTAACATTGATGCTTTTGGCTTCTAAAATATTTCATTGGGCTTTTATTTGATACATCAACACAAAGCAGAAAATCATTTTGAAATCATTTTCACTGCAAATTGTACTGCAAATGTAAATCTCTAAAGTGTGGCAGGAGTCGGGTTTTCACCCCTCATTTTCTCTATTATCCCTAAAAAAACAATTGACTTAATAGGCCTCTAATTAGGAAATCCACCTGTGTGTCTTCAGTTTTGTTACAAATCCAGCTTTTCTGTAAAGGAACCAAATATTTGTCAATAAACACAGTAGAAGTAAACGTTTGTAGCAGGGTGAGATATAATATCTCAACCTTTGAACATTGTTGACGGTTGTTCAGTTTATCAGTCAAAACTAGAATATGGTACAATTTTGAACACATGGCTGACAAGCTGACAAACCACACTTTTTAGATTTAAAACAAGTTTGAAAACCGTGTTTGTAGGAACGCTACATCCACATTTCTGTGGATGTAGCGTCACAAAATGTGCAAAATCTCCAGCTGTGTAAATATCTTTGCAAGACTCTGAATGGAACGAACGATCTGCTGTCCCCTCTTGCAGTCCGCCCGCGAGGCGCCAACGCGGCCGTCTCTCCAGGCCGTCCCGCCACCCGCCTCTTCATCACCATCCCTCCGCTCAAGGACCTACACCTCGCCCATCACCGTCTGAGCATCAGGACGAAAACTACCACCACAACCCCCTTCCCTCGGCACATCAGACGTACCCAGCACACACTCCAAGCACTTATCCTCAGCCCCCCACAGCCGGCGGAGGAGGCCGAGGTTCTGAGGAGCCCCGAGCCTTCCACCCCCCCACGTTATCATCGCAACTGTTGCACCCGGCTGCCCATCATCACCCCCATCATCATCATCCTCACCATCAGCAACAACACCATGCGACACAACAACAGCAAGGAGCAATGGTGTTGGACTTGCACGATCGGGTTAGTTTGCATCTGTCGAACTGTTGGAGACATTTACCTATGCTGATTAGTGTGTGTGTTTTTATGCGAGCTGCTTGTATTTTCTTCAGCTGCAGCAGGGCAACATACCCGTCTCCTACACAGTGACCCCTGTCCCTCCACACGGCCTGGCAGCACCTCTGTGCAGCGGTCAGCACATTCCTCCCTCCTGCTCCTCTCAGCAGCAGGTTCCCACCTGTAGTGTGGTCTTCAGCGCTGGACAACATTACCATCCGGTGAGAGAACCTCCTCAGTGTACAACATGTGGCATTGTTTGTACAGTTTTTTTCAGTTTCCATGGTTCTGTGCTTTAAAGGAAGTGGCTTATCATGTGTTTCCCAGTTTGGAGGAGGAAGTTGGTTTTCTAAGTCACAGCTGCCACCTTGTGGCAAAGATGGCACATTACAGTTGACATTTAAAAAAGTAGTGTCGTTTTATTTTGACTTACTTCTTTTTTCTCTTTCTCGCCTCTTTTTTCCAGATGTTACAGGCATGTTCAATGCACCATTTGCCGGTTTCCTATGCGTTTCCCTCCCTACTGTCAAGTGACCCTCAGTTCCTGATTTCTCCACCTCATCTCTCCCACCATCCGCCCCATCTGCCCACACAGTTCCTGCCTTTTCAGACTCAACAGCCAAGATCGGTATGCGAACAATCTGCTACTAATGTTTACCCTTTACATTTGCTTATTTTGTATAGTTTGAAAATTGCGATAAAAGCCATGCAAGTATTATGGCGTACACCAGGATAATATGACAGTCATCTGATCAATTTCACTGCAGTACTTTCTTTTTGCTCAGATTTACCACAAAATAAAGCAGTTTGTTCCATATTAATGCATATTATTGGTTTTGTGGATATTTATCTCAGCCCTTACAGAGGATTGAAAACGAGGTTGATATAGTGGGAGAGCAGCTCCCTGTTGGGGGAAGCTTCAGCTACGCCCACCACCACCACCACCACCAGCCTCCCTCCGCCCTGCCGCCTTCCACTCCGCTCCAGTTCCTTTCACACCATGACCCCCTATCGCAAGATCTTTTCACACTGGTAGGGGGATATATTTTTGCTTTTGTTTTTAAATCCCACATCGATCCAATGATTAAATTGTTGCTCTGCTTTCTCTCCTTTTGCAGCCATATCCTCACTTTATGCCTCGGCGATTCACCAGTCGCCGTTACCGCTCGCAGCAGGCCGTGCCCCCATCTCCCTACCACCCCAGCTTCCTGCCTTACTTCTTGTAAGTGTTCTTGCCCCCCTTCCTCGTGTTAAGCCATGCTTTGGCTGAACACTTCATTGTGACGACGCCAGCAGCATATTTTGATCTCTGTTTCTAACTCGCAGGTCAATGCTTCCTGTTCCCCCGAATGTGGCTCCTGCCATCAGCCTAGAGCTGGATGTGGATGATGGAGAGGTGGAAAACTATGAGGTAGGACAAACAGAGTTCTGCAACTTAATGTACTTGTGAACTAGAAGATGAATATTTTCTATCTATATGAAATCTTCAGGCCCTGTTGAACCTCGCCGAGCGTCTGGGGGAAGCCAAACCCAGGGGACTAACCAAGGCAGATATAGAACAGCTTCCATCATACAGGTTTAACCCCAACAACCATCAGTCGGAGCAAACACTGTGAGTAGCTCATTTTTTTATTTGGAGTGCTTTTCCTCTTGTCCCATCAGGCAGCAGTTTTAACAACTTTTTTTTTTTCTTTTTTACTGCAGATGTGTTGTTTGTATGTGTGACTTTGAGTCCCGCCAGCTCCTCAGAGTTCTCCCCTGTAATCACGAGTTCCACGCCAAATGTGTTGACAAGTGGCTTAAGGTGAGTTGTGTTTTCGCCATCATAAAATAGAAAAATCAGTTTTGGATACAATTGTCTTTAATGTTGTTTTTTTTTTTTTTTGTTTTTTTTTGTTTTATGCGTGAAGTCATAAGTTTAATTTCTCACTGTTGGAACGTCCTTGTTTTATTCCAGGCTAACCGCACCTGCCCTATCTGTCGAGCCGATGCCTCTGAGGTCCAGCGGGACTCTGAGTGACCTCAGACAACCACAATCCCCAAAGCCTGTTTTGGATGCGTAAACCATAAAAAGTGAACCGACTCATTCTGTCACATGACTGGGACCACTGCACATGAAACAGCATTTAGGTGTCAAAACCTGCTGCTTAATCTTGCTTACTTTATACTTGGACTTCTGAAGCCTTCTGTTTTGTTTAACTCGTCTTCTCGTCTGCCATCTTCTGACGGTTGCTGTGAATTACCATCTTAACTCACCGAGCTACAAATCCCATTTTTAACGTCATCATGAATACTTTTCCATTTCTCAACACAGGACCTGCGTGTAATTGTTTTCAAGGATGTCTTTGTTAAAAGTTGGTTTTCTAAGGATTATGACAAACGTTTTTGCTATTTTAATCCAGCCTTTGTATTTTGTGGGGAAAAAAAAAACAAAAAAAAGAACTCTGCTCTTTGTAAGGGAGTTGAACCGAATGCAAGAGATTTATCTCACTATCCGTCTTTTCCTGACGGTTAAAGCAGTCTGTTTGGAGGGAAACAAAGATTTATTTCACTGTGTGGAATGACGATAAAATACTTTGCACAGATACTTTGTTTTTTCTGTGCAAGTCATTGTGGTTCTGTTGACGAAAAGTTCCTTATTGGAACAATTCATAATTCAAATTCAAAAATACTTTATTGATCCCAAAGGGAAACTAAATAAACCACACTTGCAGAATTTGTTTTCCCCTCTCAGATTGATTTGAACTAAAAGGAAGTTGAGAATACTTTGGAAAATTTTAGGAAATTTCTAAAGTGAGGTCTTTATCCTCTGGGAAGTAGACTTTTCTTGTTTTTTAAAGACATAAACTTTAACCTTACATTGACGTTGCATCTCATAGGAAAATATGGATTCGTTGTTGCGTGTTAACAGATCTTCAGAAATATTTAAATGCAGTTGAATTTTAAATCGAGCTTTATGTTCTGCAAAAATCTTAATTTATTCTCCGTACGGTTGGAACGAGCCATTTAAGTACGTTATTGTGTCTGCTGTTACCTTCTGTGCAGGCAGCGATCCAGTTAATTTTTTTATCGTCTACCAGGAACAACTTTGACACTCTTTTGATGTTTTAAGTGGCTCCACTTTGTTTCACTGGCAGATCTAAGGCTTCAGCACTTTACAGCGATTGAATTCCTGCGTTGCTTTCTTTACGTTCTGAACAAACCAGTTTTGAGTTAAATCGAAACTGGTTTTCGCTTCCTCTTGGGAGACCTGTTTATTTCTGAGTCTTTTTGGCTTGTGTAGTGACCTGTTCTGCTTGAGATGCAGGCAGAGGGGTTTTAAATCTGAATCTGTCTGAAAGAGATGAAGTAAAAGATCACCCTGCATCCTTTTGTAGGTATTGGTAACAATTCAGAATAACTCTCAGCAGAAAAAGGAAAAAGAAGTATTTAACTACAAAGCAGTAGATTGTTCAGATAATTTCTTTCTATGCACATCATCTCCCCTGTTGAGGTTAGATTTGGGAGCAAAAACTGCAGATTTTTTCATCCCACCCTTCATTGGAACATTTTTGGGGTTAATCTACTTGTTTCCTGTTGGCCTTATGTTGGTTCGTCATAATAATATAAAAAGATGTTCTATTCAAACTACTACTGTTAGGTTGTACTCGCTACCTGTTTCATCTTAACGCACAACATGTGCAGGAGACACTGCATGAAGTGCTCTGAAAAGTTAATTGAGCCACCTTTAGAGGCTTGATCCGAAATGCCTTTTCTTCCAATGCGTCTTCTCCAGGTCCAACTCGCATCATAGGACAACCAACGCATTTGAACAAGATGTTTGTTTTTTTTTCTTTCCATCATGTGCAAACTACAGTAATGTCTAAATCTGTTGTTTATGTATGCTCTTCCTCTGCATCGTCCGTTTAGAAAAATCATTGGAATCAGTATGGACTGCATCGTTTGTAGATGTCGTATGTGTGGTTTTATCCATCCCTTTTTTTTTTTTTTGTCGTACGATTGCATTGTTTTGTTTTCTGGTACACTAGCAATTACCTCAGTCCCACTATTTTTTATCTACTAGAAAATGGCGCAAACGGTATGATTTGTGCTTTCATTCTGATCGCTGGGTTGTTTGAGAAGTTTTCCTTCAAACTCTGAAACTGTATTATTCAAATGGTGTTATATTAGTTTCGTTATGTATTATATCTGTAACCAAAACCATTTGAAGGCTTATGATGATGATCATGATGATGATGATGAAATTTTTAACAAACATTTGTACATTTTGTATGAGAGTTACTTATGGTAATACTTTATTAAGTAGTGCAATGATTTTTTTTTTTTAAACCCTTACTCCCCCAACCCCCATCTTTTGGATTTCAAAAGCTGGTTCAATAATAAATGTATAACATCCTCTTCTAACTTTGTGCTTGTTGAGAATTTTGTCTTGAGCTCATGTTTTGCCTTTCATCATCAGTAAAGGTTTTCAAAGCTGTTAGTAATTTCACAATGAGAGCTCTTGGTGGCAGTGTAGTTCTGTCATCCTTGAAGGCTCCCTATAGATGCCTCTCAAAAAGTTAAAACATCATAGAAAACTTAATTTGTTCAAAGTGTGAAACTCATGAATTGCTTTGATACACAAAACCACTGTAAGTAGGTTTTTTTTTTTAATGAAAGCTCCAAGGAGACGACAAACACTACAGTATTTTTTTTTTCTGCTCAAGAAACTGTAATGCTAATGGCAGCAGTAACTCCTTATGTGGCTTAAGGATCGCAATTTAACCCTGTTGGTTTGACGGATATCCAGCAGGAGGCAAAAAGCTTTTTACAAGGAGGTTAAACCACAAAAGTGCACCGTTAAAGAAAATACCTGTTCATGGTGTTGTGTTCAAATACAATAATGGAAAGCTGTGCTAGAGGAGAAAGGTGCTCAAATAACCTGGACAAGCATTGTTTAAGGCTATTATAGAGCAAAAATCCATGTAAGGGTTTTGAGGAGATTCATAAGTCAAAAGATTAAAAAAAAAAAAAAAAAAGCCCCAGAGTTTTTAAAGTCGAGCAGCACACAATCCAAGGTACTTGAGGTAAAGTCCAAATTCAGAACTTAATGTTTCCCTCTCCAAGCTTTATGAAAATGCTCGTCTTGTTTTCCAGCAGGACTTGACACTTGATAATCCAAAGCAGGGATCTTCAACTCCAGTCCTCGAGGTCCAGTGTCCTTTAACTTTTAGACGTTCAACACACCTCAATCAAAAGGCTGACTCGCTTCCTCAATGTACGGTTCAGTTCCTGCTAATGACCTCATTATTTGACTCTGGGTTTGCAGAAGCAGAGGCAAATATAAAAGTTGCAGGGCACCAGACTTGGAGGCCTGGAGTTGAAGACCACTGATTTAAGGAGTAGTATAAGTAGATTGATCAGAGAGAAACCAGACCAATACACCCAACTTTAGAGATTTGTTTAATCTGAATCTGTTTAATAAACGAGTTTCAGTTTCCTAAACGAGTGATGACACAATATTGAGATATGCCTCTTTTAGTGCATTTTTACTAAAAATAAAAAATCATGCATTTAATTATGAAACCGGCTCTTGCCTGGGCACCAAGTCATTATGTGTATCTTAGATCAGGTCGACCAGAGTTATAAAACCAGGAGGCTTGTGCTCAAATCTAGCTAAACAGCGCCATCTAGGAGACCGTTTTTGTTGCTGCTCTCTGATTAATGCAAATTTAAAACCTTGTGTTGTAACATTTCTTTTGAAATCAGTTTTATACTTTAAATTTAAATTCTTCACTGATTAGTGAAGTGTGTTTTAGGACATTTAAAAAGTCCTCAAATCTTTGACAAGTACTGAACAGCTTTTATAGCTTTTTTAAATTCTTACTTCACTGAATGAGCAAAGATTTATAGACGGTAGTCAGAAATTTGTATTTAAGGTTTTTATATGTTATTTCCATTGTTAACTTGATCTATGAGTCACTTTTCTGCTTTTAGGTCCTACTTAACTTTGTAGTCACTTAAAGCTAAAGCCTGTAAAACTTCATATCCTGCTCCTAACTCTGTTGTCCTGTGACAGATCTTGAGCAAGTAAAGATGGATGTCAACTTTGGGCATGTTTATTTAAAGATAAACATGAGCAGCTTTCATTATGTTTTGATAATATTTTTTGACATAACCGCAATGTTGTCTGTGCTCAATCAACTACAAATGTACGTTTTCATTCACAACATCTAAAGAAATGTCATCTCATGCTAGTTGATTGTTTTTTTTACCTTACATATTTATTGTCATAAAACACCCATGAAAGGCTCTGATTTGTGCAATCTGAGACCAGACAAACAAAGTTTTCACTTGTGGCCTCAGACTGAACCCAAGCGAAGTGCACAATAACGCTGAAAGTATTGGAAATATAGGCCAACAGATTAGAGAGGAGGGAAAATGAGATTGTGCTGAAAAGTGTGATGTTTCTTTGTAGCATCTGCTCCACAATAACTAAATGGGGTCTGAAGAAGCACGTCTTCTGTCTTCTGCTGTTGGACATAAACACATTAGCTGTGATGGCGCACCTAGACTCAGGGTATTATTGCATTACAGTCTATATTGTTGCAAAAAGAGTCAACAAAATCAAACTATTTCCAATTAGGCAACTTGCAGATTCTAGAAAAGATTGATGCATATATTTCTGTGTGTTTATTTTTAAAATGAAAAGTCCTTAACCTTGCTCTAATTCAGCTTAATGTAAATGTCATGTTTTGGGAGGGAAACCCCCCTCATAAAATTCACTCAGAGGGGTTTTTAATGTGGTAAAACATCCTCAAATGTTAACTAATGGACAATGTTACATGGAGTTACTGAATAAATTAAAATATTAAACTAATTATCTTTTTTTAAACATTGGAAGTGCTTTCTTGTAAATGTATTAGTTTTCGACATTAATTTTATTTGTTGTGGGTGTTATTCATATATATAGATATATTCTAAAATGTAGAATAATGCAAACTCCAGCAGAGGTTTGGCAGCTCTGCCTTAAATTCAGAAATTAGCCAAGCTGTAGCCCCCCACACAAATGAGATACTTGTTGACAAACAACATAAAAGCTGGAATCTAATTAACTGATGATGGATGGCAGATCTGTATTGGTGCACTTATCATGTAGGTGGTGGTGGGTGGGGGGGAAACGCTTAATTCGTCTCTGTAATGAAATCCATCTGCATCTTCAGTTTGTCAGAACGTCCCACTCCTGTCGGCTTGTCTGTGAAACTCAAATCCACGTTTCCACATTGCAGTCACCAACCCTCAAACTGAGGCGATGGACATCAGCAAGCTAACCTGAGATCATCTCTGAACAATTAGCAGGTTGACCTGCAACCAACCTTTGCTTTACTGCTTTTTAAGCTCAGAGCGACTACCTGCTGTGACCAACAGCTGATTGGAAAAAAGAAAGGAATGAAAGAAGAAGGAAAATACTTGTGTTATTCCTGAATTGTTAAGGTTCTCCAACTTGTTTTAGCTGCAGCCTCAGTGAATCGACAACAGTTAATGCCCTCCTCATATAAAATGTAAGTGACCAAAATCTGGAAAGCTGCAAGGTCACCGATTTGCTGCACACTGCTGTTTACCATATAAAAAGTCATCGGTCTGATGTAATATTTTGAGTTTTATTGAAACTAAATTTTGTTTTTATAAGCTGTAAGCCAAGATCACAAAAATGAAATAAATATTTCAATTGTGAGAAATTAATCTAGGAAATACAAGTCTTACTTTTTAAAGTGAAGGACAAAAATGCATGTTTTCAATGCAATTCTAAACTACTGAGATGCACATATATGCATATGTATGTCAACATAAAACTATTATTATATTTAAAACAGAAAACAGAACAGACCAAAAAAAAAAAGAGAGTAACAAACATAAATCGTTACCGTTGTAGCTTCACACCTGTTTTATGTATTGATTGGTAGCAAATGCTTTGTGTCCTGAGTGTAAGGCGACAGAAATGACTTGTCCTATCTCTGCTCTTATTTCTCACCCCGAAATCTGCACGGATGAGTGGAAAGTGATGATGGAGAAGCAGACTTAGTGAGTGAGTGTGCTGTGAACTGCCGTGAAATGTGGCAACCTTGTGCCAGTTAACTTGACTGAAGCAGACACGGATTTCCATTAAAGCAGATTGAAATCTCCACTGGGCCGTGTAAAGGCTGGTTATATGGCCTCATCTGTGATGGATATATGCACATCCAAACTACGTCAATAAAATCACCCAAGTAAATCTTCTGTTTCCTGATCTGAAGGTGCGGATCCCATGTTTTCATGAAAATTTTAAAAAAAGAAGGAAATTTGGAAAAAGCAGCATGAAAACACAGCCTGTTATCAAGACACTTGATAAATAAAATCTGCTTGTTTTTTTACATCAATTCCAATTTTTGATATTAACAGATCTTTGTCTCATTTATTATTATTATTTTTTTTAATAACAAATAACAGAAAATATTTTCTATAATCTCTTCTGTGACTTGTGCAAGTGAGTATTGGAGCCAGGCTATAAAAATGTATTGTTTAATTTGAATCCGAGATGTTTTATCCAGGAGTCACATATGCAGAAAAGGTCTAAAGAAGGTGCAGAACTTTCTGCTCTATTCTGCTTTGTGCCTCTGAGCATGCTCAAACGGTGAATGTGAATCTCCTCGATGGCTCCAACAAAGAGTTGAAGGTAAGAAGATCTGGCCGAGGCATGATCCATTCCTACTGGCTCAAAAATAAACCAACTTCTGAAGACAGAATGGGACTCACCTTTAATGACTGACCAGTTTTGAACAGTCCTGATAATGAACAAACCCCCAGAAGGAAACCAACCCATTCAACTATTGGCAAATGAATCCGAATGTCTCTCAAGCTCCTGTCAGGTATAATGGTGAGTGAGATAAGCTGGAACGTAGATCAAATAGTCTCACATGTTATTTTCACACCAGGACTTCAGAACTTGGACTGCATGGTAGTCTAATTGGTAGCACTCTTGCCTTTTAACAAAACGGTCCTGAGTTCAAATTCTAACCCGGGGTTTTTCTGCGTGGAGTTTGCTTGCGTGGGTTTTTCCTGTGTGAGTTTTCCCAGATGCTCTGGCTTCCTTTCACTGTGAATACACACGACTGATAGGTTATTTAGTCTGTGTAATTTGTCCCTAGGTGTGTGTGTGTGAGAATTGCTTTTCCCTTCTGTGTGTCCCTGTGGAGGACAGTCCAGAGTGTACCCCACCTGGCACCTGCCCCCATTCATTCATGCATGGATGAATGAATTAATGGAGAGAGGAAAACTAATTCCTCCAGAAACAACTTGCTGGGCTAAACGTCCTCTGAACTGGATTGTTGAACCTTTATCAAACAGAAAAGAGGCAGACGTGAGAAAATATCAACCTATGTTACCGCAAGGTTATTATTTGACTCGTCCCCCTTTTTAGATTTGATGTTAATAAATCTAAAAATGAGTTTTTATTTAAAAAATCTCTGTAGAAGTTAATCTAAATTTCCAGATTCCTTGCAAATGTCAAAGTTGTAAATACACACACACACACACGCACACACCCCCCCCCACACACACACACAAACACACAGTGAGCTCAGTCCCCTCAGTGAGTCTCAGTGAGTTTGACTCCAAGCGGTAACAGACGGATCGCCAGTGTTAGCTGAAGCGCGCTCCCGGTGCGCGTCGCGGGTCCAGCGGGAGCGCGTCAGAGGCTTCATTAGAGATCCGCAAACTTCCGCCGGTTGAAGATGGGCCAAGTCACAGGGAAAGAAGTTTGCTTTTGAAATCTCTGGAGACAACAGCGACGCCAAAGTGGATCTCGTCTCTGACTGTTTGATCCGGATCGACGTTGTGACAGTGGCTGCTTGCGGCGGGGAAAAAAAAAAAAAAAAAAAATTAAAAATAATCAAAATACAGCATGGCTTTTGTCGCTCTGAGATAAAACGACGACAACGTGTTTTTTTGACAATCAATTTTTAAGGCTGCGAGCCTTTTTTGTCTCCATGTTTTCCTTTAAAATCATCTGAAAAAAAAAAAAATCAAGAATCTAAAACCGAAACTGTGGGAAAGAAAATCCCATTTCGTCGCGATGGACTGCATAGATTGAATCTTGTCATTAAATGGACTTAAATTTCTCCTTTTGAAGAGCAACGTCGGAAAGTAACAAGTTTGTGCAAGGAAGCGGGAAGGAAATGACAGCCAGCCCTTTGTTCCTGGTCCTCATTCTGTCGCTTACAAGTAAGTCATGTTCGATTCCTCGCATTTAAGCGTAAAAAACTTTACGATGGAGAACACGCATTTCGATTCCAGGGCGTTCAGACGAGCAGCGTTTTAGTGGAGAATCAGTGCTTTGATCCGAGGGAAGAAACAGACGCTGCCCATGGTGCTGATGTCAATGTGAGCACACAGATCTCTGCTATTACCCCCATGGACACACTCACACACGCACGCCCTCACACACGCGCGCGCGCGCACACACCCACAAGTTTGTACATGAACTATGTTCGGGTTCCGTTTCTTTAAAATTGTACCGTAGCCTTGATTTGCACAAAAATCCCTGACTTTGATTCAGTTTTTGTCCGTTTTTAATAATAATAATAATAATAAAAAAAAAACAAACAAACAAACAAAAAAAGACACTAAGGCACGGTTTTGAATCTTTTTCTCTTTCTTCAACATTTATTTAATAACTTTTTTGCACTTTGGCTAAAGAAATGCTTTCAGCCACCAACTTCGAGTGCACAGTTTTAAAACTGAGACACTATTTGGCCATTTTTAGAAATACAGACACATTTGTTGGCAGACGTGTTAAAAGCCTATACATTCCAATTAATCGATTATTGCTGTGGCATCTTTTCACAGTGAAAAAAAAAATCCACATGGTTTATTTTGTGTTTATTTATTCTCACCTTGACAAACTATCCTTTAAACAAACTCAATCCTGGCTTAAAATAATATCTGTGAGTCAATCCATTATTTGATTGAATACTTTAATCTTAAAGTCGATCTCTGTGGATAGAAATGTTTCATTAATAACCAACGACTGTCTTGGTTTGTGGGGTATAAATAGAAAATGATGCAGAGGTCAGTTTCTTTTAGCCTCTGGGTTGGAGAAGCAGCCATAACACACCATGCCATCATGCACTGGATGAGGTCAAATAAACATCCAGCGCTCGATGTAAGAGGGCACATACAGGGCCATTAGTTGGATAAGAGTAATGCCATAAAAAATGTTTGGTTTTTTGTTTTTTAACTGGATCATTGTCTTTAATCAGACGAAGCGAAGATTAAACTTTTCAGCAAGAAACACTTCAGGTGAGTCTGGTATAAAACAAGTGATGAAAATGTGTAAACACCTCATGTCCACCATTAAGGCGGTGGAGATGCTACGATGGCATTATGTCTTTTAAGGCATTATGAGAAAAATATTTTCATACAAACAGGAAAACCTTGACCATAAGCTAAAGATGAGTTGCTAGATCTTTCAACAGGATTGTTACCCAAACAAAAACCTCTTTCATCTTCATTCAGACCTCCTCAAAAGGACTTTAGAAGAAGTAGACTGACTGATTAAATATCCATCTTGCTAAGTGTTGTCCTTTTGGCAAAAAGGAATTTGCACAATTAGTGGCAGAATTTCCAACAATTCTTAATGCAAGGACGTTACTGAAAGTAATTATTTTCTAACTTAATTTTTAATTGAAACTCAAGGTTGGGTAACATCTGCCTTGCTCTCGTTTGGAGATATTTTCTTCCGCCTACCTGGAAGATTGGACAGTTGTTGTGTGCAGACTCTAAAAATATTCAAAAGTAAAAGCAGACGGGCCGTTTGAATAATTCACTGAGGGCTACTTTTGTTCATGTATCCAAGAAAGCCCAGCGTCGTTTCTCTCAGAGAACACATTTGAGTGGCTCTCTGTTTAAAAAGAGTCTTTTTGTTAATAATGTGCCCTGGATTCTTGTTTTGTGGAGTGTTGTGTTTTTGGCTTCTTTTTATCACTAAACTGAGACACTTAGCGTTTTCTTCCAGGTCAGAATCAAACAGCGAGGACATTTTATCAGCATAAATGAGTAAAACAGACAACTCACCACAGTTGATACAGGTAAATATAACAGAAAAAAACGTTCTTAAGCATCATTCCATTGCTTAAGAATATGTATCAGGATACATATTCTCTGTAAACAGGGTTTTAAATAATTTATAGGATGCACTACTGTACAACTCAGAGAGACTGAGCAGCCTTCTGTGTCCTTTACAGTGTTGCTCTCTGTGTTTGCATTTCCTTAAAGGCCAGAAGATTGGTGCTGGATTAGTGTTGCGTAATTGTATTTGGCGCCAGTGCTCACTCAAAGAGGCAGTGTTTAACAGCAGCTGTGGTGAAATGCACAGATTGAGAACGGTAGCACTACAACTTCACCGATTGTGTCCTTCTGTGCTGCTTTAAGGCATTTGAAGACACATGCAGCAGAGTAACAAGTGCTGAGCAAGTTACATTGTATTTTAATCTGCCTTTTGATACAAAATTCACAGCGAATGTCTCTAACAGCCCAGGCAACCAACACATACAATCAAATCAAAACAAGTGAGTCCACAAATCACGTGTTGAAGAAAGTGAAATGGAACAGGAAATATGCGTTGGACAGTTATTTATTTAAATGTCTCAGTATTGTGTAATTCAAAGTAATTTTTCTGACAATGACGACTTCAAAAAAAATCCAGCGTAAAGATCAATGCATCATTGCTCAGGCGGGATTTTGACCCAATCTCTATAGAAAATGTTTTCATCCGGGACGTTCTTGGTGGGTCTTCTTTGTACTCCCATTTCAGTTCTTTTCATATATTTTAAATGGGATTCAAGACAGGCAACCATCTGGGCCATTCACGTTACGTCAGGCTGTTATCATTCAACACAGAAAGTCTGAGAGAACTTCATCCAACCTGATGGAAGTTTTTTCAGTCAAAACTTCTCTGGGAATCCTACTGTTGTTGCAAAAGTTAATGAAATGGGGGCAATAAATGTTGTGCAAAAAAATAAATAAATAAAGATTGCAAGGGCATCTCTTTCCGTGTAAAAAAAATAGAAACAGGAGATAACTCCGATTTTGCTCAGTATTCTAGTTATGTTAGGATAGAGTCTAACTTACGTCGTCCTTAAGTTTAACTCAACTTTCCCTCCGCAAGCGGTCCAGCAAACTAGTTGTCCTTTTAGACTGAAATAAGCTGAAAACTGGTTGTTTCATTTAGCTTTAATGCATTTATTCGCCCCATTTGAACTGAAACAAATAACACCCAGCCTGACATAAAAGTCAAAACGGCATGGTGCATCCGTAACAAGAACATCTGCGCTTGCTGCACTCAATCAGCTGAAAAAAAAGGGAGACCGTTCATGTGGCACAGTGAAGCAAGCCATCTAGATATTTAATGCCCGCTTTGCTTTTGTAAGTTTGCTCGACAATGGAGGCACGATGACAGCAAATGTCACGAGACGAAAAAAAAAAAAGACATTTTGCCTCCAAGTTATTCTGGGCTCTATTTTTACATAACCAATTATTTAAAGCTGTGCAAACACAAAGCTTCGAGGGGTTGTCTCATAGGATGCATGACTGGCTTTCTGTTTATTTTTTTCTTCTCTGAGAGTCTACAAAATGCTCAGCCACTCACACTGACAAAGCAAACAAGAACATGGTGCAATAGTGATAGGGTTAGGCATTAATAGTTTTATTGTTCACATCCAACTGGCATCTAAACACATGAGAGAAGCTAATTCATTTTTTGTGATTTTATTTTTGTAAAACGAAGCTTTCTGACGTTGCGGTTCACCCCAGGATGAGCAAATGGCATTTATCCATCACATTATTTATTGATTGACCGATGTAATGTTTTCACATGAGCTTGTGTCTGTTTTCCTAATGGCTGATTAGAAAAAAAAAAAAAAAAAAAAACCAGCCTGCAGCCATGTGAAATTAAACACACTCAGAGTGTACTTACTGCTTGTGCTCTCCTACCTGCAGACAGCGGAGCAGAGAATGCTGAGGAGCGGCTGGTGAACCACCTGCTGGGACCGGAGCGCTACAACAAGCTGATCAGACCTGCGGTGAATAAGAGCCAACAAGTCACCATCTCCATACAGGTTTCTCTGTCGCAGCTCATCAGTGTTGTGAGTAGAGTTTGTGATAATCATCAAGATTGGGTTCCGAGGCAAGTTTCATTGGTACATTGAACACCGATTATAATATTTCAGCTACAGTATGAAGATTTTATACAGTGCTTTTGCAAAAAGTTTTTCTGTCCCTTCAACTTTTCTCTATTTGTCACTTACACTTTTCATGCCGATAATGCGAGATTTAAGAACAAGTTTTTTTTAAAACATGCTGGCTCTTATTTAGCTCCTTTTTTTAAAATCATGATACCCCTAAATAAAATCTAGTGCAACTTAACAAAGAAAACTGCCTCAAGAGGAGCAAAGGAACCTCAGACAGGTCAGGGTCAAAGCTGTGGAGAAGTTTAAAACATGCACTGAAAAAAAAAAGATTCTGTGGTGAAGTAAATTTAACAAAACTGAATCTGTGAAATCAGCAATAAAAATTCAAGATAGTGTCCATACACAAATATATCTAGTATTAAGGTCCAAAATACTTGTTCACGATACAATACATTGTAATATTTTTCAGAAAAGCCTATCTTTTTAAGTTCATCCGCACAACAAAAAAAAAAACAATCTTGTTTACGGTGTTTCATTCGGTATTTCAAAACACCAAATACCCATAAAGAGTGTTTAAATCAAGCATTTTCATTTTAAGGGTGGTTAAGGAATTACAACATACTCAGATTTATTCAGTTAACTTAAGATTTTACAGTGTACTTGCGAATTTCATTACCACATTAAACGTTTCATAATTTATGCAAAGTTCAGCTTTGTTTAATCTACTTGACAAAATTAAGTTAACTTTATTTGGATTTTCTTTTTCATGTCACAACATAAGTAAGTAAAACATAAAACTAAAAAAAGACTTTTTAGTTTTGCTTCTCCATACGTCATCTGTAAAATTTTCCAGATTTCCGCAGAATGGGCCGCCCTTTGTGAAGGAGAGCTAAACTTTACTTGAGTGGATCCAGATTTTTCAACTAGAGGATGCTGGGTCAAAACCCTGTAAATTGGGTTTTAATTTGGTGACATGACAGCCGATCCTTTTATAGCATCCAACATAAGGCAGCATCGTGAGCAAACTGTAGCAGAATGGGCTCTGCTGTTGTTATTTTTTGAAACCCTTTGGGCTCTGAGCAGACAACTTCCCAATGTCTCTAATGCCATGCATCTTTAATCAGCTGCTCTCCCTGAGCCCATCTCACACGGGGCCACTTGGACCCAGGGAGGCTGCTGAGCGTCTAATTTCCAGACGAGAACCGACTGCGACATTGTTTTTGCTCCTAAAAATGTGAGCTCACCATTGTTAACACAAGAAGAGAGAAGAGGAATGGAAACAGATTTTAATCGGCTCTTTTACACTCTTGACTTTGGTGGAATCCTTTTGGTTTTTTGTGAAACAAAACATTGAACTGAAGAAGCATAATTTGATATTAAGATGATAATTCATCCTCACGCTCCATTATTACACCATGTCTGACAGGTTTCTGTTTAATATACAGGAAAAGCGCCTTACCAGACAATTGGAGTTTCTGTTGTTTCTCAGGAGGCTTCACTGCATTCTGAAGAAAAAAAAGTGCAAAATATAAATTATGGTGTGAGATGAGTGATTATGCAAAACTGACATAGGCAATATCTTTAGTATGAAATAAAGCTGAATTAACAGACTCTGCGCTGCTTTTCTAGTTGTAGTTGATGAGATCTCTGTAACAAGCCTACACTGTTTCTGGATCTGACTGCATAGATATTTATCTAATATTTAATAAAACCCCTTTTCTCTCTATAATAAACCTATCTGATTTAAATAGCTACATAGATTTCATGGCATACAATCTAACCACTGCTCCATCACCTGAACCCCCCGTTGTGTCAGTGAGGATCATTTACTTGTTTAGAAAATACAGTTACAATGCATTAACTGGATTTTTCTTTAAAAAAAAAAAACACCCACATACATACACACTCACATACATAATAATTTCATAACAAAAAAAACAAAAAAAAACAGTAAAGCAAGGATGGAGACGTGATGTTTTCATGCAAACGTCCAAACTCTGCATCATAGGGTCTCAGTAGAAAGGCTCGCGGGTTAGATGAAGTGACAGCTTGAAGTTGCCGCTGGCTGGGAACAAGTGTGAGTCTTCTTGCCCGTCTCTTTGAGTCTTCCCAGTGATACATGACTGACATGTTGAGGTCGAACAGCTACAGCCCATTTGATTTTTGGACGGGCTGCAAACTCGACGCAGAACAAGAACTTGCCGGAATACAAGGCGGAATTTGTAGACACTCTTTTATTTGGATGTCTGGGTTTTTTGGAAAACTCAATGACTCATTGACGGTCCGTCTGGGCTGTGAGGTGGTTATTTTATTTTGAAATGTTTTTTTTTTGTTGTTTGTTTTTTTTAACCAACCTTGGTCATCCTGAGACTACATTTTCTGCGTGTTCCTTTTCTGCAAATGAACACACAGACAAGCGTGTTCCTTTGCAGGATGAGGTTAGATGGAGAACATCTGCTAACAGTGATCTTCAAGTGAGGCCCTCTAAATCATGAATATGTCTAGAGGGCCCAAAGAATATAATACAGACTACCTGATGCTGCCTCTGTGTTCCTTGTTGGGATGATGTGCTTAGCCTAATGTGTGGAATAATTTATCCAATATGCTTTGTATGCAGATCAAATACTTCAGTTTTTCTCTCATCTGTCTAATTGTCTGATCACCAGTGGTTGTAATGTGCAAAACAATTAAAAACCAACTGAACAAGAGGATAGAGTCAACACAAAGTTTCCGCAAATATACTGTTTTCTTAATGTTTATTGCTGTTAATAATGACGGAAATAATTTATTTTAAGTTTGAGAGATCATGGCCAGCCCCCCTATTTGATGTTTTATGATTCTGACCTAAACTTAGAAAACAGTTGCTATGAAACATGCGCTATTTGTAATGTTATTAAAAACTCCAGATTACTCTGTGTTTGAACTGTTAAATAAATATGGTATTTCGACATCAAATTGTGACTTAGTGCTACGGTGGGTTGGACTTTCACATATTTTGCTAAAAAGTTCTTAAAGTCGACCAGATAAACTAAAAAAAAGGCAGAAATCCAATTAATGTTTAAAATAAATGTTTTTTTTTGTTTGTTTGTTTCTGCAGAATGAAAGGGAGCAGATAATGACCACCAATGTGTGGCTGTTTCAGGTACTGTGCAGTCTTTCTGTAATTCCCTGTTTGCATCACATGTCATAAATTGTTGGCTTGCTGATAAGAGTGCTTTGCTCTCTCCATAGGAATGGAATGACTACAGACTGAGATGGGACCCGGAAAAATATGAAGGCATCAAAAAACTGCGAATACCTTCCAAACTGATCTGGCTTCCTGACATAGTGCTTTACAACAAGTGAGTAGGTGGAAAACGTAAACTGATAAAACGAGCCGAAGGTGCAGAGAAAATGTGAAAATGTTAGATAACCATAGCTGTATGGTTGATTGGACAGATTGTTCACTGTTGAATATTTGTGGCCAATCTCTAAACATGTCACAGTGCCGATGGAGTGTATGAAGTTTCCTTCTACTGCAACGCTGTGGTCTCCAACACGGGCGACATCTTCTGGCTCCCCCCGGCCATCTACAAGTCCGCCTGCTCCATCGAGGTGCAGAACTTTCCCTTCGATCAACAGAACTGCACACTCAAGTTTCGCTCCTGGACGTACGACCACACAGAGGTGGACCTCATCCTCACCAGTGATTTCGCCAGCCGGGACGACTTCACGCCGAGCGGGGAGTGGGACATCGTCTCGCTCCCGGCACGCAAAAACGAGGACCCCAGCGACATTACGTACCTTGACATCACTTATGATTTCGTCATCAAGAGGAAGCCTCTGTTTTACACCATCAATCTGATCATCCCGTGCGTGCTGATCACGTCGTTGGCCATCCTGGTGTTCTATTTGCCTTCGGACTGCAGGGAGAAGATGACGCTGTGCATCTCGGTGCTGCTGGCCCTCACCGTGTTCCTGCTCCTGATATCAAAGATAGTGCCACCCACCTCTCTGGCAGTGCCGCTCATAGGTCTGTGAAGTTTGTGTTTGTTTGCTGCTCATGGAACTGATTCAAGGCCAGACAAAACTTGTTTTTAGCGTTCTGATAACTGCAAAAAACAAATTATCATCTGGTGTTTTGTAAAATGTTTTTGTTGACGTTGATGTGTTAAAAAAGTCATCTGAAAACTTTACATCCTTAGAGGTTTTTAGAAGCACCGGCTTCAGCAAAGAGAAACCTTATCTATGTTCAGGGGCTTTTTACACCTGACTAAACCAACACTACAACTCAAAACTCTTCCACAACATTGACGTCCTTTGCAGAGTTTTACAGTGGCGGTTTCGTGCATATTTGAGCCACATATTCCATTTTATAGCACAGCCAAGTAACTATGTTACCTTCAGTTGTTATAAAAATGCTGTATATAACAACCGTGACTTAGAAGAAATTTGACTTTGTAATTTGACACCTTGAAATTGGGCCTCTGTCTCTTTAAGAGGCTCCTGCCCTTCTTAAAGAGAGGAGAACAAGAAAACAAAAGAAAATAAATTTAACACTATCCAACATAAAATACATGTAAATGAAACATGGACAGACGTCTATCCTGAAATAGGTTCAGTATTGGGTGTTTGTTGTCAGGAAGCTGCAGCTGGCTTGTCGACGTAGCTCATATTTCCAAGATCGGAAAGTATCATTTAAAATGATTTGTTCATGAGCTAATTCCTCGTAGCTTAACACATATATAACTTATGTTGTTAGAGATAATTACTTCTCAATTATGTATGTATAATTTATGTTTTAAAGTCTTTGAATCCTGTCAGTCAGGAATTATGCAGTGTGGGTTGAGCTTAGCCCTCAACCCACACATTACTATACAGCAGATGTACTAATATGTCTTTGTTTTACCCCTTTTTTTTCTGTTTTTCTGAACCTTTTCAAGGTAAATACTTGATGTTCACCATGGTGCTGGTCACATTCTCCATTGTCAGTACGGCCTGCGTCCTCAATGTGCATCACCGCTCCCCGTCTACTCACTACATGCCAGACTGGGTCAAGCGCCTTTTCTTGGTTCGCCTTGCAACCTTCCTGCTCATGAGACGCCCGGGTTCCTCCAGCGTCCACAATAAACTCCACAAAAGGCTCACCAGCAGGAACCCCGTCAGCAAAAGCAGCTTCCACAGCGCCGCAGGCAGGAGGCAGCACTCCGACGCCAGACTGGGAGGAATCCCCACAGATTGCAACTCCTTCTACGTTAACGAGGATTCGGCGTACAACTGCTGCTGGAGGATGGGCGACGTCCGGGACTCCCCCGACTTTGGGAGGCCGACAGCGGATGCGGAGCTGGAAGAAGCAGTGGATGGAGTGAAATATATCGCTGAACACATGAAGATGGAAGATGGCAATGAAGGGGTGAGGAGCTGAAGTACAGAGAAATAAGGAGAGATAGAATGAAAATCAACATTAGATCATCAGCACCTCTCTTGGTGTGAAAGGAAAAAACAGATTTTGATGTGTGATATTTTAGATCTATAGAAAAAGACTGACTCTCTAAACATACAATGTTTGCAGTGCCTTGAAATAATATTCTTACTTCCTGAACAATTTTTTTTACATGACAACCTCAATGTATTTATATGGGCAATCCCACAAAAAGTAGTATTAAGCAAAGTTGGGGTACTTTGCTTTGCTTTTAGGGGGTGAGGGAGATTTTTAACTATAAAAAAATTAAAAAATAAGTAAAGTTTAAAGTACAGTTGCATTATAAACTCAGAGGCAAAATAAAAAAAAAACAACTTTGCTGTAATTTTAATAAAAAGTAATGAAATCCAAAAGCATGCCACACATTTCAGGTTTTCACTTCTAAACGTTTTGTAACTCATGTAATTTTCTTTTCACTTCACAAATGCCCTATGTTGCATCAATCTATCACATAAATTTTCACTAAAATATATCATTAGCATACTGGTGAAAAGTTCAAAAGGCATCAATTCCTTTCCAAGATGCTGTAACTTTGTTCATTTCAAAGTTTCAGGCTCTCTGCGAACCTTTGTTTTAATTTGGCACAGTCAGAATGATTAAAGTGATGAATAAAAATAGAAATCTGGTCTTTGTCGCATAAAGATTAACCAAGGAGCTAGCACTGACCCCGTCTTTGTGGCCTTGGGTTTCTGAACTTTCCTTTCAACCAGCATGTTATCCAGCCACAGTTGATCATGACAGATTTTTTTTTAGCCAGCCTCTTAATATCAGTCATATGTTTTATAGCTAAAAGTATTTTTCGCAACAACCTGAAAGCCTTCATGTCATCAGATGTTCAAACCCCTGTTAGTCTGTTTTTCTTACCTTATAAACCTCTCCAAAGAGATTTTATTGTTTAGAACAACTAAAGTCATGTTAAAAACAAACAAACTGGTGGTGCAAAAATATATAAAAAACGACTTCAGGGTGACTGGTTTAAAACATATGGATTATGTTAAAATTAACCTGTCATGACTTTTGACTTTCTGACATGGCTTCCAGATCATCGAGGACTGGAAGTACGTTGCCATGGTGATAGATCGCCTCTTTCTCTGGATCTTCATCCTGGTGTGTGTGGTGGGAACTCTGGGACTCTTCATGCAGCCTCTCTTCCAGAGCTACAACACACCCACAGCTGACGACACGGAGTAAGTCAGGCAGATTGAGAGACACTCATTCAAATGAACTCTGACATAATTTCTAACTAGCAAAGCTCCAGTTAAAATGACTTAAAATCACATTAAATAAAGTGTTTTGAGTCTTCAAAGTGAGTAACGGCTCATCAACAGATTTAATTTCCCCACTGATTCCTAAATATTTATTTCTTCAGATACTCCATTTTATGACTGATGAAGGAATAAATAAGGTATGAAGGAATAAAAATGACTTATAATAGTTGTAAAGTCGCATATGAATGGACCATGAATGCACTATAATGAATTGAACACGTGGTTTCCAATTTTGTAAAACATTTCTAGTCAGTCATCTTCAGTGCCTTATGAAAGAATTCAACCTGCTGCTTTTTTCACATTTTGTTCCATACATAACGTTCAATGTGTTTTTATTAAAATGTTATGTGATGAATCGACAGTAAGCATTACACAGCTATGACGTAGGATGAAGGTTTTACATAAAACAACAACAACAAAAACATTGATATATTTAGCTGTCTTTTATGCAACAGAGGCAAGAGGAAGAAACAAAACAGATTCAATCTAATATTTGTGCTACGTTATGGACTGTGTGCAATAAAAACAAAGAACGGGATGCTTTCAAATTAGACAAATTGAACTTTTCAGCCCACATGCCAAACAATACAGATGGAGGAAGGCTGTGCATACTCTTTCCTTTAGCTCAGACTGAAAGGCCAGGCAAAGCTACAATAGAAACATTTTAGATAAAATATATAATCATGTCATTCATTCATTGTCCAGACCTAAAGCCAATCCAAAATCTTTGACTATACTTGACAATTGATGTCGACAAAATATCAAAGCAGTTAAAGAAGCAAAGAAGAATGGCCTAAAACAAAACCGTTTTTATGTTTTGGTAGAATCAAAAGTCTCGCAGGTGTAATTGTCACCTTTAATATTCCATTCGCAACTGAGTAGAAAACATTCAAACAATACCGTTCAAGGCATTCTTCATATCAAATACTCCCAGGAATATCTAACTCGAAGTGTTTTTTTTGCATAAAATGTTCTATATAAAGACACGAATGCATTTGTCATGCTGTGTTTTTCTCCCTGCAGATATGGAGATTTCTAGAATTTCTGTGGCACGGAAGAGGAAGCAGTCAAATCAGCATCAAAAGAAGAAAAGAAGCTGAACACTTGTCAAACATAATTCTGCTGCTGCTGGTCAGATCTGATGTGCATTCAGCCTGATCTGGGAAGCCTGCTGCACTTGTTGCATTTGCAACATTGGACTTTAAATGTGAACCAGTGTTTGTGCAAAGATTGAAGCTTGATCACACGTCCAAGAGGAAGGACAGATTTACAACTCTTTTCCCTCCAATTGATGAATACACCTTCACGACTACTTTAGGACAGATTTTGATATTTTTGAACCACTGCGAAAGTTTGGACTGGGTTCAAGTTAAAGAGAGACTGGTATATTCACACTGTGGCACTTGTGAAGTCATCTGCAATCTGCTGCATCATATGGAAACTCTCTGAACATGTAAGCCTATTGTTCACGATGAGATGACGCGGTGGATAATTATTTCTCCTCTAACCACTCCATTCAAACCAATATTTAATGACACACAACTGGAACATTGTGTCCTTTTCACCTTTCTTTCTTTATTATAAAACTATTATTCCACCGTCCCTTTAGTGAGATCTTCATTTCCATCATCTGTCCTACTTTGGATGTTACTTGTTCTACATTTTTCTTCTTTACTTGGCTTTTTTTTTTGTCTGTCTGTTATTTTTTGTGACATGTTATGTCAAAAAGCCTGTCAGACAAACTCGGAGGCGACCCGGGAAAACTTCCCCGAAAGACTACATGACAAAAAGTGATGTAAAAGCAGTGAAATAGTGATTAGTTGCAGCCACCATACCCACAGAGAAACATGTTGGAAGCTGATTTGTGAGTTGGGGTTACTTTCTTCAGATTCAACTTGGTTTTTCCTCAAGGTGGATGAAACTCAATCAAGTTAGTTTTTTTTTTTTTTACCCAACATTACAGATTTCAGCCAGCGAGCTTAGGAATGAGGGATTTTCAGATTTTCAGCTATCAGAGTCACAGAGACTGACAGTATACATCCAAACAAAAGTGAAATGTCTGTCGTCTGAGAGAGATAGAAAACCTGAAGGATGGAGTGAGGGACTGCTGCCAAATCAAGATGTTTGAAATCTACAAAAACAAAGAATGAATCCTGAAGCTGAAACGACAGGAATTATTATTTGATGTGTGTGCAGCACATTTCTGTAACAAGTTGATTGTGCAGGATGTAGGACACTTTAAAGACAGAAGACGTTTTGAAAGGGTCTTGTCTATTCTTTTTGTTTTTCACTTATTGGATTTAAACAGAGGTTAGATACACTTTTTGGAACGATGCAAATGTACACAATGTGATGTTACACGTGTAAAATACGATGATTGAATTTTAAAAGATTTCCCACTCTAACTGTGTTCTAGTACAATATGTTGAATAAAAAAAAATCTGTGTTG
This sequence comes from Poeciliopsis retropinna, assembly GCA_010277075.1. Classification (NCBI taxonomy): domain Eukaryota; kingdom Metazoa; phylum Chordata; class Actinopteri; order Cyprinodontiformes; family Poeciliidae; genus Poeciliopsis; species Poeciliopsis retropinna. The sequence goes on from VMRM01000013.1 coordinate 7,301,594, forward strand.
AAACTCTACAATAATGTGCTGACAAAATGTTTTTACTTTATTTCATTTGTTCAAAGTGTTGCACGTATAAAACACAAACATGACAGATTTTCATTTGACAAGATTTATGATTAATCACAAGCCCTCTTCGTGAACAACTCTCTGTCCTAACATGCTATGACACATGCAGAGTTTTTTAATCTTCACGTCACAGAGCAGGTTTCATATCTGCCGACATTTCTTTGGTGTTAAATATTGATAGCAGAGTAAATGTAGAAGAGCTGCTGTCACATTAAGAGCCTGGGGGTGAGAAATAAGGGCACATTATGTCATAATGTAATTTCTGCAGACTCTGTAAGTATGAGTTGTGACAAGGTGACACTAAACGATGTGTTCAGTGCTCAGATGGGCTGACAAGGATGGCAAAAAGTGGCTAAAGTATATTCCTAAATTAGAAAATTGAACATAGCGACAAAAATGAAGGCATATGGTGTGCTGCCTTTAACATTTCTGCTGTTGTTTTGTGCAGGTTTTGATTGAAAACATCAGCGTCAGTGAATGTGTGTGTGAAGGCTTATGAATGTGTGCATGGCTGTTTTCTTCCTGTAGATGTTAAAATGCTTCCTGGGTTTGTCCTGCTCGGTCTTTAGGTTCAAAAAGTGTGTTAATGGCTGAGGCTGTGAGTTGGAGTTGACAAAAACAATAAATGCTCTTTGCTCCATTGAAGACGAGTGCTTTTGTGAGTCCGTGAGCGTCCGTTTTCCAATTCATGAACCCAATCAGCTAACCAGGAGGCACTCTATGGTGAAAATAATGACACTCTGTCTCAGAGCACCCCCTGAAGACAGACAGTTAATTTTAATGCACTATTGCATGGATGAACACACTCACACACACACAGTGGTCCATGGTAAGATTTACAGGGCCCAAATTCTTTATCTCAGCAAAAGTGGAGCACTGATTTCTGACCTGAAGTCAGCGGATCAGCAAAAAACTACGAGTCTCTGCTCTGGTGGACACTTATTGACCAACCGCATATTTATTGTGGCCCCTCTAGGTTTGTGTGTTCGTATATATTGTGTGTGTAAGTGTGTTTGATATCAACATAAGGTTGGCAGGGGAAGGACAGTGATAGATCTTTGTTGCTGTGTGTGTGCGGTGAAAGACAGATTCAGACTTGCTGGGAAAGCCGCGTGTCATACATTGTTGCTTTTACCACATTATGATTCTGTTTGAATTGGCGAATTGTTGCCTGGGTCATTTATCCACGAAAACAAAGAGTGTTTTCCACACTTGTCTTCTTTAGAGTAAAAATGTTTGAGTAACTGGATGTAATAGTTGTCTGTGATAAGTCAGTTTTGACCTGTAGCCGCAGAATAAGCCACAGTTGATCTAATAAGATGTGGAAGTACGTCTGGCATTTCCTCTTTAAATCATTTTGTGGCAGGGATTCTGAATAAAATTGTTTATGTTTTTGTCTTCTTGGAACCTGTGAAAAGCAAGGGAAAACTAACAATGTATTTTTTTTTTTTTGGAGATGACTTCAGCCATAAAAAAACCCTAAGCATCGTCGCTCTTCTCCTGGGCCTCTGCAGCACACACAAAAAATGTCACGGAAGGTCGAAAAAAGAAAAAGGGTTTTAAATAATTTGTTTCTTCAAGTGGAAGTTAACAGAACTCAAAAGAACAGAAAAAAATAATCTCCAAGCTTTCAATAATATAAGAAAATCACTGATCCATTTTGAAACAAATTAGATTTTTAACTTTGTGAAACAATACATTTTAGCGCTTAAAGTTTAAAGCATAAAAGCCTTATTTGTCTTCCTTCACATGGCTGCATGGGAAACCCATGGCAGGAGCTGCAGAACGGAGGTGGATCTGACGCGTTCCTCCCTTCAGATGTCTGGGAGGAGACACCGGGTCAGACACACTCCATACCCCTTCCAGCATGGGTTCATCTTGCAATCTCCAAAATAAAAAGAGAATATCACTGAGGCTGAGGTTTCATTCTGGACCTTTTACCTCTGAGAAACGGAAGGAAGGGGCGAATGGGCGGACACTCCTAAAAACAATGTCCAAACTAAAGTACAGATGGAAAGCAAATCTCTTTTTGCTCCAGATGCGTTTTTTGTTCTTTTTCTGCCCTGGAGTCCATTTTGATGCTTGATGCCAACACAGCGACCAGGAGATTTAGATTTCCATGTCTTCCACTATGTGTCAGTGTGAGCTGACATCTGAATCACGCCAAATAATTTAGATCCCTGTGCTGCTTACGTTGGCTAAGGTTGCTCTCCTTAATAAGCAGGGTTTTGGACCCCTGCACATACCCCCCCTATTACCCCCGCAGCCCCTCACACACACACCACCACCAACACATCCTGCGGTAAACCAGAGGGCGCGTCAGATCTGTCAACCTGCACACTGCCTGAGGATGGGAACAGCATTTCCTTCACACACTCCACAAAACTTGAACACTTGCCAGATTCCGTCTTTGCGATCCATTTTCCTTCCCATCTCTTTCTACCCTGTTTAACATCCTTCATTTTCACCCCCCCTTCTCCTTTTCCTTCCTCGTTTTCTTTCTCCCTGCAGTTTCCTTCTGCTCTTTTGAGTTCTTCTGTAAATTGCGCGTGGAGAAACGGGGACTAAAAATATGCCTGCGATAAACCCAATTATCTGTCCTTTTTCACGCTGCACACCCAAACAGCTGAAAACGTGGGACAAGCTGCGTGAAAAATCTGAACTCTTGCTCATTTGTGTGCATGCAGATGTGTACGGTGGCATTCAGTACACGGACTGCAAAGTTTCCAGCTGCAAACTGATAAAAGCCGGGAAGGGAAAATTGAAAATGATGTGGCACTGGACATGTGCAGCATGTACACTCCAGTTTCAGATGACAGAACACCCCCCCACCCCCTTCTTTCTCTCTTTTTCTCTCGGCCTGTTGAGCTCTTGTGTGTCTTTGTGGCCCCTGCACATATCGCCAGGTTAGCATGATGACTTATGTCAGTGTTTCTCTGGATAACCTCCTTCCAGCTCTACTTGGCATTTGATCTTTCTGCATGTCAGCTTGCATGTGTGTGTGTGCGTGTGGGTGTGTGTGTGTGTGTGTGCGTGTATTAGGGTTGGAATGATGTATTTTTGGATGACCAGAAATGACAAAACACAGCTCTAAGACAGAAGTCCACAAAGGAAAAACAAACATCTCATTTTCTTTCTATTCTAGTCAAATCCCAGTATGTAAAATTCTTCTCTATTCAAGCATCTGAAGAGTCTTACGGGATATATTTGTTGTATTTGTCAATAAAGTTTACAGTTGGGCTTTCGATGTAATTTCACTTCAATATAGACAAGCTAAGTTTATTTGAGTGCTTTAGTTATGCTTCAGTAGCATCTCTTTCACAAAAATGCAGCCATCAATTTCCAAACTAATGAGCTTTATTTTAGTCCCAATGCAAAGCTCAGCAATTCCTTTGCATGTTCATGTAAAGATGATTGTGGTAAGAAATAATAATAATAATAATAATAATAATAATAATAATAATAATAATAATAATAATAATAATAATAATAATAATAAAAAACAAAAAAAAAAAGAAACTTGGTGTCACCAGTTTGATTCATTACCGTTAAAGTGAGAGTGAGCAAACCTACATTTGGACAACATATTACAGACATTTTACCGTCCTGAGGGAAATTCAAAACAAATGCAAAAAAAAAAAAAAAAAAAAAAAAAAAAAGAAGAGGAAGAAGAAGCACTGAATCACAGAAGTATGAACGTCCATGGGTGTTCAGTTTGCGTTTGTGTTGGAAAATATGGTGCGCGATGCTGGGATGTAAATCATTCTTATGTACATCTTTACTTGGGTCTGCACAAAGTGTCGTAAGAGGCAATAAACTCTGTACAGGCCTGCGTGGGCAGAGACAAACAAATCATTGCTTTACTCAGTCAAACAAATGAACATATGCATGTGTGTGTAGGTGTGTGCATCAGGCCTTTAATCCTCTTTTCAGGATCGAGATTGCTGCAAGTGTTTTGATAAAAACACAAAAAGTTTGGATCAAGTTTAGGTAAAAAGAAAATAAAAAGTCTTGAACTAAATTAATCGCAGGGGACGTAAGACACAGGAAAGTGAAAAACAATAAATAAATCAGCCTTTAGTGATTAATTTATACCAAGCAACAGCAACTATGACATTTATAAAACCAATTTCATTTGGCTTAGAATGACTAATTTTTTTTACTTTTTTGTACCATCAACATAACAGATTTGAATTTTGGTGTGGTTCCAAATAAGAACAGACTGTGGTTGCCATTGACTACAGATAATTGTTTAGATATTGATGACATTGTCTTGGCTGTTTGCTGCAGTGCTTTCTTTCACTCTGGTTTGATTTCATTAGTCGTGTTTTCCGCCTCCTTTTCACGTCTGACCCTCATTTATTAAACCATCAACGCTGGCGCTGTTTTCATGATTTAAACCCGGACTGTGTGCAGGGTCTCACTTTGTTCTCTGTTCCAGTTTTGCTGTTTTAATTTACCAGGTTTTCGTGCATGTTTTTTCTTGTCTCTTCATCATTTTCTTGGACACAGAAATTCCTCGTGCCTGTGCTCATTGCTCAGCCGCCTGTTGCATTGCGTTTTGTTGTGACTGTCGGTAGGATTTCTTCATCCTCCTCTTGTTGTCAGAGGCTGTCTTCTTCCTGCAAACGGAATATCTGCCATTTATTGCATCAGATTGCAGCAGTTTGCAGGAGAAGACAGCTGTTTGCGTTACCTGATGTGATGTGTTGAATGAAGCACTTTTGATTTCTTTCGAGAATCACGCTTCCTGCTCTCCCTGTGGCAGACCTAACCTTATTTCTTCACCACTCCAATGCAGGTATTTCCCTCCTCACCTTCATAGTAAAGTATAGATATTTATATCCCTGCCTCTTGGAATCTCTTAGAAACCCCTCAGCCTTTTACTCCATTAAATTCTCCTGAGTGACACAATCATACCATAGGGGCCAGGGGGACCCACCCCATCTGGATTTTGTTGCTTAGGGTTCAAAATAAAAGCTCTTCTCTGGGTCATGGGGATGCGGTGCAGATATGTGGGTGTGAATAATTCAGCATGGGCTAAAAGTTCCAGCGAGGCAGATGGATATTTTTTTATGTGTCGTGTTCAACTAGAGGAAGAAAGATGGCACACATTTGAGCTGAACGAACGGGGGTGGGTCCAGAAGTGTGCCGCAGGTACGCAAAGTGAAAGGAGATGGAAGCATGAACTGTAAGAAAATCCAGCGAAAAACAGGGGATCTGAGGATTCGGGACTCAGCTTTCACAACAGATGTGAATTAAACGTGTCATGGCAGGACAGCAGGACAGGTTCTGAGGCATCGTGTTAAAGAGTCCTGGCAGAAACATTGATTTTGAGCCCGGTTCCCCCCCTCTTATGCTGCTTCTGTAATGTGGCTGGCAAAGATGAGTGTGTCATGACGCCACACTGCGAACGCAGCTTTCGTCGGGTGGCAACGCAGGAGACATCAAAAGCACATTATCCACGTTGCACTTGTCCTGTTCTTTTCTTCATCCGTCCTTTTTGTGCAGCGACCGTCTCACTGGTTCAGACTGCGTAAACTGATTCCTGCTGAACAAAGGGAAAGAAAAAAACATTGTTTTGATAGTTCTGGCTGTGTTGAAATGAGAAGAAATGGGCAGCTAACGAGGAAACGGGGTGATAGATGTGCAATACTAACATTTGGGAATCTGAAGTGTTTCGAAACCACAACCTTAATGGAAGTTAGAGTTAAAGTCAGGGTCTTTTCTGGAGTTATGGATTTATTTGTGTAGATCATCAGCCGTTCTGCCTCCAGCGGTCTCAAGAGTCACTGAAAAATATCCTGCTGTCCATCTTTACCAAACTACGTGTGGAAGAGTTTTGATTGTTATAAAAAAAAAAGAAGAAGAAGAAGCAAAGTTTATTGTTTCAGGAAATCTGTTTTCATATTACAGCGTTGTTTTTTTCTACTATGTCCGTCTTGGTAGTTAAAGCCTCAAGGTGAAGGTGTGACACTGTAATACCACTAGTGGATTTCTGGGCTGAGTTATTATTCACGTCGCATGGCCTCAAGAGAGACAACTTTTACTGGAGGAAGATGACCACAGGCTAAATTATTCATCTGGAAAAAGACAACATAGTTGCTCAGCTTTTAGCACAGGGTTTGTGCATTTTTAACATGCCATTATTGAATCAAAGTGTGCGTATTTATTGGTTGCATGTTGTCACAATTACCTTTAACTCACTAAATTTCAAATGTTGCTTGCTATGCCTTGCAGAAGCGTACACGTGCTTTGAACTTTCTCTCCTTTTACCTCATTACAAACATAAACTTCAATATTTTTCCCTAGGTCTATAGATGAAACCATAACAAATGTATTTGCATTCAGCTCCTGAGTAAATACTTTGTGAAATTTCATAGCTGGGAATTGTTTTACATCTAGAGAGGAATATTGCTCTGTCCATGGCACTTACAGATCAGATTTATTCTCTCTCAGGTAGTTTGATCTAAATTGTAGTTCTGGTTCTAAGTTTAGGGTAGGTGAACCTCGGTACCAATCTCAAGTTGTTGGAGCCTCTGTCAGGTTTTCTTCAGGATTATTCAGCTGCATCCACCATCCTGTCAACTCTGACCAGCTGCCTTGTCACCGCTCAAGAAAAGTATCCCCAGGTCTCACATTGAGAATGGTGCAGTTTCTTTCTTTTTTTTTTTTTTTTCCAGCAATACTCAGTTTTTCTTAAAAATTACAGGGGGCTTTAAAAATAGTGACAATGCCACTTGATTGTGCCACTTGAGCTGTGCTCTGTGTGATTTTTTTAAGGTGTCAGATAACATAGGGGTGAATTCAAAGGCCACGCGTTTGATGTTTGATTTTGTTTGAAACAAGCAGTGGAAGCCATGCAACCTTTTCCTTGCAATTGCATATTACTTTGACTTTGTCCATCCTATAAAAGTACACTAAAGTTTGTGGAATCACCACAAAATGTAAATAATAATAATAATGATGATGATGATGATAATAATAATGATTATAGCTATAAAGAGGTCTTTAAAGAGGGGATATTTTTCCAAGGTACTTTGTTCATGTAATGTTCAGGGATAATATTTGCAATACTTCTGCTAAAAGTATTGTCTAAACATAGTTTTAACAGTGCAACGCAGCCATTCTGACATCCCCCCTCAAAACGCCCATTACTTTTTCTTTCCCCTCATTTTCTCAGCTCGGCTTGGGGTCTCATCTTCACTCAGTTTGTTAGGTGACGCTGGACCGAGAGTGAAAAGTCAGGGACTAAAATTAACCCAATCAGCCTAATCTAGGAGCTTGTAACCAGGGGAGCTCACAGCAAGCGAGGAGACGCGCAGCCTCCTCTGCGCAACGCGGCGCAGTGCTGCTGTTTAGTGGCTGGGAACAGACACGGCACTCTGCATTGAACCTCAGCTTGTGACAGTCGTGACGCACGGTGATTGTGATACTATTAATGAATACCCATCGCGGATGTGACGTGGAAAAAGTTCAAAAGTCCGTCCACAAACCACAAACAGCGGTCGTCCAAACCCATTTGCGTTTCCGTGGCACTAAAAAGAGAGCTTTTTATTTATTTTTTTTCTCTGCTTTTACAAGTAATCAATTTTAACATCTTGCCGACACGTTTTGGAGAGACTTTCAAGAATTCAATAGTATCAGAAAGGCTAAACTTTAGAAATGAATAATATTAATAACTTTAAAAATTACAAAGAGAGAAGTATTTTTTTTAAAACTAATCAATCCTTTTTTGTTGTTGTTTTGTGAAACTCCTAAATATGAACTTAAAGATTAAGAGGAGGGATCTAATCTCCTCCCTGTGCTTAAAGTCGGAGTGGATGCGCCAGAGGGGAGCTGAGCGCTCATATGGGAGGGACGAAACCAAGTCAAGTTTGGATTCAGGAGCGCACGGCCACAGTGAGAGCGACGGCACCAGGGGAGACACGGAACATCTTCTCATTCTGTTCCGTCTTATTTATTTCCCCTACTGACTACACCGACTGCTGTCCTGGTCTTCTTTTTTTTTTTCTTCTTCTCTCTTCTTTTCCTCTTTTTTTTTTTTTTTTGTAAATATAGGGGGATCCTTGATTGGGCACACAGGAGAGAAGGATGACTCCTTCCCTGGGGTTGACTTTGATGTTTCTTCTGATCGATTTGCAGACTCGAGGTAAGTGGTCTTTGCCTAGAGCAGGACTGCAGATCAGCTAGATTTTCAGCTTTAAAAGAGCGATCACGAGTTCAAACGAAGTCGATCGGGTTAATTAGCAATATGTTACGCGCTCTGTGCGCTTGAGTCTGTTTGGCATGCATCCTTTCTCCATGACCGCGAAGAATCCCTCTTAAGTTTTGTTCGAATCCTTTTTAGTGGCTGGAAGTTTTAGCCTCTTGCTTTGCGTTTCTTCTCTCATCTCTTTTCAATGTAATTTCCATCACCGCGCGCCAAACAGCCCCATTTGGATCCTAATTATTATTACCATTAAAACTGCTCCCATTGACACAAACTGGGTCACTGAAATGGAATACAGAATGGTAGTGAAGGCAAATGAATTTTGATGAATGCAAATTTCGCTCCAAGGCAAGATTTTATGAAGCCATGCAGATTAATAATCTCTTTAGAGGACGTGTACTCCATGTGCTGATTTATACAGGGCACATTGTTTACTCTGGCAGAGGGTGGATGGGATGTCTTCAGTCAGGAGACTGAGTCAGCTGAAGGCATACGATATAAAACCTTCTTCTCACAGCTCTGAATGTCACCGCATAAATACAATGACCTTAGTTATACTCACAGTTATAGCCAAAATAAGAAAAATTGTTTTCTGTAAAGGTGCACATGGATTTTTAAGTCATTTGGATGTGCACATGGAGTTTTTCTTGAATCTTTTGCAAAATTATTCGTCATGAGAAGAAACCAGCTGGTTTGTTTTCAAGAAAATTGAGACTTGTAGGTGGGGAAGTGGGCCAGAAACACGGTTTTGACCGAAGGAAGACTAAAGAGTCAATTTTTTAAAAGAAGAAAAGAAAAGAAGAATATCTGGAAAAAGTCATAGCATGGAAAAGGAGCAAGTGTAAAGAGGAGTTAAAGGGAAAAAAAAAATAGACTGATGATGCCAGGCAGAGATGAAGAGAGGGAAAGGATCAATGGGAAGAGTAGAGAAGAAATTGGATCATCAGGTCAAAAATGAAAGGAAATTAATACAATTCGGGTCTGGAGAAGAATTTTAGTGAAAAGGTGGGATAAAAGGAAAATTATCTGAGGATCCTGTAAACCACACAGAATCCTAATTGCTCACTGCTGCTGGAGAAAACTTGGTTCTGAACTGCAGGAGTGTTTGCGATGAGGAAGCATGGTGTATCAAAGTCTCATGGTAAACATTTGCTCCCGGCGCAAAAACAGCAGATATGTGAGTCATCATGGTGGCCTCATGGTCTTTCTTCTGGTTTATCATCTTTCACATAAACCCTAAAAAGAATATTAACCCTTTCTTTCTCTGTCTCCAACGGTTTGGTTCACTCTTTTCTCAAGAGAAGAAAAGAATGATTCGTTCATCACCGTGGTAACTGAAATGTTGTCCCTCTGATTTCAGACACAAGTCCTCTTGGGATAATTCAAACCACAAATAATTTTATTTGTCGGTTGTACTCTATTGTAGTTGATTATAAAATGAATTAACTAAATCAGTAGCCTTCCCTTGTACTAGTGGTACCAAAAAAGAGACCCAGAAATGTCTTTTATTCATGCAACTGTGTGTATTTTGTCGCACTTTTTTCACATTAAGTAACATTTTTGTGATATATTTGTTGTCTTTTCGTATTGTTAAGCTCCGGTTTAAGGCAGTAATTCTGCATTTTCTTGCCTCTAATTGTTCAGTTTAATCTCAAACTTAGTGTTAGTGTTCATGTTTAGTTTTTTTTCCCAAGGGATGTTGTCTCTTGGCATCTATTGATGGGTTCTCTTTCATTGCATACGTCTCATAGCCATATGTTTTCTTTTCATGAATTTAGCTCTATTTAAAAAGTGTTAATTTTTCTTTAGTCTGCTGCCTTTAGTATCAAATTACATACACCAGTACGGTCAGGTTTAAATGTATCTGAATGAGCGAATTAATGAATTACTGAATAAATAAAGGAGCAGACTGACCCGGAAGAAAACATGACACACATCATTGCAGCATCCCAAAGAGAGAGAAACAAAAGCATTTGAATAATTTCTTCTGACAAAAGCAATTAAGGTTGCTAGTAATGATCCAGTTATTTAATTAACGGTAATGACCACAAATGAATGACAAATACTCAGAATGCAGGAGCTGCTGTTCAGAGTTACTGGTGTTACAGATACATTTGGAGTAACATAGAGATATTTTCTTTTATAACTATAGAAAGCAGGCAGTCCCTCGTTCTCCTCAAGCAGAACTTGGGCACTCAACAAACTTTTTCACCGCAGGAAGATGTTTATGAAAGTTCATGGGAGAGTATGCTACGCTCATGCATTATGCAACATCAGACCACAGACTGATGCACTGCAATTGAGCGATCAAGGCGAGGGCTGTTCCTTACATGAAAATAGACATCACATCCTGTTCTTCACAGCCTGATGTGGAGATGGAGGATGTTCACCAGTGACTTTTATGCACATTTAATTACAAAAACAGTAAAGTTTAAAAAACAGAATATCCATAGATGGTGCACTGCAACGATGCCTGAGGTGATTTTAAAGTTAAGCATGTTTGTCTAACTGCTCATTGTGTTGAAACAGAAGCATTCAGATAGAAATGCATGACTGATGATCCGGTGAGCTGTGATGTGTGTGTTTATGCAGTTGTGTGGTAACAAGGTTAAAGTCACAGTATTTATAAAGCAGCAACACAGAACAAAAGGGTGTGTGGTATTTTATTTTATTTATTTTTTTACAAACTGAGTCACAAAGGTATATCCTGCTGCAGCCCTCACAGTTTCACCGCCACTCAACTTGCTGGTTACATCAGCTTACATTTTAACACAACTTCTCTAGATGCCACATTTGAGACCGGTTTGACTTTGAAGATAATTCTGGAACCAAACAGTAAAGACTCTGACTCATTTAAGGTTTTATTTAGATGTAATTATGATCTTCCAACGGGAGAAGCAAAACAACAATAAAAAATACAAAGCTTTCATGAAACTTTTTAAAATTCAAGTGACCTACTATTCAGCTAAGCTGGCTTATGTGGAATTTCAAATTATCATTAATAATTTGTGGCATTTAGAAAATGGGTAATTCTGACTGATCTGAAACAAAATAAGTTTAGTGTGATTTCTCTTCACACAGTAAGAAAAAAAAATTGTATGTATCATTTATTCACTGCATATAAACATTTGGTTTCAACTGTAAGCTTCTGAATTTGAAGAAAGTAAAACACAAATTTTAAAAAATCCTAAAGATCTCTCTTATTTTTTGCATTAAACCAAAATATATCTTATCTATTGATTTCCATACCAGTTTCACCCTGAGAAGAGAAGCAGTACTTATCTTTAATGATCAAAAGAGAAGAGCGACTGTCGACAGCTTTTTTTTGGAAGGACATAAAGAGACTTAACCTACTGTGTTTGTGTGCTGCATTTATTTACCTTCTCTGTTTCCTTATACTTTTCTTTTACAATCTTAAGATCCCAGCTCAACACTTCACTCACAAGTCTCCAAGGTTCAGAAGCTGTCTTCATTTTGTTCTTCAGCTTTGTTCTCTTTTCTTCTGGTCTTCCTACTCTGCTGAATTCCTTGCGTTTGCTACCGGGGTGTTTTTTTTTTTTAATCATAAATATGCATTGTTTTGTGAGAGATGTAGACCTCCTCATTTATGCCCATCTATGTTTCCCTCCCTCTGTGTGTCTCTCCTACTCAGTCTGCTTTAAAACCATTTGCACTCTCTGGGGAGAATGGAGGCCAAATGGCTCCCTAACGCAACCCTTCAACACAACCCATAAAATGTTCTCTTGTTTCCCGTCACTTGCTGCAACTCATCCCCCACTTCCAAATGTCAGCAAGACTGTAAACCACGTTTTCCTCCCAGTAAAAGCTCCAAAGATGCAGGCAGACCTCCACGCATCCTGCGATTTAATCTCTGTGGGTCAAGTTTAGGTCAAATTGGCGCGAAAAAAATTTATTTTCCCTTTTAAAATTGGAATGTTAACAGCATCTACTCAAGGATGCAGCACTTAAACTGTATGCTTCTTATAATTACTCCCTAAACTCTGGCAAAACATTTTCTTGTCTGAATCAGTTTTCACATCTAGATCCAGAATTAAGCTGCTCATGAAGCCTCCATAACTTAGATTGGCTTTCTACACTGGTTTTGACATTGCCTGCATGTTGAGTAGAATCATTGAAATTATACACTGGAATGCATTAATTGTAAATGCTCCTTAAACATGCCCTGTCTACTTCCCACAAATATAATCCTATTGAGATAAAACTCAGTAGTTCATAGAATAGGTGTGATTATGCAGAAAGGCTTACTATTTGTCTGAGTTAGCAGGGATGTATATTTTGGCACAGCAAGTTATTAGCCTGCCGATATTTATAAGCCCTGTTTTTCATCTTGAAGTGTATGAAGTATGAAAGTCATACCGGTAACTTTGTGGTGTAATCTTGTATATTTAAAGTAGTTTCCTTGTGGTAAGCGCACCATAATGGTGCATTCACACCAAACACTCTATTGCTTAAGCGTCCAACGGAAAACAGCGGCTAGAACTGACGCGTCTGACGTGCCTCCATATGGACTTTGAATGAAAAACTATGCGGAGGCGCATCGACGGTGCGTCAGCTGTAGCTGTTGTGTTCCGTTGGACGCTCTTGACACGTCAAACGCTCCAAACAGTTCAAATCGTGCAACGGCCCTCGACGTGCCTCCACATAGACTTTGAATGTAAACCACACGCGCCTGACGCTCAAAGCGCGTTCGGTGTGAACGCAGCAAAGTGCACGCGCGTCGAACTCGAAGCGTTGGACACGTTTTGGACTCGCGTAACGCATTTGGTGTGAATGCACCATTAGACAACCCAAACCTTGACATTACCAGAACACAAAACTATTCTAACCTCAGTCTAAACTTAATCACACCTTAACCCTGATACTAAATATAATGCTTCACAGCATTAGGATCAGGCTTCAGTAACATAAATAAGTGAACAATCGAGACTATATACCAGTGACGTGCGGTGAGGTTATAGCTGGTGAGGCACTGACTTAATCATAATCATATTTACAAATATATACCCCCTGCATGTTATTGTTTACATAAGAAAATTTCGTTCATGGAGGGAAAAAAGACAATTCTTTTACATGCCATCCATAGCCGCACTGCCGAGGTATAATAATTCCGTTAACTCAATCAAACTTGGCCATTTAGATTTTATTAATTTCATGCTGTGCTCCACAGCCAACGAAAAAACCGTTAAAGTACAACTCTGTTGTAGTAGTATGGTTTTAGGTATGGTATTAATAATCACAAAATGTTTATTTTGTGATTATTAATAAGTGACTGCTGTGGTAAGACGAGAAAACTTTAAATATATCGCTACACTTGACTGTATGGCTGACTCGCTGTTACGGTATCTTATACTGCAGTTGTGGAGTCACAATGTCTGGGATTATGAGCGCCCCCTGCCGTGAGGCAAGAGAACTGCCTGCCTCACCTCAGACAAGGAGTCTGATATTTAGCTAGTAACAATAAAGGATCTATGAGAGTCAAGAAAGAAACTGTTATTCCACTATATCAAATCTACTTGTTTAGACTCGGTGGGAAACGCAGCAAAAACAAACAAAAAAGTAGAAGTTGTACCACATGTTGTAGCTTATATCAGGGATTGTTGTTTATCAGATAAACGATGCAAGTCTCAAAAAAAGACAGTTTCAATATTCACAATTACATGAAGAAACTGAATTTCAATGAAGGAACTAAGTAACTGAAAACAGAAGCTTATTTGTCTTGTTGAAGAAGAGTGGAAATTACAATTAGACTTCCTTTCAGACAAAGATGTGTGTATCTTCATGTTTCTGTTCCAGCACAAATGATTCAAATGACTGTGTGGCATCATGTGCTGCAGAAGCCTGTTAATCGCCCATTCATGTAAGTCATTGAAATAGTTCAAATGGTACAGGTTTTTATTTTTTGTAAAACACTGCATGTATAAAAATTGACAATTAAAGTTCAAAGGCTCACACATGGTTAATGTAACATGCTAATTTGGGGGATTTTTGCTGAAAAACTAAAGGTCATAAGAAGAACCTCCACTGTGGCAAGAAACCAGAGCATCATTAGAAACCTACACATTCATGTAGAAACGCATGAACTCAACGCAAAAGGCCCAGCTGTAATTCAATCAAAGAGTCTTAGCAGTGGTTCATTAGCTCCTAGCTCAAGGTTTGGTAGATACTCATGTTTGTCTGGAAACATTTAATTGATTTAATATTAGACACTCATGGAATCAAATGGAAATGCATTTTCTTGATTTACTAATAACTCCTCCACATTTCTTTTCCACAAAACATTTCCATCCTAATCTGAGCTCCTGATGGCCATTTAAAAATGGCCATCTCCTTTTTCACGTCTCAAATACAGCAGTGACCTGCACAGTTTTAAAAGTGGCAAAAACATCAACACTTTCCATACATTTTCATTAAAGGCAATCAAACTCGGTGTAGCGATCTTATTTACGGATTATGTTTCTCAGATGGGCAGACTGCTGTCTTTTCACAAAACCCTTCTTTCTCAATCTGTGGAGAAACTGTCAATTATGTTAAATAAAACACAGATCAAGTCAAAATGTATGTAATTTGAAACTGTGCTTATGTCACTAGACCAACTAAATAACATTCCTAGGATGGTTATTATTTTTTGGTTTTGAGGTGGATTTTAGTCTCGCACAATAAATTTCACAAAATGTGGTTTTGAATGATTTTGCTAATATTCCAGCCTATTTTAAAGCAAAGTTGCTTCTCTTTTTTTAAAGCAAAAACCTTTAAAGGTATTATAAATGTGCTCATAACTCTCCACAGTTTTAAAAAACACATGGCAATGATCCTGTATGGAAAACCGTCACAAATATAAAACAAGGCAGACATAAAATCTGAATTTTGTCTCGAGTTTTGCGAGGCATTTCTTTGTCGAAAGCCATTTCCAGACAAACACAGTACGAGAAAAATCTCATGGAAAATTGTGGCAAAAATTATGAATTGAGAAAAGAACAACTTAAGAAATTTGAGGAAAGAACGCACATTGTTCATTTTCATCTTACCTGTTGACCAAGCTTTTGAATTGTTACAGATCCGTATTTATATATCTTTTCCTGCTTTTGTTTTTATTCCTCTTCAACTTTTAAAGTAACATTTTTATGGGGAAATGCCAGAGATTGGCTGCTTATGCACTTTGAACCATTCATGCTTCCTTTGCTCTGCTCCCTTCATCACCTCTTCGGTAGAGGAAAACAACGTTTGAGGAAATTGATTTGTTCAGCAGCTCAACCATGACTGGTTGTAAAGGAGGGTTAGTGAGCTGTCAGCTGCTAACTTCTTCAATATATTTAGATACACAGGCAGGAATATATTAAAAGCAGTATTCCTATTTTTAATGTTTGCTTTCTGGCAAATAATTTTTCATTTCAAGTGCTTTTGTGGACAAAATTAGTTTCTTGATTTTATATATATATATATATATATATATATATATATATATATATATATATATATATATATATATATGTTGCGATATATATATATATATATATATATATATATATATATATATATATATATCGCAACATGTGCATTTATCTAGGTGTAATAATTGATACTTCAGCATATGAATTATTGATGGTTAGAAGTAATTCACCTGTGGCTGTTCTTCATATGGTCTTTTTTGATTCTCCACATAAATATCCTGCTGTATTAAATGTTATACATCCATATGATGTGTGTGGATTTAGTCAGTGGATGTTCAGTAGAAAGTAGCTCTCCCCTTTATGTTAAAGCAAAGATTAGGCATCATGACAGCGTTTTGTTGTTTTCTGATTTAAAAATACAGAACATCTTTCTATTTTGTGTCATCTTATAGATTCTTTTCCATAACTTTATATGACAACTTAATGTTTTTCTCTGCCGAGCTGGAGTCGCCTCCGAAGTTTTCCTGCTTCTTAAAACTCCATTTAAAGCAGCATTGCCACATACTAAGCACCTATCAGACACCAGGCTCAGAACTCTGGATTCAAATAATCTCCTGAGTGACATCTTAAGAAGGCTTTGCTTTCAACTTCTCTCCTCTCCTTTTTCACGTCTTCTTCCTTTCATCTCTGTGTTTTTTTTTTTTTTTCTGGTTTCATTTTTATTTTTGGTTAACTCTTGTGTTGTCTCTGGAGGCCAGCCACCGAGAGTTCATCAGCAGCAGGGTTCATGGTGTCATTGTTGTGTGCAGTGATGAGAGGTCGTCTTCTGTGTCTGAAGGCGGGAACTTGATGAAAAAAGGCTCGGCAGGATTTCATCAACAGTCCATTCCAATTAACTCTATTCTTTTTGCTTTCTTTCTTTCCCAGCTTAATTTAGTCAAACGATGATAGTATTTTAAACAGTTTTGGAGCCAAACCCTGAAAGCAACCCAAGATTTCTTTTCATCTTTCCTATTCATATTTTCTCTTAGATTTCGCTGCTCTTTGCTGCCCATCGTTAAAGGAACAAGCCTTTCAAACCCTTCCACCAGAGTAGTTTTTTTGTTATCAACCCAGAAATAATGGGGAAACCAATGCTTTTACACACAGTAAAAAATTACTTACAATAGGGATCATTAGTATAGAAACCTCTAAAAATATTTGTGCATGTGCAGAAACAGGAAACTGAATACAAATAGGGTAAAACTGAATGACAATGTTCCTTCAGTCACTCAAAACAACCAATTACCATGAGCATTATCAATGTAGATGGGTAAAAACATCTACATTTCTTAAAAACAAGTGACAGGAACACTTGCTTACTTGTTCCACAACTTTAAAAACACAAAATAGGAATAAATCTGGCCTATTCATTATTTTTGGTCTCAGGAGGGTTTCTTAGAGGACATCAAGGCATTAAATAGATGCTAAAACTAAACACATGCACAGATACCTTCACGGATGATGAGTCACTTTTTGTACATTGAATATCACTTAGAGAAAATCACAGCAGAGTTCTGATTTCAGTGTGACTTTGTTTACTTTGTGATGTGAGCTAGTAAAAATTCCACCTATTGGAAGAAAAAAGACAGTTTTTATTGGTGGCCAATAATCTGTAACCCCTCACAGTAATGTTACTTAAGACTATATTTACAATATTTTCTTAAATGTCCAGCAGTAAGAGAAGACCTTAACAGCACCTTCAGTCAATTCTGACAGCTACTGAGTAGTTAAATAATTCACAATACAAAATATTACCACATTCACAGAGCAGTGTTGAGTTTGGACAGCTGACAGTGATCAATGCCTTTAACAGAACAGCCGAGCCAATGAAAGCCTTTTCACCAAACCCGAGGCCTTGCAGAAGGAGGAATGCGGCATTTGTCAATTGCTTTAATAGTCAGCAATGTCCAGCAAAGACTGAGTCAGCTGGCTCTAACATGGTTTTAACTGCTCCTTAGTACCACCACTAAAAGGTTTTATCCTTTTCAAGGTGGAAAAGCTTTTCTTTCCCACTTTGTCAAAGTGCATAAATACTCTTGGATAAAAGAGTATCATAAAAATTTATCAAAAGATTGATTTTTATATAAAATCAAACTTATATATAAAAGATTGATTATAAAATCAATCTCTTTTGCTTTCACCGAGTGCCGCCTCACAGAGTCCCCATCCCCGCATCTCCTCCACTCAACTCCTCCAGACTAGCGGCAGCAGCAACTAGCAAACACCTGGTGGAACTGCATGTCTGCTGGACTTATCATACAAACAGTGCAACACTCCTAAGGATGTTTGTTAACTGCATAATAGAGGGGCATTGTTGTGATGACATGCTGAAGGCAGAGCATCACCTCCATTAAAAGCAGGAGCTTTTTAAAGAGACGGTGGCTAAATTTAAGGCATTTAAGTTGATTTACGTAGAATATATATAACATCTGAATGTAACACAGTTACTTGATTGTGCTATGAAATGGCACTATGTGCCTGGAAAATATAGGCACATAGGACCTTTGTACTCTACACCCCCATATATATTTCAGATTCTCAAGTTTCATTTTCTTTTGAGTATTTCAGATATGCTCAACAACAACATGTGTGGGAAAGCAGGTTTTCCTTGAATATCAGAGGTCCTCAGATCCAATCCTCGAGGGCCGGTGTCCTGCATTCAGATGTTCAACGCACTGTTCAACACGCTGCAGTCAAACGGCTGAATCACCTCTTCAGTAAGCAGTCAAGTTGCTGCTAATGACCTCATTATTTGACTCAGATGTTGAGCCAGAGACGCATCTGAAGCCTGCAGGACTCTGGCCCTCGAGGTCCGGTTTTGAGGATCCCTGGTTTAGAGTCACGTTCCACAGAAAAATCAGCAAATATTGCACAGAACATAGGTAGGTATACAGTGCATTGTGAAACAAATAGCTGCACCTAGCATTAAATACGATCACTGACATTAGTCCCTTTGGGTTTAATCATCAAAATACACAAAAAATGAACCTGAAAAGAATTTATGTTATATTGTTTGTGTTTTACACAACCTATATATAGGTTATGTATTCTGATATATTAATATATAGTTAATGATGTCATCATTAAATTACTTGTTTGCATCTGACTTGGCCAAATACCCCTAGTGACCTGTCACCTCTGATCCCTGACAGACATTGTGATATTAATGCAGATATTTAGAAAGATATCGACAAGCTATCATGTTTAAAAAGAGCAGGAGTGATCCCTATTGCAATTCAGCTGGATTCAGTTTCTTTGCAGTCATTCGCAACACTCACGAGTTTCTCAGCATTTTAGATTTCTATTAGTAGCCTTTTCTTTGAGCCTTCATTTCATTTTTACACACATAAAAGTTTTAAGCTTTGCTCAACGAAAAGCTAGTAACAGAAATCTAAAACACTGCGGAAAAACCTGAGAAAATAATTGGTCCTCCCACCTTCTATGCCTGCACCAAATTAAAAAAAAAACAAACTTTCATATCTTATCCACAGGCTATAGCCAACTTCTCTTCACTGGGCCAAAATAGCTTCTTCCCCTTGGTTGACATCCTCACATTGTCCCTCAGGCAACCTATGTCAGGGCAATTAGTAAATACAACTGCAAATATGTTTTGCTAAATGTAGTCATGAAATGAGCCATCCAGACAGATACACACCTATATTAGGTTAATTGTGAAATATTGCGGCTGAACTTGCCGTACAGGATTAATCGAGAGAAGAGAGCAGATATGCTTGTCAGAGCTTATTTCACTGTTATTTACTTCTTTTGTAAATGCTAATCCCAGACATACTGGGTATTTTAGTACCTGCTCAAATAAATATATCCAAGAGTTGATGTGTGCCTACGCAAGGCAGAGTCTCCTGGTTTGACAGGGTTTGTTTTGGAGGTGTTATGAAGCTAAAGATGGATGGAGTGCAGGAAGTAAATGTTGAAAATAAGAGGAAAAACTAAACAAATTTTTGGATACAAATAAAGGTACTCCATTAAATCTATACTGGGATTTATAGACCATGTAAAGAATATTAACTCGATTTACATAAAATATAATGAGGCACCAATAGAGATGGCCGGGGTAAGGACTGAGTGAGGCGACAATTTCCCTGAGATGGTTTATCAAAATTAAAACAAAGAAAGAAAATATATCTTTATCCGTTTGGCTCTTCAACACTGAAAGTTATCACTCATCTCAGACGTGCTCAAAGAAAACTTTTTACTCTGATCTCAGCAGCGAAGAAATACTCTAAAGAGAAAAGTTTGCAGACGGTTCATCAAATATCATAAAACATTAACGGGAGAAATTCAAAAAGCTCATTAATGAGAAGCTGCATCGAAATTAGAAGAAGACGAAGCCTGGCTTCAATCAAAGTCATCCCCAACATGACTGAATCTGATTAGACGGGCTATAGAGGGCTGTGGAGGATAGCTGCAACTGATCAGGTTCTCATTGAACTCTCTCTTTTCTTTATTATTATTATTATTATTATTTTTTACACTTTTGGTCACAATTTGCTCTGTCTACTCTTTCTTTCTTTTTCTAACTTCAGACTGTGTCGCATCCAAAGCGGAGGACCGGCTCTTCAAGAAGCTTTTTAGACGGTATAACCATTTCATCAGACCAGTGGAGAATGTTTCTGATCCTGTTACCGTGGAGTTTGAGGTCTCCATCTCGCAGCTTGTTAAAGTCGTAAGTTTTTTTCCCGTTTGGAGACACACACATCAGAGAATTCAGTGTATGCATGTGTCACGTTTTAACTTATTCTCTGTGTCATGATCAGTGTTTGTGAAAAGGAATGTGTTTTCCGTGATCATCACATTGCCCAGCTTTTGATAAAAAAAAAAAAAAATAATAGAAGCATTGCAAAAGAAAACCTCAATGTTATTCTAGTCTTTCTTTAGTTTGTCCAATTTCAGAGACTGATGCGGATCTGGAATTTGCTATGGCGATTTGTGACTTGGTGGCTGTAAGTTTGTATCTGAAAGCACTTTTTTGTTCAAATCCCTCTAAAGACAATCTTCAAAATAGGAGAAAAAAATACTGGAAGAAACTTTTCAGATTGGACTCAAACGTAGTTATATCTGCATGCTCAGCAAGGTTGACGGCAAGAGTACTGACCTGTGTGTGCGCTCTGACACACGTGGGTCTGTTCAGATTCTGGCTGATGGGCTTTTCTGGGTGGCTTGTGTACAGTCGTGAGAATCACTGGACTGTAAATCAAACCTGAATGGTCAATATAGAAAATGGCAGCGAGGCAGTGACACCTGTACCTCTATGTATTATTAAGTTGACCTTTTCAGCTGAACAACTTCTGCACCAGAAAACGCAAATTGAAAAAAGGGATTGTCTTTTTTATTTATTTCTTTTTTTCATTTTTGTTCACTGTAAATTCTTTCCAATTTTTTCCAATGCTGTCGTTGGGTTTTCACAACAACAACATCTAACTTTCTTATTTTTCTCTGTTGTTTCTGTGCAGGATGAGGTGAATCAGATCATGGAAACAAATTTATGGCTCCGACATGTGAGTTCACAATACACAAGGATTATAAAAACCTTTATCACGCACTGTAAGTCAGATGCTTATATTGTATTACAAAAATTGAAATAAATAGTAATACTATTTCAATATGCTTATCCTTTGAAAGAGTACCACAGCTCACCATTAAACAGGGAAAAGGAACTTTATGATGAATTGAAATTTACATCTCTAATTACATTTTTAATGTCATTTATTTATATTTTTCTGAGCTACACAATACATTTTGTTGATGCTTTTGTTACACATGCTAATCAGAAACCAGTTTCTTCAACTTGTTCCAAATAACAATTTAGCTAATCAAGCCCAGCATTTTGTTTTAATCTCAAGTAAAACACCAGCTGGTTTCTGTGACAGTAAATTTGCCTTTTGATTGAATCTCAAGGCCACAATAATCTACAATACCGGAGTCCATCGAGAATTATCCTGGCAATCATAATGCAAACTCGGTGGATGGATAAATGGAAAAACCAGTGTAGCATGAACTGGTTAATTAAAAATCTTCCAGGTCATGACTGAGCATTAATCCGTCTCGCTAATGAAAAAAAAAGAAAAAGAAAATCATCTAGAGCGACATCCAAATAGCCAAGACTAATGGATCCACAGCTCATAAAACGTTACCTGCAGTTATTTTGATCTGTTATTTGCCAGTGAAGAATTTATTCATACTGTCTCAGCTACTCACTGTACAGGCATGTCTACTGTCGGTAGGTTCATTCTTTTTAAAAAAATCGGAACCAAGAAAATCATTTTTCGCAAGTATTGCAGGGGCAAAAGAAAGAGTGATGATCAGGGAAATTTTATTGCATGGTGTTGTACTTGCATGGCTTTCCACACCAGAGGAAAAGTTCTGATTGCAAGTATTTTTTTTTCTCATTTACAAAGAGAGGCAACATCTTCCGTAAACAATTTAAAAAATTTATAATGTTTATGATATCAGTATTATCATTTGGTTTTGTGAGAATGTGGTTTGGGACTTCCTGAATATGTTTCTTTTCTGTAAACAAAAAGTCTCTCACAAAGATTAAAACCTTGTTGGAACGTCAACATTTAGGCTTTACACTGGTAATCATCAATGGATCTTCATCTTTCAGACATTAATTATATCTCATGTCCTTAGCTGATTTGTCATATGAAGACCAGCAGTAAAAATATAATTCACAAGTTCTCAAAGAATCCTATCACTTAAGCAGATCCTTGTCACATCATTTTAGAAAAATTCTTATAATTTCCAGAATTATACAGGCGGATACATTCCCAAAGCAAACTGTTGTACTACAGGTGTCAAACCAGAAGTTGCTAACAATCTTGCAGCCACACATTGCCAAGAGAAAGTTATATTAAAACAGAAGAAACAGGAGTGTTGGATTTTTCTCTTCCAGATTTGGAACGATTACAAATTAAGATGGATGCCAGCAGAGTTTGATGGGATTGAATTCATCCGAGTTCCCTCAAACAAGATTTGGAGACCTGATATTGTTCTTTACAACAAGTGAGGCTTTCTTCATCGTCTGAGTCCGAATTCATCTGTACTGACACCATGTTGAAGTGACAAAGAGCTGTGTGTGCATGATTATTTATTGAATACTATTAGGAGCAAAAGCTAAGACAGCCGTTCAGTGTTTTGAATAACTTCAAAACAACTTGAGTCTAATTCATAAAGTCTAAAAAGGAACTACAAGTGCAAGACTCTGATTCCAGTAAATGAGACCTGAAGCACTTCAAAAGTTGGTCACTGCTTAAAATTTGTTTAATGTCAAAAATATTTCATACCAAGTATAAAAAAAGCACAAAAGACACTCAAATAAAACAATAAAAATAAAACAGATAAAATGACAAATTCACTGGAGTATCTTGATGTCAGTTTAGTAGTTTAAATTAGTGAGGATAATGTTATGGTCAATTGTTCAGTTACTTTGTGCTACGTGCCCTGCAGCCTCATTCGGTCTTTATTGCTGCTTACAATAAAGAGACTCAGTCCACACATGAACTTTTTCTAGCCTAGCATTTCTTCTTCTGTGCCTCCATTTACTATTTTTCCTCTTATTGTTTGAAACAATCCCCTTTCTCCCATCTTTGTGTCCTATTTCCTTTGATGCCCTGGCTGTCTTGGAAACGTGTTGATACTGCTACCTTACAGTGCTGTGGGTGACTTCCTGGTGGAGGATAAGACCAAAGCCTTGCTGAAGTATGACGGTACGATCACCTGGGTTCCTCCTGCCATTTTTAAATCCTCATGCCCAATGGATATCACCTACTTCCCTTTTGACTATCAAAACTGCTCCATGAAGTTTGGCTCCTGGACTTACGACAAAGCCAAAATTGACCTTGTCCTCATTGGATCCAAGGTCAGTACGTGGTCAATTTCCAACGTTATGTCATAAAAATCTTTAATGATTCACTATTTTCTTCTTTTTTTAAAGGGACTCTTAAGACAGACATTTTTGCTCCAACCATAAAATCCATCAGTTTTCTTTTCTAAATGCTGCCAGGACTCTGCTGCTTTATTTCCATTTAGTTTTTCATTAGTCTTCAATCAGCTGTTGGCAAAACCTCCTTGTTAAAGGTTCATAAAACTATAAAAACTAATTTCTGCAGTTTTAATCTGAGTCCAGCTTCGGTGCAGTTAGTGAATTAGACAAATAAGTTGATCTGCGTATTTTAAATGCCAGGTTCTGACCGCAGGCCAGTCACTTACAGACTCAAAAGACCATTTATTTTGCAACTCTTTACATGACTACATGTATACCTTATACAGGAGAAGACCAAGAAAGCCTATCAGAATCATTAGTCAGTCAGTTCACACTTGACTGTATCGCTTTCATACTTTTCACGAGACTTGTGGGTTATTCATTGACTTCACTTTGATCGTACTTTCTTTTTAACATCCGACAACGTCAAACTTCTCTATGATTTACACCATTTAAAAAAATGAATATCTGTTGTTCTTGTAGTAGATCATTCAGCTTGGAAATCCTGCTCATCTCCTAGGTAAATCTCAAAGACTTCTGGGAAAGCGGGGAATGGGAGATTATTGACGCTCCGGGCTACAAACATGACATCAAGTACAACTGCTGTGAGGAGATCTACCCGGACATCACGTACTCCTTCTACATTCGCCGCCTGCCGCTGTTCTACACCATCAACCTCATCATCCCCTGCCTCCTCATCTCTTTCCTCACAGTGCTGGTTTTCTACCTCCCATCTGACTGTGGAGAGAAGGTCACGCTCTGTATCTCCGTCCTGCTCTCCCTCACTGTGTTCCTGCTCGTGATCACAGAGACCATCCCCTCAACGTCACTGGTCATCCCCCTCATCGGAGAGTACCTGCTCTTCACGATGATCTTCGTCACACTCAGCATTGTCATAACCGTGTTCGTGCTGAACGTGCACTACCGCACGCCCATGACACACACCATGCCGTGCTGGGTGCGGTCCGTGTTCCTCAAAGTGCTGCCCAGGATTATGTTGATGCGTAGGCCGACAGACGAGGAGGGTAAGGCCGGGTGGCTGGACGGCAGTGGGGAAGCAGGAGGAGGTGGAGGGGGAGGAGGAGGCGGAGGAGGGAAAGGACGGAGGAAGAGGAAGAACAGCTTGATTAAGGTACGAAAATCTCACCCCACTGCGTAGAAATTTGTTTTCTTGAAGTTTCTCATGCATCATTTTGGGACACAGTACCACCTTCTGTTAAAAATAATAACAACATTCTCCTAAGCTAATATTCTGTTGAATCTGAGGTCATGTCAGTTTAAAAAAAACAACTACAAAAAAAGATTTTCTAACCTGTTCAGAAATATTCACATTTCAATGTATTTGAAGAAGAAAGTGATTTAAATGGATTAAACACAAAATATACTTATTTTAAAAATAAAAATATAAAAAAATGAAATTGTTAAAAAAAGAAAGATGTTTGGAGAGAAATGTACACTCTAATCATGATAAACAATTACTACTTCATGATGAAATATGTCCAGGAAGCTCCTTCTGTCCAACTACTTTAGTCTTTAGTCCTTGACATGACCTTGACCATTGGCTCGGCCCAAGACTTTACATTTCTTATTTGTCAGCCAGTCCTTGGTGCACTTCCTGGTTTATTTTGGCTCACTGAATCAACATACATGTTTAGACTAAAAAACAATGTTTTGCTCAAGTTTTAACTCATCAAAAAGGCAGGAAAACTTTATGAATTGTAGCAGGAATCTCCCCTCCTGGAGTTTCACCAGGAAGTACCGACTGATGAAGTTTGGACAGACAATCTTTAAAGAGCCACAGTTAGTTATCAAAAACACTGTCACAAAACAGGGAATTAATGTTTAAAGACAGACTTTTGAATCTTATTGTTTTCCTATCGCAGCTGACTCTCCCTGTCGTCCGCTTGCACACCAGATGCCCATGTGTCAAGTGTGATCTAATCAATGAGAATGTAAACAGTTTATCAGCATATAATGAATCAAGCTAAAGCCCTTACTTTCCAAGACTCTTCGGTGTTTCTGTGAAACTGAATCAGCAGGTCGATTTTTCCTGTGCCGTAGTTCAGCCAAAAGGTGTGCACACATTTTCATGTCATTACGTATTCGGCCTGTTGTTGAATAAAAAGTGTGTTCTGCATTTCATTTAAATAAATTAGCACTTTTCACTGTATATTCGTGGGATAATCATGTAATGTGTAAATGAAGGATTTCTGACAATGTGTTATTATTCTCTGTTTAAGCAGAAGACATTGGCAGGGATAGTTTTCTAGGGGTATAATCGATAAGAAGGTTCTGCTTATCAGTCTTTCAGAAAAATCTGTTCTTAAGATTCCCTTGTCGATGTTGTACATCAACAAGGGAGCGTTATGCCGTCATTTGGTTTTTACCAAATCTGAAATGAGTGACGTGTTGTCATCCA
Source organism: Poeciliopsis retropinna (assembly GCA_010277075.1). Lineage (NCBI taxonomy): Eukaryota > Metazoa > Chordata > Actinopteri > Cyprinodontiformes > Poeciliidae > Poeciliopsis > Poeciliopsis retropinna. The sequence continues at coordinate 7,327,738 of VMRM01000013.1, forward strand.
AGATCTTTCTCAAACAGAGTCTGGTTTCTAGTTGTGCTTGTGTCCCTCCAGCAGGTTGGAGGAGGCTCCCTCAACTGTCTGGAGGTCGGTGGCGACGGTAAGCTCACGGCCATGGAGGGCTGCACTGGCAAGAAATGTCCCTGCCCCTGCCAGCATGTGAGGGAAACCCCAGAGACACCAGAGTCCGGAAAGGTGCCTCGTCAGCTGAGTCCACAGAACATAAACACAGTGATGGCCTTCTCCGTGGTGTCGCCCGAGATCAGACAGGCCATCGAGAGCGTCAAGTACATAGCTGAGAACATGAGGAGCAGGAACAAGGCCAAAGAGGTGCTGTGTTTTTCCAGCTAATCTGAATTTTTGGTGATGTAGGAGTTACTCTTGCCTTTATAGTTTTAGTTTAAGTTTAATTTTTATGGTACATTAAATTGCAGAAGAGACTGTTGGTAGTATGTGGGTTTATAAACTGGAGAAGGAGTCTGTCAGTGGACTGATGGAAGGTTTTATGAATTTGTGTCGTAAATTTTGGACACTCAATCTTTAATCATAAACAGGAGATAGTGCTTTGCTATGGGACTGGTCTATCACAATGCAGAAAAACAACTTGCGTAGGGTGACATAGTGCTGCAAAAAATATGAATCAAACCCACAGATTTGTGTCAAAATAGCGTTTCTATTTTAAATTTATTAAACAAAATAATTAAAATATGTTTTACCTTCTTGCACCAAGTACTCCAAGATGTTAATTAATAGGCTACGAACCAATTCAACCCAGAGATGCTGTTGAAGAATACAAGAAAACTGTGTGTATATCACAGTTTTCTTGCATCCTTTTTAATGTATTTCTGACATATTGCCATCTTGCCATGTTGCTGTTTTCACCATTCTCTAGTCTCTCTACAGGTGAGTTCATTTCACTTTTTTTCTCACCTTACATTGTAACATCAACTCAATGATGTTACAATGTACAGCATATACTTCAGATCCAAGCATATGCTGTACATATGCCAGTTGCAAAACTGCACTGTGCACATTTTCTGAATAAATTTTAAAAAATGATGCAGGGTAGAAGAATACAACTCTTTCTATTGTTTAAATATACTGTTTGTATGTACAAGGTCCTAGAAAATAAACACACTGCAGGGGTTCTTTTGCATAATGTATTCATGCAAAAACACAACACACGCACTGAAGGCCTGTGGGAGAGCCGGATTCAAAAACTTCCCTAAATTGATGCAGAACCTAAACTGCTCTGAGAGTTAAGAATGGTTCAGGTTCGAGCAGAGTGTGCGCTTCAGGCTTTACTCCCCTGTCTGTCGACTATAAATAAAGAGGATGGAGTCTCCCGTTGGGGAGCAGAAATGCTTGATACGAAAAACTCAGGGCTCAGACGGATTTCTCAAAATGCCTGTTGCTGTGGATTGAAATTATCATATTTATCAATTCATGTGTAAATAATGTGTCAAATTTGTGTTGACTCATGAAATTTTTAGAAACTTTCTCCTCTTTTTCTTGATTTAAACATATTCCGCCCTGCTGTAAAGTTGATATTTCAAATTTTGTTCCTGTTCACTGTGCACAACATATTGTCTAGAAAAGAAATATATACATATTATTTTATGCGTAATACCACAAGTGTTTTTTTTTTGTTGTTGTTGTTTTTTTTGTCTTTTTCTACTTATAGGTAGAAGACGACTGGAAGTATGTTGCTATGGTCATTGACAGGATCTTCCTCTGGGTCTTTGTGACGGTGTGCATCCTGGGAACCATGGGCCTCTTCATCCAGCCTCTTTTTGGTTTCGTCTCATAACCGTTGTAAAACTCAGGGTTCTCAGCCACATTGCGACAACCAACACTAGGAGAACTCTCCTTTCTCAGTCAACTCATGACTGGATGCAGTTCTGAGCCTTAAAGCATCACTGGATGTGCTGGCTTTCCTTAATAAAAGTATTGCAAAGTCAAGAGAAAATTTTTATTTAATTTGTTGGTGTTCTGCAACATGGTAGTGACAATTGTAATGTAGTTATTGCCCGTATCTGGCGACTGCTTATTTTTACCAAAGTGATTATCTTACTTCTCTCCTTGTTGGGATCATGTAAAATTTAAGGTGTGGTGGTTCTTTCAAAGATGTGGTCAATTTTGATTTTTGGATAGTGGATTAATTGCCATAAAAAACACAGCCAGAAATAACACAGCTGGGCTTATATATAATCTAGGTTGTTGTGTTTTAGTTCTGACTTATACGTGATGCACATGCAAGTAAATTGATTACCAGCGTAAAATGTGGAAAAAAAAAAAAATCTGCTACAGAAAAACCAGTCATTGAATCACGGAAATAATTTGTGCATTGTAGAATACATACACAGAACAGAAGGCTGTAATGTTTTAATGACTTGGCCAAACAAAACAGAGCCTTGCTGCTCTTCAGTTAGCGCTGTTTTTGGCTTACGTAAAATAACAGGGTAGTGCACCAGCAACACGACTTAGAAGTTGGGCTTTAATGCAGGCCTCTGACACCAATCGTGCAAAATCACAATGATCAGGCCTTCATCTTCTATTTTAAATGAGATCAGAACATGTATCTTTAAACAAAATGATTTTAATAGATGATTATTCTGGTTTGGGTTGAAATCAGCAGCACATTCAGTGATACTTAGAAGTTGAACATCATCCGATATTTGCCAGTGAAACTTTCAAAACAAGCATATGACACAAACTCTCTCTAACCTGTCAAACTCAACCATGCATCCACTGTCCAATGAGGTACACAACTGGATAGGTTTCTATTGTGAAAGGCAATTCTAATTATTTGTGGTTTTGTATAATTTATATTCTACTTTTAAATTTCGGGCATTCCCTGCAGAACTTTTTATGTTTCTGGATATTTATTTATTTATTTATAGTAATTACAAAATATGTCATTACTGATGCCATGTCTGGTTATTGTTTTATAAGCTAATTGAATGGCCTTGTAAATGCTCAGTGAAATTATGCTTGATTAGTTTCTCTTAAAATAGCAGCCCACTTATGATTTCATCAGAGGGCTCTTAATGCCCAATTCCATGGCTAATATTTAAACCCCTTTTTTTATGTCGCTCAGGATTAGTCTTATTACTGAACTCAAAAGTGTATAAGATGCATGCATGAGAAAAATGACGAATGCTTTCACCCCAGAGCTCGGTGATACAGCGAGTTAATGATTACTGTAACTAATAATAACTCATGATTATCTTTTCTCTATGTGTGAATATGCTTGGATTTGTACAACAGAATGTGTGTTTCCAGTTAACTCTGCAAAAAGCACCAAAAGAGAAGAGAAATTATAAAGGCAAAAAGCAATACTATCCTTCGCCTTCGATAAGGTACACTCACAGGCCATTATAGTAGGGCCACCTTTTTCATTTGATTACTGGAATTAGCACAAATAATGCATCAGACAGTTACAGAGACTCAATGTGTTTGGGGTTCTAGATGTGGTAAAGTTGACTTCCTAAAAGGTCAGCATCCAAATGGCGATTAAGGGGGATTTTAATTACTTTGAAGGTGACAGGTCATTAACAACTATCTCAAGTTTACAGGGAATAGGCTGGGAAAAATATCAAGTAGGCGCCATTAATGTAGTAGATGAACATGAGAAACTCAGAAAAGAATGTTCAGCCTGGTTTGCAATGACAGAAAGGTAAAGGTAGCTCTGATAAAACTACAGTCTCTGAAAGCACAACACATTGATCCTTGATGCAGATGGGCGCCAGCTAAAAAAAAAAAAGAAAAGGAGGCTAGAATTCACACAGGGTTACTGGAATTGGACACAATCGATTGGAAAAGTGTTGGCTTTGGTCCACTGAGTCTTACTTTCAGTTTTCAAAAGGGGTCCAACTTGGTCCTGGAAAGGTGTACCTAATAAATAGGCCAGTGAGTGTGTAGAATTACCTGTAAGCACAAAAGTTTGTCAAACCAAGTTTTGAAAAAGAAAAAATAAATGTTTTATGTAAAAAAAATAAAAATAAAAATACGGTTATTTTTGTAGAAATGAATGAAACCTGAAAAAAGTTTCTACTAAATAAAACATAATGTAATAAGAACATAGACATAATTACAGTGTTGACATATTTGTTTTATTTTATGTCATGATGGACTTTTGACATTACTACCATCTGGTTTTTCTTTAATTTTACTGGAAATGTTCAATGTTTTATTGTCATCTTTCAACAATGCTAATCATTTATTAAAGATTAGCTGTTCTTTTTTTTTTTTTTTTTTTACTTTTTACATTTTTTAGCAGGGATGCATTTTATGTTTTTGAAAGTCCTTCTGGCAATTTCATCATCCATAATAAATATGGCATTTTTCTCCTTTTTTCCTCTTATTGCCATACATTTTCAGAAATATTCTGTTGATAAATACATTTTCTGTACATAAACATGTAGGCACACTTAATAACTATAATCGGAAGGAGTACAATGACAGTTTTTAGCCATTTCAGAGCAATCTGATCTATAATTAATTAAGCCTCCATGCAAAAGTTCTAATAAATAACCCTGAACATTTTAGAGCGATTCAGCCATAAAATTTGTGTTAAAATAAAATCCATCATTAAATCTGACATTGTCACATCGTCGTATTTGTCAAAGGGGTCAATTGCCCAGCTGCTGTCGTAGTCAACTATCACTGAAACATAGGACAAAAATTCATTTGCAATTGCCAACATATAGTTTTATAATGATTTTTTTTTTCTGCCTACATCTTTTTTTCACACACATTTTCAAACGTTTGTTGCTGTTGTTTTACCTTTTAAGATGCTATCACATTGTTTCCTGCCTTTCCGTGTATGCAGCTGAATTAAAAAGCAAGTATTGCATGGCTCGAAACGTAAGAAAGTGAAAGCTGCTATGTAGAACATCAAGTCCTATCACGTCTTTGGAGCATTTGGATTGTACTTGCTCAGCCTCCATTTTGAATAATGCATGTGTACTGGAATTACGGGAGAGTAATTCAGTGTGTTCTGCTGCGTCAGGATGGATTACGTTACTGTTGCCACGATGTTACATTCTTGCTTTAATTATTTATTTGTTTGTTTTTCATATTTAAGAATGAAATAACCACAGAGAAAGGTTCAGTTTGGGGATATACTAGTCAGATAATTATTATCATCTTCATCTTCAAGCATCTGAATATCCAAGGTCAGTGAAAATGTAACCTTGCAGACAGGATAGTGATTTTATTGTTATAGTGATCACTGCTGCAATAATAGGAGAGTAGTTATATTTTTTTGGTAACAGTGATGCACATGCACATGCAAAACATCAGAGGGGAGCTGATGCCTCTCAACTGGCGAGAAGCGGGGTACACACACCCTGCAGGTTGCCAGTCCATCGAAGGACAAACAATAGATTTTCTAAGGAAAATTTTGAGAGACAGTCATGTTTTTGAACTGTTGGAGGAAGCTGGAGTACCCAGGAAGAACATGCAGAAAGCCCGGGATTCAAACCCAGGAACTTCTTGCTGCAAGGCAGCAGTGCTACCAACTGCCCCATTGGTCCTGGCTTTGTGTTTTGCTAATCAATTGAAAATAAAACGGATCCTCAATAGTCTGACCAAGGGTATTAGAGATGCTAAAACTTTTAAGCGTACTCTTATGGCTTTTTGTAAAATTAATCTTTCAGAATTATAGTTTTTCTTTTAACTATATGTAAGCTACACAAGTAAAAAAACAAACCAAAAACAACACAGATATTAACATAAAAACTTCTTATAGAAATGTTGCTGAGTTCCTTAAGTAATAGCAATTATATAAGAGCTGGGCCAGTGAAAGACTTTGCAGCATGCTTGACATTTTGTTGCAAATTGGTGAGATGTTCAATTGCTTGAGACTGAGACTGATTTTGATTCTGTTTGACTTTATTATTATTTTTCCTCATACTAAGGCTGGACTGTTTCCCAGACAAAAGAGCTCTATTTTAAACACTCCGTCCATGTCGGTGGGAATGACTGCAAACACACCTGATGCCGAGTCCAGCTCCTTCAGGTTTCCCTCCTCTGAAGTGTCTGACTGACGTCTTAGTTAGCCTTGTGATTGATGGCAAAGCTCGTAGCTCGTTCAGGTCTGTTTCTCCAAAAAATACTGTAAGCTTCCCAGCACCTGACACCCTCACTCTCCGCTGGTCTGATAAATGACGACGTTACCACCCCTTTCAGTGAGCTGCTTCTTTCTGCCTGAGTTTATTTGTGATGTTTTCTATCAATTTCAGCTGTTTGCTCACCTCCTGTCAGCTGCCTGGATGTTTGAGCAAACCCACCAGGCAGACATTCCACCTTACCAAGCAGAAACTGGCTTTCTTTTTTCTTTTCTTTTCTTTTTTTTTCTGAGGTAGGCTGAAGGGCGATGGACCGTGAAGCAGGAAGATAGGGTCAGAAAAAATGTCTCACATCTTTAGCAGGGAGTGGTATAGTTAAGATTAAATGATAAAAGTTACAAATAAAGTTGAAATTTTAAAAGATTTTTGAAATAGGAGTGGAAAGTCACATTTTTGAACTGCTGCGGCCGTTGAGGATCTGGAATCAAGTCAGACCTCAGACTTCATGTGGGGAATTTTTGCTTGCCAAGCAGATTTTAAGCAGGTGTTGCAGTAGAAGGCTGTACATTCAAAATAAAAAATATTAACCCCTCACACATTTTATTTTTGTTGGCAATGTCATCAACATTTGTTTTTAACACTGAAGCATACATCTGAAATGCAGAGAAACTGCAAACTGTTATTCATGGGACAACTTGCTGCATGCAAAGTCTCGGGACAAATCAGAGAGCAGCTTGCCTCACTGCGTAATCTTCTCCACGCTAGGTTATGGTGCCATCAGAGCATGAAACAAGTGACAGCTGCCCAGAGGCTGCCGAGGCTTCGGCGAGCAGCAAAACAGGGACAGCAGAGCTCAAGGCCACATGACGGCAGATCTTAAAAAGAACATGTGGTACTGTACATGGTGACACCGAGAAATAGCTACATTATACAACACATACTCCTCGCATTGTGACATACAACATCATCATGTGCTCAATGACTCCGCTGGCTAAGGTCCAGACTAAAACATTGTGCTGCATAAAATAGGACTAACTCAATTTTACTTCAACAAGAACAATAAACAAATACCTCCAAGCGAATTGTGTGTTATGACCCAGAAACACATAGCAGATGGATAATTTTATTAAAGTCGACAAGACCAAAGTTTATTGACCTTAACTGGCCTGTAGTGAACAGGAATTTTTAATCAAGGTTCACATTAAACAAGCCTCGAACAAAAGCTGAGTTTAATCAGAGGTTTGGATTTGAGCTGCAGGCTTAGCATCTATTCAAATTCTTCTCGAGTCTTAAATTGAATGGCTTTAGACTCGACTTATTGAAATTGTGAAAGACTTTGGAGTTTCACAATCCAAAGTGAAAATCCAAAGTTTTGGATTTTAGGATGTGAAGTCGATGACTTAACATCGACTTGACCTCTTTGAAATACAGTAAATGGCTGGTGGGTGTTTAGAGCACCCCAAAGTGCTTCACCCTACATTCAGTCATTCATCATTCACTTACACAGTGGTTCCCAAAGATTTTCAGCACTTTGTTTTGATTGGCAGAATTGTGGCTTGTCTCTTTTGGAGAGAGTCTCTTAAGAAACAGACCAAATTCTAACTAAAAGGAGAAACCGCACCTGCACATCCGATCTGAGGCATTTCATTTTACGAAATCCAAACCAGCGCTGAGGACAAAGTTTGTTCCCGGGTTTTATTCTGTTTCTGTCAGGGTTCTGTTCGGTAGATTTCTCATCGGTGTTTTGTTCATTTGTTTTTGAGTTAAACACAAATTTAAAGTTTGCTTAAACTATTACTCAAAAGTACAAATACCTGCTTATGAAACATACCAAACACATGAAATTAGGAAAGCATAAGGCTTCTCAAAAGGACAATAAAGGCCAAAACATTTATCATAAAGAATGTTAAAATTTGCCAAGGTACAGATGGTAATAGTTTAAGAACCTTCTGTGCACTGCATTTTTCAGTTTTTTATTTGTAAAAAATCTTTTTGAATCACAGATGATTTTCTTTGTTCTTTACAATTGTTAACATGACATAACATTAAATTCCAATGGAACATATTTATATTTGTGGTTGTAATGAGACAAAATATGTAAAAGCTCAAGGGGTATTAATACTTTTGCAAGACACTGTAGCAAGACTGCTGGTTTGTTTGCTGCAGACAGACTGAAAATCAAGAAGTCTTGTAATTGGCGACCTTTGGTTTGGAGATTACATCTCTCGACATAGTCCCAATAATCCAGGCCTGCAGCTGGGATGTGTTGTATGTTCAGTGATACTTAGTTTGAGTTCAAGAGTACATTCCTCCAGTTTATAACATCGGCAGCATTGTAATGAAAAGGCAACTCTAAAAGGAAACATTAATCTAGCAAAATGACATGGTGCTGCAAAAAACACTTTGTATAAAAACCTCTCAGCACCTAAGGTCAAACAAATCTGGTGTGTCATGCGAAATTAGAATTGCAATTTATGTGGTGAGTCGTTTTCTTTCTGTGGGATTTGTACAAATGGAAGGAGCTCAATAGGAAAACATTAGCATATTTACAGATGTACACATTTATAGCTGAGCCTTCCAAGAAGATTGCCTTCCATGCTGGGATGCCATAATAAATAATGCAGCAGGCCTTTACTGAAAGCCAAGTTATAAGAACAGATGAAGCAAGCGTCTCTGCGCTTGGTTTAATGTGGCTAGTGCAATATTTATGCTCATAATTACTTTCTTTAGGCTGACAGGGATTTATAATTTATCCACAGAACTTTATATGAGGAATTGGTTTGTAGAGCAAAGAGAGAAATGATCATTTAAGCAAGAAGAACAAATGCAATATGAAAAATAATGCTTGCTTTCCCATTTAACCTCACAATACAGCAAATAATCAAAAGGTTTTGCCTGAGTAGTCTTAAGGTTTTGTTCCTCTAAGATATATTACTCATGGTAAGACACTGATAAATGGAGAGAAAGAGTATAAACAGATGAGCGTCAATTCCAAGACATTTTTTTGTGGTTCTCGTACTTTCAGAAATACAGAATGCCGTGAGCTGCTGCCTGAAAAAAAACAAACCCTATATTTAACCATTTCTGCTGAGTCATTTCAGCAGTCACTCTAAATCTATGACTTCATTTTATTTGAACTTTAACTTCCTACAGGGCTTGTGGAAAAAAACTTCATGAGGTGTTAAAGGCTGTTCTCCAGATGAGTCCTCCTCCAGTTGTCAGTTCCTCCTCAGCATTTAGTTGATGTCAACCAGGTATGTCTGACGGTCTTCGTCGCTACCAGATTCAACTCGCCACCAGTTGGTGATCAGCCGTCAGCTTTCCCCCTCTGTTCACACAGTGAGCTGCAGGCTTGATGATGCGTTTACAAAATCAATCACAGCCCTCCGGGGCAAATGACTGAATCCCCTGGATCGCACTTCTTCCTTCCAGTCACAATCTCCTAGAAGGACTTGGAATGCAAGCTGATGCTCATTGCAAAAAAAATGAATAAACACTCAGAGCCTACTCTCTTAACAGCTGGAAGCTGTAAAGAGGAAGTCATCCCACTCCCCAGGGAGAACTGCAGGCACTCAGCTCAAGGCTTGTGAATATCCCCCAAAAATAGTCTCACCTGGTTATGCCAAGGTAGGAGAAAATCAAGACCTTCTGAGGGTGTTTTTTTGAAAAAAAAAAAAAACCCTAATATGTGGAGGTGAGCCCAGCAATTCTCTGAAAGTGAAGCAACTGTCTGCATCCCTACAACCAGTTCATAATGCCAGGACTTGACAGGTTCAAGCTCCTTTTCTGCCTGATAACCAGCTTACACCACACCCCACCTTGACATTCCCCCTACAAAGAAGGGGCCTTTCTGTGAGGATCCATGAGCCGACACACAATCAGACACTCGCTAGTAAGCTTCCCCAGTCCTGAGAGAGCTACGTTTTTTTGTGTTTTTATCCCAAATTGTCTTTAGTTTTAAAGCATGTATGCCATTTTCTTCACTTCAGGCACAATTGCACATTTGATTTAAGAAAAAAAAAAAAAACTGAACATATGACTAATCTGGTATTTACCAGGTCTTAAATCATTTAGGACCTGGTGCATTTGCAAATTGCATCTTCCCATTTGCAAACCAACATATCACAGAGTCCAAACTGCTGTTATCAAACAAACAAAAATGAAGCCCAAATGGAAAAAGTTTGTGGAAAAAAAAACCAAGCAGACTCCGTAGATTTGTACTCGGTAGGTAAAACTTTTAATTCAAAAGGCGTGTGCTTTCATTTTACCAAGGCCTCCTTATCTAACTTCCTTTCATCTCTACATATAAATACATTGCTGGACTTTCCATTTTTATAAAATCCACTAACTTGTGGGATGTTTGAGGAGGAAGATGGAAAGAAGAAACAAAGATTGCGCCGTGGTCCACACAGCAGCTGAGAGGTGTTCCTCTGAAGCCTTGGTGGAGGCAGAAAATCACAAGATTTAACGTTCGACGATAAACTGAGCAACACTTCAGACAGAGCAGTAGGAGGGTGCTGAGCAGCAACGCTGCACGCATGGTGTAGCTGTTTTTATTATTATTTTACATGGAAAATATATTGTTCTGAGAGATTTTCTGGGAACAAAATTGCAAGGTATTGCGTCAAATACAATCAGAAGAAAGTGTTTATGTTTGAGTGTGTGATAATGAATAACAACCAGGTGCCATTTATCAAACAAAGCCTTTTTGGTTCTTGAAATTCTGATCATGTTATCACTATTTGAATTATTTAAAAACATTGTTCATTTTTATTTTTTTATATATATATACTTAGGTATGATAATTTCTCTTCTTCAAAAGGTTCTGTGTTAAAAAAAAAAAAAATCAACATTCACATTCACAGTTTATTCCAATTTGATAAACGTTTAGCGATTTGTTTTTTACTTTCCTGGATCTTTGTAATTTGAGCTAAATTCTCGATGTGCAGCACTGCTGACAAATTCTTCTCTTTACCTTTAATCAGACAGTCTAGAAATTAAAATAAAGTACCAGAAAGTCTTCCAAGAATCCTCAGAAATCAGAATAATACTTTCAGTTTCCAGTATGGATATACTCCATAATATTAGATCATTATTTTGTGAAAGCTGCTGCTGTCAAGTACTGCAGAGGCTGCAGACAACTCAGTTCCAGGATAATATTAGAATAGATTTTAACTGCACGTGTGTGTGTGTGTGTGGGGGGGGGGGTGCGCGCGCGTGTATATGACAGACACGTAGGGAGACAAACTTATTGTAAGAGGTCATACAGTATGGCACCTGAGTTGCTGCAGTCTGAGTCAGATGCAAAAGACTGAATCCTTGTGACAGTGTAATGTGTGTGTGTGTGTGTGTGTGTGTGTGTGCGGTATGTGCGTGTGTGTGTCTTGCATGTTGCAGAAATGGGTAAAATAAGGCAGAGTGAAGAGTCTGATTGTGTCTTACTCTGACTACCCAACCAGAACATTTTTGTGACAACTTCAAAGGTGCAGGATCACTGGAACTGTGTAGGTCCATGTGAATAAGCATGTGTGCAGGAGATGCGTGTGTTTGCATGTGTCAAGGTACACGGTGTGCACAAATACAGACAGTTAGTCGCAATGAGTCAGATCCCTACTGCTCTCTGAGAATATTTTTGTGACAGCTTCACTAAAACAGACAGGCAAGTGGAAATAAAATGACAGAATTGGTCTTACTTAGCGGCAGCTCCTGTCCCTCATCGTTGAGTATTTGCATCTGCGTGGAGGCATTGTGTGCATTTTATTGTTTTCCTGTCGCGCTATTGCGTAAAGCTGATAAGTTATTGGTTTAACAATAAGTTGATCATTTTAACTTTGGAATGCAGAGGAAGAAGCATTTAGTTTATTGATGCTCCTCTTCAACGTCGCTACGTTATATTTGTTTCAGAGCTCACATACTTTTGTGTCACTGTGAGAGCCTTTGTAGCTTTATTACAGCCCAAACACACGTTAAATAACTATTTATACATTATAGAGTTAAGTTATGACTGAACAATAAGAATAAGCTTTTATATTGAAATGAATTACAATAAAAACAATAAATGAATGTATTGTTATCTGTGAGTTTTACTGTTTGTGTTTTTTTTCCCTATTTGATTTATAATTAGTAACTTTAAGGGATGACTCAGGTTTTCATACTTTAATACTCTTCATATAAAATGCTTTTCCCACCTCCTTCTTTTGTAGAAAACACACACTATTTCCATCCATCATTGTCTAAGATCTGCACCTGGGTTTTGCCCCTGAATGCACCCCACCTGTTTCTCATTAATCACCAAATACACTTTTTACCTGTAATGTTTTTTTTTTTTTTCTTTCTCTGCTGGATCCTATTTTTATTTCTCTATTTGTGCAGTGGAGAGTTTATTACTCTGGGAACCTGTGTCAAGATTTCAAGAACTTCCAACTGCAGTATAACTAGGCAAGTGCCGGCATGAGATGCTTATATTTTAATAATTTTGAATATAGCCGCCACTGTATGGGCGTATCCTATTTTCTGAAAAACTTCATCCAGAATTTAATACAGAAGAGTTCACCATAATCTACTTGCTTTTGATTAGAAAGAAATGCTGCTAAACTAATATAGAAAAAGTTAATTTTTTATGTTGATTTTGATGCATTATTTGTATTAAAAAATGTATATATAATACTGTGGAATTAATGGAGGCTGTTGCACAGATGTAGTATATTTCTTTCAGCCAGCTAACAGGCAGGACACAGAAACAGATGGGGGAGGGGCAGTGTCATGTTCCATATAATCAAGCACAACTCTGGTCATTTGAACCCTGTTTTGTGGCATTTTATTAAAGTAACTTTAGGAATGGTGCAATAAAATTTTTTTTATATTTTTTTAAACGGCTTCTTAAGATCTGAGTATACTTGTGCTTAGTTTTAACAAATATTTGTATAATGCTCAATAGGTCACTGTTATCTCAGTATTTGAACCAAAGAAGTTCAAGTGATTGAACTTATCACAAAAGCAATATATATATGTTTGTCATATTTTTACCTGCATACTTTAGAACATATAAGGTAATATCTGTAGAGGCGTTTCAATTTCTCATCAACGTAACCAAAGTAACAATCGAATGGATTATGTAAACACCCTTAAGGCACATGTAGTACTTATAATGCATTATTTTCTGTACAGATAGTTTTATATAGTGACATGTTTGTAGTTTGATGCCTTTTGAAAATGAATCATTCCTTCACATCCCTGCTATGCCCAGTGTGCTGGGATAATGTTATTATATAAAACACGAATCATCAGTCTCTTTACAAAGTTTTTCTTCTGTTAGTGATTATTGATAAAAGCACCTGCAGGTTTTTTTTTTTTGTTTTTTTTTTAATCTATTCAGACGAGTGAATTATGAACCTTGATTTTTGCACTTTCGTTTTTTTTTATATATCTCTTTAAGGCTTAGTTGCAATATTACTGACATAACAACGTTGCCTTGGAAGATGCAGTATCTTGAAGGCCAATGTCGGGGAACTAAAATTTTTGTGCACAGACTGTAATCAGGTGAAGTGTTGCCATGCTGTTGCAATCATAAAGTGCAAAGGTTTAGATGGTTGACAGAAGATTATCAGAGTACAAGATGGTACATCTACCTCTGTAAATAAGTATAAGAACAATTTATACACAAATTCTGAATTAATATTGGCGGAAAGATGGTTCTGTAATAAATTCCAGAAAGAAACTATATTTTGGTGTCCTGTTTTGGAAATATGCAATCCTTTCTTATGGAGCAGGCAATTATTAAAAATTATGTCATCTCTGCATTATAACTGCAGTTTTTATAAGAGCAGCTTTATTATTACATCTGAGCTATCCAACCATGTGAACACTTCCTCTTAAGTGACAAAAGATAGTGTTTATCTGAATTTCTGTCCCTTTTTTCTCTTTCTTTTTAGCTTGTAGTACTTTTAAGCATCAACTGATGCACAACAACAAAGCCAACGTATATTTTATCTCAGTCTGTGTGCTGCTTGTCGTAGCCCCCCTCAGTCAGCACCCTCCTCCGTGGCCCTGCAATGTGCTGGGCAGCGGGCCCAGCAGGATCTTCCTCGCTTTTCCGAATCATTGATAATCGACCGGCTCAGGGAACGGAGGAGCGCAACGGCAGAGCGAGTGCTATCCTGCCACTGCAGCTGCTCCTGGCTGCCACGGCAACTGGGGCAGAAAATCCGACTTATCGCTTTGTCATAATCAGCATTGTGGTTTCCGATCTCCGGGAACCTTTGTCTCCATGTTTTTGTCTGCCTGTTTCTCTGTATTTGTTTTCTTCTTTCTTTTAATCTGGTTGACTCACACAGCCATATTAAAGAACTTCTTGCCCTTCACCTTAGCTCCTCTTCAATGTTTCTACATAGAAATTTATATATATATATATATATAGACTGGATGCATCACCTCGTAGAGAAAAATGAACGTTTTCTCAGGTAGATTTGGAGGAGAAACTAAATACATCTTCTATCTGTTCAAAGAAATAATGTTCTCAATCCTGCATCTTCAAAACAACAAGAGGAAGGTGACATTTGGTCAGCCATCCAAGCCTTTATTTGAGAGCAATACATTTCATATTTAAGGTTCAAGACCTGGAGACTGGTTTGTAATTTGCATTCAAATGTGTAACCTGTACTCAGACATAAAAAGAAATATTTTTCTAATAGCTATAACCATTCTCAATAAGTCATTTTCAATGATGGTATGACTTTTTCCAGTATGACCTAGATTGTCCATTTTCCTCCCTTCCTGTCTTCTGTATGTCTCTTCTTTCGTCCCCATTTTGTTGCCAGTTGGATCGCACTGATATGAATTCTGGTTCAATTAGTGTTTTTTTTTTTTCTTGTTCTTTTTTCTGTTGCAAAGGAGTTGTTCCTTTCCACCTGTGGCCACAGTGGAAAGTAGCCACAGGTGGAGGGATTGTTGCACAGTAGCTGTCCATGTTCCCATTGACGTTTTTGTATTTTGAAGTATTGCATTAGAAAAGGCTGTTGGAAAAGGCAAAATTCAATATAACTTCCTCAATTTTGAAAATAAATTTTCACGCTTCCTTGAGGTGGGTTTTAGGTTTCTGAAAAAAGGTAATGCGCCGAGAGATGGAACCACATTTACTAAATAGGTTCTAATGTAGCAAACATGCACCTGACTAATCAGCTGTTTCCAACGTTGGAATCATTAAAACTGCATTTCTATCTCTGCGTCTTCAGGTCAGCATCTCCAATATTAGCAAACATGACAATGGAGTTGCCAACAGAATAATGGCAACTTGTCTGACAGTAACACATTTCTACAAAAGTGTTGCTATCAGTTCAGTTTCCAGTTCAGTCATTGTCCATGCTAGTTTGCAATCTCTTGAAGCCCTGCGTGAAGTCAACTCCTGACAAAATTACACTTTGCCTTGCCTGCTTAATTCGCTCCAAACCGGTAGGTGGGAACACACCTAATTTGCATTTTCTTTTCCTTTTTTGTGACATTTTAAAAGTTTGCTCAAACTTTTCATGACGGTTGGGTGGAAAATGATGATCTTTTAGAAAATGACTTGACTGAACAAAAAGATGTGTAAACCTAAAACTACAGTGGAACAAATAAATTTGGGCTTAACTCAAACTTTGCCCAAGGAGGAAGAAGTAAAAAAAAAAAAAAAAAAAAAAAAAAAAAAAAAAAAAAAAAAAGACAAAAGAAGTACTTGAAAAATCAAACAAATAAAAAAAACAAACAAACCATGAAGCCCAGAAAGCCACACAGAGGCTGGAATAAGTGCCACACTCATCATTGTTTATGTTTTGTCAACTGTTCTGAATCGAAAGGTCAGTGAATAAACCGCCACACTGCGAAACAGACGTGGAACTGACTACAATTTAATTGAGTGCATAAAGATTGCCCTCTCTGGGGTGAAGGCAAGATGTATGTGCTCCACATTAGGTCTTTATGGTCACAGCAGCAGGGAGAGCACAGTGACTGAGATGACAATCAACATGAATTATCACCTCTTCCTCAGGTTTGCAGTCAATTGGAGACTCAGAGTCAGGGACAAACAGATTCGCTTTTAAATTTCACCATGCACCGCTATCTTGTTTAATCGCTAAAGGAGAGGGGAAAAAAAGTGAATCAAAAAACAGGGGAATATGCATGAGAACATACAGAAAAATGAAGTGAACTAATTAATTCTTCTGTTTGTTAAAACAATGGTAATTTCACATTGTTTAAAGATGTGGGTTTGTGCATGTAATTAAGTCAGAAATCACTCTCCCTGCCTCCCTTCAGCTGTGATGACCCTAATGTGAACTCATTTTCTTGATTAAATTGGACTTTAAGTACAGTGAGTCTAAGTGCAGAATCGCTCTGCAGCTTAAAGCCCATTTAAAAAAAAAAAAAAAAAAAAAAAAAACTCCTCATTTTACCTTCTGCATCAGGAAATTATTGTCTTGACTCAATCACGTCCAGTTTGTTTGTACTCTCGCAGATACGGTACATCCTCTCTGAGCTTCAAGTAAGTAGGAAGGTGGTGTTTACTTGATGTGCGTGTGACAGATTCCTCCCTGAACTCAAGCCTTGGCAACAGACAAGCAACAATCAGGTGCTCGTGTAAAAGAGCATTAAATCAAATGTACGAATCCCATCCATAACAGCCAAGTGGCAGATTGTCAACCGTGCCGCCTGCCTGCCACAAACACGTGTGTGTGTGCGTGTGTGTGTGTTCTGGGTGATCGTGAATGATCCATCTAATCCCAAGCTGCTCTGTGTTTGTGAGTGGGTGAGGAATGATTCACCTTTCAGCTCCTTCTCCGGCTGATGTTTGCTCTAACTTAATTAGGAGAGAGAGAGAGAGTAATAGGCTCACTGCTGCACCAGTCGGTCTGAGTTGTGTACAAGTCCACCAATTGCTAATTTGATTGCCTGAATAAATGACACACAGAAGATGAATCGGAGTGCTCTGCTCTCTAAGATGATCTTTGCTCTTCGATAAATCAACTTTCGTCACACTGTTGAATCCTCATCTTACATGACATAATACATCACATATCACCTGTACTAAAGCTCACTTGATCATGCAGGTCCAATTTTATTTTCGTTACTCCCTAATTACCCGGTAGTAGGAGGAAACCCATCCAAAGGAGGTGGACATTTCTCTGTAAAAACTGTGTGGGATTGACACCCAGATTAGCTCACTTTATGTAGCCTGCACTGGAGTAGCAGCTCATTTTTGTGCCTTTGTCAGCAAAAGACGAACACTGTTGAAAAAAAATCTGTACTTGAGGACATCGTAAAACCCCTCGCCAAATGAGTTCAGAGTCTGATTACTTACAATAACGTCACATCCAACCCAATTCTAGCTTCAAGTCAAAACAAGTTACTTAACTAACTAACTAAGCTAACTGGTACTAGTGATTCAAACTTATAGCAATGTACTTCTCAGCATTTTATGTTTTAAAACATCATAGCAAAGCTCTGAGCTGATTAACTAAAAGTTAAACATTTTATCGGTATATTTTGAGTATATGGCTATTTTGGATTTTCAATTCAGGATTGGTGAGAACTTGGAAAGTTGGTGGTTTGGAGGTTGTTGAAGTTAATCTTTACAGCTTCAAAATTAAAAATTTTAGATTTCATGTTCATCATCAAACTGAATTGATCTGAAATTCATGTGGCCCCAAACCTGCTCAGCAGTGACACAAAAAATTATCTGTGTGCGAGAATTGTCATTTAACTGCTTTATTTTGGGCATTTTAATTTGATGCTCGCTCCCGTTGTGTAACCCAACCAGAATAAAAGAAAAACTATTTTTGTCGGGTCTCAGTGATTCAATGGAAAATCTCAAAGAAAATAACGACAAGAGAACCAGTCCCACACGGCTGCAGCTTTGACAGACTCAAACATGACCCAAGGGTCAGATGTCAGAAACAACAGTTCTCTCATCAGATGCTCTGATGTATCCAGGCATCTTTTGGGGTATTTTCACAGAATATTTCTAGAAAATAAAACCACATCTCCATCATGGACACACAAATCTTTTTATACAGCCATGCATCATGTCAATCATATCTTCTACCTGCCAATGTTTAGGGTAAGGTATTCTTAGAGCTAGGTATTTCAGATGTATGTCACTTTGCTACAGTTTTCTGTAGCAAAGTGACAGAGGGGGCAGGAGGGTGTGCCACTGTCTCATGTTCTTGCTTCTGAGATTTCCAAGGTGGTCAAAGATTGCTCACCTCTGTGTCAAGCTCAGATGATATAATCCAGGAAGGTTCACCTTAGCTTAAAGTTCACGACTTTGAGCTGTCTTAGACGTCGAATGGCAGCCTGATGAACAAACAAATTTGTAGGCAAATTTGTTTCTTTGCCTACAAATTTGTGTTTCAGTCCACAAATTTTGTGGACTGAAACAAAAACAAACAGGCAAAGAAACAATATTTGACTTAATTACTAAAGATGTTTTTGGAATCTATAGTTTAAAATAGGTTTTGGTCTTCTAGCTGTATTTCCTAATTCTCTTCTTTGACTTATATGTGAATGCCTTCATAATCAGGTAAACAACATGGAATAAATGAAGACAATCATGTCAGTACTTGGATCTTTCAATTTTGTTTTTAAGTCACTGCTCTTGCTTTCCAATAGTTCTGGTTTGTTGAGATGTTTTTTCCTACTATTACTCTGTATTTATCTCATTGGAAAGGAAGGACTCAAACGCATGCATGTGCAAAGCATGTGGGGGATTGAAAGACACGGCATGGCGTTGAGATGACGTGTATGCATGTTACATTACTCTCAATCTCTTTATGGTGATGCCTGCCTACAAAGCAGTGTGATGGACTTCATTAAGGAAAGATCACTCCTTCCTGAAAGATAATGTGAGCCATTTATTTTAATGCTTCACAGTACCTGGAAATATTGTATATCTTGTAATACAAGTCTTATAGATTAGACTTGTATTACTCACCCGAGCTTTTTTAAAGATCGGGAATCGGCCAGAAAACTGCAATTGGTGCACCCCTATAAATTTGTGTGAGTTCCCACAATGGGCCCATCATAATTTATCTAAGGAAATTGGGCAAAATAAAATAAAACAAAGGTTCAAATATCTAATAAATCAGTGACTCAAACTTTACTTTCAAAGTGATCGCGTTAAATTTGGCTCCAACTTGTTTCATTTCTTGACATGTTGATGAAAGCAACCCCCCTCGGATGTGGGGCAGATCAGATGTGTCCTCCCTCCGCACCCTGTGACTGCTCTGTCCCGCCTCCAGCCCGTCGGCTCGATCGGCTCCGGAGCTCCAAGCTGCCTGGACTCACGCAGGAGAAGCTGCAGAGAAAGAAGCACAGCGGGCGACGCAGAGCGGAAAGGACGGACCAACACCAGCCGCGCTGCTCTGCACAGCAGGAAGGTGCGGCGCACTGTGCAAAAGCCACCAACAAGCTGCCGTCCTTCACCCTTTATCATTTAAAGCGGGATTCACCTGGGGGGGTCCCACATGGCCACTGAGGAGACGCAGAACGGCAGAACATTCTGATCCATTGTTCAAGCATGAAGTTTGCGGCTGCGGTGCTGTGGTTCTGTTTGGCTCTTGGAGAGGCTGCTGCGCAAGGTGAGGAATCTGGAGAGCGCGTCTTGATGTAAACCGGTGACGGTGCGAAATGACATTACAAGCAGGCACGGTGCCGAAAAGGACTTGGGAGTCTTTTTGTGCGACAACAGGCGCAAAACGTCACGTCAGCCTCGTTATTATTAAGTCTAATTGGAGAGTCTTTAGCACGTTCTGTCCACTGCGCACTATTTAAGAGCAGGATTTATTACTTGGCGGTCGTTTTATAATTTCTAGGAGAAATTATACTTTATAATGGAGCGGGACAAACTGCTGGGGTCAGTGAACAGGGGCGCATTCATCATTTATTAAAGAGTGAGTGCGCAGCGCCCCCCTTGGGACGCGTGGCACATGATGAGCTGTGAGGAGAACAGCACGGAAACAATAAAGTATATAATAAGCGCAGGAACTAAGGAGGGAAATGAAATCCCTCATACAATAAAGAGATTCATCTCTCAAAAGCTTCATTATGGGAAAGGAAAGAGAGGCGGTTTTCTCTGCTTTAGAAAGGTTGCGTGATAGATTTTATATATTTTTGAAAATGACATGTAGAAAACTGCAAATGGGGATATATGTCTTTGAGAAGATATTAATATTTATTGCCAGATATAAACTTTCTTCATAATTTAGGTTTATTCTTGTTTTAGTCACCTTGCTGTATTGAATTTACAGTCAATTTTATCATCAAATATAATATGTTGCTGCTTGTCTTTTCTATTTGCCCTGATGTTGATTTTTTTTTGTTGTTGTTGTTTGCATTAGTCTAAGAGCGTCTAGCTACAGACTCTATGGAGAATATCGATTAGATGTGACCTGTTCAAGAAGATCAAATCTCATTGGCTAATTTAGATTTGGCTGAAATTCACCTGCCTTTAGTACATCATGTCAGCTTTTGTCTTTGTTTCCTTCTGTTTGTGTCCTTTGTACACTTTTGCCTTGTTCTCATCAGGGATCAAAGGTTGTTCCCAAAAGCTATTCCTGTCACAAAAAATGTTCAGCTGCATTAAGCCTGGCTGAACAGAAGATGTGCGGTCATACAGTCATGGTAAAATGTTTGGACACATTATAAAAATTCAGTTCTTATTGCAAAAAGGATGTTTACTGTTTTATTTATATCTGGAAAAAAACATGATTGAATGGCGGGTGACCACCTTGTTTTATGTGCACCGAAGATAACAACAAAGATTTTTATTTTAACTTTAAAAAAATAAATAAATGAATAGTACACCCCATGACTAATAGTTAGTGTTACCGTACTTTTTAGTGTAACTTCAGTGAGATGCTTCCTGTTGCTAGTTTCCAGCCTCTCACACCAGTCAGATAACACTTAATCTTTGTCTCAGCCCATAATGTCCAGACTTTTGATTCTCCTCTGGTTCAGTCCTGCTTTCAGGAAGAATTAGCTTAGATTGTCCAGCCTGGGCATATTGGCTGTTGAAAGTTGAAAAGTTTTTAACCTTAAGGCTGTTTTCTACAACATGGGATGATGAATTTTAAAGTCTTTAGAGTTTTTAATTTTTTGGACTGTTTACAGATTTATGAATAAAACTATAAAGATTCAAAAGCAAAACATTTTTTGATTTTAGGCAAAGTCATTACAAGATGGAGGCTCATATACTAGGGTGTTTATTGCTTTTTTAAGCCACTTAATTGTGACAAATAAACTGTGTGGACATACAAAGAAGCCTAAAATGTATACATGCATTTTTGTTTTAAATCTTTGTGCAAATCCAGTAATTGTGTATCATGCAGTTGTCTCACACTGATCCAAGCCTGGTGGTCAGTCTCTCTGTGTGCAGTTATATTCGGAAAGGATTAAAACACAAACTGAACTATTTTTATACGACTGATGTATAAAATGAAAGCTGTTCTCTCTGACACCCTCTCAGTGGCACTTCCCGTTGTGTTTCCACTTGTAACAGATGTGGCAGTGTCAAGGTGATCATGCTACTGTGTCCCCACATGGTGTGTTTCAGATTGAGAAGCAGGCAGGGTGCACTAGTGCATGCTGGGCCTCTCCTGCATCCGTCATTCAGCAACGAAGCCTCGTCCCTCACAGAGGCTCCCAAATCTCTGTTATACTCCTGCTGAGGGCTTTCATGCAGGAAGTGGATACAGACAGTCACGCTTTAATGCATCATAATTTTCCAATAGAGATTCAGCCTCCATCCCCCCTCAACCATCACAGTGCACATTGTAATCAATACCCTCCTCTATATCTCAGCCGTGCACACGCACGCATTCGCTGCTATCTGCCTCGATCTAATGGAAAGAGCTGGCTCTTATAGAGGAACGCAGACCTGGGACTAATGGGACTACCTTGTTTTTGTTTACCAGGATCCTGAAACAAAGCTGCTTCCTGTATTTTCCTATAGAAAGAAAAGTGTGTGAAAACCCAATTTTAGCTCTTTGCAAACTCTGTGTGAATCTGATGCAACTGAAAGAAACGCAGCCTGTATTTTTACTTTGAATGCTTCACACACTGAACAGGAAGCAATGTGATCTTGAAAACGGACGATAAAGGGTCTATGAACGTTTTACTTTTTCTTGAGGATTAGTTTGTATTGTATTGTTCACATAAAGAATAATTGGCAGAGATCCAGTTGTGGCTGTTAAAACAATGGAGTTTTTTTTAGCACAGATGTTTCATTTATATTTCTCTGTCATCTAACAGGCAATTACACTTATCTGAATAATTTTTTGAACTTGGCAAGCATTAGATTGTTTACTTCTGATATTAAAACTAAAATTTGTAATTTAAATTATATTCACTGTGACACTTGCTGATTTTAATGTTTTGCTAAATCTGTGGGGAAAAGTACAGGAACACACACAAGGATCTCTGGGACTTACTGTATGATATGCACAAGTTCAATGCTGATCAAAAGTTTACATACACTCATCACTGGCATAAATTTACATTTTGTGTTTAGTGACTTTAGATCATTGTATTAAAAAAAATAAAAAATAAAAAAATGACCAAGTTTCATCTGATGGTGACCCCACAGTGTCACCATCAGATGAGGGGAAATTGGAAAAAATTACTGATGAGACATCAAGTAAAAAGTAATTTAGTTATTCAGAGTTTATTAAATTAATTAACCTATATCACATTTTTGCTAAATAGAAATATTTGATATATTAATATAATTTTACATATAATCACACAGTCTGTTCTAGGGTAAGCTATTTTTAAATCACCGTACTTGAGATTTTGTTTCATTTTTATGCTGTCAGGATTTCAGAAACTCCACAATAAA
The DNA here is from genome assembly GCA_010277075.1 of Poeciliopsis retropinna. Classification (NCBI taxonomy): domain Eukaryota; kingdom Metazoa; phylum Chordata; class Actinopteri; order Cyprinodontiformes; family Poeciliidae; genus Poeciliopsis; species Poeciliopsis retropinna. Next base: position 7,350,673 of record VMRM01000013.1, read on the forward strand.
TTCTCGGTCATTCATTTAGATCTACTTTTTAACGTATGAATGTATGTAAACCTCTGACTGGAACTATTTGCCCATTTTTTATTCCCTTTTGTTATAAAGTCCTTAAACCCAAAGTTTGCTCCCATTTATGTATCCACAGCTCATATTATGTCCATATGTTTTTGTGGACAATATGGATTGAACCCACTAATAAATCTACCCATTCATGCCTTATTCAACACCAGGTGTATTTAAAAAAGCTCCATTTGGAGAATTCATTTATTTTACCACTTTAAAGTAATTGCAATATATATTTTTCAAGATAACTTTTGAGCAGCTATTTAAAAGCTTCCTTTTCTTTCGAACACATTTCTCTCATTCACTTTGCATAATGTTCAGAACAACAGACATCTGGATGCAACTGATTGTCTTAGGTAAAAGCTGAAAGTTTGGTAATCATGTTAATGAGTTTAACGATCTGATATGTTGCTGATTATATTTCTAATTAACCTACCGCTGCTTTGAGCGCCTTTTGTCTGTTCGTTTGTCTGCAGCACTTCACACTCCGCTTTGTCAAAAGAGGTCTTTAAAATTTGTTAAGTTTGATATTGTCAGAATTTTAGTGTGAATATATGATAGACTGTGTCGTAAAGAAACCTGGGGGAGGGGATTCAATATATCATTGACACCTTTATCTGCTAAGAGATATATGGAAAGCAGACCTAAATCACTGAATCCCTCTGCTCGACAGATTGATGGAGCCATTCAGGTGTTATACCTTCTGTCTGAGATTAGGCTTCAGAGCTCAGTGGTTTGCCCAAAGACACCTTGGTCCCAGCACCTGAGCCCCTAATGCTTTTTTTTTTCTGCTGAAGGATTTGGCTCATAAAGTGAAAAAAAAAAAAAGTGTGTTGTGTTCAAATGCAATGATAGAAGAATTACTATCAGTTTTGCTGTCTGTTCTCCTTCCTCTTGCCCCAGTTAATGTTTCTTTCAGCTTCTCTCCTTCCCCGTCTTCCTGTTTCTCTCTGATGCTGGAGGGAATTGCTCTGGGTCAGTCTGTCTCACCCCCCCCTCCTCCCTTATCAGCTCTCACCACTCCTCTGATGCATTGCCCTTATTTGAAAGGCTGTTGAATTAAAGTTCCCCTCGCCTCTGTTGCAACGCTGCACCACTGGCTGTGCCAAACATCGCTTCTTTATGTGGACAAATGCCCCAAGCTTCCAGCTCATAAAGCCGCTGCATTAGCATCGAAGGCTCTTGTGTGTGGCTCATCCTCAAATGCCAGATATTGCTCAGAGCGACCGGCGAATAACACTGCCATTTTCATCTGAATTCTGCATAATGAGATTTTTTATTTTTTTTTGTTTCACTATTAAACTATCTGCCAGGCCTACGTAAGTAAAAACATAAAACACTTTATGAATTATTCATAAAAAAACCCAAAAAAAAACATTAAGTGAAAAATTGCAGATAAATGGTGTCCTCAGTTTCCATTTGATACCTATATATTTTACCTACGTGCAGCTGATCAGTGAAGTTGCCTTAGGCAAAATTACAGACTGCTTCATTATATTTATGCATGGTGCTCTCTGTTAGTGCCCACCTCTGGGATCTGAACTCTCGCAGCTGTTTGCAAATGAATGGTGGCCAGAGAAGCGAGAGCGCTGCGGCTTCCGTGCTCGTCTTCCCAGCAGTGCGCGGGTGTCACTTTTTACTCTGACAGTCATGTCTTGTGGCTGACTGCACCGAATGCTCTGAGCTCTTTTTATCTCCCCTGGCGACGGATCTGTCTGAGGTGATTGTGTCAGCGTGATCATTTTGCCGCTCTCGGGAACTTGGACACATCCGTTTGGCCATGAACAGCCATGAGTCTGATGTTGATTTTTGATGTGTGTGTGTGTGTGTGTCTATGTGTTGCCAGGCTTATTCTAAGGACATGACCTCATATCCTTTCACTTACTTGTGAAGGCAAATAAAGAGTTTGGTTATGTTAATTAATGTTTGCTGCTCTTCCATCACTCATGTTGTTTTGCAAAAGTTCAATTTGGCCTTTTACTGACAATGGGGATCTTCTTGCTTGTCTCCTTCAAGGCTTGTGGCAAAATGCACACAAGCCTTCTTTCAGCTGCAACCTGATGTCGACCACTATTCTATGAAGGCCAAATTTGTGGAGTGAAAGACTTGTCGTTTTGCTGTCAACAGGTTCGAGCTCCTCCTTATTAATGCAAGTCTTTTGGCCGCTTCCCCAGAAACTTCTGTTTCACTTTCTCCCAAACTTGTCTGGTGTATCCATTGGTCTTCATGATGCTGTTTAATTTTAAATATTCTGTAACAAACCTTAAAGATCTTCAATCAACAGAGGTCAGGTGAGGAAATGAAGCAATGTCGTTATTGTTACCTAAAGGAGAATTGACCTGCTTAAAAAAACATGGAAGATGCAAACTGTTTTCTTTACCACTTTTTAAAGGAAGTGTCTTCTAAAATCCAGCAGTACATTTGAGAGTTGACTTTGAGCCTATCTCCTGCCTGAGAAGTCCCTTTTTGTTCATTGTTCATTCACTTAGAGTGGTCTGTCATTTTTCAATACCAAAATTGTTTTGAAATGCAAAAACCCAGCTGATTCTGACACAGCTTTGAAATAAATTAAATCCAGAAATATGTAATAAGTTAAGAATTGTCATATTTCTTGTTTTCCTCGATGTTCGTCTTTCTCGTCTTTTACAGCCCAGGAGGACTTTGTGTCTCTGGCTGAGATGGAAGATTCCCTGCTGAGAAATCTCTTCAAAGGTTATCAGAAGTGGGTGCGGCCCGTCGGACATGCCAATGACACCATCACTGTACGCTTTGGACTGAAGATCTCACAGCTGGTTGATGTGGTGAGGACTTGGCATTTAGAATCAATTCCAGGTTTTATTCACATCGGACAGTGCGAGGCATTTAATTTTTATGAAGATATATTGCCCTATTACTCTAAGGTGAACCTTTGCTCCAACAATCAGCATTTCTAAGCTTCTTTGAACAGACTTTTTTTAAAAAGAAAAAAAAAGACCACTAATGACGACTGTGATCTCAGTTTGCAATCAGCTGCTGAGTGACACTAGAAGACCCTCAGGAAAATTAATTGAACTCTGGAGACGCTCTGTTCTTATGTGACGCTGCAGCAACATTAATATACTGGAACATTTAGCAGATGAAAATATTTCTAACACTACCACAATAAAAAAAAAAAAAAAAAAGCCCTAAAATTCAATGAGCATCCAGACAAATCAGGTCCAACTTGAAAACAGGACTTAAGAGCTCCTGATGTTAAATGTTAAAGCATCAAGGATCTTCTTAAGTCAAAAATTTGAAGTCAAATCATTATTTTAAAGCAACTGGTGGCAAAAGAAAACATCACCATGGGTGTCCTAAATTTTTAATTTCACACTGTTTATATTTTCTTTGTTAAATTCATCAGTGTCAGTGTTGTATTTAACTCCAAATCTGCAGTTGGTTCATGTCTTTTTGTTTTTATCTTTGAACAAGTGAAACAACTTACTGACAGAGATAAATGAAAAACCAACTGGGCCAAGTACTGAACATTTTCAAGTGTCTTTGATGCCATGATGCTTCATCAGATCCAAATTTTAACTCCTTTCTCATTTATTTTTTCAGAACATAGTTTCATTAAAATTTTGGAAGACGGCAGAGGAAGAACACAATGTTTACACTTGCTATGTAAAATCACTCAGGCTGTGGATAAAACAAGACACTTATGTGAACCCCATTCTAAAATGTTGTATGTTGTATCCTCGCTAAAAAACGTTTTTGTCAGTGCAATTTAGTTGAAATTGCACTGACAAATTTCAGCTTTATTTCACTGCGAAATGTGTCTTGGAGCAGATTGGAGAGCAAAAAATGTAAACAGACCACAATCAAATCCAAGTTCAATTTAATCTGTTTTTCATCTTGATTTATTGCCACTTCAATTCAAGTTTAATCAAATTCAAAGGCAACCTCGAACGGAAAATGTCTCGGGAACGCCAGCCCTCTGTCTTAACAAGCTGCAGGGTGGGAGACTAACAAAGAGAGACAAACATAATCTAAAGCACAGAGCCAGACATACTGGCTTTCTGAAATGCAATTAAAAAAAAGAAAAGCACAAATTTAATCTGTAACTGCATTGATATTAAAAGACAGTAAAAGTACATTTAAGACAGCAGGATAACTGGTATAGGACAAGTCAGCAGCCCGATACTGAGGTTGCATCATTAAAGAGACAGCCAATGACCTTCTCAGACCGAGTGTTTCTTAAGATGGTGAAAATATTTGTCTGAAGGCATGTCAAGTGTATTGTGATCTTTATGTCAGACATAAATAGATCGTTTGGTCGATATTTACTGTACTTTCTGAGGTTAAAGCAAAACAAGAACATAAATTAGTCACTTCTAGGATTATTAGCTCCTTCAATAAACTTCACTTTATTCCAGCTTCTAGTTTGCTCCTCATTAGCCTCTCTTATCGTCGTCAGTAAGCAGCTTTATTAATCTCTAACTGGGCTCCTTTTTTCTTTTCTTTTTTTTTCATGCAGGATGAAAAGAACCAGCTGATGACTACAAATGTGTGGCTCTGGCAGGTGATGATGAGAACTTGATTGACTTTTTTTCAATAATATGATTGAAATTGATAAGTTAGGTCTTTAATTCCATTTATGTGTTTTTTTTTTTTTTTTGTAGCTGAACTGAACATGGTGATTATGATAATAGTACAACAAGTTACAGACCCTCCAGTGAATCATTAGCAAGGGGATTCACATGTACAATGCCTGCTGGAGTTTTTAGTTCACATTACCAGGATGTAAATTATGCCATGATAGAAATGACCAATCATCATAGAGGCAGGTGTTACTTGGTAAGCAACATTTCGCAGCAGAACTGTAGCTTATTACCAAGCTCTGATTCAGTGAGTTTGATCATTGCTAGAGCTCCTCACACATAGAGCCAAAGTCATGTTTACCACATGGGCTAGAAACTAATCTGGAACACCTTCTGTATTATGATGCCCAAACTGTATTTCTCTAATAAGACTGTGTGTGTTTACTATTCTTTACGGGTGCTTTTAGAAATAGTCCAAATTTGTGAAATTGTAACTTCTTCATATTTCCTGGCTTGGTGAAACTAAAGGTAGCCTCCAGCTAAAGGAATAGAGAATATCAAAGGATATTTTGGGCTTCACCCAATGTGAGATTGACAGCAAACACACCTTGATCTTCCTAATCTCAACACAAGCAGTGAGCACCGTCTCCCCACTGACTGTCATTGTCACTAAGAAATAATATTCAACCATTCTGCTTGTAAACTCACAAGCAAAAAGGGGTCACAACTATTTGTGGTGTAAACACAACTCCGAATTTAGTTTCTAATTTGAAGCAGTCAAATCAAAAGGCATGTTGCTTTCTTCTGCTTGAAAGGAAACAAAACTGTCTTGACCTCAGACACATGTATGCTAATTTGATTGACTGTGGTGGAAGGTCAAAGTAGTAAGCTCAAGAGTGGTGCATGGAGCATTTCAAGGGTACATCAAGGGTAAATCTTAACAAAAAAAAAATCTTCAGAGTCTTCATTTACAATTAATGGTATGTATGACCATAAGTATGGTAAACAGTCTACTCTTTTTTTACTCTCCAGCCTGTTATTGTTTCCCCTTTAAATAGCAACTGCCCGGCATAAAGGATCCATGTCACATAATGTAAACACACGTATCTTCAGTCATCTGTGAATATTTATATATTCTCACTTAGAGGCAAAAAAAAAAAAAATACATACAGTATTTATTAGGGCTTAGTTTCACATACATACAATTGCTAATCCAACTCAGCTTTTGCATTCCCTCACACTTTAATTAAAATCATGCTCTCCTTGTAAACATAATTTGTATTTATTGCTTCATATTTCAACAGAAATCAGATGCCCAATTCAGGAGGGTTTTTAAATCATGGGTGCGCTGTCAGCTGAATGACAGTTTTCATCCACATTGAGGAGAATTCATGACAATTTGACAAGTAATTATTTTTAACCACAGACAACAAATGAACTTGAGCATTTGCCAGTTTTATGTTTTTGCCCCCAAGCTAAGACAGCAAATTTTCATTCTTTTTTTTTTTTTTTTTTTTGCAATTACTCTTTCCAGTCAAAATACAATTAGATTTTTATTTATTTATTTATTTTTAAATTGCTGGAATGAAAATCCAAATACTCAATTTAAATGTGTCCTCCATCGACTCCTTTGACTGAAGTCGTCTGAATGCTACATATCGATCGTTGCATCGTGTATTTCAATAGGAGTGGACTGATGTGAAGCTGAGGTGGGACCCAGAGGACTACGGGGGCATTACGTCGATCAGAGTCCCTTCAGAGACTATATGGCTACCTGACATTGTTCTCTATGAAAAGTAAGTTCTACTGGATTCTGCACAATTGCAAGATTAAAGCTTTAGAGCATTAGAGTTTGATTTGATCTTTCTGTGCATGGGCTAATGTGAATATATCCAGATTTTTAAAGTGTTATTTATTCAGTCTGGCTTTTTATACGGCTTTTTAATGGGATGCCAGAGGAATTGATTCAAGTTTACTTTGGCTGTGTGGGATAGAGTGAGATGAATAATGTTGCCCCGACTTTCCTTCTTCCCCTTCATTGCTGCATACTGCCTGCCAGCTTGCTGACCAAAAGTCACTATGCTTTTCCTTCTTTTTTTCTTTAAAACAGAAAAGTTTGACTGTTTAGAAAGATTTCTGGAAAAGAAAAAAAAAAAAAGATGGTTATTGTTGGGATCATAAAAGGGCATCACCAATCACTTTTATTAAAAAAAAAACTCTCTTTTGAAAGCTTGAGTAGGCCAACTAAGAGCATCATGTTTGCAGACTCCATTCACTGACATAACTAGCATGTCTAATTAAATATTTCACGGATGTTTTGTCCCCAATTCTCAATAGCTTAGGTCTAGCTTTCAAAATAAAAATATATACATATCATGCTTGCAAAATGAGCAATACTGAGCTCATTTTGCATATGTTTGTTTTACATTTTTGTCTTAGCGCAATTATATCGCGTATACGTAGGATTTTATCTCTCGGTTAGCAGACAAAAACTTATTTAGACCTATGCATAATCAATGCAATTGAAACAATTATGTCTATTTTTCATATTCTCCAAGTGCTGACGGTCGTTTTGAAGGTTCCTTGATGACTAAAGCCATAGTGCGCTGGGATGGCACTATAACATGGACCCCCCCTGCCAGTTATAAATCCTCCTGCACCATGGATGTCACCTTCTTCCCCTTTGACCGGCAGAACTGCTCCATGAAGTTCGGCTCATGGACCTACGATGGGCACATGGTGGACCTGGTCCTGGTGGACCACCATGTCGATCGCAAAGACTTCTTTGACAATGGTGAATGGGAGATCCTCAACGCAACAGGAATGAAAGGAAGCAGGAGGGATGGAGTGTACTGGTACCCATTTATCACCTACTCCTTCATCCTCAAGAGGCTGCCCCTGTTCTACACGCTCTTCCTCATCATCCCGTGCCTCGGCCTGTCCTTTCTGACTGTGCTGGTCTTCTATTTGCCATCAGATGAGGGAGAGAAGCTGTCCCTTTCCACATCAGTGCTGGTGTCACTCACTGTATTCCTTTTGGTCATAGAAGAAATAATCCCTTCATCTTCAAAGGTTTGTACAGGAAACTATTCTCTTTCATTTTCTACAGTTTGAAATTTAGCATGCCTTTTTGGTTGCTCAGTCCTGCTGCTTGTCTAAAAATGCTGAACTTAATAGTAAATAATAACAATTTACTGCTTCTAATTCTCTGGACTGCTTGGCATGCGTAAACATAGTTATGTATTTATGTTTGAACCAATTTTACATTTTCTGCTTTAACAGGTGATCCCTCTTATTGGAGAGTACCTCCTCTTCATCATGATCTTCGTCACCTTTTCAATCATTGTCACAGTTTTTGTGATTAATGTTCATCATCGCTCCTCTGCCACCTACCACCCCATGGCCCCCTGGGTAAAGAGCCTGTTTCTTCAGAGACTGCCTAAGCTGCTCTGTATGAGGGGCCACACTGATAGGTAAACTTAAATAAACTGGACTTTTTTCTCTTGTTGTCTTGGCATTTTCAATAAATAGTAAAATAACTCTCTGAACATGGCATTGTAGTCCAGAAATGTCAATGGCAGACTTTTGGTTACTCCATAAATCAAGAGAAATTCTTACAATTGATGTAAATTATAAAAATAATTACTTGATTGGGTAAAGGTAGTTCTCCTAAATAAGAGTTATTTTTTTCTATTAGCGGAAAAAATAACTCTTCCTAGAGTGAAAGAATTTAGGAAAATATGGAATTAATTTATCTTTTTTTTCAGGTCTAGCTAAAAAAAATAAAATAGTTTAGACTATTGAAAAAATATTTGCATTTCCACACTATGTTCCCTAATTTTATTTAAAAAATGTCTGAACAATAAAATACTTTAACATAATTGAGATGTTAAAGTGTTTGAAAAATGATGTATGACTTTCAATAATCATCTTTCAATTCCAACTTCTCAATTTTATTTTATTTTTTTTGTTGAAACAATTAATCAAATGGTTTTTACAGAATAACATCAACCTAGTAATGTGTGTTTTTTTTAAAGTATGGTTAGTTTCTTTCTATTCTGTGATAATATTTTAGGTAGAAGAAGACATTGAAATCGGAGATTTATTTTAGACTTGGTACTAGGAAGAACCCTAAAACTCCTTTAAAAATAGAAAGGACAATTTCCCTGCCTTTCTGGCATTGTTACTTTCTTACATCTGAGTTTTAGACTAAACTTATGAGTATTTTTATAACAGGTTCTGGTTTAGGCATTAAACAAAGCGCAAAAACAAAATAAAGCTATCATATATGACAATCCAAAGAAAAGAAACCAATTCTTCTTTATGGAACTACTGAATCTAAAGTCAACCTCAACATGATGTTGAGGTTGACTTCATGTTCAACCTGAAGTCAAGTAGAACATAGGAAACATAAAACTGAAATACTTAACTTTTTACCTATAAATGTTTTATAAATGTATAAATAAAAATCCTGTGTTAGTCTCATTTCGCAGCAATAGCGTAGATTCTCTAAACCCACTAAAATAATGAATATAGTTGTTGCCATTCCTCCTCAGGTATCACTTCCCAGACATCGAGATGCGAAGCCCGGAGCTGAAGCCCCGAAGAGGCGCGGGGAGGAGGGCTGTTCCCGGTCACAGTGGCAACCAGCAGAGAGGAGCCTTCGGAGGGCAGGAAGATGAGAACCAAGCGTGGTTGGCAATGCTGGAGAAAGCCACAAGCTCTGTTCGCTACATCAGCCGTCACATCAGGAAGGAGCACTTCATACGAGAGGTGCGGAGGCAGGCAGACAGCAGGGAATGTGGCTCCATGCATTAAAAAGAAGCTACATTTGAGCTTCAACCTCGTGTCTAACAGTTGCAAAGTCCAGACCGAGTGTTGTTTATGTAAGGGAATATGATATTTGGGAACTAAATTATATGTCTCTATTTCTTCGTGTGTGTTTGTGTCTGCAGGTTGTTCAGGACTGGAAATTCGTGGCTCAGGTGTTGGACAGGATTTTCCTGTGGGCCTTCCTCACAGTGTCAATCCTGGGAACTATTTTAATCTTTACTCCTGCTCTGCAGATGTACCTCAGCACACCTTCGTAAACTCAACCTCTTAAAAAAAAACCTTCTCTTGTCAGGTTCTATGATTTATTCAAAAACTTATTACGGTGTATTCCTACTGTATAAAAAAACAAAAAAACAACAACCTCAGGCTCCAAACTTCCCATTCTTACCAGTACGATTTGCAGCCTCAAATTACACCTGGAAACTGTAATGTCAGTCAAACTACCCTTTATTCCAAGCTGCATGTTCAGGGGCGTAAAGAAGTAAGAGCAATAAACAGGTCAAATTAGTGTGAAAGAGTTAAGCATATGTGTTTATATGACTATAATGTTGCCATTGTAAATGCACTAAAATGCACAAATATCACTTCATTTTATTTCTGGCATCCACTTTGTTGACAACCCATTTGGATCTGTCTGTATGTTCTGCACAATGATTGGATTAAAATAAAGCTGGAATCTGTTTTGCTTCTCTCCTGAGACCCATTTGATTACAACAGCAAAAGTTCTGAGTGATACTGACCGAATCATATGAACGAACATATACAGTCAGGCTGAAACAGCAGAGATCTCAGATTATAATACTACTTCTCTGTTTTGCTGTTTTTTGTTAAGAATACAGACATCCTTCATTTGTTTTTTCTGTGATGACTAAAAGGGAGAAGGACAGATTTGGATACATAAACACTGCAATAAAAGCTGATTTGTTTCATCTTCTGCAGTTCACAAAGTGAAGTCATTCCTCTGTTTCAGAGATTGTGAAAGAGACATTCCTGCCTTCAGTCTATGTGCTATTATAATAGCCTATATTGAGGTGTCATGTTTCCTTTCTTTCTTTCTTTTTTTTTATTTATGGTAAACTGATTGTAGTTTATTCAAAACTCTGCAGAACGGCTACTAACTGATATGCCCAACTCAGTCTTTAAAATGATTTTAGGATTTTGATCCTAAAGCTTTAGACCAGCTATCACCCTGGGTCGTCTTTGATTTCTTTGTGTTCACACGCTTTCAAGATCACAGATCAGTGAAGAGAGGCTGTCTGTTCTGAGGTTAAGGTTAAAACCCAGAACCTTTGCTGCCCCTGCAAAACTATGGAACAAATTCCCCCTTCACATCAAGACCTCTCCAACATCAGACACTTTCAAATCCCTCTTAATAGCAGATATTTATTTACCTTTTGTGCCTTTTAAATCAGATTGAATTCCACCAAATTTTAATGGTGCTAATTTTAATTTAGATTATTCTATTGTATTAATACATCCACTTCCAGTAGAAGCCTCTTCCGTATGGCAAGCGACTGTGACTTGAGTGTTGCAAAAACTGGTCTCAAAACCTGACTACATATCCTTTTCAATTTTTCACCCTAGATAACAGCTGGGCAACTACCATTAACAAAAACCATCATAGGAAACCAGTGAGCTTCTGGTAACTCTTGGGTTTTGATCGGTTTTCGTATTGCGTACTCTTTGTTTATTTGTGTTTTTATTTGAGTCTGTTTGTTGTTTGACTTTATTTTTAACTTTTTTCTGGTAATCTATAGTAAGTAATCATGCTTTGTCAAAAATGCTTAATTTTTGAGTGATAATATATCTTCATGTAGTTTTAAGTTCATTGTAATTCACAAGGTTCAGCAGCACAGTTTGTGGGCGAGGGGCTGAAGTGGACCAATGACCTGCAATGACACATCATACCCACTAGATGGGAGCAAAGATTTGTCAATGTATTTCAAGTGAGCGCGCTTGTGTTTAAAAACTGCCTTCCAAGAAGATGCAGGAAAAAATAAAAGAAAATTATATGTATATTATAAATGCCAGATTCTGAGGATATAAGTATCTTCTTTTATGCAGCCCATTGTCACCCTCTCAATATTGCTACAGATGGTTACCTCCCCCCCTCAAATGATGTCAGTGTCTTGACCCAGTTCTTTTGGCTAATAGTTCTTTTTTTTCTCTCTCTCTCTTATAAGACAAAGACTTCCTCATACACTCACACCCACATTTGAACAGTCTGACCTCAGTCTGCTTTTCTATTATTCACAGCTCCAGATCTGAGTCATGCAGACAGGTGTGGGTCTGCGAGTTCACACTTATGCCTGTTTGCTCACACGATGTGACGGAAACACTTTGGGACAGAAGATCTGATAAATATGAACAAGATGTCTTTGAAATGTGGGAGATATTTTAGTGTAACTGAGACTTTCCTCTAAAATATCTGGTTGTTTAAGTGTTTTGATTTTTTTTTTTTTTTTTTGCTTTCTCCCCCAGGCCAAGAGAAAATCAATTATTTAAACTTTTTAAACTGGATGACAAGAAGAATCAGCTAAATGCATTTGAAATGCAAAATGCTGTGAATTGTGGTGTCGAAACCAAAATCTCTTGTGTAAACCAAAAATCTTATGTAAGCTGAATGAAATATAAAAGAGCTGACACACAATTGAATCCCTAATTCTATAGCTGAAGTGAAACAGATGGTGTTTATTATAAAACCCAGACCTGATGACTGGAATTTCCCTGTAAAAGAAAAAAAATGTATTTTTCATCCACTGAACAAAAAATTAAGTCAGATATGTTATAATGCTTTAGCTGCACAACAAAAAAGAAGATTTTCCAGAGATATGAAACTTAGACTCTCTTTGTTTCACTTGGTTGAACATGGAGTTGGAAATCAGATAGCAGAGCTCAAACTGAGCTGTTTTTATTCCTCAAACAATGTCCTAGGCCTGCTCTTAGAAAAGACTGACTTAAACTACTAAATAAGACTCCTGCAGATCATCATTCATTGAGAGTAAGGATTTATCTCTGCTTGTGTGAGCTGGAACTGTACAGAGTCTTCTCTGATGCTGCTGTACAATTACAGCAGAGGCAACCAAGAATAGATTGAAGCGGAATCACAGGGGTTTCTTGGGTAAATTTCTGGACATACAGAAACACAAAGTTTCCACTCCTTTTGATATCAAATAGCTCTGCATGTTTAATCTGAAGTGTGATTATGATAACATTAATATGGTTGTTTAAAGTTTCTTATGCTGAGAACAGCACGTATTTTGTCTTGACTCTTCTTTCACGCCTCAACAACTTACGACTCATTTTACTGAACTTGACAATCATATCATTCACTGCAGATTTTGGAAGAAATTCTAAGATGTTTCCTGGCACTGATTTTTGGATCAGTTTAACACTTGTTGCCAAGAAAATAATGAGCTTGAAACTTTGGCTGTCTCTGCTTTTTAGCTGGAAATCATAGTTCAGCTTTTTAAACATTAATGGATTTATTGATTGGAAATAGATTTTTTTTTCTTCAGATTTCTCATTTGCATGAACCTACAGAGCTGAACACAGCTTCTGTTATTAGTAAAGTTTACCATAGCAGCAGATTTCCCCCGACAGTATGGACCTAGAGCTATGATATAAACATGACAGGTGAGACACAATAATTAATAGTAACAATTCGGTTTTATATTTCTATGAACTGAACAGTTCTGTTGTATTTGTTGCTGCCTTTTGGCCAGGACTCACTTGAAAAAAGAGATTTTTAATTTCAAGGGGTTTTTATCTTGTAAAATAAAAGTAAAATAAATTTAAAAAATAATACCTTATTTTACACAATAAGTTCATAAAATTCACTTTTAGAGACTAAGCCCTTGAACGAGGGATTGGGTGTCTTTACTACATGTAAGCAACTGTTTGGCAGCCATGCCAGGAAAAGAGTTTGTTCTGTCCTACCAGCACAAACACAAATAGTTTGATAAGCTATCCTGGAGCTTTAACTGAAACTTGTTTTAACTTTTTACACTAAAGCTGTATTAGACATCAACAAAGGTTAGGTATCTCTATTATGAAGTATGGTGAAGGACTTGTCATAATATAGAAAGGCCAAAAGGCTTTGAATAAGGTATTGACTGTCTTAAACTCTTTGAAATAGCAGAATGTGTTAAATTAAATTCCAGAGGTCTCATCAGTACAACTTAAAATACATTGTCATTGGGTTTTCTTTAACAAGACGTGACCAAATCAAGACAGAAATGGTTCGGCAGAAAAAAGATAAATGTTGAATGATCATCTCAGACTCAAATTCTAACACTTAAGAGAAAGAGACAACACTGATTAAAGATGTGTCTGTCTTGTGAAATGGTTAAGACTAAGCTGTACAAAGTATTGACAGCAGAATAGCAAAATTTGATTCAATTTGATCACTTTTACAATAAAAGTAATTGAAAGGCTGGTATTTGGTTTTTTAAAAGGTAAACATGTATGATGGTTTGATTTTTAATCCTTCTCTGGCCTGTTTGTTCGAGGTCTTTTACTCATCCTTACCAGGGATGCCAACACAGCTGAATCATGAAGGTGCTCCAGAGGGCTCGATTTATAACGTGAGCTCAAGGCCAGCATGCTACTTGATTACAGGTGTGATAAAGCAGGACAGAGGTCTCTTAAATCACAAAAGACAGCAGACATACAAGTCAACAAAGTAAATAAATAAATGGTCACAAAAAAAAAAATTCGAAGTAAAGCCTCGGCCCCCTCAGGCTCAGCTTAAAGCATCTTAAATGGCTACGGTGACAGAGCAACAGAAGAAAATACAGAAAATGGGGAATATGGAGATAGTGGATTTGTAAACTGAGGAAAAAAAGCAAGCAGGAGATGGCGAGAGCATAAAAAACCCTGCATGTGTTTCTACACTCATCCAAGGTCATCACCAGTGCTTCCAGGCAGAGCTGCAGGAATACAGAACAAGGATGCAAAGTAAACAGAGAGATGCAAAGCTGTGAAGGAGGAAAAAAGAAAACAAAAGCAACAGGTACAAAACAGGTATGCATAGATAAAGATAAAGTATGTGAGAAAGCCTGAGAAAATGAGGGCAAGCAAACAGGAAAAAGAGGCAAAGAGAATGAAAGGTTGACATGATGCACAGGAGGACAGGAGCCCAAGTAAGAATGCTAATAAAAGCACATAGCATGATATCATAACATGATATCATAAAAAAAAAAAAATAAATTCCCTTCTCACCCCCCGCGGGTGGTTCTTATCCTCTGAGCTCGGGTCCTCTACCAGAGGCCTGGGAGCTTGAGGGTTCTGCGCAGTATCTTTGCTGTGTCTAGAACTGCACATTTCTGGACTGAGATGTCTGACGTTGTTCCTGGGATCTATTGTAGCCACTGCTCCAGTTTGGGGGTGACTGCCCCGAGGGCCCCGATGACCACAGGCACCACTGTGGTCTTCACCTTCCAGGCCCTCTCCAGTTACTCCCTGAGGCCCTGGTATTTCTCCAGTTTCTCGTGTTCCTTTTTCCTGATGTTGCAGTCACTTGGTATTGCTACATCCACCACAACGGCTTTCCTCTGTTGTTTATCCGCTACGACAATGTCCGGTTGGTTCGACCTTACCATTTTGTCTGTCTGGATCTGGTCGTCCCACAGGAGCTTAGCTCGGCCATTCTCCACCACCTTTGGGGGTGTTTCCCACTTTGATCTCGGGGCATCCAGTCCATATTCTGCACAGATGTTTCTGTACACTATGCCTGCCACTTGGTTATGTCGTTCCATGTACTCTTTCCCTGCCAGTATATCGCACCCTGTTGTTATGTGCTGGACTGTCTCAGGGGCCTCCTTGCACAACCTACACCTTGGGTCTTGTCTCGTGTGGTAGATCTGGGCCTCTAGTGCTCTGGTGTTTATGGCCTGTTCCTGGGCGGCCAGGATGAGGGCCTCTGTGCTGTCCTTGAGTCCAGCTTTTTCCAGCCATTGGTAGGACTTTCTGATATCAGCCACTTCAGTTATTTGCCGGTGGTACATCCCATGTAGGGGTTTTTCCTCCCATGATGGTACCTCCAGCACCTCAACTTCTGGTCCCCATTGTCTGAGACGTTCACTGAGCAGATTGTCTGTTGAGACTTTGTCCCTGATGTATCTATGGATCTTGGATGTTTCGTCCTGGACAGTGGTTCTCACACTCACTAGTCCTCTGCCTCCTTCCTTGCGGCTCGTGTACAGTCTCAGGGTGCTGGATTTGGGGTGGAACCCTCCATGCATTGTTAGTAATTTTCGTGTCTTAACATCTGTGGCCTGTATCTCCTCCTTTGGCCAGCTAATTATTCCTGCAGGGTATCTGATTACTGGCAAGGCGTAGCTGTTTATTGCCTGGATCTTGTTCTTGCCATTGAGCTGGCTTCTCAGGACTTGCCTTATTCGTTGGAGGTATTTGGCTGTGGCTGTTTTCCTTGTGACCTCATCGAGGTTGCCATTTGCTTGTGGTATTCCCAGGTACTTGTAACTGTCCTCTATGTCTGCTATTGTTCCTTCTGGGAGTGAGACCCCTTCCGTGCGAATGACCTTCCCTCTCTTTGTGACCATCTGACCACACTTCTCTAGTCCGAATGACATCCCAATGTCTGTGCTGTAGATCCTGGTGGTGTGGATCAGTGAGTCGATGTCTCGCTCACTCTTGGCGTACAACTTGATGTCATCCATGTAGAGGAGGTGACTGATGTTGGCTCCATTCTTTAGTCAGTATCCGTAGCAAGTCTTGTTGATGATTTGGCTGAGGGGGTTCAGGCCTATGCAGAACAGCAGCGGGGACAGAGCATCTCCTTGGTATATGCCACATTTGATGGACACTTGTGCAAGTGGTTTGCAGTTGGCTTCAAGGGTGGTTTTCCACAGCCCCATCGAGTTTGCAATGAAGGCTCTCAGGGTCCTGTTGATGTTGTACATCTCTAAGCATTCAATGATCCAAGTGCGTGGCATTGAGTCATAGGCTTTTTTGTAATCTATCCAAGCCGTGCACAGGTTGGTGTGTCGGGTTTTGCAGTCTCGGGCAACTGTGTGGTCTACTAGGAGTTGGTGTTTGGCTCCTCTGCTATTTACGCCAATGCCCTTCTGTGCCGTGCTCATGTATTTATCCATGTGTCTGCTTATCTTAGCCGCTATGATGCCTGACATGAGCTTCCAGGTTGTGGAGAGACAGGTTATTGGTTGGTAGTTGGGTGGGACTGAGCCCTTTGATGGGTCCTTCTGGATCAGGATTGTGCGCCCTTCAGTTAACCAAGTCCCATTTTGTAGCAGCTGGTTCATTTGGGCTGCCAGTCGCTCATGGAGGGATCATGTCAGGCCCTGGTGCTGTCCAGTTTTTCATACCTGAGACTCTTTCTTGGACATCTGCCACAGTAATGGTTACCAGGGCTTGCTCAGGGAGGTTGCTATGGTCGTCTCGTAGAGAGATCAGCCATTGTGCATTGCTGTTGTGGGACGCCTCCCTTTCCCATATGCCTTTCCAGTATTGTTCAGTCTCCAGCCTTGGTGGGTCTGCTCTGTTGTATTACCCTGCCATTGAGAGTACACTTTAGCTGGTTGGGTGGAGAAGAGCCGGTTTATCCTTCTGGCTTCATTCTCCCTTGTGTTTTTTCCCTTGGCCAGTCTTTAGGCGACTGGCCAAGGCTTGGATCTCTGTTTGGCAGTTTCGAGTGCTTCAGGTATGGGCATCTGGCTGTACTTCCTGGGTACTGGTCCTTTCATTGCACCCCTATGGAGCTCTGATAGTTGGCTCACTTCCCTCCTTGTCACCTTGATTTTAGTCACTAGCTGTCTTTTCCATGGTGGCTTACTGTCTCTCATGGTTGCTCTTATAGCCAAACAGCTCAAGGATCACTGATGCTGAGTTGTAAATCAGCTCATTGGTTTCCGTTATGGTGTTGCTTCTGATGGAGGTCTGGTTGTCATTCGTGACATGATCCTATCTCTCAGGTCAGCTGCAGCCTTATTTAGCTCCGATTCCTTCATTGTGGCTGCATACTCCCTCTCTGACATCCAGGTTCCTCCTCTTTGCCGTAGCATTTGTGTTGTACCTCGTCAATTGCCGTTTGCAGATGTTGGAACACCGAGCTACTAGTTGTTTAGCACTTAGTGTAGACTGGGGATGTCGAAGTAACCATTCCTCCCTCAGTCTTTGCATATAGCCTCTCCGATTAGGGCTACTTGAGTAGTAGCATTCCAACAGATCCAAGTTTTCACCTCTCGCCCATTTCCGTCTTGTTCCAGTTGCCCATTTATCGTCAAGGTGCTCTGGTTCCCCAACACCTGACGCAGACCTTGTTTGGCCAGGCGACGTCTGAGCTGGCATGTTTCCTTGCTTCTCAATGTCTCTCATGGTCTGAGGTAGGCAGTAGCTCAAAGGGTCTTGCCTAAGAACCCAGACGGGATAGCGCAATTTCAGAGTGAAAGACTGATGACTTATCCATTGAGCTATCCTGTCAGCTATATATATATATATATATATATATATATATATATATATATATATATTATATATGATATATATATCTATATATCTATATATATATCTATATATATATAATAAATAAATGCCTACAGGTAGGCATTTATTAAAAATTGATGTCAAAATGGAACCAGACCACAGCCTCCTAGGCTGTCCTCTTGACTTGGATCACTCCAAGACTTCTGAAGCTTCAAATTCCAGCTGACCAGAGTCTACGTAGTCAGTTAATGTCTTCACACAGCGGTCCTTTTATCTTAAAAAAATTTACATGACAACTGATGTAGGAACGTAACATCAGCTGCAGTTTTTGCTTTCAATGTCACTGTCCACTATTCGTTGTCAGCAGGAAAGGAAGAGATTGAATAGTGTAGTGAACTGAGTTTCATTTACAGCTCTGTGACAGATTGGTGACCTGGAAAGAAAGCATCCTGCCTCTCGCCCAAAGACTATTAACAGAGGCTCCTGGTGACCCTGGATTAAATGACTATGAGAAATGGATGGATGGATGGATGGATGGATAGTTTTATTTGCCATAAAAATTTCAAATAAATCTTCACCAAAAGTACTACAACACCTAGAGGTACACTCCCAACAGAATCTGCATCCTTCAAGACCTTACCTCTATGCCATTTAAAACTTAATTATTACTTTTCCTTTAGTTTCCTTTAAAAATCCTGGCCAAACAGGCTGAGTGTCAAATATGTTCTAGTTTGTATAAATTGGGAAATAATCTGTAAGTAAGAAACCTGATGTATGAAATATGACCAATAATTCTTCCAACATTGTCTACACAACAAAGGCATCACAGGAGCAAGGACAAGAAGTAAACATAAAAACATAGAGTCAATAAGAAAGGACTGACCTAAAGTAAACAGGAACAAAACTGGGCTAACCAAAATTAAAAAAATAAATAAATAAAAAAAAACACAAAATAAAACTATAAACAAATCAAACTACAAAACAACCTAAGATCCTAATATACATCAGATTACTACTCTACTCTTTAATAAGTAAATATGTATTTTCAGAGACAAGCAGGAGAACGCCTTGTTAACGGATGCCATATCAACTGGGTAACATTTGAAAGCTGAGACAGAGCTCTTCTGTCAGTGTTCTCAGTAAAGGTGAGCAAAGTTGTTTTGTGGCAACACAATATAATGTTTTTCAAGAAGACAGCTGAACAAAACACAATTAGACAGAAAGTAAGAGCCTGCTGCGGGTGGAAAGTGCAGCGAGTTGTAGCTTCTGAAAGACTCCAAGTTGTTAGTTTACTATAAAACCAAGCAGGTTTTATAGTAAACTTAAGTCATAGTCGGCCTAATGACTTAAGCTGACTATGTTTTCCCTATAATAATAAGTCACTTCAAAGACTTGACATTTCTATGATGGGAGGTTCTGCAAAGTTACAAGTAAAAGTTTCGATCAACGTTATATTTAATGTACATTTTTATGAGACAACTGTTAAGTCTTTTCCACTGTTTTCTAGACAGTCATTGCACTACATTGGGTCACACAACTGCAATTTTCAAGAAAAAAAAAAAAAAGTAATCGATGTTGCAAGTGGACAAGACTACCCAAGGCTACTAAAATGTAAGTGTGCTTTTTTTAAAAAAAAAAACTACATTCCTCTCATTTGTGTTAAAAACATAAAATATCAGATCGGCAACATAAAACAGTTCAATTATTCCTGGTCTTACAATAAATCTGGAGCGTGAGTTAAAAAAAAAAAAGTTTCAAGGTTAGTTAGACTGAAGGGGCGTGGCTTGCCCCTCTGATAGAGAGCTATTGAAATTATGCAGATTCAGCAGCAGCTCTGAAAGTCACCCTGCATGAACGAGACTTATGTGACCGGAGGTGACAAACCCGAGGAAGTTTGCAGGATTTTCGCTCGGCTCAGAAAATATCCGATATGTAAAAATAAATGAATAAATAAAACCAGAGCGCAGGAAGAGAGAAGGGGGAAAGAGAGGGCAGCTGGATTCAAAGTGACTTTTGAAGTGACAGTCGACCCGGACGACGAGAAGACAGACGGCCTGCGTGTGGACGTGCCAGCGTGTCCGCGTCTGCCCGAGCGTCCGACGAGGAGGACCGAGACCCGAGCGGAGGGAGAGCAGCGAAACAGCAAGTTTGGCATTTCCAGTGGGCTTCAGGGGGAGGGAGCGGACTTCCGACCTGAAGCTGCGATGGAGCTCCGGAAAAGCAACGGACCTGTATTGGTTGGAGTTTACCTGTGGGCGACGTTTTACTATCAAGGTGGGTCACTGTCTCCTATTTGTTCAAATGCTCATGTTTGCCTGTTGTTTCGTCTGGGAGGCAATGAGAGGTGAGAGCTGCTGTCGCTTATGCCAGATGTGGCCACATCTGGCATGACAGAGACCTGTACCCAAGGGGTATCCTGTGGTTTTTTTTTTTTTTTTTTTACGGTGGATGGTTTTGTCATTGTTTTTCAGTCAGAAAGTAATTCCTACATAGCTCTTTGTATTGTTTTAATTTTTCTTCGTCGTTCCTCGTTGAATTTAATTCTATACGTTTCCACGGCTTAATTGTTGAGAAACAGACGTCACATATTAAGTTTATGGATCAGTGTGCTTAAAAAGCAGTGAGTCCCCCTTGTTTCCCCGAAACATCTGCCTCTCAATATGGATGACGTCCCGCAGGTGCTTAGAGTTCATGAGGTCTGTCGTTTTAATCTGCAGCTTCAGACTCTGTTTTATCAGATTCAAAATGCTTTACCACAGGCTGCATGATAAAACGAGCTTTATTGTCATTGCACAGACAGTAGCAAATTGTTGACTAGACATTAACAGTCCATATACATCCACACACAAAACTGAGCATTATAAGACACTGAATGTTTTGGTGTGTCTGGTATAGCTTGAAATAATAATAATAATAATAATAATAATAATAATAATAATAATAATAGAAAAAAAAACCAATTGAAAATAAGGACAATGAAGGTTGTTGAGGTGATGGAGGGGACGCAATTATTTAGACGTTTCTAAGGCCTGTTCTTGATGCAGTCCAGTTAGGTCATTAGATGCAGCATTGCAAAAAACTGCAAGGAATCTAACATGTTTGACACAAAAGTGTCAGTCTGGATTTTAGGTGAAAATGAAATACAAGCTTTTAAATGTTGCTTGTGTGCTGTTTTATTTCATTTGAATACTGAGAAAAACTAACTATAAAACACTTCAATAAAAGTGGAATATAACACCTCAAAAAGTTTTGCTGTTTTGGTTTAAGTGCTCATACAAAATCAAAATCAGAACACATGGAGATGTGTGGATCAGAGTTTTGTGGTCAGTTTTCTTCTTGACATTTTGACCTTCGGTAGTGATTTTGACTTACGGTGTTGGAGTGGTTTTTTTGGCTCACTTTATATGCTGTATTAAACAATAAAATATTGCTTTGCTTTTGCTGGGGTTTTTTTTTGGATGTATTTGTTTCACCCCTGTAAATATGGTCTAGACCCACCACTGGGTTAGTGTAGGGTCCCTGTGCTGCCCTACGATGGACTGGCGACCTGTCCAGGCTCTACCCCACCTCTTGCCCAATGATTCCTGGAAAAGGTCCCCTGGTAGTATTAGTGGGTATTTAGAATGACATGTCAGTAAATTCAACAAAAAAGAGAGACTTTGTTCTTAGAAAGATTATCGTTCAGAAAGATTTAATGCTATCTTCAAAATGGTGCAGTTAGGATACCCTCTGTATCGTTCATTGGTCCTGGGCCTGGGCATACAACTCAGCAAAACACCTATCCACAGTGTTGATTAGGAAACTCTTACTAAGTACATTTCTAACTATTTCAAGCATTACACAAGACAGTGAACGTATAAGCACTGTCTTTGTAATCGAGACAAAGCTAAGATTGTCTACCTAATGTGATTTGGATAATCGTCCATGTTTGCTGATTATCAATTGCAGTGTGGAATAGTTCTCATCAGCTTCAGAGAAATGCACAAGTAAAGATATTATTAGGCAATGAACCCTCTGGAGTTAT
This sequence comes from Poeciliopsis retropinna, assembly GCA_010277075.1. Lineage (NCBI taxonomy): Eukaryota > Metazoa > Chordata > Actinopteri > Cyprinodontiformes > Poeciliidae > Poeciliopsis > Poeciliopsis retropinna. The sequence goes on from VMRM01000013.1 coordinate 7,372,612, forward strand.
TTACGTGACTTGAAAGTGTTGGGGATTTTGCTCAAGCTGTAATTAAAATATTTTAGCATAAATTGGGAGTCTAAAGGGGATCAAGAAGTCAAAAAATTGAAATGCATAATTGTGCTCCCTCTCATATTCTGGACTGACATTGATTTTTCAAAGCACATTTCACAAAACGCTATGCTTTAATTCAGTGTTAAAACTTGACCATGTCTCCTCTATGTGCAGATTGCCTGAGGCTGATCAATATTCAGCCTGTCTTTGTAGAAGGGGATTCCCCTTGAGCAGAACCTTTAATTTTGACTGTCCTGAAATGGAATAGAATGTCTTCAAAAGGCTGCTCCACAGACTTTCTTTGTGCAGATCTTGAAAGAAGTAACATTAAAGATTATGTAGTAATAATCCAATGAAAAACTTAGCTTAAACATCCCAGCCTTTTCCTCTTTGTTTTATCAGATCAAATAATGTAACTTTCAAGCGACAGATAAAACTGGACTGTCAGTCTGCAGTTGTCAGACTGAAATTTTAATTATCCTTGTCAGACATTCAGCTAATGTCCTTCTGACCACAGATTGTTTTTCAGTTGCTCTTGGGATCCAGTAAATATTCACTCTACACTAGACCGTCTTTGGCTTACTGGTATGAAGTGGCCGCTTTCTTTTTTTTTTTTTTTTTCTTTTTGCTTGAAGCTACAAGCTGTTGGAGTTTCCTCCCGGCCATTGAAAGCTTTATGCTGATTTGCTAAACTGGGGGAAAGACTAATATGTTATAAAAATGTTACGATTTTGCTTAAGGGGTATAAAGATTTAATCTTTTTTTTTTTTTTTTCTACAGCTGTCCCATGTTAATGTAAAAGCTTTTCCAAAATGCATCTTGTGAAGAAAGGGTATAGTCTTGAAAAGTGTGAGCAAATCAAGATCACCATACTGGTGTTGATCCAGTTCAGTGTATCAACACCTATCCACTGAGTTCACAACACTTACAGAGTCACAATGGCAAGGCATTTCAATTCGGTCACTGATTTAGCATTATCTTCACTTGATGACTGAAGCACATTGGGTAATGTGATTGTTTTCCTAATAATATTGTTTGTATGATATTGTGATATCATGTGTTGAATTTGTATGATGGCTTAATTTTGAGAGGAAAAGATGATGAAATGATAGTAATTTTTTTTACTTATCAGCTTGGAGCACCAGAAATACCTATTATAGAGTTGTGATTAGTGATTCTCTCTGGTTAGACAGGCTGTTTGTTTTCTCTGAATCAAAATGTGATTCTGCAATGGGGGGTTTTGCCCCATTCATTCCTCTCTCAGCAGGAACTCGGTCTGCCACACGTCACTCTGAAACAGCAAGCAGTGCTGCTTTCTTATGGTATATCTGGAGGTTGCTCACCTTGGTTTGGAACTAGTGATATGCTAAGTAAAGAACACCGAATGATGCTAAATGTATAAGAAAACAGCAAAAAATAGTCGGGAATCTAAACAGTAGCAGAGCATATGAGTCAAACAGAGTCATAGAAGTCAAATGACTACTTAGAATGTGATTGGGCCTGGGGAATGCTTTGTAGCAGGTCAAGAAGAGTAGAACATAATGGGTTGTCATGAGAGGCTTTGTGGCCAAGAAGAAATATATACATATTTTTTTACATCACATGTGTACAATGTATCATGTTAGGTATAATAACTGTCTCATCACAAAGATCTTTAATGGGGTCTTCTCAGTATGAAACTCTAAGGTCATGAAAACATCTCATGTTTGCATGACATGAGGACGCTATAGCAAAATCTAAAAAGCCAGTCCATTTAGAATCAGCCAAGAAGTGGTTCTTGCATTTTAAAAGTCGACTTTGACATGTTTGTGTTCATTGCAGCTATCAACAACTGTCACACATCAAATAATGAAATGTTTCAAAAACATACAAAGACATGCTCTGGCCATTTGATGATGATCTAGCATTTAAGTTTTGGGCCAGACCAAATCATATGTTCCAGTACAGATGGATCTGTTGCATTATTATCATGTCTGGTGGTAACATAGAGATACATCAGATACCCTCCCTGTCATCTGGCTCTTGTGACAAGAAATTCAGATGACAGCTACTTCCTCAAAATGCATAATTTAGCATAGTTTCTCTCTCTCATAAAGCATTCAGCCTAAATCCAGTTTTGAAAGCTCATTTATTGACTGTAATAGTGAAAAAAATAAAAAAATCAGTGAAGCTAAAAAACATTGCTCCACAGTTTACATGTGGAGTTTTAATTCAGGTACTATTCCTTGTTACTGTTTGTTAAAATTGCCTGCCAGTTTCTAAAGCTACAGCAGGGTTTTTAGATGTGATAGACTAGATTGCAGTTTTTTTTTCTTTAGAAACAAACACTGACAGTGCATTAAGGCTATGTGAAAAGAAGAACAGGTAAGAAAGAAAACAACCGTGATTGTCACTGTGACAAACAGAATGGGAACAGCAGGAATCCCAAAAGTGCAAATAATTATTTTGAAGGCAGGATGTACCAGGAAGAGTGAAAAGACTCAAACTAAATGTATTTCTTTGTTTTACTTGCAGTATAGTTGCACTGAAGAGAGACCTCTTTTATGCAAATCGGCTGTTCTCCTACAACATCTTAAGGTTCTGCTTTTAACATGTAGGCATCAGACAGTTCATTGTGAGGAGTGTCTTTTAGATTTCTCTCAAAATTCTACAATTTTGAAATATTTTTAAATGCAAAATAAATCCAATCCAGTTGACACATCCTCCTTAGCAGCCCTGTGGTAAACTTTCAAGTTGTTGTCAGGAAAGTGGATGTGTGAAGTGGATGTGGCGTCTTAAGCCTCATTTTGAAAAAGGAAGAGTTAAATGGTGAGATTTAGAAGCAGCTTGCTTCCAGATGCTTGCTACCGGCGTTAATGATGCACAGCTATTGTGGTTGAATAACGAACACTGGGATCTCGCATTCCCTCTCAATCTCAACATCATGCCTCACGTTGCAACGTGAAGAAGCAATGTGTCCTGAAAACAAGCATTAAACCTTTGCAGGTGAGCAATTGTATCGTTTAGTGAAAGGCACAACTAAAATTCCCATTGAATAAACCCATAAAAAGGAATCTTGTTACATAAAATTATCAGAGGGTCCATGGAAAACACTGTTTTGCTTTTTGAGCAGCATGTCTGCCCCTGTTTAATGTTTCTACTGCAAATGTTTTTGATGGTTTTGGTGTTTTTAGGAGTGAAATAATGTGCACAATTTAGATTTTTCCAAAACCTGCACTAATTATTTGGTGTAATTAGCAAAGGTAAACCTTGCCACCTATCACTCTGTTGTAGCAGCAACTCAGTATTTGCACTTAATAAGAAAAAAAATACAAAACCAATTTCCCTTAATTTGATAATCTGGAAAAAAAAATACAGAATTGAATAATTATTCCATTTTGTACTTGAAGACTATACAGTATATGTTGCCTGCCACTCAGATGTGAGTATTTCTTTGCCACTGCATTCTGTCAGGACTGTCTGCTACTCAGAACATCTTTTCTTGGTTCACTCCACTCCAGTGCTTCTCCATAATTCTGTTGGCTTACAGGCTCTCCTATTATGCAGATTTCCTTTCAAACACAGATTTAGGGATACCCAATCTGACACTTGCCCAAACCTTTGCACACGGATGCGCAGCGAGGCATCTTTCTTTACTTTTGCTTCATTAACTGATAAGCCAGCCACACAGTTTTGTGGCCACACAGATATATTGGTTGTCACTTGGTAATTGGTAAAATATGTTGGGACAAGAGCTAATTTGGATAGGGGTCAGTGGGAAGATGAGGGCTGAGACCTTTTCATTCGCAGCTAAAATGTGAGTCTGAGGGCTGAAAATTTTAAGAAGATAAATGAATGTTCTCCTGATAGCAGTCCTGCAGTGGACTGTGATCAAAGTAACTTTATTTCAATTTTATGGGATTTCTCTTTAAAGACAATGTCTTTTTCCCAGTTGGAATGGCTTGATGTAAAAGCAGAGACAATACTATTACATAGAATAAAAAAATAGAATAAAAAGATCCATGGAGAAATTAACCTGAGCAGGCAGCAAGTTAAAGATATGCATAAGAGTACATATTCACACAGAGGTTAAGAATTTAAAAAAATAAGGGAATATTAACAGCAAATTAACAGCTGTTATTGAAAATAGCATATTTAAATTAAAAGACATGTCAAAAATAACAACAAGCTATTTAGAAGATGTGAACAAAAGGTTCAAACAGCAGGGTTTATATCGCTGCAAATAACAGCAGCGATATAAAGTTTGTCAGGAGTAGTGATGGTTATAAAGCAACTCTGCTTTGTGCAGCGAGGATGCAGCAGTCTGACACTGTTCACCAACAGGTTTATGCACAAGCAGTGGGAGACTAATGCATGTCTCTGGGTCGACAGAGCATCCTAGGATGGATGTGGTAATGTAAGAGGGTCATTCACAATGAAGAGGAGAGAAGAAACCTGGCCTCCATAAATTGAAATTAATCCAGCAAACTACAGTTTGCCATGGTCTAATCTACTGCAATGACCACTAAATGTCACTTGCTGGAGTCCAGCAAGTGTCGTTGCCTTTTCATTCAATCTCTGTGCAAAAATTCAAGTTGCTTCAAATATTTGGACCAAATTATGTGAAAAGTTAAAAACTATTTTATGTGACCTCCAGAGATATTGTACAGTTTCTAAGTGTATAAGTTTGCTTTATGGCATCTGGATTCCATTATTCCTTTAAAAATTTTATGGTTACTTTGAGGTTTTTAAACAGTCTTCTGAAAATATGCAAGCAATTTAAGCAACATGGTGCCAAAGAGAAGTTATGCTCATTCATGAATAACTGAGTTTGCTTTGCAAAGGGAAGACAGTGTAACGTTCATTCCTGATACAGATACGCAGGTTGCTTGTTTTGTGAAAAACACTCTTTTGAGATCTGATGAATAAAAGGGAGATTCAGTGAAATTGCAACTAGCAAATTAAAGTTTAGTGAGTTTATAATGGGCTCATTGCAATATGCTTACTTTGATTTAATTTGTTCTTCTTTTGAGGGTTAGTTTTGCAGAAACAATACAAGAAATACAAACAAGCAGGCAGATTGGATTACATACAGTAAATCAGTAAGTTTAATATTTTTATAAATAATGTGGATAACTAGACATGAACGTTGACATTTATTTTTTGCCTCTTTGCAGTTGTTATCCAACTCTCCATGGCTGTCATCTCTACTGTATTTGGGTTTATATGCTTTTCATTTGTGCTGCCAGTTATGTATGATCAGCTTTCTTTGTAAAGAGACCCTAGTTTTAAACAAGGGTTTTTAATGCAGCAGACATCTTTAGTGTTTGTTTGAATTAATAAAACATGACAAGTAAGGACGATTGTGAGATTTGTGTTGGTGTTTTCCATCTTGGTTCTTGTTTTGCACTATAAACCACTAGTACCCTTTACCTTCTAATAGTTCTCTTTTCTAAATTGGTTTCCAGCTTGTCACTGCGGAGTGTACCAGAGGAAACTGTACCATGAACTGATGCTAAACTACAACCGTCTGGAGAGACCAGTCCAAAACGACTCTGCTCCTATTCTTGTGGAACTCGGCCTGACATTGCTACAGATTATTGACGTGGTGAGTGTTTGTTAAATAGAATTTATATTTTAGGTAAATGCAAAATAATATTTTAACCAGCATATTTAAAGCTAAGAAACAATCATTGCGCTGTGACAGTCGTTCCAACGACTGTCCTCTAACGATGCTGACTGACTCTTGCACATTTCCATGGCATTTTGTATGCATTTGTGCCCGAAAGCAGTATTAATGCACACACCTTGTGAATATGGTACCTCATTAATCTCTGAATATATTGTAAAATTGATTACCAGGAGAGAAAGTTAGTCATTGAAACAAGTTGTGTTTTCCTCCAAGCACTTTTAGTTCCATCTGTGTGCGGTGAAAAAAGATGTTTCTTTTTTAATTTTTTTTTTTTTAATTTTTGGCCCCTTGCTTCTGTTTTGTGTATTTACAAATTTAAATAATAATAAAAAAAATTGCATTTGTAAAATAACTTAGTTCTTTGGAGTTTCTCCAATGTTACAATTCATTATGAAAATAATCTGTCATGATGGACATTTTTGGAATAAAAAAAGCTAACATTTATTATTTTTATACCACGTTTTTATTTCCTCCACTGATTTAAACTGCCACAACTGCAGCAAAATGAAATATTGGACGCTAATGAGTCCCATACAGCCTAATGAGGTAGTAGAGTTTTGGTTTTACCCTCTTCTGAAACCAAGAAGTGGATACATTTTTCTTTGTCTTGACTTTCACATTTTTAGGCGCTTCCATAAAAATACCATACCTCTCATTTCCTGTGTCCTACATTCCATTTCCTTGAACACCATTAAATATAAAAGGAATCACATTGCCCAATCTTTTTCATGTCAAGCTTGCAGCTCTGACAAAGACATATCTGTAGTTTAGGTAGCTGCTCTGACATCCATCCCTTATGTTTTATTCTGTCAGTGCTCGGCTGCTCTTCATTACGTTTTTCCTCCCGTTCCTCATACCTTCCATCTCACAGGACAACACACAACCTCCTGCTGCTTAGACCCTGCCACTTAGACAGAGCACTCAACCGTCACATCCTTGACCCAGCCCTGTCACAAGACATCTTCTTACGCATGCCGCGTAATAGAAAGTAGCATATGCCAACTTGCAATGTAGACTGCCTGTTGCACTATTAATGTCAACTCACAACTTCTTAAGCAACATCTTAGCTAATTGTTAGTGCTGTAAAATAACAAGCTGGAAACAAAAACTAATTAAGTGAGACAAAAGATGTTTCCCCTTTCAGTTATCATATCATGGAGCTACGTTGCCTCATTTTACTATCATAGATTGTTATTTTATAGTAGCACTTGTCACAAGCCATGTTTTACATATGTTCTGCGTGTTCATATATTAAGCACGTATAGAAAACGGTTTGATGGCACAATACATAATAGATAAGCTGGAAAAACCAAATGAATTAATGCTTCCTGGGCAGTAGTGAATAATGTAAATCTAGCTGTTCTTGTGGGTTTGTTTGTGTGGGATGTGGTCTCTGATTTCTCCATCTGCTCCCATGTTATTCTGTAACCACAAAACTGGGTCAGGTTATGGCCAACAGATGGAGTCCAACACCAAAAATGATAACAAAAGCCCAGACAGACACACACAGATTTGTCACTACGCAACGTCAGCATAAAATTAACTCCAAATATAAATCAAGTTGAATTTTGTTTAATAGTTTCTCTATATATGTTGAACATTTGAGCATTTAATTTGCCATTTGAGTAATATATATATCTCAGTGGGATCTTTCTTTGTATATCTAAGCAAACCCCTCTGAGTATTTCACAGTGTTCCGATTTTCATATTTCCAAAGAGAGCAAAAAAGCCATGAAACAAGATGAAAGGGAAGGGATAAGGAAGAAAACCGTTGGAGTTTTTGTTTGAGAGATTTTTATCGCAGTCAAATAAAACAAAATGGGTTCAGCGGGTTGAGCCGGCCACATTTGACTGTTTTTCATCATGGGTAAAATATTATGTGAACAAATCACACACGGTGCAGCTGTGACCTACTAGACATTAAATAGATAACACGCACTCAAATCACTTTTAGTAACTTTTAAGTGTTTTTGCTCTTGAATATCCTTCAAGCAGCACCAGGATGACCTATTTCTGTTCTCATCTTTAGTTATTCTTAATCCAGCTGCCTGACCCTTACCTCCAGTCTTCCCAGCTTTAGTGGTCTGGGATTTTCTGCTTTCATGACCAAAACCAGAAACCTTACCACTGTACTCTCTCACTGAACTCTCTGTAAGCCACCCCTGTGCAAAATCCTTTCTTTTGGTCATTTCATAATGTGTAATTTCACTCCAGTTGCTGCATTGCTCAAATGTGCGTACACATGACATTGCATTAAACAATGCAATGTTTAATTGCATTGTTAAACATTGCAATTAAACATGCAATGTTTAATTGCATTGTTAAACATTGCAATTAAACATTGCAATGTTTAATTGCAATGTTTAATTGCATCATTGGAGTGCATCATTGTCATTCAGACAACACATCAGCTCTGACTCATCTGGGATGCAGCTTTAACTTCACAGCCAGTTATTCTCATGATCTCACGAATCATGTTTACCTTGCACAGTTTTTTTTGTTTTGTTTTGTTTTATCTCTCCCTGTAGCATATTTTCATTTACTATCTGTTTACAGCCAGTTCTACTTCCAGCTGACAATCCTCTCTGTCTTCTCTTGTCCCCCTCTAGGATGAAAAGAACCAAGTGTTGATCACAAACGCGTGGCTGCAACTGGTATGTCTCTTTGCTCAGTAAATACTGTGGTGATCAGTGTGATAATTTTATGTTCATTTACATTTTAGTTCAAAATGATTTGTGCCCTTGGCGGGTTTAGATTCAAAATTATTTTTCATTTGTTTGTGTTTTAGAGGATGAAGGGCTCAGGAAAACCTCTCTGCATCACTGGCAGCCGATGTTATGCAGAGCTGCTTCATAGGTTTATAAGCATTAAGGAAGCAGCCTTATTGTCTCAGGCGTTTCATCCTTTGCTGAAACTGTAGGTGGTCCAATAATAAAGGTGGCACAGGTTGCGTCGGGGTAAATAACCATCTTTTACTTTTAAAATAAAAGTAAAAGTGCAAATAAACAACACATCAGGCGGAGTCGGTGGAAAACAAAGCAGGAGCTGTACCGCCAAGTTGTTCAAACTAATCTGTAGTCTAGGACTGTACAGGAACAGTAATTGGGAACTTCTTATTCACAACTTTACAAATATTTCATAGTTGATTGGGGGGTCAGCAGTCCACACTTCACCTTTTGTTGAAACTGGACTAAAAATCTGTATTTCTGTTTTTATTGCACTTGTAGGTGAAAGCTAATGGGCAAACGTCAGTCGTACCAATCCCACCAGTTCTTGACCTCTGTACCCAGAATGAACAAATGTCTTGAGATTCTTTTCAGAAATCAATTTGAAAGCAAAATAATAATTTACACGTCCGATAAAACAGAACAAAAAGGTTAAAGCAAAACAAAGCTGTTTATCCTATCATATTTCTTGCTGAACTGACTTTGTGGTATGCTCGACTGATTTTGTGGGTTGAATGCTGTCATAGTTCAGTTTGATTTACACAGAAGATAATTTTACAAATTTTCCACAGTCATATTGGGAACATATTCCAGTATGTCAAACTTATTAGAATGTGTTTAACATTTTCCAATATCAAACATACTCTATGTACTGCAACACAAATGCCACAAATCTTCTTTTTACAAGAGCACACTTTCATGAGAGAGCTTTGTTTTTGAAAATCTGATTAAAATTACAAATGTTAATATCTGATGCATCAGGTACTTAAAATAAGTAATGTTTAAATGATGGGCTAATCTGGTGTAAAAAAAACAAAAAAAAAAAACAAAAAGAACAACTTGTAAAATCCGGTTCAGGTTAGCAGCAAGCATGGAATAAAATCATAAACAATTCTTGTGTGGAAAAATGATCACATCTGCCCTTTTAGGCAGTATGCTCAAGCATTCTAGATAGATATTGTCTCCTGCAGTAGAGAACACGCGTGCAGAAGATGCCTGAACACATAAATATGAAAAAGCAAGATCTGACAGCAAGGGATAAGTCTTTTGATGGTTCCACAAGCATGTGGCAAGGTCCTCAGATATGATGGCCGACGGAACTGCTTGATACATCTGCAGCTCTCTTTTGACACTATTCACTTTTCTTCAGTAAAAAGCTCCTTCAGTATAGTCTTTCTGGATAATTTGTAGGTTGGCAAATTATCCAGAAACCACAATTTCTTCAATATTAAACTAAGATTGAAAAACATCCATTATAGGCATTTTCATTATTAAGATTGAGAATCTATACAATTTTAAGTATGATACTCTTAGGGTCTTTTCACGCCTGATTCTGATTCTACAATCTGAATATCACAGCTAAAATTAGCATGCATCATAAGAAAACAATTTTCTAATTTGCCGAGTCCAATTTTGATGAACCTGTTACTTATAGTCTCAGTTTCATGTTTTCAACTCATTTTCTTCTTATTTTTACAGCTGAAGCTCATGACATTCCCATGCGCAGTTAGTAATCACTTAAAAAAAAAAATCCTTTCCCTTTAAAAAGTATTTAACCAAACGTATCACACACAGGACATTGGTTTCCACTTCTGCATGGAGGAACTTAGCTACTGTAGATTTTATTTTCAAATAAAAAATATACAGAACGAAATATTTACTACATTTTGTAGTAGTAAGAAAAAATGTTACATTGGTACAACCAGGTATATAGAACATCCTTACGTCCTTATCTTTATTATTACAGCAGATCCAGTCAGAACAACCCATTAGAGATGATACAGTCAAGGTTGAGTTGGCTGCTGACTGCCTTACAGGTTATGAATGTATCAATTATTCAGGAAGCCACCTCTTTAATACATCATCTACTTTGGTGCAGTAGCTTATGGGGTCTTTGCAGATGCAGCAGGATTGCAAGGAGACTTGAGAAGTGGATTATGCAGCCAGAGACAATCAGTCAGATAGTTAGATGGAAAAGGGGCTCATTTAACTTAACTGCATCCTGGATGATATTAGGATCTTTATGAAACATGAGTGATCGACAGAGAATAAATTACATATCTTGACGTCAAAAATGTGTAATCTGACTAGCTTTAGTTCAAATCTGTGCTCTACTTTTCTCTCCTCTCTGTTTTTCTTGTGAATGATAAAGACAATTGCAGATATGAAGCATATTATGCACTACAAAAGAATTAGGGAATTATTTTAATAATGCTGCGTTCTGTTTTAATGGCAAATGCAAAGTTATGTTTAATTGTCAAGTGAATGAAAAATGCTGCATAGTTTAGATTTTTTTTTTTTTACAAATAAAGATCTAAAAAATGTTTTGTGGATTTGTATTCAGTCTGTTTTTTTTACCCCTGAATAAAATCCAGTGCAAGCAACTGTTTTCAGAAATATTCTGATTAGAAAACAAAATTATGTTTTCTGAAGGCCTTGGAGGGTTTTTTAGAGAATTTTAAAGCGTAAACAGTATTACTGACTTCCAAAAAAATTGGAAAATAGAATTTAGAGCAGGATTCGATTATAAACAGATTTACGGAGGACTAATAAATTCTGTGCCAGGAAATGGAAAGAGTATGGCACAACTCCAAGTTTACTAGTACATGGTGTCCTACTTTAAGTAACAGGTTGAAGAAGGAGAAAGTTAATCTAAGAAGAAGCCAAAAGGTCCATGGTTACTTGTGAGGAGAAACCAATGGTGACCTGATACCTCAATTAAAGTGGGGCTATTTATTTACTCAACAATTATGAGCTTTGTACAAATCTAATCTGTATGGAGGACTGGCAATACGAGTAGGATCAGCTGAATTGATGTTTTTTGTGTTTTTCCAGATTTGTTACTCTTTGGCCTACAATCAAAATGCTATTCTGTAGTGAAAAACTAACATGCTGAACACACAATAAAAACCATGAACATTGGCAGTGATAACACCATAGACCAGGCATGCTGTTTCTTCAGCAAGATTCAAGGCAACACTGCAACAAAACTTGCTAGAGGCTGCAAAAGATCTGAGTCTAGGACTAGGGTGTCTCTTAAGGCATGACAGCAATCCTAAATATACAGAGACAATTATGAATCCATGTTTTAGATCCAAGTTATGTGTGTTATAATGGTCTACATGTAAATATATATTGATAGTTTCTGGTGACATCTGATGCTCATAGACTGCTGTTTTGAAAAGTGGATTGGGTAAAATGTTTGATTTAAAATGAAGAAAAAAACATCAGTCATTTTCCTCTACTTAACAGCTACATGCTACTTTGGGAGTGATCTATCACAAAAAGTCCTGATGAAATATTATACCTATACTTAGGTTTGTATTCATAGAGTGACAGCACGTGAAAAGATGCAAGGGGTATGGATACCTGTAAACCTGAAGGTCACATCTGTGCCAGACAAAAAGTCTTTTGGTTGCACTGCTGTGCACCACCAATCAAATTCCACTCACATGCATTTTCTGACGGTGAACAGAGATACAGCAAACAGAAATACATATTTCTGTACCCATATAGATTCCCGGAATCTGTTTTCTGCTGGTTTGTGTTGAAGAGGCTCAACAGTGAAAGCATACTAAGAGATGAACATCAGGAAGACGCTCACATCACCCAAAAGACAAGAAGCAATCAGCGCCGTATATCAAATTAATTTCACAGCTTAGCTGCTGCTTCCGTTGGATTTCCAATTTGTTCCGTTTGTTTCTTGTGCTTTAAAACAACTTGATAGTAATCACAGATTTGCAGAGCAATTATCACACTATTTTAACTATGGTTGTCTCAAGTTAGTGATGCCTACTAAAATTGCCGTTACATAACTCCAAAACTATTCTTAGACAGATGCTGCCTTGCATTGCAGATAATGTCCACCTCCCTGACCAAAGAGCTGAAGGTTAACTGCTTTGTTGTGCTTTCCCAGCCAAGGAACATGAAAAGAAACATCAAACATTTCAAGGTTTAGTGATGGCAAGTGCGATAATTAAGTCATTAACCTCCTCAGTGGAGACATATGTCAGCAGACGCGAATTAAATGTTTCAGAAAAGAACAGAGTTTTTTATTTCTGAGAAAAACATTTGCCGACTAATACAAGGCAAAATCTTACTAAATGGAGGGGAAGAATACCATTTGCATGCATGCACGATTACACACATGAACATACATTGCGAGCTAAGCAGATGTGCATCGTATGCAGTGGCCATTTTAAATATGGGACTTTGGTTATTCCACGGAGATCCATCTGCCCAACTCTTATACAAGAACACTAAAGCAAAGCATGCTTAAAGGCTAAAACACACAACATTCAAATAACTACAGATGACAGATTAACTTGTTACTTGTCATAAATAATAAAAAAGCAGCAGTGTGTGCTTTTAAAATGCCGTGAAGCTGGACTCACTTCACTCTTTGCTGAATTGAGCCAACCTCAGATGGGATTCCAGGGAGTGGTGCCAAATGTTGGCTTGGCAGACTTTCAGTGGCAACATTCATTATCTGAGCTAGAGACAAAGTGTAACAGCCAACAACTAATAGCCGGTGTAATAGGGAAATGTTTGACTTTTGATGGCCTCAGGTTAATCACATTTAAAAGGAGAGTTTTTTTTTTTTTTTTGAGGGATTTTGATCTTTCAATACCTCTCTGTGTCAGCATTTATAATAAAATAGGATTAGGTGGTGCATCTGCTTATGAATCAACATTTTAATATCCAGAGCGGAAGATGGAGAGGTGATGTTTCTGTTAGACATATCCATGTGTACAGCATCAATAGAAACCTAACATTTTTATTTTTTTAACTTTTGCATCGTAATTGTAAAGCAAATTCATTGATCTGCTTTCTTATTCTCTATAATTTGTTCCAGCATTGGACGGATATTTATCTGTCCTGGAACCCAGAGAACTACCCCGGGGTTCAGAATCTTCGCTTTCCCTCAAATCTGGTTTGGGTTCCAGATATCCTCCTCTACAACAGGTAAGGTCTGCTTGTGACTGTTTTCTTATCTCCTGCATGCTTTTTTAAAAACTCATGTCATGCTTTATGCTTTTCATCTTATTTTTTTGCTTTTGACTGTCTTGATTTATTATGTAAACATTGTCATCTCTTGGGTTTCTGCTTTTCTGTTTTATTACACTTTTTATTTTAAATCAGCTTTATTTTATGGGTTTGTTTGCTCCTTTTGTCTACTTTTGGTCTCTTGCATTTTGTCATTCTGAGATTCGTCTGATTCGTCATTTCACATCATAAATAACACAAGTTTTGGAAGCGTTTCTCAAAGGTTTTGACTTATAATGCATAATATCAACAGAGTCTCTGCAGAATTTTCAAAAGGAAATTAATACACCACCACAAAGGATTGCGTTACAGTGACAGTCAAGGCTATTGGACTACTGTCCACTAAAGTTGAAAATTTTCAACTTTTTTGTGTGCATATCACTAGCCCGCATCTGCACATACTCATAAGCAACAGTCGCTTCATCCAGCAAGCTCCTTAGAGGTGACGTCTGTCACTCTCCATTCATTTCTCCATGAGGAGAACTGAACTCTCGCATCAGTTGCTTGCCAGGCTCATGGTCTTGTACCACAGAGCAATCCCTGACATCCCTGTTAGGACGAGCATCCAGGGAAACGCCAGCATTTCCCTGATTTTTAAGCCAGGAAAAGACTGGCATAAATGTCAAATGTGTTTTTGGTATAGCTGGCTGTATGCCACAAGCCTTGCACTAAAACTTCTTTGAGTGTTGCTAGCCAGTGTTGGCATGATGAGGTTGTCGCCAGGGCAGCATTTGAAATGTTCTGACAGGTTCTTTGTACATTCTTCAATTTCACAATGGACAATCAGAAACCAGTATGGATAATCGTAAGACAATCCACCGAAAGTTTTTTTTTAGCATCCTCTAAGCAGTAAGGGAACTTCCAGAGTCCAATATGTTTTACCTGAAGTGTGATGTGCTCTTGGTGAACCCTGTAAAGTTCTCCAAGTCGCTGTTTAGAACAAACACGTCCATGGTCTGATGGTTTCCACTCTGACACTGAACTTAAATCTCCTTGGATTAAGATAAAGACGGAAGTTCCGAACAAATGTCCAATGAGCTTCCAAGAATAAGAATCCTTGATGTTAAAAATCTCTTTATGATGTCAACTTTCTCATTAAGAAAATATTTCTTAGACTTCTTTAGTGTTTATAGAAAGCTGCAAATATGATAAACAAACACAGAGCGCATTTATCCGTTTGTGAAACAGCTGCGCCTCAGGGATATGCTGTGGTTTTATTTGGCCCATGTGAGAATGCTGCTGTCCCAAAGGATAATCGGAGGAAATCAAGCATATGCTTGCCTTGCAGCAAACTATTTGTCTTTTACTTCTTGTAGATTTAATACAAACACATTTAAATACTTCAAAGGACTGTTGAAAGCAATATTAGATGGATAATCAAATAATTTGTTTAACTGATTTGAGATTTTTGCAATCACGAATGTGTTTCATAGTCTTTATTACTTATAATGTTCCTGGATATATATTGTGCAAAAGGAACTCCATTTGTGTTTCTGGAAAAAGTCACTAAAATAGATTCTTTATAGTTATTTGGAATGCATCCCTTACAATCTTCCATATCTACAGACTAATCATAGAAACTGTGAAAACAAAGTTACACAATCCTATTAAAATAGTTTTTGATTATACAAATAATATAATGTGATATATATCTTGTGATACTCTACTGAAAGGTCAAGTTAACCTGGCAAACCAATCTGTTTGTGTTTTATCTCACTAAACCCAATTCATTATCAGTAAGAGTCTCACCTTGGTTGGGGGGAGAATGAGAAAGACAGACATGAGTTTTTGCTGTGTAACAGAGATAGCATGAAACGTTAAGCCGCTTACAGAGAGGGCCACAAATCACAAATATTAATGACAATATTTCTGATGCAGGCCGGGCTTGAAACTGATGTTCTTTATGCTTTGAGGATTAATCCTGGGTAAAATTTTGGCTTCTTTATAATAACAAAGTAAGCCCGCAAAAGAAGAGATTAAAATGACGAGATTTAAAATTTCCATTAAAAAATTAGGTCATGATAAACTTGAGCAAATATGAATATGGGGGAAACATTTCGAAGACACGACCACTGCTTAAATGTACAGTTCTGCAATTTGCATAAGAGGAGATTTTTGAAGCTGTATGTCCAACAATAAGCGCCTATATGAATCACTTTCTCAAATATACTGATTGTTGCATAATTGTTTATATGGTGCCTGTCAGCTTTATAGACCTATACACAGCTTCACACCATGATGAAGTTAATCAGGAATCAGAATTTTTATGTAATAGACCAAAGCAAACTTCTTGTAGATTGAAGACTGATAGATTACTGTCAACATTTTGTAAGTTTGGCTTTTATATCCTGCCCCTTTTACTATAATTGAACAGTATTTTAGTGCAACCAGTTAGTGTCAAAATTCAGCAACTAGTAATTTAATCTGAGTATAAATCCAGCTGCTCTGGTTTGTTAGAAGACACTAGTGAATAAACAGCATCATGAAGGCAGAGGAACACTAACTACCATTACACTATCCCAAATTGGGCCTTGAAAAACTGGTGACATTTAAAAAAATAAAATAAAATAAGAAAGTGTACTGATCATGTTTGAAGTTTGCCACAAGTATTTTATGAGACACCTCCCAACACATGCACCAAGATGCTCTAATTATTTGAGATCAAAAGCCAAATCTTTGGCCTACATGAAAAACAATATTTGTGGTTGAGAAATGAGCAGATCACACCAGCCTGAACGCACATCTCCATGGTGAAGCATGATGGTTTCAACATTATGTTGGGTGCTTTTCTTTATCAGGGACAGAGAAACTTGTCAGAGTTGCTGATAATAAGGATGTTTCTAAGGACGTGGCTAAATATTTGGAAATGCCAGAAGTATTTAAGTCTGACACTTAGGTTCATCTTTTGTTAAGGCAGACCCAAGTAGAAAACCGGATCCAATGGAATGGGTCAACACCACAATTATTCCTTTTTGCAATTAAACAGTACTTGTTCTGACATAAAACCCCAATATATGTAGTAGTAAAATGGCAAAAAGGAATAAGGATTTAAAAAGATTTGAAAACGTTAGAGTTGTCAATTTTGCAATCCAAAAGTTGTGAGTTTGATTCCAGTTTCCTCGGTCACCGAGCCAAGGTATTTAACCCCACATTTTCCTACCAGTTAACATGTCATGAATGTGTGTTTTTGTGAGTGAATCTCTAATGTGAAGCTATCTGAGTGCTTCAATCTGAATTTATATGGGGCTTGGAAAGCCCCATATAGATTCAGTCCATTTACCATATATGTGTATTGCACAAGCTGTTAAGGCTTTGATCCTGTCTGTCAGGCTGCATGTAAAATTGAAACCTCTGGAGTGCTGAACTGTGAAAATCTAAAATTACTTAACAGAAAGTCATCTGTCTGCACAGCTTAGAGGTGTTTAGGCAGGCACCAAACATCATAAAACCTCAGACATCTTTTCTATGAAGGACCTAAGAGGGTGACTTCCTGTTTCTGCTTGTGTGTATAGGAAGGAAGTTGCTGCTGTCACCTGAGCACTTTTCTCTGTGCAGCTTAAGATCAGTCTCTTCAAACCTAAGATCAGTCTTACAATAACTCCTCTGGTAGAAACACGTGGGACGAGTATGCAGGAGATTTGAGAAATTGAGGATCTTGGACGTAACACAGTTGTCCTGTTTGCACCATGGCTCATTGTTTCTCTAAACCCAGCAGGATGAACATTGACAATAGTTCCAAGACTCTAAGGATCTCAGACGCTTGGCAGTTTAATGCTTTGTGTCTGTGTATATCAACACCATTGCATCCAGAGTGATTTGAGAGACAATGAGGGGTGAAGAGGCAATCCCTATAGAAAATCGAATGACCTGGTAAAACACAATCTCCTGATGTGTGTTGATGTGCAATAGATGTGTCTGTGTATAAAAAGTAAATAATAGTTTCTTTATGGACTTTGTAGACTATCTGTGACTTCATCTGGTGCTACTTTTAGAATATATAATATATTTGGGTGCAATTACCATCCAAATGCAAAAAAGCATGTTACTTAATGCTTTTTTGCGTGTCTGATTTTTTTTTATCCAAAAGCCCTCTTCCAAGAAAAAACAGATTACTAAAAACAATAAGCAATTTAGTCTAAGAGCGAGTTCATTACATGGGGGTTGAAAGTATGCATCATGGCTTTATCCAGAATCTCTAAGATGCTGCCTTTTCTGTCCCTTAAGATCTTAGAGTTCAAATTCATGCACTCATGTGTGCAGACTACTCAGACTGCATTTACTCGTACTTAGGCAAAACCAATCTCTAAAGACTTCACTTAAATCAAATTGTGACTGTCAGACTCCTCACTAATTTAAACAAAAGGCTAAATTTAACATTAGTTCTACTTTAATTGCAGTACTTTTCTGAGGGTTTCTGTATAAAGCTTTAGTTAAAATTAAGGATTTGAAATTGCTCCTTACTGATTACATAAAGTTGCCCTCAAGCTGATTTTTATTTAATTGTCATTTGTGTTGGATCTGAAAACACTATTTATGTTTCTTCAAAGGTGAAGAAATAAATAACATTTTGTGAAACATGAAGGATTGTCATATAAAAGATATGTTTATGAATTATGGTGGATGCCCATTACTAAAATGTTTGTACTAAAATGGAAGGCACAAAGCACACAGAGTGGTAAGGACAAAGTTCCTGCTTGCTGTGAAGTCACCATGTTGTTTTTCCCTTTTCTTTCTTCCTGCCTAATAATTACCCAATCAACTGAGCTGAGTTCAGTGACGTACATGTCTGGGTTGTGACACATACTACAGAATTATCTTTGACGTGTGCAAAAGATCCTTGGCAGCCTGAGCCAGCTGGAGATTACATTACATCTAAAAAGGATGAGAACCTTGAAGCACAAAGCAAAAAGGCCGTGACGTAACAACGGTATAAGTGTTGAAACATTCTTAACAAGAATTTTGTCTATTCATAGTCATTGACAATCCTGTTCAAATTCAGCACTACTGCCAATTTTTTTTGCAACATTCTTCTTTGGTTTCTGTCGTTTCTGACTAGTTACTGATCGGCTTTGGTCAACTTCCATCAGGGCCTTAAAAAAAAACATTGTTATAAGAGACAAAATCCATAACAGATTAAATTAATGCTAGTTTTTATACACGTGATATATGTTTTAATACTGGCTATAGTTGCTATCTACTTGTCAACTGAACACAGGAGGAATGGGGCCATCAGTAAGTTCCTAAAAATTAAACAGGTAACGTTAAGTTTTTTTCCTCCAGCATGTTTAATAATTCACTGCTTTTCTGAGCTTCAAGTCCCTCATTTTCATCAGTGTCAGACCTTTAGATGCTTTGCAATGTTGTAGTGTTACTCCACTTTGTTATCACCACTCTAAGGGCTTGTAGATATTTATTTGCCTTTGCTGTTTGCTTGAATCATTGACAAAATATACTTAAATTTAATAAATTTCAGTTTTGCATTTTTGTCTAAAATAAAAAAGATCCTCTCTGAATATATTGGCCTGATATTAGAGCCATAATCCTTAGCATGGCTCAATTACTGACTTTGATTTAACTGAATATCTTAAAAATGAATTATTTTCTTTTTGGTCCTCTCGAAATGTTAATTAGTTTAACAATTATAAAGGTTAGAATAAAATATAAATTTGGTAAATTAACATATTTTGGCTAGATACTGATAACATCTGAAAAACAGCATTTACAGTAATTACAGTAATTGAATATCACAATATTCAATTTTTTTTAACCTTTAGCATCTTAACCAGGAGTAACACACATACCAAAAAGTGAAAGTTTATCAAGCCACCCATATTTATAAGCATGGGAAATCTGCCAATATTTAACTTATTTATCTTCCCAGAGTGACTGCAAGTTGCGCAACTAAATATTCAGCAAGGATTAGTTGCATAAATACCAGTAAATCACTATCTGATTCAGTTCCTTTCCTATTTATCAATGTTTGCAGTAATTATAAGTCATGAAAACCAAGATTTACCAAGCATTAGGTACTCAGGGGAATAGTTTGATCTACGATAGCATTTATAATCTGCTGTGTTGATTTTAATTCTTAGAATTAGTTTATTGTTAACTGTATTTGGTTCTGCTCCTCATAAAGTGGTTAAACACTCTCATTTGCTTTCCAGTCCACACATTAGCTAAAAACATTGAAAATGCCATTACAAGGTTAAAATCTAATATAGCTCATTCATTCGGGACATTAAACGAGAATGATGGTCGTAGTTTCACTGCTCTCTCTCAACCTCTTTGCCTTTCAGCCCTATGCTAGGTGAAACAAGTGATTAGATTTAAATGATAGATTTAGAGGTTGTAATTTGATGTTGAGTAAAACCACATGACCAGAATTGATGTTCTACCTGTCGGGCTAAAAGCCTTCAGGGAAAGTTTAAGTACGGCCATCATATTCTCTCGCTGCCAGTAATTGGTAGAAATATACTAACAGACAATAACAAATGATGGGTTGAGGCAAGCTAGTCTCTGGTTTTGGATAAGCATTCAATCATTGCTTGAGCTGGAGTGCTTTCAGTCGTTGCTGGGTTTTGTTTTTTTTTAAGTTTTGAGCCAGAGCACACCAACCTACATGTACTCTTTATCATACTTGGAAAAATAAGGCTTTATTGGCTGTCTACCTGTGTATGCAGCTTGTTTCTTTAGGCTTTCTCCTGCCTATTTGTCTGGAATCTATTGACACGATGTGACATAATGGGAACGTACACATTTTTCTTTTGTTACTATCAAAAATCTGAAAAAATAATAATTAGATGTTTGCATGAATCTGTTCAGGTTTTTGCTCTACTGTCACTGGAATCAGGAAATGACTTCATGTGAAAGAGGGGGTTATGAAATGCTGTGAAACTCCTCAAAAATCATCAGTTTAACAATCCTATGCTGTCTAAAATGTCACCAGTTTCAGTTTTAAATTTTTTAAAGTTTAGTTTTTTTTATTCCACAGTCCACTGAAACCATGGTTCAACTGAGGTAAATTTAATTGCTTATATTGAATCAGAAGTGGGCAACAGCTATCTTTATAGCCTTTATTATTCACTCCTTATGTGGAGCCGCTTTCTGAAATGTCAGGCTATTTATTTTTTGAACAAGCCATGACTATTTTATTTCCTAGGCTTGTATTGATTTGCAGAGACCCTGCCAATAATGCAGCAAGAAGAAATACAAACTGTGACTGAAAATTCATCACTCCAAGGCCCAAGTTCATCAGGTGTCATCTATTTATTTGATTTGGTACAGCAATGATACCAGGCAAGCTGCTAAAGCTGCAAATGTGAGGATGTTTTCTTTATTTAGGGTGAATGCATTCCAGTCAAATGTCTGTTCTTTTGAAACCAGGCTTGGTGGCTCATTAAAAAAGTTAAAACTTGAGACTTTCAGGAAACATTTCTGACATAATGTAGCGTTAAGCTGTGATTACAGTCTGGATAATTACAGCTTCTGCTTAATTTTAGACTCACTCTGAAAAGAAATATTGGATGTTTTGTTAGTTTATGAGACATGCAATCTTTGCCTTTTTCTCAGTGACAAGTGGGTTTAAAGCACTCTGCAATGTTTTGTGCTCATCATTGTAATTAAACACTGCATATCTGTAGCTGTGGTAATCCTCCTCCTCCTCATGTCACCTTCAGACTCACATTCTGTTTTTTGTTTTTTTTCTCTCTTCTTTGTGTCTTTGACTTTGCATCTTACTCATTATTTTATCTTTCTCCATAATGTTTCCTGAGATGCTGTTCAGACTTGCGGTTGCCATTTACAGTTGTTGCCAATTTATCTTCTCTAACCCTAGTGCCGATGAGAGATTTGATGCCACGTTTCATACAAATGTGCTGGTTAATGCATCGGGAGCCTGCCAATACATCCCACCAGGTGAGATATTCCACATGTTATGTATGGCCTGTCTCTGAGTTGTATTTATTGTCATAGATTACAAATTTAGATGAATTACATTACGGTGCAGATTAATTAATCTAACAATGAATATCCATTTTTACACAATCCTTTTTTTCACTCTGAACTCCTGGGATAGGTTGGGAGATTTTTTGTCTTGAGAGTTGGAAGTATATTTTCTTTTAACTTATTTTACTTTAAATTCTGAGGTTTTAAAATTAATCCCAGCATAAAAGTGGGAAACACTTAAAAATGATTATGTTAACTACATTATCCAATGTCTTTAAAGTCTTATATACATCTCTGTCTAGACTCACATATCATTGTAACTTTTTCTTAAAAACTAAAACTAATACATTATTTAGCAAATGTTTTCTTAATCAATTATAACATTTGCACTTATTGTAACAATTAACGGAGAAAAAAAAAGAGTTTCACACATAAATCTTTGCTCAGTGATAAATATGTCCATGTATTTTTAAGTTGAGCCACTTATTAATTGATCAGGACTCTTTTTTTTTTTTTTTTTTTTTAAATCAGTTCATCAATGTGGTTTGACATGGCATAGAGGCAAAACGCCAAACCAGATGTTGGTTGAAGAGGGAACACATGGCAGTAGAAATGTGTTCCCTAAATTCTGCCAGTATGTCCATTAATGCCTGTCAGCAAAGGAGACCACGAGGTGCAATAAAACATCCTGGTATATGACTGCACCGACTTTAAACAGCAGAAGACATAGCTCTATAAATTGTTGACTGTGGAAACTTCACACTGGACCAAGAGCAACATGGATTTCTGGCCTCTCTGTTCTTCCTCCAGCCTCTGTGGTGTAGATCTTCAAGTTACGTGTAAAAATACAATGTTATCTGTTAAGTTCCCCTCAATAAGTTTATTTCTTAATGGCTTATGACCATCAATGACAATCTGGTGAACAAGTGAGACAGCGGTCTTCTCCACAGTTGAGTAGGTCATATGTTACATATGTTTCTGTATTGAACTTCTCTTTTACTTGGCCTTATTTAAAGTAATATTCTCAGATATTTTAAAAAAAGCAAGTAATAACCATTCAAATCAAACCAAATAAACACCCATTACATTTTATTTATATGAATCTTACTTTTTTTGAATTAATAAAGTTTTTAAAATATTTCCTAATTTATTGAGCTCCACCTGTACCTTACGAAACAAAACTGTTTAAGTGACATTTTTAGCGCAAAAAATGTAAAAAAAAATTACAAACTCGTGGGTGAAACATAAAAGTTCTGTACTTACTGCTTTCAGGTATCCTGAAGAGTACATGCTATATTGATGTCCGGTGGTTCCCATTTGATATCCAGAAGTGTGACCTGAAGTTTGGCTCTTGGACCCACAACGGCTGGCTCCTGGATCTTCAGATGATGGATGTGGACATTTCTACTTACATACCCAACGGAGAGTGGGACCTCGTAGGTAAGAAAAGCAAATTAATTTAGTTTCTGTATTATACCTATTTATGCTTTTTTTTTTTCTTTTTTGGGGAAGGTATTTTGAGAGGAAGTTGGATGTTTGGAAAAAACATCCAACATTTGAAAAAACATTCCTATATTTATCCCAAAGAGAAATTAAATGTCGCTCATTAGTAATGCTGTCGACAGAAAGAATCGCTGGTAGCAGCCAGCCTTGCAACAAAACTGAAGAGGCCTCTCACTGAAGACATTTACTGAAATTAAATAATTAAATTTGATGTTGAGTGTAATTTAATTAGATTCAACGTCTGAGCAGCAGAGACAATATTTAATAACGTGTCCTGAATGACACCATCAGTCGTAGCCAAGCAAGCACTGCTAAACCACAACATTTGTTTTTTGCTGCTCCTCTTTAAATCTGTCTGGCCATGTCATTAGAAAGCTGAGCAGCAGAGAGACTTTTGGGATTTTTGATTGATGGAAGAGATGGTTTGAACATCCTCCTTCTCCGTCTGTTCTTTGGTCCTATTCTGCATCCATGAAGCCTTTTTTCAACTCCTCTGGGATTTATTTGGATTTTCTGTATGCTACTCGGCTGCTTG
This sequence comes from Poeciliopsis retropinna, assembly GCA_010277075.1. Lineage (NCBI taxonomy): Eukaryota > Metazoa > Chordata > Actinopteri > Cyprinodontiformes > Poeciliidae > Poeciliopsis > Poeciliopsis retropinna. The sequence continues at coordinate 7,396,301 of VMRM01000013.1, forward strand.
CAGTTGAAAAAAGCAATACCTTGTTGCCATGATTACACATCACCTGTCCGAAAATGAAAAATTAAGAGCAAAAATCCATCCAGCTGCACAGCATCCAAAACCAGAGGAGATAATTATCCAAACACACAAAAAAAATGTGAACAAAAGTGGAAGGAGAACAAATCAGAACCAACATAACAGAGCTACTCTAACACGCTGCCACCCTGTTAGAGTTGCCATTCTATACAATTCTAATACCCAAGGAAAATAAGCAAATATTTTATTTAATACACAACAAGACTTTCAGCCTTCACAGATAGTTTCTAGCATCCTTTACACTGTGAGATTTCCAGTGAGTATCAAAGACCTGAAAAAGTGCTTCAGAGTTGGTCTGCCTTAAGGTAACCCAACATATTGGACACAAAGTTTCAGAATCTTCATTATTAAATTAAGAGGGACCTTCAGACAAAATGTTCTGCCTGTCTTCAGATAATGTTTTGACCACCAACTACAAAACTGACCAAAGATGGAGAGCTACCAATTTGGAAATTTCCCCAGTCCATGTTCTAATTCAACCAAAAATGATCCACATGTGTAAAGTTTTAACTACCGGGACAGTTTTCTTCCTGTATTAATTTGTTTAGATTTCTGATTAGATCTTAAAATGGTTCTCTGTTTGCTTTGAGAGGAGGTTGCATAGCTTCCTTACAGATAATTGAGGAAATATTTAAGACATTGCTTAAAGGTGAAAAGGGGGTGCCAACTGTATTCATAAAAACCTTGGGATCTTTTTCGCAGGGTTATGTTTACTTAATTTTAATTACTAAATATTTTTGTCACATTTGGTGAAGTAAAAGCGAACATTGAAATAGCACAGTTCTCAAAAGATTCCTATAAAAGTGTAGAAAAACAAGAAATTACTTTTAGTGAAAACAGACTATTTTCACCCATCATTCATCAAGGTTAGTCAGAAATCTATTGCATCTCAATATTTTATCATTTTTTAGATAGTGTGCTTGGCAATGCTCATGTAATGACCAAACCACCTTTTACAAAAAACACTTTTTTTTTTTTTTTTCTGTTTTTTTTTTTTTTTTATTAAGCAGCCCACTAGAGTCATCTTTTAGGGAGAAGTGTAAAAGTGAAGAAAGAAAAACAGCATAGCTGTAGAAACTGAAAGATGACACTTGAGAAACACCCCGGCTTCTCCTCCACATGTTAATTGCAGTCATGAATTTGCTTCACTGTCGTGACAAGTTATTATTTTTATCATTTGCATTTTAAGAAGTTGGATTCAATTCTGTTAAATTTAGTGGAAACCTAGTGTTTAATTTCCAATGAGAAAGCAGGTTTTTTTTTCATAGATGTTATTCTCACTATATATATATATATATATATATATATATATATATATATATATATATATATATATATATATATATATATATATATATATATATATATATATATATATATATATATATTATAATTCTCTTTCTCATCCAACAAGGATAATTTAATACTTCAGGACTCTTGTACTTGTAGCAATATTTATTGTGAATTGCATACTTTGATGTGTTGAGAGCCAAACCTTGTTGTTGTAACATTTTGGTATATAGAAGCACATTAATAAGAACCTTTGTGAACATAGACCCTGAAATTGTACCAAAGTTTTCACTGAAACTCTTCTTTTCCATTCTGCAACCAAATCGACAGATGGGAGGCTCTGTAAACGCAGAGTGACATGTTAAAAAGGCAGATCCTATTCCGAAGTCCTGTTTACCTTGGCTGGGATGCACTGTTGTTAACTCAGCTGCCTTTTCTTCCTGCTATCTTCTCTGTCCATGGGAAACGAAAGATGTCACATAATATCTTTCTCAATTTTTGCTAGTCAATGGCCAAGAGAAGCAGGGCAAACAAGGACGCAAACATGGACTTGCACACGGAGTGAGCTCTCCTCGCTGGCCCCAGAAATGTGTGTGTGAGTGTGCGGGGAGTATTTTGGTTTGTATGAGGTGACAGCTGGTCCAGCAATGGCTCACTTAATTCAGAACAGTCAAGGGCCAAACTTCCCTGGAACACAAATCATCCCGGTGCTTCAGAACAAACCACGCCAGTGTCAAGACCGACAAACACACACACACGCACACATGCACATAATCGATCTGAATCTGCAAGTCTGCAGTCCATCAATTTAATAGGTGGTGAACAAAAGCTACTTCCTTTCAGAGCCAAGTGACAAACTTTGAATTACGTAAAATTAGATCCACTTAATTTATTTAAATTTAATTTCTCCATGAAATCAATTCTTTTAGCAAGACACTTGAGTTCTGTTTGTCGACTGCTGCTGACTGTTTCAGACAAGAGTCTTTCTCACAAATAGAGCATACATATTAAAATGTGAGAAAAGGTTAAAAATTGTTGATATGGGTGGTCTGTCATGCCCAACACATAATCAAATCAGCAGCACTTCAACTTGATTTTGATTCAAAACTGATTGCTAATTGTGGTCCAGATAACTCATCTCAAAAATACACACACACACGCCACCCCCACACACACACACACACACAGATTAATAGAGAAGTGATTAATACGCATAGTTTCATTATTTCACCATCATTTCAAAGTGCAATACTTGTACTGTTATCTTGTTCTTTTGATTGAAATTGGCACTCAAAATCTACACACACACACACAAGGTCTTTGTACCTTAATACAAATTCACAATCTTGTTTTGACACGTCTGTGACGTGAGGTCATTTTCCTTTCTGTTTCAAGTTTGACAAAAACACAGACAGACTATGCAAATGGTACTCGAGAAAAGAGATGGACACTTTCTGCCAGGAAATACTGTCACTGCTTTTAGTTTGCATCTACTAGAGATGATAATATTAAGGTTAGCATTTTGCTACATTCTGAGCAAACCAAAAGAGAATGTTAATCCAGGACTAACCCCAACATCAGAAGCTGAACTTTGGTGCAAAACCTGTATAAGTTGTTTTTTTCACTTTGTTATTACCTTCAGATAAATGCTTTCTTTGAAGTATTTCTATCTGTAAAGGTAAAAGACAACAACATTCTGACCTTTCTAGCCACTCTACAGTCTTTCTTCAAAAAAAATTCCAACATGTCCAGTTTGTTCAACCTCCGACATTTATCGCCTTCACATCTTTTTGTCCCCCAGGTGTGCCTGGAAAGCGCAACGAGTTGTACTATGAGTGCTGCAAGGAGCCCTACCCTGATGTGACGTTCACTGTCACTATGCGACGCAGGACTTTGTACTACGGCCTCAACCTGCTCATCCCCTGTGTGTTGATTTCTGGATTGGCCCTTTTGGTTTTTCTGCTTCCAGCTGACTCTGGAGAAAAGATCTCACTGGGTACAGGCCGAGACCACACACCAGTACAGCCTAAAACACTAAAATCATCCGACACTAACACAAGAGGAGACTCATAAACATAGACTAGAATATTGTACACCTCCCTACCTCAATAGCAGGTCTCTGAGGTGTTTCAGAGCCGTTTATTTGTCGCTTTCCGATGCTATTATTGACATTAAAGATGTAGATTAGCATTCAAGGTGGTCGTTCATTGGCAGATGAATAGAAAGTCGATCGTAAACACAGCACAAGATAATTACGGGGACCTGAAAATGCCAGCTTGATTTTAAATGGCACCTTGTGAGACAGGGTCAAATTAAATGAAAACAAACACTCAAAGATAAATGTACCTTTTTTTTTCAAACCTGTGATTATGTCAGAAGTTGCATTTATTTTTAGGTCTTATAAGTTAATAATTAGCAGACAGACAATGACAGCAGTCCTCCAATATGGTTTCATCTTCTTTCTCTAGGTATTACTGTGCTGCTTTCTCTAACGGTGTTCATGCTGCTTGTTGCAGAGATCATGCCTGCCACTTCAGACTCTGTACCTCTAATTGGTAAGACATCCTACGCCGGTAATTAATGCTCTTTAAAAGAAAAGGGAGGTAGAAAAATTATTTGTAAGTGTACCACTTTAAAGAATTAGTGATTTCTCACTAAATAGTAATCATCAATTAACCTAGTTTGGTAGATGCAGGGAAGATTTTGAAAGACAATAAACTTTATTAAAAAAAAAAAAGTTGCCAAGAAATTGTATGTTAGTCATTAAGCTGTTTAAAAATGACTCAAAGGAATCAGAAATTTAGGAAAATATTTTATATGTCAGTCAGTGACTCAGTTGGTCTGCTGCAGAGAGACTTATTATAACACAGCATATTTTCTAGGTTAATCGTTTTGAGCTTTCCACATTATGGAATATAATGGATTTGGTGAGTTTGACATATTCTTGGACATGTAAACAGAGACTTCCAAATAATGTCATCTATGTATTAATTTTCGACTTGTATTTTGACTGACTTGGGAAGCAGATAAATTTGTTACTGGACAGTCAAAACATTATAAAAACCATGTATAGGTAATCTACCACAGAATTGTGATTTCTTCATCTCCAACACAATAATATTTTACATGTTTATATATATATATACATATATATATATATATATATACACTGCTCAAAAAAATAAAGGGAACACTCAAATAACACATCCTAGATGGACAGTTTGATTTCACAGAAGTTTGATTTACTTGGAGTTATATTGTGTTGTTTAAGTGTTCCCTTTATTTTTTTGAGCAGTATATATATATACACACACACACACACGTATATATGAAGTCCTACCAATGGCTGGAAAAAGCTGGACTCAAGGACAGCACAGAGGCCCTCATCCTGGCCGCCCAGGAACAGGCCATAAACACCAGAGCAACAGAGGCCCAGATCTACCACACCAGACAAGACCCAAGGTGTAGGTTGTGCAAGGAGGCCCCTGAGACAGTCCAGCACATAACAACAGGGTGCAAGATACTGGCAGGGAAAGAATACATGGAACGACATAATAAATAAATAATAATAGTGTACAGAAACATCTGTGCAGAATATGGACTGGAAGCCCCGAGATCAAAGTGGGGAACACCCCCAAAGGTGGTGAATGGCCGAGCAAAGATCCTGTGGGACGACCAGATCCAGACAGACAAAATGGTAAGGTTGAACCAACCGGACATTGTCGTAGTGGATAAACAGAGGAAAGCTGTTGTGGATGTAGCAATACCGAGTGACTGCAACATCAGGAAAAAGGAACACGAGAAACTGGAGAAATACCAGGGCCTCAGGGAGGAACTGGAGAGGGCCTGGAAGGTGAAGACCACAGTGGTGCCTGTGGTCATCGGGGCCCTCGGGGCAGTCACCCCCAAACTGGACCAGTGGCTACAACAGATCCCAGGAACAACATCAGACATCTCAGTCCAGAAATGTGCAGTTCTAGGCACAGCAAAGATACTGCGCAGAACCCTCAAGCTCCCAGGCCTCTGGTAGAGGACCCGAGCTCAGAGGATAAGAACCACCATATATACATATATATATATATATATATATATATATATATATATATATATATATATATATATATATATATATATATATATATATGAATGAGTCTACAGCCTAGAGAGTGCCACAACAATTTTCTTCCAATCAGACTTATAGATCTTTTGTCACAACAGTCTAACAGAACATTTTTTTTCCACTGGATGATTTGTTGTAACCGTGGAAAAGATGTGTAGGTGTAAGGGTGGACGTTTTATTGTTTGTGCAGTATCTGAAGATTATGCTCATTGCTGGAGACAAACATTGAGTTGCGGCGTGTAAGACTGTGCTGACGCACACACGAGCAGACAGGACAGTGGGCTGAGAGATGAGAGGGAAAACAGCAGATAAAATAGTTGCTCCGCATCATCTGGTAGCTCGGTGATGGAAAACTAAGCCATTAGTAAAGTTTCCTTCATGATGTGTGAGCTCACTGCAGAAAAAAAGTAAAACTGATGTTCAATGGGAATCCATCTGACGGGGTTTCATCCAATTTCTGCTTGTGGTTTCATATGGAAATGTATGGTAATTGAATTAGTCTGGATAGCTGTGTAACAGAAGCTGCATTAAATCCACGTAGACAGGGTTCTTTAAATCAACATACACCTGTCATAATCTGTTTAATTTCTTTGTCTCTGAATTTATTTCTGATTTATTATATGTCCATGAAAAATCCCCTCAGTATGAAATTGTGGTGCTAGTTACAAATTATATTAATGACCTGGTTTTTATTACCCTTGAAGGGATGTATGATGTAAATGTTTTGTTTACTTTCAGCACAGTACTTTGCGAGCACCATGATGATTGTGGGCTTGTCTGTGGTGGTAACAGTCCTGGTTCTTCAGTTCCACCACCATGATCCCAGAGGGGGGAAAATGCCTAAATGGGTAGGTTAAAGGTGCTCATGAAAGTAAACGGATATGAAAAGTCTAAAATAAAATATTACTGACTTTCTGAAAAACTTTTTGCGAAGGTTCGATTCACAAAGATTTGAGTCAGTCAGATTTTCTATGTTTTATTTCTTGTCATGTTTCTGCGAAACATTTGGGAATTATTGAGTTGTTGGGATGGATAATTATGATGCATATGATGTATCTAAAATAGTATTTTTAACTATGAAACATTTCTATGCTCTAGTTAACTAAAGAGAATATTTGGCACTTTTTTCGTTACTGACTACTCAAAGCATTTTTTCACAAGTAACAGTTTTTCTATCCGCATCTATACATGTACTTCAGTATATTGTTGGGGGAGCCTGGAATTAAACTCACAATCCTCCAACAAGCCAAAACTAATCCTTCCACTCAGCCACAGAGAGCCATAAAAATCTGTTTAAAGCCATTTTCTGCCTCGCTTTCTTCTCTTTACACTAAATCCCGACATATTGAACGTGTTACTGCGAGCATGACCTGTGCTTCATTGTTCTGGTTTCTTTTTTGATCTCCTAGATGGGAACTTGATGGATGCTTGGAATAATTTCAACAGACCAGTCATGATTTTCTACAAATCTGGGCATGATGTGCTGCTATTTATATCTTTAACCCCTCTTCATATTGACAGATAGGTTCTATTTAAGGGATTTCTTGATTCCACATGTTTTGCAGTAACCAGAACTGAGAGCAGCTAGAAAAACTTAAAGGGGTAGGACAATGAAAAACCTACTTTTTTTAACTTTATAATACTTAATGATGTAATTCTCTCATCAAAAAAACATACCCGGAGTGTTGCTTTGACTATTTCATGCATCTTTGAGAAATCCTTCAATCTGACAACTTGTGAGGACATTTGGGTACATTTTGGGTATATTATAGTATTTTATAACAACTGAAGGTAGTATAGTAACTTGACTGTGATATAAAATGGAAATTTGGCTGGAAAATACATAACACTGTCCCTTTAATCAAAACAACATAGCTAATCATAATGAATTTAGTTATATTTTAACATACAGTCAGTTTGATTTAATAGCTTTTTTCTCCCAAATAAATTGAATAATATTTAAAAAACTGCTTTTTGTATTTACGTAGGTTATTGTTTTCTTATAGCATATTTTTTTTATTATCTGGAGCATAAACATTTTTATGCCTGTTTTGTCCTTTCTTTAAACTCCCATATTCCCGTCAACCAGATCCGTGTGATTCTACTGAACTGGTGTGCTTGGTTCCTCCGCATGAAGAAGCCCGGGGAAGAAAATAAACCAGAAGTGAGCTCCAGTAACCCTTCAACGTACAAATACTCTCACTCTCCTCCGCACCACACCAGCACCACCAGCATCCAGATGAGCACGATACCAGGGCAGGCCCAGTCGACCACAACCAATGGCAACATGAACCTGTACTTTGGCTACCACTCCATGGGAACAGACAACCCCACCTTCCCACCGAGCACCGACTCAGGCCTGGTGACATGCGGCATCGGCGGTGAAGGAGGCGGAGGAAACCACCTGAGTGGCTCCTCCCAGCCTGACATCCACTCGGACCACACCCGGACAATGCTGTTAGAGCAGGTCCCAGAAATCTCCCTCATCCTGGAGGAAGTGCAGTACATCGCCAGGCGCTTTCGAGACCAGGACGAGGGGGAGGAGATTTGCAGCGAGTGGAAGTTTGCCGCCGCTGTGGTGGATCGCTTATGCTTGGTGGCCTTCTCGCTCTTCTCCATCATCTGCACCTTCACTATACTCATGTCAGCTCCAAATTTCATTGAGGCCGTGTCAAAAGACTTTACATAAAGCTAATGTCTTGCCACTCTGAGAAGGAGAAAGAAAATTGCTTCAGAAAGAATCCAAACATGTTGGTATCTGTACTATACAAAGATCCTGAACTACTTCTAGTTAAAGCCTCTCAAGCTGATACACTCTGTACATAAGATCTTATTGTGTCGTTGCACTTTTCTTTGTGCATTTTTTTTCTCTTTGAGGTGGCTTTCCTAACATCATGCAAATAGTAGGGTGTTGATGCTTGATCCCATTGTTAATAGCGTAGAAACTCACTTTGATGCACTTTTCACATTTATCTCTAACACTCCATCTCGTTTACCTGCCACCGCTGCGACGTCACGTCTTATCAGAGCAGCCTCCTCACAATCATTCAGTTTTCTGTTTTCACTCACATCCCTCTGTTTACCCACCATTACAAACTTTCAAGGAAGGTTTCTCACATTACAGTCCTGGTCTACATTGTGGTTATTGTAGTTTTTCTTTTACATTTTTAGATACACACACAACACTGTTTCATTTGTTGAGAATGGATTTTTTTTTTTTTTTTTTTGCTGTTTGTTCTGTAAATTATGCTGCAGGACCATACTAGTTTCTGCTTGAATCGACCTGTGAATTCCTTAGCTGGTAATTCAGTCAGATATTATGGATATATAGTATGTATTTTTTTATTAAGTGGAATTCCTATTCAGATTTTAAAGATCCAAGTTAAATTAGAATCCGTTCACATCTGACAGTTGGGAGTACAGTAAACACACTTGAGATGGATTCCAAAAAGACCCAGTAAGACCCCATTATGAGGTTCGCTGGATTATTGTATTTGCATTAGTTTAGCTAGTCCTTCCTGGGACAAACTGACTCAGTTCATACAATGAAACTCAGAGGATTGCTGACCACCTGGATGCCTGAATAAAACGGATGCTAGAGTAACTGAACGTATATATGACGTCACAGAAAAATAAGCAGACGTGTTGATGCCCTGTTTCTTGCTCAATGATATTTACACATTTTTATTTGCTGTTAGTGTTTTGTTTTGTTTTTTTCCGATCTGATAACACAAGACGTACTTTAATCCCAGGTGTCACTTTCAGCTACTCTGTTCTCAGCAGAGCCAGCCAGGACGTATAATACTACCAGGTCCGGACAGCGCCCGGGTCTTTCTTGACTAGCACATCAGCACCGCTGCAAGTTAATTTAAGAACCTTAAAATTCTTAAATTAAAAAATTAAAAATCCAGCAGTGACCCGTATCACTGCTGGATTTTTAATTTACTACATCTCCCTTTGCATTTCTAGTCCGTCTCATTTCTTCTTTAAGTATTAATATTTTGAGTCGCTCGTTGAGCAGCTCAAACCAAGGTTCTGTATCCACAAATGTAATGAGAAGAATTTTATCAGTGTGGGTAAAAGTCATACTTAATTGTGACTTTACAGTTTTTTATATTGTGAAAATATTTATTTTTCAATCCATTTACTGACTATATTTAGTATGATTAGCTGAATCACATGGTTAGTGTCTTACGTGTCTCACGAAGCGTATCCCCTGAAGGTTGAAGTGTTTGTCGCATACTGTGTTATATCTTGTCATATGCTGTCAAAAACTCATGATATAGAATAAATGACTTTTGACTAAAGGCAAGATTTTAAATGAGTTTTGAGGAAAGGTCAATCCAGTTGACATCACATTTGGCCTAAATCTTTTGTTACAAAAAAAAATAGCAAAAGACAAACCCTTTGCTAATCTCTCGCAGTAACATGCAACACGGATTACCGGGTGACTGATGTAGAAGATTTGGGGTAAATCCGATTTGTTTTTTTTGTTTTTTTTTTATGTCCCAATCGTCCTCTCTGATCCTGAGTGGCATAAAACAAATATATCCCAGCTTGTCATGCACAAAGGTGAACCTCAAATGTGGGATTTTACCATGATGGGAGATGTAAGCGACACCCATGAGGTACAAAAGCATCATGACCCAGCACAACTGCTGTAGATTAAGTACCATTACATTAAATCAATGGACCAAGAGCAGACAAAGCCTTACCACCTGATGATTAACATTTATGCTTTTTTGGAGTTGCAAATGTGCTTTCCTCTCTGCCAATAATGCACCCACTGGAAATGTGAAGAGATGTACATAGAGCGTTGTCGACGACCGTGTTTTATTTTTGATGTGACTTTGAAAAAGCAAAGAAGCCTATTGAGAAAACACTTTGAATTTTTTTCTGGAAATGTAAATATTAAAATCTTTTAAAGGTAATTTAGATCAGAATGCCTCAGCCTACAAGCAACCAGCACAGGTTTGGTTTCTCACTGCCAGTTTGATGACAATATAGGCAGGGGAGTTGTTGAGACATCAACTTTGGCTTTGGAATATCTTTTTGCAACAAAAGCATAGATTTCATCCAGAGTCCAAGTTTATCTTCAGCGTGAAGGAAGGCTTAAGGTAAAATAAATGGTAAAAGTTTGATATTTGAGACAGAAAATGCTGAACTGCCCCAAGGAGGAAGATATTATTTAATCGTATTTTCAACCAGAATTATTTGTTGTTCATATTGTGTGTCTTTATTTGTAGTCGGTGCCTCTTATCAGTATAAATAATTCTCCTTAAAAGATGTTCACAAAACCTTGCTGTACCTGCCTATTTTGTTTATTTTATGAAAAATAAACAAAAACTGACAAATAAAACTATTATGTGGCTTCTTTTTGTGTTTCAAGGCAGCAAACTGGTTTATTTTTGTGCCAAAATCTCTGGGCTATTAGCAAGTAACTTTGTCAATTGTTTTTTGGTTTGTTTTTTTGTTTTGTTTTGTTTTTTTTCTGGATAGGTTGTAAAGTCACGGAGAGCCTGATCTTAAAAGATTTCACATAAGGTATGTATAATCTACAAAGATCTCATGTGCAATTGATTATACGTGCAAAAGTGGTGCTTTCCAGCCTCTTTAGATTAGGATTTTGCATGTGCATGTGTTAATGAAAGAGAAGAAATACGTGTGTGGTAAATATGTCCCTGATACCAACAGTCATTTCACACACAGTGGGTTAAATATTGCAAACAAGAAAGAGAAGTAGGCTTTTTGTTTATCCAGGTTCTCACTAAATTATTTATGCCCATTATTTTTTGTATCGTTACAACAACAATCTTCCTCATCCTTACTGGAATTTTTTTTTTTTTTTGTCATTGGCAAACAGAAAGTTGGTAATACTTTTGAAATCCTGGAAAAAGATTTATTGTTTTCCAAATAATTACAAATACAAAGCATAAACGCAAAGAATGCATTTGTGTCAACCCTACTGACTCACAAATTGAAAACACACATTTCATGTGAAACCAGCTACAGCTGCAAACCTTGTGAAGTATTTCTCTACCAGATACTTGGCTGACATTTTTGCCCATTCATTGGACAATAATCTAACCTTGATCAGATTGGATGAAGAGCAATTAGTTTTCAAATTGTGCTACGGATTTTCAATCACAATTTAGGTTTGGACTTTGACTGGGTCGTTCTAAAATATGCATGGCACCAACTCTGCAAGACAGAGTTTAGAAAGTGTGGCTAAGCTACATTTTTTAGTTTCCAGCATAAGTCATGGGAAGTTAGACATGACATAAACTCATTAGTGAATCTAATTTTAGGCAAGATATTAAGTATCTTCCACACACAATATATATATATAAAAAGAAAAACAGAGTACACCACACATACTCTAAATGCTTCTCAGCAGAGTGATACCACGTTCGAATTGGCCAAATCCAATCTCAAGGTCCACCACACACAGACAGCTGTTGGTGGCTGGAAGTTCTCCACTCTGTATCAGACCTTGTGAACAGACATGCAAATACAAATCTAGTATTTGTAAACCTGCAGAGAAGTAATGCCTTAATTCCTCCCTCCGCTGCAATCTGTCCAAGTTTGCTTTCTCTCTTCTCTGATCTTGATATAGAAAACACCACCTGGGTCCATAAAAGCACTTATACAAGTGAGGTAAATATTTTTGCTCTATTTGGTGGCGATGTTAGTGCAAAATTACCTGTGACAGAGCCCTCTGAACAGTTTCTCTAATGTAAATATTACACACCTGATCCAACTTGGGGATTGCTTGAATGTGGAGCCACCGCACTCCGACACACTTCTGGTTCATTTCATAAATTAGCTGCTTGCATCCCAAACAGCACTGCTGTGGCCCTGTGGCCTCAGATGTTAGTCTCATTAATTCACCTCGTAAATGGCAGTTCGTTACTAAGAACTGTCATGTTAACCATCTTAACCATTTCAGCCATTTAGACAAAAAAAAAAAAAAAACACTTAGAGTGTGGTATTTTCAGGTTTTAATTATTTGTGTGAAGATGGGATTATGAAACCATACAATTTCACCTTGTAACATCTCAGCTAAAATGAGTTTTAATGAGACAATCTCAAATGCCTCCGAAACAAACGAATCACCTCTACATTGCTTTATGCAAACAGTTACATGACATGTGCCTCCTCCAATAAGTCACAGCTGCCAAATCTGGGTAAAAATAGAAAGTGTGTAACAAAGAAAAGTAGAACTGAATGACTAAGACATGAAACAAGTAAGATGAGAGGAAAATGTCAGTTTTACTCTTTCATCTTGTATAAAATGATGAAAATAGATCATATCTGCTTCATGTTTGACCCTTTCATCTCATATAGAGTAAAATATTATTCTGATAAATGAGACAGAACAAAACAACTAAACATGTTTGTTTAGTTGTTTAGCTGTCCTGTATCCTACAGGAACAATTATATTTAACTCCTTAGCACTATGAAATTAGCCATGTGACCTACAGTGAAAGTGAACATCGGTGTGAGAAAAAGTTCAATATTAATAAGACATAATGTTATTGTTTATAAAACATCACCTCTTTTGAAATATTGCTTATCTGCTGAAACACAATTAATTTACAGTTTGGTAAATTTTGCAAAAAAGTTAAAATCGGGTGTTTACGTCATGAAACGTCGTTGCCAGAAAACACACTCGTCTCTTAGCAACAAATATTATTATTCACAAAACATGAGATTTCCTCTGCTCTTTTGAAATGCTGCTTATCTTGTACTACTTACAACTTAACACGAATTGTGCAGTTGGTGAGTTTTGCAGAAAAGTGAATTTTTTTTCTTTGTCATTGCTGGTAGATATATGATAAAACAGACATTCAACACGGAAGTAAAAATCAGATTCTTACTTTGTAGCAGTTCATCATCAGAAAACACTCTCATCCCTTTCCACCAAATTAATAATTATTGTTTAGAAAACAAGGTCAGAGCTGGCAAAGGTCTGCATGTGCGCTATAAGCTCTGGTGTGAAGGTCTATTCTTGCGCTAAAACCAAAATTAGATTTTTGGTGAGTAACTGGTTATAAATAAGGCTTTGCGGAAAGAATAATTGAGATGAGCAAAATATTTGGGGTGACCATCTGTAATCCAGGCATACTAAGAAGAAGTCAAGAAAGAAAGAGGGAGAAAATTGGATTAAAATTTGAGTGATTTTTAATAACATTTTTGAAGTGCTGTTCTCCATCTGCTTCAGTACATTCCAAACGTTATGTTTCCTATGGGATCTGAAAGCGACTCAGTGACCGAACTTGTGCACTGTGAGGTGAATCGTCTTTGTAAGGATCAACTTTGCATTCTGACTGAGCTGCTACCCATCGCTTTATCACCTAATGCAACTTGACACTGTTTGCTTTGTGTGTGCCTGTAAGACTTTTAGGGATTGTGCAATACACGTGTTCAAACCAGTGTTTCGGAAGAAAAGCTTAAGTCAGGAGAAATGAAGCAAATGCTGAAAGGGGGCGTACAGGGAGATGGATGAAGAGCATCAGACAGAAGGAGGGGGAGACTTTGGAGAGATGTTCTGTGCCTCAGGGACAAACAGAACTCAAATTGCCGAATTTTGACTTAATGAGAGAAAGTGTGCAAATCAAATATAGAAAAGTGCTGGAAAGTACAAAACATAACAATCAGACAAGCTTCCATAGTCAGATATTGATATTTGTGAGTCAGCGATGCAAAGAAAACTCGAAGTGAGTAGTATTGCATATTTCCCCCGTGTTTTTATTCATCTCTATTTAGTGTTGAGGCCTTTCATTAGACAAATTACATTGAGTCAGTGTGAAAATGTTTTTTGTTTTTTTGCTTTGGCACTTCGACTTGGTGTCTTTTTTTTTTTTTTTAAAGGTGATGATTATCACATTTCTATTGATATGACACTGTTTCACTAGCTGACTTCATGTTTTAGAAAAGAAATTACTTAAATAGCACACTTTTTAAAATGAGATTTTGGGCCTAGTTAAAGAGAGAGAGCCTGATCGCCTGTGACCTACTGTACAATCTTGACTCCGTTTTTTCTGACAATGATTAAACTGCTGTGTGTTTGTTTCCCCAAAGTGTATCCTTGAATATTGACCAAAAAAAAACAAACAAAACAAAACAAAACAAAAAAAAAAAAAACAAACAAAAAAAAAAAAACAAACATTACATGAGTCTAAACATGATGAAATTAAACTGTTTTCATACAAAATCATGCAAATAATATTATGTTTTTAAAATGTGTGTGAATAGTGCATGTGTACTGGAATCAAGGCTGTGGAATTAAAGTGTTCACTTGCATCAGTGTGGAAATCCTTTACTTTTGCTCTGGTGTCACTATCTCTTTTTTGTATATGTAAAAATCACCTGATCATGGGAATGACATTTACAGTCTTGAAAACAAAATGAAGTCTTCATAGGCATATATACATCAATCTGAAAAGCTTATTGGCGAGAAACCTGACTAAATCTTATTCTGTGTTCTGATTGGAGGATCTCACCTTCACTGCAAATTTCAAAACACTTCAATTACTATTACAAAGACATTGACCTGCAAACATTTAGATTAGTTTGAAATAACATTTTTTTTAACATATGTAACTCTGACTCTTTCAAAGCAGATACACAGCAATACTAGACTTTTAAAATTGAAAATAAAAGTTTATCCATGTTTCAGATTCAAATGTGCTTTTAACATCTGTAATTTAACATCTTTCTTTTATGATATACTTTTATGCTTAGGTTGGTCATTTTCAATTTGCCTTTTTTATGTCTTGTACAGCACTTTGGATTGCCTTGTACAGGAATGGTGCTATATAAATAAACAGAGCTTGCCTTTAGAATATTAACTGTAGCCACAGTGAAGTTAAAGAATGCCTTTTTAGTGCTGAAAGCGAGGAATCACTTCTTAAATAAAATTAAATACTCTAATATGTACAGTTTGAGCTCTAAGTATTTTTTTAAAATAAAGTGAAGTTCTGGTCTCATGAACTTGTTTAATAAAGGATCAAACTAATAACACAGTGGAGTGATAACAACAGAGAGACACATCAATTTAATGCTGTGCACTGCTCTGCGACTGAACAAAGCTCATAATCAGTTGGATGTGTAATTGAAAACCAGATTAGGGAGACAAATGAACTTCGGAGACACACAACATTGCACAATGTTAATGAATGGCATGCCTTTGCTGTATATATATTACCTCTAAAGAGGTGCAGGGAAGCCCAGAAGACATGTTAATAAACTTGCATGATTAAATTTCAATAATATGTGTGTTTTGTGCACCCTGGATTTCAAATAGTTTTTTATGGTGTCTTAAAGCAAAAATAAATAAATAAATAAATAATGATAATAATAATAATAATAATAATAATAATAATAATAATAATAATAATAATAATAATAATATACAAATCAAAGTATTTCCTTTAATATCCATCATATCTTCACACGCTGGGGGAAAAAAAGTGATGCATCATTTTGTTTTCAAAACTGTAAAATTGAAAATTACAATTCCAAAGCTAACCTGATTTGATAAGAAACACTAAGGTTGCATCTTCCAACTGAGTTTATATCGTAAAATCTAAACTCACATGCATTAAGCACAGCTGACAGGGCTTCACTGATATGTTATGTTATGGCTTGCCAATTATGCAATATTCATGATGTAAGCAAATTGTCCTTGAAAAGGTCTCCATGGGCTCTACGGGCACATGTGGCCTCTAAAAATTATGATCCCTTCTATTCTAATATATTAATTTGGGCTGCCGGAGATATAATTCATAGCACCCGAAGGGATACTGCCAGCTCTGCAGTAAAGGTTGAGGATTAAGCAGAGCATATTCTTTATCTCTGCCATTGAACTCACAGCAGATGTTCCAGCCCACTGAACTAAATCTCTTCCTGCCTTTTAAACACAAGTACACAAATCAAAGCATAAAGAGACAAACGATTGTAGTCATCTTGGCTATGGTCGAGATTATATTCCTACTTTGTAGAGGTATAATAATTTCAAACAGGGATAGGGCATCCTTAGTGTTTCCATAGGCTTATGTTGTTTCCATGAAAACAAAAAATGATGGCAATTAGCAGAAAAATTAAGGCTCACACTCTAGATTTAAAAAGTCTATAGGAATCAAGTGTTAAAATAGTACATCTTTTGGCATCAAAATGACACAAAATATAGATATGAGAACAAAGATATTATGTTGTTTTTTTTAACTCATAAAGAAGCAGATGATCTTCAATTTCTTTGGACTTACTCAAGCAAGTCAGTTTTACTGGTTTGATTTATTATAAAACTCAAAAGTAAAAAGCTGGAGTGTATGTTCTCAGTCATACAATTTCAGAAGGAAATGAAAGAAGGTACTACACAGGAATATCTAAGTGTCAGACATGGCTAAGTGTCTAAAATATATCTCAGTGGTAGCCGCAGACTCCCTGAATCTCCTGATGGACACTTAGTGGCTGAAATCCAAGAGGAAGCCACATGGTATTTCTAGAGAAAGACATTGTCCCCATTTTTCATTGTTGCTTATATTGTTTTCTCTGCTACAGGCTCCAGTCTTGGCTCAGGAAAATAGAGTCAAGCCAAATCAATTGAGAAAGAATGCATGTCTGAATGGACTTCTACTTTTGTTTCACTGTTTTTGACCAGTAGACTCTTTTTATATCACAGACAAAAAAAGATGTTAATTATTAACAAGAATTGCCACACGATTCAGAAAGTTCATTTTCACTTTCAGCACACATGCCTAATCTCTGCCAGAGACATGGAATTAAGAAGAAGTCAACAGGAAGAAGGCTAGAGGAACTCAAAAGCAACAGATTGTGCTCTGATCTCAAGGAATAAAGCAACATATGAATTTCAAAATCAGTTTCACCTCTTGGTGCTTCCTCTTTCTGGTGCAAAATGCTGAAAGATGTACCATGGCATACTATTTTATTTACAAAAAAAATAATAAGAATAATTTCATCAGACTAAAATGGCTTTACAATAAAAACTACATGTGTCTAGGAGGATAACTGTTGGATGGTTTGGAAGATGTCCAATAAATTTGAAGGTTAATCACAGCAGTTGGGTTTGACTAACAAACAAGAAAAAAGAAAGTTGACCCTTTCGGTCGTCTCCCCAGTGTCAAAGTTAATCATATTTCTTCATCAGAGAGAAAAACTCAGAATCAGAGAAAACATAGAATGAAAAGAACATTAATCAAATAAAACCACTAAAATGTATGTTTTTAATCTGAAATGTGTCTTTTCAAAGACCACACAAAATAACTTATTTTCTTTAGTATTTATCTTAAATTCAAGTTTGATAGTATCATAATCGAAGATTTTTTTTGCGATCAAAGCGTGAACAGACCGAGAACTTCAAAAGAAGGGTGAAATAAGGGTGGAGTACGCGATACATAATTGAACTAAACTTTCAATAGTCAACAATGGTAAAGAGGAAAATAATAGAACTTCATTTCTTAAAACAATTAAACAATAAGGTGAAAACAGTAATAGCAACACAAAGTGGAGTTAGCCACTTTTCAAAAGATCATTTTGAAATGTGGAAGTGGTAATGCTTTAAAACACGTAGGGGAAATCAGAATAATTAATTGCAAGAACGAGCATCAGGAATGGATAAATTAGGGACATACGTCTTATCTATGAGTTGGTAATAAATATTGAGCCAGTCTGCTGTTTCAAATGTGATCCGTCTCTTCCTCTGCAGCATACATCAAGCACACCCTAATAATTTAGCCAGTCTACTTAGCCTGCTGCTTTCTGCATTTCATGCACCGACAGGTGCAACTGCTATCCAGTGTTTACTCGTTTTCCTTCGGTCCTAACACCTCCCTAGAGCTCCAAGGTCACAGACTCTTTCTGCTCATCCTGAAATGAGGAGGAAATGAGAGAGTAAAGACTGTGCTTGTCTCTTCGAAACTTGTTTAGGAGCAAGTAGATGAAGTGATGAGAATTGCGGCAGGAGGAAAACTGTATTAGCAAATGTATTTAAACCTCCACCTGAGAATTGTTTGACTAGACACAGAAAATCATAGAAAACAAAACGTGCATGACCTTTAAGCGATCAGGTGACACTGCTTGAGAAACTGTCATGCCAATACAATCGATACTTTGGAAAATCATAATCAATCAAAGTAGTCTAATGCTGAATTGAGTAAGTGGTAATCTGTGAATCATTTTCATTCTATTTCCAGGTAAAATGGTGTCAAAATTTCGAAAGAGAAACAAAAGACCATAAAGGTTTGGCGAAAATGAATTTAGGACTGAAAATACACTGGCTGACAGCTGTGGGTCTTTCAGCTTCATAACCTTCATTCCATCAGCTTTTGATGGAATGAAAAACTGATGAAAATAACCAAAATTTTATTTTTGTCAACACATTGACAAAAATAAGCTTTGTCAATATGTTGTCAAAATTAACTACAAGACATTTGGCGTGTCTGTTGAAAGAAAGAATGTTCAACAATTATTTTGGAAATATGACATTGGTTCATTAGTCCAGAAAGCAGGATGTAAGAGGAAGTGTCGTCCAGTACAAACAACATGCCTGTAGGACACAACCAAACCTTAGCTCCAATTTTGTTGATTCTAAAAAACTTAATTATCAGTTAAAAGCAAAAACAAATAACTCTTATTATAAAACTGTTTGCAGAACTTTAAAAACCATAGTAATTATGTTTTTTTGTTTTTTTTCCTTTAAAATTAAAATCTGCTCAAGCTGCTTTCCTTTTCTGTACAGAGATGCTGGACATTTTGCATGTGTCAGGCAGTGAGGGTCAGTCTGTGACTTTGTCCCTGACTGCATGTGGCAGAAATTTCTATTTTGAGACAGTTTATTATGCTGGTACAGCAACCATGTAAACAATGATTTAAATCAAATGAACCTGAAGTACAAATACCATGAGCGTGATGATGACAACATTTCTTAGGTTCTTTAAATTAATTTGTATGTTTTGGTAAGAACACCAAAAATTGGAACTATATCTGAAACTTTGGACAAACCAGAAGAAAAGGACATTTTAAGACCATTTAAGGAATCATCACAATTACAACTTTTCAGTTGTGTGAAGAGGTGTTAGCTAATAATTGTTATATTTATTTTCTATTTTCATACGTATTCACTCCCTTCAAGACTGTATTTAGCGGATGCATTAACAGAACTGGGTCTTACACTTCACAGAGAAACAAAACGACGTTTGCAGTAATAAGATTATACGCAAATCTGAATATTATATTTGTAATAAACTATTTGAATGCTAATAGTTCTCAATATTCTATCTCTCAATATTCCAGCTGACTGTAGAGCGAAGTGAAAGCTCTGTGGTACAACATGCTGACAGCTGGGGGGAAGACATTCCCCAGAACATTGATAATCTCTTGCTCAAACAAGGCTCCACCTTTCTCCCAGCATGCCTGCTTGTCACCTTGAGCAGATGTTAGCTTCCCTGTTCTCATTAATCCGTCCTGTGTTACAGTCATGGTTTTAACTTTGGAAAAGGAAAGACAGGGGAAAGAAAAGTCTCAGATTTACTTTTTTTTTTTTTTGCTTCCACATTAATAATGCTGGATAATGAGTAAATATAACACATAATTTCAGATTAACACATAAACCAATGCAGGATCTTTGTATGTGAAGGTAAGAACGTTTGCTAAATGTACACTATATGTTTCTGACCTTTGCATGTCTTGACCAGCGTTTGGACTCAGGATCTTTGAGTATGCTGAGGTAAATACAAATAGCTCTGCAGCACAGCCAGATTGATCCACAGACCTTACATGCTTTCTCTGCCTTCGCAACAACACAAACACACTTTAATAAATAGTGGCACAGGCGCATTTTAGAGAATCAGAATATCATTGAACAGTTTATATATTACAGTCACTAAGTTCACAAAATTACTGTTAAAGTAATCTTAAAGATTCATCACAAAGAATAATTCACTATGGTTGTTTCTGTCTGTTTAGTTCAATGAGTATTCCTTACAGCTAATTAATTTGACTTCATCTTTTAGTAAACACCCTTAATACAGAAATCTTTCAAACAGTGTTTGTGAATTCAATCTTACATTGTTACTGATTTTATGCTCTAAAATTGCATAACTTACAGAAATCACAAAAGATACATTTTAAACATGAAACACTGCATACTTTGGTGCTAAAAAACATATCGATACCAAATTTCAATTATTTTTATGTTTCTATTGTGAGTCTGAAACTTTCTAAAATTGATTTAATAGCAGTTTTTGAAAATATGTGGCTTAAATCTGGTTTTACAAAAATTGAAATGAGATCCACACAAAGCATTGCGGATATAAAATCAGGATCGCTGAACTATTTTTACAATTTTGTAAGGACCTGTTAGTTGATTCTTTCCAAGTGAGAGTCTGTCATTTTGCATGAGTAAACTTGTATCAGCAAGTAATAACTTGGCATCTGACAAGTCAAGGCTGCAAAAAATGGAGGAATATTTTATATCATCCTGTAAAAACAGCAACTCTGCTCTCCTAGAAAAATCACTTATGATTAAGCAAAATCTTAAGAGCACAATTCCACAGTTACACAAGACATAAGTGTATGGTTTTCAAGAAATATTATAAAATACTATTATAGCACCATATAGTGTTTAGTAGGATTTTTTAAAATGTAAAACTTAGCTTCTTTACATCATCCCCAAAAGGTCACATTATGCACACTCAATTTAGGAATCTGGCAGATTTGTCAAGAAATACACTCTTAATTATCTGTTTTTTATGCAGCTGATATTCTGGTTTATAAATTGACCTCACTAAAATTCCAGATTCAAAATGTCCTATTATTAGAATAGGAGGGAGGGAAGGGGGAAGATTGGAGAGGATTGGATTTAGAACAGCAATCCAGTAGATTATTGGATAATGAGAGGTGAGTGCAAAGTCATGAGGTTACAGAATAATCCATCTCAGTGTTGACTGCAAAATAGGTGGGACAAAAAAAAAGAACATGCAGAAATGGTGGAATTATGGACTAGTTTATATTAAATTAAAAACTAAAATTCAGAGTCAAATTCAGGACAAATCACCTTTAAATGCCATGGTCTGGGTGTCTTAAGCCTTCACTTTGGTCAGTGCTTATTCCAAGTCTAGTACTTTCTGATTAATCATAGACAAGACACTACATGTTTGACAAAATTATTACGCATTTTCATAAGCACGAAAGTATAGTTTAAACTGTATGTGTGTCGCTTAAACTATATGCATATTTTGGTGAACCAACATTTACTGAACACGTATTTGTTTTTGTTTTTTTCCAGAATGACATCATTTTATCTTTGAAAATGGCCTCCAGGGCGACCACGTAGAAAGGGTTGACCCAGCACTGGCGTCAAGGGTGCTGGGTCCACCCTTGACACCACAGCTGTCTCAGCTTCAACCTCTAGTCTTGGCCGTTTACTACATGTCTCTTTCTGCCCCCTTTCCTGTTCAGCAACTGTCACAAAAAGTAGAAGAAAAAAAAGACCCTTATCTGGTTCTGACAGGTCCGTAGTGATTTTATCCAGAATTTCACTCTCCTTCAGCAGCTGAGTTAGGCTATTTTTAAAACAGGCAGCCAGTCTACAAAGAAAGAAAATGCATGAGATATCGCCTTTATATGGCAATATGGAGGTATTTATTGTAGCTAAGTATCTCCAAACAATAAAATATAATATCAATGTAGAATGAGCCACCATTTAGCTTTAGACCTTTCATTGACAGTTGTGTCTGAATTTTCAAATAAAGTATTAAATTAGGAATCTTTATCAAAATTAATTAATCAGTCAAAATGTCTTTCAAAGTAAGAGTGAGCTAGAGGTTAACAGTTCAATGTGATAATAAACCTACATTTGCAAGTATAAAGGTGGGGGAAAAAGACACAATCAAAGAAAACTTTCTGCCACAATTTCTAAGCTCCACTTTTTTTGTACCTGTTTTTATTTCACGTTCCTTCACTTTCCTTCAAGTGACTGAAAATAGTTTGTATCTTAGACTTTTAATACAGAAACAGAATTATTCAAACTGTTAGATAAAGAAAGAAGCACTCATGAAAAATATTAAAAAGTGAATAACACTCGTTGTATAAAATTGACACACAAAAAAAGATGCAATTAAGAATTTCTTCATTGTGTTAGCAAACCTTGACCAGCTACGGATGCCCGCTTCAACAGCAGGTCAAGGGTGTACCATATGCTGCAAATGTTTCCACTGTGCTTTTTCTGCAAACTGACATCTATTTCTTTTAATAGTCAGGTAGAGCCTAGAAAGAAGTTGTAAAGCTTATTTCGAGTATTTTCATGCGGTAATCATGCCTGCTGGGTAAACCAAAGGAATGTAGAAACAGATAAGAAAAAAGGAATGAAAAAAATATGAGGCCGAACGAACAGACATAGCATATATATGTTAGTAATTTGCCTTGAACAGATAAATTATAGCTGCATGTCATGCTGTGGTGGAACAAAGACTTAAACCGTGTATCTGTTGGCGTCCTCGACAAAGCCGGAGTTCGTTTGTACCGTTCAGGAAAGAGCGGTGAAGGCTATATTGTTTTATGTGTGAAGCAGCCGCAGTCTCTCTGTCAAATGGATTCCTACATTCGGAGTCAGAAATGATAGCTTTTGGGGAAAAAGAGAAGAACTTTCAATAGACGTATCTTCTTCGATAATCAGAATGTGTAAATCAGGAGCTATGTGTCTATGCAGTAATTATCTCTAGCTGTGGTTAAAAGTTTTCTCTGTAAAAATGACATCTCATAAATGTATATTTAACCAAATACATAGCTTAGCAAAACCATAGAAATAAGGCAATAGTGAGTCGTTTTGCTATAAATATTATCTATGCAGGATATAGTGTGAGTTCTGTGAAAGTACACGAGTGAAAACGACAAAAACAATCTGAAACTGGTTTTAGGGGATGGAACAACCCAAACAAGAGAGAAAGAGACATAATGCATTTCAGTCCACAGGTGAGAAATGTAGTTGAAACGGGGAGTAAACAGCCAGACCAATGAGGCAACTGTGGGTGTCTGATAAATGAGACAAAGTTTGACTGCAGACACTGTCTGAATATTCTAACTTCCTTCCTGTCCATACAGGAACAGCTTAAGGAGATTTTTCAAGACCAAATAACATGTTGTAGGGAAACTCACTGCACACCTAATGATGGAGTTTGAGTGGCATGACTTTACCATGGAAAAAACGTGTAAAATCAAGTTAAGCCAGAGGATATTTTTCCAATTTGCACATAGCTTAAGGACTTAAAAAATGGTTACATCTATTGGTGGAATAAAAAATGCCTAGAGCAAATTAAATCAGTTTAGGATCAAAGAAAATAATATTTAGTGCTTACAAAGGCGGAGAAGAATAAAACAAAGTTGTCACAGTTTCCAAGGGAACAACACAGCAAAGAACACTTCAGCAGAGGCAGGAAGAGAAAGATTTCAAAGACTCTGGAAAGAAAAGCTGTGAGAGGTGAATATGTGGCCCCCACAACAACTAATGAATAACCTATTAATAAAAAAAATACAACCATGACATCTTTTCACAGGTACAGAGGGAAAGTTTGCAGACCAAGAAAAATCAGCTTCTGCAGAAGAGACATCATTCAAATCAGTATGAAATATGCTAAGAGATATCCTGGCGCTATATCTAACTCACCGGAAGCATTTTTCTTGGTTAGATGAGCTGCTTTCACACTGCACCCTGAAGTGACCCAACTCCGATTTTTTGACGTAGCTGATCTTTTCTTGGCAGTCTGAACAGCAAAGGTCGGATTCTTTTCGAACGTCTCTGATATTCAACAAATGTCATTATTCTGCGTCCTGATACCCGCAAGCGGGAAGAAAAAAAAAAACATTGCAGATTATAATGAGGATTATATCAGACAACTTCAAATGTGTAAGCTATGCTCCACCGTTAGCACCATGTTTACTTTCGCGAACTCTGAATACTTCTTTTTATGGCGGTTGGCAGATGACTGAAAAAGCTGGCACTATGGCACCCTCTACTGCGCATGCTGGACACTTTCAGGTCGTTTGCCCATTCACACTGCAGAACACATACAGGTTGCATTATTTTGGCAGGGTGAATGGCCACGGCAAAAAAATCTGATTTGACAAAAAAAATCGTAAGTGGGTTACTTCAAGCTGCAGTGTGAACCAAAATTAGGGCTCTTTGACCAACAAGGCAGCTCTTACGTTTAAAGAATGAAAGCCCCAGCCTGAAAATCAGAACTAAGATTCTTGTCAAGGAGGAAAGAATCATTAAGAAAGAAGGACATTTGGAGATTTTAAAAAATATTCTAAAGCAAAACTGGGACGTAATCATTGCTTTGTCTTTCAACATGACAATGACCCCAAAACACAGATGATCTCCAGAAGAGCAAAGGGATCGTTTCAAAATGACCACTAGAAAGCGCACACAGGAATTTTATCAAAACATTTGAAATTAACGGAGGTTGAAGGTCCAGGCAAGATGTAAAGAAGCCAGGCATCCAAAATAAATCAAGAATATTTCAAAATCTCTGCTAAAAGCTTTTAGGAGCGTAGGAAAGCTGCCCTTAACATCAACAGGCAATAAAGTTAACCACTTGTTCTAAAAGCAGTACATTTACAGAATCAAAGACAACAGAGACATCTTTAAAATCTAGAGTCTAGAAAATGATGCCAGAAGTCTCTGAATCTCATATGTTCTCTGTTCTCATTTCAACTTCGAACAAAAAAATTAAACCGCTTACTTCCAATTGAGATATTTTGATATACTTACTTGAATGTGTCAATTTTTTTGTCATAATTAAACCCATTTTTGCTTCAACTTGCTCACAATTTTGTCTGCACTGAAATTTCCAATTGAATGAATAAACTCAGTGAGCACAATGAACCTCTGCATATTGTGAGGCATTGGATGAATGTTTTGTTCCTGACTTTGAACCCGTGTTTAAGTTCTGAATGTGTCAGCAGGCACACGAGGCTTAAGTGGCAAATTAATCAGGGGAATGGCCAGGTTGTACTCCCCCACCAGGAGATCCGCATGCTGCTCGAAGGTCAGCTAATTTCCATCAGGACACGACAACATAAATGCGGTGGGGATTACGGAAATCAAATAAAATTTAAAGGATTATGTGGTTTTAACCCCAATAAGTCAACAATCTAAATATTATTTACCAATGAAGATAGGCTCTTAAGTTTCAAGAGAGTGACACAAAACTATATTTTTAAGATATACGCAGTTTTGTTTAAATAGCATTAATTTGAGACACATTTGCTGAAAATGCAATTTTGTTTCTTGCTTTAATTCAAGGGTTTTTTATCATCCAGTTTGAATGAAGAGTATGTGAGAAATAATTATTTTTCTAATTATCTGCCCAGGGCCCATTTTAAGATGCAGTCTAATCTATTTAATTGGATAATTGGGATAAAAGCTGTTTTAATGACCATATGTGGTCTACTTCTTGGTTATGTATTGATCGATTAATTAGATAAAATGTCGGGGGCTAAGTCCAAGTGTTACAGTGTATTCAGAGGCTCTCTAGTGCAAACGCAAAACATTAAAGTAGGTCTCATTGCAAGTGCAACAGACCACCAAGTCAAAAATAACACAAGTACTAAAAAATATTAGTGGAACGGATAGAATGGGTCAAAAGTTTAAAAGATAACCAACGATAACCATATATGTTTTTTTTTACCCTCTACCTTTTCAGGTGGGAGTCACTTTTCTGAAAAAAAAAAAAAAAGTTTCTGTATTAATTCAAAAATAACATCTCTTGTAAAATAACCAAAGTTTAAGAAATGTGAATCAATTTTTTTTTTTTTTGACTGATCAAAAATCCTACATTAAAGATCCTGTGGGACTTCCAGATCCAGACAGACAAAATGGTAATGGCGAACCAACTGGACATTGTGGTGGTGGATAAACAACAGAGGAAAGCAGTTTTGGTGGATGTGGCAATACCAAGTGATTACAACATCAGAAAAAGGAGCATGAGAAACTGGAGAAATACCAGGGCCTCAGGGAGTAACTGGAGAGGGCCTGGAAGGTGAAGACCACAGTGGTGCCTGTGGTCATCGGGGCCCTCGGGGCAGTCACCCCCAAATTGGAGCAGTAGCTACAACAGATCCCAGGAACAACATCAGACATCTCAGTCCAGAAATGTGCAGTTCTAGGCACAGCAAAGATACTGCGCAGAACCCTCAAGCTCCCAGGCCTCTGGTAGAGGACCCGAGCTCAGAGGATAAGAACCACCCGCGGTGGGTGAGAAGGGAATTTATGCTTATCTAAGACCTAAAAGAACTGAAATGTTTTTACTATACTTAGATTTTTGAGAAAATCTTATAATTATTTGTACTAAAACTAATTCTGGTTCCATAAAAAGGAAAATATTTTTATTTTATGTCTCATGCGCTATATTGAGTCTGGCCAGAAGCAAGCAAAGCCCTCCAACAGGGATCAAATAGAAGGGATTTGATTTAAATCAAACTGCTAAATTGTCTGGATACCCCACTGAGAGGTAAACAAATGCAGCCAAAACTGTTGGCAGTGGTCTGCCACACTTATTCACACACTGCACACCATAAATCTGTCTTTTGTTGTTAGGCACATGAAGTATCATCTTATTGCTGCCAAAGAAAGAAATAATCTAACTTGACCTCCAATTATTGCCACCAACCTACTTTGGATTTTCCTGTACAGTACTTTCAGTTTTCTAGGTTTTGAATTGTCCTGTTTTTTTTTTTTAGTAAAATTGTTTAATTTTCTGCTGCCTGCCTCCTTCCTCCTTCTTGGATTTGCCAGGGAGAGTAGCAGATGTTAAAGAAAATTTGGTGATGATAGTGGCAATTTACATCATAATTCAAAAGACAAAGTAGAGATCTTCACAAACTGACAGAAATTTTAGATCAGCCAAGTTAGAATATTTAATTAAATAAGCACATTCAAATCTCTCAGTGGTTTCTTTCAGATAAATTCAATTATCATTTCTTCCTGAAAAAAAGGCACTTATCCACCTTTTGCATGAGATCAACAATTCATACGCCTAAATTTATTAGGATCAAACTAAACCAATTTTGTCATCATTACAGTCGCTATTGATGATAAATTTGTGTAACAGTTTTAGAATTGAAAAGAATTTTAAGAACTTTGAAAGATAAAATTAAAATCTAAACCACAGAGCGCAGAAAAACACAAATGAAGTTTTCGTCTGCGTCACACCATCTTGCCATCAATGCAGTGTTAATCTCTGTCCACAGGGCATCAACAGAACCATCAGAGACCACCCAGTTGTTTGTGAGTCGTCATTCCCAGCTTTAAAAAAGTGCTATTCGGTGGGTACACCAGCTCAGGGTCAAAATGTTAAACTGCAGTTTCAGCATAAAAAATACATTTATATTGACAGAGGCAAGTAAACGAAGCAATTCTAACTCTCAATCACTTGTACAAAATTCATCTCCTTGGAGCTCTCCCACCAAGACAGATTGTAGATTGAATATTTGGTTTTGACAGGCTGATAAAATGGGTTGTCTTCATGGCACCCTATCCAACGAAGAGTCTGCGAAATGAGTGTAAACAGTGGGCAGACCTCCACCCCACCGGCACAACATGGTGCACCAATCTCTCACAGTCTCACGGCAAGACATACCTGGTGGCTAAAAAATGGAACCAAAGCAAAGAAAAATAAAAAAATAAAAAAATTACGGGCATGCATTGAAGTGAATGTTGTACTAAATACAAATTCATAAAGATGCTTTGCTGTATGAATTTAAATGCAGACTAAGGTTATAATAAAGTGTTACTGAGGTAATAATTACTTTGTGAACTTACAAATACAGATGTAATGAAGAGAATAGGAGGCTAATGTGTACTTATAATTACATTTCACACTCGCTGCTTTTCAAAACAAGCAGGCTTCACTGGATTGTAAAAACATTAGAGGCAGTAATGCAGGAGGTAATGAAAGTCTTCTCAGTGAGTAAAGAGCAAACGCAGAGGAGCAGAAACGAGCTACAAACAGATAATGACTCATTTGCCAGTTACAGGAGTCCTCTAAGCTTTACGTAGTAATGATCATAAATGAAGATTTGCTGTGTACGGTGAAGATAATTGTCGAACATGAGAAGGAAGATGCTGCGCACAAAAAGGGGGGAGAGTAAATGGATGCCCCATTCTAAAGAACTACAAAAAATAGGGATAATCAGCACTCCAAAATATTAACTGGTTTTCATTAGGGTGAAAAATTTATCTTTCCTTACCTTTCCAACCAACATCTTAAAATGTTGGTTGTCAAAGCAAAAACTAATCTTGAACTTACAACGTTAGTAACGATGTTCTGCAGGTGAAATTAGATTACTAGTCATCTTTTAATTTCATTGACTGTTTGTGAAATCATCCAAAAGGCAATAAGCACGAGGAAGATGCTTATGAAATATTTACAACATTGTGTAAAATTTAACATTTCTAAAAATAATAATCGTTTGGGTGCGAAAATCAAAGCTCTCAACAGCATGTAACTGTGTCATTTTCTGTTGCTAAAAATATTATAGTGGTCTTTGAATCCTTGACATCTGCTTTCGTTTCTTACAATGTATCTCTGGCATACTCTCCCTCAGAAAAGTAACTGAATCTTTTTCTTAATATATACTTCAGACAAGTAGGAGAAATATTTTCAGGATTTCTCCAAGTGTTCTGAGAGCTGGGTCAGCGGTAGAAAGAAATAGAGGGAAAATAAATTGGTGGACAGAGATTGATTAACCGGTCAACATGTTAAACCCAGAATCTGTGCCCAATCGAGTCAACCAGCAAGTTTAATTCCCTTGTTTAAAATCTGGTTGCATTCCTTTATTCACCAACATCACCTGTAATTATACATTAAGGTATGTAATTGCCTCTAATTTGTTTCTGAAATCCAAAGAGAGGAACTTTCAAACCTCCACCACCTTGGTCAAGACATGATCATATGCAGTGTCTTCATGGAGAGAAAACATTGCAGTTGGGCCAAACAAATGCAGTGGTGAGATTCTCCATTTTGAATTCAGGTTGCATAGAGGCAACACACTGAGACCTGATGCCTCACCATCGCTGTATCTCAGGCTGTTAACGGACATCAGAGTCTCTGGGATCCGGAGTGGAATCACGCTGGTGAGTACATTATCTCTTTCCTAAACATTCCCTAAGGTTAAATCAAATATTTAGAAATGAAAAAAAAAAATTTGGCACATAAACTGTGAGTTCACATTTAAAGGAGACAAAGCCTTTATCAGCCAGTAAACCTTAACTTTTACTCTCCAACTCTTTGGAGAGACTCTTTCAGTAGTTAGACTTCAATTTTATTTGTTCACAACTTTCTGTTGATGATTATTTTAGATGTGATTTTTATTATTAATTGATTCTATTAGTGACTCATACAATATAATCATTCAGTTTAGAAGCAAAATAGAACCGTTAATAGCTTGAATGTGAAAATAATTATATTCACAGAATATTCCTCTGATATCTTTTCTTCAATTTAGGCTCAGTGACCAAGAGAAATTGCCCTTTAGAAGGAAAAGTTTTGTGAATAATTAAAATAATATATTTTGCTTGATTAGATTGATAGGATTTTTTTAATCTAGTGCTACCCTTCTATCATGTTTAAGCTTCAGTAGTGAGAAATTTATTCCCAATTACATTTCACCACACATGGCCCAAAGCTTTGAAACTGTTCCTACTGTTATTGGAGAAGCTGCTCCACTGAATATTTAAAGAACCTTAAGGTCTATGTTTTGCTACAACTTTCCAACAATAATGTGATTCTATGAGTGACTATCTTAAACTTTATCTTGCATTTTTCCTCCAACCTGTTTTCAAGATTTTTTTTATTTTGCCACACTGTAATATGAGAGTAGGAGGGTGCCATATATTCTAGTCTATCTTGATACTTGTCTTGATTTTTCATTGTTGCTAGTCTTTTTATCTTGTTCTGAAATTGACATACTCGCTTTACGAGACACCACTTAAGAATACCCCCCTCTCTAGAGGAGATGGGGATTAATTTAAACACAATGTGCATAAATAGACACTTCAAATGTCTATTTATGCAAATGACAAAGCAGCTAACATTAAAAAGCTGGAAAACATTTTATTAAGTGATTTTACGCTTTATAAAAAAAAAAAAAAAAAAAGGCAGGGCCAAAAACACCCATGAACATCCATTTGCATCTTGGTATCTTCAAGGGGAAAGTCTGTATATTTAATTTTACCTCATTTATGATATGTTCCCCACCTTCTTAGCAGATAAAAGTAATTTTAATCATTCCTGTTTTGATTCGCTTGACTTTTGGCATGACTTCTTTTGTAATAGTACCATCTTGTGGAGCTAACATGTAACTACAAAAGGGAGAAAATACTGTATATGTTCCTGAAAATGAACACGTTTAAACATAAGGTAAAAGAATTAAGATGGAAAACAAGGAGGTGGAAACAAATAATATAGCAATCAGTAATAAATGTTGAATGCTATTAGACATTTCTTTGGAATACTCCTGGCTTGCTGTGGTATTTCATTCACAGTTTGACACATAATTTTATTTGATTGAAGTTGCATTCTTTTTTATATTGACCTACTTACATTGTTGCTTGTCCAAAGTACTTTGTGGGATGATAATCTGTGAATACAGATTATCATTATGGTGCGTTGACACATGACTCGCCTTGTCATGTACATCAAACCAGGTAAAAACCACAAAGTGGACAGAAAGGGGATTTGTCAAGTCTTTGGTGGTTTAAATTTGTTCCATCACTGCTGGCCCAACAACAGCCCGTCCCAAATTAGTTTGAAGCTAGTGAAGGTACACATTATTACAACAGAAACAGAAAGAGAGGGAGGGAAGAGACCCCACCACTCCACCATAAAAAGCCACAACATGCTTCAGTTTGTGTTATAATCTCATGTGATAATTACTTTAATTTTAGAGGACTGGAGCTCAATACAAATGACTTAGCACGTGGTAATTTATCCATATTCCTCTTTACTTAATTGGTGTCTAACTGAAGCTTTCTTTGACAAAATTGATACCTGTGGACCAACATATTTTTAAACAAACTTATGCACCACTTCACTTGCTAAAGATTTGTTGTCACCATAAATTTGCAATAGATGCCTGGCAAAGAAAGTGAAACACAAGGGTGAGATGTTCTGAGCAAGTTGTGTCCTCATAGAAAATAGATGTCTATTGTCAATACTCACTTGTGCATGCAGGGCTGTGGAGGGTGGGGGCCAGTGCTCCTGAGAGCAGCCCAATATATTTTACATAATTTAATATAAGCATAGACAGCTGACTGAGAGTGGAGGTGATTAACATAAACTGAAATAATGTAGAATTTAAATGTCTGCTTTTCCCACAATAAATGTACAACACATGACCGAGCTGACAGCTACTGTGTTGAAAAGTGTTGTTTCCTGGAATAAAACATAAAAATTATGGGAAAGAAAAGAAAAGGAGAGGAGGGGTACAAGAGAAGGTCCTCTTAGAGAATGAGCAGAATTAATATAATTTCCTAAAAGCAAGTGAACTATAGCCTTACGTACAAGTATAAATGTTTGTCTTTTATTCCTAGCCACTAGGGGGAAGTGCTGTGTAATAATTTGAGAACAAATCCAGCATGATTCAAATCAAATCCACAAGAAGGAATATTTGGACGCTGTTACTGCTTGTACATAAATCACTGGGAGCTTTTTAAGCTTTTAAAGTTTTTAAAGTTAAAGTTCTCCATCAGCATCTTCACAATAAAACCAGACAAATATCCGACTTCTGATGGTCAAATGCAATGCTGTTCTACAAAACACTGTGTGAGAGCTGGATGGTAACACCTGAGTCCTACCAGTTCCTCTCAACATTAAGACTTTGCTGAAGTCACCGTGAGACATCATTCTACGCATTGTACACCTGCAAGATTCATTACAAGCTGAAAAATAAGGTGGCCTAAAGTAACAAGAACTAGGTCCAG
Source organism: Poeciliopsis retropinna (assembly GCA_010277075.1). Taxonomy (NCBI): domain Eukaryota; kingdom Metazoa; phylum Chordata; class Actinopteri; order Cyprinodontiformes; family Poeciliidae; genus Poeciliopsis; species Poeciliopsis retropinna. Next base: position 7,428,790 of record VMRM01000013.1, read on the forward strand.
TTGTGAAGATAAATTTCACAAAATAAAGTTCTTTCAGCATCTGGAAGGACAATGTTTAAACTGACGCATTTGGAACAATAGGAACATCAGATCACAACAAAGATATGTTTGAAAAAGTATTCTTCCCAAGATTCCTTTACTAGTTTTAGTCAGACACTGACTTTTCATTACACAGTCGTGCATAGATCTAGATGTGATGTTTCAGTAGGTCAGTCTTGAGAAATGACATAGAAACAAGTCACAAACAGACACAACAAAAAGACAATCTAGGATTGATTTAAAGTTGTCAGATCCTCCTAAAATCTCTCCACACCAAATCCTTCTTCTACATTTAAGGAACCCAAAATCCTTATTTTGGACTGTGAAGGAAGAAGGAGTTTTCCAGGAAATAAGATATTGAAGGACAGGAAGTAGTACCATACTTAAGTTTAGATCTGTTTTATTTATTAATTTCCTTTAGTTTCAATGCTTTACCTTATTGCCTATTCACTACTTAAGAGTGACTGTTGTTTGTGAATGCTCTTCCACAGTAATGGTTAAAAAATTCTTCTGTTCTTAGCACAAAGTGTGTGGGCAACTCCTCATTTTGCTGATATTCTCATTTTGCTGATAGCTTTTAAATTCCCCCATAAAAGTTGAAAATTATGTGTTACAACCTCCTCCTTTCGCAACTGAGTTCTCCACACTCCTACACCATGGTTGCAATCCATTTTCCAGAGCACCGACAGAATATCAAAAACAAGGTTGAAAATAAATGTGTTTAATAGAACTGTTAATTTAGCTGCCTTTAATATTGTGATAACATTCCTACCAAAAAAGTTAGCTCGTAACTCTGCATTTATATTTCCAGTATTTCCTTGAGTCAATAAATCCTTTCATCAGTTCTGAAAAGAAAACAAAACGTATTTTGTTTACTAAATCTGACCAACAGAATAAAGCTGGTAACGATGGTTTGTAAATCCGAAACGTTTGCCAGTGTCTATTCCATCTGGTTAATTTATAGGTTAAGAGTAATGTATTTACAAACTTAAGGAGTATAATCAAGATTCACATATGTACTTACACAAAGAAGTGAAATAAAGACTGAAAATGGGTCTGAGTTTGCTAACTCAATATCTGTAGTATCTCTAATCCACATGAGAAGACATCATGTTCCTCCAGTGTGGCAATAGTAACTTCCTCCACATCCAGAGTGGCGGCCACTAAACTCTCCAAAGACACCCACCGTCCCGGCTTCAAACGCAAAGTCAACAGATTACCGATGATAGGCATCTGTTGAAAAAGCAGAAACAGTTCTCGTAAACTCTGATGTCAACAATCATCCCAGGTTAGAACGACATCACTCAAGTGTCTAAAAGTTCAGTCTAATTTGAACTTTATTGGACCTACCTTGTGTTTCATTTTTTTCACCTTATTTTTCAAAACTACAACTGAAGAGTTTGGAGGCAGGCCCATCTCTAGCTGCTCGACATACTGGTCAAACTTGTCAATCTGCGAGCTCAACTCCTCCATGTCCATATCCTTCAGTGGGGTCTTTTGGGGAAGTCAAAAACACAAAGGTACGATATAAGGTATCTCTGCACATGACAAAGAATGTATTTTTAGGTGTATATGCTCAACACACTACTGACCTGCTGCCATTTATTGTGTAAATTGTCCCATTCCTCTAAAGAGTTCCAAAGAAGCAGGATCAGCTTGAATTTTGCCGCCGTCTCCTCCAGGACATCAAACTTGGTAATCTCCAGCTTTACCCAACAGAGCAGAAATAATTACTTACTTTGGAGTTTGGTTATTAGAGGTCACTGATAAATCTGCTCCAATTTCCTTTATTTTGGGACATTGGCCAATGTTAAAACCAATTTTATCCACCATTATCTACGTCCCCAAAGGTCTAAAAGTCAGCCTCCGTTCCCTGTTGAGAGGAAGTTGACTGACAGACCCACCCACCTGGTCATGTCTGCATAAGTGCCATTAACAATCATCACCCTACTGTTGCCAACGTAGAATCTTTGTTGCTATATTAAGAGACTTTTCAGACTTAAAAAAAACAAAAACAAAAAAGGAAGGAAGAACAGTATCGGCAAAAATTGGAATCAGCAGGTCAGGCTTTTTTTGAAGAAAAAACTACAACTTGTGACTGTCAAAACAAAATGAAAAATTCACTGCAAAGATGCTGAACTGCATCTTACTTTGATGCAGTTCAACATCATAGTAAGACCATGTTTTCTTTGATATCACAGTATGTATCTGAAAAAAAAAAGACAAAAAGTAGCACCTTGAATCTATTTTGGTAGAAATTACAGGTTGATGCCTGGGCTTCAAGCCTATTTATAGCAGTCTGGATCTTCTCAAAGTGGGGACGCACTCTGTCGGGGCTTACTTTGATGTCCAAAAAGTCTGGATTCTGCACATAAAAGAACACACTTCTAAACAAAAAGTGGAGCATATTTATACTTAAGATAATGTTGCTCAACAAGTTAGATTTTTACAATTTCTCACTACTCCAGTAACAGATTTCTGAAAACTTTAAAACATCCTGGATATTTGAGTTTTACATTTTACATTTTACCATAACATATTGACCTCGAATTGCTTAAATAATAATCAGGTCTTAATATCTTTAGGTACCACTAAAAATGAAACAAAACAACAATGAGAGAGCTTTTTGTTTATGATATTTATTTTTGATATTAATTTTATTACTTTTTTATTGCTTTCTGCTGTAAGAACAAAAATAAATCTGCTCTATTTCAAAATCTATAACTCCTGGACTTCCATGGTTTGCTCATATAGATGGGAGTATCCTACAATAAACACACGCTTTTTTTTAAAGCAGTTTGCAAACATATTTCTTTCTGTAAAAAAAGTTTTGGTGGTTTGTTTGAAATTTTATCCAGTCCCACGGTATTCATTTTCTTCATACCAGATCTATAAAATGAAAAAAACAGCACACGTCCTATTCTTCTCTACATTTCAATGGTGTGTATGGGAACCATCTGTAAAGGGCAGATATTTGGAAATGAATGGAACAATAATGAGCCATTCATTTTTGTGAGTCCTAAATGCATGTATAATGTAAATTGTTTCAGGCTAAATTGTATTCTATTTGTTATTTCAATTTACATTCATCCATCCACCCATCCATTTTCTGTTCACCCTTGTCTCTAATGGGGTCAGGTTGCTGGTGCCTATCTCCAGCTACGTTCCGGGCGAGAGGCGGGGTCACCCTGGACAGGTCGCCAGCCTGTCGCAGGGCCAATTTAGATCCTACTTGTAATATACAGGATTAAAACCGGAAAGAAGTAGAGTATTTACATGCATTGTACCTGCAACATATGTGCCATTTTTCTAATTTCTTCTTGCATTTTATTTTCATCTGTGGCCAGGGAGCTGATAAATCTCTCCATGCTCGACTCCCTGTCTGCCACCTCGTCGTCAATTAAATAATACAACAAGCTGATGTTGGGTTGCAGTGTGACGAAATCAACAAGGTCCTGAGATGGTATGGTAACAGAGTACGATTTGAACAGATTGTAGACCTTGAAAACATTGTCGTGCTGCTCCTGTACGTCCAAGATCTAGTGAGAAAAGAGTCATAAATAAAAGAGGAAAAAATGTATTCCTATTTATCAATTACAGCAAATATTTCTTTTGACATCACAGCTGTGATTTTATACAACAAAGGGGAAATGTGCTTCTCACTCCGTCCTCAATCTCATCCAGGAATATGAGCTGCTCAGCCATCTCCACTGTTGTGGAAGGATAGGACTCCAGTTTAATTTTGGCTTCACTAACTTTAGTCAAGAGGTCATCAACTTGTTTCCTAGCCAGCTTTATGAGCATTCCATGCGATTCCTAGAAAAGATGAGAAACAAGGACTTCTACAACACACCTTTGACTTGTCTAATAAAAATGTTAATTTGACCTTTGGTTGGACTGGAAAGCATTTCTCTAATTAAATGTCTTCCTGTGGCATTGAACATTGCTTACAACAGAATGTCAGCTGGGTTTTATTTAAAAGAAGAAAAAAAAAAAAAGAAAAAGGCCTCGTAGTCAATTTGTCAGAATATTATTGTAAAAGAAAAAACAAAAAAGCATTACTAAAGATCATTTTAGTACCTAATGTTCGCAATGGAAATTTGTACATGGTAAGTTGTGAATACATGGGATTTTTTGACCACATACAACCAGTAGAAGTTGATTTAGAAAAGAAAATGCTAAAGAAATTGAAAAAACATACCAAAGTGTTTCAATGGATAACATTGCAGTTGGACAAAATGTCTCAAAATCCATGATTCCATTAAAGTAGTTCTGACCTCCAGAGAAGCGAGAGTAGAAGCATTAAGCTGCTGTTTGAGGTGTGATTGATCCACCAGCAGTAAGCCAAGATGCATCCTGTCTTGGATAGCTATGGCCTCCTTATATTTACCATGGTATAACTCCAAGGTCTTGGCAAAAAAGCTCAAAGCTGTAAGACAAAGACAAAAAGAAAAACAAAAACTGCTACTTTGTATATGACTTACGAATACATACTCTACAGTACTGTGACAAAGTACTTGGTGCACACTAAATTTGTTTGGGTTTTTTTTTGTTTTTCTCGCTACATCTCAAGGGTTCAGATCATCCATTAAAAGTTACAGTAAAGCATGCAGATTAATGCATTGCTCTAATAAGACCACTTCTTTCAGTGATGTGTAACTATTTACGTACCAGAGTAAAAATTAACTATCAAGGTAACTCTGTGCTACCCTTTTTTAGAGTTAAATTTGAATAAAATGCAGTGACATCTCTGTACAAGAGAAACCACCCAATGTAGCTATTTCAATTATTCTGCAGCAAAGAGTGAGTCACTCTGCCTCCAAAAGCAATGTATAAAAGACATTATGCCAGTTATTGTATGCAAGCAGTTGTTCATAAAGGGCCAGGTTAGTTTGGATAGCTTTCTTCCCTCAGTAAATTAAACCAACATCCATCCATTTTCTGTTCACGCTTGTCCCTGATGGGGTCGGGAGGTGCTGGTGTCTTATCTCCTGCTGTGTTCTGGGCGAGAGGCGAGGTACACCCTGGACAGGTCGCCAGTCTGTCGCAGGGCAACGCAGAAACAAACAGAACAAACAACCATGCACACACACACTCACACCTAGGGAGAATTTGGAAAGACCGATTAACCTGACAGTCATGTTTTTGGACTGTGTGAGAAAGCCGGAGAACCCGGAGAGAACCCACGCATGCACAGGGAGAACATGCAAACTCTGTGCAAAAAGACCCCGGGCCAGGAATTGAACCCAAAACCTTCTTGCTGCAAGGCAACAGTGCTACCAACTGCGGCACTGTGCAGCCAAATTAAACCAACATTCAAAAATTAATTTTTCTATTTAGTCAGGTTATCTTTGTCTGCTTTTTAAATTTGGTTTATGCTCATAAACATTCATGTGTCATAACAAATGACAGCAAATATTGTTTCACACTTTTTATATATCTGAAAATTTATATATTTTCAGACATATTAATTTCTGAAAATTTATATTTTCAGATATATTAATTTCTGAAAAATTATATTTTCAGAAGTTGAAATTTTCAATTTCAATATATGGCCGACTTCCCTATGTGGAAGTTGGCCATATAGGGTTGACTTCTGTGACCCTATATGGCCTTACACTCTTGACTCCATTGTAATTTCTTTTTTTCCAATATTACAGAATATATAAAAACAATTTTATTATAGATAGGAGACAATTTGTATTTCCATGCATTATTTCCTCATTAAAAATGACGGATTTGGGGGTTTTAATATATCAAAACATGTCTACACAAAAGTATTGCAAATAAAATATAATATCGAAGTGTGAGAAAGTTTTCAGTCTTTTGGATTGAGTCATAGTGTAGTAGATTCCTACACTTCACAGAGATTACCGAGAGCCCAAAGTCGAGAGTGTTATGTGCATCAAATTACTGTATAAAAAGAAACGAGTGGGAAAAATGGGAACTCTGTATTCCAATATTCAATAAGCTGAATATAACCCTAACCCTAAGAATTATACAGAAAACTGTTTAATTCTTCAGTTATACAGTTTATTTTTAAAATTTGTGGGAAAGGATTAAAACAAAAAAACAAAATCAGAACATTGCCAGCCTTATTTACTTAAATTACATATGACGTGTAGATCTAAATCTCACTGTACATATTTTTACTCCGTGTTCTACATGAAAGATTCAAGCTTAAAGCTTTAACACCAGATTGGTTTTTCTAAAAAAAAAAAATGTTTATTAAAACTCTGTTATTTTTCACCTCTTGCATAAAGTTCAAACACAAATAAAATAAAATAATTTTACAGATTGAGCTGTTAACTGCTGATAAGTTTGTCAATATGTTAGAAATTTTTATTTCTTACTATTCCAACAATTTATAGACTCAGCACAACATGGGAGTGCAGACGTAATCTTTCCCAATTTTTCTCTTTACATTTAATGGATACGTCCAACGTGTTTTCTTGTTGAAATCTCGAATTGAAAATGTGTTTCCTCAACAGAAAAACAGAAAGGGGAGATGGAAAATCTAAGAATAATAATAGAACCTCCTAATTAGTGCAAGCAACTTACAAAATGAATATGGTTTTAAGGCGTTTATAGTGTAGATAAAAAATCATGTGCAAAACAATGGACATAGAAATTTTACATAAATTGTAATAACATTGAAACATTATCAAAATTAAAATAAATTAAAAAAAAATTGTTAACAAAAGAAGAAATCTCAACTGTAATCTAAAAACTGTTCACTGGCTGTAATTTTTTTGTCACAATTACCTGGTTCTGCTTGTTCCATTGCAGCGAGTTCCAGATGTTTATTCTTTTTAGAGAAATCCAGAAAATGCTCAAATGTGCGTGAATAGACTTTGGCTGAATCAAAAGCTACATGGAGTGCATCCTGAAGGGAAGGTAAAAAAAGAAGCATTAAAAAATTGGATGCAACTACATAGAGTTTAAGTCTGAGCAAAAAGACTTTAATAAAATAATTTGTGTAAAGACCTACCATGATCTTTTTAATGATACGTTGCAGGTGGATATCTTCCTCCAAGACAGTGTTCAGAGATGGACCACCCTCCAGGTCCTCCTTTAAGTGCCAAAAACATACACATACATGAGGGAAAGGAAGCATTGAACACATCAATGGTTTTATCAGACAAGAAATAAAGCTATTGGCATCATTCACACCAGATCTCAATAACAACCCCAGTAATCCACACATGCAAAGATACGAAGCCAAGTAAGTCCATAATCAAATTATATATAGTACATTAGGATGAAAGAACAAGCAGTGGACCCACATCTTGAATTGTATACTTTGCACGAAGCATTTAAAGTAATGAAGGCTTCACAACATCCTGTTTCTGTTCTTTCACACAGATGGCATCAATTCTTAAAGACTCTCAGAGCATATTCTAAACATTATGATCTTTAAGACCTTTCAAAATATTTCAATTGGAGTCAAACTGGTTGTTTTCAAGTTTCACCATTCCAACAGCTTCATTTTCTTTTGTTGTAAGAGCTTTACTGACAATTTGGGATTTATATCTTATAGAAATATTTACAATCCCTTTAAGTTATGAGATGCTGGTACCATGTCCTGAAAAAACAGCTCCACACGAGGATGTTTTCTCTCCCAAATATTACTACAGACAAGGTGATCAGGGCCTGATATGAAGTTTCAATCCTCCTCCAAACATGATGTAAGCAATGGAATTGGAAAACATACAATTTGGTGCGACCAGAAAATACAAATGCAAAACTTTCTAAATACTGAAAAGATTATGACTATTTTAGAAGCTTTCTATGCCCCTCTTAATCTTCATGTTCAGTAATTATTCAGTAATTCCACTTTTTTGCAAAAAAAGTTATGGACTACTTTATTGCAGTTTTTAAGCATTTGTGGATTAACTGTATTCTTACAGAAATAGGATGTGCATTTGATGTCAATATTAGAAATATATTAAATGGAAACAACATTATCATGTACAATTATTATCTTCAACGTAAATACAATTAACTTCACATTTAACATAATAAAAGCTTTAAAGAAATATCTGAAACATTTATAGGGGAAAAGTTAGTCTGAATAGCTAGTCAGAGATATGTGATTAAGTTCATTAATATTTTTATCATCACCTGTTCAAAATCTATTAGTGAAACCATTTCATTGTCTGCTGTGAGGGACATCAAAGACATTCCTGTCCTCTTGAACTCCCTGATTAGGTCTCTGATGGTTCCCTGTATAAATTATACTTTAAATATTATACATATATATATGTATATTTGAAATGTGAAATATTACTTGTTGAAGAACATGCTAAACAGACCTTAAAGTCTTCCTGAGAGGGCCTGAACTTCAAAACATTTGACTCCAGCAATAGCTCAGATGTTAATAAAGGAAAGTCAGGAAGAACCTTTGACACAGACAATAAAAATAAACTCAATACCTTGTAACAATGTTCAGTATAATCTGAAGTAGATAATAGCTGACTTTGCTTAAATAAGTTATGAGAAACTGTCCTACCCTCTTTTCAGAGTCCTCTTCACAAGCAGCCTCATGCTTGTCACTTGGGGTGGGAGAAGTGATTTGGCAGGACGTATGACCTACCTGTTCCTGGAATACAGTCAGGATGATATCTACTGCATTTAGCACCAAGGAGTGCACTGTGCTAAACATCAAATGGTCAACATGACGAATGAAGCTGGGAGGGTTAGAAACATGGACACCTGAATTAGATTTTTCCACAATGAATGATACGTGTTGCAGTAAGTGAAATTTGTTTAAAATGTTAATTTAATGTATTTAATATAAGAAATATGCATTCCGATCATGTGGCCTGCTCTAAAGGAAACAAACTGCATCATAAAGGACAAAATTCCAAAAACATAATTATTAGAAAATTGATGTTTGAGACTCTTTTGAGTATGGAGAGAATAATGAGGGTCGTTTCCTAAAGAACACTTAAATAATGGATCTCACATTAACTGAATACTACCACATTATCATCTACAGTCAGAGAAGTTCCCAAAGGTTTTGAGGATAATTAAACTGCCATTACAAAACAAAATAATCATGTCTTTCGAGAAGTAAAGTTGGCAGGTTTTGAAAGTTTATTTGATCTGACTTCTTGCTTCATATGCATGAAGCAGTATCAACTCAGCTATAAAACAATATGCAAAAATATTTGAATTCTATTACAAGTTTTAGGTTGTGGAAAGGCGAAAATATCACATAAACGAAACAACAGCAAGGGATTTATTCAATATTTTTTATCAACGTAGCAAAAACAAAATTTGTTTCTCTTGTCCAGAGTTTACATCGTTCATACAATGAATAACATACATACAACCTGGACAAGAGAAACAAATTTTGTGTTTGCTACGTTTACTTTGTCGCAGACCAAACTTACAGTTCGAAAAAAATTGGTATTTTCCGACATGCACCTGATGCTGTTTGTGTTTGATGCCCTTACTTCTAGATGTATATGTGCTATTTGTGTATTAGAAACTATTAATACTCTATCCTGCTATACAAGGTATAACCATCAGCTGGAAAAAGCAGTGGTAGTTGCTATTTCATGCAGGCCACAAACAATGGCCAGCTGGAAGCTCTACCCATTCTATGCATCCTCACTCTGTCAGCTCACGTAGATGATCTGCATGAGCATCTAAACGTGAATTTACATGCTCAGTTGATCTTGAAAGTCTTTTACCATAACGACATGTCTGCTATTTTCTGAATGTGATCTAATGTTATCGCAGTCTCAATTGAAAACATTGAAAATACTTGCATAAAGTAAAAGTAAACTCACTCTTGCTGAAGCAGAAGCAGAGAACATGAATGCGCAACGAAGTCTTTCGTGAGCTTATCCTATTTTTAAGTGGTTTCATAATAATTTTTTCCCCGTTTTAAAGAGTGAAGAAACCAAGCTGCATAAATGTATATTTACACTGTTTGATAAATAAAAATAAATAATAATCTGATAATCTGATTTTTAGCGTTGAAAAAATAAATTCAGAAAAACAAAATTAAAGCTGTTTATTTTCATTGAATGTTAGATTTAAATTACTTGCTAACCACTAGATTCTGCTTTTTTGCAGAGCATGTTAACTTTGTGAAAGCAAAGTTGGACACAAATGATAAAATTAAGAACTCAAATGAAAAGAAGAAATTTACTAACCAAGTCATCCGCTTATAAAAAGTCGCATTTAAAACCTCACTGTTATAACTCCTCGCAGACATATTTTTATGCTCCACTAGGTATACACGTCCAGCACCAATTGTCACTTTCTTAACCACTTCTCGAAAGTCCAGAAGGCTACTCTGTATCTGACAAAACAAACACAGGCAAAAGGTTTCAGAACACACCAAAACTTTAATGTGTACAATAATTACTTGTGAAGTATTTGTTCATGAATGTACTGCTGTACCTCATTTTGTTGTTGGAGCTGAGATTCGTAGAACTTCTTCAGTGTGTATGTTTGGTTTGTTATGACCTGAAACGTCCCTGTCTCAATGAGCTCGCATGAGAGTGTCCTGATTTTCATCAATGCCGGTCTCAGATTCTAGATAACATATACATATTGTTAGTAACAATTCATTCTGAAAATTACACACAAAATTCTTTTTTATATCCCATTTTAATAACTCAAAATCTTTTTAAAAGGTTCAATTATTAGCTAAACACATTATCTACATTAATGACACATTACTGAATGGTATTTACTGCAAACTTCTGTCAAGGCTGTAGTCAAACCTGTTGCTTAAAAAAAAAAAGAAGCAAAAAAGAAAAAAAACTGTGCAATGACATTTTATGGCATAGAATGCCAACCTTGTTGGTGGTATCAATGACTGGATAACTGTCAAGTCAGTGGTCATTCCCATGAATGTGCAAGGCAAAACATAACATTCCTGTTTTAATAGTCCTTTTTATATATTTTAGAGAAACTGAATTATGGATTTTCATATGTGCACATAATTGTCTTTTTTTTTTTTAAATCCCAGTGTGTGCAATGAATCCACTAAATATATGAGTTTCACTTTTTAAATTAACCTGAGTATATAAACTTTTTCTCAATGTTCTATGTTATTGAGATGTACCTGTGATTGTAAGGATTTCTTAAGTTATGGTTGTCCACTCTATGCACAAAACATACCGGGTCCAGTATAAACAGGTCGACGTGGAGAACCGACTTAGCAAAGTCACGCTTCCTCTTACACACCTCGCTGCGCCACAGAGTAAAGGCTTTCCAAAGTCTTTGGAAAATCAAGGCTGCAGCGGATTCGGGGTCTACCTCATAATAATCATCTTCTGTCAATTTTGTAAATGGTTTCTCTTCGGTCATTGATAAAGCTTGATAACTGTATGATCTTGCTTTTCCTGAAGCCGTGGTTGACTGGGCTTTCTTTTCTGTAAAAAGCATCCGATTGAAGTCCCTTATAAGTTGCATGGCGGTCGTACTTGTCACCTTTTCCTGTTTCTTTTCATGTTTTGTGATCTTTTCCTGCTTCTAGAAAAAGAAAAGGCAGTTGTGTGAAAAAAAAACCCTACTACAAATAATGTGTTTTTTTTATTTGTTTAAGGAGGTTCATAGACAACTTGCAGCTTGCTCAAATTATGTCCTAAACATTGAATCTAAAGTGTTTATTTCAGCCAAATTTAGGAGTTTTGTAGCTTTCTGGCTAAAAAACTATGGCTTGTCAAAATCTCACCTTAACTGGAGGTTTTGGAGGAGTAGGCTGTTGTGGCCCAGGAACCTTCTGTGTGGATTCTGGTTCCTTTTTTTCCTTAGTTGCAGGTGGCGTGGTGTGCCAGCCTAGAAATATCATTCGCTCACGATCCCTCAAGTGTTTCGCACTGGGTTGTGTTCGCAATACAGGTCTCTTCAATACAGCCTAGATTAAGATGAGGAAACTGTCTAAAAATGTGTAAAATTTTAACAAAGTTTTACAGTTGTTATTTTTAGACAGCCATTTACTATCTACTCTAAGTGGCTTTTACTGAGCATAAAACTGTTTATTTAGTATGATCAGCATGTAAAAGTTAGTCTCTCTCGACTCTGGAGGGATGTTGTTGAGCAGAAAAGCACTTAGGCAATGTAATAAAGGTAATGCTCCAGTTACCTTATTGTGGTTGTTTTAATGTAAAATCCATCAGATCAGCTTATATCACATTCAAACATTGCATTTATTATCTTCCAAATTACTAAGAATCACGCAAAAGTCCTGGCATTCAAGTAACTAAAACAAGTTAACCAATCTGGTGCACAACTGTCAGCAATGTCGGCCAACTTGGGAAAACGTAATAAAACATTTTAATTTTTCTATATCTAATTTCTATAGTAACTCAATAAAACTTTTGAGCTTAGACTTTCCTTTGCTCATATCTTGCCTTTACATGGAATATATAACTCTAGTGCTAAATCCCTTTAGCACTAGAACTATTGAGCTTCTGAATTTTGGAGTCTGGTAATATTTTCTTCTTATTGTTAAAAGTTTAACATTGTTTGTCCTTACTGCAACTACTAAACAAAAAAAGAGGGAAACAAATTGCCAAAGGTGAAGTTCAAAAAGCAATAAGTTACTTTACTCAAAGCAAATGTAATATGTTTCTCAATAACTAAAAAAGGTTAAAAGAATTACAGATATTTTTAGTTTTAAATTCAACTTAAACATTATAATCACATGCAATGAAGCTGTTAATTAGGATGTAACATTGGGTGATTTTTTTTTTTTCCTTTTATGGAAGGACTAGTTGTGTTGTTTGATTTTGTCAACATAACATCCAAACGTCCTGGATGTCAATATATCTACTTACCATGGTATGAGTCCAACTAATGCAGTTTTATACCTGCTCTGGGTGAATTCCAGTTCCCTCGGCCTGTCAGTAGCCACAAAGCTTAGACCACACCTCCCTCTGTGATTCATCGCATATTTTTATGAGCATAATGATTAGATACACTTTTTCTTTGGGCCTCACCTGTGGGTCTACTTTATATTCAGGTCCTGGTGGTACAGTGGTGCACTCCACTCGATCGAAATTCCATTCTAAGGCAAAAAGAAGGTTTACTACCATTGTGCTAACTACAGAAGCATTTAATTGTCAGAGCTAGGAAATAAATTCAGCACTATCTTGTAAGAACAAAATGCTAAGCTTGTAAATAAATGTTAAATCCCATTAACACTAGAACTTTTGAGCTTCTTATTTTCTGATTAAAAGAACCTAGAACAGCTTCTTTCTCACAGAGCGTCTGTTTCGAAGCATGTGTTAACGTTTGTAGACCCAATGACCATCGTAAATCCATCATTCAAGGAGCACCCAAGCACAGAGGTGGTCTTCCAGATGTACTTAACTGCTCAAACATTAGTGTAATGCCATCCTAGTCAAAAAGGTCTTCAGTGCAAACCCCAGCACTCCCAAAGACTTCAGCCTCCTAAGCATGAGGAACGCTGACTGTTGATATAACCTAGCCAGCATATCTAGGTGGGCCCCACATGCGATAAATTAGAGCAACAAGATGGGTCCCGGAAGGTTTTGTTCACAGTTTCCATGGTGGCCCTACATATTTGCCCTGATATGGGCCAACCAAAGGATGCTGACTGTGAAAGAGCTGTGACAAAGCTCTAGTTTATTATTCAGATGAACACCCAGGTACTTAAGAGTCCACTATTTATACCCGAGTTCCCTGGATGCTAACTGAAGTCAGTGCAAATCTCTACAGGTTTAATAGTTCAAACAGAGGTGGGTAGCGTACTCAAACATTGTGCATGAGAGTAGCAGTAATTCCAGATATTTTTTAACTTGAGTAAAAATAACAAATAGCCATCCAAGAAATTACTCAAGTAAGATTAAAAAACAATTTTATGAAAAGCTACTTAAGTAATTGATCACATCTAATTTAATGCCTTACAAAAGCATTCATTTATGAGACATTTCTGGTATTTTAAAGGCTAAAATCAAAACAAATTCAAATTACATAATTACAAATTCAGGCAGATCAAATATTCAATATACCTCTTTATATATATATATATATATATATATATATATATATATAATTACATTAGAACAAGACTTGTGTACAATCAAGAAGTCTCAAGAAGTGCTTAGTGCCTTTTTGGTTAAAATATGTGTGTACTTCATTCAATGAAACTACAGTAGGAGTATACAGGAATTTTACTCACGTAACGATATATTAAAAAGTACAGCGTAGTCAGACTACTCCCTAAAAGTACTCCTCCTCCACCCCCAAAAAAGTTACTCAAGTACATGTAACTAGTTTCTACGACTAGTTTTATATGTCGTTATTACGAGAAAACAATAGTTCTTCTGACAGCGCACTTCTTGCAGGGTCATAAAGGTATATCTCGTCTGACTCGCGGAGCATATAAATCGTGTTAAAAATAAAACTTCCTCGTCATTATAACATTACAATACGAGAAAAAAAGTCTTATATCTCCCAATAACAAGGTGCTTCTCCTTAATATCACCTAGCTTTAGCAGTTAAATGCTTCCGTCACTAACGACCCGAGTCAAAATGTCTCGTTTTCTTTGCGTTCAATTCCTCTTTAACTTCACCCACCTTCACCTCGGAATGCCCTGTCCAGACTTTGCCTTGAAAAATCTCGGGAAAAGGACCGCGACGACCGAGAAGACCGAGAAGGCCTCATCTCTGGAAACAGAGACAGACACACCAGTACAAAACAGCCTGTGGATAAAGGAAACGAACTGCGGCGTAACGTAAGTTATAGGACCTAAACCGAGTTAAGTTTCGTTAATGTGAAACCAGGTTTCGACAGTGTTCTTAAAAATGTTTTCTTTAAAAAAAAAAAAAAAAACACTTTGCGTACTTTAGCGTCGTTTTCCCATGACTTATCCAAAAAAGTCCTATACTTTACGAACCAATCTTTTTGCGTCTTTGTTTTATGGTTACTAACATGAAACTAACGCTTAGTTGCCTAGCAACGGAATTCTTAACCTTAGAGATTTCACCCAAAAGCACCTGGCTCCCCCTGCAGTTTGAGTCAAAGCATACCAAAAACACTGGTTCTCTCATCTTTTTTATGCATTTATTGAAATACATACAATTCCTTCTTAGAAAATATGCCTCAGGAAGTGCAGCAGCAACCCAAACAATGTGTACCTAAGAAAGAGTTATCAAAACATAAGGCTATTTTAATATTTTCCCAAGGTTATGGCCAACTGTCATAGAGTCCCTGGATCCACTGTGGCATGTTTCCTTCGCTGTGATGTGAACATATTCAGCTGTAAAACAAACAACATGCACATACAGCAAATGTAATCAACCTAAAATATATGCATCTTAATGGAAGAAGTGTGTATATTTATCCTGTGTAGAAAAAAAAATGCAGCTACCAGTACCTGATGTGAAGCTGTAGTTGCCTTCTGTTCAGCTTGTGTCAGTCTTCTCTGGAGACGACTTGTCTTCTCTTGATATTCTCCAAGCTGTTTCTCATACTGAGCAAACACAGATCAGTTTGACACATGGGTTGTAGCACGAAAGTTTCTGTTTAAGTTTGTTTTCAAAGCACAACAGTTCAGACAAACAGTGCAAATATATCTGCCCGTTATCCTTAAGCATAAATGAATTATAATATAATTAAGTATTGTATTTATCGCAGTAATTCTATTGAAAGAACTGAAACTCATACCTGACATACATTTGTGTTCATTTCAATATTCATGGCTTACAGTGAATAAATACACAAAAACCAGTTTGCCAGAAATTACAATTTGACATAAGACCAATTAAAAACGATTTTGCTGTCCTCAAGGAGGTTAAGCCTCAAAAGGTCATTGCTAAAAAAGCTGACTGTTCATAGAGTGCTGTGGCCAAATATTCATCTGTCATTTACACTCGCTATATGCTTAGTAGGGTCGAGAGGGGGCTGGTGCTCATCTCTGGCAGCTAATGGGTAAGAGCAGTGGCACAGCTTGGAAAGGTTAGAAGTCTATCACATGGCAACCCAGAAAAAACAACTATGAACACATATTCGCTCTCACCTCCGGGCAATTTCAGATGACCAATTAACTTTGCATGCAAGCTTTAGTCTGTTTCACTAAAGTGGAATATCCAAAAACCAATGCAGGCCCAAAGAGACGATGCAAACTATAAACAGAGAGATGTTGGCTGGGATTTGATTGAAAGGACTTGTGTGCTTTCAATCAAATCAATCAAAGTGCTGCACATTTTGGTAACTATGTCATTTCCTGGTGGTGCTCCACTGGGTTTCATCAAGTGCAAGGTCTTGTATAACATTGAAGTTTTATAAGAAACTTAATTTGGGTTTTTATTAGATGCAAGCCAAAAAAATCAAAGTTAACCAAACTAAATGGTATAAATACATGACAGTATGTTATTATTATACGCAATATGAGTTTCACGTTCTGAATTAAGTAAAATTCACAACATTTTTAACTATATTCTAATGTATTGAGAACCATCAGTGTCATTTAACAGTATTCCATTTGCTGATATCAACTACATGATCTGCTAGTTTGCTCCAGTTTGCGAGTCGCACACACCTCAGATATTGTGTTGTGGTCTGTTTGGAGCTGGATCTCTAACTCAAGCGAGCGCTGTTTCTGCCGTTTCAGTTCTGCCCTGAAAACATAGCAAAGACGAAAAAAAAAAAATAATAATAACATTAGAGCCGAGGCTCTCCTCAAAGACACAACAAAAACATTTATAAAGCTTTGTTTTCCAGCTTTTGCACTATTTCAGATGTATCTCGGCTATTGCTCAGAGCAGAACAACATCAAGTGTCAAATCAATTTTTGTATGAGATGTTTCAGCACCTTTGATAGTGTTCACGGTAAAACAGATGCAATAAAATCCTCAGGCAGCACAGCTTAAAAAAATAAG
The DNA here is from genome assembly GCA_010277075.1 of Poeciliopsis retropinna. Classification (NCBI taxonomy): domain Eukaryota; kingdom Metazoa; phylum Chordata; class Actinopteri; order Cyprinodontiformes; family Poeciliidae; genus Poeciliopsis; species Poeciliopsis retropinna. The sequence goes on from VMRM01000013.1 coordinate 7,445,704, forward strand.
GGTATTTGTTCTTGAATAATACACTGTTTTGTACATAATGAATCACAGTGTTAAATATTTATGCATTTCATCAATTTTAAACATCCCCTTTAAGCTGTCTGCCAGTTACTAACTACTTTTACATTAAATTGTTATGGTTCAACACTTCATGTTGAGGGCTTTATCTTGCAAAGAACGTGCTGGCTTTTGTTGAGCACCGCACAGCTTTCCATTTTTTAATGAGAAACAAAGAAAGAGCGGGGTAAAAAGCAAAGCATTTTGCATCAAGTGAAAGGCACAGGTGCACTCAGATATACCAATAGGCGCTGCACATTTGTTAATGTGTTTTGCCAGCCCATTTGGATAAGTAGTCGGCTTAGTCAAAGGCTACGAAGACACTCCAAACCGGAGTGCCGTCGAATCAAATGAGTAGCTTGAGGAAAACGGTAATGGTGTAAGAGTGACAATGGCAGGATGTAGACCTGAACCCAGCAGTGTCTCTGGAGACATGAAAGAGCCGCACACCGATGTTCCTGCTCTTGCTTGATAAGTCGTGGAAAAATGAAAGAAATCCCAAGAGTAAAGCTGAAACCACACATGTAAAATAACCGCAACAAAGATCTGGGGAAAAACTGGCACCGAAAGGAGCTTCAGAGACCGCCTTGGGGCTCAGATTTATACAGATCATTACTCACTAGTAATAAAGCCTTTTAATAAAATTCTATTCCACTTAGAAATACTTTAACAATCCCAAATGGAAATCCGTTGTTGTCTTAACTTTCAAGTATTGATCTCTTGCATCTTAGAACTGCTTAGATCTAACTTAATACATCTGCCCTGTGCAGCATGCTACACGCAAGCCTTACATAAATAAACTTATTCTTTTCCTCTTCATAAACACCAGAAATAGATCTGTGCATCTCTTCCTTTACTTAGAAATGTTAAAGCCCATCTCCACACATTCTTACTTGAGAGCAGTGATTTTACTTTCAAAGGCCTGCGCTAGGTTCTTGGCCTCTTCCTTCCATCGTTGGCTGCTTTTCTGCTGTGCTGCAAGGAGGCGTGTCAGATCGGCGCTGGAGCTTCGGCTCCTTTCCTCCAGTTCCTTCACCCGCGCGTCAAGTCCCTGCTCTTTGAGGCTGCATGCTTGCTCCATCTCGGAGACCTAGAGCGGAGCAAGCCGTAAAGAAAGCTTGCCGATTAAAATATTTCTAAGTACCCAGTTCCTTCTTTACAATTAAATAAAGACTGCAACATTGAGCCTGAAGTAAAAATTATATGTATCTTTTGAATAAATAATGTACGTATGATCAAAATCATCTGTATATTGTAAAAAATAATGGCAAATTGTGAGGAATCCTGTGCAACTTTCTGAAGGAAAGGACCACCCTCTTTAAAAACACAGAATGACAGTCCTGTCAGTAATTACCAACATTACCTCAGATTTTTCAAACTTTTTATAAATCTTTCCTGGCACTGAGTATCAGTAAATCGCCAAGTGGCTCCTCTCTATTCCCAACCTTGTTTGAACCCTTTTTCTTGTTCCCTTCACGTTTATTTATTTAGGCAATAAACTCTTTATTCCCTGAAACGGAGTAACATAACTTTACTTTAGTGAATGCTTGATCATCTGTAGTAAAAGATGCATCTGCAGCTAGAAAATAGTTCATCGACATGTAAAAAGCTCAGTTCTTTCTGATTATCTTGTCAAGTCTGTGACTACTTTTTTTTTTTATTACTCGATTCGTAATTAGATAAAAAAAAGGTGCTTAATAGAAGATTTTCTTTGTACAGAATTTGAAGCCAGATAATGTCAATTAAGTTTAGATTATTAAATGACATATTTACCGACAAAGAAGGTTGTTTTTTTTTTTTGTCATAAATCCAAAATGAGGTCTTTGTTTGAGTCTGTATACTCGAGTTAACGATTAATCAATTATTGAATTAGTTTCATTTCAATAACGGATTCATCACGATTAATTTGACTAATCGTTTCAGCCCTATTACTTTCTGCTTGGCGTTTCTTTGGATCTGCTTGCTGGCCTTGCGCAGGTCATCCATCTCCTTGCGCAGCCGCGTGTTCTCCTGCTGCAGCTGAAGCCGCTCCTCGCTGACACCGACGCAGTCGCTCCGAGCCGCAGCCAGCAAGCCCTGTAGCCGCCGCACCTCCTCCTGACACCGCGACACTTCCTCGCTGTAGCTACAGTGGACCAGATGAGGCGGTAAATTTCTGCCCACTAAGCAAAAGAGCACTCGCCTACAGTGACGTGCACGGCGTCACTTACTCCATCTCCATCTTTTTCAGCTTGTTCTGAGTGCTTTGGAGAGTGAGGTTAGCATCGTCCTTCAACCTCTCTGCATTTAGACACCTCTGATGAAGGGCCTCGATCTTCTTGAACTCCGGCTCCGCCCTGCCTTCCTTATACACCTGAACGAAGACAGATTCCACGTGCCCAGTCGTAGAACCGTGTAATCAAACACCGTCAAAATCTCTGCAGCTGACTGCAGTAGAGAACTTGCTCGAGCTGTGGCGAGTACCTTCTCCAGTTCTTCTTCTACAGCTTTCCTCTCACGCTGGGACCTTTCAATCTGAGCCTCTTTATCTGCACACTCCTAGAAAGAGGGGGTGTAAGGCAGGGATGTAAGGGTTGACATGGAAGACAGACATAGAGAGACTAAAAAAGGGCTTAGTGTCATTTTGAAAGAAGTATCCCAGTGAGGGGGAAGGTTTGTACCAATTGCAGTGCAGACAGTTCTTCTGCCATACGATGGATTTGGATGTTGCACTGCTTGCGCACGTTTTCCACCTGTTGGAACAAAACGAAACGGAAGAAAAAGTAGAGAGGACTTCACTCAAGCGATTAATGAGTTAACACGGCAGATGGAGAAAAAAAAATGAATCAAGTATGTCTTTATTCAGATGCTGCCTTGAATATTTTCCTTTCCAGGTAGCACAATTAGATGACTCAAAGTACGAGCAGAAAACCTGAATGGGGAAAATATCCAACCACAGATTTTACAGGAAGCACAAATAAGGCTTAAAAGAAATGGAGATTTAAATGCCGCGATAAATAAACGACTCTTCAGTAGCAATATGAACTCAACATAAGGTGACGCAAATATAAACATTTTCTTTCTAAAATGTGAATGTCTAAGGGAATAACAGCCATAATTTACAATAACAACAACTATTTAATATCGAAAATATATTTGTGACTGATGTTTTAGTTTGTTTCAAGGATGAATAGTGAAAATGCACCAACAGATTACTCAGAGATTAGCCTTGGACAATTCTCCTTTGATCAAGTTTATTCAGGTTTTTAACACAAAAAAAGAAAACAGGAACAAAACTAAGAACTTACACCCAATCTTTGGTTTATCTTTTAATGAAGATTCACATATATTTTTATGAATTTAGCAAAAATCTAATTAAAGTTAAGGACATAGGCTTTGGTGGATAAATGTGAATAATCTTTATATTGTTTAATTTTCTATGGCTTTAATACGACTACAACAATTATTTTTTATATAACTTGATTTTTCTCCCTGAATAAACATTTTCAAATTAAAGATTAACCAATTCCATTTGTTTGTGTGTGAGGAAGTAAACTACTGCAGGAAAAAAAAAAAAAGAAGATCAACATCTTTCCCAGAGACACACATGAATGTAGAGGATGTTCTGGAAGTTTTCCCTCTAATGCTTAACAGTCTAGGCAATACTTATGTCCTCAGAGTACAAAGTCTGGCTAAAACTTGTAGGTAACCTGGAGATTAATTCTTCATTATACATGCTTGTCTTCCCTCTCAGCGGCTTTAAAATAGGGAAAGGGGCAAAAAAGGGATTAAAATGGAAAAAAGTGTCCTGCTCTCAAAGTAATATTTAAAATGAAGTACCTGGAAGGTAAAAAAGTTAAATATGCATGTGGGTCCTTAACTGAAGAAAGTCCAGGGCCTCAAATGTTTTTCCTCGACATATTTAAAAAGAGTAGAGACATAAATAAATGCAAGCCAGTGCGTCAGCTATGTTTGGATGTTGAGCTCTGCAGTGACAGCAACACAAATCACTATAACTTTGAGATTGCACGGTGTTCCTACTAATTTTTCATGTCAAAATTGCAGAATTTTTCAGACTCAGAGTTTTCTGTGTTTCTTGAAGTTTAAATACAAACATTAACATTTATGGCATATATATGTACAATGTATTCTTTTTAACTCCTTAGAGTTGCAGGAGCTAACTTGTACAAATAACAGTTTTTTACAATATATTCGCTAAAGCTACCAGTCTGTTGTGAACTTGTGACAGTTTAACATGAGACAGATAATCTGCAAAAAAAAAAAAAAATCGAGCTTCAGAAAGTACCAATCTTCCATCTAAAGTGTGACTGATGCCAGTATAGTTTTAACGGTTTCAGGTCATTTTTTTCCCAATGAGTAGAAGAAATTGGGAGATTTAGTCAACGGTCAATTATTCACCCTTTTTTTTGCTTTGCAGGTCTGAATGTGCAACCTGGAAAAAAAACCCACAGGTGCACAAATGGATTAAACTTTGTAAAAACTAAAGAGGATAGAAAAAATGCATTACAAAACTGACGTCTGCAAGACTTTTTGCAGAGGTTTTATATTCACAGCAGATGCATAAAAATCAAAAGCCACAGTAAAACGCTGCAAAGGTTTGTGGCTCTAAAGTCTCTCCTGAAGTCCAAAAAAAAATGTGCTTGAAAATTACGAATTATGAAAATATAAAAATTCAAAATTTCCATATTTCGAATATGGATATATACTTTTCCATATTCGAATTTCTATTTACATTCTAATTCAAACCTGAAAAATACTCAAATCTAAATCTGTACATCCAGACTTTTCCAAACAGTAAAGAAACCATGTAGCTTCCACAGAATGAGAGTGCAATGCTCTTTTATCTGTCAATGTAATCAATGTGCTAAGACAAGTAAGATTAGTACTTGTAATGAATGACACAATTTATTCTGCTCAAACAAAGAAATATTTATCCAACCAGTTCCAAATGTTGTACCTCTTTCCTTGTTCGGATTGCAGCCTCCTGGATCAAGAGCTTGATGGCATGCGTTGTCTTTTCAAGCTCCTCTGTCTTCTGTTTCTCTCTTAAAAGGGACTGCAGGGTAAAATAAAAAGAGGGGGAAAGGTGCACATTTCAGAGGTAGTATTTCTGAGAGAATGTGAAGAGTTGTCAGGGATATGGTGCAGCTGAGCAGATTGAGAGGCAGACTCAAATCAGTACAAAAAGAGAAAAAGAAAAAAGATTTGATGGAAAGACGAGAAGAGACTGGGGGTCACCTGCTCCTTCTGCAATACAGCCTCTTCAGCTACTTGAACATTCTCTCTGACTTTGGACAGAGCCTCGAACTTTTCCTCTTCCAGGGTGGCGCAACGCGCCTGGAGTTCCCCCACCTTTGTCTCCCACACAGCTTGCTCTCGACGAACTGCCTCCGTCTCCAGAGATGCAGCCTTTAGCCTGGAAAAGGAGGAAAACAGTGAGAGCGAGCAGCAGAGAGAGAGTAAGCGCTGCCGTTTGGCCTTGTGACACTTAAAGCTCAGATGTGGAACTCGATGACTTCCCATCAAATCAATATTGCAGTATACTTCAAAAAAAAAAAAAATAGACCTAGCAGTTCCTTCTCGCCCGTCAGACCTGTTATAAGAAGTGACAGGTGATTACTGGTGAAGTAACAGCAGGTTAAAAATGTGTTCACCGAGTTTCCAGTTGGCTCAGGGATGTCTGAAGCTGCTGAAGTCGTCTGTCTGCTGCATCCTCTCTGGCCTGAGCCTCAGCCATGTCCTCCTCCTAATTACAAAAGTATGGCTATGAGTCGTCAACCAGAATTTTGTAGAAATATATTCAAAAAGTAACTAACTCGATGAAAATGAACATCAAACAGCACTTATACTGACAAAGTGTCACACACACGCTGAAAGGCAAAATAACAGATCCACAAGGTTTTTCCTAAAACTATTAAATTGATCTTTTCTGTATCAATATTTACTTAGATTTACTCACTTTTCTTTTCATTTGTTCCTGGAGATTCTCTAAACATTTGGTCATCTCGTTCACTCTGGTTGTGGCTGTCCTGAGTTCAGCTTTAGCCTGCCTAACCCAGTGTAGAAAGAGTTTACAGTTTGAGCACAAAGCATTCGACTGGAGAGAGAAAACCAGTGGAGGCAGACACTAATAATTCTTAATTATTTATCCATCGCAAGTCAAATCAGTATCGCAACATTCACCAATATTACCAAAATCACATATTTTCCTAATGTCTTGCAGCCTAAATTTGCAGAGGTCTTATATTCACAGCAGACGCATAAAAATCAAAAGCCACAGTAAAACACTGCAAAGGTTTGTGGCTCTAAAGTCTCTTCTGAAGTCAAAAAAAAAAAAAATGTGCTTGAAAATTACAAATTGGCTTTGAAAAACAATGGAAGAATTTTATTTGATATGCTTTAAACTTTCTTGATGATCTTTCGGGTTTTCTGGCTCTCAAACATAACAACTTTTGCATTTTGATGAATATAAAGAATAACAAGTACAGTGTTGATACCGGAGTTTTCTTCTAAATCTGATGCCTCTGAGCAGTGACTTTCTTGAATACCAGCTGGCAACCTGACACTGACAGCAAGACCTGATGAAGACACTAATCCCTTGTTGGCAGATCCTTCATACGTGGTGTACAATATATTCACTGTCAATGCTGCTTAAAAGTTAACTTCTAACTTGAGGGCAAAGTCAAGAATTTAAATGTGATCTCTAAAAGAAAAGAAAAAAAAAAAAAACAGCCAAAACTGCTTCAGTAACAAAAAATAATGCTGCGCAGAGGGATTAATTAGGGCAATTATTTGCTGTTTTGAAATAATTAGCATTGATAGATTATTTTTTAACAACTGCCCGACTTATGATCCAATTAAATGCATAATTAAGGTAATAATTGTAATGTAATTATGCAGGCACATTTGCTGAGGATTCCTTTTGAAGAGTACCTGAGGACAAACAAAGACAATGCAGACATAATAGTGTTAAGCAGATGTTAATTTAGCTGCTTTTCTGTGCCCTTGTGAACAGGTTGCAGTTAATGGAAAAGGAAAAAAAAAAACTTTTACACTTATCTTTATTCCACAAATTGGATGGGAAATTGTTGTCAAAGGGGTACAAGAAGGGCTCTGGCATGAAGCCTCCCTTGTGTTGTGCATCCATAATGAAACAAGACCCTTTGGCAGCAGCAGCTTTAAAACGCAAAGGTTTTTCTTTTTTTTTTTTCTTTCTTACCTGAGCTGGCAGTGCAGCTCCTCCATTTCTGTGCTCTGCTCTGTCACCGTCTTCAGGAGCTGCTGGTTCGTCTGTGTGTGGCAGGAAAGACAAGAATGCCAATTGTGAGGCATAGCTCCCAAACACGCCGCTCTGAAAGTTTCTGTCAGAAGCAACTTTTCAGCAAAACTTCTCACTTAAAACTTTCCATGTCCTTTCAGAACAAACCCTAAGGAACCCTGTATCAGTCATTCACCGCTACAAAGTAAACCGCTCTCATATGCAGCAGGTGAAAAAAGGCTGCTTGCATGAACAGAGAGGGGAAAGCCCAGGGCTTAACCACACATTAAAAATGCATTAGGAAGATATAGTATTACTATACTGTCTCTACACGCACTGAATGTTGTGCAAACTAAGCACATGTGTATTTTGTTAAGAACACGTCCGTAGTTAGAGTGAAGCTCGGTTAGATTGTTTGAAACGGAGCCGTGATCAGCTTGGTGCTGCTGTGTCAGTGATTTCAGGTGATGGAGAGGAAGTTGTATACAGCGCCATGTGTTGGGGCGAAAGAAAAAAAAGCCGAGATAGTTACGAGGATTACCGAGTAAGCTGACAGTCCATTATACAACAAGACATTTCTGGCTCACTACCAGTGGGATTTAGAAACCCATTCACTTAGTTACAAGATTAATTATTAGAGCAGGGTTCATTTTAGAAAAGCGCAAAGCATTTCGATCCCATGGCTAATTGGAAGCCAGTAATTTAACACACTTTTAATTAAGCATTACTTACAGATTCCAGCTTCTGATTGGCCGCTTGGAGTTTGTCAGAGTGCTGCTGGAACTGAACAAGCTGATCCTGTGATGGCAGAAAAGTGGGCATTCAATAGCATTTAAGAGCCAGTAATTACCTCCAGCATATATCAAGAATTACCTGAGACCAAACCACTTTAATTAACCCTGTTGCTAGGATAACAGCTCCACCTAGAGGTGAGGACCCGAACGCAAAATGGGACAGTTTTGCTACAGTCGAGTCAAAAATGTGGACATCATTTACTCTTGAGTCTGTTTTGTACAATTTCCTACAATACAACCACAAACTTCAATGTGGAGCTCATGTGAAAGACATGAACTTCCAGTCAATGCTATATAATCACCTTCAACGTAATTACAACCGTAAGATTTTTTTAAGTATCTTACTTAAAAAGTAAGATACTTTTTCTGCTTTGTGCATGTAGAGACAAAGACGATTAATCACGTAATCGGATAAAACAAATTGTCACATTCTGTAATAATGTAATTCCTTTTTTAAAATAAAAAAATAAACATTTTATTGGCTAAAATGCAACAGCATAACACTCCTTTGGTGAAGGCTTCATTATTTGTAGCAAAAAATTAACCTGCAGCTAAAACAATACTTCTGATAACAACATGAGAAAAACTCAGCCCTTTCTGCTTTCCTTAACAGAAAGTTAAATAAAGCACCTGCTACTTAACTTAGCAGGTTAAGTAGCAGGTGCTGATCTACAGATTGAGGCTAATCTGTTGATTAACGCTAATAAATAGTTACTATTTGCTTAATAACCCTTCTATGCAGAATTTGAAAATTGTGAAAAAAACTAATGCACTTGAGAAGAGCTGGGTAGAACAAATGTACAAACTGTTTATTTGTTTTATCTTAAATGCAAAATCTATATTATTTGTACAGTTGTGGCTTAATTGCTGCTCTAATTATGTTGTCCTTTCAGCAAATGCCCTTCTTTTGAGTCTGTATAGTTAACAGTTAACAATTCATTGAGAAATTACGTACTTAATAAGTTACAATTATTTCAATAATCATTTAGTCACTATTAATCCGATTAATTGTTTTAGCCGTAGTTTAACTTGGTGTGTCAGAGTAGAAGATGAGCTGAATACAAGTGCAAAACACATTAATCAGATTTGTATTTGTAAAAAATTGAATTGCAAATTCTGTGTTTTTGTCTGCCAATGCATCAGCTTGTGATGGTCTAGTCCATAAATCCTGCTTAATTTGTGGCGATAATGTGATAAAATAAGAAAAACCTTAAGGGTTCTGAATACTTTTGCATCACGCTGTATAAAAGTTCAAGCTTTTCCCTTTTCTGTGCTCGTAGAGTGGTGCAAGTCCTGCAAGTTGATGTGGGAAAGTGAACCTTGAGCTGCTGTCTCTGAGCATTGTGGAGCTGCCCATCAGAGAGGGCCCTCTGGTAGACCTGCTGTAGGCGGTCCAGCTCCTGGGCCGTCGTGTGCCACAGCTCCATGGCCTGTTTCCGCTCCTGAACACGCACGCACACAAACACACATAAAAAAAATAAATCCACCCACATTTACTCGCATAAGTACTGTGTTTGTTTTTTTTCCTGCTGCCTCCCAACAGATGGAGAAAAAAAGATTTCAGGAAGTATCTCTGACAAAGCTGGAGCGGCGTGTTTCCTGGTGCTCACAACTGAACGCAGAGATCAAAATTATATTGATCGTCTAATTTATGTGCCAGTCACGACAAATGCTCACGGCATCCAGCTGCATCAAATTCTACGGCTCAGCAAAGCTTTTGTTGCAATTTTAGAATCCGCAGGAAGTGTTTCAGGGAGCGAGCATTGTCACCATTCACTGTTCACAAAAATAATGGAGTTGAGTTGTTTTGCCAACACTTTTGCCATTAGTTTTTCTCTGATATTCAATGCTGGGAATTAATATAGAAATATTTCTTTTTTTCCTTAACCCTTCTTTGTAAACAAAACATTTTGATTGGGTTCTTCTGAGTCTTCTATCTGGATCTCAGCAGGCTGGGAATAACTGCTGCTTCACAGATTTAGGATATAACCTGTGGAGGGTTTATAAGCAAAGGATGTTTTTTATTGCTGGTTCTATTCAATCAAGGACTGAATAATCTTTGTAGTACTAAAGCCACATTCGTAAAATCAAAATCTATCATCATATGTACCGTAGAACTCTTTTTATTTAAATCAAATAAAATTTGATTGCATAATATTTTCAAAATAAAATTATGATTCCAGATTAAAGTAAAATAACTAAGCAAGCTCCTTTGGGTCGATATTGCTTATTTGACTGAACAAATTACCTTTACCACAAATAAACTATTAGGTTCTAAAATAAATTGGGCATTAAAAAGGCCAATACAAAACATAAAGTCACTCAAAATTTTTATTCTTTTTAGATACTTTGAGAAATTGAGTATTTCCAATTAATTTTAGATCTGTCACTTCAAATCTCAACAAACCTCCAGAACTAATAGCCAGCCAAAAAAACAAACGTTGACAAAAGCCTATAGATGGTTCTTATGAAACTTTAAATAGCACATGATATTTACGGGCACATTTGCAGACCTGTTCAGACAGTTGAATTTGCTCCTGCAGGTTTTTAAGGATGGCTGTGTCTTCTGCTGCGCTGCCCTCTGCTTCTGAGCCCACAGGCAGGGAGTGGAGCTGCTTCTCAATAGACTCCCTGAGCTCTGTGTGCAACCTGGAGAATGTGATGAGTGTTGAAAAATTACATTGAAAAGATCATTTTAAAAGACAACAACTTTTGAAACGTAGATCCGGGGAACCTGATTCCTACAAAATTTATTCTGGCAGGAGAAGCCGATACGGTTGATGTCATTTCTTAGAAATATTTCAAGTGCTACGTGACCGGTTATCATTTCAACACGTCTCTGATGACAGAAAATGGTACCAATTTGACTTCTGTTTTGCAGCTCAAGCCCACCCATTGACAGGACTAAAATTTTTCTACCTTTCATTTTCCTCCACAACCTTTTCCAGCTTCAGTCTAACATCTGTCATCGTCTCCTGTGAAGCAACAACATAAGTGTTTTCAAACAGGAAAACAAGAAAACTTGACTATCCAAGTCCATCTCTTTAGATGGTGTTTAGCACCTCAGAAGCAATACTTTCCCAATAAAGCCAAAGTTTGAAGTGGGAATATGAATTAAGAGCATGTCACATTAATGTTTTCCTACCTGATATTTCTGAAGCTTTTCAGTCATTTCGTCCATGTGCCGGTCATACTCTGCTATAAGAGGAGCCATTATCCTATAACACAGAGTAATAATTACAAAAATTGTCTAAATAAAAGTAATTGCTTTTGTAGTTTTTTTACCTATAAGAACTTCAAGCAATATTAGGGTGGTTCTGAAACGTGTTAAAATATTAGAAAGAAAAGAAACAAGTCTGACCCTCTGTCCGACAGCCAGGGTGGAGGAGACTCTGCCTGCTGTGCCTCATCCAGCTGTCAAACACAAGACACCCAGCAGGACAGATTGGCTTTGTGTTCCCAACAGTTCCCAAGATCCAGCTCAGTCAATTTGAAAGTCACAACATTAACAAAATGCTCATTTATTTTAACTTAAAGAAATGTTGAAAGTGAAAAAAAAAAAAACAAACATACATGCCACAGATTCAATAAAGACAGTATTTACTTTTGTTTACTTTAATGATTATAACTTACAGATGTAAAAAAATTGAAATGTTTTGTTTCAAAATGACATTGTTACATCATAACAATGAAGAAATGACTTTATACCAACATCTTATGTGCTGACCTATACAATCATGAAAAAGACTGATGATTTGCCCAGCAGATAGCCACTGAATCGCTTGACAGTAAGGTCAATGCTATGAAACCTGGCTTCTCACAGACTCCTGTAGCCAAGCAAATTAATGTAAGGTTGAGTGGAAGGAAAAAGTCTGGTGGAAAATCATGTACAGACAAAAGGGAAAATGACAGTCTTGATAAGTTCTGAAGCAAATTACATTCAGTAACTTGTGGGAGATTCAAAAGGTGGGAAATGAAACTGGAGTTAAAGTCTGAAGAGCCACTACACACAGACAATTCAGATGGGCTGAAAGTAACTCTGGAATCAACACCAGAAGCTCCCTACCTGGTCTAAGAAATAAAAAGACAGGACTAGTGCTCAGTGTCCCAAAGTCTTTTTTTTTCCAATATCAATATATGCTGCACCTAATTTGGAAACTAAGGCTCCAGAGTCTGCATTCAGTAATAAAGTTTTGATTGTGGATTACTGGGGGGAAAAAAAGATGCTCCAGTAAACCCATTTCTTTACTGACCATATCAAAATGCAGATAGAAACGAGTCCAATGCAGAATTTGAGGACTTCTTTCTCTTTAATTGACTAGAACAAAAGCTTTAGGCATGCTTTTTGTGGATGTCTGCCTCTCACCTATCCAAACCAAAAGTTGCTTAAGTTTTGTCTCTGCTTATCTACCACACTATACCAGATATAGTGTGAGATGTATCCACACTATATCTGGTATAATGCACAGTCACTTATTGACTTGCATTATTGATTTATGCACAGTCAATAAGAGCATTTTTTGTTTAAATTTCTGAACATTTTCTCCTTGACTCTTTTTTTTTGTTGTTGTTTATAATTGATACAGACAAAAGCATTGTTGAATAGCTGACATAAAAAATGTATAGTTCAGTTCTCTCTCTAGGACACGCAAGTTGAGGAAGCAAACATGGCCTGCAGAGCAGTGAAATAGCTGAGCTAGGAAATGACTAAGACTTCTGCCAGGAGGATTTGAAAAAGAAGCATACAGAGCTGGATGACCATGAGGCAAAGGCAACCTGGTGGGAGAAGGGCAACCGCTCACCATTTTTAACTTTTAAACATATTATCATTATCGGAATCTGTTTACATATCTCTTTACAAGAGTGTTCACATTCCTTCGACTTTTTAATATGTTGTCAGATTATGGCCACAAACTTGATGCATTTTATGTAAGAGACTAACATAAGATGTCGCATCATGTACAACAGTAAGGGCAATGATAAAGTTACATTAAACGTGTATTAAAATGTATAAAAATAAAGATCTGAAAAGACATGCAATTGTATTCAGTCCCCATTTATTTTGATTTCGCTTGAATAAAGATAATTAGTAGATAGAATGCACCTACTGCTCCTTTTTTCAATCTTAGTATCAAGCTGTTCCGTAAAGGATTTTTGGAGAACATCAGTAAAGAAACAGCATCATGAAGATCAAACATCACGACAAATAAGTCAGGGGTAACAACAAACCAGGGCATGGATGTCCACCTAAAATAGTTGGTCGGGCAAGGTAAGGGTAGTGTGGGAGCTACAGGCTCTGCACAATCAAGGTGGGATACTTTGCTTAGCAAATATCTAATAGTCATGCATTTGGCAGTTACGGAAGAGGGGAAACAAGCCAACTATTGTTAAAAGAAAGTCCTAAAAGTCCCTGTTTGTAGTATGCCACAAAACGCATGGAAGGTACAGCAAACTTATAGAAGAAAGTTCTTAAAAAACAAAAACAAACAAACAAACAAAAAAAAAAACCCACCTAAAACTGCATACTAAACAAACCATCTCTACAGTACAACTTGGTGGTGGCAACATCATGCTGTGGGGACACTTTTTTCAGCATGGACAGGGAAACTGAAGATACAGAGTCAAGCAAATGCATCAACAAAGTAATTCACTGTTTAGAGACCCCAAACAATCATAGTCAATATAATTTTTAGATTTCTTTATTGAAGATTAGAATACTATTAAATCTGATTGAACAATTTCATCAAAGAGAAATTTAGAATTTTCTTTTATTGAAATTTAAGATTCAAAGAAATTGGCAAGTTTACTCTGTAAAAGGAAAAAAAAAAACTACTCTTTGTAGGTGTTAATACCTGATTTGTTTGAGATGCTTTTACAAATAGATCTCAGTAATGACCAATTATAGGTGACTGTAAAACTTGGCCACGTCTTTCTGGTTCCACCAGATATGGCTTCAAACATCACCAGTGTATGTGATGTTTCCAAGAGGGCCCAAAATCAAATCGAACCAAAGTAATACTTGGGCCAGCTCAGCAGAAGGCAGTCCTGAAAGAAAACCTATTGGGGCGGCAAAACATTCAGTACCTGAGACAGAGATTCACCTTCCAGCAGAAGGGCAGCAGTAAACATACAGCTACAATAGAGTGGTTCAGATCAAATCAAATTTCTGTGTTAAATGAGACAATTAATATCCAGACCTATATATAATTGAGAATCTGCAACACAACTTGAAAACTGATGTTTACAGAAATGTTCTGGCTGAGTTTGAGCTCTTTTCCAAAAAAAAAGAAATAGGCAAAAATGTCAGTTTCTTGATGTGCTTTTAGAGATGTATCTCAAAACCACCAGCAAAAGGTGGTTACCAAAACTACTGACTAGTGATGGACTGAATACAAATGCAAGCACATTTTCAGACTTTTATGTTATCACAGAAATGTTTGTATTTTTGATAAACCGGGAGAACGGACAGTTTTGCAAGTCACTGCACTTAACGTTAAATAACGCTTGTTTCCCAGCTTTTGATTAAAGACACATGAACACAAATTGCAAACTTGAAAATAAGGCAGATAGATCTGACAAGAGTTAATCATAAATAGTATCATCACTTTACATTTAACTAGGCTTGATGTTTTACCTGAGACGATGTGACCCCCAGCTGATAACGGCTAAGAGCAGAATTTAATCTGTGGACTGCAGACAGGACAAAACATCAGCTCTGAGTTTCCGAACATAATTATTATCCATGGGAAAAATAAATAAATTAAATCGTAGTTAACGTTCACAACATTTCCACTGTTCGTAATTTTAGGGAATACAAAACGTTAAAAAAAGAAACAAAACAAATAAAGAGTTGTAAATAATAAAACTGTTACCTTGATCTCGCAAAAATTCAATTTCTGCATCCATGGTGTTCTAGGACGTAGACAAAAGTAAATAAAGTAGTGTTGTTAGATAAAATGACATGAACGCAAGAGGATTTTTTTCAATCTTAACGTGCGTGCTAATACACGTTTGACGAACAAGTGATAATACACATCAAGTCGACAGAGCGCTACTTTTCAGTTGCTACTTCTGGAAATCTTCTGCAGCTAGCTACAGCAGCGGGGCAATCACAGCTAAACGTAGCGAGATAAATTAACGTTTGGATAGCGAAATCGGAAGTGGAGAAAGTAACTTTGTTATATTTTACCAACACAATGTGTTTCGCTTTTTATATAACACAACAAAAATCGTGTTTTTACTCCAATCTGCGTTTCCGCCGTCCGTTTTGAAGTAAACAAATAACAACCAATGGCGATTAAGTTGTGCGCTGCAGAAGTCCTTCCGTCTTAAAACGCTCACACGCACGATAGTTCCTCTTTGAAAGAATTCGAAGGATCAGTTCATTCAAACAGGAAATACCGTGTTTTTGTTTCATTTTCATTTAATTTGCAGACTTTTTTTTTTACACCAAGTGACATAACGTTTTTGTTTAAGTCTTTTGCATATGAAGTCCTAACAGCGTCAGATTAAAATTAACTCTTCACAAGGAATACAGTGGAGACGTCTGGAGAACAAATGGAAGTTTGGCTGCTGACATAAGGCTTGCTGAGCTATTGGAACAATTTCTGGATTGTGTTTTAAAGCTTTCTTCATTGAATGTAATTGTGTCCTCCAACAACCTTATCAAGTAAGCCAATACTTCAAACATTTCTCTATCAGAAAGCCAATCTCCGTTTGGTTACTGAGTAACAAACATTTATTAGAGGTTAGATGTAATTGACCAGGAGCCTGCTTAAATAGCTGAACAGAGAGCACAGCTAAACACACAGTGAACTTCTGTGTAACATATTGATTCAGCATTGAGTGAAAAACCTTTTGACAACATGAGGGTCTCACTTCAACTTCAGCTTGTAACAGTAGTCAACATTCTCCTATGCTGTGAAAGTTTGTAAGTACTTATGCAACTGTGTTTTGTAGTCATGCAACACATTCCCTCTCTGACTGAATTACACCCTTTCAGGCATTTTAGAAAAATGGAGTTTGCAATCCAACACACATGGGACAGCAACCCTGTTGACCATGACCCCATCAGAATCACCTTCTCTGATGGAAAATCAGGACTGAGAATGGAAGTGTCCGGTCCATTCTTCAATGATCCAGAATCCCCTGCAGGTGAACCCGGTATCGCGTTCCCTGGACTCTGGAATTACGAAGGTAAAAGAAGGATTTTTTTCCCCCTTTTTCACTGTGCTGTGTTTGTTCAAAGACATTCAGTGGTTTTCCTGCCTCTTTAAAATAAATATTTTGAAAAAAAAAAAAGTTAAATATAGACAAATATAGCAAAATTACCAAACATATTGCCAGATGTAGCAATTTTACACATTTAGAAATTAAATAATATCAAATGATTTTAAAAACTTAGTCGGGATTTGAATATTGTTGCCTTTCTGAAGGCAAACCTGCACTCCAGCCGTACATCCTTTGTTGTCTTGTCCATCTCCATCCGTCTTCCTAACAGCTCTGATCAGCTTCCCTTTCCCTTCTAAAGCATGATGTTGCAACCACCATACTTCATGGTGAGGACATTGTGTGCAGAGTGACATACAGTCCCAGTAATGCACTTCACATGGGGCTTTCTATGCAAGCCAGGAATCATGTATGTTTGGTGTGTCCCCTATAATGCTTGTGGCAGTTGCTGACTCCTTGTTAAAGGTGAACATTTTATTTGATAGTAACTGTTGCAAGTATACACATTAATTAACATTTCAATGCCCCGATTCTTAATCCAATGCCACGATTAAGAACACCTATTAAGAGATGGTGTATATGTAAGCCTCTTGAAAAAGATAGCATAATTCTGCACAAGGACGGTGTTAGCTTCTTTGTCCTCCATCTCCCCCCAGTCATCAAACCAATACCGTGTCATTGTTCACGTCTAGATTCAGTAAATAAGTGTGGGCAAAGCTGACTTAAACTGTATTTAATAATGTACATCTATTCCTATGATTTTTGAGAAGCAGGGGTTGGGGGTCTTTGTTTATGAGAACACTTTGGCTCCATTATCATTATTATGGTAATACATTGCAATTAAAATTTGTAATGAGGTTGAGTATTAACAATCTGTTGTAATTGACCTTAAAGAAGTCAGATTTCTGTTTAATGAGGCCTCCATATTTGGCCTCATTAATGTTTCTTAATAAAAAGGAAACCATTACAAGTGTAGGTAGGTAATGAGCATGTTTTGAGGTTAGCAGGGGGCCTGTTACTCATACTATAATTTCTATGTTTATTCACTTGTATTTTTATGTTGTAACAGTCCAAGAATAATTTAATTATTTCATTACATTAGTTCTATGCTACAGCAGCTGATAAGACTATTAAGGACATTTAAGCTTTTCTTAATGTAAGAATTAAGGTTTCATCCTCATTTTATTCTCTTTGTTATATTGCTAGTTGTGGAGTCCTTCTTCCTTGACAGCACAAAACAAAATTACCTGGAGGTGGAGCTTTGCCCGTAAGTTCCAAGCAAACCTTTTGTTCTTTTCACTTCTATAATCCTACATATACCGCCAAAGAGACATGTTCATTAACGTCTTTCCTTCGTTTTCCACTTTAGACATGGACAACACCTTATACTGCTACTGTCAGGAGTCGGCAATGCGTTTTATGTAGGTCAAAAGAGTATTTTGCCTGCTTTTTTTCCGAGATTTTGTATGCATCTTAGGTAACAAGTTATTCTAATTACTTCCTACTCCAGCAACAACTGCCAATCGTTTTTACTACCACAAAATCAGGGGACAGATGGACTGGTGAGGCTGTAATCCCCTGGACATACTTCCCTCCCAATGTCGACAAGATGAACTCCTATGCTATTCATGGCTCTGGGGCGGCACGTACATACGAGGCTCTCTACCCCATCCCCAAAGCCGAAATAGTGGAAGGCCAGCAGCCAAACTTGTGAGTATGCTGCCTTGTGTAGTATATCTCAGACAAATCTTTCCAAAATGGCTGCATACAGTTCCAGTGAGAAACTCAGTTACACTCAAGGGCATATTAATTAGTGGCTTTTATGATTTACTTGAACTGTTCTTTATCTGGGTGAAATAATGATGCATCTTTAATAAAACGTCAGTTTTCAAAAAAATGTGTTCACAAGCTGGTTAAAGTTATGCATAAACTCTTAAATATACATATCTAGAAATCTATATTTGATTAAATGTCCCTTTATCAAGTTACACTTCAAGTACTAACTTAGTTTTGCAGCCATCAACAATCTTCTGTCAAGCCATTTTTCTGGCTTGATCTTCATGGCAGAATTGTTGAAGTTATTCAAAAATGGGTTCTTAATGGCATGAACCCAGCATCACAGTATGTAACACAAATTGTCAATAAGGGTTAAGTTTGGGGCTGTTGCTACCACCTTGTTTGACAGTCATTGAACTCTTCGTCGGAACTGTATGTGAAAATCTGTACAAGAAAAAATAAGACCAAATCACTGTCTGAAAATGTTTCAAATTCGACATGTCACAAGACCGAACTATACTCTAAATGCACAGCAAAAATACAGCTTTCACTATACTACAAACCAACTGTTTTAAATCTCACAATTACAAAAACATCACAACCCTAGCAAAACAAGCTTTGATAACAGGGGAATTAACAAACTCAAAACAACTGATTAAAAATGTAATTTATGGCCGGACTAATCGCTGCCTCAACTAAACTGCTGACAGAATTTCACATAAAACAGATAATTGTACAGACAGAGATAAAATAGTTGCTACCGCAGTCAAAGAAGCCAACTATCTTTCCCCACATCAGTGCAACAGTAATCTCTGAGCTGCTTAAGAACACTAAAATTACACACAGAGTTCATACTTTAGATATTTCTTGATGAGTACATCTTAAGAATGTTTTTTTTGTCTTTAAACCTTGTGGCTTACTTGATAAGAAAGGGAAGTTTAACTAAAAAGTGCCTCTAACATTTCCATTTATCATCCTCTCAGTTATTTCGATCAGTATGCGGCAGCTCTTGATCTAACTTATATAACTATAAATGGCTCTATACTGTATGATTTCAATTGACTTCTCTGGCTTTTATCTTCTTTGTGGACCGTAAAGATAACATGGAAAATATTTTGATAACATCCTCAATGTTATCCTCCTTTGCTTATTTTTTTTCAGACTTTGGATTTTGTTTTACAACCGTTCGTGGAATAGTTGTGCAACAGATTCGTAGCTTTAAAATTAATAGTTCCCAGCTATTAGTTTTATGAGTCATCTGCTAGCTTATTAATAATGCTAAACAATAAACCAGGAAAATGAATACGCTCTCTCAAACCTGTCCCTGACTTTCAATTTTAAAAAGTAGTGTATATGTGAAGGTTGATAAATTTTTTTTTTCCTAACAAACATTTTTTAACCTTCTGTCTCTTAGCCATCGCCTGGAGTATTTCCAAAACTTCCGCTTGCAGAGCATTGTGGGAGAAGATTGGGTCCAGCCTGAATCGGATTTATGGAAGGGAAAGGCCTGAGCTATTTATGAAATGCTGCCTTTCTGTTTTTCTTTTATTTACACAAACGTTTAACAAAATCAACAATAGGGCAGAACTGCAAACCAAAATGTTTAACAGCAACCAAAGAGCAATCATAGTTTATCATTTATTGATGTGGAACAATTTTGTAGAAAAAATGCCATCAGCTTGTCAAGCTGCGTTGCACTTCACACACGTGTGCAAGCACCCTGACACGTTGCGTAATATTGGACATCCTCAGCATAAATTTTGTGAGCGTAGTGTGACCTATGATTTCCATGAATGTTAATTTTGACATCCAGCACCTGTAGCCAAAATGTTTTGCTGTATTAACATACCGTGCAGCAAGTCCAAATGATTCTTTCTCCTGCTGTTTAGAGAAGACATTAATATGATCTTACACAGCTTACTTATGTGTTAGCTCTGTATTTCAAAAGTTGAATATAGTCTGATTCACCTGTCAAATAATATACAAGATTAATATTTAGAAAATTAAGAAAATGGAGTATGTTGAATTAAAATACTTCACTATTAGGCACACTTATATTTGCCAGAGCGATTAGATAATTTGTCTAGTTTACCTCTTGCTTTTACCTGATCAGTTGATCAGCCATAACTCTTTTTATAATAAATAAAATTACAGTGCAATATATTGTGTAATTTCTTTTTTTCCCTTGTCATTGGATAGATTTGTATGAATTTGTGAAATTTAATCTTAATAAAGAAAAATAAAAGCTTATCTCACTGTCCTCAATGCTTATTTTCCCTTCTAACGATATATTCAATTAAACAAAATATGGCAAAAGAAGAAGAAAAGTCTGTGTTCTGACTTTGATTCTGTGAATATCAGCTTTTTATCAATGCTTTCAAGCTTAAGGTTCTTTGAGTCCTGTGTTATAGTTCCCAATTTGCAAAGAGAGGTCTGGGTAACATAACACAAAACACACCATAATAATTAAGCTGTTGTGTAATAAAACTCATAACCTACTACAAAAAATGTCTTAAAATGCTGGATGCAAAATGAAAATGAGTTTTATTACACACTTCAATTGTATCTAGAGATGAGCATGACATTCATACCCACAGAATGAAGTGTTGAGGGAGATTATGTAAATTGAGAATGATATCAGCCTGAGAATAAAATCCTGGTGGAACTCCACAAGGAAGAGCGGCAGATGAAACAGAATTACAGAGGTTTATAGAACAGCACCTGTCATCTGCTGAGATCGAAACCACTCTAGTATGGTACTTTTTAATATTCCAATGCTACTGAAGTGAGATTGCGATCAATAGCGCACTTTAGAAACTGTAAGAGCTTTGAAACCACACTAAAATACTTCAAAAATTATGTAAAAGAGTCGGTAAAAATGTTTTTATTTTATCTTAACAACCTCATAGCTATATGATCTCTTCAGGATGACTGATGATAGCAAAATTTAATGCAATTACAAATGCTACATGTCAAAACTTGACTTAAGCAATAAGCAAGCTGAGACATTTAATTTTTCAGATACAACCATTTTTTACTCATAGATAAATGTGAAGCTGTAATGTAGTAAAGTAGTAATATTTCAACCATTCTGTTTTCACTAAATCATTGTTTAAAACGTAAAATTGATTAAGAAATCTTTAAGAAGCCTCTTGAGACTTTTAGCTGAATTATATTTTTTTTATAATTCAGCAACAACACGATCACAGCTAAACTTTGCTGGCTATAAATAAATTTGATCATTAATCAGTTTCTAGGTTTATCATGCAAGGAAACTTTGAAAAAAAAAAACTAATTTATTTTTCAATTAGATGCCAAATTAGATTTTTAATAACAATAAGTGGTGATAGAAGTGTGAATAATTGATGGATAAGAACAACTGTTTATTTTTGAAATTGCAAGTATGGCATATCAGGACAGTCCAAAATACTGTTTTAATTAAAATGCTTTGCTATGTATTTTTCATCACAGCAAATTTCATCATATACATCTTTGTCATGCAACACTGTAAAACATGTTATATAAAACAAGTTTTATTATGTTTTATAATTGACATTTACTAAATCTCATACAGAGTGCTTCATACACTTTCCCATCAGGATGCCCTTAACTCTGTGGCTACTAAGTAACAGGAACATATTAAACATTAGACCCATTTTGATAAGAACTTGCTTAAATAGTTGAAGGAGTGCAGCAACACACATATGTTAGTGAAATAAAAGGAAGGCTGAAGTGTGTAAGAAGACTGGACAACATGGCGGTCACTTTTCAACTTTTAGCATTGGTCCACATTCTGCTATGCTGTGAAGCTCTGTAAGTATTATTTTATTATCCCTTCTTTTATTGTCATTCATCAATTTGTCATTCATACTAATTTGTGTGTTTTCAGTCATTTCCGGAAAATGGAGTTTGCAATCCAGCACACCTGGGACAGCAATCCAGTGGATCATGAACCCATCAGGTTGGCCTACTCTGATGGGAAATCGGGGTTGAAAATTGAAGTGTCTGGTCCATTCTTTAAGGGTTTTCACCCTCCAACTGAACCCGGTCTTCCAGACCTCTCGCTCAGGAATTATGACGGTATGAGACCCATGCAGTTTGGCGTGTTACTACTGTCCTAAGAGCATATGAACAGATTTGAGAGCAAGAGCGTAAAAAGTGAGATTAAATTTACAATGTCGCTTATGTAAATACAATACTGAAATTTGAATTTTAAAACGCAGAAAATACATTTTATTGACTTTGCTTCAGTGGGAAACCAGTTTTCCCTAATTGTAGAATTATTACTACTGCCTGCATTCGTTTAATCTTTCTATTCAATAACTAGGTGCACTTTCCCCAATTCTGTCATTTGCAAGATAACCCTTTCTTCATAACCTCATAATGTTCCTTCACACTCCAAATTTAAACTTACATTTTAAACTCAATATGTTCTCAAACAGCAAACAAACCATTCCTGACCTACCAATTCCACATACTATAAAATTCATTTAAAATCCAAGTTTAAAACTTTCCAAAGCAAGTATTTACAGCCTGATAGATTCCATGTGAGAACATGGACAGCTTTAATTGTCCCCACTGTACCTTAGTCATTCTAAGCCATGAGTAGAGCAGTAATATAAATTGGAAGACTAAGTGTTAACCTGATTTAAAATTTCACATATATACCAATGAGTTATGAGAGACATGGGGCCCGTCAATGTTATGAGGCCATTATAGTAACAGCGTTATCATTATTATGGCAATACAAAGCAATTAAACTTTATAATGAGCCTGAGTGATAACAGTCTGTTCTAAATTACCATAAAGAAACGTGATTTCTGGTTACAGAGCCCATCCTCCCCCAAACCTCACCCCCTACATTGGCCCTAATTAATGCCACTTAACAGATTGGGAACCATAATAAATGTAGGTAGGCAATTGAACATGTTGAAATGAGTTTCAACATGTGCTCAAAACCCAGGTTTTGAGCACACTTTCAAATTGATCGCTGATTTTTGAAACAATTAGGTTGGTTTTAAGATTTAAGTTTAATAATGATTAATAATTAAGGTATTTTTTTTTATTATTTTCATAGTTGCGAGGTCAGTATTCCTGAATATCACAAGAAACAATTACCTGGAGGTGGTGCTTTGCCCATAAGTTGGAGTTTATGCCATTTTTTTTTAACTTTCTATGTCTATGGAATGTTCGAAGACCGAGTCAATATCTCTCCTGTATTATTAATTTATAGATACGGACAACACCTAATAGTTTTGAAAGCAGGCGGATATCCACTCTATGTAAGTTAACATTGTCGTTGTGTGTCAGGTGCTTGTTTTTGTGCTAATCATTCATAGTTTCCTCATTATCTCATTCCCCAGCAACTACTGCCAATTGAGTTCACAACCACAATCACAGGGGACACATGGCAGGGTCAAGCTTTAATCCCATGGACCTACTTCCCCCCCAATGTCAACAAGATGAACTGCTATGCCAGTCATGGCAGACAGAATCGAACACACGAAGCACTCAACCCTGTCCCCAAAGAGGACATAGTGGAAGGTCTATACCCCGACGGGTGAGTAGGCCAACTCAAGAGAATAGCTTGACTTTGATCATTTTCTAGGAAAGTGTCTTCAAATGGGAGCGTTTATAAGATTTAAAGTGCATGACGTTGATGAGAGAAAATAGACAAGTAAATTAAATAAGAAGAAGGACACAGGATACAACATAAACTGAAAGTAAAAACTTTATTTCAGTTATTCAGTAAAAAATAAATAAATAAATACAACACTTCATATGCTCTCTAAAGTGTGTAAGGTTCCCCTAGGCACCATGATGTCAGGGCCATGAGAGGAAGTGTTGGCACTTCTGGGAGAGTGAGGAGGTGCCAAACCTTACTGCAAAATAAAATCACCATCGCCATAAAACATGTCAGCTTCTCCACTCTTTCTCTGGAGCAAGTGTAGACGAACAGTCCTCATTTACTTGAAAAGCTTCAAATATCTCGGGTTCTGAAGTGGCTTAACACAAGGAAAGCAACAGTTGTGTGTGTAATGCCTCTTGAAGCACCAACTCCAGCTGCAGTCCCAGCCTTTTGAATCTCCTCCAAATGTCCTTTTCAAATGTGCTTCACTTCACAGTTTTCTAAGGGCTCCAGTTATTCCTGTTGCTTGAGTCCATATTTTTATTTTCTTTACCCCACATACCTGGGAATGTTAAGATTACAAAAAACATATAACGAGCAGAGCAAAAACAAACAAACAAAAAAAAAAACCCTCAGTCAGAGATAGAAATGCAAAAACAAACGAGCAAATCTGCCTCGAAAAGACGGTTGCACAGACCCACATGCTGTACCCGTTACTTCGCCGAAACGACTGCCCTTTGAAATTCCAGAGCAGCAACAACTGTTTATCTGCATGAGTATGAGATCACTAATGATACATGCAATGTGTCTCCTCTTTAAAGAAACTGCAAGTAATGATCAGTAAATTTCATAAGGAGAAGTAGGCGATTTGTTTGGCAAGACACGCAAGTTTTCTTAAGGAGGTCAACTTATTTTCTAATTATGTGTAATAGAAGCAGCAGCTGTGGAGAAATATATTATAAATGTTCCACTGACTTCTTTCTTTGTAGTTAGTTTTAGTCCCTTTTAGAGCACTTCTAAATACTTCACAGATAACATCCTCATAGTAATCTACACTGATTTCATTTTTGGGATGAACGATTCCATTTTATAGCTAGTGTTTGCCAACTTCAAAAAGGGACTAACTATTTTCATACCTCTTCATAATTTGTAGTTTGATCATTTATCTGCAATACATTTGTGATTTTATTTTCATATGGATATTGGCATAACAAATATGTGTATAATAATATCCCCTTTCTGTTTCTTAGAATTTACCACGACTATTTCCAAAATTTCCACCTGCAGAGCATCATAGGAGAGGATTGGGTGCAGCCTGAATCCGATCTGTGGAGAGGGAAGGCCTGAGCTTCCAAAAAAAAAAAAAAAATTATTTTCTGTATTTTCTTGTCTTTAGCACACACACACACACACACACACCCATACACACAATCCTCACAGAAGCAACAGGGCAACTGTGCAAAATGCTCTCTGATGGCAACCAAAGGACAATCAATCTTTATTACTTAATGATGTAAAACAATATGACAGAAAATATGTTATCAGCTTGTCAGACAGTGTTACACTTCACACATATCTGTCCAAGCACCCAGATACACACGTCACATAATATTGGGCATGAGCATAAATCACATCAGCACAGTGTGACCTATCTACCATTCTCAATTGCTTTGGTGATAAGAACTGCTTGTGTAACCTGAGTTTTATCCAACACTGATAAGCAGCAGCAAGACCTAATAAGTACATAACACATTGATTTATATAACCTGTGTTTTGTCCATGTGATTGTCTGATCAAATAAAAAAAAAAAACAATTATGTTATTGAGGACTTTTTGCATATCATAAAAGTCCATTCATTTTTTTCCCACACAATTAAATTAGTCGGTTTTAATAAGCTAGTTTGTTTCACAGTTGCAGTGATGACTACTTACATTTACCCTGCCTGATGTGAAACATAAGCCAAGAGCTTGTGAAAGTCTAAATGAATTAGTTTGCTAAATGACACTTGAATCGTTAAGTTGACTCTTCATAACCCTCTGCAGTTCATTTCCTTTAATATACATATATTGGGATTCTAGGTGACAAACAAAGTAATGGAAAATTGTGAAGTGGAAGAAAGACTTTAAGCGGTTTTAAAATGCTTGACAAATTTTATTCAGCCCCGTTTTCTGTGATACCCCTAAATAAAACTGACAGCACCCTATAGCAGACGTAACCTAATTACTAGTTTAACTAATATATAATTTAGCATCTTCAGCAATATTTGATAACTGTCCATCAAATTCAGCAGAGTTTGCACTTCTTCACAAATTAAATGGGGCAAAACGTTTAGCGAAGTATGTTTGTATGAAGTATTTGCTCAGTGAAACTACACACATGGAAGGAACACTCTTTAGATGTCTGTTTTGACATACTTTATTGGGTGGTGAGTCATAAAAAAATTGCGTTGTAATGTATAGAAGTTTGTGATTGTAATGTGATGAAATGTTGAAAAGTTTATGGGGTGCTAATCTTTTTACGAGGCATGATTTATGGACACTAATCATGACTTAGGAGTCTAAATGTCTTATGTTGTTTACTCTGTGTTTACCTCACCATTGCCTTGTTACAAGTCCTAGTAAAACCTGCAATTTTTCTCAGAATCTTCCTTCAGATCACCAACAAACCACTTCTCCTGGCCAGAAGACAGAAAGGTGAAAGATTTTCGTTTTGCCTGTGCTGCTCTTTACTGTGGCAGCCCCAAAGCCCATATTGAGCCCTATCAGTTTTAATTGGCATTCTCGCCTTTGAAATGGGAGCTGTGATTATGCCTAGAGAGCCGACTGCTTAAGCTCCCTCCTTATCATTGCCTGTGGTGCCTTGCCACCACACAGCACAATATTCACCTACACGAACACACAGAGACAGAAAAGTGGTCACGGTGCATTCCACCATGATGTCTGGTTCTAATAAAATATGACCTAAAATTATGTTTCTCACAAAAACAGAATCTTCATAAAAGCCTTTGATGAATGATGACTCCCCACACCTACCTGAGAGCAGCCTGAGGATGCATGTCCCCACTAAAATTCAAACCCAGTTCTCCCTAATTAGTGTGAAGAGATGAGAGGGGAGAGCAGGAGAGCTAGCTGCCTTTCCTCTACCTCCAAAGCCCCAGCAGACATGCAAACACAAGAGCTGTCTTATTTCCCTCAGTAAGAGAGACCAGTCGGCTCTAAAACATTCAGCATCAGCTTAGGGGTGATTCTCGGTGTCAGAAACTTTCTGGTGATTACACCAGACCTAGTTCTTTTACTCGTTTTCTTTTTTATTTCCTTTTTTTTCCTGTGATGTGCATCTCATTTCCTGAAGTTAAAAGAGTGTATGAGTGAGGATAAAGTTGTGATGAAAAATAGAATGCAGGGGATGAAGAAGTGATCCCACAGCACAAAACGATTGAGCGCAGTGGAAAAAACAGTGATGACTATGCCTGGTTTCAGTGCTTCTGTGACAGAGGCCTAAATGAAAGCTTTAGACCAGAGCTAATATGAAACAATCCATAACTTTTGCAAGCTAATGGCTTAAACCCTATCAGATTGCACAGTGTGAGAAAACTTATCAGCTTTGTGCAGTAAAAAAATCATTTCATGGCTGGCTTCCAATATAAGGCATCGAACAATGAAAAGTAAACTTTGATCTGTTTTTATGAGAGACTTAATCTTACCTACAGAGACTTGCAAAAGTCAACATTTTTAAACTTTGTTACATAACCACAAACGTTAATGTATATTATTCAGATTTTTTTATGGTAGACCAACACACAAAACACATATTTGTGGAGTGGAAGAAAATTACTCTTAGAGTGTTTTCACAGCTGACCGTCTGGTGGACTCTGTTCAACTGGGGATCAAAATTGCAACATTGTTGCATTTTCAGCTGGTGCAGTTCGCTTTCACACTCCACGGTGTCAAATGACAAAACCCTTGAAAAACCTATTCTCCTCCTTACCTGTGATGGCACTGCACTGAAGGAAACAACACACAAAAAAAAAATCTCTGAAGAAGACACTGACCACAACTTCCTTCTTCACGGCATTGTAAACAAATGGAATGGTGTCAGATTTTAGTGATTGTAGGATTTATCTCGTGTGTTACAAAAACCATGAGCTATTTCACCCACTAGTGCAAGACTTGTACATTTATTTTGGTAGGATTTAACCAAAATGCTCTCCGCTATAGTCTGCTTTCTGCTTCTGAAACAGTCTCCAGTTTGCTGTGGTTTCACATAGCATTTGAACTGCGCCAGAGTTCACTTCAACAGAACTCTGATCTAGGTTTTGAGGCGGAGCAGAGTTTGCTTTTTTTGGTCCACATCAGAGTTTGATTATACATTCATACCTCCCCACACAATCCAGACTTTCTAGGAAAATAAACCGGAGTTTGATTAAAGCGGACTAAACATGACTGATGTGAATGTACCCTTAGAACAAACAACCGGGCTGGTCAGTATGCTACTTTATGATCCAGATTATTCAGGAGAGTGTTTCCACTGCCAGATAGACTCTATACTAGTGGAACAACAAATGTCTTGTGCTTGTCACAAACAGGAACGTTTTTCTGTTCCTTAATTAATGGACTCTGTTGAGACACCAGTGGCTCCACCCTAACTGTACAGTAATTGTTGTACAGATCTACAACTGAAGGGGACCCAGGAATGGATGACTATGCTTGAACACCTTCTATTCAACTCTGACCAACCTCGTTGTTACTGATGAAGAGAACACATTCGCACAGCATGATGCTGCCACCACCATGTTTCATGGTTGACATGCTGTATTTATGGTATTAGTTAATTTTGGTCCCATTTGCTTGAATTAGTTCTTTCCTCATGTTTGCTCTACCCTCAATAGCATAGTGGCTGTGGTAAATTGTTGGCTTTGTTTTCTACAACTTAAAAAACCTTCCCATAAATACCAGATTTGTGGATTGCACAACTCACTGGTCAGGTCAGCAGATTCTCTCAGCTGAGTTGTGCATATCAGCAGCTCCTTCACCGCTACAAAGGACATCTCAGCTACTACTCTGATTGAAACTATCCTTCCTCAACCTGTTAGTTTGGATGGATGGCCAGCTTGCGATATTATTTCGTAACCTAACTCTGCATTATCCTTCTCCACAAGTTTATCTCTGACCAATCTGGTGTGTTCCTTGGTTTTTGTTGTTGTTGTTCTCTAACAAACCTCGAAAGTCTTTCTCAAAAACCCAGTATTTACAGTACATACACCTGGAATCTAATCATCAGATGACTTTTGAAGACTTTTGATTGGACTAAATTTCATTTAGAAGCACAAAAGCAAAACTGCATTCATAGCATTGGAAACTTTAGCAATTTTTATCTGGAAAAAACCCCAAAACATTTAAAATCATTCATAGCTTAGCTTTCCTTCAACTTTCCAATTGTACATTACTTTGCATAGGTCTCACTTTTGAAATTCCAATAAAACATATAGACTTTTTCTGACTGTTAAAAGGCAAAATATGATGGCAACATGCAAAGCGTGCCTGAACTCTATGCAATCTTGCCCTCAGTTTTGTCCCCACATACACTCCCTTCTCGAGCTGAGTTGTCCCAGTGTTTGCCCTAAATAAAGGCCTTCTCTCAGAGAACATGGCATCCTGGTGTGTTTCTGCTGCACAAACGAATGCTTAATAAGCTAGTCTAATTATTGTCCAACAAGTCCTTCATTACTTAAAAGACTGCAGGGGTGAAGGATGGGGAAAGATGGTTGATGGCATGAAAAAGATCTAGCTGGAAACGCTCCTCCGGTGCGCGTGCGCGCGCATTTTCAAGCGCCTGACGACATAAGCACTAATTGCAGTTGAAGCCTGCGAGTATTTTGTGTACAACAGTTGCATGGTCAGAATGTGGGATGAAGCTGTAAGAGGCTGGGGGAGAGGAAGAGAGAGTTGCAGAGCCAAGCGGATGCCAAGGACATTAATGAGGGCCAGACGAGTTCTTCTTCTCAAGAGCTCCGCAGCAAGCAGGGAGGGGGAGGAGAGGATGGGGAGGGGAGACAATGACAGGAACAGATAAGAGAAAGCAACAGAAGGGGTTCATTACAGAAGAATGCTAAACTCGCATTTGCAAACTCGAACAAACAAGGTTCTTATACTCCCATTCAAACACCCTGAAATATGCAAACACAGTTTGCGTGGACATTGAGAAATTTAGATGCGAACATACGCGCGCAAGGAGAGAGAGAAAGCGCGCGCACAGATCCAACGCGCACACTGTTCATGAGCTAATTCTAACATGAGAACGAACAAGGAAATATAAAAAGAAAGGCCCGACGCCGTGGTTATTTGTCACGAGATGCGGCGTGGGATTTATCAGCTGCTTTTGTACAAACATTAGGAAGAAAAGAAGGGAAGGGAAACTAAATTAAGCTTTCTTTGTTATCAGCTCCGAATATAAATCATGAGTGTTTGCCTAATTGATTTCATTACATTCCCACCTGCCTGCCGACTCTCTCATCCATCCGCATGTTGTTTATCTTCATTTTA
The DNA here is from genome assembly GCA_010277075.1 of Poeciliopsis retropinna. Taxonomy (NCBI): domain Eukaryota; kingdom Metazoa; phylum Chordata; class Actinopteri; order Cyprinodontiformes; family Poeciliidae; genus Poeciliopsis; species Poeciliopsis retropinna. Next base: position 7,475,987 of record VMRM01000013.1, read on the forward strand.
AGCGAGGTGCATGAAGAAAAAAAAAAAAAAAAAAGATTGGGGGCGGGGGTCTGTTGTTGGATGTGAAGACCGCTGAAATTCTTCTGTATTTCGCCGGCGCGTTAATTGCCAATTAGACGCAGCGCACAATTATCAGGAAATATCCGTTCGTGCGCGATAAACAAAACAAAGACGCGACTCCTGATGCCGAAGTTTACCCGTCTGTGAGATGCAGGATGGCGGTATTCATTTGTTTTTTAATAGCACACAGGCCATGTTAGGCTTGAAGGTAATTTATGTGCAGCTTGATATTACCGGGCGTAAAGTGAGCAAGTTCACTGAGTCTTAATTAGGAAATAAATCACAGTGTCGCCATGGCAACACACACTCCAACGTGGTGACGGCAAGTGGGAGCCCGCTGATGGTGTCTCGGCACGTTGAGGTGTTGCTTAGGGTGTGTGCGCGGGTGTGTCCACTCATGCATATGTGTTTCCAGCTACTCCAGCTCATTACCACAGACCCTTGTTAGTGGGGCTTGTGCTGTGTACTGTACATGGCATGTTGTACTGTTCCATCAGGTCTTGTTTAGTTCAATTGGTTTTTACAGCAGGCGCTGTGAGCTTATAACGTTTAAAACGACAATAAAATGTGAAAATAACAATGCAACTAATTGCCATGGAGAACCAATGCCTGAAATGCGTCTGCTCTTCCAATTATCTTTTTGTTTACGTCTACGGAATTCGTGAAAACAAGTTGTTCCTTCTTTATTCCAAAGTCTTTTGGTATTATTGGTCTTTTTTTTTTTTAATTCAGACTTTGTTATGGCTTTTCAGGTCTCCTCTTAGATTTTTTCAGCTTTTTTTTTTCTCACTAACTTTCAATCCAGAACTGTAATGTGTTTTGTCTCTTTTTTTTTTCTTCCATTTTTGTGGAACCACTTAATTATGACTTATGAATTGTTTAGAAGAAGAAATAGTGTTGTCAAAAACCTGTCAAAAATAGCATCTCATTACCACCAGGGTCTCATAAACGGTCCATCTTGTTTTCATTGCTTTTATTTAATATTTATCATAACATTTTTTTTAAATACATAAAAAACAAACAATGTAATCCATTTAGTTATATTCTTTGCAGTAAATCACATTTTAATGAAGCAGCGATATATGTTACAGTCAGTGTTGTGCATGTGTGTATGAGTGGAGGTTTGAGAACTTTGAGTTGAACAATATTGTTTCTTACATGATGAACTTAAAGTGCACACAGCTCATCATTTTCCTGGCTTCATTCATCTGTGTTTTATACTGGGATTTACACTGTGTTTTTTAAGGCCACCCTCTGGATATGTCAGGCAGAAGAGCTGCAACATTTTCCCTTGAGGCGAGCACTGAGTTATTGGTAAGTGAATGCGCACATGTGGGCAGCAGATATGAAGTTCAGACACAAGTGAATCATTTTTGCCATATCTCACATTACCCATATTGATAATACAGACTTATGCATTTTTGCCTGTTATAAAGTGCTCTGTGTAACCTTTAGCTTCTGTGGGGTTTTTTTGTTTTGTTTTTTTATGCACCGCTTTCTTTTCTTTCTTTTTTTTTCTTTCTGACATGGTACAGCAAAGTTGAGCAATGAAACTGATGCTTGGAGAAATTTTGGGGGTAATTCAGTCATTGTAAGATGCAGTTTAAGTGAGCTGCACAGATTACATAGCTGATATGGTAATTTCTAAATGAAATTATGACCTATATTTAAAAATTGAGACAAAAAATGCTAAGTGAATGAGAATTATTTCATATTGCAGCAGTTAACTTAACAGAATCTAGAGCTAGTTTTTGTTAAGGTTGAAGTTGCACAACACTGGATACAGTACCATTAAGCATTTCAGTTCAGTTACATTTTGGTTGACAGTTGAAACAATAAAGAGAGATATATAAGCTCAAAACTTTGGACCGTTTTAGAATTGTAGTCTAACTATAGTTTTAGCAAGTGAACAAATTCAGTCAGTCTGTGTTGTCCATGCTTCCAAATATTGAATTAAAATTAATAACCATCTCTGTCAGCTGGGCGTTTCTCTCTTCACAGTGGATGATGGTTGTTTACAATGCAGTCAGTTTCCGGTAAGCTTCCTAGCATCAAACTGGAGCATTACACATGCCATGGTCAAACATTAGTGATTGGATAAAATTTTAAAAATTAACAGAGTCCACACCTCCAGCCATGGTCCAGATTCTCTGTCTGTTGCAAAGCATAGAACAAGGGTCTGGTTTTTTATCAGGGTAATGTGGAATTATACTACCAATTTACGGTACACACCAGATCCACCAGCATTACTTTTCACAGTTAAGAAAGGAAGCATATGTATGATTATATTTGTCCATTATATAGTCATTTTACAAGAAGAATGTCCTAATGTTATTGTGAATTCCCGTGCATCATGCTGTGATTTTTCTGCCCGTGAACCAGTCTCAAACCAAGACATATTTCCTATATAACTACATTGGCCCAAAGTAACTATGAATGTTGTTATTTGCTTATCAAGCTTTTTCCATACTCTCTGTGTTCCAAAAAAAAAAAAAAAAAGAATGCTGTGAAAGCAATGAGAAACAGCTGTCAGAAGGGAACGGTTTTCTGCTAGCTCGTCATCCATGCTCTGCAGCGAGCTTTTCAAACCAGATGATTTTGACAGGACAGAGACAGTCCGGATCAGAGCTGGAGAGGTTCCTTTAGTCCTCAGCTTCGCAGTTCATCTCCTCAAGATTGGTGTGTAGCTCTGCTGTATGATTTCCCCTTTCTGAATTTGAAGGCGTCAAGAATGTATTTTGTATTGCACTCCTGGATCATTTCCATCGTTTATCCTTTGAGAGTGTACAGGAGACCCTCTCACTGGACTGTGGCAATGGTTTCACTGCAACTTGAGATCTAAAATTTTAATTGAATATTAAATCTCAAAATTTAACTAGAACCTCTTGACAACACAAAACCATAAACACTCCTACGACCACTTAGAGTTGAAACCAGATATTTACCTGCACCAAATAAGGACATAAACAAATTTTTTGTTCTCAGTGTGAAGTTACATCGAGTCAAACTTTTATTGTTTTAGATTAGTTATAATTACCTAAATTATTTATATCCTCACTGTATGGTGTCTTTTTATTTGGTGTATGTAAATATCTGGTCTCAACTGTATAAATGGTTCGAAGTTGAGTTTTAATCTCAATTTCCCACATCCACAAATATATTTATTCATGTTATTTGAATTATTTTTCATGTTAGCTGTGTATCTTATCCTGTTTTCTCAAAACAGAGTAAGAGCTGGACATATCCACATCTATCATAAAAAAACATGTTCCAATACTGCTTCCGGTGATTAGTGAAACCCCCTCCAAAAAAAAAGAAATCTTTAGCAAGGCAGCCTTATTAAATGACTGCTCTTCTTTCTTGCCACGGTGGATGGGCTCACGGCGGATACCAAGCCTGGCCTTAACAAAGTAATGCTGGACATGCTAAAGGAAAGTCAAGACGAAGACCCAGCTAAATATGGTTGTGTGTGTCTCATGTTGGACACCTTAGACATTAAAACATTTCCAATACAACCCCCATAACAAGATTTGTGTACATGGGACAGATGTCGCCACTGAAGTTCTTCTCCTATGGTGGTTGGCCAACAAAAGCTGTTGGAAGGCCCCAGTAGCTTTCTACCTGACTGAAAACCTGTTTACCAGAAACTCAGGAGGTTCTGCTTTTCACCCATTGGACGAACTGCACACATGTGGTACAAGAGTGGTATGTCACAATGGATGAGCTTGTCTATCTGGGTAGTAGCTAAAGGGAAGCCACGTTGAACCCTTCAAAACAGTCTTGGTGACAGGGTGTTCGTCATGATGGATGCTTGCCCCATGTTAAGGTTGGCACAAAGTAGGCTACAGACTTACAGCCCACTAACAATCACCAGTGGACAGATCAGCTGGAGGTACATCATTCATCTGAATGATGTCCAAACATAAGCTGGATTGCACACTGCCAACAGGGTAACAGACAAGTGAAGTTTGATTCACAGAAGATGAAGGTGTCCCTTGCTGCAGACTCTGAGTCGCTCTGTCACAGTGACCCTCTGTGTGCACTGAGAGGCCTTGGCTATTCACAGTTTCAACGCTCTGAAACAATAGTTGAATTCATTGAGGCAATACTAACATAAAATTACAACTACCATGCTATGATTGCAAGGCCACTACAATCTGTAATACATTTTTTTTTTTTGTCTTAAGAGTGGAGATCAATTAATTATCATCTTTATAATGCAAAAAATAGGCAGACTCAGAGGAAAATGTTATTGGTTATGATGAGGATTATTGTGCTTTCTGTTATTTTGCTTTTAGATTACCGACAGCTCTTCAACACAACGAGCAGCCGCAATCTCCATGGCAAAGGGTCCAAAGCTCCACTGGGGTTTTGAATTGGGCAGATAGTAGAGTTCTTGTTGATGAAAGATGGTAGACCACTTCTCCAATCAGAATGGTTTCGAAAAATGGTTAAGCTGTGATTTGCATGAATTCATAAGCTATTGAATCAAAACGAAGAAAAAACAGTGGCCTTCAAGCAGGTGCTAAACATACCTTTCATGACGCCCACATATCTGCTTTAGAAGTTTAAATTGGTTTGATGTAATGTTATGATCTTAAATGTTTTTTTAATTATCTGTAAGGAGAAAAACATACTTAATAGAAATAAAGGCGTGTAGATATCAGTTTCTGTTTAATCTAAATAATGTTTTACTTGATGCATTACTGAAAAAAATTGACTTTTTCTTAAAATTCTAACTTATTTAATGGGTCTCTATGGTATTGCACTGCACAATAGTAAATAGCTGTCCTAATGATAGCCCCAGCTCATAAAACAATACATGAAAATGGGTTAATAAAATTAGGATAGAATAAAATTCCCCTTTTTTGTTTTTACAAATGAATGTAAAATTCACAAATCCCAAACTACTTAATCTTTATATGAACTCCAAAGCAGATACCAACTTCAGCATAATCTGTGGCTACTGGTTAACCAGTCCAAAGTATGCTCAGGAATTAATTCTTGCAAACCACATTTTGTCTGCCATTATGTCACTGTTTGTTTTTTTTGGCACCAAGGACCCAGATTTCTGCCGCACAAACATTTAAAAGGGGTCGAAGGCTCTTCACTACCAGTTGAATAGTTGAACTACCACTGTCAGTAAGGCCAACAACATTTTTACAAATGTTATGTTAACACAACAGGACAGCAACTCAAAAACTAATTGCTTTAAAACTTAGTCATAGGAATTTCAAACAGTGTTGAGCTTGAAACGCTCCTCTCCAAGGCTAGGATTATAATAGCATTTCAGACTTTTTTTGCCGGACAAACACATGCTGTGGCAGCAGCTGGACTGCACTTTGAAGGCAAGCTCTATGTTGTGAAAGGGAGGCCATACTGATAGAGGGGCCAGCAACACACTGTTGCAAACAGTAAAGAGACATTGTGACAGAGTGACAAAGTACCAAGAAATTGGCCATTAATCACTGAAATTAGCATCTGCTTAGACTTTTTTTTTTCTGTAAATGCCCTGTATTGTATAGTGCGTTATAAAGTCAAGAGTCAAAGCACTTCCTTCACACTATTTTCACATTCACGCTCTGATGGTGGTAAGCTACAGGACTGTAGCCACAGCTGCCTTGGGGCAGTCTGACAGAAGCGAGGCTGCTGGCCCTCTGACCACCACCAGCTGGTTTAGATTGAACCAGTCAAACCCAAACTACGTCATCACACATTGAGGAGACGTTCTTTAAAATGCAGCTTGAAATATATACGCATTTTCAGAATCTGCTAAACAATAGATTCACCATACAATTAGACATAAATAGCACAATATCATTTGAATAACTAATATGTTATTGGACTGCAGTGTGTTCTACACTAATTACCAATTATTTAAATCACAGAATGGAAAACTATTATGAAAACTATTTATAAACTCTGTATTACTGATATGGTTCATCTGCAACATATGGTTTAACCTCGACCCCTTTCTTCTGTCCACTCATCTGATTTCCTAATTTCTTACGCTGTCATTGTCAGATAGAAGGACTCATAATTAGTTTTAAAAACTGGTAAAGGCAGATAAAATATGCAGACATTCAAAGAACCCAGTGCACCTAAGCCAGGCAAATGTAATAAGCAGCTTTGCATTGTGAACATACTTTTTTATTTAAACAGTGCTGTATATTTTTGGTTTAATTTTAATTTCTCTAGAGACCTTTCTGTCTTGGGTCTTCTAGAAAATCATTCCTCTGTTTCTCCCTGAGGAATTGTCCTCCTCTGTTACCCCTCATAAAATAGATGAAGGCAGTAAAGCACCAACCCAGATGAATGGATAGGCTGGCCCTAACACAATCTGGCCCACTTCAGTAGACAATTTAATATGAAGTCGCCCACACTGCAGTCACCCTGCCAGTGTGCTGCACTAAATCACACTTTGACTCGCCACAATGGATATAGCTTTGACACATCGAAACACTGTGTGCACATGCTTGTCTGTTGGCATGTGTGCAAATACGTGTTTGTGTAGGCATGATGAATAAGACAGACGATTGGCAAACGGGTGAGCTGTGAAAGGCAGGAATAATAATTACAGTATTTATCTAAGTTTTGTGTCATGGCGGCCATTGCCACATTATGAACAGATAAAATGCTGAAATGTCTTTCACTGTGTTCCATCAGTCCAGCACCTGCACCTCACTCATTAAGGGGAAATACTGTACGCCACGCAAGAAAGAGGTGACACATGTAATTTACATGTTAGTTTTTTTATTCGAAATATCAACTATTATATTCTCTATCCATTTTTTTCCATATGTTACTTCCTTTAGCAGGTCATCTACTGACATTTCTTGACAAAGTACGAAGTGCAATTTATTTTTGGAGTATTTCCGAAATATTATGACTGTGCAGAGGTTGCATACATCCCAAGGAACCGGCAGCCATTTGCAATGCATCACAGCTAATGAAAAGACTACTTTTCCACTTGATGAGACTTCCACTAAAATCAGTACAGATGGATCTGGCGTAATCAGTCTTCTGTAAAATGGCTATTTGAATAGTGTTAACTAAAAACAACTCTCTGCAAGATGCACTTATTTTAAAGTGTGCTTATCTCACAACTGCAGGAGTGACTATAGGCACGGTAATCAGGAAATTTATCTGTGAATGTCATGTTTTCAGGTCGAGCAGCCCTCCACAGCCTACAACATAGAAAATGCTTTCTTCTAAAATTGGACCCAGTAGGGCTACCTATGGTTGCTGTTGTTCAAGTGGCAATGTTCTTTGTGGCAATAGGACACAATCACAAGGCACAGTCACTCATCCTGTAGTAAATTGTTGAAGGTTTCTTTGCTCCCTGAAACAGTTGTAGTGTAAAAAGCGATGGACAGCAAGATAACATCGGCTAATCGCAGTCTTGATACAGGTTCACAGCCAAAATATGTAAGTAAATGTTAAATGTGACTGGTTAAATTCAGGAATTTGCACATTTTCTGGTGCAGTTGTCAACTACATGGAAAGTTTCCATTCGATTTGAATAGAAACGGGTGCTTCCATTCAAATGCATTCATTTGAATGCATTTGTGGGTCAAAATTAGTTACTAAATTACGTTTATTAAGTTTATTAATTATTAAGTTACTAATTACTAAATTAGTCAAGTTAGTGGGTCAAATTGTTTAGGGGTTCAACCTACAGCAGTAAAATACTTTCTTGTTTTAAAGCTGTTCACACATATTCATTAGGTTTCAATCAAATCTCCATAGTTTCTTCTCTTTTAGACCGGCAGAATTCCGAATTCTCATTCTGCCTCAACAACAGAAAAACCCATCACAGAAAGACAGTTCCTTCTTGATTACATTTGATAACTGAACAGATATTGTTTCACCAGAGTTCAGCCTTAAGTTATATACAGGAGCTTAAGTTTGAATAGCGAGTGTTACTTTCCCCCCCCCTCCCACAGCATCTTATTAGCAAAGATAAGGGACAAATCAATTCTTGCAAAGTCACCGGATCATCGGTGCTCAGCCATTTATCTCCTCTGACTCAATTAATTGTGCTTCCATTATTAGGCAGATCAATCCACTTAACAGAGGACTTTTCTTGGCGACAACTTTACTAAGAAGCCTCAATTATCAAACTCCATCTTTTAGTATGTTAAGTTTGAGGAATTTGAGATAACATCTGATTGCCACGAACAGTTACTGTGAACATAAGCATATCTTTCAAAGCACCTAGCAGCTCTGTTACAGCTGTGTCGCATTTTGTGTTTTCCCACCTGGTCAATCGGCTGTTTCTTCAGGGTTTTCTCATTCTGTTGATTTCCTCACCTGCATCCATTATCATTCTTTACTCCATCAGTATTTAATCTCACTGGTTTTCATTATTTGTCACTGATTTCTCCTGTTTGTCTATCAGTGCTCCATGTCCTGTACTCCTCATTCTACTGCTGTAAGTTCTGTGGTTTCATTTTTAAACCTCTACTATAATTATCCCAACCTTCTGTCTGCATTTTGGTCCAGCTATAACAGCACGTCATGACATTTTGAAATGACAAAATAAATACTCCAAACGTTCAGAATTATTACCAATATATTGTGGTGTGATTGAATAGCGAAACAAATCAAGCTCCTCTGCCTTCTCCCAGTGCTCCCAGTGCTAACTGCAGAAATACACAGGTGGGTCAGAAGCAGCCAATCATGGTCAGGAGGAAGGGCTTAGCACTGAAAATCATGCATGCTGCTCATATCCTCCCTTGCTCTCTGCTACGCTAGGGCTTCTCCCTGTCAGCAGAGCCTGTCATGAATGCAGGGGTTAGTTGGCATGGCTACCGATGGAGACAGATTAACGGCTTTTCCTGGAATGGTAAGCTGTTTTTCCACCACTAGCAACATTTAGCAGCACATACACAAGTTTGATTGACAGCACTAAGACCTTTCTTCTGGCTCCGATTAGCTGTTTTTAACTGGGAGCGGTGCATTTCTTCAGGCAATAGTAGCACTGGAAAAAGGTGAAGGATCTTAAGATTAAACACCTGTCTCATACACTATCATGACATGGTGGCAGTTTTTACACATTATAACAGCTACATAATTCAGCTTTAAAATATCATGGACAAGCAAAATGTCACTCCCTACCTTGACACTTAAATTAGCTATTTTGCATTCAAGGGAAAGTCTGTCCACACTTTGTATATGTTTATGAAAATTACAGCCAGAGCATACATATTCACATTTTCAAAGACTTGGATCACGGAGTTTGTGCAAACAAATACCTTCTGCTGAAGTCTGAGTGTCGTTTTGGTTCAAGAAGAAAAAGAAGAAAAAACACAAACCCTTTGTGGGTCTGACTATAAAAAAAAAAACATGGGTCAGGAAGATCAAGGAACGTATCCTCTCTTCTCAAAAGATCCGACGAAGTTTTTTTGTGAATAATTTCACTAATCGATGAAAAGGTTATTTAGCTTTTTTAGATGTACAACTCTAACCTTGTAATTGTGAAGCACTTTTTATGTATGTGAAGACAATTCTTCACATACATAAACTACCAGAATTTAAATACATTAAAATACATTAACTATAAAAAAGAAAAGACAACAAAACAAACATTGTATTGCAATTTGGGTGAGGTACGTTCAGGAATAACTTTACATCCTGCCTAATAAACAAATATGATATAATTACAAATGTGCAATTTAGTATAGTATATCTATACTATCTCTATATCTATCATGTAATGACTTTAGAATATGGGTATTAAACAGCTGCAAAAATGCAGGAGATTGCTGCTTTATGAAAACTCCTAATCTTTTTAACCTAGATTTTATTTAGCTATTCAGTTCACTCAATGGTTAAATAAAGTGGTTAAAAGAGAAAGGATGTAAAAGAAAATGTGGTTAAACAAGTCATTTTCTGTTTTTTTATTTTATTTTTTGGTAGGTGTTGTGACATTCATTAGAACATCGCTGCTGAATAACATCATCAGGTTATTCAGCATCCAAACATCTTCAATTTGGACGAACTGCAATGTCGGGTAGCTGTAATAAACCGCAAAATATGACCTCATGCTTCCTGACATCAACTGAAGAGGAAACATTGTGACACTAAAAGAAAAAAAAAAAAAAGCACCTCCATCCTTGACATCCAGAACAATTTGTTCACCATGGCAAGGACGAACATCGTGTCCCTTACACTGTAGCAAATACGAGTCCTCTACCTAATGCGGAGATGTTGGATGGGATGCTTTTTGCCCAGGAGTTTGTTGTTCATAGACACTTTGAATATGGCTGTCAAAGAAGGATTGTGGAGGGAGAAAGGTCAATAATGTGGAATGTTAATATTCAGCCTGGGCTGCACAGCTTTGAAAGGATTATAAGCAGGTTTCATCACTTGAAAGTAGTGGTTTCTGGAGGGTTGGCATCTTTGATATCAAGATGTGATCTGAATTTCACTGGAGTAGGACAATAAAGTGCAGCAGAGGAGAGGGAAGCTGAACAAGGAGGCACTATGAACAAATGTAGAGTGGGAGAGCTGAAAAGCACAAACAGCACAGAACGAAATGGGAAACAGATAAAAGCAACAAAAACTCGTGAAAATCTGAAAATTTGCAAGGCAGTTATGGAGGGCAAACATGTTTGTAGACAGAAATAAACGCAAAAAGTAAAAACCAGGCCTTCTTATACAAGAACTGTGCGTAGGAGGGTTTTGAATTAGTAGAAAGGAAGCCAGTTTGTTTAGCTTCTATTCTTCATAATTGCTAATGTTTTCGTGCTGGCAACAAGTCAAAATCCTCTGAAGTTTTGCACTAGATCTTGATGAATGAAGAAGATTCAGCAGCTCCACTTTTGTAAATAAGAAAACAAGAATATATATTTTTTCTTATCCATCTCTACTTTTCTTCTTCTTTTTTTTTTTTGCTCAGTTTCTTCCCCTCTCTTTCTTTCTCTTTCATCACTTATTCCCTCCTGTTTCACAGCCTCTTTTCACTTCTCGTTCTTTCCGATAAAGCCGCTCTCAAGCTGCCAGTCAACTCCAAAGCAATAAAAAAAAAAGACCCTGATAATACACTGACACCCTCTGCAACTGCAATTAACTAACTATCTTCTTCTCTATTCTTCTTTTTTTTCTCTACCCCTCTGCAACACCTTGCAAATATGTCAGCATACATCTTACTTCTTAACCTAACAGCCCAAGAGCAAGGAGAAGTCAGATTTACCCATCTGCTCTGTGTTCTGTTTTTCAGGACTCCTGTCTGTTCCTGTCTGCTTGAGCAGTTTGGCTAATATTGCCTCCTAAAAGCGGACGGGCTTTTAATTTTTGTTAGCACGTACACGTTGGGCAACGAGTGAGCGAGTGAAAGAGGATGAACTGTCACAGCTGCCGGGCTCCTGGCCGACCGTACACGAGGAGCTTGTCAGCTGCAGCTAACAGCTGATTCGCCGAGTCAAATTAAAACACTCAATCGCCTAAACTGTGAAAGGGGGGAGGGTTGGGGGCGGGGCTTAGCGGGATTTATGAGAAGATGAAAAGTGATTGGATGTGAAGTTTGAATTAGGCCAAAGCGGTCCGGTGTCAGACTCTATGAAGGTGACTGACTGCGCTGTTGAGTGGCTGATTCTCAGTGGACCGAATCCCATCCAAAAGCTGTCTGTCATATTAAGGTGATAGGTTAGGCCCCTCCCAACAGTCGTGAGGGCCAAAAAGACTCTCCAGCTATTAATTATGCTGTAATTTCACTACCTGTATATGTCCAATTCTAAATAAGAGTCTTCGCGTGGGTTTCAAATAATCCCCTCAAATGAATTATTTACATTTATCTGAAATAAATAACATCCCAAGAGAAAACACAGGACATATAACATTCCCCTTTCATTCATTATGTATACCAATTAGCATTGTCTGTCTTGGAGATCAAATATGCTAAAAGGGGTATCAATGAAGTCTGTTTTTTTATCTGAACACTTTTATGAGAATGAACCATTTGTTTGCTGTTGTGTTGTTTACCTCCTTTCAGCAGGTTACATTAACCTGCTGAAAGGATCTCCAGCGAACAGGGAGTACAAGTTCTGTGAAAGGGTCGTGGTCTGTGACATACGCTGGATAGGTGGTACAGTTCAAAGTAAAATCCTAGTGCAGAGCAGTACCCCTGGTACACAAACATGCCCGGCCATCTAAATGATGTAACATAAACTCGATCATGTCACATCATTTGGCCTTTTTCTTTTGGTGGTCCCGGGTACAAAAGTTTAATTACCCACTTTTGTTTTTTTTTTCAGCTCTGGACAGAGAAAATTAAATAAGAAAGAACACACTGAAAGAATAGCTTCATATAATCTAGTAAAGAACAAAGAGGACCAGGAAGTATACTGAGGGAGGAAATATAAAGGTACAGAGAAAAGGTTAGTGCCAATCAGTAACATGATCTAAAGTGAACAAGAAATAGGCTCTGCAAATTAAAATGTCACGCAATCTGCAGAATACGGAAACCAGGCAAACACTGACAAGAAAAAGAATATGTCAAGATTTTCCAGACAGAAAATGGCAAGACATGATCAAAATAAAGAAGGTGACGGTTAAAAAAAAACCCCAAAAAACTTAAAGACAAATACATTAAAAAGTCAACAACTAAAACACTCTCCAATTGAACTATTTTAGGTTTAACCATAAGTTTTAATGGTACATCTTTAAATTACATTCGTTACAGAATGAGAAAAATGCTTGTCCCTTTCAAAATAGGCACAATTCTAATTATAATTTCCTAATTAAAGAAAGATTTACCATAGTGTGGTTTGCAGTTAATTGGTCTTTTGTAGCTCTAAATCTCATCCGAGTCCACACCCGCAACTTTTATTGTTTAGTTCTGAGAGGTCAAGTTGCAAAAACAGGGTGAACGGGATTTATGGGGACAATTTGGATTAGTTCCCTGCGGCTTGCCAAATAAAGCAGAGCTTTGTATCATGGTTGGTCTCGTTTATTTGATCCAGTCAAGTTAAATCAAAGAGAGGACAAGGCATAGGAAATGGAGGAAGAAACAAGAGAGGAGAGATGAACTTGAAAGTGGTGAACATGCATGCTTAGCTCTTCGCTACTGTATCAAGATCAAAAGATTCTGCTGAACATATAGGACCCACTATTATCCACAGGATTTCTGGTCAAGTAACTAGTGTATAAGTTACTTGTGCTTGACACAAACTTACTTTAGATTCTGTTTGTCATTCCCAACATCAGAAACATACACATGCAGCTGAAATTAAACTCCCTTTTTAGTGCATCTTTTAGACTTGTTGGGCGAGGAGGCTGGTGCCTCTCCAAATGCCAGAGGTTAAGAGGTAGGATACGACCCAAACAGGTTGCTATGTCATCACAGGGAAGCATAGAGACAAGCATCAACTTAAGGGCAATTTGGAGTGAACTATGAACCTGACGTGTTATTAGATCAGTGGTTCCCAAAGATTTTCTGGGCCCCTCTATGGATTACAATAACCCCCTCTGCAAAAAAAGAAAAAAAAAATCAACAAACATCGTTCAATCAGACATAACCCTATACACATATTTTGTTTTCAAACAATACTGAAGTTTATTTCACACTTCAGGTTGCAACAAAACACACTACAAATCATCTTTACAGTGAAACACTTTTGTGTAACTGTCATATATATTTTTTTCATTCATCCGTACCTCTTCCCGCATCCCACACTTTGGGAACCATTGTATTAGATGATGGGAGGAAGCCATAGTCCCATGAAAACCACCAAGCACATTTCACATGGTCTGAAAAAGTCTAATTTTTAGGAAAATTTGCTATGTTTATGCTATGTATCCTTTAATTGCTTTATGCTAGCAACTATGGCAATCAAAATAAAGAAAACATTCTGACACAAATGTTTACAAAATGAGTTTCAGCAAGAATACATGATCACATCATAATTTATTGTTACTTACTAATAATTCTTTCCTGTTTTTTTTTTCCACAAAAATGTGCCCTTTTTGCAAATACTCACATCTGTTGGATTCTAAAATTATTACCGTCCATCTTTTTTCAATCATGTCCTTCCCTCCAAGGCAAGAATGTTCAGTTCCAAACATAATGTGTGTAATGGCAACATCAGTTTCATCTCACTTCTCTCATACTTCATATTTAAAGGACCAAACTGAATTTCTGGTTAGGTCAAAAGCCTGGAGAAGTTGGAGAAAACTTATTTTGTTCAATTTGCTTAAAACTTACAAGCAAAAGATTTTATGCTGTATTTGTTTGTGACCCTAAGCTGCTTTCATTCTTAACAATAAAGTGTAATGAGCACTCTAATTTTAGAAGTTATTCTTAATCACTTTTTATGCCGCAACAAACAGGCACTCATTAGAGACAAAATAAGTACATGAAAAATGACTGAAGTGCAATAAGACACTGTGACATGAAATCACAGAGGTGGACCAGATAGAGAAAAAACTTTTTAGAAAACAGTCTAGTGTGAAAAATAAAAGTAGTGTCAATCTGTCTTCAATGAACTTCCCAATCCAAGCACCCTGTAAAATTAACTGTATTTTTAAAATCAAAATATAATTTCATTTTTCCCAAATAAAAAAAATCTTCTGAATTTCTATCTTTTAAGAAAGAAGTATTCAAAACTTTTACAGATCTTGAAAATGTACCTGTCAGTTATGTCTAAGTGTGATTGTGTGGTTAAAAACGTGTTTTCAATGAAGACTTTTCTGAGATAAGAACATTTCAGACATAAGCTTAAAATTCAATCTACACTTGATTAACGATTGATGTTTTATCTCTCTGGAGTTTCTGGTCAGCCCTCTCCAACACAAGGTTAATTGCGTGTTAGGAAGCTGCTATAATGTTCTAATAATCCTTCATCAAAACGCTGTGTAGCCTTATCATATCAGTAAATACTCATCACACTCTCCAAAGGGACCGTGCCAAGAGAAATGTTTGCCATGGCTAACTCTAGTTCCCCGTCTCTTTGTTTTGATATGCTTTGTTGATAACCAAACTTGTAAAAGGGTTTGCAATTCCAATTACTCTTGTGTTAGCAAAACATACAGGAAAAGTTGTTCTGCTGCTTCATAGACTAGGTGCTGTGCTTTAAATATTATTATTGTTTGGGAGAAACCTTTAACATTACCTGGAGAGAACCCAAGCATGCATGGGAGAAAGTCCATGGAGAACGGTCTGAGCTGGGATTTGAACCTGAAAAGTTGAGGCAACAGTTTTGCTCTAACAGAGAATTGGCGGTATGAAGCATGCCATTTTTTTTTTTTTTTGAAACCACCTCTAGTGCAAAGCTACACATTATGCATGGGTTCCATGCACCTTAGACACCACAGGGAATGTCAGCCCTTGTAACCACATGGGATGCCCATAAATGCATCCCATGTTTACTCCCAATCTTCTCGTCTTTGTTTTTTCTTAATATATGTTACTTTTAACTTCTTTGTACAAGCACTTTGAGTTGTCTCTGGCTGAAAGGAGCCTTTTCCTCTCTCTGTCTCTTTCTTTCTCCCCTCTGTTTCTCTTATGGATGTGTGCACTCTCTTCACATCTCTAAAACTGCTTCACAATAAGATTTCTTGCAGTCTCTTGCGACTTTAATTTATCTCCCTTATCCCTTTAGCCTAATTATTGTGGTGAATGTCGTCACGTAGCAATGCGGTGGAGATCTATTTTGCCAAGAGGAGAGGAGGAAACAAAAGCAAGCAGGAGAAGCAGTTAAGCCAGGTAGATATCAGGAGGTGCAGTGGTAAAGAAGAATAAGAGGAGAAAAGAGAGAGCGGTAATGTGATCTTACTGTGGGAAGTGTGGTAATATATCACCTGCCAGAGTTAATAAAATGTCACAACTCTGTGCCTTTAGACAGGAAAGAAAGGTTAACTGGAGCTCCGTATGAATGTACTTCAACATGAACAGGTGGGTGATATAAAGGCTCTGAACACACACACACACATGCACACACGCTCTTGGCAGTTGCACAAGCACACAAGTTTCAGTGTAAAATAGGCAGATGAGCTCATAAACTCCCCCAAATACCAAGAGCCAGTTGATCCACGTTCAGACATGCCTACAAATGTATAAAAGAAGAAAAAAAAAAAAAAGTGTGTGGGCAGAGACCAAATGTGCACATTTTGTAACACGCATATCAAAGTTTTGGGAAACACAGACCATATATGCACTCAATCACTTTGATCCTTTTATAGCAGTTGTAATTTTTATTGAGGGAATTTCGCTTTCATTTACACCCTTTATCCCCGTCTCTTTTTATTATTTTTTTTTCCCTCTCCCATCTGTTTTCAGAATTTTCTTCACTACTGCACTCTCAGTCTCTCTGTATTCCCACTCCTCATTTTTCACCTCCCTCTATCCCTCACCCTCCACCTTCATTCTTTCCCTGCGCTCGCCACATCCCTCTCTCCTACTCCTTCTTTCGCCCCAAGGATATCTCCCCTCCCACACGGGCTAGCCTCATCCCTCTCTATAGCTCTCCATATATTTATATCAATGAGCAAATGTCATCCTTTCATCTTCCTCCAGATGAACAGACCCTGCCGGTGGAAGAGGACAGACGAAAAGACAGACAGAACACACAGGAACACAGCTTCTCTCAGACTATAAATTCAGCTGTAGCAAGCAATGCTAATGTCATTGTTTTCTCGTTTGAAAGTAGGATTCTTTCAATTCTGCAGATATCTTCATGCTAAAATGGGGAAATCTGGGCTGCATTCCAGTATTTAGGAAATCAAATTTAATCTATCGATCCTACAAAGGCACTTTGCAATACAGTTGGCTTCTGCCTTTTTTCAAAAAAACATCTGTAGACAGGGTAAACAATAACATATTAAAAGACACGTTTCCTACACTAATACGGTGATTGCCAATCAGCCCCAAACAAATGTTCATGTTCTTGCTACTCATAACCTTCAAATAAAAATAGGATTATTTTGAAATTATGATATGCTTATAAAGCAACTGTGGGGCATATTAGGAACGGACCATAACAGGATGCTGAGAAAATCTGTCTATTATTCAAATTAGACTTACATACTTGATTTTCTAATTTAAATTAGGAGACCATAAATCTCAGTTGTACTAAGACAATTGATTTCACACGCTGTGGTGGGGTTCTTGTCTTTAAAGCTGTAATGTCTGCTCTGTAAAAAAAACAGACACATGACCTGACTAAATGTTGCTGCTTACTGGAAAGGCAATATTTATAAGCAGAATACTGTAAGACCTAAATGTTAGGAATTATTTGCAATATTTGCAAGTGTATCCATTTTTAAAAAAAATCTTTTGACAGATTAGCCTTGCTACGTCCACACACACACTACAAAAATACAATGTATTTCACTCCAATTTTATGTGATACACCAACACAAAGTAGAAAATGCACAGGTTATTACAGTTCACCTGGCAGCAAGTTATTTAACCCCAGATGAGTGGCTTATCTTTTCTTGAACAACCATGTCGAAAGACACATTTTATGGTTGTTGAAAAGATGTTAGTCTGTTTAAGATGGGTCAAATCTTTGGTCTGCATCAAGTACAGAAAACATCCAAGGTGTTGCAGAAACTATTAAATCTAACACATTATTAAAACCTGGAAGGAAAATGAGTAACAATAGTCTTGTGGATGGGGAAAAAAAGTCCTACATGAACTTATTCAGCGAACACTTAAACATTTGGTGAAATCAAATGTTTCAATTGTTTGAAATCACATCAATAGAAAAAACTCAGGGGTATGTTTTATGTGGAAGTAAGAGTATTTCAACACAAAATCCTTAGGCGATTCAAAGGGCTGGGACTAAACAACCTTGAAACCATCAGGAAACCAGTAATCAAGGAGGCTAACTGGATAAAAAAAAACAACAACAAAAAAAACCACTACATTTTCCAATGACTTATAAGGACTGAACTCTGGAGCAATGGGAATCATGTGGTTTGATAAGTCCAGACTTACCCTCGTCCAGAGTGATGGGCTAAAACTTGTGTGCTGAGAAAAGAGGCAGATGGAGTGGTGCACCCATCTTTGTTATTATTGTTTTAACAATATCTTTTTGATGTTTGGTCAATAAATTTTTTTATTTGTAAAATATGACTAATGTACAAATATGAAAAAAAATAATTGTTTGGTACAATAATGTTTTTGTGTTAACACATATAGTTTTACTAGAATTTTTCATAATACCATTCTGGTGTTTTTAATTTTGTGGGCATGGAAGGAAAGTTCCTCTAAGAAGCTGCCACCTGCATACAAAAAATATATTATTCAGTGGTAAACCTCGACCACCACAGGATGCTCAGGTTTCATATATGTGCTAAGGAAGTAATACAGCTTCATTTTATTGCAAGTTTGAATTAAACATATATTTCTGAAAATCAAGTTGTGGGTTAATTGACTCCATATCTGTTGGGATATGAAATCAGATCCATTCATCTTGTATGACCTGGTTTTGTAATTGGACTGTCTTGAATGCTTAGAAAGGAGTAGTGCATGTCTAGCTGTAGACTAAGAAGTGTCATTTGACAGACAGATGTAAAAAAAAAAAGAAAAACATCTGTCAAATGACATCATGATATGCAGGTCATGATGTCATTTGACAGATGTTTTTCTTTTTTTTTGCAAACCCATTACCAAAAAAACATGCCACAATTTGAGCCCTGAATGAGCCCTAATTAAAGTTTTTTAACAGTTTCTATAACATTTTTCTCTTTTTTGTTGCTCTTAGCTAATTTGACACTATTTTTTAATGTCATATATAATTTTCTTTTCCCTCAATTGGCTTTTGTGATAATTAAATTAAGGAAAATTAAAATGAAAGGAAGAAAGATGCTGTATTTTTTGCACCATGGTTTGACTGGACTTGCGACAAAGAATCAAATGTGACTTATATATGTTTATTTTCCCCTTCATAATAATTTGTTTTGATGTGTGTGCTAAATTTTAATTTATTCTGAAGGACAAGAGCCAAAGAGTAAATATTACCGTCTACGGCCAAGAGGAAAACGAATCACAGGCTAGAAGCAAGATCGGCAGAGCTGGAGGAGTACGCGTGGCTACTTAAAGAACGTGCTGAGTGATAGGTACTTCCTCGACCTACATAAAAAAAGAACCACAGACAATGTCTATTAGTTTTCAACCAAGCTTTTGCAAAAGCAAGAAGACACAGTAAACCTCACATTTCTGTCAGACCGGCAGAAGCCAGCCTGGCCTCCGCCAGCTGTTCAGTTCACTGTGCGTTCTGACACTCTGCCGCAGAGCTTGTCTTTTTTTTACCAGGAGGAAGGAGAATGGAATGTGCGAGAATGATCTTAACAAGGAGGGCTATGCTGATAGCAAGGAAAGGTGAACACAGAAACTACATTCTACACAGAGACAGTTTTACAACTAAGTATCTCAGGAAGTTCTCCTAAATAGGATTAAGACACTACCTGCAAAAAAATGCTTAAGGCTAAGGACAGATTAGTTATGTTTTACATACAGTTTAAGAAATTCCTCCTCTCTGGCGTGAGAACACTAAATCAACCTTTAAATGAAAACTACTAGTAATATAAACTACTAATGTAAGAAAGATACGAAAAAGAATAATTCTAACACTGAGAGTCCTGGTAGTTGTCAGGAAGATGAATATAAATTATTTTTCTTCTTATCTTTCTTTCTTTTACTGCTTTATACGATGCACCAGCTTCTCTCTGACCCATATTTACACAGCATCTCTGCCCTGATATGCACTTTGCTGACAGAGCGGAGCCATTCCTGACCCCTCTGATTAAGAGGGGTCAGGACATTGGAGTGTCAGAAACTACCAGCAGACTACCAAGCCAAAGGAGCCAGTTGCCTGAATTTGTTAAAAAGCAGGTAATTGAACACAATGTTTCATTGACAGGTCCCCCTCATGTTTGACAATTTTTAAATAAATGCACTTCGTAGTCACAGACTGTACTTACCTTGAAACTGTTGCTTTATGTTGTGTTGTTATAACTTCCCAACATCTACCCTCTAAAAGTAGATGTTGGGAAAAGGCACAGATTCTTTAATCTGAACAAAAATTGAATGATAGCAGGTGTCTCCATTACACAAGGCCAGTAGTTGTTTGGGAATCTTGCCAGGAACAGTTTTTTTAGTCTCATCAATGCAAAAATAATTGTGTGAGATTTGCTAAGAACTAATTGGACATTAGCTCAATGAAAACAATCTTATTTCTAAATTTCCCAGGAATATGGATAATTTTGGGTTTAATAGATGAGCCAAATCAACATGTAAAAAGTTAACCAGATATCAAACCAACTGAGTTTTCAATATTCTTGTGAATGAATATACTAGTGTCTATCAGCAGTCTGCTCCATGAAATTCTTCTAAAATGTGAGAAAATGTGGAATTTTTTCCATTTGTTTGTCGCTCTCAGCTGCTTTAAAGTGACTCTTCACAAGAAAATAACAAGGACAAGAGAGCTGATGTGCGACATGTGTCATACATCAAAAGAGTCACTTTAAAGTGACTATTCTGATGTCACCAAGCCAAAGGAGCCAGTTGCCTGAATTTGTTAAAAAGCAGATAGAATTATTCTGCTTTTGTTAAAAAGAGAGTCACTCTTCTGAGAGTCACTCAGAAGAGTGACTCGATAAAACGATAAAAATTCAACACTCTTGTCACCTGGTGGTTCTGTCCTCACTAATGCGACTCCTAAAACCATGCATCGATGCACAGATTTGTGCGCACACTAACAAAAGCCATAATGGAACAACAAGCTCTCGCTAACTCTCTCCAGAGTTATTGCGGCAGACACCGATAAACATGGAATGAGCCGGAACACCTTTAGATTTCCATTAAACGAGAAGCTGTGAGGGAGGGGATGATGCCTGGACTCAATGGTCTGTGATGACTGCAGAGCCTGAACGAGGGAATGATACATGGAATTAGAAAAGTGATGATGATGTTACGGGGTATCCATAGGGACAGTGATTATATATTCTTAAATCTTGTAACTGTAAGAGAATTTCCATCTCCATTTTTTTGTCACAGTACTTTACTTAGACAAGCTGACTCTACAAATATTTAACCGTCTTCACATTTTCTGCTTCTGTTTCTTCACTTTCCATCTTTGTTTTTTCCACTTTCTACGCATTCGTTACATTATCTTCTGAGAGCCGCATCAAAGCTAGATCATAGCAGCTCCAGCAAAATCTGCCCTAACTCCAATCCTCTGCTTACCCTGACAACCCGCTTCCTACTGCGTCTTTGTTACGCCAAACAAATCTGAAGGTTTGCAACATATGTTAAGCAGTTATGTCTTTGCAGGGGGAAACGAACAAGCAACGGTTCCATGTAAAGAATGCTTGGGTTAAAAATAAACAGACTTGTCATGCTGAGAAAATCAATACTTAGTGATGATCATCGTTAAAGTCTTTTCAACAGCTTGCAAAGAAATGTGTTTAGATTCAGTATTCTGTCAAATCCCGCTGACGGAGAGAAAATCATTCGGAATGCCACGGGGTATAAATGATTTAAAAATCCCAAAAGTGTCAGTGTTTTAGTAAATGGGAAAGCAGTGAGTGCAGCCTTCATCGACTTCACAGAAGTCTCTTTCACTTTGGCTCCTTTTCTCTTGCTTTTCTACCCTCAGTTTGCTTCTCAGCATCTCCTCAGCTTGTCACTTGCTGCACCTTTCTCTCCAAATGAAACATGTATAATTAGAGCCCATAAAATATTGCTTTTGCTTTCACAACTTTTAGCTGCTAACTTCCTGTGGCTGTTGAATATGGGAATGTGTTAGATGAATAAATGTGTGCATTTAAGCCTCAAGGAAAAGAACTCACCTTGCGTGCCAACCTTGTGTGTTGACAACATGTTGAGAGTTCCTGCTCTGCTGCTTTGCCTGGGGTGGCTAAAAATAAAGTGATAATTGGAGAGGTTTTGGTTTGCTTACAACTAATAACATCAGTCATCACAGTGGTTTACTACGTTCTACACTACTGAATAGAAGTGTGGGACCAGCACGACACATGGGGCACATCAGTGACGACTTTATACGGAACATAACTCAGATGATGACAAGCTGCAGGGTGCTGCAGATTGGTATACGTGTTCCACTAAATTGCGCTGTTGCGAACCAGTTCAAGATTCAAGAGTAAGAAATAATTAATTAGCTGCTAAAGACTCCAGGAGAATTTTTGATAATCAAAACATTTTTGATAATAAAAACACAAACTTTAATGCATTTTATTGGAATTCGATGTGATATCACTCTATCTGGATGCCAAATGTATTCTTTTAAGTATAAATTTGGAAACAGTGGAAGCATCCCCCTTTAATCAGAAATCCCTAAATAAATCCAGTCCAGTGTTCTTCAGAATTCATCTCACTGGTAAATAGAATCACCCGTGTGTGATTTGTTTTCAGTATAAATACAGTTGTTCTATGAAAGCGTCAGAGGTTTGCTTTAAATCAAATATCAAGACAAGACCAAAGTGTTTTTTTCTGCTTGTTGATATGCAGTGTGCTTCACCTTAATGAGTGTTTGTTATCTAGAGAAGGTCTTTTAGTGGAAATGTGTAAGCACATTGATGTTCTTATTCTTGATATTTTGCTCATTTCAACAGAGATCACCATTCGTGTCTCTCATTTTGGAAAGTAAAACTCATTATACAGAGTGAAATATTTCAAGAATTTATTTCTCATAATTGTGACTTACAGATAACCCAAAATTCAGAGTCTCAGGAAACTAGAACATTTGAAACCTTGATGTCAAACTTTCGAGTTTATGTTTGTGCATGGTTGGGCCTCCTCTTGCATGAATTACTACATCAATACAGCACAGCATGGAGGCAATCAGCCTGTGGTACTGCTGAGGTATAACAAGATAGCTTTGATAGCTGCCTTTAGATCACCGAGTCTGGTATATCTCATCTTCCTCTTCACAACGTTCCATAGATTTTCTGTGGAGTTGAGAGCAAGCTAATTTACTGGCTAACCAAACACAGTAACCCCATGGCCAATAAACCAGCTGTAGGTATCTTGCGCCGTGTGGGCAGCTGCTGGAGAATGAAGACAGGTTCTCCATGAAAAACATGAGCATGCTACAACTAACATGGGGAAGTCTTAGGAGACCTAAAGAAAAATAATTTTCAGTAAATGCCACTCTTTTGTTTCCTTGGAGTCTCAAAACTAATACTGAAAACACAGAGGAATCATCAATACACTTCTGAGCCTTTCCAGCAAGAGCAGTCTGTCAGCTGTTTGCGAGACTTCTGCAAACTAGAGGTGAGAGAATCTCTAAAAGGGTTAAGATTCAGCAGTGATTCTCTAATGTCAACTTACATTACATAACTTTGTTCCAGAAGATCTGGGGGTGTTGGCTGACGAGTCGCCTGGGGTCCATTCAGGTTCAGAAAGTACCAACAACGCAGCAGATGATGAAGAGGTGATTTGAAGCCACTTCATACCCACAGACCAAGAGAGTGGCAAGCACTCACCTTTGGACGAGAGCCATCAATCTTAAGCCACTGGATGACATTTTTGGCTGCAGTGTGACCTTTTGGAAATTCACAAGTCCACAGGGAGGTGGAAATTAGGGGCAAATAAGTACCTAAAGTTTTCTAGAAACTTTCTGCATGAATCATGGTTTTAACACTTTTCTTTGTGTAAAACAGCAATGCTCCACGGAACTATATTTCCCCCTAATAGCTAACTGAGTAATGAAATAATATAGAAAAGGACTAATAAAACTAGTGAAACAACAAAACAATTCATGATATGTACAATTTTTTCCCTTTTTAATCATTTTTTTTCTGTTCTTCAGTTTAAGATATAACATAATTGATTAATAACAGCAAATAAAACTAAATGTAAAGCCTGACATATTTCTGCATCTCTCTCCTGCAAACTCACCATGCACCTGTGCATTACAAGGACTGCATATTTGCTGATTGCCAAGCTATTTGGACCATGTTTTACCATATCCCTGCTGGGAAATAATGTATAACATTTACATTTATGAGGATCACTCAGGCTTTTTCAACATCTGTCACTGCTGTATTAATCAATATTCTGAGACTAATAAAGCGTCAAAGGATGTGTGATGTAAGAGGTGCTGCCAGTAGTGGCGAATCAACAGTGAATTGTTTCTTGGCTCTGGTCTATCCTTCAGCTTTTGTGTGACTTTTTCTACATTTTAGTTGCCTGTATCAACAGCTTAATTCATTAAACTGCTTGTCACTGTCAACTAGATGAAGTCTTAAGCCTCTGCTGCGTTATGACAGCTTAAATAAATGATGTTTTATACTAGCACGGTGGTCCAGCACAAAATAACCACACAACCACGATATAATGACCCTGAAATGTATTTAGATCCAAGACCATTTAGTGCTCAGCCAATAGATTTCAATTATATCCTTTTACAAACAGGATAGCCAGAGCATTGATTTATGGACTGCTGTAATGTGATCTGTATTCTTTTTGTTTTAGATTCACTGATTTGAACATTTAAGACTGGGTCTTCTTGTTTGTTTTTCTTGTTTGTTTTTTGGGGGGTGGGGAAGATTGTTGGAGCTTTCAGGAACCAAGCATGTGGTCTTTGTCCATTTTAATTACCAAATGACAAAGTACTTCCAGTTTGCCAAATAAGATCAGAACCAGATTGGCAATTCTGCTTGCCTTTCCAAGTGCTAACCACAACATGAACAACGGTATTAAATACAGTACGGGATCCAATTAAACCCTTACTGTTTCATTAGATCATTGAAACACAGAGACATATGTTTTTAAAGTCTTTACCACTGCAGTCTTGAATGCTATGTTGTGGTAAAACTTGATTGAAAAGTATAAAAGATATATATTGTTTTTTTTACCTAAAAAAAGCATTAAATTTGTTAAATAACTGTCTTTTAAATTACTTTCCTTAAAAATCTGAGAGTAGATACGGCTGTTGTAATTACTAAGACATTTAGATCAGTATGTAAGAAAAAAAAAAAAAAAAAAGTTTCATCACTTCAGTTTTTAAGGGCTGGTGGAATGTGACCCAATTGAGTAGAAATATTTCACATCTTCTATTTTTTATGTCTAACACACGTCAGTGTGATGATGCAAAAAGTAAATTAAACTCACTTTAAAACATAATCTTTCTAAAATAATAGAAAATATTCTCACACCAAATTCATGTCGGTCATAACAACTGTAATACAACTAACACCAACAGAGACACAGAAAAATCTGCACGCATGAATAAATATGATCATTATTTAAAATATTCAGAGAGCATCCCGCTTAACAGAGCACCGTTTAATCATGCCTGTGTGAAGTTCACAGCGAAAGGCCCCCTACGCTGAGGAAGCATTTTAACAAGATTCGCCGTTAAACTGACAACAGTTCCACTGAGTACTGCTTCCTTCCAGTACCTCGGATTCCAACTAAAAATTAGGGAATGTGAAAATTAAAAGAGATTAACAAGGAACATATGCTAAAAAGGGAAAGTATCGCCTCTGGCTTTTTGCGGAGGGGATCTGAGTTGTGCTGTGTGACGGTTCTGTCACCTTCTGATAAGAAACCGAGACACAAAGAGAATTGAAATGGAGAAGGGTAAAAACTGAAGTGCAGTTTGGAAATGACAAAGTAGAAAACAAGGTAAAAAAAAAATAAAATAAAAATCTACTTGGAATGTGAAGTAAGCAGGCTTTTAACGTGTTGAACCATTTCAAGCTGAAATGGAACTGTGACCAGAGTTTGTTCAGCCTTTCTTGACTCTGTTCACACAGCTGACGAGGTCCAGGTGCCTCATTTCCACAAACAGCCACCCCACATCCTCCCCACCAGCACTTCAGACAACACACACAATTCTTTTCCTTTTTTTTCTTCCTCCTGGTGTGAAAAAAAGCTGTCTAACCTTTCAGCACCAGCTTATTAATATGCGTCATCGCTAAAAGGCAAGAAGTGAAAATGTCTCATTTAAATTTTTCAACGTGGAGGAGATGGATGTGGGCTTCCATTAAAGGCACCTTTCTCTTCTTTATAAACACACAAGTACACGCTTGCCATCGTACGTACAACCCCTGGCAGAGTTCCACGCAGCGACGCAGGACTCAGTGATTAAAAGGGTGGCAGTGAATCTCAATCTGAGCACGTTCTTAGCAAAGCTGACATTTCGACTCTTTGCTCCTCTCCTCTCTGCTCCTGCTTCTTCAGCGAAGTGCTAAGTGGCTATTGGAATATCTTAGGTTTCTCTCTTTTTGTCTGTTATTCCTTCATATTTCTACAGTTTTCTTTCAGCTTTTACTTGTAAAATTTTGTGACCTCTTACCTCGTTTCTTTTAGCAGAAAGAAACGAGGTAAACCTCCTTTGAGGTTTAGACATTTTGACGCTAAATCATGCTTTGCTAATATAAAAAAAGGTAATTCTGTGAAAGTGGATGCAGATTTATCTATAGCTGTAGTCATGTCATACCAAAAAAAAAGCAATTCTATACTTTATACTTTATATTTGCCATTTCAAACTGTTGTGTCCACAAAAGTAGATATGAATTAAAAGTAATAGGAATTTATTTTTTTTAAATTATAATTGCAATTACTGTCTGAGTAAAGAATTGATAAAGCTTGACTGTTTGCAAATTTAAATTGAATTACACAAGTGTATACAACTAGAATTTTATTTGATTTATGGTGTTGATTTTTGAAGACATTTTTGAATAGGCTTTCTTCGCTTCATAAAAATAAATAATTATATATTACAAAAAGAAAAGAAAAAACAGTACTGCGTTTATATTGTTAGTCTGATATTACAATTTTCTGATAAGCTGAAATATTTTGGATGCAAAACAAGTAAAATTCGTAAAAAAGAGACCATTCCGTTTAGACATCAATGAGAAAAGCATCTAAACTTCTAGCGAATAGATTTAGTACGATTTAGCTTCAAGATGTCTTAAACTAGGACACAGCAGCTGCTAAAAGAAACGTGGTAAGAGGTAAAGAAATGTCACAAGTAAAAGCTGAAAGAAAACTGTAGAAAGTGTACATGTGGGGGCTTGTTTTCCAGCTTGGATTACATTGAGTAGAAATGAATGAGATTTCTGGTGTCTCCTGAAGATCTCAGATAACTTGTCAATACTCATTAGGCTCTGAAAAAAATTATAAATGATGAAGTTTATAAAGATTAGAGTCCACAAAGATGAAGTCAGATATGGTATTTAAAAAATGAGGAAATTCAAGGAAAGGGTTACACGTTGAAGGAGTGATCAAGCACTAAAGATCACTCGAAGTAAAAACAAAAAAAGCGTAATGTCTGAAAGGTTACAAATGAAAACAGATTAATCATTTAGCAACGGGGCCCATCACATATTGACTAATGTTAGCATTTGTGAGTGTTTATTAGAAGTGTTGTCCTCGCCCACAGCACTCACTGCACTCTCTTTAGACGATCTCTTAACCACAGTGGCAGCCTCACTCTGCTGCAGCTCTTTTATCTGTTGTCTCTTAGCTCTAAATGTTGTCTGTCAGTTTTATAGACATTAGACAATCTGCATAAACATTTCTACTTTGGATTTATAAATTAATAGAGGAGTGAGATGCATATTTTATTTACTTTACCAACTTTAACTTATTGAGTATTAGATCTGTTGGAAATTTCACAAGAGTGAAAAAGGCTTTAAAGGAAGATCTGTTGGAAATTTCCAACAGATCTTCCTTTAAAGCCTTTTTCACTCTTGTGTCTGTTTTGAAGAGAGTCTAATATATATTTTTAACCTGGTTTTGTAAGTACTCATTTTATTCAACAGCTTCATAAATTCTGAAATATCATAGATTTACTGTATTGTATACAGCAATATATTTTGAGCATTTATTTGTATCAAGTGTTATGGTTTTTTTCCCCCCCCTTACAGTTTGCATCGTGCAACAAAATTGTCAACCTATTGATAAGTATGTTTATATACAGTACAAGAACTCAATCCAATCTTAGATTTCTTTTGCATGAATCACTGTATCAAAACGTGAAAGTGATCAGCATGTGGCAGTGTTAAGATCTTAAGGTTTTCTTAAGCCTGGGAACCTTAAATAGCTACCTGTAGCTTGTCTGCAGGGTGAATCTAGAGACAACGCCATTGATTACCAGTGATACTTAGGTCTGGTCACTTTGTTGTCCAGTCAACCATAGGGATGCGGTTGTAGTTAAATCAAGTATTGGACTTTGAACAGGTCCCGATTTCACACTGGACAGTAAATGTAGCATTTCCATAAAACTTTTGGCAAAGGGGAGCATGAAGTGCTCTAGGATTTTCTTGTGGATAGTTTCACAGGCTTTCAACTTCAGGAAACACAATAGACGGATGCCAGGAGATGACATGGCTCCCCAAACCATCACTAACTGTGGAACCTTCACACTGAATATTAAGCAACACAGATTCCCTCTCCCAACTCTGGGACCTTGATTTCAAAATCCAATACAAAAAAGAAAAAAAAAAAAAAGGAGGAAAACTGAAAAAACATAGATTTCAGGAATACAGTTCTTTTTCAAAATAGCCCATCGGTAAGGCTCTTTTGACATTGTTGTAGCCGATGTCTGCATCTGTGTGTGGAGACTCTTAAAGAGTCTTGTTAATCAAGCTTCCTCTGAGCTCACTCTGACAATTCACAAATCACAAGGAACAGATGTGAGCTTTCAGAAATGAAGTCAGCAGTTGTGGGATGGCAGGGGATGACAGGAGTGGCACTAGACATAAAACACATGTGGAGAGTCTCCCATTGCCTTTCTTATTAAAAAAAATAAAAGGACACAAACTCAGTGATCCTGCTATTGGACGAGCAATGCTTCAAGTGTATGTTATTTTTTCCATTCCTCACTTGTATTATCAGAAGTTATTTATAATCCTTTAAGCCTTTAAACTTTGCAGGTGACGGGTCTCATATGTTAGAAATGTTATTTTAGAAAGTCACTCAGCACGTCAGAGGTGTAACAGACAAGGGCTGACCTCAACCCCCTTTGCTGTGTCAGTTCTTTCATGCAGAAATGGGAGATAAGATATCTTTTCAGTGTTTTGAGATGTTTTGTGAAATGGGGTAATGACTCCAGTAGCTCCTATCACAGCCATGCCTTCTCAAAACTGCAGCCATGCCTCATCAATCTCCCCCAAATTTTCCTTACAAAGCTGCTATTTCCCTGTTGCCTGTGCACTGTTTTTCTACAACAACTTTTTCCTTCAGCTTAACTTTCTAACAATGTGCATGAATATACCTCTGTGACAAGTCAGGCCTTGTATGACATACTGACCTTTTGAATGGTATCAGTGGGTTATACAGGACAACTCTCAGGTCAGTAGTCTTCCCGATGCTTCTGTAGACCAGAACATGACCGTAGCACAATACCTCTCAATTAGGATGTCCTTTCTAATGGTGTCATGTATAGGCAGGGGAAACAAGTTGTTATAAGTAATGAAAAGACAGTGTATAAAAATAGCCACCCCAAAATTATTTTTCTTTTTCCATCCTTAATTTACTATTTTAATAAGTTATTTAGTGTCATTACAGTTGTTCAATGCGATTCACATAAAACCGCACTTGTCCCATTGATGGCATAGAGAAGGTTGGGAACACAGAAGAAGAATAAATCTTCGCGTTAGATGCCAACGGAAGCTCAACATGAGTGTCTCATTCTCTCTATAATACACGTTAGTAAAAATGTACTTTGATGCATATGTATCGGTTATTTTTAAGAGTTAAAAGGTTATTGAATCAAGTCTCACCAGTGAGTGACGTTGTTCAGTTTGTGATTAGTGTCGTGTGAAAAGCGGGAAACATTTCTGGAGACTAATTAGTGCTAATGCTAACATACTGTGTTGAGCTAGCTGAGAAACAGCTGAAGCACGACTGAATTCAATTTGAACTTATTGTGTTTTGCAGTTTTCGGAATGGTTCTCACACAGAATACATTGTTTTGATGTCTTTATTTATAAAATGGACATTTCTTTATTTTATTGCAAAAATCAGAGAGAGAAGCCATATTGTTATGACATTCGGTGAGTAATGGCTGGTGTGAAGCATAATGAAGAGATACAGAAGAACGTTACACCTTTTTGAGTTTTGTAGATAGAGTTCAGTTTGTGTAAAGAGATAAAAAAATATTGTTATTCTGTTAAGAAAATGGACACAATTAAAATCTAATGTGCTTAAATATTGAAATATGTTTTATTTGTATATTCATAATGGTAATAGTAGCATGTTAAATGAATTCTCGTTCGGTTTAAAGGGATATTATGGCCATTTTTGATGTACTGAATCTGATGGCTAGCTATTACAGTCCCTAAAGTATTGTATATTCATTAGATGCTAGATGCTAATGGATGCTAATGTGTGTGTCTTCTCTTTTCTATATCACAGCATCACATGTTGAGAGAACAAAATTACCCTGAGTCCCTCCAAGGTTGCTGGGTAACACATGCAATGTTCATATTTTCTGTAAAATAGAATTTTCAATAGTATATGAACATAATAGCGAATGTTTTTATTTTATTTATTTTTTAAAATCATAGCTTTTAAGCTTTGTGGAGTTTACATTCGGTAAAAAATTCTGGTGATGTGCAAAGATTGAGAAAACCTCAGATGACAGAAACATTTTAATAAAGATTACTCAATATATGATTTTCTTGTATTTATTTAGTCTTTTTCTTGCCACCCTCATGTAGGATAATAGTTGTTAACAGCACATTTGCAAGAGCACAGCCTTTGTTAGAACATATCAGACCCTGCTGATAATGTTCTGCATAAATAACGTTTTTGTCTGCTCCACAGCCCAAGATCTCAGTCATTCTTTTGGACAGTTGACAGCTCACAGCTTTTACAATCAGACCAAACAACCACTTGCACAGCTTTCGTCAGCAGCACATCTGCGTCTAAGGGTCACTAATGACCTCTTGATACATGCCAGAACTGGTGAGTGCACTACATTAGTGCTGCTTGACCTAAAAGCTGCATTCAAGCTTCTGACCGTGACATTCTTGTTGACAATCTAATCCATTCCATTAGCAATTGTCGTACAGCTTTGGATCGGTATTTAGCTGATATTTTCGGGTCGCATTATGCCTTGGGCTATTATGCTTTGTCACACTGACATGTTAAATATAGTAAACCACAGAAATTAGTGCTAAGCTCGTTTTGCTGTCTGGTAATCATTGCTGTTGTTGCTTCCATTTTCCAGGTGCTACATAAATTTCCATTTGCCAGCAAAATATCATTAATATTTTCACTGTGAAACCTCACTGCAAATAAATACAAAATTATTAAATTAGATAGAGTTTTATTTAATAAGAGTCAAGACTTAAATGTGGATTTCAAACCGTTTTCAGTTGAGGTTTTTGGAAAACATGAAGGCGGCCATTCCAGATATTCTCAACAAATGAGCTTAAAAAGCTGGACCGTCTTAACAAAAGTCCAGTCTTTTCGTAAGATATTGTTTTACAATGTAAAATTAGTCAAACTATCACCGTATTAGTGTCATCATAAAAAGTGTGGAGTGTGTGTTCTTGCTACACACACTCCACACTTAAGATGTGTAAAAAGGCTTACTGGAAATTTATTGATTTTTTAAAGACATGCTCACAATGGAAAATGTAGAAATTTTCAACTTTTAATTTGATCACATTTATTAAGTGAGGAAAGAATTTATGTTTTTACAAAATAGTTACTGTAGGTACCATTTATGTTGTTATTTGTACAGCTTCCTTTGTGAGAATATGATAGCCTTTAGTCTTATCTAATGTAATATTTTTCAAGACTGGAGCATACTCATGCCTTTAGATTACCCACCACTGGTTTCTCTCCTTTACTATTTCTGTTTTCCATTCAATTTAAGTATGGTGATTGTGATAAGAATAGCAGATGGATAATTTGTGTCTGGCGAAGCATCTCCGCATTTATTTATCTGTATGTTTGGATCATTATCCTGCTGAAAACACAGTAATGAACCACATTCCATTTTCTGTTCATGGTCAACAGGTTTTTATTTTAAATTTCCTCAGGTCTTCTGTATTTGTGTTAGTTTGTTACTAAAATCTGCCATATGTTGCAATCAACAATACTGGGGTGCAAAAACAAATCCAGATGTGTAAAACTGTGCTAACATATGGAGTAACGCACATATCATTTGCACATCCAAGAAAAATGGAGATAGGTTCTGCTGGAGGTTTCTTCCTGTTAAAAGCTTTTCTGTCTGCTGCCATCTCATAAAACTCATAAATTACTGCAAACTCTAAACAGCTTGACAAACAAAAGCAGGAAGAGATTCACTTGAACTTCTTACAGGAACTGTAGAGACAACAGAATGTCTGTATGACCCCGTGTTATCTGCACTGAGGTTCAGTGGAAGGGGGTAGAAGGGATTAATATCAGTTAATTATCATCAATTATCCCAGGTCTACCCACAAAGATGTAATTGATTTTACTTTGTACCATCTTGTTATCAGTTCTTATTCTTGCTGCGTAGTAGCATTAATGTATCCAACCAGGCCACTTTGCCACAATGTTTAGGCCAAAGCATTTGGCCTAAACATAAATGGGATTGGGATAGTAGTAAGGCTTGGTGACTCTGACACTGAAAGTTTATGCTAATTTACTAATTCCAAGCCAGATAAAACCTCTGTTAAAAAGAAATGTAATAAATGCCAAAATCAATAAGTATAATTATGCATTAATACAAATTTTTGCATGAATTTAACCCATGCTTGTACTCCAAGACATTAATGATGTTCAGTTAACCATTGTTTGAATAAGGACCTGTCTGAAGCTGGATTCAGTTCAAGGACAGGTACATTCATGTATTTACGTTTACTTCTGTATTCTATATTACAATTTCTTAATTTTAGATCATAATTATAATCTTTCCATAATTTCTTAATATATATATATATATATATATATATATATATATATATATATATATATATATATATATATATATATATATAGTGCCTCCAATTACAAAACGACATGAAATCATTTATGCTCATGCTGAAATAGATAAATGACATATTTTGACACACCAGCCAGAATACCCGCTGTCATCATTTATTTTTCAAAAGCTCAGTACTCTTCATTTATATCCTCTCACCTCGTCTCTCCTCCCTCCAGAGTACCATCGACAAAATCTTGTTCTGCTGTTGCCTAAAAAAAGCTCATCCACACTAATATGCAACTACTAGGGCTATAGATAAACTTTTAGGTGGCAATTATAATTTGTTCTTGGGTTAATGATAGAGAGTCCCACCTGAGTGTTGAGCTATATAAGAGAAAATTTGTTGGTAAAAATAATGCAGAGTAAAACTCTAAAAACAAGAGGGAAATAAAGGTTAGCAGTAGAAATAAAATCTTAAAACAACAAAAAACCCACCATGATGGGACCAAGTGTTGTGGGCATCCATAATGTGTTTTTTTTTTTTTTTTGTATTTTTGTGTCTTTCTGAATGTCGAACTGCTTTGGAGACTTTGAGATTTTTTGTATCCTAGTTTTGTAACTGCATGTTGCATGGATTTTGTTGTTACTTCTACAACTTTGAATGAAATATTTATTGATTTTGAGCAGCCATTCTATCAAGAGTGTAAGTAAAAGATTTCAAAGCCCAGCAAACGTCAGAAATATGACCCCAAGTCCCTGACATTGTTATAGAGATGTGGTCAATGGAGAATAGAAGCTGAGCTAAGATCAGCTAATAGTAAACTGAGCTATTTTTTCCCTCATTGCTTTCGGGAATGTGAGGTCATTGACAGGCAAACTGGGATATTTTGGAGCATGGAAAATATTATATTGGGACTTTAGGAAAAATTTAAAAAAGGATTCTAATGAGACTTGTTTGCCCGAGCGTATCATGGACAGTTCTGTTGTTTCCAATATTTAAACTTTTCGAGATGGAAGAGGCTGCAGACACCTTGCCAGAAATGATGCCAGAAGCATTGCAATTCTTATTAACAACAGATGGTGTTACCCCCAATATGATACCATGGGATGGCTGCAGCTCCGTGATAGAGTGGTTTTCTTATGCTTCGAGGACTGAAGGTTCAGTGCCCATTCTCTACTTCTGTTGAAATGTTCTTAGTCCCCAACAAGCTAATGTGGGTATGATTGTACAGGAACAAATGAAATGGTTGCAAATTTACAACACAAAATTGCTTAGATAAAGTAAAACACAAGTGTGGATGTCGTTTAGCTCAGTTTAAAGTAACAGTGAATAACCTGGATAATTATGGGTAATGTTTATTTTGACCATTATAAATACCAGAGTCAAACCCTCCTTTAAAAAATATCTTCTGAATGAAGCTGATAAGGATCATAAATATGGACTAACTGTAAAATTCGGCAACAGATTGCCATAAATCAGCAGCATAGTTAGTGGAAAATTAGACTCAGCTGCAGACTTCTCCATCACAGTGGGAAGCTATTCGGTAGTAAAACGGGGGGAAAGGAAGAGATAGGCAGATGATCAACTTGAGCCCAAGAATTCTTCCAAATTAATCACTCTGTAGCCGACAATAAAAATCAGTCTGGAGTAGCCATCACAATGCCCTGATCTGAAAAAAAAAAAAGAAAATACAGAAAAAAAGATTGCATGTTTGACAAGTTTTGCACAAGCGACAACTGATTTATCTATTAGTAGAAGATAAGATAATGTCTGACATAACTAGATGCCTTATTTTCTTCAAAACACATAATGTAACATTTTTGGGTTATAATTTGATTTGTTTACTAAATTAAGTTCTGACCCATATATGGTCAGAACCTATTTTAGCACTCCGTTATATAAATGCAACTCTTCATAATTTAGTGTTAAAGTAATAGCACTTACTATAGTTTGATCAGAAACATTGAGGCTGGGAGTGACAAAGCCTGTGTAAAAGATTATTTCAAATAATAATCTTTATTTTAAATAAAAAGATTTGTTGTATGTATGACTGACTACTTGTGTATATGTACCGATATTTATTTTGATCGGTGTAGTCTTAAATTTAACAAGGTATCTTTTTCATTCAGTTTAACTTGTTGATGCACACATACAATTTTGTTGATTTATAGAGAGCCCCCTTCAGACTGCAGCATATTCAATATATGTTGTTCACCATTAAATGTTTATGTTTTTAGTCTGCCTTTCTTGTCAATAGTGTACTCACAATTTTGCCTGTAACGATTTTTTTTATCATTCATTTCATACACCAGCATGTCTGTCAGTGGCTCAACATCCAACCCTGTTTTGCTTCTCTTTCTTTCTGTCAGTCACCATGATGCTTCTCTTGACTTTTACCTCCTTGTTTTTGCCCTGCCTCCACTCCAGGGAGTTCAGCGAACACACAAGCGGGATCACAAATTATTAAACAACTGCCTGAACATCACAACACTTCGATAGACGAGGAGTGCTGTGCAACAGATCAACAAAGAGGAGGATTACGTAACTGGCGCGGGGGATTAAAGACATGGTAAAGTAGACACGTGCTGTGAAGTTGAAGTTTTAATTTTCAGATTGTTTTCATGTCGTGTTTTTTTTTTTTTTTTTTTTTTTTTAGTAAAAAGAAAAGTATGAGAGTAAGTATACGTGTCCGTGAATATACTGACTGACAGCACATTAGTGGGAGGCTTTAAATTTTAAATTCGACCAGAATCCTCCCAGGCAATTAAAGGTTGTGTTCAGGGCCAAGAAGTCCAAATAAAATAACACACATGCATTCAGGAACAGGGCAGACGCATGCTTGCATACACACATACATACACAAACCCTGAGGATGAGGTGAAGGTGGCAAAACCCTTCATATCGCAGTGTGACTGTGCCTCTGTCTCTGTTCATGTATCGATAGAAACACCATGCCCTCACGCCCCCCACACACATCTACATGCACTCACCCACACTGCAGTGTTTGGATCACAGTGGAAACACATTACAACACACATCCTCATGGACTCAATAAATCACAGCTCTGGCTCTCTATGTCCAATTACTGTAAGTACCTGCAGGAAATATGTGCTGGACAACTTTGACAGTGTGCTACTGCTTCCTTGAAAACAAAAGTTGTGCAAGAAAGTTGTAAAATGGGTGTGATAAATTCAGGTGGCATATGGTAAAATGTTCAGGGACTCAGTGTTTTTTCTCCCCCCACTAACTTTCCCCAAGAAGTTAATATAACTAATCATAACCAAGGCCCTGGACAGATGGACACTAGGAGCTGCTAAAGCATCTCCCTTTTTCCTAAGAACCAAACATGTCCTCTTCTCAAAGTGTATGGCCCAAGGCAGCATTTCTGGATCAAGAGCCTATATTACCAGTGCCCCATGTTTTTGTAATTTTGACCGACAAGAATCCTCCACCTCTCCTCCCTTGGTGGAGGCCTGTTATCTGAAGTTAAAATTTCACTTCCCTCAATTTTGCCTAAACAAAAGCAGACCAATCAATTACATACGCTTCCCCACTATTTATTCTATGGCCACTAGTCACCAGAAGAGTTTAAAATGTTGCTTTTAGATTAAATTAGAAAAGAAAAGTTATTCACGTGTCTCACAGATGCAGTTATAACATTTGCTTTAATTGGCCCTGAGGACTTCTCGTTGAGTCCCATGAAAAGCCAAACACTATTGAAAATAACTCCAGTAAAGATCTCTAAAGCAAAAGTGGGGCATGTAGATTAAATTGTATATTCAATTTGTGTATACGCAGTAATTATGATGTGATGATTATAGTATTTTAATATATAAATAATACCTGAAGACATCTTGTTGTTGTCACGGTTTATAGTTAATCTTATTAATGGTAAATGTCTAAGAAAAATTTTGTTCATATATCACCCTGGCTACATGCAGAGGTGTCTGATTCTTTCTATGGCCATTAGCTTTGCTGTTGGTTTCATTTTGAAGCTACATGGAGATTTGTATATGAATACGCTAGGATAACGGAGGACTTAACTACTTTATCAGGAAGTAGTTGTTGCTTGTTTAATAATAGGATTAGTTGCTTTAGTTTCTTGAGCAATTCTCATTTATTTTGGTAAGCGCATATAATATACTAGCATTGCACATAAGTATATTGTACTATGAAGATTTTGTAGCTCTTTTTCTAGAATAATTTATTAAAGTTGTAGAGTAGTCTTAGATTCATGAAGCTAATTCGTTTAGTTTGACCTATTTAGTAGATTTTTCAGAGTAATTTGCTTTGCTACATTATATGCTGCAGAGGACATTTTGAGATAAAAGTGCAGAATGATGTAATTAAGACAAACACATGGTGCTCAGCATGTAAAAAATAAATGAGGGAATTGTAAGATTCAAATGTGACTCAAAGTTCAGCTTAATAGCTGGTGGTGAGTCAGAATTCCACCTTTTAATTAATTTGTCATTTTGTTGTTTTATTAAGCCTAAGAATTCTGTGAGCTGCAATTAAAATTCATCCTTGATTGGAGTTTTTCTTTCAGGCAGAAAAACTGGAAGACAAGTTTCGTCTTCCAGTTTGGTGCCTGATGTTTGACGTCAGGCACCATATGGTTGCAACACTGTACCCTTCAAAGCAACGTTTGTGTCCTGGACAAACCAACCACGCCTGAAAAAAACCCTTAAATTAGATTGATCAGTTTTGAGAATCATGGACATTGAAATTTGGAACCACCCACCCTAGAAAATCAAGAAACACACAATTTCTTAGAGTCTAGGAAGAACTTTTTTTTTTTTTTTCTGTCGGTCATAAACATATAGAGCTTTTGCCACAACAACTCTTATGTGTGTGCCTGGGGTAAGAACATTTAAATTTCAATCAAAGTTCTTGTTTGTGTTTGAGCGAATCCGAGTTGCTCTGTGGGATGATGGTTAGCTTAGCAATCAAGACCTTCAGTTTGAAACTCTGACCTTTCTGTGTAGATTTTGAGCCTCCTCCAGGCAGTCCACTTTTCTCTGATAGTTCGAAAACATACATCTAAGGTCAATTGGGTTTGTCAGTATGAGCATGCATGGCTATTTCTGTTTTGCAATTGAGCCTCTGACAGTTGTAACCTGAGACCCACCGCTTGGCTCTTGAAAGCTGGCATAGGCTGTGCACAGAAAACAAGGGATTAAGAGCATTTATTTAGACATCTGAACATACCACAAACTTAATACCTTAATAAACAAAAAAATGGTGGTGTTTACTTGAAGTGAAAATGTCCATTGTGAAGAATTTGAAAGAAGAATGTACAAAACACAGTTTTGACGAGAAGTAATTCACTCGCTGCTCTCATTCCGACATATATAAACTCTTGATTTATCTTTGTAGCGCATTTGCATCCACAGTCATTTAGCCCACCTGATTCCTGAACATAATGAGCTAATGATGTTTTATCCATCTCTTACGCTTTCTTTCTAGACAGGGACATTTGATTAATGTGTGTTTTTGTTCTTTTTTTTTTTTTTTTTAATCTGCATTGTAGAAATCAACAATTTAGTTTTATGGTTTCAAACATATTCTTAAACCTGCCAAGACACAGACTTATTACTCTTCATTTATTGTACCCTATACATTCACCTTATATATTTGTACTTTTGTCAAAAGTTTGTGTGATAAATCTTCAAGTCATTTTGCAGTTTGATGTAGAACACAGCATGGGAAACAAATTGATATTGATGTTCTTGGAAAATGGAATCAAAAACTGAACATTTTGGTCTCTGTGCAAAAAACAAAGTTTGGATTAAAACTAACACTGCACCTCATTGAAACACACCATATCCATTGTGTGACATGGTAGTGGCAGCATAATACTTTGGAGATGTTTTTTCTCTAGCATGGACTGGGAAGCTGATTTGAATTGATGGGAAAATGGATCAAGCTAAACAGACAACCGTGGAAAAAAAAAAAAAAAAGTAAAAATTAAGGGCTGCAAATGACTTGAGAGTGGAGCAGATAATCACTTTCCAGGAAGAAAACTACGTAATTATACAGCCAGAGTTACAGCCAAGGGTTTTTTTTATTAAGATTTAAACATTTATTAGCATGTTTCTGAAAAAGAATAGACCAAAGTTCAGTTTAGAAATTGTGGAAGGGTGGAAAATTGCTGTTCACAACCTGAGGTTATTTTAGAAAGCAATTGCCTAGATAACTCAGACTACTTGCAGCTGATATTGAAGACAAAGGTGATATTGATTAATAAAGCCTGAATACATATGTATTTGAAAATGTGTTATGTTTCCTTTACTTCACAATTAGAAGTTAGTTGGTCTGTCGCATAAAATCCCAATAAATTATACTGAAGATTGTGGTTGCAACGTGTCAGAATTCTGAGAAGTTTAAGGGGAATAAAAACTTTTCACTGCCACTTAAATTATGTATGTGTTATGTTTAGTGTTTTTTAGCAACCAGAAGCTGGAAAATCAACCTGCACGAGAGTAAAATCCTATTTTACATAATAGTTGTTCTCCTTTATGTAAAAATGTTTGTCAAACTGCGACAACTATCACATTCATGCATTCTTTTACATAGGTTTTATTTGAAACCATGAAATATGAAAGTCATATATATTAAGCATAGAGAGTCGTTGAAATGACACATTTTAAGTTACAGGTATTTAAAGGCGTTTCACTGGAATCAAACTTTTCCATTTTATGATGCAAAAAATACAAAAAAAGAAGACATGTTTTCCTAGACTTCATCCTTGGAAATTTCGGTTTGGCTACTAGCCGAGTAAAAAGGAGTTTACTTGAGAACTTGTGAGTGTACATCCGGCTTCAGTCATTGTGGAAACATTTAACACCACTGATGAGGTATGAGTGGATGAAGACCTAAATGAGTAAGACTGAGAAAGTAAACAGGTAAATGAGTGAGCGAGCAGCTGACTAATCAAGTGAGGGAATGAGTCGGTAAGTGGCTATGCAGCCGACTGATTAAGTCACCAAGCACTTAAGCCCATAAACTAGTTGATGCATTTTATATGTTAATGTGTAAGAGAGGAAATTGAGGAAAGAATATGGTGTAAAAAAAACGAACGGAGGAGAAAGAATAGGTGGAAAACAGGTGGAAGCGGGACAGAGAAGGATGGGAACCATGGTGGGATGAATATGGGGAAGCTGAGAGAGAAGCGTGAAGCACTGGACTGTGCAGGAGGTATGGGGAGAAGGAGTTACAGTGGCCGTGGAAGGTGGTGGTAATCAGAGGGCAGCCATGGGTGGTCAAGCTCTGTATATGTGCGAGTGTGTGTTGGAGCCGCAGTGTGATCAGTGCCCTGTGACAGACATATTGCTGTGCCCTCAAAGTGTGTCCGTCTGTGCACAGCTGTGTGTGTAAGCTGTATTTTTAATATGGGTGAATGAATTTTCAGATGCTTTTTCATCTCTCCTACCTATTTGCTGGGTGTCTCAACGGGTCGAGCTCCTGTACCAAGCAGTGCGCAAAGAGGCAAAGAAGTTGCATCACGCTCCTGTCCAATTCTCAAAAAATCTTAGGTGCCTCAATAATCTGTTTTTTTAAAACATGGATTTAAAAGACAGATTATTTGTTCATTTGTACAAATGAATGAATATTCATATTCAAATGTACAAATAAATTTGTACATTTATTCATTTGTAGCAAATGAATAAATATCCATTTGCTACAAATGACTTTTAACTTTGTGGTATAAAGAGAGTCTGTCCGCCTTCACATTTTGTCACATTGCAACCACACATTTTATCTGACAGATCAACAAAAATTATTGTTAAAGAAGTGTTGTTGTAGAAAATCAACTTGTGTGAGTTTTCCATCAAGTGCTCTATCGTACGACTGGCTATTTATTCATTCTTGTTCTGCAGGAAGTGGAACCTTTACAGCAGTCTCAAGTCTTTTCTAATCCCTAACAGGAATCTCAGGCCCTCTTCAGTGCTGCGTTTGTCTTTACATGTTTTTCTTTTCACCAGTTTCTCTGTCCCTGCTGCCAAAAAGCACTCCAACAACTTGATGCTTTCACCACCGGGTGCACTGAAAGTTTTGTGCCACACATGGCATTTTGCATTTCATCCATCCATCCATCCATCTTCTTCCGCTTATCCGGGGTCGGGTCGCGGGGGTAGCAGCTTAAGAAGGGAGGCCCAGACCTCCCTCTCCCCAGCCACTTCTTCCAGCTCCTCCGGGGGAATCCCAAGGCGTTCCTAGGCCAACCGAGAGACATAGTCCCTCCAACGTGTCCTGGGTCTTCCCCGGGGTCTCCTCCCGGTGAGACGTGCCCGGAACACCTCACCAGGGAGGCGTCCAGGAGGCATCCTGACCAGATGCCCGAACCACCTCAACTGGCGCCTCTCTGTGTGGAGGAGCAGCGGCTCTATTCTGAGTCCCTCCCGGATGACCGAGCTTCTCACCCCATCTCTAAGGGAGAGCCCAGCCACCCTATGGAGGAAACCCATTTCGGCCGCTTGTACCCGAGACCTCGTTCTTTTGGTCATGACCCAAAGTTCATGACCATAGATGAGGGTAGGAACGTGGATCGACCGGTAAATCGAGAGCTTCACTGCTTGGCTCAGCTCCCTCTTCACCACGACGGACCGGTACAGCGCCCGCTTCACGGCAGACACTGCACCAATCCGCCTGTCAATCTCCCGCTCCCTTCTTCCCTCATTCGTGAACAAGATCCCGAGATACTTGAACTCCTCCACTTGAGGCAGGACACCCTCCCCGACCCAGAGAAGGCACTCTACCCTTTTCCGGCTCAAGACCATGGCCTCAGACTTGGAGGCACTGATCCCCATCCCGGCCGCTTCACACTCGGCTGCGAACGGCTCCAGCGAGAGCTGCAGATCACGTCCCGATGAAGCCAACAGGACCACATCATCCGCAAAAATCAGAGATGCAATCCTAAAGCCACCAAAACGGATCCCCTCAACACCCTGGCTGCGCCTAGAAATTCTGTCCATAAAAGTAATGAACAGAATCACTGAGAAAGGGCAGCCCTGGCGGAGTCCAACTCTCACCGGGAACGAGCCCGACTTATTGCCGGCAATGCGGACCAGACTCCGACACCGGTCATACAGGGACCCTACAGCCCGTATCAAAGGGCCCGGTACCCCATACTCCCGGAGAACCTCCCACAGGGCACCCCGAGGGACACGGTTGAACGCCTTCTCCAAGTCCACAAAACACATGTAGACCGGTTGGGCGAACTCCCATGCACCCTCCAGGACCTTGCTGAGGGTGTAGAGCTGGTCCAGTGTTCCACGACCAGAATGAAAACCACACTGCTCTTCCAAAATCCAAGGTTCGACTATCCGACGAACCCTCCTCTCCAGAACCCCCGAATAGACCTTGCCAGGGAGGCTTAAGAGTGTGAACCCTCTATAATTGGAGCACACCCTCCGGTCCCCCTTTTTAAACAGGAGAACCACCACCCCAGTCTGCCAATCCAGGGGAACTGCCCCCGATGTCCATGCGATACTGCAGAGTCGTGTCAGCGAACACAACCCTACAACATCCTGAGCCTTAAGAAACTCATCCACCCCCGGGGCCCTGACATCCGAGGAGCTAATTAACCACCTCGGCGACCTCGTCCCCAGAGATTGGAGAGCCCAACCCAGAGTCCCCAGGCTCAGCTTCCTCCTGCATTTCAGCAAAACATTTTTGTTTTTTTCATTCATTTTTTTTTTTTTTTTTATTCTTCACATGTTTGCAGAAGAGCAATATCCTTTCATGGCTTATTTGCAAATGTAATTCCCATTCTTGACATTCTTTTATTGAAGCTGCATTGGTGAAATGTGCAAATAGTTGTTGTTTAAACATATAAATGTCTTAAGTTGTATACCTTTGCTCTCCTTGTTGCTGTTCTAATTATTCCTGTCCGTTTAGGTGGAGGGCCATATCTGTATGTTTTTGGCATATCGCTGTGCTCTTTCCATGTTTGAATAACTGATGGGATGGTGCTCTGAGAA
Organism: Poeciliopsis retropinna; assembly: GCA_010277075.1. Taxonomy (NCBI): domain Eukaryota; kingdom Metazoa; phylum Chordata; class Actinopteri; order Cyprinodontiformes; family Poeciliidae; genus Poeciliopsis; species Poeciliopsis retropinna. The sequence continues at coordinate 7,518,883 of VMRM01000013.1, forward strand.
GTGTCCAAAGCTTAGGGTGTTGTTTTATACTCTAAGCCTGATTAAGACAACTCCACAGCATTACCTCTGGCCTGCTATTTCCATGGATTTTATAATCGCATTCTAATAAACCTCTTGCCTTTTACCAAACTGCAGCATTTGGGCTGAAATTAAATTAAGCAAAGTTAGACTGGATTTAATAATTAGGTCTGAAGACAGTTGTTGTCAAGAGTTTCCATTTAGACGTATCAGAGTAAAGGAACCTCAAAACGAATGCAGATCACATTTTTTCAGGGCATTGTAGATTAGTACAGTTCTAAACATTATAAAAGCATTACGTAATTAGTAAGTAAGCGAATAACACCTAAAACAAAATACCATAGCCAATTGTTCTGCATTTCAAGAGCAGAGTAAAGACTATCAGAAAGAAAATATGAATACCACCAGCTGTTTGTACAGTGAATAAATCTGTTTACACATGCTGCATAACTGAGGGCAAAGTTTATCAACTGAGACAACTGACTTTCACAAGCTCCATTGTCTACTGCAGCTGGCTATAAAAGGGCTCACCACAGCTGAAAGCACAGCTTTCTGTGCAAAGGCCAAAATGAAGTTCAAATTACATCATGAGGGCCCTCCCAGGGGGTTTCCGCCATGCAGAGTTGACTGTTAAATGCTTCAGATTAAGCAGGCAGATCCTCATTTTGTCCACCTTTATTTTTGTATTTCTAAAGCTCACTTGCTCTCTGTTCTATCTTGCTTTTTTTATATGCTTTTTTAATCAGTTTCTACCCAGATGTTTTATATGGAGAGAGGGCTACATGTTTTTTTTCTGATCTTAACCCAATATTCCAGGCTTAAACTTTTGTGCTAAAACATTTTATTCAAACTTTTTGACTTAATTTACTCAAATGCATTATATAAAAAAATAGCTTTGTGGCACAAAAAAATCAGTAAATCTTTTGAGCTATTTGTTTGTCCAATGCAAATTATCAACTTAATTTTGCATGTTTGTAACTCGGCTGAAATCTCAAAGTTATGTTGGTTTTGAGCCACAGCTTAATACCAAAAGTAGGATTGTCAGGTTAAATTTGGCATTGTTTGAGCTTACAGTTGCAAATGATGTGATGCCAGTCGTCGGGGAAAAAGACCACCTGACATCTTTGTCTACATTATTGATGGCAGAGGAGATGGAAAACAGTGTTTGGCATAGAGAAGATTAGAACCAGCAGGAGCTGGAATAAAACAGTTACACCTGAGACTACCTCTGAAATTAACCAAAATTCAAGAAAAGAACAAAGAGAAGAAGGAAAAATACCTGCCAGGTAGAGCTGGAGAAAACACCAGGAGGGTTTCAAATTTAACCAATCACGTTACAGCAGTAACAACAGCTAACAACAACCAAAAAAATCAGCACAAGTATTCAACATAAACATAGTGTTTGTCACCGCTATAAACCACAAAAGCCCATGACTAAAATTACACTAAATGATGCCTCAACATAAATTCTTTATCTTTGTCCTTTTGTGTGTGCACCTATTCCAAATTGCTTGTGACGGTGTTTATGTGAAAAAATAAATAAATAAAAAAATTGAAATCTCACTTCATTAACGTTTGTTAACACTTGCGTACCTTTATGTGTGCAGGCAGCTGAGGGCATGTAAACACATGGCATGATTTCAGATACACCACCTGCTGTCAGGCTGCCTTGATGTGTGAATTGGATTCCCCTTGAGTAGAAAATAAGTCCGTTTGCAGCCTCGAAAGGTGAAGTTTGGTGTTTGCTGTGAGGTCAGGATCAGTAGTTAGAAAAAAGACATAGAGCAAAGATTTAAAACTCAGACATTATCAGAAAATTATTCGTGCCGAGTTCGCTCTGCATTCTGATTTACCCAAAGCCTTCTTAAAAACGTTTAAAAGTAAGAAGTCAGCAATTTATGTTTGTAGGATGCTTTTGAGTCAGTGCTGCTCATTTTGCCACCTGCCTATTCAGATTCTGCCTCAGTCATCACCCAAGGTATTCATGCCAGCTACAACAAAAACAAAATTAATTTTTCTGACATTTTGTGGGTAGCAGAGACTGAATTGCATTCAAGGCAAAGCCACAATTTCTATTTATTTATTTTGTTCTTAGGCTTCCCCTAAAGTTTTGTGATGCAACACCACAGTCATATAAAACCAGCTTCTGTCAGAGTCCTGCTGATGCACAGTCCCACATGTGAATTTGTTGTCATGTTGAAGAGGCTGGCAGAGACACCACCTCAAACCACCAAGAGTCAGCTTGACAATTTCACAAAATCGAGGAGAACCCAACGGGACTATAAGTTTTATACACTGTTATACTGACAATATATATAACAAATGTTACTTCAAAGGGCCATTCTAGTTACTTTTAATGGGCAGAGGAACAGATATTATGTTCAAGAGAGAATGCATTTTACAAGACTGCCTTTTACATAGATTTGATGTCCTTTTTTTTTGCCTTCACTGCTTTTGAGAACATAACCCTCAGATTCCTTGCATATCCAATGCAAAGAAACACAATTCTATCAAAGGATCTTTACTCAATCTCACATCTGTAGTTGTCTCAATGCATGTCTCAGCAAAAGATGTGGTGAGACAACTCATCACTTTTTGTCATTGTGGCTATTGATTTACAGCATTGCTATGTCCTCACAATCCGTAGTTATTGTTCTAATCATTGTAATTGGTACAACATCTAAAATGGGGTTAGTAATTTTCTTCTTTGAAGTTCTCAGCGTCTTTTCTAATTTCCTGCTGTGACCACCAAAAAAGTCTAATTTGTGCGTAGATGGGAGGGGAGATGTAAAATGTTCAACGAAGTTGTTTTGATACTAGTCTGAGCAGTCCCAAAGCTAGCTAAATCTTAGTACTTATCCCTCTAAAAATGAGTACAGTTACTATGCAGGTGTGTTTTCTGGTAGATATCACAAGGTGGGAGATGGAAGTTAGCTGCACAATTAAAAATGATGCAAGCCCCTCTATTTTTGTCCATAATTACTCAGTTGTCCTGTTGGCTGTCCTTTGTGTTTCTTTGTGAGGAAAACAGAAATTGTGAAGCAGCAGAAAAAGGATGCATGGTTTTCAACATTTTCGACATAAAAATTTCTTGAAAGTATCATGCATATGGATTCAACTATCTTTACTTTGATACTCCTAAGTAAAACTCAGCACAAACATCTGTCAAAACCCCCACATCTGAAATAATAACTGGGGTCCCCTGTAATTTATTCTCAGTATGAATGCAATGTGAGTGAACAAACAGCTTCATGAAGCCCCCCAAAAAACAACAACAACAACAACAACAACAACAAAAACACGATTGGTCAGAGCACTTTGGAAACGTTTAAGGCAGGGTTAGGTTGAAAAAACAACATCCTAATCTTTGGACATGCAAAAGTGGAAATAGTATTGCATCACGGCGAACCCATTAGAAAATGACTGTCCACTTAAACTGACAGGCTTGGCAAGGAGAGCAATTAATCAGAAAAGCATGCATGGTAGCTCAGGAGGAGTGCAGAAATCCATAAGTCAGTTGGAAGATTAGCTAAAAGAAAGTCAAAGGAGTTCCTGTAACATTTTTCCACAAGATGTCTAAAGGAGACAGAAAGATTTCACATTTGCCAAAAAATGTGAAATGTGCTGTTCTCCAGATCCTGCTGCTTGAGGATCTCAATGACTTGCCAAAAAGTAATATCTTGTTTACCCATAAAATCCCCAAAACTAATGATCATATGATGAATAGATAAACAACATTCCGATTGTGTGATTGCGCTCAAGCTTTATACAGCAGGACAAAAAGCCAAAGAACATCAGCATATCTCCCTCTAAATAGCTTCAAGAAAAACATGCTAAATGTCACAATGTGTCTCCATTTGGATTGAGATTCCATGATATGGTTTTAAACAGGGCATTCATGCTCCAAAACACTTCAACCATGCCAAATTTAAAAAATAAATAATTTTGAAACCAGAAGAAAAAAGTATAATTTGTCCACTGTGATGTAAAAACACTAATTGCCAGTTATCAAAAAATTGTGATAGTAGTTGTTGATGCCACAGTGGGCAAAATCAGTTATCAGGTATGGAGTAGAAATGGTCTTTTTTCAAGTCAACTTGAAAATCGACTTTCAATTTGACTTTCAAAGCAACTTGAAAGTCATCCAAGTTGCTTTGGATGACTTTCATCCCTTTTAGTGAAATCGGCATTTTGCATTTTCTGAGGTGATTATTGCTATTACAATTCGTGTGATTATCTGAAACATTTAACATGAAAGTCGAAGAACTCTGTGATGGAACAAATACATTTTCACTGCTCTTTGTGGCTCATTTTGAAAGACACTGCTTATGGGGTTTGTTCTCGCAGTTTCTGTGTAATTCAGTTGTTAATATGCTCTCATTAAAAAGTGCTCACCTACAGTGCAGAAGAAAAGAAAACCGAACAGCGCTTACCCAGAAATGTCTTTGATTTTATCTCATGTTTCTATATCTGGTCACTGTTTTTTGACTAGCTGAGCTTTTAGATCTGCTTTTCTGTGATCATTGTACTTACTCCTGTGTGGGTGGATAAAAAAAAGTGATGTAGGTAAAGAGAGGGAGAAGGAATAAAAGAAACAAAACTTTTTTCTTGCCTGTGTCATTCCCTCATTTCCATTGTTACTATTATGTTTTTATCTTCTCTTCGCCTAATCTTCCACCACTTCTTTCTTCTCTAGAATCTTCTGTAGACAAAAGAAAAAAAATAATTCAGTCATGCGTGCACGCCATGTGCGTACACAAGGCTGCCATCCCAATAGGATGGAACGCTGAGTAAAAGACACACACCAGTGCTGCCCAGTTTGAGCACTGATATGGATCACTGATGATCCCTATAGTGGATCAGTACCACTGTGCACATTTGTTAAGACAAATAGAGAGTGTTTTCAGTGTGCTCTGCTTGATAAGAATCACATCTGTGGACATCTGGACACACACACACACACATGCGCGCACCCACATTATGTATTTTCATTTCTCCCATACTTCCATACTCGCATCCAGTGTCATCCGCCTCCTTTGTTGACATTTTATTACTTTCACTACCAAAACAACATGTCTATTCCTTTAAATAGACTCATTGTCTCACACTCATATCCAGACCGACACACACAGAGAAAACCCATCACCACACTACTTTACATTCATATCTTACCTTGGCTGTGCTTGTGATTAAATTCCCTGTCTCCAAGGACAGCAGATGCTATTGTTTCCCCCCTTGGCTGCTATGAACGGGAATGAGACTTGAGATTCCCATTCTGGCTCAAGCGCCTCGCAGTTGCACTGCATCTATGAGCCCCGACACATAGTGGGATGAAACTACAGGGGTAATATATGGTTGCCATTACCTTAAAGCCTGCTAGCTTAACCTCTCACATAGATCTCCCAGCTGAATCTCCTTTCATGTAGTTTTCAGAGTCAAGGGTTTGCTCTTTTAAAACCCTACTTTTTTGTGCAGCCCCGGCTTAAGATGGGTGCTCCGGTCTCGTAGACGAGCCTTGTTCACATATGTATGAGCATGTGGTCGTTATCTGTCCAGTTTTATGAACAAAACAATAATTCATCCGGCACAGACATCCTCTGAGCGGCGTTCTTCTGACGGCAGCCAACAGGTGGCACTGCAACTCTTTATTTTTCCAGTCTGGATGGGGGGGGATCTGTCCATGGTGCTGAATGTAAATCTCTCTGATCTGCCGTTCCAAAGGGAGAGCAGAGGAAAAGGGGAGCGAAAGGAAGAGATTCAGAGAATCTAAATACAAGGAAAATGATGAGAAGAAAAAAAAAAGAAAAAAAGAAAAGAAATGGAGAGTACGGTTTAAAGGCGAAGAAGGAAGGGAGAGGCAGGTTGCTAAAAAATTAAAGAGTTTAGAGAGAGGTTTTGAGAGGTAGAGCGTGAAGATAGAGGGATGATAATGATTAAAGTAATGACATAAATGCATAAGTAAATGGAGGAGTCAAAACAAACAGCAGACATAAACAGGTCTTTAGTTAAAAAAAAAAGAGATAAATGAGAAAACAAAATAAAAGGAGCACTTACATCATGCTTGACACTTCTAAACTAATAATAATAATAATAATAATAATAATAATAATAATAAAACGCATTGCAGGACAGGAAGATGTGAGAAGAAATTGTGGCAATCCAGGAGAGATATGTATTGTGATTCTGGAAAGATCAGAAGATATAAAAAAAATGGATGAGACAAGTTTAAAAAAAAAAAAAAAAAGGTGTGGAATAAAAAATAAAATTGTGTGTATATTAGTGCATGTGCCCCTGCTCTTAGTTGCTGGTGTGCGTTACCATGTTTGTTTGCATCTGCCAAAGTGAAAACAGTGTTTATTTGGGCATCAGAGGGAAGAGCAGAAGAACAGACGCAGACAGATGGGGCTAAGAGGGGTGGAAGACATTAAGTGTGTTGCGTCCGTCTGCGAGTGTGTATATGTCTGTGTTTGTGTGGGTGAGCACAGATGATCTCCAATGCAGCGGCAACAGCAGTACTGTATGCATGACACAGATAGGAGGATTTATGCTCTCCACAAGACTACAGATGGTGACAGGGGAAGCCTCTGCTTCCCTTCATTTCCCAAGTATGACACTGATTTTTTTTTCTTCGTTCCTGTTCTCAACCAATCACTGCTCTTCGGCTCTCACCTTCTGCATATATTTGCTTCGCTTTTTCATAGTCACACACCGATCTGCTAATGGGATCATCAAACTCTATTGTCGTGCACTTGAGGCCTTTCTGAGCAAAGCTTTCAAAGGATAAAATAGCATTGTGGCAGAGGTGAAACATTTACCACTCTGTGTCTAAGATGTTCACTCAGGACATGACAGAGGAGGTGCTTTATGGGTGACAGTGAATTTGTATATCAATCAGTAAATCAGTTTTTAATGTTAGCGCAGTTGCCTTACTCACCAAGGGTGGCACTCGGTGCTTTCAAAGCTGAAATAAAATAATAAAACAAAATTAAATAAAGATGTGGAAATAAACTAATGGAACAAACAGAATGTGAAAAACTGAAACATGTCATGAATAAAAGTGATGTTATTTGAAAGACTCGATTTGTAATGTTGATGGGACCAGAGTTGGGCAGGAACTAGTTGGATTTATTTGAGTAACTTTCTGGGAAAATTTACTTTCAGACGTATTTTTACTCTGCTTTTTACTTGAGTCAATATGTTGAACGAGTGCTGCTCTTCCTTGATTGGTGGGTCCTCTATCCACCTCTGGACGAAACAAACCAGATGCAATAATTATGAGAAGTAGAACATCTGAAATTCTAAAACTGTTTATACAATACAAAGAGAAAGTAAACGAGAATAAACACATTAGTAAAAGTGAAATTCGGAGCAATGGTTGAAGTTAAATGTTGAGCAAAACAAATAGTCTTAAGTTTGCTTCTAAAGAACACAAACGGTTTCCACTTCCCTCAGCTCTCAAGAAATGAAACTCCACAGATGTGGGCCATGTGAAATCATGTGAAAATAATGACTCACTGTTGGTTTTTGCTTATCATATGGGTGTAATCAATAAATACTTTCAAGTTTCCATAGGGGATGTGCATGACTCATTCAGTAAAAGAAGCAGAGAAACATGTACATCAGTATCAAAAAGATTCAGTTAGAGACTTCTGATTTAAGTTTTTGTCACTATATGTGCTGCTGACTTTTAGAGTCGCTGTAGATGGGTTGCTTAGTTTTTAGAAAGACTAGAAAGAAGAACGTTTCAGTAATATATTCGGCAAACCATTAGAAGAATGTAAAACTTTGTGCATTGGGACAAGAGAGAAATGGTTGAACTCAGACAGTAACGTTTACTGAGAGAAAAGAAACTGAGTTTGTAGTTTTCCACTAAATCTCTTTGAAAGTTAAGAAAATATATTTGCCCTGAATGAACTGAAAAAATAATATTGATTATCAATGTTTAATATCTTGAGATTATTTAAACTGCTATCAGGAATTGGTATAAGGAGGCATGGCAATGTAAAGTTGTTTCAAATTGCTGCTTTGTTTCTTGATCATCTCTATCACTGAATGGTAATTGAAAATTGAGCTTTCTGAAACTCCATATCACACTGTTATGTTTTTTGATGGGGAATCTCAAATGTGTCTGAAAAACTCTTTTTCTATTGAAAATGATTTAAGCTGCCAATAACAGTTGTGGAGACACAAACACTAAGTGTCAGAGCTTATGATTTGAGTTGAAAAGATTCTGTTTGTTGAAATTTGCTGTTATTGGGCACTGGAAGTCGTGTCACTGTTCAGTCGGAGGGAGAAAATAGTTACTTCTCAACATTTACCGATAGTCATGTCTGATGTCAATGCCTTCTTTTAAGAAAGTTAGATTATTTCAATTTCCTGAATAAGAGGGACGGGCTCATGGAGATTTTAAAAGAAACACACGCTCTGTGGCATGCTGGGTCTTACATCTGGTCGCTCCTGTTGTTTCTCAATATCATGAAAAACAAAGAATACACCATGCAGATTTTAGGATCAGGGAATATCATTTATGTTGTTTTTTTTCCTTGAAGCACCACGTTTTGACTCATTTACTGGAAAATCACTGGCTCGCAAACACTTTTTTCTTTCTTTTTTCATGTTATAATCACAAACTTCTACATATTCTATTGGAGTTATTACACAAAGCAAGGCATAATTATGAAGGAGGAGGAAAAGGACAAATGCTTTTTTTATTTTCTTTATACAAAGAAAGATCTGTTAAGTATAGTCTAATAATCCTACTCCTAATTTAAAGCCAATGTAAAAAGTTATCTTCAGACTCTTAACGTTAACCTGAACACATTTTGCAGTCCCTGAAAAATGTTGTCAACAGCATCAAGGTAAGGGGATCCATTTCTTTAACAGGCTGGTGGCTTTGGTCAGAGTTAATCGGAAGATGGAGAGAGATAAACAGAGAAATGGCAATCTATTAAAAGGGACCAGTTAAAGTCCAGACCTAAATCTAATTAAATGTCTGAGGAATGTCTTTAAAAGACACTCAGAGATGCTTGATTTATTTTAAAAAGATGAAGAGACAAAGCGAGTGCAAACATGTTATTTCTGCTTCACAGTTAAATTATTATGAGGTTGTCAACAAAAATATCCCAATAAAATATATTTCAGTTTCTGGTTGTAACGTGACAAAATGTGTTGAAATTCATAAGTTAATAGCACCTTTGAAAGGCGCTGTCAGATTTTTGGGGGAAGTGAAATGTAGCCGTTTACCTTCTGCTTTGGAAAAGCAGCTTGTCGGCTCTACAGTCGGTGGTTTGCGGAACAACATTCCCCTTTTGCCTCGAGGTGAAAGATAAGCACAAACACCGTGACAAGAACCTTGCTCTGCCAATACTTTTCTCTAAAGGTCTAAAGTTAACTGTAAGTGGAGATGTCTGGCATTCCCTTTACTTTACTATTTAGTGAATTCAAAGTACAAGAAGAGCAAAGGTTTAGACATTGTTTGGAGAAAAATCTTCTTTCTGTTCTCGTAACTGGTCTCTGAAAAAATATCTACTGTGATTTTACTTTTCTTAAATTTACGAACATATAATATATAAATAATAATGTCTATGTTGATGTTTTTTCTAAGTATTGCTGCTGGTCCAGATCATGAAATGCACATTTTGCTGCATGTAGTGGGTGGGTTGGCTTCACTCAGTTACATAATGCATAGGCTGTCTTGGAAAAAGGCTGTGTTTTCTTTGTAAGGGTGCTATCTTTGTAATTTCACAAGGTTCACTCAGTTTGACTTGGGGATCCTCAGGCAATTTTTGATTTAAGGAGATGCAGAGATGAGCTGATCTCTTTAACAGTCTATGTTGGACGGCTTTACCTGTGATCTAAATAATATCTGAATAATTTGTGCTGTTGGCTTTTAACACCTTCATTTTACATGCCTTGGAAACAACCAAATGTGTAAGCTGTTTGCACATCTGACAGGGATCAAAATAGTCTTTTTTAACACTGAAATCCAAGGGGGGGTGATGAAAGGACGTGTTACGTGTGAATACTCTCGTTATTATTGTAATATTCCTCTGACTTTATTTGTTTCTTCTCCGTTCGACTGTTTTCTAGTATGCGGGGCTCTTTGTGTCTTTTGTTGTTTCATCTCGTTCGAGTTCCTACTTTGAGGAGATTTACCTGTCTTCCCTACCTTTTTGCAGTTTTTCTTTCTACCATTGTATACACACAGAGATGCACACACTCTGATTTGTTCTGTCTTTCTCGACCTCTTGTTGTGAGATCAATGCCTCCCACAGGTAGGCTGAGTCTGAGAGTAGCTGCCACAGTGTGGGAGAGTTAAAAGGCAGACCAATGGCATATTCAGTCAAATTTGATGAGCACCTTCACAGCAGATCCTTGCATGCTTGCTATATTTGAAAATCTCTCAGACAAGGCTATTTCTGCTCTCCAAAAGAGATCTGAGAGACACATTTAATACCGAAGATGCTCTAAAAGAAACAGTTTGCCTCAGAAGTAAGCATAGTAAAATATAACTAAATTTTAAAGATGAAATTTTACAGATGAAATGCTGAACATTGGAAAGCTTTAAACATTTGGATTGCTTTGACATGTTATCAGTTTTCTCCCTCTGACTTGCACCTGAGCAACAGAACAAGCTTTCAGACCAAAGCAGATTAATCTTTGGCTCATAAGTGCATCTCCTTTCTGAATAGTATGTTGACTGGAGATGCCCATGGTATTTATAGTTTGACGTAGTAGGTTCAACAGATGAATGAGGTTATATTTTATTCACATCCAGTTCCCCTTTTTATACTTGGTTATTTTGTCACAAAGATTTGAAGTTTTAGTGACACTTGTGTCAAGACATGTTTTTAGCTATTGTTTCTCTTTATCTTGGTGTTTCCCAGAAACGGCTTGTGTTTCATCCCGCCCCAGAAACACAAGCCGTTTCTGGGGCGGGAAAAACGGCTCCGTTTCTTGGAGCGGGAATCTTGCTCCAAGATTCCCGCTCCACTCACAGCTACAGCTTGTTGTAACCACATACCTGTTTTCACTTCAATAATTAACTGTACCTCATGGAAGGTCCTGGTAGCGCCTTAACATTTCCTTCCATCAAGTCTGTTTATTGGGGGTCTTCTTGTTGACAAGTATTATCATTTGGATATTTCAATACTTAAAACTCTTTTTCCATTTTTCTGCCTACTTTATAATTCACCACTACCTAAAGACAGCTAAAATGGAACCCTCAACATGACACTACCATCACCATGCTCAATAGTTGTTATAATTTTATAGCCTTAAAAAAGGCTTTCAAACATACTTGTAAAAAGTATGTATCACCTCACAGTAAGCATTTTTTCCCCCAGAAGGCTTATTAATTGTCTTTATTGTTCCTATTTGCAGATTTGTTATGTAAATTTGTAGTTGTTTGTAGTTTTCAGATTACCTTTTTGATCATCTGTTTTAGACATTGTCTTTATCTTTATATTGTTCAGTAAGTAGACCACCTTTACCACCATGTCGGTGGGTAAACTAATCCCAGAGCAAGGCCACATCATCAGTCAGCCATCTGTTTTATTTCCTCACACTCCAGCGATAAATCATATTTAAATTGCTGTATCTGAAATTTACTTCCATGCCAGTTTGTTTTCACAACTTTTATCCCAGTTTAAGTCTTATCTCATTTCCAGTGGGAGGGAGGGGGAGACTTTGTGATAAACTGTAGATGAAATGGCTTCTAAACAGAGTTGCTGTGTTAGTAAAGGGATTTAAATTAAGATAATTAATTGATTAATTATTCAGCTTCTCTTTAACAGATCATTTTAGGATTTCTCGCACTTTGGCTTCTGTATTACTGTTTTAGGCCACTAGTTTCTTATCATGACTTTAATTCAAATTTAGCACATGACTAAAAATAAAAGCTTTCAATCTCCTTTCTCCTTTATGTTGAACAGATTGTAAAGTTACAGCTGAAGTGATGTAAGTAGTGGAGGACTGCCCAGCTTCAAAAAGCTGTACTTCCTTTTTCAGGAAGTAATTATACTCAGGAACAGAGCCAAAACAGAGATTCTCTATTCTTTTTTTCTTATTCTGAGACACCAGGATGCCCTGTCTATTATAAACATTGTCATCATCACATATGGTGATCTTTGATTTATGGAATAATAAGTATGATGGCCACATAAATGTCCACTCATGTATTTATGTTTAATGTAATGACATCCACCCTCTTTGGCATTTTTGTATGTACAAAATCAGCAAGTCAGGGAATATTTCATTGGTTTGGTCATAGACCTGCTTTTGGACACTAACTAATTTAATCCTATCAAATATTTGAAAATGAGCTTTCTTTAGGTCCTGGGTTCAAATCCCAGCCAGGGGTATTTCTGCATGGAGTCTGCATGCTCTCCACATGCATGCGTGGGTTCCCCAGCTTCCTTCAACAGTCTGAAAACATGACTGTTCGGTTAATTAGTTTCTCCAAATTGTCCTTATGTGTGAGTGTGTGTACAGGGTTGTTTGTCCTGTGTGTCCTGGTGATGGATTGGTGACCTGTTCAGGGTGAACCCGGCCTCTCATCCAATGGAGATTGGCACTTGGTCCCCTCCATAGATATGTTGGTATGGACAGACAGATAATCTCAGCATTGACTCAAAAAATTCTAGGAACCTTTCATTTGTTGCAGATTTCTCAAAGGAGTTATTATAAGACTCACTGATTGGTTTGTAACCTTTAAATTAAACAAGCTTTAGCTTAAAAGTCAAAATCTCTGTAGAGCCATCTTTATTAGCTTATATATATATTTTTTTAAAGGAAACATCTCTTAAAGTAATCGCTGACTGCTATTTCATGCTAAGAAAATGTGATTACACAGCTGTGCTGTTTTCCTCCCACAAACAACAGCCTGTTGTGCCTTGGAACGATGCTAATACATGGGAAATAAAAATATCATTTAAACTGTATTGCTGCCATAAACCTAAACATAAAAACATGGCAAAAAGTATGAGGCTCTAGCAGATTTCGTTAGTTCTAAATTGCCTAATTAAGGCGGTATCTATTGGGAACAAAACACAAGCTTACTGTTGAGACTCTGTCCTCGCAAGCATCACGGGGCTGTAAACCCTCTGACACTGTTCAGGAGGAAAAAGTTACTTGGATATAATTTCTTCATATAATTGTGAGTTAAACCTAAATGCATTTATGGAACTAAATTAGGAAAAAAATCTGTCATGCTTTCTCATCCCATTGCATTTTAACCTGCATTGCTATTTGTGTTTCTTAAAATCCATTTTAGGTAATAAATTAATTACTTGGTAAACACCCATTTTGGCTGAGTCCCAATTATAGGCTTCTGTCAGTTTTTTGAACAAATAATCAGAACCGAACATGGCAGATTGTCCTAAAGCAACAGGCGACTCTAATTTGTTTTCGAAAGGTTTATCAAGCTTATTTGCAATGTCATGATAAATATTAGATTTCATTTGAACTTTGACGAAATTACTGCAGCTCACTCTGTTTCAAACCCACTGGGGGGATGCAGCCTGGGGAGATGTAGATGTGATAGCGTGGTGGGGTATATCTGCCTGGATTGGCACGCTGCTCTGGCTGGCATAGCGACGCAGTCACAGCTGCAGGTAATTGGGTCGTCACTGTTAATGTCTATTTATCGTTTCTGCAGTGAAGCTGCTGCCTTGCTCCCTCCATGGTGTCTTTATGCTGTGACAGAATTTTTCCTGGACCACAAGATGGTTTACCATCAGCAGAAAACCTTAATAATACAAAGAAATAAAATCACCAATGAGACAACAACACTCCTCCCAGGTGCCCTTTATCTGTAATGCAGGTATGAGCCATCTGTTGGCCATCTGTTGGCCTTATAGCCTCTAAATTTGTTTAACCTGAGCTGCACTGCTTCCCATTGTGGCTATAGATAGGCTCACATGCTGTACCTCCAACCTACTAAATGCTTCATTAACTAGTACATGTGGTCCTGGGTAACAGATCATGCTTGTTCAACAATTTGTTTAATGAGGGGCTTAATTTGTCTCCATGACAGTTGGACATCATTTCTCATTTTGGTGACAGTCCTAATAACACAGATTTACTTTACTCTCCTTAATCTGCCAGCTTCAATTGACTTCCAGACAACAGACAGGTGAATCTCAATTAATCAGAATTTCATTAAATAGATTGTTGATGTAGCATCAGCCATCGTATCTGTTTAAGCTTTGACCAGATTTAAAGCTTTTCTTACTAGTTCCAGCATTTCTTCCTCACTGGAATAAAGTTTATGTGCCTGTGTTTCTGTGCACGAGAGATGGTAAGAGTGAGCTTTGTTCACCCTTGGTTGTATTGATTGAGTCTCCGGAGCTGGAAAACAAGATATCACACAGCGAACCAATCACAGCATGGATTATATCACATTTTTCACCTTAGCTTTTCACTCCTCTAGTGGACAGATCCTTAAGGTGAGAAGAAACCCATCACACATCCAAAGATATCAAACTCACATTTAAACCCACCACTCTGGTTTTTAGCTTCCAATTATATACGATGCCCCTCAACTTGGTTGACTTTGAAAAGTCATTTGTTGCTAGAGAGGTCGATACAGTATCATAAATAACTAACCTAAGAATAAGGCCTTGTTTAAAGCTGTAGCAGCACACTTGTATTTGTGTTGCAGCTAAAATATATATCTGCCAGTTCTCAAAAGAGGCAGTGCAAGAGACCTGCATGCACAAATTTTACCCTTTATGTCACTTATCTTTTATTTGTAAATGGAAGAAAGTCACTTGTGCTTATGTTTCATGTGGAATTTATTTTGTATGTAAGACAGAACACAGCAGCAAAGCCTGGTTGGACTTTGAAATTTGTATGGGCCATATAAAAAGTGCTGCAAAGTCTAAAACAATAAAGGTAAGCAACTCAATGTACTCGTAATAAAAAATATATTTGTTGTTCTGGAGAGTTTGTTGTTTTTCTGTATTGTTTTGTCTTTCTCAAGGGCCCAGCACAGTTGCGATGAGGTGGAACAATTGACATGTGGTCATGTGGTTGAGGGACATTAGTTTACGCAACCGCCCTTCAAGGTTCACGAGACATACCAAGCAAAGCTCCTCTGCAATCCTTCCCACTGCAATGTCCGTCATGGTGTTTCGCAATGGGTCTGGTTTACAACAGTACAGTAAACACAGAACTCATGGCAGAAAAGATTGACATTATCAGTTCACAAGTTCATAGGAGGAATAAATAATGGTCGACAAGACGAAATATCTCATTTTATTTGAAGTCAAAAAATGAATAAAAGGCATCAGTGAGATGTTCACCCACTGTATCAGACCAGGGGAGATTCAGTGTTTTTCTTCACTTCTTCACGGCCTTGGACAATTGTTCCTTAAAACTGCCCATCCTGCTCTCTGGTAGAAACACCAGCTGAGTTGAGTAGTTGGGGCTGTTTTGTGTATAAACAAAAACACCCACAAAATTCTGACCAATCACACATGAATTTTGGATGTAGGGAGAGTCTAAAAGATCATCCAGTGAGTTGTGAAAAAAATGCCCGACATAAGGCTGAGAACAAAAGGACAAGATTTTGGTCACAAAACTGCAACAATGAAATCCAATTTTGGTGCGTCGGCTTGACCCTGCCGACCCTGTCCTCTTCCTCCCTCTCAGTGTTTCTGATACTCTGAGTTGCTGATGTTCTATTCACACATCTGTAACCTATTTACTCATCAAGCTATTGTATAAAATGACCAGCAGGATTCCAGACACTGACACTTTATATATCTAACATATATTTTGAGACTGAAAATCCAATATAGTAATTTTCTGCAACGTTTTCACAACTGATTTCTGAGTCAAAGCAAACCACCAAACAAAAACACTGCGTGTTTTTTGTTTTGTTTTTTTTACTCTGATGTTTGTCCACAGCAGTATAGCGAATATAATTCCTATATATTATAGGAATTCCTTCAATTCAAATATAATTGAAGGAATTATATTTGTATCCCTTAATTGATACACTATGCATAAGTATCAAAACTAATGTCTTTCACAAGCTTGTCAAAACACAGAACTTACAAACTTCAGGTTGTGATGAGCTTAAAACCAAATGAAGAAATAGATAAGTAAGAATAACTGGCTGATACTTTGGCTGACGCAGGGAACAAGAGGGAAGATAAGGTAACTGGTTTGGGGCTGACACTACATAAACACACAAGTTGGGTCAAGAACTAAACTAATGGAATAACAAAATTATTATAATGGTGACTTTAAACTTTGTATGTCTTACTGTAACATTTCTAAATCTTGCATAAATAAATACAGCGTCCACATTAATGTTTCTAATTATTGTTGCATTACGTGCTAAAGCTTTTTTTTAATTATTATTTGCTTTTTACCTTTAATTACATCCAGAGGAGGTCTGTATGCACCTTGTTTTTACGATGGCCACTGCAAAGCTCGACTGCAAAGAGCTGCCGATTGTTCAGCTTTATGTATTCACTAGTTTGCTGCTAACTCCGTCTGTCTGATGTGTGTGTGGTCCTAAGAGGGGGAGAATATAATGGTTCCCTAAGGCTACATTGATGATATTGATTGTGTGAAATGGTTTCAACCTCAAACTGCAAAATTTCCTGGAGAGAAAATTTATCAGTGAGCTAAAACCTACATTAAAGGTTTGTAGAGGAGAATTTAGTTTTAGCCCACAGTTCCTTTAAGATCTAACTTTCAAATCCCACATAATGTGATTTGGTGCATCATAAAACATTTATGTCAGAAGTCGTGTGAAGCTGTGTTTTTTTTCTGCTGGAAAAACACTAAAATCCTAAGGGATGTATTTATTTGCTCATTTACCAATTTGATTCAAAAAAGATCAAAGTCAATAGGCAGCTCTCAGTATGAGCACAAAATACAGTAAGTACTGTGTGCATGCTAAATGTAAACTTATAAAAATAAAATAACTTTGTGCGAAGTAAAAATCATGAAAGTAACATAAAAGTAGAAACGAGAGCCAGCTCAATGGCTCACTGTCACTACAAGGCAATGTGATGTGGCTAACAGTCCTCCTATAAAAGGATGTCATGTTGTGAACAATTAACATCATAAATAATGTATAAGACATTGTTTCCTGTGGGGTTTTAAGCTCTTGACAGCAAAGCTGTTTCACATGGCTTAAAAATAAGATGTTGAATGAAACTATATAAAGTGAAGTATGAATGTTAGGTATTTATCAAAATGTAGGAGATGTTCATTATGTGTTCTTTAAGGAATAAAACAAATCTCCGTGTGTTCGAAGTAGCTCAGCCTTACAGAAGAAGGCGTTTAAAGGAAATGTTCTGATCTCGAGCTTTGCTTTTCATTGTAACAGGATAAAAGATATTGCTATAGATTTGTGTCAGAGTCCACGGTGGTGCAGTTTGAAGTGGCAATCTGTGTTGGCGGAAGCACTTTCAAAAAATAATGTAAGTCTTGCATATGAAAGTAATGAGGCAAACGCTGCTGACAAAAATCAAAGGCACACTTCCTTGTTGCCACAAGAAAAAGATATAATTTATGACATGAGAAGAAAATCAAAATGGAGTGAAAAACTGACTGAAGAAAACGTGCCACAGATGGTCCAGAGGTCAATGTGAGGTTAAGGTAAAACATGCTATGTGCTTTCTTCAAGGACGACACTTGTTGGATAAATTGTGACATATACAAACAGATATCTCAGTTTTTCTCTCTTTTTTTTGACAGGAGAGGGACAAAGATATTTTTATTTAATCAAAATCTCATTTCGGTTTTCAGTAAAGTCTCTCGGTTTAATAGGATTTCCTTGAATATTAAAAGGAAAATGAAACTATGTTAATATAATAAAGTAGCTTCCTTCTGGCTCATATGTGGCAATAATTAAGTCCCAAGAGTGGTGCTGAACGTGTGCGTCGAGGTGTGTATGTGTGTGTATGTGCATGGATGCGTGCGCCTGCATGCATACTGTAAGCACATGTTTAATAAAGCAATGTCAGTTGTTAACTACTTTTAATGAGTTTTTGCACAAAGCTCTTCATCTTTTTAAAATCCTAATTCAGTCATCGCTGTCTGTCAAGCAGACATATTTTGACATGGTCATGCGTGTGCGTGTGTGTGTGTGGGGGGGGGGGGTGTGGGGGGGTGCGGGTGGGTGTGTGTGTGTGTGTATGTGTGTGGGGGGGGGGGTGTGCGCGCGTGTGTCTTCAAGTGGAGTGCGAAATTTATGCAGACTTTGCTTGCAGCAGCACCTGCAATTAATGGGAATCAATGATGTGCCCGCTCCAAGACTGCAAGGAGAGAGAAGTTTTAAGTTAATTGCCGTCAAGAAAGTCGTCACTGGTCGTAAATAGAGCGTGGGATTCTAAAACCTATAAATATGAAATCTGTGACAGAAAAGGCAGCTCTAGAGGCAAAAAAAGAGAAACAAATGCAGTTACACTTTAGATTCAAAGAAAAATAATCGGTGCTCAGCTTATGTGCACCACTTTCAAAATGAGGATAAAACTGGTCATGCATTGGCAATCCTACCTTAATTGAAGCTGGGCACAGTTTTAATGCGGCACACATGGTAATGATCTGTGAGCTTGATTATGCAGATGGGGTCTTTCAGCGAAATACTTATTCTAATAATAAATAGTATAACTCAGTAATTTGCTTTGCTGGGAGTGTTTAACTTTAAACTCAATAAAATCAACTAGGTAATGATTTTTCCATATCAAAGAATGATATGAATTTTTTTTTTTTCAGGAGTAAATTGATGATAACTGTTCTCGCCTGTATGCAGTGGTTTGCCTACATTCAGGTTGTTTTTCCATTTTTATGAAAGCGGAAAGTTGTAATTTGGTTGCTAATGTGTGCAGCAGGAGCTTGTCTCTTGCAGTCAATTCAATGTAGTTTATTTATATTTCACAACACGTCACCTTGAGTGCCTGGAGATGACAATAAGGTTTTTCACGGCAGTATTGGTGGAATTCCTGATAGTGAGGAATTACAATAGTCCAGCCTTGACTATTGACTAACAAATGCATCCACTACTTTTTCAGCTTCAGATGTGTACATACACTGAGTAAAGAGACCCACAAACCCCTTTTCTCTCTGTGTCTTAAATCAAACAAATAATTACCCACTTTTTATTCTGTTTGTATAATGTTGTAATGATGAGAGAATATGCCATATATTTAATTGTTGGTTTCCTGCAAGTGTGCTAAAAGCAGAGGAACAGTTTACTGTTTATTAACCATCATCTGTGCATATGCTAAATGGGCTTAGCATTCATGACACGATTCTGTCGTGGGGAAGGAGCCGCAGCTCACCAGAGTCCAAGTGGGAGGCTGTGAGCAGCATGTGGAAAAGCATGATTGTCAGTGCTAAGACCCTCCTCCTGCCTCTGATTGGTTGTTTCTGACCAAGCGGTGTATTTTTGGAGATGGCAGTAAGATCTGAGAGAGGAGGCAGAGGAGATCGATTTTAAATTTTAGACGTTACAGTTTATGTACACGTACTAGAAATGAAGAGGCATTTTAAGTAGAATTTACTGGAAAACTTAGTCATCAGGAAGAAAAAGAAGCAGGCAATGGAAGGAAAAATGAAATTATTCTCTGAATTCTTAATGGAGAACAAAGCGCATACTGGAGAGTACCTGATTTAGATTTATAAAATAAATAATCTGATATTTGCCTGCTAATTGAAGTAAAAAAAGGGGAAAGTGTTTAAAAGTTGTTCAATACAGTTCAAGTCAGATTCAGAAAATCAAGATAATGGTAAGCAACTCTGTCAGGGGTGGCTCTTCACTTGCTACCACCTGACTCTTATTCACTGTTACATGCTTTGAGGAACTCAAAATGCAGGGATTTCTCACAAACAATTTCAAACATGTTTTTTATATAAAATCTAAGACATGTGACTGATTTGTTAAATCTATTCTCATATTGTATACATAAAATACTCCCATAAGAGTTCCTGAGAGTTAAAATTCCATTATATTGCTCCTGGACTCTAGTAGATTATCTGAGTTATAGAGATATGCAGTAAATCTCGGTAGCTGATTTTCTGTTGTTAGTCTCTCAGATCTTACAGCTCCTGTTTTTCTCTTATCCCAGAAGCAGAGGGGTCATTTAATGCTAAGTGCCAATTACTGGCTCTCAAGGTTAACGGGCCAAGCAAGCCTGCTCTGTCTGCACTTGAAGAAGAATATTCACCTGGTTTCTGACCAGAAACCTTGTTTGCGTTATTGTTTCTTTCTTGTTTTTATTGTTGTATTATTTCTCCTATGTTTGACTCCTTGTTGGTCATCACTGATGTCTACATCAAAGTCAATTTCTCTTCACAAAGCTGCAAAAAGAGGCTGCACATTTAACGACACCATAGCATTTGTGTAATCCAATAGATCCTCTAAACAGCCCAAGTTCATTCACATGGGTGCATATGCGTCAGTGTCTGTATTGTGGTTGGTGTTTACGCATGCCGTCAGTGTATGTGCATTTGAGACGATCTGATGTTTTGCAGGAATAGCAACTTTCTCTTCCATCTCTGTGTGCGTGTGTGTGTGCGCGTGTGCGGGTGCATGTGGGTGTGTGTGTGTGTGTGTGTGTGTGTATGTGAGAGAAGTAGCGATATGGGCCTTATGCTTCCCCTATGCGATCAAATCAAATGGGCCCTCATCTCCCAGTGAAGCTCATTCAGAAACGACAGCAGTGACTGACAGTTGCCGTGGGCGCTGAATGCAAACACAGAAGCACAAAACCAGAACTCAGATTTATCTGTCACAGAGCAGCAGAACAGCATGGCTGCTAGATGGATCTCAAGTTGGCCAGCTATATGCACTCAAGCATGGTTATGCTCATAAGTGGCAGAAAAAGAAAGGAGTCTGGCTTCACTAAGAGTTCATGACACTGGTGATTTGCAGAAGTGAGATGCTGATCTTTTTTTTTTTTTTTTTTGCGAGCACTGCCTTTGTTTCCTGTTTTTCGCCAGACAGGATATGACCTTGTTAATAGTAAATTGGGAGCTCTACCCTCCTAGTAATTAAAGATTATTGTAATTTTGCAGGTCTGACTACACAGTAGCACATTTCCATTAACAGGCAGACAAGCCCGTATGAAACTGTGTGGATGAGATGTTAAACATTAGACTTACAAATTCTGTCCTGCTGAAATAACTGTTAAAATCTGGGGCTTAGTTTTTCGTTTGCTTTCAATCATTTAAAAGAGTCACACATATTCAGAATGTTTAACAAGTTTTCAGGAGCAAATTTCACATAAAATGACATTCTGCTTAAAACAACAAGCCCAAGAGAATTAATATTTAAAAACAACATAATATTTTGATTTTTTAGGCATTTAGAGACGACAAATTAAACTAATAATGTGCCTGGCTAGGATTAAACACACTTTTAATTTATAATACATTTTCAATGTGGCGTATATTCTTCCAGCTTGATCTCTTACAACTAGTCCTGAAACCCTAAGCTGAACATTCAGAGCCACATAAAAACAATTACAAAGACGATCTTCTATCATCTGAAAAACATTTATAGAGTTAAAGAACTAAAGTCCCAAAAAGGTCTTGAGAAACCAATCAGTGCGTTTATCTTTAGTTGAACTGATTACTGCAACAGTAAGTGGAAGGCCAAGCTGCTGCTTGATTTCTTACTAAAATTAAGAAAAGACAGCACATCGACTTTCTGAAGTCCTTACACTGGCTCTCCCAAAACAATGCTAAAATACGGTCTATTATCATTCTGTGTGAACCAGTATCAGGTGTCAGCCGATTCCTCGATGCATCAATTTGTTTTAGTGTTTTTTTTAAACATGAGGAGCCAAGTGAAAAAGCTTAAAGCATGAAAGTTTCCTGATGCTTGACTGCTTCTTTAACCTCCCTGATCTTTACAATAAAAATTTACAATTATAAAAAAAAAGGAATGAGAGCATCGGTTAAACAACCATTGATTCGATTTGACTTTTGAAGTTGTTCTAATTTAAAATTAAAATAAATTAAATACACAATGTGCACAAACAAATTTTTACTTATATGCAATGTTGAAGGAGAGACACTTCACACACGGAAAATGTATTAAACAAATTGCATAGATGGTACATTTTCATTTGTTATTGCAAGGTTTATCTTTTATGCAGACTACTGAAATCAATTTAATGTTTCAATAAGTCATTTAATCTACCACCAACACATTCTCCATGACCCTGAGATTTGAGAAAGATCATATATACAAGCTCACTGAAGGATACATGAGTTAATTATGCAAATATGTTCCGAAAAGAATATTGTTATATCTACAGGCACTGGCAATAGTAAATAAAACTGCAAATGCCTTTGCTGCAAATAAATTTACAGTCTGAAATAAGAGTTGAGTAGAGATTTGAGAGCTATCATACACATACATTAATTACATTTCACAAATATTTCCTGTATCAAAAAGAAATTCAGTTGAAGGGGATAACTTATCACTGCAGCCCTGATGGCATGTGGAACATCAACGATGTTGAAACATTCAGCTCACAAGAGCATATGTTGCACATTGGGTTCATTGAAATGTTACATTAAAACATTTTGACAACATTTTTGATAAAACTAAAGAACCCCCTTCGCATGACACAAAAGACTGTTTCGACATAATTTTGACCAGATCTGGCCTGTTACATATAATAACTGGTTTCCATACATTTCTTGGACTTAAATGAAACTGATACAAAAAATATTGAAAATGCTCGTTTGTGTGTTTGTTCAAATCTAAAAACATATATATCATAAATCTCAAACTGCGGGGTGTGTTGTAGTGGTGCAGGGGGTTAGCACGCCCCATGTTTGGAGGACTCAATTCTCAACGCAGACATTGCAGGTTCGACTCCTGGTCCCGGCGACCCTTGCCGCATGTCTTCCCCCCTCTCTTCGCCCTCCTTCCTGTCTGCCTACTGTTAAAAATACAAGCCACTAGCGCCACAAGAACTCTTCAGATAAAAAAAAAAAAAAAAATCTCAAACTGTGTTTTAACATATTGTGTTGCGTCATCAGTTTCACTGCAGCTAGTAAGCTGATTCTAAAGTCTGGACCTCTCCTCTTCTGGTGCTGCCTCTGTGACCTTGTGCCTCTAAAAAAGTGGATGATAATGGATGGAGTCAGAGCTTATCAAGTATAATTCAATTTCTGTGATTTACCGGAGTAACTGCTAATGACAAAAAAAAAAAAAAAAACATACAATTTGTGCTTCGGTTCTGGCCAGAGTCATGCAGTGATAGTATAAGTCTCATTTCTGTGTACATAATAAGCTTACAGGAGCTCAAATCTACAAGCAAAATGTATTTTCAGGGAGCGTCTGTATCATGTCATTCAAAATCTGTTGGCACTCAAAATAACATTGATTGGTCCTAAAAGTCACTTCAATTGGGAACATTGAATGCTCACAAAAAAAAAAAAAAAAAAAAAAAAACTTTCTTGACAATTCTGTGGAGATACTTATTGTTTAACTTCATTGCGGTTAACTGCATACTTTTACTGCAGTTGTTTTGTGTTTAGAAACATATTGATTTATGCTAATGTGTGAGAGATGCAAACTTTATAAACAAGCAGAATAACTGGGGGAGAAGATGTTTGTTTTTAATGTGACTTTGAAGACATCTGAAATTCATATACACCAATATTAAAATCTTTTTTTTTTTTTTTTAATGGCAAATCTACTTTCAAGTAAGCAACATCTAATTATAATATCAATATATCATATTGTTTGTCATACCTAATTACAAGCCAGGTGACTTTTATACTTTCTTGACAAGCACTTTAAAGAAAGTATGTAAGTGATCAGGTTTAAGATGATGCTGTTATCAAAATAGTATGATTATCTATACATTATCATATTAGTGCATTCCTGCTTAAGTAGGCATGACGCAAAAGACTGATTCGGACACAATAATGTTAGCATATGCTTTAAAATTGAATAGTATGTATCTATGTATTTATCTCTCTTGACTTTAATTGCATTGTTGGATCTTTGTACCCACAAGCATATTGTTTATGTTTCAAAAAATTTTTGTTCTGTTTTTTGCTGTATCCTTCAGTACAGAAAAAAATAAAAATCTCAGTATTAACTTTGACATTTTGCCATAAACACACACAAAAAAAATCCACCAGCTCCAAGTTGAACTGGCTCCACATTTAAATTCTCCTATGAAATTAGTTCCCCCCTACTGCAGTTAAACACCCTCTTTTCCCAAATAGCCTTCACATTTGGGCAGTGCACACGCTCAGCATGTGTGCTGTTTTCACACACACTGGAGAAAATGCATCAACCCACATCAGAGACTAAATGAATGCTGCAGCAACAGATTACACGTTTCCTTGCCCTTGTACACGCATCTCATTTTTTCATTTGTCAGCTTCACTTTTTCAAGGTCAGTTTGTGGTCATTTTTTGCAATCGTGGCTGGTTTTCCTCGCTCCCTGCTTTCCTTTCTTGTGCTGTGTACTTGTTATCATCTTGGTGCCAAAATATATATTTTTTTCTACCTACATGTAACAAACATTTAATCAAGAGCCTTGTAGTGTCCAATAGAAAACATTGTTTCCTCTCAGCTTCTTTATGAGAAGTTTCCTTTCATATTTTCAACAAGCTCTTCTACTAAGCAGATGTGGGCTTATTTCAAAAGCACTTGTTACTTTACACTGATTATCCACTTTCCTCTCCTTGTACCTAATAGTTTACCTTGTTCTTTTCTCAATTTAAGAATCCCTGAACTTCATGAAGTAGTAGCATCTGCATTTTTCAATATCTCATTTTCAATAGAGAAAATTTTGTTTATAAGAAGAACTGTTTTTGTAATACTCTTGACTAGTGAATGTCTGTCCTTCAGGTGAGCATAACAGTGGTTCTTGCCTATGAAAACACCCTTGCTTCATAGGAGTACATTGCCATTTTGTAGTTTTCTTTTGTTTCCTTGCTGGATGCAACGTATAAAAAGCAAACACAAGCAATGACAACTGATTGTACAAAGAGCATAGAAAGACCTGCTCTGCCTGGTTTTTGAGTCATTGGAGCAACTCAACTGTACATCATGTTTTCAATATAGTACGGAAGTAACTTAACTTAACAGCTCACAGCAGTGCTTTGCATTTTACAGGTAATTCTCTTTCTGAATGTTCCAATATCTCTTAGTTAGTAATAAAAATAACAGGGTTAGCAAAAGCAAACATGGCTACCTCTTGTCAGCCAAAGGCCATTATTGAAGTTAATTACACACTAAAATGTTATATTGAGTTAGGTCTGCACCATCAACCTGTTAACACCCACTCTCATTTATCTATTAAGAAAAACTTAAAGCTTGAAAGCATTCAAGCTATTAGAGTTTTTTTTTTTCATCTACAGAAGTACCATTGTTTTGTGAAATCCATTATAAAAGTCTAAGCTTTTGAATTCACAATAAAGTGAACGATTGTAATTGTATTTTTGGTAAAAAAATTAATTAATTAAAAAAACTGAAAAATGTCCTACAAATTAAAAACTAGCAAATTTTGCTTGCTGGCAAGCCGGCTGCATCATTATGTGACTCAAAATATTTAAACCAGAACAAACTGGAATCAAAGACTTATCTCCAAAATGTATTCATAGGTAAAATAAGACCGTTCTTGCAATCTTCTACTTTAGCGGTAAAACAATTGTTCAGTAGAATTGCATTCATTTATCACCCTAATATTGAATGACCAACTAACAATGCAGGTAAGGTCTGCCACATCTGGGGATTTAAACCAGCTAAAAAAACATTTCAGTTTGCACACATGCAGAAATAAACATTCATTGAACACATAATTAAAAGTGCATGCGTTTTCAAAAATGGAACTCATCTTGCAATAAATCACATGCAAGAAATGAGCATCCCACCTTAACACCCCAAGCCCATGTGGCAGAGATCCCCATAAAGGCTCACTTGGCCATTACAACTATGTAGGCAGAAGAAAACAGTATTTGGGAGAAAAAAAAAAAAAGTTTTGTTTGTTTCTAAGTTTAACACATTGCAGAGAACTACTGCAAAGAAAGAATCTGGAGAGAAAGATAACATCTGGCAAGTCGCATCTGCCCCTGAGTCGATGACCATGGGATAAACAAGCACATGTTGACAGAATCCTTTTAGCACATTCCTGTGAAAAGTGCAATGCGTGAACCCGGCGTACACGGGTAAACTGTTAAATGATTATGCTCAGACAAATGCACACACAGGCACACATACGAACATTATGCGGTCCTGCTGAGAGGGATGTGTCGAGCCGCACATTTCCATGGAGCCACAAGCTACGATCACTATCAACCAGCCTGGCTTTGATGTATAAGCCATCATTCCCTCCAAAACTCTCCCCGTTTTGTTTCACAGTAATATAGATGACTACCATTCCAAAGCTTGACAAAAACATGGCTGTGTGCGCGTGTGCCTGCCGAAGGTTTTCTGTTAGGAATTGTGCCGTCCGTGTGTTTGAGTGTGCAGTTATGTCTGTTTCTGTAAATCTGTTTGTACTCTGAATGGAGATAGAGGCTCGTTTGCAGTGTCATTTCGTGATTGCGCAGCGGGTTTGACTACATCAAAAGACCAAAGACAAAGCCTGGTGGCTGGAAGAGCGTCTTCATCCCTGCTTATCATTGTTTAACTTAACTGCTTTATCAAGATTGAACTGACGTTTGTTGAGCCCATTAGATGGATTGAAGCAACCGCATTTCTCCTCCAGCTTTTCTCTTCTCTTCTGTTTGCTTTATTTTTTTTTTGTTTTAAACAAAGATATGTATCATTCCTCCTCCGCCCACATACATCTGCAGATTTAAAAGCTACTACCGCTGTGACCAGTTCACAGCAAATGTTTGCAGATGAGATGGCATCAAACACTTAGCACATCACATTCATTTATTGCAATTATTCAAAGTTACAGAGATTAAATTGTGTGACACCAAAACTGGCAGCAATAAAACACAAACACCTTTCTATTGGAATGGACCTGCAATGTAAAACAAAAAAGAAAAAAACAAAGCATAATATGCACTGTCATCGTAACATAACTTGGACTTACACACCTACGGCATAAATGCACACACATTTAAAAAAAGTGCCTTGAAACTAAAAAGCGATTGAAGAAGTAGAACTAAAAGACAAAACAATAAAAAACCGACAGCAAAAGGTTACTTTGACCACACATAGAAGTATTAACAAACATGCAAGTTTATAATTTTTAAGTGCATCACAAAACATTATGAGAAGAAACGAAGCAAAGATAAAGACTGAACGGATCATAGCAGAATGCAAATCTAGGGATAAACCCAAATGACAAAGATCTCAAAGGCATAGTGTCAGAACCAAACCAAAGTTCTTCTTGATATATATTTTTTATATCATAAGAATAATTTTAAACTGTAGAAAAAACCCAGAACTCTAAAGAAAGCCCATTGGTAGAACAGCCAAACCAAAAACTGTTTTGACCTTATCTTTCATATACTTGCATTGCAACAAGTGCTTTTTATTAGCCTATTTGAAAAAAAAAGAAAAAAAAAAGAAATATTTTTATGTTTCAATAATGCTTTTGAATCATTTTTGGTTTAATTTGGAATGCTATTCTATGACTTCGGCTGCACAGAGGCACAGTTGTTGCCTTGTAGCAAGAAGATCTTGGGTTTGTATCTCAGCCCCAGGCGGGGGTCTTTCTGCATGGAGTTTGCATGTTCTCCCTGTATGGTTTCTCCAACCATCCAAATTCTGTGTGTCAGCGTGTGCGGATGTGCATGCATGGTTGTTTGTCCTGTCTAGCTCTGTGTTGCCCTATGATGGACTGCTGACCTGTCCAGGATGTACCCCACCTCTCACCTGGTGGAGATGGGCACCAGCTACCCTCGTGACCCTGCAAGATAATGGACGGATGGGCTATTTTATGAATGCTTGAGGAATGGCCATGTTTTCTTTGGATGGTTATTTACTTTACACAGAAAATGGAAGGAAATCATCATCAATGGGGTGGCAATGATCGTCCTGTGAAACACATCCGGAGATCAGAACATGTCAAACATTTCTGGACAGAGTAACTTTCTAACAGAAAAAAATATGGTGTTCTAATAGTATTTTTTATTTTATTTTTTTAAGATTTGCAGATGGAAAATACACCAGTGTTCCACTGAGAACGCTGCAAGTTTGCTCAAGAAACCATTATCATGTTGGATTAGTTTTGATCAATGAAACCACTACTTACACCTATGTAAACAACTTCATTTTTCTTGTTCAATTCACTTCTGCCGACAGCATCTTTGAAAACGACAAGCAGTCACGCAGCATGCAATTATCAGGAAGCACTTTGCATTTGATGTTTTTTTCATACAAAAATGTAATAGCTTTCTATTTGAGTATTCTCCAATGTAAACTCAAACCCCGCAGAAAGATAAACAGCGATTGCACTTCAAAAAGAAAGCTGTTGCAGAAAGTGTCTGCGTGTTCTCATATTCCTTTAGAAACAATAAACACAATCTTTTAACTTTCAAACTCTCCACGGTGGCATGGCAGCAACTCACTCAGCACGGGCAAGGCAAGAAGCTTTGAAGGAGAGCGAAAGGAACTGAAAGAGGCAGCATCTGAAAATAAATATTTCTCCTGAGATGCATAGTTTGTGTGTATGGATCATTTCGATGACAACAATCCCTTTGAATCTCTGTGTGTGTTTTCCATAGTGCAATATTTTGGTATCTGTGCCATTAAACTTTGTGCCTCCATCAGAACAACCTTTTTCTCAACATTGATGCAGTTGAGCTTTTATGTAAGAAAAACTTGATTTGCTCATTATTTTCATATATCTTTGTGCATATTTGTCAGCACAAGGCTTACTCAAATCACAAATTACCTTTCTATGAGTCGGATCATGTCACATCTATGCTTAGTTAGGGACTTATAAGCAAAAAACACTGATGAAATGAGCTTCGAGTTCCAGCGGAAATGGATGGTAAGATATCTATTGAAGAGAAAGTGGCGTTAGTGACGCTCAGATGGGCTTTTCAGGTATTTTTAGCTAAATTTTGACACTGAACTGAAGACGTTTTTTACCATTTGGATGATCAAGATTGATCCTAAATTAGTAGTACACTACAGAGGAACAGGGTGGCTGCTCATTCTTGATCCTTTGTTTGAAATTTAATGATATTGTGGCTAGCATGATAGGTCAAGGGTGTACATGTAGTTACCACGGGCCATCAGACTTTAAAATCCTGTAATGGTGGGAGGGGGATGGATACAGAACAGGAAATGTCATGTCTTGTTCCCTCTATTGTTGCTGCTGTGGTTTTCTATTTGTGTAGTTTTATTGTGTTTTTAATAATTTTTTTTTAATTTAGTATTTTTACTAGACTGTGAGTGCCCACCATGCAACTCAATGGTCAGTCGGGCTTTCTGGTTTAGGGCAAATCATTTTAAATGTCGTTTATTTTATTGTGTTTTCCTAAACTGATTAATTACTAACAATCTACTAAACCTGATGTAAATTAGCTTTTCATAAAGTTGATGACTGGTAAAGTGTCTCTTTACACTGGCAATGAGTGTATTCTTCTTGATCAGTGTTTTGCCTTTAATTCTTCTTACTAATATATATTAGTAATATATACTAATATATTTAGTATATATTTATACTAAATATAATGTAGTATTTAGTATTTATCAGTTTATTCAAACTGATAAATGCTCAAAATTTATCAGTATTTATATATATATATATATATATATATATATATATATATATATATATACATTTGTATATGAATGAAATGGAGTACTTTTTTCAGAAATGTTTTGCAGATTCAAACTGATAAATGCTCAAAATTAACTTGTCAGCAAAAAAAAATCACAGCTTTTATGCTTGTAAAACGCAAGCAGCGCAACAAATGTATCACACTACCACATGTTAAACTAGTAATTTTAAGCTTTTCTTTTTTTTTTTTTTTGTTCAGTGATAATAAATTTTTAATTAAAAAATTCCATGACATCCTCCTTATTTGCTGTTTTTGTTGAGAAGAATTGACAATGAGGTAAAAAAAAATGAATATCATAGCACATTTCGTGATGGTTGTTGTGACAGAAACACATTCAGAACTACAATGCTGTTGCTTTTTTCCAGATACTTGAAAAGCCTCCAAATACAATAAATTGGAAAGCATCGAACTAAATATTACAATGGTTGCTGTGGCAGAAAAATGTTTGAACATTTGTCAAGTGTATTTACAAATGCAGCTCATAGCCTTTTGTTTGCAGAATTTCTGTTTTAATGCTGTACCCATAACCTTCCCCTTTGCTCTACAATACCAAAACAACTCCCATGTCCCCTGTTATAAGTATAAAAAAATGTGGAATTATTGCTCATATAGAGAGAAATACTAAATTCAAATGTATACACTGTCTTCGATATAGTGTCATGTTTTATGAGCATATTGACATTTAGTGAAGCTAAGATGAACCAATTCCAGAGGGAGATGTGCTGCAAATATGGAGGTTTCCCAGTACCCAACCTTTACTTGCCTCAGTTTTTGATTTTTAATCAGATAAGAAGGTCCTAAAGTGGTGAGAAGAGTATTAAATTTTTTCCTCGTCCTTTATATCAGTTTTTTAAAGTTTGTGGCCTGAAAGATGTCCAGCCACAAAATGTTATCAATGGCAGTATTGTAAAGGTTACTTGGTACAGCATTAGCTCCTTTGAAGAGAACCACTTCAATGCCACAGTCTGATTATCACCACTGACCCTGTCCGTCTATTTAGACCCAGGTGGACCTATTTGCTGATGGCCACACCCAGTGGGATAATGTTCCATGTCACAAAGCTCAAACTACCCCTACATGGTGAGCCTGACCATGCACTTTAAGGAAGATCTCCGTCCAACAGAGCACCTTTGAGACATAAAAGAATGTGACATTCCTGTGACGGAGGTGCAGCTGACAAAGTTACTGCAGCTTTGTGATGATAGCATGTGAAAATTTTCCAAAACCCAGAAATACCTTCTGCCTTTAAATCCATGCGTGGAAATAATTCAGATCTGAAGAAAAAAATGGAGGCATTTTTAATACCTTTTTTATTCTTTCTTGAAGGTCTTTAGCAATGGATTCAATTTTGGTTAACAGCCCACTTCAAAATCTGTAACTCTACTATGCATTGGAAATACGCTGTATTCGAGGTCAAGGGCATCTCTTTTTCCTTTCCACATTGTTGCCTTCCTGTTATAATGTTCCTTGTGTGATTTCTCTGTGCTGTGTTTTTTTTTTTTTTTTTTTGAGAAACATAGTTAGTCTCTTTACTCAGAATCCCAAGAGAAGCTGCATTTTTTTTCCTGTCTTTAAATTAACTTGACCCGAGCACCTTGAAACAGAACAACCGTCATTCTCTTGCAGAGTGAAATACAATGAAGTAAACAATTTGTTTTTTTGTTTCTCTTAACTAAAAACATCCAACTTAGACAATCCAAAGTAACTTCACGGTCTCTTTCGACATCACTTCTACCTCCTCAACTCCAAACAGCTTTGATGTACAAGGTCCACTAAGCATTTTGAAGTCTGCATGACATTCCATCAAAGCATGTTTTGTGCCTTGGCACTAACTGCCAAATCTTGTGTTGCATTTGCCTGTCCTTGACAGCATGCAAGTGTCAAAATAGAGAGAGGGAAACACTTAAAGATAACCGTGAAAATCAAAAAAGCTTGAAGGGGGAAAATTTGGCCAAGCTGTAAAAGTAAGACGCAGAAAAAAAAAGGAAGACAACATGAGAGAAGATGAAGAGCAGGTGACATCCATAACCCAAGCACTGAGGAATCCTGAGTGCCTTCTTCGACATAGGCTGAAGGACGTGAACAATGTGAGACTTGATTTGCAAAACTTTTTAAGCGAACAGGCATAACATCACATGAAATAAGAAGCTGTTTTGCAGGAGTTGCTTTATAATGTAATAAGCAATGCTGTGCATTGCGTGTGCTCAGTTAGGTATACCTGGCCTTTTAATGGCAACATCACATTTCCTCTCCTCATAACCTCCCACAGATTGGGTCTGCTATTCATCATCTGCTTAAACATGTTTTCTTCTCATAAAAGAGGAAAGTGCATGCTGTTAAACAAACAAAAAAAAGAATTTAGCCTACTACCTGTCTGATAGTCACTGTAACCATGGAAACAGGTGACTGAAAAAGACACCTGCTTTTGAAACTTGTTTGGGTAAGGCTATGTGCATTACCATAGACCTAGCACGATGTTAACATATCTTATCTAGTCTTTGAAATGATGAAGCCCTCTGTAGTACAAAGTCACAACAAACATTTGTTAATACTGAGACTCACATACCATAACCTTCACAGTAATTAACTCCTGCCATTCTGATGCTACAGTGAAAATAATTAGGATTGATATATAGTGGTCCAATATATACATATAATTTAATCAAGTGGAATCAATAGATAAGACCCTTTTGTATCCTTTCCACAGTCAATGAATAAGATCTCCGGGTTCGTGCTGCTGAAATTATTTGTATCCTGCTGGATGTAAGACATCTGTTGCTGCTGAAGGACACTTTTCCAAAGAAATCTTCATGTTATGATATTATTCACAGCTGAAGCACATATGCAAGCAAGCAATTGAGTAAAGTAATAATAATAATAAAAAAATCTTTAATTCTGTTGGTGGGATTAATTTTACTTTATGTCTAGTATTTCTCCTTGCAAGAAAAGATAGAATTGCAGAAACATTGGAAAAATATGATTAAAAACAAGCCTTTACTGTCCTGCAACCTCAGACCTTGGCACCGAAATGTACTAGATTCATAATGCATACAAATAAATGTTGATGTTTACTTTTTGTACTGTTTTGGATTGATCATTGGACAAGCTTCTGTTTTTAGCACCCTACTTTGGTGATAGATGGATTAAAGAGAGAAAAAAAAACTTCTATAACTTTGTTTTATTTGACAATGGTGTCTTTCAATGTTTTCTTTTCTAATCTTCATATTTTGACTGTTCTTGAACTGTTCACTTACACATTTCTCTTCTCTCTTAATGTGACTGGACAAGCAAAGTTGACCAATCGAGAAACAACTAAGTCATACCTCTCAAGTTTAGGAGGAGGGATGTTGAGTGAGGGAAAAGAGTTAGGAAAAGATAAGGCAGAAATGTCAGCCCTTCATGGAAAATCGTTCTTGTAAATTTAAAGTGCTGGTTTGACGTTAATGCTAGTACGTTTTATGTTACAGTGTTCTAGGTAGTATTTGATAAAAGTCAAACACTGTAAAAAAAAAAAAAGAAAATTGTTCACTGACAGTCCCTGGTGTCTGTGAAATGCTGAAAGATTGCAATTTGTTTCATGACTTTTTTTTTAGCCTTTTCCACCTCATTTTATTCATGTTTGACACACATTCCTGGTGACTCCACTTTATTACACATAACCTACGTAATTACCTAATTTGTGTTGATATTTTGTTGTGTGTTTCATGTCAGGCCCAATATAAATCTACCAAGAACAGTGATGTGATCCATACCTACTTCCTCACTGTGTAACACAAAGAAAAGTTGGCAGGCGAAACAGCTCTGCTGATCAGACAGGAGAAAGTTTCAGAAAGAGTGAGTTCCGATTGCTACAAGGGGAGTACACAGTAGTCCACAGCAAGATCCATAAACACTAACTGGCAAAGACTCAGCTGGCAGATATTCACCAACCTCCAGTACTATCAACACACACACTCCCACACGCATGCACACACAGTGGGAAGTGTCCTAAGGACATGGATATAGGTCCTCCCTGCTAAGTAACAGGGGAGGTGGTGGCCACCACACAGCCTCATTGATTTATCCAACAGCTTGCTCCTGTTAAAAACCCAGCTGTCTCTGTCAACTCGTGCACACACGCACCCACGTTGCGTGTCTCCAGGCACTCAATTCACACACACAAATTTTGCTCCGTTCACGTTCAGTCCTTTGCTGATATCCTGCCAACCGCTGCTTCTGTCACTCTACCCCATCTCATCTGTGCTTGGCCTCGCGCCACTGGTGCAGTGAGCGTCTGTGTGTGTTTTCGGGGAACACAGAGATGAGTCTGGAGCCTATTTGTTCTTAATATCTGCCAGGAACCATTTTTACCTCATGCTGACTCTGTTTATTATGGCTGCGTGAGTACACACGGGCTCTACTGACCCATCACTTCTGCTGATGGTCGTTTTTGATGGAAAACTTAACTCTTCTGTCTGTTCCCATCTGTGCGCTGCCAACATTAAACTGCTGAGAGATTTGCCTCTCGTTTCTAAGTGTGCACCACTTCTTTGCTTTTTTTTTTTTTTTTTAATTTGGAACTGGTTTCATTTTCATACTTAGATGTTTACGAGGGTCTCTGCAGCAGCAACACAGAAACACCCTGCCTGCATCCACCCACAGGGAATAAGCAATCAACAAATATTATGAAATATTATCGTGTTAAATATGGAGGCCTGTGGCAACGGTAACCTACAGGAACATTCTCCTGTTCCATATTCGGATGCCAGGTTAGTCCTAATCATGTTATGAGGATGTGAGATCGCCAAGGTTGCTCAATTATACATTCTCCCCTGCCTTTCATTCGTTCTGCCACCTCTTTTTCTCTTTCTTTACTTCTATCCCGTCACACAGATTATGCTCTCTCACTCTATTCTCAGCGGAGAGGCAGGAATCACACGCTAAGCTTTGAACATGAAAGGAAAAGCTGAAAAACAACAACAAGGACAACAGATCACCGCATGTGTCTAGGAGTGTTTGTGTGTTTCTGCTAACTTGAAGGCATTTTTTTTTTTTTTTTACTCGCTGAGGAATCTTTCCCTCTAACGCGGGCTTGTGTGCATATTTACGATGTTATTTTGGATGTATCTGCGTGTGTTTGCGGGGATCCTGACTTTCATGCTTAGCTTTTGCCTTTACCTGTGCTGCTCTATCAAGGTGCATGTAGATATGAAAGCATGTATCATTGCGTGTTTGTGTAGAAAAGCTCTTTAACAGATTTACAGGCACCTATTTGCCAAAATATCTTCAGTGAAGTAGTTATGTGACAGTATCAAGTCATTAAAACTTTGGTTTTGCTCAGCATGCGTCTGAAACGAAGTAACGGGGAAACTTTTTCTTAACCCCAAATAGTTGCGCTTTTTGAAAAGAATTGAGAAAACATACAAGTTTGTACCTTAAGTTTATCTGCACAAGGTGCTTGCTTGCTCAGTCGCTCCTTCTCGAGGATAAAGCCCTGAGTGAGCATAGTTTCATGGGAGGCTGGAGGTACAATGCTCACAATGTAATTCTAACAGTTTTGGTGCACAAAAGAACCACCCAGCAGGGAGCGAGACAGAATAAAGCTAGTCATCCAATGGCACTCACTTAAAACGAGCTGCTGGATGAAAGACAAATGTAGATAAAGAATGCAGCGCACACCACCAGCTCAAGTAAAATGGCTTCTCTTTCTCAAAGTGACACAATCATCTTTTAGAAGCCCTGAAGTCATCGGTATAAATCCAAAACTCGAGTTTTGACTAAAAGCAAGTGTTGAAAGTAGATGGCCTGAGCAGAGAGAAACATCACACATGTAGCTTAATTTTACCATACTCTGCCTCAGAGTATGCAGGGAGGATTTTATCATTTAGAGGCTATAGAACAATAATCTCCACATTCCACATGAAGATTGGCATTTGCAGTTGTGTGAGAGGTGCAACTTTTGTTCTAAAACAAAAAGCCTACACAGTCTAAAACAAAAGTTACATATGTAACTACGGTTGTATGAATCCCACCAGAGAGCGGTGATGAAAGCACTGAATTTTTGCACATGCTCCATTTGAGCAATAATATGAACAGAGTCACACCAGTGACATATTGGATGATCAATCAGAGACTACACAGCATAACGTCATCTGGGGTTCTGTTCCTACAGAATCTTCTCGTGAAATGTAAGACAGAGAATGTCTGGCGGTCATCCGGGATTCACAGAACCATAGTTACATACGTAACTTTTTGAGTATTTGGTGCTTGTGAGAATGCAACTTTTTTTTTTTTGTTTTGTTCTTACCTATGTTTCCTTACACCGTTATCTAAACATCCCTTATATCTGCTCTGTTGTTACTCTGTAATATTGATGGAACATTTAATTTCAAATTAAAATGTGCATTTACTGTGGAAGGAGTTTCCTCTGTAGTGAGTGAGTTGAAGGTTTGAATCCCTGTTCCATCTGTCTGTCTGTTGCTCTGTCTCCGGGTGAGGCACTTCATCCACGTTGGCTGCTGGTGTCGGCCAGAGGACCCGGTGGCACATTGCATGGCAGCCTTGCCTCTGTCAGACTGCCCCAGGGCAGCTGTGGCTACAGTCCAGTAGCTTACCACCATGAGAGTGTGAATGTGTGGGTGAATGACTGAATGTAGTGTGAAGTGCTTTGGGGTCCTCTGAAGTTGTCCCAATACAAATACAGGGCATTTAACATTTTCTTAGAGACTCCATAAAAACAAGTCTTGGGTCGTCAAATTTGAATTTATTGTGGATTTTCTCTAATCCAGGCCAGGTTTAAATGTTACACACAGGCTAAAACATTTAAATATGCCCACATTAAATAAACCGTGCCTTCGCTAGGTGCAGAAAAGCCACATACTCCTTTGGTCAGAATTAGTAGAGTT
Organism: Poeciliopsis retropinna; assembly: GCA_010277075.1. Taxonomy (NCBI): domain Eukaryota; kingdom Metazoa; phylum Chordata; class Actinopteri; order Cyprinodontiformes; family Poeciliidae; genus Poeciliopsis; species Poeciliopsis retropinna. The sequence continues at coordinate 7,555,542 of VMRM01000013.1, forward strand.
CATCTAAATTGCACAATTTTCTGGCACTAGCCAAGCTTTCAAACATAATCCAAAATTTCCAATAAAGAATAAGGTCAGGGTCATAATAAACTGTTTACTGTTACCTTGCTTTATTCAGCCCAAAACCAGTTTAGATAACTTTTGTTATTGTTCAGTTGTATCAAGGTTCAACCATTTAGCTGTTGATTTAAGAAGTTAAGACCATTATGTAGCTTATCACTATAGCCACCAATTAGGCAATGCACCAGAAACACTGGCATCAAAACCATAAGCATTAACCTGGCAGCAGGGGTCCTCAAATCCTTGACGTCCAGTGCAATTTTTCGGTGTCACTGGTCCAAGACACCTGAGTCAAACGGCTGAATCATCTCTTCAGTATGCAGCCCAGTCCTCCAGAGTCCTGCTGGAGAGCTGATTATTTGACTCGTGCGCTGAAGCAGAGACGCATCTAAAAGATACAGAATGCTGGCCCTCGTGGCCTGGAGTTGAAGAGGGCAATATAAGCCTAACTTGAGTTTTTTTTTTTTTTTTCTCGTCTGACCATAACACTCTGGGCCTTACGGCAAACTTATTTAGAATCAATGGTATGTACTTAAAACCCAGGTCAATGCCATGAACTGCCATTTCTGACAAGAAATGTGGTCAAAATCCAGACAAAATTACATCCAAAAGCTAGTTGACAGCAACAAAAAGCATTTGAATGAGATTCAACTGGCTTCACTAATTAACAAAATATTAGTGAAGCTGTATGCATATCATGCCACATGTATGTGGGATTTTTACCCTGTGTGGGGAAAAAAACAAAACAAAATGCACAAATCATTTAAAAATTATTTGAAGAGTTATCTTGTAAAGAGGATTCCAGGCATTGTTGCCAATGGTGAATGCTCATATGCTTCTGATGGCCCTTAGTGGCCTCCTTGTGAGTGACATAATACATACATATATATACACACATATATATATATATATATATATATATATATATATGTGTGTGAGAGAAAAAGAAATCTAGAAAATCAAATATACAACTAAACTTTCGTAAAATGGCCATCTGTGATCGCACATTTGTACATCTTGTTGTAACCTGCTGACAGTTGAAGTAAAAACTCATCAGCCATCATGAGCTTCACAGGCCCCTTGTTGATACATCATCAACTCTCATAGTCTGGTTTCTTCACTTATTCTTCTTGCCATTTGTTGTAAAGCAAGACAAAACCTGCTCTTGCGCAACTTGTCAATGAGGCCTCTGCAGGAAGAAAAGGGAGTAAATGAACAGAACACAAGGGGAAATATAGATTTATTGGTACCGGGGCACGTCCTGCTGTCATCTGTGGACACATCGTTGTCGTCAAGTGTAATTTATTATGCCGCACAGGCGGGAGACAGTTTTAGTTTTACATGTAGTATCAATCACAGAGGCTGTCGTTTGGTTTTTAACTCAGTTGCGCATATAAACAGGCACATAAACAAACACATGCACCTTCATTCACAAGGCCTGCTTTTAGAAGGAAAGCCAGAGCTAAAAAATGAATGCAGCAAACAACCATCCATCAAGCCAGCAAAATAACAGCGGCGACACTGAGCAGATATGTATAAACCCCTGCAATATCTGCAATCCTCCTGAGTACACAGACAATCAGCAATCACTGGCAGACCTGCACCACACTGCCTTCAGCCAAGCTTTGCAGAGTGTCTGTTCCAGTGTTGGCCTGAGCTTAAAGGTGCCCTGCTGGGTCAAGGGTGGGTTTACTATGGCCTTGTTGACAACGCTCCCAGGAGGAATTGTGGAGTAACAAACAGAATTTAACTTGCTGTTACAATTTTTAAAGAAAGAAGTACTTTTTCAGGATGCATTTTCCTTTGGTTGTTTGTTTGTACTCTCTTTTAGAGTGGGTTAGCTGTTGCAAATTCATGGCCTTAACTGAACAAGTATTCTGTCAGTCCGATAAATACTCTTAGATAAAGGGAGCATCAATGTATTTGGCATGATTTAAGCCACTGGCTGATAACATACGTAGATCTTGCACATGTTTATAGCCATAAATAGCGATAAATAAGTATAGTTATTTGTAGTTACATATAACTATAAATAATTGCGGAGGCCTATTATTAGCAACCAGTTGAAGAAACAACACCTACTGTAGCTTGGCTCGTATTTAGACATTTAACATGTTTTTTTTTTAGGAATATTTCACATAGCTTGGTCCGAAGGAAGGAAAGCAAAACTCTGGTTAAATGAAATAAGCTAATGTTGCCTGATTAAAATGTCTTTATCAATTATTATCCTCAAAAAACACTGCTTATACCAGCTGCGGTTTTCCTTACATACAAAAAACCCAACACAATAAATGCCAAGTCTGGGATGGAACGACAGAGCCATGTATACAGTGCTTGTTAATCTAGTCCTGCCGCTGGGTCCAGTGTAGTCACTGACCTATTCCTCCCCACCATTTAAAATATCTGTTAATTTGATTGCATCCTGCACTAATTTTTTCAGTTGATGATTTTCAACTGATGTGCTTTATGGTGTAAAAAAATAATAAGAAAATAAGTAACACATTCCAACCGCTGGCCCATTCGGCCTGGAGCAGACCAGCCAGCCGGGACACCTCTTGATCCATGGCCAGCCCATCCCTAATTGTGGGATTAATCATTCTTATACCAGTGTCTTTGTTCCCTGTAGTTCAGTCCTTCAGGGCAGGAGGCACAACACGGTTGACTATTATGTGATAAGAATTATTAGCAGTCTTAAACCCTCTGGGTGAGAATAAGCAGCTTCAGATTTAACTGACAGCAACAAGTGGCATCATAATCTCAGGACTCTGTATATTCCAACCTGATTTGCCATAGTAACAGGCTCGAGTCACAGATGGTGCAAAGCAGCAGTTAAAAATACCTTCACAGCTGGCGGACAGCTGTGTGGCTGTTGTGGAGCCAAATTTATTTGGAAAGCTCTTTAGAACCCGGCCTTTCCCCCCCAAGACTCACATAGTATGAATGATAACTTCATGCAAGACGAATCCCTGAACAAAAGTTAAGAAGTAATCTCATAATTAAAACCAACAAGGATAGTTTCTGCGATGTAAAACTGAGGTAGTTAGAAAAAGAGCTAAAGGTTAAGAAAAATCACTCAAAAAATATGAGACAATAGACAGGATGAAAAATGGTTAAAAAAATAACTATTAAAATACTCTATAGTTTTTCGCTACAGAAATGTTTTTGTCTTCTTAGACATTAAAGTCCCTATAGTGACGGTGATCATCATCAATTTCTAATAAGTCTAAAACCAAGAATTACATTCATATTTCTGTCTTTATGACTGTGTGTCTAAATTTAGCATACACAGTTATAATAAAATTCAATATTAAACAACAAATTTAATAGTTTAGGGAGATATGACAATGTCTACTTCATGGCAATTCCTGAAAATGATTATGATAATAGTTATATGATGTTTGGTTGAAAAAATAGTTCATAAAGGCCAAATATTGTCTCTCACACAATGTCATAAAAATACTTAACATTGTTTTATTAACAGTTTGTCACTTTAGCATAATTACACGCGGGGTAATCATCTACATGTTTCTCACTAATTACCTCTAACAGCTGATTCAATCCACTGGTTTTGTATATGATATTTGTACATTACATTTCTCATCAAAATTAAACCATTTAAAGCTACTATTATGAGCAGCGAATATAAAATTGTTTTATACTTTAAAGTTTACATGCTGAATTTATGAAGCAAGTAAGGAAGCAGATCTTCAGTTGCCCTTTCTGATGGCTAAGTCAGCTAAAAGGGATTCTTGTCAAGGTGGCTGACTAAGTAGAAAACAAATGGCACCTCCTTTAGTCTGGTTGCTGGTTTTGAGTTTCACTTAGGACTTAAACAGTATGAGCCTTTTTTTGCATCACTTTGAATTGAGTTGCTGTCAGATTAGGGCATAAAAATTACTTCATTAAGTTAAGGTTCAAAAGCAGATACAATTTTTGAAAGCTACAACCACAGAGCACTTGGCATTGGTCTTAATAAAGGATTAATATTAGATGCTAAGGAACTTGTTTATTAAATCTATTTGAAAATCCTACACCATGAGAAACGAGAGCACAGAGTGCATGCCAGACAACTTTATGTGAGTGGGAAGTGAGAACATGTTTACAGAGGGCCGATGCCTCTTTCTGACAATCTAACAAGGAATGACGAGAGTGATTTATGATTTATAATTTAAGCATGGTAAAATATAGGGAATATTTGCATAGCGTTAAGATGCTTTGGATAACATTGTCAGTAGAAAAAGCATGATTGGAGTTCATAAAATTCACTGCTGTTTATGATGACATAGATGCAAAATAAGAAAATGTCAGTCAAAAACAATTGACCAACACATATAAAAAGATTTCAAGTTTCAGTATGATGCCACACTCATCAGCTTTTACTATGAGTATTGTAAAAATATAAATAAATAACTTTATCATAATGTTTTCCTTCTTGTTCCCTATTTTGCCAATTACACATCAAAGCAACTAAGTGTGTAAAAGGGTCCCAATATGAGCTACAAAGCAAATTCATCATTTATTAGCCACAACATCCTATTCTGCTTTTAAAAGAATATTTCGCCCAGCAGAAAATAAGCTCTAAAATGACAGTCCTTCAGACCAAATCTTAAATCCCATGGGCACCTATGTGACACCATTAAGAAAAAAATGTCAGCTCGCTGATGCTCTGGTGTGGGTGAAGTGAGATCTTTGTTGGCTGAAACATCGAGGAAACTGTCACAGCAGCTATTAAAGAATGTGCTGATCCCATGCACAGACACTGTCAGGCGGTTATGCAAGCAGAAATATGGCATGCTGAATAGTGAACTCTCTGCCATCACATGTAAGAAACCAGCTGCGCTTCATCATTTGTATCTTTTAATGTCATGTCATTTAGAACTGGTCTTCTTTCTGCACATAAATGATGTGTTACTTTTGTGTATTTTTTAGTGAATTTTACATATTTTAGGTGCCCTTAAGGCGCCTGAGTAGCAGGGAGAGTTACAAATGAAAGCACTTACTTCTATACTTATCACACAGCTGTAGCATCACAAGCAATTATTTTTCAGTTTCATCAAAATGTCCAAACAGCTCTCCCAAAACAGCTGTCCCACTTCCACAACAGCTGTGCCACCCTTTCCTAATGGCAGTGATTTCCCCTCAATGTCTTTTTTTCAGACATTGTTTGTGTTCCACATCAATAGCAAGGATTGGCATTGTCATGTACTTTGTATTTTTGTTGTAGTTAAGTCAAATTTGGATTGTTGTTGCTGTTTAAATGTCCACTAATTTTGATGTTTATCAAATAAATATGCTCAGCAGAAGAGTAAAATTTTTTGAAAGTTACAAGAAAAAAAAATGTGGCTCAGTTTTGAGGAAAGGTTCCCAGGTTTCTTGGGATTCTACAATTTATTTGTCATGTCACTTATTCAGTGCACATTCTTGCTTCTCTTTGCATTTTGTTGGTTGTAATAAGGCTGGTAGTGTTTATGTGATTGACAGGTGGTAGGCATTCTTTCTCAGACAGCGCTCATGGCTGCACTGATGGATTTTAAAATAAACAAACTTGGAGCATCTCTATTTTATTGAGGCGGGACTCACAGTCAATAAAACACAATTAGGCTGAAGTTATCTTGCAAGAACCCACTTATTGCAACATTTTTATTTAATTGTTATTTTCTTAATGCAAATTTTTAAGGCAAATCAGACAAAGCTCTTGTTTATTTTAATTGTTGAAGTACTGTAGCCCCGACATAGAACCCAGACAGTAAAATTAGCATAACTAGCAGTGAAAGCATTCCATGCATGTACTATGAGAATGTTTTAGTTATGTATGAACCAAAAGAATGATCCTACTAAAAGCAAGCTTTAATGACAAGTATTCAAATAGTCTTTTAGTGATGTGATATGATTGCTGTCTGTCAGTTACATTATTGTTTTCGGGTAAAATTGTGATTTTAATAGTTTGTCAGGTTGAACAAAGCATAAAATCTGTCAGTTTTTAGCTAAAAACTTCTGAAAGCACATCTATAAATCCATTCGGCACCTGCTAAATGTAGCAATTTTGCTACATTTAGCTTAAACATTAACTGGAGCAGTTAATGGTAAAGAGGCAGGGCACACCCTTGACGGGCCAACTATAGTTCATAAGGAAATGCATTCATAAACTTACACCGGAGGGCAATCAAGAGTGGCCAATTAACCTAACCTAACATGCAGGCTTTAAAACCTTGGCAGTAGGCTGGCAGGAAAACCCATGTATACACAAGGAAAACATGCAAACGTGCACAGAAAACTGTTGGCCAGGATTGGAAAGAAGGTCCTTCATGCTGCAAGTCAAAAAGGCTGACAACACACAGCTTGTAGTCGCCACAGTTTCTCTCAATATTACGAGAATTTCTTCCAAAACTCAACAGGAAAATAAAATGTTTGCACAAATCTATCTATTTACAACTTACATGTCCACACAAATTGGTTAGTCCCACTAATGGGATCAACCAGGCATGAATGCTTCTCAATGCCTCCGGGCTTATTTACTTTCTCGAGTAAACACAATGGTGCAGCATATTAACATCAGGAAAACCAAATTCTGTTTAATAGTTTAATGTTTGAAGTACGCTTATTTTTGTATGTTGTACAAAAATAACATACAAAAATAAGAGACGAACAGCATTCATTTATAATGATGTTTACATGTTATGCTTTCTATTCCGGTAGGAAGGCATGTTGAAGAGCAGCATTTATTTAATTTTCTCCTATCATTAATTTGATCTCAATTTTTATTTATTTTTTAATTTTTTTACTAAACAGCTCTTCTAAAATAGTCGTGTGATTTGATTATGTGCATTTTAAAACTGGGATAGAATAATTAGTTTCTGCAGGGTTAAGAACTATACAAATGGTAACTGCTGTTCAGATTATACATCTGGATTATGTGGATTTAAAATAACCCCATCCACTTTAACAATTCTGTTACAAATGTTGTCTTTTTGTCATTGTGTAAAAGAAAATATAAGGAATGAAAATCATTCACCAATCCTTTCTCTGTATTAGTTTATCCTTGCTCTGTAATGTGTCTTGCATGTTAGTTTTTTTGCTTTCATCATGAAAAACACTTTGAATTGTCTTGTTGCTGAAATGTGCTATAAAAGTAGACCTTCCTTACAGTGTAGTGGGATGACGCCCATCTCAAGCAATCCTTAGTTACACTCTGGGAAAGTCACAAATATATCACAGGGCACTGCAGACACACACAGGCCAACCGATCAATTTAGACTGAACAGTTGACCTCACATGTATATTTGTTTGGACCGTTGAAGGAAGACATGGCACCAAGAGGAGAACATGTAAAGTCCAGCACCTTCTTGCTGGCCATTTCTTTCCTCACAGCAACACTGTGCAGCACGTAATCGACTTTAGTTTAAATCAAAATGCAGTCTTAATCAGTCGCCTTTTATTCAATATTGTACGGAGGATTAATGATGTGTCAAGACAAAATGAGAACATCTCTATTTGGAATTTGGCAGTAGTCAACTCGAGAAGAGCATAGGTAAGCAGAAAGACTGGATGAAAGTGTTGTGTTCATCATCTTTCTCGTTGTGCCAGGCAAGATGTGTGTTGACTGTGTTTTTGTAACCATATGTACTGAGTCTGGTGGTCATTTAGAAATAAAGGATAGAAAGAAGTCTTTTTTTAGGTGAAATGTTGTTGAACATTGGAGAAGTTAACTTTGTAATGGAGGAAAATCACTGTCCGCAAACTTCCAAGAAACATTTGTTTGCTTTAGTAAGAAAAAAAAAAAAAAAACATGGGCAAGGGTTTGTGTACAACGGAACAAAGAAGAGTAACCAGACAAAACCCCCTTATGGGGATAAAATGCAAACTCCACTCAGAAAGACTGAGATTGGCTGAGACTCAAACTGGCAACCCTGTGGCTGTGAGGCAACAGTACAAACCACAGCATGCACAGTCCCCGGTTTGAGACCAATTAAATGAAATCTGTGAGCATTAGTACAAAATGTTGTCCTTGTCAAAGGTGGTTGGGTATGATGCAAACCTGTGAAATTTAATTGTGCCTTGATCTATATAATAAATTGTCTCATCAGCTATATGCTGCCAAACCGAGGATGATTTTACATCTGACTTTGTCCTTAATTTGGCAAATAAAGCGAGCAAGGTTCCATCGAGGTGAGTTGTTTAATGGTACTTTCCTTTTCTGGTACTAGTCCTGGAACTAATTGGACTAAATAAATACTCTGTGGACTAATTTAATTCAATTGTGTTCTGTGTCTGTCAATATGTTCGCCCTTCAGTTGCTTCCCAGGCTAAATTCGTCTTGTTAGCAACTGTCTTTCCCAGTTGGTTAGACGACTGATGGAGACCAGCTAAAAAACTGTCTTTTAAAATGAGGCAAAATTAGCCAGAACCAGGTGGCCTTTGCACAGAGTGGCCAGAGAGGAGTTTTATGCTGTCTCTTCTCTCTTTCAAATAAGTTTGTGGGGACAGATACAAGCCAATAGGTTTGTACATATGCATGCAAACAAATCCACATGCACACATTCAGTGATGCAGATATTGACTCCAATTAGCTGTCCGCTGGTCTCTTTCCTTCCTTCATCAGTGCAAGAGTGAGAGCCTCATCATTAAGAGAGCATGTTTAATGACGGCAGGCCTAACCCATCCTGATGCGGTGGCTCTTTGATATTCTGGAGGTGATCCTGTACACCTTCCCTGTGCTCACCACATCAACTAGTCTTTCCATCTCTGATATTTCTCTTTCTCTGTTTACTTCAATATGTGTTGGATTTGTTTTAAAGTGTGTTGGATTTACAGTGTCGTGAAAAAGTATTCATGCTAAATTTTGTCTGGTTGCAATCAAAAACAACAATGTGTTTTAATGCTGTTCTGGGCGGTGCAGTAAAACTGATGGAAAATGAGTCATGGTTTAAAATTTGTTTCATACAACAAACAATCTGACAAGTGAGTCATGCAGTTGCAATTCAGTCCACTTTGGCAGCCCTGAGGAAAATATTGATTTGAGTCCACCAGTTCTTTATAGGCCTCAGAGGTTAATTAGTGAACATTGGTTAAGAAACAGCATCATAAAAGTAAGAAGAACTCCAAAAAGATCAGAGATAAAAATGGGGAAAATGCTGAAATAAGGATATGATATAGCGTCTTAAGTTATGGCTATCTTAAAGGGCACTGTTCAGAGAGTCATCCAAAAATAAGGCAAAGCACAATTGCACAATTCAACACAACTGACAAGTCGGGCAAGGACAGCATTAATTGGTGAAACTTTGTAACTCTGGAGGAGCTGCAGAAATCCACAGCCCCACACCAAGATGGAAGAACCTGTTGACATGTCAACCATCCGTGGGGGAATAGAGTAAGGATGCTTTGCTTCTGCTGGATGCTTTTCTTTTGCAGAGTGATTGAGAGGCTTAATGGAGCTAAACCCACATCAGTTTTGTGGAAAAAAAAAAATCTGTTCAAGAATGCCAAAGACTTTAAACCAGCGCATAGGTGATTATTGCTGTGTACTTGGCTACACATACAGCCAAGGACACAACCTTTTATCCAAGTCCTGACCCAAATCTGTGGTGAGATTTAAAAGTGAATGTTCACAGATATACTGTGTTCCATGGAAGTAAGCATCCGCTATTTTGCAAAGAATTCGGAATAAAGTTGTTTTGAAATGCAACTCGATTTGCAAATGTAATTACAGCAAAATCTGGTTGTGTATTGAATTGGGAAGGCAGGATACCTTTCTCCTCCCAAAATATAACGTTCTCAAAAATATAGCAAAAATATCCACCTCCTAAACAGAAAAAACAGATTTCCTTTGCTTTTTATTTTGCTGAAGACTTCTATATATTTTGTCTCTTAACCTTATGAGGAAGGATCAGGTGCTCATTTTGCACATTTGTCAGGTTTAAGCTATTTGTTTTCATGCTGTACAAGGAATTGTGATGCCATGATTGACATCTTTCATTGACAGCTGCCCCTCAGCTATGCAGCGCAGGAGCTTTGTTTCCTGCAGCTGAGTGTGAGCGTCTGTCAAGGAGAGATGAAGCGGAAACAAAAATTTATCACTCTTTTTCAACTTTGAATTCTTTTTCCTAATTGGCTTTTCTGGCAATTGAACTGGCTTAAATGGCTGTAGTACTAAGTTGTAAATTCATGCTAACAGATGCAGTACTTGAACCCTTTGTAGTTTATAAGTGTACTCTCTTACGAACAATAGCATTCTCTCTAAATTGTATATAATTTCATTTTAATGTAGAAAAGCAAATTATCAATGAAAGAACTAAAAACATTAAATAGAAGTTGATTTGCATGTCATTAAGTGAGAAAAGCTCTTAGTCTTTTCACAAATAATTTATGGGTAAGGCTGGAAAGGACTGCAAAAATCATCACCAAACACAGATCCACTGGGATATTTTTTTCCTTGCTTTAGGTGAACAAAATCTATCAGTGGATCTAATACTTTTTTCACACAGAACTACTGACTAAAAGCTCCTATGTCTTACTGAAAAGTTACTTTTAAGTTAGTATGTCTTACTGTCTTATTGACTAGTTTCTAGTCCAAATAAGATATTTGGACTAGAAACTAGACAAGCAATACTTTTCCCAAGTTGTACATGGAAGCTATGTTAAGCAGTCTGTGACTTTTTTGTCTGATTCTAAAAAGAAGAGCTGCAGAAAAAAGCGCAATGAAACGCTGGAGAACTACAAGAGATGTTGGGACACAGCCTGTAACTCAACCTTCTTGCCGATCAGTGACAAACGCTCTTCTGACATTGCATGTTCGGCCCAACTCAGCACACTTGGAACCCTGCAGCAAAGTTCTGTCACCACTGTAGTTTATCTTTTTATTCTTTGTTGAATACAGTCAGTAAGTAGGTAATTGTTGCACGCACTTTCAGTAATCTGCTAGAAACCTTCTACCAACTATTGATTATGAGTGTCATTCACTGTGGTCTGCTCGAGGAACAGCACTAAGGTCAGAGATGACAGCAGGATCAATAAACGTATTCACACGGCGGGAGGCAAAATTGGTCAGAACTTGGAGATGTTTTCTTTCAGTTAGTGAGGAGCAGGAGGTCACTAAACAACCCGCTTTAAATCACGAACAATCTATACCACTTCTTCCATGACTCCCTCCTGAGATAGAGGAGCTCATTCTCCAGAGGATTCAGCCAGGCTTTTGGAAGCAGTAAAGCTGTTCTTAGCTTTCCACAAAATAAAACATTAAGGCTGAAATAGGTTTTATTTTGCACCTGGTTTTAACACTTTGTAAACAGACTGTTGATCGTTTCATTATTAGATTAAACGTTTTTTTTTTTTTTTTTTTTCAGTCAGATGTGAGTTTGCCAATTTATTAGTCAGCTTTAAGTCCAAGAGGACTTAATGCTGTCCTTTCATGAGCTCTATAATACAAATAACTCATGGAAAATACAATAAACAACGTTAAAACACAGATTAAAATTGATGCGCCTGTAAGCGTTTAAAACTGTAAATTTAAACTCCAGGTTAAGATAGGCGACTGGCACCAGCACATATTCAAATATAAGCATAGAGCCAGTTGAGTGTCTACTTGACCTCCTACCATGCAACTTTCTGGTCTTCTGATATTTCCTCTCAATGGTCCTTAAGTTTTTTTTCTTTTTTATACATCATATAATTTGGTTGAATTGTATTAATAGCTCGAGGCAAAGAGACTTTGTTATCAAGGTCACTGTGGTTTGAGCTTCAAAGTTCAATTGCTTGCGTTCTTTTTTTAAATTTTATTTTTTGTAAAGAGTTATCCAGATAATTATGTCCAACATGTGTGCATATGAACTTCTTCCATTTTCTCTCTACCGGATTTTCTCTGTACCTTTCCAAAGCTCCAGTTCAAACACATAAAACCTAAAAATCACTACCCAATTTAAATTGTCTATTTCTACACATACTTATGTTTGATATTTGGTAAAGTAAAAAAGACAGTCTTGTCACAATAAATCAGAACTATAAAGTGCTGGTTCAGGATACTTTTACATAATCAATCTGACTGTAAAACAGAAACCAAACATGCATTAAACCACCAATTTTATTCTAAATGTACATTTGGAATTCACTGCTGTTAAAATTATTTTCTTCATGTTCACTGATTAATACAGTGTGAAATTGACTTTCTCACATTTAAATTGGGTCACACTTAATGAATAAAAGTTTACATTATCAACAAATGTAGGTCTTCAACATTGGAACAAATGCTTCATTAAAACTAGTTCATTGTAGTACTGGATGTGTGTTTATTGTCCTAACAGGACTTTTTCCAACATGATCCTGCAGCCATCTTTCCATCAACTTTGACTAGTTTCCATGGGTACTTTCACTTTTGCAAGACGTGTAATTCTTCACATTACCTTTCTGATTACACAACAGGACTTCTTTTAATAAGTAGTTTTATTAATGTCATTTTTTTCTTCAATAGTCCTACACCCTTATTCCACCCATTATTCATGAAGGCTTTTACACAACATTATATTCTTTGTCTTTGCTATTTTCCATTGCATTTTCATGCACCAGTTCCTCTGAATGTTGTCCAATAAATATCCACCCTTCATTATCTACAGAATTACCTAAATGAACAACAAACCATATTACTACAGTATCAATTTTAACTTCCGACCTAATTATGAGTAGGATTAGTAAAGTAATGGCCAAGCCGTCGACAATCGGAGAGCTTTGTTTCAGACTACTGCTTTTGATGCACTGAGCTGCTTAAAGTAGCTGGAACAGCAATTTCAGATTTTATTTGAATTGTGGATAGCAGCATTCAACAGAGAAGCCACTAAGACCTTGAGAGAGAGTGGCAGCAAGGATAATTAACACAGCTACGAAGCTGAGGAAGTAGACTTATAGACACAGATACAGACAGGCTTATTGCTATGGATCATGGATGGATATGCTCAAATGTTCTTAAGGGATTTACTTCACATAACTGTTGTTTCAGCTGCCATTGTGCTGCATGTAAGACTTGGAAATATTCTTTGTCAGGGGTACAATAAAGTATGCATATATATATATATATATATATATATATATATATATATATATATATATATATATATATATATATATATATATACACTGCTCAAAAAAATAAAGGGAACACTCAAATAACACATCCTAGATGGACAGTTTGATTTCACAGAAGTTTGATTTACTTGGAGTTATATTGTGTTATTTGAGTGTTCCCTTTATTTTTTTGAGCAGTATATATATATATATATATATATATATATATATATATATATATATATATATATACATATATATCTGACAGACTAGCTCAATGGATAAGTCATCAGTCTTTCGGCAAAAAAATTGCGCTATCCCGTCTGGGTCCTTAGGCAAGACCCTTTGAGCTACTGCCTACCTCAGACCATGAGAGACATTGAGAAGCAAGGAAACATGCCGGCTCAGACGTCGCCCGGCCAAACAAGGTCTGCGTCAGGTGTTGGGGAAGCAGAGCACCTTGACGATAAATGGGCTACTGGAACAAGACGGAAATGGGCGAGAGGTGAAAACTTGGACCTGTTGGAATGCTACTACTCAAGTAGCCCTAATCGGAGAGGCTATATGCAAAGCTTCTACAAAATGGGACTCACCCTGAATGGTTAACTGAAGGGCACACAATCCTGATCCAGAAGGACTCATCAAAGGGACTCAGTCCCACCCAACTACCGACCAATAACCTATCTCTCATGTCAGGCATTATAGCGGCTAAGATAAGCAGACAAATGGATAATTACATGAGCACGGCACAGAAGGGCATTGGCGTAAATAGCAGAGGAGCCAAACACCAACTCCTTGTAGACCACACAGTTGCCCGAGACTGCAAAACCTGACACACCAACCTGTGCACGGCTTGGATAGATTACAAAAAAGCCTATGACTCAATGCCACACATTTGGATCATTGAATGCTTAGAGATGTACAACATCAACAGGACCCTGAGAGCCTTCATTGCAAACTCGATGGGGCTGTGGAAAACCACCCTTGAAGCCAACTGCAAACCACTTGCACAAGTGTCCATCAAATGTGGCATATACCAAGGAGATGCTCTGTCCCCGCTGCTGTTCTGCATAGGCCTGAACCCCCCTCAGCCAAATCATCAACAAGACTGGCTACGGATACCGACTAAAGAATGGAGCCAACATCAGTCACCTCCTCTACATGGATGACATCAAGCTGTATGCCAAGAGTGAGCGAGACATCGACTCACTGATCCACACCACCAGGATCTACAGCACAGACATTGGGATGTCATTCGGACTAGAGAAGTGTGGTCAGATGGTCACAAAGAGAGGGAAGGTAATTCGCACGGAAGGGGTCTCACTCCCAGAAGGAACAATAGCAGACATAGAGGACAGTTACAAGTACCTGGGAATAACACAAGCAAATGGCAACCTCGATGAGGTCACAAGGAAAACAGCCACAGCCAAATACCTCCAACGAATAAGGCAAGTCCTGAGAAGCCAGCTCAATGGCAAGAACAAGATCCAGGCAATAAACAGCTACGCCTTGCCAGTAATCAGATACCCTGCAGGAATAATTAGCTGGCCAAAGGAGGAGATACAGGCCACAGATGTTAAGACATGGAAATTACTAACAATGCATGGAGGGTTCCACCCCAAATCCAGCACCCTGAGACTGTACACGAGCCGCAAGGAAGGAGGCAGAGGACTAGTGAGTGTGAGAACCACTGTCCAGGACGAAACATCCAAGATCCATAGATACATCAGGGACAAAGCCTCATCAGACAATCTGCTCAGTGAATGTCTCAGACAATGGGGAACAGAAGTTGAGGTGCTGGAGGTACCATCATGGGAGGACAAACCCCTACATGGGATGTACCACCGGCAAATAACTTAAGTGGCTGATATCAGAAAGTCCTACCAATGGCTGGAAAAAGCTGGACTCAAGGACAGCACAGAGGCCCTCATCCTGGCCGCCCAGGAACAGGCCATAAACACCAGAGCAATAGAGGCCCAGATCTACCACACCAGACAAAACCCAAGGTGTAGGTTGTGCAAGGAGGCCCCTGAGACAGTCCAGCACATAACAACAGGGTTCAAGATACTGGCAGGGAAAGAGTACATGGAACGACATAACCAAGTGGCAGGCATAGTGTACAGAAACATCTGTGCAGAATATGAACTGGAAGCCCCGAGATCAAAGTGGGAAACACCCCCAAAGGTGGTGGAGAATGTCCGAGCTAAGATCCTGTGGGACTTCCAGATCCAGACAGACAAAATGGTAAGGTCGAACCAACCGGACATTGTCGTAGCGGATAAACAACAGAGGAAAGCCGTTGTGGTGGATGTAGCAATACCGAGTGACTGCAGCATCAGGAAAAAGGAGCACGAGAAACTGGAGAAATAGCAGGGCCTCAGGGAGGAACTGGAGAGGGCCTGGAAGGTGAAGACCACAGTGGTGCCTGTGGTCATCGGGGCCCTCGGGGCAGTCACCCCTAAACTGGGGCAGTGGCTACAACAGATTCCAGGAACAACATCAGACATCTCAGTCCAGTCGGGGCAGTCACCCCCAAACTGGAGCAGTGGCTACAACAGATCCCAGGAACAACATTAGACATCTCAGTCCAGTCGGGGCAGTCACCCCCAAACTGGAGCAGTGGCTACAACAGATCCCAGGAACAACATCAGACATCTCAGTCCAGTCGGGGCAGTCACCCCCAAACTGGAGCAGTGGCTACAACAGATCCCAGGAACAACATCAGACATCTCAGTCCAGAAATGTGCAGTTCTAGGCACAGCAAAGATACTGCGCAAAACCCTCAAGCTCCCAGGCCTCTGGTAGAGGACCCGAGCTCAGAGGATAAGAACCACCCGCGGTAAGTGAGAAGGGATTTTTTTTATTTATTTTTATGTATACTATATATATATATATATATATATATATATATATACTTTTAAAAATATGTTGCAAGGGGGGAAAAAGTTTGATATGTGATGGTTATTTGATTTATTTTCATTGGCATTGTTTGGTTTGTTTTGTTGTCGTTGTTTTGGATACAGGAATATAATATTCGCTTTTTAGGGAAGGTTTACTGTCTTGGGCAGCTGTTGTATGTGGTTTGCGGAAATATAAGTTTTATCAGCCAGAGTGAAATCAGTGACAAACCCGGCAGATTCCCTCCATACAGAATGTATCCAGACAGGGAGAAGTTGTTTTTATCTAATTCTACAAGTGGGCTGCACAAAGCGGTCTTTAACTTTCAACCTAGTTTGCCCTTGGGAATCCACAACTCAAATTGATATACATCTTCCATTACCATTACAATTATTAAGTTTCAAATCCCTACACTTGCTGTATGCAAGTTTTGTAATAATGCTTTTGGCTTTGGCCCTCTGTCTGTAGAAGTGTACAGGCCTCAGTGGAGCATGCATATAAACACACCCCTTCCTGTATTGTCTGGCTAATCAGAGCCTCTTGGGGGATTAGGAAACTGAGAGACAATAACCAGCTACTAACTTTTATCCTGTACCAATTAGAGCAGAAAATAGGCAAGTTCCCCATACCTAGCTGTGGCTTTCCAATGGTCACTTATTTTAGGAATGATAAAAATGACCAAATGCCAGTACTTCTGAGTCTGTAATTATCTCTCAGAAGTTGAGCCCTTCCCAAATGTTGATGTTAATAGATGTTTTTAGAGGCTGAATGTCCCCCTCGATGAATGTTATGTGTTTCTCTGCCTCGTCCTCTCTCCACTGGCGCAGTACAGATTAGTTAGTTGCTACCAGTTGGTACAGACTGGAGCTCCAAACATTCACTTAATAAATTGGCAGTCATTTGTGTGTTGTATGTGTGTGAGTGGGAGAGATAGAGGGGGAGCAAGACCAAAGCAGGCCAGTGAGATGTTAAATTAATAGCAGTCATCTTTACATGCTTCCCTCTGCTAGCTAAGCCTGCTAATGAACAGACTTGGACACCTGCGGTTAGCGTCACACAAAAGCGCACATACACACACTGATGTACTTAGAAGTTTCAAGAAATGCCTGTGGATTTGATAATGACGCCAAAGACACACAGATACACACGCACACACACAACTCATTGACCTTCCACTATTGTTTCGGCAAGCAGGGAAGTGTTTAGCTACATTTAGTTTGTTTTGGCCCTACGCACCTACTTTTTATATCAAGTATGTTTTTCTTTCAGGAGTTTTAAAATGAGCCACATCACCAACATAAACACAACAATGCACTGGAAACATGCCGGATGCCTGTTGTGCAAATTACACAGAGTAACTTCAGATGTTGCCTCTCTGTCACATTACATTAGCGCAAGGGTTACCTGCGTAACACATATTTTCACCCAAGAATATTGAAAAAAAAAAAGTTGAGCGGGGATGCCACTAGGGTGCTATAGGCGCAAGAAGACGATCCCCAGCTGCTTGCCATTTCTTCCCTGTCATCCCCTTGGACTGACTGCGTGCATCTGCAAGTATCTGCTGGTGTGTGAAAGCAAGATTGCAGGGTTTTCACAGGGGGTGTGATGCAAGCCAAGCTTGTGCTTTTGCATGTGTGTTGTCCCACTGGATAAGGCTGAAGCCAACTCCAAGAAATGGATTGGCATGGAAGGCCTCAACAGAGATTGTGGGGTAAAGATGAAAAAGTTCCTTCACAGAAGCAGAAACCCGCTTCTCCTCTTCCACCTTTTTCCACTGAACGCACTCATTAAAGCTGCAATTTGGTATTCAAGAGCGTATGTTTACATGGCAAATATTAATTGGGGTAAAACATTAACAGAAACAACAGTTGTAATTATGCTACTCCTTGTAATGAATCTATATAGAACACTAGCTACACTTTTAAAGTTGAATTGGCCTTAGAAATGATCTTTCCAAAGAATATTTGAAATAATTTAAATCCACCTGTTTCTTTTTTAATCAGATAGTGCATCAAGATTTCTTGCTTTACGCTACCAGAACATGACTAACCACAAGTTAGCTTCTTTTTGGAAATAAGCTGTGTAAATGTGCCCCTAAATATGTTACGTTTTATGTTTTTGTGCGTATTTTGATGTAAATTTGTTTCCTTCTGCAATATGTTACCTCCTGTGGTTGACTGGTGGCTACTGTACTTTTTCTATTAGTTATAACCACAGCTTGGTTAGCTTTCACTAGATTTGTCGCTAGTCACTTATTAGAAAAAAAAAGTCACTAGAAGGGTCTGAAAAGTTACTATGTATAGTCACGAAATTGCTTCATTAACAACAGTGCTTCTCTTTTTCTGACAACAGCCCCGCTTAACCCCCTCTGCTCATCTCCACACTTGACCACGCCCCTAGGTGTATATTGGCTCCGCCCACTTTGTTGAAATTTGTTAGAATTTGACAGGGGTGGGGCTCTTCTTTTACAGACAGCTACGCTTTAAAGAATTAAATTAAAGAATTGAATTAAAAAATTAAAAAAAGAGGCTTCAGTTCATCTGCCAATGAAATATTTTCATGTAAGAGAAGATTTATGAATAATTCTTATCCAATTATTATTATTATTATTTTTTTTGTTCATCTGTTTTATATATCCCCTGCCTGAGGCGAGGGGAAATAGTCAAAATCTATTTCTGGTTTATTTTTTGGCCCCTCCAAATGACATGTTTTGACAGCACTGGATGGGGCTGTTTGCATATCAGATACTGGAATACATGACGTGAACAACAAGTCATGCAATTTATTTTCGTGTGTGCATATCTGTGAGTAAAAATTGTGTACTTGTGTGTGCTGTGTGTTTTTTTGTGATTGGCATGTAAAAAGGCACTGATTATCTTTTAGATAATTATTGCTGTGGAACAGCGAATGTTCAGTTCTTTGATTGGGTGACAACACCAAAGAAGTACTGAACTGCATGTTTTATTTTCCTTTCTTCCCATTCTCTCCTCTGTTTTCACATCACCTCTTCATTTACATGTGCATTTGTGGCGCATTTATGTCCTGAACTAGAGATGATAATACTCTTCAAGTTTAATAACTATCATTAGAGCTGGTAAATATAATTTAGAAGTAATCCCAACAGTAAGCCTTTGAATTTTTCAAGCGTGTAAAATTGACTTTCAAAATGAAAACAGTAAAAATGCTGCTAAAACCTGGTGGCAAGCTGCTACCAGGCTGCTACCAGTCTCCCGCATTTAAAAATGTGCAAGACTTTTTGTAGACTGTGTCTAAAATTTAGCAAATGGTTTAGCTTTTATGTGCAGAGGTCATTGGTATTTTGTTCCCTTTCTTTCAACCATCAAGCTCGCCATTTTTGTATCACAAACTTTGTGTTATGTTATCTTAACATAACACAAAGTTTATGTTAAGATAAGACCACAAGTTCAGCAGGTTTGAACTTAGAGAAACCTGCTGTTTGTCATGTGGCAGTTTTAACAAATAACTAAATAACATATTTTTATACAAGTTACCTATTGCAGTTTTAACACGTTAGTCTAATCGAAAATCATCACTGTATTTGGTATTTGGATTAATATTATCACAGAGCATAAAAACATTTTGCTGTGTTTTTCTATCCAAGATATTTCATAAACATTTATATCAGCTACATATTGGTGAACTTTTCATCCCCCATCATTTCTTAGTGAAATTGAAATTATTAAAATAACTAATTATGTGGCTGAGATTCTTCAACGAGACATAATATTTTGACATTCGCTCACATATCAGGCTAAGCATTATGAATGTGATACAGAAGTAGTAGCATCACTTTATGCATGCAAATCTACATATCCATCCATCCATTATCTAACACGCTTATCCCTAGTGGGCTAGGAAGGATTGCTGGTGCCCATCTCTGGTGGACAACGGGCGACAGACAGGGAACAGCCTGGACAGGTCGGCAATCCGTCGCAGATGCATTAAGATATACATTGTTTTTTGTTTATTGCCTTTGTTTGCATCTTAATTAACATTCCATTCCATTATTTTCTTAATTTATTGTAACACTTCAAAACCTTCTTGTCTTTCCTGACCAAAAGGGAAAATAAAGTCCTAACTACGTGCGTGTGAACACACGTACAAACACGCAGCTTCTATTGAGACAGAGTTGGCAAACACAGAAACTTGTGCAGATGGCTTGTTTGGGACCTGTGTCATGAAGTGTGAGAGATGCAAGTGTTAGTAGTCAAACTAAGATAGTGTGTGTATTTGCATCCAGAAAGCCAACTCAGACAGAAAATATGTTTGCTAGCTATGAAAGTTGTGGACAACTTACAGCAAATAAAAACAGAGATGCATCCAGTCTGTTATCAGTGCTGAGAAGTTTGTTGTATCAGAAATGGGGCATTTTATAAACATACAATAATGCAGTGCATCAACAGTCCCTATGACTTGTGGAAAATTGCAGAGGTGGTGTCTTACGGCCTGCCTTTAACAATTAAACATTCTTAATTTTCTTTCATTAAAACATATTGGTAAAAAATACATAACAAATAGTTTTGCTATCACCATATTTTCTCACCTGACCTCTGAATCTCACCAGCTCCTGTAGTGTTAACATAATCTGCTTGACTTCTTCTCATTTCAGCCCCTTAATTGTCATCTGTAAAACACTTATAGGCAACTCATTGGGTCCGTGTGGACACTTGTGTCCTCATGACAGTTTCAATGTTTTATTATGGTCTTTGTCAGACCTGTAGGTTTGTAGCTGTGCTATACTGTTTTCATTTTTATATTACACATCATGCAAGATGTTCAAAGAGCATCAACGAAAGGTAAAAGGAAAGGCAATTTCATTAAATTATTGTTAAGTGACATTACCTTGTTTTTATACAACTTTTGTCTTTGACCTGCCTGGATGATGCCGTTTGTTTGTTGTTGTTCTCTGGCATCCCTCTGACATCTGCAGCTTTTCCAGCATTAATGTGGAGCTTTTGACCGCTTCTCTGAACAAAGCTTTCTTTGGACAGTCATGTCTTGGTGGCTTGGCCAGAGATCTTCACAGGAAAACTCTATTTTAACAAATATTTTCTTTCACACATGTGGACTTTATTTAAAAATTAGGTCACCCTTGAAAGCAAATGTTTGGATTGAGTTTTAATTTGGGTATTAAAAAAGGGCACTTTAAATAACCTGCAACTTTTTGTGGGCCCAATGCAAAAATGTCAGAGAAATAGTTTGGAGTTTGAAAAGAATTCAAGTTATACTGACACTTTTGCAAAATACCATGAGGCCAATATAAAAGAAAAATATATATCTTACTGTTTTGGTACTGTGTTGGCACACTGAGACTGATGTGTACAGCAATCCTACAAAGAACAAGCCACGCTTTATTCTGCACCACCCACTGTAACGTAAACTGGCCATCCTTTGAAGTCCACACAAGCAGACTTAAAATATTCCCACTGAGAACAAGGCAAAAGAAAAAGAACAAAAACAAATCATGAAAGTACTGCAAATCTTTTCAATACTTGAACTGGGCCTTTGTCAAGTCAACAGAAAGCAGGAGGAAAACACCACAGCTTCTAAGACGAGGGGAACAAGAACAGGTGCTTTAATATTGGTATTTGAAAATGTGTTGTTCAGACTCTATGGAAAAAAATACTCTCCAAAACATCATATCCTGGTGTTCTTCAAAGGGCCAAACAGTGCTTCCTGTAAAGATAAACACCATAGTATAAGTTGTTGTATGCAGAGGTTGGTGCAGTAAGCAGACAAACATGTGACCCCAACATCTATGAAAGGAATGTTTCCACAACTAAGCTTGAAATAGTCACCCACAACTTCCAAATTCAGAATGACAGCAGTAAAGACAACAACAGAGTAGCAGTCTGAATTGGCACTTTTACTTGAGCAAGCAAGAGGCATTATAGCTAAGAATCACTTTTTAATCCTCTTTTAGTGACCATTAAATTGTTATATTAATCTGTCATTCTTTTCCTGTTGTAAAGAAAGCACATCAAAATAAATGCCTCACTATGTACCAATTGTCATTCAAAACAACTACAACTATATAAATACTATTAATACCAGTTGGTCACAATACATAAAGGGAGCTGAACACCTGTCAGGACTTTGGACTAATCAATTACACACCAATATACAAGGTCACATAAGATAAAAATCTTTGAGGGAATGACTTGCATTTCAGAAATTAACTGAGGCTGCAGAAATTTAACACCATGATAGATTGAGGACAAGGTGTGGTGGTGAGAAGCAGGGTCTGAACACCTTACAAGGACATTTTACATTGAACAGTCAATCAAAGAACACCAAAATACTGTCACACATGATTTCCACTGGAGAGGTTCAGCAGAAATACCAAAGGAATCTGTCATCCCTTCTCAAATCTTCCTCTA
Source organism: Poeciliopsis retropinna (assembly GCA_010277075.1). Taxonomy (NCBI): domain Eukaryota; kingdom Metazoa; phylum Chordata; class Actinopteri; order Cyprinodontiformes; family Poeciliidae; genus Poeciliopsis; species Poeciliopsis retropinna. Next base: position 7,577,948 of record VMRM01000013.1, read on the forward strand.
ACAGTTGGCAAAAAAGCACAGCTCTTCTTACCAACCTTGTGATTGGCTGACAGTAACTGTGACTTTTGATAGATCTATTGTCCTCTGGGCATGTGCGATCAAAGCCACTCTCTGGAGTTGACAACCATGAGACTGCACTCAGCTAAAATTCAGCCCTTTTGCCAGCGCAACCTTATTCACCACCATCATCGGTGAGCTGGATGACATACTCCAGTGGTCTCGACTCTTTGTCTGAGCTGAGGAGGACTGTGTATGACCCACTTGACTCAGAAACTCAAGGAAACGGCACAAGCCATATCAACTTTTTTCAATCATGTTGAAAATTCAGGCAATTGACAACATTTTTTAATGTGGCAGATGGTAGAAAATACACACTGGTTTGAAATACAAATAAGCAATTTCACACTGTTGTCTTTATAAACTAAAAGCTTTACTCACTTCTTTTCTTTGATATTTAACAGCAGGTTTTGTTCAAAGAAATGCCAAAGGTATTATTTAGTCCAAATAAAGCCATGTGGAGGCATATGAAACAGTAGTGTGTTTAAAACTGATATTTGTGCTGGCAGCCTAATTAATCCATCTTCCACATGTCATGTTGAATTTGAGTTTGCAGTGATATTAATGTAGATTAAGCATAAAAACATAAATTGGTTCCTGAAAAGTGTCCTTCAAACCAAAGTAACTGAACTTGTACTGTTTGATAACTCAGATCAACTTGAATGTATGCATGATTGAACTAAAATTATTTCTATAAAATATCTCAAGAAAGGGATTTGTTGTTAATTAGCACTATATTAATAAAATGAATTGAATTGTAACCTGTTTCTTCTAATTTTGGTGTTACATGGCGTTGATGGTGGCGTTAAATTTGGACTAAATTAAACTTGGCATCAAAGTCCTGTGCAAGTAATTAATTGCACTTGTGTGTCTTATTTAGTGCGTTTAGGTAATTTCTTATCTTTTGTCTCACGTATGAGATTTCATATGAACCTTGTTCCATTACTGGAGGTTTAATTCTGATGAATTGACAGTGGCCTTCACATTTTTTCTGCAACCTTGCTAAATATTTGTAAAAAGCTTTGAAATAATTTTTTAATGAAAATACTTTTGACTTAATTTTCTTTCCTTGTGGAAAAATTCACATTAAAATATTTAGTTTTTAATAAGGTCACTGAATCAACTTCAGACTTTTGACTAACGTTTAACATTTTGATTTCCAGCTTTCCTTGGTTTCTGATATAACAAAAAGTCCCAATTCTATAAGTTGCACTCAAAATAAATAAATAATAAATACACTACTACAGAAAATGCTATTTAATAAAATAAGTGGTCTTCAAATGTCAGGAGACATTAATACAAACAGTTTCTCTTTCTCATTTCTATATTAAGCTTATCTTGTTAGTGAAAAGGATGGTAACGGAGCCGAGAAACAATTTCTGAAGCTCACTCTCTGAAAACTTGAGAAGATATTTGTGAGATTATATTATGGTAAAAAAATAAACAATAAAAAGTGAAGTTTTAGCACTTTTTATAAGCTAAGGTGGAGATACTTAATGCACAGCACATCCTCAATTAAAACATTATTTTTCAACCCTAACCCTAACCCCTAAATATTTTTTTTTATTCTAGAAAAAGTAATACTCTTCTGAAAACTAGATATTTACATGCAAAAATCTGGTTTCAACAGCGGAAAGATTTAGACCATATTGAGGTGAAATGAATTTTCTTAATTAGAAATGATTCTTCCTGTTACCACTGTAACAGCTGTGGTATAAAACAATTGTATTTGACATGGCTTATTCACTGGTTTCTTCTTTTGTTGAAGATAAAGTTCTTTGTTTTGTTGAGTTGCTCATACTACTTTCTTCCAGTATTACCACTTTAACTGCTGTGCTCTTCTTTTACAATCTTGCTGATGTCAGCCACCACTCTCATGTTTTAGCTTAAATCAGTTTATTTCTAAATTTAGCATTGAAAAATATATGGAAATAAGCAGTTTTGGGTATGTGTACTCTCAACAGGTTTCCTCTCCTCAGCAAGACCCATGAGTGTTGTTTTATATAGATCTGTCTGCCATGCAAAAATTACTCAGTTCTGTGTAAAAGGTGTAATATGAGACACTGTGAATCGCTTATGACAAATAAAATTCAAAATCAGCCAGTATTAAAACAAACATTTAGAAAACATGTACCTTCTAAAGAGCTGGCTTTTGCAAGCCGGGCTAATATCTACTCTGTTTTTACCCTGCATATTAGAAAGAGGCGATCTTTCTAATATGCTTAGCTGGATAATTTATTTAACTAGGGGCAATTCATTGCCCCTAGGGGACAATGAATTGTCCCCTAGGGGGCAATTCATTTGCAGCATATAAAACATGCAAAATATACACACAACAATAACATTCATAAAAATGAAACACAAAATTATATTGCAACTTCAAGCAACACAGTTCATCCTAAATGGTCTGCAACATGCTCCTCCAGAGATGTAGATGGTGCCGTGGACTATTCACAGTGGCTATAAGCTTGATAAACACATTAAAAATGTTTAAATGTAAATATAATAACTTGGAGAGGGACTTTCACGCATTAATTTTATTTACATAGATTTGAATGTTTTACATTTTTAACATGATTGATTGCTTTTTTCTTTTACAAGCCCTCTTTTACCTGATTATGACTAATATATACAGATAAGACTCAGAGGTATTGCAAGATGTTGTTTCATATAATTTCAACATAATTCTTAAAAGAAAATTGTATTATACATTTTTCTCATATTCTCATTAAGTCTCACATAGGCTATGTAACATTGAAAAACAATTGTGAAAAAGTGCTTCTGTAAACAATACATTTTTAACTTTATCACAATCAAGCTCCATTGTGAGCAGACACTCTGGTGGGTTATGTGCGTAATCATTACATTCAACATAATTTTTATGAATATATCATTTCATCGTTGAATACCCACTGTAAAGGCAGCACTGCAAAGCAGAGTTTGACGGGTGGAACAAGCACACAAACACCAAAATACACTCTCTCTCTCACAGTCTGCTGACGGTTCCAGCTCGTGACATTTCTGAGCATGCCACAGGGACAAGTGGTGGAAGGTTGGCGGCAGGCTAAGTGTCTGTCTGTAGGCCTGAGATAACGCCTGTCACCTCACCAAGTTGTCTCATTCACACATGCACTGATGCACACACAGAAACAGAAACACACCAAAATATGGTCTGTCTTGCTTCTTTTTTTCCCCACACTGGTCCACTATTAAACCATCCATCCACTGTGACAGTGAATGCTACTCAGCCGTCCATTCAGCAGCGCTCAATATCAATAGAGTCCCTCAGTCTCTGTTTTGCACTCCATTGTTGCCTTAAAGAAATGGGAATAGCTTTAACAGTCGGTAGAAGTACATGGACTGTGAATGGCTGGCTTATGGCTGTGCTTATGCATTATTTTGCTTTCCTGTCATTCAGCCTGTGATCCTTAAAAGTGGCAGAAGCGGTGATGAAGTATTGTTTTTCAGGCCATCAAGATTGCTGCATGCAGCTTGTGTGGATTGGCTTTCCTCTGAGCATTTGCATTGTATTTCACTGTGTCCCTGGCTTATTTAGCTGTGCTATGATATAAATGTATATGTAGTATGTAGTATTGTGCAAATAACGAGGCAAAGAGAGAAGACGTCCAGGAATTTGGCAGAGGTGGAACAATCATTCACAGTCCTTTTCACATGACAGCAGACACACGGCTGCAACTTTCTTCTAATGTACTAACCCCTTTCTTTCAAAGTTAATCACTTTTTCTCATTCAAGCATGAGGCAGGATGGGCACACAGTAAAAGAGGGTGAGGGAGGCAGAGAAAAAGACTGAACCACTGAAAGAATAATACCCGTTTCTGGGCTTCATTGATTTCAACAAATGGGTATGTATTATGGTGACGATAGCACAATGGAGGAATTTTCTGACAAAACGTATGCAGAACCATTTTCGTTGGCTCTGCGAGGGAAATAGTGTGTGGTATACCTGTGTGCTTTTGTGTGTTTGACTATGGAATCAAAGCCTAAAAGAAATAGCGACGCACTTAATCAGCAAAAAACAGTGTCGCGCTCTTTTTTCATTGTACGTTTTGTGTTTGAAACTGCATCTGCATTTCCAAGCAGGGCCATTTGTCTGTGAAGACTATAATTAGGGGAGCCAGAAAACCCAGAAACAATCATAGCCTGTTTATGTGCTTCTAGATCTATGTTTGCATATCTATTACCAGAGACAGGTATCTATTTTGAAAATAATTTCAGAGTCATTTACTGAAATGTCTCTCATTACAGCTTTCAGTTTAAAAAGATGGCTTCAAAGTTATTCTCAAAAATATTTTGAGATGTACCAATTCTGATGGGGATGTAGGAAATGCTCCGATTTTGTGACTCAGCTCAAGGATTCTCAAAAGGATGTCAATGTACTTAACAGAACATGATTAGCCTATATAAATATGGGCTTTATGGATTTACTGCTTACTGTTTAAGAAGTTCATTAAATGGGGAAAGATTATGACCCTATCATGATGAATGTAAACTGATTAATTCAGGTTAGAGAACGTGCATCAACCTGCGGCTACATTTAAGCAGTTAAATATTAGTTTATTATGACAATCATTTTAAAACAAATAAGCAGTAGACCGTTTATCTATTAATTTTTTCTTTTGTGGTGTACAAAAACAATGTCTTGAAATATTTTTCAGAGTTCTAAACATTTGTCTTGGTCTTGGCCTTGGAGATTGTGATCTTAGTCTCAGAAGAACTGGCGTCTACTCCATCCCTGACACTTTAGGGTGTGTCTGTTGGGCTACTGATATGCACCGTGGTGCATTTGTTGGAACTGCATTGCAGCTAAAAGGTACTGTGTTTGATCACAGTCAGAGCTCTTCTGTATTTAACTTATATGTTCTCTCATGTATGCCTGGGTTCTCTCAGGGTGCTCTGATTTTCTCCCACATTCCCAAAACTAGCATGTTAAAACAATTAGTTTCCTTAACTTGCCATTAAATCTGAGTGTGTGTCTCCATGGTTGTGTTGCCCTGTGATGTATTGGTGAATCTGTCCAGGGTCTCTCTCACCCATTGGCATCTGGATATGGGCATCAGCCCCACAATCCTGCAAGGACAATGGAGTACAGAAAATGAATGTTTGAATGTTGCTTCTTTATATCTTTTATTCTAACATAGATTTTTCAAAGTAGAAAGCAACTCAAAAAAATCAGGATGTAAAATGAGAAAATGTTGTTTCCAGCTGTCAATGACCAGTGTAGACATGCTTCAAAGAATCACAAGTGGAATTTGTCCCATGACCAGTTTTATGCTTAGATCTACACATCTTTTTGGCCTATTGCCAATACTCCATTTTGAACCTACACATTTTTATTTTATCCCTGTATACTCCATTGTTACCCATAGTATTTATATTAATTATGGGAATTAACTGTAATAGAAATCCTTAAACTTGACATGCAATTTATTTAAATTGTATAGGATTACTTAAAAACTGTGTGCGGTCTTTGACATTTCAAACATACTATATGCAGGAGATGGTTGCCTACATGCGCCGTCCGACCCAAGCAGGGGAGAAACGATCTAACCTCCTAACGCTCCCAGTAGACCCTAACCCATCACCACAGCTAGAATGTAGACATACCAGCACAGGGAAGGAACATTACTATCCTACCTGCTGATTTAGCTCCTGGAAGCCTGGCCAGATACATTTCTAGGAGCCACATAAGACACCCGGAGAGATCCCACAATCCTGGACTAGGCTTTTTAAACCAAACAACTAAAATGTCTGGTTGCTAAATATTATTTATTAGTCGTAATGATATTTGCTTACAGTAAAATTTTGGTAAAACACAGAAGATGATTTTCAATTTTTGGTTGTGAAGAAAGACAATGTCCCAATATCTGGGATGAACAGACTTAAGTTGGTGGTAAAACTTTTCTTAGCTTACAGCACCTTTGTATACACAATTTTGATTATAAAGTTACCAAAATAGCCAAGGTGCAAAAGGAGGGCATTGAACAACATCCAATTTTGATAAATGAGGCTCATTGTGTCATTTTTACACCCCACCCACAACCTACAATCGCTCAGTGAGCACCTTCCTTCTTCCGCTTTTGCTTTCTAATTCATTCACATCCCATCCGTCCTTATCATTCATCCCTCCTCTCCCCACTATTTCATTCTGACTTCCTTGGCTCCACGAATACAGAGCTGTCTTAGAACTCTCAGGTGGTTCAAGTCCATTACTTTGGGAGATAGAAAAACAGTGCTGAGGTGTTCTGATTGAGGCCTATTAAAATTCATAAGCTGTGGAATAAGGCCAGATAAAAAAAATGCAGCTGCAGGAATGAAAGGCAGGATGCTATATGGATGTTCATGTGTATATGTGTGAAAATTTGTCAAGTGCTTATGAAGAAAAGCGAGAGGCAAGCAAGGGAATAAAGAGTGATAAATGCACTGCGATCCCATGAGTCCCTTACCTCCTTAATTTATCTTCATACTTTTCCTCTCTTTTTCAGTCCTTTATATTTCTCTCCGTCTCTTCAGTTGGTCAATACCTTTTGTGTACCTTCACACCTTGCCAAGGTGCATGGTGCATAATTTTTATTATTTCTCGCCATGCTTCTGTGTATTTTATGTAGGCAGCCATCATCCTTCCTAAACGCTGATAAAAAGAAAATTCCCCACTGTTTTTGATGGCTGTTAAAGATAATCAAACATATTTTACGGACACACAAACATCTGCTACTCCCTGTTTTCCTCTGTATCACACACACGCACACTCTTGGCATGGAGTACATTAAGCGGATGTGGATCGATAAGGAGCAGAGGTCAATAGAAAACGCGTTTAGACTGATAAAACTTACATTTCTCTGGGAGACTGAGACTAGCTCAAAGCTAGCCAAACCCCTTCACCTCTCTTCTTTCTTTTTTCATACTATCGCTCTAAAATAGACTCATCTTGTATCATTGTCACTTGGGATAGATTAACACAAAGGCAGAAAAGAAAGCAGGTACGCTGCTAGTCAGAATATGCTTTAGCTGACTAAGTGAATGTGAGGCCAGCACTTGAAACAAAAGCAAATGATGCAGTCAGTGGTGGAGCAGCACCAGATGCCACTTTCTTACATATTATAGTACAAGCATGGTTAGAAGAAACACATCTGTTTTTCCTGTGTGTATATATGACAGTGTGTCTCTGTGGTTACATACTGTAAAAACACTGTGAACAAACACTTGACATCATGATTATCAAAGCATATGTGCCGTTTACATTATAACATACTGCTGACAACTAATTTTGCAAAATCAACTTTGTCGAGCTTTTTTCTGAAAGGATGTCTTTGGAATGATATAGGTTTCCTTCACAACATTGTGTCAGTTTGTGACATTATTTAATGCACAAAAATCTGTTAATTGTGGTGTTAACGTTCTACAAATGATTGATTTTTACAACATAAATGGTACATGGCAAACAGAAAAGGGGTTGTTAGATAAATTTTTTATCTCATATGCATCAACTGATTGAATCTTGTAAGTACTACAAAGAGTAAAAACAACCGTGGTTTGCTGAACTCACTTGGTGGACCTTGGTTAATTGAACTGGGGTTGCAAACGACCATTGTAAAAATACACAGACAAGTTCTGCAGATCTATAAGTTAGTTCCATTGCTTTATTATTATTAATAATAATTTCTATTTGTATAAATAATCCCACTGAAACACAGGCTGTAGAACACTGAAATCAACTAACCCTGGCCTTAGATTGCTGACATGACAGTGCATTATTTGAGATAAACTGTTAGCTATTAAGAGGACAATAATTTAGTTCTCAGGATACACAAGAGGGTGCAGCGGTAGATGTGTGAGCCATAACAACAGGAAGATCAAGCTGACTTATAAATTAAGGGATTGGCTACTTTGTTCTGACATTTCCATTAATTTTGTACATTTTCTGAGATGAACTGAGCATTTTCTAGGTGTTGAGAAGATAAATTTATTATCTGTGGTGACTAGACATTTTGGGAATTCATAATCATTTTTTAATTGATCTTTTATTACTACTGTGGTCTCCAAGATTGCAGGTTCCTAAAATGTATGCTATAAATCTAACAGAATTTCTACAAAAATAATATAGCCTTTAGCCATGGCAGCTTACAGCGCAGAAGAACAACACTGTTTCTCTCCCCTGATAAAGCTCTGTGGCTACTCACTCCTTTGTTCCACAGTACTTACTATTATTTCTGAGGGTAACAGGAGAGCTTGATTATACCTCCAACTATACTCACAGCATGTATCTGTATAATTGTAGAGCATCCATGAGCTAAAAATGGAATCCATACTGACAGTTAACAGGAAATGATTTAATAAGAAATGTGACAGAAACTGCTTATTTTGTTTAAACTCACATTTTTTTTAAAATTATCCAACAAAACTAAGCAGCAGAACATTTTGGCAAACTTTCAAAAAATGCCCCCATATAACAGGCAACCGACCAAGAAATATAGGTTTGGGTGTTAAAATAATGGTGCCAGGCTCACAGACAACCTGCAGCAGATCCAATAAAGAACTCACTAGGTACCTTCTAGATCAGAAAAAGGACCTCAGTGTGCTGTGTTTGGAGTTTGCTGGTGAAAAAGAGGAGATGTTAGGGGACACACATTTCTGTTGTGCTGTGTTTACTCCTGTGGTAGACAATATGGCCTTTTGCTAGCAGCTAGCAGCTCATTGTCCTCAGTGATGAAAATTTTGTTGGTAGTTAAATGCCCAGAGTTATATCATTCATCATTCACAAACACTGCAATCTCCTAGCCCCCTACTCCCATCTCTCTTCTTACCATTCTCCTTGGTTCTGTTGGTCTGGAGTACATGAAAACCATCCATGTTTATGAAACAGCCTGGAGTTAATGTGGTTAGCCATGTTTCAGTCAGAATGATAGGGTTTTTCTTCCTACACCTCTTTTGATAGTGGGTAAAAGCTATCAAACTCATCCTCTTTGTTGGGAAGAGATTAGAATTTCTCATGATGATAGATGGGATGACAAGTCTGTACCTCTTCCTCCTGTTGCAACATTCGATGCCAATGTGGATCCAGCATCTCTTCCTCTTTACCTTACAGTGTAAAGGTCTTGTCAATGGATAGGATGCAATGATGAGTTAACAGCCGAGGCCACTCACATGGTGTCTGAATATAAGTACCTTTAAAACCCGAAAACAAAGTTGTGCACGAAATGGTCAGCTCCAAGCAAAAAAGAGAAAACCCACAGGTTGTCTAAAACTAAATTACTCAAGAATGAGTGGGCGCTGCTGAGACTGTCTTCCAGCTCGTGTAACATTGGAAGTTAACCAACAGTACATTAAAGTGAATCTCACGAGAAAACAAAAAACACTTCTGTAAAAGGGTGAAATACTATGCGCACTCCAGGTACATATGTTTGCATTTCATAAAGCACAGGAATGCACATTATCAGCTGTAAGATTTTAAAACAAGTTTACGTCATAGTAATAGACGGATTTAGACAACTGTTTGAAGCTGAAGATGGATCAGAAGAAGTTCAGACAGACTCAGTGTGTTAGGTAAGAGTTACTAGATAATTGGAAAAGTAGTTCAGATGTCATGAGTGAAACTGCTGGGGAGGTAACTGTTCTAATCCACACAGGAAAGAGGTCTATCAGCTTTGACGGTGAAATTAGGAAGTTTAGAAAGCTATGTTTAAGTTAGCAGAAGGATATGAGAAATATACAGGAAGATGGAAAAAACATGACAAGTTCTTGGAGACCAAGCATAACAGCAAAAAAAGAGCTCGCATAAGAAAATGATTATAGTAAGTGAGTCTGGACACTCACTTACTATAATTAGAGGGAAGAAAAACTTGTATCAATGATCTAGACAGAGGGAAGAAAAACTTGTATCAATGATCTAGACAGAGACAGATCAAGCTGGAGATGTGCAGAAGGATCATTATTGGAGATAAAGATGGAAATGTACCAAGCAATGAAGATAGTGTCTTGAAAAGACAGGAGGAGTACTTTGAGAAAGTGATGACAGATGAAAATGAGAGCGAGACAGGAGCTGACTTGGAAGGAGAAAAGTGGCCCCTGGAGTTTCTGACAGACTGGCCCACCTTCAACTGCTGGGTTGACATTTTAAATATCTCATAACTTTTCAGTGGCACCTTCTGGTTTTGTAGTTTGATTTTGGTACTCTATCTTCACTGCCAATGTGGACTTGTTTAATATTGCCTATAGACTCAGTGATTCACTTCAATTCAGTTTATTTATATAGTCCCAATTCACAGGGTGATCTGAAACAATTAGATTTAAGAGCTTTATATGAAATAAGAATAATCTGAAATTGTGTTCTGGAATTAGCAAGGAGTCGGTGAATGGAAGATAGAAAAGGGGAAATATAATCTCTCTGTTAAATCTTACAAACACAAAAATTTTATTCATGTGGCATTAGCAGGGGCAGAGGAGGCTCTCCAGTTACGTGACTGTAGAGATCGCCGCTCTTCGGGTCGACTCTGCCTCTATGCGCTGAGATCGGCCCGACTGAAGTGGCACTTGACAGAATGCAGTTTCAGACATTGTGTCACAGCAAAACATCAGCGATTACAGAGTGACTGTGGGGCAAGCGCGACAGCTCCTCCATGGAGTATACCACTGACCTACTGGGGAATTCCCTGGTACGCCAGTCTACCACTGGAACAAGGACAGATGGAAAGTTGGTCAAATAAAGTGTAAAGGATTAGTAAGGAGTAAGTGGGGGCAACTACAAAAAGTTGGTGGTCCAGGCAGCATACTTGTGCTTCAGTCTTTTTAAGAGGGGTTTCTGCATTCTTATTTTTTGACTCAAAGAAATCATATCACTCCCAGTATTATGACAAATTTGCAAAGTTTATTTCTCAAAATGTTAGATACATTTGTGACCACCTTTCTTCACCTTAGCGTCTTATAGTTCTTTTCAACTCACCGCACACAAGTCACTTTGTCTCAACATGACAGTTTCGCTTGGACAGCTTACAACCATGGACAGAAAAGGTAAAATGAATAAAATTGCTATTTGTCGAAGTGCATCTCTCTCACTCACCAGAAATCAAATGAAATACTGAAAAAAATTTCTCAGCTTTAGAGGTGGAGGTTGCAGGCTGCTTGACCCTCGATCAATCTATAATGAATACACGTAGGTGTATTTTACTGCTCACCAGTTGCAGAACCAGCATCCCAGTGACTGTTCTCATGACTGTACATGGGGTATTTGCTTTGAAAGTATTGACTGAGAAGCACAGAGAGAGTGAAACAGAACTTTACTGTGTCAGTAGCGTGTGACGGCGTGCCAAAAAAGATACCGAGGATATATGTAAGAAAATGTCCAAGATGTTTGTGAGAATCGTAGTTCTCACAAACATCTTGGAAATCCCCATTTTTCTTTACAGTTACAGCCTTAATTCTTATCTCTGTAGACTCCACCCAATCCTGATTCCTTACTTCATCTCAGTCATGCATTGTTTGTTGTCTTGCAAGGTTGATCCCACTAACATAATTTTATACTTAATATTTTGTACAGAGTTTTCATTTATTTCCTCATCACAGGATACCCTCTCTCTGCAGGCTCTCTTCTACTCATGCTCTAGTTGCAGTTCACTATCATCTGCAAATGCGGCGGTCCATGAAGAATGCAGCATGAACATCCAACAGATGTCTCGCCAGCGTCTAAAATCTTCATTAACAGAGACCAAAATGGAAAAGGTTACAAAGGAGTCGGGACAGATCTGGAAACAGTGTTACTGAAGTAAAGCTGAGATGGAATTTAATATACACAATTACTCATTGAAGGATGGTGAAAGTGGAGCTGCTGAGGAGGAGGACAAGAGAAAGACAACAGAGAGAGTTTGGAATTATTAAAATGGGATACGCTCAAGGTTGATGCGTATGAAAGAATACTAAGGACTTATCCTTAGTATAGATGGAGGTAAAAGTGAACCCCCGCTCTCGGAGACAAGTGTATAAGAAACATTTTCTCCTCTTAACTCAGACAAGATGCTATTTAGAGCCAGCGAACATAGTGTATCACTCCTAACTTTTTCATTACGTTTTAGTGGTAGTGTGCAACAATATATTGCTGTGCAATATATGCAGTTTTTGTGCCAAGTTTTTTTCTAAATTATATGCTAATTTTAAACATTCTTTACTAAATGGATTTCAAAAATACGTCATGGTCAAATTGATTTTGGCAAATTAATAGTATTGCCACCTACTAGTGTGGTGTTTTTGATCAGAAGTGTTTCCAAGGATAGTGTAAGCATAGTTTTTTTTGTTTTCAAAATTGAAGAAAAAAATATTTGTTTTGAAACATATATGTTCTCAAGTCTTCTGATGGTTTATTTTATTTTGCTGGTTCATGATTCAGTTTTGCCTTCAGACTGCCTGTGGCTTGTTTTTAGTTGCTAAAGCCAGTCTTTGGAACATGCCTCATGCATGCCTGTGCTTTATGTCCTTTCAGCCCCATTTCTTGGCAAAATATTCTGACGTTTTTTAATCTAGTATGTCATTACACTGACTCTGACAGCCTTGTCATCTGGTTTTACTGACTGCGGAAACACAGGTGTAACTAACTTCTTTTTCTTTTCATCCTCTACTTCTTAGCTCAGTTGGTCTTAGCCCTCCATTTATTCCTCCACAGCAATGGGATCACGACATCTGGGTCTGACACATACATTTGTTTAGTCCCCATTGTGCTAAGTGGATTCATGTGGAATGGAGATTGCCTGTAATATATCGAAGGAGAGAAGGGCGCATAGGGGGAGGTAAGATGAGTGAATGGGAGGGGAAAAGGCTCCGAAGAGGAGCAGGGAGATTAATGGTTGATCCAAATAGACCCCAGTAAAACAGTGACAATAAGAGAGTGAAATAGGGAGTAAGGAGAGTGAGATGGTAAAACATATGCTGCTCTGTCTGCACCATCAATCTAAAGTTGTGAGCTCACCTGGAAATTGTCAAGCATTAACGTGCTTGTGTCACTATGTGTATCTGTGCGTGCATGTAAGTGCCTGGCAATGACAATGATGAGTTTCCTCACTTACAATATACATATTCAGAGAAAGCATGCCACTCCATCTTCCCTGTCTTTACTCTGATCACTGCTGCAGCTGACGTTTATGTTTGACATTTGAGCTCACAAGTTTGTGTTGTGCTTCCCAGTGTGCCTTCTGCTGTGCTTGTGAATGTGTGCAATCTTTATAATAGCCAATTTATTCCTCTAACTGAAATGGTAACATAAACACACAATCATGAATAATATCAGGAATGAAAAAAAAGATATGCAGAATACAGGTTACTATTGCTCCAGTGAAGCATTTTTAATATGGAACAATTGTAAACAGTCAAAGTGGATCCTTATTCTATTTTTTTGTTTTGTAAATCACTTTGAACTCTTTCAAAGTACCACTAAAAGACAGTAATTTATTTCATCACAACACAACCGAACATACAAAACTTTGTGTTTTTATTTTTATTTTTTTATCTGCACAAATAAAACAAATAATGACTTAAAGACATTTTATTAGTAGTCAGAGCCCATCACATTGTCTTCCCCAATGTCTTTTACTTATCTGATTGTGGGTCGCTTTGATAACAGGTTCAGGAGGGGAACCAATTCCCCTCCTGAACCTGTTATGACTCTCTTAAGAGAGATGACTCTCTTAAGCAATTTCTCGGTTCTCTTTCTTGAGTGGTGTGTTCAGAAAGTCTTCAAAAGTATCCAGAATGGAATCTTGATCGGTTGCCTGAATGACCTCAGCTGACCCCTTTTGATGCAAACAAGCAGCGGCTTTGCTCCTAGCCTACCCCTAGATGACAGAGCTCCTTACCCTATCTTTAAGGGTAAGGAGTCCAGATCCGAAGATGGTTTTAGCTGCTTCAATTCAAGAGCTTGTTCTTTTGATCATACTCCATATGCCATGACCATAGATACGTGTCAGAATGTACAGACTGGTAAATCAAGAGCTTCACCTTTTAGCTCATTTTCTTTTTTTTTTTTTTTTTTTTTTTGTATTTTCTTTTTATTACAACAGACTGAAGCTCCACTTTGTCAATCTATGTTGGTTAGTTTTTCATGATGTAAAGATGCCAACAGAACTCCACATTTATAATAGAGCAAAGATCAGACTGTGGACACCTAAACCAGCAACATGCCCCATGGGACTACATCTTGAGGTTCTTTCCATAAACATAACAAACAGGATTAGTGAAAAGGGATACCCATGGAGAAGTCCAAACCACATTTTAATCAAATGTGGTTGATTAAAATATGTCCACATTCTACTTTATTCTTGGATTGTCGACAATGAATATTCTGATATCCTCTACTTCCATTTTCCCCTCATAAAATGCCGTTGGGAATTAAATCATCAGCTTTCTCCCAATCTGCAATAAATAGGTCCAGATGTTAGCAAGTATGAAAGCCACAGTCCTCCCCTGAATCTGAGGTTAGACAATTGGATGGAGCCTCTTTTCCAGCACCACTGATATTGCCCTTTGAAGGGTAACTATAGTGATCCTTCAATAGTTGAAAGAATATGTCTGGTCCCCTTTCCTTTATATCTAGACAGCCACCAAGGAGTACCACCATATCTCATTGAATCTGCATTGCCAAGTCAAAGGAGAAAACAATATTTTTCCCATTTAATTCAATTTGCTTTACTGTGTCTCCATAAAAAATCCAATGAGTGCAAATAACTTAACCCAATAATGATGAAAAAAGATAACAGCCCCCAAATCAAGATGCTGTTGTAAGCTAAAAGCTCTTTTTTCATTAAAATCTATGATAACCCGGCCAATTAAAAGTGACTCAGTTTGCCGTGTTTTGATTTCATAGAGGAGGGGAAAAGGGAAAAAAGTGGGGGCAATCGAAGGAGAATGAGCAGAAAATCTATCATAATTAAGCAACAACATTAAAAATGGAATTGTGTGTCTTTTTATAGATGACTACTAATTGCACGGAGAGCAAAGCGATGATTCTGTTGAATATTAGCTTTTAATTATCCTAAACGAAAGCAAAACCCACATGAGTGTGCTCATGGTTGCAGACACACATATACACACAGCAGCAGAGCTCAGGCATTACGTTGTGCACACACACAATCACACACATTTACACATACTTTATTGGAGGTTCTAAGTCTCTAGACACCCCAGTTGTAGCTTACATTTACTGTATGCCTGTCCCAGACAAGATCATTACTTTGCTTCAGAGGCTTGCATGCTCTGAATTTTTCCCTGCTCATTATTAAATATAGCAATGTTTAATAGCTAATTATCACATATTTCATATCACTTGCTGATGAAAAGTCTGGCTGAAGTTAAAGTGTGTTGCAATTTTCTGCTTTAGGGCCCTCTTCTGATGCAAGCTCAAATTTGTCATCTTATATTATTTATTTTGGCCTAACAAGTCAAACTCCACCTGCTGAGAGGAAAATCAGCAGTAGCTGATAGACATTCATTAATTCAAATGACAACATGCCACAGCAGCATCTGGTGAGAAGCACAGTGACTGACTGCAAAGGGATGTCATGATTTAAAGGTAGAAATTGAAAAGACTGTGATAATCTCTGTTTTTCATGGCTGAGGAGCTTCAGAGGCACATTTAGAATCAGCACACGCATAAAGATGGGATCAGAAATGTGAAATATGCATTTTAGCAAGTCATTACGCGAGAATTTGTGAAGATGCGGAAATCCCAGTTGAAGTTGACCCACGTCGTCAGTGGTCTTACCGAGGACAATAATCAGCATACAAACTACTGTATTTTCTTATCTAGAGGTTGGCAGCTAGTGAAGCGCAACCTGCCCTGAGGTATAGTATGTGGTGTACACACTGGCGCAAACCTCATCTCTTGCTTGCTCTATCTCTTTCCTTTTTTACTCTCTAGAGTTATTGTCAACCATCAGGCATCCCTCTGCCTAGATTAGAAGTCTGTTATGAGAGCCCAGACTCATAAAATGGCTGATAATACAATATGCAGCCCGGCTCTGACTCCATAGGTGGCCAATTAACCTCTATGTCCTCTGCCATTCATTGACAGAAGATTTCCCTGAAAGGCAAGGGTAACATACAGGTACTCTATGCTCTCTATAACTTACAAGATTATTTGAGAAACACCTCTGCGACTTTGGCAATTGCAAAGTTTTCTTAATGAAAACTTTGCAATTTTGTTGCAAAGTTTTGAGGCGATTAAAATAAAAAATAAACGTACCAGTCACTGTAATATATGCGCCTTACCAGCACTAGATCAGAGCCTTTTCACCTCCATCTTTTACACTCAACACTGTCTTAGGCTTTGTAGTAGGCTATGTACTCAATGGGGTGTTGAGAAAATTTGTCAATACCCCTTTTTGGTCCATATTAATAAGTTAAGAAAATGTATGTTCCTCAGATGTGTAAGCTGGAAATCCACAATTTAAACCTTCTACTCCACTGCATCCAAAATGTGCTTTGTTTACTGAAATCTGATGACTGAGGAAAACACAGGAGTACAATGAGCTCTTTATTATGTTCAAGACACCAGCTTAAGACAGTTTGCGGTTTTTTTGGTATGTTATCAAGCTGGAAATAATCTTCAGGAGACACATAAAAAGGATGGGGTGGGTCAGTAACAATATTCAGGTAGGTAGTGCAAGTTGTCATGCAGATTTGAATTAACTTTCTCAAACTGTGACAAAAAATCTAATGAAACTGCCACAAATAGCCTTAAACATTGATGTAACACAGTATGGATGTTTTATGTTGTTTGATGAGCTTGCCCAAAGTGTACCATCAGTTTTCTGTTCTTAGTTTATTACTCTTTGTTGTTCTTGGGTGACCATTGTCCAGATAGCAAGAGAGACAGTGGCTTCTGGTTGTTGGAAAATATGTTCTTTAATTGTCCTTCATCTGAAAATGTCATCGGCACAAACACGTGATGGCACATAATATCAGGAAAGAGGATGATGTTAATCATTGTGACAAAATAAATGCTAAATGCTCAAGGAAATATTGAGTTTTCTTAAGAGTTTGGAGTGAATCTACTGCCGGCTCTGATTGTACTGCCGTAGCCGTATTGGACCATAATTAGGTTGACAGCACTGAATGACTTCCAAGGACATATTGATAAGGTGTTTTAATAAAAGTTTAACCATTCTTAAATTGTGTGCATTAAAGGCCTTGGCATACAGTAAACTGTTAGTACTGAGTGCCTCTCTGCAAGTAGCAGCTGCAGTAGCAGCGCTGAATAAAACACTACGACCATCTCTCTCCACTCCAGTGTTCGAAGGCCACATTCACTGCTACAACACTTTGCTAGCCCAGTACTTAATCATCACAGTGGTTGTGTCATGTTTTCAATTTAAAAATGCATATGCTCCTCCCACACTGCAATCATTACACAGACACACACACACCCACACTCAAAGAGGTGAACAAAATAGCATTTTGGACACATAGATCTCACAGACGTAACAACTATGCACACACACACACCCACTCACACACACACCATTGCTGATGCTTAGGGTGGACACATCCTTTTCAATATTATGCTTATATTTTGTGGAGAGGCCATAATTTACCACCTATGCATAGAGAATTGTCAGGAACCTAAATGAATCCTTAGTGCTCACTGCTCCTATTCAGCTAAGTCCATTAATCATGTCACTGATAAACACAGGCATAATCTGACTGTGTAATAAGGTACTTGTTTGCTATGAATTGCACATGCACATAGCAGCACCCAGTGTTGCACCACTGATGCTCATGTCCACTCCCACTTGACACCCTCTGAACAAAATACACAATGGCCAGCAATAGAATAGAAGAAAAATTATAGTACTCAAAGCTCTTTCAAGTACATTTATTGTTTTTCAAATAATTACTGTAGGTTCAGAAAAGATATAAAATGGAGAGTCAATGATGTTGCAGAACACAAAAACGTACAGTAGTAGAATAAAGAAACAATGTGCCCACTATTTATATTTGTTGTCTTATAAGGCCTTGTAAAACAAGCAACAAATTATATATTTTAAAGAATAGGATAAATCATATAGGAGTTAGCTTATTAATTAGTTAGCTTAATCGTAGTAGGCAGATTTTTTTTTATATATAAATATGAACGTGCAACATACAGATGGTGGCTTTCAGACATTAGTCTGCGCATTTTTATGTTCCATGTTCCATGTTCCATTTTTATCCAAAATGGAACATGAAGTGTACTAAAAGCCTTTAAGCCAACACATTAAACACTGCATGGCATTTTCATGTTAAGCTTTTTTAAGGAGTTTTTTACACTTGGTGCAGCCCATGATGCAGTTTAGTTACATATGGTTGATGAGAAGGCAACATATGCCTTCTCATCAATAGACAGTGTGATATATGAAGCTAATTAGAAGCAAGACACAACTAATTTGAAAAAGTCTGACAAGGAGTTAACATGATGAAGCAGAGAATCATCGGTTTGAGCAAAAAGGGGAAAGAAAGCAGGATGGTATATGTGGAGGTGTTTTGCTTATTTCTGTCTTAGCTTGTAATAGGATTTTTTTTTTCACCTGAACCACTGAGACCAGCCCAGATCAGCACCTATTTCATATGATGGGATTTCTTGTGGATGTGTTCCCCAGTGGAACAGATCCTTCCTACAGTCGTTTGATTTAGGCTTTGATAGAGAAAAAAGGTGAATTTTTTTTCCCTCAGTGGGGGAGTTAAATGGATTAGTAGCATTCTATGGAGAATAAGAAAGCACGTGCTTAGGTAATGTATAACTTTATCTGATGAGTTCTTTATGGACTTCACATGGCGTTGCAACATATATGGTGTTTAAAAGAGAGAAACTCAATTAAATAGACAGAAAAAAAAGAGAATGTTTGTACTTGGAAGGCACAGAACGTGAAGCATGAAAGAGTGTGTCAAGAGAGCTCATTTCCATGCAAAGTGATTTCACAATTTAAGCATCAAAATAGAGAGTGACTTTGAGAATGCCTGTCACAAGTTACAAACACATTTCCTAAACAAATTTAACTCACTGTTACATCTTCAATGCTAACAGGGCAGACCATCTCGCTACATCTGAGCCCCTACACAACAGAGAAATTTTTTTTCTTTCCAGTCTGTACCTGCAAATACAGTAAATCATCTAATATTTTCTCAGTGCATCAACCAACCACTATCTATTGGTAATATCAGGTGCTGATATTACTCTATCAAAATATGAAAGCTTATTGCTTTATTGTTACAGCTGCTGCTTTTTTTTGCTGTTACAGACTGAATGTAGTAGATGCTAAATTCCAGCAGTGAGAATGTCCAAGAACAATATTTATTGTCAGTCTGATATGTTTTCTCTAATTTAAAGCAACACATTTTCTCACTACTAAATAGTGTCCATCAATATCATTTCCAAAGGAAGAGTTCAGTCTGGGAGCCGCTGATGAAAAGGAGCTGTTTCTTTTATTTTCTTCCAGATCACAGGACCTCAGAAGCTTGTTGGCGCGGATGAAGAAGTTCTTAGATTTAATCTTGTACCTCCTTGTGAGGAGCTTCTCAAATAAGAAGAATCTTAAAAGGACTCTAAAAAGCTAATGTAAATGTATCAGCAGCGAAATCACTTGTGAGGACTTGGATTAATTTGTGGGACTTGCCTGGGAACAGGATTTTGAACAACTTCATGACGTCAAAGGGCGTTTTGCATTGCATTGTTCCTGATGTGATGAAACAAAAACATAAATAGGTATTTCAAGTTCAGGATGTGACACAACAGAATGATCTGTAGAAAAATTCACACCTTCATTTCATTTGGTTCCCTTTCACAATATCCTTTTGTAAAGTGACTCTGCCATTTGGTCAGCGACAAAACCACAGCAGTTGCTTGTTTTGCAAACTATTACAAGAAGTTACCTTACAGACGGTGTTTAGTTTGAACAGCAGGAGGGGCATTGAGCCATTTAACATGTTGCTGTGTATACATGAAATGAATGCAGCAGTACAGCAATGACAGCGTAGTAGAGGCATATGGTCTATGTGATCAGCATTCTGCAGGATTTGTAAGAAGAGATGAACTATATAAATTAAATTCGCAGCATTTACTCAGCTAAAACAGGATAGCTACAATGAGCCTGTATGCCACTGTGATTAAAAAAAAAAAAAAAATGGCATGAGGAAACTTATGCATAATGCTGATGCACAGTGCTGGATGTGTCATGTCATATGACATGTCATGTCATGTTGGCTATGCTTTTTGTACACCCCAAGTTGGGTAGAATATCACTTTCTCCACATATGATTTATGAATAATCTGAGTGAGCTCAGAGACGTATCGTTTCCACAGGTTCATGAAGATAAACTTGCAAGCGAATAACCGTTCTCCCATTCACTTGGATTCCCCTGGTAGAATTTCTACCAGGCCAGTCAGGGAACAGAAGGAGAAGTTATGAATTATGACGTTGATTTTCTACGATGTCCTAGATTTGTAGTCTGTATGTAGTTTTAGCAATGGCAGCAATGAAGGAAGTGAACAAAGCCGTTTAGTCCGTGTTGATGACACTTCCAGATATTAAATAAATGTTAACAGCCGTCTCATTCGGATCAGCACCTTTCACTTTGCAGTGGAGCATAGTTACTTCCAGGGCAAACAACTATCCAGTCAGTTTGAATTGGCTTAGAAGCCAGTTCAAGGTTGTTTTTTTTGTTGTTGTTTTTTTGTGGTGAACTGGCCCTTTAAATATGTCAGGGGCAAACATTAGCAATTCAGTAAAATTTAAAACCTGAGTGCATGCTACTTTTTATAACAGCTCTAAAGAAAATATAGATTGCCTTTTGATGACAAGACATTCTGGATGTGAGGCGTTCTCTTTAAATCAGTTGAAAGCCGTTTTTATTTCTGTTTTTTTTTTCTTTTTTTTTTAAAAATATAGTAAAAATCATCTGAAAATAGAATCATTCATGTGTGGTGATGCTTGACTTCAGAGTGTAAGCCAGCCCTGTACATCTCAGTTCTCCCCATCTTATTTGAGTGGGATGCCAGGTTACGTGCACCACTGGGGGATCAATTAAACCTCTTTCGCTCTCCTCTTTACACCTCCTTAAATCAGAAGGGGAGGATTTCAAACGATGGGCTTGTACCTCCCCAACAACCACAACCACCCCCAACTGCACCCAATTAAGACTGTCTTCAAACGAATGAGTTAACACCTGTAGGGGGGGATTGGAAGATATAGCTTCTTTCTGGGATTCTGGTATTGTCTTATATGCTGCTTACACTTTTGCCACAAGAGAAAAGTTCTCGCTATGTGGAACAGTCCAGAATATCATTGCAAGATTGGAAATAATTTTTGTTCTGGGGATTTTTTTTTTTTATTTTTTTTTTTTTCCTTTTCTGGTCCCCAACCATGCTGGAGGCAATCCTGGCTATCCATCTCGGTAACTATAGAGTGAAGATTGACAAAAGCAGCAAAAGCAGCTTTTTTTTTTTTTTTTTCATGATTTGACATTTTGAATAATTATTTTTGCAGTGAGTAACATATCCAGAAAGGATAAAAAGAGTCATACTCTTTGATAATTATGATTTATAGCAATTGCTATCTATCTATATATATATAATCTTTACTTGTATTCCAGCTGCAGTACTATCTCTACTTTGAAGCGCACCCTGCCTTCTTCTGTCCTCTTAACTCTCCCTTTCTCTCTCTTTTACCATTACCTTTGTGAGTGTCGAAGAAAACGCCACAGCAAATTCTCAAAGGGCCATGTAAATTACTTGCACGGTCGATGTGTGCAATGGGCCATTCACATACAAGATTTATACCTTTGGTAGTCTTAATTATGTCTGCCTTTTATTTGCTCTGTAAAGCAAGAAGCGCACAGGCCTGTAACAAGTCTGCCTTTCCTGTAATAAATTTGCAGGAACAGGCCAGTAGTTTTAAACTTTGATGCCAACAGCTTTATCTATTTGTTGTCTTTCTTACTTTTGACTCTCCTCATATTATCTCCTTTGCTTTTAAATATAATTTGCTCTAGATTATTATTTGGATGTTTATATCATGTACTCTTTCTTGTCACATTTCTTTCATGTTCTCTTCAAGTTCACTCCTCAATTCAAGCCTCTATTAATTAAATAATAAAACATGGTAATATGTAAGTTGCATGATGGTATTTTATCGACGCTAACATTCCCTGTTTGATTCAATTAAGTCCTGCCTAGACTCGCTTCGAACTTATGTGAATTATGGCAACAGGACCTTTAACACTGACTTTATTAAATGGTTGTGACATCATTAGCCTCTGCTGGCAAATATAATTGTGTGTGAATTAATCACATTTTCATAATGCTGCATATATTGCTGTCTCTACTCCCATCCAAGCACTTGCCATGTTACCATTTTGCCAAAAAAGAAGAAAAAACTAAATTTAGAGTTGAGACACTTTAAATAACCTTGTATTCTTTACATGTGAATCCCAAATATTAGCAAATTGTGCTTAAAAGTGTTTATTTTCACATAAGGAAAACATATATACAAAGTCATTTTCTGTTTTTTGTCTTCATCATTGGCTCCTTTCACTTCAGCTGTGCTGAGATGATTTATCCCATATTTCAGATTCACAGCAGAAAGATAAGCATATTCACGATTAAATAGATCCTTAACAAATGACCACCATTCAGCATGCAGTTACTGTCTTCTTGTTGTCTGGCTTAGCTGCCTGGCCACAATCTTATAAACTTGTATTTGGAAGCACTTAGTAGTAATAAAGATGTCAGAGTTTGTTTTTGTCACGATAATCCCATTAACAAAACAATCTCATCTCCAGGTCCAATTATACGTTATTAACCCCGCTTTACAAACTGTAGGCAGCAGAGTTAGTCACAATGGTAAGCTGCATTTAGAGAAGAGCTGGCACCAAGGTAAGCAGCAAACCAGACATAGTTTGTACATTAAGCTGTCAAACACAACTCTGTTTGCTGAAAGCCATGCTTTGTTAAAATCTAACGCCAAATCCCAGAGAAACAAAAAAACCTAACATAAACAAAGAGCTGACAGGCACCCACAGCATGCCCTGAGAATAATAGATCAATGTAATTTGCCATACATGCCTGTCAACCATCATTACATGAACGCACAAGAGGACTGATTTGAAAGACGGGTAGAAGAGCTCTAAACAAAAGGGATTTGAGGGGATTTAACCAAATACAGCAACAGCTCATAACAATTAAAATCTGGAATGGCATAAAGTTACAATTGGATTTCTTTTATGTTATTTTTGGCCTGTGAGCACCAGTGTTTCCACATCATGGCATTTGTCTGAACGAAACTGGAGCTGTCACAGCTTCAAATAGTTTGTCTCAATGCATGTCACACTATATGCATACAAATTTCTATACCATAATTATGTATTTGCCTAGATAAGACAAAAAAAGGTAATTTAACTTCCTGTTTGACTTGTGTTCAGTGAAAACCAATGCAACAAAGGAAACTAGGAAGCACAGCCTTGGTGGGGAGAGGGAGGACGGTAAGCACAAATGCTACACAACTTGTTAACAGTCTTTCTTTTGATGATTTTGACATGAGACACATTAACAGCTTTTACTTCTATATTCTGGTACTAAAAATGCATTTGCACTTAATGACTGTGATGGAATCTCAATATGTCGCTCATTGAACATATGCACTTTTTGCTGGAGTAGGATCAGTTAAGTGAACAGTTGCTTGATTTACAGTGTAAACCAACAAGTATGTGACAGAATTATTAATTGGGTCATCATGGTTATATTGGTTATATTTCCCATTACTTTACCACGTAATTGGTGAACATTTTTTATTATCTACATACAAAACTGTGAATTGTTTTACTGTTTTAAGCCGCATGTTTAACACTATATTGTATATGCCAATGCAATATATATAATATACATGCCAATACACAAAACATGAGTTACCCTATTGCCTATTGCCTTCTCCATTTAACTTTTGCTATAAAAGAAGGAACGAAAGAAAGAAATATGGGGAACATAAAAGCTTAGTTGTTGTGTTAATATGCTGTAGAGCAGTGTGGTCTGTCTTTGAAAAGAGACTATGCATTTTAGCGTTGTCATCTTTACTGAAGATGCCTATTTTCTCACCTGGGAAAGTGGCTCATTACCACAGAGTACCACTTTCAATTGCTGCAGCAGAAATGTTGTCATCTGTGTTTGCCTGTGTAATTACCACAACACAAAAGCTGCTATTTCAACAAAATGGATTCAGAGAGCTCTACACATGAATGAACACATGAATAAATATGAATTTATCTTCATGAGTGACCTCTGCTAAAAGGAGAAACAGGAGGATGAAGAAGGTAGAAGCTGAGCTTCATGGGTGCTGATGGTGAGGAGGTGGGGATGCGGAATAGATAAATGAAGCAAGATGGAATAAAAGCAAAGACTTCAACATAGTTCATAAAGGGTCAGGGCATAATTACTCACAGAAATGCCTGCTCAACGGGTGGGCACAGAAATGCATTTAGCAGTGCTTAAAATTTTAATTTAGCTATGAAAGGGCACTTTTCTTTTTTTCCCCTCTCCTTTCTCATGTCTCTCTTTTTCCTTTCATTTGTTATTGCTACACATTAACACCCTTCATTTTGATCAAAACACAAAAGAGTTGAAATTCCCATTAGGCCTTTTGAAAAATTTTAACAGGATGTTTTTTTCTTCACAATTTTCAATAAGATGTGCACATGAAAAGAGAAAGGTCCGTGATGGGGTTTTATCTTTATGTTAATCAAATTGGCTCAGTGTGTATGTTATTCACAGGTTTTTCTTTGATTAAACGCTGTCCTCTGTCACACTGACTAAACTATTTCAGTCAGTGTGTGAGCTGCGTTCTCTGCTTCTTGGCAGTGTAAATTGAAAGTGGTGTCATATTTCATTTTTGCATATTTGTAAAACATGGGCAGTTTCTGTATTGTGGTAGAAAAAAAAAAACATTTTAGAAAACAAAAAGGTTTGAAAGACCAGGTGATTCAGAAAGAAGAGAAACTAAGAAATAAGCATTAATTTATCAAAGTTCCTTCGACTTGAACAAATAAAATAAAAAAGCATCTTTTCCAAGCAAGGTAATGAACAGAGCACATAGCCAAAACCGCTATGCATACCTGATCTAAGATATGTGGGTTTTTCTTTTTTAATCATTTCAATGGGCTTAAATTAACTGCATGTTTCACAAAAAGATTTTGCTATTTGGAGAAAAGGCATGGAGAACAGATAACTGGAATAGATAATGCTGAACAGCTTTAAGAAAAGAGTTTGTAGATGTAGTAGTCTTAAGTTTATAGCCACAATTTCCCCACCTCTAATGCGTAATAATCATGTGGACTGTGCTAGATGCATCCAGAATGTAGATAAATCTGTATTGTGTTCAGAATTACCCACATTTACTAAGATATACAGCCAAAACCAGATATTTAGACACAATGCACTAAAAAAATACACTTTTTCTTTGTCTGGCATTGTATCAAACTGAATCTTTCCTGTTTCATGTAAATAAGAAGCAAGGCAGGTGAAGTGCCTGTCTTGCACTGTGACTGAAATGGACAGAGCAGGGGCTCAAGCCACCAACACAATGAATATTGGGCAGATTCCTATCCCTTGAGCTACCGTCACCCAGATGTATTATAATACATGTCTATGATCACATGTCAAAACATATTGTTTTTTGAACGTTGAACGCTGATGTGTCTGCGAATGCATGCGGCTGCCAAATCATCAATTCCAGCAGTCTATTCAGTGTCAGAAAGGCCTGTGAGTGACAGTCAAGACAGTTGGATGTCTTGTTTGAACGTTGTGGGAGATTGAGGGAATAAGATTACTTTTTTTTTATGATTTACTTTATGATAACAACACAGTCAGAGACAGTCTTCCCACACACACACACACACAAAAACATTTGTGTTATTGTTATGATAATGTAACAGCCTGTGAGCACAAGGGAAATAGAGTCTTTATATAGTTTTATGTGAGGACTGTGCATGCTAATACATGCAGTTTACTGTTGAGAAAGGTAAGCACTGGAAGCCAGAAATTTTAATTTAGGAGACAAAGGATTCCCGGTGGGTCTTTGTGGATTGTCAAAGATGACAGGTGAAGGTGCATGGATGTGTCAGCTCTCAAAATAAAAGCCTGACACCACATCCAAGTGGTATAAGAGGGGAATAAGGATGAAGGGAAATGTGGACTGCACCTCAATTTGTGATTTCACCCAATGCAGTTTCCCACTCTTATGTTTTTGGCATGAGCTACCAGCTGCCAGGTTCTTTTCAAACTGTCACACTGCCCAAATGCTAAATGAGAGGAAGCCTCCGAGGCTTTTCTTTATGAGAGAGAGAGAAAAAAAAATCAATTAGGCTAAAAGGGATTTGTTTCTATGTGCACATGACAGAGTCTGAACATCAGGCTTTTTGACATATCTGCACCAACACTGGCCCAAACACATCAAAGAAAGTACAAAAAACACAGTTGTACTTCGGTTGCCAGAGGCACGCACATGAAGCTCTCTGAAATTATGAATGGCTTTAATGTAGTCGGTACTCTACCTCATACGTTTAGCTCTGCATTTCCACATTTAATACAAGAGGAAATATTTATAAAAAAAGAGCACACGCTGTCTTTTTAAAATAACGAAACTGTTGAAACAACATGAGCAGAAAGAATAATGTGTGTTTCCTTCAACTGTTTGTAGGAGTTTGATATCATTAAAAGGTTATCAGTATGCAATTAAGTCTCTGATTCAGAGTGTAATGCTACTTAGACATTGCATTGTTCTAAATTAAAAATCTATATCTGTTCCTTGTGAACTCTAACTTTTACATTCTGAAAAAAAGCACACCTCAGAAAAAGCTTGAGTTCTTTACTGAAACCAGAGTTTGGGTTAGCTTTCTGGGTATTAATATGTTCACAAGTATATTTAAATGACATTTTGTACAACAATGGTATTGCTCTGAATGCCTTTTTAAAAAAAGGTGTGCTATAGCCATATGGTTAGAACATTGTTACATTTGTGCATGCAAATCAAAGTGGCATTATGGTGCTTAAACCACAGTTTCAGTGTTTCGCAATAACTTTTTGTTTTTGTCTACCATCCGATATTTATCACTCATGCACCTGGCACAGAGGCAATCCGATTGCTTCAGGCAGATGACTTTTCTGAACTGCTGGCAATTTGGTTCACAAGTTCAAGGCGTGAAAACCACACAGAGATTCAGGGCGAGAAGCATTAGTGACCAGTTTGAGGAGCTACTTGCCTGGGAAATCAGCTGTGTGTTAAGATACTCAGAATCAGAGTGTGGGGAGTGATAACTGCACCGGCTGAGGTCCAATATCTGTTCCAGAAGAGAAGTGGCGCAGCTGTTTGCTTTTATGGACAAAAATTATTTTATCCCAAAACACTTCTGAAAACGTGTCTGGAAGCATATTTTAGGTTTTTTGTGGCGGTTCAGGGTGGTCAGACGTGGTAAAACAAAGGTGCTTCACATGGAGTTTTTTTACTTCCTTTTCATCCTCAAAACATTCCCTCAATGCCATAAATGTATGATATTGAAGGGAGACTGCAATATTTATCTAGCACAGACTTATACAACTGCAACACACTGTTACTAATTATTTAAGTATAATCGGTGCCAGTAATATGAGATGGTGTCTTCAGCAGAACATGTTTATAGAAGAACATACCCCTAAACATTTACTAGCAATGCTGCATATTTTGTCCTTATTAGGATGATTAGTGACTAATTGAATAAAAATATATTGATGTAAGTGATTCTGAGAATAAATAAATACTTTGATTATCTTTCCACATCCTCATGTACACAACCCAACTTATGTCTTAAGTTTGAAATGCCTGCCAAGGTGGGATTTGTACAATTTTCACAGTTTCTTATTTTCTTCCTGCTCACATCACATGTAACATCTTACAGATCAGCTGTACTGAAAAAGCTGTACATCAAGGGGCAAATTGGCCCACGGCTATCCAGAGATCCGTTCTGGAACATCCACCTTTAAATGTCATTGGATATTGCTCTCCTAGCGAAACCAGTGCATTTTCTGACAAGCAGTGAATCACTGGTGTTCATAGGGAAATGTTTATTTTCTCCTTCAGCTCTTTACTTACAAAACAATGTATGATTTTGAACTATGCTCACATATGTGTTCATATGTAGTACTGTACAACTAACATTGTGTCAAATCTCAATCTCCATCCTCTTTTCTCTTCGCCCTCTCTTTGCACATTCGTTCACTGTCCTCCACTGGCCACTTATGTCACCAAATTCCTGTCCAGTGTAGCACCATTGGGATCTGGTGGAACTGAAAATTGTGTGGATAATGAAGTTGAGGCTGACAATGTCTCTGAAACGGCATCAGACCATCATATCAATATAGACCAATATCTCAGAATGTTTCTGAGGCCCTGCTCAATCTATGCCAAAATGAATTTAACCTGCTCAGAAGACAAAACATCCAACGTTGGCAGAAGGATTACAAATAGAATGAAAGGTGACTGCACATTTATTAAGTTATTGTGCCATTTGCATTTTTGTCCAATCGGTCTTTTAATTCATCATATGGTGATATGGGGTAGTGTAGAGAATCATGAACACTGCAGTCAATGAACTGGCCCCGTCTCTCCCTCCACTCTGTCCAGGTGCCATGGTGTTATTTCTCCAATGAGTATCTCCTCGCCTGGAAGGGCAGAACTCATCTTAGATTGCAGCTGACGATGCTTGTCATTGCTCAGCTTTCTGGGAGATCCACTATGAGATGGGAGGTGCTTCTAACCAGAACCAGCAACAATTCACAGAGGAAACACAAGAAAAAAATTCATTTTTTTTTTTGCCAATTGTGAATGGCTAAAGATGAAATCTGTCTCCCCGTGAAGAGTCTTACTGGAGCAAGAGCTACACACATTGCTTAGTTTTCTTTTGGCACAAAGGTAAATAATTGCTACAGTATGTTAATTGAGTATTATATCTAATGTGTATCATTTATTGAAGGCCAGATGTGTTTCCTTCAGAAAACACGTGCAGAAATCCTCACCACAAAGGTACAGTTGTCACCGACACCTGTTTTCCTTCGCTCTCAAAGAGCGGGTTTACACAGAACGTAACAGGAGAGTTTATTATTGTCTCACACGCACTCATACACACAACTTACACTAATAAGGAGCTTCAGTATTTCACACACATACACACACCGCCATAAACACGTGCGCAGGGCTCTCCAGGGCTGCAGTGTCTGGCGGGTGTCCAGTGCTGAAGTGGTTCTGCTCTAGAGAACGGCAGGCCCTGTCTACAGCCCATCAATCAAGCCCTCCCGGCTACCCCTCCCCTCTCTTCGCCTCCACCTCCCGCTCCCAATGCTCTGTTTCACCCTCTTCCTGCCGTCATCCCCCTCCATTTTGCTGATAAATCTACCATTCTGTACATCATTTCTCATGCACCACCTCACCTTTGTTAATCTCCATCCTCTTTTCTCTTCGCGCTCTCTTTGAATCTTAAACTCCCCGACTCTCCAATCTGTGCTCCCCCTCTGCATATTTAAATGCTTCTGTACAGCAGATATTCAACCTGTACCTTCAGTTCCTGTTCCTGTCTCACTCCACTAACTTGTACGTCCCATCGCTCGTACCAGCTGTCTCTCTCCAACCTACGTTTCGTCCCCCATGTCTCTTCCTCTCACACTCCTGACTGATGCAAGCAGACGGTCTCTATCAGTGTTTTATACATAATCCAAATAAGATATGCTTGTGCCTGCATTTCTGAAAGTCCTAGCTGGTCTCTGACACGATGTGCTGACAGAGGATAAGTGAAGACTTACACAGG
Organism: Poeciliopsis retropinna; assembly: GCA_010277075.1. Lineage (NCBI taxonomy): Eukaryota > Metazoa > Chordata > Actinopteri > Cyprinodontiformes > Poeciliidae > Poeciliopsis > Poeciliopsis retropinna. Next base: position 7,607,856 of record VMRM01000013.1, read on the forward strand.
CATATTTGTATATGTCTACGCACAAACGTTAAAATTCAAACAAGCGCACGCACGCACACACGTGTGTGTGCATGTGTGTATGTGTGCCCACACGCACATAAGACAATCATCAAAGGATTATTTCCCAAAGTTATGGCAAACAAGACAAAACGCTGTATGTGGTTATGTGAAGAAAAAAATGTGAATATACGCATGTGGCAGAGTGTGCATATATTAGAGTCTGAGACAGAATGTGCATTTAAATAGCTGTGTTAAGTAATGCTGACCCATCTCTTTTTATTCTGCCATGTCCCATACATACCAATTCACTAAAGCGGGATGCAGGGACTGAGACTACCTCCCAAAACAGGGTAAGTTGTTTTATTTCAGGGGCAACCTGTTGGTAAACATAAAAGCTGCCCTCGTATCCTTTTGACTACATGAAGGATTGTTAAAGTTTAAGCAATACCCATAACCTTCCTGACATTAAAGTTCTGGGCTATTACATATTTGGCTTGGGTAATATTTTAACCAAAATGTATATCACATGGAATGAGTGTTGTTTTTTAAAAACCTCTATATCTGTGCTAAAAGTTGTGGAAGAAAATGTTTAATTTGGGGTTTTCAATAGCCAAGCAGGCTAGGCGATCCCAGCCTGAGTTAGTGGCGGTTGCCCATGTCGACTATATTAGAAACAGCCATTGGCATCAAAAAATGGGTTAAAACTGTTTTAAGAATTACAGTTGTAAAAATAATACAGTCAGCTTAGGAGCCATAATAATTATATACAATTATTGGGTGTATAAATACCAAACATGATTTTTAGCAGTATTTTTGAAAAATATATTTGTAGAGCATTGTAAGTGTTTTGGATTTTGAATTAGAGATGACCTACTGCAATCCAGACTTATTAAAAACTGTAAAAGTATATCTTGGTTTACCGGAGATAGGAAGTAAAGATGCAGGTGCAGGTGTAAAACTTCTGGAATAACAATTTACCAGTTGGTCTCATAATACTTGATGAACAAACAAAGTCTACTGACTAGCTCATTGACATAAGTGATGGGAACAAAGTCTCACTTACAAGCTGTTTTTAATGTCACTGAAGGAGACTGAGAACAGACACCAGGGAAGGAGTGTGGCAGATTACACCCGCAGTGCTCATTTTCAAGCTTTGCATGACACCGTCTGATTTGTCTACACTGCCTCCACAAATTGCTACACAAATGACACTTTTGAACTCGTACCTTATGCTGTGTCAACATAAGGCAATTCAGCAACTGCTTTATTTCTTAACTCGCAGTTAAAGTTTTAAACATGGATAAGCTTTAATCCAGAGGCCTTTCTTACGTGTCGGACTTATTCCACCATGGAACCACATGCTGGCAGCAACTGGATAGTAACTTGAAAGACAAAATTATTTTGTTGAAAAATATTATGGCATATAGTTATTTACAAATCTCACGCAAAAAGATTTTGACATGCCTCTGGTAATAATGAAATACACAGAAAATGTAGCTGGTAAGTGGTACAATTCTTTTAATGCCACTCAGGTATTAGAAAAGTTCTCCATTTTATCTCTAATTCACACTCTTGCTTTTGTGAAGATGCTGACTATGTCTTTGGATGGTGCACATTTAAAGAAAAGTGGGTTAAGAAGTGCATTGCGATATAAGGTTTTGGATGGGTACTCTTTAACTGCACATTAAAAAAATCCTTGAGGTTTTTTCTGATTAAGAAGAGCAATTATACAAAGGAAAATGTCATTTATCTTAAATAAATGGGAATGTGACTCCAAAGATTTTTGCTGTTACTTTGGAAAAAATGTTGAATCATTTTGTCTATTTGTAGATACAAATCTTGCCTGATCTCTATTCAACAAAATGTGCAACAAATTGTGTTCAACAAATATAATGTTTTTCTACATGAGTCTATTTTCTGCATGAGTCTATGTTAAGATGTTAACTTCTGGAGTTAGCATCTCAACTCCAGATGTTAAGAGAAAAGAAACCAACAATGTTCACCTTCTGGGATTTTACTGTCCACAAATGATTTACTTGAAATTGTTGAATTTCTGGGAATTTCAGTTCAGCGCATTATTTCTTTGGAAAGATAAAATATTAGAAAAAGTGGCCTTCAGAACCTTCGTATTTGTCTTTCAAGTTATTGCTGGCGAGATCTTTCTCTTTATTTCGGTCATCTTTTTGGTCGACGTTTTCATTTCATTTTAGTGGTTAGCAAACACAATTTCAAGAACAACTTTAATTAAAAATATTTTCATGCTTTGGTTTAACATCATTGTCAGCACAACAATGTTGTGGTTATATTACCGGAGTGAGATTTAGGAACCATTCTTAAACCAGCATTCAAATTGGCTTTGCGCATGTTTCTCGTCAGAGAACTAAACCCCAACCAGTGCTGAAGTGAAGAAAAATGATACCTAGGGATAGATAATAAATCATCTTTCAGTGATAAAAGACTTTTTCGTTTAGCAATACTTATTACCTGAACATTAGTGTCATGGAAAATGATGCAGAGGTTGAGCGAGAGAAGCGAAACTCTAGAGAGAGTGGATTATATCAAGACATACAGCTTACACAAATGAATAACTGAGCATTAATGTATAAACTCAGACCTAAGGGAGTCACGCTGAGTAATTGAGCAGTCTGGTATGCCTGCCACCAAAGTACTTTCAGCATAACACCGGTAGCATGCACACATGGTTCTCAATGTGAACACAATTTAAATAAATCCACTTGCATTAGAGCTCATGTTTTAATCGAGCTGACAGCCTATAATTATGCCCTGAAGTACCGTTTTTTTTTTGTTTTTTTGTTTTGTTTTGTTTTTTTATTTTCAAACAAGCTGTTTCCTTGTATGCTGTTTACAAAAAAAACTATTGAATGTAGAAGCTGAGCTTCTGCAGCTATGCTTTAATGAAATGTGCAACTTCACCCTGAAATCTTAACTTGCTTCATAATTAAAATGCTGTTTCTGGGTTTAATCTGTACACTGACAAAGAGTAAAAGATTTATTTTTTTTTCTTTGATTTGTTTTACATGTATCTAACCAGAACCGGTATATTCTTTGATTCTTGTAGTGCAAACTCATCACCTGGATCTGATTGGAGTCATGCAAACAAGTTATATTTATTAACTAACACGCTTAAGAGCTGTTAGAAGACACGTAAAAAAATAAATAAATAAATTTTCAGAGAGTAAAGCTAGAGGTTGCTTTTTTATGTTAAATCTCAGCTAATTGGACTGTTTGCAAAAGAAATGCACATTGGAACCAAGCATGGCAATGAAATGTATCTTTTTATCTTCAGTTAATATTTTTTCTTCAATAACTACAAACTACAAAAACCCTATTTATTAAACAGAATGGAAAATCTCTATTTTTTTTAAATTAAGAAGCAACTGAGCAATTAGCAGAAAAACAAGCTACTACCTAAAGTACCAGGAAGAAGGAGGAAGGGGCCGCAAATTGAATGAGATGATACCATGTTCACACTCAAACTCTAAGATTTAACTTGGTTCATATGCTCAAATATCCAGGTTAGATGTTCATTGCAAAGATACTTCTAAATCTTTTTAAAGGAAACCATCAAAGGAGCATTGGATTTGGTAAGGAGGATGTTTGGTTGAAAAGCACTCTTTAAAATGAATCAATTTCCTCTGTGAATCACGAATGCCGCCAAATACCAGACACAGAAGACGTAGGTTTTTGCATGTTCTCGCCCCAGTGTTTTAGCTTTGCACTGGGGTTCAGCCCACCATTGTTGTTCTGCTTTCCTTTTACCTCAGAACTCATTTCTAATGACATCAAACCAAACAACTTGGATTCGTTAAATCAGGCCACATACAATTGGCAACAAATAGCTATTTCTGATGATAACAAGCATTCAAACACAAAAGAAACAACTCAATATAACGTTCATTTTGACAAAATAAAAACTATTAAAAAATTTTTTCATTGTCCTACATAGTCTTGAGGAATATGATGAGCTTATAACTTCCTATGTTTCCTTTGAGTGCATTGTTGTGATTTGTATTTAGTAATATTCCTGTGCTCATCTTGTTCAGTTATTTCCCCTGTGTTTATTTGTGGTGTTTACTTCTTTCCAGCCATTTCCCTTCAGTTCATTCTTCCCCATAGGTACAGCATCTTTAGTTCAATAAACTTGGTGGAATCACCATTCCATCCAGAAATAATTGGCCCAGTATTAAAGATTCCTGTTTTCAGATACTTTGCTGAACTTATTTTTGTACTTTTTTTGTGTTTTATATTTCTCATGGTTTCAATTGTGCCCATGTTTCCGTCTCTCATTTTTATCATCATCTGTAGAAGTAGCCCGATGACTGTAGTTATTGAGTGTGTAAAAACCAGGCATGAAGTTGAGTACAGAGAACAGGTGGACTGGTTTACTGAATGGTGTGGAAACAATAATCCATTCTTGAATATGAACAAAACACAGAGAATGATCAATTTCAGAATAAACAGGAATATATTTTCTTCTTGGGACAGAGATGGAGGTGGAGGAGTTTTCTAACTCATTGTTCAACAAGACAAGAAACTAGACTGGAGAAGAGAGGAGAAAGTTTTAGGAGTACTTTTTATTTATTTTAGCTCAAAAACATAGTATGTATTTTTATTAATTCAGTATTTTGCTCAAAAATATAATGAGCTGCTTAACAATTTATAGTCATTTTTATGTTGGTTCCATTTTAATTTATATATTAAACATTCAAATATTTTGAATAAGGGAAATCTTCATTGCTGTGAAAAAATCGTAGCACAGATATTAAAGCTTTTGTTTGGAAGCACAGTTTTGTAAACAGAATATCATGACAAAAAAGGAAACTTAATTTATTGTTGCAACTAGAAAATCTGTTGTAAAATAAAAATAAAACACATCTAAATATTGTTTTTAGGTGAAGACTAAATGTAGGCCTACATTTGCACATGTCAAAAAGTCAAAGTTTACGAAAATTAGAAGCCAGCTGTAAGTTAGAAACTGACTTGTGTTCCAACATGTTTCTGCATGACAAGCACATCCAGTTAAAATTGCAACACCTAGGAATGCGATTACAGTTGACACACTTCCACACACATACTTTTTAAAATTTCAGTCTTTTGATAGTGCTTGACTGGAATATAGGTAAAGTTAGTAAAAACTGTGCAAAGGTTGTTTAAGCAAAGCTGTTTATGTTGGTTTTTAGTTTGACTTTATTGAGCATAGTGTAAAAGGAATAAACAAAGTTATATACAACAAAAATACATTTAAAACAAAGAAACAAAAGAACAGCAATAGTAAAGTACATTTACACATTTTTTAATGTATGTTGAAATTAGAGTTAACAGTTTAGTATATTCTCAATTAACATGAGACAAAAATAGAAAAGTCTTAGACAACACAAATTAGAGCCTAACTTCTACAATCATGTTTGAAAAATGTTGCTATTTTTTCTTTGTTTTTTTTTTTCCCCAGCAATATCTTCTTTTAAGTTGCAGTGACTTTTTGAAAATAAAGAACAGTCACTGCAACTAACTGCGGCGTTATTTTGTCATACTCGTTAACATAATCTCTTACCATGATTTACACAAAACTGTTCAGAAATTGGAACAAAAATCACCTCAAATCTAACCCACACATCAAGAGTTCTTAACTCACTATGACAAAACCCAACCATCTCTTTGAACAGCAAAACAGGGAACATTATGTAGGAACAACAGGCAGCTTCTGCTTTGGCATGATAAAAGAACATCAACATGAGAGATGAAGTGTATTAGTTTGTTTGCACATCCGTGTGACTTCATTAACAAAGCAATGGATGGATATAATTGGAAGGCTGGCTGTGCAACCAGCTTACCAAAAGTAATGCACAGCCTTGTTTATGACCACAACAAGAGATATATACGTATACAGCAAACACACTGTTTCATAAGACCAGCACACTAAGACAGGATCTCATAAATCATTGTGGCCTACACTTTTAGTTCAAGCAGCTCTAAACTTTGCCATTGTTCCTTTCTTGGCTGCAGCAGGTCAGCCTGTGCTAAATGTAGCACAGATGATATGAACTCTTTTATCTTTCTCTTTCATACACAAAATGGTTGTAGTAGATCTTGAGCAATTGCTTCACGTAAAATGGAACTGCTCATTTTATCCCTTTACCATTTCCTCTATTTCTTATTTTGCCAAAATTAACTTCTGTGTTTTGTAGCATCCATGCGTTGAATCATAATCATATTGGAGAAACACAAGCTTATTTGACCCAAATAAAGAATACCATATGATGTATCAGAAGAAAGTCAGTTTGTGACAAGTTGATTTTTTTTAATATTCATCTCCATTTTTGATAAGAGTAGTTCACCACCAATGACAAGTAAATGGATGGGTTTCGACAAAGAACTTATAAATGAAAAGCAACACATGGAGCTTAACTCCATAGGGATGGCCTATTTATAACCATAAATAGGGATGCATGCACTGACTGGAGTTTTCTGGCTGATTGCCGATCCTTATGAAGCCTGACCTGCTGATTCCAATTTTGGCCGATATAATTTTTTTTTTTTCGTCTAAAATGTTACTAAATATACCAAGAAAGTCACTGAGGCGGCAACGGTGGGATGGCTATTGTTAACTTCAAACGTGCAGACATGATCTAGTGGGTGGGTCTGTCAATCAAATCTTTTCTACAGCAGAGCAAAAGAGGGAAGTGGTTGATTTTTAGACCTTTGCTGAGATATATAAGATCGCAAGGTAAGATTGGGTGATCAGTGATCTCCCAAAATTAAGAAAATCTGGTCCGATTTATCAGCTAACTAATTTATCGGCACACCCCTGGGAGGACTGACCATGCAAAGACAATCATGTTTGCGCTATCACTAACTATATATCCAATTAATAAATAAGTAAATTAATACATACCTTTATAAGAAGCAGAAAACACAATTTTTATAGCATTTCACTATTATTACATTTTATCTAAGAAACTGTAGCAATGAAACTTCAAAATGATAACTTTACCTAATATATTCACTATGTGTTCACACCTGCCACTAACATAAAGGTATGAATGCTCTCAAGATGGATTAATGATGTTTTTCTTCTTACCACTTTACTAAGTGAGCTGAAAATGAACAGTGTAAAATTTCTAAACTGATTTTCTATAATCATTTTCTGAAAAAAAAAACATCCTGAAGATATTTCTCTGATTATTAATTTTGTTTTTTATTGGAAGTAAAAAAGAGTAATAGTTTAAATTACTTCACAAAAATGTAACTTGTATGTTTTAGACAAGCTTAGGATTAAATAATAACATAACTAAAGTAATTAATTTGACTGTAATCTCACAAAAACATTACAACACATGTTGACTCCTCAGCTGACAGCCCATTTTATGATGTGGCCATTTGTTTATTTGCATGCTAAGTAAATGGGATCTGATTACTGAAGATAAATTGTAACTCCAGGTGTGAATGGATCTAACAATAATATCAGGCAGGCGCCAGGCTAAAACCAGGTGCTAACAGAGCATAATCTTGGGTGCGATGGTTCCTCCCATTGAAATGGCAGGCATCAACACCTACATTTTGTTGTACTTTCTTTACTGATGGAATTATTTGCATGCATGGTTCCTTTCATATCTTTTGTTTTCAAATGTTTGACTTCAGTAGTAGAGTTCTTTCCGGATTGCCGCACATTTACTTGTGTTTATCATTTCCTTCATTTCTGCCATTGGCAGAATCACTTTTTAATGAAACCACTGCTGTTCTTCCTATACAATACAAAATGACATGTTTTATTAGCATCTTTTATTTAGCATGCTGAGCAATTTTGTTCTTCATTTTAACATGATGTAAAGCTCAAAGTCGATTTTACACAATACTTTAAGACCAAGATTACATAACCCTTTAAGAACAGGAAAGACTATTGATCGTGGGTGAACCATGAGAAGAATTTGTGATAGAGGGTTTACAATACACACAAATAACCATTTTGGATGCAGTTGGGAGCCAAAAAAAAACATATATGTGGGAAACCAAGACACGTCAACAATTACCATTTACATAATCAGGTTGGGCTCCACAGGGGCTCAGTTACTAGCACTACTGCCTCACAGCAAGAATGGTCCTGGTTGAAAACCCAGCTAATGGTTCTCTTTGAGTACCATTAACTGAACATGTGTGTTCAGTTAATCGGCCACTCCAAATTATCTTTAGGTATGAGTGTGTGTATGTTCATGGTCGTTTATCTGTTACAAAGTAAAATGCCTATGTTTATCTAAACAGGTACTTTTTTGGTAGGCTATTTGAAACATTTGGTAACTTCAAGAGTATTCACAAAAGGCAGTTTATCAGCATTAGTAAATCTTTATTTTAGATGAGATTTTAGGCACTATTCAGTAGGTAATTACAGTCTAAGCTCCATAGAGGAGGATTGAACCAGCTACCCACCGATTGTGGGACAAACTCCTATTAACGTTGCTACTGTTGCCCCAACTACAAAATCTTGCTGAGACATTGAAACTGTTGTGACTTCGCACAAATTCATCTATTTAGATATATCTATTATCAGATTAAGGTACACAATGGAGACTGAGTTGAGATTTCCCTTTGCTCTGAATTTTAATGTGGATATTTGCAAAGTGTTCAAGATGAGAACGTCTGCTTTATGAAAATTGCTTTAGCTAGGATCACAGTAATGCAGCCCAAAGTTTGCAGAGCTCACATTTTATATCTCTGGTCAACAAGCTGGTAAGGTATTTCAACAATCAAGGCCAGTTTCATCAGCCCTTGACTTGAACACATATTGACCTGAGAATATCCAATAGTGTCTGACCCAGAGCAAGTGTGAGAGGCCACTAACTACATCATTAGAACCAGATTATCTGTAACAGAACCTATTAGTAGCCATTAGGAGAAGGAAGTGACCCTGACCCTATCATTGGTGTTTAACTTTTTTTTTCTTGGAGAGGAGCCTGAGAAAAGCAGATAAAGATCTACTTGAATTACACCAACTAGGCCTGGAATACAGGGGGTTTTAAGATAAGCACTGTCACTCGCTCACTCACTCACGAGAAGCACAAACAAACAAAATATACACAGCTCCCTGGGGAACAAGTCAGGTGCATTAAATCCAGCTCTAAATAGATGGTGCTGCAACATGTGTGGCTTTTAGATTAGCACAGATATGATTATGCAAGCTCAGGACTGTAGATTTGGAGCAGATAGATGTTTCAATTTTAAATACAGCCAAGGCTGGTCTCTCTGTGTACTGCAGCTCCCTCGCAACTTGCTGACAGCAGAGCTCCCCAACCCCTTCTACTTCCTGCTTGTTGAGAAAGAAGTATATCCTGCAATGACCTATGTCCTCCAACAGTCCTTGGTAAATGTACATGCTAAAAACACACACCATTTCAAGATGCGATGTGTTAAAGTGGACCCAAATTCCGGTAAAGCTCCAGAGACAAACAGGTAAAAATAACAGTTCTTATTAATCATCAGATAGAGAGCTAGTGGAGATTTCAACAACATAATCTACAAGCAATGCTTCACTTGGGATGAAGAATCACACAATGGTGAGGAAATAGGGCATATTTATACATCAAGTGAGCAAGTAACAAATTGCATCAAGGTGACTCAAGGTGTTTGGGTAGCATAAGGTGAGAAAGAGAAGACATAACCTCTTTTCAGGTTTGTCTTGACAAACCTGAAAACCTTGTTGTTGTCTCAATGAGATATTTTGCAGTTTTGTTAAAAACATAAGTCACAGTCTGCAGCTGTCAAAGGTAAACACTCTTGTGAAGGGGGTAGTGAATTATTAGTCAGTAGTTATGGACATAATGTCAAGAAATTGTTGAGGTTTAGCATTAATACTGTTTACTAATATTTGGGTAAAATATCAGTAATGCATCATCATACTTTAAGTAATGTGACCTGCATTTTTAGGTCAGGCTACAAATATTACTCTAAGTTTATGTCAAATGCGTTGCTACGTGGTTAATAAGATAAGTCATTAATAAGTAAGTCATTGCTGATGTAGAATATACATGGAAATCTGAACATTGTTATTGTTTTCTCTAAGCGTTCTTTACAACATCAAGCTGGATGTGTCACAATAATGCTGTCAGTGATACTCAGTTTTGACAGCTATCTGTCATTGTGTCTATTTAAATTATCTCTGGTGTTTGTGTTGTTTGTGGGTTTGGATAAAAGTTGTACTCTTCTGGAATGGCCTATTCAATTCCTTTATAATCCTATTCACAGTAGAAAATTAGTTTATGGATGTATTTATACATACTATGAGTATGTGGAGTACAAAACATTAGTTCCGCATCGTTTTTAGTGTGATAAAAATGCAATTTTTCCTGGAACGCTTAGGTTTATAGTAGTTGCCCCCTACATTTTTGGCTTTGGTATTAACAGCATGTGTCAATGACTTAAATGTCCTTCCTGCCAACTCTTTGGAATATGCCTTACTCTGGTTTGGTGGTTGGTTGTTACTAATTTCTTTGCGGTCAATTAAAAGCTGCCATTCGCCTGAGGAACTTGCGATGTTGCACCTCTATCGATTCTCTGAAACCTTGCATTCTCACAGTTCAGCCTCATCAGGTGTGAATAACCTCCCCCCCGTTGAACTAAATTTCCTGTTTTGTCCATTATAAAAAGCATTTTGTTGCTTTCGCAGTATAGCTTGATTTTTTAAATTTTTTTATTTTATTTATGTAGAGGAGGCGTCTCTGTACGGTCATTGTGTCACAGTGGATCCAATGACTGGAGCCTCACATTGTGATGAAAGAGTTAGAGATTTTAGGCTTGCAGAAATGGACAAATGGCTCAATCTTGATCATCCCACAAGTGATGGTAGCTTATATTGTTGCCCCAATCACCAGTCGAATAAATTTACCTTTTGTCGGCATGTTTTTTTCTAACATTGGTAGTCCATTGAATAATACTGCACAAGCATCTAGAAATTCCCAGCCATAATTTGACTTAATCTGAGCTGCTTGTGCTCACAAACATGTACTTCCAAGTTTGTTTTTTAAACTAATTCAATTTAAAATCAGCTCAGTTAAATTAGGTCATTTCAATCATATTGGTTCAGGCTCTCACTGCGTCTTCAAACCAGTTCAAAAACTTTCTTTGCGGCTGTATCCAGTGGGTACAAACAGCATTGAACACATCACCTCAGAGTTTACTTCTCTAGTCTTGCTTCCTGTTAATTTTAATATGAATCTTCACATCTTTCAGCTCACATCGAAAGCTTTAAATTGCTTTGTTCCTAAATGCAGCACGATCACACTGACCTGAAATGTATTCTCCCCTCCACTTACTGGCTTAAAAAAGATTTTCCAGATCATAAGACCTTGACTTTCATACAATGTGCTGCCTACTGGCACAGTCACACACCGTTAAATTCTGCATGAACACCTTCTTATCTCTTCTATTTAGTTCCCGCTACATCTAGAATTAATGGCCTTGGGTTGCGACGAGGAACTTAATAACAAGTGACTGGTATTATTACAAACTGTTTGAGGAAATGTATAGCACTGGAAATTGGCCAAAAATAATTATCAGAATTACAGTTCACTGCTAATGTCAGATGAAAAGAGATAAAGGTTAAATGCATTCATGGAAACAGACCCTGTGAACATATCAATGTACAAATGCTACACGGGGAAATCTAATCTCATTATGTACAGAAAAACATTCAATTAGTCAGTGTAATAATGACTATAAAACACATCTGTGGTGGAAATGCTCGTGTTGCTCCCTCCAAGCAGCACTAAAACAACTGACAGAGGATTTATAAGGCAATTGGTGAATGATAATGCTTATTTCTGTGTGTCTCTGTGTCACCCAAAGTGTGTTTGTCTTGTCCAAGCATTTGAAATTAGTGTTCATTTCCAGAACAAATGGTCCCTCTGTGGCTCGAGCAACACGACAGTAAAGAATGATTTCACTTTCCTTTACAAATGTTTGCTTGTAGAGTCAGCAAGCTGGTGAAGAAAAAAAAAAGTTCCAGTAAAACCAAGGCAAAACTGTACTTTCGCAGAATAAACACAGGTAAAAGCTGTGCGAGTAGACACTGTGTGTAGGCTCAGAGTAAAAAAAAAAAAAAAATTATCCACAGTAACTGATATATCAAATCACAACCAATTCTAATTTATTAGAATAGTGACTGTCTTAATCTTTTGAAAGATGGTATTTAATTGTGTTAGTGCTATACAACCTACAAAGCCAGGGAGTACTTGCATATTTAGTTGGCAATATACAGTGTGTTTCCACTGTTTTGCAAAGCAGATAATTTATTTTTAGACAAGTTTCTGGCACAAGAAGAGCTACTTATAGCTAAGACAGTGAGGCTTAACTAAAACAACCATATTTGGATGATGATGTGTCATATCTAATCACAGAGCATACCTGCCTATGATTATAAAATTTAAAAAAAGATTTTGTCACAAAACAATTATTTTCCATTTTTAATAAAAATATATTTAGAACATTTGACATGCAGGCCTATTTACTCATCAGCAACAGTAACATATGGACCATGTGTATGTTTACATTCTCCATAAATCCTACCATGAACGAGTGGTGTGTGGAATTTATTAAGTTAAATAGTCATTTCCTTCTTCACCAAAAACAGTGTATTTTTGCATGGCTAGGAAAGTATTGATGGTGAACACCCAGAATATTCACTTCTGGGTGTTATTCAACAATGATTACTACAATGTCTATCTTATATAACTATTTATAGATCCTATTACTAATTTCTTATTAACTAAATTACTCATAATTAATTACCAGTTATCATTCCCCAAACACATTCAGTCTTGGTCAGGTGCTTTCCCGAAAATATCCTTAAGGTGGTCATATTCTCAGGTTAGTTTATGAAGGAGTGAATTCAACGCTGCTGGATAGCAAGCACCGCACACACACAACGGAATAAATGCAAACAACTCATCTTGAACACATGAGAATTTCTTAACACAATAGTTTAACCATCACAGGTCAGTAGTGTATTAAAAAAGGCCCCATGAAAAACTCACCTTTCTCCTTAAAAGCCATGAACGTTCTGGTGAAGGAGGAAGTGACATCACATGTCAAATCAACTTTCCTAAAATTATTACATACATTCTGTTTGAATAATAATTTCAAGAAAAAAACAAGAAAAACAATAAAATCAAATTAACAAGAGAGGTATTATATTTTCTTTCTTCTGTGCTACATTTGCAATGCATCATTTGCTCAATTTCATGTTTACTAATTTTGGGTTTGATCTGGATATTTATTAAGTTTGTAGAGAAATTTTTCTTTTTAAATATATTTGTTAATTAGATTATTCCCCATGACACCACCCAAAAACAGTTATGTCCCCTCACTGATGGCACAGGTGTTTTCCTTCAGCAGTAGTGGAATGCAGGAAAAGCTTAAATCAGGGGTGTCCAAAGTTGGTCCTCAAGGGCCGGCATCCTGCACATTTTAGTTCTCTCCTGGCAGTACCAAGAGCCTTTTCAGCATGTCAGTATTCTTCTTAGGCCTTCTGACAAGCCGTCATTTGATCCAGGTGCGTCAAACCAAGGAGAGAACTAAAACATGCAGGATGCCGGCCCTCAAGGACCGACTTTGGGCACCCCTGCCTTAAATCAAGGGAGAAAGAGGAAAAAAAGGAAGACAGCAAGGGGCAGACAGAGCGGCCGGGGCCAGCGGCCGGCCTAGCAGGATGGCAACCAGCCGCTGGAAGGAAAGGTGGACACAGACTGGCAGAGGCAAGAGGCCAGTTATAAAAACCACGTAAGGATAACACAGACACACCAGCAAAGGCAACAGGCAGGGCAAATAAAGGTCAGCAGCAGAAACTTGTTAGCAATGTTGTGATGGTCTTTGTTACTAAAACTTCTATTATTGCCTTGTCTATTATTAAACTACAGCTATTTACACCAAAACACACACGCTTTGCAAAACAGTAGCAAAATCAAGAGCACAGAATGAATTTCAGTAATACTGGTAGGAAGAAATCTAATAATTTTTGGCACATGATTGAAGTCGTTAACTTTAACAAGAAGCCAGGATTCATAGAGATCTCAAATTAACAAGTGCAAGATTATTTGCTGAATTATGTACTTTGAGAATCACAATTCCTTCTTCCGTCTCCATATTGCATTAAGATAGACGCTGTGGCAAAATTACAAAATAGCTTCTAGATTGCTGTAAGATACAGACACTCATAATATTATGTGGAATTTGAGGTGAAACATTAATAAGTGTTGATGCAGTGAATGGTGACCGAGAGCATATGGGCCTTGACATATGACTAATGAAATTTATATTTGTGTGTAAAGAACATCTTAAGGTGTTTTTGTATGCATCGTGTGTTTGTTTTGTACAAGCCTTCAATCTATCCATTTGCAAGTGTCTTTGCCATAACTAGATTTTCTTGCAAATAAATGTGACCTTAACATGAAACCACAAGCAGTAATACCTTTTCCACTCTGTGTCTTTTTTTCTCCTCCCTCTCCTCCTTCTGTACGTCATTCTCCATTTCAAAGATTGTTGAATGCCGTGCGACTGTATAAAGCTAGATAGTAAATATACCCTTCTTTCCCTCCCTCTCACCTTACATCATTCTGACAGATAGAAAAGCTTTGAATCACACAAACAGGCACACATACACATAGATAAAGACAGATTTACAACAGACCTTCTTGACTGAAGTGGTTCTTGTTGCAGCTGTTCTCTGTACAGGCTAGAAAAAAAAATCACAAGTGTAAGTCAGAAAAAAACAACACGAGGGTTGAGGAAATGAAGGACAAAGAAATCATTCAGGTCATAGAAGTTTTTTATGAAAGATGAATAAGGCTAGTCACTTTAAAGCTGCAGTATATAACTTTTATAAAAATTATATATATGTATATATATATATTTCAAATATTTGTTGAAACAGTCAGTATGTTGAGACAGTATGGTATGAGACAGATAATCTCTGAAAAAATTGAGCTCCTATGCCTTTCCCAGTGATGACTCGAAACAACCAATCAGAGCCAGGGGGAGTGTCTTATCGCTATCAGTCACAATCTTGTTTGGCGCTGCCTTCCCCTCCCCTGTTGCTGTCTGCAGTGTAGCAGACATTATCATGATTGCTGGTTTAGTTAACTTGTTCACAGATTACAGTGAATAAACAGTTTTACTGTCGCGGTAAGTTGTTTCTCCACCATTAGCGCTTGTAGCAGCATCCTGGCTCTGATTGGTTAATTTGGTCAGGAGAGGTGCATTTCTTCAGACAGCAATAACAGTTCAAGGAGGAGATCAATCTTTTAACAGACTATCTATGGCTGTCGCTGTCACAACATAGCGTCAGTCACATTTTTGCATTTGACGTATACAAAAATTTATACTTCAGCTTCAAAGGGGAAAAGTTTATGCATTCACTTATTTTATGTTTTGTGTTTTTATTGAATAAGTTTTTTTGTAATTTCTTTCTGTGAAAAAGCCAAATTTTGTTGATTTACCAACACAATCGAAATGGTAAACAGAATGTGGAATAAACAATAAATTTGTGGAAAATAAAAAGAACTCTTAATGTGTGGGTTAGATTTTTGTTCCATTTTCTGAACAGTTTTGTGTAAATCATACGAGATTATGTGTATAAGTATGACAAAATAACACTGCAATTACTTGCAGTGATTGTTCTTTATTTTTAAAAAGTCATCGCAACTTAGAAGAAAATATTGCTAGAAAAAAAAAAGACAAAGAAAAAATAGCAACACTTAACATCATTTTGAATTGCTCTACAGAACCTACCGTTCAATCAAAACATCATCCGCTTAAGTTACATAGTTCTCAAAATAAAAGTATTTTGGGTAAATTGTACTTTACGTTATCTTCTTGCTTTGTAGATAAGAAGTACAAAATTGATATTAACAAGGTTTGCGTTGGTTTTAGGAGGGTAAAAGAATGTATTATTCAGTTTGAACAGAGGCCTTTTTTTCTCATTTGGGTCAACGCTGAAAGGGAAGAAAACAGCGTTTTTATGTTTTTCATATCTTGAAAGGTTTAGGAGAGAGGAAAAAACGCAAAAGGAACACCAGCTGAAAGAGAAGAAGACACCCGGTGTGAGAAAAGGCAAGATACCAGGAGAGAAAAAACAGCAACACTGGAGGAAAAACATATATACACACACGCACAAATGCACAAACACATGCACGCACACATGCACGCACACAGGACTGTGGGGGCAGTGATGAGGGCATTTTGGGTGAAGCAAATGAGAACATCGCTGCATGGTCCAAAAAGAAAATTTCTTATTTTTATGAATGTCATAAACAATTGAAGGGAGATATTTACATTCACCACATAAAAAGGTCATTGCTCCAGATCTGCAATTCACGGAATTAACTTTCCGTGAATTCAAAAGCTTACATACATTTGAACAGAACCAGGGAGAACATTCTTAAAATTTTTGACTTGGGTCAAACATTTTAATCCGCCATTTTCTTCTTTGGGTCAGGACATGGGGAAGCCATTTCCTCTCTTTCAGTTTGCAGCAGCATTTACTGATGCAGCCACTCCAAAATTAGAAATATCCCATGCAAAAGTTGTGTTTTATGCCCTGGACAACCATTTGTGCATTTCTGTATTTGTGCTGCTATAATAACAGCAGGACTTACAGTTTGTTCTTTCCGGGTCTGTGGTCGCCTGGTTTTTGCTAGGTTTTCTTTATTTAATTATTTAATGGTGTGACAATAGTTTCAATCATAGACATTTTCCCAAGTTCCTCAACAGGCTACACACTTTTTCTTGTGGTATTCTGACCTCATATGCCCTTGTATGTCCTTGACATGGTAACGACTTCAATACAGATTTCCACTGATAAACCCTATTATCAACTCGTCCAGTCAGATTAGATAAAGATCTCCAACAGATACTGTTGTTGGTAATTACAGCAAAATTGATTGCAAAAACAACAAAAGGAGTCAGGGGGGGATTGACATTCCTGTTCTTTTTGTCCTTTGTTTACCATAAACTGTTTCAATACCAGGATAAAAAGTTTGTGCATGTGGCTGAAGAAGCTTATGTATTCCTATTCCCCATATTCTCTATGATGTTTGCTAAATTATCTCCCATGGACTGCAGCAAATTCAAATATCACACTGTGGAACTGGTAAAAAAAAGAAAACAGACATCAGTCAGATTGTATCTAATAATTAGTAATAATCTGGTTTTAATTTAAATAAGAAGATTCTTTTTCCATGACTTTGGTGAACCTTTTTGAATATTTATGGTTATTTTTTGCTATAATTTAAACTCCTTTCCCAGTCTGACCTAGTTATAATTTTTTTCTGTCGCTATATTAATTTACCTTCAAACGAAAGCATCTGCTTAACCCATTTGTCATGAGCTTACTCACCACCAGTACTGATAAATCCCCTCTTACTTTTTTAACTGTGCCACTTATTGCTTTCCCATGCTGTAGTCACAGTAGATGAATCACAAAGACAAATCTAAGTGTCGGCAGAGGTCATTGCTCCACATCTGCATGCATTTTAAACCTGTCTTTCTGTATTAATAATTAGTGCACACGTTGCTGGCTTCTGCACTCTTTGATGTGGTTTGAGTTGCTGCATGAGGGAGAGGAAAACTTTTCATTGGAGTCGGGCTCCATTGTCATGACACTAGATCATGGCATCCTCCAAATGTACTCCCTGCAGTAGACGTCTGAAGTGTTAACACAGGTGATACCCCTTAAACTATGTTTATTTAGCTCATAATTCTTAATTAGCCACATCCATTTCTTTAAGTGAGGTAGGGTTAAATGTATTCTAACTTTATATGTATAAGACAAAAATAATCTACATTGTTTACATGACTTTGTGCTACGGGTAAAAACTTCAGTTTCTATACCAAGTGATATAGCCAAATAAATAACTATGATACAAATCAATACAGCAAACATTTTTAAAATTGTATTAACAGTTTGCAATTAAACTTTTAATTGCAAACTCTTTATTGCCAAAATGCCCACAAGCTTTGCTCGGTCATGAAACTATTTCAGGTAAGAGTTCAGCCAAGTATGGGGTCCACTAATTTTGATTTTATAACACAACTCAAGTATCTGTCTGTACCATCGTTTTTATTAACAAGATAAATGGTAATCATAAATATCTGTTTGTTGTGTACTTCAGTCTGTGCATGTTGGTCTCTCAAAAAAAAAAAAAAAAGTAATAAAAAATCTTCATGAGGCTATTACCTCTATAAATAAATAATATGCTAATAAAGAAACATTTTGTTCAAGTTGTTAATTATTACTGGTATATGAAACAGTCTAAGTTTTTTTTCCTACTGCAAATAAAAGATGCATGCATACACTGTACCTTAAAGAAACTCTGTTCAGCTGTTGACCTCATTTCCATTTCCATAAAAATCCACTCCTAAAAGACTCCAGGCTATACTTGCCCTCCAATCTGACCTAATGTTTACGGCTCTGTTTATGTAGCTCAACAACCCAATCTTGTCAGAAACAACAAACACCAACGATCACATTGAGCCTCAGTAGCAATTAACATTACAGTGCCCAGAGACCAAACTACCATGGCACAATAAAGCAGAAATTACATAATAAAAATTCAAGTTTAATTGAGCATGCATTAGTATGCACCGAGCTGTGTAGATAAGACTGTTTCTGCATTGCTTTTGTGTGTGCGTTTGTGTATATTATGCCCTTCTATCCACTGACTTCTCATTCTTCCCTTGAGGGCTCCGACAGACAAACAAGGAATGTCTCACTGATTTGTTCTCTCTGATCAGTGACTAATCACAGCTGGTAAACGCAAATACGTAGTCACATGACTATGTCTTAGAGAGAGCACTTAGGAGATGTATGAACAATGAAGAAATGACTTCCTATGCATTTCTAATACCTATAATTTTTTACTTAATGCATTTCATGGCTGTTTATTGCTTAGAGTGAACGTAAAAAGAAATATTATTCCCCTGCAGTCCTTTTGATGACTCAAATGGCTTTTTAAGGGTATGAATTGGATGTTGAAGTATACTTAAGGAACAAGTAATAGTCTTAGATTTCTTCCATCTATGTTAACTTTTAAATGTCAGTATCATTAACAAATAATTAAACTATTCAGATCTAGCAGTGACATGACAGAAGAAGCAAACTAATGGGTGCAGGCGAATGTCCCATGAACCAGTTTGCATATTTCCATCTGCAGGGTCATGTCAGAATGCTAACTATCTTGTTATTACTCAACTGTTAACCACTTGTACTGGTAACTGCTACTGCATCACGCTTTCTATGTCCGGCTATCAGAAGACAGTATAAGACAATGTAAGAAAACAGCTGGCATTACAACTGACAAATGCTAACATGATTGTAACGTTACATTAAAAAAACAGAAGGTGACAATACTTTGGGCATTCTTCATTTTGGGCAATGCACTCAACAGTGTGTTTGTATTTTGCCTAATCAGTAAGAGCACTGCTGTATCAATTATTATTATTTCTCCCAAAAATGAAATGATTTTTGAAGGCCTTAACAAATGTGAAAACTCAAGAAACTTGCAAAGTCGTGCATAAAATGGAAGCATCTGAAGGGTTTTGCAAAAGTCAAGATACAAATAGCTCAGCAGCGCCACCTTCGGCCCACCTTCTTTAACTTACTTTAGACCAGCGATGGACTCCAGCCCTCGAGGGTCGATGTTGTAAAACTTTTAGATGTAATGGTCAAACATATCCAAATAAAATAGCTTAGTAATTTTGGCATGCAGTCAGGTTCTCCAGTGTCCTGCTAATCATGTAATTACGTATTTCAGAGATACATAAGTCATCACCCGGATTTCTGTCAGAGGTTGCAATACATTTTTTTCAATATGCATTATATACAGATGATGTCATTTTGACAGATGTTAAAAAATCCTGTCAATCCTGTGGTGAAATTCCTTATCACCCCATTTGTTTGGCTGTAACTTCCACAAAAATCTTCTTACCTGAACCAAATCCAACATCAGACACATTAGTCCAACCCCTAAACAATACTTATGCTAAAATGTGGTGGGTGTGGTCTAATTCCTGCACAGTGCTTCCAAGAAGCATTCAAACAGTCACAGATTTTCAAGCAACTTAAATGTGTTGTGATAAATGCAACCAATTGTTTGACAGTATCTACAAAGAAAGTGAGAGAAACGAACATGACCACAATAGCGAAAGAGAAGAAAGACTTTCAACTCTGATAAAAGGAAAATGGTCAGTTCACACAATTTCCGAGTAAAAAACAAAAGTAGCTGGTTCATATGTTTCAGAAGAACATCAAAATATAGATAACCGTTAATGTGTATTATTTATTTCTTTAATCTAGGCAAAATTGAAGCATGTAATTAAGATAAGAAAATGAACAAACACATAATACACAGGCCAGACAACCAATCAGAAGCAGATCAGTCAATCATCAGTACAAAGGAAACATCAGTAAGTCAAAATACAATTGAGAACACTGAAATTGTTGTTGTACGCACCAGCTCTTGAAATACAAAGTCATACAAAGAAACCAAAAAAAGTCTCAAAATTGGAGAAAGCACACAATTCAGAGAAAACCGTTCAGCTCCAGCTTCTTATTCAAACCCTTTGGGTTTACTGTTTGTAAAGTGTGAATCTCTCTCTTTTAACAGCAGACACCATTTCAAAGCAGGTTGGTTATCTACTGTTTGGTGTTCTTCTTCTATGATTTCCCAGATGTGGGACTCCAGAATTTTATATGAGAATATGATTTTGGTATTGAGAGTGTTTACTAACATTTAAAGGTTAAAATTAATTAAAAGTCTTTGCTGTAAAAATAAATAAGAAATAAAGTAACTATTAACACCCTGAATGACTGCCAGGTGAGATTCAAGGATTTCTCATGAAAGAATCAAACCAACAGTCCAGGTGTCTTTTTGATGAGTGAATAATCAAAAGATACCTACTGTTTTGATATAAAGCTCAAAACAGTAGATTGTACTGCTAAGCGCTCTTAAGAAGGCCTTATGAAACCATAGAAAATAGTTTTTACTATATATCACTAACTTTTATTCACTTGAACGTAATTACTGGATACATGGGATAAAACAATATTGATAAGTCAGTACAATGGTTATCTCTTGATGTACTTGTTTATTCGTAACTCTTAGCCAATCTGCGTGTCCTATATTCTTTCCTCCTTGATCCTTCTTAACCCCTTTCTCTTATCTTGATCTTTTTGTTTCTACCTTCCTGCCTCTTCTTTCACTCACCTCTACATTGTTCTCTATTTATCTATGTGTGTTGTCTCCCTTCTTAGCCTGTATTGCTCCTAACCATCACTCACACCTTGCCCTAGTTTGCCAATCCCAAACTCTCCTATATCTGCCCCCGCTGTCTCATTCCCCTTTGCCTTTCCTTTCCTCAGCCTCCTCTTCTCTCTTTTTTTTTTTCCTTTGGACAGAAAGCCAATTGGAGCTGTCTAAACAAATGAGAGTTGCCTGAGATCATTTAAACAGCCATAAATAACATCAAGAGAGAAGGCAAATAATGAGTGGACATCTCTCTCGAATGCAGACACACTCAAGATTATACCGTACACATGCACAGAAGCAAACACTCACAGTCACACACACACTCTTAAGTGGACTCCTCTTCTAATTTGTCTGATAGTATGTTATAGGAAGATAAGCACATAGGCAGGAATCTGGCCTGCCCAAGGTGCATTAGCACACCTTTTCCTGGTTTCATCAGTCAGCCTATGGGAGTATGTTGTATTGTTTGCTAATTTGCCTTTTTCAGCCATTGTTTGGGAACCCAGTGGTGCTATGACTGTAGGTAATGGGCTTTGTATGATTATGCATCCCAAGCGGGAGCCCACAGTCTTGATAGAGAGATCATTCTGGGTAATGGGTCTTAGAGATAGTGAATGGTGCTCTTTGTGTTGAGTTAATGCCATGCTGCACATGTCTCACTGTCGCTGTTCACTGGTCCAAATCCAACATGCATGAAGGCCACACGTCATACATTGGGAAGTGAGAGGGTAGTTGGAACTCAATTGATTAAGCCTGTCTGTGTCTTAAACAGAAGATGGTTAATGGTGATTTTTATTTATTTATTTTTTTTGTCAGTCACTGGGCAAGCTTTGACTCTCCTGGTTTCTGACAGTGCTGCCAAGTAAGACATTAAATAATAAGATTCCTCCTTCTTTGTGTCTGTGTGTCTACAGCTGCACATGTGTGTTACTGACTGTCTTTCTCTGTTATAAATATTTAGGTTGGAATGAAACACTGGTAGCTTTGTGTGGAGCCTGCACACACACTTACACAGCGTTTCTCCATCAGTACCCCTCTTAAATACTACAGAGTTGGCACTTATTAGAACCCTCTACACATCAGGCCAAATCCATTTTATGAGAGCCAATTTCATTCTTGGAAAGTAAAGCATCTACACCTCAAGGTCAAAACATTCCAGTGAAAGCCGGTCTTGCTCTGTTGAAGAATTTGATGAAAATGAATGTTATTTCTGCTTGTTCAAATAGCCATCGAGTTTCACTGGTTTCCACAACACAGCCTGGCATACGCATATATGTAGAGTAAATAAGCCTGGAACTTGTGTATAAAACTGGAGATTTTATATAATCTTTAATTTCTATGTTATGTTCTTTTGAAAATTATATTTTCACAGGTATACAAAATGGCTGCCTTACCTTGGCATGATGCATGTATTTGTGTATGGTTTTGCCTCTGTGTGTATGTCTATTTCTGTTTTTTTTTTTTTTTTTTTTCTTCTGCTTTTTTACACATAGATGCCACACATGAACAGTGCCAGAAGGTGCAGTGGGAGTGAGAATGTGGGTGTTTTGTTTTATATATACCAGCTTTGAACTCCTGATTATGGTTATGATGTGTGTGACAGACTCCCTCTAGAAGTGCTTGAGAGAATCAAACTGCCCTAGAGAAATAGTATGTTGATGGAGGGTGGAGGATGGCAGAGAAACGGATGGATGGAATTTTAGTTAATCTTCGTTGTAGGTCCATGTAGTGTCTATGCCTGCTGTTCAGAATCTAAATCCCAGTTGTAGCTGAGCTGGTTATGATAGACATTTCTTTATAACTATTCTGTGTTGTGCAACAATAAATTCATCGCTATTAGTGGGTGGCACAGACATTTATTAATAAAGTTAACCATGTTAATCCAATTAACAAATCACGGCATCACGTAATTATCAGGAATTATTAGCCAAAGAATTATGTTGTTGGACAGCGTTGTTTGTGTGATGTGTACAGAAGTATTCCACTTTGTATGAACATTGCTTCTTGGATGGGTCTGAAAGTTCTATAGTCAGATGCTTTACATGTTAGGTACACATGAGAATACGAAAAGAAAACAGGTACATAATGTAGCAACATCAAAAGGCACATTTATTTAAGAGGGCAGTGTTATGTAAAATCAACATTTTTGAGATTTACATTGTGCTATGACATTATTCCCTCATCAAAAACAAGCCGGAAGTGTTGCCTCGGTTTTTTCATTCTTGTTTAAGAAATCCTCGTATCTCCCATGGCAACCATTCAGCAAAAAGCCTGGATAGACCTAGAGCCGCCTTCGAGACGCAGCTCCTCCTTTGAACTGCAATTTCAAAGCTTCCGCCTCACAGAGCACCCCTCCCCTTCGACTCCCCCGTTCAGACCCGTCAGCAGCAATTAGTAAGCACCTGGTGAAACTGCACATCTGTTGAGCTCACTATGAGTTACTTTTCAGTGCAATGCTGCAAAAAATGTTGTTAAAAGGTTAATAGAGGAGTGCTGTTGTGATGACTTTCCAAAGGGGGAGTTTTTAAAGAGGAGAGTCTCATTTTCAAGGCCATATATATATATATATATATATATATATATCCACTGCAAGGAAGGAGGCAGAGGACTAGTGAGTGTGAGAACCACTGTCCAGGACGAAACATCCAAGATCCATAGATACATCAGGGACAAAGCCTCAACAGACAATCTGCTCAGTGAACGTCTCAGACAATGGGGACAGAAGTTGAGGTGCTGGAGGTACCATCATGGGAGGAAAAACCCCTACATGGGATGTACCACCGGCAAATAACTGAAGTGGCTGATATCAGAAAGTCCTACCAATGGCTGGAAAAAGCTGGACTCAAGGACAGCACAGAGGCCCTCATCCTGGCCGCCCAGGAACAGGCCATAAACACCAGAGCAATAGAGGCCCAGATCTACCACACCAGACAAGACCCAAGGTGTAGGTTGTGCAAGGAGGCCCCTTAGACAGTCCAGCACATAACAACAAGGTGCAAGATACTGGCAGAGAAAGAGTACATGGAACGACATAATGTCAAGAGGCCAAAGGCTATTGCCTTTGTAGAATTTGTAAATGCTGATATATGTCTGCTATTATTTTATTTTGCGTGTGTGTTTGATTTATTTTTAATGACATTTAGTATTTACCTTGGTTTTCAATGACTATAATTATGAAATTACCTTAGAACTACAAACATTTCTTTTTCCATAATTTAGTTCTGGTAGTTTTTTTTTTTTTTTTCCTGAGGTTAATTATAGGGGTTTTTATTATTTATCAAACAGAGAGCGAGATGAAAGCTGACAGAGAACCAGGGATGGGAAACTGTAGATTATTATCACTGCAGAAGGATTAAAACGTCCCGGAACTCTTTGATGCCTCAAGTCTTCAGCTACCTCTCCTGCTTGGCCCACTTCTCTTCTGTCTCCCCCACGGTCATCCAGCTCTGTTCTCTGTGTATTGTTGGAAATGGGGGGCAATGGAGAGAGAGGAGAAATGTGGGAATGTGTTAGAGTAGCAATCATCTCTCCAGCTTCTAAGAGGCTTTCGGGCCTGAGGTTCTTAGTTCTCCACTCGTTTTCACTCTAATGGTGCCTTCCTTTTCTTTCTCTCTTTCCCAATTTCCTCTTCATCCTAGCCCCCCCTTTTTTTTACTCATCTTTCATTCTTGAATTCTTCCTTCCTATCAGCCATACTTAGCTATTCCACTCTCAGCCTTACCATTTTTTCCCACATGCTCCCTCTGCATCTCACTCATTTTTGCACAACTGTTGTCTCTTGCTTCCTCTCTTTTACTTCAATCTTACTCGCTCTCTTCTCCCAGGCCTGTCCTCTTAATTCTCTCCCCCTGCTCGTCGTAGGGACAGTAAATCCCTTGGTGGTTAGAGCACAGAGCCACAGAGCACTTTGATCGTTTGTAGGGAACCGACACTCCGAATGCCATTCCGGACGGGCTCTGTCTGGTGTCTACTCAGGCAGATGCAGAGGGAGAATTGCTTATTTCTCACTCAAATGTGTGTCCTTGCTTCTGAAAGGGACACTTGAACAAGGACTTGAATTGGTTTCTGTTCATTTTTCACTTATTTCCACAGCCTAACCCTATCTCTTACCTGAAACCTGAAGCCTAACCCTAAACTCAACTAACACTTTAGTCACCCCTAATCCTTCAGCAGCCCTTCTTGGACCCCACATGCATAGTTGTTGGAAAACAGGCCTGACAATGTGAATAATGCCAACACACAGTGTAGTATTGAGCTGTGTGTAATTAAATTTCCTTGGTGAATTAATAATACAACCAAATCAAAGTGCTTAAAATGACTGTCATGAGTTTCTTTCCTGGGCAAAAGTTTCTTATCTTTTTTTTTTTTTTTTTTTTTTGTGCCCTCTACTCAAAATGCTTTACAGATCATTTAATCTAAAATATGCTGTTTAATCTGGAAAAAAATAAAATTGTCATCAAACAAGAAATATGCCCTTGTGAATACTGATTTAGCATGTGCTGTTCCCTTGCAATGGCTTGAAATATAATGAAGTGATTCAGTTGTTTATAATGCATGAGTGCACGGCTTGTAATCAAAGAAAATTGTGTTGTTCACTTGCCGGGGAAAATGAAATAATGATAATGTTCTTTAAAATGAATGCTTTGTGGGATTTAAATTCCGTAAAAGTGAGTTAGGTGAAATAAACTCTTTGGCTCTAATGTATGATTTAGCTTCAATAAAGAGAGATGGGTGGTGGTGGGGGAATGGGGTACACAGGCTGTCATATTTAGCAACTTGATGGCAGTCTGAAAGAATGGATTGAAGCTGAAATCATTCATGTAGACTCTTGGCTTTATGATGTCTGTGATATCGGGTTTCCCTGTTGCTTCTCAGATCCCTTTATCTCGCCTGTTTCTACAATCTCTGACGGTGTGCATGATTTATGGGTACAACTTTCTGTTACTGAAACAAAACTGCTGCATAAAAACTAAATTAGTCTTTGTAATAAATTAATTGTGCTTGATTTCAAGTGTATCAAGTAGCTAAATTTGACAAAATAAGCAAAGTTTTTCAACTTTATTACAGTGGTGCTGGGATGAATAAGCACACACAGTGTGCATTATGATGATGTAGAACAATTTCTATCCGAGTCAAGTGGAAACTGGAATATAGTCGAGATTCTGATGTGTGAGTATAGTTTTGTATATGTGTGAATCTTCTCTTTAAACAAAGAATCCCTCCTGGAGAGCGTGACTGGCCCGCACACCAGTCTGCAATTCCCCTCATCAAACGACTGCAGATTTTAAAAGGAACAGGACGTCTACACTTCACCTGATGATCAACCTTGCAGGTAGAGTCAAGCCCCCCTGTGTTCTCACTCTCACTATGATGAAGCGATATATGTTCCCTTACCAGCTTAACCTTGTGCTCTCTCTGCTCCCAGGTTAAAGTTGCCACAACTCTGGATTTTTCCAACAATATCTCTTTGTCAGATTTCCTTTCATTCATTTGCATCGTGGTTGCCCACTGCAGTTGCCCAGCCATCATCTAAATTCCCATTCTCCAGCCCTCTGAGTAATTTGCCTTGTGGACCCCAACACTCAGTGTTCGGTCTCACAAATCCTCACTGAGACAACTCCATTCTCCACCATCAGGATTAGCATTCCTCCTTCAACTCTGTCATTTCGAGCCAGTGGGCCAATCTCATTTCAATCCCTACTATTTATGTATTCTTCATTGTTGTTATTCCTCACCAAATCAAACTTCTCCTGTCCTAAACTTTCTCGTTCTTTAGATTCTCAGGTTTAAGGGTTGACCTGAAAAATGGCCTCTGACTGTACTGCCTCAACAGTTACAGTATTATGGAAGCTTAAAATATACTTTTTTATGTGAGGCTTATATGGCACTTTCCATGCTTTTAAGTCTTGAGAGAACACTAATTGAACTAAACTATTAATATGTCCAACAGTACAGAAATGTGGAGAGGGTATTTACCATAAAAGGTCAGATGCCACTTGCCAAGTGGGAAATCAGATCTGGAACTCTCTCAGCTGCTAATCCTTCACACAAGCTGTTGTTTGTTCTCTTGTAATCAGGTGTGGTCCAATCCTCTGCCTCAGCTAAGAATTTTCCTCCATTGGCTAATTGTTTACAAATGAAAGTCATCCATCTCCGTCTTTATTCTCTCTTCTGGTAACCAACGCAAACTGAACACCAGTTCGTATGGGACGACTGATTCAAGCCCATAGAAGCTCAGACTGCAAGTTTGGAATAGCTGTCCCTCTGAACGGTAAACCTCCACCCCAGTTTTGAGGGTTTTTTTTTCAGTCTTATAGTCAGTTTTATTCCAGGATTGTCCTACTGCCTTTTGCTCCATCCATCTTCCCATCAACTCAGACCAATTTCCCTGCCGTTGCCGAAGAAAAGCACCCTGAAATTATGATGTTGCCACTATCCATCTAACACTCTGGATGATCTGCTCAATTAAACAAGTTCTACAGAAGCCTGTCAATGATGCAGTCATTCCAGTCAGATAGATGCATTTGAACAAAGAATCATCTAAAACTCAAAACATTTGCTCACTTAGTTCATATTGTTTACCTCTGCTGTAATGTGTTGCATCAATATGCTGCCATATATTGCATTTTGCATTTCACTTTTGCTGTCATCCAACCAGACCAACGTCTTCCAAAGTTTATCGTGTACCCTTCACGGCTTTTGGCAAACCACAAATGGGGTTTCTTGTGGCTTGATTTGTGGATATCTGCAGCTTCTCCAGAGTTAACGTGGACCTGTTAGTTGATAAATGAGTTCCTCACCAAGCCTGCAAATTTAGATTAAAGACATTGTTTTAATTACTTTTGTTCCATGTTATTTTTGTTTAAATTGCTGCTCCCTGACATGTTCAAAGCACGGGTTATTTTATTTAACCTGGCTTTCAACTTCTCCATGGTTCTGTAATTGTAAGATTTTTGGAACAGACATAAAAATAATTTTAGCTGATCTTCATATAAGGTAATTTAAATGGATTATTGCTAAATGTAAGGGTATGGAGGGATGGTATTCTGTTGAAAGACGTTTCTTTGGAAATTCGACAAAGAGAAGCAGGTCTCTTAAATAATTTTTCCTGCTTACTTTACAATATTTATTATCTCCTTTTGCAAATAGAATAGAAGGAATGCTCTAAAGTACAAACCAGTCCATCTTTCATCAGTCTAAACTTTCTCCTCAGAACTGCTTACAAAGGATTTGGAGATAAAAAAAAACAAACTGTAAGCGTATTGTATCTGATATGGTTATCCCATTGACTCATGAATGCAATATTTATTTGAAGATATTACAATCCATCTGTATTTAGCACTTTGTCTCAGCTGTCAGCTATAGAGATAAAATATGAGTGTTCAATAATTGGGGCTCAAATCCCTCCAAATCCTTCTGCTTTAATATGACATTTGGTTCAATGCTCTCATTATTACAGCATTTAGCATGTGACAAAGCCCCCCGCGCACACACACACATATTGGCACACACACTAACTGGGGAAACACCCCAATTTCAGTGGGGCTTTCTGGAAAATGCATGACACATGCACGCACTCACATGCACACCATCAATCCTTCAGTTAAGCCTGTGGAATTGATGTGCCCCTAAGCTTGCTTTTTGTTCATGCATTATGCCCCGAGGAGAGGGCTTCTGAAAAGCAGTGGCTTCTAGAAAATAAGCTTGGGATCAGACTGAAAGGTAAACACACACACACAGAAGGGGAATGAGAGTAAATTTAATGGCGCAAATGCACAATTTCAGAAAGGAAATTTTTCTGAGGAAAAGTCATTTGACTGCACAAAATCGTTCTCTATCTTCCTGCTCCTCTCCTGCTGTGGAGCGTAAACACTCACCTGTAAGCTCAAGGATGAAACCTGCACAGTGTGTCTCTGCCTCATGCTGGCTTAGCCACAGAGCCAAAGAACAGTGAAGGGGATATAAAGTGGGGATGAAGACATATGACAGAAAAGCTCTGTAAACAAGCCACACACAAAGGCACATACTTTCAAGCACATGCACTCAAAGACAGATGCATATACAGTGGCTCTGCTACACTCTTGTTTGCCCCCTTTTTTTCTCAGCTGCAGGAAGGTGCAGCGCTTCATGTCAGACTGGGTTGTCCTGTTCCATGTTTGGGTCTCTGTTCTGTTTTCTGTTCGACTCTGTGGGGAGCATGGAGGATGCAGTGTGGGGTTGCTGCTTGATGTCAGTTTACTCTGAAGCAGTGAAGGCTGGCTGAGGCACTGACTAGTACTCTCCATAGGAGGTGTTGCTTTGGCTTTTCAGATGGTGCTAAACCTTTCAGACCTTTAAAACCTCTCCTGCAGTAGAAAAAAACAGCTAAGCCCCAAAGGATGTGACACATCCTATTTGTTAGTGGGTTTTCAGTCTTTATCCTGATTACAAATTCCTCAAGTGGAAGAAAGACAAACACAAAGTTCAGTAGAAACATAGTGTGTTGTTCAAAGTTTGCATGGGAATTACTTGCGGTTTGAATTAAATCCCTTTAGAATCAATTATACTGAAAACGCCACCTTTTGCGTAAATAATAATTTTGTTGGATAACAGTGAGACAGATAAAGCATAATTACAGAAGTGAATGTTGCTGAATGAACTAGTAAATATGAGGTTCTTATTTAGAAGTCACTCAGAATTGATGATTAACTTTACTCATTGACTGTGTCAAAATTATGTTTCTGATCCAAACAAAGTGATTGTTTCTCGCAACTAATTGCATCAAACATCAATGCTAGGTATAGAAATGCTTTTCCCAGGATTAACAGTATTGAGGAAAAACTCAGGTAATTTTAGCCTTAACAATAACATCAACAAGCAGACGCCATGTTTTAAATAAAATATGGTGTTTAATTTAAAACACCATATGGAAGTATGTCATAAAGGAACTAACAAGGAAGAGTTAAAAGACTAGTGGATCCCTTCCTCTATCCTTACACTGATTGAAACATGTTTTAAAAATCACACAAAAAGGATCAAAAGGGTCAGATAGTGAATTTGTGTTATAAGAATATAAGGATGTTATAAGGATATAAGAATTACAATAATTGCTACATTTTCATATTGCTTTTCTGTTGTGCAACTTAATTATGTTTAATCATATAAAATCTATCTGAAACCTGCTAGGTTATCTGGCAGTAACCTGACAAAGAAATATGGAAGAAGTTCGAAGCCTTGGCACTGATTGTTATTTTAATCATATTTTATTGACATTTATATTTTAGAACTGTTGGGTTCGGGTCAAACTGGTTGAACACTTTTAAAATGTTTTTACGTGTAAAGGACAAATTAGCTTGAGAAATCCTGCATTCTTGCATCCTCAGTGCTCTTTTTAAGCCCTTTGCTGGAAAAGTTGATTTATTTGGTTTTATTATTAAAGGCAATATATTTGAATTCATAACATATTCTGGAGCAGGGAACAAATTCAATCGTTTTTTTGGCCAAGTGTTTTAATGGGATCCACTTTTATAAAACTGAAAAATCTGTATGTGGCTGGCTAAGCCACAAAACTCACTTTGTCGTATGCCCTTCAGAAAAAGGTTAATTTAACAGAACCCAAGCTAACATGAATACTAGGCAATATATAAGCAACACCAAATTCTCAAGAAAAAAAACAAAACAAAAAACAAACTCAGAACAGAAGTATCAACAACTTGCTAACTGTGCCTAATTGGTATTAGTATGATGTAACATGTAACACTAACAATGTAACACCATGATTTAACTATGTTAATTTTGAAAACATCCTAAAACTGTTTTGAATAACATTTTCATTTTAAATAAGTCAGTCAGTTCCACAAGTATTATATTAGATCAATAAAAAAAGAAATGAAAAGCAGTAAATGGACGCATTTCTTGCTCCTGTATATATCTGAAAAAAACTAAACATCAAGAAGGAGATATTTTGTCTCTCACTTCAGAAAGTGAAACTCAAGACATTATTTGAATTTATTATAAACACAGTGAAATACTTTAAGGTGTTATATCCTGTAATTTTGCTGAATATGGTTTGCAGATAATGAAAACCAACAATTATTTGTCTCAGAAAATTAAAATATTACCTACGACCAACAATATAAGGATACTTCAAATAGAAATGTCAAGCTTGAAAAAATATGCAGTCATTTCTCAGCTGTGCCTCGTCCTGAGTGAATAACTGCATTAATGCAGTGTGGCATGGAGGCGATTAGGATGTGGTTCTGCTAAGGTCTAATGGAAGTTCATGTTGCTTTGATCGCAGCCGTCAGGTCATCTACACTGTTGGTTCTAGTGTCTCTCATCTTCGTAATGTGAGTTTTTTTTTTTTTTTGGCCAGTCAGGTACAGTAACACTATGGTCATTGGATGAGCTTATGGTACCTTTTGTAGTGTGAGCAGGACTCAAGTCCTGCTAAAAAATAAAATCAGTGATTTTATAAAGCTTCTCAGCTAAGGAAACATGGGGCGCTCCAAATTGTCCTGGTAGATGACTGTGTTGATTGTGTACTTCAGTGGACTAACACCAGTAGAGGACAACAGCACCTCAAATCATCACAAGCGGTGGTTTCTCCAGAATCTTGGTTTCCAAATAAAATACAAAATCAGATTACTAAGTAACAGTCAAGTCTTTTTTCTCCCTTAGTCCAGGGAAGACACTTCTGACAGTGTTTCTAGTTTAGAAGTGGCTTGACACTAGAAATACAACATTTGTAGCACATGTCTACAGTTTGTCTGCATTGTTGATGCACTGGCTCCAGCCTCAGTCCATTTCTTATTAAGCTCCCTTAAATTCCTAAACTGATTTTCTTTGACAATCTTTTATATCTGTTCGCATTGCTGGTTCCCCCCCTTTCCAATCACACTTTTTTGTCCCATTCAACTTGCTATAAATATGCTTAGATACAACATTCTGTGAAAATTCATCTTCTTTTGCACTGACCTTTTTTTGACTTACCTTCCTTGTCAGTGGAGTCAGTGATTGTCTTCAGGATATCTGGCAAGTCAGCAGTTCTCCTGATGATTGTGTAGTCTACTGATCCAGATTGAGAGTCTGTGTAGAAGCTCAAGAAACCTTTAAAGGGATTGTGAGTTAATTAGCCGATTAGGATGAGACAACACGAGTTTCCAAAATGTAACACTATTCACATATTCTAACTATCTTAGACACTGAATGTTTGGTTTTCATAATCAAAATTACACTAAGTAAAAGCCTGAAATATTTCAGTATATGTGGAATGAATTTATACAATATACAAGTTTTACTTTCTGAAATTTAATGACACAAATTATTGAACTTCTTGACAATATTCACATTTTTTAGGTGTTCCTCAGTAAGAACATTGAATTTATAATCAAAAGGTCGTGGGATTGAGAAGAGAGTACACATCTCTATGAAATGTATGTTGATTTTAACTTAAACTAAAGCTAAGCCTTTGTTTAAGCAGCCAATAAA
This sequence comes from Poeciliopsis retropinna, assembly GCA_010277075.1. NCBI lineage: Eukaryota > Metazoa > Chordata > Actinopteri > Cyprinodontiformes > Poeciliidae > Poeciliopsis > Poeciliopsis retropinna. The sequence continues at coordinate 7,640,633 of VMRM01000013.1, forward strand.
AGCCTAAACATTTTATTTAAATCTTCAGAAAACCTTCACTTTTGAACCAAATACAACCGAGTTTTAGCCAACAGGTCTACTCTCAATATAGACATATTTTTTCAACCATAAATTCCACTTTTGATACAAGTCAAAAAATAACCACTTTGTTTAGGGGAATTATTCTCAGTATTAAGCTAAAGTGCTAGGTATAACAGATGATACCGAGCACTTTATTGTTTTAAAAAGATGTTTTAGATTTAGGGGACCTTATTCTGCCCATTTGACATAAATACACTCAGATAATGGTCAGGCAGGCTCTTCAAAAATCAGTCAGTTATGAGTGTTCAAGAGAAAGTGCTTAGGAGAAAGCAGGATAATTCCTTTTAAGCTCAAACACCATCGATCAGTTGTAGAGGAACCATGCATTTGTGTTTGTGGCTGAATGTGCGGGTGAGGGTCTACTTCAGAGCAAAACGTGAAGCATTTCTCTTTTCACTTTAGTAATGAAAGCCTAGGTTTTCCTGCCAAGGCTTTCCTAGGCTTTCTCTCTGACCTTCACGCTTCAGTTTCAACACACTTACATCACCCTATTCCAGTACAGTCCTTCACCATTCATAAATATATGTCTATGAAAAAGACTGTGCCATGAAACAGAGATGAGGATTCAACATGTGAAGCTCACAAGTCCCTCGCTTTTCTTGCTCATCCCATGTTAAAACATGTGCAGTTTTCTATTATAGATTCTTGAGGCCTTCTGGACAGTCAAGTGTTTTCTTTTGCACTTTCTTACCTTTATTCATGTCTATGCTGGTATGTTTGTGCAGGATTTTACATGTACAGTTACACAAAAATGTTTCAAAGGAAAGATGGTTTGACGTGTGTTTTGTTGCAACCTGAAGTGTGAAATAAACTTCAGTGGAGTTTGAAAACAAAATATGTGTTTGTGCGAAGCTCAACCAGGTTTATGTCTGTTACATAAACTCTTGATGCCTGAGCATATAGAAAACCTTTATTCAAATAGCCCAAAAGGGCTATATTACCACATGCTTGGGAAGAAGAAAACATATAGAAAGGAAGATTCCTTGGGGAACAATGGCTAAAGATTAGAAATTGAAAATCCTGCAAAATTACCACCTCTGGTAATGTAAGTCATATTGAAAGGGACTTTTAAAATTACAAACTTCGCTGATTTTTTTTATGTGGGCCAAGAGGTCATTCTCTGGTGTTACACTCAGCTGGGACAAAATTGAGGAGGGAGCCAAACAAAATCTGATTTGGGTAATCCTTACCACCATAGGATCACTAATGTGGTTTTAATAACATCTCTGCTTGATGCAGTCCATGTTTTTTAATTAATATAAGTCTTTATGGTTAAATAATGAGTCAACAATTAATCTGACATGACATAACACAATGTCCTGTGCTTGACAGAAACAATAGTCCATTTACATAATGTGCTGAACAAAAAGCTCTTTGGATAAAATGTTTTACAGCATACATACCTGCTGCACTGAAAAATGTCTCTACAGAGCATTGACTGGGACAGACTGAAAATATATGCATGACAATCTTTCTCTCTCAATATGTATATATACATAACTATTCCTTTGACTTCACTGTCATGCATTACTTTGTGCTGATGATAAAATCCCAGTAGCATGTGTGCTTTTATAATATTCAAAATACAAAAAGGGAATGAGTTATTTGATTGATTGTGCTAGAATAACCCAAAGAAACTAAAAAAAAAAAAAAAAAAGAGAATAACTCTGAATTTTGCTGGTTACTGTCATCAAACCACACTGGAAAATTAGAGTTAGTTAAATTGTGCCGCCATTCCCCATCTGTTTGACATAGTGGGGTACTGTGGAAACAGTATTTTTAATAATTACAAATAATAAGTTCCTATTTTAATAAGAAATAGGAACTCAAAATACTTTTTCAACAGTTGCACACTTGTTCGAAAGCTACAAATTAATCTATACAATGTATATAAGGTCTTGTTTTATGTATTGGTTTTTACTGTATATTAGATGCTGACAGACTGCTGCCATGAAGTCATATTTTAGGCTCAGACATTCTAGTAATACCAGTGATGGCTTCTGAGTTATGATACACTGGTCTGTGGAAGCTGAAGCGTACAGGGGTGAATATAACAAAGAATTAATAGCGTGGACTCCTAAAATGGAAGCTAAAGTGCAACTTGAGAATTTATGAAAGCTGATAGAAAGAAATGCATTCTCTCAATGGGGTCAAATTAGGTTGTAGTTACTGGTGCAGTATGTAACTTTAATAAAAATAAAATATATCAGTTTTTTTATGTACATTTGTTAAAATGTACATAAAAATCATTATGTGGTGACACTAAAACATGAGACAATCTTTTCAATCTGTGAAAAAAAAAAAAAGAAAAAGATGGATTTCCTTTGCTGGCTAACCTCTGAAATAACCAATCAGAGCCAGGAAGACAATATTACTGCTGTCAATCATGCTTGTATACATGTTGCTCACATCCTACAACCCCAATTGTTGGTGCTTCAGGGGTTCCTTAGTTGGTGCAATTTGGTGATAAAAGAATGTGAACAAGTGTCATTGTGGGAAAATGTCAAGTGTTTTGTCTACTTAAAGAACACAAAGGAATCTCTGGGATAATGAACATGATGAGCGATTTGCCGCATCATATTTTGCAAACACTTTACCAGATCTGGAGAAAAAAAAATGCTTCTCTACACATTCATTTCTTCATACTTTTGCTCACGAGACCAAAGAAAAATCATCTAGACGTCATCATTTTCACTGTGTTCAATGACACAAGGTGTTAATACACGAGGAACAGAAGTAATCACGGAGCTGAACTGTTGAGTAGGTGGAATGTTATATAAAAAGCATGCAGTGCTTTCACATTGATGACCCTGCAATAGAACCTTCATGTTATGATATGTGGTTTTATAAAGCATATTTAAAACAAAAACAAAAACAAACTTGGAATCAACTACATGTCAAAGTGCCTTTTTTTTCTTAAAAATTTTTAAAAAGCCTTTTTTTGAGAGTAGAATGAAAATGTGTTAAGAGTTTTTGTTTCTACGTACGTTTTTTTCTTGCTAAATGTAGAAAACATCTTAATGATATCTTTACTTTTGCCATTTTAATGCTGAAGGAGATGAATAGCTCAGACAGGCCTTCTCTCGCTAAAATACGTTCTCATTTCTTTTTCTTATGTACTCTGTCTTGGAAATTTGAATTGTCCTCTCACTGTCAAAAATGTGTGATGTTGCATGCTGCAGATATGCAAAGAAAGAGACGATCTCCATAGATGAAGAGATGTTGTGCCAGGAGAAAATAGCATTAACATTGTGCCAGCAATCTTGTTAAAACTCCCACCCTAGCCCCACCCACAATGCTACCACTCACACTATATAGTCTCGTTCTTGCCAAGCAATCCTATTAAAGAACGAGTGTGGCATTTAATCTTTTAACAAGGGAGGCTGGGGGCTGTAAGAGAGACAGGAGCATTAGCTCTTTCACTACATATCATATTCTGTTTGGTCTCCGCCCTTCATAAAGCATGAAGGAACATCAAGTTGTCTCTGTTACAATGTCTCATTATCATCTCACTGTGTTCAAGGTGTATAAAAATTGATAATTTACTAGACTTCCTTTGACAGGGATTTCGCAATAGGCATAGCTTTTTGAATGACCCTTGAATATTATGAAATGTGAAAAAAACTGCAAAAGCGCAAAACCACCAAATTATAAATGGTCTACTATGATTTCACTAAATCTAATTAAAAAGACAAACCTTCAGTTTTTTTTTTGTTTTGTTTTTTTTCAGAGATTCTATTAATATAACTTAACATTTCCCCAAAAACCTTTTCTGTTTCTTTTTCCTCAGTTGACCTTCAAAGGTGTTTTTTAGTAAATCTGGAGAGATGGCTGATTTGCAAGCACATTAGTGGAAAAAGCAGTTGTTTGAATGTAATTTCTGACTGAAGTTCAATAAAATTGAATTATTTGGGGCTGTTGTAGCTAATAGCAATGAGCAACAACAACAACCTAAATGTATTGGTGCCTTATTGTGGCTTTTGTATGTTTTCCATATTCACCTCCTTGCCACTTTATTAAATACTTCTGTTCAGTTACTTAAAAACACAAAACGCAGATCAATAGTCGCATGGCAGCAACTCATTGACATGGTTAAGATGATGTGCGGAAGTTCAAACCAAGTATTAGAATGGCGGAAAATCAGAGTTAACTTGGTGGAAGTAATCTTAGTTTGAGAGAGAGGTTGCAGAGCGCAGAGATCCATGAACGGAACAGCGACTGTAACTGATTTCCTCAAAAAGAATGACAATGAGCACTGTAAGCGAAAACATGAAAATGCAAGGCATAAACCAAGAGGAGGCCTGATTACTGCTCATTGAGATGAAACTGACACCTGCCTCTGGGAAATCCACTCCTCTTAAGCTCCTCCTGATTGGGCCTGATGAGCTTAAGCTGTGGGAGAGCATCTGCCAGTCACACACTACAAAGAGAGGAGGCAGGAAACAGACACACACCACCCAGTGCACTGCTCTATGGACATGACCCATGGTGAACAGTGTTAGGTGGTCTGAATATTTCACAAAATGATAAACTGGGATTTTCAAGTTTTTAAAGAATGCTCAAAAAGAGAAAACATCTTGTGTAGTTCCATTTGCGTGGAAAAAATTTTTTTTGATGCGAGACGTTAGAGAAGGATGGGCAGACTAGCTTGGAGTGGAAGAAAGACAACAGGAGTCTAAGAAAAAAAAGAATAATCATTTCAAAAAAGCAAGCTAATTGTTGTCGCTGAACTCTCAGCAGAACCTTGAAGTCGATAGGTCACAACAGCAAAAAAAATTCTGACCACTCCAGTGACACTCCTGACAAAAACAGTATAACTCAGCTCAGACTGCTGTTGGTACGAGTATGTGGGGGACATTTTATCTGCACATTTTGCTTCAAGCTTTACATATGATTCTGGTGCAGGGGGAAATTTCATAAAACATTTATGAATGCCAGGCATTCAAATATGTAAATTATTTCAGACAAATCTTTGTTTGGTTTTGAGACAACATTGTCTGTCAGGCTTGCCTTATCCTTTGTGTGGGTGCTTAATTGATTGGCTGACAGTGACATTTTTGAAGGAGAGCTAATTCTGCACCTCAAAATTGAAAATTGTTCAATTGCAATAGAAAATATGCTTTCGGTTTTGTTAAAAATAGGAGAGTCACATCGATTCTGTGCTCTCCAAAAATACTCCCATCAGTACAATTATAGTTAGATCATCAAAAGAAAAAAAAACAAAAAAAAAACAGCAGTTTGTACATCGTCTGTTATGCATTTGAATTGAGGCACAGGGAATTTTCACATTCCCTGTGCCAGAATGCCACATTCTGTGTAATGGCTAACATCTCTAGAGCCTCGTCACGTTCTGTAGCTTTACAGAGTCATGCAATGCTTAAGGGTTTTTTCACTATAAAAACACCTAATAAGGATTATGGTCTTGCAAGAGGGTGTGACAAGATATATTTTTCTCTTATGGATGAAGAAAGTAGCTTAATCCTAAAATAAACCCTTCTCACCAAAAAGAAAGTTTGTTTTATTCTGTTTCTTTCATTTCATCAAGTGTGCAATATGTCATATTAGTTGAGAGAGCTACTCTAACACTTAGCACCCTTCAGCTAAAGCAAGCTGGCTGAAGTTAGTGTAACAAACGGACTCTGATCCTTGAAATTCACTGAAATTCACAGCAGAATAATTTCCCCTGGGACTCCTGACCACTGCCTAAAGCAAGTCAACCAAAGTGACATCTGTCAAAGGAGTGACAGTGGAGGAATCCTCGACCAAATTAAAACTAATAGTAAAGTACTTGCAGAGGAGCATGGCTCAAGGGACATTGGGTGTGATGGTTAGGCAATAATCCCCTAGGACATGAGATATGAGTTTGCAAAGTACAAGTTGCTTTAGATGTGATTTAAATTGATGAACATGTTTATTAGGTTTCTGATTTCCCTTAGAGATATAGGCTAATATTGCTTTGCTAGGAATAAATCCAGACATATGTTGTTTTTAAAATCTGAATATTTATAATTTTCATTGCATTCACTGATTTATTCCAACATTGGAAGGATTAAAACATAGCCACATATCTTGCTCTCCGACAGTAAGAAGTATCAGTTGGTCAGAATAATTACTTGGGGACCAAATACTGTATTTCAAGCATTCATTGTATTAAGATTAGATTAGATTAGATTAGACTTAACTTTATGCCTTGAAATTGGTCCTCTGTCTCTTTAAGAAGCTCCACTCTTTCCAATACTTCTCCTTCTGCACATCACCACTACAATGCTCCTCTATTATGCAGTTACAGTGATTCTTCGGAGCGTTGCACTGAGAAGCAGGCCGCATGATGAGCTCAGCAGATGTGCAGTTCCTGCAGGTGTTTGTTGGAAACTGACGATATATTGGCAAAACCCACACCAGTGCTACAACACGGTAAAGACAACTTTCAAGACAGTGCACATTTTTCTACAGGATCACATATTTCTTGAAAATGAATGCCAAGGCAACAATGGAATCACAATCGGATAAAGTACAGAATACTTATGCTAATTCTTATGCATTGTTCACTAAAACATGACGGGGATATCCAGTGCCAGTTGGAACTGAGCTCCTAAAATCAGAGGTAAACTGCATCAATGGATGGCAAGGAGAAGCATTGATGTGCTGAAGGGGGAGTGTTCTTAAAGGGGCAGAGGCCACTTTCAATGAGTCAGATTTGACCATGTGAAATCAAATTTCTTTCAAGGTTTTCTTATGCAGAGGCCTGTATATGTATAGTACAATCAAGTAACTATTTTACAGTTTTCATAACAACTGTAACTTAGGTACTTGATTGTACTATGTGCCTGGAAAATACAGAATGTCCCTCATTTAAGTGGCAAAATATTTTAGAGAGAAATCTGTGCAGAAAATTTTGTTCATGGATTTTTGGAAAGGAATTTAATTACAGTTCATATTTCCAGTAATTGTAATAAACCTTGAAGACAGTTTCAGCAACAAAGTAGTTTTTAATTAAGGCTCAAAATTGTCTTCAAGGAAAGATAAAGGCCTCCATGGTCACTTGTTGGAATTCAAGATGAACCACAATTCTGAACATATTGGAAAGACAGCAATATAAACTAAAGCTGTCCAATAATAACTAACAACAAAAACAAAGTTGCTGTTGGGAAAGAAATCCAAAGAATATAAAACTACCTGACTTTTAGAAACCAGCATAACAAACAAGAGCAGAAGTTGTAACCTGCATGAAGAAACAAAGAATATTGGCTGAGATGGTCAAAAAGTCTCCCAAAGAACAAGCTAAATCAAAAGTACTAAGGACTGAGTTGCAGCAAAGTAAGAGTTTTCCAGCTGGTGCTTTGACTAGATTGATACTACTGGGTTGCAACAATTTTTGCATTTGGCTCATTAAATTTAACAATGTAAAACCTGTATAGATTAGACACATACACACAGTGTATCCAGCACAATCCTGGCAGAAACTATGCTAGGTGCTGCAAATGATTTGAGATGTTGATAGAGGTTCAGACACAGCTGGAGGTGCAAGAGAATGCTTTAAATCAAAGCACATTTACACATCTTAGAACGTCTCGGTTAAATCTCAACTTGCATCCAATTCGATGCTCTCCATCCAATTTGCCTGAGCTTAAGTCATTTTGCGAAGAAGACAAGGCAGACATTTTAGTCAAAAAGAGTTTTAGCTGTAATTGCCTCAAAAGTTGCTTCTATTACCAATTAAAGGAGGGTGAATGTAGATCTATCACGTACAATATCAATGAAATACATTAAAATATGTGAATATAAAGTGGCAAAATCACCATCATAAATTCCATTTTAGCTCTTCCTTGTGACACAAATTTGTTTGTCTACTATAAATGGCAGAAATGTTTCATGGAACTCAACATGTTTATTTAGAGCATTTTTTTCTTATTCTTGTTTGGCTATTGCCGCTATGATTTCCCCCTTTCTTTTAATTACATTACTGCTCCAAACCAGCAAAAACATTACCTGTCCCCCTGAGGAACCTCTGCTGCATTCTCTCATTTCAGCATGAAATTATATACTAACCAGTGGCTAGACTTTATTATGTTTTCAAGAATACAAAGCTTTTGCAGACAGAAATTCTCTTAAAATATTCATTGGCCTGACATACAAAAGGATATGCAAGCATTTCTTCAAAGGATGAATGCATAATAATCCACAACACTTTGTTTCCTTGTTCTTCCTCGGAATATACTTCTGTATTCCCAAAAATGTCATAATATACTGGCAAAGAAAACATCATGTAAATCCTATTAACAACATGCAATAAATCTCTCAAATCCCACACTTCTAACTCTAATCCCAGGTTGGGTATTAAATTAATCCAGTGTTTAGATGTAATCTGCTAGTCCCCTGGGCAGCCAAAGAGACAGCCATGGGTATAATGATTGAAACATCTCCACTCCAAAATTGTAATAATATGCTTACTAGTTTCACCAAATGTGTTTTCGTCAATCATACCCATCTCTGCTCACTTTCTGTTCCATTACCTCTTTACTTCAAATCCACAGGGAGATTTCCATAGGGAAATATTCAGAGATGTAATTACGCAGTCTGCTTTTCATAATTTAAATGTTTACACTTGATGGCTGCATCTCTCATCTTTATCAAACAAACACAAACAAATCAATTAAGACAGGATATCATCTATGCTTACTCCGCCAGCCGACTGCAAACTTTTCTGGGCTGAAACTCCCACCTGGCCCCATCCTCTGCATTTTGGCATACACCCAACATCAAATGTGAGTGTGTAGAAAACATGCAGTTTTGAAAACATGTTAAGAAAACATATAAAAAAGACATGCAAAACCATGTGTGCAAAGTCCATAAGCTCACTGGCACAAAGTAACAAAGACACCATTGTGTTACCACTAATTGCATCAGTTCCATCAAGTCGGTTTCACAGAGTCACAAACATAAATCAAATTAGCACGTAGACTGTTGAATCCCCTCCCTCAGATCCTCTAATTAGGCCATGGCTAAGGGACTAACTTTGTGCTCAGGCAAATGCATATTTTGGATGGTCTGGGGGGTATGAGCAGCAGACATTTTTGAAGTCTGAGTGTTGTTTTTTTTTGTGTGTGTGTCGTGATTAGATAAACTGTGTGTGCAAGAGAGTTGGAGAAGATAAGGGAACAGTCAGAGATAGTGATGAGTGAAAGAAGCAAGGATGGGCCTTGAGAACACACTGATGGAGCTTGTTGTCAGAGTCACACATTCAGATTTGGCTCATTAAAAGATTCAGTCCCAGAAGGCTTTTGCATGCGTTTGCCTTATTGGATCTTGGAAGCTGCTTCAATGCAGAGATTGTGTGTTTCCTGTAAGTAATGTTGTCATAATGAATTCAGGATTAGGCTGGTGGCTGGCTATTCTTGTAGCTGTCTTCGGTGGAAAGCTTATACAATCCTAATAAAAAAAAACAAATATCCTAGTGAAGGTAAATTGATGCTGTAAATCTGGATGGCTGGGAAAATGCTCACCGATCAAATTTTGTGCATGTGGACATCTAAGTACTTGAGGAAAAGAATGTGTCCTCATCACTTAAATCAGTATAAAGACGGAAAAGTTTGAACTGGAAAGCTAACGGGGTAGTGTATAGCATAAAAAAATCGACTTTTTTATGCTATAAAGTGACACTATGTGACTGGAACACACAGTACTGCCCCTAATAGTGATTTTGTTTTCTCCTGTCTCCATGTACTTTTGACATTGTTTTTTTTAGTTTTTCACTTATCCCGTTTTATTTCAGTCTTTATCTAATCTATCTATTTTTTACCACAATCTTGAAAACATCCAAACCCAAATTGTAATGGGGGTTAATTGTTGAAATACACATTAGTATTTTACATATCTGCTCTAGGTTTCTTCCTGACATTTGACAGCGGTTTTGATCGCGGTCATTTTCCATGATCTCTTAATAAACTGATGTGGGAAAATGTGGTAATCAAAGCACAATTGAAATAAATGAATGAATGACCTTTCCAAAGCCAATACATGGAATGTGGAACTTTAATGGAACTTTTAATGGAAAAAAAGTTTTTCATTGTCTCTGATTTGTAAAATATAAAGTTATTGTCAAAGATCACTCCAAGGTTTCTTGGAGTGAATATGTCTAAGAATCAAATGGGGCACTGCCAATACTATTCAAGAGATCTGGTTGCCCAGATTAGTTTTAGTTTTATAATTGCACAAGTTATGGAAGTTTATTTCCATAAATATTTATCAATCCCTAAGACTATCTTGCAAGGCAAAAAGAGAGATATTACTATTTGCTAGGATGATGAGTTAGATTTGAAGGCCATTGGCAAAACAGTGGAAGTCAATATGAGTTTTTTTTTTTTAATAGATTGAAAAGGAACAATATATACAACTCTGGAAAGAAATTAATAGATCACTGCATCGAACCCCATTGAAAACCCCCTGGTTATTCCACCAAATATTGATTTCTGAACTCTTCCTAAGTTAAAACATTGGTATTGTTGTTCCTATATGAATATGAACTTGTTTTCTTTGCACTTTTTTGTTATTTTGACAATTTCTCAATTTTTGCAAATAAATACAAAATTTATGGTTGGAATTTTGGAGACATGTTGTCAGTAGTTCATAGAATAAAAGAATAATGTTCATTTTACTCAAACATAAACCTATAAAAAGTAAAACCAGAGAAACTGATCATTTAGATTTTTTCCAGAGTTGTGTATATATATATATATATATATATATATATATATATATATATATATATATATATATATATATATATATATAATATATATATGTGCATTTAGGCTGCATGTTCTTTTACATAGTTTATCTTTACATTTCAAGCGTTTTGTTTGTCAATCAAAATAAAATCCTGCTTCTCTCTGAATTAACTCTTACCACAGCTTTACACAAAACATGGAACATATCAATCCCTGACTAAAATTAGCTATACAGAGTTTGTGAACAACACATCAGTATCCCAGACCCCTGGAACATCATGTACAAAACTCCACGGGAGGCACAGATGTTAGCCCCTCTAGGTGAATTAACTTTTTACGAGTCCCATGTCCCCTTCAGCAACTCTTTAAGGGATAAGAATCTGTTCCACAGTTTCAAGATTGAAGTGACACATCTAAACACAACCAACTCGCCAGAGTAAAGTTCCCAAAGTAAAGGAAGTGGAGAGCTGTGATCCAAATCAGAGACTGTTGCATTTCATTATATTTTTCGTGATGCAATCTGCATGAAGTTAAAAAGGCAAAACAAAGCAATTTTGAAAAAAAAAAGATATGGTTTCATTTGATTATATTTTATATGATAGAATATGCACAAAGAATAGTTATAAACACAGAACGTCCACAGACACAAAAGTGGAATCCTCTTGATGTTTAAAATATTGTAGAATGCAAATTACGGTAGGAATTGGGAGTCCCTTATGGAGAAGTGTAAAAGTTTATTTGTAGATATAAAGGCTTGCATGCACAAAATGTGTGAGTCTGTCTTTTGATTTGAGAAGACCCAACTCTAAGGCTCAAGGTTTCCCTTCAAAGCATTGGAGCAGAATACAAACGGCCCACAGAGAACACAGAGTTATTTTAGCCCAAGGAATCCATAGACGTCTGGAAACCAACACTGTGCGCCAATGTCCTTTATCATGGCCAGCAGATGTGCACTCTGAATATTAATGACTGTTTGTGTGCTTGTGTGATTCATTGCTGAAATTTTACGACAGGCATTTCTTTACTGTTTTACCCATTTTTTCCCAGATACATGTCTATATTGCTCTGTTTTTTTTTTTTTTTTTTTTGGTTGTTGTTTTGAAAGGAACCATGTTTGCACTGGTGTACTTTCTATACGTACCTAAATAACAATGACGTGCTGTGAGGTTTATGGCTGGTGAGGCACTGACTCCTTTGGAGTTTGATATAGTCGTGTTTATTTGCACAACACATTTCAGCAATAAGGCAGTTCAAAGTGCTTTCCACAATAAAAACATAATAACCAATTATGAAACATGAAATGGACCTTTGATAAACACGGACATTGTCTGTTTCTATTGTCATTGCTCCCATTTGCCCAGTAGCAAGGTTGCAAAAACATTTAATTTTACTTGTGTGCTTATCCATTTAAGCAGGGGTTTAAAAAGCATCAAAAAAGTCTCTGCTTAGGTTTATTAAAGAATTGTCCTGTTTGTCCAGAGAAAAATAATGCAGCAGATGAAAAAACTTAAGTGTAGATTAGCAAATCTTTGTAGTGTCCATATTTTGCTATGCTTTGACAAATCTTGCACCTCCATCTTAGACACTTAGGGCTTTGGGGTGGGGAAGCACCTCTGGGCCTTGGGAGTGTGGGGGCCTATGCTGGGCATTTGTCCTTCTTGACCTCCTTGAAGCTAGCTCACCAGGTGTGACGGTAATGTGTCCACCTTATCTCTGTCTTTTTGAGTTCTGGCTGTTGTGGTGGGGTGGTGCTAGGTGATCCTGCTGCAGGTGGTTGGTGAGGGTGGACTTGTTGATAGAGTGGACATCCAAGTAAGCAGTGAAATACCCCTCTTCAAGTACTTGTGAAAGCAGGAATAATAGTAACCTTATAAACTGATCACGTTTTTTAATGAGGCACACAATAGTTGACAGAAATCTATCTCTCTCAGCTCCTCAGGCTGCCTTTTCATCTTTCCTTTAGTTTACCTCTTGTCCCTGTTTTGTTATGGGAAACACAAACTAGCTTTGTGTTTAATAATTCATGAAACAGACGTGAAATAGCTTGTGCATCAACTGTGGGAATTGTTCTCTGTGAACTTGTGCCATCTAGCCATTGTTTTCTTCCACTTAGACTTCTGCTAAAGCTGCACCTGTTTCAAAGTATCACATGCACACACACATCCTGAGCCTTAAGGCAATACGTATGTTTTACCGAAACACAGGAGACCAATTACATAAAAATATGTGACCCATAAAGGATTACTATTAAAGGACAGGAAGACACAAATCTTCAATTAAAGACACAAAGCTAGCACAGAAAGTGTGTGTATATTTTTAATTTACATTCAAATCATGTTCATCACAGTTGTTACATCTTCTCATAGCTTGAATATTAGCTATCAACCAAGCAGAAAAAACTTCTTTCAAGCAAGAATTCTTACTTTTAGGGTTAGTTAGCTGTATAGCCTTATTAATATGCAATCATACACATAATCATCCTGAAGAACCATAAGAAGCCAATCTTTGAGTGGCACAGATGAAAATGAAGGGAGGGCTTGGCAGCAGCAGTGGGACAGCAGAACACTTTGAAGTGAAGGATTTGGGGAAAGGTGCCTGCGATTGATTTCATGCAAACAGTTCTGAAAACTTCAAAAGGCGAAAGAAGGTTCCCCCCTCGGCCTTGAATGTAATACACACTCTGAAAAGCCGTGGCGATAAGACCAAGTTAGGGGAAGAAAGTTATGCTCCAGTGTAGAACATGAGCCTTTATATCATCAGGTGCATTGACCTGAAACTAGACAAAACATCTATCAACAATTATCAAGTCTGGAAAGTTTAATACCTAACCCAACAATTGATCTACATCCTGAAATGCATTGCATTCAAAGATGACACGAGTCACAAACATTAGAGACACAGAAGAGAACAGTCAAATGACTACACACACAAGACTTGGATTTTAGCACCTACATTAACTGCAATGCAGGTCCAGACTTTCTGGCTGCCTCAAACGGCTTTTGTGCCTGACAAGCATGTCAATGTATCCATCCAAAATGCAGCCAATGTAAAAAGTGGCCCACATCACCAAAGCCTCTGAAAGCATGGATTATAACATAAACCAGAGGATTTTGCCATTCCTTTGTGATGGATTCTTACTCAACTCCTCGGCTTACCTTCTGACATCTAATTATTTCACTAAACTAACTTTTTTTTCATTGGTGTATATGTGTTTAAGTCAGTGCAGGTAGTCTAAACCTGAATGACATCCTCTGTTCTGAAACATCCACAATCTTTTGTGATTTTAGAGGGCATTGGTTAAAGATAATTTACCTTTTAATGTTAATCGTTCTGTTGTTCAGTGCTATTTATTCAGGACTAGTGCTTTCTTTTCAAAATCAGATGAGCTGTCTTAGGTTTACTTAGTGATCATTCAAGTGTTTTATTAATAGATCATTCAAATTCAATCAAGTGTTGTTGTAATTCATGTTAATTCAAGGTTCTTCAAAGAGTTGTTGTAACTGGTAATGGTCATAGGCAGGAAAGATGTCATGAAGCAGTATGAATCACAGAGATTCAGAAGAAGAATCAGACTGAAGACTGTTTTTCTATGACAGTTTCATGAAAAGGATATGGTTACCCATAATTTTCTTGATTTTATGTAAAATCCAGTTCACTTCTACAACTTAGGATTGTCATGGCCTAGATGACTATGAATCTTCCATACTTTACACAGTAGTTCCATCACAATATGATTGTCAGACATGATTGTTTAAAAAGTGTCCCAAAATCCCTATTGTATTTGATATTGTGATCAATTGGTGTATGTATTTTTCCAAAAACAAAATTGCATTTTAGGGACTAAGCTGTACTTATCAACATTTGTCACTGAAGGTGGTGCTTTTCAAGCAGATCCAAGCAGTCAACAACAAACCCGAAATTGGGCTGACTGATGGCTTCCACAGGGACAAACCTAACATCAGGAATCTGAATATCAGCTCTAAACAACATATCACTTACTTCCAAGCTATCGTTTCTATTTTTTATAGAAACACATGCGTGGACAGACTCTCACACAAACTTCTCTCACTTTCAATCTCCTTTGATTGCCTCTCTCCCTCTGGTCTATTTGACTGGCCATCACTGTCTCTGTCTCTCTGTCTTGCATGTTTCTTTGCAGAAGAGAGTATCTTTTTTTGCTTCATGTCTGGTTTCCCACTGGACCTTCTCTGCACTCCAATTAGGTTTGTCACTCAACTTCAGTGAATGGGATTAAGAGAAAGACAGAACAGAGAGAGGGGACTGAGGACGGAATGGAAGAGAAAAAAGGAAGAAAGAAGGACTGAGGAGGATAGTAAGGTGGGGTATGGCAGCATTTAAAAACAAAAATGAGATTTAAAGCAGTAGAGAGGGGTAGGTAGACCAAAGACAGAGAAAAGAAAGAGGCACAAAAAAAAAAATAGCAAGTGCAAGCAAAGGGCTACAACTGAACAGCTGGATTTACCCTGAAGGACTTGTGAATAATGTGGTTCCATTAAAGCAGAATTCATAAACCCACTGACTTTCCTTCTCCTCCTCTCACCCCACTGCCTATTTTCCCTGTTTTTTCCCTTTACTTTAATATTCCCATAACATGCATTGTGGATAGATTTGCATATTGTCAGCTGCAAATTTACTGGTAGTCAAGCCACATATGGATAATAAGCTTCAAAATTGCATCATACTCCTGCTATTTCAGTGCATAGTAAAATTGACAAAGAGGTGAATGTTTCCTATGAAGATGTAAGATGGTGTTTGCTTTAGGCGGCCCTATAAAACATAAATATTTGATGGGTCAGATGTTGCGTGCATATTACATTGATTATGTTTTTGTTGTGGAAGAAAGTGAGCAGTAGAAAATCACCAGGACAAACAGGAACACTGGCAGTTATCAAGATTGTCAGAAAGATGGGCGTTGACCTGATAATGAACTGACTTGGTCATAAAGCAAAGCTGGCCACCTTAGAATTAAAATCTCTTCTGTCTAAAATAAGTACATTTAAGTTGGTACTCATAGTCCAATGTATACACTGCAAGCCAGCTGGCTGACATTGAAGACATTACACCAAGGAGAAAGTCCTCATACATTATGGGGACTCCTTCTGCATTAAATAAATCAGAGCAGTAAAACTCAATGGTGATTTAATAGGTTTTAAAATTATACTGTATGCACAACATGTCCTCATCCTCACGATTAGCTGGACTGCAAGTTATGTCAGGCTGTGCAAGAACAGGACTCAAGTACCAAAGCCACCATCAGCATAATGACAATGTGCATGTTTTTTTTGTTGTTGTTTTTTTTTCTTCTTATTCAGTTGTTCCCTTAGCAGAAAACAACCTTCACTTAAAGCTGATAGAAGTGCCACTAATTCTTCTAGTAACAGCTCAGAAAATAAACACAAAAAAAGATCCCTTTTTTAAATGATCAGGAAAGACCATGTAAGGTGAGGCCATTAAAGCAGAACAGATCTCACTGTTTGTGCAGTCAAACAAGAAATTATGATTGTTAATTGTATTTGAACAACAAAGTCCAGACAAAAGGGGCTCGTCATTTGGCATTTCACATCTTTATACTTTAGAGCTGGGTTCTTCAGCTCAAGGCCTCATCGACTGGTGTCCTGCAGCTGTTAGATGTTCCAGCTTCTGAGTCCAGTAGAATGGAATAGAAACACACTTTATTGTCTCACAATGAGAGAATTTATGTAAGGTCCTGGTTTGTTTGGAGTTTTTTTTTTTTTTTGTGTGTGTGTTTTGATTGATTCTATTTTTATTATTATTGTGTCCCTTTGTTTCTTTTTTGATAAGATCAGCCTTGTTTCTATCTTTCCTTAATTCAGTCCTCTCTCAGTGATTATAGTTTATTATGCTTATTTATTCCTTGTATCTAGTTATATGTTACTCTTAGATTAATTTTCTTAGTTCCTAGTTTGTATACTGTAACTCACCCCCTGTGCGATTTTCTCTCTCTGTTCAGACGACTGCTCTCTCCTCTCACATCTGCAAACCGTTTCTAATCAGCCATCTGTTCACTAATCAAGCTCCCCAGTATATATAGAACTCATTCTCAGTCACTCCTTGCTGGTAACTCCTGTGGTTTCCTCCCCTTGCTTCCCTGTGTAGCTTTGTTGGATTTTTGCCCTGGTTCCTTTTGTTTTGTTTGGATCTGGATCCCTGTGATCTTTGTAAGTTTGTTTTTTTTCATCTTTGTTCCCATTAAATAGCAAATTCACTTGTTGCCTTTGCATTTTGGGTTCACCGTGAAACGGTCCACGTTATGATCATTTCTGTGCAACAACAGCAAAGTGGCAGACATTCAAAGCAAATAGACTCACACACATGGAAATATGCCGCATATGAAAACAGAATAAAGACTAAAACTTTCAACATAAAAACTGTGTAGCTATAAAAAATATATATTCCAGTCCAAAGGAATGTGTAACTAGGTGGGTTAATTTAAAAAGTACAACCTTCAAGGTGGTGCAGTCTGTCAGAAACTCCCAGGCAACTTTTTCTCCCCAGTCTGTCCCTGATCTATGCTGGGTGCAAAGCTTAGTGGTGATCTTGAAAACACATTGACTGTCATGAGCGCTGTTAATTTTATTCTCTTAACTTCCAGTTTACAACACCACCTGTTCCAAAAGCAACTTGCCAGGGCATCTGTAGAGCACACAGACCTCCTGGTTCATAATGGTGTCAGATGGTTCAGCAAAGGGAGGGTTTGGATTGAACTCTATAAGGAGATTGAGTTATTTCTCTGAAAATGTAAAAGTGCAAGTAGCACTGAGTTTGAACTACACACATGATCAAGAGTTTATGCCAAAAGTCTACTTTGGATTGACATTTTTGGACATTTTAAGGGAAAAGGTTCTTAGTTGATGTGGACATCATTTTGTGCTTTGAGGGACAAAATACTACATTCATTTCAGATCTTATGTCTGATGCATTCCACACCTCTATGCCCATTTTCCATTTGGAACTGGGAGCGGTTTCTCCTAAAGAGCTATTGCCATGCACTCCTCAAGGCATCTTTCAGATGGAAATTGTGGATTTCAAGTTGTCTTTTGCTTTAAAGCAGCATTTTCAGTTGGATGATGCAGAGCTCCTTTGGGCTAAACATGTTAGCCAATATCAATACCTGCCAGCAAGAAAAATGACCTTGGTCACACGTACATTGTTTGGATCTGTAAGTACATATATATGTAAATCAATCTTTTCTCATCTGAATGCCTTTAAAACAGGGGGGTGTTCCACCCTGACTGATGAGAAGTTGCATGAGTGCCTTGGAATTGCTTTTATCACACATGAGCCTAATTATACAGAATTAGCTAAATCAAGGCAGTGTATTTTTTCTCACTGATAGGAAAGTCAAATATATGTGATATTCATAGTCAAAAACTTAATGGCAAAAAAAAAAAAATTTAGCCACAGTATAATTCTTACACAGCCTTGTTCAGATAGTCAAAATGTTTAATGTGCTACAGTTTTTTTAGTTTTAAAATTTTAAATATGGCACTGACTTGAAGCTCATTGTGTGAGATTTGCTTTTCTGCTGTTTTGAAAGTAATAGATTACTTGTAAACATAAGGTTCACTCTTGTACTATGTTTATATTCCACTTTTCATCAGGATATGTGGTCTCAGTAGAACTTTATTGGTGTTTGCAATAGTTTGTGGTGTCATGTTAAGGTGTGTTACATTGTTAGTCAAAGGATTGCAGAAACCATTGTTTATATCTAATATTACAGAAATACCTGCTATTTTGCCCGATATTGGTTGGTTGTATCATGTATTCTGCATTTGTGAAGGGATACCAGACAGAGATCTTGAGACTAATCTGTTATTAAACCAGGCGGCAGTCATTTGGAAGCTGTTAAAAATCTAAAATAACAAATCATAAAATTTATGTAAAATGACAACAGGGTAATAAGGGCAAAACTGATTATTTTATGAGTTTTATGTTTCTTATTTTCCAAACATGTTGGGTTTTTGTCCCCTCCTCATCTTATAAATTATTCCCTGTGGCCCTCAAACATATATTTTTTTATTTTTTTATTTTGCCCTTTTCCAACTGAAGTGGAATAGCCCTATGTTAGGGTTAGTAATATTTTTTTATTTTTTTAAAACTTTTATATCTATCAATGGTAAGGTTAAGAGCTTAATGTTTTCTTTCTGGATTTCTTTTAGTGCCTCTTATCCATTAAAGCCCAAGGTTGCTTGGTTTGGCCTTACAGATGTGGAGTGGTTATGGACTGAATATGAGGATCTTTTTTTTTTTTTTTTTTTCTGATAGAGGCGCCATAACATTGCCTAAGGCTTGAGTGTTTAATTTGTGAGAAATGTGTGGGGTATAAGGTTTCACTTTAAAATGAATTTTTGTTTTAAAGTCTTTTTTTTCTTTTTTGGCTTGAGATTGTATAAAGTTTTACTTTTGCAGAAGATATCATCTGTACCACCATCTAAAAAGACCTAATCTTTCATCCCATTGTGGGTATTTAGGGACTTAAAGAAACATCTTAGTTGGCTCTAACATCAACTGTTTTATCAGATTAGACCACTTCATTTCTACCAATGTTCACAAAACCTTTTGAGCTGTCTCAGACGAGATATTTCTGAGAGATTGATATTTTTTATTTTATTTTATTTATTGAACTCATCAGTGGGCTGGACCAAAGACACCCATGGAGTCAAAGTGGCTTGTGGAATAGCCCTACTATATGTTTTTGTGCTGCTGCCCTAATGAATTACTCACCTGTCTGTCTGCTAACAGTAGTAAACCTCTAAATCAGTTCTAGATTAGCTCCCTAATGTACCTCAAAAAGGAACAGGACCACAAGAGTCTCTTATTGCCATAATTCATTTTTTTTATCAACTTTTCATTATCTTGTCTCTGATTCCATTTAAGATCTTTGGGAGACATAGCTAGTTTACAAAAAATAGTTCAATGTACAGACCCTCTTGTTAAATATGCTAGTTGTAGCTGATAGTAGCTCGCTCAATGTCTCCTGGTTATTCCTGCATTAGTTGACAAGGTCTTCCGGCATCAATTCCATTTCTGAACCTTTTCAGGTAATGCGACATTGCAGACAGTTTCTGGTCTAACCTTAGGAAACTTGGGTCAATTTACATATTAGTTAATTCCATGATCATACATTGTTAAAGGCCATACACCTTCAAATTCTGGAAGCAAAAAAGTGCAAACTTTTTGAGTCATTCCCACTAAAACAGGAGGGCAAAATCATATGTCGATGATAAAATAGCTTCTTTAATGGCATCATGATTAGTGAAGAAAAGTGCAATTTGCACAATCAGTGTATGCTTCCTTTATTGTGGAAAATTCTGACGACATTTGTTTGGAGAAATCGGAAGGTTAACATCTCTAACCTTTAAATAAACTATGCTGGTCAGAACTAGAGCATACATTACAATGTTGAAACTGAATGATGCTAGAATTATAGTCCTTCAAATGTTTTTTGTTGCAAGGAATAATTCTCCACAGTAGCAAATTACAAGGATACTGAGATGACTACAAAAGACTTCGAAATCTCCCCATTAACTACTGCAGTTTTGTGTAGATTGTATATCTTTACATTATTACATGACCATAAAGTCTGAAAAACACTAATTTTCTTCTATTTTCATTTGGTTTGTGGATAAAATGGTGCACATAAACAGATGCGAGACTTTCATAACTAAAATCACCACCACACGCAAAGATATTTACTTTTGTACCATGTAACTGAAGTAATTCTTTCAACATAGATTACAAAAGGTTGCAGCATATTTAAAAGGCAGATTTTCCTGGTTTAGCAAACACAAGAAGGTGGGTTGAAAAAGATTAGGTGAGTTAATGCCTTACCACCAGTTGGTCTCTCCCTCTGCTTTGCTTTGACAATCTTCAAAAGCCTCCTCGTTTTCCCAACTGGAAGGTTTAGGTGTATTTGACAGCATATGTTCAGGTGCGGTAAATATTTCTTTATCCTGGTTTTTATGCCGTACCCAGAGCCTGCATGAGAGATAGGCTGACCCACTTTGAAGTGTATAAGGTACTCAGTATGCGTAGGTGAAACTGTAAATGTGCTTATCTCGTGTCAGTGTTCGTGTGTGTCAGCGAGAATTTGTGTGTCTTCTTTGTGTTTGTGCGTGCAGTTCAACTGATAACAGGGTATCCTGAATGGGCTGAGTAATAGCATTAGGTTGTGAACAAATTCATGTGAGAGAAGTGTTCTATCAGTGTGCCTGTGTCTACAGAAATAAGTCGCTCGTACTGAAAAGTTTTATTCAAAGAGCACACTCCAAGGGACAAAGATGTACAGGAATGTGTGTGTTTGTGTGTATAAGATAGAAAAAGAAAGTGTGAGGAGACTACTTGGTGCGAAAAACAACCTTGGTTGAAACAGCATGAAGCTTTTAAGCCTCTCAGATTTCTATCACAACAAAGTATTCAAGGGCAATCATGAATTACACACCCACCTACATCCGCACACACGCACGCACACACTCAAAAACCCATTTTGTTTGGACTACCTCCTCAAAAACAAAAAGAATCACTCCATTTGACATGTGGCCTTTTCACCTCGTTTAACCTCTCAACCCCATGACAACCTTCACACAAACCAACTTCTGAAGGCAGCAGCTGAAACCTAAAAACTATGTGATAATCAATGGGGAAAAAAAAGAAAAAAAGCTCTTTAAACAAGGTTCAATCAAGCAGGCCTAAGCAGAAGCCTTGAACGAAGGGGAGGAAGCAGAGAGGAGGGTAAGAAATGCATAAATGAAAGAAAACAAAAGCGGGAAAGCATGTGAGGATGCGAAGCAGGGGTGGAAGAAGAGCAGCGGAGGGAGACACAAGGCTAGATGAGGGTGGGAGAGGGCGAGAAAGGCCCGGTGGCAAATCTCTCAGGAGAATATGATGTGATTTATGGAGGCCATTACACCGAAGGACAAACAAATGGGGGTTATTAGCAGCATATCAACAGATGTGCACGCGCTCATGGACACACATGCAGTATATAAAAGCTGAATGGCTGACATTAAATGGTTTTGAAAAGTCTATACGTGATGGATGAGTTTGGCGAAAGCATGCCAGAACTAAAAGCTGGCTTTTAGCAGGTCCTTTCAACATTTTAGTGTAATTACACAATTTGTTTGATTTGTGAAAATCTCTGTCTGTCTGGTATTGCGTTACAAACCAAGTGTTGGCAACAAGTGGAAATTATGTAATTATGTTTTTAACTAATCTAAAAATCCATCAACAGTCAAAGCTTTGCATATATAGCTGATGTGCTGAATAAAAGATGACTTTATGTAGTATGGATGTTTCTTTGGTTACATTGAGAGGGGCACATTTCAAGCAGTGAGTAACAAAACAGAAAGAACAACAAGATGCTTTTAACAAAAAAAATAAATAAATAAATAAATTATATATATATATATATATATATATATATATATATATATATATATATATATGTTATTTTATTGTTATATTGTTGAACATTTTATTTTTATGGGGGGGTTTTTTGTTAGTTTTTTTTTGTTTTCACCTTTTTAGCCAGGTACCAAGAACAACTTTTCATTTACAAACTTGAGCTAGCCACAAGGCTTTAGAAATAAATTAAATCATAATAAAAAAGCTGCATAGTCTGTATTAAAATCCCTGCCATCCCTGAATGGCAGGGCTTCAGTTGTCGATGGGGTGAAATACCTTGGCGAGGTCAGTAAAGGTGGCAATATAAAACTGCTTACAGACTCACTGTAATTACATCATCAAGGACCTTTGAGATGACTGCTACCCTTCCAAAGTCCAGATTACATTCCAGGCAATGTTTGACTTTGGTCCAGAAACTAATTTAACATTTTTGGATGAGCTTCTCTAGAACCTTGACTAGATAAGGTAGGATGGACATTGTGCAATAGCAGTTTGGGCCATGTCCAGAACCACCTTTAAAGAGGAGGGGTTGGATGGCGGATTTCCAGTCAGACCTTTATGCTACATTCATTTATTCACACACACATTCACACACTGATTGTGGCAAGCTACTGTCAGACTGCGTTGACAGCCCCGAGGCTGCCATGCACCGGTACCACCAAGTCCTCTGACTACCACAGCAGGCAAGGCAGCTGAAGCATCTTGCCCAGGAACACAACAACAAAGGCGGATGGAACGAGAATGGAATCAGCAACTGTGGGATTGTGGGATAAACTGAAATAAAAATGGAATATTGAAAATTCCGAATTCTAGATTCATTTGGAATATGATTCCTGCAGCAAGTCAGAATGCCAGTCAAATTATAGACTAAACTAAATGCTACATACAAAATAGAAAAAAAGCATCAAATTAATTATTAACCAATAACATATTTGCCAGTGTAAATTTGTAAATGTTTTTCATGTTGCCGTTTACTCACTCAAGTACATAGAGTAAGCAATTATTGCTACGGACGTCATCCACGGCACTGGTTGGTTGATACCAATTTTAATGTGATAACTCACCAAGACTTCTCCTTAAGTTATATTTTCGATGCTTCTGTCCTCAAAGTTTCAGTGCTGAATCACCAAATGTTCCCCAGACATATGTATAAATTCTAAACAATTTTAATCATTAGAAATTCTCTAGTTTTCTTTTCATAGCAGCACCTCAAATCTTCTCTGTCTCTCTTGGTGCAGTATGCTGACATATTTGTTACTGAAAATGTATTAATGATGCTATAAAAGTGACAGCAGGAAACAAAAAGTAAAAGTGCATTTTGTCTGCTGGGTTACACATACATTGACTTCAACAGAAAATTTACTTCCAAAGGTTTGTTGTGAAAATGTCTGTCAAAATAGTATGGGGTCTAATGAGCGCTCATTGCACAATACATTAAATCACCACATTTTTCCTCAACGTACAGCTGTGCATAGTGTTTTTCGGAATTTCATTGCGAATTCTCTTTATGAGGGGAGAGCTTGCTTTAAGCTTGATCTCTCTCTTATATATATATATATATATATATATATATATATATATATATATATATATATTCGCAATGAAATTCGAATTTCATTGTATATATATATATATACATATATATACACATATATATATATACATATATATACACATATATATATACATATATATATACATATATATATACATATATATAACATATATATATATACATATATATCACATATATATATATATAAATATATATATACAATATATATACATATATATATACATATATATATCATATATAATATATATATATATATATATATATATATATATATATATATATATATATATTATATATATATATATATATATATATATATATATATATATATACATATATTATATATATATATATATATATATATATATATATATAGTCTGGATGATGAGTCAAGATTGCACTGAGATGAAGTTAAATCTACAATGGTGCAAGTGTTCAAACTGTCCCAAAACTGTTGCTTCTTGTAAGGCTTAGGGAAAAATTGCCTTCTTTGACCTTCTTTGACCTTCTTTTGACCTTCTTTTGACCTGGGCTTCTTACAAAGCCCAGGTCAAACTTGAAATTATAATTTGAATATTGTATTTTGCATTATGTTTTTCTCAATGTTCTTGATCTGAAAGATTTAAGATTGGAGTATATCTTTAAGGAGGCAACTAATTTTTCAATGTGCTACATTTACAAAGCTTTGAATTTTGCAGAAGAAAAAGTAACGTCTTACAATATGATTGCAGGGTTCATATAAGTACAATTTAAAAGAGCTTTTAAAACTATTTTAGAGCTTCAACATCCAGATGTTGTTTGTTTTTCGCCCTTCCATGAATATTTGTAAAAATAAAAAACAAACCTCGGTTTAACTCTTGTGGTTTGAACTCACTTCACCCGCTGTGCAAACTAGGGCCACAATTTCATATCCTTGTGCTGCCATTTTGACCCTCTATTTTGTGTCTAAATAAACTATGTTTTACTTGTGTACTACATGGTTGTGTATCAGTTTGTTTCCTTTAGTAGTTTGATACTTTTGATTAACTTTGAGTCATTTGAATTAAGTTGTTGTGATAGCCATAAGGATAATACATTTCTGAACTTTGATAAAACAGAAATACATTGTCAACCTACTTTGCGTGTACAATAGTAATCAAAAATTTGATAAAAAAAAAAAAAAAAACTTTATATGACCGACTTAGAAAGAGTTTACAAAACATTCCCAACAAATTAAAAGATTTAATGAAACTTCCTGTGGAACACGGTTGCCCCTTTTTTTTTTCCCGACATCAAAATTGTGTGTCAAGTTGTTCAAAACTACAAAATGTATGACATACCCAAACGGTGAAATGACCAGCAGCTTTTTTGCTCATTCAACCAAATAATAAAATAGAAACCTTGGTTTGAGTAGTCATGCCCAGGCGATTGACTGTAAAAATGTATATGAACATGCTCCTGTTCACAAAGTTAAAAGCATTGTTGTTTTGAGTGCAGACATACATCACCATGGAAAACTGACAGCAGCTGACAGTGAAGGAAAAAAAAAAAAAAACAGACAGCAAGAAAGTAAAAGAAAAGAGATGGGGGAGGACAGAACAGAGGCATACATACAAAACAGGAAGAAAGACAGAGGCGGACATACAAAGCAAAAGAAGGGATGGGCTGGGGGGAGGGGCGGGTGAGAGAGAAAGAGAAGAAGGAGTGCCAGTTTGCAGATGAGAGGCTTGGAAGCCAGAAGGCAATTTGAACAGGCTTGGCTCCCTCTCAGGCATGACAGACTGCTCATTCCCCATCCTTACTCTCACTGTCGTGCTCTCTTTTTCCCTCTCTCTTTTTCTCCCACATGCGCTCGCACACACACTTGACACACACTGATACAAAGTCATCCATGCATGCTGGAATACAAAACTGGTAAGAAAAGTTAAACAACCAGAAACACTCAAGAAGCACAAGTGTGAAGGCAGTTGTCACATAAAAAGTACAAAAATGTGCAGATGCATATGCAAAATGTTTGAGCTTTATGGAAGTGTGAACTGTATAGCCACACAAATCCCATTCAATCCCCTAAACTCTGCATATATACCCAAATGTGTGTGCTCAAGCAAAGGCACGCGCGTATTCAAGTACTCACACAGACATGACACCGGCACACACATCACCATCATCATTATTTCACAGCTTAAAGCTGTGAGGAGATTCAATCAGGTATTATATGGTGTTAGACATAGCAATACTTATTAAAAATCCACTTTTGCTGCACTCCTACTTTGTCAATTTGGACAGGCTGCCACCTATCAAAGTCCCACAGATAATAGCATGAATTTCAGGCTTTCACTGCAACTACACATTTTTCCTGGAAGACCAAAACTTAGAGCTGGATTCTGACTTCTTGTCACAGTAGTGGCGCTCCATAAACTTTGGATTTTTATTAACTAAAATGCTTTGGTCAATAAAACTGTAAATAGTATAACTACACATAAAAAAGCAAACAAAACAGCTCCAAACAAAACAGCAAACAAAACGTAATTCTACATTGCGTTAATTTTTGTAATTTTCGGTTTGTAAAAGAGTGTTTTATTTGCACTTACTAAGAATACATTTATATTAGAAATGGGAGACTGCTGAATCTCTTGGATCCATTCCTTCTTGCTCCAAAGAGCCATTTGAAAGACTGGAGTATTTTTAGATTTATTTACTTTTAGGAAGCCCTAATATCTTATTTTATCCTGAGTTTTGTGAGATGAATGGCAAGCCATTTTAACTTCTAACAGCCAGAACGGGATCTTCAAGCCAAATATCCATAAACTCATTATTCCAAAAGGAAAATAGTTTAGATTTGTCAACTCTTAGGTTACATCTCAAACATTGTACAACTAACACATGCAATTTGTCATATTACAAGTGTAAAGCCCATTTGTTTCAGAATGGGCTTCACACTTTTGTATTCTTGTTTGCTGGAGATCAAAATGCGAGTGTGATTTTAAATGCTTGATAAAATTCTACATTGCTTTAATACAAATTGGGCCCATTCTATTATCTTCCAAAACATATTTTGTTTTGTAACAATGCTTGGTTGTTATTACTTTAATGTTTGCTTGTCTGAACTAAGCTTCCTTGAGGGAAACCATAATAGCGTGACTTTAGTATTCTGGTCATGATCCATGCATGTTTGGGTTTTGTTTGTATTTATTTTCTCATAATTTTTTTTTTTTCCTCTTAGTTATTGTGGTTAGATTATATCTTATTATTTAATTCTTTTTTGTTTGTTTTAGCTTCTTTGTAACTCATGTTTTGTAATTGTGTATTTTAGTTGTTTTGTTAAACTTGTTATCTTTCTTTGTCTGGTTCAGCGCCCTTTAAGTTTATTTTGTTAGTTAGTCTCCCTCCCCCAGTCTCCCTACTTTTACTCTGCATCAACTGTTCTACATTCCGTCTGGTTAAGTTCACCTGGTTCTTATGTCAATTGTGCTCAAGCGTTAGTTAATTGGGTTAAGCATAAGCTGCTTTTGGACCGATTCTATTGTATATAGAAAAGTGTCTGTTTCTGTTGGTTTCCTGTGCATAGATGCATTAAAATTTTCAGACTTTTAAAGATTGTAAGATCTTAAAAAAAATCTTCTTTCTACTATCAAGACTAAGCTTGATGTTAGAATTAATTTTATTCTAAAATACCTCAAAAGTCTATCTCTACCTCAGTCACGCCACCCACTTCAAAAACACATGCCATTTTTATTTTTCCACCAAACAATGTTTTTTTTTTCCCACTGTTGAGTGCAACAATGGGATTTTTTATTTTTTTTAATTTTTTTTCCCAATTTACACTGTTAACAAGTTAGGTCGACAAGTTCACTTGTAAGAATTGCCTATTTTTTTTATTTTTTATTTTATTTATTTATTTTTTTTTACAAAATAAGTACCCTGAAAATAATAGGTTATTTTTATTTGATGATTGAGTGACAAGGTCACAAAGATAAACCACATGCTGTTGCTCACAACCCACAAATCCTATACTGTACTCTTGCACATAAAAAATGGCATCACATAATTAAAAAAATTATGCACTACAACATGGTGACATAGCTCTACACATAAATTGTTTGTTATAAACCTTCCTCTTACCATTCATTACAATGCAATAATGCTAAATGAGTGTCCTGTTCTTCATTATTCAAATACATTCTGCATTATAATCCATATTGCGGCGTCATGTGCTGTTTTCCCACAAGATTTAACTCTACTTCTTCTTTTTGGAAATTATACTTTTGGACTATAAATCTTGTGTCCCACTCCTTCGATTGTCTGTATGCGATCAACAAATAACACCACTGAGCCAGAATGGTAGCCATTTTGGCATCTATTCCCAAGTTAACTTTAAAGCTCAGAAGCAATAAAGAAGCATCAGTGACTCACAGGACTATCTACATATGAATATATTATTAAGTCAACATGTTACACCCATTTAGAGATCGGTCAATGTTAAGTCCATACATAAAGTATATGCCTTTTCATCTAAAGGGTTCTTAATTATGCCACAGAGGCTGCTCTCTGAAAAGGTACTTTGTGGAAATTAATGGTGAAAAGGTTTAATTCACTTTCAAAATGAGTTAGTGAGGATGAATGATAATTTCCAACAATAACCACTACACTCCACATCAGTAGCAACAGTGGCTTTTCTGTGGATCTTACAATTCTTTATTTCTAAGGTAAGATCATTTTCAAACCAGTCAGGGCCCAACAAACTGTGCAAACTGGGCCCTTTAGCAAACATAGTCGGACCGATGTTGACGTGTCAGTGAGCGATCATGTGGTTTTTGTTCTTTGATTTTCACACACGGTTTACGAAACCAAGATTCCCCGCCCGCTGCACTACAGGCCATGGTATTTTCCTCTGTGTGTGGTTTACAACAGCAAAGTCTACACTGAAGTCATGGCAGAGAGGATAGACTATTACAAGTGCACAAGTTCAGAGGGGGAGGAAATAATAATTGACAGGCAGGAAAATGTCTTTTTATTTAATCGATAGAAAAAAAATAAATAAAAAAATAAAAAACTGAATGGAAGTCATTGGTGAGCCATTCTCCAGCTGCATCAAACCAGAATCAAGCAGGAGGAGTTTAATATTTCAGTGCTTCCTCACGGTCTTGAACAATTGCTCCTCATAATCTGTGCTCTGACTGAAAATCTGATGTTCTATTTGTGCTTCCCAAAGATCTGTCCTGCCTTGCTCAGATAGTCAGATCAGCAGCTCATAGAAGTTGAGTAGAGCTGTTTTTCACATAAATAAACACATCCATGAAATTCAGACCAATCACAGTAATTTTGCAAGATAAGAAGGGGCGGCAGACATGAGGCTGAGAACAAAATGACACGATTAAGGTCGCAGCTTCACCAAAGAGACGTGATTTTAACTGTTTGATTCAACCAGGCACAGCATTTCTAGTCTTTAGTCTCAACTTAAACAGAATATGCAGGTCTCCCCATACACTTACTAGATACCTGTAATGAGAATTTCAGAGCTCTCAGTGAGGAGCCGGCTCCATCATTAACTTCAAAAAGTCGACTGTAAGAGCCAAAACGTTCGCAAACGACCCATCACGACCAGGTACTCGTATCTACATGAGGTCTAAGTGTTGCTTGAGTTTTGACATAAAGTTTAGTTAGTAAGGAATGTAAATTTGTAATTAACGCTTGTGGTTAAACATACAATTGTCTAAAAATCTGACTTAAACATTTAATAAACTTTCACTTTTACAATTAATGTATTCCAAAATGTCGCTTAGAAACTTAGGCAATTAGCAAAACAGATATCACTGTCGTAAGCCAAATTTGGCAGAATAAGCACACTAATGATATCGTAGCCTTCCATCTAAATACTGATGTGGTTAAAAAGGTGAAGAGATGTCATGTGTTTGACATCTAAATGTGACTGAAAGTTGATTGGGGTCTTCTGACAAGATATAGGCATTACAGAAAGCCAAAAGATATTTCCCTGCTCTAAATAAAAACAAGAACTGGCTGACCATGAATATTAATAAAAGATATCCAGCTCTGAATATGAATTTGTCATGTACTTACATAGCCTATCTTTCACCCTGCTCAAAAAGACATCTGCTCGTTTTTGTTTTAGTTCGCTGTGCTACAGTAGCCTCTAGACAGGCATTATGCAAATGTCTCATTGTGTTGTTGTTTAGTAAAGCAAGAAAAGCTCCAACTACAAACAAGGCATTTCAGACTGTTTTAGAACTGTGTCCTCTGTGTGAGAAAATAATCCCTATGGTGTGAATTTTGAGCTTTGTAATTTTGCAGGCTTTCAACATGTGCAAAAAACTAATATCCTGACTCTAATAGTAAGGCATTTATATACAAAAGAAAAAAAAAATCCCAGGTCTCACCTTGTAATTTCCTTTAACTCTGATATTCATATAAAAAATATGTCAGTCTCGTCCTCTAAAACAACAAAACTGTTTGTCTTTCTTGTAGTCAATGTTTAATAACACTGTTCATTTTGTATTTTTTTTTCCCAGGCTCTTGCAAAGACTTATAAATAGTCTGTATGTTATAAAAATGTTTGAATATATGGCTGTTTTTGGCAGATTTATATATGTGCTTCTTTTGTTCGTCTCATTAATATAAAACTACGATTTCAGGGTGTTATAAAAATTCTTTTCATGCACTTTCAGTGTTATTATGTCTGTCACAAAGCCTGGCAATAACAAGTCAGGCCTTGCAGAAAAATATGGCTGGTCAACCATTTTACATGTCCATGGACAGATAAACTCCAGTCATTAGGCTTAGATGGTGCAATTGAATTTCTGTTGCGTGCGTGTGTATGTGTGTGTGATGGGAGGGTGGGGGGCAGTGAATTTGCAAATACTGCATATTCACAGTGCACTAACACAAGGGTCTTCAAGGTTAATAAAAACAGACTCCTGATATATTCAGATGGATGGCATGAGGATGGAATTATGGATTATAAGTGCTTGACTGGCTGAAAAATCACATATTAACATGTCTGGCACGTTGTTGGAGTGCCTACCTCCCCAGCACCTATATGCTGCCATTTACCCACTTCTGTGGATTACTATTTTCCCCCAAGTCTAGTTATCTCGCAGGTGTTTTCTTTAAACTTTCTTGCTGCTTTCTCTCTGTCTCTTTCCAGTTGCCAACAAATAACTAAGACTTGCTGACACTTTTACTTCTGCTTTCACAGAGCAAACTCTCTGATAATTTATTTCAGGATATATGCTGTACATGATCAAATGTGCAGCATATATGTACAGTATGTGCTGTACATATATGCTGTACATCTAACATAATGTGAGTCCACTGCACTGAACCCCCATTGAAAACCCCATGGTTATTCCACCAAACATTGATTTCTGAACACTTCCTGTGTTTAAACATTAGTATTCTTGTTTCTACATGAACATAGGCTTGTTTTCTTTGCATTATTTGAGGTCTGAATGCCCTGCATCTTTTTTGTTATTTTGACCATTTCTCATTTTCTGCAAATAAATACAAAATCATAGACATGTTGTCAGTAGTTCATAGAATAGGGGTCTCAAACTCCAGTCCTCAAGGTCCGGTGTCCTGCAACTTTTAGATGTGCGTCCGCTGCACCACACCTGAATATAATAATTAGGTCATTAGCTAGGCTCTGGAGAATTTATTTGCAGAAGGAGGAGGTAATTAAGCCATTTCATTCCAGTGTTTTATAACTGTGGCACACCGGCCCTTGAGGATTGGAGTTTGACACCTGTGTCATAGAATAAAAGAACAATTTTCATTTTACTCAAACATTTTACTATGCTGAAAACTGAATTTGGGTGTTTGTGGAATCTGTATAAAATAAGAGTATTTTCTTCATTTGATTTCCTGAAATAAATTACCTTTTTGATCATAATATGCCTTGGGGATGTATTGGGAGCTTTGATAATAGAACAACATGAACATTTTGTGTGGCGGCTGGATGGCTATCAGAAATGATCAACAGCCCTACTATAAGCACTTGTTTACTCAAGTGCTTATAGTAAACAATTTCCTTTATCTTTACTTTCATCAAGCTGAAATAATTCACTCTCTGTGCTTTGATGCAGTGTAACTTATTGAAATTCCCTTGCACATTTCTGTCCCCATCATGGCCAATTTTGCATTAATTTGCTCTTTTTGTATGAGAATCCACAGGTAGTCTTAAAACCTCTTTCCACTGGTAAGCCTCTCAGCTGTAATGCTCTTGTACTGAGAGCTTCTTTGTGCCGACTAAGCGTGTGTGAGAACGTAGGTGTATGTGCATTCATGCTCTATGTTGAAGCTGCATTTCTGTGTCATCCCCACACATTGTAATGGCGCAAGTGTGAGAGAGAACTGTCAGTGCTGTCTGATAAAGCGCTGCCACACCATGTCGATGCCAAAAACCTTTCAGAGGCCTCTTTACCTCACCCAAAAGCAGTCCTATGTGCCACCCTTCATTTGCCTGACAGTTGCCATGGTGACCATGCGTACACCATAGAGACAGCAGTGGGAAGCTGACTTGGAGGGCGGAAAGGGGAAAGGAGCACTTAGGGATGAGAGAAAAATGATGGCAGGTAGAGAAGAGGAGGGGTGGTGCAAAGAAAGAAGCGAAGGAAACGGTGAAGGAGATGTCACAGGGGCTATTCGGGTGCGGCTTTGGTGAGACTGAGGAGCTGATGGAGGTGAGGGGAACTCTTCCAAAAAGGAACACAGGGTTGGAGAGAGGCAAAATCAAAGACACGCTGTCAAAGAAGGGGCTTGGAAACCTTAAAAAGCTGAAAACGAAAACTAAAATCCATATTTAGGTGATGTGTATTTTCAACAAAAAAAAAAATGGACCTCAGATGTGAAAGTGTGTCCTTTTCATCGAATCCCAACCTTGAAAACTATTTCAGAAAACCCATTATTCATCTAACCAGCCCCCAAGTTCAATTTCAAAAACCTTATTCTCTCCCACAAGCCAAGCAGAGCACTGCATCACAAGATGAACTCCAGAGAAAATATTGCATTAGCTTTATTTACTGTGTGCTCTTTCAGGAGACAATTACAATCTGGGCCAAGAAGGGGTGAGGATGAAGAGGAGTAAGCACCGAGGAGAGAGACATGGAGGAGTGGAATGCAGGTCGCTTTGGCACTTACCAAAAAGCTCCGTTTAGTCCAGGTAAATTACAGGGCCTAATTTTCTGAAAACTATTATGAATGCTCCAGAATCTCTTTGCCTCCTTTTATGCCTGTGGCTCTGTGGAACTGTGCTTGTGTCATCGTGTGAAAGATAGAGAAAATTCCCATTTTCTAGGTGTGCGCTCATTCGTGCTCGTACATTTACATGTCTGTCTTCACATGTCGCCCACAAATAAACCTCATATACACGCCAGAGGGCCAAACATCAAGGCGCCGTTGTTCCTTATTAGGAGTCCCAGTAGCTTAACAGAATTAGCGAAGAGAAGCGAGGAGTCCCATGCCCTCAGATGAGCTGATCCCGACACTGATACCTGTCAAATTTAAAAGCGTCACTCGGCACACCGTAGAGAATCAGCTTTATATATGCAAAGGGCAAATGTGTTAGCGGCAACACAAACCTGTCAGCCACATTTCCCAAGCATGCCATGACAACAAGGGATGTAGAGAGAGACAGGATGGGAAAGTACGTTTGTAGAGAACAAAAACAAGTTTTTACCTCCAGGTTCTGCTTTAAGATAGGAAACTGTGTGAGCACAGGGAAACAAAATAAGGCGAGTGTGTCCTTTTTTCATTGTTCTGGTGCAAGTTTGAAACTACTGATATTAAGACACTAAGGGTGTGAGGTAATGGAAGAAATAAATCTTTAGCTGGTGAGTCATATAAAACTGCTTGTGGAGCCTAAGTACGGCACACATTTGTCAGAGAAGGAGAGGGGAAAACAAGAAAAGGAAAGCAAGCCTTCCCGAGACCAATGACAAATATTTCCATCTGTGTGGATTGTGCCTCACTATATTTCCTAATAGACCAAATCATCTTTCATTCACTGCAGTGAAAGTGAGAGTAAGAACTTGGTTAAACACTAGTTACAAAAATATCCCTGAGATTTGTAGTACCTTGGTAAAAAATGTGAGAAAAACGTGATTGACTGTGGAGTTCTTCTGCAGCTCAAACAGGCTGAACGTTCATTGACAGAAAACCCCCAAAAAACACAACGTTTCATCTGTTCATCCATGTAGAGTGAATGCTGCAAGACACTCACTTGATGGTTTCCTTTGGTGTGAAACTTTAAAACTATTTTTTATAATGAGCTGGAGACTGCATCTTTTGTGACTAACTTTGAAACTGTCTGTATATTTTGATCGTATTGACCTTTTTTGTGAAAGGCCTTGAAGCAGCATTTGTTGTGAATCGGTGCTATTTCAAGAAACTGAGATGAATTGTTCAAGGCTAAACATTTGCCACATTTTGTCTGGAAAAGAAAGTTTTGTGGCTATTTTGGGCCAAGATATTGCTTTGTCATGGTCACATTAATACAGCTTAATGTGAAACACAAAACCTCTGTATTAACATGACATGGCAGGTTTGCCAACTGCAAATGCCTGATGTGAATCTCAGATTTCACCATATCCCAAAAGTGCTCTATTAGCCTCAGATCTGGTGGTGGAGGCTAATGGGACACAGTGACCTGATTGTCATGTTCAAAAAGACATTTTGAGATTATTAAAAAATAAAAACAAAAAATTGACGTTGGGCATCATCCAACTTTAAAGTGAAGATTTGAACGCCGATCATAAAGGGATCACCTTGATAAGCAAAAATACTCATTTGGGCTATGGAAATTGAATGATGCTCAGTTGGTACCAAAAGACCAAAGTGTGCTGACAAGATCTCCCTCATGATTACAGCACCACTGGAAGCCAGAACAGTTTGCTACAAGAAGAAGTGATCCATGTTTTTACACCATTTATACCAAATTCTCACCTCATCATCCTCACTTCTTTGATGTAGGGAGTGGCTATTTAAGCTTCTGCTGCCTTTCCGTAACCCTAACCCAGTCTGTCCCTTCTCCTCTGCCCTCTTTAATCCATAAAACTGCTGCTCACTAGATATTCTGTTTTTCAGTTTATTCTCTGTAAACCTAAGTTAGTGGTTGTGCCTGAAAATCCCAGTTGGTCATCAGCAGTTTCTGAAATACTCAGACCAGCCTGTTGAGCACCAACAAGTATACTATCCATAAAGTCACTTAAATCTCATTTATTCCCCATTCTGGTAACTGGATTGCACTTCAGCAAGTCCTCTTTACCACATGGCCTATAAGCATGGACATGCTGCCTTCTTATTAATAATAAGCAGCAATTTTGTTAATAAGCATTTGAACAAATGTAAGATTAAAGTTTAATTTGACTTTTCTCAAAAATAACAGACCATTATTACTGATAAATCCTTAAATGTCACAGTACACATTGGAAAGAACATGCAACGCGCTTGGGGACAGAGCCATTATTTTTATTGATGGTGACATATAACCAAGCGAGTGCTAGAACAAGTCAGTCTGCAGATGTTTTTCAGAATGATGATGGATCCACATGTCTCCTGCTCTCACAATGACAATTAAATGTAAAGTATGATTTTGCTTATGTTAACGACAACATTTGAAAGGCAAAAAGAGGGTTACCTTACACCTCCACATGGTGTCACAGGAAGGTGGATTGACAGCAGAGGGAATGTGCAGGGTGTCAATTCGACAATGATGTTATTGCAAAAAAAAAGGAAATAATTTGACAGGTGGGAAATGCTGGTTTAGACCCTATGTGTTTTCAGCAAGGAAGGATGTGTCACTGACAAGTCGAACTGATGCAATCTGAGGAAATAGAAGATGAAAAGCACACTTCCTGTGTGGCCTAATCAGGTTCTTGCCTGCCACCAGTGCTATAGACAAAGCTCTCTGTAACCCTATTATATCAGACACAGTAAAAAAAAAAAAGGCTGAAAATAAACTGAATGGGGATTTGAAGAAAAAGAACAAAATCTTAGTCTCCAATCTTTGTCCTTGATACCCCCAAAAAGTAAAGATAAACATACGCCATTCATTATTCATTCCGCTAAGCTTTTTGTGAAAATAATGATGAAGCAATCAAAGTGAAGTGAGCAATTTTAAAAGCTGAGCTAATGCAGCTGCCCGCTTTGGGTGATTTGTCAATAGTGAGCAATTCATGCTTCTGCTCTGGTGCGATGCCCTACAGGTAAACAAGAGAAACAAATGAGAAACATTCAAGAGCACTCTTCCTCTCCACCACACACCCACACACGCAGACGCGCACACACAAACACCTTTTCAGCCGTTGTTGTCAGCATGTTAATCAGGCTTTGGTACTGCTGTTACCCTGAGGCGCTGTGTGATATAAACACAGAACTAGTAAATATCTTTTTTCTAGTACCTTTAAATGACTAACTTTCTGTTCTTCCTCCCAGATGTCTCTCCAAAGACAGTTTATGATTAAGTATTTATGATGTTTGGTGTTTAACATGGCCTGTTTCTCTCAGATGCCTTGACATTAATCCCTAAAAAGAAAAAAAAAGAAAAAAAAAGAAAAAGGATGATACGGCACAATGCACCGCCGTGAGCGCTGGTGACCTTTCTGCAAGGGGCTGGTCATCATACATGGCTGGCATTTGAGACAAGATCATTATGGCTCTCACTTTAATTGAAGCCTTTATCCCAGGTGTAATCAGGGTTAAACAAACAACGATAGAATCATCGAAGACTCAATTAGGCCTATGGGGAGAACTGTGCAAGGAGTTGCTACGTACCGCTTCTCTATAATCAGCTGAAACTAATAGTTGATGAAAGACTGTGATATCTCTACCTGTCTCTGTGACTAATTGTCTGTAATTAGTACAAGGCAGGGGTAATTGTGAAGGTTGATGTTATTATTATAAGAAATTTCTCTGGGAACAATATTCAAATTTCCTATTGTGTGGGCTTTGAACACTCTCCTCCTGAATACCTTTAATTGCAATTTTAATGGGCAGTTTCACTTGGGAATATTACATCCCATCGGACATACTGGTGATGTTTGAGGAATACCGCTCCTAATTACAGCTGAAATTGAAGTTTCGACAACAGTTTGCACATGTAGTGACAGAGAACTCCAAATGATTCTAAACCTCGGTGGCCAACAGAATCAAAGAAATTAAACAGAAAATAAATTCTAGTAAAACCATTTTCTAGTTAATTAAGTAACAAAGTAAGCCTAGGAACCCCATAAAT
This sequence comes from Poeciliopsis retropinna, assembly GCA_010277075.1. Lineage (NCBI taxonomy): Eukaryota > Metazoa > Chordata > Actinopteri > Cyprinodontiformes > Poeciliidae > Poeciliopsis > Poeciliopsis retropinna. Next base: position 7,677,687 of record VMRM01000013.1, read on the forward strand.
CATAATACACATCAGAGTGACACACACTCACGCACGCGCACACGCATGAACACCACTGCTGCCATGTAACAAATAGAGTTAATGCAATCACCCATCTTTAATGAAATCATGTGAATTAATGCTATGAATCTTTCCTTTTATGAATTTGCCTCCGGTGTCCAATGTACCAGGAAGTCCATGGAAATTATTCAGCTGTTGCTCTGCAGAATAAAGTGTGTGTGTCAGCACATGCCTAGAAGGAAATGGCAAAGTAATAGGACAAAGAGGGATGATGCAGTTATACCTGGATATTGCAATACAGTAAGTATAGGTGTGGTTGTTATTTATTAATATTTTAAGTTCAACTATAACCATTATGTAAATGAAGCAGTTATTTCATAACTGCAAATTCTGATTTAAAAGGTTTTTGATTTTTTTTCCAAACCTATACGTCATAGCCTAATATTAAGGAAGAATGAAGGAAAAACTGTTAATAGGTTTTTGAGCGGACTGAAAATAAGGTTGAACATCCAATGTTTAATTGATATACAAATGTGTTAGTGCAGTTGTGACTGCAAACCCCAAAAATTGCACCAAGGAAGTCCTATGATTGTGTGATTTAAGGCGGAGATTTTTCATACTGTTCTTGAGGTATGCTGTCGTTGCTCTCTTAGTGCTCCAGTGACCTCTTGACCACCATAAATGCATGCACTGACAGTCATCATTTGTCGTGCCGAAATCGGCTATCATTGAAACTGACCTGTGACAAAAGTTGTGTAATTTTGTGCACAGAGAGAAATCTGTCTGCCAAACTCAAAGCCAGGCCCAGGTCGAACTATGTCAGAGGTCTGTACCAAGTCTTGTGTGATCAGTTAGAAGTTTGCTGCTGTGCTTTATGCAGAATCTACAGGAGACATGAATACTTTTATATTTGTTTTTTGATGCAGTAAATTACAGATATTCTTCACTAAGTTACTATTATAATAAGAGGACTGAAAAACGGTTGATAACTCCTGCATGGAAATTGTAAAATTGTTGTTCACAGAGGAGGCTGTATGCAGACAAGAGTGGTGCTAGCTCTTTGACTGTATCATAAAAGCAAAACAGAGGAGGCTGGGATAGATGGGGGAACTTCATCTATCCCAGCTTCTGTGTGTCGTACACAGAAGCAGGAGGGAATTTCCCCCAGCTGATCAGTGCCGTTGTTTGAATGTGTGCGAATACAAACAGTCCGCAACCACGTGTGCATCGACTGTTTGGCTTCAAATGAAGTATGTTTTTGGCCTTTAGTCTAACTGTCTCTCTACTACATTTGAAGGTGTTCAATACTTTACAAATAAAGACATTTATGGAAACAAAATTCATTTTGGTTATAATATGGACCTTTATTAAGAACCTCAACGTAGATTTAATCTACTTTATTACTACATAGTGTATCCTTGGCTGCAAATGTGATCTTATCTCTCAGTACTTTACAAAAAATAAGCATCTTCGAAGAGAGTGGCGGCTATACAGCCTAATTCAGTGAAAAAAACAGAACCAATCTCTTAAAAGCATGAGGAAGTATTCAGGAAACTCAAGGCAATATGAACTTGGCTTTTAACCTTCTTTCCCCCTCCTTAGCTCACGCTTGATCTTGTGATTCATTGTAAATGCACTGAGAGGCCAGTCAATGTGGGGTTGGCTTTTTGTGGTGAGAGATTGAGAGTAGCTGTGAGTGTGATAATGATAAAAACCAAAAAATGTCAGCAGCTCATCTGACACACGGCAACATGACTTGCAATCGGCTCACCTACAACCCCTTAGGGGTGACTTTACCATGCTCTTTGTTAGCTAAATGTCAGTGCCCCATCTGGCTCATATCATACACTGTCTGATATCCCCAGGCAGAACTCAGCGATACTGCAGAGGTTCAGAGGTTCAAACTCACTTTCAGTGAGCTTTAAGCCAAACATAGAGTTGTGAACCTATCTGGACAAGGTGAGGGTGAAGCTTTCCTTTCTACAGGGTAAGCTATGTTCTTACAAAAAGCGGTTCAGCAAAAGTAATGCATTACTTAAGAGTTTTATCGGCAACAAGATGAGAGCATGTTTTTTTAATCCAAAGACAGAAAAATATCAATGGGGTATCACATTCTGATGCAGGTTATAAAGAAAAGCAGCAGTTTGTTTACCTGTAACAGCAAATAGCAAATGTGGCCATTTGTTTTAGATTAACTGTACTCTTGTGTAACTGAGCTGTAGAATGTCTATCTAGCAAAGATGTTTGGATATGTTTCAGTCAAATGATACAGAACAAGAGTGTTTTATAACTCAAGTGATTATTTTGCAGTATGAAATCTAATAGCACAAATTTGGAGTGTTTTAATGAAACTGCATGTCAACTAAAATGTGTGATAGTTATTATTGAGATTTTTGAGTGCCTCTTCACTCAGCAAAACAGCGGTAGCCTACGTTGCATTGGAGGTAGATTGAAAGTGTTCTGGATGAGTATGTTTTTTTCCCCCCATATGTCCAAAATCTGAATTTAACTAAAGGTTGCATGATAAGCCATCAGAACATAACACATATGATGCATCTTTGTATTGATAAATGCACACAAAATTATATTTACCACTATGCAAGCTCTTAATGTCTGTCTACCAAATAAACAATGTCCATTAGGCGATACTTAAACCCTGTCTTAGGTGTGTCTAAATTGTTTTTAATTACCTCCTATACAAAAGCAATCTATTAAACCTGCAACTAGCTGAAACGATTCCTTGAGTGATTCGAATACCTCGATTATTAAAATTTCTCAAGAAAAATGTATCTGCCTCAAAGCTTCGTTAAATTCTATTTTATTATTTAGCGCTCTGTGTTCCAGCCGGATTGTTAGTTGCGGTGCGTAGTGCTCTCACTTCCGCCGGAGTTGTTGACGAAAGCTAAGTGTTAGCAGCATAACGTCCAATTGTCAAATTCGGCCTGGGAGCATTTTATTGATTCATGATAATGTCCGGGACCAATAAGCATCCTTAAAATGACGGGAGCGATGCTTGGAGTACAGCAGGTCTTCTCCTCCAGAAGCTGCTGGTTCAGAGCGAACGGCGGGGACGAGCACGGCGAGATTATTTATAAAGGTGAGCAGACAGACTGAACACTGCAGGCGGCTGTGCTTGAGATGCATAACTTTACGGACGAACCGGAAAATAAATTTCATATCATTCCGGCTGCCACTAATGGGCGGCATTACATACCGGGTAGGTGTGTTTCTGTGTGTGACGAACAAAGGTGCCAAATTCTGTCGCTATTATTGCTGAATACAAAGCTATAAATGTGTGAGCAAGGTGAGAGTTCATCTATTAAGCTCACTGAAGATGAATACATAAACCAAAAACTGGAGTAAAGACATTTCTTATGAGCGCATTTGTGAGCTCGCCTCTTTATTATTAAATTGAATATAATTTCAGATTTTTGTAGAACTTTTCTTCCGGTTAAATTATAAAGTGAGCTATTATTGTAACAGGTTAATTTTCTAAACTACATAAAAGTTATTGTTAGGGAAGCTCAAATGTGAAAAATTGGACTGATGCTGATGTGCAATAGTAATACTGCTGTTATGTTAGATTTACCAATGTTTTTTTTATCCGATTACTCAATGAATTGTAGGAATAATCGATAGATTACTCGATTACTAAAATATTTGTTTACAATAGCCCTAGCAACCATTCATAAGTTTGCTTGGGGTGGTAAAGCCTAGCAAGATGAGGCAAATAAGTAGATAAAGATTTATGTAATTTGTGTCCTTGTAAGTGTGCAAGGTTAACCTGCACTGAATTAGTCTTCACTTCATACTGATGCCTTTAAACTATTTTAGACCTTTGAAAACCTGATAATTTGTTTTATTTTTTTTTTCCAGAATGGCCTTGCAAGGGGAGTTGATCAGTGCTCAGCATAAGTGTAAGGTTGGTAATATGAGAGCCTTTCATACAAGGAGTAAACTAAAGCCGCCTTTAAAGGAATGCGGAGGATATTTAACTTTCTAAGGTCACACACAGTATTATGCTTAATATTGTGAGTGTTGTGATGACATACTTGTAACATTTGTGGAAAAGTAAAAAATCTTTTTAATGTCAATTACTCTGTTATTTATTCGCTCCAGTACTGTCTTGTTTCCTGTTGTGACTGTTGCTAGTGAATCGACAGCAACAATAACATTATCTTTGCTTGAAATTCAAATTACTTCCAATATTTCTTTGAGGAAGATTATAAATTAGATTTTAAAGCTTTATTAGTCAAAACTAAATATACATTTTACGGTCTATTTGTAGCAGCTGTTCTGAAAGTATACAGAGGAAATGCGCTTCATAGTGCAATTACTGTTTATATTTACTGCGTGACAGGAAATTGCAAAGCCACTGATGCAAAAAATGTGCCTTTGCAAACATAGACCTCTGATCTATGTTTGTGTTCATAGATCAGACCACAACACGCACTTGAGGATTGACTTTGGTCACCAATGCCGTGAATGGTCATATGGTACTTCTATTTACATGAGAAAAAAAATTTACTGCCAGCCTCTTAAATGTTTTTAAGCACTGCTCAATGTCATGACCTTCCTCCAGTTTAGGTGTCACCGTTTTTTCTCAGCCTCTGGGCTTAATCAACATCTCCCCTTCCGGTTGTTGGGGAGGGGGTGAATCCTGCTGAGACTCACCCTCTGTTCTTTGTTGCTGCTACAAATCCTTTCTAAGTATATGCATTTTGATTTGCATCTGGTACCAAATTTTATCTTGCTTTACTGTTTCACTCAGGTCACACCTTAAGCACTGTTGCAGCAAGCCAGTAATAGAATCCACATCTGTGGTCACTGAATGCACCTGCTCCTTCCCTAAGGGAACTCCTCCTGAATGCATCCTCCTTCAGATAGTTCTGTGACACGGTCATCGTTTGAACTTGGCTTGTGCTTTTGTACCAATGTTAACTCCTAGCATGGTTCATTTCCTGATATGAAGCACATCATCCAAATTTTGTCACCAAATGTGGAGGTTTATTTTTGTTAAGCCCTCAAACAGGATGAAAACCAGGAGTCAAGAAGATGAGCATATGATGAAAAAAGGCAACAACAGACCTGAGCAATTTTTTTTTCCGAGCTCTTATTCTTAAGATTTTTAACAGGTGTCACCAGCATCAGTTTCTGGCACTAAAGTCGCAGCGACATCTATTCCACAATTTCTACATCTTACTTAACTTCAATGGTGGTTGGCAAACAATTTAAAGTGCATTGCCACCATCTTCTGAGCTGGAGTGTGGATAAATCACATACATCCCCAGTCTTGTTTAAAGCTGCTCTATGTAACTTTTATAAATATATAAAAGTTTATATATTTAAACTTATATATATAAACTTTATATATATATATATATATATATATATATATATATATATATATATATATATATATATATATATATATATATATAAGTTTATATATATACTTTATAAATTGCCTCATATTTATTTATAAATATATATATATATATATATATATATATATATATATATATATAAAGTTTATATATATACTTTATAAATTGCCTCATATTTATTTATAAATATTTAAATGTTTGTTAAAACTGTCATTTTGTTGTGAGTATAATATGCGACAGATAAACTTCCAATAAAATTAAGCTCCTTCTCCCATTTCTAACTAGAAACAACCAATGATTCAGAGTCAGAATGGGGATTTTTGTGCTGTCAATCAAGCATGCGCATGCGCTACTCATCCTCGCTTGTATGAATAAATTCTTTAAAAAACTGCAGAAATTGCATTAATAATCACATTTAGCATTTTAGGGTCTAGATAGAAAAACACACACTTAACCCTTAACACTATTTCTGTCTGCTGTGCCAAATTAGTTTTGTTTTTTTAGATCATTTAGTATGTGCATTGAATGGGGGTGTTAAAATAATTTTTACATTGGAATTCTGGGCCACATCAAGATTATGAATGTCCTCACTGTACTGTTTGTAGCAGAATGTATTGATAAAATTACATATTAACAAAGACTTTCATATATTTTAGCTTTCTCTGCATTTGATGAGTACATTTAAAAATTAAGTATTTGACATTTGGCCCTACACACATAAAACTGATATGAATCAACTTATAATATTTAAGCAGACAACTGTCATCTTGAAGTTCTATTATATGGACCTCTTGAGTCGACCTGTCACGATAACAAATTTTGCTGGATGATAAATTGTACTATAAATTATTGCGATAAACGATAATGTTGTTTGGAGACCCTTTTTAAGTAACATAATGGTGATAGTAATGCAAGAGCACATTGTAAAAGATCCGTAAACTATAAATTCTAATGAACATTTAACACTGGAAATGGAAGACATTTTAAATATACAAAATAAGTAAACAAAATAACAAATAAAATTAATTTTGAAGTCTTTGTAAAAAGAATTGTCATTTACAAATGAGCTAGTTGAGACCAAAGGACCAAACTGAAGACTTTTATCATCCAGTTTTTGGTAGAAAGAGATGAAAAAGAGATAAACGATAAATCATGCCAATGGAAATAATTGAATTTGTTTGAATTTATCATGTGATTAATTGATTTATTGATTATTGTGACAGGCCTAGTCATGAGAGCCACATATAGTTACGGTGGGACAGCTTTGCCCATCTTTTTTTCTGGGGGAAGCTTATGCTTCACTTCTTGTTGTGCCATCTACATCTGTTTTACATGAATGCACACATATCCAGATTCATCAACCTTGGGTTGCCTCATTGAGTTTCTAACCAACGTTGTAGTACCACTTAAGCTGTTAACATACCTCTCTGTATCCACAAACACAACGCACTTGAAGTCCGCAGATGAGCACACGCAAAAATGTATGCTATTTTTAACTTAGCCAAACAACTGCCAACCACTCAGATACAGAGAGGTTTTAACAGCCTCAAAAGGCAATAATGTACAGTTTACTCAGAAGGGGAAAAAACAACTAAGAAGAAAAACTGTTCTATCATGGCAACACGTTTTATTGCACTGTATTGTCTCAAACAGATACATTATAGACAGTGCATAAAAATCCTCTCTTCTCACTTGCTATAATTATTTAGAGCAACTAATTTATTTTCTTCTGCTCCTTGTGATCTGACCCATCATTTATTTGCTGTGTGTTTAGTGTCCTCCTCTGTCTCTGTCTGAGCTGTATGCGGATGTCAGCAGAGTCATGGTGGACCCTAGCGGGAAGGTATAGAAAATGAAAATTACATCACCCAGGCTTCAGAAACTGAGAGACATGGACCAGGAATAAAGTGTGATCTTTGTTGACCTAGGTACTTTAGCTGGATCACTCAAATAAAGTCAGGATGGCTTAAACAAGTTTAGCTGTAAAGAATGTTTAAAATTTCTATTTATATAAATTATGACAGAAAAAGTACACAGCAACATGTACAGTAATTTGTCTCTGAAAATAACTTGTTCCCTTTCCAGGAATCTGAGCTGCTTTCAGCATCTACTATGTATGTGTGTTTCTTTCTCTCTTTTTTTTCAAACATTGTGTGCAGACAGGTGATTTATATTGTCTCCTGTCACATTTTGCTATGTATTACTCACTGCCTGTGCTTTCCAACACTGATCCAAATAAACATAGAGGCTTAATCACTTATAGAACATTTGAAAGCACATTTGTTTTATACTTGCACCTACGACCAATACAATTTCCAGTAAAATTAAACCTTCTAAAAGTCTGTGAAAGCCCTGAGGCCAGATGTTTCACTAAAAAGGCATTCTGGAGCCTGTTTAGCCCTGAGCCTTACTGTGGAGGCAAAAGGAAAGAGTTTAAGATTGGTGATCCATGGCCAGCTACAGACTTTACACTTATTGCTGTGTAAAAGTTCCAAGAAAACAGACCTGAAAATGATCTGCGAGCCCCTTCCAGAAAAAATCATAATTCAAAAGGGGCCAAGTCTATAATACATAGAGTTTAATATAGTTTTTGTTTGTTTGTTTTCCCTATGTCAATATTTTGGCAGTTAGTGCAAAAAAGGGGAATAAATCTAAAGGCACTCGGCCATGTCAGATGTTCTTTCATGTTTTGTAAAGTGAGTGCTGCCTCTCTTTCAACATCCATGAAATAGAGAGCTAGGAGGAAGCCACCGTGGGGTTGCAGTCTGTTCGAACTGACTGACTGACTTACCGAATGACTAGCTAGGAAAATGAGTGCGCTTCATGCCGCTGGTCTCGTCCTCTCTGCAGCTTCTCCCATTTCCAGCGTCTCCCGCTGGCATTTACTTATTCTGTATTTCTTCATTCATTTGTTTCATTCGCACACATCCACACCTCCCTCAACAAAAGACAGAAGGAAGAAAGTGTAAGAAAGGCCATTACGGTTGAGGAGGACAGAGAGTGAAACACAGCGAGAGGGAGAGCTTAGGAGATAAAGCAGGTGAGATGAAACAAATGGAGAGAAGTGTACAAAAGATAATGAGGCAAAAAGAAAAGAAGCAACTGAAAGGAGTGTGATTATAAGATAATGTGCCTGTGCTGGTGTACTTTTGAATTCAAGCAAATGGCCTTTAGCAATGTCAACAGTTTTTCTTTTATGCTACATTGTTTAAAAGTCAATGTCATAGACTGAGTTCTTCTGTGCTGTGGAAACATATTGGCTCCCTTACAGATTTCGTCTTTTTGCTATCTTGGCCAATCATTAATGTTTCAGATCGTCAAACAAAATATCATACCAAACAAAGATAACCTGTTAAATTAGTTACGGAAAGTTTGGCTCGCCTAAGAAAGCATGGCTTTTTTGGCACAACTCAAAAAGAGACAGCTCTTTCGGCTCTGAAATGCCTCTTAATTTATCATCATCAGTAGCTTCATGTTTTAACTTCAATTAGAAAATATGAATGTTTTGTATATTAGTAATTCCTTTTGAGTTTAATGTTTTATGAGAAGCCTTATACTTGCCAAATTTTTTGATGTATTTGTTCTGTTACATAAGAGGGCATTATTACTTTTGTGTAATATCTTAAAAAAACACTGGCAACAAATCAGCCAAACATAACCAAATTCATTAACCAAAATATGTTTAAAACCTGCACAGGTGTGCAGGTGGACTTTAAAAAAAAATTGAATGCCTCGAAGGTGGTTGATCTCCAGGACTGGACTTAGTCCTAGACTTTTGCCTAGTCAATTAACAGATTTTGTTTTATTTCCAAACTCTGGATCTCATCACGACTTTTTTTTTTTGCCAAATGTAAAAGGGCTTTTGTGTTCTGTTTGGTTAGCTGTGGTCTTGAACAAAAACTGTGTCATGGATGCTACGTTCTAGCTCTCTTTCAGTTTGTTGTATCAGGACTACTGGTGTGAAGTTTTTCCTGGAGGAGCCATTAATTCACTCTTGGAATAATTCCGGTTAGTTTGCCAAAACTGGGAAGGTTTATTACAGTTCCACGTTTTCTCCATTTGTTAAAAATGACTTGCTGGAGTCCAAAAGACTTCCAAACAGACTCAAGAAATAAATAAATAAAAAATAAAAAAAATATTAAAAATGTATTCTATGCTTACATTAGTTTGATGAAAAGAAGCATTTTGGTGTGACAGCATGAAAAAAGAAAATAAGATGGCATACACTCTTTCAAAACACAGATGTGCATGTCAATTTGTTGTTGCATCATCTATAGTAGTATTTATCATAAGTTCCGGTTGGTAATTAAACACTGTTATGACTGTCCGCTACATTTAGGTTTGCAACATTCCATTCATAATTAGACATTGCTCAAAATGTACTGTCTTCATGGTGCAATGCACAAACATCTACATTTGCACACATCTTCTATTACTCCAAATAATGTGTAGTGAGCCACAGACACTCATTTAACTATGTTGTGAGATTATCCCCCACCCCAGATGCCCTAGTTACTTATTCCATGGAGCATGGGCATGGGGGCGTCTTTAGGGAAAGGAAACACTCTCTGAAGTGGGGAAAAGAGGATACCCAGTGTCCCTGGTGGCCCCAGGGAAAGACCACGTCAGAGCTCTCTCAAGGGAGAGCAGTTGAGGAACTATGTTCCCTCCCCTATGTTGCTTTTACAATGTGATGAAAAAACATAGCAGCAAGTAAAAACAGCATTCATCTTTTCAGAAATACTTTATAGTGGAGTACAAGCAAGAGCAAAACTGAAATCATTACGCCATTTCAAACGCTTTTTGAGCATTTGAATTTTCTAAATATGATGAGGGATCAAAATATAATTGAGTTTTGTAGACCAACTTCATTCATTTATTGTTTTATTCTAGACTTAAAGCTATTAAAGTGTTTTCATATCCCTAAGTTGGCTATACCTCATGCTTGTTGTGTTGTTCAATTACTTATTCTGTTTGTGAATATAGAAAAAGAGGATCTTGATGCTTCTTTGACAGTATAGAACCTTCAATTTAAGAGACCATGAACATCCAAATAAAGAGATATTCATTAAATATGAAGATGCATTTCAATGAGGTGTGTTTGTCACATTAAATGTACATTTTGAAAATAACATTTATGTGGGTATTAAACATGCTTTTCACATATCTACTTTTTTTTTCATTGGTCTGAAGCAATATTGTAATCCTAAATGTGTTTTAATTAGCTTTAAGTGTAAAATGTACAGAAATAAAGGCAAAAAATAGCAAAATTAGTTACTGAAATAAAAAAAAATATATAAAAATTTTTCAACAGTATTTAAAGGTATTGAATATGTCTGCACACAGGACTTATTCTAATACACTCAGTGTTTTGTACAATGCTTTAGTCCAAAATTATCCATACCCCTAATAGTGACTTGACTCATCATAGCCTGTCAGTGGAGCTCCTCTAGGCCAAATCTGTAGACAGAAGCCCTTATCCCTTTCACTCTCATTGTTTTATCGCAATGGAAACATTGATTTGTTGACTGTAATATGGAATTTGTAAACAAGTATGGGTCCCTGGTGCATTCTATTCATAAAGTGTGCTTCCAAAAAAAAAAAATTAAAATTAAATATTTTAGAAAGTTTTCACTCTTCCCCATAACAACAAAGTTTAAATTATTTAGCTTCAAAAACAATGGAAATGCAACTTAATTAATTCTTATTTTATACATTCAAGATTTTTAGATCTTGTGCTTCAAAAAGTGGTAATAGTTGCCCTCTAAGGATCAAGTATTGTGTTACCCATGCCATAATATGGGTTCTAAAAATCTTTTGATCTGAAATCTGAAATCAAATGACTGTGCCCAGTCAAATATAATACAGAGGGTTCGGTGATGCGTTCCTGCTTCTTATTATAATAGAACAGCAATACCCTTTATGTGTCCCGCAGTAATAAAATTTAGGTGCAACAACGCATTGAGGCATGTTGGCTTATTGCTATAATAAAGACCATAATTTGAGATTTGAAAAAAAGAGGTTTAAATACTACCAGATTGTATTTTTATTTATTTATTTATTTATTTATTCAATTTTAAAATAAAAATATTCCACAGTTTAACTGCAAGGACGTACCTGACGACTTTGCAACACATCTTTTATAACTCAGATTTTTTGACAGTTACTCTTTTAAGTGAGAATTGTATGCTTCGTAGAGAATATCATCACTCATATTAACTATTCTTTCATCTGTTTCTTTGACTGGAATAAACTCCTTCAAATTTTTATATCCATTTATTATTGCATAGCAAATTTCATTTTACTTTTGCAAGGCAAGAATTCAATAAATTTGAAAAAAGCAATTAAAAAAAACCTTGTAGAGTCACAAGAAAGTTGCATGTTCTGAAATGGAACATTTTTCTAAACAACCTTTGCAAAGAAAGTATTTAGTCTGATCAAAAACCAAGTTAAATGTTTTGAATGTTTTTATGTATTTCATCTAAAGTGTCTTCCAATCCCTCAAGATTAAGATCTCGCAAAGTCTTTTAGGAAAAAGAAAAAAATGTTCCTTACAACAGTAAGGAACATTGTAGTATGTTCCTTGCTATTGTTGTCGTGACTAAGGGCAGAATCTTTGGAAAATTGGTGAGCCGGGACGAGAAGCTCTAATCAATCTATAATGTTTCTGTTTGCAGAAACATTCAACAATGGAGAACCACAAGGTTCTCCATTGCTGAACCAAGATATTTAATTTTGCCTTGATATGTATTCACACCAGACACATTTGGTCTACATTAAATGGATCAGAGTTTTCCCCGTTTGTCCAGAGCTTTTGTGCAGGTGTGAATATGCTCAAGTGAATCCTATTTGGCACAAAACAACCATCCTTTACAAATCCTGGTGTGCTTTGCTTTTGATGTAAAGACAAACTGACCTCAATTTGAATCAACAATGGAAAATACACGCCTTTTGGAATTTCATATTCCACCTTTGCTGGGAATTATAGTGTTACTAATGCTACAACTACATGATTGTGATGAAATTGTACCTTATCTGCCATTTCTACTTGCCAGTGCCTCTGTCGTCAGATCACCAATCTCATCTCATCTAATCTCATCAAATTTGACTAAACCAACCACAACCAAGTTACAGTGTGTATATTTGAAAATAAATAAATAAATCTGACTTGTACTAAGAGTTGACTATGAATATAATAATTTCAGCCTCTTGGTAAATACCAACACTAAAGTTTCAACACCTTTCTAGTTATTTTGATTTTAGAGTAAGTCATATTTATCAAAAATACCCAAATCTCCAAAGCAAAATATGAAAAATATAAAATATTTCCACAGGTTTGGGGTAATGTAGCATGCGAGAAACAGCACTGCATACTAAACACGTCTGAGTAAACAGATGGCACAGTGTTGGAATGTTAAGATTTCACACTGTGTATAATTTACAGCTCCAGTGATAGCTTGTGTCAAACAGCTAAAGCCCTTTAGTGCCGCGAACCCAAGCACAGACCAATCTGAAGGCATAAAAATACATATTTCTTTCCAAATGTTCAGCCATAGAATATTTGTCAGCTGCTTGTTTTGTATCATTCTAGAATTCCTCGAGGTTTGTTAGAAAATGAGCATCTAAATTTTATTATGGAGCTTTCTTGTCATATTAGCTGCCAACACTGCCAAACATTTCAACTTCAAATAGCTTTCCTTCTCGCTAATGAGCAAAGGATACATCCTGTTTTCAAATCCACCAAATGCAACGCCTCTTTGAAATACATTTCCCTTTCTCTGCCTTCCAACCCACCCCCTTCTTCCCCTCAACCCCACTCCAATTGAACTCTGAAGTGCCGCCATGCAAATCAAGCACTAATCCATTTGAAGCTGACAGGGCATCCTGATTACGGTGGCAGCCTTCTTCTTCATATGTCCCATCAGTATCATCTATTCAGAAACACATGTTTAAACATCAAAGAGCTCCCCAGCCCTATTAGCCAATCAATTGTTTGTCAGATGTGCCAACAAACTGAGGGCAAATTGTCACATACCTGAGACCAAGAGTTTAATTGATTAGTCACACAGCAAACACAGGCACAAGTAAACAAACAAGACTCTTTTATCATTATTACGATTTTTTTTTTCCATCTGTAAAAATCTCTTTCCTAAAAATTCTAAACCCAAATACCACATTATGATTATGTGGAAAAAAGTAATTGCAGACAGAAAAAAGTTCTTCAACTTGCCCCTAATTCAAAACCAGTGGGTAAAATTCTTAGAAAACAGTCATGCCTACCCCAGAAGCAGGAGGATTAAATGTTCATCAAGAAGTGGTGGGAAAGTGAGAAGTATTTTTCAACCATTTGAAAAATTTTAGATCTGAATAAATGTAACAGAGCTACTCCGGCAAGCTGCCACCTTGAACGTTGCAAGTCGACTTTGTGTTTAATCACACAACCAAAATATGGACAGAAACAGCTCCCCAGAAAATTAACATTTGCACTTTCCGATGAGAAAGTTGTAAGTGGATAATATTTTTAATGAATAATTTATGAAAGATATAAACACTTCTTATTTTTGTGCCTTATTTTGTTTATGTCAAACTGTTTTCTCCATGTTGTAAGTCTGATATATGTCCCTCACTTTGTATTGTAGCACTGCTTTCTGCCTGGGTTTTTAGTTTGATGACATTCACCACTGGCCTCCATTTAGCCCGCTTTAAAATCTTTTTGGATACATCCTGCTCAGCGCCTCTTATACATTTTACATAAACAGTAATATTCAAGCATCAATACCTTTAAATGTCTTGATCAATGTGAGCTATTAATTAAAAGTCACTTCAGGGTCAAACACAGCAGGCATTGCTATAGTTTTTAATTCAAACTCCTTGTTCTGTCAGAGAAAACCTCTACATAGGTGAGGTTCATCATTTTCTGCGCGTCAAAGCATGGAGTGTATTAATGTAATCAGGACTGGTTTGGTTTTCCCGCTAGTGGCACCAGATCCTGCTGCACAGAGCTCTGAAATATGTTTTCTTGTATTTTATTGTGTGCACAACAGTAATGGTTTGTTGTACTTCGTTTCCGCCTCTGAGTCACAATCCTCTCAGCTTGGATGTGACGTCAAGAAATACAGACCTGTTGAGGAAAGCTGTATCATGGAAACTGATTAAAATCCTACATAATTAAACTATCTTCAGTCATCTAACGTCTGCCCCAAGACTTACAGAATTATACCATCGACTATAATCCCAACGTTGACAGTTTTTACATTTTGTTTCTCTATTATAACTGCAACATTCGCCACACTGTGCGGCGCTGCAGTTTTCAACATTTTGTTGGCAATGTATTTGCAAGGTCGGTCTACGTGTTCGATGATTTTAACATTTTCGTTGGCGAACACTAATTCACAATACTAACGTCGATGGTCCAACATGTTTTCCCAAACACTGGAACTCTCCATTCCATTCATCTCAAGTTCAAAGACATACGTTATGTTTACAATTTGTTTTCTTTATAGCAGTCTCACCCATTTAACCTCACCATTAATCAAGCATAACGTAGGATGTTAAAAGACTTCACAATGGTCCTCCAACATCTCACTGCCATTCAGCATCATTTTCTTTCACACATATTCCCAAATGTGCCATCACCAACTGGTTTGATTTCAAACACTAACTGGCTTTTATTGCTTTGGCTCATAATTAGCGCTGTGAAACACAATTTTTCCTCACCCTCGTTCTCGCGGCATTACTCCCCACCGTCTCATCTATCTACATGTTTCCCATGACTCAGCTCATTCTCTACATTTTATTTCCAACCTCAAGTGCCTTCTCTTTATCTCACTTCTTTCTCACCTCGCCTCCACGTCTTGATGAATTCCAAACTGTCTCGCCGCACTTCATCTTCTCTTCTTTTACCCAAATTCTTATTTGCACCTTTGCGTCTCATCTTTTTTTTCTGTTACTTTATGAGCCGTCTTCTCTTTCCTGTTCACCTTTTCTCTCTTTCCGTCTGATTTTCTTTGCTGACATGAAGTCGGCGAGATCAAAGGGAAGGAAAGATGGAAAAAGGCAAACTTAACCCCCACACACATTCCTCCCCTACACTTTCAGCTCTTCACCTCTCCTGCGACTAAATCTGAGCCCGTCTCCTCCTAAACATCTCTGTCCTACACTCATTGTGTTTCTTTCACAGGTTTTAATGCTTAAATTTTCCTCTTCACCATCGTCCACATACTGTTTTTCACCCTTTGGCACAGCATCTACTTTTACCCCCTTTTTCCTCTTGTTTGGCTGTGCTCTGATCTGAATGTATGTCATTACATGTGACGTCATTTCATGAAATCCTTTAAAACACAGTCAGTCACACAAGGAAAACACAAATTTGATGCCTCTCACTTTGAAAGATTCACTAGATGGCAAGATGAAACAAAGAAGAAAGGGATGAAAAGAGAGAGTAGAGGCATGCTCCCACATACGTAGGGATTACCAGCTCCCAGAGCAGCCAAGGGGGCCACACATCTCTGTTCTCTTCATAATTCAAAAGCCCTATTAGTGTCTCTGTATTTGTGTGTGTTATAAAGCAAGTAAGTTCTATGCCTTGGCACACACAAGCACATTCTCACATAAAATAAAGCTAAATAAAACGAAACGCAAGCTTACGCACCTACAGGATATTGAGTTTTCAGGGAGTTTGACACAACTGCATATTCAACACCTACATAAAGTCAGACTCTCTATGTTAATAAAGTCCCTGTTGGTTTTCTTTGTTCTCCAAACTGCTTTATCCATCTCTTTGGAGTGTTCGATTGTCTCCAGATGTGCAGTGTGATCAAAAGCATAAATGTGTGCATGTGTATATTCTCCAGGGTCACATGGAAATTTTGCAAAAACTGTTGGTGCCTCTCACTGCAGCGATGAGCAGAAATTCAGAAGTCAACATTACAAATGGCTCCATTGTGTTATGAGTCTTGAACAACATGACCTGCTCAAGAAAAGTCTTTGTGGCCTGTAATATTAACTTAGTTGTTTTACTGAAGACATTTTTAAAAGAAGACTTAAGTTTGTTATTCTTTAACAAGCTGGCAATATCTTGCACACAGGTCTGAGTTAAAAAATCAAATCAACATTACCAAACCAAACTGACATGTAGTGGACTTAGGCAGGGCCAGAATAGAGGATTACACAGAAAGGTTGCTCCAAATTTAAGGCTTGAGGCTTCTTCCAAGTTCACGCAAGCATAAAAGCTACTAAAAGAGCTAAACTATTTTATTTATGTCATGAATCCCGAAAAACCCGATCGTGGTTGAAACATAAAAAATAGTGAAGAAATGTATAGAAACTTTTTTAAGCAATGCATATTGCTCAACCTGTTTGCAAAATGTGATGATGTCCACCACAAGATAATGCTGGTAGAACACACTGAACAGCTGAAAGTCAAGGCTTGGCCATCGTAAGATAAAACTATGATTTCATAAAGGCTTCTGATGGAAATGGATTGTGAAAGATTGAGGAGACGTGTATTTTTAATGAAGGAAGCATTGTGAGTGCATGCTGACACACACACACACATTCATGGGCCACATATAGAAACACACACAAAGAAGGTCCCGTCAGAGTGTTAAAAGAAAGCTCTATTCCAGACAGCCTCTCTTTACCTGCTGTTGTTGCTTGCCTACAGTCGTTAGCTTATTCAAAGAGAACAAAGACTCAGAGAGGTAAAAAAGAAAAAATCGGGGGGGTGGGGAGATGAAAAAACTAATACTGCCCAACAGTTTTATTTACCAATATTCTCCTGCTCCCTTCTCTCCTCCTTTCATTTTTTTCTTTATTTCCAATCAAAGTTTCAGGACGCAACAATAAGACTGCTTACTCTCTCAAAAGCTGTTTAAGTGAATTTCACTGGCTCACTGGGGAATCGCCCCACTGAGGCTTTTGAAGGCACTGAGGCAGGGAGAGAAAGTAATTACTTTTTTCCCTAAACAGAAGTGGGGCGCGGCATGGTGTGTGTATATGAATTTGTGCCTGTGCAAGGGGATGAATTAGTTTGTGTGATTTTCTATCTGTGTGAACAAGTGAATCTATGTCATGCGTTTGTGTGTATGGCTGTGCAATCTTATGTTTTTGGGTATGAGACTGAGGGGCACAAAGGAGCAGTACAACAAGGTTCTGAAGTGAAGAACAAAGCATGACAACATCTTTACTATGATAGCTGATCACAGCATTACATGAAAGTATATTTTTCTGAGAATGCAGATTTTTTCAGAGGGCATCCAAATTGGATTTCAAAAGGCATTTCTGATTTGCATTTTGTAAATACAAACCAGACACTCAAGGAGTGTCATGGAAAAGTGTAATAAGGGCAATATCAACGCCATTAGCACAAAGAATCGGACAATATCAACACCATATGTACAAAATGCTACAGATATGACTGCTGATGAACTGTGATTTTCAGGTGGGTGATGAACCTGAGGGCAAAGGTCTCAGTTTTTACATAATTTAGATTACTTTTTTTTTGTTTTATGTTCTCCTTAATATAGACCAAAAATAATTAGATCAAATACATCTAATCTACAGATTTATCATCTTAAGAGAGCATCTTTAACCTCTTAAATCCTGGGCCTTTTTTTTAAATTTCTGTTCAAAACTGACATTCTCAAAATGATTTTGGTAAACCTCAGGAATTACAATATTTATCTTAATGGTTCTGGTAAAATAAGCAGAATATTTCTGAGGTCAAAAAATCAATATTTTAGTTACTTAGTGAAAGCAAATGAATAAGAAAAATAATCTGAAGATTAATTTGAATGCTCTACTAAATGCCAAGCTGGGCACCCAGTTCTTGTTTATAAGAGGTATGTATTTTGTTTTTCTTATCAGTCCGAAAAAGAAATGTTCAAATAAATAATTTAAAAAAAGAATATGGTTTTCAAGTCAATGACGACTGCATGTGAATTTCACATCAGAATCACATATACTCTGTACTTAATGTGTTGCATTCATTTTGAAATTATCTGTTCTAAGAAAGTTTCTTAGTTGAACTGAGGTCTTGTATAATGCCAACCCATGGCAGCTTGAGTCTCTCCTCATCACCAGAACTGTGTTCAGGCTTGTCTTAGATTTTCATATTTTCTATGTAAATCCACTTTATGCGACTGTGGTCTTCAACACACTTCTTTTCCATTTCATAAGCCATGGCCCTCACATTAACCCATTTTATTTACTCCTTTTACTTCCATTTCTTGCTCTAGATATTCATTGGTGGTTTTTCTATGTTTTTTTTTAAATTAATTCAGAATTTCTTTTATATTTTGCTGCAATGACTTGTAAGTGAGTGTATTTTTCAAAGAGGTTTGAAAGAAAACAATCCTTGAGAAGAGGATCATAATTATGACAGAAACAAATCTGGCATGTGACCAGCTTTCTATGCTAGAAAAAAAGAGAAGGAAATCACTGACACCACATGACAGCATGCAATCTGCAGGGGGGAAAAAAAACAATTTTTTTCAGATGTTGAGGCTTCTTTCTACATATTTCAAACACATTAGCTGCATGTGAATGTGCAACAAATACCTGAAATCAAACCTGCAATCCTGAGAAACCTTGAGTGTAATGCATTTAAGTATTCTCAGAAGAATATTTGAAGAAGACCACACCTGGCATGGTACTTGAGTTCTATTCAGCTTAAGAGCCTGTTGGAGTAAAGAAAAATAAGGCAAATGACTCAACACTTTTAGCCATGTAATTGTTTAACATTATGTATACTTTAAAATGATTATGTTTTTGAGTAAACAAGAGACATTTTAACTGGTATAGGGAAGAGGTGAGAAAAAAATTAGTACGTGGTGAAACCTAGGATGGGATTTCAAATTATTTCAGCACTCGGGATGATTGAATCAATCTCCAAATCAAATTAAACCTTGACATAACCCAGAGAGGACTTGTTTTGTCCCTTCTAATTACTGATGGACTGCATCGCTTGTGACACTCCTGTTTAGAATTATTCTGTTAATCATAATGTACTTTTTACTGTATTAACCAATATGATTAAAATATTTCTATGTGGATATGGGATTTATAGCTCAGCAAGAGCAGGGAAGAAGAAGAGAAACGGGAAGCTTCAGCACACAAACAGAACATAAATTTAGTAATAATAGATTGAATTTTCATGTTTTAGCAGGTTTTTATGCTCAAGGATATTAAAGCGGGAGTGTTCAGAGATTGTGATTTATTAGAATGTCTGATTTTTAGATGGTTAGAGGATTTCATTTTAACATCTTAAACTTGAATGCTTTTTCAGTTAGCCTTTTTTTTGTTTATTTGTTCTTATTTATTTCTGTATGTGTGTGGTAAACCATGAAGTCATATTGAATACATTAGAGTATGCCTTCTGACGAGGCTCATCTGTCAGATTAAAAGCACCTTTTGAAAACTGACAACTGTTAAGCAAGTATTGAGCATACATGTCACTAACACTACATTTCTGTATTAAAGATGTTTTTTTTTTTTCTCTTTGTTATTGTAAATCTCTTATTCGAATTACTTGTAAGTGGAAAATCATCAGAAATAAATCATCAGAAATATCCATCTATGTGTAAATAAATAGGCTTTTCAGTAATATTCTCATTCATTTTGTATGGGTTTGTGTTTTCGGCCTCTGCTTTTAACAGATTCTGTTGGGGTTTCTCATCTCCACTGATAAGTGGAGACAACACATTTACATCCCAAAAGTCTTCTGTCATTTTTCTATCATCCTCCATTTTAATCCAATTCTTTATATAAAGGTACCCACACAAAGAAACGTATAATTGTGAAGCTGAAGGAAAACAATTAATCGTTTACAAAGGTTTTAATATTAAAAAATAAGACAACAATTGGTGTACAATGTTATTCAGTTCCCTTAAATCTGATTTTTCTTCATAAAATTCACCTCCAGAAATAATCTAAAGAGCTAATAAGTAAAAAGAGTACAAGTATCTAATCTCAGTATCTAATATATATGATATCATTCTGTTAAAACCTCAGAGTTTTGCTAGAGATAATTAGTTGAAAGTAAACATCAGGAAGATTAAGAAACACACCAGTCGGTTCAGAGATAAAGTTGTGGAGAAGATCAAAGCAAGACCCCAAGTTCTGGACATTGCAATAAGTGTTGTTCAATCCATGAACATGAAGAGTGCGGCTCAACTGAAAATCCACTAAGACATGGCTGTCCCCCCAAACTGAGCTGCAGAAGAGATGCAAAAAAATTTGCATTTCTTGGCAGATTGTCAGGTGAGAAAACAGGTATTTGTCTCATATTTATAGAAGAAGGATGAAATAAAGCTGTTGTAAGAAAACTGTATGAAATCGCAACTGTAGTTTTGCAGTTTGCCACAGCATATATATATATATATATATATATATATATATATATATATATATATATATATAAATGTTATATATATAGTTCTGGAAAAAATTAAGAAATCACTGCACTGGAATAACCTTTTGCTTATTCCACCAAATATTGATTTTTGGACTCTTCATTGCATAACTTGAGGTCTGAAAGCGCTGCATCGTTTTCGTTACTTTCACCATTTCTCATTTTCTGCAAATAAATACTACCTCCAATTTTGGAGAACTGTCATCAGTAGTTCATAGAATAAAATGATGTTCATTTTACTCAAACATACCTATAAAAAAACTACATCAGGGAAACTGATAATTTTAAGTGGTCTGTTAATTTTTTCCAGAACTGTATATGACATGAAACATTACCTGCTTTTATTTTATAATGACTCCATAGGTTTGACATGTAATACACATTTTGTTACAGCTGTCAAATGCATAAGAGGGAACTCGCTCTAATGTTTACAAGAAGAGTAAAAAGATATCCTGCAGTATTAGGCAACAGATGTCATATTAAGCAACTTTGGAATCAGTAAACCAAACAATATAGTGCCAATGAGTGCAATATAAATTCAGACCTGATAAACTATCTATTGTAATTACCCCAAAATCTACATTATTATATATTGCAAGAAATTTGCTATTTTGCAAGATCAGTACAGCCCATTAAACTTTCTGACAAGTTTCCTTGAAAGAAAACTACTTGGAAAAATTATATAGACAATTTTAGAAACACACATAATCCAAGACCAGTGTACGCTGGGTTAAAAACTCATTTTGTTTGAGTAGTTCAAACTTAAGTCAAAATCGATGACATAAAGCCATGCGCTTAACCACACTCCAGTTAAGTCTTGCCACTTCTTCAACCATATGTTTAAAAAAAAAATCTCTTGCTCGGCTTTCCTTCTACTCGTCTCTTTATCATCACCCTGGAAAAAAAAAAAAAAGGCCACTCCTACATTTTCACAGCATGAAAATATTCACACCCTTATCCTCTTTTGACAACGATGACCTGTTTCCTCCTCATTTATCCAAATACTTATTTCCTCTCTAGCTGAGATCTATGCCATCCGAGTGGCATACTGAAAGGCTAATGTTAATACGGCTGGTGAGTGCATGGAGCCAGAGACGGGCGTGGAGACAAAATCAGTGATAGTGACGAGTACATGCATATGTATGAATACACACATATGCATAATCTTAGTAAGGAAGTGCTGTAAAATTTGCACACTCATTTCCATATCATCATGCCACTGCACAGTGTGCATGTGAGTGCACATCTCGAAAAAGTGGTAAGGTAGAGAATGTTGATGCTTACATTTGTTTCTCTGCCAGTCACTGTTCCTGCACAAAGCAACAAAATGTGTCTGAGGGAGATTACACACACACACAAGCTTCTGTTTTCCATCATTAATGATATGAGCCCAGACTACACATGTTGTGTAGAATATTTGTAATGTAGGTGTTTATCTGAGATAAGAATAAATAAATAAAAAAGTTTGAAGTAGTGTTTACCATTTCATCCAGTTTGTGCATTGCAGTAGTACTGGTCCTACTCAAACTGCATGATGCTCTGATGCTGTTCTTGATAGTTGGTTCAGTTTTTTTCTTTTCTTTTGAAAGTTTGAAAGGCTGACCATTACCTCACAACATACTTGTTACTATTATATGGCACACTCTTTTTCACATATCAGACCATGAAACCCTTTTTAAGAAAGGTTTTGGAATGCTCATGTTTGTAGCTGTGCTGCTTTTTTTGTGATGTCATGCCATCACTGCTGGGTGTCAATTAGGGAGCTGCTCCACCATTTGAAATGTTTGTTTACTTTCACCTTTACAGTCTTTGCTTTCATAACAAGTTCTTTTGGGACAGAATACGTTTCAAGCAGGCAATCAAGAGAGACAGAGACAGTGGCTTTACTCTTAAAATGGCACAGGTTTGTTATGTAAAACAACGAGACAGCTATAACCCTTTAACTAATGTAGTGTTACTACATTTTAATTTGATTTGAGGATTCATTCTTCTCAAGCTTATGTCTGCCATCTATAGCAATGAATAATTTTAACCTGAAATAAAGTCAATCTGTGTTAGCAGAAGTTTTCTATTTTCAAACTTGCAGCTTTTATTTAAAGTTGTAGTTTGCAGTGAGGTTCCAAAGAATCTAGATCTCACAAGAGCAGGCCATTAATAATCAAGCTCGATTATACATCAGAAATCTGATTGTTCCACAGTTAACTAACAGAGCACTTTATTCCCAGACTGCAGGTTTACTGGTGGTTCCAATAATCTCTAAAAGGAGAATGGGAGGCAGATTCAGCTTAAAACTCTCCCGTTTTGATGTAGCTTATAGTTACAACAGTGATGCCTTCTTAGTTGTTGGATGTGTGGGACAGCAGGAGTGATTTATTGAAGAAAGATGGTTCTCCCTGGTTCACCTCAGGCCTCATTTTAAGGGCTTATGTTCTCCTGAGCTCTCCGTGTACTTCTGCTGCTTTAGGCTTAGGGACCTGGAGGTCCACTTTTCCTCACTCTGCTACTTTCTTCTTCTACTACTTCTTCGATTCAGCTGTTAACTTTATGTTATCTCTGTTTTTCTTTTCTCTCTCTATCTCTAGAAGTTAAATCTGGTCTGGGGTTTTCTTTGGCTATGATACATTTCTGCAGGAGACCACTGGCTGAAATAATGCTGCCAACAACAAAACATTGTTCCTCTCCCGCTATAAACTTTTTACTTTAACTTAGAAAGTACTCGTACATCAGTTTTTCTGTTTCTTCCTGCACATTCTGCACTGTCTTCTAAAACCCCCGGTCAGACATGAAAGATGGACACTTGTACTGAGCCAGGTTCTGCTGGAGGTTTCATCCTGTTGAACAGTTTTTCCTCTGGATATGCATGCTCGGTGTGAGGGATTGATGTAGAGTTGACAATGCAACAGAAGCAACAGTCTACTTGGTGTGATGACTTGGTGTGATCAGACGGTTTTCTTAGATTGAAATGACTATCATAAAAATGATGTGTTGTAAATTATCAATCAATCAAATTTTATTTGTATAGCACATTTCAGCAGCAAGGCATTTCAAAGTGCTTTACATCATAACAAACATAAAAACACAAAGTCATGTAACATTAGTAGATAAATGGAACTAGGTGAATTGAGCTTATATCTTCAAAAACCTTGTGGGCAGTCTTATAGCACAAAACTTAAATCCCATGGCCAAAGTTCTGTGTATCCAGTTACTTTCCTTTTCATTAAACTGGGGATTTTGTGAAAGTTTGTGAATTAATTAATCCCAAACACCTATCAGATCTAGAACAAAGTCTTCAGCTGTCTGCTGGAAATTTGAGGTTTTAAGATTAACTTGTTCTAAATCAACAAAATAATTACTTTAATTAAAGAAAATAATTTGGTAAATGCTTTGGACAGAATCCAGAAATAAATTTAACATAAAATCTTTGAAGGAGGCTGAGAAGAAGATGTCTCCACAGTATGATAGATTTAGAGTGGAATTCCTTTACTGCTATGTGCATTGGTGTCTAGTACCCATTTGTTTAAATATTGAATGTGTTGTATTCCCAAAGAAAAAACCCAAACTCCACAATGGTAATTTATTCATGACATGAACAACACCTCCAGTTGCCATCAATAAATGGAAAGAAGTGGGATTTAGTGTAATAAAGGAAACAATGGTCTCTTTCATGGTGCAAACAGATGTGAAAGAAAAGAAAAAAACGATCATGAGCAGAAACAAACCAACTTTTGGCTGTGATTGCAATTTAAATCAGCCTCACTTTCACTCTGTTTGTAGTTCTCTTAAGAGGCAAATCTTCTCAATCACTCTGTTCAATTATAGGATGATTGTGCTGCTTAAATGACCTAGACCTGATTGTGCTCTCTCTCTCTCTCTCCATTTCAAATGTTTTCATTTATTTTTGTGCCAAGTTTTATTTACTGTATAAAAACAGCCTACTGTAAACATACAGCACAAAGGCATGTTTTACATGCTCTAAGTGTGCAGTTGTAGCATTCATATGTTTGAGAATCTAATTATTTTGTGGCCTTGAAAATGTTGTCTTCTATTTTATTTAAAACATTTTGTTAAGTTGCATTTTTGTTGTAGTGTTTCCCTAGCAGGTTTACCTTCTTGCTGTTGAGTCCTTATCCTTACTCTGGTGTTTTTTTCCCAAATATTCTCGCCATTGTTACTTGTACAATGATTTGGTTCTAGACCAAGATTCAGATTTTAACTTGTTGTGATTATCTTTGGTTTTGTAAAAAGTCTTCTCTACACTTTTTATTGCAGCTCATATATGTAATTCTCAATTTAAGTGGGAAATTTATTTGTTGTGTTTTAAATCTAAAATATAATCATTTGAACACATTTTCAAAAGCTTTAAAAAACAGAAGTTTAATAATAAAAAAAAAAATTAAAAAAAATCTTAACTCCTTGTTTTCTTTTCAGTGGTCTCAAGTCATCTGTGTGCCAGTTAGTGTGTTTTCACCTCATCTCTTCATTCGGGTCAAAATCCAAGTCGGATCAAAACAACTCAAATGATTAGTGGCTGCATCAAATGTGTCACCCACGCCATCGTTGATCAGCTTTCACCTTGCTTCCCTGTCTTCTCCTCACCTTCAGATCAGCCTCACTCCCACTGGTATTCCATATCAGTATTCATTTACCTACTTCCCTCACTCTTTATTTTATCTCATTCACTCTACCCTTTCTCCTCTACTACCCACTACATTATCTGCTAATAACCTGAAATTTGTTTGTCACCGTAGCGACACAGAGGGGAACTGCCCATCCTATTACCTCCCTCCCCTTCTCCATCAATGCTGCCTAGCTTATAACACCTCTCATCAAGTTTGATCAAAAGCCAACCGAATCCCAGTCAAATATTTGTATTTCCCTCGCCTGTTTAATTTAACTGCCAATGTTGTCAATCCTGCAGTCGGTGCTACCTTCCTGAACCCTGCAACAGCTCACTGCGCTGCAATCTACTTTCGAGATTTACTGTGTAACAGCTTCTAATGACAGAGAGTCCCTAAGTCCCCAAGTGGTGTATTCAATGCTAAAGCAGTCAAGGTCATTTAGAAATATAAAGCTGAGATTTGTTTGAACAATAGGCCTGATTGAACAAGCCTAAAACAGTGTGCATAGTTTACAAAACCAACAAGCAAAGTCAGTTTTGGCTTGGAAAATGTATAATTATGTCACAGGAGATTATTTTTCCGTCACATTTTCATTATCTCTAAGCCAGAAACACCAAAATCACAGTAAATAAAAACTTCACACTATGGGTCTGATCTAGAAAGATTCTAAATAAGGAGTGCTAAAATGCATGAGCAAAAAATAAAATGTACACCTCCAGTAAGTGGGTATGTTACATGTATGAGGTCTACAAAGATTGTGCATACGACTGATTGCTCATACAAAAGTGGGTAAAGTCTGTCTTTGTATATGCTACTGTTTCTCAAGGTAAGCCCATAATAACTTATCATAACAGTGGTACAGTTGGTGGCCCTGTAAGAATTCATTCACTGTGGATGATGACCCAACCTCATCAGCCTCAGCCAGCATCTTCACAAGTTCTTTGGCTTTTCTTCTGGGGTCAATCTGCAAATTTTGCACCAAAATACATTCATCTTTGGGACACAGAACTCATCTCCTTCCCAAGCGATGTAATTATTGGACATTCTCATCATGTCCGCACTTCTGCATAATTATTTTAACAGATGCGCCTTGAAGCATTGGTAAATTGTTCCCAAGGATGAAGCACGTTAATGCAGCTGCACAATTCTCTTCCTTTGTATGCTCTTGGAAAAAGCTCAACAAAGGTTGTATATTGAGACGCAGTCCTTATTTCTCTAACTACTTCTCAAGAACATAACAGCAAAATCACACAACTATAACTTTGGTCTAAATTAGAGTGTCCGAGTTATGAATGGTCCGCATCTGTTTCTTTTACGAGAGTAGATGCATCACTGCAGTCTATTACAATGCAAACTACAGAGGGATGAAATTTAAAGTCAGCTGGCACCTGATTCTAATGTTTACTGGATGTAAATTAGGCACAGAAAGAGACACATCAGAGACTTACACCCATATGCTGAAATACACAAGGCGACAACACATGTACAGGTTGAGACATGCTTTTTCTAGGGGATGACATTGTTTCCTAATTGCTAAAATATCAGCATCACATCTCACATCTGACTTTAGGAGTTTATCATATTTCCTATCAGATGTGAGCCTGATCTCTGTTAGATATCTCACATTTGTAATACTCAAGTTCTCATTCTAGTCAGAATGCTTTTTAGCAATGTTTTTCATTTCAATTTTGAGCCAAAATGTCTCTTGCTCACCATCATCATTATCATGATCATCATCATCCAAGCAGAGCTCTTATGTGTTCAAGCTGGACAGTTTGTTTCTTAGAGATGTAACAGTGAGGCACTTGTTTCACATGAAGACTTTTCTATCATTAGTCACATTGATTACTGCAATAATGTCCTCACAAGTCTGCAAAAAAAAAAAAAAATCAATCAGACATCTGTAGCTGATCCAGAATGCTGCTTCTTGTGTTCTCACTAAAACCAGATCTCCTGGTTCCGGTCTGCTTTGCATCCCCCGGATGTAGAACCAAACATAGAGAAAGCAGTCAGCTTCCATGCGCCACAAATCTGGAGATAAACTGTGTTTCACCTTTAAATCAAGGATCAAAACTCACATGTTTAAAGTTGCCTTTGATTAGTAGTAAGTAAAACTTTGATGAACCTTTTTGATGTGTATTTTCTTCATAATATTTGACAAAATTTAATGTTTATTGCTCGTTTCATAATTGATGTTTTTATGTTGTAAAGCACTTTGAAATTCCTTGTTGCTGAAATGTGCTATGCAAATGAACTTGACTTTAAATCTGCATTGAAGCAAGACTAGGCCTTTTTGTTTGGGCAGATGGTTTGGCTCAGGGCAGTGACAGCTTATTTAGGAGGTTGCTGTGATCTCATCCTGTCCACAGCTGTCCTTATAAGGTAGGACAAATGCTACCTTCTGGTTGTTTACTTTTTTAACAAACACATATTTTTTCATCAACAAACATTATGCTGTTAACTCTTCTTTCATTTTTTTCTCATCTAAAAAACTATGCTCTATTTCACCTTTTTGTGTTAGTTTACTCTGACTTACACGGTGTTCGACACTTTGCTTTTGAAGTCTACTCAGATAGACGTAGTCTCTTGATTCAAGATACATTCATGGAAAGGAAAGGCAAAGGAACTAAATTTAAATCTGTTTTTATCAGTGTTTAAACAGAGCTGCATCTCTTTCACCTACAATGAATCATGTGAAATAGAGTGGTAAACTTTGCACTCTACAGCACTACGCAGGTGTTAGGCCACTCATCCAAGTATCATAAAATCTGTCTATATTACAATTAAATTCCACCATTATTTATATTATTTATTTATATCTTAATTGTGTTTAGTAAAGACCAAGAGGGACCAACCAAAAACTTTGACCTAAGCATAGAGTCACACAATTTTGAAAATAGACTGACTGAAAGAGAATGCATATTATTCCTCAAAATTCAGACTGCATCATTGGTTAATTGTCACTGATAAAACATGACCCCTGTTCGTATCCTGAGTTTATTCAAGAAATCACACTACCAAATGTAATTTGCAGTAATAATTTGCATAAGAGTCTACCATAAATTAAATCATATATGTATATATCTATTCAAATAAATTTCATCCTAATTATAGATTTTGTATCAGAAATAACCCTTAAATTGTCATTTTTTGCTGATGTTTTGACTTCAGTTATTGACAGAATGTTAATATGTTATTAACTTAAAAAAATGATGATAATAAAACAAAATTAAATTAGAAGCAAGCCATTTTGTTACTGCATTCATTTATGATGTCGAAAATTATTACATTATTCATGAGTAAAGAAGTATCGGTCATTATTATATGTTTGGGACTCTTTGATATAGTTGAACATTGTGTAATCACCATATCTATTTCATTGTTGTAGCTGACTTTCTGCATCTTTTTGTGCAACAATCTATAGCTAACTTCAACATCACCAGATCTCAGTCTAATAGAGCACATTTGGAATATGGTGGAAATATATATGTCAATAGTGAAAATATTGTAGAAAGTTTACCATGGAGGATTAAGACAAAAATCCTAAGCCTAAATCTTTACTCTTCTAAAGACAAAAGAGTATCCGGTCCTGTACAACTAGGTATGCTTAAAAAGTCGTCTGAAAGTCCATTTTGCAGTCTATAAACTAATGAGGTCTGTAATACAGACAATGCTAAATTAATTTTTCAAAGTATATAACAGTTTTAAAATAACAATTAGCTATTTAATATAGCTCCATTGAACTTATTAATTTAGAAAAATGACACAATTAGAAACAGCTCATGCAAAATCATTTAATTCTGTAACTAATTTACATTAACTTAATTGTTTTGTTGTTGAAAAGAACAAATAAATTTAAAAGAAACCATGCCTCCAGTGAAAAATTATTTACAATGCAACCGTTTTCATGTGGAAGAACAACAATAAAAATTTAAAGTACTGGAACATGGAAATGCAGATTCAATATCCCTGCCGTATAAAGGCAATACTTAAGATTAGCACATTTAAGATAAAAGAATAATAATAAACAATATGAAACTAGTTTATATTTTGCTAATAGGTGGAGTAGCAGTGGGTAACTTGAGGAGCTCATTATGCTAAGAATAAACACAGTTGAGTACTGTTACAATCCAGCTCCTGAAGGCAATAAATGCATCCACTATTTAGGAAGTACTGCTAAGATTACAGATGATTAATGTTTTCTATTAATGAATGAATTTATTGTTTTAGCTACCACTTGAAAATAAACAAAAGAGGTGACCGAAGCACCTCTTTTGAGTTTTGATTTAGAGATGTCTGGGTCTGACAGAGTGGATGTCTACAGCGAGTTTGTTTCAGAGTCGGGGTGCTGCCAGTGAGAAAGCCCGGTCACCCCAATGCTTTAGCTTAGTCCTTGGAACATCTAGCAAATATTGATTTGATGACCTCAGGGATCTGCCATGTACAGACAGACTTAAAAGTTCAGATAAATAAGGTGGGCTAAGGCAATTAAGAGCTTTAAAAGCAAATAATAAAACTTTAAAATCAATTTGAGAATTGACAGGAAGCCAGTATAAAGAGGATAAAACGGTGGTGTGGGCAGGATGTGTTTATGTCTAGAGGTATTGGTTACGGCCGCGTTGTGGAAAAGTTGAGGTCATCATCCTGAGGGACACCGATATAGAGTAATGATAACTCTATATTATCATTACTCTCTACAACATCATTTTACCAAAAAGTAAACAAAACATTCTGCACTTGGTTTCTCTTTATGCTTCTTAAAGTAGAAACAGAAAGTCCTCAAGCAATACAAACATGTAAAAATATATCTTGGTATTTTTATTTCCTTAGCATTTCCTTAGCCCAGGTTAACCAGCATTCTCAAGAGATCTGGGCTTGTATGGATTTGATCCAAGGTGAGGCCTTTATCACAGTTTCAGGGAGACTGTGGAAATCTATAATTCCAGGTGTTTCTGCATCACGGTCAGCAGTGTTACCAACATTTATCACTATGACAGCACTGTTATTGTATGGAAGGTCCACAGTTATACTTAGTGCCATACACTGCAGTGGCTAGCCATGTGTCACAAAGAGCTGACTTTCACTTTAACTGATCTCCTCAGCAGGTTATCCTGTTAAAGGGTTCTTCCCTGCTACTTGAAGGAGTGCCAAACAGTCGGTAGGTACTTTGGTTGTAATGAAAACCTGCAGACAGCTGGCTCAGTGTTTGTTGGCACACAGCTTGAAACCCCAGGCCATATATTATGGTTCACAGTACCCCATCCACTTAGCCAATAGCCTGTGCATTTTGAAACCAGGGGTTCAGACACCTTCCTTCACCCTCATATCTCACAGTGTTTCTTTAAAATGGAAACAGCAACAGGTTTTATGATGCAATAAAAATTTTTCCATATCATTGGATGGTCAGTTTTTTAATGTATGAAGTTTGACACTCAAAGTCCTTACTCTTAACATTCCCCCAAAACACCTAAACTTACCAGACAAATGCACACCTAAAATAGTCTCTCTCTTTTTTTTTTTTTTTACCTGTAAAGGTAATATGCTTTATAATTAACCTAAGCAGTCAAACCTTTGCAGCTATAATTACTCTGTTGGCTTTGAAGTTGGAACACACAGAAATAAAAAAAAAATAATAATAATCTCCAATTTGGATTTTGTGTTTGTTTTTTATGTAACTGTACATTGAGGAATAGAGATATGGACTCAGGAATCAAATGAGAAAATGGATGCAAGTCTCATATGCCTTTATTCTTATGCAAAATGTTACTTTTCTATGGAGGTTTTTCTGTGAGTTTTGGAAAACACTTGGACATATGAAATTCAAGAAGCTATAATTCCTAAAACATTCGACATAAAGTCAACATAGAGCAAACAATAAGTGAAAGATTTCTGGGTTCTGGAGCAGCAGGTAGGCTGGAAGGCAGAACCCCTCAGGTGTGCTCCTACACACCTGTAATTCATCAGTTCATCTGTAAGATTATAAGAGGAGCTAGCTGCCAGTCATTTAATGCCTGAGTGGTAACTTCCATGGCTTGATTTGATTAAGTCCTTTTGCTCTCCTTCCAAGGTAACTGCCAAGCCTCTTTCTGGACTTCTTTCTTCATGTTGTGTCCTGAATCTACTTCTCCCAGATCAAACCAACACTAAATACTGGATCTTCAGTTCACACCTGGCAATAATAGGACTCCTCTTCCTCTCCATCTTCCTCCTCCACACAACCTCTCTGCCCAATGACAAAATCCTCTGAGTCTGATTCCACTGAGTCAGCAAGCAATAAATATGCCTGTTTGGACTGGTCCTCCTCTGAAAAGTTGCTGTCCCTTGTGCAGATAGAATTTGTCAATTTTGTCTGTCATCCGTGGCCATGGTAGGAATTTTATTGGCTACACCCAGGACTCGAATCACATGATACGACATACAGTGGACATAATTAGACCTGGCGAGGAATCTGACCAACGCAACTGATCAAAATAGATTTCAATGAATAGAACAGAAGCTAGCAGCTGTTTTTGCTCAGTAATGTAATGTTTTTTTTTTGTTTTTTTCTGAAAGCAAAATTTACATTTATGCTGGTCTACATCATTTAGCTACATTAATCTTTCAGCCATTGTTCATATAAGTGGAGAATATAATCCCTTTATATTATTATTTCGCTAAAATAACAATAATGACACAAAATGTTAAACATTTGTATGTTTAACATGTTGTATTATATCACTGGGAGCTGAAATACCTGATGAAATATGAAGGTATTCTACAACAAGACAGTTGTCTGCAAGAAAGCAGTGTGTCAGTCTTAAAGCTCCCATTCAGTTTATATGCATCTGTGTTTGTGTGCGTGCGAATGTATGGGAGGGAAAAATTGTGTTATTAGGCCTGCTCTCACACAACTCGCATCCCACAGAAACCCACAATGCTGTCCACCATGTTAGAAAACCCAGACCTGTAAATTATAACCATGAGATGATGCTACTTATGTTTGTGATTATGTTTACTAGGACAGCTCCAACCTCTGTTTCAGAGGTGCCACACTTACAGTGTGGCAAAAGCCCATGCATGCATTCACATGCGCACAAAGCTAAAGCTAAAGGAAATGACATGTTAGGAAACACCCTCAAAGCTAAGGTTAAAGGAAATGACATACTATGGAACGACCTTTTTAGGGCATAGCTTAGACAGAGGCTAACAAAGGGAATTACAAACTGTTTGATGCTATTTTGCTATGCTGGCCCATAAGGATAGCAAGAACATTGGACCAGATGTATTTTGGTATTAATAAATGGAATTCATGAATTCAGCTCATTTACTCTTCTTCAAACTCAAACATCAAGAACCTATCTGGAGAAATGATAATTCTCCAAACATCAGCTACCCCTTCTCATTTTAATTCTTCACATTATAAATACATGGATAAAGTAATTATCAACCAACAGGGTTCACAGGTCAACACAATTACACCATTAACATGTCACCTTGGCTGCCTGCATAGATTTGGCCTCTGCCACTGGCAAGTGGCACCTGGGCACTAATGAGTAGCTAGGTAATTAGAGGTTGACTTGATTCTACCTCCCTCACAAGCAAACACCCTCACATAAATACACATATAAACCTTTTCCACAAATGTATCAATCGTGTGTAAAGGTATGTCTCTCTCTCTCTCTTTTAGTGAGACTGGGCGGACTAGCCATATGTCTCTGCAGTTTAGCTGCTTTAGTGCAGTAGGTAATGTAGCTTAATGAGCCTTTTTTCAGAAAGGAAAACAGATTAATTTCTTACATGTACATTTGTTTTAAACTGCAATCAACCCTAGACTTTCCAAAAATGAGGGAGTAAATAGCAAGAAGCCTTATGTGACAGCCCTAGCAAGTGTTAAATATGTAAAACAATCATGAGTCGACATATGATGCCATTTCTTAAACATAAGTGCTGCTTGACACTATTTGTCAAATTCGCCTTATAACTTGTCAGTTCCTTTTTAGGATGCTTTGCCTCAGATTCTATAGCTGCAGAAATGGGTAATGATACAGTGTAAAATTAATTTACAACGTCTCTCTCCAACATGCCCACAGGCAATGAAAATCAAATAGCACCAAGGACAAAACAGTGGGGGTAACCAAATGTCATCAAAACAAATTGTATTAGTAAAGTTTTTCACTTATGGTGTGGCAAATGCCCAGACAGTTTTTTTTTATAACAGCCATTTTCATTGTCCCTGTTCTTTAACTTTATTCATCTCTAAAAAGGAAACTCCCACTATCAAAATAAAGAGAATTTATTTGCATAAAATATAGAACTCTGTGGATAGTTTTAACCAGATTGTGCTTATGTTAAACCAGCATAGGCCATCTGATGCCTAACCCAAACTTGAATTCGAAAATGTAGATGTATTTATATATATTTTGAAATGCTTAAGTAATATATGTTACTACTAAGTATATTTTTCCCATCACCTCAGAGGACTAAAACACTTTACAGGAAAAATAGCAATGTTGTGTTTTATTTTCCCAGTGAACATATTTAATATTTTTTATTTGTTTATGGTACTTTTTTATCACAATGAATGCCAGAAGTGGCAACACAGTTGCTGCAATTCCTGTACTTCACAGCTGGGATTCTGTTGTGCAGCTTGTAAGTTTTTACCTTGATATCTTCTAAAGGTAAAAGTAGTCATTGTGGTTTTTACATAGGCAACAGTGTAAAAACAATTTTACATTGGGCAACAGGACATGTCTCCTAAAATTTAAGTATTCCTGATGGCATTAGTAAACCATATCCAGGCTTTTTATATTGCTGTTAGAGAAATAGTTTCTTCTGTTTAGGCCATGTTTGTAGATGACTTTTATTTACTTGTGGATAATAGCACTCTCTCAGCAATTTCAGCCATCATCCTCACAAGGTATTTTGCTTCTGTTCTGGGGTTAATACACAGATTTTGCACAAAAGCACCTTTACTTTTGGGACACAAACCAGCCTCCTTTGTGAACAGCACAGTGTCTGTGGGTGGTGTTCATGTACTTGCATATAGCTGCTCTTTAGAAGATGACTGTGGCCCCCTCAGAAAAAAAGATTAGAAAGATACACTATGTCTACAAACCTATGCAGACATACTGTACCTTAAAGTTTGGTGATGGTTTGTCATACATGTATGACAAACCATCACCAAACTTTAATCATTAGTAGTTCAGTATCTGCATGCACTAAAGTTGATGAGCTACTGTAAAATTATGAGACTTTCTATTTGGGTAGCTGTCAAGACTTTTACTCTGTAAGGCATCTAAGCTTTTCCAATATTACAGTCAGTAATATTGTATACATATGGAGACTAGCATGATGTCCTGCTCTATTGGTTTGTCAAAACAAACATACCAAACAAGACTGAGATTGGAAAAAATAGACACCAAAGATGCACAAACTCACCACTCACCCAAACTTAAAACAAAGTCATTACATATTTCATAATAAGATGAAAAACTTCTATCGAATGTTCATCAAAAATATTTTAATTGGCTTAAGGTTTGTTACACAATGACAGGAATGCATTTTTTTTTTAGAAACTAAAAAGGAAAATTCAAAGGCCTTTGCCAGTTTTATCAAAAATAAAGCAAAACAACTGTAAATTAATACAGAACGTGGCTCAGTTTTGTCTCTAGAGAGTCCTTTCTCTGTGTTTCCATTTTAGGTTGAAGAGTTTAAAGGAACAAAAGAAAAAGATCCATACTCGAGGAAATTAGATGGATTTGTTTATTTTATTTAAACTCTGGTGTTCTAAAGCTGACTTCAAGCAGCTGTGTGTAAAACACAAAGCTTTGTGTAGTTCTGAAAGCATGATGAGAAGTTTATAAGGAGCTATGCCATCTGTATAGTATTTCACACAACATATATATATATATATATATATATATATATATATATATATATATAAACTTTTGTGTTGCTGAAAAATGTCAGATAAATCATTCACATATTAAGCTTAGAAGTTAAAATTTTCCTTTTCATTCATTCCTTTCAAAGACAATCTGCATGTCACACATGACCAAACAGCTAGTTGAGTGTCTGCTCAGAGATGGTTTCTCTAGTTTCTGAGGCTGTCACTTTTAATAAGCTCTGCTGGAAAGACAACTGTATTTCCCTGTGACAGCCTGGATAAAGCATGGTAAAAGAACATTCACAGTGACAGAGACGAGGCTGATTTAGACTCTTCCTAGTCCAGATGAGATATTCTGTTTATCTGTTGAGTGGATCTCAACATCTGCTCCCGAGGAAAGAAAAGATTAAACGGGATCACAAAAAAAGGAAAGGGAAAGTAGTGACAACACCAATCCGTCTTGGTGTGCTGGTTAATTCAGCTGGGCAACATGTCAACAGTTGCTGTTTGTGAGGTTAGCAAATAAATTAATTCAAAGGATGTAAATCTCTTTTTCTTCAGTTTATTTATATTTCAACTCTACAATCAATGCCATATCTGTTTATACTGAACTGGCAACAGTAAAATCTGAACAAATTTTACAGCTCTGCAGTTTAGTCCAAATTATTTTAATACTCCTAAGTTAAGCAAACGTTAAAAAATTCCTTGATCTCATAATTTATGATAGTAAACCTGTAGTTGATTGCACCCATTATTGTATACTGTAAAATATTACAATATCATGGTAATTCTTCAATATTGAAAAATTGTAGCTTACAATATGAAAAGGCTGTTTATGATTTGTGGTAGTCAAACTGCAGCATCCCAGACATAAAGCCAAATTAAAAGAAACAAATCTTGATCGAATCCAAACACAATATTGATTGTTATAAGGGAGCGGGCCAGACCAAAGGATTTTGAGGTCTTGAGCAAATTGTCATACAGCAGTCCCCATCCAGCCAAGTCTTTTTCAATCACTGCAGATTTAGGAGAGTTGAACCAGATAAGCAAAGTGCATGTTTTGCTTAAAAGCAACTAGAGGAAAAAATCCTGGAATTCGGAAAGCCTTTTTTTTTTTTAAATACAAAAGAATGCTGAGTAATCATGCCACGAAGAGTACTCATGAATATGGTAATTAGTGACTCTGTGTCCAAACAAGAAAAAAGCTAGCTGTCAAAATAACATGAGCTCATCCCAGTCTTCCCCTCACTAAAGATTCTTCCTCAGCAGCAAAAGAGGAATATTTGAAGGAGTGTGCCCTGCATATTGTTATTTGTCTAAATTTGCCACACTTGCAGCTGCCTGCTCGTTCCCCTTCTCTCCTGACACCTTTCCCTGATGAATAAGGACTGAGTGGATGAATGACCTCTCCTGAACTGATTACTGAGTTTCAAGTTCTAGATAGTTGGTCACTTTGCTCACTACTCTCACCAATTCCCTACCTGACATTCCAACTGAGGATCTACTCTTCCTTTACAAAGAGGACACTGATGCAACAAAAGAAAGAGGCTGGGCAAAATGGCCTGCCTGACAGAGTTTCAAGACAAAAAACACTGCTGAGCAAAAGGAAGACCAGGGTTTGTCTCAATTTTTCTAGAACACTTATTTTCAAGACTTTTAGGAGAACATTCTGTGGACTGACTAGTCAAAAGCTGAACTCTTTGGAAGGTGTGTGTTTCGATACATCCAGCGTAGAAATAGCACTTCTACAGTAAAGGAACATCATACCAACCGTAAAATATGGAGGTGGTAATGTATTGGTCTGGGGCTGTTTTGCTGCTTCATGACCCGGAAGATTTGTTATGATAAATGGAACTGCTGTCTGGTGGTCCAACCACCAGACAGGTTCAGGAAATCACTTTTTCGCACAGTGCCATGTAGGCTTAGATTTTTTTCTCCCTTAACAGTAAACATCTTCATTTAAAAACTGCATCATGTGTTTATTTGTGTTGTCTTTGACTAATATTTAAAAGTAGTTTGATGTTCTGAACCACTGCAGTGTTCCCTGGACAAATATGCAAACAAATAGAAAATCAGGAAGAAGGCAAACTTTTTCCACACCACTATTCACTATAATATCAGAGGCATACAGAGAACACAGTGAAACACCATTTGCATAAACCATACATCTTTATATGCTGCTGACAGGGAATTGTGTTATGAGAGTAATATTGTTTGGTAATTAAGCAACCATACAGATTAAAGAAAAAAGAATGAAAAACAAACATTTTCTTAACTGGTTATTTTATTTGTTTACATAAAAAAAAAGATAAACAGAAAAGCTTAGAATGCATAGTTTTACCATTACTATTAAAGTAATTAATTATATGATGATCACATTTAAGCTTAAATAACCTAGTAAAAGCTAAACAGGAAACCCTAAAAACAGAGGGAAAAAAGTCTTAACTTTTCTTTGAAAATTTGTTAAAGAACAATATTGTAGTACTTGTATGTTTCTCCTTATGCCAGCATTATTTCCCATACTTGCTAGGTCGATCTGAGTTTAAGTGCGTTACTGTGCATTTATCCCGTTAACGGAACCCTGCATGCAGTGGTTGTGTGTTCCAGGGGGATGTTTTTGTCGGGCGGACTTGTTTTTTGTTGGATGCTCGCTGACTCTGGTGTAGACGTGTAAAGTTCGTCTGCATCGGCGTTAGAGCACATAAACCACCTAGCTGTACTCTTGTTCGGTTATCATCATTAAAGGAAGATTAACATTATTCCTCCTGGAGTGGTTATTATCCTGCACCCTTACAATCCATCCGCGGGCCCCGTTAACAATATGAAGTAATTTAAACAAGCAAAACATACAATTTCTCTTTTTGAACACAACTATCATTCTTGCACAGTGGAAGTAACATTTTGGCTGTACCCTTGTTTTAATGTCTTCAAAATTTCTAAAAGGAAGTTAAAATTATTTTTTTTTAATTACTTGCAAAAAATTGTGTAACTCGTTTATGGCAAGCTGAGTGGGAATAAAAAAATAGGAGTTATCTAAATAATTGAAATTTTTCTTTAATGTGGAAGGATTACTTGACTGAAACTATTTTATCAAATCTATTGTAATGCTGACATTCACACATTCCCAGCTAACGTGTTGGGGCAGCAGAGGATACCACTAAATGAAACTCATCTGAGATCCAGTGTTCTTGTGCATTTTCATTCCGAAGTTTGAGGACTTACTTTT
Source organism: Poeciliopsis retropinna (assembly GCA_010277075.1). NCBI lineage: Eukaryota > Metazoa > Chordata > Actinopteri > Cyprinodontiformes > Poeciliidae > Poeciliopsis > Poeciliopsis retropinna. The sequence continues at coordinate 7,716,196 of VMRM01000013.1, forward strand.
TTTAATCCGACAAAAAATTGTCTTAAGACTCCAATTTTTGTTTTTTCTGAATGTGCTTTTGCCATCAAATCTATAACCCAAATCTTCCTCACACTGCATCCATATATCCATGGAGATCATTCCAGCCATTATTGTGAGTTGGAATTGTATATTTAGTTCCCATTAGTATTTTTTAGTTACTTTTTTAATCACTTTTAGAAGTCACTGAAGTTCAGAGTTACTTAAACCAGGGGATAAACCTGTAAAAAAAGAATACACATTGCTTTTCTTTTCTGTTACTGCCATGGGGTGTTTTGGATAACCACAGGTAAAAGGGATATTTAAATCAAAGTTAAATCTATTTTGTTGCGGAAGGTTTAAGCCTCATTTCATGAAAGCCTAGAGGTAATGTAAAGAGAAAAAAAAGGATACGTTTCCACCCTGGGTCTTACCCTGCAGGACTGAGGGGGTTAAACATTTTTACTTCTCTGAGGTTTAGAAGCTGTCTTTTTTTGCCTCAGTGAACCAGTGTGGGTGCATGATTGGGGATGAGTGTGTTTCCATCATGCATGTTTGTGGAGGGATGAAATAGAGTGTAGCTTACCGTGTGAGTGTGTGTGTGTGTGTGTGTGTTTATGTCTGCAATAAATAGATGGATACTTGGGCATTGCCCCGTGGCTTTTGGCTTTGGTTCATTCCCTGACTATCTGAGCCCCCCTGCAGCTAAACATCTAACATGATCTGTTAATGCTGACACAGATGAATACCTGCTATTACAGAATGTATGCTTTCATAAAAACTTTATGATGGAATGAACTGCCTAAATATATGCATCTGTATTTTCAAAAGAAAAAAAAATCCCCGAACTGTCTAAATAGTCCAAGATGTTTACTTGCACAGGAAGCATGGAGAAACATACTCCCCACTGCCATGCTGCGATACGTAGTTTTTTTTTTTTTTGCATCTAAAACAAGGGAGTGCAAACTCTGAGGGGAGCCTCCCTAGGGGTGCGGAGGAAAGTTGCAGAATGTCTTTGAATTAGTACTGACACAGGCTCAGTCTGACCACTTTCTGTAACCAGAGTTCAGTAAGGTGATTGATGCAATTAGTACTGGAAAACTCCTGCTGCGATTCGAAAAGTCAGAACGAAGTCAAATCTGAATAAACACAACTTTGCTAAAATCTCACAGAGGGAAATTAGGAAAAACAGGTCATTGTTATAGACCTGACCTAAGACAAGTTCCTAGGAATGTTTTCTAGGAAAGCTCAACTTGAAAACCAAATTTAAAAAAAATCTGCATTTACACACCCAAAGAGATTTTACAAAAGTCTATCAAACAAACCAACCAAGTAACTGAAAGTAGGTAACTTGGACAATCTTGGGACTTTTAAAATAATTAAGCACTCAGTTCGTACTTTCAAATGCATTAAATGGCAAATCCAATTAATATAGAATTGTCCAGTTCTAACATATTGTTGAAATTATGTTCTGGCAAAATAAATGAGAGTCATTTGAACGTTAGTTAACGTCATCAACATAGATACAAATTAGTCACTCTTCCACCTGAAGCAAAAAATGTCTTTGAGCTGAGAGAGTGGAGATTGAGTTCTGTAGAAAGAAGTTTTTTTTTTGTTGTTTTTTTTCAGGCGTTTGCTGTGGATTACCCTAAATATTATCAATGTAAAGCTGAACTCAAATTCAGCCATACTAGAATATTTCATTTCTTCTGGTGAAGCTCTTTCTTTGTGAATTTGGGTGTACTCTACATTTGAATTCACTATGATCTTGACCAATAAAATCCCTTCTTAAGACATAATGCCAAATAGACAGATATTTGGAACTGGTCTAATTTGATCAACTTTTACAATATTCACTTCACTTATTTGAAGGAATCCCAAAGCATGATTCTTATGGACTTGATGAGTCCATTAGGACTTATCAACATCCTTATGGTGTTTCTTTGATAAAGAGTCCACTTTCTGAATTTTAGCCTGAATTTCTTAGTTTGCTTTGATTAGACCATAACACATTTTTTTGCAAGGTTTCAGGAGACTGAAGAGGGTCTTAATGCTTTCTTTGGGAGAAATATTACTACTTAGACCAGTGACACTACCAACACAGGCCAGAAAAAAAAAAGAATGTCACAAAAATCCTGCTAGTACAGCTATGATTTTTAAAAGATGCCTTTATAAAGTATTTTTTTAGAAGAGGGAGGGGAGAAGAAAGGCATAACTTCACAACCAAGTTTTTGAAGCTGTTTTATTTCTTGGATTTTACCTGTAATAGATGTTTGTTTTTCAGTTGATACATACATATAGATATGTATGTATTCTTATAGCAATTCATTTGATAAATTTATCATGTCGTTACTTTTAATAAATAAAAACTTGACTTCGTAACAGATGAATAGCAAATTCCTCTGCAACCTTTTTGGAATAAGAAATTCTCCAAAATATAAAATCTGACACCAAAGGTTGCATCTTTCCTGGCAAGGAAAAATAAAATTTTATAAATTGTGTCACAATGTGTGACACAGACCTGAATTAAACGAGGAAGGCAAATAAGGCACATGGTGCTACACTATCAGATTTGTGAACACAACTCCTAAAAGGCAGAAAAAGGTTAAAACTCTGCAGTAAAAATAAGCTCAAACAGCGATAATAAAGAGAGTTTGAAAAGGGACAGCAGAAACCCTGTGACCTGACTTACGTTACTCTCCATTTCAGAATAAAGACGAGAGGTGTCATTTATTCCCTTGAGAAGATAATGAGTAACACAGGAAAAGCAGCATCATAAGCAAATTTCTGTAGGCACTGAAGTCGGGGAAAAGAGGTGGGGGCAGATTAAAAACGAAGACTAACAACAACAAACAACGCAGCCGAATAAGTGGAATAAATTAGCATGAAATCAATAAGAAAACAAGAATAATTTAACACAGCCAAACACGCAGTTGTTGGAAAACAGAAGACATAAAAAGCGGGACCACATGGTAGCGCAGTACAAGACCACATCCCATGGTGACAATATTTTTAAGAAAATCTTGACAGAGGAGTGACTCTGTGGTGCTGTTTGAAAGACTATTGAAAAATGGTCTAATAACATCACGTGAAGATCGCATGAGCAAGTAATAAAATTGACAACTACGCCTGTCCTTACTCATAAAAAAGAAGCAGGTGAACTAAGAAAAGTCGCAAGGATCTTGGAGTGAATCGTGTGGAGAGAAAGGGTCGTTGAGTAGTTGACAAAGATGAGTAATCAGTGGAGGCTGGATGGACAGTTGGGTATTTTGTACAACTGACTCGTCATAGAAGGAACTTGAATGAACAGGGAAAAGGATCTGTCTCAATTTAACCAAGAATATGTGGTATACCAGCTAAGTTTAAAAGGTAAATGGCTTGTATTTGTATAGGGCCTTATAAAGTCCATAGGATCTGGGTGTTGTTGCAGACTACGTTCATCTATTTACGTTCATCTTGAGTGTACTCGTTTTCTAATGACTACTTCCAAAATTAAATGCATTAATCTCAAATAATTTCATACCTTCTTCTTAAACATGATAATAAATTCAGTGTAATCCTATAGTCTCTATGGTCACCAGACTCCAATGCAGATTAGAGTATCTTTGGGATGTGGTAGAAGAGCACATTTGCATCACTTACAGCTCTCAAATCTATAGTAGCTGCACAACTCTATCATCTGGATCTATCAGAAATGCTTTCTGCCCCTTGTTTAATGTATGCTTTTATGTTTAATGTACTCAAATATTTCTATTATAAACAGACCAAGAATTTTTTGCTTCTGTTATGTTAAACAAGACATACTATATTTTGTAAGCATTCTAGAATAATTTATAATAAAGCAGCCAATTTCTCAAAAGGCAACTATGTGGTTACACACCCAAACTGTGAGAATAACATTACTATCTCTGCCTGTCAGTCAGAGGATTATCCAATCAGACAGTGACATATGCAGAGAAATAAGGCCTTTGTTTTCTGAGATCTAAAGATAAGAATCGTATTTCCATTAAATCAATGAGCTGTGTGCTTTACCGTAATGAATAATGCATAGCCCCTTCAAACCTGCTTCTTGCACTACTGTCCCCCACCCCCCACTCTTCTTTTCAGTATTTGCTATGCTTGCCATTGAACAGTGTCTCAAGTGTTTTCATACCTTTGCACTTCATAATAAAGTTCCTGTAAGCAAACCTCAAGTGCTACTCCATTTTATTTTAATTACTCTCCTAGGATGGCTGATAAGGAAAGCATCAGTGTACACCAGAAATGTCAGTAATATGTTGTGTGAAATGGTACACTGTATGAGCATAGGTGTAAATCCCAGGGGGTTCAGGGGGATCCGGATCCCACAATCTTGGAAAAGTCTAGAATTTCCCCCTCTCCACCCCCAAAAAAAACAAACAAAAAAAAACCATTGAAGAAACCTTTGCATTTAAATAATATCAATATGAAAAGCCAAAGGAAACAAAGAAAAAATTAATCTGCCATTTATCTAAGAAAAAAATAAGAATGAATGAACATCTCATTTATATGCAACTCTAACTTTTAGTTAATTAGAAGAGTTTGAAACAGGTGGGAGGGGCTGAGCAAGTGGCTGACAGCTTTGTGTGGGAGCCAAGAACAGAAGAGAGAACAGATAGGAAAAAAAAGAAAGCTATGCCTTTATTTCTCACTGTCTTCATTGTAGAGCCTTTAAAACCATCATCAATTCATCCATTTTCTAACACCCTTATCCCCAGTGGGGTCAGGAGCCTTTAAAACCACAAAATAAAATTTGTATATTTTTCTATATAAATCCTGGTGCTTTAAATGTTACATTTAAATTACAATTCCACCCAGATATTAATTTTTATCTACTTGTTTGTTCTCAGTCATCCAGGACATGGCAAAACTCAAAAATAAAAAATAAAGTAACTTAACAAGTTATAATTTAAATAGCCCATAACTTGTATCGGGATCCATTTCAATAAACAATTGCTGATTGAGGAATTTGAAGAATGAGAAATTTTATTAAGAGGGAACTTCTTTTTACTTAGAACCTTAAATTTTTGTAAAGGTGTAGCAGAGATTAGATCAGTGAGACTGAACAAAACTTGTATAGAAGCAACATTTGAATCTTAGTTTTATTTCTCAATAATTTGCTTACTGAGAATAAAACATGTTTGATGTGCATTACTAGTCATTTTGGTCCTGCAGCTTGAATATGGTTTGATAACTTTTTAAACCAGATTTTACGTTACATTTCACTGCAACTTTGCCGACCACCGCAGAATTGGTCTTAAGAAATGTTTCTGTTTATGGTCCCCCCCATTAATGAGATGGGATTTACACCCTTGACTATGACCAACCATTATGTTTTGCAGAGAATACTGTGAGCACAAAAGAGACTGAAGTCCACGCGAAGCAGTGTACTAAACTATTTCCTCAGATTGAGGGGAAAATCTTTGTACCTTTCTACATTAACCCACCTCACATGTCTATCTCTTCTTTAACACCCCCTAACTTCTTAGATCCATTAGCTCCATTACAGCTCATTCACCATCCACCCTACTGTGAACTTAAACATCCTTTACATCTATTTCCTCTGCCAAGTCTGCTGGAGACACAATAGGCACAACACCACTTCTTTAATAACTCCCTGCATAGGTGTCTACAGGCATGTGCAAAGCCTTATTGATTTCATGTGGAGAGGCCAGACTAGTTGTCCACTACGATGTACAGCACTGACCTTGTCTTCCTCCATGTAATTAATTAAACCTCACAGTAGGACTGACAGCTGATGGATTACCCTCTTGGTGATTGTTACAGTCATGAAAATCACGCACATTCACAAAGAAGAGCACAACATAGGGAATAAATGTGTTTTCCTTGGTTTAATAAAGCTGATGGTTTATGCTACATAAATGGGTGTGTATTGGGGAAGAAAATGCAAAAACCTGCTTGCTGCCCATGCACAATCCTTATGTCCTCAAAGTGTGTATGTCTGCTGAATTCCTAATTCTTTCCACACATAACTGCCCCTTGTCTACCTGTGTCTTTGTACTCCAGCGCTACCCCTCCCTTCTTCTCACTCAGTCAACCAAAACTACAGTGTGTCAGTCTCATTTCATCATTTTCTCTTCTCTTTTTGAAACCTTTTTTCTTATGCCAAGTCTCATGCTGTCCTCTTTAAGCCACACTTCCTGTGCCACTTGTGGAGGAACAGAGTTGATCATCCACTAAAGAAATATTGAGGCTGTAAATTTATATCGCAGATGTAAAATGTAACTTTTTCTTCCGTTTCTTAGAACAACTTAATTCTATTCTACTAGCATTTATGCTTTGGTAATGTTTTATTCTATTTTTTTTAACAATAGTTTTATGGAACTTTAAATATCTTCCCTGTTACTATGTCTGTCTTCATCATAGAGTACATTTTGGACTTCACAGACAAATTACCTTTTTCACTTACAATTTCCTTTACTGTTTTGATAAGATGATATGATACAATAAACCAAAGGAAATGTGCTTAGAAGTATACAAATGTGGCTGGTGTGAAAAGAAAATCTTTCCTCACTTTGCTTTAAATCAAAGTTTTTCCTTCCCCTTGAATTGATGACCATTTACCAAGAGATTGTGAGGAAAACCATTGTTAGTCTTTCAAGCATGGCAATCCCTTGGAAAAGTATTCATAACCGATTTTAACTATGTCATTTTCCTTCCACTTTACAGCTATGTGCAATTCTGTGATGGTCTGTCATATCCAATCCCAAGAGAACAGATGCCAAGTCTCATGCTGTAGCATCTTAAGACATTATCAAACATTATTTAACATGTTAATATTTTTCAGTGGACTGTTTACCTGATTACAGTTATAACCCAATAAATTGTAAAACTGAGGACTGTGGAAAACCTGTTGTGTCTGTCTCTCACAAACTATTTGCTGTTTGACAAGATGTATAGATTTGGCCTTTTCCTTTGTGCTATTTGAATGTTTGAGTATTTTTGCACCCACCCCTCCCCCAATTGTGCAGCTTGGGTGCTTCAACCGAAAATTAAGTCAGCTGAGGATGAGTTGAGGCACAACGTGAAAGATAAAACACTGTGTCAACATCACAAGCAAGATTAAGAAAGAAGGAGCAGGCTGTGAAGTTTGAGGCACTGAAAGAAATGTGAACTCTCAAATAACTTATAATTAGGTCTCAGACCTCAATCAGCCTTTTAACATCACAGTCCATGTTTGAAGGTTAATACACAGCTATGAAACGGGAGGCAGCCAGGTAGTGAAAACCAAAAGGTTCTATAATTAACTGAAGCAGAACAAACAAAGGGTGCTACAGAAAGTAACAATTCATAAAAAGTTGAGAACATACGTGGGCTAAAGTCAATAATAATTTGTCATTAAAGTGAAGAAAATGTGGTACATATATGAACTAAAATCATGCAGAAGGTTCAAACATCAAGTGTAATTTTAATCAAACTATAAACTATGCCACATGTTCAGCTGATTTCCTGACAAAATATGTTCCACTTGACACTTAAAAATAAATAGGTACTAGTAGGATTCCATCATCTTAACAGTGTTCACACTCACTCAGAGTTGTGCTTAAAAATTGGAAACCTTGTGGAAGAAAGACTAGAAGTTTAACTGATGACACAGGAGCAGTGAGGGAGAGTGAAAATGAACAGAATGACGCTTGCTTAGAGACAGATGTTGAGCAACCAAAACCACTGCCATCTCACAGCTTACAGTCAATCTGCAAGTCTCAACACCACTGTTTTTTACAACTGCCAGTAATGGGCATGGCAGTTCTATAGCCTGGCAATGGAGGCCAATGATTTTGGTAATGACTGTCTCAATAGCAATACACATGAATACAGTAAGAAACACTGACAAGCTAAGAGCTAAAATCCTTCAGTTTGGAACACAAACTGGTGGGTCTTTTGTAACATAACCTAATGCTGTGTTGACACCCCCCTCCCCCAAAAAGAACTTGTATCAGTAATTAAAACCCAGTACAACATTTGATTACCATGGAGAATGAACATAAATGAGACCAAATCTGGAGTGCTGGACAGACATTAATGATGACTGAGACCTTTCTGTGACTTCTCAAGCTTCCCTCTGGCGCTTGGGTGTCAACAGATGTCACAGCGGCTGCTTTTCTCTCTTGTACTATATGATCTTCTACATGAAGGAAGTCTCTACTTATCAAGAATTTGACAAAAAATAAATCCAGCATTTTTGTCTTGTGGGTATTGAACTATTTACTTTACCAAATTCAAACAAAGCTGCTTTGTGGAAATACCACTTTGTGTGAGCAAGCATTTAGGCAAACCTGAATGGATTTTACAAACATGCTAGTAAAAAAAAAAGAAAAAAGAAACACTCCAGATATGTTTTATATGAGGACATACCATAATGTGTAAAGATCAAGAAAGTTAATTTTACATAATAGCCTACCTCTCTACCCACCTTTTAATTTGCAAACAAAAAATCCAAAAAACATTTTATGAGATATTTATTACAACATCCAGCTGTATTTGTATCCAATGTTCTCCATTTTTAGATATCTTTTTCGAGTCTGTTCCTATTGCTAGGAATATTTAGCAATTGGTCTTTGATTTATCACCAAAAATGTCTACGGTGTTACAACAACCCCACAAATTTGGTAAATAAATAACAATATTAGGATTTTAGATGTCCTTTTTAGTAACCTATGACTATGACAAATATTATTTTGGACTGTGGTGCTTCTGTGTTCCAGAAATGCACAAACATTTGTCAACATGTTCACTATAAAACTGCCATTTTTTTTAAACAGTAATTGAGTTCTTTTGTTTTATGCTAAGTACAGCCTCTTAATGAAATTCCATTTAGAAAATTGGTTTTACGTACATAACAGACAATAATCAGAATACTTTATTTCACCGACTAGCTGCCTCTAGAAGGCACTGCAACAGACTGACCTCTCAATAAACCAATGACACTCCTGGAAACTCTGCCAAGTTTTGTTCTTCTTCTGCAGTTACACTCTGTTGCAAATATTACATCTGATGAAATAAAGAATTTAACCTTTGAATTCCAGTCGTCTCTGAAAGACATGTTGGTCTCAACTGTACAAACATTATTTGTTTTACTTGTTTTCAGCTGAAGAAAAGTTGAGGAGATGATTACACAGTGTACTTTAGAGATTCAATGTTGAACACAAGTGAAACCACAACAGCACCTCGTCATCTCCCCCTCTGTCTTGGGGGAGTAGAGTTCAGCTAATTAACCATAATATCAGCAAGAAAACTCTCCTCGCTTGGTTGACACACGCAACGGCCCCTAATTGATTGCCAGGAGTTTTGAGGCTTTAAAACAGCAAAAAAAAGCAAGCTGTACCTCAGTGATTATGAGGTTTGGGGATATATTGCATTACATACTGCACATTCTTGCAGAACCGATCCAGTGTCACAAAGTTCAAACGCAACACTGCTTGAATAAACAAAGATGAGCTCAAACAGTCATAAAAGCCCAGAGGAAAGAGAATACATTTGCCACAGAGGTTGGAAACTCAATGCTTTAGTACTTTGGCATATGTGCTGAATACCAACAGTCACAAACCTTAAGCTGAATTAAATACCCTATCACTATGCCCATTAGCCTATGACTTTTTTATGCCCCTGTCACACTCTGTATCTTCCTTTTAACTGAATAAAATAATGATTCATTCCAGAAATAATCATGCAACTTATTAGGGCATTCACAACACATTTAAATTTTATTAAGATGATTTTGATCCTTAAATGCAACAGAAGTAAGTCTTGCTTATGAGATTTTTATGTCATTACCATAGCTCAAATTGGAATATTTGAAAATTGTGAATTTTATTTGATCCTGATACTAACACACCATTAAAAAATAGAGTGCTTTAAGTCACATGGTGCAGACCGAGCTGGACAAAAAAAATTTGAGAGATGTCTCAAAGTGACATGTTAGCACAGAAATTATTTACCTAGTAAAAAAAAAAAAAAAAGCCCTAGTTCTTTAAGAGAGACTAACGAAGTCAAAGTTAGTGCTTCTGAGGTACCAATAACCAACCAAACAACTACATCATGATGCTGATATTATTTAGGTCATTGACTTCTCAAGTATCTCACTAAATTTGGAAAAAGAAAAACTAAAGTTTTCTTAGAGGCTTGTTCCTACCATCTCCACAGCATAACTTAAAGTCATGTCAAACTAGTTCACAAATATCAAAAATTCCTTATGGATAGACCTTAAATTTAAATCTTGTTATCCCTGTAAACATAATTATCTTCCCTTAATAACAAATACAGATCGATTAAGTTATTTTAGAAGCAACATTATGGTTTTTAATATACTTCTGATTTTGCAAGATGTAAAAAATATATATATTTCCCTCTGATCTCTCCTGGCTCTGAATCTGGATGTGCCACTCCAGATTATAAGTATTATTTTGATGGAGTGGTAATTTAAGGGCTTTACGGATCTGGTGGATTCTGACTTTGTAAAATCATTTGAGCATGTTAGGGTTAAATTTAATATTCCCTGCAAAGACATGTATAAGTATCTTTAGATCTGTTATTTTGCAAGGTTTTTTTTTTTTAGGACAGCCAGGATATGTATGAAATTGTCAGAATTAGAAAATAAAATAGTCTGGGCCAAGTCTCCTACAGGACTGATTTGCAAGATTTATGCGTAATGCATCCCCCACCACCACCAACACGCCCCAATTCCCAGCTTAAGTTTCACAATATCCTTTTAATTCCACAACACTTGGACTCATGAAGCACAGTATTTAATATGCTAGCACACATGGAAAAATAGGAAATATTTTTGTTGTCTTACCTACTTGTCTTCAAACGTAGTTGGGCTGCTTAGCTGATTATATGGACATCTAAAAGAAGTCATCACAGGAATCCACTTCAACTCGCAACAAACACACAGACAATAAAGATTGATCAAATCTCATTATGCTAGCCACATAGAAAACAATTTCAGAATTGAGCGAGGCAATGTTGGGAGATGAGATAAAGTTGGAGCAGAGGGAAAAAAAAGAAAGGATATTGAACATAAACATCTATTTTCTAACTGGGGCTTTGGGGTGGGGCAAGTAGGCACTTGAGTAATTTAAAGAACTCATCCATTTTTAAAGGGAATTTGATAGAAAGTAACCCTCCTTTGTGAATGTTTCAACTATATCATCTGCTTGTGAGAGTGAGGAGAGCTGTCAATCAACCTAAATCGGTGCTCACATGTCACTTCAAGCCAAATTATACAGCATGTGCACATACAATATAAATCAGCAAAAATGTTTTGCCATTGTAAATCTCTGTCCTATCTGTTGGATTAATTTTTCTTCTTTCAGAGAGAAAGCGAAGGTGGGTTGGTAATGGATAAGGCGTGAGGTCATTCACCTGACCTTTTCATAAGAGCTGGTGCATGAGGCCAATGATGTTCAAAAGCTATTTATCCCAAGTGCAAGTCAAGTTTAAAGTTTTTGAAGAGCAAGTCCAAGTTAAGTCTCATGTATTTTTGCCCCTGTTCTGAATCAAGTGTCAAGTCTCTAGCAATTGAAACAAGCATTTTCTCATTAAATTGTCTAGTGAATCTCTAACACTCCATCACATTAGATTAGAATCCTAAACCTTTATTGTTTTTCCTTATGGCCAAAATCAACACATGAACATAATGATAGTAATCGTAATAATATATTTTATTCAAAAGTGAATTTCAGAACACTCAAGAACACTGTAAATACAAGTTAAAAATAAGATAAGAACAATAAACCAACAAACCGATGTCTGTCAAAAAGCAGTTTTTAAACTGAGGGAGGGAGTCAGTGTTATGTAAATCAGGTGGCTGCTGAGACTAAACTCCTTTTTGTACTGTAGGACCGAGCTCAGCACTAGTTCAAACCTGCGTCCACTGTTTTTGCATAATAGCTACTCAGATTTAACCGCTAACTCACGATGTCATACAGCTAATAGCAAAGTGTACGACGATCTACGTCATGATTCTATGTATCTGATTAAATAAAATCGTATAGTAATGACAGTATATATTCGTCTGGTCGCTAAAGCTGTCAGTTCATGCTAAGCGTATGACGACACACTTAGCATACAGGTGTTATGCCGAGAAACGCATGCCTGCCGAGAATTGCATCCCCTGTCGCGGGAGCGCGCATTGCTCTAACCCTAACCCTCGCATATTGATGAGGAAACGGACTGAAATCTGACCGAAGAGGAAATTTTTAAAGATAATGGTAACATTATCACGTTTCTTTACCATGTAGGCCCTAAAACCGTGGGTTTTATTTCGCAGATTAATTGAAATAAATATGGTTTTTACTTGTTTATTGAGACATATGAGTCGAAGGTTTTTCAGTCAGTGTCTGATGAACGAGTTCTCTACAGGTGGTTTGAAATTCCACGATTTTTTCTTTAACACCATAAATGCTTAAAGCATTACAAAACAGAGGCACAGTATGTAGAACATTTTATGTCATTATATAATCTATTAATGTACAGGGGACACATTTTAATTTCTGAGCCTGCTAATATTTGCGTCCCGTGTTTATTGTCCTGTTGATATAAAACTTATAGCGGTAACTCAGAGAACAAGTATCATTACGTAGAAAAGGAGAAATCCTTCTTAACTCTTTATTTCTTGAAGTTTGCAGGGGATACATTTTTTGGCAATATGGATTTGTACCTGCCAAAATTTGCATCCTCTATCTATTTTCCACAAATAGTTTCCAATTGAAATAAAACTCATACCAGTATTTCATAGAACTACTCTGGTTATGTAGAACAAGTTATTTCACTCTTAACTCTTTTATTTCCTCAAGTTAGCAGAGGAATGCAATTTATGGCAATATGAATTTTCTCCTGCCAAATTTTGCATCCCCTCTCTATTTTCATCAAATGTCATCCATTTGTTATAAAACTCATACCAGTAGTTCATAGAACTACTCTGGTTATGTAGAAAAAGTTAGTTAAATATTAACTCTTTATTTCTTCAAGTTAGCAGGGGATGCATTTTACGGCAATATGGATTTTATCTTGCCAAAATTTGCATTCCTTATTTATTGTCATCTCTATATGAAAAGTATGTATTATGAATGATTATCATGTAGGATGGTCAGTTATGTTATTGTTTATATCGTTAAAAATGTCATGTTAAACATTTGGATGTAGTGTCATAACAAATCATACTGAATGATGTTTACAAAATTGTCTGTATTGTAATTATAAACTTCCCTTTCTTACAAGTCACACTTGTCTATATGATCTCTGTCCTACTAAAGCGTATTGAATGTACTTATGTTGTTCTTTACCACTGATTGTGTTTTTATGCTATGATTGCTGAGACAAAGAGTAGCATACATATTATTATAAGAGAAAGTACTAAGAAATAGTTAGCTTGGTTACATTTGTGGAAATATCTAATCAAATAATTTAAATCAAACTTTAAGCCCATATTGCCCATCCCTATTTTATATTTCTCCATACTTGTACCCCCTCTCTTTTTTATCCAAAAAACTCTCCCTTCATTATTTCACAATACATCTGAGAATGTGCTGAAATTGAAAATGTTCTAAAAATCGAGTCTGTGAAGAAAGTCTGAAAAGTTGCTTTTCTACAAGTGAATTTTTTATTTAAAAGTTTACATGTATTTTGAATAACACTGTTTATAGTCAATTCATAATTTTAAATCTAAATTTGAAACACAAAAATTATATCTACATCATAGAAATGCAAACTTAAGCATAACGAGAACTGTGGAATGCAAAGGAGGCGGGGCTTCATTATCCAAAAAAGAGCCTCGTTAACAATAGTGAAGCATATAAGTTTGACTTCTGGTTGTGGTTATTTTCATTATAAAAAATGGACATTAACCTTTTTCAAACCATCTTTAAATATAAAGTCCATGGTTGTTATGACAGTGGTCTGACAAAGGCTCAAAAAAGTGCAATTCGTAGAAAAGCAAACAACTACGAAGTTGAAGGTGAGTATTATTTTGAAGCTTTTGTAATTTCATCTATTCTTTTTCTGAATGTATTACTTTAAATACATTCCTATTTTTTATTATGTGAATGGAATGTTAGCAGTATAGTATACTATGTTGTTTTTTTTTTTTTTAAACTAATCAAATCATTTGTTACTAAGGGGAGACATTTCCCTGAAATATATGGCTTGTTAGTTGTAATTGTGTAAATGTGTTGTCCATCCATCCATTTTCTGTCACCCTTGTCCCTATTGGGGTCGGGAGTTGCTGGTGCCAATCTCCAGCTGCATTCCGGGCGAGAGGCGGGGTCACCCTGGACAGGTCGCCAGTCTGTCGCAGGGCAACACAGAAACAAACAGGACAAACAACCATGCACACACACTCACACCTAGGGAGAATATGGAAAGACCAATTAACCTGACAGTCATGTTTTTGGACTGTGGGGAACCCAGGAACCCAGAGAGAACCCAGCCATGCACAGGGAGAACATGCAAACTCCGTGCAGAAAGACCCTGGGCTGGGAATCGAACCCAGGACCTTCTTGCTGCAAGGCAACAGTGCTACCAACTGCGCGGCCCTGTGCAATGTGTTGTAAAACACATAAAAAAAAAAATATATATATATATATATATATATGGAATGTACATATTGGATTTATGTACATATATATAACTTTCCAAATGCTATCACTTCCGCAGGTATCACGAGTGTGCAGTCTACCAGTCAACAGGACATAAAATAAAGGACACCAGTGAGCATACCCCAATAAAGGTATTGATAATGAAACAATTGAAGGATTATAGTATGTTACTTTATGCTGATATCCATAACATAAGGCTAAATTAAATGTTTAGATTGACTCTGTTATTGTATAAGTTTTTTCCTCTATTTCCATGTAGGTTTCTCAACCGTTTGAGCTTGTTGGGATGGACCTAATTGGAAAACTTAAAACCACTGAAAAAGGAAATCAGTACATCTGTGTCATGACAGACTATCATACCAAATGGACCCAGGCCTATCCCATTACCTCTAAATCTGCAGAAGAGGTCACTAAATAAATTCTTAAATTTGTTTTTCAGTTTGAAGCACCCAAAAGAATTTTGACAGACCAAGGAACAGAGTTTGTCAATTTGGTAAAGTTGTATTTCATCAACATTATTTTTTAATAATGGCCTGCAGTTTTTGACTTATGAATTTGTTATGTTTGTGACAGATCAATAAGAATGTCTGTGAAAAACTGGGCATTAAAAGGAGTCTGTGTGTGCCCTACCATCCACAAACATATGGGTTCGTTGAGAGAATGAATGGGACCATCCAAAGGTAGCTGTTACTCATCTACAAGAAAAGTTCAAATTTCACAAGTTAAATCATATTATAATGTCAAGATTAAAATGTTTCTGTTTAGGTCTCTGTGCAAACTCGTGGGGTCAAAACTAGAAACCTGGGATCAATATCTCGACGCGGTGATGTTTGGACTAAGTACCAAAAAACAGATGACAACTAAGTTTTCACCTTTTTTTCTTATGTTTGGACGTGAAGCTCGTTATCCGTTTGAGATCCCCGAAAAATATGAGGTTTGAAACATTAAAAAGTACAATTTCAGCTGTGTTACAATAACATATCAATTACACATGTACTTCAAGTCAGACAATGTGTTATAGATCGACAACACTGTTGAAAAGGTTATGGAGGAAGAGACAGTGACAGAATGCATAAAGCATTTGGATGCCATTAAAGAGGTCATGGAGGCAAATGTGACCAGATCAACAATGACAGAAAAAAGGCTGCGCTCAGAAAGCAGAAACGTGTCATTCAATGTGGGAGAGTTGGTTTTAAGGCAAAATGTGAGGAGTCAGCAAAGAAAAGGAGGGAAATTGGAGCCAAACTTTCTTGGGCCATTCAAAATCTCAGCCCTCCAGGGAAAGAGTGCTGACCTTGTCTCAGAAAATGGAGCGCTGTTTAAAAATGTCAGTATCGACCATCTCAAACACTTTAAACCAGAAACTCCACGAATTCCATATAAAATAACCACCCAAAAAAAAAGAAAATCCGACATCTGTTACTCCTGCTGCTCCAACCACCTCTCCTCCAGCCTCTCTAATCACCTCTCCTCCAGCTCCTCCGACCATCTCTCCTCCAGCTCTTCCAACCACCTTTCCTCCAACTCCTACATAATATATAATAACAATAATAAAAAATAAGTGATTTAATGTTTATGTTAAACCAAAATAAAAATTGTTTGTACATACTTTAAATTTAGCAAGGTTGCATTGTCAGATTTATTTCCTTCAGTATTCTTGCAATAGCAATAATCAAGAAATAACTTTTTCTACATAATCATAGTAGTTCTATTAAATACTGGCATGGATGTCACATCGACAAGATAATATTTGATGAAAATAGAGAGAGGATGCAAATTTTGGCAGGAAAAAATCCATATTGCCATAAAATGCATCCCCTGCTAACTTGAAGAAATAAAGAGTTAATATTGAACTAACTTTTTCTACATAACCAGAGTAGCTCTATAAAAACTACTGGTATGAGTTTTATTTCAATTGGATACTATTTGTGGAAAGTAGAGAGGGGATGCAAATTTTGGCAGGAGAAAATCCATATTGCCGTAAAATGCATCCCTTGCTAACTTGAGGAAATAAAGAGTTAAGAGTGAAATAACTTGTTCTACATAACCAGAGTAGTTCTATGAACTACTGGTATGAGTTTTATAACAAATGGATGATATTTGATGAAAATAGAGCAGGGATGCAAAATTTGGCAGGAGAAAATCCATATTGCCGTAAATTGCATCCCCCTGCTAACTTGAGGAAATAAAGAGTTAAGAGTGAAATAACTTGTTCTACATAATCAGAGTAGTTCTATGAAATACTGGTATGAGTTTTATTTAAATTGGAAACTATTTGTGGAAAATAGATAGGGGATGCAATTTTTGGCAGGTACAAATCCATATTGCCAAAAAATGTATCCCCTGCTAACTTCAAGAAATAAAGAGTTAAGAAGGATTTCTCCTTTTCTACGTAATGACATTTGTTCTCTGAGTTACCGCTATAAGTTTCATATCAACAGGACAATAAACACAGGATGCAAATATTAGCAGGCTCGGAAATTAAAATGCGTCCCCCGTACATTAATAGACTATATAATGACATAAAATGTTCTACATACTGTGCCTCTGTTTTGTAATGCTTTAAGCATTTATGGTGTTTGTTAGCAGAATCACTTTTCAGCACAGCGTTCAACATGACAGCACAAGACTCACTCGGTTTTGGCTTTCGTGTTGTTCTCCCTTTGTTTGAAGGTCACACCCTTTATTGTACACGAGTGTGTTAAATTAGACAGGTCACGTGATGTGACACACAATAATCCAATAACGATAAAACAACAACAAATGAGAGCACAAAAACATTCATAATGTCAACAGTGTTAAAGGAAAAATTGTGGAATTTCAAACCAGCTGTAGAGAACTCATGGTTCTCTACAGAGGTTTTGTGCGATTATTAAAACATCTGTTTTGCACTACAGCAGCTGTCTGAACTGCATATGGCCATAACATTTTTGGTAGCTCACCATCGATTAACATACATCTAGCCATGTCAAATAAAGTTCTCCAGTTTCGTTCTGCCGTACCATTTTGATGTGGAGAATATGGTGCGGAGGTCTCGTGTCTGATACTACTCCTGCTCAATAATGCCTGATACTCTTTTCCTGTGAATTCTGTACCATTATCTGACCTCATACATTCAATCTTTCCATGTGGAGTCATGTCAGCAATAAACTTTTCAGTAGCTTATACTGCATCACTCTTGTTTTTCAAAAAATATACAAAGACTGCACTGGAATAATCATCTGTGAAGGATAATGCATATCTGTGACCATCTTTGGACATTGGGTCTATATCTACTGCTAAATCTGTGTGGACCATTACTAGTGGCTCTTTTGCTCTTGCATCTGGCTCCTTGTTCCTAGTTTGAACAAATTTTCCTTTTGTACAGACTTCACAATATGGCATTGGTTCACCTCTCCTTTTAATTTCCATGCCATGAACAACATTTTCTAGCTTCAGTACATCTCTGTAATTGTAATGTCCAAGAATCTCATGCCAACCTTGTAAGTCATAACATTTTTTACACTGATCACCACATTCATTGTCCATCGTTTGTAAGTAATACAATTTGTTACATACGTGAATGGGGATCTTGGTATCGTCTCTGAGAAGAACGTTCTTGCCTTCTTTGAAGATCACCGTTGCTCCGCTGGATGTTGCAGCTTTCACTGAGAAGATGTCTTGCGGATATTAAGGGATGTGCAATGCGTTCCTCAGCACTGTTTTAAGACGTCGACCTCTGTTGTCGATCAAACACACTTCCGCGTCTCCTTGTTGCTTAGCAACCCCAAAACACCTGGATCCATCAGCCAATTCCATGCAGTGCGTCTCGGCCTGGAAACTTTCATCAAGCTTCCGAAACTTCCCGATGTCGGTGATTATATGCGACGTCGCACCAGCGTCCACCATCAGACCGCTCCTCTTGATGTCGTCCACTCGCGTGTCAGCGTCGCTCACCCGGAAAGCAAACTCTTTGTCGCCGCCCGTCTCTTCGGCTACTTTCCGTGCGTTGTCCCGTTGTTTTCTCCGTCTGCAGGTTGCGTTGCTGTGACTGTTATTCTTACAGTAACAGCACCACTGCTTCCGCTGGCAGGTTCTGCTTATGTGGCCTTTCATCCCACATTTAAAGCACACGATCTCAGAACTTCCTGCTCCAGGATCATTTGCACCTCTTGGTGCGCATTTAGTGCCAGAAAGTGCTTTAGCTTTCATTACATTGTCATCAGATACTGTGGCACGCATATTTTCAATGTCTTCAAAACTTCTGAGTTTAGTCTTAAACTCTGCAAAAGTCAACTTATCACCATCTTCGCTTTGAGTAATATAAATAGCAAATGGCTTAAATGTCCCTGGAAGTCCTTTGAGGACCATGGCAATCAGAAGTCCGTCACTCAGCTCCTCACCTGCATTCCTCAAAGCGGTGATCGCGGTCTCAGCTCTGATGATGTAATGGGTAACAGACTCACTGGGTGATTTCTGCAGTTAAGTCAGCTCAGTATACAAATTAATCACTCTGGGCTTTCCTTTGCCGGCGTAATGGGCCCGCAGGCTTCCAAGTGCTGCACATCCGTCGTCTGCCGCGTCATGCATGATAAGTGATAGACTCTTGTCATCCAAAAACTGAATGAGCTCGGCATAAACATCAGCGTTTTTCTTTGCGTCGTCCTCTTCATCGGAGGGGCTTGTCAAAATTGTCCGTTTCAACCCTTGCAATCGAAGATGTCCTAAAAACTTTGTTTCACATAGTTCGTATTTTTTCTCGTCTCCATCAAAGAGAAGTCTTGACCAGCGGCTGTGTCCCATGTCTTTTTTCTTGTTTACTTACACAGCAGGTGTTCACTGTCTGTCGAGACATTCACCCGTTTCTTCATTGATTCTGGGCCCATAACCTGTTAGCAGAATCACTTTTCAGCACAGCGTTCAACATGACAGCACAAGACTCACTCGGTTTTGGCTTTCGTGTTGTTCTCCCTTTGTTTGAAGGACACACCCTTTATTGTACACGAGTGTGTGAAATTAGATAGGTCACGTGATGTGACACACAATAATCCAATAACGATAAAACAACAACAAATGAGAGCACAAAAACATTCATAATGTCAACAGTGTTAAAGGAAAAATCGTGGAATTTCAAACCAGCTGTAGAGAACTCGTTCATCAGACACTGACTGAAAAACCTTCGACTCATATGTCTCAATAAACAAGTAAAACCTGTATTTATTCAATTAATCTGCGAAATAAAACCCACGGTTTTAGGGTTTACATGGTAAAGAAACGTGATAATGTTACGAATATCTTTAAAAATTTCCTCTTCGGTCAGATTTCAGTCCGTTTCCTCGTCAATATGCGAGAGTTTAGAGCGATGCGCGCTCCCGTGACAGGGTGTTATGCCGAATCTGCTGAATCGGAGTGGTTTTGAGTTATCTTTCAATAGTTTTATTGTTCCATTTTCTGTGCGCTGCCTTGAATTAATAATACTCACTTCTCCAGGTTTTATCGAGTTAACGGGATTGTTCTACAATGTGGCTACTGATGGCAAAAGCAGTCTTTTTGCCCGCCAGCATTGTGCGCATGCGCTAAATTTCTGGCCGTAAACAATGACATTCAAGGGGGCTATAGGAACTGTTATTGATTTTGCACGAGTAGTTTGAATAGCCAAATATCCACTGAAAAAGGATGAAATGAGATACTCACCATGCGTGGAGCTGAAGGAAGAAGGACGACGTGAATCTGCCTCTGAAGACAGTGAACTGACAGACGTCTCCTCAGTGATTCCATTTTGCCGTTTCAAGTAAGTTATCAGGTTAGTAGTGATTTGATAGCAGCACGGCACATTTTGCTAATCGCATTTGTTTTGTCAAGCTGTCCATGTCTCTTGTAAAACTAGTAGTGTTGCAAAATCTTAGATTTATAGTATGGCCGTGAATGTATCGGTTCATCCGTGCTCCGCTATGTTTGCCAGTTGAATGCACGCCTTCTTCTTCTTCTTTAGATTTTAACGGCAGCTTTCACCCATTATTGCTGCACTACTGCCATCTATTATACTTATTCCTCAAATTCTCCTAATGAGCCCAGTATTTTGAATGCGCAGCTTCTTCTTGTGGCAGTTGGCAGATGAAACGCTGTCAGTAACTTGTTTTATTTAAGTATTGCTTTTAACCGACACAATGACTTTATATAAAATATGTCACTAAAGGGTGCATTCACACTGCCCTGTTTAGTCTACTTTAATCAAGTTAGTTTGTTTGCCTCGAAAGTCTGGTTAGTTTTGGGAGGTGTGAATGCGTAATCGAACTCTTATGTTGACCAAAAAAGCTAACTCTGGTCCACCTAGAAATGTAGGTGTCAGTCTGGTTAAAGTGAATTGCAGTTCACATGCATATGAATGCCAAGCAGAATGGAAACCACTGCAAAAGCAGGACGTGGACTAACGTGTAGGGCATTCTGGGTAAATACAACCAAAACAGAACAGTATGTGTTTGGAGTTAGAGGGAGAAATGGCTTGTCTTTTCCAAAGACAAAGAAAGATCCGATTACTGCTATAAAATCTGGTGCCACTCCATTTTTGTTTACATTTCTTGAAGAAGGAAGTTGTGCTCACTGTCTTCTTCAGAGGTTTTTGTGTCGTTTCCTTCACTGATTCTTGGTGCAGCGTCACCATAGGCAAGAAGTTTAGCAGATTGATCAAAAGGCTTGGTTCATTTGACACACCAAGGCAGTGAAATGAGCTGGTCAGAAAAGGAGGCAATCACTGCATAACCAAACAGACCTCAAGCAGTGCACATGAGAAAGAAAGGTCAGATACAGGCTGCATATTGAGCTGTTTTAGTGTGACGGTATTAACGGCACATAACTTAGAATATTTATGTTTTCTGGAATAGCCAGTGGTATGGTGTTAGTCATCTAGAACTTGTTAAACAATAAAATGGTGGGGACATAGTGAATGGCATTTATAAATTATACAGATACTGAAATGATATTTTAATTGCAAACTGTAGATAGTACCACTGATTGTCTGCTACCCCTGTTGCAGTTGTTTTTACATTACGGGAACATTAAACTGGAATTAAACAAGTTTTTCAGGACCTACTATCCTTAAATATAACTTGAAAAGATACATCTCCCTTTAACTTACATAAGAGCGAAGAAACCCACTGTTAAAAAGGCGACAGGACAAACAATCATGCACACACCCACACCTAAGGAGGATTTAGAGAGGTCAATTAACCTTACAGTCATATTTTTAGACTTTGTGAGAAAGCCGGAGTACCCGGAGAGAACCCACGCATGCATAGGCAGATCATGCAAACTCCATGCAGAAAGACACCGGACCAGGATTTGAACCAAGGACCTTGCAAGGCAACAGTTCTACTAACTGCATAACCCTGGTTGAATATCCAAGATACCTTATCGTTTTTCTGAAAATAGATTTTATTAGTAGAAAATTGGCATGATAGCACTGTTAACACAATCGATTTTGAATTTTCATGCTGCTGTGATTGATCCTATTATTTGCTTAAAATCTTTCAAAGCTGGGAAAAAGTGTATTTGTCCTTAATTGAAAGACATACTGTGAGTGTCTGGGTGTGCATGCGTGTGTATGTGTGTATGGTATATTCTGCCTCTCACCTAATGACCACTGGAGATAGTTGTCAGCTCCTATATGACCCTACATATAGAAGGGTACAGATGATGGATGGATGTTTACAGATTTTCTCCTTCAATTTTGACTGGACTTATTTTTCCAAATAAGAAGTGAAAACTAATTTCAGTCTCTTAAAATGACAAAAACAGCTTTAATTGCAAAAACAAAACAAATGTAAACAGCATGCACCTTTTCTTTCCACTTAAATAATATGCACTGCTATATGTCGGTCTATCACAGGGTTTTATTTTATTCCATTTTATTCAAATAATATATAGCAGGGTTTCAAGGATCAACTGCAAATATCACATATCATTGGTTTGTCTATGAAAAGTGTGTTAATAATGTTATGGCTGACTGGTGTAGCTGCTTATTATTATTATTGTTATTATTGTTATTATTAAAGAGTGCTAATTGGTGAAATATTTTAATAAAAAAATGGAATGCTTTCTAATAACTGTGTAGAAATACATGTTTCTACATAGAACTTATGAAATAAACAAACAGAAAAAGAAGAGTATGTTGCCTCAATGTGTGGTTTTTAGATCAATGCAAAGTATTCTTTATAATAAGCCATGTGAATAAGTTTTACCCCTTTATTATTCTGAATTCACTTTCCTTTATGTATCCAGTGTTTCCCAGTTTATAGTAAGACGCAAGACCTGAAACTACAGCTGACAGTTACTAATGTATTTACGGAAATGGAGATGGATTTTCCATATGAAAATAAACCAATTACTAAAGTAGCATCCTCCTCCTCCATTCCTTATCAGCACCATTTTCAGCTGTCATGCCCAGATCTAACCCTAGAGCCCTTCTCCACCTCCTCCTTTTTCCCTTCACTTCCCTTCAACTCACTTTAACACTTCAACCTCCTGAGGCCGCCCCGTTCCTCCGTTACCCCTGTTCCCTCGTGTTTCCTTGCTCATTCTACACTGATGCACTGTCTGTTCTTTCCTTTGAGCCCCCATTTACTCCAATCACCCCCTCCCCCGTTGTCTCCCCAACGCTCCCTTTTCTCTATCCCCCCATCCATCAGACTGAGTAATGGCCATCAGGGCAGGGAGTCACCCTGCAGCTGTCTAGGGCAGACACTGATCACATACACACTCACTTTACGTTGAGCACACAGCCATCCATTTGCATGGCCCTGTCAAGCTCGCTGCACACTGCAATTTTAAAGCAGGAGTACAAATGGTTCAAATGAGGGTACAAATGAGGCTGATCATACTCATCTGGGGTTAAAGGGTGAATATTTTCTGCTTTTATGTGTCATCTGTGTTTGTGCAAATCACTTTACACCCCTAAAAGATGTCTCAAAAGACAACGTTCAGTTGGACTGTTTTAAGGATTTTAGCAGCTCAACTATAAGTGCAGCAACACAGGAAGGACTGTGTCAAGGAGTGCATGTTTTCACATTGCTCTCATATAACCAAACAAGATTTTCATTTTTCCATAATATTCCCCAAATTTGGACCAATTTTCCAAAACAATGCACACTACCAAAGTGTACTGCATTTACCAGTTTGTTATTTGGCTGCAACTGGTTTCCAGTGGAACATCAGTAGTTTAGTGGCTCATCAAAAGGCATTGTAAAAAGGATCGAGGTACTGCATATCATATGGGTGCTAACCCCTTTAATGACATCTTAATTGCCTTTTTGTTCATATTATGAAATTTTAATGGGCTATTGAGCTTTTACCTACAGACTGGGGTTTGGTCCGTTAGCTCTTCACATTACAGCTGGTTATGATGTCATTAGTCAAAAATTATGTGCCATTTTTTATTTTAGAGCTACTAAATTATGAATGCATCAAGACTGGGAGAGAATGACCAATATGCTTATGTTCTGGTGTATGAAAAATAAAACAAGATCAAAGCAGGGTCAAATGGAGTTCAACAAAATATTATGATGTTTGAATGTAATACTTGACATTTGAAACTCATAAATGTTATAGAAAAAACTATTTTTACTATATATTTTGTAAAATTTCAGCTTTGGATTTTTATCTGTTTAGTTCCAATCTTTAAATTGGCCAGGGCCTAGAATAAAAGTGATTCACTTTCTAGAGATGTTTAGAAGCCCAGAGGGGACAAAAAAAATTAAAGTTGTTCCACATGTAATATTTACTAACATGAAAGGTCAGTTTTATGAAACTTTAGGATGGAGTAAGGCTAAAACACCAAACAAAAATCTAATGTTGGATTTTTTTTGAAGAATGAACCAGACCACAATGAATTAAAGACTGTATCTTCTCTCCCTAGCTCTCAACCTTGAAACCAATTTTACAGACTCACTATTTACAATATAGATATTCATAGAACCAGGACAGTATGTATCAGCATATTGTCCTGGTTCCAGATCCTCTGACTTGTTTGGAGGATCTGGATGGAGTCTCAACAGCAGTGATTCTCTTTAGGTAACTAGTCTGTCATGTCCATATAGCTCAATAATCAATTGCAATGCACAGTTTGCAGTTGAAACCAAAAACTTGCATGCACCAAATTAAAAGAACCTGTCTTTCTTGACACAATAGGAATGTCAAAAGAAATCAGTCAAGATATCAAGAAGATAACTGCAAAGCTACACTTGTCTGGCTCATTCTTGGAAACAATTTCCAGATTATTGGAGCTGGTGCATTCATCTTTTCAAACAATTATATGCAAGTATAGACAAGATGGGAATCGACCCCAGAATAAAAGCTAAAGACCTTGTGAAGACGAGGTCTGAAGCTGGTAAGACAGTGTCATTATTCACAGTGAAATGTGTGCTGTACTGACACGGCCATTACTCCAAAAGAAATATAAAAAAGTCAGATTACAGTTTGTAAATGCACACGGGGACAAAGACCTTCATTTTTGGAGGCATGTCCTACGGTCTAATCAATCAATCAAGTTTATTTGTATGGCACATGTCAGCAACAAGGCAATTCAAAGTGCTTTACATCATAAAACACAGAAATCAATTATTGAAACATTAAATTTTTCCAAGTGCTGTCATTACACATCAAAATATTGGTGTTTTGTTTATTATTTATTATTATACAAAGCAACTTTAGCCAAGATTTAAAGGAAGTCTGTTTCTGCTGTTTTACAATTTTCCAGAAGTTTTTTTTTTTTTTTTTTAAGTTTTATTTTTCTAGATTTGTGGTGCATATAAGCTGAATGCTCCTTTTCTGTGTTTGGTGCTTTAAACGTTGACTCTAGATTGTTCCTCTTTAGGCCAAAATTTCATATTATAACCTGAGCCAGTGGAAGAGCATAGATATTGAATAAGAGGTGTCGATGGAACCTTGGGATACCGCTCACGTGATTTCTGTCTACTTTGATTAGAAGATACCTACTGAAAGAAAGAAATCCCTTTTCTTTATGTAATATCTGAACCAGTTGAATACAGAACTGGAGAAACCTACCCAACTCTCCACTAATATGTTATTGTCAACCGTTTCAAATGCTGTGCTGAGGTCCAACAGAACCAGCACTGTTTATGTGGATGTCATTGAACACTTTGACAAGGGCAGTCTTGGTACCTTGATGAGCGTGGAAACCAGCCTGAAAGACATCAAAATATATTGAAACTAAAGTGAAACTTTTTTGGCCATAAGGGCCATCGTTACATTTGGAGGGGAATGTAAATATGGGGATGGTAGCATCAAGTTGTGCAGCTGTTTGTGGCAGGAAGAACTGGCAAGCTTCATAAAATAGATGGCATCATGAGGAAAAAACATTATATAGAATTATAAAGCAACTTCTAAGGATGAATGAGAAATTTATATGATATGGATTTTTAGGAAGCACATCTGCAAGTGTGGTGTTGTGTTAGTGCCTCTAAGGAATGTTTCCTACAACTTGTGGAATTTCTATAATGAATAATTGAGACAGTTCTTGGGGGAAAAGGGGAAGTCCAAATGGTACTAAAAACTGCAACACAGTGGCTGCTGGGTGTATATTACCTTGGGTTTTAATTGCATTGCAACCTGCCAAAACTCATCGTGAGGGTAGTGTTGAATTAGCTAACTCAAAAGCATATCTCACATTTATTTTGGACAGCCAACCCTAAAATGCCCCTCTGTTTCCTGAGAAGGTCCTTTCAACCTTCTTGGTTGATAAGAAGATTTGTTAGAAAGGTTCACAGTCTTTTATTGTTTGACCTGCCCCTCATTTTTCATAGTATATTCTGCACTTACTGTTTTTATCCGTGGACATTGTGTTTTGTCAGATTTGATAAAGAATAGCTTTTTTGATCCCTTCTGTGTCACGCCATTTTGTCTATTACACTGCTGGTTATCCCGACAGCAGCACGGCTACTTTTAAAAGACACATGTTGTTGAAATGGCCTTGCTGAAGTCACATAATTATAACTTCAATAAGGGTTTATATCTAATCAGCTGCAAAGCTTGAAAGCACCTTTGTGCTGAGCTGTACTTTGAAAACCATATAGGTATTCTCCAAAGATCACAGTTAGAAAAAGAGTTCAAAAGTGAACTGAGGCTATTTAAAAATAAAACAACTCATAATGGGATTTTACAACAGTTCAGAGTCTGTGTTCAGGGACAAACTGAATGTGGATCAAAACAAATAATTCTGTAATTATGATTTTAGAAATCACATTGTGTCAGTATCTTGCATTATAATATACTGTATTACTGCATTTTATCACCCCGCCCTAAAAGTTTTCTATGTTTTGCTATGATGCAAAGACAAATTCAAATATATTTTTAAGTTATTAAAAAATATTATATAAAATATAATATAAAATAAATTTATTGCATTTCTTTGTGTGCCAAGTTTAATAAGTGTGGCATGCATATTCACCCCCCAAAGTAAACAATTTGTAGAGCCACCTTTTGCTTGGATTGCAGCTGCTAGATCTATGGGCTTCTATGTCTCTGCCAGCTTTGAAGTAACTGAAACGCATGCCTTTTCATTTTTGGAAAATCACTTAGTCTTACTCAGATTGGATGGAAAACATCTGAAAACCATATTTGAAGCATTACCACACATTCCTGAGTTTGTTCAGGCCTAGGCTTTGATTGGACCATTCTAGAGCTGCACCTTGGCCCCAGTTTAATGCCTCTAACAGGTTACTGTGGCAATTGTGCTGCCAAAGAAACTTCAAATCCACTGAAGTTCCGATTATCTTTACTGAAGAAGCCATGTATCTTTTTTTGTTCATCTTCTCTGTTAAATTAAATTACTTTGTGTTGGTCTATAACATGAAATGTTGGTTTGTGTTTGAAATGTAACTGAACAATACTTATGCAAAAGTATGAATACTTTTGCAATGTGCGGTACCTAACACTAAATTCAACCATTACCCTTGTGCTCTAGCGACGAAATAATTCTGCTGTCACACCTGTGGCCCACACCTGCATGAGGAGATGCAAGTTCCTCCCAGAAAATAATTCAAACTCAAGATCTTCTTGCTGAGAGGCCACAATGTACTACTGTAGTGTTACACTGTATTCTTGTTTTCACCAGTTAGACATAAAAATTGGTTTTATTAATTGTAACTCATTTTTGTGTTAATGGGGATCATGCAGTTAAAACTTCTTGTACCTCCTCATTATTAAATTACTAACAATCAGAACCTTTTCTGTGTTTTTAAAAAAATATTTTTATTTATTATTATTTTTTTTTTTTTTACCTTGAATGATGTTTAGTTTTACTTTCCTGTTTAGAAACCTTTTCCTCCCCAGGACTTTTTTTTTTTTCCCCAGAGAAAGCGGACTAACGCCAGGGGGCGACGTTGATCTCTGTAACACTCTGACCGGGACAACGATGGAGCGCGCAGAAGGTGGGGGAACGAGAACGCGCACCGGAGCGGGGAGCGAGAGTAAAAGAGAGAGGGGGGCGCTCTGAGATCCGACTCTGGTGTCAGCTCGATTCAGTCACACAGCTCCGGCTCAGACATGGGTGGAAATTCATCTAACGTGTCCTCTTTGTTTCTTCTGACTTGTATGGCAAGATGCAGAATCGCTGTTTAATCCACTACACAATGGACAAGTCGTTTTGCATTATGGCCAATATAGTGGTGCTCCCGTCTATTACATTAGGTATTTGAGACTTATGCTAATTAGACTCAATTATGCCTTTTTTGTCTTTTTTGTCACCACCATCATCATCCAAACTGTTTGCAACTAGTTAGACCCCCTATATCCCAATTGCATATTTAATTTATTCTTTATGAATTAAATTAGCGGATGATGCAACTGAGTTATCCTAGAGCAGCATGTGATGCCATTGGGGGCTGGGTTTTGGGGGGGGAGAGGGGGGACTAATGATAAGAATGGGGACAAACGGGGGGAGCTAATAGGCTGCAGGGTATTAGTAACACGGCAGGACTGAAACATAAACGACCCATTACACTGAATTAAAACTACTGACATGATCCTGCAGTGATAACATCTTGAGATTTGACTTTAGAGTGTTTCATTCATGCTCTGCATAAGGGGCCAAATGGACACTCGTCTAAAAGAGTGGGAAAAAGAGAAGGATGACCACACTGCACAGTGGGGTATTGCGTCACGGACTGTCTTTACTTGCGCAGGCATTTTTGCATGTTTGGCTGTGCATGGGGATTCTTATTGCGCTCTGACTCATGTGTTGGTATCAAAGCAGCACTTTGATATCAAACAGCGGGATGATTCGTCAAGGGCAAACTCTATCTTTATCCGCTTTGATAAACTGAGTACTCTTTGTATAATAGGAAGAGAGAGAGAAAACATCCTTCTAACACCTAAAATCAATTTAAATATATATTTTTTTGCTGTTTCAGTAATTAAACTGATATTCAACTAAACTAATTTACTGGGTGCGGAACACTTTTGATTCCCTGCCACAACCGTGACTGCGACTGGAGATAAGAGTGGAGGAGAGGAGAGGAAAAGAGAGGAAAGAGGAGCGCAGCGGCTCTTTAACTGGTTTTGTTATGATGGCCCGGCGTGCGCTCTAGCTGGCATCGCAGAGCCCCAATCAGGTGCCATTACACCCGACGTTTGAAGAATATCATTGGCTGCTGGGGAAAGGAGCTGTGCGCAAAACCAGCCCCGCCGCTCACACTCGGCTTCCAGAAGCAGAGATGAGAGCATCATCCGCTTTGAGCGCTAAGGCGCAGTGATTAAATCCTCACAGAGAAAGTCTCATTGTTCGTGCATCTTAAAAAATAATAATAATAATAATCTACCCGCTTTATTTATTTACTGTTTTTCTTTTTTTTTTTTGACAATGTTTTTCACCACAAGGATTTTAAAAGTTTTTTATGTTCTTTTTTTCCTGACTTTTCAGTGAAGGGGGGAGTTCGTTCTGCGCACAAGGAATGTTGGCTCAAGCTTGCGACTGTGTGCGCTGATACCAAAAAACTCATAGACCGGGTGCAGAATTGATTAAAACTAAGAAGTTCGGATCAAATGGCTGCACTTCTCAAAGCAAAAACGGCTAAATTTTCCACTGACCCGAGGCAGAGGAGGGGATTTTTAGACTCGGACAACCTTGTTGCAGCTTGTTTTGCTGTTTTTTTCCTGCCAGGGAAGATTGGAAATGCACATATCTTGTAGGAAAAAGGAATAACACTTTTTTTCCTGTTTTTTTTTTTTTTTCCTTCCATTGATATTCGCTTGGAGAGTGAGAGGGGAGATGATTTGGTTAATACTTCTGCTCTCCATTCTGAATGGAGCTCTATGTCAGCTGCACTACTCCGTGCCAGAAGAGCAAGAGCCTGGCACCGTAGTTGGGAATATCGCAGAAGATTTAGGTTTGGACATTACCAAACTTTCCGCTCGCCGTTTCCAGACGGTGCCAAGTTCGCGGACACCTTATCTGGAGGTGAACTTGGAGAACGGCGCTCTGGTTGTGAAGGAGAAAATAGACAGGGAAGATATCTGTAAGCAGACCATCCCGTGCCTGCTGCACCTGGAGGTGTTTTTGGAGAATCCGCTGGAGCTGTTCCGCGTGGAGATCGAGGTGATGGATGTCAACGACAATCCGCCCAGCTTTCCGGAGCCGGACATTTTCGTGGAAATATCTGAGAGTGCCATACCCGGGACTCGTTTCCCCGTGGAGAACGCCTTCGACCCCGACGTTGGCACCAACGCGCTCAGCACGTATGCTATAACCAACAATAACTATTTTTCCCTCGACGTGCAGACGCAGAGCGACGGCACCAAATTCGCGGAGTTGGTGCTGGAGAAGCCGCTGGACAGAGAGCAGCAGGCGGTCCATCGCTACGTGCTGACTGCTGTGGACGGGGGCGTCCCGCAGCGGACCGGAACGGCTCTGTTGGTAGTTAAAGTTCTGGACTCTAATGACAACGCTCCCACATTCGATGAGTCCGTGTACACGGTTAACCTGCGGGAAAACTCACCCGTGGGGACTCTAGTCATCCAGCTAAACGCCACGGATGTAGACGAGGGACTAAACGGAGAAATAATTTATTCCTTCAGCAGCCACAACACCCCACGGATAAAAGACTTGTTCAACATCGACGAAAGAACGGGCAGGATAGAAGTGGCCGGCGAGGTGGACTACGAAGAGAGCAACACGCACCAAATCAACGTCCAGGCGAAAGATCTGGGGGCTAACGCCGTCCCTGCGCACTGCAAAGTGCTGGTAAAACTTGTGGACGTGAATGACAACACACCGGAGATCAGCTTCAGCACCGTAACTGAGTCTGTGAGCGAGCAGCACGCCCCGGGCACCGTTATTGCCCTCTTCAGCGTTTCGGACCGAGACTCTGGTGAGAATGGTCAGATGAGCTGTGAGATCATGGGCGACGTCCCCTTCAAGTTGAAGTCGTCGTTTAAAAATTACTACACTATCGTGACGGACGGCTCGCTTGACAGGGAGAACACGGACTCATATACCATCACAGTCGTGGCCACAGACAAAGGTCAGCCCTCGCTGGCCACCAGCAAATCAATTAAGGTGCACGTCTCTGACGAGAACGACAACGCGCCCCGCTTTACGCAGGCTGTTTATGATGTTTATGTGACTGAGAACAATGTGCCTGGCGCTTTCATTCACGCAGTGACCGCCTTGGACCCTGATATAGGACAGAATTCTTTAATTACCTACTCCATATTGGAGTGTGACATCCAGGGAATGTCTGTTGACACCTATGTCTCCATAAACCAAGACACCGGCTACCTTTACGCGCTGCGCTCTTTCGATTATGAGCAGCTGAAAGAGTTCAGCTTCATGGTCCAGGCTAAGGACTCAGGCGCTGTCGAGTTGCTCTCCAATGCCACTGTTAACGTGATCATAGTCGACCAAAATGACAACGCTCCCAGCGTTATAGCCCCTATAGGTAAAAACGGCACTGCTAAAGAACACTTGCCGCGGTCTGCGGAGCCTGGATACCTGGTGACGCGCATCGTGGCCATGGACGCAGATGATGGCGAAAACGCACGGCTGTCCTACAGCATCCTGCGGGGCAATGAGATGGGGATGTTTCGCATGGATTGGAGGACCGGAGAGCTGAGAACGGCGCGCAGGATCTCCCCCAAGCGGGACCCACAGGCCTTTTACGACTTGCTGATAGAGGTGAGGGACCACGGGCAGCCTCCTCTCTCCTCTTCCGCCAGTGTGAGCGTAATACTAGTAGACAGCGTGGTGGAGGGCCGCAGTGGGGACCGCGGCTCGGCCTCGAAGGCTAAAGAGACTTCTCTTGATCTCACCCTGATTCTCATCATCGCCCTGGGCTCCGTGTCCTTTATATTCCTCCTGGCCATGATAGTGCTGGCTGTGCGCTGTCAAAAGGACAAGAAGCTAAATCTGTACACGTGCCTGCTGGCCGGTGACTGCTGCCTGTGCTGTGGCTCCTGCTGCAGCAGACAGAGCCGCGGTAGGAAACAGAAGAAGCTGAGTAAATCCGACATCATGCTGGTTCAGAGCACCAACGTGACCACGGGAGTTGGGCCCGTCGGGCAAGTGCCAGTGGAGGAGTCTGGGGTGGGGAGCGTGGGAGGCGGGTTTGGCTCCCACCACCACCAAAACCAGAACTCCTATTGCTACCAGGTATGCCTGACACCGGAGTCTGCCAAGACGGATCTGATGTTCCTTAAGCCGTGCAGCCCCTCCCGCAGCAACGACGCTGATCACACCAACCCCTGCGGGGCAATAGTGACCGGCTACAGTGATCAGCAACCGGACATTATATCTAACGGCAGCATTCTATCCAGTGAGGTAAGAGAGCAGACACTGTGACCTCAGAATCAACCTAACGCCCATGCGTAAAATGTATGAAAAGTGTGGAAAACAGCATTTTTCACGGGTTAACCTTCCCAACTGCATGTGCTTTCGGTTAAAGTGCGTTATCAATTCAGGTCACGCAAAGTAAATGTCTTTGAAAAAGTGTTCGGCAATTGACTTGGCTACTGTGCTCAGTGGCCTTTAATCATTGTTATGCATAATGGTGATTGGACATCTCAGTTGTTAAATCTCAAGTGGTATTTCATAATAATAATACAAGACTTATGTAGTATCAGGTTTTATACACAGCACTAAAAAGACTAGAATTTTAACTTATGCCAACACATATAGACTGTGTTGTCACATATTTTCTTTCTTGATAATATTAAAGTGTAGATTTAGTCATGGTTTTTCATTGCTTATCCTAAGTACAATCAAACAACACATGTTAAGTTTGTTATTTTGTGCAGCATTGCAAGAATTAGCCGGAATAATGCAACAGGAAGGTATTGCTGGGGAATCCAGACTGATGCAGAAAAGGAAACAAGCTCAGGTTGGGCCAGGGGCGTATCCAGAAAGGGCAGGCCAGAAGGGGACCACAAATAATCGGGTGGGCACATTGAAATCAGAACACATAACAGTGTGAGTTTTGTTTTGGTATTTTGCTATGTGACTATTATAATAAGTTTCGGGTGATTTGTTATGCGAATTCAGACACTTATAAGCTTGTAATTAATGTATAAAAGTTGTTATGCATATCAGGCGTTAAGACCCCCAAGAGTGGCACAACTTGTACATTTTGGTCATGGATCTGCAGAGAGTTGGTGGCTTTTTTTGTTGATTGCTTGGCTTGTGTTGAGCCAGACCAGCCAGTCACATCCCTAGTCCTCTGTGTTAAGTATTCCGCGCACGACACAGCACGGCAGCACCGTGAACAAAGGTTGTTCAGTTTCAGCATCAGGCGTCTCAATCATTTACGCCTCCCTAATCTACTCCCCCCACCACAACCCTTGCTCTCATCTCCTCTTGCCGACTCTCACCAAGTGAATGCACACATAATCAGTAACCCACGTCGCTCCACCAGAGCTTCTCCTGACTCAGTTTCACATTCTATCTTTATAGTCTTAATCTATGATTATGCATTTGAATCATCTGCCTGTTTGCATCGGTTGTGATCACATCTGTGTTTCTGTTGGCTTTCCAGACAAAACATCAACGAGCAGAACTCAGCTATCTGGTGGACAGACCCAGGCGTGTCAACAGGTAGTGAAAAACACACGATGTGATGCATGCATACACATTCATCCCATTTCATGTTGGCCTGGTTACCACCACAATGTCTTGTGATCCACCATCACAAGGCATTCAACAGGCTGTCATTGATCCACAATCTCTTCATGACAATGAAGTCAGTATCCAATTTGAACCTTCCAAATGCAGCACTTGGCTGAAGGGCTATTTCGCTACATTTTATTGAGTCTGCTCTAGTTAAAAAAACAAACAAACAAAAAAAAAACACTACCCATGTTAGAACTGAACAATATTCTAACATGGGTTAGAATAAAACAAATACTGTCTTTGTTTCAGTATTTAAATAATTCATAGCAATTCTGAGAGGATTTCTTATATCAGAGCATCATACATCGGACTCAGCTTGAAAACTACACTACCTAGAATGGACAAAGTTCATCAAAATTATTTTACATAAAGGACAGCTTTTGTAAAATACTGTTTGTGAACTGTGAACCTTTTTTAACCTTGTAAACAAAAAAAGGGTGTTTTATCTCTTTCTGTTTTTTTTCTGCCTGGATACCATTTCACATGGAGTCCATTCTAAAAACTCCACCATCCAAACAGAATTATTTTCCAACCTTTCATGATTTTTGAAACATTTATTAAGGTTGTGAAAACAATAAAGTATAATTATAAATCTTTGTCAAGATCATTTGTTTGAATTAAGTGATATTTAATAAGCTACAAATGGGTTGCTAACTTGTTTGGCGTAGTCTCTTTCTAAATCTGTAAAATGAACCAGAGCCAGCCTAAAGCATAAGTAAACAAAGAAGCTGCTTAGGGCCTCTTAATCCTTCAGGGGACACCCAGGAGTACCAGAGCATACATGCACTATTATATATATATAACTTTACTAACATAGCTACTGCTGTAACAGTAGCTATGTTAGATGCATAATGTCCAAAATTTAAACATGGATTATATATTCATATATAAAGAGAATATTGTTTGGATTTGGTGACTGAGAATACTTGGACAGGTCCCAAATCAAGTTCTGCTTAGAGCCCCGTACAGCCTCGGACCAGCTCTAACATGAGCACTACATCCATCAGTATCCACATCGTTAATTGCGGTTTTAAGAGCCTGCACTGTTCCCAACATATCCATAACGTTCATCTTCAATTTGGCATGAGTCCCATAACTGACACAGCGGCGTCTATTAAAGCTCTAATGCTGGATTTCATTACTTGCCATGTGTAACATCCAATTTAGGCTCTTGATGGCTACCGTGACCGCATTAACGTGGTCTTGACTTCTGATTCTTCCTCTCTGTCTCTTTGCCCTCTCATTTAATCCTCCTCCACACTCTGTGTGTCTTTTGTATCACAACCATATTCATTCTTCCTCTGTCTGTGCTCCCCCTTCCCTCTCTGGACCTCTTTGTAGTTCTGCATTTCAAGAGGCAGACATTGTCAGTTCTAAAGACAGTGGTCACGGCGACAGTGAACAGGGCGACAGCGACCACGACGCAACAAACCGGGGTCACTCAGCCGGTGAGTTTATCCACATCTCATAATAATTACTCCACCATTTCTGCCCTTGCACACACACACACACACACAAACACACACACCCATACACACCTCCCTCATCCGTTTCAGCATTGTGAGTTTGCAATTGTGAATAGGATAATGTGGAGTTGTTGGTGCGGATCGTTGATTTTTTCATTTCCTTAATTTGCGGAATGTGCGGGTAGGCCCTGAGCTCAGAGGTTACTGGCTGGTATGAACAGGCCCCAGATGTGTTGATTGTAACTCACAGCCTTGCAAAAAGACTGGCAAAAAGAGTATCAGTGGAAATCTCTTTCCTCTGGCCTTTGCTTCTTCAGCAGTGTGGTGCTGAAAGGACAGTGACTTGCAGTGAGGCTGAGTGGGGCCCACAGAGCTTTAGTTGCACAAATCAATAGGCTCAGTCAAGAGAAAATGAACCGCATGAAAGCTGAATTGATGTAATGAGAAGCATTTCAATCAACCCTAGAGTCAATATGTTGTACAAACGCTAAGCAACTTACTCATCCCTGCGTGCCTCTAGAGTTACCATGGCTCTTCTGGCTACTTCTCTGATTAATGCTTTTGGTGGACCACCATGTCGTTGTAGGCTTGCAATGGCATGCACTTGCCTTCTTTGCATCCTGCTCTGCAAGATATTCAGAGCTTGGCGTATTGTTTTATAATTAATAAAGTGTCCTCAGAGGAGAGCCTGTTGCAATAGATTTTACTAAGGGTTGCCGCTATCGGAGAGACTGTTAACAAAAGCTCATTATTTTTTTTCAGGATGTTTTTAAAATATCCTGAAAAAAATAAAACGTGTTTTATTTGACCTCAAAGACCTTTGGTCTGGATTCAGCTTTTCAGGCACACTTATTTATTTTACACCCTTTTCTTTTTTGATTTACCAGATTTTTGTATGTTCAGCGTGAGTTTAATAAAGCCAAAATGTCAGAATTAGCTTACATGTCCCCATCTATGTTCTCACTCGGGGTTCATTGGCAGACCCTCATTCCTTATCTGCCTTTACAGCATGATAGATTTCTTTGCAAAGAAGGTTGGCAGATCTTATCTTAAGCCTCTCTTCATTCTCTCTAAAACTCTATTTAGTTAGTACCTGTTTATTGATCATGCAAGAGTCAGACAAAAAAGTGGAGCAATACAAAATCTAATTTCTTATTGAGCTGCCCTTTCTTTGTAAGGGAATGCTCCACGTGATGCATGTAAGACCCCAGTCTAGACCATAGCTTGCCAAATATCGTAGAGGTGCAGGGAATACAAATACAGAGGAGATCCGATAGGCGTTGTTGGGTAGTGAATGGGCCTCTCATTAGGCTCTGCAGTGTTTGACATTATTAATGAACTGAGCCTAAATAAAGAGTGGGTATGGAGCACTGGCGTCACTCCCTGCCCTCGCTCATGAAACAGGTTGGGAAGGTCAAACTATGCGCAACCGAAATGCAGCATTGGAAGAAATCCCAGTCTTCCTTCTTTTTTTTGTAGGAGCTCCTTGCTTAGTGAAATAGATATAAGGGCTGATGTTTAAACGTGTTTATTTTTTGTGTGTTTAAAGATATTATATGTGATAAACTGTTTCTGCATAGGTTAAAGGACTAAGAGAATGTGAGGGGACACCAGGAAGAATATCTGATATACATCTTAACATGTCCTTCTACCACATAGTCTCCAACTTTAGGAAGAACTCAGCCCTGACATGATTTTTCAAGACATGCCCAAGACTGTAGTATAACACTTATTTTAGGTGGAAAATTGTCTTGAATTCCAATTTGCTAGCTTTTGGAGCACAGTGACAGGCATTATACTTCTGAACCGACGACATGTTTCTTCAGCCTTTTTCTTTCTTTTTTGGCTCAGTGCTTTGCTCATTTGGCACAAGAAGGGGAGTATACACAGTTGGTGCTTCGACTGTGTATTTCATACAAGGGAAACCAACATTTGTTCCTCATGTTGGATTTAGAAGAGAACAGCTTACCACTCGACGGGAGGTAATACCACACGACTGGTATTTTGGAAAGACGGACACTTGAGTTTCACACACTTCTGTAAACAAAACCAGGCACTTTATGTTTGTCTGTGTGGGTGTAAAGGTATACCACCGTCTGATTTAAGGTGTAGGTGTGTGCCTGATACCTAAATGTAACCTGAGTGTTTGTGTGCTTGTGTGTTATGACTAAAGAAAGTAAGTCTATGTGATAATGTCTGTATCGCAACGGCACTCTCCTTTGAAATGGTGCACCGAAAGGGCTTGAATGTACTAAGTGTAAGAGGAGAGAGTGGAAGGTGCTGCTTGGAACTGTGCCTAGTATAGACAGTATTTCCATATCACAGACACTGCTCAGTTGTCTCAGAGTAATTTATTAACAGAAAGCAATGGGAATGTTGATTTTCTCAGAGGGTTTATTATAGCACTTTGCTTTGCAAAACTATACATGTCTCCTAAACTTTTCCATAATTATTCTGGTTATAATTGCAAATGTCATTGTATTTTGGCTTGAATCTGTCCCGTGAACCTATACTTTATAGTAGCACCTGTCACTGTAATAACAGCTTTGAGTCTGTTGGTGTACGTCTCGACCAGTTTATAAAATAATAGGCACAACATTTAAATTTTAATAAATTCATTTTGGATTATAATGAGGAGTAATTTCTTAACTTAATAGAAAGTGGAGTGTATTGACTTCCATCCAACCAATAAAGATTGAGATGCAGTTACATTTAAAATGTCATATTGGTTTTAAATCAGGAGTTTGACATTTTTGTAAATTATGCAACTTAACTGCATATAAAATAGGCTTCTTCTATATTTTCCAAGAAGCCAAAAAGTCTAATTCTATATTGTATTATTTCTATATTCAGAGGTGTTCAACCCCTATCTGTGTCACTCTTTACAGCCAGTGCATTTTGGGATCGTTACATCTGATTGAATTAGAGTATTTCTTGACCTCTTCCCCCCAGTCTAAACAAAAAGCAATGTAAAAACAGAAACAAAATGTTAGAATTTTTAAAGTGTGTTCAGCTCTTTTATTATGTTTCTCTTACTTTGTTGGTATGTCTGATTCTATTGATATTCTTTGGCTTTAGATTTTAAATGTTGGTCCTCTGTGGTAACGATCGTCTATCAAGTTTATTTTTAAACGCAGAGTTCGCTGTGCTTATAGTTGTCTTGTACTCCACAGTAAATCCCGAGGAAAGGGCAGGACTACGTAGCTGGCAAATCATTATGGGCTGCATCCAATTGCACTAATGAAGACGACTTATGGATTTAAATTCCACAATGCAATTAGAATTGTTCTCTAATCTAATCTCAAAAAACATATATTTAAATTAATCCACATCCATAATAAAAACTCACTAAAATACATTGAATGTAATGTTTCAGAATGTTCAAAAGGCATATTAAGACTTTTATAAGACACTTTACTTTGTCCTGACTGTGTTCCTAAGGTAACCAAAAGCCAGTATATAACAAATAACAACTAAATTAATAAATAAGTAAAACTTACCCCATAAATAAATTAAAGAATTTTTGAAGTGACTTTTTGAGAAGGCACACTGTATGTATGTACACATACATAAGCTCAAATGTATTCCATATGAATATATACATGCTTTCATTCTTGGTGTGGAGGTGCATGTGCTTATCTGACACACACATATTCTCTTCCTGGTTTTCTGTCAGGGTCTCATCCTTCATTCTGTCTCCCTCGCACGTTGGCTCTCTGTAACACTCTACTGATCAGTAATTCATTTCCAGATCCTTTGCATAGCAATTATCAAAGGAGGGTTACAGGCAAGGTTTCCACATGGGAACATGCCACACATTCTCCCTTTTTGGTGCACCTTCGGAATATTTCAAATCAAGGGGGAAACCATTTCCAGTTGGCATATCATCAACTACACCTGTCGTAGCTTCCCGCTCGGCCGCTCGTCTGACACTTTAGAAAATAAGTCTCCTGATGTCGTTTTAAATCAAAGGGACACTGCCTGTGAGGCTGGTATACCTTGAAAATGTGAGCAAATGGCTTTTCTGAAAGCTGGTGTCTGGAGCGAGGCACCGCTGCATCAGGAGCCAAAGCAGTATTGATTGAGCGCCACACCTTTTACTTCTCCACCCTGCTTTTTCCAAAATTAGGCACCGTTTTCTCTCATCCTGTGTCTAGAAAAAGATAGCAAAGTGAGCAGGCAAAACAGAAAAATAGGTGGCAGATAAAACCGGATGAAGAATTAAGGTGGGAGAAAAAAAAAAAGACACCTCGGAATGTTCAATCAGCTGTGAAAGGCTGTGAGACGGGAAGGAGACTGGAAACGATCATTATCGTGACGTTTGTTTTGGTGCGAACAACAGCCGTGACAAATGGTACAATTAAATCACTGTGGTAACGGTATATTAGACGGCTGATTATGAATTAGTGGTGTGTACTGAGTTGCAGTTCCCCATGTCACTACGCTGTCAGAGGAATTTAGCTAACAGGGCTTTGATACACCCCTTTCTTCTAGTACAAAAAAATATAAAGAGAAGTTAAAAACAAAAAGTAGGTAAAGGTATAAAGATTTAAGTTAAAGTTGCGTGACTGATCAAGAAATGTTATTTGTAGCATTTAGAAAGTTGAATAGCTCTAATTATTAAGGAGAAATCAAGAGAGTTGTGAGATGTGAGTTTTCAATGCATCCAAAATGTCTTAAGACAGGAATAATGTTTCCAAACAAGAAAATCTTTATTAATGATGGAAATAATGGGTATATGTATGTTTTAATATGCCTTTAAAAAAACGAAGCAGAGACCCTTAGTTTTCAGTTTTAAAGGGTGGAGAGGGAATTATGTAAAATATATATTTTTTGTGCTTTATATCACATTATTATCTTGTTCCCTCATTCACTGAACCACTGATATGTGGGTGTGTGCTTGTCAGACTTTGCTGGACAATAAATTGTCCCAGAAATTACTGTGATATTTTATAATATTGTCGTTTTGAGACAATATTTCAACTAATATAATGATACTGGCATAGTAATGCAAGTACACCATCTCAAAGATGCGTGTCCTGCGTGTGTGTGTATGCATGTGTATATATGTTGAAGCATCTCGATGAGGGTAAGGATCATAAAAGGGGTCCTATGTACCATATATATATATATATATATATATATATATATATATATATATATATATTATATATATATATATATATATATATATAGTGTGACAATTAAGGTTGTTAAAATCATCATAGATTGTTACTTTGGGGTTTATGACCTTGTTTCTGCTGTTATTTGGGTTATGGAGCCTTTTAGGAAACAGGAAACACATGTTGGAATTCATTTTCTTGTAAAGTGCGTCAAGAAGAAATTTGTTGTGAATTTGCACAATATAAATAAACTGAATTGAACTGAATTGAATGTAATTGTATTAAACCAAGCAAATCTTATATCACTGCACACCAGCTTGCTGCATTTATTGAGGAGTGCTACAAAGAACACAAAGCATGTATCAATAATCAATGGGCATGAACGTTTTGCTCTAACGGTATAAAAGAGGAAATATTAATCAAACTGACACTTGTACAGAAGCTGCTGTCCTGGCTCTCCCTTGGCTCAGATACTGGGATGCAGACAGCGAAAATTATAGCTGGGAACCATTTATCTGGCTGTCATTAGTAGATATAGTGGAGGCCATCTTGGTGTGTTTTGGTCCAAGGAGGTTTCTGGTTTACTCATCACAGTTTTGCTGGCCAGTCTTCACCAGGAAGTTGTGCTACTCCTTTGTTGTTGTCCAAGTGGTCATGGCCTGCGTCAGAATCCTTTCTGAACCTGTGGAAAACAAGATGAAAAGCAGAAGTAAAGGCAAAAGACAACTCTGACAATTTAGGTGGGGATGAGGGAAAGAGATTAAAAGGGTGAAAAAGGAAATGAGTAGTGAAAATTAAATATGTCGGGAAAACAAGACAGAGGACGTAAGAAAAAATGCAGATCGACTGATACTGTTGAAAGAAGAAACAAACACAAACTGGGTGCTTGGAGAAAAAAAAAAGATATGCACAATATACCTACAAAGTGAATATCAAGATGGAGTTGATTTTTTTTTTTTTTTCCTGAAATTTGTTTTCCCCTCATTTTCTCGCTCCAAGTCGTTGGAGGTATGATCAGACGACGCAATTAGTCAAATGGCACCGACATGGGATTTTAGAAACATGCAGAGATGTAATGTAGAAAATAAGCAAGTGGGGGGAAAAAACGAAGTGCTGATTGCTTATTAACACACAGATTGTGTTTATAATGTGTGGTTTCGTTTGCACCTTCTCTTCGGAGATTGTGTGCATGTGTGCGTGTGCGTAAAAAGGGAACAAACGTGCTCTTCCTGCCTGTTGAGGTCACGATGAGAAGAGACTGCTGGCAGGGCCTGTCATTGCTAGTCACTGTTTTGGTTGTTGTTTTTCTTCCTGCCCGAGGAGGAAAAGGTGCATCATGGGGATCAACAGCCACTCGGTTTCATGTGAGCACAGCCTGTCTGTCTGTTTACTCATGTATATTTACATATCTTCACATTTAGGAAGTAATTTTCATGCAAGTGGGAGTTGGCTGCCAAACCTAGGTGTTAATAATATTTATTTTTAAGTTTCTCTGAGTAGATTGGGAGCTTTGATGTGACATTTTCTAAGTTTGATAAAGAGTTGGCACTGATAGATGC
Organism: Poeciliopsis retropinna; assembly: GCA_010277075.1. Lineage (NCBI taxonomy): Eukaryota > Metazoa > Chordata > Actinopteri > Cyprinodontiformes > Poeciliidae > Poeciliopsis > Poeciliopsis retropinna. The sequence continues at coordinate 7,758,127 of VMRM01000013.1, forward strand.
GGAATAAATTTACAAATAAATGTGACTGTAAAATATACTCATTCAGATGTGGCTTGTGCATGGTGCCCTGGGCAAGCCCTTCCTTCTGCCGTCACACACACACACACACAACACTGCCTTCCAGAAAAAATAGAAAGAATAAATTAAATAAAAAACAATTAGTTATAAGAATTACCAAGAACTAAATGATAATCAACTGATAAGAATTATTCCATTCAGATAGTTAGACATAGATTTAAACAATATTAATAATCTAAACAATATTTTGTAATGTTCTAACTTGTCTCAATTTTTTAAGTATTATCTAGAAATTCTTGGAAATTATCTCTTTTTTTTAATGTTTTCACAAAACAAAAATCTCTAATTTAGAGAATATTTATTTAGTGAAGAATTTTCTAGCTTAGGTTTATCAAGTCTAAACACAAATGGAGTGTAGACTCCCAAAATGATGCCATTTATGCTTACAGTTTAGTCCTGAACCATAACCTCGGAACTATGGCAATGAAAAAAGCAGTAAAGGTTTTAGCAACAGTTTCGTCATGTCCAGGTGCAAATGTTCCTGCTTTCTCCACAGTTGCATGGGCCTTTGTTAGTTTTGCACCTGTGCTTCAGTCCTTCTGCTGATTTGTTTCCAAATTTAGAAGAACACACACATTGCAGGTTCCAGAAAACCTTGGCAGCACAATAGCAAAGAGATGACAGGAGGACCTGAGGTCAATGTCCTCTATGTCAGGAGATTGCATGCATTTGTGGGAAGTCTATAAAAAAAGGCTAAAGGCCAACAGCTTGATGGGCATTACAGAAATGCAATGATTTATATGCATCCAACCTTTAAAGATGCTATAAATATACATCAGCATAAAAGGTGAATCAGAATGTATGTTGAAGGAAATGGCTCTCAAAAACATAGCTGGCATTTACCAAAGCTGCCCAGAACAGCATTAACTGTGCTGATCCTTTTGGAGTTGTGGAGATATCTTCTTATATATTCTTCACATTTTCAGCCACCCTTCTTGCTTCTACTGAGTGGCATTTCTTGTGTGCTAGGTTGGGATGAAAACAAACGCACCCTTTGGCAGCAAAAGTCCTGATTTGTGCTCATTGTGTGGGACTCTCGCATAGGAGAAGGGTTATAAAATGAGTATGAATGAGATGTCTTAAAAAAAGTGAAAAATAAAATGCAATATGTTCTGTAGAAAAGAGAAGGCAACGGCCAACTATGAATGAGAGAATTTGTACATCTCCTCTTTTTTATGCACGTTTACTCAAGTAAATAATAGAGTATTGCAGATGCAGGTCATAGGTTCAAAGAGCTCTCCCTGAATCTTGTGATAAAATAAGGAGGTGTGTCTGAACATCCCCTAAGTTTTTTTTCTTAACCATTTTAAAACTGTTACAGGCAAAAAATTACAACGCATTCCAAAAGTTTTCGCACCCTTTGAAACAATTTTGTGTTTTGTAATGTTTTATTAGATTTAATGGTAGTACTGTGAAACAAAGTATTGCATGATTATAAAGAACAAGAAAAAAACATTTTCACAAAACCAGGCCCATGATGACATTGTTTAGATTAGTGGTGCTCAACTTCAGTCCTCATTGGCTGACGTTGGCTGATGTCCTACAAGTTTGAGTGATGTCCAAGATGGAACACAGCTCTCTCACATTTGAATCTTCTCAACATGTCACCTGTGCATGCAATGCCTGCTAATGAACCATTTATTTATTCAGGCACATTGAATCAGGATATGGGGTGCAATGGGAAGCATTTATGTTCATGTAATTTACAACAAGAGGCTGAGAGGAAACAGTTTGTGTCTAGCAGTATTTGCATAGTCTCTGACTCAAAGCACAAAAACAGTTTTCAAGCAATGGCTGCACCACCAACCGGTATCAACGTAAGTGATCAACCCATTGTCAGTGATTTAGGGTGATTGTGGTAGAAGTTCATCCTGTAATCAGCAGGTTTGTTGTTCTCATCCCAGCTCTGTCCACCTCCTTTGTTCAGTCCTTAGGTAACACATTTCATCCACCTTGTCTGCTGGTGGTGGTGAGAAAGTCTTGGTGGCATCGAAGCCCTGTCACACTGCCCCTGGGCAGTTGTGGCTACTGTCCAGTAGCTTGCCACCATCAGCGTGTGAATGTGTATGTGAGTGGGTGAATGACCGAATGTAGTGTGACTCTGGAATTGATGAACACATACAAGTCTGGGTACATTGACCACTTACCAGGACTGCACACCTGCCCACCAGATAATGCCCCAGTGCTCCCGATTAGCCAATCCGGGCCTGTTTTAGGCAACAACATGTCACAATGGACCAGCCGAAATCCAGACTTAGATACATCTGAGATTCTGTGGCAAGTCTTGACAATTGTTTCCAAACACAAAGCAATCTGATTGACCTTAATACCTGGAAAGACTTTCAGTTGTATTTGCAGCAATTAAGTGTTGACATGGATTGGGGGACTGAATTTCCCTTCAGGTCCCTTTTTAGATTATTTGTCTGAAAAATAAAAAACATGTATTATTTCTGCCTGCTTTGTGTTTGTCTATCCTATAAAATCCCAATGAAGTACACTGAAGTTTGTGGTTATAATGTGAAAAATGATGGAAGATTCAAGGAGAATTAATCATTTCATTTTGGGCACTGTAAAAATTATTTTTTTCCAAAAGGAAACCTGAAGGTATATAGAAAATATGTACACAATATAAGGTAGAACTACTCAAACGTGCACATGTTGTGAGATATTTTTAACATTCTTTCATTTAAATCAATGCCTTTCATTTCTCTGCCTGCCTCTTTAACCCCTCTTTGGTCGCCATCTGTTTTGATCTGACCATCACTCCATCCATCTGTGACTGCGCAGGTCTCCCTTCTCCTTCCTGATGGTTCCTGCTGTGCTGTCGCCTTTTTCCCGCCTGTCGTTGCTGTCTGTGAAATCGATGGCACCCTGAGCCTGTTTGGCCCTTGCAGCCTGTGAACCGTGTGTCTTCACTGGCTCTATGTCCACTGTGCAGTCTTATTGCCTTTCTTGCACCCCGTGGGGGCCTCAATTAGTTGCCACATTAGATTCACACCATGCACACAAACACAGAAAACAGAATCAGTCACAGTGGCAGTTCCTTGACAAGGTAATGGAAGATAAAAGTGTTTGGGAATTGCTGAAAGAGTTTTAAAATTAGAATGATCTAACGGATGTCAAGAGTTAAATCAAAGTTAATATGTTCATTGGTTTTGTTCTGTAAAGATGTTCCTTTTTGAAGTTTTTAAAATTTACTTTCGGTTTACTTACGTCTTTAACATGTAAGTCTGTGCTTGGATTAAAAAAGGTGAAACTACTTTTGATTACTGAATTTGTTAATTGGTCTATAAATGAGATAAATATGTTTTTATCCATTTGCTGATCAATATCTGCAGATATATGTACATTAGATATAGTCTTAGGAGCAAAATATGCAGTCCAGCAAGTTTCCAAAGAGTATTCAGTAAAAGTTGAATGAGTTTATTGTTTTGAGCGCATGATGGGCAACTCCACACTCTCTTAGTTTGAAGCTTGTTAAATCAGCATCAAACAGAAGGGGCATGTCTGAAATACATAGACAAGCAGAGCAGTAGCATCCATTCTGACATAAGAAACAAAAGTAAAAAAATGATTCAATGAGCACAATCAGCCTTAAGGCAGCCTTATAAAATTGCCTATGTTTCTTTCACTGTACGTTTTAATCTGCTTTCTTAATGGGCAAATTTTAAGAATGGGGAGTCCAGAGTTCTTGTCTTTATCATCACCAACTTATTCATTTATAATTAGTTATCAATCAAGTATTTTATTTTTTTTTAAATGCTTATGATCATGGCTTGCCAATGATTGCTGGAGATAGGCACCATGTCCCATGTAGGGAAAATGAGACATAAAAAATGGATGGATGGATGATTATTTCTCAATTAGGGTTGCAAGTTGCAATTGGGTTGTATGTATTGTGAAGCTATAGTCATTGGAGCAGCATTAATTTCGTAAAAGACTGTTTTGAATGCATTGAAATGGCTAATATACTTCAAATGATTTAAGTTCACACTATGCCTGCCAATATAGTTTCCGGCCAATTGGACAGAATTTCAATGCAGTAGATTCCCACAACCCCCAAATGTTACAATGCCCATGATGTTAGAGGTCACAGAGAGTGCTCGAAGTACATTAGTAAAAGTTTGAGTGAGAAAAATCTGCATTTGTCACAACTGATATTCATCACAGTATTTATCAGTATCATCGTCAAATGGATTTTCTGATATTGTGTTGTAGTGTCATAGCACTAATAGAAATGAAAAGTTGCAAAAAGTTTGATTTACACCCTTCCATGTTTAACAAACCTGAAACTCTCACCGCTGAATCAGATTCAGTAAGATGATCACACCAAAGTGGAATTGTCTCCGTTCATATCTAACTGTTGATTGTCAGTATATTCTGACGTAAGCTGATGTCTGCATTAATTCTCCTTTCCCATCACATCGTATGGGAATCAGTATTGATGATTCCCTCACCAGCATTGTTGTGAGAAACTGCCTACTTGTATGTTAGAGTCTGAACTAGCAAACAACTATAATCACATTTTCTACCCACCTAATTTCTGGTGGTGTGACATTTCCAGCAAGTCAGCAAAAGGTGCAGAAAAACTGTTTGTTTAGGTAGCTATTTCTTAATTCTGGTTTAATGTTTAACCATTACTTGTTTAAGTTTTAGTATTTGCATGTTTACAGATCAATATCATGATCTGTAAACATGTCCAGCCATGTAGCAGGCAGACTTCTGGCCATTAATGTCGTTAACCGACATACATTTTTTTCTCTCTGTTTTTCAATTTGCCACTTCTCTTAATATTCTTTAACAACATTCTTGGCTCAGTGTTCCATTATGTGATTTCAGATATTAATTTGATCATCTTTCTGCTTTTCAAATTTTTTGGCTGTAGCTTTTGTGTTTATTAGAGTCAGTCATTTTCTCTAAAGATGATTGACGGGGTGGAATTAAACAACTGAGTATTTTGTTCACTTTTGTGTCACATTTTCTTACAGTGATTGCCATTTTTTAGGATTATGAAATAAGAATTCATGTTTTGTCTCTTGGTGTTTCACAATCAAATGAGAGTCAGAGGATGTCAGATGAGAGGGGCGGTGAGGGTTGTGAATTGCTTTCGTTACCTCACATCACTTTGATTGCTTATTTCTTTCTAAATGAAAGGGGAGAAGAGAAAAGCAAACAATTCTCTTCATCAGTTCTGGCTTTGTCCTTTGACGAGTAAATTCTGCTGCACATCTCCTGCTTTTGACACTGGTGAAGGTTGAAAACTTGTGCTGCTTCTCACAGTGTCTTCTTATCATCTCACTTTCAGTTTAGCTTTTATTCACTACCAAATGCCTGCCCTCTTTAGTCGATCACGGTGTCTTATTCTTCCTTCTTTTTGTTATCTTCTAAACCTCGATGCCAATTTATAAAGTTCAATTTTTATGTGTTTTGCTTCCACTTCGACTGACCTGTTTGAATGTACTCTGCAGGTGCTGACCTGTTCTCCAACTGCACAGAGGAGTGCAAGGCCCTGGGTCATTCTGACCGCTGCTGGATGCCGTCCTTTGTGCCATCAGATGGGCGCCAAGGGCCGGACTACCGCAGCAATCTGCACGTCCCTGGCATGGACGCCACGCTACCCGACACTGAGGTACCCTGCTCCGTCAACCTATCCGACCAACTCACAATGACCTCCTCCACCGCCTCGTCCAACGATAGGTCATTCTCCACCTTTGGCAAGGACGGCCAAAGATCACAGTCACACCACAGCCTTCAAAATCACCTCCATCAGCAACAGCAGCAGTACAGCTCCAGCACGCTAGAGAGGAAAGAGTATGATAGGGGGACCCTACCGTACAAACCAACCTTTCTCTGTGAGTATCAGTATGAAACCTCACTGGGACCCTACGATTTTGGTTTGGTCCAGTATAGAAACTAAAGGAGGGGACATTGAATATACCTCTTGATTCTAATTTGGACATTATATGCTGGTTATCAACTTTTATTTCTTCTGCTTTTGAAGGTGTTCAAGAATGTGGCTTCATATTTTCTTGTATTTTGTCTAAGTAGTTTTTTTTTTTTGTTTTTTTTTGTAATATGATTTTTTTCAAGTGTAAAATGTATTAATTGCATACCCCCTTTCTCCAAAACCTACATAAAATCCTTAACCTAACCCCTCCATAACCCCCAAATACTGCCTGTAATCACAGGACTTATTTTGAAATAAACTAAAATGAAATTTGACTCATGCTATTCTGCTGTGGCCACTTTTTTTTTCTTTTCTCCAAATTACCCCTCCCTTTAAACCCTTCCTATCTGATGCTCATATTAGTAAAGGTCAGCAACACTTGCATGAATCATGTGCAAAGCACACACTGACATACAAGACCATCTGAGTAAGTTGGAACATCATTAAACAGGCAATTTATTTCAGTAATTCATTCAAAGACTGAAACTCTTGATATATAGATAGTAATATATTTCAAGTATTTATGTAAATTTTAATGATTATGGTTTATAGTTAATACAAATCATAAAGTTAGTTTCTTCGGAAGTTAAGATATACTGCACATGTCCTGCACAGTATATGTAGAATATGATTATAGTTCCTTTTACATTAAATATTGCATCCTTAAAGCCTCGTATAGAGGCAATCGGGCGGTGGCTTTGCTGTGATATTAGGGCAGCCCAGGTTGCTTTAATAGCATCTTGTCATGTTTCTTTTCAGAGTACTTCATAAATTCTGAATGGATTGTTTGCTGGTCAGTCATGTAGTGTTACCATTGTCATTAAAGCGTGTATTTGTGCTCTTGGTAGTGTAGACAGGCGTCAAGTCGAGGTACTGATTGATACCAGTCTCTCCATAAAACTTGTTAACAGATGAAAATGTCAAGTGCTGGACATCATCTTGGTTGATTTTTGCACTGATCTCTAACCAACTAAAACATAGCGAACTCCAACAGATGACACTGATAACCAATTCTGGGTCTTATTACCTGAAAAAAAAAAAAAAAAGTTTTTAAAAATGCTTTTAAAAATTTTAGACGAGTGGTCTTACAACCTGTCCAGGGTATGCTCTTCTTTTCAGCCACTGGATCCAGGAGATAGGTACCAACCCTTTGACCCAGAAAGATTAAGCCAGTATGAGAAATAAATGGATGAAAAGAGAACTTTGTACCACTGGGTAACATTTTAATCCCCTTTTTTCCTCTGATAAAATGGAATTCTCTCTCTCTCTCTCTCTCTCTCTCTCTCTTGTATGTATATTATATATATATATATATATAATATATATATATATATATATATTATATTATATATATATATATTATATATATATATATATATGTATATCCATATATATATGGATTGTCCACAAATTTTTAAATTGGCTATTTTTACCATTGTTCCAAAACTTCCCTGTTACTCTTGCAACTTTGTAAATCACACTTTTGTCTTCTGCTAACATGCTTAAATATCTAACTTTTGGACCTTACCATTCATGTAGAAGGTGTCAGTCTGACGGATAATTATCGAAACTAGGCCATAACAACGTCACAGTTTAGCTCTGTCTTAGGTAATCTCTGTAATTAATGAGTTTCAAGTGTTGGACTGAACTACTGAAATAAAGTTTTCTGGTTTCTTGAGATGCACTTTTACTAGTTGTTAAATACTAGATGCAATTTGACTGAACACAAAGGAAAGGAAAAGAACGACAGATGATATCTATCTTCACTTTTTCATCATAATTTTTGAGCATGAGCATTCTGACTTCCCTACTGAATAGCTCAAGAGGTGAAGCGCACAGCCCACGCTTCTTCTTCTTTACAAGGAGTAAGTCCGTTTTGCTCTGAAAAGGAACCCAAGTGTCCATACTTGCTTACTTGTGGATCAATACCTGACATAGAAAGGGATGACGAGGAAGACTTCATACCACAAGTTCAAGATTTTCCAGCTAGAAAAGTCACAGATGCAATTTCTTATCAACAATGTTGGATATAAGCAGAAAATAAAGTGGCTTTACTTTGCCAGGTAAAATTTATTGATGTGCATTGGAATAAAATTTGGATTTTCATTTCCTAATAAGCTGAATGGGTTTCATAAAAGGAAAAAAAAATGGTAGATGGGCAGAACATTTCAAGCTGCCTATTCTTTCAAAGCACCCACATTACATGAATATTCTATTAGCTCTAAGAGTAGAAAATGGATTTGATATACACATTCAGTGGGGAAGTCATTTCCAGTCATCTCAACACCATGTTAACCACCATCATCCATGATCCTGCATGCTGGTTGTGAGCTGTCTCTCAGGTAAATGATGAGCACAATAACCTGTTTTGTCTTCTTTTTTGTGACTTAATAGAGACAAGCAATTCCTTCACTTTCACATCAGCTTGTTTGAAAAGTAATTAGCATTGAGGCTTTAGATTCTAGTCTTTCTCACTCTGAATTAAAACTGTCTGTGCAACTGTTCATGATGTATGCTTTGCAGTGGGAAAAACTCGTTTCATTCACGTTTACCTTATCTCATATCTTTTTAATGTAGAATTTATTTAGTTTTTAAAGGCAGTCTCAAGCAGAGACTCTATTAACCATAGCCGTCTTGTTTGCATTTAAAAATAGCTGTGAACGCTACTGTGGTAATCCTTTGATCATCAGGATTCGCTTGTAAAAGGTTTAGTAAATGTTTAATGACCCATTTATTGATAATTAATGAAGCAATTAGAGCTCTTTGTATCTGTTACACATGCATTAAGCAGCCACACGGTTTTGACAATTTATCCTGACTGATAGACATGTTTTCATGCCATTCCCAAATTAGCTTTACAGTATATTGTAAGGACCAGCGATTAGGGTGTATTAATAACTTCACGTATTCCTTTGTGGTATGTATCCTTCTAGAGACAATATTTCTAGTTGATTGTGGCATTAAAAAGCCTGCAGGGAAAAAAAAAACAAAAAAGGTTTCATTTGTCTTAACGAGTGTGTGTTCTTTTTCTTTTCAGCCCGCAAAAGGATTTGCTAGCTCATTCCACGTAGACCTGTCGGAGACAGCGTGAATTTATGTACTACACCATCAATGCTGATGCTAAAGACAGTGAAACAGAACAAAAACAAACGGCAACCTGGACAGCAGCAACCTTGGCAAAACTTCATTTTCTCGGGTGGCGAACTGTAACGAAACCTTGGCGGTGGCTGCTGAGGGAGGAAAAAGGAGAAATAATTACTGAGTAGCTGTAAACCTCTTGATACCCAAGGAGCAATTCAAGGCCTTATTTCTCTCAGCAGGACTGAGACTGGCATGAAACTCTTGACCACATGAAGATTATAATGGTATAAGATTACAAACTGAAGGAATTGAAATATCAAAGTCAGTAAGGGGGACTAATTAAATTAGAGAGGTGTTGTTTCCCCCCCACCCACCCCCTGCTTGGGAGGGAGTTAGCCTCTAGAAACGTGTGTGCCTGTTTACATCGAAAGAAAATGCTTCTGTACAAACTTCAACCAATGTCACACTGAACCCTTTAGCTATTTCTACAATCACCACTAAGCCAGCTGTACAGAGACTGTTTTGGGGGGAAAAGGAGACTGACAACAAGAGACTGAGCAAGCAGATAAAGCGAGAAAAAGCGCAAAGGAGTAAGTAATGTACAGGAATTAAAAAAAAAAAAAAAAGCAAACAAGTGCAGTACTATAGATTCTGTATCTCTGGTTTTTTGACTTGACTGTCTTTATATACCTTCTCTTTTTTGTTTCTGTTGTTCTTTCTGTGTGGTTCAAGTGTGCAGACTCTAGAATATTCAAACTCACAGTTTTAGACAGGAACCTGTGGTCCAAGGTTGGGCTTAGTTCTCTTTCAAGCTTAGCTAGCCACTTCAGGAAGGAGATTTGGACAAATCACTGTGTTAATGTTGAATCTCTTCTTTGAGTTTAGGAATAAAATACCAGAAAATGAATGTTTCACGTTTGTTCATATTTTTCAAATGCTTCTTATCGTTTCTTGAGGTCCTTCCTGAGCTGACGGCAAAGAAAGTGTAATGACCCATCACAGAGATTTGGTTCTCTTGATGCCATTGGCCTATACATAACCAATCAGACACACTCAGTGGTTTTTATCATGTGTGCAAAGTGTTTACTGTACTATTTTAAAAGCTTATAAATGAATATAAATCTATATCTATATATATATATATAGAACTATATATATATACAATATACTTTTTCTTAAAACTGTGTAATCATTGATTAGTTTTTACACTTCATTATGTCTCTCAATCTAATAATACAAAGTGCTACAAAATCAAGATGTGTATTGTTTTATTTAAAGGAGGAGTGAATATTCTAAAAACCTTACACCAACCAACAGTTAAGTTAATGTTTTTAAACGATTGTTACTTTTCACTGTTTACATATGTCAGGCCTTGTTGTGTGCTGCAAAGACACCATTTAAATTGTTTTGACTTGTATTGTATTTTTCCAAGCAGAATATTTGGTGATGTACAGGATGGAAAAACTATCACAATCCAGCAAGATTTCAAAGGTTTTACAATCATATGAGTAAGACATATGCATAGCACAGAAACAAGTCACATACATAAATGAATATGGCAAATACATGCATAATCACACCAACAAACAAACAAATACACACACATATACACAGATAAAGTGGTGATAAATAAACTGTGTCATTGAAGTTTCCTTAAGTGTGTTGTGTTCATCTTGAAAGTGTGTCATGTATTGTTTACCCAGTTTCCAGTCAAAGTTTAAAATTCTGTCTGCAAGTTATTGAACCATTATATCAATTATAACTTATATTTTATATAGAGGTGCAGACATTTGTTCTTACTTCTGTTATTTTTTCCGTGTTCTTATTTTTGCAAAGACATTCAGATGTTCTGGAAGAATCTCATGGAATTTCAAGATGTAATCACCATGGCCTTGCTCTACTTTCCACATTCCCTGACCTCAATAACTCTTGAAAAAAATCCCAATCCTACTCCTTCACTCCAGTGTGATCTTCAGATGGCCTGGCACATGCTTACAGAGATAAGCAGGGGAAGCAGAAGAAGTGAAGTCCTGGATCAGCTGCAAGTGAAGTGTGGGGTCATGTGGGAGACACAGCAATCCCACACTTAATGTCCTAAAAACAGAGCTGAGTTTGTCTCCATCACAAAATAGCCTTCTTTAAAGAGCAGAGAGATACATATGACCGTTTCATATGACTGATGTATTGGTTGCCTCTGTGAATTAGGGCCCTTTGGGTTTCTGATTAAAACCTCACCCCCAAAATAATTCAGAGTTCTTTCAAGAGGCTGGAAAACTTTCTTGAAGAAAGAAAAAAGAGGTCATATGCTGAACTATGTAATTGGGCATAACTGGGTTGATATAAATGGGATCAGAAAATGTCTCCGTTGTTGAAATGATACACTTTTTACTGTAAAAGGACTGTTTGTTGTTAAGTTGGCATAGTTACTGAACAAACCTCAAATTGGAACAACAGGGTGATTAGGAAAGTTAATAAACAAACTTTTAAGGTTCAATTGTCATTTGGCTTGCTACTTAGCACTGATTTGATCATTTGCTTTATCTAAACCTGAAATTTTGTCTGAAAGTGTGATTCCAATGAGTTAATGGGTGGGGGGGATTCTTGACTTCAGTGGTCAGTACTGTATGTATCAAAAGATGTCCACTGAAGGAACAATGGTGTACTCCCAGCACGGCTATGGCTTTCTATCGAGAACAAATGCTGGCATGTGAGGTCCGATCCAACAGATTACTTCTTGTATAGCTGAAATCTTTGAAGAAAGGTGTGAAGGTTTTCCTGTTGAAAGGTGAGTACATAATATTTTGCTGTGAATGGGGCAAACAAGGGTTGAGAGTCATATCAGCGTAATCATTTTGTCCGTCTCATATTCTGAAAGACCATATAAGCTGATCACAAGCTCTGTCTTGTGATCATTTCTCTTCCTCTTGGGCATGCATTTTATTACTCCAACTAAACAGACTTTCAAGAGACCCCATTAGCCTCTCTGTCCTCCAGTCTGTCACCTTTCACCAATGTCCCCTCATCACACATCTTATTGACATGTGTGCAAGACACTGCACGCCCATGCAAGGTTCCTCTTTTGCTTCCTTATTGCTGGCTGCCACATCGGTCAGTCTGAAACCACACACACACACACTTTCACACAAACATCGTTGTACTCTATTCCCCAACCACCTCATCAGACCAGAGCAGACAGCCATTACAGTGTGTCCAGCTATGCCCATTTCTCCTACAATTTTTTCTCCTTTTTTTCTTATCTGCAACAACCTATTGACCTGAGACACAGCCTTCCTGCCCTATTGACCCGGAGATATTCTGTGTGCATTTTACAGAGTGCTTGCTATCTTTCCACCCAATAAACTGTGTCCTGCAGCTTTTCATTTAATTCAGCTTACCTCAGGCAGGTCTGACACTGTGTGTGACACATGGGTTGTGTGGTTGTTTATGGGCAAGCAGTGATTGGTTTGTAAGAAGAAGACGTCATGCCTCAAAATAAATGAGAAAACATGACAGATAAAAATTGGTCAACTTTAAGTCATAGCTTGGCATCTTTCATGTATGATATCATTGAGACTGAGCTGGCTGGGAATGTCCCAAGTTTGACAATGATTCATATCAACAACAATCTGCGGTTCAAGCTAAATTTTAACTTGGGAATTGTTTTGCTTTTGGTAGTTACAAAATGGTCTATTATTTAAGCCGTAAGTATGTTTTTGGTTGACTCAACTTTTACTTCAACTTCTGTATTTATAATTAAAAACAACAACAAAAAAAAAGGTTTTTAATGCCTAAAAAATATTTTAAGCTACAAACTCAGGTTTATTAATGATAGTATTTAGAATTTATAATGAGGGTTTCCCCCAGTGTATTATAAGCATGGGGCAAGGTTGCCATGCAACCGTGCCAACGGGCCCTCTGACCACCAGGGGGCCCGTCTTTGGGCAAGTGTCTTGCCCAAGGACAAAACAGAGACGGACGAAATGGGCTTTGAACCAGCAACCCACCGGTCACAGGACAAACTCAGTGTTTGTCTGTTATTGTTACTCAAATAGGTAAGTTAATATGCCACATTTAAATACCACTGCATTTAAAAATGCTAATTAATTAAGGCATTTTTTTTAGTTTGAAATTTCTGAAATTTTAATATAAATATGTAGTTATAGGAACCATGTTATGACATAAGCTAATTACATCATACGTCTAGATCAGGGTTCTTAAAATCCAGATGATGTGTTCCAGGTCCAACACATCTGAATCAACTCCTACATCTAAGAGCTGCAGAAAAACGGCCCTTGGGGACTGGATATGAAGACCCCTGGCCTAGATGAGGCATATTGTGTTGATATGTTGTTATGAGAGCTCAAATGAAAATCTGCCAAGGACTAGCCTCAGACTAGCCAATTAATTAAGACATTGTTTTTTAGTTTGAAACTAAAAAAAAGACTAGTTGATATCTCTCTCACATTACATGGGTAATTCATTAAGACATGTTTATATATTTTCTAATTCTATATTTTAACACTATGACTTCGTGGTAACATGGATAAATATTTTTTACTTTGTTATTAGATATTAAGTAAACTGTTGACCCCACTGCTTGTTATTTACTTAATTTTCCATTGAATGTCTCGCTCTTTAGATCATGTAGGTTTGTCTGTTCAAACTGGAGGCTTTACAAACTCAGACTTAGAACTCATCGTCAAAGAAAAAGACCAAAACACTAGATTCATACAAAAATCTGGTCAGAAATTTCAAGAGAAAAACAACACAAAACAAACTATACTATAAAAAACATATTTATTGGGTAAAAGAAAAACAAACCAGGTTGCGTGGTCATTCATTTATTATTTTATTGTTACATGCTTTTGTTACTTTCATGAAATATTGTAAAGGGTCACATTGTTATGATCATCATTATAATCTTTTAATTCTAAAGCCTGGATCTCCCATTATTGCCGTTTTATTTATTTTTTGTGGACCACACACTAGATTTGTCACTCTTGGAATCTGGCATATAATACCATAAAAATAAGAATAAATATAACATTTGAGCTGGATTACAGTTGTTTTTTTCCCCCCAACTCCTCTTTACCAGTAACACAGTGCCTAAAATTATTTGCCCCCAGCTACCCTCTCATTCCACATTCTGAACAGGAAGTGTTGAGTTGGTAACCTGGGGTGACGGAATCAGGCCTCTGAGTCACGCCTTGACCTAAAGGGGGAAACAACCCAGTGGAGGAAAGATATTTGCCTCAAGCACTAATGCAACATGGCTGTCAGAAACTAACAGGCGGACCACATAGTCTGGATGAGTACTATAGAAGAACAAACATTGCTGAGAGCAATAGTTGGCTGCCTACAAGGCAAAAATGCATAAAACAGGTCTGGTTTAATGATTTTATGTGTAGAACTGAACAGTTACAATCGGAATAGAAATAATAATTAAAAAAAAAACAATCCAAGAATGGAGATTGAATATAAACCTTAGTTCTTTATAAACAAATGTAATTGTGATTGGAAGATTTTATTGAAACTGAGACATGTTTGGCTCAACAAAAAAAAAAAGAGAGAAAGCTTGGTCTGTCGAAAAGAGAAACGTTCGAGTCGCTGACTCAAATTTTGGCATTCATCTCAGTAAGATGTGTCAGGCGAAAGGAGAGGGTGTTCATAAGGGCAAAGAGGTCTGCTGCAGGGTGGTGTAGCTACAAAGCTTATAACCTCTGTGGACCTACCTTATCTTGTGCCTTCTCTCTGCCCTCTTTGCACCTCTACCCACCCGGTGGAAGCAGGTGCAAAGATGCCAAGAGAACATGAAAGTAAGCTTTTCTCTCCAGTCATGCCCCCACAGAAGGAGAACACCTGGTTCCCCTTGGAGGAGCAGATAGGAAGAAGATTTAGAGATACCAGACTTATCTGCATGCAGTATTCTTTGCCAATTTCTTCTGTTCCTCGTTCCTTACACTCAGCCTCTTTCCCTGCATTTTCCCCACTCCCTTCTTCTTGTCTTGCTTCGCTGTCTAACTCTCAGCTGTCAGACTGAGAAATGGCAGGCGAGACATGGGTCTTCTGCCTAGGGAGAGGGAAAGAAAAGGACGAAGGCCTCCAGACACACAGTCTGTCATGAACACATGCGCACATGCTCATGCAAATGTGCATGTCTGTCCATGTGTGGTGTGCACCTGCCAACCTGTATAATACCTGTATTCTGTAACTGCCCCATATTTTACAGCAATTTTTCTCAAAGTAAAAAAAAAAAAATCAATATTTATTTTAAGAAAAGATAGATCACTTTCCAATTACGTGATTTATTAAAGATGTTATTAAAAATTATTTTAGGATAATTATAAGAGACTAGCCTAGCCATTGCCTTCCACACAATTCCGCTCAATTCTAAAGGAGGGAAATGAGCAGAATACTAATTTCCCTTCAGTGCTCCATCTAAGATTTCTCCCATTACATTAGATTTCCTTGGTAGAATTTAAAGTGGGCCAGTCAACAAAAAAAAAAAAAAAAAAGAAAAAAGAAGTTGCGAATGATGACGCCAATTTTTTAAATTGTAGGCTGCCTATAGTTTTAGCAGTGCAAGTGGAAGTGAGCAAAGCTGTTCAGACCATGTTGGCAAACTTTCATATTAACAACCATCTGGTTTAGCTTGGCTCTTCTCTCTTAGCAGTGGGGATTGTTGTTTACAGTGCAGCCAATTTCTGGTAAGCTTCATAGCATTGAACTAGCACATTACATACAACACATGTTGCCTAATGTTTGGGTTACCCAATTGCTAACCCAAAAGTTTTACATTTTTGAATACATAAGGAAAGGGTTATGGAACTGTATTATAACCCACCTCACACCTGTCAGCCTTTGTTTAGCTAACTGTATTAGTATTGTGCGTTGAAATTAGCTGGGGAAAAACGTGTCTTGACATGTCAACATTTTCAGTTGACATGTCATATGACTCTCGCTGTAACTGTGTACATATCAAGCAACATTTGCGTTTGATTGAAAACAAATGCTTTATAACCTCTGGATCTGTTTACTCTTCACCATGTGAAGAGAGTAGAATTTTCATATTCTCAAGCGTACATATACACTGATCCAGTGACGTGCGGTGAGGTTCATAGTTGGTGAGGCACTGACTTAATCAAAATCAGATTTACAAATGTAGGCCGCCTGCATGTTATTGTTTACATAAGGAAATTTTGCGCATGCACGCTGGAGGGCAAAAAGACTGGTCTTTCACATACCATGCCGTAGAATCATTCTGTTAACTCAATCAAACTTGGACATGTAGATACTATTAATTTTGTATTATGTTCCACAGGAAAGGGAAAAATCATTAAAATATAACTCAAAACCACTTCTTTCTCGCTTTCTGTATCAGCTACGCGCAGGCTCGTTGCCATAGCAATTGACAACAACGCCACAAAATCACTCAAATATTTCCCACACAAAGAGCAGAACATTCAGTCTGTTGCAGTAGTATGCTTTTAAGCTTACTGTTTATTTTTCGATTAATAATAAGTGATTGCTGTGGTAAGAGGAGAAAACTATAAATATATCGCTGCACTTGACTGACTGTATGGCTAGCTCGCTGTTACTTTCTTACTCTGCAGTTGTGGAGTCACAATGTCTGGGATCATGAGAGAGCGCCCCCTGCCATGAGGCAGGAGAACTGCCTGCCTCACCTTGAATCTGTTCTCTGTCGTTCATGATCGCTCCTCAGCACACGAAACGCATTACACATAGTTGGTGACAAAACACACTGTACGTTATATACGCAAGCTAAATTATGGAAAATCAGTTCATATATTAAGTGCTTTTTAATCACTTTATTGGCGACATACAGACAGGAGGAACATGCTCTCATAGAATGGCAGTCAGCGCAGTTGGCGAGAAGTTCCGCAATCGAAGGTGAGGCTCAGCTTCCTGCTGTCTCACCAGCTTCACTTCTGAGCATTTGAATGGGAAATTGCAAAAATTCAGCGATTTAGAAGAAAAAATAATCAAAATTGGTTAATCTAAATGAAAAATAAATACTTTATAGTACAAACCACAGGGTGAAAATAGCAATATAAATAATTTTATTTTCCCATGAAAATAATATAGTGCAGTGCAGTGGATGAGTGCAGTGTGTAACGCTTGGGTTGTGTTCAAAGGAGGAGAGGAGGCGGCAGACTCATCAGGATGGTCAAACACTCACAACCACACTGGTACTGGGAATTCCAGTGTTGTCCTTTAATAAACACTCTTCACCAACCTTACAAAGCCCGGTTGAACGGCTGCTATATTATCAAACTTGAAAATGAGCAGAGTTCAAACAACCCGTAACGTTACTAAAAGTTGGGAAGCTAGCATGTCCAGCGACTGTAGCACGTTCTTCCCTCAGTTCTGTACAGAGAATCAGTGTCGCATACTTGTGACATCATTAGCAATACAACAGTATCTTAAAGAGACACTACCCAATTACGGCTGTTACAAGTGACCGCACGTCACTGCACTGATCTTTTAATTGAAATAAAAAACTGCACGTGTTTGCAGCATTTTATCAAATGAAAAGTGAGTGGACTTATTCTGCTGTTTTCATAGTTTTAACTTGGATCTCTGAAATCCAATGGGAATGCATCTTTCCCATGAGGTTGTGGCCCTTTCATTATCAGTTTGACATGCCGTCGAGATCACAGAAATCTTTCATTTGGATCTTGAACTTTCTATTTATACTTTTTATTTGAAGTTCAGATTCCATGCGTTAGACAGACAAGTTTACTGCAACATAATCATCAAAAAAGAAAGACCTGCCTCTCTGATGATATGGCCCTGTCGATACTGGTGTAACCCAAAGCCCAAAATATATGCTTTCCAGAACATCAAAGTCCTCAAATGATCTCAAGTTATTTTACTTTCACTTTAAATATGACATATTGATTTCAATGATATGTTGTGTGACAATTTTTGAATTCTGTCCTGTTTCAAGCTGAGTTGTTTTGTAAATTTGCAGGACTTAAAAAGAGCACACATACTGCAGTGCTGCATGCTCTGATATTGAGTTAGATCCTGTCTTTCAGATGCTTTAATTTACATTTGGTTTTGGCACATTTATATTACTCCCAGATACTCTGCAGCAATAATGAAGCTACAGTAAGAAAGTTTTTTTGTTTTTGGTTTTTTTTTACCATAAAGATTGAAAGTGGGGGGTTTAAAGTTCAAGAATACACCTGCCAACAATTTCAAGGCTCATTAATTAACACACTGTCACTTGCTAAAAGAATAGGATGTTAAATTACATGCTGTGACTAACAACATATAATTATCTCCTGAAACTAAGAACTTGTTGCCAAATATTCTTTTTCCGAGTGCAGTTCTATATTTTTGCTAAAACCTTATGTCAAATTATCTTATGATCCAAAAACTTCTTAATATAATGACTTTTAATTCTTCTCAAAATTTTACACCTACACTAAAAAGACAGATAATCCATTCTTTTACAAGAACAGTATTTCTTTTATTATTATTTTCTTGTTTTTTTCACAGAGAGGTGTGGTTGTTTTATGCTAAAGTGCAATTCCTTCTGGGCTTCTGGGCTAATAGTTCTGGGCTATTTCTTTCATTCCCAAGATGTTTTCATTGGGATTTTATAAAAAGGAACAATTCGGTAAAAGAGGGGGTAGAACAAAAGAGGCATTTTACTTTTATTCTAGTTAAGTGGTTTAATATTAACAACCCCAAATAGGGGATTGACGCATATTTGCACAATGGAACATAATGTTAAAGTCTTTCAAACGTTGGTCAGCAAATGCATCAGGCGGATTATTAAAGAAAGTCCTGATTATGTTTCCAACAAGAAAATCGCAATTTTTCTGTATGAATGAGAAATATATCCTTTGAAATCCGTAGAAGTTGAAAGGTATAAGCAGAGGAATAAATTGAAAGCTAACACTGTCAGTCACAATGGACAGGTCCTGGTGTGACACCCCTGTTCCACTTCACTCACACATTGTAGGAGACAAGAGAAAACAAGTCACATCCGCCCTCTGAGAAGGTGCTGGTGTTGGTTGGCAGCTGAAGTGTTGGAGCATGTGTGAACACAAAATGACACGGGAGACAAATAACACATGACAAACCAAAGTAAACAGCAATGTTGGATGTATAAACAGGTCACACACCTACCTTTTTGTAGGCCCCAATTTTACTGTGATTGAACTTATTCGTTATAATAAGTCAAAACCACTGAAATGCAATATGAGATAATGATGTTGATTTTGTGATATTGTTATAGTGGTTCCTTCATCAGTGGGTGAAGTACACTTTGCTCCAAGTGGACAGCCAGATCGGTCTTCAAATTAAAGTTGCATAATGTGGAAAAACTGATAAGCACATGATACAGCAGTTTTAAATAAGCTAAATTTATTTCAGCCAACAAAACTGAAGGCTTATCTGTGTAAGTGCTATACATCTTATGAACATTCCTGAGTGATTTAGGTTTATGAGGACATGATAAAATTATGCAGTTGATGCAGCTTTGTCAGCTCTACATTCATGATGCAAATCTCTTGTTTCACCACTTGACAAGAATAATTCTATTGAACAGAGATCTGAAATCCAATCTGAGATCTGAACAGAGATCTCCTGTGGAGGCGATTATAGTCTAGTGCGCTCATAGCCACCAGACTCAGAAAAAAATGGCTTTATTTGAGCTTTGTGTCATGGTGCATTGTGTTACAGAAAGTAATAATCAGAGGATGGACACACTGTGGTCATAAAGGAAACTACATAGTCAGCAACATTTCTCAGGTAGACTGTATTCTTTAAATTATGTGTACTCGGTACTCCAGGTTACACTATTACAACAGTAGTCTGCGCACCAGGCACATTCATGCTTTTATGATATTATGCCAATTTCCAACTCTATTTGAATGTCTATAACAAAGAAATATTGAAAAAAGCTACATTTTTCTGTCATTGTCCAAATTTGGCGAGTCTATCCTTTTGTAGCCATAGTTAGCAGTTCCATGTAGTAGTAGTAATTACCACCAGGGACAGAACTAATGTTGCACATTGTGTAGTTAAAATGTGTTTGTCTTATCCAGCTACTAACAATCACATAATATAGTTAATAATTCTTCTCCTTTTCTTCCAACTTCTATCACATCAACATTGAGAACAAACTGATCTGCTGAGTAGTATGTCCCACTAACTAACAGGTGACATGATGAAGAGGTGATCAATAATAATTTACTGTACCTGTCAGTGGTCATAATGCTATGCCTGATCAAATCTAAGATGGTCAGGGCACACTACCTCAGTATGTTAATCCAGTACTTTAAATGATGAAGCTTATGCACTATTGTGTAAAGCTTACACAGTGCTATGAAGATTGATGCTAACAGCTTTCATCTGAGTTGATTTGTGATGCTACAAAAAGGTCCTGACAGAACAGTAGAGTTGGAATACTAATGTATGGGTATACGATACCACCATTGTCCTCCTTGAATTCATGCATTTATTGATCAGAGGGGGTTTGGTGGCATCAGAGAAACCTAAACAATATTGGGCAGCTAGATTTAATGTTGTGGCTGATTGCTCTTACTTGCAATAAATCAGCCAGTTAAGCAAAGAGAAGCTTGAAGCTTGGAAGCAATGCTGGTGAGTTTCCAAGGAACATGTGCCTTAAATATGCACACTCACCTTATTGACGAGGATGACACTCACCGATAGTATTTCTCAAAGAGAAGGTATGGCTTTTCCATATGCCTCTGTTACCTGTAGAATAAGGGCCATCATGCGTGAAGCTTAGATTTGAATGTAGAGTGAATAAGTTTTAATTTTATCAGCCTCTTTTGATGAATTGTTTCAAATACAAGCCGGAGCAAGTGTAAGTGTGTCACTGAGAGTACATTCAGCTATTATATTCTCTGCAGATAATGTACTGTTTATTTATAGAGCACAATCAGTAACAGTCTCACTGAAAGGTACTAACGCAGTCATTTCTTGCTATAATACATGTCTTGATTGTCTCTTTTTTTTCTCTGACATAAGTGCTTGATTCATGATATAACCTTCATGGGCATATCTATTCAATGCAATAACCACAAAAGCTATAAGAAAATTATATAATCTTCACCTATTTATTACCTCTGGTTTTCATCGGACTGCGTACAATGAATTAAGTTATTCAATTTAAACCATAATCCTTGCCAGCAAACTCCCAGAACTCACAGACTATTGTCAAATGAAGTCAGCATATCAAAACCTAACTTTACATATCCTGCCGATGTTCTCCATATATTTCACAAAAAACATCTGCAGTCAAAATAAAATCTTTTGTTTCATTTGGCAATGTCTCCATTTTAGAGAATGCAGTTTTTATTGTAACAATATGATAAAAATAATGAGACAGGGAGCCATAATTCTGCTGGTTTTTATATAAATCCCCCCAAAAATGTCTTCAAAAAGCTTATTTTTCCTTTTTTTGTGACTTTGTGATATTTTATCTGTTCACAGAATCTCTTATTTGGATTGAAAAGAAAATGGTAATCGTTTCCATTTTTTTCTCTTCGTATGTAACTCCACTCTGCCTTTGAGGTTCTGATGAGTGAATAATGGGCCAAGAGGATGAAAGAGTAGGCAACCTCAAATCTGTCCTTACCTGGCTGGCAGTATTTTAAAGTTCCACACATTGAGTCTTTTTTAAATGTAATAAAGCACTATGTAATAGTGCTTTCTATAATGGCAACTGTAGAGCATGAACAACCCAACAGAGGCAGTGAGAGCAAAAATCTTTGAGGCAACTGGAGACAGGTCTCCAAGGTTACATGTTGTACTTAATCCTTTGAACCCCCACAGGCCTGATGTTGGAAGAATTTTGTTGATGTCTTTGGCTATCTAAAAGCTGTGTGTTCGGGTGTGTGTTTGCACTGTCAATTCCCTTGAGCAATGGACAAACCCCAGTGACATCAGCAGCCATGCCTTATTTACCAATTACAAAGATCCCTCTGTAACTGAGTGCAGTGTTTCCAACACCACACATACTCTAGGCTAATTAGCACATGGAAATAATAATAATAATAATAATAATAATAATAATAATAATAATAATAATAATAATAATAATAATAATAATAATAATAAAAACAACAACATCTAAGACAAGTTTTTAACCTTTATTTGTTTTTGGACATTGTTCATTTTTTAAGCATATATTTCCATGTCAGGAGAAAATCTTACACAATTTATATTGTAGTTTTCAAATTATTTGACCATTGCCACAAACTAATGTGGATATGTCACTTTGATCACTTGTACTCAAACAAGTGCAGTCTACGTAAAGTACCCCCCCTGAAGTGGGTTTTAGGTCAGGGGTCAGGTGTGGTTGCATGGTGTTCGCTGTGTTGAGTTTGGTGCAGGGGCTACAATTGCCTTTCTGTGGTGAGGGCCTGTGTGGCGGGAGATAGGCTCTGACTATGTGGGTGTGTTGTCATCAGCTTTTGGGGGTACAGAACTTTCCTGCAGATTCCCCCCTGTGGCAACAAGATTCTTGGCATCTGTGCTTGTCTGGTAGTGGGAGGCCCTATGGGGGAAGTCATGTCACGGCTTGTGGGGGTGGGAGGCACACACACACACATTGTATTTCAAATATGTAATCAGTCCTGTGTTTGAGTAGTCCATATAATATAATTTTCATGTTTATAAAATTCTGAGACGATGCTGCCGAAACAAAAACAAAAACAAAACAAAACAAAACAAAAATTCCAACAAATGTACCCTTTAAAGATATTCATGAAGTTTAAACTAAGTTTTAAAGAAACTCAATTAAATTTTGATTAGTTCAGTTTAGTCTACAAATTTTACATAATATGTGTTCAGTCTTTGGGTGTGGTATTATTCTACAAATTTGTTTGAGCATGAGTAAACTATATCATTAGAATGAACAAAGAAAGGCAGACTATGCCACTGCCTTTTATGCTGACTCTTATACTCCCTAGTTCCTTATGCCAGTGAGGTTAGCTGCAGGAAAACAGCTGTAGTGCTGATAAAATAGCTTTTTGGAACTCTCATTGAAATGAAAGCAGGGCAAGTACACGAACTTTACTATCAATCAGAGTAGAAAGTATCAATCTCCCACCCGCAGGGGCCCATTCCCTGTGGGTAAAGCAGAAATTCAAACTTTCACATGAGTCTCCCCTGTGGATGGGAGACTAATAACGCTGTGTTGCTGCTTTTTCAAATGTAAAAAATATTTATTCTTACTTTTCACTTTTTCGCAGTGCTCAACAAATGGTTTTTGGTTTTGCAGTAAAAATTCCTCTGAAGGTTTTTACAAAAATAACCGTATGAATCAATTGTAACAAATTATTTATCAATTAAATGCCTTCTTCTGTTAACAACTCACAACAATTTTGATTATACACTGAGTTTTTAAGAAGGCAAATGGTATCCAATTAATTCTTCCTCCTACCCTTCGGCTTCTCTTCTGGCAATATGTAACTTGGATGAAAGAGTACAGTTTCCCAGGAGATCTGCATTACCAAGGACAGGTTGCCAAGGATGCTGTGAGCATAGCTCAGCAGATTATGGCTACTGAGTACACTAGTCCTTGCAGCCTCGGACTGGCAGAACAGGCTTTGGCTGCACAGAGAAAGGATCAGTGGATATGCAGCAGAAGAAGAGGTGCAAGAAGGCCAGTCTGCTCACTTAGCTAAAGGTTAATGTGACAAGGCTGGGTGTTCCTTCGCTTTCTCTCTCTGGACACCGTTTATCAAATGATGAACTGGACCAACTTCAGTGTAACCAAGCCCACAAACTAAAATGAGTAATAATTAGACATTCACTGAAGTCGAATTCAATGTATTCAAAAAACACCAGTTCACTACAAATGGTGTTTAAAGGCAGTTTATAAAACAAGAAAAGGGAAATTCATATGCAGTTGTATAGAAATATGTGATCAAAAAAATTTCAATCAAAATATAATAAAGACAGATTCATTAACATGGCTGAATCTGTCTTCATGAAATGGCTCTGTTATAAAGAGCCATTTCATAACAGAAGAAATAAACGTGAATAGTGTTATTAATAAATAATGAGTAAATACACTACCAAATAAATAACATAATAAAATTCAATAAATATATTTTTTTAAAATAATGGTAAGCTTATTGTGACAAACATTTACAGAACATAGCATGTTAACATCATTTGCTCTCCTTGAAATAAACAATTAAAAAATAAATTGTATTATTTGAGTTTGGAAGACCTTCCCTCTCATTACCCGAATCTTTAGCCCCTTCTACAGGTCCCTCCACCAAAACCAATCCTAAGGTCAGTTATTTACCCCTTCAGCAAACCCCCTTTTCCTCTATCTGAGTGTGTGTTCTGATGCATTAACCCCCTGTGGTGACACAATACAAGCTGATTTAGTTTGATGCCACTTAATTTGTCAAACAAGGTCAAACACCTCAGAGACATTTTTGAGGCTTCCTTAGCTGTTGTTTACACCTCACTCAGAACTAGACATTTCTTCTCACAAACACACAAGCAAAAAAACTCACAATCTGTTATCTACCAAACATTTACAAAGGTGGATGCCCCCCATCCCCCACCATCCAAAACCCAGCATGTCCTATTTATGAAGTCAATGAATTTCATGCAACAGCCGCTGCAAATTCTGGCAAACAGGTAGAAGGGGATGAACAGCCCCACACTAATAAACCCTTAATCATCTCCATGAAAAATATTCACAGCAAGAGCCTGAAATCCGTGCATAGTGGTGCAAAACCCTGCCACATTTCCATTTCATATATGCTTTTCTCTGCAGACAAATAAATACTTTTAACTCTTCTATGTGTAGATAGATAGATAGATAGATAGATAGATAGATAGATAGATAGATAGATAGATAGATAGATAGATAGATAGATAGATAGATAGATAGATAGATAGATAGATAGATAGATAGATAGATAGATAGATAGATAGATAGATAGATAGATAGATAGATATTAAGAACATAACTGATTCTTCACATTCTTCAGGGTGGCTTAAATGTGACTAAGTCCCTCACTCTGTGGGGTCTCCAACTGTGACTGAAGCAGAACTAATGAAGTTAGCCACGGAAGTCTGGCAGATGGAGCCATGAACGTTCTGCTTTACCTGTTTGCCCATCACACACACATGCAAGTCTGTATGCACCCCATCAATTTCCCTGGCACTAATGAATAGGCATGCCTGCAAATGACAACAGGACACTATAATGGAAATGGAATGACGAGTGATTCTTTATTTTTTTACCCTTTGATATGTGTGGAGTTTTTTTTTTTTTTTTATGAATGCAAGAACTGAGGTGTAGAATTTTGTTTGATTTTGAACTAACACAGTCATCGTGCATGAACATATCAAAGACTTGGGGGCAATTGTCTGCACAGGTTGCGGAAAAGGCTAAAAAATGTCTCTTTACATCTGTGCAAGACTGTTGGGAAGGCTGTGTTTATGCCTAAAGCCAGGGTCAGAGCACTAGGGACAAAAAGGGCATCAGTGCTTATCACAGGCACACTCTGTGACTGATCGCATAAAGTGTCCCTCTACCACTTTGTGTGATACGTTTAGAAATGTTAACAAAAACAATTAAAACAATGCAGAAGCCCCAATATATTTCTGTGAAGTTTTTGAAATTTTGCTTAATGGGAGCACTATACTGTGGTGAGAAAGAAATTTGATAGCTAAACTTAACCTAGAAGATGGCACACTAATCTTAAAGAGATGAATAAGATCAGTGACAATACACGGGCTTTTCATGGTGTTTAAACAGTGGTTAGTTGGTACTGAGAAGCACACAGCGAGCCAAGAAAATATCATCTCCACCACCACAAGCCCGAATCATTACTAGAAGGCAGAAAGGATCTATAACGCCATATCCTTTTCACGAAATCTGACGATACAATCTGAATGTTACATTTGAAATTGAAAGTCATAAGATCGGGCCACATTTTTCCTATCTGATCACAAAGATTAACCTAGAATTGTAGCCTTGAGTTTATGGTTGCTACATCCACCACAACGGCTTTCCTCTGTTGTTTATCCACTACGACAATGTCCGGTTGGTACGACCTTACCATTTTGTCTGTCTGGATCTGGAAGTCCCACAGGATCTTAGCTCGGCCATTCTCCACCACCTTTGGGGGTGTTCCCCACTTTGATCTCGGGGCTTCCAGTCCATATTCTGCACAGATATTTCTGTTCACTATGCCTGCCACTTGGTTATGTCGTTCCATGTACTCTTTCCCTGCCAGTATCTTGCACCCTGTTATGTGCTGGACTGTCTCAGGGGCCTCCTTGCACAACCTACACCTTGGGTCTTGTCTGGTGTGGTAGATCTGGGCCTCTATTGCTCTGGTGTTTATGGCCTGTTCCTGAGTGGCCAGGATGAGGGCCTCTGTGCTGTCCTTGAGTCCAGCTTTTTCGAGCCATTGGTAGGACTTTATATATATATATATATATATATATATATATATATATATATATATATATATATATATATATATATATATATATATATATATATATTTTTTTTTTTTTTTTTTTTTTTTTTTTCCAGTTTTTTTTTCCCAGTTTTTTTGTCTTATATTTGTTCACAAGAACTTTTTTGAATGCCTGATAATACAAATGTAGACAAACAAGACTTCAAAGTAGCTTTACAAATTTTGGGGTTCAGTCTTCACGTTGCAATCTCTGAATTAATTCAAAATGTATTCATGCCAGAGTGCATCTGCCTTTATACTGAAAAACTGTCTAGAGTTGCTTAGGCCTGCAAAAATAAAATGGAGAAAACAGCTTTTAGGCAAATGCAGAGCACCAAGACATTTTGAATCATCAAATATATATGTATAGCCTTGAGGGAATCATAACAGAAAAGCAATAAGGAGAACTGATAGCTTCATTCTGAAAAGCTTGACAGCTTCTATCAAGATATTTTACAGCATTAACAATGTAAAAATAGGGATTTTAGTGACCTGTCTATCATTTCTGTAAGAAAAATGGTCACTCTCAGCTGTAATCACCTGCATCATCCATTACAGCCATTAACAAGATGACTGTCATTTTCTTTCAATGGACAGGTGATCCACATAAATATGTTCAACAACATTTTTTTTTTCATTTTCTGTAGTTTCAAAATAGTTTTAAATTATGAAGATTTTGATTGGCAAGATTTCCTAAAAATTCTATGCATTAAACAACATTCCTTCTCTCAAATTAATTACCTCTAATTAGGTGTCAAATTGGGTAATTATTGTGATGAATGTTTTATTGCTATAATAGTGAGGGGAATTAGAACAACGTTAAATCGGGGTTCACACACTTAATGCAGAGCTGTCAGTTAGAGTAATGGGCATAATTCATTTAATGGGAACAAAAATACCTGCAGATTTTAATAGCATGGCCAGACTAAAGTATTTGACCGAGGAAAAGAAAGAAGGAATGAACACAATTTAAAATTGCAACTCATTTCCTTCCATCACATTGGAAGCCAAAGAGGAGAAGCAGGAGAGCTTCTGTTGCATTCGCCTTCCTGGAGCACAGAGAAGTCAAGAGAAAGCATTCCCAAACAAAAGCATGAAATTGATCATGAATAATGAGTCTAAAAACTAGAAATAAATCAAGCCCTTTTTCATCAAGGCTTTTCATCAAACATAAGTTATGTTTTATGTTTGACACAGTTTCTGCCAACTTGCCAGTGTTTGATACTGTTTGCATGTTATTACAAGAGGTACTAAAATAACAAGTTTATTGTTTATTATTATGTGACACTAAAACGTCCTAACAAGAAGTGGGTCTTGTTTAGCCTGCATTTCTTTCTATTTTTTATGGAAGCTAATATTTTTTATTCGATTCCAATTTTGCGGGGCGACAATTCAATTCAAAATTGACTTTAAACCGAAAATGATTTTATTCATAATGATTTCTCCTTCGATCGCCAGGTGTGCAAAAGTTCACCACAATCTTCTCCAGTCTGCTTTGCACACCAGAATGAAACACGAAGACATTAAAGAGTGTATTATCCAAATTTTTAATCAAGACTTTCCTACTGAAACTTTATAATGATACCATATTCGTTAAAGCAATTTCCCAGAAGTACTCTTATGCCCACACAAATAGCTGTGTTCTGCCTGTCATGGAGGAAAATTAGAAAAGGCAACAGACTTCATGTGGAACTGAAAGGAAACAAAAAAAAAAAAACACAAAAGGACTCACAAACTGATGACTGAAGGAGATTTATTTTGTCTTGTTTTCACATGTTGCAGTAATTTGATACAGAGCTCTATAACAAAATGCCTGACTTTACAGACAAAATGGACCCATATACTTTGTTTTCCTGAGGAAGATTCATTAGGAGGAACGTAATAAAAACCCAAAGCCTCCAGACCGACTTGACATGAAATTTAATATTATATTGGACAAAAACTGCACAGCATAAAAACACTGCAGTGCAAAGTAAATCGTTTTTGTATCAAGACAGATGCAGCTGGCTGAATGAAGAGATTGTGTCTCATCTTTTCATCATTTATTGTGTTAATAGAGCAATGTGGTTACTTTTTAATTTGTTATTTAGCACTTTAGCCAAAATCAGGGTCCTCTGACCAATAATTTCACTTCATTTCCACAACTGTCATCATCAAGGGACTTATGTTCAAAGTGATCTGTCCCGTATTTTGGAACAGATTTGAAATCCTTGCAGACGTCTCATTGACTCTATTTTAAGACTTCAATATGGCCTCACTCCCCCTCAAGATGACTTGAAAGTCTTGTCAGATCAATCCTTGAGATGACTGGCTGTGCAATGAAATACAGCTGTTTGTTTGGTTAAGTGAAGCTATTAGCTGGTCAGTCTCTGTGTATTGATCAATATTATTGGACAATTAACTAATTTCCATCGGATCACACCTTCAAGATGTGATCTCTCTGCTTCAGTTAATGTATTGATGGGCTGCTCTGAATGGTATTGCTCTTATTTAATGTGCTTAGGGAAGTAACATAAAAAAATAAGTACAATAAATCCAAGGTAGCACTGAAAGTATTTTATATAGATAAGAGGATAAAAATAACTTTTCACTTAGCTGGTTGTAGTCTTAGCTTTTAACAACATTTATAATTTACTTGTTCAGTGACACGTATGAGGTAAAAAGTCCACAATGGGGAGATCCATCCATCCAAACGTAATAAATTTATAAGCTACATTAACACATTACACTGATGGTGTCTATCTCATCCGATTTGTCTGATCCCAGTCTTTCGAGAAACAAAAGTTGACCTTACACCTCAAATCCTTTGCAGAATAAAAGACACAGCAAAGTTTGTTCAAAACAAGACGTGTTTAGTAAATGACTTGTCTTCTGTGGAGCAGGGGTGTGCGCTGAGTTGTGCAAGGTTGCATGCATGATGGGATCATCTGTGAGGTCATGTCAGCACAATCTTTGTGCTCAGGCATCTCGACCTGACTTGCACCTCTTTGCTGGTCCAAATAAGGTCTAAGCTGTCTGGCCTCACCATATGCTAACTTACAACAACACTGCTGCCATCGAGGACCTCAAAACCTTTATTTTGCGAGGGCTTTTAAATTTAGTGAGTGCCATCTGTTTGCTCCGGGTATCTTTTGGTTTTTATTCATTTCATCTCAATATTGTTCTTATTTAACAAAATATGTGGCCAAGGTGAATCTTTAACACAAAAACCTTAACTTAGAGAGTTAGAAAAGCAGTTGTGCACAAAATAATTTGATGGCTTGCTTGCAGTAAGAATAAGCAAACTCTTAAGTTCCCTGTGATTTAATGAGTCTGTGTCACTTCAGCACAAAACAATGCTGCTGTTCATTAGCAGATTGCATATTTTCACACCCTAATCGTGTGACCAGTTTTGTAGTTAAACTATGATCAGAAAAGTTTTAAAAATGGATAATTGCAAAAGAAAATTGCTTCAATTTTTACATGCATACATACATAAATTAATGGTTTGTTTCTGCAGTACCTTGCAAAAACAAATTGGGAAGATGACAATTCCTCTAAAATGCAGTGATTGTGAAAAGTAACAAGGAAAGAACCTGAAGATTTTTGCACATGTAAATGCAAGAGAGAAACCATGTAAAAATAAAAGTTGTTTTTTTTTACTCCAACAGTTGACAAATGCAGAGGGGTAGGAAGTATTATTTTCTTCATGTATTTGAGTTATCAGAGCTTCAGGGATTTTAATTAGTTAATTTAATTTAATTACTCAACATGACACAGTGGCACTATTCCATTAAGCCACTGTCCACTAAGCTGGACAGGGGCCCGTATTTACCCACATACAGTGACTAAAGCAATGAAGGAGGTACATTTTCAGCAAGAACCTGAAACACGAGGTGAAATCAACACAGAATTGGACCAGAAAATATATTTCCAATGACCAGTCACAGTCCCTATAAGCAAACGTTATAGAAAGCTGTCATAATAATCAGGATTGAAGAGAGAGCTAAGAGAATCTAGAAAGATTATACAATGAACGATTGACCAAGATCCCTCTTTCTGGATGTTCCAACCTTGTGAGTTATTGTAGAAGATTTGACTTACACATATACATTTAGTAAAGAAAATATTCATAGCAAAGATACCATCTACTATTGGTATCCATCAGAATTAAAAATGTTACTTTTCTAAATTATTTGATGTGGTATTTTGATATTGTATTTAAAAAGACGGTTTACATTTAAGCTTTTGATAGATTCTTACAAAAGATACCAATTGGCACAGTGAATCACAGAGTGAATTGTGAAACAACACTTTTGCTAAAATAGGCTTACAAAGTGGAATTATGAAAGCCAGCGAGACAGTTTTCCACACATATACACTTAACATCTTGGAATCTAGAACATCAACAGGACACTCGAAATCTCAGTGCTGCTTCAATATCAAACCGGAGAGGCTAATTTAAAGCTGAGTGCTGATTGCTATCGGATGTATCCATTCTGCTACAAAGCCAAGTGTATACTATGATGTTTTCAAAGTAACTTATTAAAAGTAGAAGTTGTGACCAGGACGCAGGAAAGGATGCATGCGTCTACGTGTGTGTTTGTGTGTAGTTACATCTCTTCATCTGGTCTTGGCGTTATGGAGTCAAGCTTGTTTTCTTTTTCCCCCCCTCCTTTGCCTTGCAAGTTGTTCCCACCATCTGGCACCAGTCTTTGAAAACGAGGCCAAGTCTCTCCCACCAGAATGGCATGAAAATATACCCGCACACCAAGTCTTCTTGCCTCTCTGTCAAGTCAGCCACTGACTAGGAGCAAAGATAACAGTGTTGAATAAAAAGCAGATTACTATATTGTTCAGTGATATGTAATTGACTAATTTTATATAGTGAGTATATTTATTGATTTTTAAGTTAGGTTGAAAGTGCTAATGCTATCAAAATATTTAATCTTGCTTTCATTTTCTTTAAGTTCCAGTTTATACTTCTAGCAGTAAAAGAGGTAAAGAAATCAAATCTTTGTCAAACAGTTCAGGGAGAAGATAGAGTCATACAGAGCGAAGGAAAAGAGGCATTTAGAGCTCCACTGACTTCTTGGCGTATTTAACTTTCTGCTCCCGTCAGTATAGAAGAACTCCATTGACTCTCTTCTGTTGGAGGCCATGGTCATTTGCATAACCTATTCCCCTCTCTTACTGCCAGGGAGCTTCGGGCTCTCTCCCAGTCTCTGTTTACTCTGTGTGACCGAGGCCATGTTGGATCACTTTACTGCTGTGCTGTGGCGATTTCCCTGTCTATGGCTGGGCTTTAATTGCTTTGGTTTTATGCTGGGTCAGACTGTGTGTGATACACACTATTTACAAGACCTCATTGTGACAATGACCTTTAAATTGTTCTCTCTGTCCGATCGACACACACGCTTTCCTTTTCGCAGATGCAAACACACTCACACAAGCACATGTACAGATGCACGGAGAACAGGAATCATTTGAGTTCCTTTAAATTTACTTGGCTTCTCTCATTGCTTCTAGTCACTACACAATTTTTCCATCAATTGAAATTGAGACATTTTTTAAAACAGGTACATAGTAACAAAACTAAAAATATTTTAATTATTTTTTATTGTGTGCAACAGTAAATCAACACCAATTGTTACTTTTAAGTGGCAGGAGATATTCAGGTATCTGTAGTGCCTTACGCATTTTATCACATTACAAATAATGTGATAATTTGTAATTTGTAATACTGCAATATATTTTTGTTGGAAGTTATTGTGATAGATTAAAACAATAATAACAATAACAATAAAATTTCTCAAAACCTGGAAACAACGATTTTTGGTGTTCAAACTGTTTCCCAAAAATCCCCAAAAGGTGTGGTGTGCACAAAGTCAAGAACAATTTTCAAATCTGGTAAAAGGTTTTTTAACACACTTTAAAACCACAAAAAGATACTATGGTGAATATAAAATCCTATTTACAATGATGATTTTTTTAAAAATATATGTATAGAAAACGGCTATCCATATCAACTGGTCCTGTGAGAAGAAGAGGTTTGGTAAAGCTTTGCTGTTTCAGAACCTGGGTGAGTTACTTTAATTGATGGAACAGCAAATTCCTCGCTAGCAGACACAAATCCTGCTGCAGAATGTGCAGGCATTTGTTTCTGAGAGAAAGAGATGAAGAAATAGTTTGTAAACCCTTCTATAAGAAGTGTTGGTACAAACAGGTTTTTTTCCTCCTTTTCTTGTGCAACAACGAATATTTCAATGCTACGACTTAAGCAAATCTTTTAAAATGTGTGCATTTCAAATGTGTGGCGAGTTCATCATGGTGTTTGGAAATATGTGATTGGCCCTAGGAGAAAAGCCAGGTTTTGGGATTGGTAGACTTTAATAATTAGGTAGCACAGGAACAGGTAGAGGCATCTGTGATTATCCAGTTAACCAGAACAGTCAATTTAAGATCAAAGAGAAAAACATTAACAAGGATCATGTGTCTGGAGCCCATTGCACTACTTTTCTTTGTCTTTTGTAAGTCTGTGGTCTCTATCTTGACTGAGTCAGATGAGGATGCCAGAACTAGTTTATAAGTAAATAAAAAAAAGACATAAAAGAAAAAGACAGAGTTCAAGAAGCCCAAGTGTTGGGGTTTGGAGCGTGAAGGGTCAAAGCAGTCTGATGAAAAGATCTCAGGTTTTCAACCATTTGAAACTGTTTCAAATTACCTTAACAGATGTAAAACTTACAGTACAGATGTAACTTTTCTTTACGAAACTCATTTGTGAATCTGAGAGCCAAAAAAAGACTGAAAACTCTGTGGGGAAATAATTTGTTTCAGTCAAAATTTGTTTTCAGCGCTCTGTCATGCAATTTATTTAGCAATAAAATACATTTTCTCTTCATAAACTGACCTCATATTAAAATGGTAAATACTTAATTGCTGTAGGTATTCTCATGTTGTGGTGAATGTCTCCGCTCCAAACTTTGACAATGATCTGTTTGCCAGCAACATTTTCTGGATGATTTTTGACTTAAATACACACTTACTGGTATTTGGAGGAGACTTAAACAGTACTATTTCTAAAGCTCCATTGGCTATGGCTAAGGCTTTTTGAAACTTTTTGAGTCATAATGAATAAATGTACCATTGGACATTTTATAACCCTTCTTTTTAAGTAATCTGACAATTTTGTTATAAATAGATCTATGGCCTCCAAAATCTCAAACTCAGATGTTTTCCAATTGTTGTGTCAAGTCACACCGCACTGATTTTTATATCCTCTTATATCACAAACAGATACTTTTATTACTGTTTTGAGCAGTCACTCATCAAAAAAAGGTTGCTTGTTATTGAGAGCAAGATCAAATTTGGGTGCATGGGGGGCGAATCATTGTGACAAATAACTGACTGGATTTGTACTTCATCATGTGCAAGACTTTCCCTTATTCAGCTTAAGACATCATACAGACTTAATTTGTCAAAATCAAGGCAGTCAAAAGTAACTCTAAATATGTTTATGATCTGTGCAACAGTTTTAATTCCTTCCATTGTGATTTAACTCATGTTTTTGCTGTGCCTGTTACTTCAGGCATACTGGTCTCTTTACTTTGATGTGCTCTCTGTGTTGCACTAAAATCCTGTCCACCAGTGGCCATTTTTGGTGTTTGCAAGGATGTCACTATACCCAATAACAGACGGATGTTATTGCCTTTACTTTATTATTGTCATGATACAGAATTTTACTGTCCTGAAAAGCTCGTCACTCTCCAGCAGCAGGACCAGCTGAAGGATGTTATGGCCTTTTTAAAAGGGAAGATTTGGCTCAGAGGAAATGCTGACAAGGTTTCTCAGATATGGCAACCTTCATGGGTTCTTTTTCTTTTAGTTGGTCTTTGCTTTGTTTCATATCTCGTTTGGTTGGACCTTGGGTTTAGAATTGGGTAAAACCCGTTTTTTCAAATTGATGACTTGAATTGTTTTGATTAGATTTCTTTAAAAGCCATTTGTATCAGAAGATGGAAAAAATTCCACGAACAAGAGCAAGTAATGAGGCATTGAGTATTGGGAGTATTATCGCAACAAAAGAAAAAAGATTGCTGTGCTTTGTGCTTATTTTTGCCAGGATTGCAACCACTGGGATTTGGGCTGGCTTCCCTGTGTTTGCACAACGACATATCCTTATTTCATATTGATTTTTCTTTTATTATCAGATGAAATGATAAGCATGAGAAAGCAGGCAACAACATGTGATGCAACACCATGTCAACACGGGTGGGCTAATAATTGCTGTGGAAATGGATGGGACAAATATCCTATCAAGCTTCATAATGGAGAGGCAAAAACAGTGAATTTACACTGTGAAAAATAAATGCGATTCCTTTACAGGAGATAGCGCAATAAAAATATGAACAAATAAATGTCTGAGAGAGTAGCATGTATCTGTTTACAGCTCAAGAGGAGTGGATTTATTTTAGAACCAGATAAATCAGATAGAGGTTTGAATAATGAATGAACAGCAGACAAATGCTGTTTGGGACATATTTATATGTTTCTACCATTTATCGAATTAAAGTTAAAGCAGACAGGATACGACTCAGCAGTAGAAGCAGAGAAAATATGTCTGCGTGTATATAAAGTGGGTTAAATAATACGTCACAGTTTTTCTCAGCAAGGATATATAGTTTGACACTTCTGTTGATATGAAATTCGAGACGGCAGCACAAACCAAGTACTCTTCCTCAGCCAACCAGTAGCACATATGCAATAGTTTTCTCCTCTTTTGATCCCATTTAAGTGAAGACTGCTTCAGCCTTATTTGCCGAATATTATTGTCAGCACACTGTATGGTAAAGATAGAAAAAGTGATTTGATTACTCGCCACTGAAAAAATGTACGCCTTAAGTAACAACCTGGTTATTCC
Organism: Poeciliopsis retropinna; assembly: GCA_010277075.1. Taxonomy (NCBI): domain Eukaryota; kingdom Metazoa; phylum Chordata; class Actinopteri; order Cyprinodontiformes; family Poeciliidae; genus Poeciliopsis; species Poeciliopsis retropinna. The sequence continues at coordinate 7,793,639 of VMRM01000013.1, forward strand.
CATCACTGGCAGCAACACCCAGGGTGAGCAGGTAGGGTCAAAAAATGAACTAATGTTCATTTAACAATGTCCTAGCAGGCAAGGATTTACTATAGACATTTGACAATAATTTCTACTAAAATCTGAGGAAGAAAAGAAAGAAGGATTATCAAACAAACAAGCTGTTTTTAACCAGCTTTTGTACTTTACTCTTATTGGTATGACAAATTACCTGGTGCCCAAAAGTAAGGTTAAAAGCTAAGCTGAAAGTGCAAAGTATTAATAATAATAATCACTCTATGACTTAGTCGACTATGCGGCTATTATAATGTATCAATCCTCAAAACAACATGTGTTGAGGATTAGGCTACATATCTGTGCAAGGCTTTTAAGATTCAGACCATTAGTCCTGAAGCTTCTCGTGATCTCAGACATGCATCAATGGGCAATACCATTAGAGGTTTGACTTCAGCTGTTTTTGTTCATATCAACTTATGACTTTATTTATTGCAGGGCTCACACTGAAAAATTTTATATGTGTGGATCAATTTGTTTTTGTCTGTAAGAAGAGAAAACCTTTCAGCTGACGATGGAGTGTCTCAGGCAGTAACACAGAGAGGACAGTGGACTTTTAAGTTACAGATTTGTATTTGTTTAGTAGTAGGCATTGAATTTATCTCTGACATTCACATATTTTTACACTAAGAATTTGACAAATTACAGCTGGGGTTGTTGTGGTTACAGTGTCTATGGTAACAGTGATGTGACTCAGCTTTGATTAACAGGTCTTTGAGACCAACTGTAGGAAATTGAAGGTCTACTGAATTCCTGTCTTTTGACTAAAGCTTTATAGTAACTCACTACAGTTTTTAATGTAATCTGACAAAAAGTATTCATTGCTAATAAAAGTGGTTGAGATCAGTCTTACAGCTCAAAATTCCAATGAAGTTGAGAAATTGCTTAAAACATAAGTACTTGGTGAGAGCAGGGCAGCCATGGAATATTAAAGCATTTCTCAAACATGCATGAAATAATAAAAGCAACACTGAAGGTGTCTTTTTGATGAAGCTCAAAAAAGTCAATTTTACATAACAAACATATTGTAGCTGTTAGAAAATCACTGGAAGAAAGGCAGCATTTGTGATTTTCAAATATCTATTTAATTTTCATATCTACAATAGTTTTTATTTGCTTGTCTTTTACTCAAAATCAGAACATATAAAGTCACTAAAATTTTTCCAAAACCTTATTTTTGGGCTAAATTTAAAACAGTCGTCCTTCCTGCTGGGAATGAATAAGTACTGTCTGCAGGGCAACTTTGTCAACATCATAATCATCTTTGATTGGTGTTTCATGGCAGTTGGTAGCACAACAGCTGCTGCCTCATTACCCAAACAATCTCGTTTGAGTTCACACATATGAGCGAATACCCAAATGCAAAGCATTCCCTGGAAGTAGGCGTGGGGGTGATTTGGTATTTCATGTTGCTTAAATTCAAAATGATAAATTGCATTTTTTGTGTGTGTAATTCAGCGTGAAAAAAAAAAAAAAAAGCCAAAACAATGTTTATTTGAATAAAATTAAAATAAATGTTTTCTTTGTAAATTTTCTGCAGAACTCAACATTAATGTAAACAACATGCCAATTCAAACACCCTGCCTCTGACATGAGAGATGGAGGCGGCACACCCAGAAGTTCATGGATTAGTATAGATTTAAGAAGATTCCACTGTTAAGCTCTAAGCCAAGTGTGTGTGCATGTGTGTGTGCGTGTCTGTTTTTATGTGCTTGATATCAATCAAGCACATCCTTCTTTTAGATACAAAAATATATAGTGAAATATCCAGTTTATGCCTTGAGATAGAAGGGGAGATGAAAGTTTGTTACTTTATCCCCATGAGTATACTCCATTGGCACAATGAATATTGTAGTCCCTTACGCCTGCTGAATGTTTAGCCCTGAAATGTAGTCACACCTTTTTTTTTTCATTTTATAACCTAATTCAAATCTTAACCCTAAAATGAAGCATGTATGGTAAAAGTATTACTTCCGTACCTAAAAGGATCAGATTTTCATCCCCACACTAACAGAAAGTCCCTTTGAACAGTGTCTTGTCACATTTTGGCCTTATACGCAGCATCTACATAAAACACTGAGTTGTTTTTGTGGTATTCTCATGTGAATGTGAATCTGATGATAAGCATTCTAGATATCTTTTGATCCCACTCATAGAAAAAGGGACACGTTTTATGACTCACGCCTTCAAAGATGCAAAGGTGTTCGAATAACAAAGAAATATCAAGCAGTTGCATCATCAGAAAAACATCACTTAATGTATTATATATATATATATATATATATATATATATATATATATATATATATATATATATATAAGAAAACAAAAACAAAAGAACACTTCCTTTGTGATTAGAAACAATGAAATTAAAGAATACCATCTCCTCTGTAGAATCAAAATCTATAATTGTAACTGTGAGGCTTTGTTGCTGCTGTGCAGGTTCTGCTTTAGTAACTCTCAACTGCAGACAGTCAAATTACATAAGAGTACGGCCTCACTAAATGCAAGCTATGTGGAACTTTAAAATAGATCAATAATGCATGTGGTAAAGATTGCTGAAGTGCAAACGGGAAAGGCCAATTAAATTCTACTTAATATAATTTCTTTCCCTATTTGCCCTTTGCTCTACTTTGTTGTCGTTAGTCTGGATATTCTGTATGTGTTTTCTCCTTCTCCTTCTACAATTATGCCCGTATTCTGGAATCTTTGAGCTGGCTTTGGAAGAAATTGTATTGTACCTTATTTTCCTTAAACTGCATAATTTTTCCTTTCTTTTTCCTCCAAGCTATATTTATGTAGTACCCCATATTGTGGATCTCAGATCATCTCAGTAACCTGACCATCTGTGATTTCTTCTTTATAACTGTGTTCATGTGCAGCAGGGGTGTTGGACCTATGGGAGATATGTGTGGCAAATGTGGATGGGGGCGTTTGGGGTGAGGAGGTGGGTGCTGGTTGGGTAAGCTCCACTCAAAGCTGTTGTAAACACCTCTAATGCACCGCTAAACTTGGGGAATCTCGTGTGTGGGTGTGTGTGTTGTGTATGTGTGTCTTCTGCACACAACGAGCCGACTAATCCCTCATAAACCTACATTTTATCGCTTACCACACCATTAGCTGAGCTGTGGCATTCTGCCTGTAGATGTCAAAACAGAGAGACTACAAGAGTCTGTGGATTTCTTTGTTGCTCTCTGCATAGAATTCACATTTCCCTGGGCCTTGTTAGAGATGAAAAGAATTATGTCTTTCTCAGCAGGGAAACAATGTAATAGTAGCTGCAACCAGACTTTTCTTTTTTGTCTTTTTATGTAGAAAAAACTGTAAAACAACATGTAAATTTAGAAACTTTGAACTGTGGCTTAAGGAAATATACATTTATATATATATATATATATATTTTAGATATCTTTGTCAGCTATTATAAAAGTAAGCAATATTGCTGACAATATGACTACTTTTTGTTCAGAGGCATTTTATACTGACACTGACCAAAGCAGTTTTTCTCATCTGTCCTAAACTGACTACTTAAGAGAGACGTAAGTTTTGCATTAAAAGCTGTATAAGGTTTGATGGAATAATGTAAAATTTTCTGTGCACAAAATCACTTTTCCTACCAACCAAGACAAACATGCTTAGTCAAAGGCAGCATGTAGTATGTTAGACTGTCTGCAGTGGGGCATGAATGACAGAAAGCAATCTCCTGTGGGTTGAAGCAGGTGAAGCTGGCACAGTAGCATCCCTGATCAGCTCCATAACACCTGGTGAGGTGTTCCGGCCCTGTCCCACCGGAACGAGGCCCCGGGGAAGACCCAGGACACGTTGGAGGGACTATGTTTCTCGGAAACGCCTTGGGATACCCCCGGAAAAAGGTGGAACAAGTAACTGGGGGGAGGGAAGTCTGGGGCCCCCTTGTGAAGCTGCTACCCCCGCGACCCAACCCTGAATAAAGTGGAAGAAAATGGATGAATTGAAATGTAAGCCCATACCGTCTTACAAAGCTGTATGGGATAAGAGGCAGCTTTATGGCATGAATTTTGTGGTTTGAAAAGGCAAATTACATTTTACTTGATCAGAAACATCCCCAAAGTTTAGGGAGAAAAATCATGCTCTAAGAGTATCAGTAAAAGGGTAAACAAAGATGCCGTCCACAGCTTTTGTGTGTTTTGTAATTGCCCTATTTTCCCAACAAAGTAAATTCTGAGTTTGATCAAGATGCTTAAATATGCAAAGACTAAATATATTTCCTAGAGCGATAGAGAAAACATCCTCTTCATCTTGACCCATGAGTCCCTCGACTTAAAACAAAAGAAGAGAAAAACTGGAGCGACTTGAGGCAAGGTTAAAGTAAAATCACAACAACATTCTGCAGGTAACAGCAAAAAAGCAAACAAAAATAAAATAATACAAAAAAAAAAAAAAAAGAACATAAAAAACATAAAGGAATGGAGTTTGCATTTTTATGGGGTCAGAATCTGATTTTAGTATGACACATGGTTGTGCTTACTTTAACTTTTTGACTTGGCTGTCAGGAAGAAATCTTGAATCAGCTTTTATATTTATGACTTTGAAGTATTTATATGTTTTTCTCTTTTTTATCTGTTAGCTTAGGCACCTTAATGAGTAATCAACTCTCAACCCTTGGATTTAGAAAAACGACTAATGTCACATTTTGATTTAGCATTTGCACCCATCTAGTTAATCTTCAGTTTTTAATGTTGAAGCAACTAAAATAGATTTGGATAAGGGTATTTATGAAAGTATTTTGAGCTGCTTATCAATCTAATACCCTCCAAAAAGATGTGCTTTCTTTCTTTTTTCCTGTCAAGCACTGATGTCCTGTGAAGGTGTCCAAACATCATGGAGTCCTGACTAAATGGGATTCAATCAGGACTCCCAGTTACAGCCAGGGACCACCTTCTTCCATCCATTATCTGTTCACCCTTGTTCCTTAGAGTTGCTGGTGCCAGTCTGTCACAGGGCAACACAGAAATAAACAGGACAAACAACCATGCACACACACACCTAGGGAGAATTTGGAAAGACCAATTAACCTGACAGTCATATTTTTGGACTGTGGGAGGAAGCGAACCGAAGAGAACTCCATGCAGAAAGACCCAGGGCTGGGAATTGAACCCAGGACCTTCTTGCTGCAAGGCAACAGTGCTACCAACTGTGCCACTAAGGCTTTTTAGAGATTTTGTTGAGAACTCTCTATTTCATGCACTCTGGAATTACCAATTTGTGCCTACCCTTTTTATCCATCATATCTTCATCCTTTAAATCCTTGGTCAACAACCTCCACAAGAACTTACCAAGGGTATGTTGTATTTTAATTAATACAACATTCTTGCCTGTGGTGCACACAATAAACAACAACAGGACATCCACAAGAAAATGAAAACGGTACTAAGAATTGAGCCATAAATCAAGGAAAGAATCTGACTTTGGAGATCCAAATTACAAGGAAGTTTCTAAATGTCTGATCTTGAAGTTTGATTACTGGAATGAGACAAACAGAACACTCATCATCACCTGCCTGTCCTCCATCACGCTCTGCCCCTCCTCGATTTACTCCTTCAGAGACTGTTATCGCTAACCTACAAGTTAGAAACATTCCTTAAATTGCTTACCCACTTCAATATCCCCAAAGCTCCACTGACTTTAATCTTTTTTCCTTCAAACCATTTCCTGACCATCAGCTGATTGTGAACTCTGACTGTCTTAGTCCACAAGATCATTTTTTAGCTCCCGTAATTTCATCTTTGTTACACGTTCAAATTCATCTTTTCTTTATCCATAATTATAGTCTGAAACATGATAAAGCTATTTCAAGTTATGGATTTACATGAAATTCTTAAACCAACACTATAAACATTCTAAATTGTTGTGGCCCACCAACATAGCTTGAAAAATGATTGAAACAATCTATTCATTAAATGCACTTCCTAATTAACTGAGTAGTTAGCAGAAGTACTTCTTTATTTTTTGCACTCATTCATCAGAAAATATATTGCAGTAATGTAATTACATGTTAGATATAGATATCATTGACAGGACACTGTGTTTTGAAAACAAATACGTTTAATGATTTTGTTCTTAGCTGACAGAATGTAAGCAAGGCAAAAAGTATATCGCCACATTGCTAAAAAATAAAAACCTATTTTTAAATTTTTTTATTAAATTTTTTTTTTTTTTTTGCCTAAATATTGTGGAAAGACAGAAGTTGCAATTTTTATTTATTTTATTTTTTTTGCCAAAATCAAGTCTGGCAAAAAATACTTAGGATATTATTCAAGGAAGGTGACAATATGAAAAATGAATCAACAAAATTATTTACAATATATTCTTGTGGTTTTTAATGGCTAATGCATCAGGAGAGCTCAGCTTTTACTCATACAATGCTTTGAATAAGTGCAGAGCATTTATGTGCACAAAATTACGTCCTTCTAATATGCCATTGTGGAGTTAATAGAACAACCTTCTTCACTGCTGATAATCCAGGGTCAATATCGGTTGTGTAAACATTGTGAAACACCATTCTCCACACACTCCTCAAAAGCAACCTGCAGGCCATTATCTGCTGGCAAAATCTATGAATGAGAAACCTTACCAGAACCAACAGATTGATTTATGCATTATGTCTAACCGGCAAAAAGAAAAGGGCAAAGTTATTAAGACGCAAAAGCATTCAGTATGGGATGTTGTGACATTCAGCAGTATAAGAAGCAAAGTTGATTTAAAGCCAAATGTGCATCCCTAAATGTCAACATGGCTCACACATGCTTAGGCTGATTTTATTACTATACTTAGATTCCAGACTTTGCAACAGTTGTGGGCAAAAGCCTCGAATCTGTGAGCTTACTTTAAAAAGGATTAATTTTCTTAAATCCCTCAAGCTTAGGTAATAACTTTATTGTCAGTATTGAAAGGGCTGCTAGATCTCACTGTGAACTCTTCTCCCTAAAGGAACACCAGCTGAAGAGACTGCAGTTGGACAGATAATGTTATCCCTTGAAATCCCCCACATTTGTTTTTATATACGTTAGCTGCAGTTTTCAGCACTTTGAGTGCCAGGCTAAAGCAAAGACTGATTAATCTGATGCTGTTATTTGTGCAAAATAAAAGCATGTCTCTTATGCCTGCCATGTATGTGCATATTATGTCTTACAGAGATTACAGATTCTGGAATGACAGCTGGATGTGCTACATTTAGGAATAGGTTAGTATGTTGGAAAAGTTGATGCTGACCTAGCAACCTCCATTGTCAGGTGTCTGTAATGGGATATATACAGCTCTGAAAAAAATTAAGAGACCACTTAAAATGATCACTTTCTCTGATTTTACTTTTTACAGGTACATGTCTGAGTAAAATGAGCATTGTTCTTTTATTCTGTGAACTACTGACAACATGTCTCCGAACTTCCAAGCAATAATTTTGTATTTATTTGCAGAAAATGAAACATGCTCAAAATCACAAAAAAGATGCAGGGCTTTTAGAGCTCAAATAATGTAAAGAAAACAAGTTCATATTCATTTGGAAGCAACAATTTAATTTTTAACTCAGGAAGAGTTCAGAAATCAATGTTTTATGGAATAGCAATGAGGTTTTCAATGGGGTCCAATGCAGTGCGTTCTTAATTTTTTCCAAAGCTGCCTATAAATATATGAGTGTGTGGGGGTGTGTGCGTGTGTGGTGTGTGTGTGTGTGTGTGTGTCTGTGCTTAATTTTGTGTGTTGTTTTGTTTATCTTTGAGAAGATTTTTGATTTTTTTTTTTTACCTGTGAGAATATTTTTTTTCTGCTTCTCAAGACACTGTGCCAGCATGCATAATCTCCTTTGCCCAGGAAAATGTTTGCTGTAAATAAAGAGGCAAGGATAAGCAATTTTGTGTATCTTAACTGTGTGAGACTTAAAGAGCACGAAAGCAAAGACAAAACAGAGAAGAAACGGAGAAATAGAATAACAGTTTAGAAGTGACTCTTGAGAGTAAAAAGAAGACTATCAATGTGTGCCGGAAAAATTAGGGTTATTCATGTTTCCATTCAGAGTTACATTTGGCTTCAATGAAATAAACATAACTGCCAAAACCAACAATACTAATACAGAGGAACTACAAAATTCTCACTTCCCACCCTACAACTTCAGTAACATCTTGGAAGAGTTATAGTGCTTTCACTAGAATTTTAAAAGACTTTTCTAAAGAAGGAACTATCTTTTTAAAGCAAGTCGAAGGGAAAGAAAAGTTATTGAAGAAAAACTTTGAGGATGTATTCAAACTCTTAGGTCTTGCCTTGTTGCAGCAAGGTAAGCTAAACAACTTGTTAAAAAAATGGATCAGTAGATGAAGCTCCCAACTAGAATCAGTTCATGAGAAATAAAATTATACAATGGCATTTATAATCTATGTCTTATACAAGCCAGAAAGACTTAAGTTTCACTTGAAATACCAGATAAAATAAGAGTAGTCTAGGGTCACAAGCAAATGTAGACATAAATTATGTTTCTTCTGCAACTAAATTTAGTAAAAGACGTAATATCTGGCTTTATTGTACCTTTGGCCTTACCTGGAAACCAGACTAACGCTTCTGAACATGAAGTTTGTAAACCCCTGCTCTAAGCCAAATGAAATATATAGAGAAAAGCACCTTATTGGTTTGTCTGTGTAAAAAGAACTTGGAAGAGAGAGAAATTTGTTATATTTTGCTTAAAATGCTAAAATTGTCAATTCTTCTCGTCAAATTTAATCACTGGCAGCTGCTTATGTAAATACCCGCTGGTTGGAACAGTGAACATTTCATTTATTCCTGTGTCTTTATGCCTTTCAAAACACTGTTTTTTAATTTAAGCTTGAGCTGCTATCACACTAAGCCACATTCAGTTTAGACGGACGGAAAACATGTTATCAGGACTTTTAGCCTTTCTGCAAACAATCCTTTTAATTAAGACTGTTCAGTTGTGCTCCAAGCTCATATTTACATGGAGATGAGTTAGGGTGAAATAGAGAATGCAAGACAGAACAACAGAGAATAATAAAGAGAAACAAATCAGACCTAGTAGCGCCACCAGGCTCAATGCTATGTGGCTAAATAGCAAACAAATATACAGACATAAAAAAAATAAATAAATGAAACCTGAAAACATTGAATCAACATTAGGTTTCCCTAATTAGGTCAGCAAGATTACAAAAAGCAGTAACTCTCCAAACCGCATTATGTCTTGCATTCACAATTTCTTATTTTAAAATATGAATCAAAACTTACAAATATACTGTATCTCACATACGTAGGAGGTATGCTAATAATGCTCTCAAAGCTAAACATCGCTTACGTTTTCCTTTCTGTTTATTTTGTTTATTTACTCACTTTTTTTTTTTTGGCACACTGTCCAAGAATGTAGATATTCTAAAACATTACTGAAGATGAGTTTTTAGAAAGCAGATGATCATGTATGTAATTCCAGATGAGCCATCTGGATTATGGAGGGAGCCTTTTCTTTGTCAAGTGAGCTGACTGAGCCAAAGCCAAGGTATTATGGTATTAATAAGCACAGATTTCCTGTGGGGAAAGAGCAGTAAAAGCGTCACGCATGCCAAGAAACTCCATGGCTGCGCATTGTTCATTTATGTGTCAGTTAAAGCAAGTAGGGCCACTCTCTACACATAAGGATAAGCAGGTGCTTAGATTTTAATTTTTAAATGGAAACCACATGCTGTCACAATATGGATAAATAAATCTAAATAAGGAGAAATGTCTTTCTTTTCTTTCTGATAAGAAGAGACAAACTTGTTGAATTTAGTGTGAGAATAAGTACATTGGGCAACCGGGCAACCGTCTTCCTTATCATTGCATCGATTGCAATGGCAACTTCTATCTGTTGAAGTTTCTTGTTGTCCTAAGGTTATTAGTCCTCCTCCATGATTCAAAGCTTTGAATATTATTTTATATTCCGATCCTGGTGTAAACTTCTCCCCAACTTTATCTCTGAGTTGTCTGCTGTGTTTCTTTTTGATGTCACATATTATGAGAATAATTTACGTGCAGCTGGGCTCAATTTATTTATATGGGAATATTTTAAATCATTTAACTGAATTGGGTTTAGTGCGGTTTACCAGATTAAAGGGCCCTGCAGAAATAATACATGTAACACTTTTCAGTTTCATTTGTAAGAAAAAAAAAAGATTCCTTCTTTCAATGTGGCATTTCCTCACATTCAACATTTTTGATTCAAACACACAGCTGCTACTGCAGCAAGGCAGGAGAATCAGGAGTGTTGTATTGTTTTTTTGTTTGTTTTGTTTTTACATAAATTCCTAAAAGAATAAATTGAGGTTTGTGCTTACAGTATCATATGACAATAGTAGAAAACATTTAAGGAATATATATTATTACATTTTCAAGGCACAGTAATTGAATCTGAATTTTATCAAAGTGCTGGACTTCTGTTTTAAAATGCAGTGGACTGATTTGGATTGAAGTTAGATGAAATGTAGTTCTATATGATCGGACTGAATTGTTTTGTAGAGTATTGTGAGATGATATTAGTTGTAAATTTTGCACAATTCATAGTATGAATGCAAAAAAAAAAAAAAAAAAAATGGTGACTGTTTTATACCAAAAATCTTTTTTTTTCTGAACCGTAGATGAACTATAAGAATTATATTTCCTAATGCACGTCATTGTGTGGTTGACTTTTATTTAAAGCTGTGTGTGAAATCCAAATAAAGTTTGATAAGCTTAACTAATTTACATATGGAGCCAAATTAGCTCTGGATTCAGAATCTACAGCCTCATTTAGAAATATCTTTAGAGGAGCTGGTAACAGCATTTAACATGACAGAGGCACACCCCACACAGCATAATGTGGCTCTGCAAAATGTGCTAATAGCGGGGGTGCAAGGAAGGAAGCAGTGACTGTTTAAACAAATGCATGCCTTTAAAATACATTTAGACCAGGGAGTGGAATTGGTTCTGGCTGCCCTGCTGTTTTTCAATACGAGGATCATAGGGAGATCTACACATGAGGGATTTTGAATCAGATCTTCTTTTTCTCTGTGACAAAGCAAAGGCTTTGTTTTTCAGGATAATTCTCAAACACTCCAAAGAAGAGCATCTGCACTTTTTTTGTTGCTGTATTTACATTTGTGATTTTTTTATAACGCCGTCTAAGTGATTTAAAAATAATTGTTATTCAGAAAAACAAAGAAAACAGTCTGAACCAACGTAGCAGGGAAAATACATGAGCAAAAAAGAGAGTGACAGGATCAAACTTGCCGAAGAATACATTTTTCCACTGCATGCAGGAGATTATCTCAGTTTAACGCAGCAGAAGAATAACTGAAAGCTTACACAGTAAATGTGATTACCACTGCTCTTTATAAGATTTGTACACAGATTTTAATTAGATCCATCAACAGTGAGAGCGCTGTGTCTGATAAACTGGGTCATTCTTGCAAAGAAGGCCTTCTTGCTTATAGCAGAGGAATCACCCTGAGGAAGAAAACACACAGCTGCTACTGCAGCAAGGCAGGAGAATCAGGAGGGTTGCGAGGGAGAGACAAGTGGACAAGAAAGCAATTCATGCTTGTTTTGTTGGTTAGACTTACAAGTAAACTTAAATGTAACAAAGGTTTGTTTCGCACTGCTGGAATTTCTTGGAACTGGCACTTTTAGAGAGAACACCAATTTCTACTTAAGTGTGCAGGTGTCAGTGTGTAAAGGTGAAAATTATGTTTATGTATTTGCTTGATAATCAAACCAAACTTTAATCTTCAACCACACATAAAGGTGGGCCATAAACGAAAATCCCGAAACTATGTTACGTTTTAGTGTGTCTCTCAAATTGTTAGTGGCCACTATCTGGTCACTTAACATTATAAGCTCAACACTCTCTGTGAACAATTCATATTCAACATTCTTTATAAGTTATCTTCATGATTTTTGATGTTAATATTTCCCAGTACTGCTAAAATGAAACTTGTTTACAGTTGTTTGTTCCTATGTGTGACTGTCGTTATAGCAGTACAAGAATTTGAACATATTGCATCAATTTCTTCCTTTGCCTGTTGGTTATATCTGTATGCAGCGCATGCATGAAGTGCAGCCCTGCTTTCTGGGCATCGCATCCACTAATCAAGTCTAATCTTAGTCTTTTTCGAGCCTTCATCTTCATCTCTCTAAATGTGAGTGCATGTGTCTGCGTGTTTGTGTGTATTCGTTGGTGCATTCACACTCATCTCCCTCAGACAGCTGCTCCTGAATAAACATTGTTTACTTCCTAATCGAGCAGGGAGAGCACAGAGGGCCTGAACTCTCACTGTTACCTTTTGCACATGTACACGCACACACAGATGAATATGAATCCCCATAAGCAAACATTAACTAATGCGCATTCTTATTCACCGAATTAGAGAAAAAAAGAGCACACAGGTATCCCTTTTATCAGATGTAATTATCTCCATATACTTCATTTGCATTAGTCTCGCAGAGTTATTTGATTTATCAAGCAGTGATTGATAAGGTGTGTATGATTCATTATCTGGAGTGCTTACCAGATAATGGATTATTTGTTTGTTGCTGATCTAGAAAAAAAAAGACCATATGAAATGGGCTGTATGATTCTAATCATATACACCACCCAAAATTTCATAGATATGCAACAAATCTAACATAATAAAAATTTGTCTCAAAGCGGTAAAGATATACACTTACACCAATATAGATAAATTGATGAACATATGCCTAAATACAAACAACCTGGCTGCATTATAGGCTTGGATGCACTTGGTTCTCCTGCAGGAACAGATGGCCTGAACTCTGTAGGGATGATCACAGGGAGGATGGAGGTCAGGAACCAGCAAGGGAGAGACAGAAGGAAAAGGGTTCAGGGGAAGGGGGGATGGGTGAACGAAGGAGAGCTAAAGCTGGAAGGAAGGGAGAAGGAATGATCAGAGCAGGTCAAATGTGATAAAAAAAAAAAAAGTAGCTTAAGAAGAAGTGATATTTTATGGGGGAAAAAAATTGAGGGTAAGAGGCCAACAGAGAAACAAAAAAGTTGAGAGCCTACGGTATAAGAACTTAAAAATGGAACAAGAGAAATAGTGATCCAAAGGAAAGGCAACATGGAGGGAGAAATCTATGCAGCAGATAAGCAGTTAGAACAAGGAGGATGGATATAACGACAAAGTAAGAGGAACTGGCCATGTGAAAAACAAGATAAGCAGTCTGAAAGTTGGAAATCGAAAAAAATATGGATCTGATGAAAAGATGGAAGTAAAAGACGGGACAGATAACAAAAACAGGGAAAGGAGAGATGGGATGGTGAGCTTACAAGATAACCAATTGCTTGTTGATCTAAAAAAATATCACATCTAACAGGCTAGAGTTTGGTTGGATTTGTAAATTGGAATGAAGCTAAAATAAGTAAAACTGTTTGAAAAAAAAATAAATAAATAAATAAAAATAAAAAATAAAAATAAAATAAAAATAAATAAATATTTATTAAATATAAAAATAAATAAATATATATATATATCATGGACACATTTAGTATGTAATGCCTTTTTTGTCATTGTCACTGGATGTCATCAATGCACAATTGTGCTTATTTCAATATTCCATGTGTCTGTTATAATGGAAGTTTTATTGTCATTTCAATAAAAGTTTTCCACAAATTCAGATATTTTGAATGCAATTGGCTTTTTATTCTTACTATTATTTTCCAAAGCTGTGATGATCATTAACTTTTTTAGCCAAAAAGAAAGTTTTTCTTCAAATGTTAGAACACAATTCATTTAATATTTGACCTCTATAGCCAACTGCTGTTCTGACAAGCTTCAGGTTAAATAATAGAATGCACTTGTTATTATTTAAAGAAAAACATGAAACCTAAAAATGAAACTCTCTTCTTAATGCTAAGCCAGTGCTGAAGTATTCATGTTTTGAAACAATGTGCTTTTTCGGAGGCTGAGCTTTAGATGGTTGTTGCGTGGAAAGCAAGTTTTTTCCAGCGTCATGATCCCGTACACATTTGTTTTCAAATGGCAGGTTTTTATCTAAATATGACACAGTGGTAATTCATTTAATTTTTTTTTTTTTTTTTTTTTATGTAATGTGATTCTTATTCTCCAGAAATAGACTGAGAAACATAAGGGTGACCAACCTGAATATCTTTATCATTGAGTCTTTTTTGGGGGTTAGTCTATCAGTATTCCACATCCACCATGCTCTGAGTTGCTTTTGTCCCAAACATGCTTCTTGGAAATGTTGCCCCAGCATCAAGTTTAATTTCATCAGACCGCAACACACACTTTCTGTGGAAACAAAGGCTTATGTCTGGCAGGACATAAGCCTCCTTAGCCTTAGACATATGGACGATAAAGGAGACAGTTGTGAAATATTCAACACAAGAATTCCTGCAAGTCCTTCAGTATTGTTGCCTGTTGGTAGCCTCCTTCACGTTTTCTCGCTGGGATTTTCAATAATTTTGGAGAAATGCACAGTTTTTGTAATATCCATTGTCGTCCGAGATCTTCTCCAGTTAATTTACCGAGGTAACTTTTTGTATTGCTCTCCTTACAATACAAATTAATCATTTGTATCAATAGTACAAATGTACCATTTGTACTATTGATACATAGTACAATAGTACAAATGTACCATTTGTACTATTGATTAGATCCTAAAAGTCCCAAAGTACAGCTATTTTTTTAGGTTAATAAATTCAAAATGATTGCTTATAGGGGTGAAAATAAACAAATAAATAAATGAAAAGTAAAGTAAATTAATTAAAGGCTCAGGGTTTAAATAGGTTCAGAAAATAACTGCAACAGTGTCAATTTTTGGGCAGTATTTTACCAAAGGAACTTGGTAAATATACCTTCCAGTCTCCACAATCAGCCTGATTATCTGGTTACCTATGATGTTCAACTTGATCAGTCAGCAATATTCTTACTGATGTCTTTTCACTGTTTAGATAAGACCATGGCTGCCTCTGGTTTTCTTTTCCTTTTTTTATTTTGTATATTCATTCAAGCCATACTTACAGGGTCAATTGCTGGGTCTTTCCCTTTGCTCAGCCTGTGCACATTGCAGACATGCTGAGTAAATCCCAACTCATCCACCTTTACAGAAGAGCTCTTTTCCTCCATCCGACCATTTCTTGCTTTCTCTCTAATCATCGCCTCAGGGGCCAATGAACAGACAACTGAGGTTAATGTTCCCTGGAGAAGAGGAGCGAGTGTAAATGAGGCTGAGTTGAAGATGACCAGGTGAAAAAAGCAAATAAAAGAGGTGAGGGACGAGGCAGACATGTGGATAGTGTGGCCTGAAGGAAATTGGCAAAAAAAGATGGAAAGAAAGAACCTGAGCTTTCCAATTTTGAGTCATCTATGGACATATATATACATATATTTTTCTTACACTGCATGATCTCTGTTGCTATGACATTTTACCCTAACTGTTCAATATTATGATCAACATTCATACAGAGTTATTATCTACTCCCCTTTAAATGCAAGAGAAAAATAATTTGGGTCAACTTTGAATTTAAGATTGGGAAATATTTAATATGTAGTGGCAAATCAATAATCAATGCTAATGTCTTCAAATTACTACACGTCTTGATTAAGATATGCTTGAGTTATGGTAATTTCAGCCAAATGTATTTTTTTTTCTTAGGTACTGCAGAGACTAATATGCCAAACAAGCTTTTGATTCATGTGCATCAATAAGTCACTCTGTTCTCTTAAAGTGACAGAGAGTTTTTGCTTTGCAGAAGTTACAGTTGCAATAGTTAAATTTGGGATTTCTGGAGAGTTTGCACCATGTAAGTATCTTAGTTGTAGCAGACACCATTGAGGCAGTCTCAGTTTGGATGAATGAAACGTTTTGACTGGGGGCTCAAATAAATACATTTGCTACATATCTTGTCAGAACTCTGCATATAAAGGCCACTAACAGCGCAACATGTTGAAGGAAAATTACATTTCGAACATGAGTAATTTTAAATTCATTTAATTTACATGAATTTAAATCATGTAAATTTAGATTTACATGATTTAAATTTACACTAGTAAATTTAAATTCATGTAAATTTACTAGTGTGAGCACGTAAATCTCTATTTTACCCGAGTTGCGGTGGAGTTTCGTCATCCCCTTTAGCTATAAAGAAAAGCAGTGTTTCTGCAGAATCCATGCAGAATCTGAAGCTAAGCATAGACTTCCACAATGATGCTTAAAGAACTGGCCCTAAAACAACAAACAACATGTTATGGTCTTGAAAATGAAGAAGCAAGACTTCTTCATTTTAAGTTAACCCCTATTGGGTTATTGTTAGCATTTAGAACCATCATCTAAGATTCACAGCAAAAAAAAAACCCAGACTGCAACAATTAATTGATTCACGTTTTTCACAACATGTATGACTGCACATGTACAGTAGATTTTATTTCTGATCGCATAATAGATTTATACCAGTCTAAAATTCTAGCCTTAAAAATATAATAGTAGTTCAAGACAATGTTATTTTTGTTAAGCATCACGCCACCTTTACTTTTGCATTTAACTGGAGGGGCCATGCCATTGTAACCTTTACTTCTACGGGTAGTAGAAGTACCTTGTTGTTATACCTTGTTTCGAGGAATAATAAAATTTCAAAAGAGTTCATCTTTAAAGGATTTTATTGATTTGTTTGATTATTTATGTGTTTGGCTATTTGTTTAAGTTATTTGTTTAAGATGACATGACCCAACTATGGAAGTAGTCGTAGTGTAAAAAGTGTTTAGACTCTTTCAAAAATATATATATTTTATTAAAGCTTAATCTGACTGCTATCAGCTGCTGCTGAAATACTTGTCTCCCCACTGAACCCCTTCAATAAATAATAATAATAAAAAATTCTACTTTACTTCTGTTTTTGTTTTTTTGTCCATTTACTCCTCTTGTTGCCTTCATGGTGTCTTTTTACATAGAGAGGGAATCATTTAGAGAGCAGTTAAACTGTTGAATGCTTGACCATATAAATCTGCTTTGCTGAATTTAATATTTCAAGGGAATAGCAAATGTATACTAATCAAGACAGGTAGATATATGAGAGGGCCATGCAGAAGTGCTCTTACTCCTCGATCCTTATTTATTTGTTCTCTATGATTTAATTTTTTTTGTAGTTTTTCAAGGCATAGATCATGTCATAAATCATTGTAGCCTAACTTGGTCTTGAGTTTGTAATTGATTCCTCATGCATATGAGGGTCACACACAGAGACACAGAGAGGTCTTTATACTCTATTTTCATCTAGTCCCATTAATGCAGTGCTGCCTCTCTGCATTTTAACGACAGACTTTCTTACACACTTTACAGATTGTTTTCCAAATCTGCTTTGCAACCAAATTACAACCTTCAGACATTAAACTTTTACGTTTAAAGTTTTTGACACTCAATATGGTCTCAGGCCCGACATGGAGAATTTCTCTTGTGTTCGAATACAAGAAAACTTGTTACCACTGGTTCTCTCCGTTTTACACACACATGCACACGCACAAACACAGTTTGTATTTAGCACTATATCAGAGAGGTAATTTTGTCAAAGTAATGTAACAGTCTGTTTTCTGACAATAACATGTATGTTTGCTTTGCAATATTAAATGCAATACTGTATGCTTCTGTTTTCAGATTGTGCATATTTCTGCAGTGGCGGGGTTGCTGCGTGTCAACAGTATAATAATCCCATCCATATGAAAAAGCCCTGGGCTGCAGAAGACAAAGTGCTACAAAAATGAGGCAGTCTCAACTGCTCTCATTTTAGCACAAAATGAGAATAGGAATCTCATTGTTTTGAACATACATAAATTCCTGCTAACACATGTAATGGAGATGTAAAACACATGAAAAAAAGTAGTGAGACAAAGAGAGGAAATGAGAAAAAGGGTGAGGGTCATTGCAAGAGAACAATGAACAGAAAGCATGGAACTATCTTCAACAAGATGGTCTTTGTCACTATCTGCTACTTTAGACACTGAGTTTGTGTCATGCAGTGTTCCTCTGAAAGCTTACTCCTAGGGGAGTTGAAATTTGCATTTTACAGGTTAAATGGTGTCTTTTGACTTTGAGAGGGAATAATTTAGAAAGCAGTTAAACTGTTGGAAAAAGTTTGACCATATAAATCTACTTTACTGAATTTAATATTTCAAGGGAATAGCAAATGAAGACTAATGGCGACAGCTAGATATATTAGAGTGCCATGGAAAAGTGCTCCAACTCCTTGAACCTTCTCACATTTTGTCATGTTGCAAGTGCAATATAACTAAGTGGATTGGACACAAAAAGACACTTGCTTTTCAACTTTTTGACAAATAAAGCTCTGAAAAGTGCAGCATGCATATCTATTAATCTCCCCATTGCAGATTTAGCTATGGATATAAGGTAGTTATCACTTCTCTTTAGAAATCCCCTAATTTATATAGGATGTTGGATCAGGTTGTGGGGATGTTTTTCTTCAACAGGGACAGAAAAGCAGAGTTATTAGGAAGATATATATAAATTAGCGGACAATAACAGAAATTGGTGGACTGTTTTTCATCAATTACCAACAGATGAGGAATCAAGACAATTGTAACTTGTACCATCTAAATTTAAAGCACCCACTGAAATAGTCCTGCAGGTGAGCTGCTCACTCTGTCCAAAATTCAGCTTGGGCTTTCGCAGGTCATCTGTGAAAAAAATAGGACTAACTGCAATGCTGAACAAGTCTGTGGTGACTTTAGATTTAGGAAATAATGGGCATATAGGTATATTCTTTTATGCTCTGTGAGAAATCAATAACAAATGTCATAACAAATGTCTTATGTTATTTTCCACTTTCTTACGGCATTTTAAACCTAAAACTCAAAAGTAGTCAAGTACACATCTGTACTCTCTGCAATTTAAAAGCACAGAAAAGGCCATGCCAATATTTAATTAAATTTGATCACATATAAATTATATATAATTATATATTAATCTTTCTGGGGTACATGCAAGTTTGTGATTTTTACATTACAAGATGTAATGAATTTCAAGGGATGAGAGAGATTTTAGTATACCAAGGACAACAAGTCATACTTATCAAATCTTCATTTCAGATGAGCATGGTATGACTGGTTATACAATCCCAACATAAACCTTCCACCTGGTTGTCGGCAAAACAGGCCACCTGTAAAGTATAAAAAAACAAATTGCTTGTTACACATAAATATCAAAGGTGCAAGCAATCTGTCTCTTTGATTGCAAATACATTCTTCTTAGCTCTTAAAAATAAATAAATAAATAAATAAATAAAAGGAAAACATCCCTCAGGGCAAGATGCTCCAAATACAGAAGTAGAATGTGACTCCGTGACCTCTCCCAAAACTCACAGAGGTTGCAGTTCAAAGGTTGGAGCTCAACTCCATCTCATCTCTGTGCTCGACCCTCATTGAGTGGGACATGTTTTGTTTTCCTGTGGCCCCGGGGCTTTCATTTCTCTGACATGATATGCTGTTACATATCCTGCCTATTTTCTTAAGCCACACCCCTTGCATCCTGTCCCCCCTCTCTTCTTAATTCCAAGCTGCCCTCAGGCCATGCTCTGTCTAATTTAATTAGTTGCACTCACCTTTTTTAAAAACTAACCCTACCATGAGTCTGTTGTGCATTTGCACAGGGTTTTTACTACTTATTGTTTACTCTTGTCCAACTTCGTATTCCGCTGCTTTATTTTAGCACACCCAAAGGAGTTGCTGCAACCCATGCACTAAGTAAACAAGAAAGTGGAATTGGGCATTTGGTGGCTAATAACAAATAAAATAATTCTTTCTCAGTAGTTTGGTTTAGTTTTTTTTCAGATAGGACAACAAGAACTGAATGAGGAGAAAAACAGTGTAGATCATTCCCAACAAATGCATGTTAATGGAGAGTTTGGCAGGATGGAGGATGATAGAGGAAAAGACATGTGGGTACCAAAGTGAAAGACAATGAGCACCCCCCTGGTTTTTGACATAGGCAGTTATTAGCTGTAAAATTTTAGTCACAGTCATAAAAGACATCTAGAAGCATACATCGACACTTAGTTTTTAGAGAACAGGGCAATTTTATTTCAGACAAGAGAAAATGACATGCAAAAAACCTTTTTGAATTCAGTAAAGCTCAATGATTTTTTTTTTTTTTTCCAATTTTGCCCCTTCCAGCAAATCCCCAGTCAACACTCTGACATTGCCACATGATAAGTTCTAAGAGACAAAAAAAGCTGTCCGTCACATGGCTTATTCACTAGCTTTGACATGCATTGTTATTTGAAACCACTGTCAGACAAATTAGGCAGCACACATATACCCTTTCTCATGCACGCGTGCATGCACACATAGGAACACACACACAGAGTATGTCTTTCTACCTTCAAAAGGATTTTCCATTGACTCCCATTCATTTTTCACTTATTTACACAGCCTAACCTTGATCCTTACCCTAAATCTACTCACTACCAGTGCATGCCTAACTCAAAACCTAACCTTAATTCAAGTCACGCCTTAGTCCTAAACTTAAACCATAACCCATAAGTTGATCCCCACATCGTAGTATGTGTTAGGAAAATGGTCCATATAATATATCAAATACAAGGCCACACACACACACATACACAGTCTGCCTAATCATCTGACAACAAGGCACCCATTGTGCCATGTTATAATTTTGTACAGCGACCAACTACCCAGAAGGTAGCAGCATCTTTGAATCAAAGACAGATACGTGCCTCTTAGGAGCCAGATATCACAAGCAAAGCATGTGGGGTTGAGGGAATACAGCTGTAGCCACAGACCATGTTAGTCAGCTGAGACATTCCTCTTTCCATCACTCCCCTTGACCTTCGCCAAGTGCCAGATGGATTAAAATGATTTTCAGAAGTCACAAGATGACGTGCATTCTGAAAATTACTTCCTTCAAAATAACTCTGGAAGCTTTGATTTAAATAGCAAACAATTTTTTCTGTTCTCCTTTCTTAATTCTCTTAGACACGCTTTCAGCAAGCGTATTTATTCTTCTTTAATGAAGAACAGGATATATTGTATTGGTCATTAAATTATTTCTGATCTTATTTACTCAATGAGTAATGATACTTGTCCACTCTGGGCTACAAGACAAAGCATCCTAGTTATTGGGCGTTGTATTCTAAAAATATTTAAATTATGCATTATGCAGTGCATGCTGGTGGCGGATTTCTATGTCAGGCGATTTGTGTAATGTGTTTATATTTTTCTAGTTTTGCTGCTAAAATGTAATTATTTTCCTGCCTTTTATTTTGCACTCTGTCAGCTTACAAATAGCCTGTCAAAAATTGGACTTTGATTTACATATAAATAAATAAAATAAGTTGTACTTTGTGTAAAAAAATCACTCTCTTGCCATGTGATTGCTGAACTTGGGGAGAATGTAGTTACTGAGTTTAGTGCTTGAAAGGCAGCACCCCATTACATTATGAATACATGTATTGTAACAACACAAATGACAAACGCAAGTGAACAATGCAAGACAATAAACTGTTCTTAATGGGATTTAAAATGAAGACTTGGTCTCAAATTGTGTGTAGAGTGTTCTTATTGGTAGTTTTGTTTGGTTCATTCATCCATACCCAAATGAATTTCAAACATTTGAAGTCTAAGTAAGAATTAAAAAATGTCTTTCAGGATAATACGGTTTTCTGCTTCCCTGTTAAGTAGTATCCACCTTGAATATGTTAAGATTTGTAGCAGTGAGATTTACATAACAGGACAAGAACAGACACAAGTCCATTATCAGGGCCCATGAGGATATCACCAGTGATTTCCACCAATGCTTTTAGTGGTAAGATGAGTTCGGGAACTGCATTGAAACTATGCAAATATGTTGTTACTGTGTAAATACTTACACTCCTGATTAATAACTATTTACTTAATTTTAAATAAGATATATTAGACAGAGGTCTGTAATTCAATAAGCCATCTTCGTAGAGAGGATGTTTAAGTAAAGATTTAGAGCTACATTAAAAGCCTCCAAATCAGACCAGGTTTTCCCCAAAATGTTTGCCAATTATCAAGCCCCCAACATTCCTTATTTGATGACAAAAACAGCAGACCAGGGTCAAAGTCTTCCAACAAAGTTCTGTGTGAAGTGTTGTCTGATTGGTCAGAGACTTGTTGTTGTGTTTTATGTCCAAATACACTCAGACAGCAATGTTGATATTTCTCTTCAGCTTCTCCACTTCCACCAAATTAGGTTATGCATCAAGAGCAACCAGATTTGGTAACAGACATAATGCACACCTGTATATTGAAATGCTTCAGACATTAAAACTAATTTACTTTGGACAGCAGCTATAAGTCTCAGTCTCTGATAGCAGGTTGGGCTAAAAATGCACCACTCTAACAAACTGAACTAATTCAATTTGATATTGTTGTCAGCTATTGTCTTAGCAATCCAATAACACACTTTTAATATGTACCATCATCTACATTTGTTTGAGCTGTGATTAAAAGCAGCCACTTGTAAATCACATAATTATAGGAGAAGTGATTATAATGTTTTGTGATGTGAGTTCCAATTTTACATAAAGGCAAATCAATATGCAGTCTCTCACCAACTCCACTGGCAAGTTAATTGTCAAATCAAGTAAACTAAATAGGTTAGGATAGCCTTGTGGGGTGTGTTATTGGCTTGCTAGATGTTGGATTTATTGGTGTGTACTTAGTGGCAATGTGGAAAGCCTGTGTACAATGCCCGAAAAAGAGACAAGTATTCACACCCATGGATGTTTTACTCTTTTTATGGCTTTTACAAATTAGCATAATTTTGCTATTTTCAAAAACCCCTTAAATTTAAGAGTGAAAAATGATAACAAACAGAAATAATTTACATATGTGACAACATAAATATTCACCCATTTTAAAGTGATAGACCTAATTGAACAAAGGTCCAGCCAACAGGTGCCAGTAGTCACAATAAGTGGAACAGAGACAGAGTCCAGTGACTGTGTCTCAAGTGATTGTAGTATAAAGACACTAGTGTCTGGAACGTCCATTCACTGGTTAATCTGTATTCTTGGCTACCATCACAGCATGAAGACAAAAGAACATTCCAAGCAAATCTGAGGAAAGGGTATTGAAAAGTCTAGGCCAGGGGATGGACACAAAAACATTTCTCCAGGCACTGGGCATCCCCTGGAGTTCAGTCAAATCCATCATCAAGAAATGGAAACAACATGACACCTATAAATCTATTTCAGGCTGTCCTCACAAATTGAGTGATACATGCATACAACTGTTGCCCACGTTTGTCATCAGTCAAAGCTTTATGAGAGCGCGGCAGTGACAAAGACGCTATTGAAGAAAGCTGACATCAAAGCTAGTTTGCCAAAAGGCATGTGGTAGGCGCCATGGTCAAACGAAAGAACGTTATTTGGGCTGATGAGACCAAAAAAGAGCATTTGGGACTGCATATCAACAGAAACACATCATCGTCACCGTGAAGAATGGTGGTGGATTTGAATCTTACAAGTGGAAACAACAATGTGTATTATTTTGTTTGCCACCCCCAAAAATTAAAATAATAATATAACATTTATAGTATAACAGTGTCATTTAAACATGAAGTCAAAAACAGTGAACTACAAACATCTGTTCAGTGATATGTGATCTTGTAGTAAACTATACAATTATGCTAATATTAATGTGACTATAGCTAAAGAACACTTATAGCAACATCATTTGCTATAAGACATATCTACCAACAATGCTCTCCTATGGCAATGAAACCAGCATCTCAACATACTTAACAGAATGTTGAGACGCTGATTTTTAAAATTTATTTATCTATTTATTGATTTATTTATTTGCGTGATCTTTGGCGTCAATTTTCATAGTTTATGGTACATACTCAGTGTATTCTCACAGGTTGGGCTCCTGGAGTCTGCATTAACACAAGAACACATAAGCGATTCACAAAGGCTGTACGCAATTTCACACCTTTTCGTCAGGCCAACCTGGTAGAAATAGAAGGGCAGAACGGAAACTGTGTCAGTGTGTTCTTTTGCTGCAATGAAGCTGTAGGAGGCAGGGGAAGCGAAAGGGTAAAGGAGGATGAAAAGACATCATGACAAAATGTGTGCTAGAGCTTGTCCTGTATCGATCCACTTCATTGGAAGTGGATCGATTCCAGCCACATTCCTGCTAAAGCTTTCTAGTTGGGGACCCAAAAGGAACATCGGACTTTTTTATAAACACAGTGTGAAAGCTGGCTGTCTGCTTGGGTGTGTGGTTTCATTGCCATAGTTAGACAGCTGACTTTGCCAGTGCCCGTGGCCACTGCCAGTGTTCCAGCACTGTCAGATCAGCTAACAGATGGCCTTCAATGGGCTGGTTATTGCTGCAACGTCTTGAGAACCAGAGAGAATGTGATGACAAGTGATTTGAACTCAGACACACAGCGACAGCAGAGAGGGGCGTGGTTCTGCAAGCCACAGCAAAGATATCAAGGCAGAGGAGATGTAAATGTATGATTTTAGCAGATTTGGAACCAAGAAGTGAACAAGGTGTCATGGGTAGGTAGCAAAATGTTGAACAAGTTGGATGAAGAAGATAAGTTAAGAGAAAAGTGACAAGATAATCGAGAAATTGTGATAGACAGGTAGACAGTGGAGTTGAAAAAGACAGCAGGAGACAGGTAAACGCAAAAATGGTGAGTGCAAAGGAGAAAAATAGACAAGTGCACTCCAGACAGAAAAATGTGGATGGGGGAGAGCATGAAAGAGGTTATCTGCTGCTAGGCTGGGGAATGATTGACATCTGAGGGTTTGAAGCTTTGACAAAATAATCTGATACTGTCCTCTTTACACAATCAAAAGTCTTTTATACATCTTCTTGGATTTCATGCTTGCTGGACAGCATCTCTCTTCGTTGTACTCATCTATTGATTATCTGCCAGATATTCAGATCTGGCTGCTATGTCAGCATGGCAGATCAGGCATCCTTCTTTCCAGTCATTTCATACAAGTCTCTGTGGGCAGCTTTGAGAAATTCACTTGCATTATGAAATACAAGCCCAAATGTAAAAGCCTGCGCTCAAGCATGTACAAGGAATACTCAGGTCCCACTGGAGTGAAAAAAAAATGTTGCTAGAACAAGCGGTTTCAATGTTAGTGCAGGAGGGAGTAGGCGTTAGAAAATTGAACTACAGCTCATCAACAAGTTAAGTGAGCAAATTGTGCTTTACAAACTAGGCATGAGATAAGTGTTTTACAACATTACTGCATTTTCTCAAGCAAAAAGAAGTGAATGTTTCACTGGAAAAAGTCACGTAAGTCTAATTAATTTCAGTCATAACAAAGTTTACATTTATTTTAACACCGTGATGTTCAATTTGATTTAATAATAAGCCAATTTCAAACAAGTGCCAGTCCTGAGCATGGTCTGAAAGCAGAGCGGAATGACTCAGTTTTGACAGAAAGGAATGATACTGGGTAATCAGCCATCTTCCATAATTGGCAGTAAATATATCAAGAAGAACATAATAGAGACCTCTAATTTTCAAAAACCAATGCTTTTTGAAATATAAATTCACCATTCACTTTAATTAGGTCCACCTGTCCAACTGGTGGTAAACACAGTGCTGTCTGGCCTCATGAATCTTGAATTTTGCCTGAACAATACCAAAGGTAGTGTTAGAATTCAGCATAAATAACATTAAGACCTGGATCCTTTTTGCCTCCCACCAATGATTCCAGCTGTCAGACACAATGGCATTGTGGTATGGATGTTTTTTCTTTGGCATACTTTGGGCAAAAGCCAACCTGTTCAAGCACATTGTACCCATAAAAAAAAATAAAAAAATCCAACATCAAAAAATAAAAGATACAAAATCTTTAACAGTAGTTTTGTTAACAACAGTAAACTGATCTTCAACATAATAAATATCAGATCAGTACAATAGTCTTACAAGCCGCTTTCTCTTTTTGTTTCTTTATTGTGCTATATGAACTATGACCTCCCTTGTTGCTGAAATGTGTTTTACAAATAAAGTTGACTTAACATTATTTAACTTGTCTCAACCCCAGTCAAACAATATTGTCAGACAGTTTCTTGTTGCAGCTCCAGCGTCCACTTTCACCAGAAAAATTCCTTGAAAGAGCCAAACCATGCCTATAATCCAGCCCGAGGAGAAGAAAATCTAAGAAGATAGAAAATTAGGGAGATCCATAAGTCTGTGTGATGAAAGGGAAAGTGAGAATGTTTCTTTTTTCTCTAAAAGGAAACTTTCACCAAAGAGCTTGTCCCGCTCTCCATAGAACAAGCAATGAGCTCTTTTCCCTCCCTTTTCTTGCCCACCATCTTCTTCTCTCTTCCTCACAGCACAATAATTCTAATTATGTTCAGACAACTAAACATACCAGCTCTAACGACGGCACAGATATGCTGAAATTGGCTCATTTGCACAATAATAAATGTAGGTTTGAGCCCATAGAAAGCCTATTAACATTTAAATGATACAAGGACGTTATCTGTAAAGTGTGTGCTTATCCAGGGTGGCTTTCTGCCGGGATGTGCAGAGAATGATCAAACAGCCATGTGTCTGCCTATCCTGCATTCCTCAGTGCAACACTGACAACCCTGCTGACAGCGCTTTGTAATTGGGGAGTAAACTGAGGCAGAGGTAGTTGAGAAGGAGGTGGCATAGAGAAGCACATAGATCGGCATCGTGTGGAAGGGGAGGGAGGAGGTGGGAGATTGAGGAGAAAGATATGGAAGATGTTAAGTTGCAGGGCAGAAAGGTTATAGCAAAAGTGTTAATAAAAAAAGTAAAGGTCTTTCTCGTGTCTCTTTAGCGTTTAAAAGTCAGCAAAGATGCTGCTTGATATCAAGGATGTCAGGGAAACACAAACATGCAACAGTTTGAAATGATTGTTTGCTGTTGCTTATCCTGTTTTCTAAAAATGAACACGGTAGCAAAACAGTTTTCTTACTGAAATGCAAAATAGCTTTTGCTTAACCCCCTAACAGCTTTCTTTAAAAAAAACAAAAAAAAAACTAATCTGCAACACCTAGGCAACAGCGGCTGTCTATGTCTGTTCCAAACTGACCTCTGTAATTATGGAAGTCTCCATGTGGACCTAAAGACCCCTGGTATAAAAGCATTGCCATTTTCTTTGTTATTACTCATATGGCCTTTAACTTTCTTAAGCATGATGACATGCAGCAACTCTTGAAATGCCATGTATTTTGGGAAATGACACTAACAAAAAAAAATAGAGAATTTAACTCATTCTAAAGCATTATTTTTTGTATTACTGGAGAAAACCGTGAATGTAGATTAACATTTAACCCTGTTAGCAATAATTACGTGTTTCATACTTACATATGCAATACCTGATACATAATAAGTTTGAAAAAGTACTCCTTCTGCTTTAATATTGAAATACTACAACCAGAGTACTGCATTTTGAATTTGAAGAAAAAGATACACAGTGACGCAGTTGGTAGCACTGTTGCCTTGCAGCAAGAAGGTCCTCGGTTCAATTCCCAGCCAAGGGGCTTTCTGCACGGAGTCCCAGTCCAAAAACACGACTGTAAGGTCAAGTGGTCTTTCCAAAAAAAAAATTCTTCCTGGGTGTGTGGTTGTTTGTCCTGTCTGTTTCTGTGTTGCCCTGCAACAGACTGGCAACCTGTACAGGGTGTACCCTGCCTCTCACCTGGAACACAGCTGGAGATAGGCACCCAAGAAATACAGTTTTTAAATAATTATACAAATAAAAATCTTAAGTGTTAAGTGTGCATTTATTTTTACCCCTTTTTCAGTTCAGTTCAATTCCTATAAATGAATTTATGTGAACCATAAATTACTGCTTAAAGAGAAAGCAATGAGCTTCTGTTTTGAAACATTAGACATCAATACCCCTTACCATTTTTTGATTCAACAATAAATAAATACTTTTTTTTTCAGAAATTATATTTCTGAATGACCCACATAGCCACAACCGAGAGCTACCGGTCTATTGCAAAGTATTTATGATTATAAAAGTAGCTGGACGATATAATTACATTAAAAGTGCAGCATAGCAGTTTAATTAAAACTACATATATTCTGTGTTTTCATTTGAGGAACTTTTTCACTTTCTATGTTGTCAGATAAATACTATCCAATCAAATTAAAAACACTATATGCCCAAAATTCTGGAATTGCGTAACTAAAATGTGTGTCTTTTTTTATTTAATCACTGTTGTATTTTAAGGCATCGCAAATAAATTAGGCTGCTCAAACCAGATGACAATTTGTTGCTGTCAAGATGTGCGGTTCTGATGTTAATGTTCCTCACCACGGTTTGTAGTGTCAGAGTGTCTGTATATAGACATCGTTGGGTCAAATTAAGTCTGCATGCTAAAATAAGCGGAGGATTTGTGACAAACACACATATGCCCTATGGTAGGCACACACATACTCTTTCTTCACTCCCCTGTTTCCCTCTGGTGGGAAAGCAGTTTACCTCTTCAACCCTCATTACCATACCAATAGCAAGAAGACACTGAAGGCTAGTTTGTCAAAGGTATTTTAATTACCAATTAGAAACTTGGCTGCCTGTGTATGAGGTTGTTCAATACCTTTTTTTTTTTTTCTTGTGAAACTCGTACCACACACCCATGCACACACACATATAAATACAGACCAGAGTGCAAGGCTTCCTGGTGCCGAAGCCTTGATAAACAATGTCCTATTCAGCTCCATATGAATAATTAAGGGTCGAGTGTTGAGAAGAAGCAACACTTATTTGCTGAGAATAGCCTTGTCAATGGGAGTGTAATACTATTACAGAGATGCCAGAGGAACTTATGGTTTGACATTATCTAAATGGCACGGTTACAAAAACCATAAACAACACATAAAAATCCTTTGTGTGCATTGTGGCACATTAAATGACATTCATAAATAATACACAAAGTGGATAAATACTGTGGTAAATATGAAATATTGATGTGGATTTGGCAGGAAAGGCATGTGATGTCCCCATTAGAGCTGTTGTTGTATTTGTAACCTGTAGCCTTTAGTATATTTAAAGACTCTCGCTACATGCCTTAATCATATCAAGAGTCTACTTAACTGCACAAAAATCAGATGTTCACAAAAGACTACCAGGCATACTAACAAATCTTCTCATTTATGGGTTATCAGTCAAGTGGTTCTGATAAGGAAAGCAGTTCTAGTAGCTTTTTAGGAGAGCGTTAGAACCCTCCAACATTATAAGTACACATCACACCTTGGTGTAAAAAAAGGTCAGTATGTTTAAAATAGTTCACTGCAATAAAATAAATTTACTGCGGAATGGGACATTATTCTTTCGAGGAAAATAGGATTTCAGCCTTCATAACATACATAACATTTTTACAAGCGCTTCTCTGAAAATTCAATGGCAGAAAAATATACTTCTCAGCTCTAGTGCCCTTTCAGTTCCATGAATGGAGGACTTTTTCAAAGAAGGTACAAACATATATATATAAAAAATCCTCTAACACTTTCTTAAATTTGCTCCTACCACGTCTTTGGCAGGAAGCTTTATGCAGAACCAGTGTTTAAATGTAGAGGAAAAAAAAAAAAACAATGACTTTTGTCCAGGTCAGTCAAACAGGTGTGAGATGTCCACAGATCATCATAATAACTTAATGAAAATACACACAGTACCAGTGACATATGCTTTTCCAGAACAATAGCACTCAGGTGTATGGCATGAGCTGCTGCATCTTTCACTTGTGATTACTCAAAAACTATTAAAAATGATTTACTAAACCTGAAGCTTTGGAGCTATTAATGTCTAGCTCTACATTTTCTTTTGAAGAAAGTCATGATTTGTCTTTTTTTTTTGGTGATACCTTTGACATACATAATGCAGCAATGTTGCCTTTTTTATGCCCATCTACTTTGGGCTCTTTGACTTGACCCATCAGATTTATTGAGCATACTTTACTCTGTGGACCCAGGATAATCATCAGCATGTCAAGAGTGATTCAAGAAATGATTCCCTTAAAAAAAAATTAATCTTCTTTTCCATAGTGATGCATTTTGCTAATGTTGAACTGAGAATTGTTAGATTTGATCTGCAGTATTTATAGATCACAATCTCAGTGGAAAAACAAATCGTTGCCTTTATCAGGGTATAGCCATAGTCAAAGACTAAGGAACCTGCCCTTAGGTTTCAGAAATTACTCCACTGAACACCAACAAAATCAGAGCTTTGCGTCTAAAGGGTAACTGCTCACATGTAGTGCAGCTGAAGTAAAAATATTCAAGGACTGTATAGCCTGAAGCAGACTTTAAAGAGGGCATACAATGTTTCAGAAAACAGAACTTTGAAAATGATGAAGGCAGGAAACAAAAATGAATGAAAACATTTCTGTTTGTCTTTTGTTTAGACATGGTCACTAAAACAAGAAGACACAACCATATTTGAATGATCACATAATATTTATATCTCTGGGAAATCTCATGTTAATCACATGGTTGTTTATGGGCAAAACAGGAAAAACAAATAAGTTTAGTAATTTTTGATGAACTTCAAGTCTTTAACTGGACATATTCAATTAAATTAAATTAAGTCTTTATGTCAAAATATAGGTAAATCATTTTAAGAAGCAATGTAAATGGTTAAATTTTGTAAAAACATCTAATACTTCTGTACATATTTGAAAAAAATAAATTTCATGCATTTTTTTTTTTTTTACCAGAATATAGTTTGGATCAGGTGCTTCCATGTGAACTTTGGGGTGCTACCAACCATTTTGGTTGTAAGCTGTAATGTTTTATAGTCTACCACTAATGTGGCAGTACAGTAACATCTCATGTGGACACCAGATCCCATGTTATACAAAATTACCCAAAATGAAATAGTCACTATCAAGAAGATAAAGTAAGTGAAATCAGAAACACCCAACGTGGGGCTCGAACCCATGACCCTGAGATTAAGAGTCTCATGCTCTACTGACTGAGCTAGCCAGGTTTCACAAATACTCTTCATCTGCACATGGTAATGCAAACACAGGTGACTTCCCCAGTTTGTACTAGTAGTATGACAAAACACTTCTAATGTTTTTGGCAAAAGGGCTTTGAACAGATGTAGACCTCTATCAAATGAATTCAAACATAACAGCAAGTATTTAAACAAGCCTGGTTGAATCACAACCACTCATGGCAGAACATGTTTCAAGAAGTACTTAAATAAACCCAAGTTTATTCAAGGCTGCATAAACCCATTAAGTAAGACAAATTAGATATGCCCAACATGGGACTTGGACCCACAACCCTGAGATTAAAAGTCTCAAGCTCTACCAACTGAGCTAGCCAGGCTTCAGTAAGAAGTTATTCATTCACCATCGCCAATGTAGAAAAAGTGGAATCCGTAGCTGCATCAGCATCGGAGGTGTAAATCAGTCTACGGCAATTTTCCATACAACTGGTCGTATGTGAAATATAAAATATATTCAGACCAGAAAAGAACTTGTGCACAGTCTGTCATGTGCGGACGGCAGAATCAAATTAGCCACTGCATGGACAATAAAGAATTTTCACACCAGAAAATTTGCTCTACAGATCAAGTGGATAAATGTTGTCATGAGTGGGATTTGGACCCACGCCTCCATCAGGAGACTGGAAACCTCATATAGTACAAGCACTGGTAAACAGTCACCATCAAGAGTGTAAAGTGAGTGAAATCAGAAGTGCCCAATGTGGGGCTCGAACCCACGACCTTGAGATTAAATATTTCCAATGTTTTTGTTGTAATGGTTTCCTTGTTCACTATATTGTTTTACTATTTTTTCCTCAGTTTCTTTCTTCAATTCCCTGCTCTCCCACAGCTGTTTTTCTTTCAGTAATTACGCTGCCAGTGATCATCCTTTATTCTCTTTTGAATTTGTATCTGTTTACTGGTCTGTCTGTTTTTATTTCTGGGGTTATTTCCTGTTTTTTACCTTTGCCTGCTGCTTGCAATTACTGTGTATTTTTACGCTTCTAGACATTTCTGATATTATTAAATAAATAAGATTTTCCTATGAGGATCCCTAAACAGGAACAAAACATTCAATAGTCTCCACCTTTGGGAGAAAAGAAAACGTGTCCATGGAATGTGTGATTTTTTTGTAAATCCAGGAAAAGTTGTTTTCTCCAAATTATGAAAAAATTAATTTGGATTTAAGTAAAGGGACTACCTAAAGTAAGGTGTGACAAGACAACACATTTTATGCTATGGCTTCAGCAGATGGCTTCAATAAAGATGACAAAAACTTGAGTTCCATCTAAGAAGAAGTAAGACCACCATTGTCTTTCATAGTGGGTTTGGTATCCTTTCAGTGATGAGCATTGTTGTGGTCCCAAAGATTCCAACTGGATTTATGGCCCAGAAGTTTAGTTTCACTATCGTAAGATCTGATGAACCAAGCTGAAATTTCCCAGAACCTTCTCTAATTAGTGTCATAATAATTGGATGTTTAGATTTTATTTTATTTTATTTTTTCCCATTTTGATCACTTCTGAGTAAATTGTAATAGTCCACAGCTTTTCTGTGTTAATTATCATTTAGATCCTGCCATTTTAGTTTATTGCTTTGTGTTTAGCTTCTTAGTCATTTCTGAGATTCTGTTTGTGCATTTAGGTTGTCCTCTTAATTCAGTGTTAGTCTTGTTATTCCTTTGTGCTTTTGTTCAGTCCCCTGTGTGTTCATGTCTCACATCCCCCTGTTTAAGATCATCTGAATCTAGTGACATTGTCCAACCTTTCCTCAGCATTTATGTTGATATTAACACCTTTAAATAAATAGGTGTTTCTGATCCTGTGTATCTGAAGGGTGCTAATGTGGAAAATTCTGGAACATCTGATTCCAATAATCAGACTTAATCGGACTTAATGCTGAAACTGACTCAAAAAGATGCTTCAGTAAAGATTTTATTTCGGGGTGTGAACACTTGCACAAGTGTTTTATTACAGGATTATATTTTTAAAATTTACTATGAAACTAATTAGTTGGTTTTGATGAAGTTATCCCAGAAAGAAAAAGAGGTAGATAAAGGTTTGAAATAGTTTGTCTCGTCCTAATTATGACATTACAAAAGCCTGTCATTTTGCCAGCGCTCTTCATGTTTGAGTATGTTTGTATCATTTTGACCCTGTGTGTCAAACTCGTGCACCAGGATCTTCTTTTTTAATTACAATGCGGGGGTTGTGTGCCATGCTATTAATTATCCCCCAAACAAGAGTGTTAAAAAGAAAAAAAACACATTGCAGTAAAAACACAACATTAAGTTTACATTAAATTTGAATAATACATTGATTCAAACATATGACTGGAAGTGGGCTGAATACAGTTCATTGCTATTTGTCCTAAAAAAATACATGTTTTTAACACCAGTATTCCATCACCAAACCTTTAATCAAATTATGTCTTTGAATCTTTATTGAAGTTTTAAATGTTTCGTACAGGCAGACAAGGATGAATACAGTTTTCTTGGCTGAGCTAAAGAAAAATCCTATTCTTTTTTGCACACTATATCAAACTAAAAATATTCTCTTTGACAGTTTAGTCAAGAAAGTGCCACAACTTTTCTTCTCTGATCAAACAGAAACAGAACTCCGGTTGGGTTCCAGTGAAAAGAGTAAGGCTTACATTCCAGACTTTTTAAAACCATGCTTTTTATACATTTATGTAAGATACTTGCAATATCCTGATACGTGAAAATGCACATTTTAATTGCTTTACATTTATCAAGTTCAGTAGTATTCTAAAAAAAACTATTTTATTACTTGTCATAGTATCATGGTTATTTATAAAATTGACCTATGATGATAATAATAATAATAATAATAATAATAATAATACAAAAGTTACTGCCTTTAATAAAAGTTACTCATGTTTCAATTTGTTATTTCCAATTGTTTACCAATGTTCTTCTGGCACCCCAGCTACTGGTGTATAACTTTGTTTTGTGTGTTTTATTGAACAATTATCTTTAAAATAGCAACAACATTTTCGGAAATATATAGTTTATTGTTTACCTGTTGCTACTTAGTTGAAACGGTCAACTGTTGGGTTTAGGTAAGCACCTTGACTCACAAAATGTAAGGTAAAGTTGTGAGTTTGTTATTTAGACCACTGACTGCCAATGTTGTGGTCAGCAACCCACGAAGAGTCATGGATCAACAACTGTGGGATCCTCTAAATCAAACTAAACAACAAAAATGATGACGATGAAACACATTTCTGTTATATTTAACGAGGTAAAAACAGCACTTAGAAACAGACAAAACCAATGCGTTGATCGACTTTATTGAGATGCTTGTATGTTTGGATCATGAGTCTGTTCTGCTATTGTTTTGCAAGTCAGAAGCTGAAAACTTTTAGAACCTCTGATTTGAACACCCTGAGAGTCTGAACCCAATGAGAATGTCCACTGTCATCAAACTCAAATATGCTGTTGACTGATAAAACAAAAGAATGAGCTAACTCTACTCAGAGATGGCATACAAACATTTCGTTGGCCCACAACTTTCACAACAGCAAGCTACTCTAACAATCCACAGCTCTCTAAACAACAGAAACAAAGAGAGATAAACTCATGTTTGTTGGGTGTTCAGACCCCTCCTCAATATGCCCCCCCCCCAAAACAACACGAAAAAATCAATATTTGAAAAAACCTAAAATTGAATTTGTTGAAAACCTTATGAGAACATATTCAGGTCACTTAAGACTATACTTATTTTATATTAACATAGAGGGCTGTTTGTTAGCTCTATCAGCTTGGAAACCAGCGTTTGACCAGTGCTTTCCTAGCCCAATATTAGTAGCACAAAGCTTTAATTTTGTGCTCTACATACAGTTTGCACAGTATTGTCATTTTTATAGCATTACAATTGATTTACTCTTAAATTGTGGTTAAAAACATATTTGAATAAATATGCTCATGGTATGTGCCATTCTGCCAAGTATGCCACAGGAGAAAATACCAACTTGGCTCCCAGAACCACAGCACACCACACAATGAGCAACATTTCAATAAACCAGACGAGATTAACCCCACACACACTTACACTCTTGCCACAATCCTTATCTTCCCATCAATCTCACTACAGTTTAACTGCACCTAATTTGACATAAGCTGAGGAGGTCAAAAGGGTGGACAGATGTTTAATGGTATTGCCTTCTGTGTGTTAGGTGGCTGATTTTAGTTCCCACTTTTTTCTTCCTTGGACTTTCTCTTTTCCCTTTATGCCCACAAGTCACAAAAAATTAAATAATTTCATTCTCATTTTAGAATCAGTACACAAAAACCTAAAGAAAAATACAATAAAAGACAAGTTAAACATGAAACGAATTATAGCAACATTTAGTCAAAAACGTTAAATTTATGGAAGGTGACGTTTTCAATAATATTTCAAATCATTGATGCACAACTGAGGTTTTTAGAGTTACTTCTACTATAAAGGTGCCTTAAGATCAAATTCTTCAACTTGTTGTATACCAGTATGTTGGTATACAACAATGTCGGTATTTATTCAAACCAACATCAAGAATTCTCCTGAGGGTTATAACTAAGTGTTATAACCTCAGTGTTTCGCATCATGTCAAATGATTACAGGTTTATGTTTCAATAGCATTACAAATTAGTAGTTCTTTCCCCACTTTTTGAATCCCACAATGAGGTTTCTACTTTTTTTATTGCTCTACTTCTGATGTTATCAGAAAATGACAGAAGAAAGTGAAATAAGTGAGATGAAGTTCATGGTTAGAAAACTCAAGAAATTCAGTGACACACTACTTTGACACTTATCCTTGAAGATGT
Source organism: Poeciliopsis retropinna (assembly GCA_010277075.1). Classification (NCBI taxonomy): domain Eukaryota; kingdom Metazoa; phylum Chordata; class Actinopteri; order Cyprinodontiformes; family Poeciliidae; genus Poeciliopsis; species Poeciliopsis retropinna. Next base: position 7,829,545 of record VMRM01000013.1, read on the forward strand.
GCTACATGATGACTGTTTTCCTGAGAGGCAAGATTGTTTATAGTGGTGTTTGTTAATTAATCAGCATGGATGCTGCACCAGCAGATGGCAGTAAGGATAAGGTGCCTCTGGGGAAACTAGCTAATCAGGTATGAGGAAGGAAAGGTGCAAAAATGAACCAGTCCCCAGACTGCAGACAGGTGACCTCTGTTGCAATATGGCAGCCTTTAGTACATGCTGGTGAACTCAGATGGTCTCAAAAGGGCAGGATTTGCATGCATCCTTCTCTGTAATAAAGATGTAAACACACACTGACATGTATGCGCAAACAGGTCTGGAATCCACATGTGCATGGAGTACACGTACAAGTGCTGCATAGAGACTGCTCATCGCTTTCTCTTTTGTCCCTCCCCACTGGGCCGGTTGACTGTAGTGGTTTCCATAGTAGTTTAAGAGGAGTGGGGAGGGAAATTAGTGCTGCTTTGGGGGCCATCACGCAGATGGACGGTACCCAGCGCATATGCTGACAGAACATTATATGTCTCTCTCCACTTCACTGTGTGAGAGGCCTGCTCAGGTGCACAGGGGCCCAAGTGGAATATTAATGTTCCCAATTCAATTTGTACGAGCCGACACACCTTCCTGTATGAGCAGTGTCGACACTTCTGTGTAATGGATGATAAGCATCCGGGAATTGTGTGCTGTTGACATATTAACAAGATAAGAACAAAGAATAAACATTTTGGTAAAGTAAAACTGTTGACAATGATGTTATGAAAGTCAGATGGAATTTTTTTCTTCTCTAGCTTTGACACATACTGTGTCTTGAGTACGTAACATATGTTACGTACTCAAGTACGTAACATATGTTATGTACTCAAGAAATAAAGAAATGAGACTAACTGCGGACGCTCTAATCCTCTACATCTTTCTTTGGCCTTTGTGTAGTTACCTGTGAACTAGTGCAGGTAGTCAACACAAGCTGTGCAGTTGCTTCAGATGTAGGGCTTTGCGCACTCCACAAAAGATATTAGGCATGCCTTACCATTAAAGCTGCAAAATGTCCTGCTTCAGTCTGCTTTATCATGCATCGCTGCTGCCCACCTGCTTTTTTCAGGCTTTCCATCAACCGAGCATCCACCGAGGTGAGACACTTTTCCTACTCATTGGCATGTTTGGAGACATGTTCAAACAGCATCAGTGAAAATACATTAATTACTCCATCATAATTTGAGCACACAAGCCAGAATAGAGAGACTACCAGAGTCTAGACATCTAATAGGGCCATGCATTTAATCAAATGTTTACCATTTCAATTGTTCTCAAAGCAATAAAAACAATGAAACAGAAAATAATGTTATTAAAGCAGGTTTGCCGCAGTGCCCCTAATGTCTTGCATGATGGTGGGAAAAAAAATCTGTGTTTTCCCAACCTTTCCTACAATATTTACAACTATATAACATTGACAAAGAAAAAAAGAACAAACACTTAATGCTTTGTGTGTTCAGTGAAAAACCTTGACAGAATACAAACACATTTCAGTGCTTTGAGGATTAAAACAAAAAAACATGACAAATATAAAAGTAAAAGCAAATCAGGCTAAACTGGTGTTTTAGAATTTGACTGTTTTTCAGTTCCCTTTTGTCTTTTGTGTTTACAAAAGACATGTATTTAAAATCATAATACTTGATATTAGATTTGTAAATATAATCTAATTTTAACAGTTATGTAACTGGCTGTGGTTTTTTTGAGGTGTCAGGAAGTGGGAGGCATCCAGTGACCACGTGGCAGTTTGGCGTCTTCCATTTAACAGTGGCATGGAGAGAGCCATTCCTTTCAGAAAACTCTGACACAGATCAGACAGCAGTGCACACGCGCTGGACAGGGCTAGGAGGGATTAAAATGATTGCTGGTGCTGCATCCCCTCTTCCATTTGTTGTGGCTTTTGAGCCAGATTGAAACAATTTTCACCAGTCCAGGCATAGCCTACGCATAGCATCATCATAGAGTCATTGCTGCAACATTTGGTCCAAGTTTGAGTCAATTCTTTAGTAGGGGTACATACTATTATACGCCATATGGCATCAGAAGGTGTTGCTGGAGCAGTATTGAAAAATATCCCACTATCTCACAATATGCATAACTGGTTGTGTTTTATAACATGTGTTGATCAGAGTAAAATAAAAAAGAGAACCCATTTACTTTGTGTTGTCTTTGAAAAGTAGGCTATAACTAAAGCTTGACTTACTTAAGGCAGTCCACAATGTAGTAACTTTTTGTGCAACTTAAGACGTTCTTTCTATTTTCCTTTTTAGTGATCTTTTTTCTAAACTCGCAAAAGTATGCCTCAGCCAATATTGATAGAAACACTCACACTGTTCTTAAGATCAAAGAAATACAGGAGTTTAACCATGTTGGAGACAAATGAAAAACAATGTAGCTTTCATAAAATAAACAGAAGTGAATTTGTTGGAGAGACAATTTTTCTATTTTATAATAGATTGTAGAAACACATACCAGCATGCACCTGCCTCATGATTGCTTATTTTTCTTTACCTTTTAAGTTGCTTAATGAGTCTATGTGAATTTGATGTGCAAGTTGAAACATTCAAAAGCTGCTGAACTGCCATAAATATGCAGGCAAACAGAAAAGAAAATTTATTATAAACAAAACATCATAAAACATTCTGAGAAATAAAATACACAAACATGTGTATTGTATGTAACTGTAGCACCACAATCTACATCAAGGTTAAGTGCATTATTGACTGAATAATTAGTGCATAATGTGTCTTGAATCCTTAGCTTGAAATAATGTTTTTCAAATTATACAGCTGTGCCCTCCTTACAGCTCCCTGCATGTGATAGTGAGACGCCTTGTGATCCTTTCTGGCTTTACACTCCATTTTTGACCTCCTCTGTAGTCGTCTGCTTTTCAAAAGCCCGATTTGAGGCCTGAAAAGCAGCTCAGTCTCTTTTTATTTGTTTGTATTCTCAGGAAGTGGGGCAATTCTCGTCATGGCCTCTGGGCACAAATTCACTTCTTTGGAAAATCCCTGTTGATCGCCAGTTAGTAGAGAACACACAAACACTCCTTTAGTGCTAAAATATGACTGAAACAAGATCTTTCCCCTGCCTGTGTTGCAATAAATAAGCAGAACAAGCATAAATACATTTAGCGGACAAGGATTATCTGGGACATAGATCTGGAATTACACTCATAAAGCAGCGGGATGGGGGCTGGGGGTGAGTGCCATGCAGATAACATTTAGCTTATCCTCATTGTAAAATCTTGGTCTTGGCTATGGCTACGCAGCTCTACTTAATAACAGTTTAGGCTTGTTGTTTCCATGGTAACCAACACTTGATTGCTTGCCCTAATCTTCTTTAATGTGGCTTAATGCTGTTTGTATCTCCATTTTTTTATTTTTTGCTTTAGTCTATTCAGCTCTCCATGATGCAGTGCAGGGTAAATGATGAGCCACTGGGTTAACAGGAAAGTAGGCCTTCTCTGCTTAACGTTTGACCTGTAACTTTTCAAATTCTACAAATGCATTTTTGGTGTCCCAGTTAAATCCTGCCATGTGTTTAGTTAAGGCTTTATGCCATGTCAACTGTACATTCATGTGAAAATCAGTGAATTATAAGAAAGTGGTATAATTTGACAGTTTTTGCACCTCTTTGCACCTCTGACCCCGAGCAAGGCTTTCTTTCTTTTCTTCTTTCTCTGGCTTCCTCTGTCTTATTGTTATTAGCATCTTGACCTCTTATATCTCTCACTTGTTGAAATAAGCCAAACATAAAATTCTACTAAGATCATGTCATGGAACATAATATTTCAGATGTTTTGCAACTAAATACAAACAGAGCCACCTAAAGGCCCAATTAAAACAGAATTGAGCCTGCAAATCTTTGCAAGAATCTTTATGAATACTAAGATATCGAATCAATATTTGTGTCTTTCAAAATACCCAAGCACTCCTACAGACTGAGTTTAGAACTGATGGTTGGAATCATACACTTTGATCTAAATTGATGCTGCACCTTATTATAATAAGGTGCAGCAAATTAAAATTAAAGAGTTATGTAAACAACTACATTCTTAATCAAAGATACACAGCTCCACCAGCCAGCACATGAGTTAATGTCTAAAGCCAGCTGTTTGCTAACATGAGCGTTTCTGGCATCTGAAGAAGAAATTCAGATATTGAACTGAATATTGTTCAGTAAGATATTCAAAGTTTGGTCTATTGTTCTGTATCCTAATCCTGCTCTAAACTTGTTCAGAACTTTATTCCTGAGGGTGTCTTTCTTAATCTTTATAATGCTGTTTGTTCTCTAATGTTGCCAAACATGCCTCCAGAGATTTGTTGTATTAATACTGAGATTATACTACAATTTGAATTATGCTCTGATGTGAAAATCTGAGCCAATATCGATATCCGGTATTAATAATGCTTTTATGGCAGTATTTACCAATATTTACCAATATTTGTATTATACATGCTTCCCTACACTTTCGATATAAAATGTTGATACCCCCTACATTTCTCCTCTGCTGCATTAATCCTGTGCTGCTTCACTAGCACTATAACATGACTGGACAAGTAGCACACACCCTCCTCTCTCCTCACCCCATAAAATCTCCTCAAACATATACTGAAATGGAAACAAGATGGAAATAAACATTGGTTTTTAATACCGGCCCAGTGTTACTAATCGGATCATAACCGATTTGTTAAACATGACTAATTCCGGTGTTGGCAACAACATATTGTGTATCCCTAATAATTCTTTCCATTGTAATTTATTTCCAAAAATTTTAAAGTCATTTTTGTACTTGTTGGCTTGTGAAGGCCTATCTGAAGGATTTTATTTGACTAGTCTTTCTAATCAAATAGAGAAGAAAAACATCAAATATGTTAAAATAAAATGCCTTTAAGTAAACTGAATATAACTGTTTCAGGACTGGGTCTATTGTAGGCGCCACATAAGTACAAAGACTCATGGGAAGAGAGTGTAAATTACATACAGGTGGGAAGGTCATATTTGCACAATAATGAAAGCTGGAATCCGAATGTAAAACTGCAAAGCATCACAACATTCAACTCAGGAAGGAACCTGTCATGAAATTAAAGCAGATCCAAGCATCTCAGCACAGGGATGAATATTAAGGAATCTGGAGACTGCGTGAAACAAATGTGTCATACATTAATATTTAGGTACTTACATGTACAAAGACACAAAGTGAGTGTCTGCAAAAGAGTAACCAGATGGATGATTTTCCCTCCTTATCACACGCATACCAAACACACCCACGCACACATCCAGCAGACACAACCTGTCCTCTGAACAGTGCAGATGTGAGGCTGGCATAAGTGGAAGCCCAGCTGGCAGTGTGCGCATCTCAATGGCAAACTGGGGTTCTGTTGAAATTATAGATGTGGCAACAGATGTTTGGCAGCGATGTTATGATTGTGAGCCACAGTCTGCATGTTTAACTTGTGCATGTATGCACATTTTCAGTGTGCACTGGCATTTGTTTGTGTGTTTTACTTGTGTTGCTCTTCAAGTGTATGAGTGTGTAATTTTGTGTTCATCTCTCTCCATGGCTTAGAGATAGCAGCTGAATGTGTTTATGCACGCAGGGTCCATGGAGATGAATTAGAAGGGATTTGGACTTTATGTGAGTGGTTGAACACAAGCTGCAGCCTGTGGTTTTCTTTGCAATATTGATAGTGCCTTGTAACAGGAGGCAAGTGAAGCCTGTGGCAGAATAAAACAAAGGGGAAATAAAATGAAGATAAAAAGAAGAAGAAGGTGATTGAGGCAGGGAGGAAAAAGACTGGAGAGTTTGACAGAAGGATTGAGGAGGATGAATATGGAGAGAGCAAAGTGGCACAAGGGAGTGGAAAGAATTAGATAGACAGGTTATATAATTTTATTGTATTTTCTTAAAAAAAACAGTAAAAGCTTTGCAGAAAAAATCAGTTTGAATGTGGATAAGAGACATGGATGGAGGCTGAACTATGTCAGGCATACAGAAAGGCAGTCAAAAACTGTCAGGAGATTTTAGATAAGAAGTAGAAAACAAATATTGGGAGTATAAAACAGAGAAACATAAACCATTATAGTAGTTTATGTTTAAGAAAAAGGGAAAATACTGTAGCGTATTTTCCCTTTTTCTTATAATTAATAAAACCTGAACAATCATTGTGCCCCTAGAACTCCCACTGGCCTTTTCTTCTAATAATCAAATCAGCGATAATCTATTTTTTCCAGTCCTGTCACTCATTTCCCACACACACTGACAGCAATGACAGACAGTGTAAAGCATGCAACAAGACATGGAAGAAGAAAAAGCCCCCTGCCCCAAAAAGAGATGATGGGAAAGAGAGAGAAGGAAAGAGAATGCCAGACACTAAACGGGCAGGGAGCGGTTAGAACAGAAAGAAAAAAAAATCAGGGGAGAGTGTAAAAACCGAGCTATCAGAAATATAAAAAATACGAAAAAAGATGCAGATGGTGAAGCTGAGAACTAGTGCTGCTACAGTTTATGCAAGGTTTGACAAAAAAAACAATAATAATAAAAAAAACAACAACAGAGGGCTAAAGAGAGAGTTGAAGGGGAGAAAAATAAGAGATGAACTTAGAACAAGTGAGAATGTGAGATGCGCAGGAGAGAAGCTAAAGGGGATAGACGCTATTGCCATAATTAAAGCTGAGGATGAGGTCACTGCGGGGGACATGGTGCAACTTTAATAGCCCAGAGATTTGGCCAGAGTCCCATCGGCCCTTTAACTCTGCATTAAGCTGATTACTGCCACATTTAACCAAATATCACCACCCACTCACGCTTCTCGCTTAATAACACTTTAACTAAACCATTTTTTGGGAGTGGGGGAGTCCTTAGGGGAAAACAGAGACATGGAGATAGAGATCAAAGGCCGTAGCATGAAATCCATTTCATTTGAATGTTTTATCACACAATGAAAGCCAATGTGTAACCTGTAAATTTCCTTTTAATATATGTAATGGCTCCACGTTTTATCATGAATTTGTGTTGTTTTTTTTTGTTGTTGTTTTTTTTTTACAAAGTGCTACAAGTGGATCACTTAAATTACACACAGTGTTTGTAAGCATGCATAATTTTCCTGAAATGAATGGTTGACTTGGTGAAGCACTCTGTTGAAAGGGTTAGGTGCATTAGGCTTTAATACCAATAATTGCAGCTTTCGGTGAATGAGTCATTGTTTTAATGCAGCTGTGGTTAACGTCACAATAATCAAAATGATTCTCTGCATGCCTGTTTAAAGCATCAGAATACAGATGGATGAAAGGAGAGGGAAAAAAAAACAGGTGCACAAGGCTCACTGTATTTATCATACACTCTCATCACCTGTGCTAAACTGGGCACTTTTGATCCCAGTAATCTTTATTGTTCACAACAATTATCACAAAATGGTCGTTTCTGTGAAAGCTCCGCAAAGTTACACACAAATAATTAAATAGTATCCTTAGAAAATACATTCCAGCTGACCATTTCTGTTTTGCAACAATTGGACAAGATACCATTTGTTTATCAACTTCATGCATTATTTTGTTTATTTAGTTGTTCGTTTAAGGATTCTCATTAATCTCTACTATAGTAAAAAGTCTTCCATCTGGGTGTGGTTACACCACAAATATTATAGTTTCTTATAACATTAGGGACAAGGGTGAAAAGAAAATGGATGGATGGATCGATAACATCTGTGGTGTTTGTGGTAATAAAACACCATGAGACATTTGCAAAACTAAAACACAGAAATTAAAATCAACTGTCTCAACAATTCTGTATTGCACACATAACTGTGAAATAAAAATATTTATGAAATAATTACTAATTTAAGAACATACTTTTTTTAAATACATTTTTTAGGTTAGGATATGAAATATTCAACATTTGTCTATTCTGAACAGATCTGATAGCTTCACAGAACAGATTTTGTGATACTGAAAATGAAAAACACAGAACGTTGATTAGGCGACAACTGAAGGCATTTGATTGCACTGGATTGATTTGAGGGGTATCAGCACAATCCATGCCACCAGTTATTTTCTTCCACTCAACAATTATACCAAACTTTATGTTGTTATCGCATATTTTGTGGTATTCTAAATTAACTGCCTCCAAATATATTACATTAAGCCATAAATTTGTCATCTCACTCTTCAAAGAAAGAAATGAGCTATTGCTATTTCCACACAGGGAAAAATGCTAATTAGGAGGAACTGACTGTGTCCATTTTGGAGGAGTTTGGAACATCTGAGCAGACAATAATAATAATAATAATAATAATAATAATAATAATAATAATAATAATAATAATTACAAATAAATTCTACTTTGGATTATACTCTGTCTGGCCCAAGTAAATGACACATTTGTCACATGCATTTGAATAAATGAATGCAAAGACGAAGGAGTGGCGGAGTGAATAAATGCGTATTTGCATTTAATGACACACATCAGTGCAGCTATGTCTGTGGCAGAAGCCTTGTGTTGGTAGCTTCCTTCCTAAACCAACGTATCTGTTGTTCACACTCGACTGAACCTGCAAAACCTCCTTTGTAACAAGCAAGCTTCAGGCCCTCTTTCTGTCACCCTTCTCTCAGTAATTCACTCCCTCTTTGCAGCCACAGGATTACCATTGCAGGATGGAAGCATTTCAGCAAAATCTCCTGTACCCTGCAGCGCTTGTGCTGCTTGGACTGCGGTGGATCGAAGCTCTCCACTTAGAAACAAGTCATAGCACAAAGTAGAGTGTGAGAAACAGGTCTGAAGTGCTGGGTCATGAGACACCACTAAAATGCATAATAGGCAGATTAGCTTTTCCAGCTTCCCCAGCATGTGTGAAATTTTCACTAAGCTTCCTCTTGACAGCTGAAAATAGAGACGTTCATAGAGTGAAATTTGTTATTCCATTTTTGTCTGAATAAGTACAGAAAGAATACACCGTGTTCCAAATTTTTTCTCAGATTTTCTTAAATGGTCAATGCAAATGATGGTCAGTACAATTTTCAAGTCGTGAACTATTAAAGTATAAATCAAATTTTACTGAACAAACCTCCCCATGAGAACAGTATTTTTTTTCAAAAAATAAAAAACTCAAAAGGCACTGTTCCAAATTATTATGCACAGCAGATTTTTGAAAAATTTATGGATTATAGAGAACTGCAAACGATCATTCTTTAAATGTGCTGCATTAAGTGATCACAAGTACTAAAATCAAAAGCTATTTCAATCAAAAACATACAGACTGAGTTACATGTTAACATAGGACCCCTTCTTTGATATCATTTGCACAATTCTTGCATCCATTGAACTGTGGATAGTTTCTGGTTGAATTTCTCTGCAGGATGTCAGAATACCTTCACAGAGCGAGATGCTGTTTTGATATGAACTGCATTCCACCCTCAGATTTTCTGCTTGAGGAAACTCCAAAGGTTCTCAACAGGGTTGAGGTCAGAGGAGGATGGTGACCACACCATGAGTTTCTCCCCTTTCATGTCCATAGCAGCCAATGACACAGTGATATTCCTTGCAGCATGAGATGGTGCATTGTCCTGCATGAAGATGATTTTTCTACTGAAGCTACGGCTCTTCTTTTTGAACCATGAAAGAAAGTGATCAGTCAGAAAGTCCACATACTTTGCTGAGGTCATTTTCATACCTTCAAGGTTTGACACACTGGCCTGTTAGCGTAGGCTTCTGTTGCCTTTGCTTACTCATAAAAGACTATCGAAATTCCTTTTTGGATCAAACATAGCCCGTCGTTGTTTTGGGGGGACTCTGAAGGAGCTGACCAACTCTTTCTCTCTCTCTCCATGATTTCGGCCCAAAAAATGACTCCACCACCTCCTGACTGACGTCACAGCTGTGTTAGGATATGGTGGCCATCCACCACCAATCCACTACTGCGTCCATCTGGACCAACTAGGGCTGCACAGCAGTTATCAGTGAACAAGTCTGTTTTAAAATTAATCTTCATGTACGGCTGGGCCCTCTGCGACCATTTCTGCTTGTGAGCTCTGGTTAGGGTTGGCTGAATATTAGGTTCATGGTCCCCAAGCCTCTGGAGGATCCTCCACCTTGAGTCTTCAGAGGCACCAGCAGCTTCAAATGACTGTTCGCTGCTTTGTAAGGGCATTTTAACAGCTGCTCTCTTAATTTAATGATTTTCTAACAGAAACCTTCATCATTAAGCCTTTATCTGTACAAACCCATCTTTGTTCTGAAGCAGCCACAAATCTCTTCACAGTACGATAACGCTTCAGTTTTCTTTAAATATCTAATATTTTCATACCTTGTCATATGGCACTACACTATCTGGTGATTTTTATCAGCAGAGAGATCCTTTCTCTTTCCCACATTTCCCACATGATTGAAACCTGTGGCCTGCTTAATAATGTGGAACATCCTTTTTAAGTAGATTTCCTTTAATTGATCTCACCAGATAAAATAATCAACCCAGCTCTCTGAAATTAGTTATAGCGATTCAAAGAGCCCTGACACACAATGCCATCTATAATTTTAATAGCACAACAAAAACATTTATCTTTATGACACTTAAATCCAATTTTCATAATAATTTGGAACACGGTGTATATTTACTGCTTAAAGGCTGATATTTACTGGATGTCTTTTTTTTGCAAGTTGTGATTTGATGCTCCAAATGTTTCTCATTCTGAAGTCTCCTCATTCACAAGCAGTTATAAGACGTGTTTAAGTACACTTCTCGTCTATGTCATTCTCCTTCCTCTCTTCCTGATCCTTTGATAAGTATGCCAACATCAAAGAAGGAGGCTACAGCGTTACCTGATGCTAATAGTCCACATGAAAGAGAATTCATATGAGTTATGCGCATAGGAAACTGCCCTCCATCCATCCAACCACTCCCCCTCCATAAAGCCAAATGACCTCTTGTAAGTCTTTTTTTACACAAATACCTGTATATCTTACAGCTATTACACATGCCCAACAAAAATAAATTATTAAACATAGATAGCATCAAGATATAAATATTTTTATTTCATTTATGCACCGTTTTTTTTTTTTTTTTTTTAAGGGACCTTTATTACACAGATGTTCAAGATGGCAGAGGTTGGATCTGTTCCAAAAGCCTAACATTTGCTTGCCTTACTTGCTCTAAACCCAGTTTTGTGGTATGGTGGAGATCATTGCTTTAAAAACCAGTCCTGTTTCAATGATACAGTAGTAAAGTTAAAAACAAAAGCAGCCCTTCACCATGACTCTACCAGTACTCTGCTTACCGGTGGAAACAGTCTTCCAAGGCTTGAAAGGCTCTGCAGGTCTTTGCTCCATCTTCCATCCACAGAAAAAAATAAATCAATATATAAGGCAGCAAAAGTCAAAATTCAGGGAAGCCTGATTTCCAGGTTGCAGTGGCGAGCTGTTCATATCCTTACATATTAAGCCATTCTAAAGGTGGCATAGGCAAGATTAATTAAAGAAAAGGAAGCAAGCAAAGGGATAAATGACCAATTTAGAGCCTCACAAAGCTAAACTGTTTCTCTACGTAACCACCTTGAGAGGAAGTACTGTGACACTTTCTCCATCCAAGGTTGCATTTATATATATTCGTATATTTATAAATGCAAATGAGTATTTACATTTATTTGTTTAAATGCAAATATTTAAACAAATAAATTCCAAGAAAAACAAGGAAGAGATCAAGTATTTAATAGAAAAGTATGTTTGAACCCTTAACCTGTAAATATGTTGTGACCTTATTGGCTGCAACAAGGACACAATAGTATGTTTTTATGCAGGAAATTTTATTCACTTTAGTCATGAAGAGATTGTTGACTAGTCCACCTCTTGGGCAAAGATGGCTGGAGCTAGATATCACAGCCCTATCTACCCCTCACAACTTTGCCTGGGGTAAGCATCTATCGGAATCAGAAGGATGGATATGGTATTACTCCTAAAAGTAATTTATATAAAATCAACAATCATTCCTGGCCAAAACACAGTATGAACCTTTCTATTCAAATTTCTGCACTACATACCCAAAGACCAGAAAATGCATTAAATGTGGCTTAAGATTAAATCAAGGCTAGTATCAAGGTTTGGTTACCTGTACCATTTGTCTCCGTATAAAAGACTTGTAATATGTCCAGTTATATGTTGCCAACTGACTAAAGAACAACCTTGACAACCTTTAGCAGGAACAAGAAAGTATGAGATACAAATAAAGAAATGTAAAACTCACGTCGACATCCTCCACTCTGAGAGAGGTTGAACAGATCCTGACCAGAGCAGCAAACACTTTCAAGGCTTGTGTAATTGCTTTTAACTGCTGCTCTTGGAATTGCACGATTCTTTTTCAAAGTCACAAATCACAAAAAGTGATTGCGATAGAGTGAAACATTTTGATTTCAGATCACTTGTAACGCATCTAACTATTCCGACTGATGCTTCAGTCAGGGCACCCTGGGTCATTTCTTGCCGAGAATATCAATAGTAAATCCGTTCTTCCACCTTCAGTGTGAAGGGAAGAGAAAAACTGTCCAAAGCAATAAAAAGTTCATTGTGTTTTCAGAATTTTCTTTTGCACAGTTGAGGTCTTGAGGTTTGGTTTGATTCCTGATAGTGTTGCAGCTGCCTACATCCTTTCGTTTGACTCTAGACATTTGGAACATTTTCTCATTCAAAAATGGGGTTTTGGTTAAAAACAAAAGATTGCTTATCTCAAAGAGCTGGATTTCTTCCCCTCGTACTTTGAAAACAACGCACAGCAAATTATGATAAATAAATGTAGAAAATCGTCTCATTGAGCTTATTCAGGTCAGCTTTGCTCAAAAACATTGCCCTACAATGTGCCTAACGGCAAAGTGTTGTCATACATGTGGGCACGACAAATAATGCCGATCTGTTTGCATGCAATGCAGTTTTTGTGTTCCCTTTCCCTCTCTGCCTAATTTTTTTTGCTTTGCTTTAACATGAATCAGCTGCAGATGGAGAAACTAATAATTTCCGACAACTACTGATAGATGGCTTATCTCTAAGGAGAGAGGACCTCATGCAGGCAGCATCAAGTGATAACAGCCTTTTCATGTTGCAAATTAATTCCTGAACATAATAACCAGAGGCGGTTTGGTGAAAAGAGTATTTAATTTATAATTAAACAACATGCCACCAGTTGATATTTTAACTACTCTAAGCTTCTGCTGTGAAGCTCCATCCTCTGGACAACCACATAGAAAAAAGTATTTTATAAGATTTTCATTTTTTTTTTCTTGGGCTCTTGAAAATACTCTACTTGTTTTCACCCTGCTCCCTTACCTAACCCTTTTAACTTTATTCTTGGAAATCTTGGAAAGTAAGAGGGCTCCCTTACTTTCATTGTTTGAACGACAAGTTCATGATATCATTCTATTTCTCATCAACGGAGGCAATTTATTTGGTGTCACAAGATTGCACCCCAATTTTGGTTCATTCTAATGTTAATCTTGTGACATGTAGTCTTGTGAAAAGGAGCTGCAGTGGAGCTCTCGTAATGGAATTTAAATCAAGCCATGTTCCGAATCTAATTCTGAATATCAGGAGGATCAGATTGAGATAATGACAGCCAGCGATTTCTGCCTATGTTGTTAAGCAGAATTTGTTCCCCTTTGTTAAAATACCTGCTTCTAGAGGCCCAGTTGCTCATGTCTGCTATTACATTACATCTAGTTGCATCATGCTGAACCCCTTTGAAGTCGCAGTGGCATTCCTTACCCCCTTATTCTCCTCCAACTCCTTTGACCTAAATCTAAAGATAATCATGCTGAAAAAGAAGGGGAAAAAAAAGAACCCAAATCACATGATCCCATTTAAATCAATGGGTTTGCATTTTAGATTCAAACCAGGGTGACTATCACTCACACTTAAGCACCTGTTTCTGTGTTTGATATGGCAATTCAAGCAGAGTTGCTCTACGGTCATGGTTTCAAAAGGCTGGTTGCAGATCAGAGACCTCTCATTCCCCTTATCTGTCAGTTATTAGGTTCACACTCAAATCACATTCCGGGGGGGGGGGGGTGGTATTTTAGCCATTTTCTATTTGTTTTGTTTGGTCTTTTTTTCAAATAAATTCCTTATCTCACTCAATACATCATTTGATCTATTGTGCCTCCCATTCTGGGTGTTTAATTTGTCAACTGCCTTCCATCCTTTCTACCACCCCATTCGACAAGTATGTTGTAACTCTTTCCTTCCTTCCGCTGATGCTCCTTATCCTTCCTTTGTTGCTACTTCCTTATCACTTGCTCTGTGCACGTTTTCATATTGGCTCTATCTGTAGAGGTAGACATTGTGTGCCGCTGGTCTCCAAACAACAGAGCCGGCTCATCCAAAACAAACAAAGCTCACAAAGCAGGCATGCATGACATTAAAAGAAGGACTCTTGGTTTTCATACTTCAGTTAGTTCACTAAGGTGCAAACCCCTCGTTCTTCCTCCACACACTCACACCTACATATATATTCCAACGAGTCCTTCCTAGTTTGCAGAGCTCAGACTGCAAACATTTGTATGTAATCAGGACAGAAATTTTCTGTACACTCACCAAGTGCCATAATTAACAACAGGAGCCTGCCAGCCCGAGTGAAAAGACAGCATTAAAGAAGTTTGCCTCTCTCTCTCGCTTTCAATTTTTCTCACTACTCGTTCCAATCTTCATTTCATCCTTACAGTCAATTTATATTCTCTTTGTGGAGACTGAGGAGCCATTTCACATTGTTGCAAATTCAGTTGTTTGTTGGAACTAATGCATGCCAACTGAAATATAAAGGAGTGTTTTGAATTTGCCAAAATGTGAAACATACAAATATGCCCCTGAAAATTCAAACGAGGTAGTGATTCAGGAGCAGTAGGATGAAATACTGCCAGGACTGCTAGACCAATGTTGCTTAGACCCTTCAGAATTCACTCTCAACTCATAACCCAACAGCAAATACATCAAAGTGACAGTCATGCAAACTCAATCTTTAGCTCTTTCAACTCAGTTTTCTTCATGTTCACAGTACTCTTTACATCTTTTGATGGATATTATAAACATCAACATCAAAGCCGTTAGAAATAATCTATGTACTAAGATGAACACAAAATAAGGAACAATAGGCAACTAGACAATTTCTGAGGGAATATAAACATGGCCTGCCAAAGTGTGCCCCTCCATTAGAACCCAGCATTTTAATGCTAAAAATGAGCATGAATGCTAAAGTAAGTTACAATGTACTTAATAGAATGCGGAGAGTCACATGCATGTTGAATAACATGGATTTACTCCATTAAGTATGTTACAATTATTATATAAGCTAAAATCAGCAAAAATACCACAGTTAGCCCAAATGCTGCAGGTGACGTGGGGTATAACTAGCACGTTGTCTTACATTGATTTCCTCCATTCAGTGCGCTAAATAAAAAAATTGCTTAAAAGCGTATTTTAGGGAAAATACTGCTAACTTGGGCAATGCCCTAACCCCTAGTCCTGATGTTGATGCACTGCCTTCTGAGTTTTACTTTTGCAAAGATGTTTACTTCGTGAACTTCGTTCCCAGAAAACGAGTTCATCTCTTAGCAACAGATTAGCAACAAATATTGTTATTGTACAAAAACATAAGATTTCCTCTGCTCTTTTGAAATATTACTGATCTTATACTACATAAGAATTGTGCAGTTGGTAAGTATGGAAGAAAGGTGAAAATGTTTTTCTTTTTTGTCATTAGTTGTAAATATATCATAAGACAGACATTCAATACAAAAGTAAAAGTCTACTATGTGGCAGTTCGTAACCAGAAAAAAAATGTTCATCTCTTTAAAACTAAACTAATTATTGTTTATAAAACATAAGCTCTTTTGAGCTCATCTGCTCAGACACAGGAAAATTACAGTTGGTAAATTTAGCAAAAGTAAAAATCAGATGTTTACTTTGTTACACGTAGCTACCAGAAAACATGTTCATCTCTTAGCAGCTGCTTAACAACAAATATTATTGTTCAAAATGTCTTCTGCTCTTGAAATATACAAAAGAATTGTGCAGTTGGTGAATATTGCAGAAAAGTGTAAATGTTTCTCTTTTTTGTCGTTGGTGATAAATATATTAACAAACATGCATTAAACACAAAAGTGAAAACCTGATTTAGACTTTGGTGCAGTTCATTACCAGAAAAAACACAAATGTCTTAACACCAAATTGATAACAAGTGATATTATTGTTTGTAAAAAAAAAAAAAAAAAAATTCCTTTGAAATACTGCTTATCTGCTCAGACACAAAGAATTTACAGTTGATAAATTTTGCAAAAGTAAAAATCAAATGCTTACTTTGTGGCACTTAGTTACCAGAAAACACGCTCATCTCTTAGGAACAGCTTAACAACAAATATTGTTACTGTTTAAACAAACATAAGATGTCTTCTGCTCTTTTGACTACTTATTATATACGAAAAAATTGGGCAGTGGGTGAATTTTGCAGGAAAGCGAAAGTGTTTCTTTTTTTGTCGTTGGAAGTAAATATATTATAAAACTGACATTCAACACACAAAAAAAATCTAATTTAGACTTCGGTGCACTTCGTTACCATAGAAAAACACAAATTTAACACCAAATTGATAACAGGTAATATTATTGTATATAAAATATAGGCTCCTTGGAGCTTATCTGGCCAGACACAAGAAAATAACAGTTGGTAGATTAACAAAAGTAAAAATCAGATGTTTACTTTGTGGCACTTAGTTACCAGAAAACACGCTCATCTCTTAGCAGCAGATTAACAACTAAGAATGTTATTGTCTGAAAAACAAGATTTCTTCTGCTCTTTTGAAATATAACTTATTCTACATTACTTAACAAGAATTGTTTAGTTGGGGAATTTTGCAGAAAAGTGAAAATGCTGTTTTTTTTGTTTGTCATTGGTGGTAAATATATTATAACATAGACATTCAACACAAAAATAAAAATCTGATTTAAACTTCGGTGCAGTTCGTTAACAGAAAAAAAACACCGATCTCTTAACACCAAATTGATAACTACATTATTGTTTATAAAACATTAGCTCTTTTGAGCTTCTCTGCTCAGTCACAAAAAAATTACAATTGGTAAATTTTGCAAAAGTAAAAATCAAATGTTTACTTTGTGGCACTTAGTTACCAGAAAACAAGCTAATCTCGTAGCAACAGCTTAACAACAAATATTGTTGTTGTTCAAAAAACATATCTTCTGCTCCTTTGAGACACTACTTATATACTAAAGAATTCTGCAGTTGGTGAATTTTTCAGAAAAATGAAAATGTAAATTTTTTTGTCGTTGGTGGTAAATATATTATAAAACAAACATTCAACACAAAAGTTAAAAATCTGTTTTAGACTCCGGTGCAGTTTGTTACCAGAAAAAACCCCACAAATTTCTTAACATGAAATTTATAACAAGTAATATTATTGTTTGTAAAACATAAGCTCTTTTGAAATACTGCTTATGTACTTGGACACAGAAAATTTACAGTTGATAAATTTTGCAAAAGTAAAAATCAAACCTTTACTCTGTGGCACTAGTTACCAGAAAACACGCTCATCTCTTAGCAACAGGTTAACAACAAATATTGTTGTTTTTCAAAATATATAAGTTTTCTTCTGCTCATTTGAAATACTACTTATTTTACAGAACTTACTACTTAACAAGAAATGTGTTGTTGGTGGATTTTGCAGAAAAGTGGAAATTTCTTGTTTTTGTCATTGCTGGTTATATCATAGAACAGACATCCAACACAAAAGCAAACATCTGATTTCTACTTCATGGCAGTTTGTGACCAGAAAAAGAAAAAGAAAAACAAAACAAAACAAAAAACACTAATCTTTTTACACCAAGTTAATAACAAGTAATACTAGAACATTTCTGAAGAAATTTAAATGGGGCCGGCCAAAGTGTGCCTGTTGGTTGGACCCCGGCATGCTAAAAATCAGCGTTAATGCTGAAGTATCCTATAATGTAGTCAATAGTTTGTGGAGAATTACAAAAATGTTCCCTAACATGGACTTCTTCCATTCAGTATGCTAAAATTAGTTCATAATCTAAAATCAGCCAAAATTTAGGCTAGAAGCTGTTCATAGTATTTGGGGTATCAGTTGTTTTACTCTGGATAACTCCATACAGAGTGCTAAACTAGCTAATAAATAAAAAACCAGAACATTTCTGAAGAAATTTAAACCGGGCCTGCCAAAGTGTGCCTGTCGGTTGGAACCCAGCGTTCTGATGCTAAAAGTTAGCATCAATGCTCAGCTTAGCTGAAGTATAATCAATAGCATGAGGAGAATCAAAAGCATGTCGAATAACATGGACTTAGTCCATTCTGTATGGATGCTTATTTTAAGGATAATGGATGATGCTAGTGCACTGCTGACAGACAAGGGAGCAATGGTGCATACTTTTAACATCACTTACTCTAACTGAGGCTATCTCAAAGAGACACCACACAATTACGACTGTTATACAGTGATCTCTATTGAATACAGAGTTCCACTATTTCATTTGATGTCATTCTTCACAAAAGGGTGAGTGCAAAGGGACATGTAACAATTTTGAGTAAAATTTCTTTCATACATTCTAATAATTTCAGATTTCCATTCCAGAATAGGTTTTGAGCACTGGGTACTGCTACATTTTATTATGTTACTCAATTTTGTTTTGGTTTCTAATTGAGCCAATCACATTCAGTAATAAGTAACATAAGACAAAAGTCAGCAATGGAATTCTTGTATTTTATAAGTCCATGAGTCATATTTACACACCTCTTGAAAACCCTGGTCTTGTGTGGGGCCTAAAATTTGTCTGCATGCACCTCAGAGAGTACCTAGTTGTCCCCGGATCACATTCCAATACCAATATATGATATTGTTTTCCCCATGTGATTTAACAAAGGATGAGTCTAACAAAAACAATTTAAAGCTATTGATAAAGACATGCTGCACCTTAGATGCTTGTATCATTGCAAAACAATCCGTCTTATGAGAAGAAACAGGGAGAAAAAGGTAGAGAGTGAGAAAGTGGTGTTGTTAAATGCCCATTTCATTATTGATAAGCATTAGAGGCAGAAGCAAGTCACCCTGTTTGATTGACAGCTGACTCTCTGCCACTGATTTTCCACATGAGAGAGTGAGGTGAGTCAACTCAAGAAGTATATCATGGTCCAATTTCACTTCAAATAAAGCGCTGGGTTCAAAAACATGAGGAATGTAAATATTTATAAGAGCAAGAAAATGTGAGCTAATGTTAAGTGTGGGAATGAATCTTTCCCTTCAGATATTTGGATGAAAAGATGTAAATCAAATGCAAATGAAATCAAATAAAGTAATATGATAAAGAATGAATTAGATGTAAAGAAACATAGTTATGTTCATATGTGACGATACGAACAGTGGCAGTGGGTTTATTAAACAAGTGCATCTTAATGTTTGAAAAAAGTAGTAAACATTAAAGTACAAACTTAGGGTTTCTTGTTTAGCTAACATAAACACTAAAGGTTGTCATCATTCAATGATTTTCATAAAAAAAACTTTTCAAAAGTTATCTCTCTTTTGGAACTTGTCCGTTCATCTGGATTCATCAGGCATTACAAAGAAAATAATGCTTGTATCACATTTTCTGTAATAAAAGCCCGTGTTCAAACAGAGTCAGCGTCTAATGCCCAGTGCAAACAAATAAAGACCAGACACTAATAAAAGCTGGAAAACAAACCCTCTCTTCCGCACTGATAAAAAATATGGGATGCTGCTCAGGCCTGGTGTCATTTTAGTAATAAAGAAAAAAACAATGTCAACATGATAAGATTCAGACGGGCTACTGGTAATGGCAAGTTAGCTATGCTTCAGGTTTCATAATAGTATCAGATGTGCATATTTTCCAAAGTGCATGTATATTAAAATTGTTGTTTGCTCATTCTAGCGCTGCTTCTATTTGTCAAACAATGATCATTTTGCAGAGAACAATCAATGAAATTGCATTATTCCATCTTTTCCCCCAGTCCAAGATCATACATTTTAGATAAATAGTCTTATAGCTTAATTTTTTTTTCTCATTTTAAGATAAAAACTTTCAGCTACAAAAAGATTACACTCAATTGGGTGTACAATGTATGACTATGTCTGTAATTTAAGTGTGATCGTTTAATTTCAATTTGTATGAAGTTACTGGGGTCAAGTTAGCGATTCTTTCAATGCGGAGAGAAAGTTACATGTGATGTGCGTGATGTGTGATGGCACCATGTGGATTCCCTGTTTTACTTGTTGAATGTTAGTGGAAACAAATGTAAATTAAATGCAATTGAATATGTCATTTTCACATGAAAAAGTGACAGGTAAAAATAGATTATGAAGTTTTTTTTTTGTTTTTTTCTATGATTATGTCTGTCAAAATGATGGACAGCAAAAAAGTCTGGTGCAACCTCTTTGTCAGTACCTTGTTTATTACAGCTGAAATTTCATCAGCGTCTGACGAAATTCCGGTTTTCGTGGCCTGGTTGATTTGCTCCAAACAAGTGGATAGAAGCACGACTAATTCACTTTTTTTTGTGACATTTTAAAGGTTTGCTAAAACTTTGCATGACAATTGAATGGAAACATGGCTTGTATGTTAAACTGTCATGGCCTTTGTGTCAGGACACCAGCCTCTAATGACAACTTGGGCGTTTGTCAGCGA
This sequence comes from Poeciliopsis retropinna, assembly GCA_010277075.1. Classification (NCBI taxonomy): domain Eukaryota; kingdom Metazoa; phylum Chordata; class Actinopteri; order Cyprinodontiformes; family Poeciliidae; genus Poeciliopsis; species Poeciliopsis retropinna. The sequence goes on from VMRM01000013.1 coordinate 7,850,261, forward strand.
GACAAAAGGATTTCACAAAGCAGCAGCATTTAACGCCCCTGAGAATAAGACTTGGTTGTAAAGATCTCAGAGCATTTGGACTTTAGAACCCCTTTCCAAATCTCTTTTCTTGGAAACTGTATTAGAGATGTTTTTTCCCCTATTTGCCCACAAATATAACCTTCGTTGCCATTGATAAAATTTGACCATATTCTCTTTAAACTGCATCCTTCTGTCTTGTTTTATTTTATGTTAATACAAAATGCATTACACTAGACCACTAAAATATCAGTCAGATAAGTAGATCCAAGCTTTCAAGCTACGAAGAGTTTTAATTCAATAAAACCTGTAAAATATGACATTCATATTTCACAGATTTTATGGTCAATATAAGTTACTTTACCAAAAAATACCCATAATGAAATTAGTGCAGTGAAAATTTACTTTTTTTTTTTCTTTTTAGGTACATACGCACAGCAAGAACCACTTTAGATTTTACAGCCTGAACGGGGTCAGCTGGCGTGAACCTAACCAAATTAAAGTTATGTCAAACTACTTCTCAAATATTGTTTTTCACATTCCAAAAGCTATCTCTGTTGGAGAGGAGTTCCCTTTTCCTTTTTTGCTCCGGCATGTGAAAATTTAACTGCCTCACTCATGCATGATGCTTCTGCAATAATAATAATCATAAAAAATCAGCATGGACGTACGAATAGACAGCCAAGTCAGACTTCCATTTGATATAAAGAAACAACGGAGGATTATCAAGGTCATTCATAATTTCACATGTGATGAGTATTGCAGGTTTGTCTCCTTGCGTCTGTTCACCCAACCTTTAACCTGACCAGAAGCTGCTTCTGACTCCAAAGAACCCATACTGGGACTGGGTGAAAACACATCTATGTTTCTAGTGCTGACCGTTTTCCTCAGCGAAGCAAGACTTCCTGGTAACAACAAAACCAACTGCTGAAGAGATTGGAATCTCCTTGAAGCGTCTCAGGTGCACGGTTGAATGTTTCTGATCTTACTGAGCAAGCGGGGGAAGCCAATGATCAAGGAAGAAATATTTAACTGAGAATATTCAGAGTGAAAGCCAGACTGTTTTTAATGAGGAATTTCAGAATTGTCTCAATCTTTGTTCTTATGATAAGCTAAATATTTAGGCTAATAATTCGCCCTGCATGCATATGTGCTTTGATGGAAATAGACAAAATAAGCCAAAAAGCAGAAGTAAAACTTGACCAAACATGCTTTAAAAACTACAAATATAAATTTTAATGCCTGAAAAGACATTATAGGGAGTAAAAAATGAACACTGGCGAGGTTTTTAAAACAATGGCTAACATTAGACTTTTCTAGCATATTCAGCAATATAGCCATATTATGTATGTGCGTCTCTTTAGAAGGTAATAACTCTTACAACCTCAAAGTTAAGATCTTATGTTAACCCATGTTTACTTTAATAATAAAATAAAATCTATACCAACATTCCGTAAATCCCACATAAAAGCACAATTTCTCCTCTGCATGCATTTGAAACCCTTTTCAGATTGAGCCATTTACATGTGTTTAAAATTTCTTAAATAAAGTCTGGTATTTTCTGTTTTTTTTTTTTGATTCACAATGACATCAGTGCAGGCAGCATGTGTGCTGCACAACAGGCTGAGATGACCCCACCAGATGTGTCTTCTATATCCTCTTTTCTCCCACAAGAGAAGATAGTAAAACTCAGTGTGGCAAAACACAAACACACAGGTAGGAAGAGCGTGAGTACATCAAAAAGAGCTTTGCGGTAGGTAAAGTGATCTATGGTGCCAACATGGGAGCTGTAAGACAGAGCTTTAGAAGTTTAACATATGGCTTCATCATATGGTTGAAGTCAGCTAACAGGAACTCACATCTGTAATGCTTGTTAAGATGGAGACTCCAGTGCATTCAACAGTATTGGACACCAAGAAGCAGGTAGAAAGGTTTATGTGAAAACGTGTTCATTTTTCTTCTCGGAATAAGGCAGAAATCCAGGTGTACACTGGGAGGAAAAGTGAGAGGTTAATAGTGACCTGAGATGTTTGAAGGTTGAAAAAATAATATAGAAGGAGAGTCGATTTCTTACTGTGGGAAGAGGGGGAGGAGGTGAGAATATATGAGTGGCCACAACAAAACCATGAACAAATCTACTTGGGGCATTTTGGGTTATTTACAGATTCTGAAAGTGTGGATTTTAAGTTTTTTACAATGATGTTGAACACACAGCGTCTTGGCTGGAACCAATAGTAAAAAAATGTGAATACCCAAACAAAGACAATATATTAACTGTGTATTTTTTCAACACTTGAATTAGGACATATAGCAAGAAAAATAAAAATCACTATTTTCTCAGAAATGCTTTTTTTTTTTTTTCTTTTGTTACTGTGTTGCCAAATGAGTGAGGAGGGGATTTACAGAAGAAGTCTTGAGGAGAGACCACCAAACAGATGGAGGAAATGAAGAAGCGATCTGCTAAGAAATGGGATTGTCAGAGAAGGAAATATAGCAAAGGTAAGTAAGTACAAAGAATTCAAGTCATAAGGTGTCAGTGGAAATTGACACCTTATGCCTGATTACCACTCGCATGAAAAGCAAAGTGGCATCTGCCTCGGGTTACCCGCTTGACTTTAAGCTCCTCCGGTCACACCCTTCAATTAGGAGGTATGACACACACGCATTCTCAAATATCAATATCATGTAGAATCAAGACATTACTGCATAAGAGGCTGTGTTAGCTGTTAGGAATTAAATCATATAATATCAGTTACACCTAATAATTTGTTTAGAGACCAATACATTTTAACAACTCCATGTAAAGGCAGTGAGAAATAGGCATTTTATTATTTCTCATCATGATATTTAGAATATAGTCCTCTGCCCGCTCAGGAGTGGCTGGAGAGACATTGTTTTAATGGAAGTAAAGTACAGTGGTTCTCACTAATGCATTAAAATGGTTGTCAAAAGGCTTTCAGCTGCTCCACCACAATTAGGATTCTGTCACTGGCCGTTGGATGGCTAGCTTCCCAAAGCACTGAATTACAGTGCTGTCAAGTGTCTAATATCACTTATCAGTTTGGCAAGCACATATCTGTTGCAAAATGCCAGGGCTGGTACAGACACTGAACAGTTAACTCACAATACATATTACAAATTCTGTTTGAGCCACTTTGCAGTGTGGACTAATTGGCGCATATCTACAATTATATCAAATCATACATATGCAAAAGAAAAAAACCCCAAAAAGTTGTTACTTTCCCCTTCGATTTTGTCCTTTTTTCCCTTTACCCTCGGTAAGGTTGTCCACATGGAGACTGACTAACAAGTGTTAGTTTTAATAAAGTCGTATAACCATAGCTCATTAACAGCAGTGTCAGACTGTTGGTTCCTTCGAAACATGCTTTTTAATGACCCCCGTGGGATAGATCATTTGAATATGCATCAGTGATCTTTTTTATGTAAAACAGCAAAGCTTCTTGGGCTCCCTGTAAATTGGTAGCAAACATGCATTTTCTTCTGATGCAGATTCATATGCACACAAGCAAAATATGAGTGCACATACAGAATTCTGTTATGTCAAACAAAAACACATCTAGTTGGAGTTAATGCCCTAGAAATGTCCCTCCTCTACCCAACAGCTTAAAATGACAAATACAGTGGGTTTACTCTAAAAATGTACACATTGTAAACATTACCACCTCAAATTTAGAACTTGTGACAGACTGGCAACCTGTCCAGCGTGTACCCTGCCTCTCGCCCAGAACGTAGCTGGAGATAGGCACCAGCACCCCCCGACCCCTCTAGGGACAAGGGTGAACAGATAATTGATGAATGGATGGATGATCTAGAGCCCAACATTGGCTATCAGAGACTGAAGACTGTCCAGTACAGTAGAGGAGCCCGGTGATGACCCCAGCCAAACTTCACAAACAGCCCAACAAGCCAAAGACAAGCTGTGTTAGTGAGTGGACAGCTCTTTGGGGGAGTGCAGAGAGGCCCAGTCTCTTATAAAAAGAAACATAAATTGGGAAAGAAGTGATGGATCTGAATAGCAGGCTGGTCTGTTATGTACTGTAATATCCGGCAATCTACCTGTTAAAAGAACATTTACTCTATCATGTTACATGAACTGCTTGCTTTACTTTCTCCGCCTTGTACTTTGAACTATTTCATGCATATGGTATTGTAGAAAAATGTATTAATCATACTGCATTTTGTATTGCACAGCTGAATGTCAGACCTTTTGACAAGCCGTATGTCAATGAAAGTGACATGTGAAACATGAACATTATTCCACTTTGTAATATGTTTTGTAATTATGGTACACGTTTTGAAATAAGTGCATTTCAGAAAATCATTGCCTCTTTATTAAATGTTTATTTTCAAATAATTCTTGTTAAAAAAATACTCTGTGAGAGTTACTATTAAGATCTAACACTGAATTAGTGTTAGTAAGTGTTATATGATTAACTCCAGCAGATTTGATATTTGACACTTAGAATTATGGTACCAACTCTCCAAAAAGAGTTAAATTAACACTCTGGTGTGGACCCATAAAGAAACTTTAAAAGTGTTGAAATTAAATCTGACAGAGTTAATTTGGGCCTGCTGGATTTACTGTGCAGGATTTCTGACATAAAAAAATAATAAAATCGAATAATAACTTGGAAAGTGTAGACTGCATATATTACTTTGTAAAATTACCACTGCTGGTGTTTTTGGGATTGTCTGCAAGCTTTTGCTCTGTGAAAAATAGACCAAAGTCAGACAGATTGTCTCCCAACACCTTTTAAGGAGCACTAATATGTATGTTCAGCAATGCTCATTGTATTCAGCAATGCTCTGTGTATTACTTTGTGCTATTTTATGTTTTAAAATTCCTTAAAAATTACTGAAGTTAGTAGTTGTGTGATGGAGAAATGTAAAGAAATTAGCGGATTAGTTAGTGATTGGGTGGACGGACGGACGAATATTAGTACTCTTGCAAGATAAGTCTATGTGTCTGATGGCAACCCCTCTTCACCCCCCAAGACCTACAAAAAATGCAACACAATTACTTTTTTTTAATCATTAGTCTTCTGAATACTGGAGGAAAAGCTATGCTGGAACTGCGTCTTTTTTATTGTTTCTATTGATGTATAATCAGTGAACCCTCTGGACTTGGCAAAACCAAGTAGGGTTGGAACGGAAGTGCTATAAAGAAGTTGCAAATTATGTTTCCTAAAGATGTACTGAACCATTTAATAAATGCCAATAACAACTGTATTCAAACAACTGCAGAAGCTTGCTAGATTAGACTTTCTTTTTCTCACGCGCACATTGAGGTGAAAGAGTCCTGTTTGAATGCACACACAGAAATATCTCTCGTCTTCTATTTTACTCTGCCAGAAAAAAAACCTGTTAAGTTATTACAACGGCTCCTTTGTGTGTAGTTTCTACAGTTCACAGGAGAGCGCTTAATACAACCGTGTGATGCCAGTTTGGCATGCTTTTTACATTTGGCTCCATAAAAAAAAACATTGGGAGAAGACACAACATGGCACATGTCTCCTGAGAGGCACAGAAAAGGAGAACAGGCAGCCAAAGTGTAGGTGTTTAGTTACTACGTACCTCAAAAGTCCCTATAAAGACAGAGTATAATCTTCCTGAATGTTATTGATCTCGACTCCCTGTTGCTATCTCAGGGACCAGAGGAAAACATGCTGAGGTACCTCCACAGTAATAGAAACCTAAATATTCTTTGTAAAAACATTTAAGGAATGATTCAACAAAGACGTCAACGTTGCTGTTGAACTCTCCATGTCAGCATTGTACCTGGTATGTATTAACATTCATGTATCACAAATAGATACAGCTTCACAAAATGGGATGTCAGAAAATTTCTTAAAATGCACAGCAACAAAAAGAATGTCAAGTGACATATTTCACATGGAAACCAGTTATGCTGAGGAAATTTTTGTATGAAAATGGGCATATGGTCCTGTTGAATCAATTGATGTAATTGACAGCAGACCCAAATTAATACTCTATTATTATTATTATTATTATTATTATTATTATTATTATTATTATTATTATTATTATTTTATTTTATTTTCACTTGCAGAAAGAAGAAACACATTGGTAAAATTATAAAGTTATTTTACACCAATCTGCTAAAGGCATGAATAATTTAGGGAGTAACTTTAGGGTGTCAAATGGGAGTGGAAATGGACACGGGTTAACTGTTTTCTTTATAGAGTTATGTTCACGCTCGTGGGTGTTTCTATGGATCTCCTACCTTCCAACTCAGCAGGGTGTGGTTGACAGGAAATCTCCTCTGGAATCTCATCATCAGTCCCCTCACAGTTCTTCAGGCTGCTCCTGTGTTGCCACCTATGTGGGACCGCTGCTGATCTTCTCCTGCCTGTCCACTCTCCAGATCTCTCAGAGACACAATTTATCCACTCTACCACTCCCCCCACACTCTGCCAATCACAATCTCAATGGATACACTTACTTCTCCTGTAGATCAATAAGAACTTTCCTTCTTCATTATCTCATCCAACATTCACCTTCAATCTCAAAGATATTCGTCTTTCTGTTCTAATCAAATTTTTCAAGAAACTTTCTTGATTACCTATACCATTTCTGTCCCTGTTTTTCTCTGCACCTGTCCTTTTGCCCAACATTATGACATCATCAGTCTTGCTGTTTTTGTACATACCACTCTCACATAAATCTCTGCTTTCCCAAGAAGTGCCACTGTTCACCACTTAGCGCCAGAAAATTATGTTTTCTCTCGATCCATGAAGACAGAGTGCAATTCCTAGTGACATTCTGTACACTTCTTCAACATTATCAAAGAAAACATTGATTTAAAGTGAAACCAAACTACAAATCCCTGGTTGTCACCTCTTTTTCAAACCTAACTTCAAAAACTCTCTCCCATATCTCCTTGGTATGGCTCATTAATTCTATTAATCAATGATTAAACCATTGACTCATCATTTATTTTAATTATTACAGCTCTTTATAAAACCCTTGTCCTTTAAAAATTACTGCACATTGGTACCAACACACTTATTTTTCATTTTTGAATTATCTTCTCATGTTCTGGGTTTATGTTAAACATTTTGGAAAATGATTTCCTCCTGTCTCTCCCAGAGGACTCCACAACTGTAAAAGAAAGTCATGTGGACCAATCACTTTTTTGCTCTCGTCATAAATTCTCTCATTTCCTCCCTATTTATCCATCATATTTCCTGTGTCTAACCCTAATCCATTCAATTATAGCTCTATCCTCAGTCTGTCCAACAATTTGCACATCCTTTCATCTCAATCCCTCTGTTTACCCATTTTTGTCTCTACCTTGCTGCCTCTCTCTTTGCTCTCTTGCTACTCCTACAGACATGTATCATCGCCCTTTCCCAGTTTTTTTTTTTCTAACTTTTTTGTTTCTTATTCTTATTTATCTAACAGGTCTGCTTGTATTCTTTCATCTGTCTAGACTAGAGTATAGACAAAACACATTCCTACTATTTTTCCTGACCAATTACACAACCCTTTCCAGGATATCTGGCAACTCGATCTGGTGGAAATTATTATTCCCCATTCTGCCTTTTTTAATGTGCACCGGTAATCATTGCTGCCACCATCAGTTGCTTCCTGTTCTTGATTTTCATAGCATTAACCATGACAGTTAGCTACAAGTATCAAGGTAAACCAAGGTCTTAAAACATTTAACAATTGCAGAATAACTTCCATCTACCAGTTTAAATTGAGATTCCTGAGAAATGCCCCTCTTCCCTGGCTGAAACAAAGGTGAGGGAAATATTTATGGCTTAAGCATTTCTGTTAGTACCCTAATGCCATGAATCAAAGTTATCATATTGTTCATTTGATAACCCTGTGAATGAGCCTTATTTTAGACATGGCAGAGGGGTTTGAGTTGAGGGTGGAACTGCATCAAGAATTAGCTTGAGACATGTTTAATATTGAGTTGCAAGGAAAGATAAAATGGAGAGATGGAAGAAAATGGTACAAAAAATTATTGTACTATTTTTCACCCAAACAAGTTCATTTCCACGCATAGATAGAGTTTGCATGCCTGTAAACTCTATGCTTCATTTTGAAAATCTACCTGTTAACATTGTCTGTTGTTAATCATTTTTTTTGACCAGACCAGTCTTGGTAAGCATGTGTTATACTATGCCGTAATCAAAAAATAATGTTTGCATTTAGGTTTGCATATAAAGAAATACTTAGTTATTTATAAATATACCCATGCTACCAAAGTATTTTTGGCACTGTCACTGTCAGTAAAAAAAGCTAGATTTTGTAATCATGTATGAGTTAAATGAGAAAACAATTTAATCCAGACTCAAAGCATTTAACATTCACTAATGTCAAAGCTAATCCAAATATCCAATTTTATCCCCAAACCCACATGTAAGCAATTCAATTGGGGATTGCCTCGGGATGGACACTGCATGATTAACAGAATAACTGTATCTACTTATTTGAGCTGTAATTCGACTGAGTCTTGCTGTGAATAAATTTATACAATGCAGTGTTTACCACTGTACCTCCTAATTGTATGCTGCGGACACTGTGTGTTTATGATAATCCGCGAACATCTGTTTCTCCACAGAGAATATGTTTAAAAATGCAATCGGTTTTAAGGCCGTTGAAACCACATGTATTTGCAAAATCAAATGTACAGACAGAATGTCACTATGTAAGTGTCATATTGTTAGTGAATGTCTGTAGGTAGTGTGAAAATGATTTTAGCATGTGTATATACAAACACACGTCCCTGTTTTGTTTCAGCATTAGAAAAAGCCTCCGTTGGCAAACAGAATGCACATTTCTCAGTGTAAAAGGTGAACTTGTTCCCTCAAGTTTGTTTCTTCCATTTCTAATGTTGAAGAAGAAACTGTTTGGAGTGGAATTGAAATAACAAATATCACCAAATGAGGGTGGGCAACAGCAGCTGTTCAGTGAATGGGGGGCCTGCTGGCTGCGGAAGATAAGCAAATAGGAGACTTTCCTTCTTGATGTCGACTGACGGTCCAAACTGTGCAGGCAGCGCAGGCACCACAGATTCTGTCTTCATTTACTTCATACCCAATTGTTTCCCAGTTTCCCCATTAAAATTCAGAAATAAATCCATTATTCTGACGCTGATAATACACACCTTGCAGTGCAGATAGCAATTTTATTTCTTATTACGCAACTTGAAATACTTACGCTATAACAGGTACAGCTTTAGGACACACTCTTATCATTAACTCATAAACTCTGGCAGGTTTGATAAATTTAGGCAGTTTAAAAATTTCCAGATACTTTCAGTCACTGAAGTGACTGAAATACTATTACACTGTCAAAATGTAAGACTTTGTTTCACATGTGCACATATGAATTTGCAATCATTTTTAAATGGACAATTTTTGTTTCTCAACCAAGTACACCTTGATTATATCTATCCTGAAACATTCATTTAATGTTTAAAATATTCTTCAATACACCATTTATCCATAATGCTTTTTAGTACTGATATCTTCATATCTTGACCTTGTGTGTTTTTGTTTTTCTCACTTTTCGTCCTTGAAGTCATGATGAGCAAGTGTGGCCACCAGCTTAACTCTGACAGAATGTGGAACCAGGTGTCTCGGGCCATTTCCCACTAATTTTTATCATCAACCCATCCACAGTCCACGTTAAACTTCTATATCATCACTGTCTCCATTCAGTGGTTCAAATCTCCCAAATTAAATAAATTACGACACATGTTTTTTCCTTTGTTTTAATAGAAACACAAGCTAGCGCAGGATGGAAGGAACCTGAGATAAGGTTACTTGTGTTTCTTGTCAGTCAACATAGTATCATGTCATTGGTTTAATGATCAGCACTCAGCAAGTGACAGTCTGAAATGACATGTTAATTGCAGTCCTGTTTAAGAACGCTAATAGCCATTCAAAGCAAAAGAAAGAAGTTGGCAGTGAATGATTCACATTTTATCCAGCTGTCACAGCTGTGAAGATGGCCTTCAGATTCAGTGGATACAGATATTCCTCAGCAAAATAGAGCATATATGTGTCAAAAAATAAAAACTGTGGCACATTTATTTATTTCAGTCACTTCAAGAAGGTGACTGAAACAAGAAGTTGTTTCACAAATTCAACAAATTGTTTCACAAATTCCACTGTCGGATATGCCAAAAGCTAAATTGTACAAACCTCCCCAACTACAATTTGAGAACACATGTCCTGTTAAACAACCTTGATTACCTTTACAAAAACTATGCCAAAATACAAGGAATTATCTTCACAATATCAGACACTCATGGTATCGTGGAAGAGCTTTGGCACTTTTCATAACTTCTTGAGGTTTGCCGACAGACACACTGTCAATGACTATGGCCGAGCCATCAGAGAACTTTTCTAAATGGCAGCCTGGGGAGTTGATGGAGAAGTCTGCAGTGTAGGGTGAAGAGGAACGGAGCCAGTTCAGTTTCCTGTGGGGCCTCCATACTGCAGACCAGCCTGTTGAAGACATAGCTCTGTGTTCTCACATTCTGTGGGCAGTAAGTGAGGTAGTCCAGGATCCACTAGGATATGTGGTGGTCCATTCCTCCTGACAGCTCCAGCTTGTCCCTCAGAATCCCAGGCTGGATGGTGTTTAAAGCACTGGACAAATGAAAGAACATGATTGTATTGTGCAATCTACAATTACTCAGCTCTTCTGCATTACTGCTTTATTGTGGTATGGCAAAGAGGTGATCAGATTATCCCTCCACATTCTTCTTGATTTTGTAATTTTGACACCCAAAATTTACTTTGAGACGATAGTTTTGGATTTTGTTTCTCCTCAGCCAAATTAAAATCCTGCTGTGTGTGTTCTGAAGGCACTAACCTGGACAGGACTTTGCTTCACTTTAGGTTGTGAGTACCTGTGTTTCTTGTTCAACCTTTTCCACCACACTTTTTTCTTTTACTCAACTTTTTTTTATTTTTTATTAATGTGCAGAGATAGCACACACCACAGAAGCCTGCCTCACTCTCCCAGAGTCTACTCTTCCTCCAGAGTAGACAATCCCCTGATTGTGTAACCAATAAGACAACATTTCTGTGTTTAAAGTCCTTTATCTCATTTATTTATGTAACAAGAACCTAACTGAAATAAATATTATTTTTTGATAGTATTCTTTGTTTTATTTTGCTGCAATATGATTGCCTGTATTTTGTTTGAATGCTTAATGTATATTTTATTAAATAGACCAACAACACTATCTTAATTAGCAGCAGAAATCTGTCTGAGCCATTTTGATTAACAAATCTTGTCAAGTTTATAAATTGATTCTTTGTAATTATATCTGACATATTACACAGTTTAATTTTATTAGACATTTCTTCACTTGCTGCCACAACTTGACCCTTTCGCTGGGAGTGTTTGCAAACTGCTTCGATAATCACACAATAATGACATTGTCACACAGTAGGAGGCAATCTGTTCTGAAACAGGTCAGCTTTGTAACCGGGGGCAACACGATGGGTGATTAAGGAAAGGCATTTTAGATTAATTGTAGACCGGAACACTGATGGCAAAGGATATCTCTGCACTATGATGTAGACTAGACGACTTAGCCAATTTATGCTGTGGATGATTGGTAGCTTATGTTCTTGCTGGTATTTTCTTTTCCATCAGAGGTAAAATAGATGAGCAATAGGTGTCTGGTGAAGATTGTGTTAGTGGAAATTGATGCTTTTGGGCTCAAAGGTCTCCCAGGTTGATAAGAGAAAGAAGAGGAGCTGTGGGGTCCAGAACAGATAGGCAAAAAAATAGTGAGTATGGTAAATTTAATGAGGTAAAGTATTCTGAAAAAATAGGAAAACTTTTTTTTCAAAAAGTACTGCTGAGTTGGATAAGCAACAGTGACGGAAAAGTCCAAGATAGTAATCCATACTGTAGATATATATTTTTCTTTTCAACCCGGAGAAAGGCCGATATAAATTATAATTTATTTAGGTGTTACAACTACTAGAGGCAGTTAGTCAGCACAGAGCATACGACTCAGTAGAGTCGCAACAGTACAGCCCCATGCCAGGCAGACTTGGGCAAACTCAGACTTAAAACAATAAAAGTTCTGAAACTCACCCCAAGAAACTGAAAACTACTCCTGCAGACTTACAGTACCTGCCTCCAATCATTTAAGTCGTCTTGATGTTGTTTCTTTTCAGAAGTATCTTAATGATGGATGTTATCTCTGAAGTAAAGTTGTTAGCTTCAAGACGTCTGTGTCCTGCTGCTCTACTTTTGCTGCAAAAGAATCCATCCACTCTGCAGCTTGCGGTTGCACAGGTGAAAACATGTATCTGTCTCTGGGCCAAATATAGGTGTCTATGTAAACCCGGCTGACAACAATGTTTTACCGGATAGGGTGATATGTCGGGGATGTAAATTAGCTATGTGTTCTTTTCAAACGTTTATCTCAGGGGTCCTCAAATCAAGGTCTTGAGGGCCGATGTCCTGCAAATTTTAGATGTGTCGCAAACAACAAGTTTATTGTGCCAACATGGAAAAGTCAAATGTATATTCTGCAAACTATACAGTGTACCACTGTTCCCTATTAAATTGGCTGTTAAGATGATTTAGTTACTTTTTTTTTAATATTCGGGCAATTATCACTAATCTCCAAAACACTAATGAACATGGGACCTGTTGACTGTCTTGCTAGTGTTTGCTAAAGTCTTCATAGCTAATTTTAGTCTTTGCCTGTGACAAATGAAAACAACCGTTAAGTCTGAAAGGTAATCACAATAAGTTGCTCAGATTTAATGTGACAGTACTCCTCATATATTCTTATATTACTTGGACATGGTCTTTAATGCATGATTGGTATTTTCATTTATTGAGTAGTAAAGTGAGAAAACATGTTGACTTGTTAAGAAGAGCTGAGGAGATTTAAGTCTGATGAATTTTAGACAGACAGGCACTTGCTGACAACTACAAGTGCCTAGATGACTCTCCAAAACCTGGATTATCAAAGTCACTGATGTCTTTTAAGGAAGGTAGAATTATCTCTTTTTTTTTCCAGAATAACTGTGGGCAGCTTGAAATATTGTCAGTGCTTGGTGACAAGCTCTCAAAACTAAGTGGCAAAGCACTAGAAACTCTTCAAACAATATGTCTGCAACACAAGCTTCTTTCCTTCTTTCTTAGTTTCTCTTTGTGGTGATTTTTCTCAAAGCACAAGTAGATAGAATGTTTTTTTTTCTTCTTCTTCTTCTTATCTTTGTAAAACTACCAGAGCTCATACGGAAGCTTCAGTACTTGTGGATTTAAAAAAATTATCAAAAAATTCCATTCTGAAATCCGTCTAAAACGCATTTCGTTTGTGGCACAGTTGTAACATCCTCTCTAACAAAGTGGTAGATAGTAAGAAGATCACAATGTTTTCAACATCAATTGCAATGTTTAAAGTTATCTTTTATTTAATATCTAATATATCAAGGAAAATTCCAATTCACTACTTCTAAAATGAAACCAAGTTGCTTTTCTGTTATGTTTTTGATATAGAAGAGATTTTATGGGTTCTGCATTTCACTTTTATTTTAACCACCTTTTATGAGATATTTTTCACAATCTGCTCTGCTAATTTTGCGATGTATCTATCCAGTAATGCATCGTCTGTTAACTGTTAAAGGAGAATAAATAAAATGTAAAGTGAAATACTGTGAGAAGTTAAGCTTCTGACATACTGTTTCCCATCTTGCCATTCCTGTTGGTTTATCAAAAATTGTACTATCAATTAAAGTTATGGTATTATTGGGCCATTGCTGCAACATTGGTGCAATACCTATACGTTTCTTATCAATGGTGCATATCTTTGGCATACATCTCAGATTTATGGTACTTAAACTGAATCCTTGACTAAATCTATTTAAAAGTTCAAACTGACAGTGAAGGTGAAACTGATGCAATTTTGACTTAAATGTAAGTATATTTTTCTGTGATTTTGAAAAACGTGTTAAATAAACAATATCTACCATTGAGAACTTTTCAGAAATGTTGAAGATACTGCTCAGTTCAAGGACAGAATTCCGGGATTTACAAACTGGACAGAATTCTTTTTTGCACTCAAATTAACAATTACTTTGTCTTTGAAATGACTATGAATACTGTCAAAGCCGCAATTCGCAATTCACCCACTCGAGAGCTGATAATGCATCATCAAGTGCAGCCCCAGTGTACTTCACTCAGTGTTACTTGATGTTAAAAGCAAGCTGTAATGGGTTTGAGTTATTTTTTATTTTTTTCCACACATAACTCTCCCTTACCAAAAACAACTTTGGCAGACAAACATGAAAAATCCTTACTGGAAACTAAATTGCTCAAATGCAGATCCACTGCATGTTTAAACCCCCACCCCCCCTTTCTGCTATTTGCAAAAAAACAAGCTCATAAAAGCTTGACCAGTCACCCAAAAAAGAAGAAAAGAAGCTATTCAGAAGCTTCCATCAAAAGCTCTGCAGAAAAATCAAGTCATGGTTGAAAGACCATACTTTTACTCCAGTTTCTTGGAAATACTGCAAAACTTGAGTCTGAGTTTACCAATTCCTTTGGTGTGCAACAGTTAAACCAAGAGAGCAGGAATAAATTACCACCCGCCGTCCCTTGAATTGTTTCGGCGTGCCTCGATCGAATTCATCAGGGGCGAGAGATTTGGAGCAAAGGGTGGAATACAGTAAGTACTAAAGGAAATGAGAGACTTCCAAAAGAGTTGAGATTCTCCTCTGAGAAATTCAGTGCTTTTAACAGAACTGGCTTCAAAAACTCATGCCAAAGGACTGTACACTAAAAGCAAAGTGCAAAAGGAGAGGAGGGGGAAGAGGGTGGAGGGGAGTGCTAATTTGGCTCAATGATTTTTTAAGCAACATATTGTGAGATATGTAGGCTGAAAGTATTTTTACTAAGCATATATTCTTTCATGTACACAAACTGCATTCTTTTATTTGCATCAACGTTGCCAGGCAACATCTGTGATTAATTGCATGCATTTTAATATTTGCGAGTGTTTCGTTGGAAACACACTTTGCTCTATCTCACATTCCTCATCTGTTTGTCACCATGTTGATTATTACAAATGCATTGATCAACTCACATTTCTCACTTTTCCAGTCACTTTCCTGTATCAACTGTTTTCACAATCCCTCCCTGAACCTTTGATTTCCCCTCATTTCCACCTCATTTAAGCTACCTCCCCACTTTCAGTTTCACTCTTGGCTTTTCTTTCTTCTGAATCTGTGACTGTTTTCACCCACTGATCCTTTAAATCAGTCTTCCATCCACTTCTTATTTTCCTCTGCCTAGTTTAATGTCTCCAATTTTCCTTTTCTTATTGCTGTTGTCATCTTTTGGCCTTTCCTGCCTTTTGCCTCTGTTGACCTTTGTCTGCCCCTCTGTCTTTTAGCGGCTTTTTCGCCCTCCTTATTGCTCTGCTTTTCCTGTAATCTTTTCAGTCCTCTAGTTTGTTACCTTGCTTCCTCTTTACACTTCCTTTCCTACTTGGCGTTCTTTATTTAACTGTTCTTCCCTTACTTGTCCTCACCTCTGTGTTTCAGGCTCTCTCCTTGTTCTCAGTTCTTTCTGAAACAGTAGTCTGGCCTGTCCAGGGCTCTTAACAACCACAGTAGAGCTTGTCATTAATATTGCATGCCACTGTCTTATCGACCACAACAATGCCAGGAATACAGAGTTGGCTATGAGACAAGTTAGTGGCTGGAGTGGACAAGCCTGCACACCCTAATGCAAGTGAATTCACATGCATACATGCATAGAGTTTAAGTCTAACTGTGGCTCGAGTGGTAATGTTGTAGGGGTGTGTGTGAAGCACATAAACTAAACCAGGTGCACAGATTAAGTTTCCTCACTCCTCACATTTTTCAAGACTCGTAGTCTTGAAAAATGATCGAAACACAAAACACAAGCAGACTATCATGCATACACACACGGAAACAAACCCAGAATGTGCCTGTGCATGCCGACAGCCTGCCTGGCTTTTTCTATCAGCTGGACCTATCACAGCTTATTATCAGCTCCTTTGAACCATGGGCTCAGAGCATGATTGCACTCTCAATTAATGCCTATATAATCTACTTTGATGGAGCGAGTAATGACAAGGTCTCTGCTAGAGTGTATGTGCAAATCTGTGTTTTGCAAATTCACTTGTGGGAGGGCGTGCATGAGTGTGTAGAGATGTATATATTATTGCTAATATTATTGTTCATACTTTAAATAATATTATTTATACAGTAATGCTGATAGTAGTAATTTTCAAAATTAAAGTATTCAAGTAAAGTATTTTATTACTTTCATTTTGAATTTGGACTTCTTTAGGTTGACATTCTGTTGGTCAATGATGATGTAAATCCGAGTAAGACAGGTTTTCAATCAGTGTCCAGTTTGTGATACTTTTGAGTCTTGGTTGGTTGCTAACCAATTTTCTTTGGGTAAAATAGTTGAGTATTGAGCACAATATATGTGATAATGGGACAACAATCCCAAATACATCTCAAAACAAATTTTTGGAATGCTAAAGCTGATTAATCTTAAACTTCTAAAATGACTCAAATATCAACCCTTTTTAAAAACTTTTTTTTTTAATTAAAAGAAGTTGTTTTAATCAAACAACTTTTATTAAATTTGGTTAAGGGAATTATTCAGTTGCCTAAAGGCTGCCATTTCTGATAGGGAGAGAGGTCAAACAAACATCCAGCAAGAATTGTGACACGATCTTGTCGATGGCTGGATCAAAACTTAGAATCGAACCCCTGACATTTTCAGTTGTTTTCATTCAAGCAAGATTTCTTTTCTACTTGGCTAGAACAGTGTTTCCCAACTCTGGTCCTCAAGGCACACTGTCCTACATGTTTTAGAGGTTTCCCTGCTATAATGTGCCTCATTCAACTGATTGCAATTCAATAAACGCCTGTTAATCAGTCATCAACTGAAATAGGCTGGATTGAAGCAAGGAAATACCTAAAACATGCAGGTCAGTGTGCCTTGAGGACCAGGGTTGGGTGACACTGGGATAGAAGACCAGTATGTATTTTTTTCTCATCCACCCAGGTTCAAAAACCTAGATCCATAGGCCCACCTTATATTTGGCTGGAGCTTCCAGTCCCCCTTGTGACTTCATTGTAACCTGGAATGTTGCTGGAAAGCAGCTGTAGATATTTTCGACTATTTCATTGCAGCATCATCTCTGATGGGCCTACGGATTAAACCTTACACCACTCAAGTTTACTTTATTTATATTACTTAGAGGGAGATAACATTTGAAAAGTTTTTAGATATTAACACTTTATTTGGAATGAAGATGTGAAACTTTTTACTGTAGTGTATCTGAGTGCATATTCACATCCACCAAAAAAGAAGAAATGAAAAAGTGAAGAAAGAAAAAGAAACATAGGCCTAAGGTGATTGATATAGATGAAGATGAAAGCAAATCGCCTGAAAAAACACAGAGCTTGTCACTGTGTTGGCCTGTCTCTGAGTACATGTTCTTCTAAAAACACAAATAGAGATGAAAGGTATACTGTGTGCTTTCATTGAGCTGCCTACACTGGTGAGTGTAGCCAGAATATGATGATAGCCTTCTAACCATCCCCTTATTGGGCAATAAAGTTACTTTTTATTTGTGGTGCCTTGCAAAGTTAAGCCTATTTACCAAAAGGTTTTGTTTCTGGTAGCGTCTACACCTCTTTGTAATGCTTCACATATTTAAATTTGACAACGCCAAACGTTTCCTCCCCCCCAACTCAGTTCCCTTCAAAACTGTGCGTGGGGTTTTTGGTTCAAAACTCGACAGGAGCCATTTTAAAAGTCTTTACTGTGTCTCGCATCGTGTTATGGTGTTGGATGTGTGCTGTATGCCTTTGTTCTCCTGGGTGACCCTGGATTTTTACCTCAAACTAATTGTCCTTACACATGCACACAGATTTCTCCATAAAAGACCTTAGTAGACCTTAGTGTTTCTGGATTTCTTATGTTAATACATATGTTTTGAAATATGCTGTCACATTCATGCAGGAGTGGTCTTACTGTGCTTGGTTTCCCGGGTAAACAACACTCCCCCTGTGTGAATCAGTTGTTGATTGATGTGCCCCCCGTGACTAAAGTAATATCAAAATGTATCAAAATGCATTTCAATAAAATTATTACCATTTACTGACAATAAGTGATAAAGTGGGTAAGTGAAGACTCTTTAAAAATTATTATCAGACTGGTTGGTCAATTAACAGTGTTTAAGATAAATACCTCATGCAACTGCTGTTCTGAGTGCTAGTGTTGCAAGCTTTCTGCCATCTTGCTGCTGACATCAGTATTACAGTTCAGCATAATCCACTGTGGATTATCACTGGGGCTAAATGCTCCCATGATTACAAGGAATTTTCCTCCTGTGGTTTTAATGAGAATCACAGCAGTGTAGTCCTGACTGTTGTCATTTCGCTCTGTCAAACCAAGTACATTTCCGTCAAGACGATCCAATTTTAAGTGTGTGTGTGCATGTGTCTTCTATTGTATCCATTTCCTATTGTCTTTCTGTTATAAACTGGAATTAAGATCAGGAATGAAGGTGAGTATTTGCATATAAATGGTGTTATGATTGATCTAAAAAAAGAATAAAGCATACTTTAAACTTTTCAGGGGATTATTTAAAAGCACTAATGCAAAACAAATGCCTGTGAAAAGGTAAGGGGAAGTCTTTGTGATTCATTATGTGTTTCATAAGAGTCCTCATTTTCTATAAATAATTCATCCTCGGCCTGATCCAAATTAATTGCGTGATAGTCAAGTAAACAAAGGACATATTTCATTTGTGGTGCTTTATGAAAATAAAATGGGCTACAAGTTACTGGAAAAAACAAATTAAGTTATTGGCAAATTATGATTTATTGTTTTCATTATGTCATATGGATCTGGGAAGTAGAGGTGAGTGTATTGCAGTGCCTCTTGAATTCAGAGATTGCAAATGTATTGCTTTACAAATGAAGAATTTCAAACAGGCCAGTAATTATCACATAACACGAACACTTCCTAATCCCAGCTACAGCATTTTAGTTATTTGAAATTTGGAGGAGCCATGAGATGCCTCTTCATTACCAAATTTAAAATCATGTGTATTGAATGGGATATCACAGAACAAAAGTGTTGGAGCTCATCCAACTTGTTAGCCAAAGATCTCACATTGCCCATCAGAATTTATGGGCAATGTGAGATGATTGATGGGAGAGATGGTTTGAACTTCCTCCTTCTCTCTTTCATCTTTGCTCCAGCTCTGCCAGTAATCTGGGATTTGCGACTTCAGTTGAGATATTATTTCATCTTTTGCAATGTTAGTCAGCTGCTGTAAACTACCCTGTTTTTATGACTATGTATCATAACAAATGACCAAAGCGAAAAAAAAACCCTTTTAACTGCACAGCATCCTAAATTAGAGAGAATAGAGCAAAAAATGCCAGAAACAGAGGATCTCAAAAAAGACCAACTTTAACATGCTGCTACCTTGAGTGGCGCAATTTTTGGATTAAGTGATGATGAAAGAATGTTTTCATGTCCATCAAATAACGCGGTTCTGGTACTTTTATCATGTTTTATTTATTCCGGGGTCGTTCTCACGCAACTGAATAATTTATAATTTTTATCTTTCATGTTGTGAGCGCCTTCCCTTCCTGTAATTTTATACTTCGTAGCATTCACACTTCCATATTGGTCTGCCCTTCACACTTGTTCTTTAAGTATGTCACAGTGTTAACTCAGACCAAGTCTTTGTCTCTTTCTCAGGTTCTGTGTTTGTGAATGTATAGAGTGTTTATATGCGACTCGGTTTGAGATGGTGGCAGTTGTGCATGTGTGTTTATGTAATACATGCATGTCTCTGTGTTTCTGTGTTGGTGCACGTTTGTGCTTGCAAACCTTCGTGTGCCAGACTGGCCCCAGGGTCCTGAGCCATCACGCTTTATGAGGTATGGCAAGGTGAGAGCAAAACATCTGCTCTCCAAAAGAAAAGAAAAAATGCTGGTCTGGGACTCATTCTGGGTTGTGGCAGTGAAAACATGCACTCACTCACTGAAATTGAACAGAAAAATAAAAAATATCTAGTTGACTCAAACAACTGATACCTTAGAAATGAATGCCTCGAGTTTTGCTACACTTCCAGCAAATCTATGTGCTTTTGAACCCCTATCTTATCTTCAAATACTTATACATATTTATGCCCCCAAACATATATTTCAAGAATACAAGAGCCTTTTTCAGAAGCAGGTTAAGCTCTCCAATGTTTCCTCCCTAAGATCTTCTTCTCAGCTGATTTTTTTCCCCCCTTTTTTTTCTGGTATTTCCCTCATGTCAAGGGCATTGGAACAATCCCTTAGTACCTGCCATTGTACCCTCCACTTCCCCATCCCTCCTCTTTTCTCTTCCTGCTTTCCCTCCTGTCTTCATAGAACACCCCGGAGAGGAAAACTGCCATGTAAGGTCTAGTGGAGAAAGGATAGACACGGAGAACGTTCAGACTACCTCTGACAACAGAATCAGTGAACCTGCCCACATCTATTCTGTCCAACCTTGTCTTTTAGACTTGCTCTCTGCATGTCAAACGAGTGTGCATATTTTCGTCTATCTTTTTATGCAGAAGTTGGTTGACAAAGTAACTTTTTGTTTTATTTTTTGAAGAAAGCTGCAGGAACATGAGGGTTGCTTTTGACATACTGGTGCATCTCAATGAATTGGAATTTCAATAAAACATGAATACATTTCAGTACTCTAAATTGAAAATTAAAACTCACTTCTAGTTGATATACTAATATGTATTAAGCTCCAAATGAAGAATTGTTTGTGCATATTTTGTAAATCTCCCACAAAATCTTATATGGACTTAGCTTCAAAATCCTACTGAAGTCATCATTGTGATTAGGTACCTTTCCTTAAAGTTTTTCCTTCCACTTTTTTTTTCCATTAAATTGCTTTGTGGTTTACCCTCGTTGTGTGGTGTCAGTCAATAACTGTTAGAAAATTGTTGAGAATCCTTTCCCAAAATTATGTTTTTATAAGGAAAATATTTTATTTTTATGGTTTTTACATAGTATTATTATTTTTTAAATAAATTTAATTGGATATTAAATCAACAGAAATAAACATTTGAATTTACATCTACACTTAAAAAATGAAGCTATATCATTTAAGTTTTACTTTTGAAATGTAATTGCCTTTTCTTTTCCCCTCATATTTTACCAAAAAGGGAAATATATAACTACACATGAATGTATTTGGTAACATTGCCACCACAAACATCATTGTTTTCTGTCTTTCAAGGTAAATACTATTCTCAGAAACCTAAGGGTAATATTTGATCAGGTGATTAAATTTAATAAACAAATCGACTTTTGTCGAATCCAGCTTTGTGTCTACCATTTGTGTCTACCTTCTCCTCATAATAGCCTTCCTCTACCTTATTTATCTGAACTTTTAAGTAATTTTGTACATGGTATCCCTTGAGGTAATCAAGTCAATGTCATTAGATGTTCCAAGGAATAGACTACAGCACTCAGGTCTCTGGGCTTTTTCAGTGGCAGCACCCCAGCTCTAGAAAAAAAATCTCCCTTTATACCTTTGCTCTACCTCAGACATGGGCATTTTAAAGTCTAAGCCCAGGACTTAGTTTTTCAGGCAGACTTTCAATACCATGTAACAGAGTAGCATTGTTCCTATTTCTGTTATTGGATCTTATCGCTTTATTTTCTTATGTGATTTTGTTTTTCTTTTTGTACTGTAATTTTGATGTTTAATTGCTCTGGTCACCTTAGTTTGTTGCTATTAAGCACTTTGTCAATTAATCAATCAATCAATCAGTCAGATAAATAAGATTTTTAATAACATTCAAATTCAGTGAGATGCATTTACATTTTTGGTGATTATAGCCCTAAGTAGCAGATTATACAAACTGAATTTACAACTTTCATTTGGTCATTATTTGTTGCATCCTCTTTTGTCTTTCATGTGTTGGCCCTTGTGCATTGTAAGTTGTAATTAAAGATAGCAACAGAAACACTGAGATAATATTCTTAATTATTAAAATTCCGCCCGTTACTGAAGTGGAGCAGGCAATTCTGTCCAAGTACTGCTGCCAAACGGATGTTGTCACATTTTTGCTTTCCAAAAAAGCTGTTGCCTTGTTTAATATGCCTTGTCAAGTACCCCTGAAGAGCTTTGGCTAAATTACAGTCATCGGCTGAATACCGCTTGATATTTTTCATTTTAACTACACTGAGTACAATTCCTTTCTGTCTTCCACTTGGCCTGCCTCCCTGTCAACATCATTTGTCTGCTCTCTCGGCTTTATAATTGTAAAATACTTGAAATGCTTTGAAAACGATATAAACAAATGGACATAATTTACTATTTTTCTGACCCAAATTAATAGCGGTAATGCTAGTTCCTGAATGCAAAATTGGATTAAAAATAGTTATCCAATCATGTCAGATATCTGTGCTATTAGTGCATATTTCAGATCCAGTCAGTAAGAGATAGAGCATGGGAGGTTTTTTTAATCATAATTTATTTTTATTTTTTAAGGAGCTGGTGCTCTATGCTGACATAATAAAATAAAGATAATCCATAAGGCTGGAACAAATCTGTTGAGTTAATAAGACTTGCTTGAGTTGCTCGTTGAGGAATAGCAGTTATTGAAATGGCTCATTTTTCAGACATGGAAAAAAAATAATAATTTCTTCCCCAGAAATGCCTGGGTATTCTTTGTAGGGCTTTGACTGTTTCTAGATTCAGTGAAGCCCAGGATGGAAATTAAAAATGTGTAAAAAAGTGAATTTGGATAATTGGTCCCTTTCATAGAACTTATTTTGTCAAAAATATTAGCTGCTTATAAAAAATATGCAGGCATAAAGTGCCACTCCTTTTGCATGTAAGTTATAAATATGAATTGAAAAGATTTTGTTTATCATATAATTTCTGACACCTACTCAGAAATCATATTTGAACCATAGATGGTACACATATTGAGATAAACACAATGCTATGACTTTAGGTGTCCCTGTTTGTCTCTCTGTAGTTTGTTTCACTATTTTTTAAAAGAGCTAACTCATTCAAGCAGGTTTATTTCTACTTTTCAAATAGCTCTGACTGTAAAATACAAGGCACTCACACACATCTCCATACACTCTCACAGGGATTTCCTGATATCCCCTGGTTATATATACATAAGGATCTTTAGCAATCCATTCCCTGAAGAACAATTTGTCACCCATCCAGGACTAAGACTGTATGAGAGCCATCTGATCCCATTTGGGCATGAATTCGTGACTGTGCAATTACACACACCAAGAACACAGAAAGCAAGAAAAATTGGAGCTTTGACATAATGAGAAAGAGAGAGCTACTTTTCAATATAGAGAGGTGGGAAAAATTGAGAGGGTGGATTAAGGAACACTTAGATGTACAGTGTGGCTGTCACTGTGGTGGACTGCCAAGTTAAGTAGCAAATGCTGTAAATAAGTGGCTACTTGTTTATTTATGGAGAGGTGTGGGTGACGGAAGGTGTATGAGTGTGTGTCTATGTGTGCCGCATATAAAGTAGCACTAATGGAAATTACTCAAAGGTACATTTTAACGGAAACTTTTTACTTACTGACAGGAAAGGAGATTATTTAGCTCCAAATTGGATGATGGTTTAATTTGTGCCAAACATTGTTATGCGGCTTCTTTATTCTCTAGTTAAATCTATCTGTCATCAGCACAATTGGTGGCAATCAAATTCTACACTGGATTGAGCATAAAAAATGGCCAACAATAAGCACTGAGAATAATCTGGACTCAACAGTAGGCAGCACACATGCTTCTTGGAGGCATTAAATGTAGGCAGGGGAAGCAAGGCACAGATGTTGGAGGGATTTCCAGACAGAGGAAGCATGAGGAAGAATGAAAATCAGATGTGTGATAAGTAAAAGAGAAAATTATGTTGAATAAGGGCTACAGATGGGGAAAGTCACTGTAGCTAAATCTGATGTAAAGCATCTCTTCTTTTCGTAAAGATTAATTTGTTTACACATTGTCTCTGCAAAATAACTAAATAAATAAGAAATGGTGGAGCAGGATAGTGTGGGAAAATGCTCAAACAGCAGGAAATTAAAGTAGTGCAGAAATTTAAAGCATGATCACTGTTATTTAGGCTTTTATTTTGGCAGGGAAAAAGTAATCACACACTCTTTGGCAGAACTTTATGAGATGGCACCTAGATTATCCAACAGGCATCTGGTGAAGCAGTTAGTGCGATCTAGCAGAACATGCTGGCCAGGGCCATATGTGCAAGAGCGATGGCAAGCTATCCATGTGTGTGCTACACATTTGTTGTTTGTGGGATTCTTGAATGTATACCATGTTTCAATTTTAGGGTTTCACATATTAGATAATAAAAGTAATTACTCCTTACTAAATAAAATGTAAAAACACACATCAGTTTTATGTCATTATTAATTAAAGAAATTATCAAGCATTCAAAAACTAAGGAAACCCTATGATACACTATGTTTAGAACCATCATTACAAGCAAAGTAGCCATTTTATGTACGTCTTGATATGTTTAAGTTTCAAAGTTGTCATGGCGACAGGATGATGTCTGAACTACTACTGGACCATAACGCCATCTTAACTCTCTTAGCCTCCTGCTATTCTATTGTAGATTTTCTGCTGTGTTTGTAGTTGTTGTCCTTTGAAACTATGTTAGACAAAGCTCTTAGACAGGTGATCTGACATTTGACTCTAGGATATTTCAGTATGTAGAGGAGTTTTTGATTAACTCAATAGCTGGGAGGTGCCTTAGCTGCAAAACAACCTCAAATCATCATGCCTCTGCTAAAATTATGTTTCAATTATTAATCTTACTAGCTGTCCTTGCAGTAGTTGATAATAACTACTCCTGCCCCAAACTCACAAATGGTTCATAAAATGCTTTAGCAAAGTGTCACACATTACAGACAGAGAGATGATAAAATACAAGGTTCAATGTGTCCCACTACTTAGAAGAGGAACAGTCCAACACTTTTATGTGTGCAAATTGACATTTCTAAAATAAATTTGCTTAATTGAAACACGTACATTTCAAAAAAGATTACAATTTTTGATAAGTAGTTTTGATGCTAGGATGAAGACATTTTTTAGTTTATTTTGACAACATGTTCCTACTTTTCTTATGGCCTGTCACATATGGATAACAAAACTCTTTCTTGTATTGCACAGTGTTTACTATCATATTTGTGTTACCTGATGTATTGTGTTCCAGGTTTTTATTTGATTTTCTTTATCCACAGTAGATTATGTGTAAAATTTAGTTTTTCTTCATTTTCTCTGTTTTGTGCCCTGGTGACTTCTCCTTATTTTTTGCGTGGTGGGTCGCTTATATTTCAAATCCTGGCTCCAAAATTGTTTAAATAATTCTTAGTAAAATTCTTGTCTCTTGTGAGCAGACATAAGAGACAAGGATTCATACTTCTACGAAGTGGAGAATTAATTTTTGATGCTAAAGTAGTACAACAGATGATCAAAGTTTTGCACTTAAATTGGTACAACAGATACTTCACTGCCTTTGGGACATTCGGAACCCCAATCTTCCCTTTAACCAGTCTGGATCCACATTTTTTTTGCTCTTGGCAAAGGGCTGTGATCTCACAAGAATACTAAAGAATTTTCATCTACCTTTTTTGGCAGCTGCTACAGTTAACACCCTTGTTATCTCCATTCAGGAATTTGTCTGTGCCAAACAAACTGGGATGAACTCCGCTCTATGTTGCCTAGTTGCACATACTTCTCTGATAGCTCTGCATACAAACTTGTTGATATATTACCTAAATGATTCAGTCCAGTCATTTATATAAGGTCACTATCAAAAAGTGAACTCAAAGGCAAAACAGAACATCAGAAACAGTGTGAAGGCAGAGATCTGAATTACAGTTATAGAGTGGGAGGAAAAAAGTATAGGACACAAAGCATTTTTTCTGTAAATACGTACTTCTAAAGGGGATATAGGCGTAAAATTAAAACCAAAGGTGAACGGCAACCCAAGTAATCCTCACATGCAAAAATCAAAACAAATTAGTTCACAAAATTAAGCTTTGTCTTATAAAGTGGTATAACACATGTGCATTTGACATATTTAATGACATTTCTTTAATACATTGTGGAAATGCTTTGTCTTCCTCTGTTTTAGAATAAGGTATCTACTGTAAGCCAAAAAAAAAAAAAAAAAGCCTTAATTTAACTGACTCATTTTGGCCAACATGAGTAATTTAACTAACTCATCTTTAGTTAAATTAGGGGTGATTTTCCTTTTCTTCCCATGTGTCAGTTGTTTCAGAAGGTCAGGTGTGTTACATGATGCAGATACCATATTTTACTGCAGTTCACAATTAAAAATTAACTTTTGTTCACCTAATGTTTTGGATTTTGTGAATATTTTTTTTATTATGTTTTATGGCACTCTCATAAAGAAAATAATGATGTAGGCATAGTTGAAGAATGGTTTGGATCCTCTTACAACTCCAGGTAATTGTTTCACAGCACCTTAGTCCATATGTTGTGATGTTATTCCAATTTCTTCAATTAAAAGGACAACATTTCCCACAGCGCCTACAAAAAATATACTCCTTGCATTTTGATTGTTTATTTGTTTGGTTGTCTCTTAACATCTGCTAGTTTCTTGTCTGTCTGTCTGTCCAGACAAAACAAATTTGAATGCAGTATCAAATGCAAAATAAATTAAGAAGATAAAAAGAAGGATGAAATCAAACTCCGACATGCACACGTGCTCTCTCTACACACTTCTTGATCTTCACGCCTGCTGCCTCCTTATGCATTTGCCCAGCAATAGCTCAGACAAACCTCCATGGGACCTGCCTGGGTGTTGCCAAACAGCCTGTCATACAGTACCAATCCTGTTTTAAGCCTTGACACACAGTGAAGCAAAAATAACATGGCTGCACTTAAAAAGGCTCTGGGGGACAGGAGGAATAGCAATCAGACCCACTTCTGTTTGTTTCTAATGGGACAACAACATTAGCCAGCCTTGTGGTTTTGCCACAAATCTATAGGGAGAAAACGTATAGTGCAGAAGATAAATTACCCTCCACACAAAAGAGTAAGACTCCGCAAGACACAGATTAGTGCCTGTGGAAGGACTTTGAAATTTTTAGAGTTCTGCTCGTTTACTTTGTTTTTGTTGCACTTTGTTGTTATGATCAGCTGTTTTATTGTTTATCTTTTGTTCCAGCAGAGATAGGGTTGATGGATGAAGACTGTGCTGATCTATTTTTTTTGTTAATTAAGAGATGTTACCTTCCAGAAAGCATGGACTGTGTTACTGCAGAGAAAAGTAATGTGAGACTGTCTGGAACCTGAGATGCCTCATCTTGTTGGTGTGCAGTCCAATGTGTGCAAACAAGAAAAGCAAGAAATAAAAGCTTTTGAATTTTGATTTAAGTGAAAATGACAGAAAGTTAATTGCCTGTTTACATTTGAAAGGTATGTTGCAAACTTCAGTGACATTTTGCTTTGCAACGATTCTAGAAGCTTAGCAATGTTCTCTGGTCTGAGAACTGACAGTGTTCTTTATTTAATTATGTCAGCGTGTCGATTGGTCTAGTACACGCTAGTACAAAGCCAACTAGACCAAAATGACTGACGGGTACATTCATGGAGCAGTTCAAACTCTTTCCATTTCACAGTGTTCCTACTTTTTAAAAAAAATTTTTGCTCTGGGGTCATAAAGCAGGTTGCATTAAAAAAAAAACATCCAGTTTAATAATTTTTAATAATAATTTAATATTAATTTAATATTAATAATAATTTTTAAGTAACTGCATGGGACCAATAGGGGAATAAATGTGTGCTTATCATGCCTGAATTGAAGTAGGCACAGCATAAGAGCACAGGGGGCAAGAAAATGGGCAATATGCTACCAAACTGTTCTAATATGATCACTACAAATAATTTTGGTTTAAATGCGAAATCGACACCATTTAGGTGCTTATGCAGCATCTACAAAGTGTTACACCCTACACACAACACAAATACAGCAGTTAACATTAAGATGGAGCATGTAATCATTTTCACTAAAAATATGTGACATTGAATTACCCACCAATGTCAGCAACAACTCAAGTAATCCACACATACAAAGAAATCAAAGCCAGTTGCTTTACAAATTATTAGAAGATGGCTAAACAGCTGGAACGACATATACGTACGTAAAGCACCTCCAGAAATGTATGAAATACTTAGTGTAAAATTTTTATTTGGTAACAAGAAGGTCAAGAAATCTCCTGCATACAGAAGTTAATCAAAGGCATTGCACTGCATTTTCAGCAGATGCCTAATTTGTAGCTTTGGATAACTCTGGTCTTACTCTAAGTGCAGGTTCGGTCTATTTCGCTGTGCAAGTTGCCGCCGTTTTAACCACCCGGATTTACACTGCTCTGCTACAGAGCTCAAAGGTGCTCCAAGAAGCATCTGGTAAATGTGACATTGCATGTCAATGCCAGTGAAAAAACAGGATGAATGACTTAAAAGTTTTCAGAATAAAATCAATATTGTAGTTTGTAGTATGCTTGTATGCATAGTTATAAAATATTAATTTTGACAGAATATATGTATAAATATGACCGCGTGTTTATTTATAAAGCTAGAATTTCAGGAGACTATAGTCTCCATAATAATAGTATTATTATGGTGAATAATTATTTAGCCTGCACACGTCATTGCCCTGTGGAGGTAGTGTAAATGCTCTCATTGACCATTACTGGAAAACAGTGTTGTTCTCCAGAAGTGTCATGAAACATTCCTTTTTTGGGGGGGTTCCTCAGATGTATCTTATTTTTTGGTATGCTTATCAGGTTGTACTTGAAAGTTACATATTGTGAACTCTTTATTTCTTTTCTATGTACAGTTTCACAAAAAAGTGAGAATTTCTCTCCCTCATTACATTCTGCTAAACACAACAAGCAGCCTGTTTCGAAGAGGATAATGTGCTCAGAAATAAATAATTTTAGTCTAACTGTGAGGCTGAAATTATGTTGCACGCAACAAATTTTACCTAGGATAACATTTTCAGACTGAGCCATTCCAGCAGGTTTACCTTCTTTATCCAAAACCAATTAGAAATTTTCTGGCTGGTGTGTTTGGGACTGTGGTCTGGTTTGAAAATTCATACTCATTGATCTTCAGTCTTATGAAGAATTTCCTGTTACATTTCTCTGTTCATTGTTCCTTCACTTATGTAGCTTGCTAGTACTGTGCACTATAAAACCATCTACATCATGATGTCCCACCTGCAAACTTCACTTTTGGCATAGTGTTCTGATGTGCAAAAATATTCTTTCTTCCGACATGTTGTGTGCGGTCTGGTGTGACCATCTGGTGTGAATTTCACAACAGTAGAAATATTAGAAAATAATTATTAGAAAGGAATCTGTAGAGAGAAGGTACACACATTCAAAACTTATTTTTACATGGTGCTATTCAGTAAGTTAACTTTACTAGACTCACAGAAGACATTAGTAAACAGCTGTGCAGCTCCAAAGTGACAACACTGAAACGGCTTCCTTTGGACGGGCTCTTTATTAAATGCCGTGAAAACTATAGAAAGAAAACACAAAGCTCTAGATATACATACATTTACAGTGACACGTGCTTTCACAAACGTTACCTTGTGGCCGCCTGCCACTTCGGAGGTCTTTAGGAAACACTCTTATCCTTGTCCACTCTAAATTAAAATATGAAGAAATTAAAACACCTTAACAGATAAATTTAAAAAAATATATTACACACATAATTACAAAATACCTTGACAGCTACAGGAGACATGAGGCTGTTACACGTAGCTCTGTCCCAGGCTTCTGCTTATTCTGTTTACTCAAATCTCCCAGTCTATCATACACATGCAAATCACGCAATAACAAAAATAGTTCAAGAAGAAATAAAATACAATCATTTTACACAAATCTGAAAACGTGAACCAAACAACTTAAAATACATTATCCTAACTATTAAAAATAAACATAGTGCCGTCACTCCACCTATTCCCTTCACGGTCTGTGCATAGGACATCAAGTGGTCATGGGAGGCACCAAAAAAAAATAGGCTTGTGAAAAATCATTATAATTAAGCATAAGATAGTGAAGTAAGAATATGTGAATCATGTTAGTAGGTAAATAATACAAAAGTATCAAACCTTCTCCAGTACTTTGAACATCAGTGCAATGTTAAAGTATGTTAAAAATTATTATTTCGCTTGAAGTGAAACATTTCGACATTTTTTACATTTTTCTAGTTAAAATAAGCTCCTCCTGATTAATCTTCCTCAAAAAACAAAATCGCCATGATTATATGAGTAGAATAGAATGGAATAGGATTATTTTCTTTTTTGTCATCATGCAGCAAAAGTAATAATTAAAATATTAAATGCTATAAAAACCATCCATAAAAAAAGATAAATAAATAGGTAATTTACCTGGGTTCCTTTTACTAGAACAACAGTTCTTAAGGAAGAAGTCAGGGTGAATATTCAAAATGTCCAATCACAAGTGTTTTATGAGGGCATGTGGGTAGTGGTGGATAGTGTTCACAGGAAGACCTGTTTGCAGTTGTCTTGCAACATCTGCCTACTTCACAGTTGAGCTTAATCAGGAACTCTGATACAAATCATCTAACTTCCTTGCAGTCCCAGGAGGGGTTGAGTGGCTCCTGTGCAATCTTTTTGGCCTGTGCGTGGTCTTGGAGGAGGTCGAGTGGACCGCCCTCACTTCATTTCATGTGCACTAAAGGGTCAGACTGACCCTGCGTAAGCTTTTACAAGTTTTTTTTTTTTTTTGTGGTTAAAGGACACCACCACTGCTTTCCCATTGTCCAGCTGTGACGTCTGCCTCGGTGTGACACTTATCTGAAATTAGGTATACTTCTATAATAAAACAGGATTAATCTCACAAGATTAATAAATTATATTAATCTTTATCAGTGAAAACAGATGTTTTTGAGATTCTGTGTACCTGTGAGAAGGAGATGCCATGACCTGAAATTCTGTGTGTGCATGCCCACATGCAAGTGCGAACCTCTCCAGAACTAAAGCCAAATGGAAATGTGGTGGAAGCTTTTTGCACCTCTTTGCACTTCTTATTTTGCCATGGGGGCATGGGGAAGGGACGCGGATGGAGAGCAACTCCACAGACCAAGGAAAAAACTCTAAATGGCTTTTTGAGGCATGCTGCGTGTAAGGACACTGCAAGGACGTGCAAGATATTGAGAGTGGTGGGGGTGTGAGAGAGGTCCCGAGCACTAAGGGAAATAAACAAACCTTGATATACAGATGAAGATCAGTATAAAAGCTCACACAAGCACACAGTCATATATAAACAATAAATCACAAATTCATAGTATTATACCATTTCTACAAGGGCCTGTTTAAAAGTAAGCTCAAGTCAATGCAGATATTTTTTTTGTTTTTTTTTTTCTAGCGAACCTCAGTAGCATACTGTATGGGGTCTGTTGTGTAAACATCTTTTGTTTCACACAGTGTATCCAGCATGCTAAACAGCTCTGCTATTGTCTGACAACTTTCTAAATGAAGCTCATTATGTCCTCATTGATTTTTCATATTCCTTCTCACCGGTAAATACCCCCAAGGTGCTCCTCATACACTCTGCCCTCCCGCCCATTGTCTCTCCCTGCATCTCTTTCTCTCTTCCTCTCTCCACGGTACCTGTGCTATCCATCCATCTATCTGCTAGTTTTTATCAGGCGCTCCCTGAGCAGCGGCAAACAGCAGAGCACTTAAGGGAGCTGAACGGTTTCCAATTAGCAAAACAAATACCTCCGCTCACACTCGCCCTGTCACATAGTGCCTCAGAGATCCTGGGCGGCCATTACAGACAATTAGAATTTAATAAGCCCAATATGCTCACTGTACTAATGGAGGGGGAGGGAGGGAGGCGGTGGAGGGAAGAGGTGCCCTTATCTTTGCACTCTGTCTCTCTGATATATATTTTCCTTTGCTTTGTAACTTAGTTGCCCTTTGAGCTTGTTCTAAGTTGAATAGCATTTGATTGATGAAACTTTGACTTTTCTTGCTTTCTTCTAAGGTCTTGTCAACTGTTTTCTCACTTCTATTTCAGAAACCCAAGCATCAGAATTTTGTAGCTGTTTTTCGAAAGCTTTTGACCTTTCGATCCCAATTTTACTTCAAGAACTATAATTACCTGTAATTGACCAGAAGATATAAGAACAGCAATCAAAGCTATTTTTTTCTGGCCTTTCCATCATGAGTGGTCGTTGACAAAAGCTGACTTTGTGTTTTATGTTTGTTATGATGTAAAGCACTTTGAAATGCCTTGCTGCTGAAATGTGCTATACAAATAAAATTTGATTTGATTTGATCCGTTATTACCAGGATTTAAAAAGAAATATTGAAAAAGACTAACTGATTCACTTTAGCATTTTATATTAACAATTATCTCACCTAACATTACTAAAGCAACAATTTTCACGAGTATTTCAAGACCGTTTTTTTAACTATGAGATTTCCAAAAGCTGCCAACATTTGTTATAATTTGCTCCATGACAAGGAGAAGTTTATAAATCAAAAGGAAAGAATTGCACAAATTCACTGTGACATTTGCTCAGTGTCACAGTGAATCAGGCTACAAACAAACTGTTGACATGTCTTGAAATGCTGTGCAACATACAGTTTCCTTTTAAACGGTTTCTTACATTTGTGTGGGCCATCTGAGTTAGTTTTAAACACCTCACCGATACTGGAGATCATTAAGCTCTTGTATCTGCTTAAATGAAATGTATAGCTGTGCTAAAAGAATAAAACTGTACAAATCGAAAACTCTCTAAAAAACACTTGAAGGCCAGCTAAGATTTAGCCAAAAAGAGCATAAAGAAAGACAAGTACTTCTGGAATAATATTTGCTGAAGAGAGGAGTGTAAAATTAATCATTTGGACACCATCTAACAAAGAATATTGTTATTTGAATGGTTTCTTACAACACTGTGTTCCAGTGAAGAATTTATTTTTAAACTCTTCACTGATATAGATAATAGTTACATTCAAATCTTTTTTGCTCATTAACATTGTTCACACTTAATTGTTTTCAAGGTTATGTAGTTGCTATTAGATATGGAGGCTTTCTTGCTAAGAAAAAAACAAAACAAAACTAAAGTGAAGCTCAAGGGTTTGGACTGGGAATCACCAGTCAATGCTAAGTCAGCTAAAATTCCAGCCCATTTTTCTCCGCATCATTATGTTTTTTTTTTGTTTTTTTTGCTAACCTCTTCCTTCCCTTTTTCACTTTTACCTCCACTTTCATTCCACTCCCCTCAACTCATTTTGCTCCTATTCATTGTGTCATCAAGTCATCTCACTTTGTGCCAGGTCTTTACCGAGGCTCAATTTTTCTTAAATTTGAATTTTCCACCTTACTTGTTTTAGCTGTGTTGGACTTTGGAACTGTTTCATGTGATTTCTCCTTCGACTTCTCTCACTATCTGCTCATTGTTTTATCATTCTCTTTCTTCCAAACCCTCCTTTCCACTTTGCTGCACTCTCACTCAAAGTTTTCCTTTTGCCTTCCATCTCCCTTCTACGCATAGTGTACCATACAGTGCTTTGCCTCTGTCTTCTCACACTCTTCTTTGTTTCCTCTGCAAAGTAAGGTCTTATGAAATGAGGTGATACAAATGGCATTTTATGGGGCTATGCCACAAAACCAGGCCGAACACGAAAGGCAATCATAAAAACCATTGTCTGCTATGCATGCCACTTTTAATGTGTTCCATCTGATTGAATGCAAGTGATAGTTAATGTAGGGGAGCAAGAGAGGCTTCAGAAGGGTGAGTGTGAGAAAGAGAGAAGTTAGAATGCAGATAAAGGCAATGAAAAGGCAGTGTTGGGGAGGAATAGGGTAGAGAGAGAGCATAAGATCGACAGGAGAGAGTGCGGTTTCTGCCCTGTAACAAGAGTCCTCACTTCTGGGTTGAAATAATAAGGGACAGCCAGGCTGATATCTAATTTCTGGGGAAGAAATGCCATTTAGAGTGAGAATGAAAATGGCATGCATGCAGGGGAGCAAGCTGAGTAAGAAAGAGAGATGTACAGACTGGGGAAAGTGAAATATTAAAAAATAAATGCAATATCCAATGCACAAAGTGATTACATTGCCAGAGGGAGGGAGAGGTGTGAGGATTCTGATGGCTTTTTTGTGCTGGTAATGCTGCTCATTTAAAAGAACAGGCACATTTACATCCAGATGGGGACCTGGTAGGTATTACCCATACTCTGAGCCACGCATGGGAGAAATATATGACTTAGGTAGCTGCATAAATCTGTCATTGGTGTGCAAGATTGAATGAATGATTCAAATTCTAGCCACTTTTCTTTTTCAAAGGCTAGTTGTGTTCACCCTCTTAGTGGATAGAAAGGAGGTTTGAGTGGTTAGTGCAAATCAGCGTTCCTCATAATTTTAATAACATACATTTTGATCAATAGCCTAAGAGAGAGATAAATGCCAAATTACACTCATTCTAAAGGTCAGTTTTGAGTCACCAAATAACCTAATCTGCTACATAATAGACTGTACAAGGAAGTTGGGATATCTTTCCTGAAGTTATATAAGTAGCTATGTCTCTGCATAACAAATATATCTAAACCAGCTTTGATGGACCAGGATTTCCTAACCTTTTCCTCAATTAGAATTATATATAGAAATATTTTTGGTGATGTCCTTTGTTCTTTACCATATATAACAACTTCAATAAGACATTGATATGTTAAAAAAAGTATATAATGGAATTGGGTGCCCTGATTTGTACAAAATCAGGAGTGATTTTGTACAGAACTGATTTTGTTCAGTTCTGTACAGCAAGAACCAGAGATGATGTTTTTCTCTGTTTCTGAGGAAGCAGTGAGCTGTTCTGCGGATAAGCAGAATTTCCCTAATATTTTAAAATGAAGACGTTATTGCATAGTTCATATGCAAAACTGTCTTTAGCACCTTGTATTAACAATTGCAACACTTGCCATGGTTACTAACGACAGTCATTGTGTATTTACTACGGAGAAACCAGACCCTTGCCTTATCTGTGAGATTTCACAAGCATATTTAGTGATGAACATTATTTGACTCCTAAAAAGGGAGAAGAAAAAAAAACAAATATAAAAAAAACAGAGCATGTCCTTGCTGATGGTGTTGATAGCTAGCTGAGTCCTCTAGAGTGTGGTACTATCAAATCCCACCGAAATAGGGTTGAATGTTGTGTTTATCAGGATCACCAG
The DNA here is from genome assembly GCA_010277075.1 of Poeciliopsis retropinna. Taxonomy (NCBI): domain Eukaryota; kingdom Metazoa; phylum Chordata; class Actinopteri; order Cyprinodontiformes; family Poeciliidae; genus Poeciliopsis; species Poeciliopsis retropinna. The sequence continues at coordinate 7,885,644 of VMRM01000013.1, forward strand.
CTGATTTCTCAGTGCATATCTAGTTATGACTGAGGCATGTAAACATTAATTGTGATGAAATATTAATTTACTTGATATGGAGGTGTATTTTTTACTTCTTCTTATCAAAGCGCTGTTGGAGCAGTAGAACAAATCAGAATGATAGTCTTTGGCACGGTTTGAGAAAAATAAAAAAAAGACAAAGAAAACATCAAACAGATTGGAAAATCTTAAAAATAATAGTATATATTCAAGAATTAAAAAATGGAAGCAAGTAGGAAACCTCTAAAATACCTCTGTAAAATAGAACCTTTAGTGGTTTCATAAGATACCAAAGAAAATTACGAAACATCTTCTTGCTTTTATAAAGATGTGCCATTTTAATGCTAACTCAAGTAGGGTTGGATTGAAGGCAAAAGCATGTTATGATGAGTTTTTTTCCTATCAAAAAATCTCTGTCAATTTTATCATGTTTTTGGTCAAGCTTGTGTCAAGGTCTTCTTTCCTACAGGGCCTTGTTGCCTGGGTAAAGAAAATACATCTCCAAAATTGGTTGCGTAACAGTAAGTCAAGAAAGAGAAATTATAAATTCTCAGAGATTTTTTGTCATATACCAAGCACTGAGGACCTAATAAAGATCTCAGATTTTAGTGTGCTCAGTGTTTCATTGCAAATTTATACAGCTGGACCTACACTGGCATAATAACAAAAGTATCTGTGCTGGATATTTCTCCTTTTTTGATTAATCTCCAAATAAGAAGATGTGGCTAATTTGGCATAATACAAATAGCTTGGTGGAGAGAGCACAGGAAGGGCATGATTTAATCAGTAGTAAAAAAACAGTCCTGCATTCAAAGATCTTCCTAGCTGCTGATGTAAGCTATTTTTTTCCCCACACTCACTCCCTATTAAATCACTGGATGTAAATCAAACACATAAAGAAAGCACTAATTTAAACCTGCTTGAAAAGTTTGGGTCCCTATGGTGACTTAATAAGGTGGCGCGTCTTGCTGTGATGAAGGGCATAAAAGCGGCTTAATCCCTTTTTTAAAACATCAGGACATAAAACCCTAAACTTGCATGCTGATGATTAATAAAGTAGGAAAATATGCAGCGTTGTTTATTAGTAATAGATGTGCTCAGCGGGATCTTGAATTTAACAAAGTAAAGCAAGCACATAAGTCTGCTCACACTCACACATGCACACAAATCCACACAGCATGTCGTGTTTACCACTTACCAAGCCTACGGCACAAACTCACCCAGGTATTTGACAACTAGCTGTACATCACTGTCACAGGGATTATCATTTTCTGATGCCTAACTGGATTGATTCAGAGAGATGGTGTTTTCTAATTATGCTCTGGGCCACATTTTTCATAAGACCTCTGATTAAACGGAACTTGCTTGACAGTCCTTAAGTGCTTGTAAGCCAGTGTTTAGACAGACAGAAGTGGCAGTCATACTTGTATTTCCTAATTAAAAAACATGGACTTTTAGAACCTACCTGCCTAACTGATCTATGGCTACAGGGCTCACTAAAATTAATTTATTAAATATATAAAACAGAAACTTTAAACAGTTATTTCTGTCTACCACATTTCACTGTTATGAAATTAAAACAATTAAATCTATTTAAAATTCACAACAAATGTTATTCGGCGCATCTCAGAATAAAAAGATCCAATTTATACAAAGGAAATATTAAAGCAGAGTAACCTGGCCTTAGAATCACATTTGGATTCAATCACATACATTGCACTTTGATTTTTAATCTTTAATTGGGTGGGAAAATAGTGATAAATGTGAAGGACTTGGAGGGAAAGAAAATGTAGAACATGATAAATTGTGAAATATATAAGCATGAAAGGGAGAAATTGAGGAAAATAGTAAAAATATACATTACTGAATAATCTGTGATGATCACAATTTCCTAAACCTCAGAAAATTATTGTGATAATCCGCACTATGAACAGGGAAGTCATAATATATTTCAGTAGAAAAGAAATGGAAACAAAAAAAAAAAAAAATCACAAAACTTCAAGAGCAGGAAGATACTTTTACTCACTGCAGAAGCACTCAGAAGCACAATTCCCCAGTATATTGTCCCTGTAGTAATTTTCAACATATTAAATTTGGATTAACAACAATAGATGAATTACAATCCTAGCAGGCAGGGAAATTATTTTCGCCTAACTAATGAAATTCATGAAATAATGTCTGGAGTGATTCCCACCTCACTTTCTGTCACATTCACACACCAACACTTTGTATGCACATCCAAACCCAAAGGAGTTCATTAGGAACTAATAATGGAGGTGCTGCCATGTCTACAGCCCAGTGTGAAACCAGACATGTTCTATGTCTTTTACCTGAAGACTCTGACTAAAAAAGAAAAATAGTTGCATTTCTATCAATTAAAGCAGAAGCTTCACAAACAAAAATATGTGCAACCAGAAATTATAAGAATGTATCTAAAGACACCTTGAGGTAATAATCACTTTTTGCAAAAAGTGAGTAGTTTTTTAGAGGGGTGGACAATACAGATCTCTAATTAAATCATAATGCTTAGTGGTGATATTATGACAATGACAACAAAAGAATAAAGTTATTGTTGGAAAGAAGTGTCAGAGGTTTACCACAACCCACAAAGAGAAAACACAAAACATGCAAGAATGCTCTCTCATCAGATAAAATCTTTTGTTTGTTTTGATTGACATACAAATGCTGTGTATAGAGAAAAACTAACACTCCACATCACCTTGACCCACCACCCCCACAAAACGTATTGGAAGCATGAAGATGATTTTCTTCCAAAGGAACAAGAAAACTAGTCAAAGTTAATTGGAAAATCAAAGAAACTGAAATAGACAGAGCTGAATACAAGATCAACAGTAGAAAACCCTTTCCAGGCTGCAAAAGACTTGACACTCGCGCAGGACATTGACCTAAAACATAATGTCAAAGATACAATTGAATAGGTCAGATCAAATCATGTTGATATTTTAAAACGAGATAGTCAAAGTCCAGACCTAAATACTAAATACTAACCTAAATACAAAACTAAGAATTTGTAGCCAAGGATGCACTTGATCAAATGTGATTAAGCTTCAGCTAGTTTGGAAAGATGAATGGGGAGGGGGAATAATTGGGTAATCTCTAGTTACAAAGCTGGTCTAGATACCACAAAAGACCTTCAGATGTGATTGTAGCAAAATATGCTTTTACAAATACTGGAAATATTTCGATTTGCCAATTGTTTTTGAAAGTTACACATGTGAAAAAGATGTAGGGATATGAATTCACAGGTTTCCCCCCAAAAACCTTGCTAATCCCAGTGCTCGGGGCGCTAGGGCAGTCATTCTGTTCCCTGCCATGTATTTGAGAGTTTAAAATTGACAGGAAATTTGAAAATATCAATTGGAAGACTGGAAGATTAATACCTAAACACCAACTACAATGTATTTAAAAAAGGCAATCATTAAAAAAAAAAAAAAAGAAAGTAAATTAACAATGCTAAACCATAAAATTGACAGGAAATTTGAAAATATCAATTGGAAGACTGGAAGATTAATACCTAAACACCAACTACAATGTATTTAAAAAAGGCAATCATTAAAAAAAAAAAAGAAAGTAAATTAACAATGCTAAACCATAAATAAAGCCTGGTGGCCCGCCAGGGTAATACTACACTGAGGGAAACCCTGAATACACAAGATTCTGTAAATTGAAAAGGGAGCCCATGCAAATAATATGGTTAACCAGGAAAAATTGCATTGACAAAAGAAGCTGGCACTAATCTTTGCATGTATGTGTTAGCATCACAATGTGTGAGCACTTAGCTCTAGTCAGGTAGAATCTATGTTAATTTACAATTATTATAGGAATGCAATAAAATTAAACAGTAGCAGTCGACAGTGGCACTCTTCCTCGCTCACCTTAAAAACAGATGAGCCATCTCTTGGCTATATTTTTGTGTGATGTACTAAATTTTTCACGTTCCACCGATTCCTTTGGAGGACAGAGGTTTCAGTGTGATGTTGTAAAATGTTAGGGCACTCCCACTGTTCTTTTCTTTTTTATCTCACAAAGTCCCTGTAAGTCAACAGCTTGATCAATTTAGACAGGGTGTCCGCACACATGTGCTTGCATGCGTGCACATGTGTGTGAAGTCATGGACTTTGTTCATGTGCATATTTATCAGATTATATCTCTGTTTCTCATGCTCACAATTAGAGGGTTTTTTCTTATGTAGATGCATGCCCATATCAACTGTTTGTGTCTCTGCAATTGTACGTGTTTGTGTGCATGATGGTAATCTCGGCATTGTACAGCCAGATTCAGTCACAGCCAATGCTGATGCTGGTACCCCATCACGGGACACCTAAATCAGGATGACATGCTCCTGGCACAGCCCGTACTAGACCAAATTGTCCCTGACAGTATCAAATGCATCCCATTGGGTGTTCAACATTAGTCCAGTTTCACTGACCTCTTCTGTAGGGCAAATTGAGATGAATGATATTGCAGGGAAAAGAATAAATTATGTTTGAATTGGGAACACTCAAAGAAAATTATGATGAAATTTATTTTCTTGTCTCTCAAAAATGAGAGCAGAAAATGTGACTCAAATAATTCCAAGTGAAACAATTTAAAAAATATGTGAAAGTAAGTGAATTCTAGGAGTATCTCAGCTCTATTGAACATTTCATGTTTATTGGGGGAAAAAACAAAGGAAAAAATTATTCAGAATTTCAAATCTAATAATACAGAGGAGTAATAATTGAAGTTTCTTGTTTATTCATTTCCGTTGCATTTTCTGTGTTGGAGTTTGATCCTATGGACAACGCAGCAGCTTATTAGTTATTCAAGTGGCATAAGTTAGCTTCCTCTGTAGAGTGGTTGGACTCAGCCTTAGAGAGGGCATAAAGAGGTCCAACATCTTAGGATCCTGGTCCTCCACATCAAAAGTGATCAGCTGAGATGAATCAAGCACTTCAGGATGCCTCCCGAAAACATCCCTTTGGTGGTTTTCCTGGCACGTCCGACTGTGAGGACACCTCAAGGCCAGCTGAAGGAACCAGCTGTCCCTTCTGGGCAGGGGATTCCTTGGGATCCCCAAAAACAAGCCAAAGGGTGTCACTGGGGAGAGGGATGTTTGGGTTTCTATCCTAGATTTGCTACCAGATACGCAAAAGATAATAGATGGATGAAAAAAATTACAATTAATAGATCCTTCCTGACTATACTGAGTATTCATTGAAACACTTAAACCTGCTTCCTTTCTTGCTGTGTGTACTAACATTTTGAAAAATGCATGTTGTGTGTGGTTAAACCTGAAGAAATTGGGGGAATTTGTGTAACACTAATTCTTGTGACGTCTTCGGAGTATATGAAACACTTCTACTAGGTTCCTGTTGGATACAGTGCATTTATACTGAGAACAATAAAGGAATTTCACAAATATAAATTATTATCAATAATACCAAGAAGAGATTTATGTGTCTTAAATCTGACAGTCTGTAACATTCTGAACAACAACAACAACAAAAAAGATAGGGGATTAAATGTACCTGTATACGACTTATTTAAGTGGATAGATCGCAAGGAGGAGATGGTGAGGTAGAGATTTACATGAAAATTATGTTCACTGCTCTCAGATTCAATTCTGCATAGTTTATGTGGTGTTCATCTTGTGGGCTCTGGACCATGTGCTACGCTGAATAAATAACCAGCTTTGCACAGACAATGATTTTTGTGATGCTACAAAAAGCAGCCATATCATATTGTAAGTTTAATTTTAAGCAATTTGAAAAACATCACACTCAAAAGTCCTTAGTGAGCATGTGTAGCATGTTTGGAATGGTTGACAGAGGTAAATATTTTGATTCTAATGAGATGTCAATGTGCTTCAGGTTTCTAAAAGTAACAATAGGGCTTCTGGAACAGTGCACTTTAGTAAGAAACACTACTCCATTTGATAAAAAAAAAATGAAATCAAATATAGCCTATTAGAAGACCTCTCTTACCAACTGTGGTTGATTGGTATTGATTTGAACTATTTCTTGGCATGTTGGAGTCATTAGGTTAGCCATGAGCTCCTTTGTATAAGCAAAGAATCCAAATGTCTAATTTTTGTGCTGCTGCCTAATATCAGCCCATCTGTCCGACAACTGAATCTTTACCAAAATTGGATCACTTGAAAGAACAATCACTGTTGGAACATTGTAGTAGAATCTCCTAAATAGAAAAACATTAAGATATTGCAGTGATATCCTTAGACTACTTCTTGAGATATGGTGTCAGATGTGATATTGAAAGAGAGAGAATGACAGAATTTCTGCTTAACACTTTAAGACGGGTCATTCTACAGGCTACTGAGTCACTGGGTAAATTAAAATATGAAATAAATCTGGTACATGTCATGATTCAGAGTTTAAAAAAAGTTTCAAAAGCATGAAAGACTGAGGAAAAAATACTAAATTTAAACAATATGGTGTAATTTTTGAAAAGTTCACATAGCTTCTGCAAAAATTGTCATCAGAATATTTCTGTATTGGACAGAGTGGATGCATTTTGTTTTTTGTGGACTGGGTGTGTTATAAGTGAAAATGTCACCTGGAGTTACACAGTTGGTAGAATGCTGAGAAGAGTGGAAAACCTGAAACATGCAGAGCCTCAGAGCACCAAATGGCAGGTAGCCTTAACTCCTAAAGGCTGCAGCAGCCCCAGGCAGATGGACAGTAGAGATTCCCATAGAGTGGCCATACACTTAGATGCTATAGGAGCAGCAGTCCCAAGGCCAAAGGGGTGCAGGGAGAGACAGGATGTCATGGATGACAGGAGGCACACCCTGTACTAGCACCAAATTGTCCCTGACATTATCAAATTCATCCCATCGGGTGTTCAACATTAGTCCAGTTTCACTTCTTGTGTAGGGCAGGCCAAGCCCAGAACATTGTGACACCAGCACCCACCCAACTCCAGTTACCAGAAATCCCCCCAGCTCAGTCCTTTCCCCAGTAACCAATAGGTCCCAGCAGGTGCCCCCAAACTTCTCACCCCGCAACCCAAAATACTGATTCACCACCAGTCCCTCCATGTTACACCTCCCACAATCCCAGGGATGCACCTACATGCCCAATTCACCCAAGGACAGATGGAGACCTCCATAAGCCTTGCTTCCCATTGCCAAGGTAGCAGAGCCCATATCCTCTACAGACCAGATCCTCTCAAATTTCTTTTCTTCTTTTTTCTAATAATAGGCATTCTATTCATGGAAATATTTTCTAATAACTCTGCTGATAGGCCTTCATTTCATCTCAGACAAAAGTCGTGGAAAGGTGAGAAGTGCCAGAGAACTTGTAGTTATTGGGTAAATTTTCCCATACACTTTAGACATGTGTTATTTTGTGAAAAAGCCACTTGGCACTTCATTTATGGCGTAGAGTGTGTTTTATAGAGTATTTTGTGTTGAATAAGGTGACTAATAAAGTATTTGTGCCAGTTTTGCTCTATTAGCTGAATTATGTGCTGATAGCAAAATTGTTAAATATAAATCAGGTTTTATGTAAGTTTATACATGCATGCAATTAATAAAAGTAATCAGGGTCAGATAGGAGGTCTCCTATAAGACAAACTAACAGGTCTTAGAGACAGTTCATTGCTGGTTGTTAGTCAGATACTTACAGCTCTATATTGCAAACTATGCACTTTAGTTCTCATCTGAGTTCTTTTTTTGTTTTATTTGAGCAATAGAGTATGTTTTAACTATCAGTTCATTCAGCCTGTTAAATATAATGGTCACATACCTAGTGTAAAACAACAATCAACAACAAGATATAAGTCTAGCATGTTATCAAGTCTAGCTAAGTTGGATGAGAATAATGAAATGACCAATACAATGAGAATTGCTGGAGTCTGGCATGTCTTCAGATTTGGAAGATAAAACCGGCTCATCATAGTTCTTTTTGAGATCCATGATATAATTATTCCTGTCGTTATAATTATTATTGTTATACATTTGAATAGTTCTCTTTCACTCAACTAGAGTTGGAAAGGAAGTCTAGGATTTTGACACCAAGGATAAAGTTTATCAAGCTTTATCTTTCCCCAAAAAGCTTTCACACATGTAAGCTCACATGTGCAGCTCACTGCACATGTGAGCTACCTTACACTCTACAGGACATAGCAAACATAGCATTTCAATCTGGGGAGCGGGAGGGTGTATATAAAGCCAGGCACGCAAAGTGCTGTCTGAAATTTTTTACAAGACTTTAACAGGAGTTACTGTGTAAATGCTGTATAAAATTTTGATAACTCGTATTACACAGTACGATGAAATGTGCCACACTGTATAGTTTATTGCTGCAGCAGAACTGGATCAGAGGGGTCTGACACAGATACTCCAATATTGAATACAATGTTGCGTTAGAGGTCCTATTATTAGAACTGAACTTTAAAAAGAGGGAGAGGAAGATTATTGAAAAAAAAAGACATCAGTGGAAGCACTGATCAGTTGTAGGTTTAAGCTGCAGTCACACTTGCAGAACATTTACTGGACTTTTTACAAACTGCTCACTTTTTCTAATAAGCCATCTTTAACAGTAAAAGTTAAAAACTTAGTTGCCAATCTGCCAGACTGGCTGTCAGACAAACGTGATTCATAAACAAACCTTTTCTTCCCGAGATATTGTCAACAATATCTGGTAACTACAGAGTGTGAGGAACTTCACATGCCAGTGGACATGTGGCTACTCCAGAGATACTCTGTCCATGTAGCAGAAGTTTTACATGAAAAGTAGATGTTTTATTTTATATGAAGAAGAAATTGAATAACATTTAATAAATCTTTCTCACAATTCAAGTCACTGCAACAGACTGGCGACCTGTCCAGGGTGTACCCTGCCTCCTGCCCGAAATAATCGCTGGAGATAGGCACCAGCACCCCTCCTCACCCCAGTAGGGACAAGGGTGTACAGAAAATTGATCGATGGATGGACAGTTCAAGCCAGTAGTTCTATATCTTGTTTCCAATTTTGTCACAAACTGATTCGGTTGTTTGATTTATTCAGAATTCAATTACATTTATTGATTGTTGTGTTGTTAACACAACCGATGAATAGCTAACAAGTTTAAAATTTGTCAAGAGTATAGTTTAGATTACCTGAGGATGTTGCTTATGTCTTAAGATTGCCAGTCTATTTTATTTTCCAAGGGTTGTTTTATTTATTTATTTATTTTTTGTACAAAATAAAATAAATAATAATAAATAAATAAAAAAAAAACAGAAAAAAAAAACCCAGATGGTCTGTTTCAATGAACCATATGGCATGTCAGGTTAACGAAACAGAGGCACCGTAAGCCATTTTGTTTTCATAACACTTCATTAGGGATATTAAAATAAATCAATTTTGAAAGCTTCTCTGTAGTTCAGCTTCAGCAGATCCTCAGGCCTTTTGACTCATGTTTTCTGCTTTAGTTCACAAGGGTCTGACACATTTACTCTCCATGCTTAAAAAATCAATGTTTAAAATGTATTTATTAAACAGCAAGCAGTGTTGGATATAAATGGTTTCTGAATGGACTATTAAATGGTTGGTTGTTCACATTTTCTTTTTCTTAAGACAGGTCAAAACGTGTTTTATTGTGTACTTACTAAATGCTACATACTAGAGTTACAAAATACAAGTCCATAGATATTAAAAGCAATTAAATTATGACTATGACTAAATTATGATGATTATATGTTGCAATAATATAACCTTATTGTCAGCTACCCACTAAATGAAGACGAGTCGGCTGTGTGTAAGGCTTAGAATATAAAAAGCTAATTTCTCAAAAATGTATTGTTTTAGAACATTTCTTCTGTTTGAAGTGCATTTTAGGTTTTTCACATATCAGTGCTTGCTACCTTCTCCCTGCAGGATGTAGCAATGGCCTTCTGTTTTGAAACCAAATTCATATTAGTCAACATGCCTACTTAAGAGATGGCTAATTAAGTCCTGGTCAAACCGGTGAAGTGAAGAATGCGTATGAGCTGACATATGACACGTTTCATTATTAGCCTACAGTCTGACAAAATCTCTTGAACCTCATATAATTTGTAGATTAGAGATGGGTGTTGAGGTTGATATCATTCAGGCAACAATAACAAAATACTTGATTGAAAGAGTGTTTTGAATCTCTTTACATTCAAAAAGGTAACTATCACTTTACCTTTTTGAATCTGAAGTATAACTGGAAGAATATTTAACCAACGTTTTTTAATATTTGGTGTCATTTGTCAAAGAATGTTGATCTCAAGTTACATCGTATATCAAAATCAAAACAAGTTCTTTGAAAATTAAAAATAGGTGATATATTTGTGTCATATTGACTGTAGTTATCATCTTTCCAATCAGGTCAATTTCTTAATTTTAGATGCGTATTTGACCCTTTCCTGAAGCTTCTTTGAAGCTTAAATGAAATGGCCTTTATATGGGATACATATGTTTTTTTTTTTATTGTAAAGTAAGCAAGAGTTCTTGTTGCTGACAAAAACCCAGTTACTAAAGCAAAGAAGTCTTCATCACCTTTAAGCCTTTTGTTCGGCATCATTTTGGCTACCCACAGAGGAAAAGAAAATAACCAACTAGTCGTTATCTCCTGCAGTTAGCACCTGCTTCAGAGCTTCCTATTGATGCTAAAGATCTTACTTTTTTTTGCCTTTTGCCTTGACTGCATTTGATCCTGTTTAAAATCTGAAATACTTTGATTAAATCTCAACTGGGGAATTCTACAATGGGCAGAGATATTCTTTATAACATGTTTTGTGATTCATTAAAATGTTGCTTTTTTTTCTTGTGAAACTAAAAATTGCTTTTTTAATATTTTTTAATTTTTGGAATTAGGGCCACTTTCTAGAGGTACATTAGAATCATAATGCATGGACTCATCAATCCAGGAGTGGATTTTTCTGCAGTTTTTATGGATTCTTTTACAAGAAATAATGAGAGTCAGCATGAATTTATTGTGAGATTTATATTAGCATGTGCAGTAAACCAGTCAAACTAAAATATACCACTGACTGAAATACAGCACTGACAGAACAATATGCAAATATATTTTTTTTGATAAATATCAGCTTAAAATTATTCTTTGTTAGTAGCAAAGCAGATCAAGACAGCTTAGTTTTTTTTTCTTCAAGGTAAAATTAGTCTAGCAAGATTTGAGTTTGAGATTGAGGGGAGATGAAGATGGGCAGGCTTTTGTTTCACTGAATTAGGAAATCTGCTAAAAAAAATCCCCCTCAAATCAGACAAATGCCACTTTTTAAAACCAAGAATAGGAAAGAGCAAATGTCCTGGCTTTGAGCTGGTATTGGCTATAATGCCCCAAACATATTGTATCCTTTACTACATTTAAAGCTTTAAATCTTGAAAATTCAGTGGTGGAAGGCGCTTTCAGAGGATTTAGTGACTCAGAAGTAATAAACCAACAAACAAACTCCACAAAAACATACAAATATAATATAATTCATTTTTTATGTAATCATATGCTGCCTATCACTGAAGGACTAAATGGTTGATGACCGTGTTTCAGGTTGCACATCTTTAATTTATTATGGTGCTAATCTATTAAAAGTACAAGGTTTCCCATCATTAAGCTTGATAATGTCAAAGCCTTTAAACAATAATAATAGCAGTAATAATAATAATAACAACAATAAAAATCAAGTAAAAATGTGTCACCATCCATAAACAAGGTAATTCTCTATTTTTAAGTGGAAAGATGAACTGAATTAACAAAAAGTTTTTAATAAGTTAAAATCACATGTTTAATTTGTTCTATTGGTTAAAATCTTTTCTTTAGCAAAGCATAGAAAAATGCAGTATTTAATTAGGTCTCTATGCATTTTTGTGTCAAAATCGTGGTTTGAAAACTAATTAGAAAACTAAAGCTGACAGCCAAATAGTTTGTTTTTCTCTAAAATAAGAAAAGAGGTTTTTTTTAGTTTTAAGCCACAGTCTCGTTTTTAATTGAAAATAATTATTTTCAAGTACTCATGTTTTGAGGACCTAAGGGTCTTACTTAAAGGCTGGCAAAAAGAAATTATAGTTTAAAAATTTGAGCTAATTATAAGTATACACAAATTTTAAGGTAGTTGCAGACACATATGACTAATCCACATTTACATATTAACATTTGAATGTAACCATTGAGCCAAACATAAATTTGCTGAATGAAAGCAACTATATTTACAAAGCTTTGCAGCAGAGTAAATAAAGAGGCGCATTATGTTTCTCAGTGCATATAGTATTAATGTTAATGAAGTGAGGCTTCTAAGTAGTGAATTCAATTAATGAAAATTAGCCATAAGATATGCATTTTTTTTTCTCATTATGTTTCTAGAACATAAAAAATTTGGAGTGGTATTCTGTTATAGATAAATAAATACAGACTCAATTAGTCAGTTATATGAAACAAAATGTGGAGGCAAGAGTAGAAATTGAATCATTATTTTTAAGGAGTTATGAGGCATGGTGGCAAAACCTTAAACTGTTGCTGTGGAAGTTCCTCAAGAAATTGTTGCTAGGTAACCAATGAGTGAAGTGAGTTAGTTGATGTCACCAACACCTGGAGAGGATGAGCAGCTAAAGTCTTTCCTCTGTCTAGATCTTCCAGAACGCTGTCCGGATCTTGATCAGTGTTTAGTGATATATTGAATATTGAAGATTCAGACACATTATCTATTGATATTGACCACATGTCCATCTCAATTAATAAATATATGTTATTGATTTATTGTCCAGGCACAATAGAATGTCCCAGTAAAGTTTTCCATTCATTCTTACATCAGTTGTGTGATATTTGCCAGTTCTTTATGATTACAGATAGTCTAAAAGCATAATATTCTCACTTCAAAGCTTCACTGTTGTTATGGCATTGTATGTATGTGCTGTGCATGGTGTGTGCAGTAACACCAAAAAGATAAATCTGGGTCTATAAACAAGCTTCAACCTGTTTGTTGTGTTTTGTTTCTTTTGGGTTTTTGTTTTTTTCAGCTGTGGGTACTTGAGCGGTGAAAAAATATGTTTAAATCTGTTACTCATTGTTGTCATGAAAAAAAAAAAAAAAAAAACTTAATTTGCTAATTCAAGAGCTTTTCCAAGCTCTACACAAGTTGTCCTTGGATCGAGGACAACACGTCTGATTATGTGTTTGACTCATTAGTCAGATTTGTTGTGATCTGACTAAAGGTTCTTACTGGAAAATTCAAAAATTTAGAAATATGCCTATAAGTGCTACCATCGGTATATTTTATAACAAGTTTGCAAGGGCTTTTGCTTTGGCTCATTATTGGATTATTCTTATGCAGTACCTGAGCAAAGAGAAATTAATTTATTAACTATCAATTAGGACTAAAGGAGCAGCGCTGCCTTCCAAAACATAGAAGATTGCAGCAATTCTCATGGATTTTCCTGCTTTTTTGCAGCTGGAGTTACCACAACAGGTTGTTTTAATTGTTGGCCTACTGAATCAGATCCCCAGTTTTTAGGACTCCCTAGGCGTCAACAAACTGGACCAAATTTAATAAGAAAAAAAAAAAAAAGAAAGAAAAATAGGAAAAGGATAAGTAAAAATTAACCATAGACAGTCTAAAATCAAGCGACTGGAAGTATGTCAAAGATCAGGATCCGCACAAAGTAAAACATTTAGATAAATGGATAACAAATTATAACTTTGATGGCCGTCTAAATTAATGTTTTGATTGTTTATTCTATGTTGCATGACTTTGTGTTTTTGTGTTTGTTATGATGTCAAGCACTTTGAAATGCCTTGCTGCTGAAATGTGCGATACAAATAAAATTTGATTTGATTTGATTTTGATTTTGCAGGTGCTTTTCATCATGTGTTCAAAGCTTATCCTGTCATTCTATTTGCCAGACATAACTCATCTTTTGCATGTAAGCACCCAATTAAGATGTTCTATGTTTTTTGATAAAAATGTTGCACTTAATAGTTATTTTTACTACCACATTGTGAGGTCTTAAATATGCATGGGATTTTATTGTATACGCACATCACTTTCTTTTTCAAGTTTCAAATCAGCCACTATCAATCTACAGAACCAAATCGAACTCACAAACTAAGACATATTCCCTTTCATAAACTAAACTTTGGGGATTTTTACCTTAGGGCATTTTGGTTTAAGGTCTCATCCCTTCAGATATGGAAGTCAAACGTAATTCTTCTGCAAAGAAAAAGAAAAAAGATGTGCATCCTTAACCCAGCTCAGAGATGATTATCTAAAGGTCAGCCCACCCTTCTCTCATCCTTTCTTCCATTATTCTGACTTTTTTTCACCAGTTAGTCTGGTGGCATAAAGAGCACCAGTTGGCCTGAACACAGACAGAGTGCCTATCACAGAGGCCCATATCAGCCATCAGCCTCTCAGAAACTGAGGTTCTTGCCCAAGAAATGAAGTATGGATTTCTAATTTAGGAGAATGGTTGGGGATGTGGGTCAAAGTTGCATTCATTTCAGACTGCCTCAATCCCATCATGCTTTCGATCACCTTTTAGTTGAGAAATACATATCGGGCTGTGGTTATAATGGATGAGGGGACCACTGATGGCTGGTTAAATGAGAGGCTTGCATTATGTATTAGCTTTATCCTGTGGAAGAGTAGCTGTGAAGATAATCACTGTCTGATGATTGTCATTTCTTTTGTTCCCAATGTGCCCTCTCAAAATGGTAGTTACATAAGCCATACACTTTCTTTTGTGCGGCAGAAAATGGGAAAGACAGGAGGAGAGATGAAATGGATGAAATAAAAATCAAAAAGGTGAATATCCAGAATAAGGTCTTTGGTGACAGGGGGCCAAAACCCCCATGTTTTAGGCAATCTAAAGAATGCAATACATAATATTAAAGGGGAATAAGTCAACCAGAAACCAGTCTAATTATAGATAGCATCACACCTGCCTATCAAATTACAATGCATTCTTTTTACTTTGCTTTTCCACACGGCAGCTGCATACGCAGCAGTCATCATCCGTCAGATATTTCTCGCAGTAGAACAGCACAGGCAAACATGTGCGATCAGCCTGAGACACTTTTTCACACCTGCTTGGAATAGAAGCAAAGGCCAGGACCAAAGACTTGTTCCCTTTGTCTGGCACCAAATTTAGCAAACAGACATGTGCGAAAGCGTTTCTCTCGGGCAGAGTGGAGAAAAAGGCTAACCCTTTAACAACAGTGAAGGACATGTTTTACAGACAATTGTGTAAAGCTGCTGAGCAACACACTAAAGAGAAGACTGCATTCATTCATAATTAACAGCAGTTTATTTGGTTTACATGGGTCGGGCACACTTGGGTTGCTGATCAACCAAAAAACCCAGAAATGTTAAATGCTTGTAATTAAGGTGTATAAAAGTAAAAATAGGCTATAATTTTAAAAAATTAAATCAATAAATATTATGGATTCTAACAGAAAACATTGCTGAATTGGTAACAAAAACAAAACTCTGATGGCAATTATAAAAGCAGTGGAGAGTTGGAAAGGGAAGTTTTGTCCACAGCAAACACAACATAGTTAAAACATCAGATTGGGAGGTAGAAAAACTTTTAAAATATTTTCAGTATTAATATTTTTACATTGATAGCATTAAAAATCTTGGATTTAAATTTTAAGCCCTCTCAAAGTATCTTTTACCAAGTCATTAATTTGGCCTCCAAAACGGTCAGTGAAATTAACTCTGCTACTTGAGTGGCACAATTGATGTATTCAGTTTAATATTTCCAACCTGAATGGGATATGCACTCATTTTAGGTCAGCCCTCCAAGAACTTTCCAGATGAAGGGTTGTTGAACATATTTCCACGCAACAGAGCCAAGAACAACATCTGCCAGACTAAAAATAAATGTGAAAAGCTTCTAATTGAACATTTGCTCAAAATAAGACCTTTCATTATTTGCATTTTGAGCCAGAGTAACGGAAATGCATTTCAGTGCATCCGCTTGCTGCATATAAATTGAGTCTGCATTTATTACTAAACAAAAATATGCTCTTTAATACAGATTAATTTTTTTTTTTTTTACAAATACTTTAATACAACAAACAGTTGATGTATTTATCACTTTCTTGCTGTTGTTAGGTGAAAAAAAAAAAGTTTTTTTTCATGTTTAAATATTCTCAAGAAATAGCAAGACGATTGTAACGTGGGACCATGCAGTTATTACTAGTAACTGCATGGTTACTAGGAACAAGGCTGATTCATAATATCTTGACTGTAATTTTTTCTTTTTTTTTTCTTTTTGATGTGATACAATGTTTAGATTGGCTCTTGGTGAATATCAGTAATCCATTTTTTTCAAGTAGTTTGGCTCCAAAATAAATTGACGAAAAGGATTAGAATGTAGTTTATGCTTTATGAAGTGTTGGGCTGGCTATGATTCACTGTAATCTTTTTAAATGGGAGTCATTATTTTAAAACAAAAGCTTCAGTGTACTGAAATATTCTAGAGGCCCGCATGTTATGTATTTCCCTTTTACATTTCGGGGGAAAAGTTGTCCCACCCCCTTCCATTGCAGGAATTTAACAGTGTAATGGTAAATATAAGTGATGGTTCAATATGTTCTTTAGGTTGGGGGTTGACTTGGTATATAGTAGAACAGGGAAAATAAATAAGTGGTGGTTTGTTTTACTCATTTAAATGGAAAACAGGTCTCACAAAACACACCATTTACACCTAGATATGATTTTTCTTCTGGTAACCATGTTAACATTAAAAACAAGAACAAAGGTTCTTCCAGTTTGAGCTAGCCATTTCCCCCCTACAGAATAAAGAAAGTTTAACTATGAGATAATTGCTCAAAATGCAACAAAGGCAAGGGTCGTTGAGTGGAGAGCAGTTGATAAATGTTTCACGACTAAAGCTTACAACATGAAGCATGAGAAGCAGAATTAAAGTCTTAGTCAAAATATTTCTTAAGGGAAAATTATCCCTTTAGAAAGCCTAAATTGGACACAATGGAAGGTATGAGGGGGATTTTATATTATTGAAGTATCTTTATTTACAGAATCTTAATTTTAAGATGTCAACAATAAACTCCATCACATTGGTCATAACAAATTCAGTAATTAGATAAATGGCAAATGGCCTGTATTTGTGTAGTCATTTACCCGTTCATGCACACATTCACACACTGACTATAGTAGGCTAAATTCAAGGTTTTTCCTAAGAAAACTTGCGAAGCCCGGTGGTCAGGGTGTCTTGTGTTATCTTCTAAATATTTGTTATCCTCCTCTCTTAGTGTAACCTCGAGATCGGCCCATTTAACAGATTTGTCTAATCTTTGCATGGGTTACAGAAAGTAAACTCCCAATTTGTGCCAGTAAATCAAATTGTCTAAACATTTGACTGAACTTTGGGGAAAGTTTAAGAGATAAACTAGGAATTCACTAGAAGAAGAACGGCCCTATCATAGCAAAGGATAGGGAGTACCTCCATGATGTCAGCCTCTGTTTACTTTTTGGAACATCTCAGGCTTTTACTCTAGCTTCCATCACAACACTTGGCCTTGTGTCTTGGCGAAGAAGATGCTATCTGCCCAGGGAGGTTATTCTCAAAGGTTGTTGGATGGTTTGCTGTTCCTCTTGATTAGTTGAGAATTGTCAGTAATCTAAAAAAAAAAAAAAAAAAAAAAAAAAAAAAAAAAAAAAAAAAACGATGTTAATGAAAGATGAAAGGAGGTCGTGGTGACCAAAACACAACCAAATTTTTTCTCATTATTCCTAATCTTATTTGCACACCTCATCACTCTGACTCAGCTCTCAGTAGCACACACTGAAGGCAGTGTTCTTTCTGTATTAGATCGCTTTTAGGAAAAAAAATACTGCTTGCTTTCCTTTCCAGAAGATGTGGAATTCATAAAATCCTAGATTAGAACATCACTGTCTGGAGCCAATGTTTTCCAGATTCAAGATCAGAGACATGCACTGAGATATGTTCAGCAAAGTAGCAACTCAGTTACATTCTACTGACTGAGTTTTAGCCATGGAAAAAAACAATTACTTAAAAACATTTCTTTTCACATTTTTATAAGCTTTAAATAGTAAATCTTAACCATTCATTGTATTTTGGACAATCTCAGGAGCCTATTCTGTGACATGAAAAGGTGATTTAGATCCTTTCAGTGCAACATGAAGCCTTTCCCAATGACTATCAAAATTCTCAGCTGTTCAAATCTATCCTTGAATAAGTATATTGAAGGTCAGTTTCTGTCTTTCTTTTCAGAAATGTTTAACCATTTCAAATTGATTCAGAAACACAATACGCAGCTGAATGATTCCAGTAATAAAATAGTTGTTGTAATGTTTGTTTTTGTTGTTAAAAATGTCCAATACGAACATATTAAAATTCTGAATAAATTTACGCCTGTTTGTCAGGCATAAATGTGTTATGTGTTATTGCACATGAGATTATTCCTTGATAACCCTGAAGTTCTTCTTGGAACTCTTCTCTCACTCTGAATCTGGTTTAAAACATGTTTTAAATTAAAGTTAATACTACAAGGGTATTCCATGATTTCTATGGTTTCAAACTGTTCCTTCACAATTTTTCTAAGGCTAAAGTCTTCTAAATGACATGGCAGAGTGACCAGAGATTTTCTGGGTGTGAGAAGACTAACACAGCACTCTCCCTCCCTCACACATAACCATACACTACCAAAGTTATCTTATCCCAAAGCCCACTATGTTTACGTTATATATAGAAATGTATTATTTGTAATGGGAAAAATATACATTTTGTGTTGCATAGTCTTACATTGTCCTATGTGTAATATTTTCAGTAATGCACCCTTTATGATGTTTTTTAATACTATTCCTAGAAGTCTTACACACGTTAACAGAAAGGACAATAAAGACACAGGAAGGACTCGTTTTCCTATTTGACTGTCACAGACATATGCACATGCAGACACCTCCAAACCCACAAAGGGAGACATTATCTCGAGGCGATGGATCATGTAAATGGCATTTTGTCTACATTATGAGAATGTGGAAGATGTTTTTACGCATGGCTGAGGCGCTTATCAAGTGGGACTGTCTGTACCTCCAACTCAATATATTTCATCTTTGACGATGAGAATGTGAGGCTGAAGAGGGCAAATATGTGTGTTTGTCTGAACCACTGAGTTTGTTTCCAGTCTTTGAAATGAAGGAATACTTAAAAAGGGGGTGTTATGTGTTTTCCAGGCAGATAGTGACTTTTTTTTATTTTTATCACAGTCAAGTAACTGTTACCTTCCATTCTTATGAAAATGCATTATACATCAAAAAACAACTTAATAGAAATGTGTCTTTGCAGCATAGTTCCCATGAAATATCTATCTCTTTAAGAACATCCTACTCTTTCTGATATTCCAATCCTTTCTCCTTTAGACCAGGTAAGATTCTTGATCAGAAGAAGAGTTGTAGTCCATATTCTGCATTGTCTGTGTGTGATGACATCAAGACCTTGTGACAAAATCTCAATGTCTTAAAAGTATCTTAAAGAGGCTTTTCTTCATAATCCTCTCAAGACTGCAGGTATGCCTGCTGCTTACTTTTTTTCTTTGGCTCAACTTTCCATTCAGACTTGGATGCCATACTCTGTTAGTCATTGTCTTTACCATTGATTGCTTGTGGTTTACTGTGCTCGTGTTAATGGTTATCTGCTGGACAACCTTTCAAGTAAGCATAATTTGTCCCTGACATGCCAATAGCACAACATTAGGTACTAAAACCTGTCTTTTTTATAGAAATACATCCTTGGTTTAATGTTAAGATAAAATTAACTGAAATAAATGCTTGAAATAAGTTGCTATGTGCATAATTGAATTTCTGAGATAAACAAATCTTTCAGTGATCTTCTAATATATTAAAATTCACCCATAGACCTCCTGCCTGAATAAACTCTTTTAGGATGCAGACAGCAGTTTGTTTTTTGCTAAACCTTGACTCATTCTCTCTGGGTCACTTAATCACATTAGAATACACCATATTCTGTAAGTTATTCTGCTTTGATTCACAGTATGTTTCCAGAGCTTACTGAAAATACTGGCCGAGCCCCCAAAGACACTTAATGAAACTTTGTGAGTTCTTCAAACTCTAGCATTACAGAGCATGTTGTAGATATTTTTTAAATTTTATCTTCTTGATCAGAAAAAATATTATGTTCCTATTTGGGGGAAAATATTAAAATAAATACACAACAAGCAAAAATCAAAGCAGGTAAAACAAAATGAGTTACCCTAAATTAAACTTTAATCAATGATTAAAATACAGGGTGGACTGTAAAATATGTTATGCTTTTCACTTTCCACCAACACCCATTGGTTGATTTACTGAAACTTCATTCTTAAGTAAATTATATTTTAGTGAAAGTCTGTAGTTTCTCTCAGATGCTGGTCAGAAGTCTAATTACTTAAGGTGTTTTAATTGAGAAAACATTTTCATTGTAGTAGAGCGCACTGCATTTATAAGAGCAATACCAACCCACTACTACTTGTTGTGATTTTTCCACATACTGCACATGCCGTTATATTGATTACTTTCTTTTTCATGTTTCACTGCTTTCTCTGCCTCACATTAAAAGTTTATGTGCACAGTGCTTAACTATGTATTGCCTTTGCTCTTTCAGAACCACTTTCTTTTCCTATTTTAACCTCATTGATCATTTTCAAATTCCATGTATACTCTTCTTTTGTTATTAATCAGAACACATACATAATAAGGTGTGGCCACGCTCACTTGTCTGGAGATTCGGTTTTTGTCTACCTTTCCTCGTTTTAAATATTTTATTTAAAGTCTTTAAACGGTCCATATGTCTGAACAAAGTCAGAACTGCTTCAACATCCAGCGTTTAGTAAAACTAGTCTACTCAGTAATTGTACCCTGGTACTATTAAAGCTTCAGCACTCACATCGTTTCAAAAAGTAAACACTTTTACCGGTACAAATATTGCCAATAACAAGTAGTACAGTGAATCCCTTTGTTCGGCTTCAATGTAAAACCTACCGAAGACGATGAGCCAAATTTAGAACATGTTTTAAAGACAACTTTAACTTAAAGTTGTCTGTAAAACAACTACCTTAAAGTTGGTATAAAAGTTTTATTATCTGAATCAGATCTTGTTGATCATTTTACGTTTTTACTGCCCACTGAGATTATAAGGCTATGTTTTTATGTGCAGCAAGTCACTGTTTTGATTTGACAGATTGTGTGAAGTTATATTGAGTAATAATTCCCCTGAAGACAGTCTGCAGATGTCCTCCATTGTAGAAAGGCAATGCAGTTGACAGCTAAAAGAGTTAGAAGGATACAGAATTTAAACCAAATTTAGTTATTTAAATCAACATGAACTGAGGATGTTAATATCCACATGATGCAAGACTTCTTTAGCGGATATTAAATGTCAACTCTTCCTTTAACATGAACAAAATTACTGGCTATGTTTCAATTGCCATTTAAATTGATAATTTATTGTAAGTTTCTGAAGTGCACCTGTGTCTCGGTGTAATCAAGGCAGGTGGTACATGCTCAAAAACAAGGACTAGTCCTAGGCAAGAAAAGGCAATGCGTTAACAGTCAGTTTCAGTTTTATACATTACAATTGACATCAAAAAGATTACAATGTTGAATTTATCCATATTTTCTGTCCTAAATAGGTACGTCACTGATACATTGTACATAATTCCATAATGGCAGAATTGATCTATGTCCTGAATAGTTAGTTATTTCATTGATGCATTTCATTATCAATTAAAATTATCCAGACACTGTTCTGAACAATGTGCACCGAGAGAAGTACATTCTGCATGTACATGCCTGTGTGAATAAGGACAGATAAGGCGGCCTGTGTGTTATCTGCTGAATGCCTCGTCCTGTCAGTTTTGATCCAGATGGTCGTATTTATCTAAATCACTGAGTCACAGTAAATTTTTCACATATCTATCCCCTTAAACTGGCACCTAGAAAAGTATTCATGACTCCTACCCTTTGAGTTAGGGTTTTCTACCTCAAAACAAACAACGTAAAGACTTTGCATGCATATCTGCTACATTAGTCCCTGTTGCAACTGGAAAAATCCAAAAGTTGCCCAATTCTTGGCAAACTTAGCTCATGCACTGGATTAATACGGCTGGCTGATGACATAGCTGTAATACCACGGAAGTTGTTTGGCTGAGAAAATACTTACAGCCTTACCGGCGCTCTCTTGTGATAATATAAAAATAAGATAAACTCGCCCTGTATTAAAGATTGTCATTATGTGACTTCCATCATTCGAAGGATAAATATTTTGGTTGGATCATAGGTTGTTATAACAAAGATACAGTTGGAACCAGAAAGACACACACTTGTTTTTCACTGTCTGAAGTTAAAACAAACAAAATTACCTAAAGTATTTCCATTTGCTAAATGCCACAACAATTAGAGTAAGACTATGTCAGATTTATCTAGTACGGTCTTCAAAATCAGACATTTGTGTACAGTAACTGACTTGTTAACTTGGATTTTCAATGACCCAAGGATTTTACAGGGTGGACTGTAAAATCTTCCACAGCCTTTGAGCCATTACCTAAAAGGTTTGATTTTCTTCAGTTCATAAATATTACCTTGTCTGAGGCAGACTGGCGACCTGTACAGGATGTACCCATCTCTCGCCTGAAGCATTCGCTGGAGATAGGCACCAGCATCCCTCCCGACCCCACTAGAGACAAGGGTGTACAGAAAATGGATGGATGGTTATTAGCTTGTAAAAGAGATGGACAATATTACTCCTATTTAAAATTTAAGTGAAGCTTCTGATGTTAATCATGGATTTTAGTTCAATCCTTTTCTAAATCTCTCACTTGACACAAGCATAGCAAAATAAAAGAAAACCACAAAATTAGTCCAATAAATGTTTAGTCACAGGTCTGTGTTGTTATTTCATACCAATAAACATCAAGTATTTAGGCATCTGTGGCAATTAGGTGTAAATGTGGGATGTTTTGACTAAATTAGTTGAGATAAACGCACACAATATAGTCCCAGAATACAAATCTGAAGTCATGTTTTTTTATAACATATATTTTTATAAATATATCTATTTTCAGTCACTATACACCATCTGCACCAACATAGAATAATTTTGTCTCATTTGCTGTCTGTTTCGTTTGTGTGCTTGTAAAATTTGCAATGATTAGGCTTGATTGTGACCATCTGCAGTTACAAAATGAGTTCTTCTTTAGATTAAAATAGGATTGTCATAATTTTCCCAGTCTTACAGAATATTAAAGCTGGGAGTAAGACCAATCTAAGAAATCACTTTGCTTTGGGTAGATTTTTTTGTATTCTTTTCAACCTAAAGCAGTACAACCGCCAAGTCTCTTATAGAATACGACCTTTTCTATATGGATTACTTTTACCCATCAAATGAAGAGTTCCAAGTTAAGCTTTCTTTCACACTTGTCAATAATTACAGGGAATCATTTCTGCAAGTAACATAAAATGATGGGGTGGTGCAGAAGATGATTCACACAATTTTGACACAGGGGGTTAGAACTGCCTATGTTGAAATACGAGATACAAATCCACAAGGTTAAAATAATGTGCAGAGATAGAAAGAAGAAGCCCTCCTGTGCCATGCAGGAAGTTAAAGGTGAGAAAGGGCATCAGTCTGTTAAGGCTGGATGGGGGTGGTTAAGGCAATGACGTGGAGTACAGGAGTTGAGGGGTGAGAAAAGATCGAAAGAGAGGTGAGAAGATGAAACTAGGTGTGATATATCGAAGTGAAACGTAAAGATGGACAGAAAAATCAAAACATTAAAGTGAAAGATTACAGCAACTAAAAGCCCCTTTGTGTGAGACACCCGTTTGTATAACATATTTCTGAAAGCATATTTTATGACATTAACCCTTTATATTTTTGCTAAAATCTCTGCTGACCTTTTCTTACAGGAGTCTTCTGCCTTTCACTACCTGTGTTTTTAATGCAGCTCGATGTTTCAGTTTTGCTCTTCAGCCATTTACATTGATCTGCAAATTGTAAGCACTTCCTAGGGAAGAACTATTGTCTTCTGCTGCTTGTTTTTTGCCATCATTTCTAAAGTGTATGTGTTCCTCTTTATTTGTTTGAGGAGTGCTGTCCACAAATTTTAACAATAAGGTCATTCTACAGCAGCTAAAGAAGAAGCATGAAATGTTTTTTTTTGTTGTTGTTTATAAGTTGAGTTGCACAATATATCAAATCACTGTTGTCCTCGCAATATCAGTATGACCACTGCTGCAATTGCGAATGACTCCTTGCATGCAATATTTGGTGGGATATTATATCTTCAGTTTGAAGAATTTATACCCTGCATATTAATAATATATTTTGCCAGCTGGAAAGACTTTTAACTGCCACTAATACTCACATCTGAAGTGTGTCTTTAGTGGCTGAAATGTAGAGTCCTATGTAAGAACATCATGGAATAGTAAAGAAAGAGAACAAGGAAAGGAAGGCACATATATAAGTATATTCTGCCACAAACCCCTAAAATTTTACATAGCTATTTTTCATGCCAGATCATCCTGTTTTCATCTCAATGAAATCTTAGAACACATCTGTTCATAAAAAAAATGTTCAAATGGGAATAATTAAATTTACCAGAGATTTGTTATTTTGATTGATTCTGCAATATGTATATGAATATGTATACCCCAATCAAGGCAAGGATAACAAGATTCAGTGACTTTCTTTGTGGTTTCTAAAAACCTCAGACAAAACATTTAGTCCCTTTAGATCTCGCTGCTGTTTTCTCTTCTCTTTCAACCTGAATCCTGAAAAATGGATTGGAATAGGATTTCCTACAAATAAAGTTTATGGTAAGCCTTTCTGGAATGCTCTCTATCTTGTTTTATTGGCTGTGTTATTTTTAAAACTATGATCAATACTGTCAATATTGCAACAGGGCTATATTTGAGTCTTTAATCTCCCAGATGGTGAAGTGTGACTGGAATAACAGCCTTATGTAAACAGAGTCAAGGAAAATTGAGAGATTAAAAAGAGCAGTCTGTGCTGGTGTAAATATACACGTTGTAATCCATCTGACACAGAAGAAAAAGTGGCTAAAGCATTTAAAAAAGAAAAAGATTACATTTCTGAGTTGCTTTTATTCCAGGAATTACCTTAACTATTCCACCAATGGTAATGGTTTTTATGCATACAATTTAATTAAAAAGACAAATACCTATTTTGATTTGGCAAGATTTGGTAAGCAGCACAAAAATGTGAATGTAAATTAATTAAATTGCTTACTGTGATTATTATGCATATTGTTCAGGGATAGAATAAGTGTATTAAGTCTTGGAAACCATAATAGGATAACCCCTAGGTTTTACATTGAGTTCTAATACTTTCCATGTAATATTTAATACAGCAAACACCCTAAAATATAAAGGACCTTATGGAAAACAGGCTGCCTCCTGTATTTCCCATTTGCCGAGTTATTCAATATGCTCATTCAAATTAATCACAAAAGAGCACAGAGTCTGATTAGAATCACATAAAATAAAATGCAGCTTTCATATGCTATGGAACAGAATAGTACATTTGTTCTCCCTAAGATTAAAAAGGAAGGACACATCCATTACATTGGATTGATGTTTGACCAAGTCTATTTTATATAGTGTAGAATTAGCCAAGATATTTCAACAAGTATTTTTTCTCAATTATGTGTAGAAACAAAGACCTAAAAGACATGCATTACTTGGAGCTAAACACTGTCAAAACACTGTATTTCTTTGAATTGAAATCTCAGCCTGATGTGTAGTAACTGTGTACACGTTCCTGTGCTAGAAATTAGTCATTAGGTGGTCACCAAGGACATCACCACAGTCATTCTGCCTACAGTCAGGAATATGAAAAGCATCAACTATACAATGTGTGCACATGCATATGTATTTGCAGCTCTGTTTAAATGCTTAAGACTTTAAAAACAGGCTATCACAGAATTATGTAGACAATTTAATTATAGGCCCCTAGAAAACTTGGGAGACAGAACTGGTAAACTACACTCAATAATACAAACATAAAGGACTGGGCAAAATATTCAAAAAGAAATAAATACATATGCAACATGATGAACCAAGTTAGGTGTTGCAAAGAAATACAACTGCAACAATTAAAGAGATATTAGAAACTTATAAAATCAAAACTCATACAATAAAGAGGCAATGTGTGTACATCACTAACAACTCCAGACATGAGGATAAAAATGGAGAAACTTTTTTTTGTTGTTGTTTCCGGCTAGACACTGCAAGTGGCAAAGTAAGGTCCTCTACACAAAGCAAGCCAAGTACACAGCAATGCTTACAACTGCTATCTGTGCTTTAACATTTTCACAGCAGTAACCTCTGATGAATGATTCATGAAATGTTCAATGTGTCTGTGTGCTGCCTGGTTTTGTTAAATAAACTATCGCCTTTGCACAATAGGCCCACAATTGGTCAACACCACACACTGTAATTGAGATGAGGATGGAAAAAAAAGGGTAATTCAGAGAATTGCAATTTCCATCTCCACCAGTTCTTATTATCATCAGTTTGGACAACTATTTCAAGTTGGATTTTGACAATAACTAGATTGTGAATCGGTGAAATGTAAATGTGTTCAAGCTTCATTTTACCCACAGCAAAAGAACAGTTCAGGCCAAATTCATGTGTATCTCTCGAAGACTTGATATCATTTCTGTTGAACTAAGACACTTTTTTGGACTTAATAAGAAACAGACAAGTCTTAAAATACAATTTTTATACCTGAAGGTATAAAAATAATTTCATATTAATTTCATAGCACAATGCGCCTGGAAAATGCATCAAAATCACCCCTTTAAAAAAATGATTCCCTCTAATGTGACCAGATTCTATCTACATGCCACTAAGTTCATGAAGTTTTAAATAGGCATTAAAGTTTAACTGATGGAACCAAAGAGAGAGAAACATCTGTAAAAGGCAGAGATGCCTTTTACAAAGCCTTTTGTGTGAGATGCATCTTGAAATTTTGGCCATTCATCTTCTGTTTACCATACATTGACTTCAGGGACAACAGTTTTAGGCCTTCTGACCAGATGTCTCAAATAACTAGTGATGGGAAATTCTGCTCTTTTCAGTGAGCCAGTTCTTGTGGCATAACTCCCAAAGACTACTTTGCTCAAATGTGTCAGTTATATTTGACTTTTAGAGCCAGGACATTCTCGACAGCCCATCACTAAACACACCTGACTTGTTTTAATGCAGAAACTCTAGTCTTACTTCACCCTGCCTTTCTGTCTCACCTGTCTCCAAGGTGACTAACCTACAGAGGAAAATCATTTCTACTAGTATGTGCAATCTTTTTCTATTGGACATGATCCATATGAGGTGTGGGTTGGAATGTGGGTAAACCCATAAATTGAGAACTTCACTGCTGGGTGACCCAAAAAATATTGGCTAAGCACCTGTTTTACTGCAGATAAGGTCCAGATCTGTCTATCCCACCTCTTACTATTCAATAAAACTCAATTAGCAACAGAACACCCATATGATTTATCTTCTCTGTTTAGGGCAGTGTATGACCTCTGTCCTGAAGTGAGTAAGCTACAGTTTTTCAGCTGAGAACCCTGACATCCAGTGCATTCAGGTGTTGATGAAACCACATCATCTGCAAAAAGCAAGATGGAAATCCTGAAGCTCCCAAGCCAGACACTTTTCTCTCCTGTCCGTGTACACCATAAAAATAATTGGTGACAAGGGGCAGACATGGTGGAGTCCCTCAGAGGGAACAAGCTCAACTTTGTCTTGAGAATGGAGAAAGATTTCTTTTCATGATATATAACAACCAGATAGACCTCAAAAGCAAACCAATAGTTGGTACTCCCACAGCAGTATTGAGTTGAAACAAAGGTACATTATTCTGTCCCTTCTCCACATAAGCAATCTAAGTTGTACCCCTGCCCAGTTTAAATCCCCCTATTAGCAACCTCTGATTTAAAAAAAAACAGAGTTTAACTACTTTTTCACATATGAAATGACAAAGGGATTCCACTGCTCACCATTATTATAAACACAGTCCCATATAGCCAACAAAACAATGTCCTAACGGACAATGGTAATGACAATATAATTCATGTTGCTTCAAACGAAGCCCTAGGTGAGCATCTGCTGAAAAAAATCATTTATTGACTTCTCTCAACTCTGCAAACACAGTGATAAACTTGCATACACATACATGCATGGCAGGTCAAAATGTACACACCTAAAATGTTATAATTAATGAATAGAGTGCCCTGGGTACTAAAAGGGGGAGCTTAAAGGCATTACTAAGCAATGGAGCACAACAAACAGACGGAAAGAAAAGGGAAAACAAGAGAGGAGGAAAGACATGGAAGGAGGAGGGGGTAGTGCTCTGAGCCACTGTGCAGTCACAAGCGTAAAGTGATGAGAGAGGACAAGGTCACAGACCATAGACAAGGGAAATATGGGCAGTCATGTATGGCAACATATCTCCTCATTCCAACTCCCCCTGCAATTCATAAAAGATAGTTCATGCCACTTGAACACTATGACACACACCTGTGCACACAATTGCAGCCCTGCATGCATGGGAAGTTCACAGAGATACCTGGAAGACACAATCAACCCATATAAAATGAATTATTTTGATTTAATTATCAATTCCTGCTGAAGGCAGGATATAACATGTGTTGATATAACATGCAAATTTATGCAAATAAACTTTCTGGTTATGCTCTGACTTTTCATTCATTTATTTATTTTCTATATATTATGGAGCAACAGTGCCTCACTAGGGTTTATGTTGGATCCACTTTCCTTAACCTCACTAGTACCCTAAAAGTCGAGAGCAATGCATGAGAGCTGACCTGCGCACAGCGCCTGTAGCCAGTTTGCTAAGCTTGCTCCCTGGTGAATGTGTTGTAGACGGGTGCTGCCCACAGTTGAAGTCTATTAGTTCAAGTTTATTTACAGCCAAATGCCCAGAGACCCGCCTTTGTAATGTTGTTTGGGGGGAAAATAAGATCTGAAATTGAATGAAAAGCATCACACTGCATGCATAATTCATGGATATCATTATCAAGCGCACACAGACACACAGATGAGTGAACACATACAAAGCACAGGGTGAACACATATTTGCAAATACAAACAGTCAAGGAAACACACATGCACGAGCCATTATGTCTGCCTATTATAAGGCCTTTTTGGTCATTTATCTTGGTGGTGAACTCGGGCCAATTTTCCCAGCAAGGATCCTATTTAGGCATAATAACACAACTACAACAACATCATAGCCAGAGTCAGCGACAGCAGCGGCAATACAAGAAAGGAAGAGCCATAAAAGTGGATGTTTAGAAATCAAGGAGGGAATAAGAGGAGCCGACTCTCTCTCTTTGCTTTTCCCCAGAGAAGATCCTATGCATTTATAGGTGTGATCTTTACAACTTATATAAGAAAATGTGAATAGGCTATGTGTGCATGTATGTCAAAAAGAAAGTGGGAAAATTAGTTTCAGGGGTAATGAGAAGGGCAAGATGAAGGAGGAAAATTAGAGTGTGTGAAACATGTAGGGAGAGTAGTGAAAGAAAGAAAAAATAAAGGGAGCAAAAGGTGAATTAGTTTACTTTCTCTCAATATTTCTAGCTTGGCCTTCTCATCTTTCTCTCTTGGGCCCTTTTGACCTTAAACTCTTTGATGTACTTCTACCAACCAAAGTAAGTCAAAAAGTCCTTGCATGGTAACACACACACACGCACACGCACCCCCGCACACACACACAAGCAGAAAGAAAAGAAACACCAAAGTTTCAGAACAAATTTACTTTAACATGCACATATGCTTGCGCAAATTCAGTGCACACATGCCACACACAATATCGGCTTACCATTAAAAGTGCTTACTGAAGCAGTGCACTGGCAGAGAGAGAATTCGTCAGGATCCTCAAGTGAATAGCGAAAGATTCTGGTCTCATTCAGCAGACAAATGAAGCATGAGCAGTCTGAAGGACACACACCCACACTTAAACACAGTTAAACACACATTCATTCTCATGCTGAGGAAAAAGACCCACATGGTCAGAAGTAAGCGCACGCACATACTCAGTGCACCATGACTACTTATGACGGAATGAAGCTGCAGAGAACCTCTTAATGGATATGCGGTAGCAGGCTGTGTTAGTCAGGACAAGAGCGGTGGGAAGATAATGCTAGTTTGACATGAACTAGTTTGTACATTCACATGTTAAAGCTGCATACACTGTCCTTTCACGTCTTGATGATTACCCAAGGCTGTAAGGTCTTTATAGCTCTACACACGGCCATTCACTGATTGATTGGGAATCCTCTTCAAAAACACTTGGAACTAGTAACATAACAGCTGAGAAAGTGAGAGCAGCATGAAAAGAAAAAAAAAAAAACTCCAGAAAGGAGGATGTATTAAAAAGAAATAAGAGATGAAAGTGAATAGAGACAGCTCACTAATGCTTTTGCTACATCCCTCCTGAGATCTCTGTGCGAGTTGGCGTGCATATGTGTGTGTGCACGCAGAGTGTATAGAAAGCTCTCTGAAAGATAAATAATATTGTTTGAGACGTGCTCTTGTTATGCCACGCTCTGTATTCACACAGTTCTTGCACTTCCTGAGACTTCCACAGGTCTTCCTACCTAATTGAAGCCTGCACACTGAGATGTTGTGACGTCTCATCAAAGGTAAACATGGAGCGGGGATAAAAAAAAATTATAGAATTTTCAGATCGATTCAGTATTATGTTTTTTCTCACTTTTACAATTTCATCAGTGTCAGAGAAGGTCTGAAAGTCCTCCATAAATTTATAGAGAACAGAATGCCCCAATAAATAAGTGTACTAATATACTAATTGTACATTCTGCAAAGCATACACGATGCACTTTAAAACTAATTCTAGCTATAAATAACTAAATAACTCAAATAGTTTTTATTTTAAATATACCTCATTGTACTATATACATCATTGTACTATACATCATTGTACGTAAACTTAAAACCACTTTGTTCACAATTCATTTAACAAGAAACAAATGTGAAACTCATTTGTTTTGATGGTGCTTGCATAGTGACTCAATTGCCGTTTCATTATTTATTTTACATTATTTGAGTAAAAACCTTCATAGGCTTAGTAAACTTCCAAAATCAATCTGTACACCTCCAAGTAAAGGTACCTCATCCTGCTTTGCACCTTGTGTGTGTGACTATAGTTGCAGGTAGAAGCTCAATCAAGCCGAGTGAGATACAGAGGCAGAGACGTCAAATTCCCATTGGCTCCAACAAACCTTTATCCTTTATGCTTCATCTTCAAATGCTGCCTTCTTTAAAGTTCAAACACCTGGCAGCGACTCTTATGTTCTGACTTAGTCCTCCTCCACACTAACCCAAGGGCTATATCCTCCTTCTTCTTCCCTTTGTTTTTACTATCTGACCACATTTCCTTTCCATTTCCACCTACCTGATAGACTCATTATTGTTTGTCTTTTAGCATTTATCTGAAGATTCATTTGTTCCGATATTTCTTTTTTCTTTTTCTTTTGTTTAGTCTTGCGTAGGGTCTGGAGCCTAGAGGTTTACGTAGAGGCCGGTCGGCCTCTATGTAGGATTGAAGGCCATGTCAACCCTTCACGCTGATCACGGCCTTGTTGTAGGCCACAAAATGTCTTGATTGAGGCAAATTGCCTAAATGTTTTCTTTTACCATGAAACTAAAGATATGTGTTAAAACAAAAACATGATTGGCTTGTGATCTATTGCTTAGTATGTTAGCAAAAGCTAATACCACTAATTAGAGCTAATGTGAAATCCAAATTAATTAGAAAATTATGAATGGATGTTTGCCACTGGATATTTGTCCAGATGGTCTACTGCCATCTGGACAAATATGCTGCTCCTGTCAGAAACAGCCAATCAGAACCAGGAAAAATGGCTAAGTACTGTCAATAGGGACTATGTATGTGCTGCAGCTCTGCTAATGGCAGCGAAACAGCAGAAAAACTGTGTATTTGCTGCTGTCTGTGGCCATGACTATTAGTCTGAACATTCATGGGAGCTTCCAGTGTGGGGAAAAAGTTGTTGCATAACAGAGAACAAGGTATAGGGTGGGAGCAGCACAGACACAAGGGAGATTGACAGTGCAACTGAGACCCTCCTCCTTGCTCTGACTGGTTGTTTCTGACCAAAGAGTGATGTATTTCTGCACATGACAGTAAGACCACAGGGAAGAGGCAGACAAGCTTGATTTTATTTACTTATTAATAAATAAATTTGTTAAATAATATTTAACCAATTATCTGTTTCATGTTATACTGTCAGGGCATTTAACAAAAACATATTTTTTTTTTCAAAAGTTGCCTACTGCTCAAAAGACTCTGTACATTTTGAGCTCCCAAAAATGAAATGACAGGCTCAACCCTTGATCCTGAATGTTGATGTGCAGACATAACAATTATAAACACCTGTATAGTACAAGCCTACACTTTTGATCATGTATAGAATAAAAAAAAGAGAAGATAATTATGAAGACATTTGTGTTTAAAAGCACCGTTCTGGGTTTAGCAAACTTTGCAGCTAAATGGCTAGAAAACTGTATGCTTTGATCTTAAATTTTCAGTTGTAGCTCTGGTTCTGGTTTAGTGCTGGAAGGCAAATCTCTGCCCTAGTATCAAGTCTTCTGCACCATCTAACAAATTTTCTTTCAGTTTTGCCTTATATTCCATATCCCTGATGAAGAAAATCATGCCCATAGCATAAAAATTGCATTCATCATGTATCAGAAAGAAGATGAATATTATACTAACAGCATAGCGCGCAATCTTCAATCTTCTGATGAACAGAGCATCCTCTTCAATGTGTTCCCCACATAGCTTATGGAAATCCTCAAACAGGATTTCTTATGGTTTTCAATAAACTTACCAATTGTTCCTAAAAGGCATCTTGTAAAGTGAATGATAAATATTTGTTCTGTCAACTGAT
Source organism: Poeciliopsis retropinna (assembly GCA_010277075.1). Classification (NCBI taxonomy): domain Eukaryota; kingdom Metazoa; phylum Chordata; class Actinopteri; order Cyprinodontiformes; family Poeciliidae; genus Poeciliopsis; species Poeciliopsis retropinna. The sequence goes on from VMRM01000013.1 coordinate 7,918,674, forward strand.
TGTTCTGGTATAAATGTGGACCCCTACAGCTCTTACAAAGTTAACTAGAGCCACTTGTGAGAGGAGTGAAAGATAAGCTTTTAAGAAAAGCAAAAGATAAGAGGTTGGTGCGGATACTCAGTGTGTGTGCAGCCTGAGTTTGAGCTGTTTTGTTCGTGTATAGGCTTGGTTGCAGCCAAAAGTAACCATTTAAGTTTATGTAATAAAGCGACAGTTATTCACATCTTTCAGCGCTAGGCTACCAGCTGAACTGGAGGCCTGCCCCTTTTTAAGAATTCAAATATACAAGAAAGACTCAATGCAACACTCATAGTAAGCTTTTGATGAGGAAATAACATTATGACATGAAGTAAAGCTCAAAAGTCAATTTTACATAATACTGTCAATTTAATTAAACTAGAATATCCACTTTAATGTGGCTTATTTGTCACCTTTTGAGCAGGTGTTTAACATTATCATTTTTTATTGATCTTATGCAATATTCTAATCTTAAATATTTTGTTTCCAGTAGGTGTAAGTGGAAAATCATAATCACTGGAATTGAGAAGCACTGAATTAAATGAACACATATTTGGTAATTGGTGTTTTTACATGCCTGTTAAACACAAAGTAAAACCAAAGTTCTTAAACTACAGACCTAGACTATAAACTAATGAGGGGAATGTTTTATATGGTAACATTTCTGCTATGAAAGAGAGTGCTCTCCCAGACTACTTTATATTCTGACTTCTGTTTTGTAAACAATGAAGTTGTGCCCTGCTGAGAGGCATAAGGTATGTCTGCACTGGCTTTGGTTTTCATACCTGGGGGGTATATGTCCACCTTTGTAATGCAGTCAGTGACCAGAACATACGCAGTTACATGTGTAAACAAAGATGCATGCATAAACATTTGGATGCTCCATGTGCTTTTACTTTCAAATATTAAAACAAGATAAAAGAGCCAGAGTCGGAGCCTAGAGTTAGAGTCACAGCCTGAAGGTTGCCTGAAGCTGTTTCCCAATCAACATCACCGGGGAAAACAAGAGAGACCTTCGCAGTCCACATTGGGAAGCCTGAGTGGGCTTCAGACAGCCACACACGTATAACCCCGACCTTTGCAGATAAATTCATCTACTGAAGATCACATTTAAAAATGTGGGAAATCTGAGGGCGTCTCTGATCAAACAGATGACAGTCCAATGTGACTCTGGAGTGTTATGCACACGCAATGCCCTCATTTTCCTATTTGAAATCTGCAAATTTGCATTACACAGAGCACAAAGAAACTTTTAAATGAAATAACATTTCAAATGATACATTTTGATGAGCATAGATTCACTTGATATACCTTTTGTGCATAATTCCAAGAAAAAGAAGCAGTGTGAATGTCATGGGCTAGTAAAAATATGTTTGTGAAATGGAAATTATGAAGACATTAGAAAGTTAGCGCTCATTTACATGTGGTAAACGAAATCTTAAGGAACTTTCTCTTTGTGTCTCTGTGCAATAAAAAATATCTAAAGTTCAAATTATGCATAAATGTTACAACAACAATCAAAGATATAGTTTATTGGTCTCTCCTGCGAATCTCTTTAAAAATCCCAGTAAATATCAAGAAACCACAGCAATATTTCTTTGTGAAGATAAGTCTATCATTTTATCTTCATATTTATTTTTTATTTTTTTTTTCTGGGACTCTGAATATATAAAGAGTAATGAAAAATTGATGACTGTTAGATTTCTTCTGGTGTTTTGTCACACCTCAGTGTTTAAGATTGTGTCAGTTCAATACTATAGGAACATAACCTGAGTAAATACAAAAAGCAGATTTGAAAAGATGATTTATTTAAGAAAAACATTATACTATGTATTTAATAGTCATTTGAGAGTTTGGGGTTCCTCAGATGCATCTCTATAAATTAAACACAAACTTAATGGAAAGCTGAATTGAAGGAATAAATGTGGTTAAAAAAATGCACAAATTAATGGGAACCTTGAGATGACTGTAAAGCAAAGCCAAATTAAGAGTGACCGAGATTCACAAAGGCACGGATTAAGGGACAGCATTATGTATTTTCAAGGCACATAGTGCCATTTTAAAGCACCATCAAGTAAAGATGACTTCAAAGAAATTTGACGTCAACATCGGGCCTCTGTCTCTTTACAGAGCTCCTTCTATTTCCAAGGCATCATCACGACAATATTCCTCCGTTCAGCCTTTTACGAGTGTTGCACTGAGAATTAGTTCATATGATGACACACAGAAGACACACAGTTCCACCATTACAACCATTAAAATTTAATTAATTTTTTTGTTAAAATAATAAGGCAGACTTTTGATGTTTTGGTGCAATTATTTCTTGTAAGTGCAATATTTTCAAAATGACAATCATAAATATAGGGATACCTACAACAACCATTGCAGTGTGAACATTGTACATAATTTACCCCTGGATGGACATGCATACAGTAGCTGTACAGTACATCAGCCTTAGCCTTTATAAGAAACAAAAGAGCATAGAGTGCTGTATTGTTACAGATAAAAAGCAGATGGTGAGTGTACAAGGGTTCACCTTATTATTGGACTAGGAGCTAGTTATACTGTGTATGATCAGATGGTTAAATAAATCATGAGCATTAAGAAGCATGGTCAAAATCCCCAAGGTTTAAATTGTCTTGTGGTCAAACAGCTTCTGTAGTCTATGCAAACAATGGTGTTTCATAAAGTATTGGAGGAAATTCAGAGTTAGTGGTGCAGTAAAGCATTTTATTTTAAGTGTGTGTGAGGGAGAAAAAAGGGGGACGGGGTGAGGCGGAGGAAGGGAAGGTGAGTATGGCAATTGATCACTGAAGTCACAGTTGTTTTGTCACTTTGATTGGTGAGAACATCATTAAAAATTGAAACACTCAGCTGTCTAATGAGATATGCGATAATGTAACAAAGTAGTGCATAATTGTGAAGTGGGAAGAAGAAAAGACATGGTTTTCAAAATGCCTTTACAAATAAAATCTGGAACAGTGTGGTGTGCATTTTTGTTCAGAGCCCTTCACTCTAATACAGATAGATACAATTTGACACAATAACATTTTTAATAGCCTAAGTAATCAGAGAAACACCTAAGACGCCCTTACTATCCCCAAATTATTATTATTTTTTTGCCAATAAACTATTTAAATAGGTAAGTAAGAGTTATATCATTTTCTCTGTGTGAATTTTGACATTTTCAGTTTTTGTAGTTCTGCATTCTTTTGCCTAAAATTGTTTTAGTGCTGGCATCCTTTTGCCTAATGGTTCCTAAGAAGCTCAATCATAACAGTGTGGCTTTTCGTCACGCTTTACGTCACTCAGTACCACATTCAGCTCAACTTGGAGACTGCACCTCTGAGGAGGGAGAGCTTGATGAGAAAAGGCATTTAGGTACCCCCGAATGGTTGCTATGGGACACTAAAGGATTTCTCATGTTCAATGCATGAACATGAGACATTGTATAAAGCTCAACAAAAGTTGATTTTAATAATTCTAAAAACCGTGGATCCACACAAAGGGTTGAACAAAAATGCATGCCACACTTTTTCAGCTTTTATTTGTAAAAACATAACAGCAACAGATAATCTCATACTGAGTGAGCAGGTGTTTAAATAGTCAGAAGCACAGGTGAGAGCAATGAGTAATTAACAGGAATGGGAGGGGTTGTTTGGAGGCGAGCAGCATGAGACATGGCAGGAGACAAAAAACAGATGAGTCATGACATTTGCAACCTTACTGAGTTGTAAATGTTTCTTTGGTAGTACATACATTTTTTCATATCTTTCTCTGGTACCAGTAAATGACTGTAGGGCACTGTTGGACAGGCAACCATTAGTAACTTACTACATTTGCAAATTTACCTCAAAGCACCTTTTTCCCTAAAGGTTTTGTTGACTCTAGTGACCTTCATTTGAACAGGGACTACTTTCTTGTCGAAAGTAGTTCGACAGGAAAGTGGGTAATGAGAGAGGGGGGAAGACATGTAGCAAATGTCATCAGGCCGGGGAATCAAACCTGCGGCCACCACCACAAGAACCAAGGCCTCAATTCGTGGGTGATGCTTTGCCCCTGCGTCACCACAGCACCCCTCTCAAAGCACTTTTTATTGAATAATGTCATCCATACATCTGTACAGTTAAAAGCTCAACATTTTTCTGTTCAAAAGCTTTCAGTCATTAACTTGGTAGTGACTTTTTTTAGAAGAATTCTGCAAAAAATAAAATAAAATAAAATAAAATCACATTAACACATCCATGTTCAAAATTAAGAATAACTTCAACTTCACTTAAGGTGTGTTTCTATCTGAAGCTTTTCCTATCTGTTGTTCATGCAGCTTCTCTGAAAGAGTCTTCAAATTAGTGTGCCAAGTATGAAAACAACTAAAACTTAGTGTTGTAATCCCTCAAACTTAGTATTGAATCAGTATTGTGATATGCATTATTTAATTAATGTCATGACTTAATCATGACAGTGTCCTGTGCTCCCTGGTACCATTGCACATATAACCTTGAAATGAACAATTTAATTGTCAAATGCCATTCCACAAACTCCAGTTCTTCGAGCATCTAAGAGGAAAACTAAGATGTCAAAATCCAGAGCGACAACATATTGATCCCTCTTACACGACACGTCAATATTATGAATGTTCTCTTGTCAGTTTTATATTGTCAAAACAGCAATTTGATACATTTAAAGACAAAATACTAAAAGAAAATAAGAGCGCAAGAAACAAACATAATGCATAATGTTTCTCTTCATCTGGGATTTTAGAACAGATTTGAAGTCTTAGCCTGTGGAAATCCTACTGTGAAATTATGTTAATCTCACCCTAAGAACAGTCAGAAGCTTTATCCAAAAATGCATTTTTATATTAGTTTTTATTAAACAGTTTTATCCATAGAGGATTTTTTTCCCCCTGAAACATCTGATATGGCATCAAAAAAAATAACTTTGATTTCAGAAAGTGAATGTACCAATTGATGATTATGGATTTTTGTGATGGAATGATCTTCAGTCAAGCCCCAAAGTTCTTTTGGAAAGTCTTTGAAGCTCTGCTCTGTCAAGACAGAAATATTCACAGTACCATTCCCCTTTAAGGCTTCAATTGATTTGAGCTGCTTGGGGAGTTTATAGACAGATCTGTAAAGTGTGTGGGTGTCCATGTCACTATAGACTGATTCCATGTTGGAAGGTTGCACTTTAAGCTAGAACCACTGTTACTTCATGCTGAGGCACAGAGAAGAAGCCACAAATAGCTGTCAGGAGAGTTCTTTGAAGTTTTCCAGTGACAAGTGTCTTAAATATTGATTTGTCTAACTTTTAAACATAACCATTCATGATTTGAGAAATGCAAAAAGGGAGCTATCTTTAGTGAGTGTCACTGCCCACTCTTAACTCACAGTTTGATTGGATCTACTCATAACCATTCTGGCTCTTGCTGTTGCTATTAACAACACTGCGGTACACAATGGCTCTTTGCCTTTTATGATCAAGGCAATCATTACTTTTGTGCCCAGTTGCACCCTCAATTAAATTAAGAGGCTGTTTGTCCTAGGTTTAAAAAGCCTATGACTTCCTCTTGGGACTTAATCTCATAAACCACTATGGCCCACTGACATCATCACTTTAAGCCACCAGGCAACACACTGCATTTCAGGCGAGGTAAAATAGATGCACTTTCTACTCAGTTGTGCTGTGACATAAACATCTGACACTGAGGTGGCATATTGGTATTTTCTTAGTGTTTTCCCTTCCGCCAATAGGAAACAAATTTAGCATTTGGTGGTGTAATTTGTAAAATACTCTAAGGATAATACCTACCGAATGTACTGAAAGTGATGATTATTGTCACAGATAAAAGCAAGCTGTTATTTTGTACAAATAAAAAAAAAAAATGAAATCATAACAAACTGCTCATCCATTCAATTTCTTCTGCTTTTTCAAGGTCGTGTTGGGCTTGGAGCAGTTCATCTTCTCTAGTTTGAAGACCCTGGCAAAGAGGCTTTTTAGCAAAAGAAGACTTGCATCACCTTCTTTCGAGATATAATTTTGTGACAAATTAATTTAACACTTTCAGACTTTGTTTTAATATGGTAAATTTGTTGGATAGGAAAAAAAGAAAATTTGCAAAAGGCAAAAAAATAAATAAATAAAATAATAATAATAATAATAAACCTTTACGAGTGAGGTCTTACTTTGATTGTTTGATATCCTTTTCTGTCAGTTTTTTTTTTTTTTTTAAGTTGAGACAAAAGAAGCCAGAGCTACACCTTAAAACATATGTAGCACATACCCATTCCTGGACTAAAAGGTTGCATATAATATGCCTTTATGTTAGTTCAAATACATTTTGGGATGAGTTTTCTGTCAAATATCAATGCAATCCTCCAGAACACTTTGTGTGAATTAGAAAATATGAGCCGAAGAAAAAAGAAAAAAACTCATTCCAAAAGCAAAGCCCAATTTGAGCTCAAATGTGCATGTCCATGTTAGACTTGAAAAGATTGATTTTTCAAAAGGTAACAAAATAATATTTTAGGTATTTATCTATATTTAGTCCTTTGTGGCTGCAGGCACGCAACACACACATTAACTGCATACAATTTTTGAAATATTTTCCTTTTTACCCATTTCTATTACTGGTGATACCAATCACTGAGTCAGGTGCCTTTCATAAAATATGACAGACATCAGATCAAACTAGGTCTCAACGAACTGCTAATATCTATTATTTATTGATTTATAGATTTCCCTTTCAGTAGGGAGCGGGGAGATTACTAAAACTGATGCATGTCAAAAAGGGTGACACAAAGAAACTAAAACTGCCAATGTGTGAAATGACAAAGGGATGAATTGACCAACATTCACAAATACTCATATGTTGGTGTTTTGCCTAGAAGGAAAGAGAAAATTCTGCTCTTCAGCGCTTTGTCCCCGTTTCTACCTGGGTCATCTACCTTGAGGAAATATGTTAACGGCATCTGGGTGACTGGGCTTTCACTCAAAACCTCTTATCCAATGAAATTGAGCCCTGAAAAGCTCTTCCCACTACATGCTTTTCTGTCAGAATTGCATTTCTAAAGTAAGCATTGTCCTGGAAACTTTGAACTCAACCAATAGAATAAAAGACAAAACAAATCAAAATTCACTGTTACTTTTTTTTTGCCAAGTGGTTTTACAGGCTGCAAAGTGAAACGGTTGGCAGCACTGTTAACTTACAGCAAGAAGGTGCTAGATTTAATTTCCAGTCAGGGTACTTTCTTCATATTTCCATGTTCCATATTCTGCATATGTGAATTCTTCCATTACCTCCAACAGTCCAAAACTATGACTGTTAGGTTAAATGGTCTCTCTAAATTGTCCTTAGGTATGAGTGTATCTGTGCATGATTGTTTGTCCAGTGGGTGTGTTGTACCCCATTTCTTGCCCAATGACTGCTGGAGATGGGCACCAAACTCATAAAAATAAAATCTATATGGTGCCATTAGTAATACTTAGCTTTATAAAGGGTGGCTTGCTTGGAGGGTGGTATGTGTCCTATTGACTGTTATATATTTAGGCTGCATTACTGTTTCATAGACATACCACCCCAGACTGCAGGGCAGGCAGGCCGGGGATTACCCTCATGGAACAAAAGACAAAAACACCAATGTGTTTCTGTGATGCTCACAACAAGGGATTAGAGGACTCCCACAGACAGGATTAAAACAATACCTAGCATTTTCTCTGTTGTTCTACACTAATCTATTGCTTCTTATGTTAAGAGATGCTATATTTTATTTGCTTTCTCTCTATGTCTGCAGCATTTTTTCATAGCCTTCTCATCCCTGCTTTTTAATGGTTAACCTGTGTTTTGGCCTTATCCCTGCTTTGGCAGGATTATGTCAAGCCTTCTTAATCCCCAAATTCCACCTTTTGCTTCTTTCTCTGAACAGTGCCATAATTTGAAAATCGATAAGTTCAGATTGGAAAGTGGGAGTACTTTTAATTAATCCAATATTTTCATTTGATAAGTCATCTAGAGTTTTAAAAACCTAGCAGCAAGTCATGATGTAATGGAGTGATGGGTCCATAATGACATTTATGGGACCATCTTTTATGACTTTTGGAGACTTTACCGTCTTAAAGGTGAACTTGGTTGGGCAGTTAAACCTGGGTTCTCATTTCTAAACTTGGCATCTGCACAGAGCTTGAAATTGTTGTAAGTCACTTCTACTCAAAGGTTGCAATCTATAAAAAAAGCTAACTTGATGGGAGAATGCATGTTATTTTGTGCAAACTCTATTCCATTTGTGTGCTCATTTTGGAGATGGGAAGCTGGCAAAACAAATTGTGATGTGGAGAATTGAAACTATATTGCGTCAATTCCTCTGACATTAAATTTCACTTTATATCAAACTATAACCTTAGATAAATTTTTCAATAAGCATTCAAAAAAGCGGTCTTATTTTTCCACTGGTGAGCTTTAAGCATAGGATCTTGAGAGGTCTGTAAGTCAACTTAAATCAGTCAGCACAATATTTTATGCAAAAATGTTTACAGCTCTAAATCCTTTTCACGCAATAATACCGCAACAATCAAAAGCTTTAATAATCAGGTGTACACCAAACTATATGTTTAGATATAAACAAGGCAAATACTTTTTCAAATAGATGAGAATTGATGCTTTCACATGCACTTGATGTAACATGCCTAAGTGTAATTTTAGCTTTCTTAAGTTAGGCTTAAGTTAGGCTAAACTTAAGAAATGTCCTCATTTATTCCAAAGTCAAAAGAAAATATATCAAATAAGATTTGTCTCTTCCAATCAAAGAAGAAAGCACTTTATTACTTACTAGAAAGAGGGACAAAAATGAATTGGCTTTGAGGTGCTGTTCTAAAGTTGTTGATTATCTCACAGTGGTGACAGACCCCTTCAAAATACATGGTTCATGGACTTTTTACCCAATTTGTCATACGGATTATGGGACTTAGACAATATTCACCGAATATATCGGCTGCAAAAAATGAAGCTGGGACAAGGGCCGTGTTTGTTGTTTCCTGAAGTTGGGTGCAAATGCAATTAGCAAATAAAAAGATTGAGTGATAGAGTTACAATCGCTGTGACAACCCGAGATGACAGAGGATGTTGACACAGCTGATATGTGGGGATGAGACGACTGGGCTGTGACCACACTGATTGGTCTGATGTAATTGGAATGTTGACAAAAATAAACACTGGTTGTTGAGGGCACAAATTATTCTAAACGTTGGCCTGCCAGGCAAAAGCAATCAAACCCAAACAAGCCTCAGAGCTATCAGTAATCACCTTTTACTCACTGAACAAAACACCAAAAACAGAGATGTTTACACATAGATAAGGCCCTCATTTCAAATCCCAGCCAAAAAAAAAAAAAAAAAAAACAACAACAAAAAAAAAACACAAGAGCCTTATTCATGGGTGTGATTACGAGGGGGAAATAACAGCAAGTGTAATCAGAAAAAGAGCAACCTCCAAGGCAGGTGTAATCAAACACAGAGTGCCTGGAGGGCAACAACAGCAATAATCAAATACACCCTGTCATCGGTGCTTGTTCATCAGGCTATGGAGGGATAATAATATGATGAGGATGAAGAGATTCTTCCACTCAGGACCTGGTGGAGAGAAGCAGGGACACAAGAGAACCACACGTTGGGAGTTACTCAGGGTGCCTTTTGACTGCAAAGACATAAGATGCAGTATAATTTTCTGACAAGAAACGGCAACAAAAAAAAAAAGCGAACAAGATATCTACCAATTACATCCTGAAAGGATTTTTATTTGTAACCAACCGTGGCTGACACCCAGTTATAATTCTTAAATCTGCATATCTCTCCACTAAACTGTCATTCATTTGTCTATTTTTTGACCTTCAAATCTATCATTCACTGCCATGGCATACAGCATCTCTGGATTGACACTTCTGATGAGCCGTGGGGGGCTTACGCTGCTGTCAAACAGACTCTTTGTGACAACTCGACACTTGTGGGTATGTTCAGTCTCAAAGACCCGTGAAAGGAGAACACCAGTGCAGAAGAGAATAGATGCTGAAACACCATCTTCACTTTGTTTTAGTTACTTTTTTCATAATTTGCATTGTGGTTCGGATAAAACTGATTTTTTTAGTGCTCAGGACCATTTGCTTTTGTCACACAGAAATATGTGTTTTGTTAACAGTGCCGTAACTCTTCTATCATCCCCATCAGCTACTGGTGTCTTGGTCTTCTCCCAAATCTTCCTGACCTTTCTCAAATAAACCTATCAGCTGTAATCAAGACCAATCTCATCCTTTCTCCTACATTTACTCTGACATATACACACAAAGTGCAAGGCACACACGCTCATAACAGTGGTGTCAACCTTTCATGCAGGTCTTTTCTGTCCCTCATGGACTTTTAGACAGGGACACTCCGTGCCAAATTACTCTGTGCTATCAGTTGCAACTCCCTAAGACTTGTTTGTCTCTCTTCCAAAGATCATACCTGCTTATACTGATAAACTGCATTGTGATCAAATGTTCTCAATGACAACCTAACAAACCATCCTTATCAGTTTGAAGGGTAAATAAATTTTAGATCTTTTCTAACATAATAAAGCCTTTGTAATCACACTCAAAACTTCCATATGGACAAACACTCGGCAAATCTTATCACCCTTCATGAGGCCTGTCCCTGTGGCTCTACCGACAGAACAAACAAATTGTTTTCAAGGAAAAAAGATCATTTTAATCAGACTATATGGACTGAACAAGTGGCCACTCATTTGCAATACAAAAATGAATAAGGTGATTACTTTTATAACAAAGACGCAAGAAATGTGAAAGAGTTCAGTGGGATTAACCACAAGTGAAAAGGCTCGATCTCTTCTAACCCATCTAAAACAGGCTCGCTATTATTATTGATGGTGAAACAAAGTGGAATGTTAGATTTGAGAGAGGGAAATATTCAAATAAGGATGAAGGGCATGACACAGTTCACGGCAAAGCTAAGACTGCAGGCATTGTCCGACAGCATTAAATTTACTACGTATGATGAAGCTTTCTTTTGCAGTAATCTTTTACTTTTTGTGCAGCCTTTTGTAATACAAAATGTCAGTGTCAGTGTAATTACAGTTAATATAAATATTAAAGTGTAAATAAGCATTGGCGGCCTGCTATGGTTGACCAACACGAGAAGAACTAGTTGTGTAGTAAACACAGCATAACTAACAGTCAGTGATGGCATAGTTAGTTTGAAAAAGTAACTTTAATCAGATTACTGATTAGTCCTTGAAAAAAGCAACTTAGTTAGATTACTGACTACCTGATTTGGAAAGTAACTAAGTTACATTAAAAGTAACGTTTTAGTTTCTTTCACCAGCTGCTAACAACAACGCTCCGCCACCAGTGAAATCACATTGAGCTTTGCCAATACTTCATTGCAAACTATTTTATGATAGTAACATCAACAATGTATTTCCACTTTGAACTGCGTTATCATATTGCGAAGAGATTTGTGCCTGATTCAGAACAAAGATGGATTTTAACAGATAAAGACATAATGAGGAAGATTTCTGTTAGACAAATTCATCGGATTAAGAGAGCAGATGTTAAAATGCCCTTACAAAGCAGCAAACATATTTGAACCTCAAGGTGGACGATCCTCCACAGGCTTGTGGACCATGAACCTAATACAGTGAACCCAGCCATACATGAAGATTAATTTTCAAACAGACTTGTTCACTGATAACTGCTGTGCAACCCTCGATGGTCCAGATGGACGCAGTAGTGGATTGGTGGTGGATGGCCACCACGTCCCAGCACGGCTGTGACATCAGTAAGGAGGTGGGGGTGTCATTTTTGTGGCCAAAATCATGGGTAGAGAGAGAGAGCTGGTCAGCTCCTTCAGAGTCCCTGAAGTTGTGAAAATGACGTCAGCAAAGCATATGAACTTTCTGACTGATCACTTTCTTTCATCGGTCAGAAAGAAGAGCTGTGCCTTCAGTCGCAAAATCATCTTCATGCATGACAATGCACCATCTCATGCTGCAAGGAATATCACTGTGTCATTGGCTGCTATGGGCATAAAAAGGGAGAAACTCATGGTGTGGTCACCATCCTCCTCTGACCTCAACCCTATTGAGAACCTTTGGAGTTTCCTCAAGCAGAAGATCTGAGGGTGGAATGCAGTTCATATCAAAACAGCAGCTCTGGGAAGGTATTCTGACATCCTGCAAAGAAATTCAAGCAGAAACTATCCACAAACTCACAAGTTCAATGGATGCAAGAATTGTGCAGGTGATATCAAAGAAGGGGTCCTATGTTAACACGTAACTCAGTCTGTTAAGATGTTTTTACAGCAGCAGCCCTGTGTTACATTATTGTCAAAATAGTCCAAGAAAAAGTTGCGGTCGCTTCTACATGAAGTAGGATCCATGTGAGAGAAATTTGGGGTGAGAAGAGGATTTTGAAAACACAACTTTTTTAAAAGGTTGGGATTACTTGATGCAGAAAAAATTAACCATGGTAATTGAAGGATCTGGGACCATGCTGAAAGAAGTAGTATTTACATGTATTCAGTGCATTTCCAATTGTGTCAGATTCACAGATAAATGCTAACAATAAGCTCCCCCCCCCCATTTTTGCATTGATTACTGGAAGAAAAACAAGAATTATAGTAGTTGCTCAGAACATAAAAAACAGTTTAAAGCACGATTAGAAGAAATATTTTGAAGGGATATTAGGTAATATAGATGAGCTACGTATTTTTAAAAACCTTCAGATACAACCTGTCTTTTAATAACTCCAATCCTCTGTGTCTCATAAATTTTTTTTTTTTTTAAACTCTCATATTTACACATATTAGCATGAACTGTATCTCCCAGGAGCATTCTGCTTGCTACTCCCCCTCAATCCCAAGGCTAGATTATCTTAGAAACAGAAGGGGGTGGGGGCACATGCACTGAAGAGAGTGCAAAGGGAGCTTGGTTTTTGTCAGTGGGTCACATGGTGGCAGCATGGTTAACTACCTAATATGATTAAATTTAGCAGAGGCATAAGTCACATTGTCAGCCCACATCAAAGTCTACCCGCTACTGTGAGAGCAAAACTGTCCCTTTGTGCAAACCAGAGATGAGAACAGGAGGGCCAGAGGAAAGAAAGAGCAAAATTTCAAACATAAAACAGACACTTAACACAGAGAAACATGATGCAATAATGAAGCAAGGGAGGTGGAAGATGTGCTATCTTAACCTGTCAAGTGAAACATGTGACCTGAAAGTAGCAGTTAATAGCAAATCTATGTTTTTATGTACAAATGAAGGGCTATTGACAAGTACTTATGGTGTCAAGTATGAATACACCCTGCTGATCTTGTATTTGATTATCTGCTGTGGGACTCAGAGTTAAGAGGGCTCAGTTCTCAGCTGGTTTATTGCAAGGCCTGAAACGTATAAAGTGACTTCAGCGTAGACTAAACCAATTGACCCAGAGCCTGTCTCAGAAGTAGTGGCAGATAAAGTATTCAGAAGGTTTATTCAACCTTACTCATTGACACCTAAGTGAATTTAAGTATTTGTAATAACATGTAGTTTGGGAAGCTTTGTCATAGAGAAAAAGAAAATCCTATGTTTTTTGGTGTTGTCAAAATATATCTCATTTATGAAGCTATTCAGATTCACCATAATATTTCTTACTCCTTCAAGTAAGAAATGCCTTTATAAAATCTGAAGTCAAAACACTTGGAACTGAGAAAAGTATCTGGTTAAATTATAGTTACTCCTGAAATTGTTCATCGGCACCTGAAATTAATTTCTTAAAATTGAATGGGGAATTCTCCCTTTATATGCTTCATATAGTTGTGTTTTAAGCATTTGAGAGTGGTGGTGGTGGCGATGCTGGGGCGGTGGGGAGAGGGTCTTATATTCTCTAATGTGCAGCTCTAATATGTTGCCCCTTTCTGCCTTCCAAGTTATTGTTGTAGCTCCACTACCTGATCAGTTTCCTCTGCTTCATCTCTTGCACTTAATAACAGTTAAAAGAAAAAACTTATTTACAAGCTTGAAAGGCTATTCAGAAAGAACTGGCATGACTTGCAAGATTAATTATAGATCTTGTCACATTTTACTTCATTTGAAGACATTTATTACTTGTTCCTTTATATCTTTTTCCCTATTGTTTATCCGCTGTATCTTTTACTCTCAATTCTTTTAAGGTTTCATGATCAACTCTTTATTCCTGTTTTCGTCCTTTTCAGCTGTATCTTTCTCCATAAGGATGCATGTTTTAAACAACTACATGTATTTAACAAAAAACTGAAAACATGGAATTTAACAGCGCTTCTTTAAAGAAGAATTTCTTCTTTGAGAAGATGCAAAACCAACTCATGTAATGTAGATGAAGAAAGGACATCATCCAATTCTGCATGTATGTGTGAGAATATTAGTAACAATAAAAAAAGTAAGATCCATATTAAGAGATGTTTAACAGATTGCTGGGTGGCTCAATTGGTGGAGCATGCACACCATGTGGGCAGGCTGCAGTTCTCAGCATCCGGGGTTTGATTACCAGTCTCGAACCATTTGCTACAAGATTCACCCTCTCTCTTGCCCCTGTTTCCTGGCCATTTATTTTACAATAAAGGCAACTAGAGCCTGAAAAAAATCCTATTTTAATACAGAAGAGATGGGTAACACCTATAGAACCACATGGCAGAGACCCTTTTAGTAAAATGGAGAGTATGACATACAAAGTTATTAATTTAGGCCTTGTCCACAGTTAGCCGAGTGTTTTATACAAGATATTAACTCCTATAATGTAATCTCGCCCACACCTGAATGGTTTAAGAAAAGCGTTCATCCACACAAACTTCTTGATTTACACCACTGAATGCTGTTTTAAACATAGGGGGCAGTGTAAGGCAAGGCTGAAACCTTTACCTTATAAGGTTTTACAATCCCTCAAAATAACCATGACTTCCTGTTAGGAATTAAACATGTACCATGAGACTCAGTTGTGTGGGTAGATAGAGAGGTCGAACTGCATTTAAATTCCATGTTATAATATAAAGTTAATGAAACACAAGACAATGTTGACTCAGAATTATGTTAAAGCAAGTATGTGGATCCATGTGGGAGTTGAATGGCATTGTGCCTCGATTGTAAAACAGCTGACCTCCAAGCGCTCCTTCTCCTTTGAATCTTAACATATTGGAGTGAAGTTTGGCTTATCAAAAAACAAGTAAAAAGTGCCTGAACAAACAAACAAATCCAGCACCTCTGTGTATCAGTACAAATCAGAGAGGTGTTTATTTGTACAAACAATTACAAACAGTAACTGTGAGCAGTGACATCAGCACCACATTATTTATTGCAGACTGTCAGACATTTATCTCTAAATCTCTGGTTTCCATTATCCACACACAAATGCAAAAAAAAAGGAGAATGCGCAAATTTTCACTTTGGCCGGAGTTTTCACTATTAATCATTTTTAGTAAGGTACTTTTAAATGTAGGTTACATATGGATGAAAGACTAAATTGCATAAAAAACGGTTTATCAGATATTCGGCCATGTGTGGACAAGGCCTTACTTACAGTCAAAAAGACAAAATGATGAAAATGGGTTTCTCTTTTGAGTTGCTTTTTGAAGGGACCATATTCAGTAGATATAATTCCATTCAATGAGTGTTAAATCCCATCTGTATTTATCACATAGCAACTTCAACTTTACAGTATCAGCCACCTATGATAAATACAAATGTGTTGAAACATAATTCAAATATAGCCAAATGTGATCGCTCGCATCCCTTTGTTTAAGTAATTACATTACTAATACATTTTAAATGGATTAACTTATAACTGTAACTGGTTAAAGTTTTAAGAAATCTAACTGTTAATAAAGTAGTTTAAGGACCACAAGAGCCAGTGTGTTGCTACCTTACAGAGATTCAGGGAAAATCAGAGTGTGACACTTTGGCAGAAAGACAATGCATCTAATTCAAGAAGAAAGGGTTTAGAGGTGGTAAATAAGTGCTTCAGAAGGTTTGTGGTCATGCATCATCAGGGAGTTGGGACAAACTGAAGCCAGTCACTGGTGTTGAAGATAATCTAGATGGATTAGATTCCTGTCTGCGTATGATGTCTTACTATGCCTTTCCAACTTACTCAACCAGGGGCTTACAGAAACTCGAGCATCCCTGCCATTTTAGGAAACCTTAGACAAGAGGTTCGCTGGAGAACATGTTAAGCTACTGCACCAAAGTCCTGTGAGAGGGCAAGTATGCATGATACCAGTCTTGAAAGCATTAGCAAAAACCACCTGCACGCAGGTCCAAAAAGGAGAGAATCCCCAAGACCAACTGAACTCCATGGCAGTAGCCACAGTAGGACTTTTGAGGCAGCCTGTGAGAAGAATGTGTATCTGGGAAGACAGCCGATATTGCCTGACTACATTGTAACAACATTCTGGACTTAGTTTTAACATCAAATTTGTCTAAGCAAGCATTGCTTTTGGAATTCAGTCTTCTGGCAAGACTGAAATGAGGAGACGGCTGATAAGTGAAGAAAGGTGCAATACCTACAGCCTCTTGAGGTTTACTGAAGGAATGGGTTAAGGGCTCACTATGAACTCACTGGGGTGCCTCCAGGGGTTTTTCTAGGGCAGTCTCTGCACAGCACACTAAGACTCATTGATATCAGAGCAATAAAGGTAGTTGTGAATCCCAAGGGAATAAAAAAGTATAATATGCTGTTTGGACACAACCAGGGTTTGATAATCCATGCCTGGGTCATCCAAGTGAGGGTGTCTGTGATGCGTCCAAGCTACTTGGATGATGTTTTTATTTACCATTTATATAATAAAAATTCCTCATGTCTTTACCTATTAAATGAAACACAACCTATAAGCCACCACAAAACTTTTCAGTGGGAAATTAGCTGTGAAAAGGTTCCAACTTTCCTCAATTTAAAATAATCACACTGTTAGATCATTGCAAAGATTTACTTGTTCATATGTGTTCGATTTTCCTCCAAAATTATTCAGTTTATCTTACCAGAAGAAAGTGTGTTTCATTTTGTTCGTAAAAACTTTCCTGCAGATTTAAAATGATGTAAATAATTATCGTCAATGCTGCTTGACTATACGAATGTAGCACTATCACACACAAACACACAGTTTAGGTACATGAGCTGGAGCTTGAGCAAACACTATTAAGTCAGTTTATTTAAGCTAAAAGTGAAAGTAATGTGAACACGGTATTTCAAACAAATTTAGCTCAACAGCAAGGCAGGAGTCAAAAGGAACAAGACTTTCTTTCACAACAGGTGCTGAGAATGTTTGGGCTACAGCCAGACCGTTATGGTTTGTTATCTTCTCCTAATCTAAAATGACAGTGTATTTACAGTACTTGTACACTGCCTGTAAGGTTCACCGACATTTCTTCAGCAAGACAAGTTTCTTTTTTTGTTCATGGTTTATTAACATACCACAGAGGCTGCCAGCAGTTGACTTCAATAATATTTAAAACTGGCTGTAAGCTGTTTGGCTGTACATACTGTGCAATTCCAAAGCCGAGCAGTCTGCAACGGACATGCATTTCCAAGCAAATTCATTAGTGTGACAGAATCTTTGCTACTATGTATTTGTTTGAATAGATTAATGTTCGAAAAAAAAGTTTTAGATTAGAAAATGAAGTAGAAGTTTTGGGGCATTCGTGAATCAATATCAGGGCTTTGACAAACTGATGTTAACTCACAGTTGGATTACAAGCTTAAGTTTCAAACAGTCAAGTTTATGTGTATAGCACATTTTAGCATCAAGGCAGTTCTGTGTCGTTTACATTATACAACATAGCACAATATCCAAATATGAAACAAGCAACAAACAATAGATTACATCAATAATAGTTATCAAATATATAAGTGAAATAAATTAAGTTAGTGTTATTAAAGGCAACTCGAAACAAGTTGGATTTTAGTCTTGCTTTAATACTGTGTTTCAACATCTTTCCACTTTTTTGTAAGTGTGTTCCAGATTTGCGGTGCATAAGAAGTGAATGTTGCTTCTTCGGTTTCGGATTTTGGGTATGAGCAGAAAAATTTCATCGGAAGACCTGAGTGGTCTGGATAGTTGCTACGACAACAGCTTTTTAATGTATTTTGATGTTAAGCCATTAAATCTGTGTTTTAAAAACTAACAAAAGTATTTTTAAGCTAATTGTCTGAGCTACAGAGAGCGGGTGATGTGTTTCTATTTACTAAGATATAGTAAGAACACAAGCAGTAGCATTCTGGATCAACTGCAGTTGTGTGATGCAATTTTTTGACAGGCACTGTGAGTCCTAGAAATGTTCTCTTCAGGTGATAGAAGATTGACTTTTTAATTTTCTTTAGATATCTATTGATGTTCAGACTGAGTCCATCACTAAACCCAGATTTTAGACCTTATCTGTATTTTTTGCCTGTAATAGCTGAAGTTTTGTACTGACTTTTAAATGTTCTTCTTTGGGTCCAAAGATAATGACTTCAGTTTTGTTTCTGTTCATTTCAAGTAGGTTGATACAGATATGCTTTGTCTGTTTAGTGCTTGGATGAGTTTAGTGTCACTTGGTGACATTGTAAAATAAAGTTCGATATCATATGCATAGTTCTGGCAATTAATTGTGTTGTTTCTTTAGAGTTTGAATGTAATAAAATATATTTCCTTCATAATAATGAACTTGACTTAATGTAATGTTTTGATTGTTTATTATATGTTGCATGACTTTGTGTTTTTTTGTTTGTTATGATGTAAAGCACTTTGAAATGCCTTGCTGCTGAAATGTGCTATACAAATAAAATTTGATTGAATGATTGATTGAAGATTAGCTTATGTCATGATTTCTGCAAGACGTCAGCTTTGCAGAAATCGTGCATAGCTGACATTAGATAATTTTTCTAGATTATCTTAAACAAATGTGTTGAAGCAGGAAAATTTGCGAAATATTGGAGCAGGTTGTTGTAAGGACTAGGCTAGAAAACCCTAATTTGAAGTAGCACAGTATTGTATTTGTTTTGTCGTCTACACATGTTTTGAAGTTTGTTTGTGACATCGAAAAATAAACCTTTCCAGCATTAGTTTTTCTTGTTAATCTATAAAGAAACTTCCAGCTGCTTCACAGAACACATCTACCAAAATAAATTCAAACCCTTACATTACCATGGTCGACCATTAGACACCATGGAACTATGTGTGACTTTCAGAACCTGCATTTGGGATAATACTTCCAGTAGGTCACTATTTATAATTTTCCCGATGCTAATGTGGGTTTGTTCTTCCGCCCTCTCCAAACAACATTGAAGGGCATAAAGGACTGCTAGCTTGGACCTCATTATAACAATATGTGAGATACCTTTTACAGTTGTCAGTGTGAGGGGTAAATCTGGCTGCATAGGCCCTTCTGGCAGGAGCCTTGTCACATCAATGACCAGTGCTTCTTTCTGATTTACTGTCGCCAATGGTTACAGTCTGATTCTAATCTGCGTCCAATCCCCTCTGTGCTGAGATAATTAAAACACCACCATTGCATATTACAGCACTTGCTCTGTTAAGGTTGTCTTTTCTTCTTGCAATTAATTTTTTGTCCCTTATTACCTCACAGGTATTACTGTGTTCACATACTGCCATCAGTTCATGTAACATGATGTTTGCAATGGCAGTAATCCAGAAAAAAATGACTACTTTTTTCCTCTCCTGTTTCAAATCTTTTGAGATAATTACAATGTTTACCAGCCAATTGTCAAATCATATACCTGACATTTTAGGGCTTAGTCAGTTAAGGGACTCTTTAACTGTTGGGGAATCTTATTATTGTTTGCAGTAAGCCTCACTGATTATGAAATCACAGTGGAATATACAAAAGTGTTCATTAGAATGTCAGTAAATGTTAATTGCATCCGGAGGGAAGATATATATTGAAGATGGGCTGAAAATACTTCAAATTTGGTCCATAAAACAATGACATACTCCTGACAGAGCTCATAACCAACACTGTATATCAATTTATTGATCCATCGATAGCCCACTCCATATGCTGCTTCAATTGACTAGATTGTACATCACCCTCGTGCACAAAAGGTATCAGTCAGGTTCACAGGCGCAAACACTTACACACAGACTTTGTATGGCTGCTGTGCACCCACACACAGATGAATTGAGAAGCATATTTCACAAGGGGAAGGGAAAAATGCTCTATAACAAAAATGTCAAGGTGTTTTAAGGAAGAAATATGCTTTGGCACATAACAGCAATTGATGAAATGTGACCTTGAGCTCTTCTTTTTTTTTTTTTTTTTTTTTATTGCACCAGAATAATAAATGGGCTTCAGTAAAAACAAATTGAGAAAGCTTGGAGTCATTTTAATTGTTATTAAAAATTTGATACCGAGGGAAAGGATTAAACATTACTTTTAAATATGACTGTGCACTAACTTCGCAGCTTTGAACTATCTAACTGCCTATGGAAATCATTCTCTGTGTATAATAACTCTTAGTAATTACTTTCCAGGATCAATAAAACAGGGGAATTGAAACAAAATGTTCGCTTTGTACAATTTATTGTGCTTACGAGTGTTTGTGTGCTGTGGTGAACAAAGAACTGAGAATTTGTTACAAGGTTTTGGCAGAAAATGTAGCAATAGACTAATTATAGCATCTTTAGGATTGAACAAGGATTTGATCAAAGATACATTTTTGAAGACACTTGAAACAGTTCCAAATCTTTACAAACAAACTTCATGTTTGCTGTTTACCTTGTTTAACTTTGTCTTCAGTCAAATACAGTTGTAGCATTTAGTTGGCCCTAGAAAACAACAAAAGTTGAAAAGCAAACAAGACTCATAATAAAACTGTAAAAAATAATTAATCCACTCAATTGGTATCTTTACTGCCACTCATGACAATAGCTATTGGGATAGTAATTTCATGCCATATTGCATCCCAAGCTGTCACTTTAGACTCCAAGAAAAATGTGTTTTTTATGTCTTTGTCTCACAAATTACGTGAGTGAGTTCAACAAAATTAGCGTGATCCTTTTGACTGGAAGCTCATTTGATGAGCTAAGGAATAATGGGTCATTGTTCCATATGACATGGTGGGATAAATGCCGTGTACATCCTATTGTAAAGTCCCAGGTATTTTATGGCTCTTATTTTGTATAAACTGATGTGAGGCTATCAGGTCAAACAAAGACTAGTGATTCACCTTATTGTAAAATCTGTATGCAAATGAGCATTTAAAATTAAGAGCACCATCAAAGAAATGAAGGCAAGACAGTCCTATACTCTTTACTTTAAGTGTGGATTAAAATGACTTAGAAAAATTAAAAATAAAAAAAAAAACAGATCAAGATGTTGAAATGAAAGAATGTCATTAAAAAAATATTTGGATAGGTTTATCCTTTTAACTCTACCTAAATTAACCCCACTTTGTTCTTAAGACTTGGAAGTCAAGCAAGTTGGCACACTAACTGTTGGAGCTCATGCAAAGAACCTCAGGATTTGTAGCAGAATTTCCTTACTGTAAAGGCAAAACCACTTGTGTAGCTTCCTCCATCGCCAGCTGTGATGCAGGAATCGGTTTGAACTGTGTTAAAAAGGATCACACTGCACTCCTGCAGAGGACATCAAATGCAATCAATGAGCAAGTAACTGCTCAACATAAACAAACAAAACAACAAAGGTTGCAAAAACCCTGAAAATCTTCTTGAATGATGAACTCAGTAAAAATGCAGTGAAGGGGCACAAAATGTGCCCATTTACACAATTGTGCAGCAATTGAATTTCAGTAGTAGAGGGCACTGCAATTACAGGAATCAAGGGCTGATATCCTAAACTTTTCAAGGTGTTTCTGGTTCAGCATACCTGAGTCAAAAAGCTAAATTACCTCCTGAGTAAGCAGTCAAGTTCTCCAGATTCCTTCTAATGACCTCAATATTTCACTCAGGTGAATTGAAGCAGGAACACATCTAAAATTTGGGGACTCTGACTCTCGAAGACTGCAGTTACAGTCTCTTGCATTAGAACAACATAAATCACTCAGAATGTTCAGGTTATTGCACTGTCAATGAATAAGGTTGTGGTGTTTAAATGAGGATGCTTTAGCATCAATACTTTGTAGTCTGGGAGTTGCTAGAATATATGCCAATAAATGGTTTTATGAATCACCCAATGCAACATGTTGATAGTTTCTGAACTCTAATCAATTCAAGCCTGCAAACTTAATGTATTTGTCTAACTGGAAAAAAAAAGAACTTTGTAAGCCAAGACATAAAAAGTTGATAAACTATCACTCAGGTAAAGTGAAAGCAATCCAGCATTCACAGATTTATTATTGTTTTCATTCATTAAATATTATAAAAAATGACATGTGTTCACTTCTGAAGATAAATACGTCACCACAATATAGTAAAGTTTAAATTTTTGATTAATGCAATCTTTACTTTTTTAATATTTCCAAACCTACAAAGCATTCTAAGTCTCATTACATTCAAGGACCCTGGATGTAATGAGATATTGATACATGTCTCTTTTTCACACATTCAGCCTCACTATCTGGTTAGTCTCTTCTTTTAACATCATCCTTCTCCATTTTACTGCATGCAGTGTAATATCTCCACTATCAGTTACACTGACATATGACTCCTCCTATCTACCAATCCATTTTGTCTGACCTCCATTTCTCACTCTCTTCCCATTTCTGTGTTTGTTACTTATGTCAGGTGTTTCATCGCCTCTATGTACCTCTTGTCCAATAACTCTACTACTTGACCTCTCTGGTGTCCTTCCTTGGATTTTTTTCTTGGCTTTTTCCCCAGAATAAGCCATCTTTTCTGAAACTCCAATACCTTCATTTCTTTCTATACTTCACCCCGTTTGTTCCCTTTCTCTCCACATCCAGCTGTCCCCCTCAATTTCATCCAGTTTCCTTCCCCCACAGGAGGAGGGTACTAGCTCATGAAACAGTCATCAGTGGCGCATAGCTCTTAATAAAAGCTAATCTGTTTAAGCAGCCGCCAAAAAGGTCATGGCTTTGGCTAGTGAGGAAAAGAGGGAAAGTGCATGATGTTAAATAGAGGATTTTGAGGAAAGAATGAGAGGCCCAGAGAAGAAAAATAGGGAATGAGGTGCAGATGGAGAAGGTTAATTTTTCTCAACATATCTCATTTTCTTATATGAAGTTACCAAAATAAGCATTCAGACTGTGAAAACAACATGCAATGATGGAACAGGTTTGAGTTGAGAGTGCTATTCTTTGGTACAAGATCTCATCTGTATTCTTTGAATCCAGTTGTGGTTCAATAGGAAAGTGATTTGCGAACACTCATGGCCATCAGATCCTATTATGGCTCTTGCAAATTATATCATAATGACTGCGAGAAGACATGTGATGGCAAAATCAATCATAGATCTATGCACTTATTGAGAAGCCATCAGAGGAGGTAGGAAAGCAGGATCGATACAGTATAGCAACAGTGAAACACATGCTACGGGAAGTTGGCAGAGGGCTGGTTAGGCACCTAAAATGCTGAAGGCAGAGGACGAACAAAAGCACAGCTTATGATAAGAAGGACGTTTACTGTGACAACAGGCTAAATCAATATCACCAAAATAAAATGACTCAGTGTTTGTAGATTGATTGGTTGTCTGTGCTTGTGTAACAGGTTCTGTTAATCAGGAACGCAATGAATGGCATCTAACATAATGACATGCACATGCAAAGTACCTGTTAAAAAATCCCTGACAGAAGAGTAACTAAAGCTGTAAGTTTAAGAAACATGACCAATAGAGAGGCTGGGAAATTAAGACTCTGTCCTGAAAATATACATTTTACAAACATAAAAAGAAGTTGCTATTTGCTATTCTTATATTGAATTGATGATAAAGAAATTTGTACACTGACCTTTTAAAGAGCAGTTATTTGATTATGGTCATACCTAAAACTGAATCCTCCATTCCAGAAGCCTGTTTTCGACTGCTGTTACCACACAAGCCAAATGAACAGGTTGCAATATTCTGCACACTGCACAGATGCACAAGACTCATCATCATTGCCTTGGAATAGGATATCAAAAAATATATATACATATTCTCAAATGTCTTTTGATTGTAATACAAATTGAACCAATAAGCTTGAGTAAGAAATGAGAATTTGTTCAAATTTACTGATTCACAGATCTGCTATGATTAAACAAGCATTTTCATTTTGTCAAAATATGCTCTTCTAGATGCAGTCACATAAGATTCTACACAGTATATGTAATTGATGGTGGTTTAATACTGATTCAATGTTTCTTGTAAGTTCAAAAATGTTTTTAATGCTATATCATTCAAATTAATCAATGTATGATTTGAAAACAACCTTACAGTTACAATTTGTACATATTCTGACTTGAAAAAAAGGTATGACATTGATGATTGTACTCATCCAGACTAATAAGAAAAAAAAATCATATAAGCCATTTTTACATTTTGCACATTTTCCATTGTCAGGTATCATATAAAAAAATCCATATGAAGCGATAACAAGATTGGTATCTCCTCCTCATGCTTCTCACCACTCTGGTCGCATTTTACTGTATATTTGGTATCTAATTTTTCAACTCACATTTGTTAAAGGTCAACCAGCATGGTAGTGTTGGTCAGTTTAGCACACAATATCTCCAGGCCGATCCCAGAAGTGAATACTCCCAGATTTTGGAAATATTGGATTTACAGTGCTAAGGAAGTTCCTAGAGATATTTCACTTCATTAAGATTGCTGTCAATGAGGATATGTTTGTTGCATGTTGCATGCAGCTTGGTTTGCAGCTGACTAATAAAAAATAAAAATCTATATACAGTGAAAGCTATATATATTTGCTTAATTTCTTCCATAAAGTTAAAAAAATCTAATTTGCCTGATCAAGAAAATATTAAGTAGCTTTTGGTATTTGTTTCTGAAATTTTTTCATCATCAAAAGTGAATTAAACATCTATGTCAGACATTAAGTGGAGGTGAGTTTAAACATGTGATGAAGAGAATTTCAGGGTCTAAATGAATAAATTGTATCTTTTTTCTTATTCTAGCAAAAATACTAGTTAGAACTGAAAATAGGTATGCCCTCTTCAGTCAATGTTTCACTGGCCCTACACTGCGACAATTGTGCTACAATTTTGAATTCTTCAGAGCAGGTGGACTTCCCACTTTCCAACACAAAGCTAAAAAGACAAAAAGCCACTTCAGTACTCAACGACTTCCAGCCCCAATGGGACTTAGCGGATTAGTCAGGAGTGAGGGAGCGAGAAGAGAGACGGACTCAAGAGTGAAAGACATAAAGAGGAAAGTAAGAGGGAGAGAGATTGGCTTCCACTTTCTATTCCCATTGTGGGCCATGGGCCGTGCCGTCTGAATAGCTATGCTAATAGGCAGCTGAAAGTACGAAGAGATAACACAAAACCCACTTGACTTCCTGACACCTACTTGAGTGGGGACACAGCATTTTCCATGGCTAGTTGTTATTCATGGGACCTGAAAGTAGACTGCCTGTCAGCCTTTGGTTGGACGGGTATTTTGTCTTTAGTGTGAAATGCACAAGCATGGAGCAAGTTCTCGCAACAACTGATGGCTTAAGTATTAATTGTCATTTAAATACTTGTAAGAAATGGATGGTTAATACAGATTGAGGTCTTCATGTCGTCATGGAGAACTTCTATAGCCTTGGAGAAGAGGTCAACAACTTGTGAGAATTAATACTATGCAGCAGCAGCTGCTACGTTTTAATACACATCTAAATTGAAACGCAGCAGCTAGCTTGTCACAAAGAACAACAGAGTTGGTGATTGAAAAATTTCACTTAAAGAAAACATTTCTGGGGTGTGCTGTGGTGGCGCAGGGGGTTAGCACGCCCCACTCTTGGAGGCCTCAGTCCTCGACATGGACTCCCAGTCCCGGCGACCTTTGCCGCATGTCTCCCCCTCTTCGCCCTCCCCTCTGTCTTCCTACTACTAAAAATACGAGCCACTAGCGCCGCAAAAAAGCTTCGGAGAAAAAACAAAAACATTTCTTTTATCATATTTATGCCTTTGCAGGAATAAAAAAATCTAGTAAAATAGACTATTAGATTTTTTTTAACTGAGGCCAAATAAAACATCTAAAGTCGTCACTTAGAATGATGCCTCAGAGACCTTTAAACAAAACGTCCATTTCACAATAGAAAAAGTCAAAATTCAGATCATGGTGAGTTGGTGTTTCACTGATATTGTGAATAGACAACATAAAGTCTATAGTACTCTCTGTTTCGGTAAAACTGCAATTTGCTTTCTAAGATAGTTTCATGTTTTCCCAGTTAATAAGGAGGAGCATTAATGTTGGTTTATAGCGTTAATGTTGGGTTACTTAACGGAATCCCTAGGTCTTTGATAACAAAGCGAGGTGGTGAGAAGCATGGGTCCTGGCTCTTAGCTACAGTCACTCTTAGATACCGCTTCAGGATTTTTTTCTGGCAGTGACAAGCCAGCAGTGCTTGAACATGTTTAGCACCCATACAAGTGATGCGCATCGCATGCGGATCCTTACCCGAAATAGATGCTGGGCACAGGTGGGATACTGCCTCTTTAACGTTCTGTTTCGACAGTTTGTTGGGGGTGAGAGCTGTAGCCATGCTGATAGTTTACTAAAGCTTGTCTTAAAACTGTACAACTTAAAGCTGTATAGTTTTAAGTTCACGTTAGCTGAACTTTAGCAACATTTTTATGCTATCAATGTATCGCAATGCAAACACCAGGCCTGCCTTCACGCATTAGCTTAATTGACACAAACTGTAGGTACTCTGTTAATTAAAACTGAGTAGTTAAACAGTCCGCCTTTATGCAGTAATCGTTCCAAACGCTTGTATAATGTTTTTGCTTGTATGATGCTTGTGCAATGTGTTGGGCAAATGCTTCTGCCGAAGCACTTAGCCAGCACTATCCAGGCTTGTTCTGGGATTGCGTTCAGCAATGTCTTCATTTACGGAACACAGAACAGCTAAGCAGAGTCAAGCTAACTTAAATGTGCTGAGGGAGCTTCATTGTAGAAGAAAGCGAGAATGAATTGAGAGGGGTAGGTTAATCATGATACTGGATGGTGAGTGGAGCTACAAACCTATCTGCACAACCTATCTGTCGCAGACAGAAGTGATGTCATTGGAGCTTCCGAAGTTGGGTCATGCAGAGGTGATTCCCATAGTGAAGCACAGAGTGAAGTTAGCAAAAGAACTTGTTCCACAGGCCACAAACAGGTGATGGCAGCTGTACAAAAGACAGTTAATTATTTGTTTTCAGCCCTCTAGTTTCGGTTCTTTATCAAGGTGTTTTAGATGTAATATTTTATTTCAGCCACTAGGTGGCCTCACGTTCATATTTGCTACATATTGTGTATAGATCTGAGCATTAAGTGGTGCGGCTCTCAATGCCTAAGAGCTGTATTGTACTCTGTCCCATTTAATATTATGGTCATTTGCTGCGGTTTACTTATATTGTTGAGAGCTAAAAGTTAGCCGTTTAGCATTACGCTATTAAGCTTGGTTGATTAGCTGCAGCTGTTATTCGTGTTAGTATTTGCAGTCAAAATGCCTTATTTCTCTTGTATATGTTATCGGGTGACGCTGTAATTAGCAGGGTTGATTATTATTTACATTCTCATAGATATTAAGCAGATGCTAGTTTATAGTAATATTTAAACATAAACAAGTTTATTCACTTTGTGGACATTTTGGTTTATTGTGCAAGTATTTACCTGCAAGTCCTTATAATGTGTATTTGTTTATCTTTGTAGAAAACCACACACACACACACACCCAACCACATGTGACTTTAAATGTATGGAGAAACCTCAAGAGCTCATTAAAGTTAAGTAAAGCTAAATTCTGGAGTCGGACATCCTCTTATTACATCACTCATCAACTCACCTGAACATATACATCAACTGTCCTAACCCGACACCCTGGAGTGATTGTTTGTCCATAACCAACCGAACCAGCTTCAGTCTTCACAACAGCAGCTAAAGATGGTAGCTCAGTGCCACAGAAGGAACCTTGCAGGCAGCAAAAGAAACAATAATAAAGAGTAGTGCTTTCTTGGAACAGATTGAGGTTGGCAGGTGTATATTTGCATTGCACTTCAAAGATCATGCTTCACAGTTATGTTTGATTGACATTTAAACATCTTTACCCTTCTTTGAACAATTGCTTTCAATCACTGATTAGTGTCATGCAGCACTTTTCAAAAAGAAAAAAAAGAAAATCCTTAGTTTTCAGGTAGCCAAGTTCCAGCTATTTCATTTGGCAGTGAATCATTAAAGTGTTATTTCAATTTTGTTTTGCAGAAACAGCATTTCATCGCTTCTAGGCAGCATGTTCAAAAGCCTCACACAAATGAAAGATATTACATCAGGCAAAGCAAGAGGTGACGCTACTCAAGTAAACTCACTTAAATGCTGTTATGCTTCAGTTGACAAATTGTGTTTTATTTTACCCTCAGTCACAGACTCACACTGATGCCAAGTGTCTTTGAATGTTCTAACATCATTCAGATGCAAAGAAAAGACTCGCCTCTTGCTCTTTGAAAGACTTCCTAAATTATTTCTTTCATTAAGAATTTTGGTACAGGTCCCTTTCATTCTGCCTGTAGCAGCTGAAATTTGGTGCTAATTATTCGGCATACTCCAGTTACTTGCACAGTGGTAGCCAGTTATTTTAAATTTAACCATAACTGCTGTGGAATCCTCCTTAAAAAAGCTTTATTACAAGATTACCCATAGGTTTTACAGGTAGTTTTTGATCAAATGTGGTTTGTACTCAGAGTGACATACAGACTGACACTTCACACAATAATTTTCTACTTTGACATAAAAAAAAAATAATTTGCCAATCAAAAACCTAATTCCTAAGACCAGAAGAAAAGGGCTCACTGGAGATAGTTGGCTACAAGCTATCGCACTTTATCAAAGAATAAGCCTGGCTGCTTAAAATATCAGAATTTTTTAGATTAGGTCCTATTTTCATTAGTGTTGGTATAAAACCCTTTTTCATGTCCCTGTGTGAAAGATTAGAATAGATTTAGACAGGAGACTTGTCATTCTAGCACATGCTTAATGAAAGTTTTACAGATTAAAATAAGAATCTTTAATGGCATTTTTTAGGAGCTTTATCACTATGTATTGCTGCTTTGACTGTGGTGTGACTTTGTCTTTTCTTAGTTTGACAAGATCATCATTGACAGTCATCTCAGCAGATGGCATAGCTGATCATGTCAGTTTGATTTTAGAAGGCTTTTATGCATATACAGCTTTTCAATTTATGAATGTTATGTGTGGTTGTGCACTTCTGCTCTAGAGTTTTAATTTGAAAGTCATCCGCACTACACCACAACCCCATTTCTAAATTAAAAAGTGAAACGTAAATAAATTATGTTGAACTATTGTAAGATAATACACATGTATGTTGTTTACACATTTAATATTTACAAATATTATAACATTTCATACAGGGTTAAGAGTGTACCTTGCACTGTGTCAAAGTAAACTAATTTCATTTGGTACTAAAAGGAGACTGCCCAACAATGAACTGGAGGACCACCTCTTGCCTAAGTTCTTTCTTTTAGTTGTTAAAAAAAAAAAAATTTGAAGAAAATTTCCACCGCATTGGAGAAAACAAAAAATCCCTCCAGCTGGTAGGCTCGCAGAGCTTTGGTTCCTGTACCGTTTTATTCAGCAATGGAAGGGAACCGCTTTGTCGATGTAATTAGAGACAAAGCCATCTCTTCTTCAAGAATTGATTCACAGATTCCACAGAGCTGTGAGTCTCAGTTTTTATCCGTAATGATCACCAGATACAGAGTGTGATATTAAAGCTTTTCTTCCACGCTTTTTCTTCGAATGTTCGAAGTCTTTTCACATGTAAGAGCTCCCTTAGCCGGTGGGTGGTCAGGATCAAAAAGCAATGATTGTTCCCGTGCACCAGATCTCATTGATGTCACTGGAATCTCCAAACACCCTGAATACTGGGAGATGTAGTTCAATCACTCCTTCTTTTTCCGGTAGATGGCAAGCTTTGTACTTTTGATCGCATCTTCTGCTGGCCTGCCTAACAGCACCACTGCAAATTACCACACTTGAACCAAAAGACACGGAAACAATAGTGAAGAGACTTTCTTGAGAATTGCACCACAGGAATATAAGGCAGAAATTTTGTCAAAGTGTCAAAAATGTTGTCCTGTCATATTTTTCCAAGTTGATTTTCTTCTATCTTGACAGTGGAGGATAGTTGTTTACAGACAAGTTCTGGTAAGGTTCATAGTGTTATGTCTAAGTTAGAAAACTTCATTAAAAATGAAAGTATGTCCTCCTTATCGCTGCAGAGAACCTAGACAGCAGCATGGTTCTTCTACCACTATCTACATAAACTTTATGGAGTCTGAGAATTCAACGGAGATCTCAAGCCTACAACTGTGGTGTCCAAAGTCAGTCCTCAAGGGCCAGTAACCTGTATGTTTTAGTTCTTACTCTTATTCCGCACAAATGAATCAAATGATGGCTCATTAGCAGGCCTCTGCAGACTTTGTGCTGTAGAACCATTTCTGAGGGAACGCGAATCTCGTTGTTGCCAAATGTACCTTTCTAAAAATCTAACAGAGGAGTTACAATGTTTGGGTAATTTGTGAGTTTGTGTTACTATCTTCTGTTTTAGTTTGTCTGTGCATCTCCAGCTTGCTTTAGCTTGTCACTGTGATGCTCTCAGGCAATTCCAGAAGACAATTGAAATGGAAAACATAAAAAGAGTCTAATCTCCAAAATGATGGGTCAAAATATAAATATAATATATATAATATAAATATAATAAAATATAATCCCGCAATCAATGGCCAATTGCAGGATTGGCAATTGAAATTGCTTTACTTGACAATTATTTCCATGTCTAACACACTTAGCCATGTATAAGTGGAAAATAAGGAGTATTAGAAGGTTTCACTTGTCAGATTATTACAGCCAGTATAGCATTAATGCCAATCATCTTATTTTCAGTTCTGGCTGTCAAAATGAACAAGGGTGTCTATTGTACTAGAAGTGTTCTCAAACACCATCAAACAAAGAGTGACCAGTGTGTGTGTCTCTGTCTATCAAAAATGTAAATATGTGCTTTCACGTTGCCTTAGTGACGGTAGAGAAACTGATTTTCAGTGTGACCCCCATTACATATTAACTTCAACAAAGTAGATAAATCAATCAAAACAATAATTGAGAGTGAAAATATTTTTTGCAATGGTTTTATGTTTTTGCCAATGCCATTTTCAAATACTTGGGAGAACTGCAAAAATCATTGTTTTTTCCAGAAAAACAAAAAAACATTTCACCTGATGAACTACAGTGCAAGAGAGATTATTGGTGCTAGAGAAACGTAGGAAAGCGGGAATGTGAAAGTATAAGAATCGTCACTGGGGTACAGTAGAACTAAATGAATTTCAATGACTGCATTTGATCATGGGCTTTTGACAGAAACAGGGATGGAAAAATGTAGTTGAGGGAGGGGAACACAAAGGTGAGGAAGTTTAATACCATGATGTGACTAGCTTCAAATGTGTTGTGATTTTGTGCACGTCCAAAATGCCGGTTCTTTGTCATGCCAAAGTACAGCGGTGGCAAGGGTATAGCACTGTGATATTTCCGGCCCCGCTGCTGTGACACATGTAGTTGCTCCAGGCCATGCAGGTTTAGTTAGAGCCCGACTCATGGTCATGATGTAGTGTCTTATACAGTGATAGCTTTAAGACATATGAGCTGGTATTTCTAGCGCGAGACACACAGGCCACTATTTCCTCGGGTGAATTGAACACTATTCCCGAAGGAGAACTCTGGATGGATTGTGTTCTTAGGTTAGGGGCAATTCTAAGCCTATGCTGTCACACAAATATCAAACATGCGGTGTAACAAAGAACCCAACTTTGACAACAGAGGAAAATTAACAGCTCTTATTAGATTTAGTTATGAAGTTGGGGCTTGTGTGATCAATGGAATGTCAAGGCCTTAAAGTAATAGCTACAGCAACAAAAATAACAGCAGGTCAGCTTTCAAGCAGGTTGTTTCCACTTCAGATGTCAAATGATGTTAAAACAAAGTCAGTTTGTAAGTTGTAATAATATATTTGTCACAATAGCATAAACTGTTACTCAACTTGTGAATCTCATTTTATTTTTAAAGTATTTTAAAATACAAACAAATGTAAAAGTAAGCAAACAATCATTTTATTTTCCAATTACTAAACTATCTGTTACAGATAATATGGTTTAAACTGAACCTTCGCCTCCCCTGTCTCCCAAACATTACTTACCATCTCATTTTGGAGAAATGCAACTCAATTGCTGTGATTGGTGAATAATGCTGGCTACATGATTTTTATTAACGTCCCCAGATTGTATTGGCTCTTGACAGTTCGATGGACATGTCAATCATCCAAATTGGCCCTCCACAGTGTCTGCCTAGAGAACTGACACACAGAGTGCACAGCAGTATTTTGACTCTTATTTTGTTGCAAAAACCATTATTATTGGAATTACTTTCTATGGTGAGATATAAGGAGTGGTTTTGGGAACCTAAGTACAAAAACTGAAAACAAATGGTACAGATGGTGGCGAAATGTGCCAAAAAGGCTCATTTGGAAGGTTTGCCGGGACATTTAGTTGATAATATCTCTCAAAAATGTCTACGCTTCACTTTTTATTTTGCATGAACTTTGGTTCATTAAAGAGGCAGTATTGTATGTTTTCCAATCCAATCCAGTGATTTAATAGCACAATCAGGTAACTATGTTCTTCTGTATCTATTTCATATGACTTAAAGGAAATTTGAATTTGTATTCTCTATCTCTTTAAAGACTCCTGCTCTTTCTGAAACTCCGCCTTCAGGAAGTCATCACACTGTCACTCCTCTATTAAGGAGGGTGTTTTTACCAGCATTGCCCTGAGAAGCAGCTTGTTTGATAAGCTCAGCAGATGTGCAGTTTCACCAGGTGTTTGCTAATTGGTGCTTGCTATTCTAAAAGAGCTGATGGGGCGGGGGAGTAACAAGGAAAGGCTGCTCTGTAAGGCGCAAGCTGGAAAAATGCAACTCTGAGGAGGAGCTGCATCTCAAAGGCAGTGCTATGTCCAACTGGGTGTGAACAGTTAAATGGTTGAACCATAGCCTGGTGAAGAACTGGAGGAGCTCCAAATAGATGAGAATTTTATGACTCACTCTACAGAGCTTCAAAACAACTTGATTTGAAGAGTTGTTACAGAGTCCAACACACTGGTCTTTGACAGAATCAGCTACTCAACAATGGTAGACATAAAGTCTTCTGAGACAGAGCATTTGATATAGCTATAAAATTATTGGTCAGCTATTCCTGGATTATGGTTTATTGCATAGTGATCCTTTCTTCTGGATCCCAACTCAATCATGGCTCAGATTACTTGTGCTAAACCAAATTCCTTATGGAAGTTTTTTTTTTCCTGTTAAGAGGGAGTAATTTCTTTCTATTTCTTCAATATGTTCTGAAGGATTGATACAGGCAATGACTCAAAGTAATCATCGATATTGGGGATACTTTCTGTTGTTACTTCACTTATGTTTCAGTGTTTGCTTTAGACTAAAGAGGCACACAGTCAGCTTTATAGAAGACAGTTGACTGTCAGTTAATTTTCTAATTAGAAAGTGGAAACAGTTCCTCAGTCTGACTTGATAAAACGCCAATGTGACAGAAGTCTGTTTCAAACATGGACTGGTCTCTATTAATTAGATAACAAAAGGTTTATGTCACATCTAAATTGACCCTCTGCTAATTTTCTGTGAAAGAGAAACTCATATTCATCAATTCCAACACACTTGTCAGAGCTAAGGTTACATTAAGACAATCATGTACAGCAGCAAAAGACTTAATTTAGTTGCTGACCACCTGCTCAGATGGATCCTACTACTGAAAGGAATGTCTTTCAACAAAATGTTCCTCTCTATACCAATAATTATTTACTTGACATCCAAATAATAATGGTAAAAACCATTTAGAGTCTGAGATTATGATTTATCAATAACTAACGACAAAATTATTTGAATTTAGAAAAAAATATTTGACCTCTAATCATTTCTGGTGGAGATGCCAGTCCGAGAACTAGAGGAAGAACTATCAAAAAGGGCAGACTTAACTTTACTTGCTTTCTCTTCTTATCTCTTAACTTTTTAGTATAATTTTTAGGTTATACTAAAAAGTGAAGATGGAGTCTTGTTGCTGCATCTTCACAGCTAATGTGGACTTATTTAATATTGTCTATAGCATCAGTGACTGACAGGAAATGTTCCATGATTGACTGACATGAAGACACAGCCAGCTCAAGGCAACATGAACTAAGCAGCTGCTTAGGACCCACAAACTTTGCGACCTCTCCACAAATGCCTTATTGTTAACACAAACAATAGATCTTGAATTTTAACATTTGTTTATTGAGAATGAGAATGGTATTACATTTTATTTAACATTGTTGGCAGAGATACAAGATTAGTATTTGTCGTCTGGTTGTAGCTACAATCTAAAGGTATGAGTTTAGCAATCGGTTTTGAGCTTGGTTTGCTCTCAAGCTCAAAATAATAACTAGCCATGAATCATTTTCAGCTGGAAAACTTGATGTGGCTCCCTCTCCCAGATTTCACCAAATCAGGATTGCAACATTAGTTGTGGTGACGTTCTAAACAGGAAGAAGGACCCCTAAATCATATTCAATGCTAGTTTGGGAAATATAAAAGAAAAAAAAAGCTTCCAACAAGAGCATAGAAAGTACCATACGAGAGTGAATGTTGCACAAAACTTGATTTTAAAAGTAATACAAGTGTTTTTGACTTGTGTGCCAAACCCATCTAAACTGTAATGCACTTTTTATGACTTGACTTTTGTTTTTGTCACATGTTCATAAAATAAAAAGAAACTACATATCTATTCGATGTTATTTTTTACTTGCATTAGAGACAATTAGAAGATGCAATTTCTTAAAAAACATTAACAATAATTCTACACACAAAAAGGTCTGCTTCCCTTGTTAAATTTACATTACTGCTGAATTTAAATGATAGAATGTTGTTGCAATCTCAATTTTAATGCTTCACAGGTAAGCTGCAACAAAACAAAAGACAGGTGTTAGACATCATTTCAGTATTAAGTCGACATTATATTGCTCATTTTGTTACACAAATCACCTGTCATTCAGTCTCAGCTGCCAGCAGTAAGACGTCAAATACGAACAGCAGGAAGCAGAATTATAGTCAGAAACTGCCTGTAGTAATTGACAATAAGTTGAATAAGAATATTAAATAAAGTGAAGGCTGAAGTGTCGCCGTAAAATGCTTTTCTCCTGATTTGTGACTTTGCAGTTTTAGGCCATCAATGATAGTTAAAATTGCATTTATAATTTCCACATCAAATATAAAAACAAAATAATAAAGCGTCAAAATCATTTGAAATCATATTTCAAAGAAATCTTGATTTTAGATGCTATTTGTTTTTAAAGGCTCTTTTCAACTCTTTTTTTCGAATTTATAGCCCATCAATTAACTATTTTCTCTATAGCTAGAGGGGCCGTTATTTTTTAGGTTTGTATCATGTTATGATACTTTGCAGCTTTCATCCTTTCATGTATGTCTGAGAAATTCTTGAATCTCTTTTAGGAGCCATTCAGGGTGCCTAAATACTCGTTCGTACAAAATGCTGCCTATTTACACAAAACTCCTCATTCAACATTTAGGCACCATGCACACAGAGTCGAATTTAGGTGTTCCACTTTCTTTGGGTTTTTAGTTTTTTTAGATTTTAAGTTTTTTGTCATTTAGGCTGTGCTTCCACATAAATTTGGCGTTTTGTAAGACCAGAAAAAATCATTTTTGAAAGCAGATTCCAAAGTGGGTAATTTTTAAAGCACCAGTTTTATGTTTCCCTGTTGCCATGCGAGCCAATGACGTCAAAAATCAATTTCTCTCTATCCTGCATATCTCTCACAAAGAGCAAGCATGGCCCTGTTTGGTGTTTTTTGTGTTGTTCACTGGCAATGTTACGCCCTTATTGGCTGACCTAGTGTACCTACTTACAGTGATGCTGCATCCAGCCGTGTGGACTCACAGTGTTTAATCGTTTTCAAAAATATGCCATCCGCCCGTCCTACACGCCTTCACCACTATCCCAGACTAGCAACTGCAGCAATTAGCAAACACCTTTGTGAGTCTGTTGAGCTTATCATACAAATGGCTTTTCAGCCAAACACTGGCTGTATTTGTTATAATGGAAATTCAATGTTGTGATGGAAAAGGGAAAAAAAAAAAAACTTCTTAAGGACAAAGAGTTTAATTTCAAGACTTCAAATTGCCAAGACAAATGTCTTTTAAGTTATGCTTGATACATGCAGCATTTTTTTTAACTGGGAGTAACTGTGACTTGATTATGCCATAAAATGGACCCATAATACTGCAACTTTATGTGTTTCAATGACTAGTAAATAAAAAAATGCATAATTATATTTCTATAATTTCACATGTAGTATAATTGTAGGTATTTTTTAAACTCCATTTCTAATAATTGTGTTTCTACACCACATTTAGACAGTAGACTTTGGCCAAAATAAATATAATAATGTTTGTGACATTATTATATGTCACAAACATTATTATATTATATTTAATATAATATATGTGGGAGTCGTAGACATATAACCACTTTGTTCCATAATGTGATCAAAGTGTTAGGTAAAATTAAGTAAAAATGGTAAGCATACCTAAAGTACAAAAAAAAATAATAAAAATAAGAGAAAGAGCCTCATTATACCACACCTTATGTTTCAAGATACAGCTGAACTAATAACTGTTTAGTTGCATATTAGCTATTTTTAATATGTAATTGCCTGTTTTAAGAGGCCAGTTAAACAAAAGGAAGCAAGACCATAAAACTCAACCCCATCTGGACTCATTGTTTGTCCTACAATCAAATTTTGTGAAATTATCAAGTTCCTGTTTGTATGATTTAGTTGTACATTTATTCGATGCACCTTTTTAGTTACATATAGTGTATGAACATAATCAGTGTGTGGGTGTGGGTGAGATGAAGGCTGTAAAATCTTTTAACAGTAGTGGTTATCCGTGGTGAAAGTGGTGTCTCTCAGTTATGACACTGAAGGTGGTGACTTTTTTAATATGTCCAAAAAAATCCATGTATTTTCATGACACTGTCGTATGTGAAAACTGTGTTGTGAGCATAATTAGTTTTGTATGTTAAAATAGCTTTATGAGTGTAGAAAAAGATTTGAATTGTGCTTAATTTTAAATTTCTTCACTTGCATGCCACAAGACACACTGCAAGAATTCACAAAGGCTAATATTGGCAAATATAGGCACTCATACGCACGTAGTTTGAATGTTATGCTGTTCGAAGTCGTACATGGTGTTTGAGATATGGAAGAAGACAATAGCTCTCTGAGGGCTAAGGGTGATGAAAATACAGTGGGCTGTGGACATCACCGTCTGAGCATGAGTTTCTCTGAAATTACATTGTGGCAACGGAGGACACAAATACACACACGCACAAAAAAAAAGAGCACACACAAGCACCTTTGTGCATGCCGATTCAGATATAATGCACGGATGTCCTCTGCGTTTCATCATCAAAGCTCTATCAGGCTGTGCAGAGTCTGAAGGGGAGAATATGAACCGGATAAAACAAATCGTTTGATGTGTGAAAGACAGACACTCCAGCTCCAAAGTACTTAAGCTTCCCCTCCCAGTGGACTGACGAGAGAGGAGGGCAGGAGCGAGAAATGAGTGCTCGCCTCTTTTACACCCCGCCCCATTGGCGTTCATCTGCAGGAGTTTCCAAAGGATTTCATCATTGTTTATGCAATGTCCCAATGTCATCATGAGCGATGTCAATTAAATAAATAAAGTCAATATTGACAGACGTTTCAAAGACGTCGAGGCAGTGGAAGGGTGAATGAAAACATAAGGCAAAAGTGGTGGACTAAATGATGAACGAAGTGGATGTAAAAACTGATGAGTATCTAATACATGCAGAACCAGACTAAATATGTTTTTTGATGTTTCACACATGCTGCAGTGACAATACAAAATGTTTCCGATGTTCATTTTACCTATTTTATCCAAGCTATCCTTGGTAGTCTTTTGATTTGGTCATCCCCATTGTCTCTCATGGGCATCATACCTCCAAATCATCGTCTTGTTGGCATGAGGGCATAAATTGAAACAGATGGCCAATGTAGTTTCTTTGTAGATATTAAAATATTCACCAAGCTGCTATTAATTCTTTGATTGTGTGGCTTGACAAAGGCCTTTTATATCCAGTTAATTTCCCTTCAAAGGATTCTCATTGAGTTATAGGCATGAATATGGCTCTTTTAGTAAGTCTTTAAAGATGAAAAGCACCCGCTGCTTTAGTGTCAGATATGTGATACACCTGACCCTTTTAAAGAGCTGAACGACTCTTTGATATTAAATTGAATTGTTCCAGATATGACCAAGGTCAGGTGAAAACAAAAAAGATCATCAGTGAATTTTAAAGAAAAACTACTTGACTTCTACACAGACGAAAGTAGCAAACATGGAATTAGCATTATTAGAGGCTGTTGGCATGACTATGGTAAAGTCTAATACAAAGCTTACTAGAACTTCAGTAGACTGGTAAGAGTCATTGGATACAACACGCTGACCAGGGAACTAGCAGCTTCTGTTTTCAGAAGCTGCTAGTTGAAGCTGCTAGCTGCTAGCTGCTAGCTGCTTCTGAAGAAGCTGCTAGCTGCTTCAGAAGATTATATATAAATCTATATATATATATATATATATATATATATATATATATATATATTATATATATATATATATATATATAGCTATTAATTTCCCAAGTGTGGCTTTTGTGGTAGCATTTGTCACTGCATCTTTATAGACTATATATATGCACACACGCACAATAAAACAGTTTATGCACACATTTTGGCACAGGCAATTGTCACAAAAACACCGAATATTGAGATGACAATTTTGGTTGTGATAAATGTATACACTTTTATAGTTATTTTTCATCATCATGATGTCCCAAAGACTCATTAACTTCACCATATTCTTTACAAAAACTTACATAAACTTAAGCTTGAAGAGCTTTAGTTTTTATAATTAATGAATAATAGGATTGAACAGGACACCTAAATACAATAGCAATTGTACTATTGGATCTTAGTGTTAAGAACTAAAAAGAGGAGTTTTTGCCACTATTGAAACGGATAGTGGTAATTGTGTCCCCCTGGAGATTTATTACTCCAGGAGGAGTAATAAATCCCCCCTGGATTTATTAAAAAAAAGCTCTAGTGAACTTTTTAACTGTTTTGCAAACCACAGACTTTTGGTTTGCTCCAAATGACAGGTAAGATTAAAAATAAACTCAGACAAAATTAAAACACACTATAAGCTATAAGGCCAATCTGTCCTTCTGTTGATGCTGAGCCACAGTGTTTTGGCTTACTTAGTATAATATTCAAAACCAAGAAACAATGTGATTTGTTGCCATTTCCCATCCCCATAAACCCATCCTCAACCTGTCAAATTATGTTTCTTTCCAGTGGCCCAACTCGTAGTTGGTGCGAAAGAAGAACTGTTTCTCTGATCTTTTTTTTTTGTCCTTTTCTCTAAGAGACATTTAACACATGTGTTAAATAGCAAGAGATTTGTACAAATCTGAAACGTTTGTAATTTTGAGTCTTCAAGGCATTTAAATTCAATTCTACAAAGCAATGATTTAAATATTCAGTTTACAGTTACTGCTTTAAAATTGATGTTTTTCAAATGCGACTCAGTGTGGAAGCGCTCCTGAAAAACAAAGACTAAAGCTATACAGGTCAGCTTGTGCCTATGAATACAAACACATTCATATTCTTAAGCCTTTCAGGGTGTCTGCCATGTAAAGACTGCTTTGATGTACAAAAATGTTATTTCTAGTAACTGTGATGCCGCTGTCTCTT
Organism: Poeciliopsis retropinna; assembly: GCA_010277075.1. Lineage (NCBI taxonomy): Eukaryota > Metazoa > Chordata > Actinopteri > Cyprinodontiformes > Poeciliidae > Poeciliopsis > Poeciliopsis retropinna. Next base: position 7,958,754 of record VMRM01000013.1, read on the forward strand.
TTTCTCTGCGTGAAGAAGCCTCTTTATTAGCCTGTGATAAGGAGTTTGATAAGCACAAGGAATCAGGTGATTATTTTTGTTTTGATACTTCTTCTGTTTCTGAAGGAGCTCTCAAGAACATTTACTGATGTGGAGTAAAAGTTCAGGAACATTTTATCCACTTTCAAATCAGATTTTTTCACTTGATTTATCCAGTTTTTTTTTTGTTTTTTTTTTCTGAATTTGCACTAACCAGAGTTATCTCCCATTTGCAGATGACCCAGGTTGGCTCATTTGTCCTATTCAAGAAGCAAGAGATTGATTGTTGCCCATGCTATGACTGCAATTATACTGTCATCACTTAATCAACCTTATTGGATTCCCGAAGCGGTCACATTCCCAGAGGCTGGACTTGTACAACGAATGGCTATTTTAAGCTGGAAGTAAAGAAAAGAAGGGTAAAAATAAGCAACGGGATAATAACTGAAGTTGCCATTATTCAGTGCCTATTCACGACCCTCCATTGTTTTCAGGTTTTGTCAAAATTCAATGTATTTTATTTATCAATAACAATAATAATATGTTGCTAGCATAATTATATTCTAGCAACATATAATTCCTGACATATAGTTATGCTGGCAACATATAATGCATGATTCTGAAACAAAATGCAAAAGATACGTAGTTTTACAAATTGTTGAAAAAGTGATTTCTAAAATTGATGTCATTTGAGCCATTATTGAACATATGTTGAACTTCCCAGGCTCAACATTTGCAGCACTATATTTAACCACAGCAGCAAATAATTAGCGATATATAGCAGTGACATTGCAAATTTAGAGACCATGTTTTATTATTAATTATTATTTTTATTATTTGCTAAATAGCTCCAGCTTTATAAGACTGGAGTGAGGGAGACAGTGGACGTCAATTTTCAAGTCATCATATTTTCAACTGGATATCCGTCTGAACTTTGGTTTGAAACAAATCATACAGTTTAAAAGACAATTATTCCTTACAGTGGCCTAATGTAAGTAAACTGCTGAATTCAAAGAAAGTTACAAAAAAATATCTAAAAATATTTTGCAAAGTTTTTTGGCAATTAGCAAATAGTTAAATCTGGTCATTCTAATGGACCTAAAACAAGAAGTTTCGTCTGATTTAACTTCATACGGTGAGAAAAAAATTGCGCGTGTGACATTTTGTCCACTATGTAAACATGTGGTTTGAAATGTATTTTACTTCACAGTTCTGCACTAGTTTCATCTTGCCTGTTACATACAATCCTAATGAAATACATGGATGTTTGTAGCTGCAATATGACAAAATGTGAAAACAATCAATAGGCGCAAATATTTTTGAAAGTCACTGTTTATTAGAGCTATAGTAAAGGAGAGCTACAGTCGTAACATAATGCCAAATATTAGTCTCAGTGGTGCAAACTGGATAACACTGGGCCATACAGAGACAATAGGGGATCAGGTGGGGGGGTCCAGGTGAGGACTCCAGGTGATTGCTTCAAGAAGTGTGTTCTACCCTATTGGAGGAGAGGTAACAAATAGTTTGAGTGTCACCTGGAACACCGGTTTAATAATTCATTTGTCTATGTGGCTGGACAGAAAGGGCTGCTTTGAAGAGAGGGGCACAGATGGTCATCAGAGTGAAATAGAGCCACATGCACACGCCTATCAACATGCCACCACCCACACATAAGGCACACAAAGGACCAGAGACTGGCTCATCACCTAGGTGCACACCATATGCCACAGCAGCAAACAAGCAGCTCTCTGGACCCATGCTGGGAAGTTGCGCACACACACGTGCTTGTGCACAAACACAAAATTTCCTTGTATTTTTATCTGTTCCACTTTCCCATGTAAAAGAACAATTCTTGCACACTGATGTGTAGTTTATGTGGGCTGCAGCGATAAGAATTTACCGACGGACAAAAATGTCTGGAGGTGTGCCATCATCCACCATCTGCATCACACCAGTGCACACATATCTGATGTCAAATACAGGGAGAAAAACAACTAAGGGTTCACAGTCTGAGGTCTGTAACATCTTGGAAGATGTGGGAAGAGCATTAAAAATCTGTTTTTAACAATCTATCATTCAATGAAATGAATTACTGGAACCTCTTCGAAATCTAAACATCAAATCAGATCATGACACAAAATGATGCAACACCTATTGCAATAATTAAAAAAAGAACACTCCCTACTCTTTTGAGAGCACACATATCTGTGCACCAGACATTAAAACAGCAACCTAGCTTTCATGCATTAGTGTTCTAGCTTAATGGTTATGACTTCTCCTTTTGTGCTTGGCATGCTTTTCATTCTCTCACCGTGTGGCGTGGAGGCGATTACTTCAAGGCAGTAAAGGTCTCATTGTGGGCTGTGCGGCTTGCAAACAAAACACTTATTGTTTGACTCGTGTGATATTTAAAAGGTTTTTAAACATTTTTGCTGTAAGGTTTGGGGCACAGTATTGTGTGCCACATTTCACAGAAGTGCCCATTGCTTTTGAGAACTAAAATAGTGAAAGAATTACTGGGGAAGCAAAGACTTAAAACTCGCTGAGCTGTTCAAACCTGAATAATGCTGATAGCGAAAATAGAGTTTGGATGCAGACAAGGAAATGAGATGGTGGTGTTTGATGGGTGGTAAGGCTGAGTGGATGGATGAGTGGCTCTTGGCAATGTGTGGCCAGTGTGACCCTCTCAGTCCAAACAGAGCCATGTACAGATGGAGCAGACCCCAGACGAAAAGCACCATTACCCTGAAGACCGCAGCGGCAAAAGATTGAGCACAAAGCACAGAGAGGTATGGGAAAAAGAGTAAGTGGAAAACTAAGTGAGTTAAAAACAGAACAATCTGGTGCAATTAAACCCTTTAGCGGGGAGTGAATGCTGTGTTGCCAAAAGGATGAGCCACATGGATTATTACTGGCAGCCTTTATACTTAGTGATAAATACCTTTTCATAAAGAGACACATTTTTACCTTTGTGATTCAACACATAACACACTTCAAAAAAATCTCATGCATTATTTCTGCTAATAACTTTTCAATAATGGTGAAATTACTTGAATGTTTGACTAATGCTAGCCCATTTACCCTTTCTTGTGATATGACTTGTCCATTTGGCTAATAACACATTTTAATTCAGTTACACTTTATTATCTGCATACAAAAACGTAGTGGGAAAGATTTTTTTAAACATCCTCAACTTTTTGCTAGTCCTTTTTTTGGAAGAGTCCGGGGTGTCAAATTACACACAAAGGAAAATGACAAAATCGCAGAGTTAGCAACATAGCATGGGGAGCCAGAATAATTTGTAAAACAAATAGCATAACATATGCAGGTAGGAAGCTAATGCAGCCACTTTCTCTACATCAGTGTCATCACAAAAGATCTAGAACTCACAAATTGTTCAGAAAAACCACAGATTTGTTAGGTTTTCCAATTAATATTTTTGGTATACAATAAAATTTTGTATGACACGCAAAGAAAAAAAAGAAGAAAAAAAGAAAGACCAGGAAAAAGCCTGATAAATTCCTCACTGGGGGTGCAGCTGTCAGAATCACAACCCCCTTTCAGATCATAATTTTGATCTGTGATCTATAAGCCTCTATGCCTTTTGATCAAATGAAAGGTCTTGGCATGGAATGGGAGATTAAAGTCTACTCAACAATGTTATGCTCCCAATCCAACTTGTGAGGTGGTAGCAAACATGTAACTTCTATGAACTGTAGGAGTGACACAGGATTGCAAAATGAGCTTGAAGAGGAGCTACAGCAGTGCAGTTCTGTGGGGTATTGAGAACAGATGTGCTTCATGAACTTACTGCTTCTAAGCAATAGCTTGATTGGCAGAATCTGATGAAGATAATGTATTAAGGATGGTATATAACAAAATTTCTTGTATTTAAAGGACTGTTTTTGAAGAGCCTTCATGACAATAGCAGCATTTGGCTTCACTCTGTATGAAGTTTCCCAACAGGGAAAACCCCTTGTACATTATATATTACTCAGATTAGTATTGTAAGTCATAAACCTCGCCCCTTTGGTTTTGCATTCTCATCTGAACCAAGAACACATGGATTGCCCTATGTGAATCAATAGGATGCTAAAAGAAGCAAAGTGATACATAATGGTATGTGTCCTGTGCATGCTTATTGCAGATCTTTGATTGAAAAGGTAATATATCAGAAAACAGATCAACCACAGGTATCTGGAGTTAAGTTTTCTCTGAGATTTCTTATTATAAAAGTTAGGGTATCTGGAATTGGATAAAGCTATGCCCAGTTTGAATTATTCCAAAAAGAGGACAGCTGTATGTTTTCATCAAAATTGCTTCCATTTCATGCATTTGGACTAAAAAGAAACCAGTGGAAGACATTCATTCAGATGTAATATAAGAATGTGAAAGTATCATTTATATCAAAATGATTTCAGTAGCATGCCATTAATTTGCAGCTATTCCATGTCTGCCTAGTTTAACTAGCAAGCAAGAATTTGGATATAGATATTAATTTACCCTGTATAACAGTTTAAAAAATGTTTCACAGTTATTGTCATCTGCCAAAGCGAAACATATTTTTTCTTTATTTTTCTCTTATGAAAGAATCTACCACTTCCAACACCTAAAAAAATGAAACTTTATCCCCTCACCCCACCCAAAAAAGTCCTCTGAGAACTGGTGTTTGTAGCATTACTTCACAAGCACATTTCATCCAAAAGAAAACAAAAGAAAAGAAAGGGATCATTTCATGCGCTGTCCTTTTGGTTCCTGATTGTTCTTTTATTTTGCTGCCTTTCCTATGTGACATGAATTGTCATGAAAAAGCACCTTGGCTCATGACTCTTTCCCCTTCTCTGAAGCTCTGACATTACTTCCACGAGAAGGAAGGATTTCCATGGTGACAAAAGAAAATTATAGGTACGAGTTGGGTTAAAGGACAGCAGGGGGTAAGAGAGGTGTCAAAGTCCCACAATCAGCAGTGACAGGCAATCACTAGGGAATTAAAAAAAAAACTCAGACCATGTGTGTGGAGGAGATGAGGCAGAAGAATGACAGATGACTCAGGTGAGGCCAGGAGTACTGGTAAAATGCATGAATAACATGATTAACGAGGGCTAAAACGATGAGCCTGATGAGAGTTAAGGGTATAAAAAGGAATCAAGAGGATCAGATCCATCTAAATGTGGCTGGAGAGGTAGCTAAGAGTTCCAAGGAACAAAAACAGGAGAAGGCAGGAGATGGTTAACAGAAGAGCCAGGGATAGGTGAGTGTACAAGATTGATTGGTGATTGCTCTTGGATTTTGTGGAAGCAATAAAGAATGAGAGAGCGCTGTAAAAAAAGAGGGACTATAAACTCCCAGATGCCAGGTATTTTTCCTACTGAGAAGTGAGACGACAGGAGCCTAATGAGTTCCCTCATAGCTGGGTGGGTTTCATCTTATCAAACAAGCATTTCCACACAAGCACACTAGTTCAGCCATATGAACATGAACAGTCAAACAGCTTTAATGAATTACAGAGGTCTTAGCCTGAAAGCTTGGCCTTGTGTCTCATGACATGATGATACAGTATATATGTTTTTTCTGTATATAATCCCCACACATGCACATACAACTGAATAGCATGTGGCCCACTATATCACCAGCTGTACCACTGAATGCCCCCCTAAATTGTACCGAAGTTATAATTAGGACAGCGATACACATCATTATGATAGCTATACATAAAGACTATTAATGGAAATCCATAAAATTCTGTTTCCTCTTGACAAACTTATTTGTTATTTGTAACGCACTGCGGTGAATGTATGATACATTGTCTCTGAAATCGTGTGCTTTAAGACCCAACATTCAAATGGCCATATCGTTTTAATTACCTTTTTGATTTACATGTTTTTGACATTATGGGAAAGCTTAAAATCCGCACTTTCAGAATCTGTAAATAACTGAAAGTGCCCCAAGTAGACTTGTTCATGCTTTTGTCATAGCTAGTCTCATTTGTCACAGTTGGAAAGCACAATAAGTAAAAAAGGATCAACAATGCAGTGCCTTGCAAAAGTATTCTTCCAATTTTGACTTATACACATTTACTCATGTTTCTGCCATGGATTGCTATGTAGTTTATGTTACAGACTACCACGCAGGTAGTAGCTGTAAGATGGAAGAAAATGATACATGGTTTTGATTGATCTCTTAAAATAAAAATCTCAACACACTATTATGTTCTCATTGTAAATGATGCTTTGGGTTCCTCATTACCTAATACAGTTAGTTCTTAGGTATGAGGGTCTGGTTATTTGACTTGTGTGTCTGTGATGAATTGGCAGCCTGCCCAGGGTGTACCCTGCGTTTTGCCCAATGACCACTGAGATGGGTTGTGACAGTCCAAGATGCTGAATACGCCGAACCATAGCATGGCTTACCGAACTGCACTGACCCATACGTTTGTGTTCAGTAGAAACGAGGCATATATGTGAAAGTCACCAGTTACACCAGGATGGCTTTCATGCTTCAAATTCCACACGTGCAGTTTTGTGCCTTTGGAGTTACACACACAACCAGTCATATATCACACATATGGGAACATGCCTGCCGCATGTCTGACCACCAGTGAGCTAAAATATCACAGAGCAAATGAAAATATTGATTTCAAAAGGGGCAAGAGGTAGGACTGGGATCAGGTGATAATCATAAAGCAAAATGTCATAAAACATAGAAGCACTAACTCTAATGCCAATCCATTTCCATCCCAATAACAAATGCCAGCTTTCATTAAGGTCTGACTGTAGCACTCAGCTTCTGTCGGGCATTTGCATAACGCAATGCTTCTCAGACACTGCACCTAGTTTAGTTAATTACCACATAGACAGAGGAAGCAAAAGTATACAGTGATGTGAAAAACAGGTAAAATGGAGACAATGGATGCAAATTACCTCATCATCTCTTACCTGAACAGTGGTTAAGTGGTTTTGCTGAGATTCTACAGTAAATACTGCTGCCAGTGACATTTTATGTCTTCTAGCTGTTTATTTGACTCACATTGCCCCACCTTCCTGTCACAGCTTCAGGTTGGCTGTAGCCTACTAATAAAATAAGAAGAGATGGTCATACTGTGATGCTAGCACTAAATCAATGTGGGATCTCATACCATGCTGACAACCCCAGCCTTCTTCTTCTATACTATGACACCACGAATATTAAATTATGTCACCGCATGGGCCGCAAAGCACAGAGAAAGAGAGTAAGAACCCAAAAGAATAAAGGAATACAGACCATGCACTAGCCACTATTGCAATGAAATGGTATTATGCTTAAAAAATAGGTGACAGGTGGAGGATAATGAGAAGCAGCATGGGAGAAGAGTGCAAAGAGGATGATCAGTACTATATAGCCAGATGTGGAAAAACAGCCAAACATTGTGCTCATGGGTTTAGGTAAAATTAAATGATAAGGATATGTAATGTATAAAAGATGACAATTTACATAGTTGGGAAGAGTGTCTGGGTTTGATTACCATAAAGAAACAATGTAGAATGTTTAAAAACAAGATTGAGAAAAAAGTTTTAAATGGAACAAAGAATGTAGGAAAGTGCAGAGGAAATGAAATACAACAGTGGAATTGCAAACACATGCCTCTTTTCTTTTGACAATATTTTTATGTATATGCAACAATTTGTGGATTACATTTTGTGATATAGACTGAAAGCAACACATTTACACATCAGCTATCTTCACTAACGCAGTAAGTATCTAAGACTGTGTATTACTTATGCGGTATTTTAATAATACTGTATTGTCAGTATCACAATAATCCTTGAAATTGACGCTTGTAATACTATAATAAGTGAAGATAACTTGGGTGCAGAATCTGATGTGCCATGCTATTCTGGATTCTGTTCCTATATTCACTTCATGTTTGTGATAAGAGAGACTTTCACTGTCCTTGATGCTATTGGCTAACATCCCATGACTGGGATGCTAAATCTCACTAACTGTTGTGGGGATACCCCAATGATGGTAAAGAAAAAGTAAGAAAAGTGTGAATTAACTGCAGCACATATCAAAATTGCAATATTCAACAATAATATTGCAAGTGCCTAATAGCCTGGAATGCAAGAGTGCAACATTTCACATCTGAACAAAATGTTAAACATACCTTATAAGCAACATGAACATGTTGGAGATTAATATTGGAAATAAATTCCTAATTTGTAGGCATTTAAGGTGAAATAAAGTTAAAGATCTGCTGAAAAGCACCATAGATGTCTGATGGTATTAAATGAATGCACTGTATACGCCCTGCATCTTGCTGATAAGCTGAATGTCTCAAAACAAGACTTTAATTAAGCCTGGTAAAATTAATCAGCTGGATCCAAGGAAACAGCAAGTTGTTCTACAGACACCGCTGAATTACTCACAGACCACCTGTTTGTGACCTTCCTCGCTGTTTTCTTCCCACCCATAACATTTAGTGGGTCCTCTGAAACCTCTTTTTACTAATAGGTACCTGCCAGTCAAACAGTAAAAGGGAGCACAAACCACTGGGGGCATGTTGTTGTTACCAATTAGCAAAAGTTTTGGCTCACTTGACACACTTCTGCTGCTCATTATAACCACCAATACATGATAAGGTACCGTGACTAAGTAAACTATCTCACTTTTAATATAGTCAACCAAGGTAATTTATCCTGCCTTGCAAAGTCACCCAAATATAGATACATAATTGAGATTTAGTACAAATACATTTTTATATTTTATGACGCAGCAACAAAGTTCAATATAATTTGTTGTGGTTTTTATCTCATAGTTCAACATAAAGAAGCAAATAACTTTGAGGTGAATTTTCTTCTCTAAATTTAAAACCTGAGAGAAATGGTGTGCATCTGTGTTAATTCCTCCTTATTCACATACCATTTGAGCTTTTAAGATATCACGAGGAAGGCCATTTAGTTATTGAGCAATAAACTTTATCTATAAGACATATAATAACTGCAACGTGTTAGATTTTGATCTGCACTTGTCATCTTTGCTCTGCTAACACCTCATCAATGGCTTCAGCAAACCTTGGAGAGCTTGAATTAATTCATCTATTTAAAAATGTGATTCTTTTCTTGACAAATAATTATTGAGATGAAAGTGCAGTTCACCGCTGTACTAAATCTCAATTAACAGTTCATTTTTAGTTCAAAAGGAAAGTTAACACTTTGACGAAAAAGAAAAAAAAAATACTTCAGATGTTGAGATATTTAGTGAAGTAGAAAAGAGAAGTTCTTTGAACAATCTAAACATACTGAGTGAGTGCCTTCAGGGTCAGGAGAGGTTTCTACAGTTGGATACCTGCAAGGAATATGAAAACAAAGAATGTACACAATGCATGACCAATCTTTAAATATGTTACATACATTAAAACACTGTCTTGACATTGAATTGATTTTGAGGAACACATTGAACTTTTAATGTTTTTATATGTAACACCATATGAAAACATTGTGTCCTTTCCTTTCCCCTTGAAAATTATGCAAAATTGTGATTGTGATTTATGACATGGCTGGTAATAGTACATAATATTGGAAAGCTCAAAAGGTAAAAAAAAAAAAAACATAGCAAGACATTCTTTAAATTCTGTTCTCAACTGTCCTAATTCACCGCTGATGTACCCTTTCTGAAGAGCAAATTTGACTATTAATGGTAACATACCATAATTGGTGCAGTGAGTCACAAATACGTGTCTGAAACAATTTTCAGTCTCATTGAAAACTATGCCAATATATCAGCACTGCTGGAACTCCCAATAGGACATACTATTGATATGGACTGGGTCTCATAGGTTTGCACTGTGTGCACGCATGAGTCTTTGTGCATATTTGTGTGTAATTTCTTCATTTGCCAATGAGAAAAAGAAGAGTGTCCCAAAGGTCTACAGGGTCTCCCTCTCCAAATAAGTAATGACAGAAAAGCCAGCCAAATCTCTGCTCTGTTCTCCTCTCTCTGCTCATCCCTTGCTGCCTCCTTCGTTGGTCTATTGACAGATCTGTGGCCACAGTGCCACACACACAGAGAATGTCAATGACCCAGCACGCAGCTAAAAGTATTACCAGGGTAGTTGTTAATATGAATATGAATCCTTCAAAGTGGGTGTTGCGGGCCATTTACAACACATTGAACAGTGAATGCTAAACATTTCGACAGTACACCCTGGTGTTACAACGCTTTGTCAGTCCCAAAGGAACAAAAAATGGTGGGAACCATTCAAAGTGAAGAATTATCAACTAAGCATGATTGTCACATATTATGACCACATGTGTATTCATCACTTTTATTTGCTGATATTTAAAATAAAATTTAAAAAAACGATATTTTATTGATCCCAAAGGGAAATTAAAGTGTCACTGATGTGATAAAACCAATTAAATGATTTAAAAAGATGAACTCCTGTGCTTTCATTATGTGTGCACTAAAGCTTTCAATAATAAATATTACTGACCTACTGCTATAAATTCCATGGTATTGCAGAGAGTCACAATTTTCACTTGTAGACATTGGGTCAAACTCATATGGCATCCTGTGACGTAATGAGGGTATGTCAAATGTAAACAACTAAGGCTAAATTTCAAGACTTTGAAATAAGTTTGATTGAGTCTGAGTATAACTGTTCTACTTCTAAGATCTGCGTAATATTCCTATGTTATAATCTTGTACAGTAGAGGGATTATCAGTCATCGTCATACTGTGACAGTAGCCAGTGTACTATGAATACTGTGTACAGAAATAAAGCAGGCATATTATTTTAACAATTTAAGCAAGGTACAACTAGGCTAATAACATGTGCATGACACCATTTTTGACAAGCACTGCTAATCCATCTCCTTTACTTTTCCCCCAGCTCTTTCATTTTCTTTCTGGTCGGAAGCAGAGAGACATTGGAGTCGGGGATATAATCCTGCAGCCAGGTCTCAGTGACACTTATTATACTGCATTTCATATACTATTGCTGAGTCCTTTTCAAGGCTTGAAGTTAATGGGTAATGTGAAGATTTCACATTACCCATTAAGATGGATGGAAGAGATGGTTTGAACTTCCTCCTTCTCCCTCTTGGTGTCTCCTTCTCAAGTCGTTTGCGATTTCTGGCTTCAGTTGTGGTATTACTTCAGCTTTTGCATTGTTAATCAGCTGCTCCCTGCTATAAACCACCCTGTTGCTATGGTTATGCATCATAACAAAGGAGCAAAGTATAAAATGTTTTGGGGAAAATCAGTCCAGCGACACACCATCCAAAACAAGACGGAAAAGTTGACAAAAAAAAATAAATAAAAAAATTAAAATTAAATTAAAAAAAAAAAAAAAATATATATATATATATATATATATATATATATATATATATATATATATATATTTCACCCAGAAATTTAGGGATGAACTTCAGGAATGAGAAAAAAATATATATCAATAAAAGTACAGAACAACTCCAAAGTGCTGCCACCCTGGGCAGCAAATTCTAAAATATGTCACAGAGGATCTGGCCTCCAACACTCTAATTCATCCACTGATGAGTGATGTGAGTTCAAAGCTCTCCTCATTTTAACATTCATTCAATTATCTAAATACCATAAAAAAAATGTGTAACATTCTTGTGTCGGGCAGTTTCCCTTCGTGAGCTGTAAATATCAGCAGACGGGACCCTGCATATCTCTCAACTATGCTGATAGTAAGCACATAATTTCATCACCTTTCCAAGGCGGTCACATTTGAAAGGGTACATCCAGACCAATAAATTTCATTTAAATGTCAAAGCACTATGAAAAAAACAAACACAGTTCACATCATTCATAATTCCATAGCTACTCATTCGAGTAGATGTCTCCACATTCCACTGGGTCTATGTTTCAGATGCAGCGCTATTTGTTTTCTATAAATAAATCCCACAACACACGTCTATGTAATGCCTTAGGCAAGGGAGCAATATCAAGTAATGTATGTCTAGAGACCGAATAGTGTACCACTAAAACACCTACATGCCTATTTACACATTCTCCCCACATGTCAAAGCATTTTAGGGTGAAATCAACACACTTATGAAATAATAAAGAAATGAACAATATTTAAATATTCTTGTTATTCCTCTCCCACAACTTAGAAAAGAAAAAAACAATGACAGAACAGCACAGGGTTTTACATTGCAATTTTTTCTTGCATTCAGTGACAAATAGGCAATTCACAAGTTACCAAAAAAGCTGTAAAAGAGCATTCACTTCCCAGTTCTCCACTAGGCAAAGAAATAAGAAATGCCTCAAAGGACTTCCACTAGCAGCAAATGTAGAAATATTGTGGATGGACTGGTGAACCTTAGCAGATTTATATATGTGCATTTAGCGGAAAAAAGTGGGGGTGTCGTTGGGTGAAGAGGATGGTTTTAGACTTCCAGCTTGCAGATATGGATCGGTTTTGGGAAGGATACATATTCATAAGGGAGAAGGGATTGGGGTCGGCAAGTTCTTTGGATTGTTTTCCGTGCCTGACTTTTCAACATGAGCTTGACAAAACACGAAGGGGGTGGAGGGGCAGCACGCACACATGCGTGTACACACCATTCAGAGTTTGTGACCCGAGGATGTTGAGGCTGTGTTTTGGCATCAACAAAGTTACATAATTGTCTATTTAAATTTTTTGTTCAATCTAAGCGCAACACATCATAAAATTTTTCATCATACTAATCTGTAATGGCATCACTCTTGCTAATAGTATGCAGAAATAGTCTGGAGTGTTTGGCTTACTGCTAATCCTCTCTCACATGAACACTGACTTTCCTGCTACCCCACATAATTGTTCCCCCTCTCTCTTTTGCCTCTCACATACACCACCCTTTAGACCTCTTGCAACTTCCAAGAGCCCATCACCTCCTGTTATGAGCCGATGTAAATTAAGTGCTGTGAATCAGAGATGACTGTTACTGCATGTGATTTGGGTGGAAGCGAATAGGACAAAGAAGAGAACAGAACTGCATGTCCCTGCAGCTTTATGGGCTGGTGTCTCACCAGGATATATAACTGCTTAGCCGGATAATACCGTCATGTACATAACTACTCAGTGTCCGGGAATGTATGTGCCTACAGTAGTGTGTGTGATAGCTTTTACAATTTGGTGACCTACTGCTCAGCTCTTAACAAGAGGGGGCAGGCATCTGCAGCTGTTTTTACTGCATAAGGCAGCGCAGGAGGGTATTAATAGGGAAAAAAAAAAAAGTTACACCTCTGCATGATGAGGGTGGAAGCAAGAAAATTGTAACACTTAGGTCTGAGGATAAGAAACGAGCCAAATGAGAATACAGAAGCAGGGGGAAATGTAAGGTAGAGCCTGTGACAGAAATGAGAGCTTGGAGGGTGAGGCAGGGAAGAAAATGAGATATTGAGAGAGATGGCGAGAGATGTATACACACACACAAACGCACGCACGCGCACCCACACAAACAAGAATGGGAGCGCCAGAGAGAGCCCAGATGAGGGAGTTGAGATGATGGGCTGGCAGTTTCCAAGCACCAGGCTGTTTTTCAGGGCTGTCAAGCACATTGTGAGGCATTGTTTGAAATGCCCAAGCTGATGGCTGACATATTCCCCATGAATCTAGCATGCCAGGCCGCTGTCCACTACACTACACTACACTCAGACACACATGAGCTGATCCGGTCTGTGGCTGTAGTTTGTCTGTGGGTGTGCTGGTCAGTGAAGGGTAATTGGCCGACCTTGGCCCATCATGGTGGCTGAAATGAGGAAGGCTGTAGGGCCGGGTAGTTGTAAATTTTGTCCCACATGAGTGCAGTTTTGTCATTGATTCTCAACTGAGGTAGTTAATTGATACTGCTGGAAGAGTTCCACACAGGCCACATTTACAAAATGTGCTTCCTCTTAGAACCTGTCCACACCTGGACAAACCTAAAAAAGAAATTCTGTATTTGCAGAAATTATACTGAAAGACCAAATAAGACATACAAATTTTACACCCACTACTCTATGAGAAAACATAAGACGTGTTACCATGTCTCCAATATACAAAGTAACACAACAGAAGATAAAAATACTCTAGAGATTTCTCGCTTGAGGAATACTTATGATTTTAAGTTTTATTTCCACAAGACACAATCACTGACTTCCATACCTGGCAGTCAGTGATCAATGGCAGGTATGTTGGTCAATACTGGTGATCACCTCACAAGCACAGAGCAGGAGCTTCTTTTACAAAGTCACTTGTGATACATGGCTCTGGACATGTGTAGTGGGAAATACTCTTTGATGGTCTGCTTGCTTGATGTTTTTTCTTAATCTCTTTCTCCGTTCTCCCTGCCTCCCACAATCTAAAATGCTCTCTTGCATCTTTGTTTCGCTTTATTTATCTTTATTAGTTCATGTTTCTTTATCTGGACGTTCTATTTTTTTTTTCTCTCTGCCTTTTATATAATCCTTTCCACACTTTATTTTACATATGTGCACCCTCTGTTCCTTTAACACCAGTTTGCACCCTTTTTCTACAGAATTCCCCACTGGATCTTCTTTTACTTTTTTTTCCTATTCTTGGCTACTCCTCTCCTCCTCCCTTCTAATTTCACCCACAGCAAAAGGGGGACAGTTGTCGGAGACAGACCTACAGAAATAACTGTGTTACTGCTCTAATCGATACAACCAGGCACCAGTGGCTATGGCCCAGTCCTGTTCAGTGTGGGCTTGTGTGTCCCGGCATTGATGTCTTTGACTCTGCGTGGTTCAGGTTCTCCGCCAGGAGGCAGAACCAGAAGATAACCAAAGGCATATCGGGCTCTGCCATCTGTGGAGAAGGACAGGATTTAATACTGGCATATCCCATCCTCACAACGTCAATCCTTGTTTCACCTCTGCCATCTGCCTAGTCCTCGTCTTCGTCCTCCATGCTTTGTCATTCCCAGATTCTCAATGTAATATCAAAAGAAAGGAAGACTGAGATGGACTGGCAGAGTTCATAAATTGTCATTTTAACAGATAAAAATGAGCAGACTGAGTAGAGGCATTTGGTAATGAAATACTGCTTTCTCTGTTTATCTTTGATTCAAGTTCCCCTATACAGCTCAGGCAGCACATACGGACTGTCAGTACATTTATGATGGATGAAGGGAATTTAGTTTTATAATCCAATCCCTCAAAAAATGGAATTACAAAGGTTTTTTTTTTTTTTTTTTTTACCTTATTATATATTACTTTAAATTTGTAATGATTACTTTGATCTACAGCTGATCGCTCCAGGTTTATTCCTCGAAAGGGTGGTACTATGCATTTTCCAGGCACATATTGCCATTTTATACTACAATCAATTAACTGTTACATTTAGTTGTTATAAAAATACTATATATGTCAAAGATACCTTAAATAAAATTTTACTATGTAATTAGACATCTTAAAATTGGCCTCTGTTTCCTTGAGAAGACCCTATTCTTTCCGACACTCCACCGTCAGCACGTTATCACCTCCATTATACATTTACTACCGTTATTAGCAGAGTGGGACTGAAAAGCAGTTCGTATGATAAGCTTAGTAGACTTGCAGTTTCACCGGGTGTTTGCCAATTGCTGCTGCTGCTGCCAGTCTGGAGGAGCTGAGTGGTGAAGGTGCAGAGGATGGTGGAAGTTCAGTTGGAGGTGTTTTGTGGAAGCAAGCCTTTGGGCACCCCTAAAATGGCTACAAATGTCAATGAAAGATTCAACATGACTTGTATGTTTTTAAAAAGGCAATAACAATACAACATGATATACAGCTCAAAAGTCAATTTTACATTATAGCCCCCTTTGAGTTACATTGAAGTATAGAATATTATGACACGTCAGTCAATACCTGCTCAATTTGTACTGAAGTCTAGCACGGACAACTGAATCTACTACATTTTGTAACCCTTTAGGCATTTCAAGAGATAAAGTAATGAGTACTAATTTTTCTTTTTCTTTACAGTTGATGTTTAGTTCAGTGGATAAGACTTGGTCCATTTGTCTACAAACCCTTCTAATATATGTTTCCACTTCTCTTCTTTAGCTTTCTCCTTTTGACCATTTCTCTTCTCTAGCTAATGAGGATGTCACACCAGGAGCCATGTGTCTCCTCTCAATTTCCTCCGAAGCCAAGTGCTGAAAATTTATCATGTTCTCAAAGTGCGAGTTAATGTGCAAAAACATTTTCTAGGAAGTATAATGAAGACTGGATGTTGAAACGGTCCAGTATAATTATAATATTAATAATGAAGATGGTAAATAGACTCTTAATTTTGTGTATCAAAAAGTAAAGATTATCGGAGATGAAAGAGTTGGACAAATCTGAAAGTAGAACAGAAACAAGCAAAAACTCAGAGATCACTCTGGCCGAACGGTTCACAGACTTGACTAGCAAAGAATATTCAGTAAGCTGATGGCTTTATGGGATTAACTGTTCAATAGCACTTCTCTGGCTTTTCCAACCCAACACAGGTTCTATCTATAAAGTGGCTCTAGAGGAGAGGGGCATGTGATCATGGCTCAGATCAGCATATCTAATCATCTTAAGAGACAGGATGAGGATTTAAGTGTTAGGGATGAGCGGAACTGGGAGGGTTTCATAAAGTTTACATGCTCAGAGTCATAAAACATTTCATCATAAATATGTCAATCAATAGCAGTTGTGTTTATAAATGCACATTCAAATATTTCCATATATTTTGCCATCGCTGGCTAATCCGCAGCTAAACTGAAGTCTTCATACTAAACTAAAATTTTGCTTCAAAATAATCTGCTTATATTTAATGAAATAAAACTAAATCCTGCTGAAAAATTACAATTAACAGTCTTTACTATTTCACTTGTAGGTATTATGTTATGATGATTTCTTCAGATTTTAGGTCTAACTGTAGCTCTGCAGTGAAGTGTTCACCATCAGAACTGATTGCTGATACTTGAAGTTGATACTATCAGCCCCCCTAACCTTCATCCACACTAATTAAAAAAAAAAAAAAAAACTAAAAAGTGAGCAAGTGCCTTTACTCAAATTTCAAAGCAGGTTAAACACAGCATTGGTGCAACTGAATTCAGTGTTAAACAAGAACACTAACAAAAAAGAAAAAACTTACTCACATTCATATTATGAAAGCATTAATTTATGTTAAAAAATTTTCACTAAGAGTGAATGAATACAACTACAAGATGGATAAATAAACAAAATGATTCACTATATCTGAATGCAAAGTCTTTGTATTTTTCCAACTTTACCTGTATTTTTTCAACATTCTTGGAAGCCTGTGCAAGTTGGTTTTTATGTGTTTGGTGTGTCTAATTGCTCTTTCCCACGAAGAGCTGTTGCTATGGTGACAGTATTAACACACATGCTGTTTGTCTCTAGAATTAAACTTTGTACAACCCCAACTGTCTCGGTTTTACAACCTTTTTGTTAACTTGCAGGGAAGAGTGAAAGAAAAATGTTTGTTCTCTG
The DNA here is from genome assembly GCA_010277075.1 of Poeciliopsis retropinna. Lineage (NCBI taxonomy): Eukaryota > Metazoa > Chordata > Actinopteri > Cyprinodontiformes > Poeciliidae > Poeciliopsis > Poeciliopsis retropinna. Next base: position 7,976,229 of record VMRM01000013.1, read on the forward strand.
CCTATCTGTGATGCATCATAGGTGACAGTACTGCACAGTTAGACTTCACTTTTTAATTTGTCATGTTAATGTTTTTTGGGTTTTTTTAATTGTACTTTAAACACAAATTCATGTACTTTCAGTTGTGTTTTATTCAAATGCAAAGTACAAGAGACATTGCACTTACATCTTAATAAAAATATAGGATGGATTTGCAAGAAACACAGCCAGAATGATAATGGATCACATTTTTAGCACAATTTTTGTTTCTTTGGGAACACATGGGGGTGTGGATTGATGTCACTCATCTGTATGAGGCAGAGTCTATGTGTAAAGGTTTTACTGCCATCTTCTGGTGGCAAATGAACTCAGTCATTAAGAATGTAACTTTGCTGTTATAGTCAAACACAAACTGGAATTGAACTGAGTCACTAGACAACTTGCATACACACCGCTACAGAAACGCTAAGGAAACCTCCCTTCTCACAATGTGTATTTAAATACATCTTATGAGGTTAAGATGTATTCTTAACCTCATAAACCTTTTTGGATGATTCTGCTTCTAAATGAACATAGGCGTCTCTTCAAAGTCTTTAACAGTAATTTATCTTTCAGAAAGTTTACAATAGTAGGCGGACCTAGGCGTCAGCAAAACACACACGCACACACTATTATTTCATACTGACAACATGCAAAAATCAATTTTTAATTTTGTTTGGGGAAAATGGAGCACAGTGAGCAATGCAAAATCGTTTGGCTGCTGTCTTTTAAAATGTGCCTCCTTACTGATGAATGTAAACTGGCATATGAAGAGGCAGGAAAAAACAAATACACTCACAGACACAACAATTATCTGTATAGCAAATACACACTTATTCATTGATCATGCCAATTTTTCTATTTATTAGCTGACCTGAGAACCTCCTTTACTGCACCATGTCTTATTTCTAACTTGTTGTGGGCTAATAATCCCTCTGGGCTCCGAAGATGACCAGTAACAGAGTTAATTACAGTTAGGATGCAATCAGACTTGCATGTGCCTGCCTTGCCTTGTTCTGTTTGCATGTCTTCTTTCCTCTCCACTGTAAAAGTGCAGTTAATAATAGAGCCTTCCTTAGCCCTACAATTTCCCTTCTTGTCTATACAGACAATGAAAATGGCAATGGATTTTTTAGGAATGTAAAAATTTGTATGATCCGATGTGGAATGGCTTCTGGACTCTGGACTGTTATGTATAGGGTAGCAGAGCTTCAGTTAATGGTTAATGTGTGGATCTTCTCTGAGTAAGTCAGCGTAAGTTAATTCCAATGTCTCATGTGAACAAAAAATTGTTCACATGAGACACTGACATTGTTTATTATAACGTCAATGTAGCCCTCTAGAAAAAGAAGAAAAATATTCACAGGAGATTGGCTCCCTGGTTTTATTCAGAGCTGCATCTTTCAAAGCACAATGGACAGAGATTGGAGAGAAAATTGTCTTATTGAGATCTAGAGGAGTCCCAGTAACTTGGAAAAATAGTCTATTATTATACAAAATTGATCCTTTGCCGAAGAACTGCGTATATTTCATCATTAATAGAGGATAATAACAATAATACAACTGCCAGACTTAGACAGAGTCATACTTCTGTTGAGCCACCCTGTCCTTCAGACTTTATAGAATTTATGTATAAATAATTTTTTTTAAATTAAAAATACAGTTATTGGCATCATCTTAATCATATTTAGTAAATGAGGCAGCATTGAAGTGTAAAAACACTGTTTTGTGGGGCGTTTTTTTTACTGTTTTAATTCAGTTAACGTTTCTAAGTGATCAAAAACATTGGCTTAATTTAAAGCAACAAATGACTGCCATGAGAGATTCAAGGATTTCTCAAACATACATGAGTTAAAAACACTATTTTCTACTTAACTACTTCAAGCAGTTTTAGGTGAAATATTCTTAAAACTGCTTCTCTCACCTCATTCACATGAATCTTTGGTCCAGTAGCTACTCTTCTTTGGGCCACTACAAATAGAAACTCTGTTTTTTTAGTGCTTCAATAACTTCTTTTAATACTGTCACTGAGTGCAGAGTGGCACAGAGTACAAAGTACAGAAAAAAGATGCAGAGAGCACTAAAGTAACAATAAAATAAAAATGTAACAAAAACCTTCTCAGCCTTGTGAGGAAACAAGACCTTGTCCAATCAGACAACCTATTAGGAATGGCGTGTGTGTAAAAGGCATTTTCAGATCATCTGCTTGCAAGGTGCAAAGGCAGCTATAATATTTTGCTTCATTAGAATGCAGAATATTTTTGAAAGAGCTGCTCCGCAAAGCAGAGGTCTCAGTATGTACTCAGCCCGGCATACCTGTCCAGGCTCACAAAAAATTACTGGTGGCTGAAAATAAGGAGAGTAACAACTCAAAACTACTTCTCAACTACCTGTTAGAGGCAATTCCTATAAGACAAAAAGACACTCTAAATCCAAGAGGACATGTGACTTGAGCTCTTTTGTAGCTGTAGCCGAGTTGGCTGAACCTGACGCATATGCTGCTCAGACATCTCCTCGAGGACATAAAGTGGATAAAGCACAGTGGAAGGGCCCCGAAGAGGAATGACTCAAAAAAACAGTTAAGGAGTTGCATCTCTCAGGTGGGGTTGAAGTGATGCAGAGCAGCAGCAGGAAGAAGTTGCTCAGAAAAGCATATTTGGCTTGTTTGAGGGCGCTGACTTACAGAGGAGTACTGGATACAGACAAGAGTGGATACTCAAAAAATGTTAATATTACAATGCTTAAGAGATTTGGCATAGGCTTGTATATATCATTTCCGCAATAAGGAACCATTCTGATGCAGTCTTTATTTTTGTTCTAATATTCTTTACAAATTTATATAAATATTGCAGCCATTCAGAGAATAATGCTGATAAAGACTAGCACAGTACCTTGAAAAAAATATTCCTCTTTCCACAATTTTTCTCCTACCAAAAATGTTGGTATATTTTACAATTTTATGAGATAGATACAAAATGGTGCATCATTTTAAAATAAAAAATAAATAAATAAATAAATAAAGATTTATAAGTCTTTAAAACAAAAATCAGAAAATGTTGGGATGTATAAATTCAGCACTACTAGGCTAGTTCTTTGTAAAGCCATCTTCCATGGTGCAATCATGGAAGATGAGAAGAGTTGAACTTGCATTTAGAAACTAAAGTTTTGCCCATTTTTCGCTGGAAGGTGAACCTCCACTTCATTCTTAAGCAGTGGCCTACAAGATATTTAGAGAAGTTCCTAAGTGTTCCCCCCAAAAAAACTAAGTAATAATTATATTAAATTACAACATATACTGTTGTACGAATACGAATACGAATTACAACATACTGATGTAAAAGTCGCTTGAATATGAGTTTTCTGGACCTTACTGTGATTTTGTATTAAAGGAAAAAAGCCAATCAGAAAATATTCCCTACTGTCACTAGGCAGTATGTAGAAAGTCACAACATCTCAAAACATTGTGAAAGGCCAACAAGTCAAATCAATCCAATTCATTCCATACAACACATTGCCACATTCAGCTCCAAGTCCACCCAGTATAAAGTGTTCTAAGGAAACCCAGCTGATTAAACTGAGTCATTAATTGCATCAATCCATCATCCAAAGTGAGCGCGTGTTGACAGTAGAAAGAAAGTACCTTTTAACAGGAAGAAACTTCCAGCAGAATCAGTATAAGTGACCATCTGCTTTGACTAGCTGGCGTGTAAGAGGTTAGGCAGGAGACAGAAAAAAAAATATTTTTGAGAAACAATTTTTTGCAATTTAGCCTAAGGTTTTACAAAACCTCCACCATACAGTTAAAGTAATCCTTAAATTTTAGCAACTTTGCTTTTTTTTTTTTTTTTTTTTTTTTAAGTAACATAACCAGCTTCAGCTACAACCTAAATCTGATAGAAAATATGTTTAAGGAGCTAAAGCTTCAGGTGATCACATGAAGACTTTTCCACCTCAAAGACTTGGAGCTCATCATCAAAGTTACATTTTCAAAAATACCAGTTTAAATGGACAAAAAGCTGGTTATTATTTATAAGAAGGGCTTCACTTTAGTACACCCAACAATTTTCCTGTTATTGTTTAAAAGTGTATAAATAATATCTTCAACATGCCACAATAAAATGGAATTGAAAAATAATTAAGTTTTTTTTTTTTTTTTCCATTATTTATGCCAGCTTTGGTTTGTTTGTTTTAATTTTGTTGAAAGAGATGTCTGTATTATCAGAAGTGAAATCATTAGTTTAATGAAAATTGTTTAAAATGTCAATCTGCCAGATGTATGAATAAATTTAGGCTTGACTTTATGACAAAACTGAATACACGGAGGTAGTAGTAGCAACATCTCCTTTAGAGACAAATGAACTGGACAGGATGATGAATGAGAGGATGACTGAAGAGCTTTTCATCAGATACATAAACCTATGTGACTCACCTTCCAAGCATGTAGAAATAGAAGCCTGACAACTAACTTTGGAATAATAATTTAGAGGGCTTTTCAATAATGGTCAGAAATCCATAATGAAAGAAACTCAGAAGATATTCTTTCATCTCGCTTTTGGGTGGTAAAATATTTAACATTGATGTCTTGCAGCAACAAGGACCTGGTTTCTAATCCTGGCTGTGATCTTTCTGCATGACGTTTGAGTTTGTTCTTTGGTGTAGATGTGTGTTTGTGTGATTGTTTGTCTCTGTGTTATCTTCTGCTACACTCTTGACCTGTCCAGAGTATTTTCTACAATTGCCTCTTGCAAACTGAACAGTGAATATAGGCACCAGACCATCTGTGATTCTACAAGGATTAAGGTGTTAGAAAAGTTAGTTCTAAAGCTTTTTGTTTGTTTGTTTGTTTGTTGGTTTGTTTTTGGGTTTTTTTGCCAGGACTCATGGAGTAACTAGAAACTTTAAATGTCATCTAACAAAGCTAGCAAAGCTACAATTCAATAATCCCTAAATGCAGAATCAAATTGCTCTGAAAGAAACAGACTGCACAAGTAATGCTCCTTAAAAACTCTGCAGCTTTGCTTGTTTACATTTTTTTATGTCATGCTCCGTCACAATTTGGTTTGTGTGCATCTGCAAAAAAAGTCAAATCCTGCCGTGAGACATCCACCCCAATGGAAAGGCATGACTTCGCCAAAACAATGATTACATCATGATGGGAAAGAATGCATTCAAAGCAAGGGCACAAATACATACTAGTGGGTGCAGAAAAAAGCCCACGTACTTGCAAAATGTCATGCCCTCTCAGAATACTACACACAATTGGAAAACATTGGCACTGTGTTTAAATGACAAACAACAAACACAAACACAAAACAATAGGGAGACTTTTGGTACATACCAAAGTCATTAAGACAGCAGGGGCTTGGGGCCACAATGAAGAACACTGTGGCTTGTGATCATTTCAAATTTCTACTATCTGATTGCAGCAGACATATCCAATCCTACGGTCAAATTCTGCTCATAAAGAAGGCCAAGACCTCCACTCAGTTATTATGGCTGAAAGCATTGATTGCTGTAGTATTGTCTGCATGTGCGTGTGTGTGTGTTGGGAGAGACTGTGTGTCTGTATGCTGTATGAAACAAAAGAGGGACATTGCAAGACTTAGTATGTCTCATAATACCCTAAGGATATGCATCCTTCTATAGCAAATTATTTCTGAGATAACTAGACTCCATCAAAAGAGTAAAACTCTGACTGTTGTTAGGAACAACAGTGAAAATGGAGTCTCCTGTGAGTAAATTTGTGGTGCATTTCCACACTATCTCCTTTTGGTGATGAAGAAACTCCTGGCATAAAGTGTGTGCTCCGGCATAATGACTCCATTTTGAATAATTGGCCCAAATATCCACACAATTAACTTGTTGCTGTGCCTCTGTGGCACATAAAATTAGTCAAAATAAAAGTTTAGTGAAAAAAAAATGAGTCCGTACACACCGAGTCCATTGATTCTTACAAAAGGTCCCATCCTCAGCAGTAATTTCCTAATAAGCACCTGCTTTTAAATGAAATTACAGAGATTTTCAAAGATCTGTTCCTCACTTTCCCCCACCAACCTCCACCCCTTTCGCTACTAAATAAAAGTGCTGCCTGGTCATTTTGGCTGCATTACCTGTCTGCTCTCGTATAATAATGTAATTACCCGGTGACCAGTGTGATCATCTTGCTGAATTACACCGTGACCTCTGTCTGTGCAGCTTGCTTTCACGGCTCCCCACTCAGTGGGGTAATGGGGAAAGACCAAACCCAAATGATCACATTTCTGATGAACCTTGCAAGTGAAAGCATGCACCATAATGAGCACGAGAATGCTCAAGGACAACCAGGACACAAAGCAGAGATCAACATTATGCAAATATATGCAGTGAAATTAGAAAGTTACTGAGAAAAAAAAAAAAAAATCATTTTGTGATAATTATTGTTTTTTTGTGTTTTTTTTCAACTACATAACTGTCTCCTTGCTATTCTCCTCTCTGATCAGTTTTGATTCTATCCTTAATTTTTTTTTTTTTTTTTTTTTAGCTGTAAGGCTGTCATTAAAAACTTGTTACCGTTCTTTGGAGTTTGAGACTAATATGTTATTTAAGAAAGTAACACCAAGAAGAAAGCAAAACATCACCAGGGAATCATGAAACAGAATTTTTGATCTGCTTTGCATGGGCATATTGAACACCTCCTGTTGTTCTCAATGGACCACTTCTAGTCTGAAATTCTAGACACAGCCTGTAGACCAGCATGATACATGGTCAGTTACTGGGTCAGCATATTTCTTTGATATTTAGTTTGTTTTTAGCTGCTTTGATCTTTGTGTTTTTTTTTCTTTTTAAACTTGCTTTAATGTATTATGAAGAGGCTTGTCTGATAAATTCCAAACATCCCCATGAGTGTGTAAGGTAAATGAGTTGCTGATACTGAGGGATAGTTCTTTTTAAATGTAGAACATATTTAATAATTTATACTTTTAGTAGATTGTTTTTGAAAGGCTATTTATACAGTGCCACGTGACATTTGGAGAACTTAATAAGAAACGAGTGTGACAAAACGTAGCAGAGCAAAAAGGCTTTGATGCAGCAAAGTACAGTGAGATGATAGGGCCTACATTATTTTTTCTTTTTCTTTCTTTTCTCAAAACAATTTCAAGGCCAAAAAGAAATGTCAAAACCAGTAACAAGTTCTGTATGTGGGTTAATGCAGTCTAAGATATAATTATCATTCAAAAGCACATGAGAGAAACCGAAAGTTATACGGATAAACAGAGGCTTATGCAATACAGTAGTATTTTTTTTTCTATGTGAATGAGACGGTCCACTTTACCTCATTCGGCAATTTTTGTAGTTTGATCAAAAACATACCTGCACTCCACACATTTTACTTTCCTCTTTTGATTTTATTTTAAATAAGGTCAAAAAGTATTTTCTTTCCACTTCACAAATATGCCCTATTTTTGGTTTCTCTATCACATACAACTTGTTTTGTTGTAAAATAACACAATTGGAAACTCAAGGAGAAAAAAAGCCAGGGGTCCATTAAGCCTGACAAATACAAAACAACATTTTGCTTCATTCAAGAATTTGACTGGCCATTCTAATGGTTTATGTACAAGTTACACTCAACACATGGACAGTGAAAAAATTGTATTGACAATAATGAATGTGAGTGATGATTGACATCCTCTCCTTGGGATCTGTTCTCGGGTCAGGAGATAGATTGATAAGTGACTGACAGCGCAAACATGAATTATTGCATAATCAGAAAATGGCAGGTTGCCCCATTGAGATCTTATTCTGAGATTTGGACCTTGACAGATTTGAATCCGCTGTGATGTAACCAGTGATGGCAGAGTAACTTTGAAAAAGTAACTTTAATCGGATTACTGAAGAAACTCACAATACTAATTACTTGATTTGGAAAGTAACAAAGTTACATTTAAAGTAACTTTTTTAGTTACTTTCAGCGGCTGCTAACAACGCCCCACCACCTGTGAATATTGCATTGAGCTTTGACACTACTTCATTTCAAGTTATTTTATAAAGGTAATATCAACAATGAATTTCCACTTATAAGGTTGAACTGAAGGGGAGATTGTTTAATGGCTACAACAGTACAAAAAAAAAACTGTACTAATTTGGTAATTTGTGCATGTTTTGTGTGTTCGAGTATTGTCTGGAAGACTATAAATAGGATCTAACAGTTCAGGATTGGCTGTAACAGTGACAATCATGACAAGCGGAGAGAGAGAAGAAAGATTCAAATTATTTTACATTAATTGGTTTTCAAAGATATGTGTAAAATATTACACTCACAGAATTGCTGTCAATTTCAGATGGTGTGAAATGCAAAACAACAAAATAAGTAAGTGTAGATTTTCAGTCTGCTCTTACATATTTCCTGTCAGTGTGGCCAAAGTGAGGGATTGAAACAGGATTTACTTGTTTCATGACGAAAGTCAAACATGCATGGGTTCTCGTCTCAAAGCAGCTTTAAAGTTAACAGTGAATGTCGATGTAGCAGTCTCAGCTTTTATTTTCATCTAATGGACAAAAAATATTAAATAAAAGTCATTCACTTGTGACTGTGAGGAGAAAAATGTCACTAACCCAGTCAACATCTCCATATCTGACCAGACACACTGTTACTGGGACCTCCGAGCATCAGCTTTGTTTGCATTTTGGCGGCCTGCCACATGTGCACTGATAACATGTTTGTTTTCCATCATCTCCGCTTTTGACCATCTGTGTTAGTAGTCTTGCTTTCTGATGCTTGGAGAAGTAGGGCTGCCAAGGGCTCGTCTGCACATTGAAGAGAATGGAGAGCTCTGATGTGTTTGCTCTGCCAGCACTCCAGAGCTTTACATTCAAATACACACATAAATAAACTCACATGTGCAAATGCTATGCACTCACAATTGTACACGTACAAAAACAAAGAGACACACAATTATTTAGCATTTGTAGAATTATGTATGTATAGTTGCTAAGAGCAAACCCACTCACTCGCTCACACATCTGTGTCTTTGTTGCCACTCCAGCTCTTGTCTTCTCCTCTGGTGCCCCTTGTAGAGGGCTTTGATATCGCTTCCAAGCCTGGTTCCTGCTGACCTGCTTTGATGCTAGTGTCTAGTTGTCTTGTCATCTTCCTTTTCTTTTCTTTCCTCCTTTTCTCTGCTTTCCCTTGTGCTTTGTCGATACAACCAGGGTGCCGGAAGCTACCGCTCATAATCTCTTTCTTCCTCTCCCAATGTCTTATTCTCGCCCTCTGTCTATTTTCATTATCCTCTCACTCCCATGTTCCACCTATTTTGATGTGTATCTCATTTATTTGTCACGTTTTCAACAATTTAAATACTGTTCTTTGATTTTTTTGCTTCAGTAAACTGTTTATATAAATACAGTATTTTTATTAAAGGTGTTTTCTATCATTTCATCTCTAATCAATCTCTGCTGAAGGCTGATTTGTTACTATTCTGCTGAAGTTGAAAAAATACTTCACAGATGGAGAAATTTATTTGTAACCAAGCAAGAATTAAAATGCGTAACAACTTAGGGATGTTTTGTATAAATAATGCCTTTATTTCATTCTGAATGACAAATATGACACGTTTCCAGAGGTGTTTGCAAATCCATGACCACTTCTTCCCTATTTTTTCTTATAAGATTAATAGTGCCTTAAAAAACTGTTATTTACAATAACAATAAGCCCACTCACTGACGTGTGCCTGCTCAAACTTCATGTTGCGCCAGATATGATTGTTGATTCGTTGCCAACCATCCTTTTGACTTTTATCTGTGTCTTTTTCAAAACTAAAGAGTCCACTAAAAACATTTTTAGAAAAAAAAGAAGGTATTCAGTAGGTTTTTCTAATGGGGCACAAGCTTAATTGCTTAAAAGGCAGTTTCTTTTAAAGTGATTTGGAAGGTGAGTAATAGATGGAAAAATTGGTTGATTAGCATAAAAACTGCAGCTGAGGGTTGATACTGATAACAATTACTTTTGGTCCCACCATTGTTGTAATTAGATTATAGCTAGTTTAGCTGTAAGGCAAAGTCATCATACTTCACTCTTTTGTCAATCTTCTGTCAAGTTATTTTTTTGTGATGTGAAAATCTTCTTTTCTTCTCTTCTCCCCTGCAGGTGTTTGTTTACACATGTTATGTGCTGACAGAAGTCTGGCACTTTAGACCTCTCACTGCACCAAATAAAGGTTAACCGAGAGAAGACTTACAGATGCATCTTAAATATAAGCATATTAAAAGGTACATTAAATTCACTAATTCAGTTCAAAAACTGAATCTGAGATTCTACTATGGAAACTTTATGCTACAGCCTCCACAATCATGGGGTAGACTGCTAACTAGAGAACTGACCGACAAAGATTCGAAATGGCATTGTGAAAATTTATTACACAGATTGCAGATGAAAGGAAATGTTGCAGTTCAATTAAAAATTGATGCTGTGATGTTTTAAGGACAAACTTAGAAGCTCCGTATGTGTCAAGTGTTTTGCAGTATGGATTCAGTTCCATAGTTTGTGATAATCTGAAGATTCGTGTTATGTCCTGGTGTTGTTCATCTGTGATTTTTGAAGTCAGCAGCCAGCACAGATGTCTTTAAGAAAATTTTGGTGGACTTTGTGGTACTGCCTCCTAAATGCTTTTAAAGAAAAGTTTAAGTTTTATTTTTCAGCAGGCATATCACCAGCCCAATGTAGGCTATTGAACACCTTAGCAGAATGAGAGTCATCATCTTGCCATGCCACACTGCACTGTTGCAGTAATTGATGTGCAAGGAGCACTCTTTTGTTTTGAAACATTTATTGTGAAATTAAACAGTTTACGGACAATGCACATTATAAACACTCCTACAATTATGGATACCCCACATCTTGCTCATGCATAATTGATTTTTACATGCAAGTGTGTTATATTTATGTTTGCTTGAGGGACCACATATGCTGGTCTTGCAACTTTTGGATGACAATTTCCTCAGGAACCGATTGCTCCCATAAATAAAATTGCACATCTGGAGAGTAGGGAAATATAGTGGGGGCATGTATGTGACAACATGGTGAGAGTGAGAAGGTATGCAGAAACTGACAGTGAGGGACATGAGCTGAAGTGACCAGTTTGAAATGGAGGGAAGAAAAAAGATGTAAGCTATAAGTTAAGGAGGGTAGGTTAAACAAACTAAAAGCAAGATACTGGAAGCAACAGAGGGGATAGTGGCAAAGACGAAGCCACTTAAGAAGTGAAGTGAAACAGAGAGAGCTCTAGACAGTAGGAAAAGGAGAGTAAATTGACTGCCGCATGTCACATGGAAACAGTTCCTAATTGGCCAATCAGCCGACCCCAGATTGAGGCTGCCACTTTCTCTGACACTGCAAGTGCACCTGTCCCTCTGACAGGCTCAACCTCACACACACACACACACACACACACGCGCGTGCGCCTTCACTCACACACATCTTCAAACATAACAGCTGCCACCATTACGACCTCTTCATCCCCCCTCTCCATTTCTGATATGTACTTTGAAGAAAGATCTTTGACAGAAGAAAATTGTAGGAAGGGGACAAAGAGAAGAAAAGCCAATAATAGTCAAAAGTTTAGATTTAGTTTACTATTCAAAATAAAACAAAAAAACAAGCCAAAATCTACAGTATATATGCCACCAACTTGGTGTATTCTACATAAAAACATATATTAAATGCACAAATAGACAATATGATTTACTGGAACATGCTGGTAAAGGAATTTTTATAGGCAATTTATGCATATAGTCAAATGTGCTTATACGGCATATTAAAGTCAAATAAGTCATTTTCTCTTTTTCTTTTTATAACACATTGAAGCAGAGGAGATAAAGTACCCAAGATTCATTCAAAGATAATATTCAAAGTGGCAGAAAAATTAAATATCCCAATTTCTTTTTCCGTTAATGTACTGCACACTCAACACCTTTGAGCTAACTTGCTATAGGTATGTAAAAATACTTAAGCAAATTAATCTTTTACTGCATCATGTCATAATGAAAATTGAAATATTAATTTAAAAATTCAGTTTAGAAAAATATTTCTTTTTTTTTTCTTCTTTTTTTAGCAAAACCACCACTGTCACATTTAGTGGAAGTCCTTATTCCTTCAAAGCAAAATTCCTGCTTACTGTCTTGAAACTTTTATTTCGGAATCCATCACTTTCTGTTTCCGTGGATTGTAACTATGATGCAGTTTTTCTAACATCGCCATTCAATGAAGAAATCTGCAGGATCTTCAACCCACTAAATTGGTAAAAATAAAAAAATAAAAATAAAAATGCTACTCTCTGAAAACTTGCTTGTGTTTACAAACACACCCACAATTTAAAAAAAAATCATTTACAGTTTATATTAAAAAGAATCCTTTTAGTGTACTTAAATTATGCCACTTACAGATATTGTATGCACAATATTTATACAATGTTATATTAACAATACAGAAGAGCACAACATGCGGGTGACCAGCTAAAGCATGCTAGTTCGGATAATCTGGATGTATAGCTCAAAAACCTATCGCAATATAAGGTCTCATATCAGTTGATATCAATAATTGATCATTACCCATCGAATAAAAATATTTGATAATAATGAGAATGTTGGCTTACAGTTAAAGGAAACACCACATTGAGTGTTTGGTGTGTACCAATCAAAAAACAGATGTTTTCAGCACAAATGTCAGGCTCCAGAAAAATATGCATGTTTCTTTGCACTCACTACTTTCTTGGCCTCCTCTTGCATGAAATACTCCATCAATACACCATAGCACAGAGGTGATCAACCTGTGGCACTGTGTAGGTGTAATGGAAGCCCAGATTGCTTTGATAGCTGCCTTCAGGTTGTCTGCCTTGTTCGGTCTGGTGTCTCTCATCTTCCTCTTGACAACAGGCCATACATACCCTATGGCCTATTGGGTTGTCAGGGGGGTTGTTGGCTAATCAAAAACAGGAGCACCATGGTCATTGAGCCAACTTTTGGTGCCTTTGGCAGTGTGGGCTGGTGTCAAATCCTGCTAGAAAATAAAATCAGTTTCTTCATACAACTTGTTAGCAGAGGCAAGCATGAAGCGCTCAAGAATTATTTATAATCATCATAATATTTCAGTATTTTTGTGAAGACCTTTTTTGTTTATCTGGTGCCTCTTCAGATGTTTCTGATCACATTGATAATAGCACAGTTTTTGACCTCTTTCACAAAACTAAAAGAGGTTTGGTTTTTGTGAAAGCAAACCTATTTGGTTCCTATGCCATCATACGACAAACCTATGATGGCACTTGAATTTGCATTTTTAAGAATTTTTGTTCTAATTAGTTGATTTCTTGATCAAACCTCATGATTCTTCCAAAGTCCTTTTGGAAGAACTTTGTTATAGTCCCTGCTCCTGAACTCAAAGTCTCCTCCATTCCCTGAATGTGTGTTCACATAGAACTGAAATCTTTTGAAAAGATCATCAAGCAGCTTTTTTTGAGCCAAAACCAATTCTCTTATTGACCAATTTCAGTTTTATTATATGCCTGGCATAAAATAAAACTGGAGGATGCAAATCTCACACTTCTAAATTTGATTTGACTGTTTGCCCGATTTCTTTTTTATTGACTTTTGCATCTATCTTTCAGCTAAAAAGTTAAAGTATTTTTTTAATGCTTATAGTGGCCTTGTATGTTGGAGTTTACACTTCTTTACTGTTAGGTCTCGGAGAGTGGAAGTAAACAGGGTCCTTTCTGTCTTATCCTCCACAGCCCACTCTCCCCGGGGCTGTGTCTTTTCACCTCTTTTATTTATCATGTACAGAAATTATTGTCGCCGTCAGCACCTTCCACAACATATTTTAAAGTTTGCTGACGATGCAGTTACTGTATCCCTTCTTAGTAGTGATGACCCTGATCATGGGGCAGTGATCAGGGAGTTTACTGACTGTTGTGAGGCCTTTTGTCTACAGAGTAATGTCACAAAGAGTGAAGAGATGGTCATAGATTTCAGGAGGAGCTGTACTAATCAACTACCTGGTGTAATTTCTGACAAAAACGTAAAAGTCACAAATCAATACAAGTAGCTGAAAACAGTGATTGGTGATAGCCTGACCTTTGAACTCCAAATTGACTCTTGTCAGAGGGTGTTTCTAGATTGATGAATTCCACTTTTATGCAAATGTTTCATTCCTGTTTTATTGAGTCTGTTCTTACTCTTAGTATTGCTTGAACTTTTAGATGTTAGAAGCAGGGATATACTTGTTGTGATGCATGCATATATACACTGCTCAAAAAAATAAAGGGAACACTCAAATAACACATCCTAGATGGACAGTTTGATTTCACAGAAGTTTGATTTACTTGGAGTTATATTGTGTTGTTTAAGTGTTCCCTTTATTTTTTTGAGCAGTATGTATATATATATATATATATATATAATAAATTTCAAGGGTCTCATTTATCTGTTCAAGACATCCTTCCCCCTCTCTACTCAGGTCAGATTCAACACCAGCATGTAATGGATGGCATGTTTGGAGGGATTTTCTAGAATTCTTTATTTAATTTTAATTTCACCGATTCTGCATAGTTTTACATTCTTACAGAATTTGAATCTTTGGGAAAGTTCAGAATATTTTGTTGCAATGCTTGCATTAGCTTTAATGTAATGAATGAATTTCTGATCACTTTGATTTGAAGTACTCCCTGGTACTCCGCCATTCTCTTTACCAGCTTTTGCATCACTCCATCACAGAAAAGACTGGCATGTTCCAGCAACCTGATCATTATCACCACTCAATCCTAAAGATGGACATGAAAGCAATGGCAGCAATGTTACACATAAGAGTTTTATAATCACCTAACATTCTACAAATAATTAGTCATTTCTTGTTTTATCTTGAAATTAAACAAGAAATGACTGTTTTCTAATCTCAATTTGATAGAATGATTGCAACTACTAAGTTCATTACTGATATAAAATAAATGCAAACTAATAACAATACATTAAATATAATTTTTGTGAAGGTTACAGTGTTTAAATACTGTTAATCAAATGTCTTGAGTGAGTTCTTATTATTTTGGATGACATTTATGAAAATGACACATCTTGTTACCTTGGTTATCCGGTGTATGTAACATGCTTCAGAAGTTTAATGAAGCCAATCAAATTTATTTTAACTGAAAAAAAAACATGAAATAATTACTCATCTTCACAATCAGATTTTCCTCATTTATGCCGCCATCCTTGTCACGCTCGCTGTCTAGGGATCTGTAAGCTGAGTTAAATTAACTGTTTCAATGTTGCAGCACAAAAGCTAAGCATGTTTTCTAGTTGATATATCTCAGTAACTGAAACTGACATCAGATAAAGAATGTGAACACAGCAACAAATAAAAACTTTTTGTCTGAACACTCTTTATCTTTTCTTCCACTCTGTTCATGTGTAGAGCCTTCACGCTACCCGTGAATGTTATGTCCTCTTTGGATGAATTTGATGTTCAGAAATTACCATGAAATGTATAAAATTATTAGCCCTGTCATTGCCTTTCTGTGCAATTCCATGCAATTCTCATTTCCCTTCATTGTTCCATCAGCTCGATACTTCTCTCTTTGCAGTGGAGCATGGTTGTTTAGAGCGCAGGCAATTTCCAGTAAACGTCATGGTGTCGAACTTGCATATGTCACGGCCAAATGTTAGTGATTGGATAAAATTAAAAACTTCCACAGAGTTCATGCCAGCAGCAAAACAATAAAATGTTTCTGGTATGTTTTATGTAAAAATCTGGTCAGCGTCACCAGAAAATGGAAATCGATCCCAAGACATTCCGCCATGTCGAGCAATTTAGAGAGATTTTGAAAAGTGAAAGGTTCAATAAGCTCAGTATATTCCAATGTTGAGAAATGTCTTAGAAGAAGATTATGCACTAAGTCACTATTGTCACAACTGGATGGGCCACAGTAAAAGTATAAACACCAGAGGTTTCAATACATTTTTTTTTCTTGTTGTAACAACTTTTTTGCAAATGGTTTTTGTCTTTTTCTAATCGGAAGTATGCTTTTTCTGTGACTGTAGCGCGCCAAACTCGCCAAACAGCCATCGTACTAACAAGTAAATATCTAATGAATTGACTTAATCCCTATGACAGGTGTTTTTACGGTCATAGATATTTAAATTCAGAGTTGAATTCGCTCTCTGAAAACACAAAGTGCTTTTGTTTTGCAATCCCTTGAGATTTTTGGCAATGTTTCAAGCAATGTTGCTGTTCTTGCCGATGTGCAGACATTTAAATCTGTCTGCCTAATAGGATGTAACGAGTTGTCAGTTCTGTCTGATATCAGGCGACGCAGGAACCCATTTTGATCAGGAATGCACTGTGTGACGCAACTGCTTGGGTCTTCTGAGGGGTTCTAAGTCTTTGATCTTCACACAGACACAGCTATGTGACCCAATCAGGCCTCAATTTATCAAAAGCCATCTGGATACTGTTTCACCTTCCACCAAGATGTGCCTGATGTCTCTGTTAATCTGCTGTCCCCATATCTCTGTGACTCAAGCCACTTCTCAGCTTGTACAATCCTTTATCGCATTCTGAGGATTTTAGTCTTCACAAAGCTATTTTCCACATGGCATCTAATTGCAAAAAAACATATTTTAACAATTAGTTAAGGCTAACCTTTGCTCAGGAAACCTACCTTGAATTTAGCCCTTATTTAACTTGTCTGCAGTGTGCTGAAGGGACATTTGGCTCTTTCAGCTCCCAGACAACTCTTAATTTGTTGTCCTTTGAAACTTCTTATGTTTGCTTAACTTGGCATTAATATATATTTTATATGTTAATAAATCCCTTTGCATGTAGTATTTTATGAGACTCCTTTGTCAGGTCTTGGTGAGATTAATCCTGGTTTCTATGTAGTCTATAATTACAAATCACATAATTAAGCTGGAAAAGTATTGGCCCTCTGAATGATTAAGGGCCAAGGAAAAAAGCACACACTTATGTCTGCTTTTCTCTTTTAGGATTGACAGCAGCCGTGGCGATAAGAGCTTTATTTTGGGCTTTATTATTTGTAGGATCAGACATGCTAATGGACAAACATTAAATATGCAATTATTTTTACGTATCTGAAGTAAAATTATTAGTATCCGATGATTGGAAATGTCTGCTACTTATAATAATGAGAAGTGTGACAGCCAATGCTGTACTATATAAGCTCAACTCCTCATGGTAAAACAAATATCAACAATAAGTGGTTGCATGAATGCTTTAATGACCTCGTCAAAAATGTCAAAAAAGGTTTTGTTGAAATGCTTGTGTTTACCAGTTAAAGTTTCTCCTGCAGGGACGTATATAAAAAATCAAATAGAGCATCGTGTGTGGCAGTAGTTAGTTTGGGCACCCAGAGGTTATAGACCTCAACATGACTGTCCTGAGGCGGAGTGTTCACCCCCCACCAAAAAATAAACCTTTAGTATTTTTCCAAAGTGCATCATGAAGAATCTTTAAACATTGATTTATGTGTTAACCCTCAAATGTGAATGTTGTTTTGTATTTGTTTACACTTTTATTCAATTGAACATTTTGTTTTTAGTTTTAAAACATGGTTTAAAAGTAGTAGTGTGAAGATAGATATGCACAGTAGTAGATTGTTGACAATCTTTTTCTCTCTAGTTGAAGGAGAGCCTTTTGAAAAAAGATGTGGAATCCAATTTTTATAGCCTGTCTAACATGATATAGCTCTTATATTACTCCAATAACATTTGAAAGGAATGGTATTTCGAGTTTGAGACTCGAGGCGCACTTAAGAAGGTCGGCCCAAGGCATAAGAAAACTAAGCAGATGCTTAGGGCCCCAGGACCACCAATTTATATATATATATATATATATATATAAATAAAATAAATAGCTCTTGGGGTCCTTGGCAGTACCTAGCCGAGGTAGGTACTGCACTCTTCGCCGGTAACATGAGCTGCTGTGCAATGTGCAGAGTGCATCCAAACGTCCAAAGCTCTGGTCAGAAGTTAATTAAGCAAAACAATGTCTCAAAAAAGGACTTATCCTTCAGGAAGGGCAAATAGAAAAAAGCTAAAGGTTTCTTTTAATGTGTCTTGGTAATGTAATGTAATATAAAAGATTTGGAAGGTTGCTAATAGAAAATCAGCTTGATGCCGACCTGGAACTGTCCAGTTCAACAGCCAAACACTTATGCTTAGGTCTTTGTAAGAAACTGAGTCTAAACTTTAAATGGTTGGCTTTAAATGGTATATTTCTGAGGTATTTATGGCTTCAAAACGGCATGTTAGATAATGTCTGATAACAATAATTCAAACTTGTCAATGTTTGACATCAAATCCGTGTAGGACGGTGAAGTCCTAGCGCAACATTTCGTGTAAAGGTGTACGGAGCCTGGTGCTGCAAGGTTTGAGACCTTGTTCTGTTGTGGGCAGCGGGGCCCGGCTAATACCCGTGGTAAAACGGACGGCGGAGTCCGGCGAAAACAGGCGCTTAAATTCCGTGACATGATGGGGAAAGGGATAAGTAAAAAATTAGCCAATAGACAGTCTAAAATCAAACGATTGGAAGTATGTCAAAGATCAGGATCCGCACGAAGTAAAACATTTAGATAAATGGATAACAAGTTACAAATTTGACGGTCTAAATTAATGTTTTGATTGTTTATTCTGTTACATGACTTTGTGTTTTTATGTTTGTTATGATGTAAAGCACTTTGAAATGCCTTGCTGCTGAAATGTGCTATACAAAAAAAATTTGAATTGTCTAGCAAAATGTTTTTACATGAGGCTACATAGCAATGAGCTACTCTTTGCTGCAGTTGGGGATATGTTGTTTGCTGCTGAGCATAATTATTTTGTGGCTAAAACAAACATTATTTTACATCAACTTCTAAGTTATGTGAAACTTCTGTTAAAGTCATTTGAAGGCTCAGAAGCAACCTGGTACTAGTACCGGTCCATATTCCAGGGGAGAAAGACTCACCTGGTATGAATTAAATTTTTAGTTACTGGAGTTACGCTTAAAAGAAATTTATTTAATCAAAGAATGTCATGAATATGTGTGCTGATTGGAGTTTTCTGGACAATGGTGCCACTGGTATCATTGAGGCTGGCAATCAAGTACCAGAGGACTGTCAGAAATTTGCATATACTGTGTGAAAAGGCACAAATCTGTTCCCCCTCACTGTCTGAAAACATATCAAATTAAACCTGTTTCAGTAAAGATTACTGAGTTATCTCCATTTGGTAATTCACTGTTGTTAATCAAAAAATAAAATAAAATAAAAAAAATAAAACTTTTGTGTGGTTGGAAAATTGGAAGAAATCATATTACCTGTTAAAAATTTAGAGAACATGCCAATTTCATACGCAGAAGTTGGCATGAAGATTAAAGACATTATTTGTTTGAGATGGGAGTGTTCACCACCCGTCATCCCTGCCTTTGTGTGTTTCTTTCAAAGAAACTCATGGTTCTGTACTCCAAGAAACATCTACGATCATTCAAAGGCTTTATATATACAAGAGATCTATTTATTGTTCAACCCCAATAATCAAATGTGAACTTTGTTCACTTTAATTATGTCAAAAAGGGATTCAAAATTAACAATTGAAATAGAACGTGACATATTTCTACTCTTGTAAATAATTTAGTGGTCACAAACTGGGATGTTTGACATGTGCAGTATCTGGCATTAAGTCACAGATAATGAGGCTGTTATTGTTCCAAAACTCAAAAAACATGTCCAGAATAGCTCTCCTTCTTTTCTTAAGGGACTGATCACTTCATGCTGTAGATAATTCTTTCATTTAAACCACACAGATTCCAATTGGGCTGAGAAAAAAAATACCTATTTTACTGGTTTGAGTGTCTGCTACAGATTTCTTGGTTTGAATAAACCAGGTCAAGTAAGCTCAATGTTTCTGTTGACCAGTGTGTAACTGGCATCTGGCAAAACATCACTACTGAACACACACACACATTTTTTTTTACTGCTGCACTGTTTGATTAATAAACCTGAAATATCACTATAAAAATAAGTGCATGCTCTTTCCCACATAAAAACAAACACCCACACACAAACTTGCACTCACACCCACAGAGTAAAGCAAGATGAATCACTGAAAGGATGGAATCTGACTTAACCCATAGTGGAAGTAGGTCACATGGGGGAGACAGGTCATCAGGGAAATAACTCTGCAGTTCCACTTCTTTTTTCTCCGCCAGGAGCCCTGAATATTCTTCTCATTGTCATTGTGCAACTGCTCCATGAAAAATATGTTTATGTATTGGCATCAAAAGCAAAAGTCAAATCCTAGAGACGAGGAAAGCCGACATGCGTTCACTGTCTTTTCTGGTTCAGCTTTAGCCACAGAGGAAATTAAATGAAAACTGTGTGGTAGAGAATAACCTACCAAGCGTCTTCTTCTGTTGAATGTTAAAACACTCTAAACGAGGAAAGGCTTCACAAAATGGATATATCAAAATAACTGTGAGGATTCAGCATCTCAACCTGAGAGTCAAATTGGTGACAGTGGATTCGAAAATTATCAGTTCCAAAAATTACCAGCTTCCAACTCCCAGTATGAGGGAAAGAGAATAGAGGCTTTCTCTCTCAGCTATGCAAGCAATAAGTAATAAGTATATTAATCAATGCAGCAAATTATCTTCAGAAGTCACATAGTAGTGGTTTCTCTATACAAGTGAGTTTCACAGGACTGTGTAGTTGGCCATGTTTATTTGTGGGAGTTTTTAGCTTCCCTCATATTGTCTATTAGGTTTGTGCGGTGGCAGTTTATAGAATTCGACTTTTCATTAATTTTAAAGCCTTGTGTAATCCAAACATCTCAGATTTGCATAAGTCCTGTCACAGTTTAAATCCTTGTTGTTAGGTAAAGTTTGATTCTTGGCTGAGGAGAACTCAAAGTTCTTATATGTGCTCTGCATTGTTTTTAAGCTCTTCTTTCAAATGTCTCCTTAAAAGGAAAAGATCCAGTAGATCCAACCGTCTTCAAAGAGGCTTAATCACCTCTACCCATCACATAGACTAAATTTACAGTGCGTCTATGACATCCAAATACATTCAATAAAATATAAAATGTTATTGAAAATATGTTCCTATGTTTATCAAAACATTAAAGTACTGGTAATACTACATTTCAGAAGTGATATGACATTTGATTTCTAGGGCAAGACAGAAAGTCAAAACCCTGAACAAAAAAATGTCTTACTTTAATTCAGTGCTGTCACACACAGGCTCACATGAATCACTGTGACTGTACATATGCAGTAATTAAGCCATCTGCATGTCTCAACAGCTAGCTCACCCTGTGGGTTTAGTGACAATCGTGGAATATTATGCATTTGTATGTAGCATTCTTGTCTATGTGCATGCATCTGTATGATGTGGCACCGGGCCAAGTAACTGGCTGCAGCAGCGAGATTCTGTCCGTAGTCCATATCACTCTGAACTAATCCAATTGTACAAAGAGAGAGCGGGAGACGAGGTAAGGGAGAGCGCATGCATCTGGCTACACTCCAATTCTAAATGGCACGCTGGATGGGGATATTTATTAGCGGCAGAGAGTACTGCAAACACAACCATTCACACACATATGCACACCAACACGCAGAAGCACATGCAGAACACACTGCACCAGCTTATCTCCACACATATTCACACTCACAATCTTTCACATGCACACTTCCCGGCACGACAATGAGTGGAAGCACTCATCCACTTTCTCTTTCTCTCTCTTGGAAAATAAATAAATAAATGAAGAGAATTAACATCTCACAATTCCTTCCTGAACAAAATCAAAGAGGGCAAACTGTAGATGCATGAACCAATATGCAATTAGAGTGACAAAATGACTCAGGCTTAGCACATCCCACCTCACTCTCCAAGTCTTCTGCCGGCCATGTCCAAATGTGAGGCTGAGGTTTGAGGGCTGGCTTCAAAGCTTGCTGTCTGCTTCTTGTTGATATATATAAGTCCCACAGTGCCATCTTCTGGACAAATACACCCTGATATGGTATTAATATAGCAAAAACACATACATTCAGAATTATGCTGAGTATTCCTTATGGTCATTTGTTTTCATATTAAATTATATTTTCAATTGTCCCACATATATATGTACACAATTTTCACAGAGTTTATGGATTTAAATGTTATTATGAAGGTTTTTAAATGTTTGTGATCATTGATTACGTTACTTCATAAGGGACAAAAAAATAAACATTCCTCAATACATTATAAATAATCATATTAAGCAACTGCTTTTTTGATACGCAGAAGATGGGTGCTGGTGAACTCACATCAGTCATTCATCTTGTTCGTCTCACAGTAACAGAGCCAATGATATATATATATATATATTTATTTATTTATTTATTTTTTTTTTTTTTATTTTTTTATTATTATTTTTTTTTTTTTAAGGTGAACCACCTGATCAAAATATCTGTACAAGAAGTACCTTGAACAAGATAAAGCGTTCCATCCTGGCTGTTTTGTGTCACCCTGACTTGTTCTCTCTGTTTATATTACAGGCTGGCCAATATCCTGTTTCTCCACCATGGGCCAGCAGACCCGTGCTGTGGGTCGGAGTACTGTTTTTGACTTCAGATGAAAAGCTGATTTCAGGTCAGCCAACCCAATAAGCCCACGTAACACAAACTCCAGACCTTCTTAATTTCCTGTCATAATAAAAAAAAATCTGTAAATCAACTCAGAACACAACGGGGCATGTGGGAGCTTGTCGATATTTTGAAGCTTGTCTTAAAAGAAAGATGCATCAGAAAAGGTGTGTTTTAATGCTTTTGTCAAGGTGATGTGAGGAAAACAATTAGTAAAAATAACAGGCCTTATGATTAGTGAGGATTCACAGAATGACAGGA
Source organism: Poeciliopsis retropinna (assembly GCA_010277075.1). Classification (NCBI taxonomy): domain Eukaryota; kingdom Metazoa; phylum Chordata; class Actinopteri; order Cyprinodontiformes; family Poeciliidae; genus Poeciliopsis; species Poeciliopsis retropinna. Next base: position 7,999,150 of record VMRM01000013.1, read on the forward strand.
TGAGATGAAGCACAGAAGAGCATTACAAATTTTAATGTCTGTGGGGACTTGGAGATGTGATATGAGCCGAGGACGCCGCGGCTGGGATTTGGATTGGTGTGTGTGCGTGCGTGTTTGTGTGTGCATGCCTATGTGTGAAGGGGAATATTTATGGGTGCGTGTGCATGTGAGTATCAAACAGACAGATGAACAGACAGAAATAGCCAGAAGATGAAAGTGAGATATGTGGGAATGCAGACGGGGTGAGAGAAAATGGAGGAGAGGAGGTCTTGGGGTTTGAATGAAAAAGCAAGTGAGATTGACAAACTATTTATTGGTGGATTTACCAGGACAATAACAAGCTGGAGTTGATATTTCAACATCCTATCAGAGCCATGTTGTGTTTGTGTAAAATTAACTACTTGAGTAGTAATAAATGGTTCTGCTAGTTCCTTCCCCGTGTGTGTAGTTTTCTTTCTTTTCTATTACACACACCATTACCCTATGCCAAAAAATGTCTCATTGCCAAAAATCATCCATCATATGCTGCCAATCTCATTTTGAAACAGAACTTTTGTTATTCTGCTTCATTAAATAGCTTTTTAGAATTTCAGAAATTAAAAAAAGAGGACTTGTGGTACTTTCATATTCTTGGAGATTAAAAATGCAGGGAACGCAACATCACACTGCAAATAACATGTTGGTGTTAAGAATTTGCAAGTAACAAGGGCTATTTTTATATCACATGTGGAAAGATTTTAAGATACTCACTTTTATCTTAAAGATAAAAGTGTGTATATTTTAAAGATAGTAACTTGAGTAAAGTGACTTACTAGCTCATTGTCGCAGCTGGTTTGCTTTATATTCACATTGAAATGATTTACTAAAACTTCCTATTTGTGTCACTCAAAAAAGATCAAGCATCACCAGCAGTAGTTTGTAAAACAGTTTGAGTGAGTAAAGCTTGTAAAGTCACCTTACCCTCCATTGGCAAAATGTAAGCATAACAGTGTTGTCACACATCTTATCATTTTTACCTAATGGACTGATCAATTAGACCAAAGACATTTAGGGGTGAAAACAACAGAGAAAGACTTAAGACCTAAATATTTAATTGTACAGCCGAATACATGAAGTCACCCAAAAAACTAAAAATTGGGATAATATTTTGATACTTAAATAGCCAAAGTAATAAAATGAGGCCGAAATAGTTTAGCACCGAGCATATTCTAGTTTCTCTCATTCTCAAAGCTAATGCTCGTTGCTCATTGAAGCTTGAACTACTTAATGATGAAGACAAATGAGCTCATTATCAAGTCCTTTCAAGCATGTTTGGTTCACCCACAGACGGATTGCAGACAGCGAGATGTTTTCATGTGTGCTCTCTTGTTCCGGAGGTGCACAACATGCAACAGATGCCTGCCCGACCTTGCGGTTGTATTTGCATGTATGCAAATTCTAAACTTTACCTTATTGAAGCCACGCCTCACTGGGTTCATTTCCTTACAGCTTAAAGTGGTGCATTTCCCTCTGTGTGCATAGCCTGAGCAGTCTTAAGTGTATTAAGCAAAGATAAGCCTTCGTAATCACAAGTAGAGTGAGCAGGAGAGCAGGGAGGCTCACTACTTGTGTGCTTCTTAATTGCATTATGGGTCCGTATGACTTTGTTGCACAATATCATGCTGTCATTTTCTCATTGTGTGCAGTCATCATCAGATGCTGTTCATTTGCCAGGCATGGACTACTTAGTATAAGTGTGATGCTTTCTCAATGAGAGAAACTGAGGACTCCTGCCATGAAATTAAATTAATGCCCAAATGTAGTTTAATTCAAAGAGATCATTTGGGAATCAATTCACAGTTAATGGTATGTTGATTATCTGAGACATGCATGTGAAAATAACACGATGAGAGTCTGAAGAAGGTTAGGCTGCAGAGATTACGCACAGTAAAATTGCTGCAGTTTTAAGGCTGAGCATTAGGGGGTGCTAAGAGACAGAAGGGTAAGTGAAAGCATGGCAAACCAATAAAATCATAAAGGTTTAATTTAATAAAACATACACACGGGAAAGAAATGTTAAGCACTGAAAATGTTTGTTTTTTTTTTCAATTTAACCTTGTTATGAATTCCCCTCCACTTTATTTATCACCCACTGGTCACAGTGTTACCATACAAAATCACTTCCAACATGGAACTGCATTGAATAATTAGGATTTTAACATTCACATTCACTCGCACATGCACACACGCACACACACAAAATACACTTTCAAAAAACAAAATTAAATACTTTTTTTTTTTTTTTTTACAAAATAGAAAGGGCAAAGGACACAGGGACACAATAAAAGATATTAAGACATGCAGTGACAAATATAAAAAATAGACATTTGTTTCCTTTTTCTGTACATACATACATCAACACATATAAATATATAGAAGTAAAAAAGAGTGTATTTTTGAAATACAAAGGTCAAATTGTACAGTTACATTCCATAATAACAAACAGAGGACATGGCACAATATTCAAGTGAGTTTGCCTTTTCCACAGACACACTATACAATATTGTATACTGTAGAATCAAAAACTTAGTTCACACAATGGTTGGTTTCTCCAAGTCTGTTTACGCTGCAGTAAACATTGCAAATGAAGAAAGGATACTTTTTTTTTCAGTGGATATTCATTTGGAAACGCTCATTCAAGCAACTTTTGAACACTTGGCTCTTTGAGTTCTTGCTTTCAATGCTTCAGAATTTCAGAGCCATCTCTTACGTTTTCTGCAAGTCTTCATCACTGAGGCGAAGAGAAACTCTGGTACCATAAACAAGCAGCTGACAAGTAGTCAATGAAACCTGTCATTATACAGTTTTAGCTTGGCACAATAAACAAGAATGTGCCAGAACGTAGTGAAGTCCTTTCTGGTTTTCTCTGTTTCCCCTCTCTTCAGTTCTGTCTGACATCCTGCAGCAGTTTGTTGATCTCCTGGGCCAGCTCACTAGTATCAATGCCGGCCTCGTGGCGACTGTCCCTGCGCTTGCTGCTTTGGTGACCCTGATGGAAGACACCTTCAAAGTCATCCTCTTCGTAATTCTCTGGGATTTCCTCCATGGCTGGCAGCCATTTCAGGTGAGGTGGTTGTCCATTTGTGGAGGTGGAGGAGGAAGAGGAAGAGGGAGAGGAGGAGGAAACATGGTTGTTCACCACAGATGTGTTCCCTGGATTTAAATAGTGTGTATTAGCAGCCCATGCAGCTACACCAGGAGGGTAAGCAGGACCTTTACCACCGGGGAGCAAACCTCTCCGGCTGTCTTGAGGAACAGCGTTGTTACTATAGTTACCTGCAATGTTGCCACCACGACTGCTTGCCCTCTCTGTGGTTGATGAGGATGAGGGTGGGCTTGTTTCAGTGCACTCAGTGTAGGAGTCTATGTTGGGGGGTAGGAGTCGCTGGAATACAGAGTTCATCTCTGTGAGGAGGGATCCAGCCCCTCCCCCAGCTGCATCGCCTCCTCCCCCTCCTCCTCCTACTCCTCCTCCACTGAGATCCAGCTCTTCATTCCCAGACTCCTTGCCAAATGTGGAGAAACTCTTGCGATTCTCTGAGTCCACCGAAGACTCATCATCATCTAGCTGGGGTGGCTGGGAGGACTCTTCCCCGGGGATGTACATGTTGTTTCTGTAGTCTGCGGACGATGCAGGTGAAGAGACGGGGGGCATCCAGCATTGGTCAGAGTGTCCCAAGATGCGACATTCATCCGTGCACAGTCTCGTAGCTAAAGTAAAAAAATAAATAAATAAACAGAAAAATAAACAAACAAAAACAAAAAAAAAACAGGACAATGTCAAGCTAAAATTCAGATTATGTGCTGGGAAATTTTCATGACATCTAACATTTTGTGACAGGACTGTAAACAACTCAGATAAATATGTATATATGTATTGCTTTGAGCAAACATCGTCAGTATAATGAAAGTTCAATAATATTTTTAGTTACGTTACCATATTTTAATTTAAACCTGATAATGTCTTTTTTTTTGCTTTGCTGATGAAATTGTAGAAGTATGTGGTATACTATATGTATCTATGGCAGGTTCTCAATGAACAAAACAAAAGTAAAAAAAAAGCAAGAATCTTTTCTTGATTTAATTTGCTTTACATATACCAATATAAAGTATGAGTGTAGTGAGTATAGCAACTTTAATATGTGGGCACAATGAAGAAAATCTTAGGAATTATTTTGAATGTAATATTATAGTGGAATATTGCCATGTGCCAGAATAAACCATAAGATAGCCAATGAAACTGAAAACTTTAAAAGAAAGAATTTTTTTTAAACCACTTTTAAAACATGTTACAGTAAATGAGTAAAACTGATGGTTTTACAAAATAAGTTAATAGTGACAAATAAATTATATATTACCACGGATTGTAAATTTAAAATTCACAATTTGTGTAGAAAATGGATTTGTGTAGCCAATATTATACTCAGGTACATTTGACAAGTTAGTTAGTTGTTTCATAGTTAATTTATGGGTTTAATTGTTTAGACATTTGGCCAAATAAAAGCAGCAATTGTCTTATTTCAAATTTAGGCCTAATGGTTGATAATTACTGGACTCAATAATGAGTGTGTTTAGAATTTGACTTTATGTTGATTGTGAATATTCAACAAACAATTTATCTATGTAATAATTTACCTGCTTGTATATACTGTAAGGATAATTAGATTGAAGAAAAACAGTGGTGGCTCTCACTATCAGCTCATTTTCCTATGTCTATTTTATTTCTTTCTTAATTAGAGAAAAGAGAGGAGTTGGGGGAGGGGGGAATAACTGCAACACTTCCAAGTCTTTCTCAAAGAGAGAGATAAGGTGATAAAGAATGGTCAAGTCCACCATCTCTCCCCTTATCCATCTCAATAAAGACTTAGAATACATTAACGACTGCAGAGGAAAGACAGTGAGATGTGAAGGAGCTTTTGGGCAAGCAACAGAGAGTAGGAGAGAGGGACCTAGGAAGTGGGAGAGGGAGAGAATAACATCATTCTAAAAGCAATTACTATGAATTCTCCTCAGTTCAGACATGAAAGCGCACCACTGTCACTCACCAAGGGAAAAAAGGGGAACAGGAAAAAGAAAAGAGTGAAGGGAGGGGAAAAAAACAGCTCCCTGAGACGCATACCGATGAGTGACAGCCGACTCATCTCCGCTCCGGGGAGGATTTTACAGACACGACTCTATCTTAGGGGCAGATAACACACAGACACAACTACACACGCACAAACAGCCAGCACGCTGTGCCCTCTCTCAGTGTGATAACGAGCGTGGAAATGAGGCCTGTGTGAAAGAATGGGGCAGTGTACAATGGAGATTGTGTCTGCAACAGGGTGAATTTAGAGGCCGTAACAGCAGGTGTAAAGACAAATAATAAGCTTAGACTTGATACTGTCCATGGTGCTGAAATTTGTCAGATAGGTATTAGGCTGGAGGAGCTGGGAGCTGTCTCACAGATGGCTTGCTTAGGTCAGTTTCATACTTTTTTCAAATTGGGAGGGAAGAGAAATAAAAACAGCCATTGTGGAAATGTTAAGTCCCAACATCCCCTTGAGTTTACTCCAAGTGGATGGGAGCAATTTAGGAATTGCGAAATGACGAGTTTTACAGAACAGATTTAAGTAAAGTGTGATAATCCTCCAAAATGACAGGTCACAGCTGAGATACTGCCACAGAAGGTGTCAGGGATGTGAGGGAACTGACTGGTGCCAATTCATGCTGAGAAAGGTGCAAAAAGTGGAAGAAATAGAAAAAAGTGCTGCCGCGTGGCGCTAGCTGTTGAAGCATTTCAGGCAGACAGGGAATGTACAAAAGATCTCACCTGGGTGGAGTCGGTGGTGCAGTTCGAGGTGCATTAGGTCAGAAAACCCCTCCCCCAGCAGCAGCCTGTCTACGGGGGATTCCCGCCCCATCTCACAGTCACTGTCCCCCGCCTCACTGTCCCCACGGCCACTGTCCTTCAGGCTGAACTTGTCCATGTCCTGTAATGCGTACCTAGGAACAGAATCCACAGTGAAATAGTTTGTAAACAGCATAGTGCAGTTTGAAAATCAATGATGCAAGTTTATGTTTCAGTGCACATGGAAAGCTGGATGAATCAGTCTGGCCGCAGAGGAGAGTAGATCTATCATATCAGACTTGAAGCTGCTTCTCCAATATGTCAAATCACATGACAAGGTTTGGCCCATAAATTCTACATTGCAGGTAGATCCCGTCATTAAATCTTTTACAGCAGCCACCAGGGGCATCACTAAATCTATCACTCAGATGTTATAAGGGGATATTATGATGAAAGTTCTGATGGATGTGGACTTTTACAACCACAGCCTGGTTTCAATGAGGAATACATGGAAATTGTTGTCAGACAAATGAGTTGCATTCCTTTAGACTGAATGAAACTGGTGTGATAACAATTCGAATGTGGGGAAAAAAACTTAACAAATCATAAAATCACGCAACAGATCCACTGACAAGTGAAATTCAACTACACAATGAGGAACAAGTGGTTTGGAAAGTAAACAAAGGATAATCTTTTCAGGGAAAAAAAGGGCGAGCAGGACTGGGGAATTGGGGTAAATTACCTGTAGCTGCGGGAGTATTTGTTGCCACGGAAACTGGGTCTGGGCTGGTACTGGCCCTGATGGAGCATGGACAGAAGCTGTGAGACTTGCTACATCCCCCAAAAAAATGACAAAGCAAAGAAAAAAAAAATAAAGCAAACAAAAAAGAAAAGGGGGAAGATGAATAAAAAAATGGGACATTGAAGATGGGGAGTGGAGGGGAGCAAGAGACAAGACAAAAGACAAAATAATGGTTGAGTAAACACAAAATGGATGATGGAGAGGCTACTTAAAATGGGTGAAACAAAATGGATGACATTAAAATGAGAAAAAATAATAACGGGGTACTGGAAGAGTGATAAGACTATGCGAATATGCAAGCACATGACTGGGAGTTGAGTCATGGTAATGATGGAGGTAATGGTAACAGGGTGTAAACAAGGTAAAGACAAAGGCATCTATAATCATCATCAGTTTTAATGAGAGTCAGTCTGAACTACAGGGCACTTTTGATTAAGTCACTGTCACATTTGGAGATGACTTAATTTGCTCAGAGACAGCTGTATGTGGAGGAGGAGAAAGGCTGGTGTGTGTGCATGCACGTGTGTGTGTGCTAGAGGGAGCGCAAGAGTAAGAGAGAGAGGGTGTGGGTGAAACACAGAGAAAATTTAGGACTAATGAATCACATTAGAAATAATTTAGAGGAACTTGAGGTATGTGTGTCTGCTCATGCTTACCTCCACTGGTGGAGTTGCATGTGCCATTTCCAGGGCAAAGCTCTCTGGGATGTGATTGGACGAGATGGTCACCAGGCTATTAAGAGATTGGCGACTGTGATGGTTCTGTGGAACCCCCATCTGGGCCCGGTCCATTGGAGGTGTGGTTGATGGTGAGCGGTGGTGGGCCCTGATGGGGAGGGTGCCGTTCACTGTGGGCACCAGGGTGATGTCACCTTTGTGAATTTGACGTGAAGGTTTCTTTGGATGATGCTGGTGGGTGGACTCAGCCACCCGGCAGTTGTAAGAGTGTCTCGCCTCTTTCTTTTCCCTTTTACAGCGGGTGACAAAGTTCACCATGATGACCAGGAGCATGCCAACAATTACTCCCAATATGATGATGATCAGTTTGGATATATTGATTGGAGACCCCCCATCGTCCATTGGCTGTACATGGTTTTTTATGTTCTCATGGAGGTTGATTTTTAGAACTGCCTTGGCACTAAGACTTTCAGTTCCCTGATCTCTGACCAACACAGTAAGCTCGGCATATTCATGAGGGAAGTTCTCTAGACTGGTGTTGGCTTGGATCTTGCATGTTCTCGGCTCAATAACAAAGTACCCTTCTTCATTGCCACTGACAATAGAGCAGATGAGCTCAGCATTGACTCCTGTGTCACGATCAGTCGCCCTGACCACCGTCACTAAACGTCCAGCCTCTGTGAACTTTGAAGCACGAATGTCTGCTGAAAAATTCCACAACTGTGGAACCACAATGACTGGGGGGTTATCATTTTCATCCAGAATGCTCAGAACAACAGTAGTGTTGCTGGTAAGTGGAGGTTTACCGGCATCTTTGGCTTGCACAACGAAGGATATATTATTCACATCCTCCCGGTCAAATGTGCGCAGAGCATAGATGGCACCATTAGAGGGGTCTATCGTGACGTAAGTGGAAATGGAACTTCCATGAATGAAGTTTTCCAAGATGGAGTAGCTCACCTGTCCATTGGCATCCAAGTCAGGATCAGTGGCTGTGATAGATGTCAGGTAGGCTCCAGGGGCATTGTTTTCCGATTTGAAGATCTCATATCGTTCCTTCTCAAAGCGTGGCGGGTTGTCATTTTCGTCTGTAACATGCACTGTGAAGTGTTTGACTGTGGAGAGACTCGGGATCCCCCTGTCCTCAGCCACAACAGTCAGGCTGAACTCTGACCTCTTTTCTCTGTCCAGGGACACATTGGTCAAGATCATGTAGTTGTTCTCATAGGTTTTCTGCAGTTTGAAATAACCTTGACCATGAAGTTTACACTCAACTTCTCCATTTAACCCAGAATCCAAGTCTTCCACTCTTACCAAAGCAACAAATGTGTCCAGCAGAGATGCCTCAGATACATAGGCTGCATCTCCATTCCCCTGAGAGGGGAAATTAATACTGATGTCTGGTTTGTTATCATTCACATCTACCACTTTGACCAAGATCTTGCAGTGCGCAGGCATGGAGTTTGGACCCATGTCTTGAGCTTGCACGTCAATGTCATAAGAATTTACTGTCTCATAGTCAACACGCTTGATGAGGGTCAGGTGACCGCTGTCGGTGTTAATTTTGAACGTCTCTATAATTTTGGGAGACACGTGATTGCTAAATGAGTATGCGATTTTAGCATTTGTGCCGTCATCCGCGTCTGTTGCGTTCAGATCTATAAGCAGAGTGCCAACAGGTGAGTTTTCAGGCAGATTTATAACATAGGAGGACTTCTCAAAAACCGGGCTGTTGTCATTAGAGTCAGCGATGCTGATTCTGAGAAGGGTCGATCCTGTTCTTGGGGGAACGCCCCTGTCGGAGGCTGTGTACTGAAGTTCGTAGCTGGAGCGCACCTCCCGGTCCAGCTCCCTAAGTACCACCAGCTCGGCGTACTTAACTCCGTCGCTCCTAGACTGCACGTCTATCTTGAAGTTGTTATTTGGCTCTAGTGCGTAAGTGTATAAGGAATTCTCACCGACATCGGGGTCTGTGGCGCTGTCCAGGGGGATGCGCGCTCCGACGGCCGCGCTTTCTGAGATCTCGATGGGGATTAGGGCTCGGGCGAAATGCGGCGCGTTGTCGTTAATGTCCAGCACTTCCACTTCGACGTGAAACAGCTGGAGGTGCTCAGTGGGGAGCGTCAGGACGTCGAACTGGATGGAACAGTTAAGATTCTTCTCGCAGAGTTTCTCGCGGTCGATTTTGGTCCTGATGCTGATCTCTCCGTCCTGCTCACGGACAGTAAGGAAAGAGGAGCTCCCCCGCGGCATCGCTCTGAAGCGCAAAGACACCGAGCTGGGAAGTTTTGCCAAAACATCCGCGACGTCGTCTCTCAAGCGGGCGATTACAGTGCCAACCTTCTGCTCCTCGAAGATCTGATATTTCAGCGTCTTCCCGGTAACGTGCTGCGCCGCCAGCACAATAACCGTTGCAACTCTCAGCATTCTTGTTAAAAAGAGTCCCGTCATTTTCTACTTGCGAGTCCTGCTGAAAAATGGCTACAAAAAAAAAAAAAAAAAAAAAAAAAAAAAGATCAGTGCCACCTTTAACTTAAGAAATGCTCTGGTCGCTCAGTCAGCAACTGCATTGCTTTTTCTGCAAAACAAACACGCAGTAGTTAAATAAAAACTGATTAAAATTTTTGCCAGGTCCCATAAACTCATCTGATTCTCCTCACAACCATCCTTTTTTTATCAGTCAGAGTTTTTGATGCGTGAATCCAGGCAGTGTACCACTGGAAATTTGCGCGTCTCTCTCCCTGTCCTCCTTGCGTCTGTGCGCCGTGCGCTCTCTTCCGCTCCCTCTCTCCGTTTGAGCTTGCCTCCGCACAGACTTTGCCCAAAAGAAAGAGGAAAAAACGAAAGATCCCGCCTCAAATTCTCTTGCCGCACTTCTGCTTCTGCTCCCCCTTCTTTTTTATGACATCCCCCGGTAAAGACAAACGATTTTTTTAAAAATCAAAAGCAGGCTGGTGGCTACTTGATACCCAAAGAAGGAGGGAAAGGAGGTGCAATAAAGGAGGGGAAAGTCGGTGGAAACCCCGCCTTGGATAGGTTAATTCTCTCAACTTTTACGATGAACGATTATGGATAGGGAGATAAATCCAAGAAAGAAAGAAAGATATCCAAGAATCCTCCTTTTGAGTCATTTTTATCACTGTAAATCATTTACATAGGCATATTTATGATTTTCTCTCCCTCTCCAAAAATGATGGAGACGCAGTTTTTTAAATCCTCATCAGACATACCTTTTAGTTATATGCATTATTGCACGCCGCATTCAAGTCTTAATACACATTTTAAAACATAATATTTCAGCAGGAACAAGCTGCTGTGCGCCCACTCCTACACAGTGACTTAAGCACTTGCTGTCTCGTCATTAAAGCATCTCACCTTCTCTGTTTTTTTTTTCCCTTCTTCCTGCTCTTTGAAGTGGCTGACTACCTCCCTTTTCCATGCACAGGAACTTTGTAGTGGACGCACTGACTGAAGTATCTTTCACTTGTGCCTAATCTGTGCTTGTCTGTGTGGGTGAGAGTGTATAAACTGGGTAAGCCGTGTGGCGAATCGCGCTGAAAAGGGAGCCGGGCTCTAATGAATGCCTTTTAAGAGTTGGTCACGCCGAGAAACAGCTCCGTCCCCCTCCCGTGTGCAAATCTATCCAGCATCACTTCAAACTCCCTGCAGGATAGGGTATTTTTGATAACGAGCGCAGCATCCGCAACTCACTAGTTTAAGCATGCCGTTTTCAGTTGACCAAAGGGGGGGTAAAGAGAACCCAATACGCATGAATGCGCAAGCACACACGAGACCAGAGCACTGGGAGAGAGAGGAGAGAAGGAGATCTAAGGTTTAATAAATGTGCACAACCGAGACCGTGCATTATGGTCACCATCTGGCGCGGTTTGTTTGGCACCAGGACCCCGCGATTACAGCCGACCCAACAGCACCCCAGCAGAGCATCCCCACCACCTCCCTAAAACTGTGAAGAAATAAGTTGTCATGGGGGATTGTAGAGTGCACCACCAAGTACCGAACATCTTTTCCACATTCATTCACACATTTGTCATGTGTGCATGTGGTTGTTGTTCTTGGTGGGCTCCAAAGATTGAGAAAATGTCCTTAACCACTCTGTCACTTCATCTACCAAGAGACCACACAGAACTAATTCGAGTTAGTGGCTTGAAAAACTTTTTATTTTGCAGTAACGTTTGTGTTGGTGTTTGTATGACATAAATTGTGGATAGTAAATGAAGCAGTACACATTTCTGCTTTTTTGGAAGAGTGGAAAGAGGAAGGCCATTGTTGAAAAATTTAGCAGTTTGTCATGCAACGTGAAAGCTAACATGAAAGAATATACTCTGATAAAATAAGGAAGAATAATTGAAAAACTTCAGCCTTCAAGTGTGACAGAAAACCAGCACTGTACATCAACCTAGTTAAATGTATACTTTACAGTCGGTCAGTGGCTGTAAGCGTACACCAAAACCCATGTAAGCATGGTCTAAAAATCAAAGCATAATCATGGGTCAGTCAAAATCCATATCTACATCTAACTGAGAATTTTTGAAAACTATGTTTCAGGTTTTTTTATTCAGTCAGATTAATTTTACTAACAGTTTTGGAGAAAATGTGCACAACTTTCCAGATGGCAGAAACATACCCCAAAAGACTTGTATCTGTAATCACAGCAAAATGTGGGTTTACAAATGTATCGACTCAGAAGGGCTTCAAGAAAATTTATATTTATATTTTTTAAATTTGTATTTGAAAAATATATAAACTGTATAGAAAATCATGCACAACTTTTTTTTTTTTTTTTTTTTTTTGCAGGACATTGAAATAAAACTGATCGTATTCTGTGGTTGCAACATGGAAAAAATGTGAGAAAAATAATAGGAAGTTTTCAAATAAACACTTTCCCATTGAGACAGATTGATTTCCAATATTTCCAAAAATCTTTTGGCCTAAGTATTTATAAATTATTTTCTAAGTAAGACAGTTAAGAGATAGGATTTGTCAACAAATGAATAATTTAAAAACATCTGCAAATCTCCCTGGATGAGAAATATGATAAAATGGCAGGTTAAGGCATAATGATGTTGTTCGTTTAACATCAAGTTTAGTCTGTTAATGCAATGCATCTGCACATTTCCTAAGGCTTCTTTGGGTCTCTTTCAATGGAACAAAAGCTTATTAAATATTCCAAATGTGCATAGACACCAACCAATAGCTCCCCCTTTTTTTTAACCCGGACTCGTAAATTAGCGGAAAAAAACTCATTTATTCCCACTCGTTGTGTCTATTCACTGGAGGAGCCATGTCTGCAAAATGTTTGAATTCACTCCTTTTCTGCAGATCTTTTACTACAGCACGGTTGTTTTTCTTTAAACAGGTTTAATATGGGCGCCCAACATTTCCAAAGCTCCAAATGCTCACAATGGAGTAATGCAATTACTCCCTGTGTCCCAAGGAAGCTAATCACATTTGGAGAACAAAGTCTGCTCTGGAGTTTGTGGAAGAAGTGAGCAAAAGAAAAGGGACATGGTCTGGAAGGGGCTGCGGGTGCACTGAGGTATTAAAAACGGCAGAATACAACAATTAATGTATAGAGGGGGGTGGGCTATAATCTAAGTAAAAAAAAAAAAGCAGATGGAGGCTTAATACGTTTAGGCACGCTAGATAATCAGAGGAGCCAAACAAACATAGTGGATTTAGAGCTAAGTAATTCATGCTACAAATATTCATCCCCCCAGCAGGTGCAAAGGAGGGGTGTCTGTAGATTTGGAAAGATTTTGTTTAACTTCTGTTTTTAGCCTCCCGTGCATATCATTATTGATTCATTGATGTTTCAGAAGTACAAAGCTGTCTCTAGAAATGCATGCAATCAGCACCTACAAGCAAACTGCCTCTTGCTTGGCTGCAGAACCATTCATGTGGTGTCTCCTTCTGTGTGTCCAGATCTTATAGCCACAAACTCAAAGAGTGAATAAAACATCTCTCAGCCATAATTACATGTCTACCGTTTCATGTTCCAGCACTTTCAACTCAACCCCTCAATCCCTTAATGTCAGCCAATATGTTTTTTTATGACTATTTTAGGTCTCCCAGTCTTTGTTTTTATTTACCCCAGCAGAAAGGTAGCACTCAATTTTAGTTGAAACCAAGATGTCAAAAGTCAGAGTTGTTTATATTATTTCATTAACTATAACCAATTTTCAACTACATTTAGTTTTCAACATACACCTATTAGTGGACTTCTTTTGTCCCTTCACTTGTGAACCATAATTTTCTAATGTTGCTCTGTAAGGTCTCTATATTTATTCAATGAAAATCTGCTTAGAAGGGACTATAGGCACCACAAGTTTAAGAAGCGGTTGCATTAAATTGCATCCAAATAGCAGTGGAAACAAAAGTGTGTGTGCGAGCATCAGGGAGCAGTGATTCTTTTGGTGGTTTGGTTGTAAAGGCACGCGAGCATCTGTCGCCTCGTCTGGCCACTCATTGTCACTCATTCAATTAGCTGCTATTTGGTGGATTCCCTTTTTTGCCAAGGGGAGGAGAAGGACCACAGAGGGGACAGGAGCTTGCTTTCACTGCTGCTTGAAGGGGAAAGTTGATGCCGTCCCCCACCCACACACACACACACACACACACACACACACACACGTGCACACGCACGCAAATATAAAGAACTACCCCCATCAGAGCTGTGATTGTTATTCATTCCTGTATTCCCTTGTATCTTCTCCTCTGCTTTGCATAGGGTTCCACGGCGCTTTATTGCTTTATCACCACTATTATCTGTTTCTGTGCGTGTGTTTATGTGTTTATTTGTATGCTCTATTTGTATGTGTGTGTAAGCAGACGAGAGGGGTAGTCTAGTCTTTTCAAGCTCACAGTGAGTGTGCTGATCGCAGTACTCTGAGTGCAGCATATTGCTCGCGATGTCAACAGTTACGCAACAAATTTATTGCCTAAGCAAAGAAAGAACGTGACTGGTCACCTTTAAAGTTAACATATTGCTGTTCTGCATTGACAGTCCTATCCTCACTCTTACAGTATTTTATGAATGCTTAAAATACTTTGTCTACCAAAGTGGTTGAGAACTGTATTAATTTTTCTCTTTTTCTTGAAGGGCAAGTGTACTGTTGCATTTGAGTCTCCCAAGTTAGTTGATTTCTGTTCTATTATGTTCTACTCCATTAGTGATCCTTGTTTGTTTGCTTCATAATCATCCAGTCATTCTTTCCTTGGCCTAATTCTCTGCATGATTCACAGCAGACTCTTTGTAAACACACACACACATGCATCTGCAGGGTTTGTGCACACATGCTCATACCAAAAAGGCACTGACAGCAAATTGCCCTGGTCCACCAAGACATGGCACAAAGAAACACAAAGGCTTCACAAGCAATCACCACCAAAGCACTGAGGACAGACCATCTAGATTCTCTGACTTTTTGAAGGAAAAATGGGCAATGGAAACAAATACAGTTAAAAGCAGATTTAATAATAACCCCACGAGATGTAAGTTGAAATTAATCTTTTAATTTGATAAACGTATTCCTTCTGACAAAGTAATAGCAACATTGTTGGGTGGTCGTTCCAGAGTTTTGACAGGAAACTGAGAAACAGAGGGTGAGTGTAAGAGGAAGAGGTATTCCATCCTCAAAGACTAGGAGCCAAAGATATGTTGTCAAAATACCAGTGGAAATATGCAAAACCTTGGTGAGCAACTATATGAATAGGTTAAATCATAATTGAATTGAATTTAATTGTAAAAAGCAACTTTTTCCACTGGAAAAGGGTATGAATATATGACATGTAATTTTTACAGTAAAATTAAAATTCAAATGGGCACGTTTCTTTTTTTTTCCCCAAAATGGCACCAATTATATTCAGTCTCATTCCAGAAACAGATTTTTTGTTCCAATAAAAATAAGTTTAAATATAAATCTGCCTGTTATATAAATGATTTTGATTTTGCTTGTAGACAAGCACTTTATGCTCCCAATTGTGGAGAGGAAGAAAAATGATAACTTAAAAGGAACGGTATGACATATTTTCCAGGTACATAGTGCCATTTTGCAGCAAAAATCATGTAACTCTGTTACCTTCAGTTGCTATAAAAATACTGTAACTATCAAACAAGACTTAAAGAAATGTGATGCCTTGAAAGTGGCCTTTGTCTCTTTAGGAAGCTTCTGCTCATTCTGACATCCTGCCTATAAGCACACCATGTCAGCAATGCTTTTCCATTATGCAATTTACAGCCATTCTAGGAATGTTGCACTGACAAGAAATTTATTTGATAAGCTGAGCAGACATGCAGTTTTACCAGGTGTTTGCTAATTGCTGCTGGTGCTAGTCTGAAGGAACTGATTGAGACAGGGCTGGGGAGGGGTGTTCTGATAGGCAGAAGGGAAGCTCAACTGGACAGTACAGCTTAAAGAAAAGGTTTTGTGGAAATAGGGAGTGTCCAGTGAGTGCCATTCTAGTAACCATTCTGGTTACCAGAGGAGAATCATTGATTTCCAAAGGAAATTATTGAGTTCTCAAACATGAATTAAAGAATAACAGCAACACTCTAAATATGTCTTTGATTCATCACATTGTAACATGGTGCCCCTCTTTAAGAGTTGTGCAAATAAAAACTCAAAATGTGCTGTGTGCATTGGTATTCAGCTCGTTTTAACCTAATACTCCAAAATAAAATAATGTCAGACCAATTGTCTTAAGAGGTCATCGAGTTGGCAAATAAAAAAAATGTACAATTAAATGTCAGTGTACATACAGTGGAGGGCGATTTTGTTATCAGTTAAACATTCAGCCAATGAAATTAAGTTCCAAAACCAAGTCACTCAATATTTAATACCAGCTTATACATATTGGCAGTCGGATACTTTTAAATATTTCCTTCACTTTTTAACGATCCCTTTTTGGAGTGGAGGCAGCCTATATCAATTATACAGCAGTTCAGTGAGACAATATAAGCAGCAAATGTATATTAATTAGGAGGCCACTTGAGAGCCCTGAGCTCCGCTTCTTTTCTCTAATGCCTTGCAGGTCACCTTGAATTAATGAAGAAAACAGAGTTAGGGCTTATTAGTCTAAGAGAGGAAATGCTATCAGATATAAGACACATCGATGGGTCCCTGATTGTGTGTATGTGTCCACACATGCGCTGTTTACCCATTTGTGTCGATGTCAGTGAGTACGTGTTTGTGTGTGTGCGCGCATGATTGACGGGTTGTTGATTTGTTGGGGACTGCCTCTTGCACGATACGATGTCTGTATGTCGTTGATGACTGACAGCTAATTTGGGGTCCAGAGATTAGTGTTTTAGAAAGGGAAGCCTCTCGGAAACATGTCACATCCAAACAGAATTGGTCTTCACTTGGTCCGATTTCTTTGATAGAGCATGTGTGTCGGGCTGGTAATGAGGACAGGCCAGGCTTTATCCTCATGAAGGCAGCCATCATCTCTTGATATATCTGTTTTAAAACATGCAGTGACAGCTGCTTTTTTGAAGATGTCAGTGGACATGAATGAACAGTATCAAAACATTTGCATCAGTGCCACTTACAGCCACAAGAAAATAACATATGACAGCTCTATTGACAAAAGTTGTGCCTTCAGCTGCAGTGCATGGCTTATAATGAGGTCAAGGTCTTGAGTTTTGACAAACAAATCCAAGGGATTTGTACGTTTTCTCATCATTTTTAAATTGGGAAGTAGACGAAGTAGAGCAACGTCAAGCCAAAAATCCTTCGACTTCAAATACAAACACAAATAGAAGCAACGAGAAGTAACCGCATGCAGTATAACTAGCTCCGGAAACTTGCTGGCACACATTAGACTGGTAGGTTCATGTTGAAAACCAGGTACTGAGGAAAGGGGTGCAAGGTCTGAGTGACACAAAGCCCCTTCTGTTTCTGCAGTCTGCAGTGCTTACAACCTGGACTGATTAAAAGTAACATAAGTTGGAGTTCAACAGAGCTACACTTTTGCTGCTCTGTTCTAAGCCCAGACATCCATAAAATCTGTGGATGTGTGAGCGCTTCTAGGTCTGTGTGTTATTGTATGGGTGTATCCAGGAGGTGATTTTCTGCCTGAGGTTAGGCCCTTACCAGACAGCTACATGTTTAAGTATCCCCTGCTGACCCACTTCCTGGGGTTGCACAAGGGTTACACTTATTGAGGTCTGACAGCTGTGACATAAGTGGGATAGATGGTGGGTATGATAACATAGGGATGAAATATGTTGAAAGACCAATTGAAAGGGTGATTGTGTATATGGTGAAGAAACCTTCTGACCTGACCTTTTACTTACATTTGACTGCTTTTAAAATATCCTAAACAAACCTTTTTAAATTAGTCATAACAATCCCAAAGACAGTGTCCTGAATCTATAAAAATCCATGTTTTTATGACTCTGATGTGTTATGGTCAAAGTAATAGTCTCAATGTTTGTCAGTGCATGTACAAGTTTTCTTCTGTGAATAATTGTACTGTGGTAATTTGAAAATTAAAAAGAAGTTTCTTAAATAATCCACAATTGTTGAACTTGTTAAATGTTTAATTTATTATTTTTTACTCACTGGAATGCCTCTCTTTGCATCATGTAGTTTTTCTCTACAAATGTAGTTTGCTTACATTCTTGGTCTCTTGTCTCAAGAATGTGGTAGATTGACAAAGGTAGAGGCCATTCATTTTATTACCTGTCTGGCATGAGATGGCAAAGTGGTTTGTACATATACTTGAGTTTGAGCAAACAGGCTGCTGTGACAACATCTAGCTCTTATCAGATTGTCAGATTGAGGTGCAATATATATTTATTTTGTCAAATGTCTGTGAAACATTTCTTCCTGAACTCCTCTGACATATTTATCATCACAGACTTTAAGTATTTTTGTGTCCAAATGCAGAGGAATCACCTAGCACATCCAACAAAATTTACAAAAGCCATTAGCCTTCCAGTCTGGGTGAAATTTTCAGTTTTTGCACCAAGTTATAATCATAAGCCAGGCTCAGAAATTGGACTATTGCAGCTGCGTGCAGGTTGCTTCCATTAGTGAACGAAAAACCTGTTTACAGATCAGAAAGTAGGTACTCTGTTTCAGAATTTTTAATTCTTTGTATTTTCAACTCCTGAAATGTCACCCTTTATAAAATCCTATTTTCTTTAGATGTAGCAGTCCTTAGATTTATCTTTGTTCTTATTGTTTTATTCTCATCAAATTATTTGAAAATAGACATTACTATGAGATATTTATTCCTGACTAGCTGCCAGTGTTTCTTAGTTTCTTTGGTATTGTTCTCGGTTGAAATTTGATCATTTTAAACATAATGAATCTTTTATTTTTATATATGTATAATATAAGGGTCTATAAGCATATAAATATGGAAAATTTGTGTTCAAAGCATGGGGATTGTTAAAAGATAAAGGGGGAAACAGAAAGTGTGGAGTTAGAAATGGGGGAAACAAAAAAGGAATAGGAAGAGTAAGAGTGCAAAACTGAATGAAAATGTAGGAGGAGGGAGAAGCATGGCAGTTTACTAAGAGGAAAAGAGAGGAAAAGAGATGAAAAGAGACGAAAAGCCTCTGGCCCTTCAGATGTTCATGATTAAAACCTCATTCCTCCATCATTTGCACACACCACTTCTCACCTGAACTTAATGAAAACAACGCTGGATTGATTTGTGACAACCTTGAGAGAGCTGGGGTACTTCAATATGTGTGTGAGAGTACAGACTCCGAGGTGTGACTGCCATTTGTGTGTGTGTGCAAGTGTCCCTTATTAGTCATACTCTAGCCTAGTCACACCTGAACTCCCACTGATTTGGTCAGGGGAGCAGAAAAAGAAAGACCTTGGGAAAGGTTATACAAACTAGGGAGATAAAGTGGATTCAGACAATCATTTTTTTTTTTCTGGAAGGCAGTTTTGCTGTAAAGATGAACAAATTGTCCACAGATTTCATAAGCTGTTAGGCTTTGCTGTGGAAATGCTTAACACGGTGTCTTGAGTTTATGCAGGGGATTTTGGGACAGAAGCCAAACAGTGAACAGCAATTGTTCAATCAGGCTCAGCAGCCACGCGAGTTACAGAGGTGCAGAAATGGCAGGGAAGGGAAACGAAAACAGAATTCGGACAAAATGACAAAGTGGATGGATGGTGGCTGGATTAAACGGAAAGATGGATGGAATGATGACATTTCATAAAGTGATGCCAATTTTATTATGCAAATCCTCTCTCTCTTGACAATGAAGGTGACTGATGTTGCATTTAATTTGGTTTCATTTCTCCTCACCTGACCTGCACATGCATAATATTGCATTCTTATTACTGCCAGACACTTGAAATTCCAGAGAGATTATTCTTCCAAAATGCCAATTACCTAATTTTCCTTCAGATCCCTGTTTACTATTCTGAAAAAAATGATAATGGTGGTATGAAGGAGGAAAATTTTGTGAGGCTAAAATAGAAAAAAAAAATAAAATACAATTTTAACTGTGAAATGGCTAGGGGTTGTGGAGATTATAAGAATTCTGAAATGATCTTTGTTGAATGTTATACTTACTTGTAATCATAGGTTTACTTTGTAGTGACACGTAAACGACGAGTGTGGTATCTGCTCCGTCTCAGCATACCAACCCACTCTTGCCGTGGTTGTCTCTGAGTTCGATCCACATTAAATGACTATATATGGCAGGGGGATGTAACTTCGGAACGTTGTTGAGCAAAGTAGACTAATGTGAAATCACATAGGTGGATGGAGCAGAAAACAGCAGAACTATGAGGGACTGTTTTTTTTAAGTAAAACAGTTTGTACACACAAAAAGACCTCTGACTGCACCGGAAATGCAACATTGTACGCATTTTGATGTGTAAGTGTCTCTTCAAGATATATCTTGTGTCTTTATTAAAGATTAGTTGATTTTAACTCACTGACTCTTCTGGAATCTCCTGCATTAATGAGTCTGAGCAGGAGACACCTGAGTCTCTGGCGGGGTGTAGCAGATAACTCAGTGATCTGAGAAGTAAATATCAATTTATGTGTGAAATGAAAAAAAGCTAAATAATGTTAATCACAGAACTTGACACAGAAAAATATTTCTCAAGTGCGCAAACACAGATAACCAAAATGTTCATCGAAGCTGCTTATCATTAAACAAGTCTC
The DNA here is from genome assembly GCA_010277075.1 of Poeciliopsis retropinna. NCBI lineage: Eukaryota > Metazoa > Chordata > Actinopteri > Cyprinodontiformes > Poeciliidae > Poeciliopsis > Poeciliopsis retropinna. Next base: position 8,019,665 of record VMRM01000013.1, read on the forward strand.
ATCAAGTCTGCATCACTCCTTGGCTGGTGTTATTGCCTCCTCTGCTAACAAGCAAATACTTCACTTTACATCCTTCTTCCAGTGCTATGTAAACAGCAAACGGAAAGGATGTTCTCTAATGGTTTTACTTTAAAAACTCCAACACAAAAAACCACACACTGCCTAAATGCAAACTGTCGCTCCCAGGGGCCTCATCAATGGTGGAAAACTAGAGCAGGCACTAAATAAACAGATGCGGATACAACATCAGGTTAGCCACAATTATGCTTACATTATAAGTACTGAAACACACAGAAGCATATTTTGCTGATTAACATCCCCTCCAGATTTTTTTTTTCACTTTTTTAAAACACCGACCAAACAAGCATGCATCATAATTACCCAAATTAATTCCCACAAGTACCACATCATCATCAACACCAGCTTTTGTTCACGCTTGATTACTTTTATATGTAGTGATAGCTACCCGGTGTTTAACATCTTTGTCTCTCACATACACACTCTGATTCAGCAGGCATACCAGGAAACCTCCATGAGATGAAGGCTTTCATCTGTAATAAGAACAAGGCAGGACGCTGAGTTCCAGTGTTGCAATCAATAAAGATTATCGTGAGTTCGTAGTGTATGAGCTCTGTTTTGGTTTTGATTATTTATTCAGCACAAATCCACCATAATGACTTATATGACCCACAGAAAAACAGAAAAATACATCCATGACCATGTTGTTTTCTCAAAGAAGTTTGAGAAAACAAAAATAATCAAACTTCTTTGTAGGCTGTTGTAGAAAAAAAGCCAACAGATTTTATTTGTTGCATTTTGGTATGCTTTGTAAATTGATACAGTTAGAGCTTACAAATACTTATGCATAGGGATGAATGTGGGGACGGTTGAAGCTTGTATATCTGAGTAGATTTGGTTAAACTGGCTGGTTTTCTAACCCAACAAACCTTGAAGCATGATTTACACATTTTTGACCCCATTTCAAAGCTTAATATGAGACCGATTCATCCACTCTAAAACCACTTTTGAAATATGCCTGTGATCATTGTCCTCTTGAAACACACACTGGCTGTGAAATATAATCCTGTCACAATAACCATTCTTGAGATTTGGTGCAGCATTTTAAGGTCTGAAAACCTCACTTTGATGTCTCCAAACAGACTTCTTGTCACTGTTGCTTCTATCCGAGGATAAAAGTTTTAAGGTCAGATTGTTGAAATTTGAAAACAGTTTTAAGTTCTAATACAATCATCTTGAACACACATCGAAACTTGTTTTGGAATGTGTAGAACAGGTCAACACTATGTTTCTTTAGTGGTCTTCCCAAAACCAAATCAAATCTATGAATTTTTTGTAGCATTATTGCCTTGCAACAGAAGGGTCCTGAGTTTGAATCCAGGCCTGGAGTCTTTCTGACAAATGAAGACTCCAGGCCTCCTAAAGGCAAATATGAAGCTCAGTTCATAACACACCCATAACCTAGAACTCATACAGTTTACAGCAGGTCGTCGTTAGTCCATTTTAGCCTCCCCTTCTCCAGCACATTTTTAAGAGTTGCAACATCTTTTAAAATCAATGACTATCAGGAGTCTCAGTTCAAGTCAAATGGGTCCAAACTTTTTAACTTATACAATTTTCTGCTTTTATGTTTCACATTGCAACGTGCTGTAGTGTGTGAAATGAACTGCCTCTTCAACATCTCTTACAAAATGATTTATTCTCTGGGGAATGAGGAGAATGCATTATGCAGCAAAGAATTCAATTAGAAACTCAAAACAATAATGAAAAAGCAGTTTCTTTATTTCTGTAAAACCAAATGTAGAACTGGATCTCAGAGCTTAGACATCTTTTTAAACTCCCAGCTAGTAACATTTTCAGTGTCACACACCTGCTCAAAAAGCTTACATTTAATCTTCCTCTCTGACAATCTCTTTTACTGTCATACCTACAGCTTGCTCAGTGGAAAAATCAAGTGTCTCAGAACCTTTATTGCTATTTATAATTTTCCTTTAATGGTTATTTTGCAGCAATTTATCCAGTTCAATAGTTTTTGTTTTCTCTTCAGAGATAATGAACATAATGTGCAATGTTTATATACCAATAAACTTACACAATGCACACATAAAGTCACTTAAAAGCTGATTTGAGTAACCTAGACACCAATGTTGGCATGTAGTTTTTCATCTGCTTTAATGATTTAATTTGCTATCTCGCGCTGGCCCAAATCAGATAAATTGACATAAAATGAATCTTTGTTAAAAGTAAGGACTGGTTCTGCAAAAGAAAACATTCTCAATGAATGCTAAATAATTGTCACATAAACCTAATGACTAGTTTGCTGTTCTTGGCCACAACAAGTTTTTTTTGGATAACTAGCTTTAAGTCTTTTACAAAATTACTGAGATGTTTTGGTTCATTATTGTTTACAGAATTGTTTTAATTAAGCCTAATTGGAGGGTTGTTAAGCATGAACCACCTGTTTAAGCTTATGCCAGAGAATCTCTGCTTGATTGAAAATTCAATTTAAACTAGGCCACAACCAAACCTTATTTTTGTGTTTTTCATGTCAAACATAAGTAGCATGCCGCTGATGACAATATGTCAGGTTTCTCTGGAGAAAAGCAGAATTTACAGTTACATCAATCATGAAAGGTTGTCCAAGTCCCCAAGCAATGAATAAACCCCAGAACATCACATTACTACAAGTATCTTTGACATGTTTCAATATTTTTTTCCCTCCAATACTGTGTTCTAGTTTTTAGGATGGACATTCCAAAGACAAGACTTGACAGAAAATGAGACAAGTGATTTTGGACTGATTTAGATGTTGTACTTGATTATTTTTGTGAAACATAATGAATAAAGAAATTAGAGAAAACTGAGGAACTAGCACAAAAAAAAAAAAAAAAAAAAAAAACTAATAGAAGAAGCAAAACAATGGAGCACAGGAAAACCAGAATGGAGGAAACAGACAACGGAGAACAGAAGTCTCTGACAAGCTTTTAACTTCAAGGGTGCTTGATGAGTGGCATGAGAACCATATGTGACTAATGAGAGGAAATACAAAACAGCTCAAGAACGTAATCATTAATCTGGGTGATATCACAAATAATCACATAGTAAACACAAAGGGAGCAGAACCAGAAACAAAACACTAAAAACAGGAATTTCTTGTAAACCAGCACAGTGACCAGAGCACAAGCAAGAACCAAGAAAGTCAACACAAAGAAATGAACCAGGCTGGAACACCCTGTGTGACTGTATTTATGGCACAAATAATCAAAGTACAAAAACCAGTGAGAAACAAAAACACAAACTAACACTACAATCTCTGATTCAACTTATTTCTTGGCTCTAATGGTATAACAGTAATTAGACCTGTCTGAAGCCAATGAAATTGAACTTATCAGCTCAAACAATGGGGTTAATCACATTTAATTTGTGAATCAAGCCTTTAAAATATAAGGCCAGGCGGGTTTGAATTGTTTCATTTTTTTTTCCCTTCATCAAATGAAATCATAATTTGAGAATATCCTCTTGCATTTACTCAGCTTATCTTTGTCCAGTATCAAAATGTAATGATATGAAATATTGTAGTGTGACAAAAAACAAAACCAGATCCAATCCATATAAAGAAAAAATATTTTTACAGCACTACATTTTTATCTTCTTTCTTGAAGGGGTGTTTTATTTCCCAGTGGAATATCTTAATCACTATCTGAATTTAGTGCCAAGGGATAGTGGGAATACAGTCCTAACTAAAAATGTAAATGTAGGGAATGACATTCAGTCTCATGGTCATCGAGTTGCTGTTGAATTTCTCAAGGCAGAAATCTAAGGATGCCAAACTATCATTGAGGTGTACACTTAGTCTTATTTTCACATGATTTACAAATGGTCTACCAAGTCTTGGAAACACATGTAATCTAGTTTAGTATCATTAGACTTTGGCATTGATGGATTATTATGTCACACCTACTGTGTTTCTTCAAAGATAGAAAGTTTAAGGTAAACACATTAACAGTACACCATGTAGAAGGAGTTGTGCACACTTAATGAGGTATCTCTGTTAAGCAAAGATTTCACAAAGTGATTCATTATCAAGTGTAGAAGATTCACATACTTGTATAGTTAAATGAGAAAAACTATTTGTTTTCCTATTTCCCTAGTGCCCAGTACTGACTGTCCACATACAGACAGAATAGGCACAAAACCTGTAGCATACCGCAGCGAAGTGTGCCTTAGTTACCATTTGTCTTGTTGATATTGCATCTGTGAGCTCTGCTGTCTTCCCACAATTTCCCCCAGCCTCCATCTCCAGCGCAATCTCTTCCTCTTGTTCTGTCACTTCTACCACTACTTCTCCTTCCTTTTGTCTCATTTTCATCCTATGATTTTTTTTTTTCTTTGTGGTCTCTTCCTCTTTTCCTTCAAATTCTACCGGTCTGCTCCACTAGCAGGAAGAAGTGAATGTGTGTTTCACCAGTCTGCGATGTGTCTGCCACTTTCCAATTAGCTTGTATACCTGCTTCTGGCTGTGTTGAAGATAAGATAGAGCTGATACCACCGGACTACTGTTATCTCTGTTTTTCCCCCTGTCACACACGGACAGTCATATACCTTCACACATCCACACAAACAGACACAAGCACATCCCAGGAAAATGCCAGAGTTGCTTCCAGGGCTACAGATGCATGGGAGAGACAGATATGGTGGGCTAACAAGGGGTAGACAAGTGTTATAATAAATGCATCAGGGACTGTCAGACATTATCAACTTGATGTGCAGCCCACTTGCCTGAAAATAATCTGTATTTTCTATACGTCCTGTTGCTTTTAAAATTTCACTTGTTGCCTCATCTATTTTTTATTTTGTTATTTAATTGCCTTGGTTTTACTGTCTCTGAAAAGTCTGATTGTGCACATGCATGTCTGTCTGGAATATGGGGCAATATGATACATCTAGTAAGGAGTTAATTACTTGGTTCCATACTTTTGCTGTCATTTTTTTATACTTTTACCACTTCTGCAGAAACCTGCAAATGATCCAATTAGCTGACAATACAAAGATTTGACTTCTAGTCAAAATGATTGACAATTGTTGTCCAATCCTGATATATTTTGCTTTTTTCTAGCTCCATAGGCTCTGTATTCATCCATCCACCCGTCCATCCGTCCATCCATCCATCCCCTTCCTCTTTCCTTTTTGTTGCGGCTTTGCGAGCTGCCGTCAGACTGCCTGTCTGCTTGCTTTGTTTGTTTTGTTTGTTTTTCATTGTTCTTACTTTTCATTCCAGTTCTGATCAATAAAGACCTTTATTTCTTTTTGCAGTCTCAGGTCAGACAGTGCACACACAAGCCACGCCCACCCTCACGTAGCTATCACATACACACACCTTAACTCCCATCACATATTAGCTAAGGCAATTCCTGCAGTACTTGCTGTAGACCGCTGTGTTCGAACAGGGTATGCTTGATACAGGCCAGGGGAAAGCTTACAATGATCAAGTGCATTTTGTGCCAGCTGGGTGGAATGAAGCTGTAGGGGAAACACATACCAATGAAAAAAGTCCTGGTACTCAGAGGGGTAAAATTTATATGAGGTGGTACAGCATTCCAGTGCATACCAGCCTACTTTAGGCACAGAGAAAAACATTTTAACATCAGAACTCAAACTTTCATTTAAAAAGTTTTATAACATACTCCTTTTTGGCGTAATAAATGATTTGAGTTCTGCCTTTTTGCAAAAGACAAAAATTTGTCTTGTGCAACACTGACCTCTTGCATTTGGGATGCTTGCAGAATACTTTTCTCCTATGTGCAACACTTATTCCAGTCATCCATAAGCATGAAAAACTGAGGCAATTTTGGAGTTCAGCATTCTTGCTTGTTGATCTTCTGATTAGCTGATAATACAAACTAACTCCCGAAGTTGCTTGAGCACTGTAGCTTGCTTTGATAAGAATTCTGCAAACAATGGAGGGAAAACATCCTAGCTTGAGAAACCACATGGCAAATCCAAATCTCAATGATCCCAAACCTCTCTTTTTGAATTAAGCTCTGTTAATCCCAGAGTTCTTAGAGGGACAAAAACACAGCAATATTTGTAGCAGTCTATGTTCTGACAATGTGTCCAACATAGGCACAGATGGCTCTGAAAAGAGACTGAAAAATGGTTATTATGGTATAAACACCAAACGGCTTTGTTCCAAGACAGAACAAGGAGCAAAGAGAAGAGCATAAATATTGTTGCCAGGACATAAAATGAGGTGCAGCAGTAGTATGAGTAGATATTTCAACTCTGAGAACTGATTATTTAAACAACCTAAAACCTTGATGGGATAATTCTGCTGTCTATTTAGCTTGCTAAGATCACAATTTCTAGTTTGTAATACCTCTACTCCATTTGTAAAAATAAAAATGTGAAACTTATTTTATCTAATAAATATTTCTAAAACCTCCTCTAAGTTCTTGTAAGCTTAAAATTGAGTCTCTTTCTTGGAGTCGAATGCACACTTTTACCAATGGTGCTTCATTTAAAGATGACTTTTAATGCCTTTATTTTTATACATATTTTTACCATTTGTCAAGAGTAATTTAAAATAAAAGAAGAACTCATATTAATGGTCTTGATATATCTAAGAAGGTAGACTTAATTAGGACCCTGATCAAGTCTACCTTTGTTTTTTTGTGTGTGTTTTGGTTCAACTTTTGCATTTCTGCATCAACAACAAGTACCCTCATCCTTTTTTTTTATTTCACTTGATGTGCAAGTATTCAGGTGGGGTCACGTTTTTCAGAGTATGTTTAGATGTTTGCTGGTGGCAGAGTGGTGGGCTGTGCAGTGACCCCCTTGACCTACCCACACTGTTGAATAATAAAAGGCTATTCAGACACTGGCAGGGTGACAGCATGAAAGGATCTACCACAGGGACACAGGCAGGAAAGCAGGGGGGGCAGGAGGTTGAAGGGAGTTGTAGCAGACATGGCTGGCTTTGTGGGAGGTAAAGGACTCTTTATTATTTCTCTCAGGGTTCTTTGTAACTCTCCTGCTGCACTCTCCTCGAATTTCCTTATCTCATCTAGTGTTTCTTTCTAGAAGTCCAGTTTCCACATTTCTTCTTGCTCCTTTGGAGCACGTCTGTTTGTCAGCCCAAGCTTAATTTTCCCTCTAGTCCTTATGTAGTTCATCCAACCCTTCTCCCCCACTCTTGTTTTTTCCCCCCTGTTATTCCTTCAAACTTCAACCACACATCTTTTGCTTCTATGTAATCCACTTACTCCTAACAACCTCTCATGTCTGCTTTCTTTATTCCTTGCTACTTTCTCCTCCACCATTCGTTTTCGCTACCTTCAATTATATGTGCGCCTCTCCCCTCTTTCTCCCTCTCAGCTCCTCCCTTTCTGTCTCATTAGAGATGCTGTCTACTAAGGAGGTGATTAGCCTGCCTCGGCTCTAATTAAAACACAGAAAGGGATCTAAATGAGACCTGTGATTTGTGGGTTTGTGAGTCCATGTGAGCAGATACTTGTGTGGACTTCCATATTACATTGTGCGTGTGCATCTGTAGAGTTAGGCTACACAGGCACTTTGATTTTATATTGGTAGCCAACTAGTCATAGTTGTATACTTAAATGTTTAAAAGGAAATTTATTTGTGGGGGGTGGTTGTTGAAAATGCAAAAGAAACCAGAGAAATGCAGTGAACAAAAAAACATTTTGGTTTAAGGAAGCCGGTTAATATTAGTTTTATTCCCCTTGTACATTTATTTTTTTTTTTTTATTCTTCTCTAGGGAGATAATATTTTTATCAATTAATTAATCACATAATTTAGCATTAATCCACTGCATTTTCTGGGTCATACATTGTACCTGTGGGAAAAGTGAAAGAAAATGGAGAAAACAATCTGCACAACAGGTATCTTCTGTGATGTAGCTGATCTATAAAGTTCTCAATTTTTTCATAGAAATAGTGATTCATTTTCTTGCCTTGGCTCCCCTGCAGCACATGCTAAGAGTAGAAAAGAAGAAAAAAAAATACTCTGCTTTTCTAAATTTTGTTCTATAATTTTTTTCCCCAGATCAGTTGCTTCGAGCAAAAAATAAAATGATTTGCAATGAAAGTGGATTATATAAACTCTTTATATATAAACTTTTAACTTTTTGTACACTGGATTATTTTGTAGCCATAAATTATTAGCATAAAACTGCTGAAATAATTAATTTATTTAACAAGTGCCAGTAATATTAAAGCCATTTATCAGGGTGTGACAGCTCATTTGATTCTTAGGGCAAAACATGTCCTTGTAGATTGTAGAGCAATATTATTTTGCTTTTGCTTTTTCACATTTTGCAATATTGCAACTACAAAGCTCGACCCATTTAATTTCATGATGATGTGATAAACCCACATTGCCTGTTTTTCAACACAAAATGTATTGACAATCTGAAGAGCAACATGCATTTGTATTCACTTCCCTTTTCTCTCATAGCCCAAAACAAGATCCAGTTTAATCAGTTGCCTTCAGAGGTTGTCTAATTAGTATCTAGAGGAAGCATGCAGTAAAACCAGCCCCTTGTTCTATGCCATTTGTTACTTTGAGAGTGTATGGGCTCTCGGCTGTTGAGAAACAATTGCTTCCTGGAGGCATGGACAGTGTTGAGGTTCTAAATTTTACCCATTCGCTAACGTTTGCCCGTGAAGTATCTAATGTGCCAGTTGTTATCTAATGTTGCCTGTGCTGTAAACAACCGTCCTCCACTGTGACGAGAGACGTTATGATCTGATCCACATGATCTGTTAATCAAATATTTGGAAGCGTGACCAACATCTGCTGAATGTCTTCATTCCCATCCTCCGCTGCCATTGATAAAACTACGGACAGAAAACAATTCCAAAACAACACAGAGAATCTACATGGTCGTTCACAACTTCTCCTTCTGTTTGGTGATTGGACTGGTAGAAAATTTACCAGAGACAATCCACAGGGGGAACAGGTCAGGGGGAACAAACCCAAACTGTGCTGTAAGCAAGAACATTTTCCGAGTGGAGTTGCGCAGGAAGACAATGGCCAGGCTAGTTAACTTGGGGTAATGATGCTAGATAGTATTATGGATGTATTATTTCCTACAGAGGCAGTGTATACATTCATTGAGAATGAGTCTAAATTAGCTACTTTTGAAATCAAGTAATCATTAAAATAACACTGTTAATTTTTAAAGGATTGATGAGTACAGATTACTTTTTTAAGGTACATGTTAACACTGTCCAAAAGTATGTATTACAATATATTAGGAAAGATATGAACTCTTTTCCAAGGCATTAACTATTCCAGAAAACATCATGTTCTTACTTCTTTTGGGTAATGTGTAACAGTAAGAATAACATTTGCATTAATATTGCCCATGTTTGGTTTCGAATGACAGACATAAGTAAAAAGATATCAACATGATAGGTTATATAGACCTTTAATTATATTTATTTTCTGGTGGTTTTTCCCAAAGGTAATAAAGAGAAATGCTTGCAAATTACATTTTGAAATAACATTTTGTACACCCCCACATCTTGCGAAACAAATTGAGTAAGCTCATTTTCACTTTGTCATGAAGACAAAAACACCCTTTATTGCCTATTGAGAAATGTATGTGAGTATTTCCGAAGACCATAGTTGCCACAGCTTTCTGGACACTCTTCTCTATTTTTCTGCAGTAGATTTTTTTTTCCAGGTTTTTTACATTTCAAAACTCACCCCTTCTTCTTATTTTAACTGATGCATTTGTCTAGGCTTGTTTCCGGTGGATCTGTGTCTTGCGGTAAGAATATCAAAGGCGATGTTGCACTGTGTCAGCGTTTAGACCTTTTCTCACCTTCGAGCACAAACGCCAACGGCCAGAGAGACACAGACAGCTCACACCCTGACATCTGATCATATCAGGCCTGACTGAAATAGGGCATGAGGCTCACCCTGCTGTGAACACGCACTTTTAAGAGAAGACACACACGTACACATTTTGATGTGTCTTTGCAAGCAGGTTCTCTTGCTTGTAATAAACAGATACCTTTAAAGGTCTTTCGGCTGCACGTCCTTTCACAGTAAATCACATTACATTCAGTTATTCAACAACAAAACAGAAAAACTAAAACTTAGTAAGGAACAAGTTTGCGTGTGTATGAGGATTAGTTTTATATTGATACTTAAAATCAATATAAGCTTTTCAGAAAAACCAAACACTCCGACATGATGTTTTCTAACATAAAGCAATGTTTATTGCGATATCTCAAACATAACAGAAGCGGGTGAAGTTTTTCAAAAGATTGGGCATTCATATTTTAAACAGAAACCCCTCAGGTTTTATAAAACCACTCACAATGGTTCCACAAGAACATTTTCTTCAGGCTTGTGAAGAGTCGGCGTGATGTCCATGTCTTTACAACAAGTCCATCAGCCAATCAACAGTTATTACGATTATTTACAATAAAAGAGTCCTTGTCATATACAGATAATGATTCACCAAAGTGCAAAAATTGTGATAAATTTAATGACGGTACATAGATGGTAAAAAAAAATAAAACAAAGCTCTATGGCTGAAGAGGACACATTCATGACGCAACAGTGATGATGATGATGATGATGATGATGATGATGATGATGATGATGATGATGATGATGATGGTATGGCTGTCAACACACACACACACACAAAAAACAACAAATCTATGCCGATGATGAAGACAGATCTGCATTGCTCAACAGTCCATCAAGAGTGCCCCCATTGTGCTCGAGCAAGAGCCACCTTTCATTACTCTTCATTGAGCCAATGAGTTTGACTGTAGAAGAAAAGGTGGAAAGTCCCCTCATTTTCCTTTCCCCATCTCAAAAAAAAAAACTGAAATCAATTCCATCTATTGGACTGTGCTCCCTGACTTGCTGCTCGGCCTGCTATTGATGCAGCTCGCATACAAACCTGACACCTCTTTAGCTCGCTTTTGTTAGCCCTTTATTGCCCATGCCATATGGCTAGTGAGAAGGCTGCAGTGTGTGCGTATGTGTGACTGTGTGGACCTGGGGGTCACGGGAGGGTTATGGGGGGGCTGACCTGCTCACAAAGACTCCCTGCCCCATCAGTGAAGTCTATGAATACATGGGGACAAGCAACGCTGAATGGCAGAGCAGAAGCCATGGAGAAGTCGATGCTAGTGGGAGAAAGGGACAGAGGGGGTGTTGAGATAGGGCATTAGCAAGATGGATGTTTAGGGGGGAGGATTAGGAAAACCAGAGAAAATGAAGCAGACAGGGGGTACATGGAGAGATGTAGGGTCAAAGCTGTGATTAAACTGAGAGCTGGGAAGAGAGCACATAAAATATAAGCAAAAACGTGTCTTGTAAGTGTGTGGGGCACTATTGGAGTGTGTGATTGTGGCTTTGAATTACCTGCTGAGTTCTGTGTGGTTGTGAGGGATAAGAGGTGATCCCTGTGCCACAGGGATCTACAATAGGCCAGCAAGTCTCTCCCTGTGTGAGGACAAGGCTCTCAGCGTCCTATGCAAGTGCCTGTGTGTGTAGGAGTGTGTGTATCCCAGCAGGCTGTTCTATATAGGAAAACTTGTCTGCGGTCCTGAGAGATTCTCATTAACTCCATCTGACAGCCAAAGCAGGGAGCACACAGTGAGGTAGCAGGTCAGGAAGTGTTACGAACTATCCTCATATTGCTTTTGAAGTTTCTGTGTAAAATGTGTGTTTCTGTCCTGTTTTGTGTACCTGAGTGATTTCAAAACACTATAGTAATAGTGAAAGCAATAAAACACATATTTCTAATCCAGTAGTTTCTCACTTTGATGCAGATAAACAAGTATCTATAGTATTTCCTTTTAAAATGCTCTCGTTCTGTCAGACTGAATATTGAATGTCAGTAAACATGGCATTTCAGGTTTCGCCACATATTCTCAATTGGATTTAGATCTATGTCATTCCAACACGATTATGCTGTAATTAAATGTATTCAACTGTAGCTAGTCGTTAAAGACCTTTGTTCTGTTGGAAGGTGAACGTCATACTTTTATGTCTTTTGCAATATCTTTTTTTTTTTTTTTTTTACAAAGACAGTGTTACATTTAGGGAAACTGTGGTTGGCTGGGAGGAGTGGTCATTTTGGAATTAGAACGCTGTGAGTTTGATTCCAGTTTCCTCCCCAACAAATGCTGAAGTGCATTTGGGTAAGTCATTTGTTTTGTCATCACCCTGAAGTTGTCAGTATCACTAAAAAAAGTTAAATTATAATTCTGTCTACATACTGTTTGACGAGAAATCTCTAATCAATTCTAAAAAGCTTTTCTGCCCTAAAGCAAAAAAATTCTACTTCATGGCCTCCACTTTTTTTTCACATTGAGTTTGTTTCTCACTCAAAAAGTGCAAAAAAGTTCAGTTTCATCTCAGCTGACCAGAGCCTCTCTTATCAATTTTTTTTTTTAATCTCCTGCATGGCCTGAGACAAACTTCAGGAGATGAAACATCTAGGTTTTCTTTCAGCAGTTCAAAAATATTACAAGTGCAAATTTTTAAAAAGTGCAACTAATTTCTGTTGTTATCAGATTTTTCCACCCAAGAAGAGAGTATTTGCATCATCTCCAAAGTTGCTGCAAATACCCTTGTAGCAACATGATCAATCATGTTGGTTGATCATCTGATCAACCAACATGATTCTAAAAGAATTGGACATTTATTCTTTTAGAACTACACACTGTTTTATACTTCTCCACAAATTTATTTCTCGCCTGTCTACTCTGTTATTTGGTTTTCATTATGTTTTTGTTGTTGTTGTTTTTTTGTTTACCTTATCCATATGTGAACTCTATGCAGTTATTTTGAGTGATGTATCACATAATGTATCAATAAATTTTAACTAGGCTTGTGAGGTGACATGTGAAAAAGTTCAAGTAGTAGAAATACTTTGTCAAGGTACTGAAGTTCTACTCCAGCAAGTTCAATTTAAACCTTTTAAATCTATGCACATAATTACAGATAAGAAAATATCTGCAGTGTGTACTTACAATTTAAATGAGACCAACAAAGTAAACCTGTTTTGGCTGATAAGTTCTTCTGATTTGCTTAACAGCACATACACGTCAGGCTCTCTGACTTTAATGGCAGCAAGTGGCTAAAGGATTGCCAGACGGCAAGAAATACTAAGAACAGAAAATAGGGCAAGCCAAAAGCAATAGAGGCATTAGGGATTTCTGCCAGTTCTGCTCCCAGTAACCTAGTGCAACCATCACCACAGTTACTCCATAATGGTCACACTATTACAAGATATTGCATAAGATAGATGCTACTACAAGGGGGCATTATCACCACACCAAGAGAGCGCTATCTGCTTATTACGTGTGTATGTATCTGAATTTGATGGGGTTGGCAGAATGTGTTTGAAAGTGGGACAAGATGATCTGAGAGATGAGAGCTGGGAGAATTGCAGAGAGGTGTGCTTGTGGTTCATCATCTCTGTACGTGTGTGTGTGCCATAGTGAGCTGCCCTCTATTTAGAATGGATGGTTTACACTCTGGAGTCATAATGGAGCACCATGGGGAAACAAAAGCGCCTTTCACATTCACAGCCTCTGCTTCTAGTTGCTACCCCTTTCTCATTGAGATCAGTTTCCCTTCTCCATCTTTTTTTAAAGATGGAGAATATATTAGTGTTGTCTTACAACACTAATATATTGATTCTGAACTAAAACATGGGCTTTGGTTCGCAATGACTGTCATTTTCTTTCCTCTGGATTGCATTGCCCTTCCATATCTCTGCTCAGCTATCATCTATTTTCATTGATCCTGCCTCTAAATTTTTCTGTTTTTCTTTTCTTTTTTTTTTTGCATTTGTCTAGCTCCAGTTTCCACCAGGTCCCCAGTTCCTACCACCACCACCGCCTCCTGTCACATCTGTTTCCATGGACCTGATCCACCAGCATGAATGCCAGCATCCTCCTCCCTATTATTAGCAGAACACAACTCTCCGAGCGTTCACCTCCCTGACTTCTGCTCCCTTTTGTCATGCAGACTTGCTAGAGCCCAGTAGTTCTTTTACAGTGAACAAAACCCAACATTGCTAAATAGACAGCAGAACAGTTGGTCGGTTTATTGTCTCGCTCAGAGAGCATGTTTGCACTGCTGCTTTGGGTATTTGTGAATGAGCATATGTGCATGTCTGAAGTGGTCATTTGTCAACACCAAAATGACATAATGAACCCTTCTGCTCTGCAGCAGAGAAGAAGCATTTTCTTTTGTTTTTATTCACCACAGCAATATTAAAGACTTTTTTACCCCTGTGATGACACTTTTGCTTCTTGCATTATCCTTATGAAAAAATTCACTACGTGGAGACAGTTATGTCAGGTTTCATCCTGTGGTGGGTAAAGGCGCTTATTAGGAGTAAAAGAGTTAAAATTGGGTCAAGACTTGTGTGATCTTTGTAAATGTAAGGGCTAAGGCAGTCAGCTGCTTAGACCTTATCATAAGAAATGTCTTGGCATGCATGTGCACACATTCACATGCACACATACCATAACTGAAAGCTAATTAGAACAGCATCCATTTCACGTTATGCTCTCTGCGACTATACTGTAAGCAAACGCAGAACACCAGTTTTGTTTTCAGCAATACAAAAGTAATCCAATTAACAAGTGTCAACTTCAACAGCAGTTAATAAATGTAACCCATACAAAAAAGACATACAGAATTACACTATGTTGTTAAAGTTTCATACCACAAACTTTTATCATAAAAAAAACAAAGGGATACCATTACTAACTTGATGTGCATAAGCATTTATTAAACAAATAAAAGTGTAATGTACTACTTATCTCATTAGCGGTTATAAATTTAAGTTTTAAGTTGAGTGTGCCTGAGCCAGTGGTATCCTTGACATGTTTGTTGGTGAAATATTTTCTGAAAAGACAGACTTCAAAGACAGATCATATAATTGCCATGCAGTACAGGTGGACCTGCTCTGCAAGAACACCTTCCAAATTGACAATTTTGAATGAAACATGACACATCCCATGATGAATTACAAAATATCGGAGGTGCACAACCAGATACCACAGTAGTGCTACAGTATCACTGTAGGTAAGTGGTTTGCATATATATATATATATATATATATATATATATAACAACTATATTAAACACTCTTAAGCTGACGGCCCGTCAGGCATATAAAACACTGGAGAAAATTCTGAAGTACATTTGACTAGTAACTTTTAAGCCCTAAATCTACTTGTTTTGAAGAAATAAGGATCAACGTTTTCATTTTACTCAGCGTTTTGGCAGTTTGGCTTAAGTTTAAAATTAGTAATTAAACAGAGTTTAGAAAATAACATTTGTCTGCTGTTTTTTGTAATGCAATTGCAGCTAAAATAATGTAAGACCAATGTGTAAAAAACAGAAATTGCCACATTTGTTTTTGGGAGAGTTGCTATATTGCTTTCATTTGAAATAACACTTTCTTACTGGTTCTCTAAAATGCTGTGCTGGGGAAAAAAAGTATTCACAGAAGAATAGAAAGCAGATAACAAGCAGAGGTAAACAGAATTCAGTGAGCAGTTTGGACTCTGAAATAGTTGTGGAAGTAAATGTGCCATTAACTGTAAACAAGGTGCTTTATGAGTCAATAAAATGCCATTGAGCTTTAATTGGGGGAGTGATCAGTAGACTTTGATGATAACTTTTGGGCAGCTGTGATAGAATTGAACCTCAAAAAAAAAAAAAATCATTTGACAAGAGGCAACAGGATTCAAGTGTTAATCAGTAGCAAGATGTTTACAGGAGGTCTTAAATTAAAATGATTTGAACCTAATAAATTCTGAGCAACAGGTAAAACACTGTAGGATTTTCCCCTATGAATACATAAATAATGTTAGTTTTGTTCTCTTATTTTTTTACTCTAGATTTTTATTTTTAATTATTTTTACTGATTTCTGGCTTGTTAAATCCTGTGCAGGTTTTCTAAGATGACTGGAGTAAACAGGAATGCACCCTGTACAGACGTGGCAACCAACCACTTCCACGCGATAGACAGTTAAATATCTATCTTGAGTGCTACCTGGTCGTAAATTCGATTTTCACTCTTTTCTTTCAAATATTTTGTTGCGATGTACAGAACAAAAATTGTGGAAATATTATCACTGTCCAAATATATAGGGACCTAATTGCATGTGGTAGCTCTCACGTTAGTCATGCGTAACTGGCTTAAGCAATCATATTTGCAAAAATGAAATGTGTGCAGTCTAAGCCAACATCTTTTCTGACATTTCATATAAAGATTGCTCAAACTCTAAAGTACTTTATCAAAACTTAAAATGAGTTTTTTGTGCTCTAAGAACAGTGAGAATGGCACTGCAATGACACTGCTTTAATTTCCTCAGTGAAAGCCAATTTCACTATCGCATTTTCTTGATGAAGGAGTCCTTCAGAAACCATCAAAATTATTTCAGAATACAGTCATTCAAGATCACGTGCCTTTTGTGTGTGCAGTCTGTACCTAAAATCTTTTTTTTTTAAGTTCTCAGCTGCTTGTTATGTGTCATAGTTTACTGTCTTGTACTTTTTTCTGATAAAACCAGTTGTTTTTTGAGTGCCTTAACAAAGACGTACGACATGATAAGGCTTCCACCTCGTTGGTGCCGTGACAAACACAGACACTCACTCTGAGAAAGAAAAACAGACCCATTTCACTGCGTGTGATTAATATACTCATGTGACATATATTCACTCGTACAAACACACTCACACATAATGTAAGAAAAGACGCATTGTCCAAATTATTCTTTGATTTCCCCCCCCCCCCCTCTCTTTCAGTCTAATCAATTTCTTCTCTTCTGTATGTCTCTCCAGATGTATCTCTATTTGCCCTTCAACTTTGTATTGCTCATTCTTCCTTTTTCTCTTTCCTTTTACCCAGTCTTTTTCTCCCCTCTCTGGTTTATTTTGTGCATTAAAATTCCACTCCACTCTCCAATCCTCCCACCCACATCTACCCCCTCCATTTTACTGAAAGCAGGAATGATACACTGGGTTTAAGCTAAATTCCTTGTCTGTCTCACTAATTGCTTGCTAAATGCATGATGGAGAAAATCATTTTCAGCCAGCAGTGGAGTGAAAGAGCCTTTCAGCATTGTTCCGGTTGTCAAGGCAACGCAATTAAAAAGCCACCAAGAACAAATGTGCACTCAGGATAGGAAGGTTTTAACACAGGCATTCAGCCGCTCCCTCATTCTCTTGCCTTGTTTTACTTTCTTTTCTTTTTGAATTTCTAATTTGGTCCTTGTTTTGCTTCTATTGTCAGTTGCTATGTTCTTAATTTTTCTTTTTTAAAAAAGACATTTCTTCAAACTTAAAAAAATATATCTTCCCTTTTGTAAAGACAGTATTGAAGGAGCAAAATGACAAGCTGACAAATTTATTTTTACAACAAATTAGAGCATTTGTAACGCACCGCTTTGATGAAACAATACTAATCCATTAAAAGAGACTGGTTAGAAGATGAATTGGCTGTTTGTTGTTTCTGCACTGTCATTCCAAAGTAAAATTAATTTCATTTCAACTCCCTTCTGTTTTTCAGCGCAGTGTTTTTTCTTTCATATGAATATTTCTAGGCAGAAGACCACAACAACAACAGTAAAATACACTTTCTTGATACACTGGTCACGCATAACATTAAGATCAGTGGCAAATGAGGTGAAGAATATTGATAATTTCTTTACAGTCGTACTTGTTGATGGGGTGATATGTCGGGCAGAGAGTTAACGTTTTGCTCTCATAAATTGTGGTAGAAGTAGGAAAAATTTACCACCATATCAATTTCATTGAGTTTGACTGGGGCCAAACTGAGAAGAACCAGGAAAAGAGTCAAGCTTCACTGATGCACAATATTGTGGTTGTGGAGATACTGTAGCTCAAATTATTGGAGAAATAAGTCCTGCTTCAGATGGAAAGGAGTCGGGATAAACGGCTTGTTCAATGTGGGATAGCATAACAGTAGACTGGTCAGGTGCTCATGCTGGTCATATTGTCTTTCCTGATTTGCTGCATATTTCTTTCCCCATATTTGTTTCCGTCATGTTCTTGCAGATCTTTTGCTTATTATGAAACCATTGTGTATGAAAGTACAGCAAAATAATGAACAAGCTCAGTTAACTGATCCCATAAGATCCAGAAAGTTTGGAAATCTTAGAAAAAAAAAAACCTTTAGCCATTCTCTAAGGAGACAAACTAAACAGGATCATTTACCCAGCAGCCTTTCTCCCCCATCAAAATGATATATGTGCAGGTGTTGGAGCCCATTTCTTCTACCACCTGTTTATTGTTTTTCTGCCTGGCAGTGGAAGATGTCAGCTAGAGCAATGATGACAATATTCAAAACATTACAAGTATCTGTAGAACGAATTCATGCCACGGATTGTTGGAAGAACAAGAAGATGTGTGTGAGTTGGGGGCCGGGGGGTGGGGGGAGGGTGGATGGGGAGCTTGTGGGGAAGGGTTATGCCATATCCGAAGTGTTTCTGTCACCAGGCCCAGATGTTGTTTGTGCTCTACTTTCCTTTTCTCTTCTGAGAAGACACAGTGACAATTTGAGAATTGTGTAAGTTCATGTACAAAGCTTTGGTTGTTTTCATACAACATGTAGAGTGTAAGAGTGTCAGAATTGGGTTAAATATACGATGAAAGCTCTACTCAGAGGATGAGATGTTAAAATGGTTTGGCATAATGTGTGAACTATTCAATAATTACAGAACCAAATTGAAAGCCTCCCTAGATGCATTTTGTACTGATATTCTCCATCGTCTCTGCTTTATCGTTATCACTTTTGCAAAGAAATAATGCATAACAATATGTTGGTCCCACTTTTGCTGTTATTACAGTTTTCAATTCCTATTGAAGTTTATTACTTCACTTATTATTTATTACTTATTAATTATTATTTATTTATTGTTTATTACTTCCCCTGAGATTTATTGGTACCTGGCACCAAGATGTTACTTGCAGATCTTTTTGGTGCTGCGAATTGCAAAGAAGGGACTTTTACAAGGTATAAAAATTCAGTTGTTCTGTTCACAAAATAAACTTTTTTTTTGGTAACTGTAACAACCTCTTTGGTATTAAAGAAGTTCAGATTAGGATAAGAGTGCAACATTAACTCTGAGACTTTCAATTCCTATGAAGTTCTGAAAGATTATTTAATGTATTTAAGGTTTCTGTTTGTAATTTTTGTTTATTCCTTTGAAGTCAGTTTGAGTTTATAGAAAAGTGCAAATATAATACATTCGACAATTGAGAAAACCAATAACAAACATTACATTTTAATGTGTGTTATTACCAAAATTATTGATGCATATCAAGTAAATTGGTCAGTGTTTCAGTGATTATGGTTCAGCATAAAAGCAATGCGCTCAAAGTGTGGCCTTAAAATATATTCACAGATGTGTCACCTATTTACTCGAAGCTATCGGTGTTTGTCTTTTTATTTGGTCCATGCAAACTTTTCAACCATGTGTGCATGCATACGTACAGACAGATACATATATAGATAGATGAATGTGTGTCTGACAGTATCCACCATTATCTCAGTGCATATATTTGTAAAAGGGATGGCAAAACTTGGATTTTCTATTACTAACCTCTTCTTCAGTTTTAAAGGCTAATTCTACTACAGGGAGAAGGGTGTGTACATTTTAGGCACAAACAATTTGAACACCACCTTGGAGATGATGAATGTAGGACTTAAGGCAGTGCTTAGCACTGGGGATCCAACTTGGAGACACAGAGACCCACTTACCACTTTTCTAACTGGGTAAAGTGGAAGCGGAGGCCACAATGGAGCAGCAAGTAGAGACAAAGATAGGTGGTTTGCACAGATGGTGGCTAGGCCCAAGGGATGTTGCTCGTTGATGTGCTTGGGCATCTGTATGTGAGACGATGGTTAGTGTCTTGACCTGCCAGTGTGGATCCTGTGAACTGTTGCCAACTCTCATGATAGGAGTTTTATCATTCTCATTAAAGAATTTTGCTCAGGGGATCTATAAAGGATCTAGCTGTCTAGTCTTGGACAAAGCATATTGTCACACTATTGCATATCTGCCTTTCCTTTAAAGGACATAGAAAGACGTGATGCCATAGGAAATTAATGTTGCTGCATTAGCTTACAGCACAATCAGATTTATGGATGAAACAAAGATATATTTACCCTTTCATTGGTGTTCAATTGTCATATTCTCAAAAAAAATATCTACACATCAAGGCATAAATATTTACATCACTATTATTGTGCTATTTGTTTTGCTTCCCAGAAGGTAAGCATTGAAGGGACAATGGTGGTAACGATGGTAGAAGTTTGCTCTGCAATCAACATGTTGCCAGTTCAATCCCTGCTACCCCCAACTCTGTCGTTGTGTCTGTCCTTGGGCATGACACGTCACCCAACTTGCCTGTTGGTGATGGTCAGAGGGCCGACGCATGGCAGCCTCCCTTCTGTCAGACTGGCCCATGGCAGTTGTGGCTACTATCCAGTAGCTTGCCACCATCGGCATGTGAATAAGTGAATGACTGATTGCAGTGTGAAGCACTCTGGGTGCTCTGGAATTGATAAAGTCTTATAGAAATACAAACCCATTTGTACTTCTATATCTACTCTTAGTTAATGTTTACATATTGTTTAGGATTCAGCAGTTAGCTGAGATAAGGCCAAAGTTTGAGTAAACCAACATGTTTTTAAAAGGAAAAATGTACTTTCCACTTTTGAAAGTACATGAACATTTTGATCAAATTGTTACTTTGGAGAATATTGGGAGATCAATTATTGTCAATAATTTAACACAAAGAATTGCTTGTCTGGCTAAGTAAATCTTCACCCTACATTTTACAAAATGGTGGTGGGTATGAATAGTAAAATACAATCAGTTTGGTGATCATTTCTGACAGTAAATTTGCAAGCCCAGTAAGGTCTGCTGCTGAGAGCCAAGTGCACAGGATGTTGTGTTTGTGTGCAGTGTCAGTCTACCCCACATTTATTATCTGATTTTAAAAAAACAAACTCCATTTTGGTCTCATCAGAACAAATAACTTTCTTCTACTTGACCAGAGAGTCTCCCACATGCCTTTTGTCAAACTCTATTTGCGTTTTTTTTTTGTTTTTTTTTACAGTGGCTTTCTCATTGTCGCTCTCTCAAAAAATTTTGACTGATGATGTACCCGCAGGTTCGGTTGTTCTCTCCAGTCATAGGTGTCCTGGTGATCTCGCTCACAAGTCTTCTTAACAGTCACTCAGTTTGTGAGGACAGCCTTATTGAGGCAGACCTATGGGCCAGATACCTTCCATTTCCCGATGACGGATTTAGCTAATCCCAAGGGGACACTCAGTGGTTTAAAAAATGTTTTCATATCCATACCATGACATATACTTTTCGATAACATGTTATCTGACTTGCTTGGAGAGTTTTTGTCTATTGTCTTTATGTTGTAATGGTAGCCAGGAATACATACAGATGTGTGACACAGACATATGTTGTTATACAACAATCACCTGAGATACAGTCACTGGACTCCAACTGTTGAATTAGCTCAGTGACTTCAAAGGGTGTGGATATATATATATTTTTTTTTTTTTTATAAAACAGTGATTATTTTTTTACTTTAAAGGGATTTTTATCAAAGCAACAAAAAGGTGAAAACATCCAAGAACGTAAATAGGTTAAATAGGCACTACATACACACTGCATATAGCATTTAACAGCTCTGCACAGTTTAGAGATGAGTTACTCCATTAAACATTTAGATGAGCTGTATCCACTGTCCATACCTATTTAGGCTTGCAGGATTTCTGAGTGGTTTTTGCATATCTCCAGCAGTCACTTGGAGAGAGGCTGGGTATACAATGGACAGATCACAATCAACATAATATATGCTGCTTAGCTCATATTAGTGATTAGTGATAACACGTTTTAATTACATTTTACAGAACTTCAAAAGATGATATGGTTTATCCAACAAATTATATCGTCTATCTAGTTTTATCGACTGCATACAGCATATATTCAACTTTATTTTCAGTTGAAATGTCACTGGATGAAAGTATGATACAGTGGGAAGTGTAGTATTTTTATGATGCACACTTATTTTAAGCTACTGCTTTGAGCTTCCTACATGTGTTATATAATTAATCAAGTGTATTACCAATAAATTTCCAAATAAAGAAAAAGATAAAAATTGCATAATGTCTTTTCTTCACACCAAGCTTCGAATCAAGTGTTTAAATGCTTTATGTTTGCAGTCATTACGGTTTTAGAAAGGGTATATTCGAGACTCTTATTTTAGAAAACGAGGATAAAGTGTCACCCAGTCTGTCCTCACAGTCATTTTCCTTTAACTTCGCTACTTAAAATGTTTGCCCTCAGGCTAACATTAATATCACTGGCTTAGTAGGACAAAGGCACAATTGCAGTGTGTAGTTCTAATTTATGCAGCCCTTCTGATGCTGTTTAGATCATCACGTTCTCTGATGGGGGTCACATACAAAGACATATTCACACAGACATGAATATCTTCATGTCTTAGAGGCCACTGATTAAAATATACAAAGGTTTTTAGAGTAACCAAATAAAAGAGTAGCACTTACTTTACTTACTTTACTCAGGTAAAAGTAAAAAGTACTCATCCAAGAAATTACTCAAGTAATAGTAAAAAATGATGTTATAAAAATGCTACTTAACTGATCAAATTATCTGATTAATAATTAAAAATTTATGTCACTATTTTTAAAATAATAAATAACATGATTACAAAATTACAGTTTGGAATTTTGTAATAATGTTACAAACATTTACAAATATTAAAAAACAAACAAATAAATAAATAAATGTGGGACTAATATTTAAAGTCTGCAATACAAATACACTTTATGTTAGAACAAGGGAAAGTACTTGCATTGCCAAATGTCACATTAGGAGGTAGAAAATAGCCTAAGAATAACAAAGATTGTCTACAAACACAACTTCAACAATTGTGTCTAGATATAATGCATGGTTTGTTTTATTCCTTTACTTGGTGAAGTTACTTCCAGTGGGAAGAGTATCCAAACATTAATTTCAAGTAAGATGAAAGATAAAGGAATATTACTCAAATAAAAGTAAAAAAAAAAATAAAAAAAATAGTGAAACTATTGCTAAAGTCATTTTCATTTCTCAAAGTTACCCAAGAATGAAGCAAAGGAGCTTCTTAGAATGTAACAATGGATTTTAGGAACATTATTTCCAGTTGTACATAAAAGGCTATTACAGATCTATACTGGTTCTAACCAACTGTAGATGGATGGAACCAGTAGGCTTTCAACCTGCAGTTATGTTCTTTAAGCATCTCCTTTATTTAAATGTTTTCTTGCAAAATAGAGGTACACCTCAATACAACAAAAAGAATTAGTTAATGTTACTTTCTGTTGCCAGTTTAATTAGGGAACACTGTTAGAAGTAATACTGTATATGTGTGAACACTTTTTGCAATAATGAGTGGATTCCAGATAAAAGTATCACAGCTTGAGTTACATGGGTTGTTTATCAGGATTTATAGCCTCAAGTGAGCAAATTAAAGGCCTGATCATGTTTCGTAACTGAATTACAAACACGGATAGAGGCTGGAGATAAAACGATAGTAATGCTCTGCATCAGCATACATCTAGCATAATCAGATTGTACAAAAAACAGTTGTTTTAGTGTTGTTGTAGTGCTAATCTGACTTAATTATGACATTACATTTCTTGATCTGGCTTAAATTGAGCAGACCAACAGAACATGGCTCTTAGTACATTCTCCGTGTCTGTTGGTCCTTGGGTGTTGGGCCAAGGACCAACAGATATGGAGAATGTATTGAGGTATTCCTTGTGCTGTCTAATTTAAAAGGTAGTGTTGTTAAAGCTCTGGTTTTAATTGCTGGAACAAGAACTTCCAGGGTTGGAAATAAAAGGAACTGATGCTAAATGAGTATTGGCCCTGAACTAATCGAGAAAACAACGGTGTGACTTTCTAATTAGAGTCAAGCATCCCATATGTCCATAACCTTTAACCTTTAATTCTATGTACAGAAGAATTATTTCTACTTCACATTTATATTTGCTGACAGATGTTAGGGTCATATTAGACATGACTACAGTTTTTAGAGAAAGATGCAATTGCTGCTTAGCTGCTACATAAAGTAACAACAGCATTTACTTGTTTGCATAAAAAAATACATTTTGTGCAACTCTGCATTTACAGTGAATTCCAGTTTTTTGTGCTACTTTTCTTACATCCTCATTACTCTTGCCCACCTTCATAACTAAATTATTCATAAAGCCTTAGGAGGAGTGCTAACAATTTTACATATGCACAATTATGGAAACGCATGCTTTTGGAGTTTTCTTGTTGGTGTTAGCCTGTTCTTTGTATTTACATATACGTACATCTCTTTAAAAGTGTAAACACACTTTTAGGCTTTATTATTTCTAGTTTTTCCATGCAAATACTTATGTTCTTATGATGAATCTGCCTTTTAAAACTGTTCCTACTATTTTATTAAGTGCAGTCTATTTTTTTTTATAATTTTTTACCAAGGTTTTTATCAATATGGTAGATACAGATCTTTTTTCAGAAAAGCTAACGTATTCATATTACTAC
Organism: Poeciliopsis retropinna; assembly: GCA_010277075.1. Taxonomy (NCBI): domain Eukaryota; kingdom Metazoa; phylum Chordata; class Actinopteri; order Cyprinodontiformes; family Poeciliidae; genus Poeciliopsis; species Poeciliopsis retropinna. The sequence continues at coordinate 8,044,355 of VMRM01000013.1, forward strand.
TGTGCTCTGGTTGCTTTTTGTCCCTGTGAAAAAAAAAAAGGTATTTCAACTATCCCCACTATTTGAAAGACTAATACTGCATAAGGGTGCTTGAGCTGCTCAGCAATAACTCAGTAACTTATTCCTTTGCTTAGATTTTATGTCTCTATCTATGTACAAGAATAATGGCTCATGTCACCCTTCTGTTCCGATTGTATGAGAACAGCAATGTTTATATTGAATTTCCAACACATATGTGCACACACGCACACACACACAACACACACAACAGTCTACCTAAGATTTTTAATTTAATTGTCATAAGACATGTGAGAAAAACCTTAACCCTACCAATAACTGACATTTAAAATAAATACCCCAAGAAAAACATTGAGCGGGCACTAAGAAAAAGATTTGAATGAGTAATTTTAAGACTGATTATGGATTCAGGTTTGTAGGGGCTGATGGACCTCTGAGAGAATTTTTTTAGACATAAATTTAAAGAGGAATGTCATGAGAAGAGAGCCAATCTTTTTATCCAAGTGAATAGTGAGGTGCTGGAGTTCTTCTCTCATCTACGATCCTGTGATTTAATGATGTTCTGCAATGAAGATTAGTGATAGCATTGGACCAGATGTTTTTGCAACAGCAGATGTGATGATATGCAAAAGTGATAATATATATATATATATATATATATATATATATATATATATTTACGGATACTATGTAAAGGTTAAAAAGGGTAGATCGTAAAACAGTTTCCAGATTTGAGAGATGTACTGAGGGCCACAGTGAGAAAGGATTTCTTGGGGGAATGCTATGGAGACAGAAAATGTTCTTTGTGTATAGTAGTAGTAAGACTGTGGTTTGAAAGGAGTTTTGAAATTGTATTGGTATTATGTTGAAGCGGGATGATTTCATATTTTATTTGGGGTGTAGATGTGACGGGCTTCCCTTCCCTGACATTTTCTGAAATGAAAGCTACCATAATTTCCAGTTCATGAAGTATGGTACCTCTGATTCTAGGGTGGCAACAGAACTTTGGTGTGTGAATCTGGGGGATAAGGCATGCTCTGACTAAGGGTGAAATTTCTTGTCAGAAGGTGAATGTTGAGAAACAACAGCACTGATCCAAGAGTCAAAGGCAAACTGGACAAGAACATGTGCTTGGGAGACTTTTTTCTTTAGTTTGTGATATGTAGTGTTGGCTTCTAGGGTCAAGGTGGAGGTGAGGGAAGAAAGTGGTGTGTCAGTGCATTTCTGCCTTGATGTTGGCAAGGTCCAGGAAAACCTGTTCACCTTAAAATAATGTAACCCAGGAATCTAACAGATGATTGGTGGAACTCATATTTTTCTACTTTAACACATAATCTGTTTTTGAGGAGTCATCAGAGAAACAAGCCAAAATGTTTTTTGTAATCAGCGAGAGTCTTAGAGTAGATGAAAATATTATAGAGACAAAGACAAAGGGTTATGAAAGACAGCTGGAGCTTCCATAACGAGAGACTTCAATAGATCAAGAGTGTACGGAAATCTGTCTTCCATAAATCTACTTGGTGTATGAAGACTAGGTGCAAGATGTTGCTCAGGTCAGGTTTTGTGAATATGGTGGCTCCATGAACTGGTTCAAAAGCATAACAAATGACTGGTAGAGGATACTTGTTTTTAACTGTTGACAGGTTGAGTCCTCTGTAATCTATGCAGGGTCAGAGAGAGCCATCTTTCTTGGAAGTGAAGAACAACACTGCTCCCAGGGGGAAAGAGGAGTGTCTGATGATATCAGGTGCTAATGATTAATTGAAGTTTCTGGTCGTTTGATCTGGATTTTCAGATAAGTAAAGGCTCCCAGGTACTGGGGCGTACTGTGTGCATTCTGTGAGTTGTTCAGACTCCACATATAATGTCTGCCCATATTTCAAATTTCATAATTGAGCTTACTAATTTCTTATATTTCTCATTACAAATTCCTTCATTTTCCAAAGTCCAAATGGATATTTGCTAGTTTGATGAGCTAGTTGGGCATCTATCCACCAGGTGAGCCACATCACATTTGTCAGTGCTACACAGGGTGTAACTCTGGATCCTACGCCTCATTGCGACCGTTTGTGCCGAAACTCAATCTTATCAATTCATTGTCTCATACAAAATAGTTCAAAGTAAACATTTCCCACTGAGTAGTTTACAGTGTGACACCTAGAATACGTAAGCCGTCATAAAAAATTTCCTTTGAGTGCGCATGTGTGGTAGACATCTGCTTTGAGTCCACATTGAGTCTGCCTGGACAACAGGTGGACCAGGTGAGTAGGAGGCGCACAGCTTAAGGGTTCCACCCACACAATTACGCCTTCTGGTGGAGAACCTGCCGCTCCAGATTTCTGCTTTATCCCAGTGGAGACCTGGGATGAAGCAGGTCTGAAACACAGAGAAAAAATACCATGCAAACACAGCAACCCAGATTCCTGACAATCATATCAAAAGAGTGTTTTGGTTATTTAGTTTAAACAGTGAAACATAAATAAGTGGATACAGCAAAGATAGGAATATCTTTCTGAAATATATTTCTTTTAATTCGGAGGATTTTGTTCAAAAGATTATTTGTACACAAAGTTCAGTTATTTAGAAAATAAAAATATTTTTTCACATTATAAAACGCATAAAACAGAACTTCAAACCAGGATTGACCATCACATCATTTTCAGAAGCATCCATGCACAAATTATATAAACTGAATGGAATGCTGTGAAATGGAAGTTGTTGAATTTAGTTTTTCAAACATTAAAGTTCTTTCTGGCTCAGGTCTCAGGTTTTGCTGATGTATTACTTTGTCATAGACCATTCTTTTTTGAAACTATGAGAACATTTACCATCAGTTCCTAAGGAGTAGTTGCTTTTGTACTGTGACACTCTCAGCTGTGTTAGCTAAAGGTTAGCAAGTCACAGAAGATTCGACAGCGGGCTGACCCAAAGGCAACAAGGTGGAAAGCCGCAGTGCAATTTGATATCCCAAAATCAATTTACAGGTCTCGGAGCATATTGACCAATGCCCTGCTAAACACCCATGCACACATGGCACAGTTCCTTTGATTAGTGCCACAGAAGAGAAAGTGTGAGAGAGCACAATATTTATCCAAAAGTATCACATGCTTTTTAAGCCAGAAACTATCGGTTAATGGGGCACATGCTATCAGCCATTAAACATGTACCTTTACAGCTGTGTTGAGGCTCGTAGCTCATCATAGTTACATTCATTTCCACATCCACAACTCAATTTGTTTATTCTTCAACTCAAATTTTAGATTATAAAATGAAGACTGATCAGATCATGAGGAGAACATTAGAACCCTCTCCTGAATGCAATATCTTGAAGACTTAACAAACCGGCATATAGTGGAGGGACTTAAAAGTTCTCTGTGGTGAGCTTATTATGCTTAAAATTAACCTTAGTGATGAACAATTGCCTATAATAAAAATTCCTTTAAAAAAATAAAAAAATTATGGGCAGCTTTCATGTAGATATTGCAATTTCTGATTCAGTTTTTAGCATTATTAGTTTGACATCCACTGGGATTTTTAAAACAAATGTGTGATTAGAATACTCCTCATTCAAGAGACAAGGTCATGAGAGAACCTCTTTTGAATCAGCCAGTCAGCTTCATAGAAGCATAACTGTCAAAACATTATTCAGAGCAGATTATTTTCCACACCAGGTAAACAGTAAAAACAAGTTTCTAACAGTTTCATACACTGAGGTCAAAGTTGCTTTAGTGGGCAAAGACAATTCTGTACTCCCTACCAGCAAGTGTTTCCCCATGGATTCTGAAAGAATAAAAAATTGTGCTCTTTTCATACACATTTCACTTATTTTCCTTAAAAATATTTTCACAGTAAAAAATATAAAAATGTCCGGTGCCATTGCTGAAGATATGTCATCATCCATCTATACAGTAGCACTTTTCGGATTTTTTTTCTGCGTCGATCGAAAGGTTCTTTTTGTGTCAGAAAAGAACCGAGTCAGAAAACAACTTGTCAAATTTGAAAAAATCTAAGTCCTGATGTGATTTATTTCTGTCACAGTTTCAAAGTTCTAGCTCTAAAACATGACAATATATCCCTTTTATCCATACTTGAAATTTTATGCTGAAATTTTTGCTGAATATTACAGAGGCTCAGCAAGGATCCATTTTACGACTGTGATTGCACTTTCTAACACAAGCCAGAGTTTAGGAAAAAAGCACTTCTGAGTGCTCATATATACAAAGTGCTAACATATTGTAAGTGCCTCAGTGCCATTTTACATCTCTGCCAATCTTGTAATTTCCATCCGAATGTTGCATCTGCAATGCATTCCCTCTCAGTCTATGTTATTATGTCAAAATGCACAGCTAGATTTGTCTTTTTGTGGTAGCAGAGGGAGGTTTCCAGTGCCTCTGGCCAGGTTCTGGGGGGTGCAGGATTGAAGCTTCCTTTATGCTTGGTGAGCACATAGGGATGAGGGGGAAATGGAGCAATGTGGGGTTTGGAGGGGTTTGGAGGGAGTGGAAAAGATCTGGGGTGAATGGGGAGGGGGTGAGGACCCCCAGCGTTGTGCCTGAGGTTTCCATCTGTTGGCAACAGGGGTGAAACATACACAAAAACTCTGTCTGATATGCATGCTTGACTGCTCACAATCATCATTGTCGTTATTTATGTATGAAAACATTTTTTTTTTTTATTTGAGGGGTAATTATGACAGAATAAATTGAACAGCACACTTATTGTCAGTCATTTGAAAGAAGAGACCATGTCAAGAGCTTTGTGAATTTAAAGTTTAACTTTGACTAAGTTAAAGATATAAATCTGGTAACATTGTATTGCTCAGTTTAATATGACTTATTGCAGAGAAGGCACGATCATTGCCTACTGTGCCCATAATGCCTGTGGTTCAGAATTACATCTATAAAATGTAATTTTATATTTTATGATGTTGGAAATCTTAACCAGCCAATTTCAATTTTCCAAATCTTTTATCATATAAGCTTCCATCTCACTCATCCCCCAGAGAAACATCTATGATTTTTTTTTTTTTGATTCTTTGTTTGTTTATATGGAACAGTCTTATCCAAGTAGAAGCCCTTGGAACTAACATTAAGACCCATTTTTATTGTATTTCAGTGACAATAAGAGCACAGAAGCCAGTGAGGCAACAAGGCCCAGGTCCCCAGCTCCGTTGTCTTGCCAGGGATAATAGCAGCAGAAATAATATATTCATGCATGCACAGAGTGTCACGCTCAGCCAAAAACACAGTGGTATAGCTCCTCAGCTGAATCACCACTCAGCTGAACAGTCTCCCTGAAAGCCAGTCAACCTGAGCAGAGAGGGCTGAGGTTGAGGGTGTAAGTAAAATTGCTTGTTAAAGATCAACTATGCTTTTTACACCAGTCAGGTACCTATTGTTCTACATTCAATGAGAATATAGAAACAGCTTTTTCTCCAGTGAGAATGCACAAAAGGGGAAGCGGTGAACTAATTGGGAAAGTTTCCTTCCAATACAGAAATGGAGTGTAAAAACTTAATTACTTCATCATCCAACCTGCTGGTGGTGAAACACCTTCCACAGAGATGGATCATCATACAAATACATAAAATAAGCATTTTAACTGTGGACTACACAACATATGACACCGCTACACGCACAAGACCTGAAGATTATTAAGACCGATAAGCAAGCAATTTGTCTAGTCTATTATGAATACACAAAGTCGTTTGTTGTTTACGTGATAATATTTGAATACTATACGTTTACTTTGGCTAATACTCATAAATATTTTCCAAATGGAGCCCTGACCTGTCCAGATCTAACAATAACTCATCTTTATGGGATCTACAAAATTTTAATATGTTATGCACTTATGTTATGTCATACACTGTATGACATAGAGGGGAGAGAAAGTGTTAGAATAAACTCATAATCATTATATTTATTTCTATGTGTGACAGAAAAAGAGAATACAGTAGCTGAACATTCAGTTGACGTTCAACAAGTTAAACATTTGTAATCATTGACCTAAAGCTACAGCCACAATGGCTGGAACTGTCAGACAACCTTAAACCCACCTGATACGTCCTCTGACAGATGAGCCAGGTAGCTTATGTAGTATCTTTTAGATTTTTTATGAGGCCATGAAGTTTTTACATTACTAAATTAGCTAGGTCATTTTTCATCAAAAGATCTCTTGTAAACTATTTATGATACAATGGGACCCCAGGTAAGGTACTCAATACCTGGTTTTCAGAGGTGTGGCTTGAGATTGTTTTTTGCTATTAAAATTTTAACCTTGATCTTGATGTTCAAAGACAACAGATGATTATAAAAAATAAAAAAAATCAAATTTTGACTTTTTTTAATAAAAAAAAAAATCAAATTTTGACTTTTTTAAAAATTATTTTATTTTTAGCTAAATTTCCTAAAAAGGCAAAGCTGGCTTCTATGATTCTATGACTTAGAATCATAGAATTCTAAATTCTAGATTTAGAATTCTATGATTCTAAATCATGGAATTTACTTTGGCCAAATTTATATTAAATGTCTCACCACAACTTCTGTAAAGTTTGCTAGTTAACATTTTATATATCATTCATTCAAAACATGGTGGGTAATGACAACTTTTAGACTGAGTGCCACAAAATGATTAGCTTTTTTTTATTTTAATTTTTATTGTGACTTGCCTGTCACCTTCTGATGACCTTAGATTTTGTTTTTTTGTGGTAATTAAAGAAGAAAGATGTAGCGCGGTAATTAGTGCACACTGGTGTTATTGGCAAGGAGATTTTTGCTTCATTAAGAGACAAATTACTTCTTTTCTCACTAGTTTCACTCTTTTTGCTTAGCAACATTCCTGCCCTAGTATTTGCTTCATTTTTAATGGTAAGCCAACTCAAAGTAAAAGAGAAGCCTATTTCCTTTTTTTTCATTAATGATCTATTACTTTTATATTACTAATGATAATACACGTTTAAGCAGCAGGCGCTTTCACTTCAAAGTGATGTTGGAACCATGAGTTGATGGAATGTTAAATATTTTAATACCTGTGGTAATAGCTGTGAAGTACAGCCGTACCCGTTAGGGGTAATCTTTAAAACTACATTCAATCGTCACTGTGGGATGTGTTAAACAACCGTTGAACTTGTGAAAAGGTGCACATCTACTTCAACACTTTCAACAAGGAAAGAGGTGCAAGCAATGAAGACTGGATAGAATCACTTCTTCTGAAAAAGCATTAATGATGCTTTTTCACCCTTTTGTTTGAACAGATAAAAATGTTTCTTCATTCAAGGCTCCATAGTTGTTAGCTCCTCTCAGCAGAAAGATAAGGTGCTGAGTCAACTGTTTGTTCCCAGGATATAAAAGAAGAGCTATATAATGCAGGCATGTATTTCAATGACCTAATGTCATGTAGTTTTTCAGAACCTTTCTTGTTTAATAAAATATCTGCCACCTTTATAGAGTAAAGTGAATCATATTCAGGCCCCGTGCTCATACGATATAAACCAGATTGTGAGACATGATGTGATCCTACAGTTCCTATCTGATGTCAGACATACATTGATGAATAAAATCAGATACAGATGATAACCTTTTGAGGGTGGTATGCAACAGCTTTGCTTGTATTTACAGCCCTGAATTCATTTCAACAGCCTGCTTGAGAATCCTGACAGAGTTTCACCCGGAGTGGGATTTCCCCGTCAGAGATAAGGAAAATCCTTCATGTCTTATTGTATAATTTTTGTGTAAATATTGGGAACTGCAAGAGTATGTTTCAGTCATCTTTAGAAATGTAGAGCTTGAAATGTTTACCCATATAATGCATTTTTTTTAAACACTTCAGGTTAGGTCAGATTAGATGGAGATAGTCTGTAAACTTCGATTTCTAGGTCTTGACAGAGGTATGGGGCTTGATTGACTAAAACAAACATTTTGACCTAAACCAACTGCATTGTAAGTCTTACACTTTGCGTCTTGGGCAAAAACTTAAACATAGATTTTATTTGTCCAGTGAACCTCTCTCTATGTCTTTGTTTTATCCCCTGTATGGCAAGTTGGAGACATTAAACTGAACTTCTTGCAGTTTTCTTTCAATAATCACTTTCTTTTTGCCACTATTAAAGAATTTGCTCTAATGAAATGCATAAGGACTGGCTCAATTGTTTAAAATAATTATGAAGTGAAAAAGTTGGATATATTTTGTAAAACATGAATGCTTTTAATCCTCGTCATGCATCCATTTAAAAAAGTAGCAGAAGTTACCATTTATCTCTCTTAACTTTAATACAATCATTGAGGTCCTTAAAGTTAAAGTTAAATAGTAGCCTTTGGTTTCTGGAAAAATTAATATCAAGATATTTGTAGTGACTGGTGGTGATTTTAAAGGGTAAGCTGGAGAAAAAAAATGTGATGAAACCCATCTGATTGTGGGGATTATGTTTTCACACAACCAGGCAATCTTTAGTACTTTGCCCCTGACCTATCTGATTGGTCTCTTAGTGTTAATGATAGTTTTTATTTTATTTTTTTTATATTTTATTAATGTTCTCTAGCAAACATCTGCAACCTCATCTATCAGTCTATACATTATATTAACTGTGAGACAATATTAATTTGATAAGATAATGCAAATGTAAAAAGACACTTTTGAGTTACAGGAAAAACAATAACAATGCATAATTTGCATTCTGTGTTAGTATAAAATAGGATATAATAATACTACATTTCAGTCACGTGACTATCACAAAATTCTCCATTTGATCTGGAGCACAGTTTTGTTGCTTAATCTGTTTATGATGAAGGATATGAAATGAATAGTGGATGAAGGAACATTGCCTGGAGGAACAAATATCACCAAAGCCTTTGCAAAAAAAAGAGAGAGAGGACCATATTTCATGCTCCAAAATAACGATAGAAGTAAAAGGGTAAAAAATGAGGAAAGAGGAATCTCTGATGAAAGGGGAAGTATTTGGAGCCAGATTATATCAAACGCGATACAGCATGGGTTTGTATTTGATGGGAAATTAAAACATCTGTGGAGGACACAGGTTGTTGAGCGCAGCTGATTGGTGTCCTTTGATGAAAGCACATGATTCTCAAGCAAAATCTTCTCCCTTTTCATCTCGATCTTCACAATTAGCTGATAAACCACGTATGTATTTGCTGTCTGTGTGCATTTTATACGATTTCGAGGTTGCCCAATATGGAGGCAGTATGATGGGTGCATGTTAGTGCACAGTGTATCTTTTATACGTATAGATGGTAGAATATCCATTCTAAATGAACTCCAGAGGCAGGCAAAGTTTCATAGAATTGCATCATCGTTGCATTGTAGCATCAAGCCCTATCTCTTTTGCCTGTGAAAACAATAGCTTATCTTCTCCTCCTTTCGTCCGCATCTGACAACATCAGCATTCAGGGCCTCTTTAGCATCCAGACAGTGATGAGCTACTTAGCAGCACAAGCTCCCAGGATTAACCACTGATCTACTCATTCACTTTAAGCAGAGCAAACAACTGACTTGATGATAGCGAGGGTTTAAAAGTTGGAGGTGAGGCACTTATCACCAGAAGAGCCATTTGATGTCTCATCTTTCACTTGTAAACTTTAACTGCGGTGAAGGTGATGTAAACCAGAGCATAGTGAAGGTGGACTGGCTTGGATGGCCTCTCGGTGGGAAAAGAAAAGAGTGTATGGATCTGGCGCAATGGCATGTAAATGAATTCAGGCCCCCATTTGCCTTCTGGGGGCCTTTAGGGCACATTGTCTGGTTGCAGTATGGGGTGGTGCTTTGAGGGCATTGAGGTGTACTGATGCGTTTTATTCAGTAAAATAGCAGGAGGAGGATTTTATTTTGATCTATTTGGGGTTAAAAGAGACAACATTATTCTGTGGTGTATAACCATTGATGAAGTGTATAAACTTTTGTTGAATAGTTTACTATTATTGTTTGAGATTCATTGTGTTTGGGGCGTAAACTTTCACCTTGATTTACTGTCTAAGAACCTAGATTGTATTCTGTCTTGTGAGTGCATCTATGAGTTTTGTTTCCTAAATGTCTTCTTAAAAATCTACTCTTGGAGTAAAACTGTGGCTTCTTTTATGTTGTAGTCAAGGAGAGGACTTTCTGAAGTCTTTTACAGTGCTTTGTCGCTTGACCTTTTTTCCTATTTTGCCTCATTCCAATTACAACTTTAATGTGTTTTGAGGAGATTTCATGTTATAGTTCAACACAAAGAGCTGCATAATTAGTAAGTACAAAGGATAGGACACATAGTTTCTGTCTATGTCTGAAGAATGAATCAGCCTGTGCTCTGCGAGACATTCAAAGGTTGGAAAATTATTTTATAATGTCATTGCACTTTGAAGACCTCCACATTTTAAATGTGACCTGTCTGCTGTGTTCCTTGGTCTTCATGATGCCGTTTGTTTTCTAAGTTCTTTGACAAACCTCTGAGACCTTCCAAAAATACCTTTATTTATGCCATTTATATTATCAGTATGGCAACAAGCTTATTTCTACAAGGAACTGATGGCACCGGATTTCATTAAGTGTTATCAGAAGTATATTCACGCCACACTTTTCAGATTTTTGGAAAAAAAAGAAAAGGTTTGTATCCCTTTCCTTTCACTTCATACTTACGTGCTGAGATTTAATGAATCTTATAAAATTAGAACCAATGTACTAAAATTTGCAGTTGGGAACCTCAAGAGACATGAATGCTGTTGCAAAGCATGGTAAATGATAAATGAATTGAACTTATGCTTTTATAATTTCACAAACCACTCAAAGTGCTTGTCACACCAAGAGTTGCTTTATTTATTACAGCATCAGTAGGTAACTTGAACTTTAATGGCTTTTCAAGGACACTTCAACATTCAGAAAGAGGGAAGGAATTAGTTTTTAAATTCCTAGATTCCTTCTCCCAAAGTCAAAACCAGCACCAAAAATAAAAAAAAAGAAAGATATTTCTTTGTCTCACATTGTGTTCTTCTTTGTCATCCAGATGCTTTGAAATGACCCTGAATCACTTTATCCTCCAGCTGGTTCCAATAACCAGCTGCCCCAAGGAACACTGTGTTATTGGTAAAAGATGACGATGTCCACAACACTCACACTGATTCACTCTGTGTGTCCATGTGAGGCTTAATATTCAGGAAGTCCCATGACCCTTACGCCGCATCCTACTCATTCCCAAAGCCACACGTTAACCGTTCACACATGCGCACACAAGCATACAATCTTCAAAACAATATAGCCTGGGGGAAAAAATGAACACATGGTTTCATGTGGGTTTTGGGTTGTTTCTGTTTGTGTTTTTTGGTTTCCAACCATCCAAGAGATTCATTACTGCTGTTTCAGAATCTTGGCATTTTTGATAGCATAACTATGCAAAGAAAAGAGAGAATGATAACAGTAGAAGACAGTCACTTCCTTGCCAGAAGTGGAAAGAAAAAGACTCCACTCATATTTCTTGTATTATTGAATCATTTCTTGCCCTTAAGAAGTACCTGTGATACAAAATGAGGGAAGACGAAGAATTAGGCAGTGTTATAGAAGCAGTTTAGATTACCAAATGTTAATTCAGAGAGCAGAAAACTTCCATTTGCCCCAGTGTGTCTCTTTATTTCTAAATGTGGGCTTAGTGTTTCATGTACCATGAATATACTTAGCTTTAAAGAGCGTAGATTTACAAAATTTGTCATGTACCCGATACATTTGAAATATTTAAGAGAGTGCTCCCATTGAAGGTAGTGCTAATTAGCGCCAACACTCTGTAAACAACTCTCTTACTGCAAGCTGGCCAGCCTCTCCAGTATTCTTTTCACTTCGTGGTTAACTGCATTAATCGAACCACTCCTGCAGTGCTCTGTTTGTGGATAAGGAACACTTCCCTCGGTGGAACAAATTAGCTCCATTAAGTGTATGATAAAAGAGAGAATCTCAATTTCCTCACGTGAAGTCGGGCTGTTCTTGTGAAGCTTTTCAAAGGTTGGAACATTCTGTTGACCTATGAGCAACGCCTGATCTATTTGTGAAAAAGTTTAGCCTTTTTATTTGTCTATTTATTTACTGGCCATCTATGTTTCCCATTAGCTTCTATTTAGAGATCTGCAGGAAGTGCCCAACAGTTCACTGAGGTCTCATGGGATTTTGAGTTCATGGGAACCAGAAGCAAATTTCCAACTACTTTTTGTGTTTCTTCACATCCGCTGCTCTACTTATTTTCCACTCTAATCATTTTCTTTAAATCTTCAGGTTTTTTTTTTTTCCTTGCCGACCTCATTGCCAACTGTACTTTTTCTACATTTCTCCCTTTCACTGTGTTCCCAAGACTCTGTGAACATCTTAACTTACACTGCATGCAAAACTACCGACCTTTCAGCTGCTCCTTTAGACCCATCCTCCTTTCATTCCCTTGGCTCCATTCTCCTGAGTCAGCTTAATTGCCATCCTCACCTCCATCACCGAGTTCAGGCGCTTTATCTCTCATCTGTATCATGTTTCAGCGCCATTCGTCTATCATTGCTCTCTACCTGAATCAGCTTCATCATGTCTCTATAAGATGGAAGGGGCTCCCTTTCAACACAGCCATACACACATCTAATCTGGCACATGTGTGACCCCCTTTATCCCTGCCAAAACCTCTGACCTGACCTTTTTCCTTCCTACTCTTCCTGGCTGCATTAAAATGAGTGCCTGCTACAAACGCTAGCTGGGGCTTAGATTGAAGTGTAATGAAATGGTTCTGCTTCTAACTCCTTCTGTTCTATTCCGTCTCAGTTTTGCTTTCTCTCTCACAAAGTCAAATGAAATAACTAGGGCAATCAAGATGGCTGATTGGAGCGGAGGATATTGGAAATGTGCCTGTGGCTTCACAAATTGCTGACCTAATACAGGGGAGTGAATCCGCTTTTGTTTAGTAGGTCAGTGCTGCAGCAAAAGTCGATGAGGGTTTGAGCGCCACTAAATTAGCTGTGCATTACATTATACTTGACCTTAAAACAAAGCAAGAGATTTCTGTGCTTTCTAAGTGTGGCGATCACTTTGCTTGATCCTGCTTTCAGTCTTTTTTAAATTATTTAGAGAAAGGTATCCCAGACTTCAAACGACCAAACAAGATTACTAGATAATGTCGAGTTCCATAGAAACTGGTAACGAGCAAATCTCTTTAATGAAACTTGCCATAACTTTTAAGCATAAGAATTGTAATTTCTCATTATAATCTTTACCTGACACTCCGTGCTGCTCTAAAATCTGACAACAAAATGCAACAAATATGCTAATTTGAAAAGATCAATACTACCAGATTCTAAATCATCAAAACAATTTAAGTTAAACTTCCAGACAGTTATAATGCAAACCTCATGTGAAAAATGTGAGTGTTTATTGAGCTAACTAAAAACATCCTTCAAAGTTTTTTCTAAATTCCATTTCTTTCCATTTCTAACATTTCTAAAGTAAAACCCATTTATTTTTTAGAGTTTGCGCTGGAGGAAATAAAGACGATTTTGTGGAACATGAAGTGCTGCCTTATTTTTTGGGGGTGTTTCTTTGTATGTCCCACTGTTTTGAAATGCTTGTAGACATGGGTTATTAATCGGCTGAAATTCAGTTTTCTGTGGTCCATTCCTTTTTCATGTGGCCACCATCTCTTTATATTTTCTTTTTCACAACTAAGATCCAACTGATCATCTGGGAATGGAGTTAAATACTCAGTGAGTCACTTCTAGCTTTATGCATCTCATAAGTCCAAGTATTGCATTAAGTCATGTAATAATTAGATCAGGATGGCTGTTTTTGTAGTAGCACTGAACATGTGCAGTATACACAACTTGTGACAGCAGAAGAATATACAGCAATAGGTGATGTTTTTGCTTTGAACATTTTTAATGATTAATACCAGAGTCCTGCACTGCGTTTGGTCTCTCCCACAGAGAGCCCTGGCTGATCTGGTCACTTCACAGCACAGACCAACAGAGCAGCAGTGACTTATACAGTCTCTCTTTTGCTGTGGAGAATGAAGAACACTGTCACTTAAATTGCTGGTAAATGGCAGATTCATCAGATTAATGCCATAAATTACTAAATTCTACAACATTTCTTTATGTTTTAATTTCTAGATCACTGACTATTGTGATTTATTCCATTATTTATTTGTTTTGTATTTTCTGGTTATAAAATAAAGTGAGGTCTACCATTGGTTTGGTTATTTTTGCTGTTCAGAACTGATCCAGGTTGAAGTCCAGACCTGAAGAATCACTGATTTAGAACATTGTTTCTTGGTCTTTGTTTTCTCTGCAACATTCTCCCTACTGTTCTCAGAGGATTCATAGCTAGTACAGCTGCTATCCAGTTGTTCTTCTTGGCAAGCCCATCTTCATTCATGTATAACCCTGACCAGCCAGGGAGTCCAAGCCGATAATCATTTCTGCACTCTCGTGTGTGCATGTGAATCCGAGTGTGTTGTTCTTCACGTTCACAAGCGTGCAGGCACATAAACCACTGCTCTGTTCTTACTCCACTTCCCTATGTAAGCATGTCTTTGCTATACATACCGTAACCCTGGACCTAACCCAAACATAAGGCTCTGTTTGAAAAGCCCAACAGCTGCAATCGATTACATTAAGTACCACAGGCAGAACAGACGCACTCTCTTCAGCCACTGGCTCCGGCCATAATCAACTTATTCAATAAGCTCGAAAAAATGCAGTTCTGTGCTTTTTTGGACCCTCCCCACCCCCCATCACACACAGAGATTTTGACAAATCTCCATTCACACACATACACTCTCAGACACTTTCTCATCACAGAGCACAATTGTTACTGATGGAGCTTCCTGTTTGGGTCAAGAACATGTATAAACATTCTCATGGTCATCTCCACTGGAGGAATGTCCTGTTTCTTTTTTTTTTCTCTTTTTTTATTTTTTAATTTTTTTTACACACATTTCCAGGAGGCTAAAAATCTAATCCACTGAGAGGTGAGAAACGGTGAGCATAAAGGGAGGGAAGGTCTGAAACTCCCATTCATCACAGCTCTTGGGGAAAGGAAGAAATGCTGATCATGGATGTTTTATTAGGCCTCCCCGGAGGTGGACACTGGGTTCGCAGGATGCATTTTGTTAATCATGATGTAGCATGTTTGAAATGCTGAAGGTAGATGTTAAACCCTGTTTAGATTTACCAAGGCGCTGCAAAAGTCTGGGGTGCTTTCTTGTCAAAAGGAGTTTGTCCTGACTAAAACACATGTAGAAGTTCCAGGAATGATTCAGGTTCGGCATGTAAAGGTTGCAAATTGAGGTGCTGCCAAGTTCTTTTGGCCATCTTCATTTTTGGACGGATGAACATAACATGGCAAGACTTGTTGAAAATTTAACCAGCAAGAGTCGGGGCTGTGGTTTCTATCTTCTAACCATCCATCATTATTAGATAGCCATTTCTGCATTGAGGATATTAGACTTCTTTTTGTATATTATTTTTTATTTCATTGTTAACTTCTAGATTTCTTCACCTCTCACTTTTTTTTACTACACTTATCAAAAGCCACAGCAGTTTTACAGCTATTTAAAATTTTATTGAGTGCATTCGTTTCATACATGTGTGAAGCATTTCCATAAACAATTGAAACATCAATGATGTTTGCAAAGAACATGTCTACAATATTTATGCTGCCTTCCAACAAGGTGTCACACTGCAGTAGTGTGGATACACTACACACTACTACTAATTCATTACATATTACAATATTACATATTGATAAACATTCACAGCAGGCCGAGACCGACTTTGTGCTGATGAGAAACATTCTGGAATTTTGTCAATTACAAAACTGTTTGCCACTGGCATTATATTGCAATTATTACAACCCAAAACAATGTAAACTGCTGCATCTATTCAGAAAAAACTAAACCTATCAACATCTGTTTTATGGCCACTTGAGGTCCTGTCTTTATTTAGTCTGGCAAACACACTATTATTGAATACTTTTTTTTATCTGTCCTGGAAAAAACAATTCAAACACAATGAAAGTAAAGCCAATTTTATAATTCTTTACCCTTTCTAAACCACATTAAGATACCAACAGAAGTGTCTGTGTGGACTTCTTTTCACCTTCCGTGTTTCTGCTACATTTTCATCTGATTGACAAGCAAGAGACATTTTCTCTTGAGTGTGTTTTCAACAAAAATTTGCTGGTATGCTATGCATCTTTTTGTGGTAGCTTTCGCAACGGATACCTACCTTGACCTGCATATTAACGCTCAATTTCCATCAGGTTTAAACAAACAACATGGCCTCTCATTCCTTTTAAAAATGTCCTCACGTGCTTGTGGTTGGTGAGAAGGTTTACAGCTCTTGGTGAATGCAGAATACTGCAAATCAGGAGATTGTGTAATGAGCTACCGCATCCAACCAGCAGTATCTGTGCTTGTTAGTACAGGAAGAGAATGCCCTGTATAGGTAGGCTCGGCCACAGAGTACAACTTTCTTCAGTCAGCAAAGCGACACTGGAGCTGACAGCTCGTCTTCTTGAGTTGGAGCTTCTCAGGCAGATGCTCTATGGGAGACAAACAACCCTGAGGCATGAAACTCAAATGTTGCTTTGGTAACATTCCCAAAAATGGCTTGATTGTTATTTTCAGGACTTTTTTAAAACATATTTAAACCTATTATCTTTTCTTAAATATAACATGCACTTTGCCAGGGGTTTTACCTTATTTTCATTGTCTGTTTTGTGTTTTCTGTTGTTATTTAATCTTTACAGACACTTTCATTTGGCTTCTCTTTTAGATAAATCATGTGCCAATATCTAGTTCTCACACATTTTTTACTCGTATACATTTATAAAACCTTGTTAGAAATATAACAGTAAGCTTAGATTCTTATTATGCAAACTAAATGAAACTTTACTTTTTACATGAAATCTGCCTCTTTCTATCCAGCAGAAGCAGAAAGCCAGTGGCATATCATGATTCATTTTCCAGTTCAAGTAGCTGCACCTGTAGTGTGCTGCTTCTAGTTCAACATCCTGAATAGCACATTCACCAACCACTGATTTACTACAAGAAGCAATAACAACTCATCCAGGCTCAAAGTGTTCAGGATTTGTATGGTTCTTTAAGTCAATCAGACTAAATGAACAGCAACAGTTCTTTTTAATGTTAGGCTTTAAACAATATCTCCTGATTTAGTTCAGTAGGTGGAAATGCATAAGGTTTGTTACAAAAACAATGGTTTTGACCCTCCTATCCCCATAAGGGATTTACAGGCTTGGGTATAAAACGTTTATACATGTTTTATGCCAAAAACTTTGCATTCATCCATGTAAACCATGTGGATTATAAATAATTGCTGAAGAATGGAACTCTCGCTCTGCTACTTTTAACCCATGGTTACTTTAATCTCTCACTGCTTACAATTTGCCAGAATGTAAAACATTCTCTTGATTTGCTGCAACAAAAATAAATAAATAAAATAAATTCATATACACTTATGTTTTGTCTGCATTGTTTAAGAATTACAATCTGTACAGTGTCTGGAGATGGCTGCTTATCGTTGTAAAACTTCCCTTCAGTTACTGTTTAATTTAATAACATTAGTAAGCAGATCCTGTTCTCCTTATGAGTTATTGTTGATCTATGATTTGTAGGTTCTGACTTGGCAAAATCATAAGAGTGTGTTTCATTCATTTAATAGATTAATTTTAATATTAGAATCACATGCTAAATTCGGTGAATATAGGTAATTCCCAGTGTTTCAGAGGGATAGACATAGAGGAAGAAATATAAGAATCTTAATCAGTAAAGAAAAAAATGAGTAGGACACAAATTCTGATTTGACAGTTGAACCGAAGACAAATTATTTTCTTTTCCTCTCAAATTTATGCTAGGTTAGGAAGTTAATGTATCATATATTGAATTATGCTTGAAGTACTCCTCAACTCAATAATTAGAAAGTGTATCTGTCCTATTTTCAAATACTTACGTGTCAGTGAAAGTCCTCAAACCTATCCGTACAGCTGTGTGACAAATTGACGAGTGAGTTAGCACTTATTCAAATCTCCATTAGATATTCATGCTCTTTCCAAAAGTTTCACTTCTCCAATTTCCAGGAGGACCTCTCAGCGAATTCCTTAATGCAAGGGGAAATGGAAATGCGCTCTGACTGCTCAAGATAAGACTTTTAATTTGCTACTGTAAATTGAAGCTATTTGTCTTCAGACCCCAACTTCTGTTTCAGCTCAGCCATATCGCAGACTGAAATATATCATTCAAATTAATCCAAAATTGAAAGCACGGCGTGGAATTTTTCCACAGATTTTTGCCGCTTGGCAAGGCATGAAAGTGACTGTGGCAGAGGCCACTGTAATTTGAGGTCACAAAGGAGGGTAATGGAGGTATTCCATTTTTTAATGTTAAATGTTTTGTGTGTGTGTGTGTGTTTTTCTGATTCATTAAACATAAAAGAAACAAAACAGTTTGTCATACCTTTTTTATGTTATTATCTTTCTGAGATGCTTTTCCGTTATATTTATTCATTCACATTTTTCTATTCTTTAACCAATTTCATCTCATCACACTTCACTCTTCCTATTTTAGCTCCTATTTTCCCTTGTACATGATTCCACAACTGCATCACAACCCACAAGTGCCGGTTACCGTCATCCAAACCTCAAAGTGTTGATTCCCAAAATATGTTTTGTCCACAGGCCAACCTCTTATTGACCCGTGACCTTATATAGAATACTGCAATCCAAAGACTGTTTATATTTTTAACATTCATTGATTCTGACTATCAAAAATTCCACTCTATGCTGGAAAGCACCTCTGATAACATCTAATGGTGTTCAAATGCACATACACACATGCACACGCACGCACACACAAATTAATGCTTGCACTGAACAAAAACTGGCAGTGTCCTGTGTCCGGGCATCTTAATGGTCTCCATATGTGCCCTTGCTCCCACACAGCAATTTCGACATGCCAGATTTATAAATCATAATCTCCGAGCTCCTCCAAAGGATTAAAAACAAACAAAACCAAAGTCTCTTCCTCTCTTTTAAAAAAAGACATCCATCTCCCTTCAAAAGAAAATAGTACTGCCTCCTGTAAGAGATGAGGGAAAAGTGTTTAAATTCAGAGAAATTTACGGCAGCATCCACGGTTCAGTGTTATTTCATCGACAGGCGCTGGTTCAGTGCCGTATGAATGTCCCATTGATCAGCGGTGTTGCTGCTCATTTCTCAGTTAGACAAGACAGAGTGACACCAGGCGCTGGGTATGAATAGCCAAATAAATGTCAAGCTGAGGGTGTGTTAATCGTTTTCAAGTGTGCATTTTTGTAGCCAAATAAATGTCAGAGTTAAGAATGGTAATCGATTTCTGTGTCGTTTTATTAGCCACTAGTAATCAAAGTCAAAGAGTGCTGGTAGGTGTTTTTTGATAGTAATTTGGTTTTTCCATACCTTGTAGTAATTATGCATCAGATTTGTTAAACTACTGAAGTTACATTAGCTTGCACCTGTCATACTCTACAATAGAAGCCAGCATATAAACGTAAAATTAATAGTGCTAACAAATTTGAGACATGTTTATGTTGCATGTGACTTTCCTGTCAGAGACTCTGTCACAAAGGTCACTTTCTGTCTCTTCTGTGGTGCGCTTGAATACAAATCCTAAATTCAACATAGGTTGTGTGTGGACTTCTTTTCAAAATACCTGGAATAGCAGTGAATACAAAAGTCTACAAGGGCAACCAATGCTCTTCAGGGTCTGTTAAGTTTCAGAAACATTGCGTTCTTTTCTGATTAAGAAGACGTGAGTTCTTTCTGGACATTTATTAGAAACATCAGGGCAGGAAGTACAGGTCAAACAAGGGCCGTCCTCCACTGCTTTGCATTTAAAACTCTGAAACAAATGGAAAGATACTAAAAATACTGTCAGAATCAGGGACGGTGACTTATGTTTCTTCTAGTGGGTGCTCACCATTCACCCAATAGCAGAATTTTTGCTGTAGTCATTAGAAAATCAATGACAAGTGTATTCTCCTCGGCACACATGGGTGCTCAGAAATCTCTGTGGGTGCTCTGACCCCAAAGCACCCATGGACATTAAAAAACTATAAATTTATATGAAATATTATTTTACGTCCTTGCTACCATAATGCTGAACACTATGTAACTTATTAAAGCATTATTAAAATATTACACATCAGCTCTCTACAGTTGAAGAATCTTGTGTTTCTTTTGGGTTTTATTTATTTGTACATCCAACTCCTAGTGTTCTGTACCTTACCAGCTATTACCTCACCAGATATTACAAGTTTCTTTTATTTCTCATCCCCCAAACACCCACTGACACCTGACAGTTTGATTTGATATCATTACTACCGTGATATATTTTAGGGTTGTTTAAATATATTTTACTGCTGCATTATGTGGAGTATGAATTACTGATTAAATCAAGACTATTTATTCACCGAGTGGCTTCAACAGGAAACTCTGAGACTTTTTATCTATTCATTGGCTTTATAAATTTGTAAAAATGGACAGGACCTTTCAGTTACTTATCATTAGTTGTGACTGTTATTTGAATAAATTTACACAACGTACAGCAAAATTTGATTATTTACACCAGGCTTAAACACTAAAGCATCAACCTTTTAAAATACAAGTTGGTTGTTTTGTACTATTGGTAGATTTTTCTTAATTCAGTTTAATAATAGGTGTTGTATATGAACATGTACCATAAGAAGCAAATCAGCTGAAGTTCGGCCATGAGTCATTGGACCTCCTATAGGGGTTGAGGTCCTTGGAGAGCTGCCATCCAAACTGACCTCCTCCAGAAGGGCACGCTCAGATGGACATAAGTGCTGCTTTGACAAAGTGGTGGTGCAGAAGAACCTTTAAAAAATAACAAATAAATAAACTCACAGGCTTTCCAGCAGAAAAGATTGTACCAGACTCAGCTTTTGCCACTTATCAGGAAACTGTAGTTGCCATTTAGATAAATGTGGCATTTCATTCTTTGCAGATTACTTTATGATGGAAAGAAAAATATGCAACTTGCTGAAACAGGACACTTCTAGCAAAGCAGAGTTTTAATGGACAGGACCATAAGGCAATTTATTTGCAAACTATAACCAGACTATCTTATTTCCTATCAATTACAAGATAAACGTGTTATTAGCATGATTTCTTTTATATTTCAGGATCTGTTAAGAAAAAAAAGAAAACTCAAATTGAGATTAAAAGTTTAAAATAATTGCTAATTGGTGTAGAGTTTATCAGTGCAGATTAAACTCTGTTGTTTGTCTCTACAGTGACATAGGTGTTTCCGTGTTTCTTACAAGGGTTTTATCAATCTCATGCTGTGTTATAAAAAAATCTCTGCTCAATGCAAAATTACAGTTTGATTGTATCCATAATTTTATGTTTTGGTCAAAAGTGATACAGATTTCTTAAAGAAGTGAAATAACTCTTTCATGTTGTGCAAGATTGGGAATCTGAAAGAGCAGTTTTCTATGTATGCTCTGTGGTTTCATGTTTTCCTCTGGCTCCTTCTGTTGCAGTCTGTGAAACTCCCAGCGTTCCCTGTTATTCCTCCAGTTCCTCATCATAAGTTTATAATGATGAAGAACTGACATTCTCATATTCATATTCTTGTTCTTCTACTGTATTTTGTCAATTTATAATGACGTTTTATGTTGTATTTATGTTAAAAGGGTAACACTTTCTTTGACGGGTTGTGAATAAGATGACACTATGACACTGTCATAAACATGACATAACACCTATTACCTATTAGTATTACTGATTAAACTTTAAAAAATATGTTGCTTTATGTTATTAAAGCAACATTTTAATCAGTAATACTTTTATAACAAATTTATGTCAGATCATGATTTCTTGGTTAATGTCAACTTGTCATAACAAAGACATTTTGAATAAAGTCAAGTTTGTATTAAAAGTGTCATGATTGTTATATATATTCATGAAGACTCACTCATGTTCATGACAGGTGTTATGTCATGTTTATGACGGTGTCATGACAGTCTTATTTACAACCCGTCGAATAAAGTATTACTGTTAATATCAAGAAACTCAAAAGTGCTTTGCACTAAATTAACACACTGATAAATAAACAACAAACAATGAGTTACTGCATTTTCCATCTCAAACAAGACTGTATTCTTTTCATTAATGCAAGGGGATTAAAAATAATGAAACAAGAAAATAATAATAATTTGAATGGAAGAGGTGCTGAACAAAGCCTGGCATGAGTGAGGAAAAGCAGGGAAAGAGAGCTTGCGGATACATTAGAGGAATATTTCTTTCTGAAGCTTTGTAACACAGCAGATGATGAACCCTGAATGCACTCTCTAGAGTTGACACTGGCGCTCCCCCCCATTGTCTGGTCCTACACAGCTCAGTCCTACCTCTCACACAAAGCCCATCTCCACCCTTCGCTGACAAGCCATTCAGTGGGGAAAACGCAACATTGATGGGCTCTATCTAGCAGCATTTTGTAGCCTGTCCATTTTTCAATAGGCCCTCGCTCTCCCAGACTCATGGCAATACTTTGTAATGGAAATCTGTAGTGGGCAAAACAGCACAAAAACACTGTTCCCTGCCGTCATCTGTCGCAACGATTTTATGGTCTGGGAGCAGACAAGTGAGTGAGTGTGTGCACTGAGGGATGTGCCTGTTACGAGATGGAGGTTGCTCCACAGAGCCATGGGTTATAGTTCCTTATAACTGAGCAACCCATCAATTGGTCCTGCAACAGGCCGGGGCAGAAGAGCACTGGCCATTAGGGAACCTAAGCCTGTGCATGTCTAGCCTTTGTGTGTGTGCGCGTGCACACACAAGCATTCATATTTTTAAGGTCTGAGTGTGTAAAAATGAAACACATTTAAGCAGTAAACAGATATGGCATTTGGGAGTTACTGCTATTGATTTGAATGAGACTAGCTACATTTGTGCCTCCCTTTGGAAGCTTAAAGGATTAATAAAGCAGTAAGGACATGTCCAGAACCATTTCTTATATGCCTCTGAGTTTAGCTGGTGATGGGGGAGGAAGGACAGGCAGAGGGAGATAGATGATAGAGAAAATTGTCATGTGAAAAGCTTGTGGAATGAAGGAAGAAAAAACATAGAGCAGAACAGGCTCAGAGCAGGAGCTTAGCAGAATTAAAATAATATTCAGAGATGAAAGTTTTATTTCTAATAGACACATCTTCTAAGAACTGCAAATATAGTTCTCAGTCACAACATTAATTTGCTGAGAATTCATGAAATGACAGTCTCTACATTAAAAATAATACATAATACATGTCTATGCATTAGTTGGTGGGGCCACTCAAATAGGCATGCTTCTTCCTACAAGAAAATGTGCTATAAGGCTTCAGATATTATTGTATCTGAAACCTTATTACACAATTTATTACACTTCTCAAATGTGTTCTTTACTGTAATCCAGCTCATGC
Source organism: Poeciliopsis retropinna (assembly GCA_010277075.1). Lineage (NCBI taxonomy): Eukaryota > Metazoa > Chordata > Actinopteri > Cyprinodontiformes > Poeciliidae > Poeciliopsis > Poeciliopsis retropinna. The sequence continues at coordinate 8,067,850 of VMRM01000013.1, forward strand.
ATGCATATGCCTCCAAGGCAATTACAGAAAAGTGACAGGAAACTTTAGAATGAATTTGAGTTAAAGGACAAGAAAAAGAAAAAAGGGGAAGGCAAGATGGTGACAGAAAAAAAAATCACTTTGCACTTGTGCCGGACCTTGTTCCATACAAGAAGATGCACACAGCATCATTCTCCTGCTACCGGAGATACAGGAATTGAAAAGGGCAAATCCGGGTTCGTGCACCTTGCTAAGACTAGCCACTGGCGACAGTCTATCTGGAACTCAGTGCTGCTGAAAAGGGCATGATGAAAATACTCCAGCTCTCAGCATAAAATGAGCCGACACAAATTTCAATCCATTGGTTATAGTCAGTGAAGAGGCAGATTTTATTGAAAACAAATTTGGCTCAAAGTTCGGTATAATAACAATCTGGAGGTGGATATGCTTAACAGTGTTGGCAAATTTCAACAAATCCATTAGTCTTTTGTTGCTAATTAAGCATAGATCAAACATGTTAGTCAATTTCTGAGTGTTCCATTTATTTTGATGCCAGATTGTTGTCTTTAATTGTGTGGTTATCCACCAGCTGAAAGAACTGCACTGTGCCCAGTTCCCTTACAATAGTGAAAACTTTTAATTGTGACATATGTTACCAGCCAGTATTTGAAATTCTAGAGAAAAAAAGCAAAAAACTGACTGTGAAGCAACTTAGCTCTTCATGTTTATTTAATGTATTTTGTTAGAAGCAGCTATTCAGGAATAGTTGCTTCTAACTGCCTGTTCACCAATCCTACTAATGTCTAAGCCCATTACGTATTCTGTCACAATCTGACATATTTTCTTGCTTATTATTTCTGAAATGTATTTGGTATTTAGAGCTTAACTCATCAATGAATCAGACGCTGTTGCCCTTTCATCTAGGTTAATTTATCTATCCTTCTGCTGGAGTTCCTGCTATTGGGAGCGATTTTTGCACATGGAGTTAGATAGGATGTTGAGAGGAATATGGCTTGATCCTTTTTCTTCCTTCCTAATTTAAAGTGCAAAGTGAGATAACTGACAAACTTAACTCTGTAACGAGCAACCGATCATTGATCCTGACACTCTGGTTCCTCCCAAACTGTGGTGGTAGTTGAAAAGGCTGTTTCTGTGTCAATACCATGCTGGAAGGCCCACGAAGAAAAGGAAGATCAGTAGATTAGTTCAGTGAGGAAGTTGACTGCAGTTGGCATTCCTTCGATCATGTGGAAGTGTAAGAGAGATAAGGTGCAGTTTGAATTCAAATCATGAGGTAATCTATAACTGAAACAAATAAGAAGCAGATGCTTTTTTCGGAGTGAATTGGTTACTCTGGTTGTCAATGCTCCTGGAGGAGAAACAAATGTGTAGACTTTAGTCAAGGATTATGAGCTATACAAAGATTTGAAACAGCTTTGGAAGAAAAAACACATGGTTTGGTATTGAAAATGCATCTCTATATCACGTTTGCAAAATTTTAGGTTAAAAAAAAGAGAAAACAGACGTCTATTGATTGTTTTATCACTCATCTAATTTGGTCAATATTAGAAATAGTGTTTCATGAAACACTATTTCCTGTTTTTTCACCACATTGTACAAAATCAAAACAAGGAGTTTATATTTGTTTTTTTTTGTTTGTTTGTTGTGTTTGAAATGCACCAAAATGTGTTGTCAAGTTTTGTGCCAACATAAAAAAAATTGTGTGAATATGCATAAACCTACCAGTGTCTGTCATATCTGATGCCAAAACAATAAGCCTCTGGTTTCAGAGTCAGTTCTGGCTGTAGGTCAGAACTGATCTACAGCCAGAATTGTTTTCTACCCTGAAAGCAGGAAAAAGCTGTGCTATTCTCAAAACTGCCCCGGCTAACGACTATGTGAGCTAGAAAATTTGTTTACAATGGCTTCATTCAGTCTTATAATAACAAGTCAGTAATTGCACCCAGCCCATTCCTGATAGAGTTGTAGTCATAAAGGACAAATATTAGGAAAATGCTGTGAGTAAATAAGTCATGTGGCCTCGACTTATTTAGGAGGCCACAGGCTGTTTATTCACATGTATTTACACAAGTCTATAGAAAACTGTAATTCAAAATTGCAATGACATCTCAAACCATAGAGACTCAATATGGAATATTTATTATTTGCTGAACACCTACAAAATACTCATCTTAAATAATAGCTAACGTCACTACTAACATTGTAATCTGGATTGTTCACATGTGGGCTTCTTGGTCGCTCCACTTTGTTGGCTCATTCTTGCAGTGCTGCAGCACCTTAACTGAATATACAGCTTTATTAACATTTCCTTAATCCCTTCCAGAGACTGTCTGAAAAAAATATGTGTGGTTTCCTGACTACAGTTCTGCTGATTGCTGTCTTTTCAACTGCAACCCAATAAGCTGTCATGTGAACCACTGTTCTGCATTTTTCCCACTACACTGCCTCCGTTGGTGACCTTAGGCCAGGGTCCAGTTACTGTGATTTTACTGCCTTTTTTTTCTTCTTCTTTTTTTTACAATATCTTTGAACAGACTATTTAATCCGTGTCAAAATCCTATTATTAGAACATTACACACAACACTAAAAATATGAACAGTAGTACATGTACCATATTTTTAAAGCACGTCTCACTTACTCATATAGTTTTCAGAAAGTTTCCTTTGCCAGATCACCACAGCAGACCAGAGTAGCACCCAAATTAATGTAGACTTCCTACTCCAGTGTTCATTAGTATTCAGTCACTCACCACAATCTTTTTCAGACAACCCCTCCAGGGCAGGGGCCCTAAAGTGGGCAGAAGCTAAATTTAACCAGCAGATTTAATTTTTTTTCAGAGAACCTATGAATCATTTATTTCTGAGTTCAAACAAATATTTGGCTGCAGTGAAACTGCTGTTGAAATTGCCAAATTATTGTGGAACATAAAACAAAAAAAAGCAATCAGGAATTGACCTCACTATAGACTTCAGGACATTGGCTGCCTCTTCTACATGGAATCAGCGAGCTTAACATAAAAATGTCTGCAACAAGCCTTGAGCAAACAGTTAAAGGAAAAGCGAATTTAGCTCAAATTGAATCAAAAAGCTTGTGGGGGGGCATGAGCCTCCCCCTCTCCCAGTCAACAACTTCATGGAGTGGGAGGTGCCAAACAAGTTAGGACGTCTCTGTTTTTCTTCATAGCCCACCATATATTTTTCCAAAAACTTTCTGGATAATCAAGGTGAGAAGTCTTTTACAGTACTGGAGTCTTTATGGTCTTTCCTGACTTGCATCAAGGTGGCCACTTGTGATGGCTTTCTGTCAGGAAGGTTTTTCTCAGGGGATTGCAAGATAGATGTTTGTTTTTATTTTTGCTCAGCAGTAGTTTTCACCTTGGGATATTTGTGCCAAGAGCCTTTCTTATCGGTTAGCCATGAACTCTGATCCTAACTGAAGCAAGTGAGGTCTGCAGTTCCAGTTTCAGTATTGTTTCATGTTTATTTATTGGCAATAATTGGGTCTGGGAAGTAATATTGAATTCAGCTTTCCATCACAGTTATTGCATGATTTGAGAAAGGGGTAGATTACTTTTTTGATATAGGACCAGGTTGGTTTGAATTGATTTTTCCTTTTATAGACGAGATCACCATTTGAAAACCTCATTTTCTATTATATTTGTGTTGTGTGATCTAAAGAATGCTGGCGTGACAAAAAAGCAAAATAAGAGTAAATTTGTGAGGGGGGCAGGTGGGGGGAATATATTTTGTTCCCTGCACTAAATTTCTCAAACATAGAAAAAACCAAGTACCATTATCATCACCGTTTACTGCCTATCCCTATTTTCATTTCCTACTTTTTTTTTTTTTCCTTTGGAAAATATGCAAGGTGAACTTAATGCTGCCACATTACCTCTCAACATTGTTGAAAGTAACAGAAACATGATGCTTTGGATGGATGGCTCTAATACATTATTGATGACTGTCTGGTTTGTTGGTTTGGATGTAATAGTCCTTGGAGAATTTATGCATAGCATCATTTCAAAGAGAATAGTGGCCTTCTTTTCATCTCCTGTTGCTTTAATCCAAGTACAGCTGTGCTTCGGTGGCTTGATTTAGGCAGGCACACACAAAACAAGTCTGCACCCACACAATCACATGCATGCAAGCGTTAAGGTGTCATGCTAGTTTTATTCTTCAAACTCTCTAGGGTATGTGCGTACTTACTATCTGCAGTGAAGTCACTTAATATGGGTAAGCCCACAAACACACTTTAGCGCCCACTGTGAGGTGTCAGCACGATTGTTGATCTTTGCTATTCTCACAGGGCATGATGTTTATTTGGTAACCTCAAGGTTTTGTCACATTTTGTATTCCACATTATTCATGAAGGGCTCCTTTCCCTAAGTGGGAATGGCACGGCCAAGAGCCCTGCAGGGCTTAAAACACTGCAGTCATTGGCACAAACACACAGAAGTTTACGCAAAAGCAAGAAAAGAAGGCATAGAAATCAACCTCACCTCTACAAATCATTTGTCTACATAGATATTTGTCGTACGCGGCTTGTAAATAAATGCAAGTACACATAACGTTGAAGTTCAGCAGCATTTTTTTTTATTGTAAAAACAAGCATAACCTTGTGAAAGCGAAGTTCTGATGACAATTTTCTAAACTGACCATTTGTCTGAAAATATCTCAATCACAACAGGAACACATTGTTTTTGATACCTTTCACATGTCAAACCGAAGATCCGAAACATTGTGTATTATACTGTTCAAATGTACTTTATAAAGAATAACATATAAACATTTTCCGTACAAAAATATCAACAAACTTACCGTATTTTTTGGACTATGTATACTTTTTTCCCATGCTTTGAACCATGCGGCTTATAGCATGGTGCGGCTTTTCTGTGGATTTTTCTTCAACCACCAGGGGGCTCTTTACCAGGAAGTAAATCATTGGAAGTCAAAATTGGAAATCAAAGAAGAAATTGCTCCTTTTCATTTAGAACAAGCACATGGTAGCAGCAGAGAAATGTCTTCAAACTCATACCCCCTCATCATGGAAACAACTCGAAGAAGTTCATGTGATGCCGCTTTTAAGTTGAAGGCTATCAATCCGGCAGTACAGATTGATAGCCGCTGTACTTAAGCTCGGCGTGAACGAATCCGTGGTTCAGCGTTGGAAACCCAAGGCTGCGTCCTTAATGGCAGATTTATTAAACACGCATCCCTCTGCTGCGTTCTTGTGGAAAACCAAGAGCGGCGGAGATACCACCGGCTTATAGCCCGGTGCGGTTTACATATGTACATTTTCAGTTTTTAAAAAAAAAAAAACTTTGTATATGCGGCTTATTGTAAGGTGTGCTCTATAGTCCGGAAAATACTGTAGTTTTTGAATAACATATATTTATCAATTGTGTACGGTTAATGGTCATGTTTAGAATGAGAGTAAATGTCTGGTGATAGTGTAACTATCGTCCCAGTAAAAACATAACCCTGGCCCAGAGGGTCCACTTTGGTGGAATTTTTCAAAATTCCACCAAAGTGTCTGGAGACACTGAAGGCCACAGCCAAGTATGTGAATGAGCACTTTCACACACTGAATGGGACTGTGGCCTTGACATTTTACATTTGTACTGCAGTAGTTCGGCCTGTACTTTTACATTTCAACAGGATACAGTACAATGAATAGATGTGTGTTGACCTTCAGAATTAAGGAGATATCTAATCTCCTCACCATCTCATATTTTCAGAGGTAATTAAAATATTTTGAAACCTGACACAAATACAGAAGGTTATCAGGAGTTTATTTCACTTCCACGCACAGTGAGGAGGATGCTAACAAAGGTAAAAAATAAATATTCACCTTTAAAGAACTGCAGGTTAGTCTTAGGAGGAAATTAGCCCACTGCAATAAAAAATAAATTCAATTATTTTATATGCTTTTTACACATTTTCAACATGGTGGCTGATAATTGTTGATGGCAAAACAAAGTCAAGAGCAAGATACATATTTGCAAATGAGCAGTCTTCCTGGCCCTACCACGGTCTACCATTCTGCGTCAATAAAAACAATGTGTCAATCACAACACTTCACTTTTCAGGTCAGAGGTTTCATCTGACAGTACCACCTTGCATCAGGTGTTGCTGTGAATGTTTTCTATACAACAAGTAAACACCTGACATTTTCATCTTTCTAAGACCCTAGTTGTTTCACATACGGAAGGAAACTGAGATGCTGGTGATATGCAGTCAAAATTATATATTTTTCAGCTGTTAAATTCACCAAATGAAACATTACATACCATTGCTTAGTTACACACAGATTAATGTTTTCAAGCCTTTTTTTTTTTTCATTATTTTGGTTTTCCATTTGCAGCTAATGAAAACTCATTTAAAATCTGAATATTACTTCAGTTCATTTAAAAAATAACAGTACAGATATCTGTATTGTACAGCTTTATGAAAAGTATGGTTAGAGCTTGCTTAAAAAGTTGGCAATTTCAGAACATAATTATTCTGAAAAATGAACCTTATCAGAAAATATATTCTACTTTCTTATTTATTTCTGTTTAGAAACCCAGATGTCATATGAGTGTGACATAATTTAGATATGTACCTGAGGCAGACATTTTTTAAACTGACTTTTTGGACTGTATAAAGACCTCTGTCTTTCTCAAACATATTAGCTGTGAAAAATGGTACATAGAATGGATGAACGTCTGGTATCCAGTAACAGCAGTCTGCTGAAAGAATGGAGGCAAAGATTACCTATTGTAGAGTTTTGCTTAATATTAAAGATAAATATTTAAAGTACCTTGTAGAAAATTCCTTCTTTTCAGAATGAAGTCGGCATTAAAAAGAGAATAATAACTCCAGACAAAAGAAATGTTGTCACCACATGTGCTTTTATTCTAAACGGATGTACATAAATAGAGCAGCTTGAGATTTCTTTACTTATCCCCATGTTGTAGGCAGCATTTAGGAAATTGATGATTATCCTATCCTGCTGCTGACAAAGCAGCAAGGATGTGGCAGAGATGCTTGGTTAGCCACCATCCCTATTTGTAGAGAGCACTGGTTTGGAAGAGCACAGCACAGTGAATGGTTCTGGTGAAATCAGCAGGAGCAAAAACTGGGGCTTTTATCTGCAGGAAATAAAAGCCTGACTGTGTCATCATGCTCCCAAAAGACTCCACTCTGGTTAGCAGGGTGCCCTGATTGGCATACATTTGCAAATTTCTTGTGTGCGGTGCTGCAAAGGAAAAAGTGTCCAAAGCTCAATGCCATTAAGGTTTGTCTCAAAGATGGAACCCATGTTGAGACAGTTTTAAACCAATTTTTTTTTAAAAATAAATAAATGCATGTAATGTAATGTACATTTTTTCTATTAAATGTCGTTTTATGTAAGGCTCCATAATGGAAGATATAGTAACCACTTTCTTACGTACATTGGAAAAAAAAAAACTTTATCTTTATTTTAGAGTTAACATTTTCTGTGAAATATATTTTTTGCTTATTTGGAACAGAGAAGAATCCTGATGAAAATAGATTTTAAAAACTCCTTGTCAGTGAAGAGATGATAAAGGAGCAGATGCTGTAAAACATGACAAGACTTGTAAACGGGTGACATATATTGAGAAATGTTCATCCTGTTCAAATTAAACAGTTCTCTACATAAAATTTCTCAAACAAATAGTTTAATTAATCCAAAGTAGAGTAGCATTTTGAAAATAATGACCACAAATGGATTATTGAAAATAATTTTGTTCATCCGTGACAACTGTTTTAACTACGGTCAAAATCATACTCCCTCTGACTGTGAAAGAATAACTTCAGATGCTTCTTTTCTTTATGAAAGTGGGATCCAGTGATCAACTATTTTGTGATCACCACTGGAAAACATTTACTCTTTTAAATTGCTTGAAAATTGTTACAACTTACTCTCAAAATTCATTTCATAGGCAGGCTCTGTTTTGATGTCGGAAAAGAAACACTATGTAGGATCACACGCATGGAACATCCTGAATTTTTCATTTGCCTGTTGGCTTTATGTGTGACATTTTTTCAAATTCAACGTTGAGATCCCTATTTTTGTCCTCGTCTATATGAACCACAATACTTCTAGAATGTTTCCAACACCACAAACTGTCATATGCAAAACGGGCTCCAAACCAGTACTAAAAACGTCACTAAAGGTGCTATAGCAGCCAACCACTTTCTAGCTTCCATTAACATAGAAAATACTCGTAGAATACCGCTTCTGTGTGTTTTTCTCTTTGATTTTAAACTGCCATTCGGTTGTGGAGGACAGCCGCTCACACCCAGCCAGGTTCTGCAGCAGGTTTCTTCCTGTCCTCCTGTTTTACTTTCTGCTGTTGCTTTACACATCCCTCACACAACAGATTGACGTGAAGTCAAAAACCCAATGCAAATGACTGTCCACTCTCACCACATGCTCAGTCAATAGGGGTGACTGTTGTAAATCAATGACTCAGTGAAAATTCTGGGTTTCGTTTGAAAACTTTTAAAACCAATTTGAATATTAAACTGAAATTGACGGCATTTGTTGCTTACTTTGAATAGATTACTTTATTGCACTTGACATTGAATGTCAAGTGCAATAATTTCCTTCATGGATGGAAATTACATTTTTTTCCCCCCAAGTGCCTGGAAACATATGTTGTGAATCGGCTCTGTTTTATATTATTTTAAATTAACTGGATTGAATTAAACAACCATTAGTTCTACTCGAACCAAAGTTTCTTTTTTGAATAGGAATGCCTCTTGAAAAACGTTATTATTATAAACAAATATAAACATTTCTATATCTCTCTTTGCCGGGTCTGTCGTACTTTAGAGTCTCTTGGTGGAATTTAAATGAATTTATTGAATTAGGGTTTTCATAAAAGAAAATCAGAGAATGGTCATTTATAATGCTGTCACACAAGCTGAACTTTAGAAGTTTTTTTTCTTTAGATTTACTGTGTAATTACTGTTAACACTGTACCTGCTTTTGAATAAAGAGCTCAAAAGCTTTTGCTGATTCTAGAAAGTCCATATCCAATTTATTTTTTTTTGAGTGTTTCAAGGTTTGTTTGCTTTGCTTGTTTTGTCTTTTTTTCTTCAAATAAACTGTTAAAAGCTCTGGCTGATTGTGCAAAACATGTGACTGAACAGACTGTTCAAGGAAACTTGCAATGATAAAGTGTTTGAGTAACACATTCAGCTTCATTCCTTTTTTCTGAAATATGTCCAGACCTTTGAGCCTCAGCCTATTTACTCAGGACGACAATTGATTTTGTGAAAATTAACAAAGAAGACAAAACATGTGTTAGAAGATTTATTCTAATGAATACAGAGATGACTTCATGGATTATAATGAAATCAATGCACTGAAACATAATTTGATATCCATAATAAATGTAAGATGGAACAATGTAGCAACATAACAGTATGCTGGCCTGTTTGTAACAGTAAAAGTGATTTACTGTATAACTGTATAATGCTATGAAGTGACAGAAAAGGCTAAACAATGATGTGGATAACAGAATCCAACTTCTTTTTTACACTGCAATAACCAAGGCTTATTCCTCCGAAAATCCATCTTTTCCATTCCTATAGCTATAGGAGTTGTAAATCTTATTAAAACTCTAGAGTAAATAAATATGATAAAAACAGCACTGGGCATGGAGTACAAAAATGGAGTAGTTCAGTGAATGCAGTTGGCAGGTGTCCTGAAAATAACAGCGAAAGATGATGAAGTGACAAGGCGTTTTCCCACTGGAAAGTGTGGCTGATAAGCTCCACTGGCTGATTGGCCTATTCCCTGTTGAGCTGAATGCAAACTTCTCAGCCCACAGAAGAACAGGGTAACATTAAATTGAACATAAGACCCATCCTTGACAAGTAACTGTGACAACTGATGTGCTCTTTACAGGGTTTTTGAAAAAGTGACCTCATGGGCAGAACTATTGTTTTTATTGTATTTATTTTACATCCTGTCACATTAGAACCACAAAATTATTATTTTTTTATTTTTTTATTTTTTTCTGGGGCTTTATTGCTAGTCCAACAAAATGTTCCACTAACATAAGAAAAGTAAAAAGTTATTGGCTTTTAACATTTGTTTTTATGAATAAATATTAGAAAAAGTAGCAAGCATATCCAAATCATGCTTCAGTACTATACAGAACTGAATAATAATAATAATAATAATAATAATAATAATAATAATAATAATAATAATAATAATAATAATAATTAATAATAACAACAACAACAACAAGAGGAATGAAAAACAACAAAGCAGAATAAAAATTTACCACAAAGACAGGAGTAAAAAAACATAAGAAAGAACAACAAGTCAACTGTGTGAAAAATCACTGAAAATTAGTTAAAAACAGCAAAAGAAGAAGCCTGTCAACTTGCCTGGAATTTTTGGAGCCACGACTTTTACGACCAAATCTCTTCTGAGATTCAGCCCAGCCTTTTCATACAACCAACAGAACCTGACCACTTGATCCCAGGGCTGCTAGTGAAACATGTCAGTGAAGCAAGTCAGAGAACTATGGAGAAGCAAAACCAACAATGCACTTGAAAGCCAACAGAAGGAAAATCAATCACAGGCTGCCACTGGAAATATGGCAGAACAGGTGAGATATGTTTGCAATTGCATGTAGAGGTTAAAAGGTGAGCAGCTCCACTCTGAATGAGCTGAAGTGGTGAAAGAGAGTCCTGAATGATCCCAACATGAAGTGAATGACAATAATCTAGTTGAGTTGTGATAAAAGGATGGATTATTATCTCCAGGTCATGTTTGGCAAGACTGGTTTTAGCTTGGCAACCTAGTTTAACTGGGAAAAACTTTTCTGCGAAACATTGCTGAATTATTTATTATTGAATTTGAACCCTGAGTCCAGGTTTTTATTAAGATTTGTAACCTGCTGCACCAAGGTTTGAAAAAGGGATGTGTGAATTACTGTCTGGACTGAATAAAATAACTGTGATTTTTAGAAAGCTCTGAAAATATATGGCCAATCATGGCATGGTGAAGACATATTTAATCCATTCATTCCCAGATTACCCAAATAAAATTGTGTGAAATAAATCCTCTTCAAACATTGCATGATCAGTCAATGCATTCCACCTGTGGGTAATATAACCTCAATTAGATTTGTTAGAAAATATTTGGGAACATCGTAGTGCCAGAAGACCAAGAAATATATTAAACTGGATCATATTTAGGGAGCAGGGTTAGGTTATAAAACAACATATTTTTGTAGGGGGACACAGCAAATAATTGGAAGAATGTGTTCCTTTCACATTAGACATAAAGTGAACTTTTCGGCCTGTATCCAACACTAACACTTTACATTCCAGTAAGCAAACCATTCCCACTGTGAAAGAAGATGGGACCAGTTTCATGCTGTGATGAAACTTTTTTTAATGGCCATAGGGAGCCTGGTGAGATAAGATGATCAGAGACAAATGCAGGAGAACTGATGAAAAGAAAAGTTAGAGATGCAAAAGATGCGACTGGTTCAAAGGGTGACGATAACCATACATGTTCTCATAGAGCTACTATTGAATGACTGAGATTAAAACATATTCATGTGTTCAAATTTATATACGCTGTCCATCCAGTATATATATATATATAATATATATATATATATATATATATATATATATATATATATATATATATATATATATATATATATAACATTGGGTGGTGAAAACCACACTCAAATATATTGAAAAAGTTCAAAGTAATGCTCAATACAGGTTAATTTAGGTTGGCAACTCTGCAATCTGCAACTCTAATAATTATGTAGGGGCTTTGCTGGGCGTTTAAACAAAATGAATGGAGCTTAATCTTTAATAAAGTTCATATATGACTTTGTTTTGCACCCACCTAGGTGCAAAACAAAACAACTAAACAACTCGATGCCAGAGAAAGTACTTTTGATCAATGATCACCTTGTGCATTTGCTGTTGGGATTATCCACTTGCTTTAGTGGCTGATTTAAAATGGCAGCTCTGTGCATGCTGGACAGGCGCTCTACCCGCCTTCAAAGTGGGAGTTTATGAGAAGGATTTTCTTGTGAGCGCGCCCACTCGGCGACATAAAGGGTAGGCTGAAGTTGGAGACTGTTGTAACAAGCCACTTCACCCAGCAAACAGTCTTATTAATCTTTGTCTGATTCAATCGTTCCTGTTTCAAAAGCAGAGATTATGCTCATCTATCACCTGGGACGCGTGATATTACTCAGAAACACACAGTCTGTCTAACACATACTTAAAACTCCAAATGATATTTTATTGTCAGAACTTTGTATTCGATTGGTCACCTGAGAGGTAGTGATGGATTAAGAGGACAGTGTGTTTTATATACCTACTACCGTAAATTTATCCTTTTTTTCTCTTTCATTTTAGAGCAAATTTTAAGCAAACAAAGTTACCTAATTAATTGATCTAACATTGATTTGAAGGTGTAGAGGACATATTCAAGGTGGCAAAGCAAAATAGAAAGAAAGAAAAGGAATTAAAGGGGAAAACATAGTTGATCATTTCATTTTCAAAAGTGCAGGATATACCGGGAGGATTTAAGCACCTGCAAAGATCATGTGTTCAATACATGATTTTCAGATGATTTTAGCTTTGGAACATGGTGCAATATCTTCATCGAAGTAGCTATTATACGATTAGTTAATTGTTGTCATAAAGGGATGGATACAGCTAGAAACAGTACTCAGGAAGACTGTAGTAAAATCAACATTTTTGAGCTTTTCATTATGTTTTGATGTTATTTATTCCCTCATCAGAACCATACCTGAACTGTTGCTTCGATTCTTTCATGCATGTTTGAGAAACACGTTAATCGGTAATAAACTATTGGCATTTCTCCCTATATCATTGTGAAAACAAGCGTTGCTGAAACTCAATGTAGGCAGAGAAAAGTTTGAATGTAAAATAACACACAACACACATTTCAGATCTTTTGAGTAAAGCTTTTTGCTTTCTATTGATCTCAGTGAGCAAACAATAATTGTGACCTTCTGCAGACTCATACAAAAGAAAATTTGCTGTGATTTTCAATGCTTTTAGTTGAAGATCTCTGAACTTTTCAGAAATTCACACATGATATCACTGCAGCTCATCTCTGGGCTACCAATTACAGATCAAAATCGCCACCCTGGAGAGAAAACCTTAACAAAGCAGTTCAGGCCTAACCCAAGGTGAAAACACTATAAGCTGGGTTTGAAGAGAATTATGGCATTAAATCTGATCAATATATCAATAGTGTGAAAACAGATAGAATTTTATTGGGATTTTACATCAATAGACAAGAATCAACAACATTGGTTCTCTGCATTATTGTACATGTGAAGTGCTTTAGCCACTTTCTGCAGATCGTATATTAGAATTGGATTAATTAATCATAGACATATTTTTAAATATATATCTGTCATAAGCGATACTTTTTCAATTTTTTGATGATAGATGGTGACTTTTTCCATTTTACGGTGTACATCATGAAACAGAAAATGAATTTATATTGTTTCCTATTGCTAATATAATAACAGGGGTTGGGTTGTCACTTACTGAGAGTAAAATGAGGACATTTGAGTTGCAACATAGTGATAAAAGCATAAAAATTACCTTATTGTAACTAATCAGCACCATTTTGACAAGTACTTCTCAGCTCCCTCTGAGCAACCTTACAGCACACTTCTCAAGTTCAAATCACTGTGTGAGAGTGATGTTTAAGTCTGTCGTAAATGTGACAGACACTATATGTGTATGTGTCACATGGCTTTGCCTTTTTCTAAACAAAAAACTCACTACTCTTACTGGGGCCTATCTATGAGTCCTTTAAAGTTCCATACAGGAATCTAAAAAGTCTTGTAAATTGTATAATCTGAAACAATGTCTGGGCCAGCATGCTACCAAAGCTGGCCCAAGGCATAGGTAGAGTCAGTTGCAATCCCCAAGAGCACTGGATTCATCAGGATTACACATCATCACTAATTGTGCAGAACAACGCTTGTGATGTTAGAATATTTTGAAAAAACATATATATATATATATATATATATATATAGTTTTGTAAATTATAAGGCATAGAGCGTGAAGAGTGAAATATTTTTCTTGAATATATTAATAATAGTTATGCACTTTTCAAACTTCATCTTGCTTCAAGGCATAATTACCTTGCAGAGGACAAATAACTTAAGACTCTGTCAATATAATATGAAATAATTAGCTTCCTGTTTAAAAAAGCCCCACCATATTAAACATATTAGATGGTGTATTTTACTTTACTTCTGTAAATATTAATACTTTTGCTTGATTCATCATACAAACACTTATAATCATGTATGACCTACAAAGAGGTAGTCATCCTGCAGTAAGTTACTGTGGTTGGAAGGCCTCCAAATCACATTGTGCAAAGTGTTTCATAGCAGCCTCGGATCAGCTTTTATTCCTACATAGTTTATTACAAATGTTGCCATCATCGGTACTGCAATATTACTACCAAGTTAATCTACTGCACCACGAGGAAAATGGAAGAGAGACATCAATTGCTGCCCCCTCCAAAGCCTTAAAGGTCACAAAATGAGTAAGTGAGAGTTGAGTAATTGCAAGAACATAGTGATGGCCAAAAATTTGCTTATTATAGATCCTTGCTGACTGACTTACTTCCTTGCATGACTTTTCCATTCAGATACTTTGCTGTGCAGTCATTTTATCTGAAAAGACTCAGTCTTCCTTTTGCATGGATTTTGTTACTTTCTCATTTTCAGCCCTGCATGAAATGCTGTCAGCCACAGTAATGAATAACTTGCCCTAGTTTCAGTTGAGCTGTGAACCCATTTCATATTTGAGACACATGAAAGATAATAGATTGAAAGTGTAAGAAACATGACCTTGCAGCTTATCACTAAAACTATAAATGGTGCAGACAGTGGTATTGATTTTGCCTAAACTGGTTTCATAGGTGACCAGTGATGGCATAGTTACTTTGAAAAGGTAACTTTAATCAGATTACTGATTACTCCTTGAAAAAGTAACTTAGTTAGATTACTGATTTCTTGATTTGGAAAGTAACTAATTTACATTAAAAATAACTCTTTTTAGTTACTTTCAGCAGCTGCTAACAACAACGCACCACCAACTGTGAAAATCACATTGATCTTTGCCAATACTTAATTGCAAGTTATTTTATAATGAAAACATCAACAATGTGTCTCCACTTATATAGTTGAACTGAAGGGGAGATTGTTTAATGGCTACAACAGTACAAAAAGTACTTTTGTAATTTAGTAATTTGTGCGTGTTTTTGTGTGTTCTGGTATTGTATGGAAAACTATGAATAGGATTTCAGACTCCCCCGTCCCCCACCACCGGGTGTCCATGTTCTGCGTTCTCTTCCTGCGGCTCCACAACTTAGATGTCCCTCTGCACAGATTTGTGACGCTTATCTAAATATTAATTATTATAATGGCGTTTAGTTGCACAACTTGACAGACACATTAATTTCTGGTTGTTTTCACGTTTATTGCGCTGCTCATATTAGTCTCAATGTTTGCAGTTTTCTGCAGCGCAATGTGAAGCTCGACATCACTCACAGGTAACACATTAAATTGATATTAACAAAGAAACAGCGAGACAGATCATCTGGGAAATGATGGACAAGGAGAGTCTAACTAAAATGTCAGACAGATTCTGGGGTTTATGTCTGCTGATTTCCAAGCCCAAAAACCACAACCTACAAATCTACAAGCGACTTTAGAAAAAAACAAGCCCAAAGCTGCTTGTAATAATCGGACTTAGCGACCGAAACTCAAAATAGTTTCTGTTTTTCCAGCAACAAAATGTTCATCTCCCTCTTCCTTCCATTGTTTATGTTTCTGTCACTGCTGATACTGTCGCAAAAATGGCGATCACTCCCAAGACGCACAGAGAAATTAAAATTAAGATAATAGTAACACACAGTAATGCAAAGTGATTTTGATAAATAACTGTAGTCTGACTACTGGATTTGAAAAAGCAATGCGTTAGATTACTCGTTCCTGAAAAAAGTGGTCCGACGTCAGTAACGACATCACTGTAGGTGACTAAAGCAACACAAACGCAGGGGTGAAACAAAGAGTTTAACATTATGCTAAAATAAAAAATGTCTTCTTCCACAGAACAGAAGGTCTCAGACGTTTGATGCTCTACATTGTTGATAATGTAATCACAACATACAACTGTCCATTTCTCAGTTTTGCATGTTTCCAATTGCATCTTGTGCTTTCAACCATTTGTGACAACTACAATAAAGGCACACATAGTCACTGCCATTACCCCACATCTAAATGCAAGTGTCACTTTAAGCGATCCACTAACTATTAGTGATAACCGGCAGTCCTGATTATCGACACAGCCAACAGCAGGAAGGTGTAAATGAGGTGTCAGGAGATAATTAACAAGCATACACGATTGATGTGTTTCTTTCAATGACATACAATGATCATTAAGTAAAGGTCACACCTGCAAGAGTTGTAGGGGAAAGAGGGAGGAACAGTTAAGACTGACCTGTTCCTCTGTCCTCTATAGAAGGTTGATTTCCTGCTAAATTATTCCATTGTGAAATTAAATGAGCATCTGAAAATTAATATTTTCATTTGCTAAACTTTTGTGAAAACTTAATTGAAGGTTTTGATGAACAATGCTTTTTCTCTTCTTCATTCAGAGCTGCATGTGGCTCTTCAGGTCCTCCACAGAGACTCTGTTAAACAGTGGCCAAAAAGGGTCAAGAATTAAGTCATATTTTTTTTAAATGAAGGCCATGAAATATTAAATTGCCTAAATATTTGTCATATTATTCCGTATGTGAACAAAATCTCAAGAGCATATGGATGGTATTATGAATAGGCATATTATTTGACAATTTTTTGCGGAACGGCTTGCACATTCTTTGCCTTTCTCCTTTTGTTTAATGTTAATAGAAAGAAAATGTCATTCATATTTTGTAACTATTTGAACATTTTCTAGCTCATCATGCCCAACTATGTCAAACTTGCTTATATCCATTCAGATTTGAAGAAATTAAGGAATTTAGACAATTTGTTAGCTTGACTATGAAATGTCAACCATAAGCCAACCATGTGCATGGTTCATAAAATAGACACAATATCCCAGAGTGTGTGGCAACAATTTTATGTTTTGCAACCATGCCCCATAACAGCTTAATAATAATAATAATAATAATAATAATAATAATAATAATAATAATAATAATAATAAGGGCAAAATGAAAGGGGCAAATGAGTACAACAGCTGAAAAGGAAATTGTGAATAAAAGAGGAAAGATCATGTCACTAATTTGGCGTGACCCTCAGATCTTCTGCTTGTGGAAACTCCAAAGGTTCTCAACAGGGTTGAGGATGGTGACCACACCATGAGTTTCTCCCTTTTTATGCCCATAGCAGCCAATGACACAGTGGTATTCCTTGCAGCATGAGATGGTGCATTGTCCTGCATGAAGATGATTTTGCTACGGAAGGTACGGCTCTTCTTTTTGAACCATGAAAGAAAGTGATCAGTCAGAAAGTCCACATACTTTGCTGAGGTCATTTTCACACCTTCAGAGCTTCTGAAGGAGCTGACCAGCTCTCTTTCTCTCTCCATTATTTTGGCCCAAAAATTGATTCCACCACCTCTTTGCTGACGTCACAATCATGTTGAGACGTGGTGGCCATCCACCACCAATCCACTACTGCGTCCATCTGAACCATCCAGGGTTGCACAGCAGTCATCAGTGAACAAGTTTGTTTGAAAATTAATCTTCATGTACGGCTGGGCCCACTGCGACCGTTTCTGCTTGTGAGCTCTGGTTAGGGTTGGCTGAATATTAGGTTCATGGTCCCCAAGCCTCTGGAGGATCCTCCACCTTGAGGCTCCAGAGGCACCAGCAGCTTCAAATAACTGTTTGCTGCTTTGTAAGGGAATTTTAACAGCTGCTCCCTTAATATGATGAATTTGTCTAACAGAAACCTTCATCATTATGCCTTTATCTGTACAAACCCATCTTTGTTCTGAATCAGCCACAAATCTCTTCACAGTACGATAACGCTTCAGGTTTTGTTAAATATCTAATGTTTTCATACCTTGTCAAATGGCACTACACTATATGATGATTTTCATCAGCAGAGATCCTTTCTCTTTCCCATATTGATTGAAACCTGTGGCCTGTTTAATAATGTGGAACATCCTTCTTACATAGATTTTGTTTAATTGAGTTCACCAGACAAACTAATCAACCCAGCTCTCTGAAATTAATTATAGTGATTCAAAGAGCCCTGACACACCGTACCATCTATAAATTTAATAGCACAATAAAAAAATGTAATCTTTATGACACTTAAATGCATAATAATTTGGAACGAGGTGCAAAAATAAAAATGGTCAATTGTCTCAATTGCCATTCAAATGTAATGTATGAATTACAACATAATGAACATGACAGTGTAGGGTGTCCAACGTCTGAATGAATGAAATCAGAAGGGCTTTTATTTTAGTTCGGAAGAAAACTATACATTCATCAGGATGAGTTCTGATAGAGGCTAATTATTTTTATCAGAGGGTGTGAGTCTCAATTTTTTACAAAACTTACTCAAACTACACTCAAAGTATTCCTTAGAGCTAACTAGTTTTCGAACAACCATTGATATTTTCTAACATCTATATTTGTGGTAATTACTCACTGTTGATTTAGTCCCTTGTGAAACATAATGAACTTCTGCAGCATACCTAGTGCACATTCACCCACACTTTGCTGTTTGAGCAGCGGTGAGTCATGCAATTAAAAGCTAAAAGCCTGGTTGTTACTGTGTTCCAAGGTAAAGGGCACCATTAATACTGTATATAAGCATGTGGTTTATCGCCAGAGAAGAAAAAAGGACAGCTTGATAGCTTCACTCTGTGCTTCATATCTGTATTTTGTCATGCATCTGCACATGTTATTCCTGACATATTAACAGTGTTTTTTTTTTGGTTTGTTTTTTATCTATTAAAAGAATTGCTTGACATTTTGGGAAATACACTTATTCACTGTCTTGTAGAATGAGAAACTGTGTCAACTCATTTTTAGCATTTAGTTTTGCTTAAAGCAAAGAACAGCAATGGGGGGAAAAAGACTATCTGAAACTGCAATCACACTAAAACCACATTTCGAAAAATACAGTTATTTGGTGAGTTAATTTGTTAAAGTAAAAATGAAGAGAAATCACAGGCAATGGAACTATAGTCTAGCTTGCAATTTTCAGGGCAATTTGCCATGGACTCAAGTCAACTTTGGAACAAAGTTCAGGTGACTTTTATTCTGTACAACCAACAAAATAAACACTGACAGTTGATTTATGTGTTTAAGCAGTAGTGTAGTACAACAACATTAATGTAGTACAAACACACCAGGACTGCCTCCTGTATGCAACAATAAAATCTCTTACCACGCATCAATCTTGGTCACTCAGGTGGAAGCGATGTCCAGAGGTCATCACTTCGACCTGATGAAAGAGAAAAAAATTGTTCTGGTTCAGCTGGTAAGCTGGCATCCCTGCTGGGGGCCCAAAGGTCTCGGCAGAACTGACGGAACCAGTGGTTGAAAACCAAAAAGGGCACCCTACGTCGACTGTGGCAGAGGTCATTTCAGCCAACCTCTGTGACAGATGTCAAAAGACTTAGCACATCTCCAAAGAAGAGGGAATGGACTACACAAAGTACTTCTCTAGAAGTTCTCCAGTCCTCCTTCCTGCCAATCTTTAAGGCAGTAACAAATAAGATACATAAATAAATCATAAATGCTCACATTTGGTTCAGGGATTCCTGGATGTTGGTATATTGTGTCTCTATCCAAATGATCTGTTCTGCTCTACATTTTATATCGAGGGCCAGTTCTTATCTGTGATACCTCCAGCGCAATAAGTGCTGGGAGATGCAGTTCACATAGTCAGTGAATAGAAATGGAGTCCAACAAAGCAAAACAGCTGAAAATGCAAAAACTGTTGCAGTTTTAGTTTTGGTCTCCTATTGAACCGAGTCCACCAGACTTATCAGGTGTGAAACACCATCAGAGCTCAGCATGCCCTGTATGAATGTACAGTTGCTCTGACTGACCAAAGGAAAAAGAAGAAGAAAACAAAAATGACACCGGTTAACTTTATACATTTTGTTATTCACACCAGTAATGTCATGCTGTGAGGACTGCTTTAAAAAGCTACATGTTAGTTTAAAAAAATAAAGATAAAGGGTAAAACGATCCTTTTGGCTGTTTCTAACTACTGAGTAGTGTCTTTTCTTGACATTTCTCTAGAGAATGCAGAGATGAAATGCACCAGTTTGTGAGCTTGAGCAGGGCTGCTTGGTGGATTTTGTTACCTTTGCTTGGATGCAGGCTTTCTGTCTTTCCCTCTTTCAAGATGATGTGCTGAGCTAAGCTCACAGGCTCTGAGGCTCCAGGCTTATTCAAAATATAAATTTGACAGAAAACCCCCTTTTTCTCTTTGGAAAGAAAGAAAACTTTCATATTTTTCTATTTTTTCTTCCTATTTTTATATGTCTGACTGTCCTACTGCCGAAAATAGCAATGGAGGAAATGATTGATTTTTCTTCTTTTTTTTTTTCCCCTGTGTGTTTTATTGAATTCATTCTTGCTTCCATATTTCATTCCCCCCAGCCATACATATCTCTCCGTTAGCAAAAACATCTTTATGCCAGTAACAAATAAGATGCATAAATAAATCATAAATGCCTCAGATGTTACAATCATGATGCAACTGTTGTGTCTGTCTTCTCTCATCTTCTTGTCATCCAAACACACACGCGCACGCACGCATGTAGTGTGCTATAGAGCTTATTATGTTCAAGACATTTCAGTGGGAGTGTTTACAAGCATAGCGCACTGTTTTCTCTTTCACACCATGCTAAGTTTATTTCATCATTGATGGCTTTTATTTTACTTGTAACTACAAATAAACACAAGAAATCTTAATCCAATGATTGGGGATCACAGAACAAGGGGAGTGTGCTGAGTAAAGTAATTTGTGAGAGTTAAAGCTTTCTTGTCAGACAGAAAGATAAGCTAACAGGGGCAAAGAATCATCTTCAGGAGAAAAGAGACGGCCTTGACTTGCAGAGTCCGTTCACAGTATTGCTTCTTCTCAGATGAGTATCAGCCCCTTGCTTTGGTCTTGCAACTATTGCAGTAAATTATGGCATTGTTGCAAGAAGCAGAGTGCATGAGCATTGTTGTAAACATTAAGGTTAACCTGGGATCTGAAAGACACTCCTTTGCAAAATTAGAAAAACAAAACAAAAACAAGAACATCTAGGAAGGTACTTGTCAAACCTTTAGTTTATGGTGAGTGCTCACCATACAATGCTAAACAAAATCAGATACAACATGGAAAATGAGAATTGAACATGGTTTTCAAAAGTAAATATAAAATTGGCCTGAATTTCAAATGTTTGTTTTTTTGTTGTTTTTTTTTGCTGGCATGATAATTACCGATTTCACATATATACCATGTGCATCCAGCAGCAGGAAGAGGAGGAGTATCAGAAAGAAGCTCTGTAATGTCTCATAAATTTATCACAATGAGAAATGATGTTCCCCTTGAACGCCTTCCTTTGTGGACAGAGGAAGGCCACTCCTGGAACTGCAGGAGCTTTCAATCCAAAACGGTATGCAGATCAATCTGGTTTTATTCAGTTTCATCAGAGAGAAACTTATGATAACAGGTTTTCTAAGATTGTCGCAGACAACCAATCGCTAGCTGACTCCCCTGAGAGTGAGAAGATGGAGCAGACACTCCACAGCCGAGAGAAACAACTTGCCCTAAACAATTATTACAATTATTAATTGACCCTGCTAAGTCCTATTGATTCCTACTAAATCACAACACAGATGAATTGAGGTAATGGCAGACTTGATATAAATAAGGATGTCAACAAGAGGTGAAAGGAGAAGTTTACTGATCTCTAACACACATCCAAGTACATCACTATTGCTTCCAGTCATTTCATTCCAGTCATTCCAGTCATTTAGCTGAAAATCAAGCAGTACAGAAAAAAATCCCCAGAAACTTTGAGATTTGAAAACATTTTATGTGAACGAGAGGGCTGAGTGAGCAACACAACCAAATAATTTCTTCCATCCCTTCATCAAATGTCTTGAAGCTATCCTTTTCTACTCAGTATTTCATGGATTTCAGTTGGTGTGTTTATTGTATGTGTTGATTTTGCTGTAATAGGTTGCGAATATCTAGAGCGGGTTTCATGTCAACATCGTTCAAAATACTTTTATTGAATAATAAGAAATGATGTGCTCTATTCTTCTCTTCCTACTCTATGCATATTAAACACACAGTTTATGGTATTTGGCTCATAGAAGGACAGATATTCAGAAAAAAAAAATGTTTTGAGGCATGATCTTCAAAATGCCATACAATATCCCTCCCATCACTGTCACTGTTCCACTTTAGAAGTGATTAGTCAAGCTTCATCTCCATTCTATCTGTTGCTCCATTGAAGCAACTCTGTGCTGATCTGCTGTTCCTGCCCCAGGGCCAAACCAAGGCGTGATGGTCACAAATCCATCTGATGGCTTTTGCACTCACAGTGCCCAAAGCTTTTCTAAAATTACTCCAAAAAAAAAAAAAAAAAAAAAAAAAAAAAACCCATCTCTGTTCATTCGTGGAGGTTCATACAGATGGACATGTAACAACAAATTGATCCAATAACAAATGAATTAAGAGCACAACATGAGTATACATATTTACGTATGATACACAGATAGAAAAGAAGTTGAATGGTTACTAGAATGATGAACAGATTTAACTTCTGCATGAATCATCTTTCCATAACATCAAGAGTTACATTTTTTAAATAATAGGCTGATTTAAAAAAATAACACATTTATTCATTATGGTTTTACATTTTTCGTGTCAACCGTATTAAATAAGCAGAAAATGTATGTTTTCTCACATATTCAACTTAGACATTTATAAAGCAGGATCCTATTAGGTTGCTGAATTGAAAAAGGAACGACGCATCGAATAAAATATGTGAAACACTTTATCGCCATGAACAGAGAGACGTTCACAAAGAACATTCAGTGAGAGGGACTGCAAATTTTGCGTAGTCTATGAAGTGGACAGTAACTGTGATGTCGCTCTCTGCTGTCAGGCAGTCTCCTATCAGTGGTGAGAGCAGCACTTTGTGATGCTAGCCATGATACAGACATTCTTGGTTAATTGAATGGAACTACTTTTAATCTAATACAACATAAATCAACAAATAATTAGAACTTGAGTAAGTGCTTGAATTCCTGATATCTTCTATGCATGTTTTGTATTTCTTTTTACATTGTTCTTCAAAAAAATCCAAATAAACATGTTTCATGTTACAACAGCTGCATATTGCAAATGATTATTGTTATCATTTAGTAGATTTTTATAGTAAGATTTTGTTAAAATATAGTGTAATCTAGCAGAGAGGGTAGGGGTACAGTGGGCAGTGCTGAGTTTGAGGTTGCACACATACCAATTCAGGAACAAACACAAAATTATGAATAATAAAATTATACTGTCCGTGGTAGGCAATGTGAAGAAATCACTACTGGAAAGGTTCTATAAATAATATGCATCTGTAGAATCCATAAAATTAAATCTGGTCACTGCAGGACTGTGACACCTAATCCCAGTCAGATCTTGGACATAGATACCAGACTTGTGTGCTCTTTCATCAACAGTACTGAGATATAAACAGAATATTCACCATTTCTTGTCTTTGTTTTCATTGTTTAAATAAAAGGGCCGTTGGACAAAAGGAGCTGCTGTTTGATGGTGAAAAATCAATCAAAAGGCCATGTTGCTCTGAGGATCTGTCAAGTGCCGCCGGTGCCACAGCATGAAGGCAGCAGGGGATGCAAGAGGTGGGATACAAAGGCTGAGGTGGACATGAAAAGGAAAAGTATGCTAAGCGAATAACAAAACGTTTTGCTGGGCAAAAGCTGTCTGCATGTGTGACATGAGGGCAAAAATGAAATTTGACCTGTGCTTTTGTTTGTTGAGACTTCCAAAATCTTCCATCAAAGACTCCTAGAACTAATTAGCAACCAAGATAGC
The DNA here is from genome assembly GCA_010277075.1 of Poeciliopsis retropinna. NCBI lineage: Eukaryota > Metazoa > Chordata > Actinopteri > Cyprinodontiformes > Poeciliidae > Poeciliopsis > Poeciliopsis retropinna. Next base: position 8,092,016 of record VMRM01000013.1, read on the forward strand.
AAACACTAAAGGGGTGATTTGAAGCATAAACTCAGAGGAAAAAATGGATAATTGAGCATATTTATCTAGTAAGGAACCAACTTGTTATTCACTATGACACCATGTCTAATATGGTTTTACATTTTTTGTGTTTTAAAACAGCTTTTATGGTGCATTTTGATTTACTCATTGAATTTCTCAACGTGCTCTTGTTAATGACTTACAGCAGGGGGAATACTTGGAAAGAGATGACCAATCACTATTTTTCTTCTCGTATCATCTGCATAGTTATGGTAACTAATGTTATGTCTTGCTATAATCCGGGGTTTGAGGAGCATATTAATATTAAATAAGGCCACAAGGTGAAACATTGTTGTACCCAAGGTACAATAATGCTTATTGTATTATAGTTTAATCTAGCAGACAGGGCAGGGGTACAGTGGGCAGTGCTGAGTTTGAGGTGGCACACATACCAATTGTGTGCCACCTCACACAATTGCCTACACCTATTGTAGGCAAGGTACAATAATGCTTATTGTACCTTGCCTATAATGCTTATTGTACCTTGCCTATTCCCAGAAATGCCTAAAGAACAGGCGTTTCTGTTCCCTAGTTCATTACTGTGAAGTACTACTATAGTAGTCCACAGTAATGAACTATGGACTACTATAGTAGTTCAGATTACATAATTTACACATTAAGCAGTACACAGTAAGCCCAACAGAATAAACCTTCATAGAGGCAAATAAGGTGATGAACAAAGACATCTGGAATGACGCACACAACTTACATGTTTCACACATTCAGTGGCCATTTGTGTACTACTCAATACTCTTCCTTTTTTTAATATACTTTTTCAGACATGGAAAAAATTGCATCTAATTTCAAAGTTCTCCAAACTTTTTCAGATTACATAACAGTAGAAGAGAAAGCAGTCTTACATTTGTGTTATTAAGACTGTAGGTTCACTCAAACCTGGAGATGTTTTGTAGCTGCACATAACTTGTCGGCCAGAGTTTAACTTGCTTGCTTTCAAATTCAAGTACCCATGGGTGCAAAAGTAATCTGAGAACACAACAAAGTGATTCATTAATGTGAATACCATCTCTCATATGAATACTATCTTGAAAAATACATTTGTGTAAGAGCAAAAACTTTGAAAGTTTGACTTCAGAAGAGAGCTGAGCTTGAAGTTCAAAGTGCATGTGATTGAATGTCGGTGCGCACGCAGGGGTTTGTGTGCTATTGTGCCTGAATCTCAAGCAAGCGTACATATGGTTGAATGCTAGACAAACAAAATGTCTGTAGAGTGTTAGTTTTCTCTGAGCATTTGGGCAAACAAATGGATATGACACATAAAGCTTGGTGCTCTCATGCAGAATGCATAAGCCCTGAAGCCAAGCTTAAAACAAACAGTGTGTTCATAGACAGGCCTAATACGTCTCAGAAAATCTCTTACACACTTAACCGCACATACACACTTGCAAAATCTTTGACAGGTTTAATTCATCCCTGTGGACAGGTAAGGCCAAATGCATCCATTGGAGAAAAACAGACACAAGTAAGTAGCTGTGCACGCATACACACAATATTGCAACACTGCATCCATAAAACAATGTTTCTGCTGACAACACAAAAGCATTCTCCACCTGCACCTCCTTCTCTTGTTTCTTTCCCTCCCTTTACACTCTTTATCTCTAACTTTGCAAGAAAAAAAATCCTTGTAGCAGGTAAAGAAAGCTTTTCACAAAGCATGCAGCCACTTTTGTGTGTCTTAAAGAGCATGAAGTAGCTTGTTATATGTCTTTTACTAAATTGTTCTTGTGCGAATGGTCTTACTGAGGCAAATCAGTAAGAGAGGCTTACTCCCACTGGAGAGGAGGGTCATAGCAATAAAACTCCGCTGACTTGATCTTTTCCCCCCTTTTCCCCGCTGCTTGCCCAAATTCCATCACCATGGATTAGCAGAGACAAACTACAGAACCGTGTGAGTGTGAGAAGAGCCAGATGGACAAAGTGATATAGATATAGATAGGCACATAAAGTGAAGACAGACAGGAGCAAACATCCCTCTTGCCTGCTTCATCCATCTCTGTCCAATCCTTTCACTGTCTGTGCACTCAACATCTTTCTTTCATCTCAGACTCGTCATCTGGTGGCTTTAACTGAACCGTTTTATTGATCAAGTTTTTTATTCACTTGTGAGAAGTAAATGAATGTTTTGACTAATAAAACTTGCTTTGTTATGGAACATTTATGATTATGAGATCTGAATGCAGTGCCTCAGGATATTTAGCCTGTAGCATCTACCCTCAAGGTGTAGACAGCTATTAGGCAAATGCAGGGAGGAGAAGGAGAGCAAAGTCACTGACTTTAAATAAATCTTCAGTGGTTAAGATTTTTTTCTGCGTTCTTTCATGACTTCTTTTACGCTTGTTCTTATTTTTGAAGGCCACCCCTGAGTGGTGGCTTCACTGATGATTGGTTTCCTCACTTGTGGGTTACAGCTTTGAGTGTGTCCCAAAGCCTTAGGAATGACTTTGTTACCTTTTCCAGACTGATAGATGTCATAGATAGATGTCATCTGTTCTTAGATTTCTATAAATCAGGCATAATGTGATGCTTTGTAGTTTAACATCAACAAAAAGAGTTAGCATTTGCAGGCTAACATTTGTGTACATTTGTGCAAACTTTTCACACAACATGTATTTTTATACGTATCTATGCTTTTTACACATAAAAAAGATGACAGATTATGCCCTCTCATAAAAGCAAAATTATTGAGCCACCCCCTCCTGGTCGTTATAAATTGGAGACAAATAGAGAAGATCACAGAAAATTATTTTAATTTATTGGAATCCAAAGCAGGTGCAAAGCAACTCCATGGCAGAGCGTAAGTGACTTGTGCCCGTTTTAAAACATCCTGTGGCAGATAGCTCCTGTGTGGAAATGGAAAAGTTATGTTTGAGATGACCAAGAGTGCAAAAACATGAAATAATGAATGAGCAAATTTACCTGCACCCAGTTTCCAGGAACATGAACAGTCTGTTCTTGTATATTTATGCACAATGTTGTCTTAATATTGCTGTCCAACAAGAACACAATATAAATATACACAATATGAATATATTTTAATATATTTATACTGTGCCGTTCTCCAGTATTTGGCTGGTTCCTTGCAGATTTAGTTAGTTATCCTTTTACTATTGATTTGCATGAGTTCCTGGAATGTATCAATTGTAAAAATCTGTTACCAGTTTTCTTTGGGATGAAATAAAAGAGAGGAGACCTGTGATATTGCATAACTGTTGTTGTACATGCATACAGTGTTTTTTTAGTGTTTTTGTAGGAAGTTTATGCTACATGTCTGTTAGTATATATTTGCAGGAGATACTTCAACTTGGCTCTTAATTTTGGTGACTGGCAAAAATACATTACCATGTTCCAGTTTTCATTCACCGTATTTAGAGCTCAACACTCGCCTTTCATTCACCTCTACCAATCTCTCAGTGGAAACCGCAATCTGTTCTCTTTTCCATTGGAACATTCCACTTTTGGAAGAGCAGCAGCTTCACTTCATATATCTTATTTTTGTACCAAAAAAATGGTATCCAGATTTAAGATGTTCCATGGACAATCGTATATATTTTCTTAACCTGACCATTATTCCCTCATTCTGATTCTAATCTGTGCATCACCCATGTAATGTAGCTAATTGTCCACAAAGGCTGCCATCTGTGTCTGTTAAAATGAGCGGCAAGAAACAAAATCGGGAAGCCAGAAACATGGAGCAGTAGGGGACAAACGTGGGCAAGAGAGAACAGCAAAAAAGGTGGTAAACAATTTCATGCAAATAAGGAGTGAACAATAGGTGAGCTTTCAGCTCCAATTCTCCCCCTCACACCACCCCCTCCCTGCAACACACACACACACACACACCACACCTCTGTCGTTCTCTCACTTTCAGCCAGGGCAGAGCTTTTTGACAGGGATAAAGCAGGGAGAGGGCAGGATTTTTTTAGTTTTTTCTATTGAACGCTCTTTGAAGCATTCCCAAAAGGTTGATCCTATTCAGAGAAAGGTTTCCTATTTCTCTGATGCTCTTCAATAATTCATCGTCCTTTTTATGGCTTGGTCTGAGCATTGGAAGGATTACCTGAACCTGGCTGCATATGAATAATATCATTGTGATATTCTCCATCCAAAGCTCTGTATCCAAAGTGCAGTTGGTACTGGAGATAGATTAAAAAACCCAGTTTAAGAGATCAAGCCTGCAACAAAAAGGGTTCAGGCATCCTCTCTGTTGTATAAACGACACAGAGAGAGAGAAAGAGAGAGCGAGAGAGAAATGTAAAGCATGCAATGCTTAGTAAAATGTGTTCTTTGGTTTTCAAGCACAGTTTGTTTACTCCATCCATTCTGCTGGTCAATAGGTAGTTTTGTGCAACCACCTACACTTAAAGGTGAAATGCAGGCATGTATTTGATTGTCAGACTTGCCAAATGCAATTCTGTTACAATATATGTATATTCAGCAGTAAGTTCACAATAACTTCATCTCAATGGAAGAGCCCCTTCAGGTTTATGGCTAATCAAACTCCAGCTTACACACCCAGTAGCAGTATTTGATTTGTGACATAAGGCTCTCTGCCTAAGTTGGAAAAAAAAACTGGTTTGCACAAAAAGAGCAAAAAATATACAACATTGGGTACTGATTTTTAGCACATTATACTTACACTTGGAAGGAAGATGTTTCAGCATTTCTGAGGGAGTTTATTTCTAGCACAGCAACAAACAGCCCTTTACCACCTCTGTCAAAAGTCCTTTTGTGTATTTCAATTTCATATTCACATTCATAGATCATAATACTTTTATCATTTCTTTGATAAGGTGGTTGGCAAAAGTATGAACTAAGAAACTCATCAATAAATTATGTTTTATCCAAATCACATCATTTCGGAACCAAAACTCAAGAAAACAAAATACCAATTTACTTTTTTTTTTTTTGAACATTTACAATACCATATCTTCTCCTTTCCATTTTATATTTTGAGCCTTTGCGATTCACAATGTCTTTTGAACTGGTTAATGTTTTAATTCAGCTGTTAGACAATGTAACCCCCCAATTGCAAAATAACACATACTTTTTAACATCCTTTTGACAACATTCTAATTTCAATTTTAAAAAACATTGTATCCTCTGCCACTCTCTGCAAACAACCTTGATATTTTTTTTAGGAAGCAAAGTATTTCTCATTTATAATTATATTTGCACTGTTTTAAATTGAACCAAATCTAGGAATTTCAAAGCTCCTATCAAACCTTTTTTTAATGATAATTGGAGTTTTACTTATTTATTTTAAACTACATATATCAGTTTCACATTATTTGTGTTTTTTTAATGTAATGGCAAGGTACCAACAGTTTAGTCTCCCTACTTATAAACATGACGTTATTGGAAAGATGCTTTGGGATAAAAAAAAATGATAGGCTTAATTAAAAATGACTCAACAAAATTATTTTTCATATTATTAAGCTATGGCTTCTAATTGTAGCTATTGTTTGGCTGTTACTTTTGTAGGTGTTCCCCCACACTTCTGCACAGTAACTATAACAGAAAATATAGATGTTGGCATACAATTGTTGGCATTGAGCTTGTGTCTTGATTTCTAAATGGGGACAACTTCAGCTATGTTCATTCGATTTAGATAACACCGTTTTGAAGGTTTTACAACATTGTCAATAACACTTTTCCCTGTTCCAGTTTGTATAGGATTTTCACTTTAAACCACTTACAATTTCAAAAATCTATCTTTCTTCCACTGCTCTCAAAAACATGAGAGCAACCTGTCTATTTCTGTTGCACCAACCTTTATTGCCTTTGGTAGTTTTGGTCCTGTATTTACAAAGAATGCATTTTATTGAACTGTTTAATACATTCCATGTTCTTTTTGTGCCAATTTGAAGGTATTCTAACTTATTTATAATGTATTCTCTTTAATAACTTCTCATTGTATTTGTCATCTTATTTTTAGACTTGTTCTACTTCGTTTCCATTTCAGTGGTAGTCTTTCATATAAATACATAATATAGAGTGTTCATTTGCAGGCCTTTTGTTATCCATCGTCTTCCTGTATAATTTTATTTACGTTATCTTTTTATTTTACTACTGGGCAGTTTTCATCAAATAAAATATATTAATATTAAATATCCTCAATAATGTTTCATATGCTTTCTTTACATAATTTTCTTCATATAATATATTCTAACTTTTCAACAATTGTTAATTTTTTAAGGAGTCTTCTCTATTCTATTTTTTATACAAAGGTTTGTTACACTTGAAAGCTGCAAAAACAGGCAGATGATGTTCACTGATATCATTGATTAATAACCCACTATCTTATCTGGTATTCCATAATCTGAATAAACATACTCTCTATTTGAGTAACACAGTATGATGTTTCTCTTGCTGGGTGTCATTAGGAAAAAAATTAAATAAAACAAGCTATGCACAAAATCAATCTATTCATCAGTACTTTCATTATGATTTGGATTTAGCAAATCATTATTAGAGTCTCCACAAATAAACATATCTTTCTGGCTTAAGTTAGGGAACAACCTGTCCAAACTATGAAGAGGGTTTCGATCTTTGGTCCTACTATTCTATAAATACAGCTAATGGTAAACAGCCCATCCTTGTATAGCACTTCACTCTGCATTCTGTGATTCGCATGCTGATGGTGGTAATAGATTATAGTCCTGGGCCACACTGACAGAGGTGATGCTGTCATGCACTGACGCCACCGGGTCCTCTGACCGCCACCAGCAGGAGAGGTGGGTTATACAACAGAGGCGGACAGAGCACGGATCAAACTGGTAACCCAATGATTGTGGGACGAATTCCTACAACTATCACCACGTAGTCCCAAGAGATTATATTTCTTTTTCTATTCATACTAGCTCCTACGTGAGTGTAGAAGTTACCTTAAAAGGAGAAACACAAGTAATTCACTCATGCCAAGAAGGTCTAGCAGGCAGTTCTTTTTATCCTCATTGGTGATGGACCTGATGACTTCTCCACAAGAAGACCTGAACTCCATGGTGCCCCCGTGTGGTTCCTGAAGTGCCAGCATAACAAAAAGGACCCCACACAGACATACATTCCTGACACTGGTTGGTAATATTATTATGCCAGGCTCCCACGGAAGTCCCCCTGATCACACAGGTCACAGGAAATTATTTGTTGGTTTAATATTAATAGAATTAAATCTTGAGGTAGGAGAGACCAGCACGAGAAGCAAAGGAAAGTTGGGTAAAGGCAAGAAAAATGGTCAAAACATGCAAAAACTGATCACAGCTGCATACACCCTTTAAAGAGGATGAAGCAAGCATAACATACAGCAATCTATCTCAATGCTTGTCAAAGAGCAGCTGCCTATATGCACCATCTGCATCTTTTACTTATACCCAAAGAACAAGCTGTAGGCCAACAGGGCAATTGTACTGCATAGATACATCACTGTCTTTATTCAGAATTATACAATTCCATATACATTAAAAAAATATGTTGTGTGTTGTTTTTCTTAATAAAAAGATGATGAGAAGTTGTTTACTAAACAAAAGAAAATGCAATTTTGTTTCACCTACAGTTGTAGGAGACATCTTAGGATTATGAAATGATGTAATAGCGGTGGAAATATCATGCAATGAGATCTTGCAACATTAAAACAGCAAAACGTCTCAACAAAGTGAAATTGGGGTCACAAAGAGCAATTCAGCATTTGTTTACCAGACAGCTTTTTTTTCTTTACAAACAACACAACTGAATAGAACCCACACATAAATTGGGAAAACATCCATATTACACACTCAAAAGGTTACTTTTATTACCTGATGTTGGTTCTTCTGCAGCGGATCTCCTATTATTTCCACGGGAATCTCTGGGCTCTTCGTCATCATCTGTACCATGTGAATACATCTTTGCAGAAGTATTAACTTACTTATGAAATACATAGGAGACAGGAGACATTATCAATTTAACTAGTAGCCGCACTGCCTTGCTTTGGCCGAACACACAGAGAACAAGGAGGCTCCGTCTTTATTGCTTTTATAAGCGCGTAACCTTCCGCTTCACAAAGAAGTGCCAACACAAATACAATAGTGGCAAACATCGTACTCAACACCTGAACAAGAAAAGTTTTAGCTGGGAGACAGCAGTGCTAACCCTGAGGGTCCCATTAAATTGTTTGTATATCTGATATCATATAAACACAAAAAGTATTACTAACATGTAATATGTAAATATGAAAACGCACTAATATGTGCGTTTTCATTAGCATAGATCTTCATAAAAGATTCCAATTCTTTTCTTTGTGTTTGTAACACACAATCTGTAGTTGACTGGTCTTTTAATGTTTTTTTGTCTCAGTATAATTTGAAGCTCTATAATGACAGTGGATTTAGAATCTAAAAAAAAAAAAGATTCACAACATTTAGATGGTGGTTCTCAAATATTCCACAGAAAGCATAAATGTAACATTTATTCAATTAAATTCTATATAAAAATTTAACAATGGAAACTAAAGGTTCAACTTAATCAGAAGTTTATTTTTATTATAATTGCAAATCAAAAAAATCAAAGCTCAAGAAAGGAGTCATTTAGTTGGCAACAGGACATAAAAATCTCCAAAAACAGATTCAAAATGCTACAGCGTAAAACATTTTAGCATCACTGGACACAAGCCTCCCAAGAAGATACCCAATTTTATTATATGCAGGTATGTTAGGGGTGGTTGATCTCCCCCGCTTTCTTTACTTTTGGGTGATCTAGGATTGGATAATACTTAAATGTGAAGCCAATATTATTTATCGATCTTATCTACTTCTGTAACGCTTTGAAAATCAGTCTCTGTCCAGTTTTGCTCCACTGTGAGAGAGGGCTGACTGACTTTGTTGCCAACTTAGCAGCTTTGTTGCAATATTTAATAACTTTTCAGACTCCTCTAGCAACTTTTTTTTTTTTAAGTGAAAAGTGAAATCTAAAAATGTTTCTGTGTTGTTGGAAACTTTCGCAACAATTTTAGTCAGTAAAAAAAATTAGTATTGGCAAAAGATGGGAGGTCGGGTTTTCGAAAGATTGATGAAAATGATCGCTTGCTTTCTTGAATCTCATGGTCTCTTAGGAAAATCTGTGCTCGCACATTAACCTCAATTACTTAAAACTGGCTTGAGATAGTCACACCTCCTGAGCCTGGTTTGGCCTTTGTGAAATGGATAAAGCAAGAATGCACTGATCATAATAGATTACACTAGCTTTATCTCTTGTCTTGGATTTCTGAATTTTGCTTTTGTGAAATAGCCCTCTGTAGTTTTTCCCCCTTTTTCTTAATAAACAATTTTTTTTAGCTGCCTGCCTTTTCTTCTCATTTCGGTCCCCACACACAATGAGCAAAATGAAATGTTTTTCTTTTTTTTTTTTACCCTCAATGTCAGTGTCAGAGCTAAATGTTTTTTAAAACTGTTATGTTTTTAAAATTTTAGACCATCTGTGGTTTGACACTTCAGGTGTGCAACTGTGTGCTTCATTCACGCTTAACATTATCCCAAAGACAAAACATAAGGCTATTCATGATTGCTTTTGTTCTTATTGCAAGGTTCAGACAATTAAAAATGTTGTCGCTTTCCTATGATGACCTTTCAAAAACTGACTGAATGAGCATAATTTAAATGGATAGGTGAAGTACATTGAATCAATTTTCTTTTGAAGATTTAATTTCATAAATGAATGGTTTGTCATAGAAGATACTCTGCTGCTAATACAACTGTGAAAGGCATACATTCTATGTCAGTTTTTCACATATTTATCCTGCTAAGATTCACTGACTTTGTTTAGAAAGTAAATGTTTGTTTTGAAAAAGAGAAATTCAATAAAATAAGCAATCTTGGCCTTGTAATTATAAAGCACAACATTAATCAGATCGTAGGCAGGTAAATTTATTTTTTTCTGCTACAGCAGAAAGGATAAAATGTCAGCAAACTGAGCTGATTAAAGGTCACAGGTAGTAGTAAACTATTCTTTTTTTTTATGGTTGCTTCATAGTTTTCTGAGAGCTTGCTACACATTGCTAGTGGAATTTGTATGCAGACATGTTTGTTACAGACTTTTTACAATGTTGTATGAAAATAATTTCAAAGGCATGACAGCCCTCGTTTGTTTTATTTTTCTTGTGCAAGCAATAGCATGAATGACAAACAGAGATAATGACAACTCATACAACACATCCTTAAACAATTTGTGTCATTGCACACCCTTCTTAATGTGTAAGCATTAAATATATTACGATACAAACATCAACACTATTAAAACATTTGAGAGGCGTAATAAAATGTGTTGTGCATAGAGAAAGATACGCTACAAATGCTGTATTCATGCCCACATGTTTAACATAGATAATTTCTCATTCAAAATTTGCTTAAAAATTCACATGTGTTGACCAAGAAATGTTTTTTTTCTCCACAAAAGCATTTTAATGAGTATTTAGAGAAACTTGCACAGTTTGAGTTACAATACATTTAATCTCCTTTCATAAAAAAAGCACCTTTGAACAAAACTGAACTGCATTACAATTTGTACTTAGGGGCAACAAAAAAGATTTACTTCATGTATAAATATAACTAAACTGATTTAACATTGAATGTTTTTTTGCTAAACAGTTTGTCCAAAATAATTCAAGGTTACAGAGGTTAATCTCTGCATAGTTGAAATTTTGGCATAAGTAAAATCCCCTTGAATATCCTTCTTGAATAAAAGAAATCTTCAGGATGATAACGAGATAAATTATCACCCATAAATTTCTTACAAGTTTTTTGCTTTCAACAAGGTTATTTCCAATTTAATAACCACCAAAAAGTGAAAAAGCTTTTTATTGTTGTGCTGCAAGACTGAAACATTTATTCAGTAATGATATAATAACTATAGAAGAGACTTAAGAAGCCATTATTTCAAAAAGAAACGGTCGGTTTCTCAAAAAGGCAAATTCTGAAGATTCTTTATTGTCATGTTAAACAGAAACGTTAATCTAAGAAAAAGTTTAAATTTCTATCTGCCTTTCACATATTATGTTGGTGATTTAGCATGTATGAGATGCAATACATTGAACTTTATATTTGCTGAGATTAACTTTCATTTTGCAGTTGCCTGAAAAAACAAAAACATGTCACAAAAAGAAAAATGGGACCAGTTTCCCAAGAGCTGAGCCTAGTGCCCACTGGGGAGGTCGGTTTATCATTTCAAGACATGTCCAACTTCAAACCTGCTAACTTTGAATTCTTCTCACAGTAACAACTTTCATTCTGAAGAGTGTTGTTAGTGTCCATCTGAAAATGATTATCCATTTCATGGATCGGAAAAATTTTAGATATTGAACTGTTCTTATCGGGCCAGTTTTGAACCATATTTCTTTTCTTTTTTGTCTGTTTATGAAGCCAAGAAATGAAAAAAAGGGCTGTGTCTACATAAGACAACATTAAAAAAATCTGCATTTAGAAGAGAGCCATCCATCTTATTTCTTTAATCAATCATGATTTGTGTAAAGGTTGCTTGCAACTTCCGTCAGACCAAATGGAGAATTTAATTTACAATTGTCAACTGTAAGCCGTATGAATAAGCATATTCATTTGTAGAAAAATGAATATGCTTATCTGTTATACTGGAGTGGCTTGACTTCAGAACTGCATTCATAGAAATAGCTAGCCCTACTGGCATCATTCCCCCTCAAGGAATGCAGGCTTATTCTTGGCCATCTACATCTACATAGTCTATTCTGCTTTGCATTTTATTATCTGAATCTTCTGTGTACATTTAGCTGTGAAATAAGCTCCAACTCAACTCTCAGCTCGACTACTTAGCAAGATTTTCTATGCTTTGGGCTTGAATATCACGCATACAGCGCTTTCATTACAAACACATGAAACTTTAATAAGCACCAAACAATACACAGCAGTCTTGGCTTCAACAAATGAAAGTGTATGTGTGCAACTTGTGTCTGCTGTGCTTTGTTCTATTAAATTAAAATATTATGCAACTATAGTTTAGGACAACACACCAAGAATAAGAAAACTGAACTAGTCAAACTCTAGCTGCAGCTTCACAGAATGTTTTGTAATCCTTTCCAGACAGATGAACATCAACGACTTTAGTGTTTCATAGGTGTGTTGAAGTTTGAAATTTACTTCATGTCATCGGACAAGATGCTCTTAAAGGATGTCTTGATTTTTACAGGTCACTGGTAAACAGACGTTAGTGTGACTAGTTAAAATTGCTGTGGTAAGTTAATTTATGATTTAGTAATTGGCAATTATAGTTTTGATTTGGATGCTGAACTGTTACATTATTTTGTCTTTTTAATCAGTTTTGATCGAGTGTTACTAGCTAGATGAGTTTGTTGACTCGAGGGAAGTTGTCTGTTTTATCTAATTCGTGTTTAGTGTCTTGCTGATTGAAGAAAGCCAGTGCTGGACTTATTCCTTCATCTATTGTTATTCTCTTATCAGTCAAGTGTTTATAAACAATAACTGAGACTCAATTATTTGGCTATAATTTTCCTGATGATCAGGTCATGTGCCAACTTGGTAATATTGGTAATATTGATCTAAATGACTATTTATTAATGTTCACGCATTATGGTTATTCATAGACAAACCAGGCTGTGTTTTTATTAGTAACATATTAGTAACATGTGTATGGACTTGGAGTTACTATCCAATTACATTCAGTTTTTTAAAAACTGGAATAAATAAATAGGTCTGAAGAAAATCAGAGGAAACATTTGTGTTTTTTACTAATTTCAGCTTTAAAAACAAAGGACAGCTGGCTGTAAATTAGTATGTAAGGATGGAAACCACAAAGACGTAATAAGTAAAAGTAAAATGATTAACTTGGATCAGGCACAGAGGACATAGTTCAACAGCTCAGATTAATAAATGTCACAAAATATATGCGAGCAAAGATAAATTATTCTTAATATCACCATTCAGCTAGGCAACGACAAAGTGCAATTTCAACTGATCTCAGAATAAATAGGCTTATGATTTGATGTGAATGCGGATCATAAGATGGGTTAGAGGGGTAATTGGTAAATTGTGAATAATAATGTTGGGATGTCATTATAGTGGACTGTGAAAGAGAATAACAACAAATCTCATCTCCCTTGTGGGCTCGCAGTAGCTGGGTTGAACAATCAGGTGGAGGAGCAGAAGAGGACATACAAGAGTATTGGAGCATGATGACATTCCTTGAAGCATGAATGCCTGCACTTTTTATTAGTCAGACCATTATTCAGAATAATTTTAAAAGTGATTAACTGATTGCTAAGTTATTTTCATCCTATCATTTTTAATTGATATCATTACTGATAATCTCCATGTGTTTTTTGTCCTTTTTTCCACTATCATAGATTTGTTATCTCTCTCTTTCTTTCTCTATTTATCTCTCTTGTATTTTTGTTTAAACATATTATTGTTATAGAAAATATTGCAGTTTGCAAGTTATTGTTAACATGGTTCAAAACAAATGAAATGTTCCTAACGCTATTTTTGTCATGCTTTGTTGACATATGCACACTGCAATAAAAAAAAAGTTTAGGAAAAACTTCGGAAGCCAGTTATTTTTTTTTATTAGAACAGTGTAGACACTGCTCAAACCTGTACCAGTTACAACAAATGGGTCTAAAGACATAATGACTTTTGTTTGTCATTATGCTTCTAGAAAAGGGTAAAGGAAGAGCAACATGCAGCTCTGGATACGCAGGCTGCAGACGCTGATAACCCATTTACCGCTCACAATCTGTAGCATTCAACTGTGTTCACCAATACTTAAAAAAAACCATATAGTTAACCCTTCATTACATAGTGCTTTTGTAGGTCAGGCTTCATTTATGTATCACAAGATAAAATGTCTATTGCAATTTTAGAAACCTGCCGCCATGCTGGGCTTTTGACAGAACACCACATGAGCAGCAGATGATATGAAATCTGTGTTGAATCATCGTTGTCTGGACTGGTTGTAAGTTGCAGCAGAACGATATGCCACTCATCTGAAGTGCTCACATGACACCCACATGCAGATGTATATTTATGAGTATTGCACAGCTACACCTGCTGCCAATTAGCTGTAGCTGTCCTCCATCTGAGTACAGATCGCTTTTGAAGCATCTCCATAATGCGTGGAGCTTCTTGCTAATAACAGTTTCCATTTGGATGACTGAGTAGTTAAATTTGACACATTGGCTGATTCTTTTTCCAATTCTTCTTCTTTCTCGGATTTAAAATAGTATTTCATTAAATGTGTGACAGCCTCCAGATGTGTCACAATGCGCCTTTGCAAGAGGATGCTTGTTGTTCATTGTCATTTAGTGGCTGTTCTGTCTCTCACATCTCTAACAATTTACTGTAAATATACTACTTTGTGACTGCCACCATAAAGCATTAGCCCTTTTTGATCAGGGCCACATTGATTTTTTAAGTGAATCCCTCCTCATTTTTCTTTCACTTCCAAATTAGCCTAAAAACATGCCATATACCCATGAATATTAAGATGTCTGAAACTGAAAGACATCTTTCAGTTGTCAAACTGACAACAAACCTACACATTAGGTTTGTTTGACCAACTACGGTCATGTTTAAAGTGGGTGCTAATCGGCAGCAGTAAAATTCAGATTGTGCTTGGGAAAAACAAAAATACATGAGTCTGACCATTTAGAATATATTTTGTGGAAAGTAACGAGGAGAGAATAGTGAAGCTGCAGGAGAAAAATCATAGAAATACACTTAAATAAACATTGAATTCATTAATTAAAAGGGCTGGTGATGTGAAGCAGATGGCTTGAAAACCAGTGTGTCAAATGGTCATAGCTCGATGTAATCTCTTTTATTAATTTAAAAATGAAAAATAAAAAAAAAGTGTTATAATTATGTTTTGCTAAAACATAATGAAATATAAAATATGGTGTTAAATTCAATCTATAAAACTTAATGAGGAAAAGAAAGAAATATATATAAAAAAAAGGAAACACATATTCAAAAAGATCCCAAAGGTGAAATTACATAATTAATCAAAGGGCACAAAGACAATACCAGCAAAAAGACAGAGTGGGGTTGAACTGCAAAAAAAGATAAAATTTCAAACTAAAGGAAAGAAAGCAGAATTCTCAATACAACACAAAATCAACTAAAAAGCATAAATTTAATAAGTTATGATTTTAGGATTTAGTGATGCAAAAATAGACACCAGTAATTAAAAATGAACTAACAGTTTTGAAGGGTTATTCATAATTCATAAATCCAGTATCCACAGAACTTCAGTCTACAAACAGTCACCTGAACACAGGGGTGCAACTACATATTTTTGAGGTGGATGCGAAAATCTCACCCGCCCCCCACCCCTCTCCCCGACATAAACTTGTACAAGTGAGCCAAAAAGCCACTTCTGTTATCCTGTCTCTCGAACCTCCTCTAGGCTGCAGATCTGAGGCATTTTGTTAGCATGTCTTCTATTATTCTTATAGCTTGATAAGGAAGCCTCATCCAAACTGGCAACCCACATATCCAAACTGGCAACCCACATTAATAAAATGGTGAAATAATATTGACTACAAAACACTGTATTCATAAAATATATCAATGTTTTTCCTACACAATCCTAACAAACGTTTTTAATGTTCCTTTCACAATATTTATTGATTTACTATGAATCTATGTTTATGATTTGTTCTTTTAAATTGCCATTTATATTATTTTTCGGTCTCAGGAAATGACTGAGGGATGAAGAGAATGATGTCTGGTTCTTTAGGTTCTGACGAGTCGGTTCCTCTCCTGGCCCATTCTGTCTGGTATCAAACAACCCACTGTGCGCCCTAAATACCGCCGACACATTTTTTTAATCCCCCTATTAAACGTCACTGTAATTGTTTAGCCTGAAATGTGTGTCTTCCCACTACTGTCTGTATTTTTGCCAGAGGTTTTGCTTCTAAGAACGGTGTAGTATCGGGTAGACATTTTAAAAAGACGCGGGTTAAAGGCAGCTCACTGCAGCTGCGCAGTGTCCGTCTCTAGGCAACGGCAACAACAGCGTCAGTTAGTGGAGGGGTCCTATTTAGGTCCCACAACGACAATTTAGCTGACCTTAATATTTCCCGTGTTCTGTTTTGGTCATTATTATTGCACTTATTGTTGAGAAGTGTGTGATAGGTGTGTCTTTCAGACACTTATAGCAATACGGAATAAATCGCGTTCCGTATTGGTTCAATACGGGGCGGAGACCTTAACCCCTAACCACATGGTATTTTAGGCTATTTTAAGCTAACCTGAATATTTACAAATCTCTTGTTGATACACTGACATTACTTTCCTTCTGTCTTTCAACTTTGAAAAGCTTTTCTTCATCTCTACGACATCTTTATCCCTCCCCCTCTTCCGTTTTCTGTTTTGTGCCCAGGATTTTTTTTTCTGCGCCCATCATTATCTCCCTGTTGTCCAGGCACTAATACAATTCAAATTTAAAAGAAAAATAAAAAAAAAACGCGCCCAACCTACCTGCATGGGAGGAGAGAGCGGCTGACAGGAGTGGAGGGACGTCTAATCAGTGCTGTTCCTCTGATACTGATTATTTCATACACAAACAGTTGTTACGTACATAAAATGCTGACTAGAAAAAACAATTCCCCACATCGTTGTTGCGCCTCTCTAGTGCAGCGACCCTATGCGTTGCATACACTGCATAGCAGCCTTTTGCGCCATTGCCTGAACAAGATGAGCAAGTTTTAAAAGTTTGAAAAACTATCTTAAAAGTACAGTGTGGTCTCCCTGGAGACTAACTTCTGTAGTGAAAATGCAATTTGGACAATTACTGGACCATGAGAAGTTCCATAAATAAGAACATAGTTTTAAGTAAAAATAAATATGCATGTGGTCCTGAAAAATATCACACAAAATAGAGCTTATTTCGAAAATAATCTTTTTCTGACCACAGTCATGTTAAAGACAAACCAAAGTTAATTATTATTCCACAAAACAAGAGGTAGATAAGAACTAACTTAATCACCGAAAAAAATGGTGCATGTTTTTTTGAGTGGGAAGTTCTTCTTTTCAATGTCTGATTCCCGCAGACAGTAAATTATACCGAGGTAGTTCAGTTCAGCTTCTAATCCTCATATCACACCATGCTAAAGCTCAAATCTATCTTTTTCTATAGCAATGCATTAAACTCTGCTCCATGCTCACAGTATTTATTACCCACATCTTTTATATCACTGTGGTTTCACATAGCTTTATTAATCTAAATCCTTTTCTGTTAACAAAAACACTAAAATGTTGTGCACAAATTTCTAATATATTATACGCTTATTTTCAGAACAAAGCAGATGTGCAAGAAAATATAAACCCAGCAGTTATTTTCAGCAAAATGTCAAACAGAGTCTCCTCTAGAGATTTAATGTGTTGCTTATCAGTTGGCTTATTATAGTGTTTAACTCCTGAATACAGAATTATGTGCTGCAAAGCACCACCCATGTATTGTCTGTGCATTTAAAGTGAGAGTAAGGGATTGAAATGAGTGCTTTAAGTTTGACACCAAATTGCAAAGGTTAGATTGTTTTGTTGACAATTAGCTAATAAGGAATACTTGGCATTTTTAGTATTTAAGGCTCTTCCAGCACTTTTTTGGGTTCTTATGATGACAGAGCAACAGACAAGAGGTTTATGATTTACAAGAACCACTGGGTTTTCGGTTCTACAGGTTCCAGAACTAAATATGGTGGTAGTTATTTGTGTTTCCACTATCTGAAGTGCAGGTTCTGGTACCAATAAACAAGGACATTTTTTGATTCCAATTCTAAGTACTGGGAGAGGAAAAGACCAATTTTTTTAGAAACTGAGTCGGACTCGTGGAGACCAATAAACATGCAACACTTTTCTATTTTGTAATTTAAGACAATTATAAAAATACCAATTTTAAACATGAATAAAAAGTTGAATTATGTCTGGAATAGCATGATCTAATTGTCTCTTATGTATGCTTTTAAAACACTGATTCCTGCTTCTATTTTTTTAACGCTTCTGGTACTGATCAGAGATTGGCTGGTTGAGATTGGGAAGCTTTAGCAAACACCACTTGTTGTTTACAAAACTTAATGAATTTAAGCTGATGATAATAGGACATTTGTTTGCAGGGATATGGTAGGCATTTAATTTCAGTTTGCCAACCATGTCTCTGCACTGCAAGCCACTACAGTTTAGAATAAAACAGAAAAGATGAAATATTCACAAACTCTGTGCCTGCCATGATGTGTATTAGATAGTGGACCCAAATGCAGAGCAGCAGAGACATTGAGTAGATTATGAATTTAATGAAAATATAAGAACAAAAGCTTTTAAAAAACCCATGGGTAAGCAGGGAGTCAGAACAAAAAACAAACTACACGAGAAGGAAACCAGCAAGGGGAGACGAGGAGAGCACTGGGAGGAACGAAGAAGAGACAAGATTAGACGAAAGGATACGGCAAGTAGTGACTGAAAAAGAGAAGCTTAAATACTGAGGAGGTTGAACACTGAACAAAAGAGCTGGGCTGACGAGATAGCTGATTGCAGGTGTGAGTATAGGAAACAGGAGGCTGACTGTGTATAGGGAGAGAGAAAGTGGCACAGGGCATGAGAGAGAGTACGCAGGGGATCAGGAAATAATTTTAAGACCAAAAAATAACCAAACTAAAGAATCCAAATAAAACTAAAGTAAGAAAGAATAGCTACATGAAATAAACATAACTAGAAACACTAAGAACTGAACTAAAATAAAACAGGAAGAGACAGATCTAACCAAAGTAACAGGGAAATAAACGAAACCCAAAACCAAATCAAACGACCCCCAGATATGACAGTGTCATAGTGATTCTGTGAGAAACATTGCTAACAGTTCAACTTCGGTTTAAAAACTGCGTAGGAGAATACCTGGCTAATCATTAGTTGAAAATGACTCCAAAATTCAAATATGCTTTTATGTTTCAAACTGAGTCCAGACAAAGGGGCTATTCGAAAGACTTAAATGTGTCCACACAACATTTGATCATCTTCTTCAAAATCCGCAGATACACATTGTAAATGCTTCTGTGTCATTAGGGGCATGACAAAATTATACAATTGGATCATTTGGATTTAATATGAACAGTTACCACTTGGACTAAATATTTATAAAATGAAGCCTAGGCGCAAATTCAAACTGGAAGACTCTTTTTAGCCCCACCTGCTTCCTCCAACTGGTGCATCCTGCTCATCACCGACGACCAATCAAGCTGATCGAGGACATGCCACGACCAATCACCGTCCAAGTCCCAGCTGATAAGGACCTCCGTCCATGGCGTCTTCCTCTTTCCAGCAGAGTTCAACCCACCTCCACCCTTTCACCTTCACTCGCCCGGTCATTCGGCCGCATTCTTCGCCAACCTCCACCACCAGTGCTGGGCCCCTGGGGGATGATGTTCCTACCAGCTTCGGGAATGCTCATCCGAGCTCATCGCAAAAAGTTTTGTGATAATCGATGGCCGTGGCCCGAGCGCCAAAGACTTTAATTTTGTATGTCAATAAACTCTTCTAATTGTTTTCCCCTCTCTGTGTCCGAATCTCTCCGGATTGAATTGATAAAGTTCTTGGAAACATGGTTTGAAAATCATGCAATCTTCAGTCTATTCTGAGCAAAGTGTTCTGTAAAATATTGCTAAAACTCTGCTACATTTGCATGTTACAAGTCTTTGGTATCAGCTCCTCTGGTAAACTGGATATGATGTTACATTCTACTACTGCCCACTGAAAATGCCAGAATACAAGTTTTGTGAAATCAGGTTGACAAGAAAAAGTCAGCCATACTCTTTGATTGTGTCACAGATTTTATTAAATGTGCTGAAATGCCCTTACAATGGATCGATTGTTTGAGCAAAACAAACCAAAACATTGCACGACAGGAACCTATTCAGGGCAGTAATGGGTTTATATCTCCCCTTGAAAAACCTTGTGCCACTAAGAATAAAGAAAAAGCTTCATCTACTGTTTTTTTTCTTAGCTGATAGAAATATGAATACCTTAAACTGTACACATCCTGGAAAAAAACAATCATACAGACATAAAAAAGAAATAAAAAAAATAAAAAACCCACCATCAGTGCACCAGATACATACAAGTCACTGGGGTCACATCCTCTCTCCAGAAGTCTTTAGGAAAGGTCATACAGTCAAATACTAATACCTTTATTTTGGTCCCTGAGGAACTCTTCCGTTTTATGAAACGGCTAAGTCAGAGTGCCCAAAGGTCAACCACTTTAGATGGAGAAACAGAGCATGAGGTCAGAACAGCAAATATGCCAACTAGATGCTCCCTCAAGGTTGTGCATCCGCTATCTTTGAGAGTCGGCTAATGTTTGTGCCTTTCAACAAACGCTGAGTCTTAAAGTTACTTTTCTTTTCTTTTCACTTTATGGGTCTTTTAACAGAGACAAAAATGTATTCAGATTTTTTTTCAAATTTATTTTCTCTACTCTTTTGCTCGCTTCTCTCGCTTTGCCTCCAGCTCATGATGCGACAGTCTGGAGGAAATGAGAAGAATAAGAAATATCTCAACTATAGCTTGTTGTGATAAATGCAGCAGGGATAGAGACGACATGAAAACAGATCACAAAAGCACTCCGGAGAGTCGATTCAAGTCTATTTTCTACTTTTTGTTTTTCTTTCTTCCATGAAAACAGCACAGAGGCTGATTTAGTTTGGATTTAGCATGAATTACCCTGGCTTAGATCCTGTTAGTGCCGATAAAGCCCCAAAATGTCCCTCTTGTATCCTTATCCTTCCTTTGAATATTCAACAACTCACTCTCATCTCACCATTGTTTTCTCATTTGTACTGGTATCTGACAGCACTGGTGATAATGTGTTGGGAGAAGATGTGGAAAGGGGAAGTGGCATTGATATATGATCCGATAGGGCCCTCGGCGACATGCTTCAATGGACTAAAAGGAGCCTCATCTCTGAACTCAATCGGAACGTGGTAGAAATTCATTAAAGTTAAAACGACTTTGATTTATTATCTTGGAGATGATTAGGTCGGAGAGATTTGTTGTCTCAAGCAATATCCGTCTGGAAACATTTAAAGTGGCAGTTTTTAATATGGAAGTCACTCAAGTGGCATCCTTCAACTCCACTGCTTGTTTTCTTAGGGATTAGAAGAACAAACAGTCAGGACTTTTGAAAAATTCCCACAGTGGGTTCTAGAAACGTTAGAGCGCGCCATGCATCTGTGCCGACTCTTGATAAGAAACTGCTGCGACGGGAAAAGCCGAACTGCCATGAGTGTGCACACGTGGTGACTAAATCGACGAAACTTGAGTGCGTATAGGCGTGTGTGTGTGTGTGTGTGGGATCAGTGAAGCGGGGCAGTGGGAGAATAACCACGTTAGTGTGCGAGAGCAGAAAGGCTACATCTGTCACTCTGCATTTTCTCACATGCATTTTGACAAGGCCCACGAGCCTGCCACAATAACCCGGCAAACTCTGCTGGCTGTCAAAAATGCACACATATCTCATGCCTCACGTAGCATGACAAACGGAATGAAGCTCATTCACTGTTCAAGGGTAAAAAGTGCAACTGTAGGTGTAGCTCATGAGGGAGAAAGTGTAAGTATACATATCTGAAAGTGTGACTGTGGTACTACAGACTTTTTGCAACCGAGTGTGCCAGCTCATTTTGTCTGTGTGTATACAGCATCTGTGAGCGTGCGACTCCTCTGCTCCAGCTGGCATATAAAATGACAGTGAAGCATTTCCTCTGCCAGATTTGGTGCTGTCGTTCTTTCTCTCAACCCTCATTTCTCTTTTTTTGTTTCCTCCCCTCTCCTCACCCTCCATGGCCCCATAGCCAATGGCCATATGCTCAGCCCTAAATCCAGGCACAATGCCAGACTGACATACAAGTCTGTAACTGTGTAATATACTCCGAGGGATCTCTAAGAAAGTAGATGGCAAGATCTGGGAGAGATGAATATGCCAATGACTGTAAATCAGAGCACTGTTTTTGATTTGCACTCTAAATCAACATGGTTTTCTTTTAGTAATCTATTTGTGCTTTTCACTAGTCAACAAAGTTTATAATAAACTGAGTTATTTTCTGCTTTTTTTTCCCACACTTGAAGAATTTTTCTATGTGTGCTGACCTTATTTGCAACCTTGCTGCAAGCGCTTGCAGAACTTATGTGCTGTCCTCTAAGTCTATTATATGGAGACAAGATAGTGAAGTCTGCTTGCGCCTCCAAGATACCCTTTCGTGCCAGTGTCACTCTTGTTTTTTTTTTTTTTGTTTTGTTTTGTTGTTTTTTTTTAATTCTGCTTTGCAAGAGAAAAGCAGAATTTAGATAAGAGTTGGCGAAAAAATACAATTTTCCACCAGTGTGTAAATCTCACCATGCACACCTCTGTAGCTGTGGATAATGCAGTCATATATTATGTGTGGACATGTTCTGGCAAAAACTGGAAGTTGTTAAACTTGATGTCTTAACAATTAAATAACTACTACTTAAATTAATCTAAGTTTATTTGGTGTCTAGTTATAATTTATTGATACTGAATAAGTCCAATTTTTAGCAGGTGGACAAAAATTTATGACAATAAATATTCTGCTAGCAAAAATAAAAACACATGCTTATAAACAAGGTGCTAATCATGTCTGACAAGAATCACATTTAAGAAATTCAATTTGCAATATTTAAAACATGCTGCATTCAGAAATAGTTTAAAGACAAATCTACAAAAAATGTGAACAAAATCTTGAAAAGAAATTTAGATTTAAATTTTCTAGTGTATTTTCATATCTATCTATTTTTTTTAAAAAAAATTTAATTCCTGCCATGCATTTAACTACGTTTATTCAATGATAAAAAAAAATGTTCAGAATTATTTTTTAACAAAATTGCAAGAAGCACATCCCTTGGTACACCGAAAAACACATTTGAAATTAGAGTAACTGAAGCATTGTGATTTATAGCAGTGGTCCCCAACCCTGGTCCTCAGGGCCTACTGTTCTGCATGTTTTAGATTTTTCCCCACTTCAGCACAGCTGATTCAAACGATACCAAGCCTTCAATTGCTGCAGAAGCCCTTTAATCATCCATTCATGTAAGCCAGGTGTGCAGCAGCAGGGAAACGCCTAAACCATGCAGGACAGTGGGCCCTGTGGACCAGGGTGGGAGACCTCTGATTTATAGTCTTCGTGCAGTTTATTAGTATTTCAAGGTTTTTCTAATGTTTTTTATGTTGTTGTTGTTCATTTGTTTTAGCTGATGGTCTTGTATGCTGGGCAAGAACCCAGTGCCCAGCCAATAGCATGGTAAAGGAAGTAAAGAACCCTTTTAAAAGGAAAAAAAAAAAAAAAAAAACATTCTGTGAAGTATCATTGGGAATGTAAATGTGTGAATTTTGATCAACTATTGGGACTTTAATGAGCACTTTGGTTAAAGGAGACTACATAAATGCTTATTTACAACAAACTATGAGTGGATCTGTTGTGAAAGAGCAGATTACTTTGTGGAAAGCAGTTAATGTCAACAGCCAGGTATAGCGGATAATCTGTATTTTAAAGCTGTTAAAATACATAAATTTTAACATAACATGAAGTTACTTTTGCTTTCAGACATATTTATAAGGCATTCCAATAATTGATCAGCTTCTGTTTTAGTCATATTTTTCTCCTGCACTATTATCAATCGATCAAATGCAATGTTTTTTTGGGGGGGTTTTTCCCAGAAAAAATTGTATTCCTAAATATTTGGTGCTCCTCTGTGCACCAAAAACTAAGTTGGAGCTTAAGGGGGGGCTGTGCCTTTTTGGTTACACCTCCTAAGATATGAAATATCAATTTCCCTAGAAATTAGTCAGCCTCTTCTCTCTGTGTTTTTAAATTTCTTCTTCAAACTCATCTTTTTACTTTGGCCTTTGACCAATAAGTGTTACACAGTTTTGTTTATTGTTTATTCATTTGTTTCTGTTTTTTGTATGATAGCTCTTATCCATGAGCAAACATGAATAAGCTCACTAAGGTTTACTTCTGGGCACATTCAGAAGCAAACCTGGAACAACATGCAGGACATTGAGTTGTTACTCAAAGTATTCTAACCAGTGAAAGCAAACACATGACCCTACGACAACACTTGTGAACAGCTGTTCTCAAGAGTAAATAAGGCTTTTACCTGGAATATTTTTCAAAGTAATATTTTTTCCATGCATCCCCAATAAAACAAACAAAAAAACTACAAAATTTTTACTATAGAGGCAGGACAAAACAGAAGCATCAAAACAGGCATGTAAGCCCACAGTAAGAGTAAGTGCATGTCTTTGCTGTAGGACTGTTTTGTGTGCGAGAAGATAAATGAGTGCATGAGTGCTGCAAGTGACTAATTATGAGCCTTCAGGTTTAAAGGAGTAATGCAGGAGTCTGCGACAGCAATTTAATCATGGGCTTCAACAGATTAGATCCACGGATGTGACATTAGTGAAGATCAAGAAGAATGAAAGCTTTTCAACCCACTTTAATTTGTTGGTTCAATTGTAATTGCATGTCAGTTGTTGTTTTTTTTGTTTGTTTGTTTTTTTTCAAACTCTTGTTTCATATGACAATAGTTTTTTGTTTTTTTTTGTCTTACATGTATTTAATTTTGTTAAGGTTGTTTAGCGTTTATTTACATATTGTAAGCCCAATCAGTGAACAGTTAGTTATATCTTTAATTTGATTGAAAATTATTTCAACATGCATAAATCCGTTGAAATCAAGAAAATGCCCGTGGTTTGTTTTATGTTAAATAGTCTTTTCTTGTATAGCACTTTATCTAATCAGGAGGATTCCAAAACGCTTCACACTACATTCACACACTAAGAGTGGTAAGCTACATTGTAGCCACAGCTGACCCTGGACAGGATGACAGAAGTGAGGCTGCCTGACGATCAATGCTACCATCAGCAGATAAGGCAGGTGAAATGTCTCACCCTACGACACAATGAATAACACTAATAAGTAGCATATAAGTAAATCAAATACTATTGGGTACTAAAGCTGATTCAAGGCAACAAGGAACTTAAAAAACATAAAAAGTTATGTGTTGCATATTAACCACCAATGTAGCAAACCAACAAAAAAAGTTAACTAAATGTGTGCATTACAAATATTCATCTGTCATGGCTTAAAAAATTAAGGATTTTAGTTGAAAATGATATTTTAAATTGCCCAGTTATTAACAATATATAAAAATATCTCAGCAATGACATATAAGTGGTAAGAAATAATAGTTACCAATCGGGCAACAGTGTGTGATTTCCTCCAATGTGACATCTGTAGTCACAATGGACTTGCAGACTACAATAGCAATGAGCACTATAAATAAAACTGAAGAACAAAAATCAATCCATTCAACTGTAAAATTGGTGAACATTATCGATTTTTCTAAATCTGAGGACATGGCTAAATGAACTGCTTCCTAATGGTTGGGCGTTGGTCTATGAAAAAATATTGCAAGTGTCTTGGTGTTCGATTCACCAGTATTGATGGAGTGAGAAATAAATAGAAAGATTAGGCCTTAGATTAGGTTTGTCCTCAGCTATTGCTATGGGACATGGATCACATCCCAAGAACAAGATCCAAGATAAAAGTGGCTCAAAAAAAGATTTATATGTAAAACGGCCAGGCACAGTTTTAAGCACAGGGTGAGGAGCTCTGTCATCCAGCATGAGGTCGGAGGAGATCAGCTCCAATTTCAGGTCTTCTGTACTTCAAACATCAAAAGAAGCCTGTCAAAATTGTTTGAGCATCTGATTAGGATGTCACGTAGGTGCCTTCCTTTGAGTTTTTTTTAGGCATTTCACACTGAACTTGTGGGAGACATTTTAAATCGCTTCTAGATCTCTCACCTGTCCAATCTGACCTTGTAAAAGTAGATGGCAATGGATAAATTAATAGAAACATTGTGACTTTAACAATAAGGTCAGTCAGTATACAGTATCTTGCCATGGCTGGTTTGTTGTTCATGGCTTGGAAACATAGATTAGAGCTGTGCTTTGCCCCGATTTCCCTTATTTCTTAATCCCTTGAAAGCAGAAGATAAAGGAAACCCCACATCTGATGGGTCTCAATGAACCTTCTGCCTTGGTAATCAGAGGGTTAAGTTTATTGATTTTATACATGAATTTAGTCAAACACTGAAGCATCAGTGCGCCTTTGCTACATGCAGTCTAAGAAGGATTCAGAGAAGTCTGTGAACAGTACAAGAAGTGCAACACTGGCAATTTTCTCCACCAGTTCTTGTGCTTGATCAGCAAGACCAAGAGAAGAAAAAAAAAAAAAAGCCTGTTGTGTATCATCTTCCTCTCAAAATTCCCAAACTAGGCCTCAACTCTGGAGCAGAAGCCCAAAACATTCTTAGACACCTTCCACTCCAATGCTCTGGAGGAAGCGACCAGCTTTGTGGGGGAACTCTTGTTCTCTGTGCTCATTTGCAGAGGAATCTTCAATGGCAAATTACTGACATCAAGACACAGTGACATGAGACAGCACACAGAGAGAAGGGGAGAAAGAGGAGTAGGTCGCCTCACTGGGGGAAAAGTAGAGAACTTTTGATTCTACTTCAAGTTGCCAATTAAAGTCAAAACTGCAGCGGATGTAGCCAAAAGGAGGATGACAATGAGGATAATGATGGAGGTGATGAAGATGATGTTGGCATGGGTGAAACTGCGTAAGCGCTTCCCACTTTTTGAAGGAATATGAGTGGGAGTTGAGCTCAGCAGATGAGAGTAGGTGAGGAGAATGAGCTTTGAAAAAAAAGGGAGGCTTTGACTTCAGAGTGTTACAGTAGGAAAAGAGGAACAAAACGCATTAGATATGTTTTTTTCTCACTGCCATTCACCTCAATGGATTCGTGTCTTTTAGAAGATTTCCATCTCAAACCCACTTCTGTCATGGGCGATGACATTCGACTCCATTTGGCTGGGAAGGTTAAATCGACTGATGTTGGTAAGAACATAGTATTTTTGATAGATTCCATCTTCTTTTGTCTCTGCTGTCATCATCCTTGATTTCAAAGATACAGTGTTCCCTAAAATGAATGGGAATGGAGGTAAAATCTGAGCAAGGTATTACAGTTTAAATACTTTTGTTTGCATTTTCTAAAACTTCCCTGCATGACTTCTGTTCAGAATTAGCTTAACTCTTAAACTGATGCAGCATAAGAAGATATTTTTCATTATCAATGAACTGGATAATAAAAATTATGACTGGATGAGTAAGAGAGAGGTTAAGAAATAAACACAGAAGCCCTCACTTACTATTTTAAATTTTTTATCCCTAGCTGGCCATTTGCCATTCCCTTATTACCTTAGAAAGTCTTGACTGTCTTGTACTATTTTTTTTTATTAATATTATTGTGTGGCATAAATATGGCAAAGCCATTATTGAAAGAAACCAGTAAGAGCAGTTTGCAAATTATAATAAGTTGTAACTGTAGCAAAATGTGGTTCTACAGAGTATTAATTTACAACTGGTTTTTCAGTTTTTAGTTTAAAAAACATCATACATTATATATATATATATATATATATATATATATATATATATATATATATATATATATATATATATATATATATATATATATAATATATAGCTTCTTTATAAATATGAAATGCCCCTTTACAAAAAAGGGCATTTCATTAGAACCATACATACATATCAAGTGATCCTAGTTATCACACAGCATATTAAGTTCTGTTTTTATTTAAGTTAGTTTAAAACATGTTCTTGATACACTAGATTGTATCAAGTTGCTGGTTTTCAAAAATGATTTCTCATAAGTCTATTGATGACAATTGATCAAAATAAATTATCAGATTATTCATCCTTTGCACTGTGATGAATCACAATTAATCACTATGCCTAACTTTGTAAGCTTGAAATAAAAGTATGCGTGTTGTTTTGTGATTCTTGCAGGAATGGTGTCCCTCTTTCTGCCACATTCAAACCAATTAAAATGCAATCAATTATCTGCCTTTTTTTTACTTATTAATTTTTCTTTGTGTTGTCGTTTTTGAAGCAGAAAGTAGGTAATGTAGTCATCCAATACTCAACAGCAACTAAGTAGTAGCAAACTGGCAGATAATATATTTAATTTCTGGTTCTTGGTGTCCCAACCCTTTCTGATGTTGCCCTGGGAAACTTCCAATATACCCAGAAAACTGCCATTGTATGCACATTTTCAAAAGAAATGTAAGAAAATGTTTTGCCTCATACCAAACATGTCTGAAGACTCTCAGTTTTCCATTTTTTTAATATTGCAAAGTGTTCCTCTCCATTCATTTCCTATGGAACTTGCGCGATGAGGCTACAGTTGCTTGTCCTCATCCATCAATGCATCATTGACCTAAACAAAACACAAATATGAAAACATTATATTATTTTCCTTCAACTTCACATTTATGCTCTATTTTGTCTTGCTTTAACACATAATATTTCAACAGAAATTAAATGGTTTAAGATGTAATCTACTTCTAAAAGATGCTGCACTTCTATTTTGGCAGATTCTATAAGTAAAAAAGTACACAAATGCCTGTGCAGAAAGTGTTTTTTTTTTAAATTTTTTATTAAGTTAATCAAATTTATTAATAGAGTTCATGAAACATAAAGGCAAGGTACTCAGTGTTGGAGGCATATATTATATTCATTAGACACATGACGAAATGTAGTATTTGCTACTGGTTTCTCAATTGGTGATTGTGTGATGTTATTATGTCTTTTATGATGTAGAACTTTGAACTGCCCTGTTGCTGAAATCTTCTACACAAATAAACTTGATTGATTGATTTACTTTCATCTAACACCCAACTTTGGAAAAACAATGTGATGTTCAACCTGAACATTGGAAGCAAATGTTCCACCAAAATATGATTCGTCTCTGTACTAGGTTTCATCAACACAACATTATCAAGTAAACAGAATAATGATTTATGATAGCATTGAGTTGTGTTATAATATTGAATAATAAGCATAATGACAATGGCAAAAAGCCTTACAAACATCAGAAGACGAAACAGAGTGGAAATAACTGAGTAACAAGCAGAAATATGGGTTCAGACAACAGAGACTGATGATATAAGCTGCATCTCCTCTCCATCACTGTGGATGCAGTGAGAGCACTGAACGACGGATGGGCTGATGGCCTCAGTAAGGAATGAGAGGGGACTGGCATAAACGTACAGTTATGTTTCACATGGCTGGAGGAATTACTCTGGGTCTCATCATTATAACAGACAGCTTTCCAATGATTGGGCAGCCAGGAATCATTCCGAAAGCAGGAAGGCAGTAGGCAGATGGATTGCTGCTTTTACGATCAAGACATTTTGCCACCCTGGTTGCATTATTGTGACGAAATGCTATTACAGCTTACATATTAAATTTCCTGCTATACAGAGTGAGTTTTTTTTTTTTTTTTTTTTCTCCATCTAATAATTTATTGGAAAATAGCTTTTTCCTGTTCTGTTGAAAAGACTTTAAGGTCCACATTGTTGGCAGCAGCTCTACACTGCACAACAGAATGAACCTCCTCATTTGGTAAATAGTCGCAACAAAAGCAGAAGAAATCTTGTAAGAGTGCAATATTCATAGTAAATGCAAGTCCCAGCTGCTGGAATATCAGGATGCTTAGAGCTTCAAGATAAAATCTCTTTGAAATCTTACAAAAAAGGCATGTCATTTTGTTGGCTTGGATCTTATGGTTAAAGTAAGTGTGAAAAGAAGATGATAGAAAGAGAACAAACTAACATTTTGGCTGGTGTTTGTTTACACTATCTGAGTCATCACGCTTTGTTTTTGCAAACTTTTTCTAATTAATTCAGGCAGATTAATCATTTTATCTTTGCAGTAGGTTTACTGGCATGCTGTGTATGTGCTAACAGGTTTTGTTCCAGTTATTTCTCCAAGGACTTTCCTGGTAAAAGAAGGTGATGTCTTTTCAAATCCAAAGTTTTTTTCCCACCACACCACAAACATACTGCAATTTAACAATGGAAACCACATTCTTTCAAATGAACTCACTTGCTATGTGTTTAATATGCACTCTATGCTGAACAAAGACTTGTTTCCCACCTTTACAAAACACTTTATTCAACAAAAACAGGTTTGATTGAAATAATTCAAAAGATAAATCATGTGATCTGGAAGTCACTGAAAACTATAATTGTATTTACAGTTGCCTTAGTAACTTGCAAGGTCATAGTTAATAAAGAATAAACGATTTGAAGCTCATCTGACAAGCAGATGGGCTCAGATTGTTTTTAACACTCCCTTACTTTCCAGTAGCTTACCCTGTTTGTGCAAATATTTAATAAATCATATGTTGTATTATCTTCTTAATTTTTTTTCATGATACATCGTTTTACACATGTCCCAGGATTTTCATTTCCAGCTTTTCATATGGCACCAAGAAATGATTGGCACATGCCTTTTGGAACTGAAACTGAAAAGTTACCTTGACTTTCTCATAATACAATCATTATTGGTGTTGTAGAGAAGTAAATGTTATTTTAAAAAATTGAAAATGCAAAGACAAACAAAGCTTCAAAATTTGCCAAAGAAACATGCTTCTGCTGGATAAGTCACTGCATTAACTTTTGTAAGTATTAAAACTCCTGATACTTGTGGCGTGCCTTTATTTGAACCCCATGAGTAAATGCTCAGAACCTTTCCTTCATAGCAAAAACAGCTTCAGCTCATTTGAGGTATGTCTCCATCATCTTCAAACATCTAGAGACATTCTTCAGACTAGGTGGAGGGTGTCAATAATTGGCAACTTTTAAGTTTTGCCAAATAGTCTTGATTTTATTTTAGTCTGGTCTTTGAGTGTGCCATTCTTACACATTAATATGCTTTGCTCTTAATTGCTTTGTTGTAGATCTTGTATGTTTGGGCTAATTTCCCTATTGAAAGATGAAGCTAACTTTTACACTCAAGTCTATAAGTTTTATTCTGACTGTGTGTGTCACTGGCCTGTTAAAAGAAAGTCCCCACAGTATCAAGTGTGATTATCAGAGTTTATTTTTACTCGACGTAAAGCTTTTGGTATCGTCTGACCATAGTTTTACTTTACACATCTCTTATTGTACTCTATATAGCTTTTGACAAACTTCAGAAACCAGATTTGTGGAGCGCATCACTAATAACATCTAACCCAAACTGAGCATCTCTACAGCTCATCTTCTCTAATTAACCCTCTCTCAGCTTGTTAGTTTCATAAACTAAGGAAAAAGTAACATATTTTCATTTGCTCTTTCCTTTTTTAGATGATGGGATGCTCAGAGCTCATGATGTGGTATTAACATAATCATGCATTTGATGTTTCAACAATTTTATGAGTGATCCATATGGTGTGTTCCTTGGTCTTTGCTTTTTATGTTCTCTAGCAAACCTGTGAGGCCTTTGCAAACTAGTCATATTTATAGTAAGATCAAATTACACACAGTTTCAATCTCATTACTAATTTAGTGACTTCTAGTAGCAGATGGTTCACTAGATTTAATTTATGGGGTGAAAAGAAGAGTTAAAGGACCTGAATAAGTATGAACACTACATTTTTAGATCTATCATCTATAATCATTTCATATTTGATAAAAACACCAGTGTATTTGTAGCATGATAAAATCTGAAAAAGTTAAAGTCATATAAACATTTTTGGAAGGCATTATATGTACCTGAAAATGAGATAAACTGAGCAAACCAAGAAATCATGTAAGTATTAACAGCCTTTACTTTGTTACTCCACATTTGCCAGCAAATAAAGCTCCAAATCTCTTTGAATATGATGCCTATCTTTAGAAAGTTTTGTGCATTCTTACTTTTCAAACTCCATCAGATGAGATGGGAGAACAAACCCCAAAACGTGGTGTCATAGATGACACCAGCCCAATTCTTTCATGGGCTGAACCATGAAAGAAGTCAATAGAGACTCTAAAGGAGAACACTAGCCACCAGGAATAAACCTACAAACAGAATGTGAAGCAGCTATGAGGAAATTTCAACTAATAAAATCAGCATGAGATGGTCACAAGACATTGACAAGCATCTACTGAAGCTCAAATAAAAACTCTGAAAAGATAGAGGGCCCAAATGAAATAAAGAACAAGGTCCGGAGCTTATATAATGCCACAAAGAAATGACATGAAAGAAAGCCAGTGAAAGAGTTGGAAAAAGATATGAAAAGAAATACCACAATAAACAAAAACGAGAAGTAAACCTTGGAGATGAGACTAATTTAACCCAAGTTCAAGTACAAGACTCTTTTCAATATAATGGCACAGCAGCGCGTTTCAAAGTGCTTCATAGTTTGATCGAATATGAATGTATTTCATTTCCCAATAGCATCAATACAGAAGAGCAGGAGCTGGAGAAGGAAGTTTAAAAAATGCATAAATGAAACAGGAAAGAGGTAGAAGAAAGAAGCAACAACAGCAGCAAAAAGACGGATTTGAAGTAAAGAAAAAAGAAACAGAAAAAAAATCGACTAGAACAGAGAACAAGACGGGGGAAAAAGTGAAAGAAGAAGAAAATCATAAGGCTAAAAAATAACCATTAAAAAAGAGAAAGAAAAATTGGAACCAGGATAGCAAAGAAAATGCTACCCTGTCTCACATCGAAATTGGTCCATTGTGCAAAGCATAATAGTTGTACAATAAATGCTGCAAAATTGTAACACTGCCTCATAGCAGTTTGTGAAAATGGCACAAAACGAAATGTGCTGATTGGAGTCTTAGGACACAATTTTCTCCTAGAGTTTCTCTGCATCTTGTGAAACTATCAAAGAATTTGGAAAAATATATGGAACTGGTGAAAAGAAAGGTACAGCAGAGTGACGACAAATTAATCTCATCAGGCACATGAAACGCTTTTTCAATGTCCAAGCTGTTTTAGTGCATTTCTGTTATAATATATAAGATTTCAATTACTTCATAAGGCCTTAAAATAATATTTTTTATTGGGCACTATTGTAGTTTGCATGGATTGGAGTAGAAAATTGAAAAATGTGACTTTGCATTAAATTTGCATCCAGACTTCAATATTAAGAAGTCTGAATGCAATTTCCTAATATGGAAGTATATATATAAAATAAAAAAAACAGCAGATCTGTTGTGATTAACAATAAATCAATTAATTGCACGATAAATTAAAACGATCGACCTCATTTTAATTATCAGCTTTATCATTTCTTCCGGCCTTTTTCTCTTTCTGTTGATGACACTCAATGAGAAAAGTCACATCCCTTCCTCATTTCCTTAGTGTAATGTTCAGCGCACATCTAAGATCATATTATACATGATCTTAGAGCTGTCAGCCAATTGCCGGCCCATTTTCAAAACCTGAGAAACCACACATTAGCCGACAGAAATCCTAGGTATAACGGTTTGACCGGGTTCGATCGGGTTCGATTGTGACGTGTGGTGTCCAACAATGGGCACAAAATAATGGCTACAAGTCCAGTTATCTAATTTTAAAAACAGGCATTAATCAGTGCTTTAGTACAGTCTACCTGCAATGCATGTAGCTAGTGTCAAACCTGACTGAATGGATATTATTATAACAAAGAACAGCTAAAAAGTTACCAGGTTTATCAGTAGCGGTAGCAATTTCACTCCAACTATTCCTCTTGTCATTTCTATATTCTTTGCAAATGTTGAATAAACATTAATGTTGTTTCCACATATCAATGTCCGCTGGATTTCGGGTTGCGCCGTGTCAGCTGTTTGGGATTCCCCTCCTTAATTTCCCCTCAGAAAGCACGGAGGGGAATCCGCACTTTTTGATTTGCTACATGTTATATTCAACAGGCTGCATTAACGCTCCAGTCGGGGAAAACCCCTGATTTAGATCGGAGCGGCAACAACAATCTACTGTAATACACCACACAATACAGGAAAATCGGTTATGAAATCGTGAGCGACGATCTTAGAACGCCCAACATTCTAAGATTGTCATAAGGGGAAAATCGGTACAAAAAATTGTGTATTGTGAACTATTGCATCAGGTAGTCGGATATGCCCGTCTTCTCTATCTAAATCTAATTATTACTGAAGGGCAATATATTATACAGACTTCATAAGCTGCACTCTTTTGGTTGAATGCAGTGTTTATTTCCACTTTGGCTTTGTGTTGTTTACTTTCTATTCAAGTACATTTTTTGTTAATGGAGACTGAGAATCCATTTTATTTTTGTTTTTGGTTGTTTTGTTTATTTGGTTTATCAGTTCCAGTGTGAAGTGTTCTTTTGAAAATAAAGTGTAGCTATCTTTGGCAGGAAATCACATGCATTATTACATAATTTCCATTAATTTCCATTTCCGTTTAGTGTAAAAAGGTCTTCAAGCAATATTATGGTTTATCGCAATATTTTTTGAGACAATTAATTACTCAGCAAAATTTGTTCTCGTGACAGGCCTAAAAACCACAAATCCATCAAATGTTGTTCAAAGCTGTTTGTTTTATAATTAATTCCTTTCTTTACTTTTGAAACATTTACCTGATCCTATTTTTGATTTTCAACTATGACATTAGGAGGCCAAGATCAGCATATGAAGGAATCGAGATCTTGACTTGTGTTAAGTTGTAGTCTACAGAGGAAATCTCTCTATATAAGCATAATTGTACTTTTTTTCTTATCCAATGAACATTTGAGAAGATGAAAATTATTTCTCATGCTACTCGTAAAGATGACATCACTATAAATATTTACCTCCTCTCCATCAGCCTATTTTTTTTTTTTTTTTAGATAAATTGGTAGATAATTGGGTGGTTTAGAAGCCAGTTTATCCATACATACATTATTCTGGGGTGTTAGCAGCAGTACGCATGTTGAATGAGTCAATTTATTTGTGCAAATAATTCAGATTACATTTAGGCACATACTGTTTAAGAAAAACAGGCCTTGATAATGCACTTTTTGTTTACACATCATTTTTAGCAGTTTTCTTTTTCCCTCCCCTCCACATGTGGGAGGGCAGCACCCCAGTGCCCCCTATGGACCAGCCTCCACTATTCTAGACCCTGACATTGTAAGAGTAAAAACTTTTGACACAGTAAGAGCAATTTTATATGTCACATGGTCTAACTCCATGTCTCTGAAACCCACATACCTGTCCGTTTGTCTGCCTGTCTGTCTCCATGCATATGCATGCAGTGTCTTTATAATTGGTCCTCCAGTCTCTGTAGGTGTACAGGAAGTCTAATTGGTTGTTGTTATATGTAGAGTTCCATAAAATAATCAGGGTGAAAACAGGAAAAAGAACTTTAACTGACAAAATAACAAGCTGAGGAAAAGCTTTTGTATTGTATTGTAGTGAAACCTTGATGAGCTGGTGAACTTGCTACATCAATTCATGTTATAAATTATGTAGTTCAGCCAGGCTTTATCATTTATTTGCCTAATATTTTTATTGCAAGTAAATAATTCTGATAATTTTAATGATCAACTTCTAAAGTATGTAGCTACCATGTTACTACAATTCTAGACTTTCAAGTAAAAGTACATTCACTGGACCTCTAATGGCAGCATGCATGATAAACACAAGGAATACGGGAAACATGTTCAACATTAGGGCACACTCATTATAACTAAGGAGGCAAGCTGATATTTCTCATTAGAACACAGTGTAAAAGAATCACAGCTCCTGGCACATCTGAATTCTTCTTTTTTCTTTTAGATTCATCCTTTTATTGAAGAAATGATGACAAAAAAAGTTTTAACTTCCACTGAACAGTCATTACAGGAAGATATCAATGATATTTTATCAATTTATATTTCCAAAGATTAGCCCAGCACAATATTTAATGATATTTTTTGTGAGAAGTCTCCAATTTTACAGGAATCTTTTAGCTATTTAAGTGATACAAAATTGCAGTGACTAAGAATAGCAAACAGTAATAGGATGAAAAAATAAAGTGCGCAATTACCACACAATGTGAAGTCAGCCAGGAGAAGCTCTTTCACACTTACAATTTTTTGAAGCGTATGACTGAGAAAAAGGGTGTAAGAAATCAAGTGTTTGCATCCGTATGTGTGCGTGGGTGCGTGTGTGGATGTGTGTGTGTGTGCAATGGGGGTGGTGTATCCACTTCAGTGTATAAAAAAGCACAAGCTAAATTGGCAGTATAGCCAAAAGTGACATCCAAAGATACTTCTGCTTCACTATCTTTACTCTCATCAACTCCACTGTATCCACATGTCAGTAAAGTTTCTCTCTAAGTGTTTCTAATTTACCCAAAAAGTCACATATTCACTAAAGCACAAGGACGCTTTCGCAGATGCCAAGTCACATCAGTAAAAAAATAATTTAATATTTAAGCTGTTTTTGGGCCCAATTTCAGAACATATGGTTAATAAAACATCTGTCATTCTTTAGTATACTTCTGTCATGATCTTTGGGTTACAACAAAGTTTGTCTTCCCCTTCTCCTTGCACTATCCCCACATACAACCATACTTTATGAGCAATAAAAAAAAACAAAAAACAACATTACATACCTCAGACTAAAAACAATAAATGAATAAACTACAGAACAACAAAATAAAATCTAATGTTCCTGCTATGAATCCCCCAGCCCCCCAAAAAAGATAAAAAATAAAAAAAATCAACTGGGCACACACATCATTCAACCAGAAATAAACCTATACACATGAAGTTTATTTGCACACAGGTTGCAACAAAACACCCTACAAACCATCTTTACTGGGAAACACTTTTTTTCATACTGCGGCATAGGCATAGGCATGGCTAGGCCATTGCCCCCCACCTCCGCAATGGCACTGCGCAACCCATACTTTGGAAACCACTGTCTTAATTAATATGCAACACTGTCTTCTTAGTGAACTGCCACTCCCCTATGACACCTTTACAGCTGTTTTATATTTACACACATGGAACTTTTCACGGTTCTCTTTTGGTGAATCAACAATGTCAATAACTTTACATGCATCACATGTTAGAGCTATTTGTCTTGCATGCGTATAATCCAGTCACTTTTTTAAATATGTGCTGAGATCATCTTTTGAGCCAAATGACTCTGAGGCAGGAACTTATATTCAAAAATGGGTCCATAATGTAAACACAACAACTACTTCTGGTTGCAGAGTGTTTGCAATAAAAGCTGCAATGAACTTTGTAATTGGCTTCAACTTCACTCAATTTACAGCAGCAGGAAAGATCCCCTGCAGATGTCTGATATCTGTCAGCTCGATCCGATTGGAGCTTGTGCTGGAGTTGGTCATGCGGTTTTTATTTCATAACAAGCTTCCTTAACCCTCTAGCCAAAAGAGCTCTACCTAGTAGCACAAAATGTCAAGAATAATCTTAATCTACCCAGGTTTGTGGGGCCTATAATACAGTATTCTGTGTGACTAAACAGTAAAGCAGCGATAACAAATTAAGTATTTTCTGCTTTTAAAGATCAGTTATCAGTAAACTGTCACTCAGCAGGGAAATCATTGTGTCTGCTAGGCATAGCTTACACATCATTTCAAAATGAGACTCAGTCAGGCCATCACCCACCTGACTGTAAAGGAGTGTGCCCACTGCATTATCTCATCAGCTGAGTTGACGCATCTGACAACATACAAACGCTCACCAGGCAGTTAAAGGCAAAAGCCTTTTTACTATTGTTGGAGATTTGTGTAGCGGAAGGTGTTGTCTAGGCTGCCTGCAAAAAGTTATATCAGTATGTAAAATTTAGTATAAAAAGTTAATGCTTTCAAATTTAGATGTTTTTTCATGATTTATGTGGCGTAAACCCAGAGTAAATGTAAATCAGGGCTATGTATTGACTCAACATCAACTTCTGTCTGAATGAAGCCTTTGCACTGTTGCCACATTATAGTCAGGTCTATGGGTCGGTAAGCAGCTATATGATTTTTCTTTTCAAAGGAGTATTTTATTGATGTTATGCAAAGCACTGTAAAAAAGGTAACAAAACATTATTATGTATTAGTGTAGGAACAAAGTTATGAAACCCCACTGGATTTACTTTCAGCAATGTCTGTTTGAAAGACATACATACACTCAAGCACATGAACTCATACAATTTGTTTTTGGTGAGACTTCACCCAAATGCAAAGAAAGGAAAAGGCCCTGTTGGCCTGAGTCATCAACCCAGTGACGTGCAGTCTAACCCTTTATCCATCGTTTGTGCCCATCAGCAGCTGCTGTCCAGTTTCTTGTAAGGACAGGTTATTCAGGAGCTGTCACTAGCCAATGAGAGAAGGCATAGACGTGAGTCATGCTTGTCAAGTGAAAGTGAGTGACAGCTGAGATTCAGGCAAGCTTGACTTTAGAGCACTTTCCAAGGGCAACCACTGGTAGTTTGTTTCTGCAAAGGTCTATCTGTAGATTGCTTTCAATAAGCAGTGATAGTGTGTGCTTTAAGACTGCACTCATTCCTTTCTTTACTTAGTATCCATATCACCATTGGGTATCTGTATTTTCACTGACAGATGAAGACACTCTGTCTTAGGTAAATAACATTACATGATGCTACCACAAAAAAGTATGTATGTAAACACTCTGTCTACAAAGTGGAAGATGCCCTGCTCTCCACATGTTGAAATGGCAGCATCTTGACTTACTTCATGACAGAAGTTACTTTTATATTAAGTCATCTAATAATAATTTGACCACTTGGAAAAACTCATGGACCATTACGTTTATGGTCAAGATGGTCGGTTGATTATTACATGTGGTGAAAGAGATAAAACACTGCATATTTTACCCCCTACTTTCCAATTAACACACCATGTGGAAAATTGACAATGTTTCACAGATATCAATTGGTATTTTACAAAATGTGCTTAATTTCTTACATTTTAGATACATATATTTCCAATAGACATATGCAATGGGACAAGGGGGCAATGATGGTTGGAGTTTGTCTCATGATCAGATGGTTGCATCTGCCTCTGTCGTTGTGTCCTTGGGCAAGACATTTTACCTGCCTTGACTGCAGGTGGTGGTCAGAGGGCTTGGTCAGGCTGCCCCAGAGCAGCTGCGGCTACTTCGCTTGCCAACACCAGCATGTGAACATGTGTGTGAATGACTGAATCCAGTGTGAACCTCTTTGGGTCATCTTGACTTGATGAAGCACTTTACAGGCCATGTACCATTTACATGCATGGCAATGTAGCAAAGAGTGTGACAGCTGCCTAAAACTCGTAATGTGTTGGTTGTCTGATATTTGCTGTTCGGCATCACGACATGAGTGAAATCCCCCAAAGCCCGACCAGTTCTGTGGATTAAACATGGCCGCAACAAACACATTTATTTTCTTTTAACCAGCACACATAAATAATTGGAAATGAAACATCTGTAATATGTAACTTATATTACAGACGTAAAATGAAAAGAAGTTCAGAAGTGGCCATAATACCTCTTGCAGAACTCCAAATATTCTACCTGTTATAAAATTCAGTTTTCATTATACATGACTTTTTCAAAAAAAATGAGTAGATGGGAGTGCAAGCTCCTCTGATAAATAAAAAATGAGATAACACAGTATGGGAGTTAATTGGTGTGTAGAAAATATCTTTTTAATGGCTCTATTGGCATGCAGCTTTCTTCTGAGATAATATATATATCTGCGTGCTTCAGAACAAAACACAGCTGAAATACCTTTCACAATTGGTCTCACTGGATTTTGATGGTTTGTACAGTTCTAGATGAGAAAGGTTCCTCTCACATTTCTGTTCTTTCTTTGATTGTTGTTCATCTATCTTACTTCCCCTCCTTCTTGCCTCTCCCTCTCATGTGTCTAAGCAGTTTCTGTTGAATAGCCATGAATAAGTGATGAGTTAATACAAAGATGAATTATTGTGATGGTTTATTCAGTAAGTGTGCTGCTCTGCTGTTGGCGCATGTGGTACTGTGCACTCCTCCAGCTTGTCACAAAGCCCAGGTAAGAGTTGACACCCATGTATGTGTATTCAAAGGCAAACACGTGTGGCTATGTATGTACATTTTACCCAAAGTGGTGTTGATAAAAAGATTATGGCTAGTCTACTACTTCAGTATGTCTTTTCCAGCATCCAGGTATGGCACCAGCAATAAAGGTGCAGCAACAAACCCCGCAGCCTTTCTGCTGCTTCTACAATCAAGACTTTTCCATTTCCTGTGTTCTTTGGCGCTATGCTCTGGCACATCTCATAACTTATTTAGACGTGAGGGTAGCCCCAAGGAGGACACACACAAGGGTGCAAGAGAACGAGAGCAAGACACAACAAGACAAGGCCAGAAAAAAGTGGCACATACAACTGTTAACTATTCATTATGGTGACTAATTAAACATTTACTGTCTTTTCAAAGTACAGCCCTGAATACAGGAGCCACAAGAGAGGAGTGAATGTTGGAGAGAATTACAAATATAATGCCAAAAAAAGTGACTCAAAACTTTCTGTGAAAACATAAAAACCTGCTTTGCTTCGATTTTTCTGGGAATGCACTAAAACTATTCAGCCCTGCGTTCATCAGCTGCCACTTTCTAAACACAGCAAATCTAACTACCAGGCTTTAACTACGACAAGTAGTAATCCTTGTCTATCTGTGAGCCTTTCATTGGATAATGACCAATGCA
Organism: Poeciliopsis retropinna; assembly: GCA_010277075.1. Classification (NCBI taxonomy): domain Eukaryota; kingdom Metazoa; phylum Chordata; class Actinopteri; order Cyprinodontiformes; family Poeciliidae; genus Poeciliopsis; species Poeciliopsis retropinna. The sequence goes on from VMRM01000013.1 coordinate 8,132,708, forward strand.
GGTAGGGAACACCCCACTAGAACTACAGGTTTGAAGAAGTTCTGACTAAGTCATCTACCCATCATATTTGTACCATTTATTTAATTAGGTATATATCATTGAGATTAAAAATCTGTGTTTCAGAGTTTCACATATATTTACACACCCATTTGTTGAGACCAGGATGATATGAAATTTATTGTGCGGTTCGTCCGTAAAGCTCCACTTACACTATAAGGATCAACTGTTCAGCCGCCCACCGTCTTCAGTCTATCCGCTCATCTTTATAAATACTCCATCAGCGCTCTTCCCACCATTCGCCTTGAACCAGCAGCTTCCAGAGAAGAAAGGCTGCGGTACTCCAGGCTTCGCGCCAGTCATTTTAAGGATGCTTGTTGGTCTCCCAAAAATGATGAAAACTCGGGCATTATCATCAATCAATAAAATCCCCATGGGCCGAACTTGAGAATTGGACGTTATGCTACTAACACTTAGCTTTCGTCAACAATTCATAGGCGGAAGTGAGAGCTCTGCGCAATGCAAATAATGTCCCGGTGTTCTGACTATCAGTGCTACCTCTTCAGAGTTTCATACCATAGCACGGATATATCGCTAAGTCCATCTGTCAGTGCTACGCGTCCAAAACTGTGGATTCTACTTTAAGAGATTATCATTACTATTCACTTTTATTCGTAAACAGTGTGAATATGAAAACAATTTCGTTTTCACCATGGCACAAATCTGATTCCATGGTTCTCATTTACAAAAAAGGTGAAGTGCTGCCTTACAGCTGTGGTCAAGTGTGTGCCTGAAGTGTAAAAGTTGGGATATGTTGGTTTGAGCAGAAAATAGATAAACGGAGAGAGGCCTCAATTACAGCACTGATTTGGACTGTCGTAGTAAAGAAAAAGCTTAATCAAAAAATAACGTTTCTCAATTTTCCAGTCTGTCTATTTTTCCCACGCTCTGGAATAAAACCAGAATGAACTTGAAAATGGGAAGCTTTCGCCCCATGATTATTTTGGAAAATCTGATGTGATTGATGGATGGACAAAACCAAATTAGAATCCGTCTTTTACATCTGTTTCAGGTTTTCCATCTGATCATGGTAGTACATCTCCCTGATGAAACTTTCCATTATGCTGCTACATCTATTCCAACTCTCCCGTCTTGCTTTTTGTCAATTACCACTTGGTCTTTGCTTGTCTGTCTGCATTACCTAAGGAGCAGGTGCTTCTGAATCTGATACCTTATCTGTTATTCCACTCACTCTTCTTTCATGTGGAACCCTGCTGGGTATATTATCCAAAATGCAGTGTAGTTACTACCAGCTCAGTTGGAGAACTGTGCTATCCAGGGGCTAAAGTGGACTTGAGCTGAAATCCTCAGTATAAGATGAGGAACAAACAATGTCTGGAAGCTTTTTTTTTTTCTTCCTTTCAGTAGAATCCTAAGAATTTTATTTAGCTGACAGAAAAAAATTCCTGCCCCAACAGACATGTCTTGCACAAGCATATGCCACACAGCAGAGGTCTTTTATTGATACTGTAAAAATCAGGCTTCATTTAACCAGTCAGATGGTTGTCCTGAAAGGCAACTTTGCAATTATAAATAAGAGTGTAGCATGCATTAGCTTGATGAGATGCCCCATTCTCCTAAATCAATAAAGATGCTCCTGTCCATTCAAAGATGGAAATGCATTTTACATTCATTTATGTGAAATTATTAATTAGTTAAAAGAAAAAAATAGGTGTTTATGTTAGCTTGGCTTTTTTAAAAAAAATTTATCTGCTGAGTGACACATTTTAATAAACAAGATTTCTCTAACATTCATATTCACCCCATTTTGCCTGTCAAAGCTTGGTAGGTTGTCAGACTTTTTAGGTCTGGCCACATAGGGATTCAACAAGGGGATGTTTAATTCACCTGAAGATTTTGAACTTATAGGATTTGCTTACAAGTTTAATAACCAACTACATATTTTGTGCTTACATGGCTAATCAACAGTCTCATTTATTACCATTTTTTAATCATATAACAAAAAAATATTGTCACTGTTTTAAACTCATCGACCACTTTATTAAATACACTCATTTAACAGCTCGCAAACGCAAATAGTCAACCATTTCTGCAACTGTGGAACTTTAATCGTTTTTGTGTCTTCTTATCTTTTTCAGAAATAATGACAGTGAAAATAAATCAGTATAAATTCTGCCTTTAGCACACACAGCTGTGAACTTTAAAGTGTCATAGTCTGAAGCTACATGTTTCATACTAAAGCTACAAACAAATGTAAAGTGGCAGATGTTTTAATTATAGTTTTGGTTTGCATATAGCAGAATTTCAGGACATAACTTCATTAATTGGTCGTTAATAGCATATTTTTACAGGATCTGTTGTTTTCAGGTTACAGACAACATGTGCATTTAAGTAATATGTTAATTAAGATATATTAAAATCTAACGCTTCAAAACAATTTTCAGGATGTTTACATAGGTTTTATGCATTTTTATTTCAACCAAAAAGCCAGAAAACTGAAAAAATGATGAGCTGACTGAGCTATCTAAAAACCTTTCACAGCAGTAAATAACTAATAGCAAATCAATGCCATAAGAATTTAATTATTTATGCAACTAGTGAAATTTATGATTAAGTTGATTTAATAAGACATGATTATGATGCAGCTATCTACTTGCATAGCTTGTATAGCTCAAAGCCCAGATACTGGTTGCAGACATATAACAGTCAGATAAAAACACCAGTGACGTGGAGTGAGGTTCATATCTGGTGAGATACTGACTTAATCATAATCATATTTACAAATATATACCCCCTCCATGTTGTTGTTTACGTAAAGAAATTTTGCTCATGCAGACAACACTGTAGGGCAAAAAGACAATTCATTTACATGCCATCCATAGCTGCACTGCTGCCATAGAATAATTCTATTAACTCAATCAAACTTGGACATTTAGATATTATTAATTTCGTGCAGTGCTCCACAGCAAAGGGAAAAACAATTAAAGTACAATTCAAAACCACGTTTTTCTAGCTGCCTGTATCAGCGCAGGTACACGGAGACTCATTGCCATAGCAACTGACAACAACGCCACAGAATAAAAACCCACACAAAGAGCAGAACATTCAGTCCGTTGCAGTAGTGTCAGAGTCCAACCCTCACCGGAAACGAGCCCAACTAACTGCCGGCAATACGGACCAGACTCTGACACCGGTCACACAGGGACCTGACAGCCCATATCAAAGGGCCCGGTACCCCATGTACCCTCCAGGTCTCACTGTCATGACGTGAAGTTGAAGTTCCCCAGCAGAACAAGGGAGTCCCCAGGAGGGGCACTCGCCAGTATCCCCTCTAAGGACTCCAAGAAGGGTGGGTAATCTGAACTGTCGTTCGGCTCATAAGCACAGTCAGGACCCATCCCTCCACCCGTAGGCGGAGGGAGGCTACCCTCTCATTCACCGGGGTAAACCCCAATGTGCAACCAAATATTTTCTTACAAATAGATCCAATAGCTGGGCAACTAGCGCACTTGGAAATTTTAATGGGCAAACATTCCATAATTGGAAATCAGTGCCATAATGCCCAAATTATTATTTGTTTGCTGTTTGACGTTAGTTTGTTGAGCTAAATTTTATTTTTCTTTCTGCATTTTTCCTTGTAAAATGAGAATAAAATGCAGGTCCAGGCTCAAATGCTACAGTCATTTTTGAAAATCTTTCAGTTCTCAATTACAGCCACATCAAAACGCCACAATTATGGCACGATTAAACAGTAATTCACGTGCGAGACACATGGGTCTTAAAACAGGCTTTTCAGTGAATTCTTCCATCTTGTATGATATAAATACAGCCTGTGACATAGCTAGACAAGAATACAAAGTGATAATAGACGCTTTATGGCTAAAGTGTTTTCTTTTGATATTTTTCACACATTTCCACTTGAAAAGAATCATTCTTTTGTCTTTTAGTCTGAACAGTGTTAGTTATTGCAGTATGGCTTACAATAAGCTTGCCATTACGAGGCCATAAAGGCTTATACAGAAATATATTTTCATTTCCATTTAAAAGCTGATCCCTAACAAGCTTGAGCATTTACAAGGTGTTAGATGGTGAATAGGCGCTAAGGTACAAGTTGCTGATGAGTTGCAGTAAATGTCTTTCTTGCAGTAAATTGACTTTATGGATTCTAAGCCAGCTAATAAATTGCAAGTCTGGAAAGTCCACATTTCGATGAATAAATAATTTTTAACGACTGACTATAATTTATAGAGAGTTGAAAGGGTAGTATGCTCAAATAGGACTGCTTACTGTTAGTATGTCCTGAAGTGTTAGAATTTTACAATAAGCCATACATATTCAAACAAAATAAAAAGTCATCATCAAAAAAAAGCTCACTGTTTGACATTTTTGGACCACCTTCAGGTTTGATTATGGCATAGGATTTACTTCCACATATTCTCAAAAGAGTTAAAGTCCTGACTCTGTGGTGGCCACCCTAATTATGTTTCATACTCTTTCACAATTTGAGGTCAATGAATCCTGTAATTGTCACCTTGGAAAATGCTCATGTCGTCAGGGAAGAAAGAAATCCATTGAAGGAAGAACCTGGTCATTCAGTATATTCAGGTAGTCAGATGACCTTATTCTTAGGACACATAATGTTTCTAATCTTTGACGAGACCACCTGCGGCAACCCTTGATCATAGTATTATACCCACGGACTTTTACAATAGGTACTAGACATGATGATTCATAACAATTACCTTGTTATTCATCTATAACAAGGTAAATGTGGAGTCATCAAACCAGATGACCTTCTTCTATTGCTCCACAGTCCAATTTTCCTGTTCCCTTGCAAATTAAAGCATTATTTTTTTTACCGGTCAGCCTTTCTGATTAATGGTGCTTTTATGGCTACACAAATGTTTAATTCCAATCCCTTGAGTTTCCTCTGCATTGTGGCTGTAAAAATGCTTATTGCTTCTTTCCAACTTTCATTTTCGTAAATTTTTTTTCGCAATCTCCTTTGATATTTTATCGGTTTGTTGGATACCAATGGTTTGACTCTTCTACTCTAGAAAAGCATAACTTCCACGACCATGGGATGTATCTTTCAACTTGGGTGTTTAAGGAAAAGGAAACTACACATTACATCAGTTGGGATTAAATTAATTCTTGCTCTTGAATGGTAATCACACCTGGAGTAATTATCCTAGGTTAGCTGTTGTTTCCTGAGTTAAAGCTAGGTGGTAACTTTTTTTTTTCTCTGGCAAAAGGGGAAGATCCAAGGTTATGAATACACCATAACTTTGTGGTGCATCCAAAGAAAATCCATGGCAGTCAGGCTTAATTGGTGATGAAATTGTGTGTATGCATTATCAGTAGAATAGATATTAGAACTTATTTTTTTCATTCAAAGCACCATATCGTTCTAAATCATTGAAATGTCAAAACATAAAAGAGAGAACAGATTTCAAAAGTTCTTGAGCCACAACAGCGGCAGTCTAAAACGCTGTCATGATTCTCACTTGATTAGTTTAGTCTCACCAATTGTTTATTTCTAGCAAAACAATTTTTTTTTTGTAACTCATAGCATTTCTAGAATAATACAAATACTGTTGTTACTGACAACCTGGTAAAATAAAAAAACGACAGCCTGATCAAATGTCGTTTGAGGAGTTTCTGAATCAGAGTTGCTGTGTGCAAAATGGCATATCTGTAGAGAAGTAGGATTCTTTTAACAACTTATTTTTGTATCAACTTCAACAAATACAGTTTTTTTTTGTTGTTGTATTAAATGCCCGATCTATTATTTACTACACTTAAATATATCGACTTTCATAAAGACTGACTTTATTTTGATTTTTTTTTTTTTTTTCAATTTTTTTTACACAGTCCTTTGGGGACCTAACAGAGAAGATAAACAATGGCTGACCTGTATCAGATTGGGAGCACTGAGACAGGAGAGTGAGGAATGAGCTGTGACAAAGGAAGCTTAAGTAATATGCTTGTTTCAGTAAAAGTACATGTTAACTGTTGCTGACTGTTTTGCTTTTCAAAGCTCCAGTAGAAAATATGTAGAAAACTAAGATTTTCTGCATATGCATCCCTCTGTACTCAGTGTCCATGCACATCTTCCCACGCATAAATAAATATTTAGTGTAATAACACTGGATAACATCACAAGGTAAATAATGGTTGCTGTTCATTGAGATAACCGCATGAGAGATCAAGCTAATGTTAGCATATTCTCTGGGAGCATTTAGCATGCTGATAATAAATTTCCGCCCTGGGAGGCCATCAGAGCTTTGCTGGTCTCTGAATGACTGCACTGGAATTGGCACATTAGCTTTGTATATCTCATCTGGGAGAGATGAATTACCGAACATGTACACATATCTCTTACACCAAGACTCACAGAAATACTGAGTTTATTTCATCCAGGGGACGTGAATACATGGCAGTTGAGATCCATTAGTGGTAAACATGTAGAATCTGTCTGCTGAGCAGAAGGCAGCTCAGCGGGGAGCCAGTCGGCAATGTGGAGGTGTAATAGTTTGATGAGGAAAATGTGTGCAAAAGTGTGTGTGAGGCACAACATGTGCAAGTGTGTCTCCACATCGTGCTTTCAGTCAGTTTGACATCATTGCAAGGCTTGTTACGGCTTCCAGAAGCAGAGGTGCCATTGTGGGAGAAAACGCAGGGCCCATTAAATGTGTTGAGCATTATAGCAAGTATCGAAACATCTGTGACCTTTCGGTGGAACAAACAAAGAAAACTTTTGTATGAATCTTAAAAGGAGATGTTAGGTCTTTTTACTTCCCTCAAAGAGGGCTATGGTAAAATGTCATTTGACAATTGGCTTTTATATAAGCCTTCCATACTTACAGATGGCTTTGTGGGGCTGAATGGCACTCATCCCAGTTCGGCTTCAGGAGAGCACACCTTGTTGTGGTTTTATCAAGTTTTCAAATTACACAGTTTCTTGCAAAAGGTTTGACACCTCTTGAATCTTTTAACATTTCTTATACAGTTATCACACACTAAAGTGTAATTTGTTGTGTTTGTCTGTGACAGAAGGATAGAAAGCAGTTCACAATTGTGAAGTAGAAAGGCTATGATCCATGGTCTTGCCAGAACTTCTCAATTGGTTTTAGGTCTGAATTTTTACTTGGCCTGTTTAAAACATGAACATAATTTTTTTTTTTTTCCATTTCTTTCTCCGAAGAGTTTTGCGGTGCTAGTGGCTCGTAATTTTGACACTAGGCAGACAGAAAAGAGGGCGGAAGACATGCGGCAAAGGTCACCGGGACTCGAACCCGCGATGTCCATGTCGAGGACTAAGACCTCCAAAGGTGGGGCGTGCTAACCCCATGCGCCACAATGACATTAACATACTTCGATTTCCACCAGTAAATCAAAGTATTCTCACTCTGGCTGTATTTTCAGTGGTGCTGTATTGCTGAAAGTTAAACCTCTGAATCGTTTTCAAGTCTACTTCCAGGATTACACTGGAATTAGCACCAACTCTAACTTCCCACAGCATAATCATGTCACCACCGTGTTTCATTTTATTTATAGTATGTTGAGAGTGATGTGCAAACATGCAAGCCACAATTGGCTTCCTGTTTGTATGTTTTGAGCTTCTAGCTTCTCTCACCAAATGTGCACTTGTCCAAGGCTCTTAATAGCAGGTTTCCTGTTGAATTGTGTATTAGCAGGAAAGTGTGAGCATTTACAGCGAGGGTATCAAACTTCGTTCCTCGAGGGCCAGTGTAACTTTTGAATGTGTCTCAGGTCCAAAGCAATAAATCAAAAGACTGAATCACCTTCTCGTGCACTCAAGTTCCACTGAATTTTGCTAATGACCTAATTATGGGATTTGGGTGTGTTGCTGCAGAAACACATCTAAAAGTTGCAGGACACCAACCTGGAGTTTGACACTTGTGATTTAGAGTGTGACTAGTGCAGTCTTTCATGGCCGGAGGCCCCGCAACAACTGCAGCAAAGTCATTAAAATAAAGCGTAAAATCTGCTTTAGTTGTCCAATTTAAGATACAAGACAATTATATGACAAATTCAGTTAACGCCAACATTAAGATCACATTCCAGAAAGCAAGCCAAATATATCCATTATTGCATGTTTTACACAATCACTGTTTTGCACAAACCATTTTCAGAAATTAAAAAATCCATCACACAATTCTTTCCCAGAAGTAAGTCTCTTGAAGCTGTTACAGGTGGTAGAGCGCTTAGGTGGAGCGCTTAGGAGGTTTGGAGACATATTTCCCCCAGGAACTACTAAAAGCCACACAGAAATGATGAACAAACGTCAAGTAATGAAAAATATGACAGTCCATAAAAATTACTTTTTATATTATACTCAATTGAATGAAGAGGCCTGGAGAGAAGGATGGGGACTGTGATTTGGCGAAGCCATGTATCTGAACGAAGAACTTTATCATAGGATCAACAGGCAACAATAACACCTGATACATTACAATGTTACCCAAAAATGACTGTCTGGTACTTATTTGTTTGCTTCATTCAGTCGCTAGCAGCACAGGAATTCAGGTAATATGTTTATTGTGTGTTACATCTGATTCTTAAAACTTCTTTGTTAACCTTTTTTTTTTTTTTAAAAGATTAGACAAATTGGTTGCATTAATATTCCTAACATTAAATTAAGCAAAAAAAAAATAAATTAATTAATTAATAATAATAATAAATAACATCAAAGGCACATTAGTAATTTTAGGTCTGCATCTGCACAATTAATAAGGCAAAATTACTATTCATTTGTAAAAGTTGGATTAACATCTATAAGTGAAACAAACGATATGCTCAACAGTTATAATTTTATATGTAGATTTTCAATATAATATAGAGCTGGATTTTGTACTGTAAACACAAACATTCACAGATAAATATTGCTTTAGAATCATATAACACAAAACAAACAACTCAGTGTGTCAAATTATATTGCAAAAAAAAAAAATCACAATTGATGTAATGACTCGCATCACTACTGTTGACAAAGGAAGGCTTTCTGCACTGAAGTAATATAGCCTTGCTGTTTGTTACAAATACAGGTTGATGTGCAAAGACTAGAGATTACTGGCCAATTAGATGACAATTTAGAAGTTAAGAGCTTGTTGCAAATAAAGTGCTGATAGGTGATAGGTGATAGGAAGAGGATGTAAGCCTTTTACACTGACTCAACTCTCTTTACTAGAGTTAAGGATTTTCTTCTTTCCTTGAATACGCTGAAGAGTCTGCAGAGAAAAGAGAAATAACCCTAAACAGTGTGTTATAGACAGAGACTGTAGCATACTCAGAAGTACTCTATCCATCTGTCTGTCCATCACCTGAGTCATTGAGAATCTCAGTCCTTCTATGCATCACACAGGACTTTGAAAACATTTCATGAGCAACTGTCAAATATGTAGTGAAATGACAGAAACTGCAATAACTGTTGAATTGTATTTGTGTTGGTCTGAGTAAAAAATAATTGGAAAAGAGAGGCAAGTTAAAACAAGCGCCTTTCTCATGCCCGTGTTCTTGACCCATTGAAGGTTCCACACAGAATTCTTAATTTGGAACAATAATTTTTAGAAAAGTTCAAGAATTAAATAATAAAAAAAAGAACAACCTGACAGCCATGTTTTGTCAACTTTTTTCGACCCAATCTCAGAAAGATAAGAACCGGTAAATGAGATTAATATGATATATAATGTACAATATAATGGCACATTTTCTTGCAGAGACAATGTAGACAGTAGAATAATTACAATAACTAGGTTACAAGTAAGAAACAGGAACCTGTGAAAGTCTATATTTTTCTCTTAGCCAGAATGACTAAGAGAGAAAGAATCCAGATTCTTCTGGATTCTACAATCCAGGAAGATTGTAGAATTTATAGTTTCTGTTTTAAATAATCTCCAAACATTGACATACCTGGACATTTTTTATTTGCTAATTAATGTTGGCCAGTCCTTGTCTTAATTTGGCTAAAAAAAGTGCTCAGAATTTTTGTTTCATTTAGCTCACATCCAAATTTAGCCACAAGAATGATATTTAAAGCCAAGCTAGTCAGCCCATTTGAATAACCCATGTAATGGAAAATTTTAAGATTACTAAAATGCATAACAGCATAATGATTCTTGTGCAAAGCACATGCTCATGAGATGTCTCCTGAAGCTACTTCTCAGGCCTTGGTATTACAATAAAGTTATTAAATTGATTCTTCAATGCACCCTCATGATGTGCTTGACTTCCCTGATGAAAGAAGCTACTTGTGTTTGCTATTTGTTCTGTAACCAAGTAGAAAGTAAAAACTATGTGAACAAAATGAAACTCTCCCTATAAAACTGTAAGCCGTGTTCTGGTCGAGGGTCTTTCTCCTGATAGCTATCTCCTGATAGCTCCTGATAGATACTGGCTAGATTGGCAGTGAGCAGAAACTCAGAACGCTGTAGAGCCTTCAAATAAATACCCATTAAGAATATATTCTTTCTCTGGTTCTTTGAAACAATTTTTCCTCACTCTTTGTTAAAGAAAAATTTCACCCAAATGATATTTTCTTACCACATTTATGCATGAAGTCTTTTTATCTTTTCTTTTACAACCACCATTTTCCATTTTTAGAGAAAAGAGAAAAATGTATTTCTATATCTAGCCAACAAGAATGTACTCAGAGAAGGTTCTTTCATATCTTTGGCTCCTCTGACTTCATTTTTAAGCATCTTGATGACACTGAAAATAGCTTATCTTGAGGATTTTCTTTACATTCAGCAGCAACAAAGGAGCTCTGTCAGCACAGCCAGCCTGCACTTAGTGTGGCATGTTAACTTATCAGGAAAAGATTTCAGTTTTTGATTGGCTATTTATTGGTAAGCGTTGATGAAATTGAAAATTGACAAAATTTCAAGCACTAAGCATGAGTGACATGTTTGTGCATTGTAGTTGTCAGAAAGGAAGGAGCACACAAAATGCATAGGGAACATAAAAACAACCGCCACAGCTTAATAACACCAACATGCTGCTGCTTTATAGATAACTTAAAATTATGCTTGTTAGAAGAAAAATAAAAACTCTGTAGAGGTATTATGGGGCTCATTGCTTTAGACTAATTTGCCTATTTTAACATTACTATCTATATTGAAGAGAGTTGTAAGCTGCATATTTTAATAGGCTAGTCTCTAATTACAAACAAAGGAGTCTGGCGATATTAGTATTAAGTACAGAATCAATCAAGGAGAACATCAAATCCCTTTATTTCCGTAAAGCAAAGTTCATGGAGCACTCATTTTATCAACACAAGGGAAATCCTGAACTGTTTAAGTGTGTATGTGTGTAAAATGCATTTGTGTTTTAGCGGCTCACCACTGTACTACCATGTGTTTCTGTGCCTGGCTGGTATGAAAGACTAATTTTCCGGTCCATCCGTTCACTGGCTTTCTTAAATTAAGGCAGGGGTCGGTGAGAGAGCTCCTCTCTGACATCAATTCTGAACAAGCGGGTAGAAAGGCAATGCTCTGGCACATTGCAACTCATCTTGTTTGTGCTGGTGTCCATGTGTATGTGTGTGTGGGGTAACTTCTTAGCTGTGATTAAGAGTAAGTGTTAAACACAGGATTCAAACAGCTAAAACACAGCTGAGGTGTTGCTTTGACCTTAGCATCCCCCATAACTCTTTTAGGGGCTAACATGCAAATAAACATTGCATTTCACACAAGAGTGTGTGAAATGCACAATAGACACTGGCCATTTTTTTTAGGTGCATGTGTTTCATTTGTTGTTAACACAAATAACAAATCAGACAATCACATGGCAGCAACTCACTCCATTTATCCATCAAAATATGGGCGAGACAACTTCATGAAGTTTAGACTGACTTTGGAAGAAAATAGATTTATGTGATTTATGTGCCACTTATAACTGATCTGGTTATTTCTGAAAACTGTCAATCTACTTGTCAAAAATCAGTGGGGAATAAGCAGACTGGTTTGAGACGATAGAAGGGCAACAGCCCAAACAGCCACTCCTTTCAATGAAAGTACACAGAACAATCTCTTAATATACATTTCAAAATTTGGCACAGATGCGCTTTAGCAACAGCAGACCACTTTGGGTATCACTCCTGTAAAATAAAAAACAACTAACTAAAATTTCAGACAAAAGTTCAAGCTCACCCAAAAGGATAATGAATAAAAAGTAATAATAGTTTTCTAATTTTTATTGTGCCGACAATCAAATCATAATTTATGATTTAAAAATCCACAAGCATTCATTTACTTCTGCACCCAACCGAGAGGGACCAGGGAGCGTGATGCCTGATACAGACATTATGGATCTGAGAATTTTCAGTGCATTTACAATTCCTAACCCAAACCCTTTTTCAGAATTGAGTAATCTAACACGGTACTATTCCCAAACCAGTTTTCAGATTAGATTTTGTGTTTTTCTTTTGTAATTTGCATTTCCAACACATCAACCTAGTTCTTAAGGCAGTTTATGTATCATGGGAAAATAATCACCTTTTTTGTTCCAGACTCAGCGCAGATCACTTTTGCTGTCAGAGTAAATGCTACGAGGGAGGAAGAGAGAATTGTCCACACTGTCATACAGACACAAACTTTCTCCAGAACAGAATGTGCAGATAGATTCTTCGGAGCACATCTGGTCTGGGAGTGTATTCTGCAACCACTTCAATTGGAGAAATATTCCCTGATTTAGTGACTTTAGATTGAGTTGCAATTGTTATTTGCACAGTTCATGTCCGTGTAAATTAATTAGGTGTGATTGACTCATTTAAGTGTTTTTGCATTTCAGAGTAAATGCAAAAACACTTGCATTTTACTCTGCATAGACCTCTGTGTATATTGTCTAGACACAGAGATTTTTGTAAAAAGTGGTAAATGTACTCGTCTGTTCTGTTCAGCTTGTTGTATGTTAGACCAAATTACAATTAAACACATTGTTTTTATCATTTTTAAAAAATAGCAAGTAAAAATAGATGACAGATGTTTTTTTGTTTTGTTTTTTTCTAACCATGTCTGTTAAAATAACAGGAAATAAAAAAGTCTAAACCAACTTCTGAATCCTAGGACCAAGCTTGGGTGAAAACAACTCATAGGTCTATTTCTTTTATTGGATACTTTTGCAAGATATTCCACAGTTTTATTGTTATTGAACTGAAACATCACATTTAGTATTTTTTGTATTCCCTTTTAATTTCAATCATGAAGTTTTCTTTAAAACTCTCATTCTGCAAACAGCTGCTACTCAAGCAGATGTGTATTACAATAACAGTATTTATGGTGCTTTGAACTTCTGAAACATCCAGTTAACTTTTTAAAGTGTACAGAATGAAACATTTCACTGCAAGGTGAGAATTATTCTGCATCTTTTTTGTTTTCTACCATAGCTCCCCATCATTTTCAGTTATTCATCAACTTCCAAGGGAGAAGCCAGTTTGTGACAACTGCACACTAGGATTAAACACAGATGGCGAACAAGTTAGGCCTTTGATTATTAGATAAAATCTAATTTTCACAAACAGGAAGATAATCAACAGATTTGTCTGGGTTTTTTCTTTCAAAAGAAGCAATAATCTATCCTCTGATTCAGCTCACATGATTGTTTATAACCACATGGTCAAAAACAAGGAAATTCTACAAAACCAGTGTGGGTACTGATTAACTTAATCAGATCAGTTATACTTGAGATGAATAGTCACCATTGACTGTATCACATGTAATAAAAAAAAAATAAGCACATCTTTGACCTGGATCTAAAAAAAAAAAAAAAAAAAAAAACATTTTAAGAATAATAAGTATAAAATGCTGAGCTGGGGCATGGATTTGTCTGATGTATTAAGTAGCATTCAGAAGAATGCAGGGTTAACTTCTATGTTTAATTAGATAGAGTGTAAAGCACATTAAGATAGGGGATTACTGTGCAAATGTGTGGCAGGGCTCTGTTATGACTTGGAAAAAAATTATAATTAGTTCACTTTAGATGGTCATTATTGTGCTCATCGTTAGGTGAAAAATGTTGGGGAAGCTGTGCAACAATTTTACAATAGACATCCAGTCAGGTTAGAAAACAGTCAAAAAAAATAACAGTACCTTCTTAGCAGCTCAAAAGTCCATCACATGCAGTGTAAACTGTTGGGAGTCTAAACTCAGACTGCCTTCCTGCGATGAAGAGCACTCTTTTATAGTGAGAGGCTCCGCCCACAAAAAGACAAAAAAAAAAAACAATTATTTGTAACTTATCAAAGTTTGCAAAAATAAATAAATAAATATAACACGGAAAAAAAGGAAACTAAGTTTGACAGAAATCACTTAATTAATACAACGTTCTTATGACGTCAACACATCGTCATGTGACTCCATACCAGCGCACATTATTCCGGAAATATCCTTGTTTGAATACCTGAACCGGAAAAATGTTTGACATTGAAAATTACAAGCTAGGATGGACATGACAACTGACACAAGAACACAAACCGCACCAGTTTGTGCTGAATCAGAAAACGAAGGTACGTCAGATGCACGTAAGTGTGTGCGCGTGTGTGTGTGTGCGTGCGTGTGCTTACATGTCGGCACAAACATTACTGTAGAACTATGTCCCCTGGTGACGGCTCATCCGTCACAAAACACTTATAACCAATGTCACAAAATCATTCTAAATGAAGACAGTGAAATTAGTTACACTGAAGGCTGAAGACTAAATAAATTAGTGCTTTTTATTTTATTTCATTTTGATTTTCCAGCTAGTTTTTCATCTCAATATCAATCAATATATTAAGTTGTTTAGATGCTGTCAGGTTACAGCTAACAATGAAACAAGCACATACAAATATCAAAACTGAATGAAGTTACATGCAGTCCCATTTATTAAAATGACAACATCAACAGAGGAAACCAAAACACTGCATTTTATTTTCACATCAACTTTTTAAGCATGCCCTGTTAAGACTCATATCCCTCCAGATTAAGAGGGCAGTGAAATATTAAAAAATACAGAAAGTCAATACTTTGTACAGGGAAGGTGACGCAAGTCCTGAAAAGTTTAGGGCAATCTCCATCTGTCTAATCAAGTAACTGCGAAGGGAAAAAAGTAACTTTATAATGCTCCAAAATATAATGCTTTCGAGTTCAGAAATTTGGAGAGGGGTTGTGTTATTAGGGTGTGATGAGCCAATAGTTTTAACTTCTGTAGATATCATTTTCACTTTGAAACAGATTACATTGCTTTTCAGCCAACAGCTAGTAAGAGAAGGAACATAATGAAAAAGTAGAAGTCATCTGTTGTTATTTTAAAGTAATTCCAGACTCAAAGTTAAAATAGCACCTCATGTAAATCCTATTTTCTAAATATTTTAATTGCCATCATTTATGCATTAGATAGTTAACAAATAAAAGCCTAAATTTAACTGTTTAGATGCAAGACCATAAGACGGTTGCATCAAGAAAACAACCTCTCACACATACTTATAAAATGGAATATGATTAGTGTATGCTGTGTGGGAAGATATGAACCTTAGGACATACTGAAACTGTTAGGATCCTGGGTTGCTAGTTAGTAGTTTTTCTGGTGTTTGCATTTTTATCACATTACCGTTTATTTATGCCCAGCATCCTTTGTTTTCTGTTTCTCTCAATCTTATCTTTATTCAGATAAGTGTTGTTTTCTGTTTATTTACCTATGTTTACATTAATGCCATGTTAGTTCATTATATGTATTTAATTTGTTTGTTTCTTTTAAAATTATATTTCCCCGTTTGTTCACCCCTCCCTTGGACTTCTTATGCCATCTCGCACTCTCACTCACCTTACCTTCCCGGTCTCTCCTCAGTCACGTTGCTTTTGTTCCTTAGTATATATTCATTCTCATATATGAAGAGAATGAAAATCTCATCATATAAAAGCTATGAAACAGTCTCTTCATGTCTCCTTTATGCAGAGAATATTAGTCCAGACTGCTGCTGTAGTAATTCTACTGGATTACAGCAGCATTCTTATTATATCCTTTTGTTATTTACCTCAGTTGTGCCTGTTTTGTTTCCCCTGTCATATGCTTTGGCTTTCTTGTGAAAACTTTTTAAGTTTATGTGTCATTTCTTTTCATTTCATTAAATACTCACCTCACTGAGGAGCTCTGCTGCCATGCCCTTTACAAATTGAGTTATGAGAGAAGCATGTTCATTGCAGATTTCCTATGAAAACAAAACTATTTTTAACTTTATTTTGCAAAGAGCTCATGGAGAAAGACAAAATGTGAATAAAATATACTGCTTACTGTGGATGGATGGCACTGCAGTTGTTTGACTCTTTTTGTCCCATAGCAACAAGTTCTCTGGGGGCAAGTCTTGGCTTTCCATGTCCTGCTGAACAAAGTTTGCATGTTCTCCCCACGTATGTGCTGTTTTATTCACAAAAAAACGGTTAATAAGTAAAGGTAACATGAGTGTGTTTGCATGCGTGTGTGTGTCTGTGTGTGCTAACCCTCATGAAATGTTTAAATTGTACTTCAGATTTTGCCCAGTAAAAGTACGGACAGGACCCTATAATAAGACTAGAAATAAGCCTTGGTTAAATAATTTAATGAACAAACAACACTTCTCTGCAACTATTCATCCAAACAGTACACTGTAAACCAGAACTTTTTCAGATTCCTTCAGGAAATTCCGACAACGTCTGACTCTATTCTACTGCATTGAATTGAACCAATTTAAAATTTTATTTGGAGTTTGTGTAATTTGGATTGAGACAGAAATCAACCTTTTAAAACTTTTTGTCCAGCTTCACGGAAAAGCTTTACAGACTTTCTTTTCTACAATGAAAATGTATGCTATGTTTTACGATATTTCTTACATTATGCTTTTCACAAATAAAACAAGTAGTCTGAGTTAAGAATGTTGTTGATCTCATTATTCATTTGCCATTGTTTGTTTTAGAATGCAAAACTTTAAAGCTCTTGAAGTAAAATTGACATGTCCACTGTTTGAAATAATGGGTTAGTAATTGTTGCCTTTAAAAAGACTGCATCAGTTCTGTGATGCCCTTTCTAAAATCGGATATTTAAAGTTCTGTTTATTAATAAAATGAAAAATACAACCAATATATGCTGGTAGCATTTAACACATGTATTAAACCAGCTGTTATACAGTTTTACATTTTAAATGGCACACAAAAAAATCGTATGTTAAACTATTGCAAGCAATACAATCCAGTCATACTTCCATTATCCGACACTCTTACACACTTATCCCTAGAGGGGCACGAGAGCTGGTGCCTACCACCAGCGGTCAACGGGCAAGAGGTGGGAAACACAGAGACACACACACACTTACACCTAAGGAGAATTTAGAGGGATCAATTAACACCGATTTTTCATGTTTTTGGACTGTGGGAGAACGCTGGAGTAGCTGAAGAGAACCCATGCTTGCACATGGAGAACGTTATTATCAATTGTCAAACTTTCTGCAGAAAGACACTGGGCTGGGATTTGTACACAGGTCTTTCTTGCTGCAAGCCAACAGTGTTACCAACTGCACCACTGTGCAGCCAGCTTAACAACATGGCTAGCTAAAATTGTGCAGCCATATCAGGCAAGCAAGTTGTTGTATCCCCACTTTTAATCCCATGAAAACAGTTAAGCTTAATGAACAAACAAAAGGAGGCTTCTCTCTGCTCCATAATAAGCATGTTTACCCGTATTCTGACAATAACGGTTTAAATACATGGGACAGTGGGGAACTATTAAGTGTAAAACGACACTGTATGAATAGAAACAAACATCGAATACACCTAAATGTGTCAGGATCTCGGCTACTTATCATCGAGCACATAATGAGCACCATAGCCCACATTACGACCGCATCTATAATATTTTTACAGCATCTCTGCTGCAGCCTCTGGGACAGACAGTGGCCCGTTTAATAAGGTTTATAATGATATATGCCTTCCTACACCCTTTCATCAGTCTGTAAATTGGCACTAAGGGGTTTCTAGTTGACCTATTTACTCATTGTTCTTTTGATCTGGTTAATACGGTGACATTGTGGTGGCACACAACCATACACCCACAACTATACACCCACATGTGAAGATTTAATGTTTTTTTATTACCACTGTGGTATGGAGGCCAAGACTGGGGTGGCTAGAGATAGAGAGGAAAATTGCTTTATTTTTTCCAAAGCTGCGACATTCAAATATGCATATTTAAACGTATGAGCCAAAGCCAGGCTTAGATATGGGAAATAAAAAGAACAAAAAACAGACGACAAGAAGCAGTGTGCGCATTTGTGTGTGTGGGCGGGCTTGCCTGTGTATCCAAGGGTCATGTGGTCAGATGTACGGTTAAGGTCCCTGGGTCTGGACCTCCAGGTATTAGTGTAAGGCTGATGAGAAGGATATTTCATTTCTGCCCTTCAGGGTTTTGTGTGTCTGTCTAAATCCATGTGTGGCGATGTGTGCATGTGGGTGGATGGATGTGTGCGCATTTTGAACTCAGCTGAGCAGGTGGTGAGATATCACCCTAATATGGCCACAGGGCAGATGGCTGAGCGTCCCACCTGCATCCCCTTTAGACCTGCAGAACAGACCCCTACATCACTTCACTGGCCATACACTGTACATATGGTGACACCAACACACATACACAAAGACATATGAGCAGAGAATCAGTACAGATGGAAATTTTAGCATATTTACAAAGCTCAAATCCATACTCAAATTATCAGCAGGGGTATAACAGTAATGGTTTGTCATTAATTTGACAAGTTAGTTAAATTGCGTTCAACATTTGAACAAATTAGAGTAAAGATAACAACTGCATTTTAAAGAATGTTTTTTTAGATCTTTAAAAGCCATTTTGCGTACAATGTAAACAATGTAATTAGAGAGATGCCTGTTTCAATTTAATTAAAGAACAAACTGAACTGAATCAAAGTTCCTAATAACCTGGGAACTTCCCAATAACTTATTTTCAGATTTATTTTAACTGTCCAGGCAAAAATGAAAGAATTTGTTGAAGTCATAAATTAATCCAAAAACTCAAAGGTTTCTGGGCATGTTTTCTGTATGTTGTGTTGTGTTTCTGTGCTAGTGTCTCTACTACCTGAATAAGTAATGATTTAAAAGTTTATTCATCTGACACAAACAAAATACAAGACAAAGCAGAAAATAAATAATGTAAAGATCTAAGTTGCAAAATTGCAACACTATGTTTCATCATCTCTTTGAACATTATTTTTTGGGAACTAAGACAACTAATGTTAAAAGTTTAAAAGTTGGATTTTCTTTTTTTTTCTTTGAGGCGCTTGTTAGTCAAACCATTTTTGTACAGCTTCACAAAACATTGAATCTTTTCAGCATTATTTAGTGCAGTCAAGTCAAACAAAAACACATTTGCCAAGTAAGATAAAATGCAGATGAAGCATTCTGTTCCAAAATATTTATTGTAATTATTATTCTTCCATTAATGGAAGAAAGGAGAGTATATCTGTGTGTTGTTATCAAACAAAAAATTTTGACCTTTATGTTCATATGTCAGTTTTGACATGCAATATTTCATGTCAGTGCTGGATGTTTACAGGTAATTACTTTGGAATATGTAGCTTTTTTGGAACATATGACTTTTTAAATATTTGTTAAAACTAAATCGTCTTGACACTGAAGGTTAATCAGTGAAAAGATCCAGCTCCTCCATCTCCTCCCTGCGCAGCTACCATCTGAGGAAAGACAATGCAGTATAGGAACTTTCAAAGGAAAATACTTGTTTTCAACTTCTGACCCAATTCCAAGATCTCCAGGGAACTGCTTGCTCCAACTCTTCATCCCGCCTCAATAAATGACCCAAGACGAGCAGCTCGTCTAGTTTGGCTGATGCCTTCCACTCGATTCTGCTGTCTCTTCGTTGCTTTGTCTGGGCTTTCTCTCACTTAACCGGCCCAGTCAGTGGACTGAAGGAGATGTTGTGAACGATAACGTTGACTTTCTCTAGGTTTAAATTGGTCCCTATTATGAGTTGATATTCTGCCCATAACATTCAAGTTGACAAAAATATACCTCTATAAGATTTTACCATAGTTTGGAAGATCTTGTTTCTACCCTACAGCCTGTAGCTCTGTTAGTATTTTATGAGAATGTGGACAGCTTGTCGGATATCTGGACATCACATGAATCCAATGAACGCCTGTGTAACCAAGGGCGTAACAGGAAAATTTCTTAAGAGCAATTTTGGGGTGGTCGGCAAAGTTACAGTGAAATGTAACGTAAGATATGGTTTGAAAAGTTTTTTAAACTACATTAAAGCTGTAGGACCAAAAATGACTAGTAATGCATATCAGCAAATTATTGAGAAATAAAACTAAAATTCAAATGTTGCTTCTATGCAAGTTTTGTTCAGTCTGACTGATCCAATCTGCTATACCTTTACAAAAAATTAAGGTTATAAATAAAAAAAGCTTTAGTGAGTAACTGCTCTTAATAAAATTCCTCGTTAATATTGACTTATTGAAATGGCTCCCGACACAACTTATGGGCTATTTAAATAACGACTTGTTCAGTTGCTTTATTTTTAAGTCTTTTTAGTTTTGTGAATATCTGGAGAGTATCATAACTTCAATGATAAATGATGATTAAAGCACCAAGGTTTATATAGAAAAATATAATTTTATTTTGCGGTTTTAAAGGGTCTACGACCGCCGTTGAAGACAATGAGAAATAAAGCCATAACTTTCTGTTTGTTCTATCTATTCTCTCTTCTGTTCTCGGCTCCCACACAAAGCTGTCGGCCACTTGTTCAGCCCCTCCCTCCCGTTTCAAACTTTTCTTATTAATTTAAAGTTAAAGAATCTCAATATGAATGTTTGCTACCTTTGACAAAAAAGTCTATGAAAGCAGTGTAGCAGGTTTGCTAATGAGGCAGCTTATCACGATTCAGCCAAAGTAATGAAACAACAAACTGCAGTCTGATTTTTATTGTTAATGTGTTTCACTCTATTGTGCAGTGAATGTAAATAAAAAGGTTTACATGTCATTGGCTTTAACCGTTTACTTACTGGAGGGTTGTTATTTGTGCCGCAGAGCCACAGCTAGCAGCTAGCTCCTCAATTTAGCGTCTCTGATGGAGCCTTTGCTATTCCAGCACTGCTGAAGCTCCTCCCACACTTTGGACTGAACCATTGTTCTAACAATGGTAGGGGCACCTAAAAATTAATTCTTATTTTTTTCTGAGATAAATGGTTTCGTTTGTCTTTTCATACTGATATTTAAATGCAAACGTTTCTTCAATGATTTCTTTTGGGGGGGACAAAAGACCGATCTAATCTCTGCTACACCCCCCAAGATTGGAAAAGTCTAGATTCTTCCTAGATTAACCCTATGTGTAACATTAATTCAGTTACACTGGGTATGAAGTGTAACTCATGTGACAACTGTACCCTTGTCTCTATCAAAAGTTATGTAAAACTATACATTGTGGTAGTCTCTTTCACCTCCATTTTGTAAGAAATGTAAATGACTTTTCAATCAAACAAGTTGCTCGCAGAATCTTCTGGGATGATCTGGTTCACTTCATTTTCTGTCTTATTTCCACTGCTCTGAGTAGTGTCAGTCTCCCTTCTGAGCTTACATAAATATGGGCTTTGTTAAACACAAATCTTTCTCGCTCGCAAACAGCGTCTTTATGTATCAATTTACAAACATGCAAGGTCAATTCAGTGCATGTAATGTGCTAAATACTCCTCTATAGAATCAAAGTTGCTTTTTGTGCAGAGTGAATGTTTATTTATATCTGGTGCCAGACTCTTCAAATTCTTTCCATTGATCAATTTTATCTTTGAAAGTACATGACCCTGCTCTGAGCGATAGTAAGAAATTATTTGGTGGAAAATACTCTGTAATTATACCCATGTGAATATGTGTTAAGTTGCAGTGGTTATTTTTTCTTTTTCAGATTCCGTTTGTTCTGTTCTATAATAATATAGTGAGCCTTGCAGTTTAGGTTTGATGGATTTTTTAAAATTATTATTATAATGAAGAGTTAAGTGAGAAGAGTTAAGACATTTGCATTTTTTTTTGCCTTCTTAACAATTGATAGTAATATTTTTTATTTATTTTCTTGTAAAGCTCTGAAAAAGTCTTTGTATGAATGTTCCCATACAACGAGCTTACACTTAGTAAAACTTAACTATCATTTTATAAAATCATCAAGTTCCCCAGTGTTCCTTAAAATTTACCAGAGTTTTGGGTAATTGTACTTAATGCTAAATGAAGCATGTGAGAGCTGATTATAACAAACTGCAGGTGCATATAAAAATTATTAATTTGTCCTATTTCAGAAAATGAAACTGTTATGTCATTAAAGAGTAAATTATTTCAAGCCTCTATTTTTTGTCTCATTTCAGCAAGTGAAACTTAAAATAATTTACTCTATGTGTAATGAATCTACATTACACGTAAGCTTTTATTTATTACAAATTTAACTCGCAGGTAACAAAAAACCCAAAATCTAAACATTGCCAAAAAGTTAAATAATGGAAACTCCTTGTGCCACAACTTAATCAGCTAATTAACTCAAAACACCTACAAAGGTGTCCTAAAAATTTTTTGGGGTTGCAGAACACAACTTACCCACTCACAACACCAGAACCCCTAAGCAGCAGAGGAAAAAGAAAGACTGAATAAAGCATTTATTTTTATGATGTTCTAGTTTTCAGCTCTCTATAATGGCTAACATGAATATTACTTAGCCAACTGAGTCTGCGGTATGTTAATATGGATCTCTTTCTGTGCTTGCATGCTATACAACAGACGTGTCTCATTCCGGATCTTGATGGCCGGTGTCATGTATCTTTTCGACATATTCCAAATTCAACTCAACTATATGAGGTACTGGATTAAATTTTTGTGCTCTCAAGGTTTACAGAGTCCAGGTAATGACCTAATTATGTGATGTAGGTGTGTTGACAGAGAGACACATCTAAAGGTTGTGGGACATCAGTCCTCGATGACTGGAGTTTAACACCTATGCTGCAGGCAAACGCTGCTGTGATATCGGGTAGGCTGAAGCCAAGCGGTACAAACGCAAATATCATAAGACATCAGTTATAATATAATGTGGCAATAAGCTAACTATTATTTTGCTATGCAGTGCTCTTAGTAAAATATATGTTTCTTATGATTCCCATGCTGATGATTTCTTAATTTGGTTCTATTTCTGCAAGACATACATTTACTTTGGCAAAGTAAATGTATGCAAATCCCTTGAGAGTTTGAAAACATTTCAAATCACATCGAAATATTCTTCATGGCTTTAAAGCCATCCTAAAGCTACTGTTGGCTCTTTGCGTGTGTGTTTATACATGTTCTTTTATTATTATTATTAAAAAACTCCTCAAAAAATATGTTAAAAACTAAGCAGTTACTAAGTTAGTAGTAACTCTCAATCAGATGGCATCACATAGTTAATTACATTAAAATGACAGCTTTCTGATTTGTGTTTGCAGGGCTTAAAAGACAGACAGGTGCAACAAGATTTGCTCCAGCTGTGCTGCATTTGCATATTTAATGCAATCAGGTACCTAAAAGACCTGATTTTAACTGATTGTGACACTCAAATGCCAATATATATTTCTTCCTCCTTTTTTGGTTACTTGTATTTTACTGTGTGTGTGAGTGATAAAATCACATGATATTACAGCTTTATTATGTAAAAATTGACCGTATTGGGTGAACATCCAGTGTAAGTCAGTCTCAAAAAGTTATCTGAGGAATGAACTTTTTAATTAAACTACCTTCGTGGATGAATTTAGATTTTTGTCTTAACCTTCAACAGAACTAGAACCAAACCAACTTTCTTGATTCTAAGTGAGCTAAAATAATCAATGCATATATGTGAAATCTATATGCATTACAAAGACTTTTGAACAAAATAACCCAATAACAACAGGTCTATTATAACCCTATGAGACTGGATGGAGATATCTGGAGAAAAAGTGTTAAAGCAAGTCAAAACTCATATCAAAGGAATAGATGCTCTGCTGCAGATTCCATGCGCAGAGATTGTTCCTATATCTGTTCATGGTAAGTAGAGGAGCAGGTGTGTATTTGTGAGTCAGGCAGAATATCAAGTCAGTTGCATATTCTCACCACTGTATTGGTCCCTGAGTGAGTACATTTATGCAAATGCTGTCATTTTTACCAAATCTCAGTGTAACACATGAAGATTTTGCACACCACCATTTGAAAGCACTTTGAAAGTAGGCCTCCCCTAGGGCGTGAGAATCTCTTGGTTTGTTAATGTATGTTTGTTTGCACTTGTGTGTGTATATGTCCTGTGTTTGTAGCACACTGAGCCCAGGGACATTAGTGATGCCACCACTGTCCCAGTTTCTCTCATCCATCCTGAAAAACATGTTGATTCATACAAACCTCCTCTTCCTCTTCAGCTTCTCCAGTCCCTCCTATTCTCTTGGGATAGACTGAAGGAAATGTACAACCACAGCAGACGTTCATCGCCCATAGCTATAGTGTTTGATTTTCCACTTTTCTCACCTCCTCTACCCCCTCAAAATACAGTTCTAAACCATCTCTCTCCCTGTTGTCTGCACTGTAAAAAAGAATGGCTCTAATTTACGGTAAAATACTGGCAGCTGTGGTTGCCAGAACTTTACCGTCTTTATACGGTAAAGTTCTGGCAACCAAAACTGCCAGGATTATACCGTATTTACTAAAATACAGTAAATATCTGGCAACTGCACCTGCCGGTATTTTAATGTATTTCCCTATGTACGGTAAAATAACGTATTTCCTAAAATATGGTAAACTGAAAAAGAAAAATGTGGTTTTGCTATAGTAAATACGGTCATACTGCCTGAGGCATAATATCTTGGCAACCGTGACTAGCAGTTCAGAACTGTAAACTTTTCTATGCAACTCACTATAAAAACAACACATTTACCGTAAAGATTAGTCTACGTAAGTGAAAAACACGGCGGGACTGTATAATATATTGGCATTTTATTGTAAAAAAAAATTAAAAACAAAATAAAACCTTTATGGTAAATTACTGGTAGCTGTTGTTACCAGAATTTTACCATTAAAATCACAGTACAACACACAAGGAAGTGTAATTTGTCCCCATTTCGATATTGAAAGTTATAAAGAAAATAAGTCCAAATTAAACAAAGATACAGATCACAATGTAATATTTTAACAACTTTCAATTCATCAGTCAATAATTATGAGCACACTATGATATATTTCAAATAAGAGTCAGGTAATTACACACCCCTGAGAGCTGGAAGTAGCTGTTGCATTGCTCTGTGGGACTTGTAATGAATTGTACAAGTGCTACTCAGTCAACTGGTGGGCTATTAAAAATAGATATATGAAATTGTCTTGTAGCCCAGATACAGTTTTTTCGCAGGCTGAATTTAGCCTATGGGCCTTGAGCTTGACATGTCTGTCTTAGTAAGTTTGACTTGTTTTACACATTCAGCAGCACAGATTATCATTTACAGTTGGTTGTGCAATACGTAGATAAAGTATTCACAAGACGCCAAAAGTGGACTAAGAAATAAAAACGTACCATATTTTTTTAGCACAATTTTTAAATTTAATATAAAAAAATAAAAATGATTCTCCATAACAAGGTGTCAAACGAGC
This sequence comes from Poeciliopsis retropinna, assembly GCA_010277075.1. Taxonomy (NCBI): domain Eukaryota; kingdom Metazoa; phylum Chordata; class Actinopteri; order Cyprinodontiformes; family Poeciliidae; genus Poeciliopsis; species Poeciliopsis retropinna. The sequence continues at coordinate 8,158,393 of VMRM01000013.1, forward strand.
TTAAATTTCCGCTCTGAATGCTGCTTTACAGTCATTATGTAGTACCAAAAATATGGCAAATCAGAAATCCATCGTAGTCTGCAAAATCTTATTCTTGTGGGGTATTCAATTTCCTTGTGTGAATATCCATCTGCCTTAACCTGAATAATAGGGGGGAGGGCACAAAATTCTGCTGTCAGTGGGAGTTTTCTGGCCACACTAGAGAAGTTTTTTTATGATACAAAGTTGGAGGTCAGAGTTTTAGTTTTAGTAAAACTCCATTCGAGAAATTTAAAACTATTGCTCCCTATTATTTTAAACTGAGCCAAACATACTCAAAATAAAAATCAAGAATTTGACAACACACAAGTAAAGTGTAAGTTTAGATACATTAAGGAAAAAAAAAACAACAAAAAAAAACAATTAAAAACACCATGCCACATCCATACAGTTAGAATTAAACAGGAAAGTTACCTTGTGTGTTGTACAAACATTTAGAATCATAGAACATATGTGCACTATATAGAATATTTTTTTCCCATTATCTTGTTAACAAAATAAATATTTACTTTCTCTTTTAATTTACAACTACAAATACATTTATTCCCATCAACTGGAGTCTAAATGTATAACTCAGTGGAAATGTACAATGTGTTACTCATGGACGAATGCTATATAAGTAACATAAAATAATATAATCTGTTTGTACATCCCTCACTCCACATAATATATAGTCGTTCCATAACAAGGTCAAAGGATCAAACTTTCGCTGGGGTCTTTCTATCTTTATGTCACTCTGTGCATGTGTGAGTGTTTCCTGGCCTGTTGTTTCAGGACTTTCATAAGGATCTCAAATACTTGTTTCAGCAATTTTCCACTCCTTTCTCCGCCAATGTGCTGTGAATTGTAAGTCAACACACATTTGTTTTACTTTTGTTCGTAATAGCTAAAAAATCTGTTTTAGTTTTACCAGTCCATGGAACATGACTCCATGTGCATTTTAAAAGTGTTGTGGCTTTTTTTTATATTACAATGGACAGCCCCTCCAATACATCACAGATTTTTGAAATTTTTTATTGTAGCCCTACAATAAAATAAATTCAATAAATAAATAAATACAATACATCTTTGTGTCCAAGCCTCCTGAACGTCCCTAAGATCAGATTTAAAACTCAAAGGGACCTGTCCTTTCAAGCATAGAGTGTGGAATGCCTTCCACCTGTTCTTCTGTGTGGCAGAAGAACAGGTGGAAGAAAAAGCAGCATGAGACACTTACTTCGACAAGCTTTTAATTAAATCCACTTCCTATTGTTTTTGTAAGCTTTTTTAGCTTGTTTTTCTTGCACTCCCATGAAAGGTGCTACATAAATAAAGTTCATGTACTGTTTTTGAAGTGATGGCTTCTTTTTCACTGAGTGGCATTTCAACTTATTTCAGTGTAAAACTGGTAAATGACTAACACACATACAAGTTTGACACAATTTTGTTCTACCGATTGCCCGAATGGCTGCAAAAGAAAAGAGTTGTAGGCTTCTTATATCTATCACTGTTTTCAGCCAGCACTTCCTTTCTTTCTTAAGTTTAAGGTACTGGTCTTTATATATAGGGGCTTATATTACCAGCATAAAGTTACTTCATCGGACTGACTGTAGCTGGAAAGTGTTGAGATGGACTTCATTTTGAAGGAAAATGTCATATTTTAACAGCACCCCGTGCCAGAAGATCTCATTACCTCTCCTACAAACCTAAATTACATTTTAGTCACTCTAAAATTCAAAGTGTGAGCTGGACGATTAAGTGGTTTGTAATCATACTTGGTTGAATTTGTGGTAGATTTATATAATAAAGCCACCAAAAGAGGTGCAGAAAGCTACTAACACCAAGTTTTATATGTGAATACAATCCAATACAACTTAATGCGTATTTATTAGAACGCTACATTGTAACAGTCCCAGTCAGTGATCAATATTTGTGTTTGCAGGGCACAGAAAAATCCAAACTAGAAGGTAGCTAGCTAAAGATACCCCAGGCAGTGGTGATGGGGATTACTTCTCATAAAAAGCACATATTGACAGATTGTTATTTGTATAAATGCCTAACCATGGATTTTGGTATGTGTATGCTCCTTTTGGCGAGGAAGCAGATTGCTGAACAGACAAATATGTCCATCAACAACAGACTCCAGGCCTTCAAGTATGACTAATCAACACAATGTGTGTATGTGTGTTAGGATATGTGTGTGCAGAGTGTGGGGAGATGAGGCACAGATTGAGTGAAGAAGCAAATTAGGATTGTGCTGCCACTGAGGGTATAGGTGAAAGAGTTCAGCAGTCTAGGAAGACAGAAAGACGTAAAGACAAAATGTGTCTCAGACAGGAAGAGAAGACTGTCTTGATGATATAAAGTAAGTAAAGATGGAAATGACCTACTAGAAAAATATTTAAAAAGTGACTTGTAGGCGGGGGTAGGAGAAAGACCAGGAAATAAGAAATGGGAACACAGACAGACTAAACTAATCCCAGGGCCCCTGACACGGACTAATAAACAAAGATGAATAAGAGGAAGAAGGGCAGAAGGAGGAAATGATAAGAGCAGATAAAATAAGGGCAAATATAGGTCAAGTTTACAGAACAAAGAGTAGTTGTTTCTATACCATGGACAAGTTAAATGAATGAAACTCCTTTATTACATTCACTTACTGCTAATTATTGCTAATTATCACATTTCAGCCACCAACGCGTTTGTGTACATTTTAAGAAGGCTCACTTGTACACAGTGGCGGCTGACTGGAGAGACTGTGCATGTTGCTGGAAATACTTGATCTGTATATTTTTGAGTATACACCTCAATATGTGTACAAACATATTGAGTGTTTATACACACATTTATAAACACAGATATTGTGTTTATACACACATCTTATATGTTGCATATAAGACGTTTTTTTTTCCATTGTGTGATGAGAAAATAAAAACAAAACAGAGGGAATGTTAGTCTCATAGTTCATTTTTAATGTTTTTTTTTTGCTCTCTTTAGCTTATCTATTTCGCTGTTTTTTTTGCATATTAGATTCCTCTGTGTTTCCTGTTTCTACCTTCCCTCAGCTCTCTTCTCAGTCTCCTCAATGTTCGACATTAAGTTCATTCACCTAGTTTCCATGCCACAATCACATCCCCAGCAGTATTTTAAGCCCCTTGATTTATTCACTCATTGATGGATTCTTTCATTATCATTTTCTGTCAGTCTTGTTCCTCTGTGTTTCCCAGCGTCCCGTAAGTTTATTCATTCATTGTTAAATTTAACTTATCCATGCTAATGCTGTTGTCCTGTTGAACTTCGGATCTTCCTTAAAAGCCTTATGACATGACGATACCAGCAGGTACTTATTGGAACGTATATTCCAACTCATAAATACAAGTGAGAATCAAAACACAAACAATTGTTAATCACATGACCCACTGGAGTCAGGTGAACAAAAATATTTTGATTGAGTGTATTACAAATGAATCATTTCAAGAAATTAACCACAGCCTGTCTTTTTTTTAAGCCAAAAAAGATGTTTGTTTCATTTCTAAACAAAAAAGAGGAAACTTACATTTCTGATGACCCCCCCCCCCCAAACAAACAAAAAAAAAAAACAGTTTGTTGAATTTGGAAACTGCATCTCCACCACATTGTTGGTGGGCTGAATGTGAACACTCAGCTTTTTTCTCCCTGGAGTACTTCTTTGGTATTCTTTTTGCAGTATGAAGCCATTTAAAGATTAAGAAAAACCAAAAAGTTTATGAAAATATATACTGGTGTTATTTCAATGAAATGGAGGCAACTATAAGATAAAGAACAGACAAAATTAAAATAAAAAATATGAAGGAGACATGAGAGAAGGTGGAGTGAGTGTCAGAAGAGAGGAGCAGACGGCCTGACTGAGAGGTAATTGTTGAATATTGGCAGGAGGTGGGAACATATTACTTTAAGTACTTCGCAAATTGGATGGACACGGGCTTCGAAACAGTCGTGAGAAACGATGGAAGAAAGTGAAGTGGAGGACTCAGGGCGTTGACTCTATAATGTGTGCTGGAGTGTAAAGATAACTGTCGCTTGAAGCACAGTTTCAGACAGCAACACGAAGAATAAAGACACTCATTAAAAAGCTGGAAGTAGGGAGGGAAAAATATTGGACCAACTAGAGAGGAATCAAATCAAAAGCCAGATTTAAAAAGGGGTGTTGCTGTATTCATCTCTTTTATCTGCCGTTTCCGGAGTTTCTGTGTACCTTTTCATCTTCCGTCTTGCTTGCCTTTCCGTAGATACTGACTGCATTATAGAATTAGCTGCTTGGTCTCCTTTTTTCCCTCCTTTTACGACCAAGACCAATTTCATTTTTAATAGTGTTCTGGGGCCATAAAGTCAAGTAATGAGTTGCATTATTACATTATAGCTGTAAATTACAATGTCATCAGGATGTGATGTGTATGTACAAGGCTCTCATTGTTACATGATACAGCTACTGACCTACTGTTGTTACATTGTGAAATAGTGTACCTAAATGGTAACTATGTCAGTTTGCTTATGAATATATGTGTTTGAACAAAAAGAATAGACTCAAATAACCTTTTTTTTGTTTGTTTTTAAACTGTTGATTTAGCAAAATTACATTTTTCTGTATTGTCTATTAAATGCTTCAGTGAAGCAAAAATTAATTCTGAAAACATAAGCACACTTGGGTATCTTTGACCATGGGATACTCAGTGCTTTTTAGTGATCTCTCATGTGGACACCCGTGTGCAAAATGTATTGCATGTTTAAAAAACACACAAAAAAACAGCTTTGGTAAGCAGAGTTAACAGCCAAAGATCCCCCATGTTTGTTGTGAACAAATACTTACACATGGTGCAAGTCCCAATATACATAAACTGATCAGAAAAAAAGAGCAACATCTTTACTCGGTGGTTCTGAATCAGCAAGACGTTATTCACACAGTGGGTAAAATGTTCTATTTTCTGCCTCACTCCCATGGAGGCTCAGGAAAAACATCTGTGCATACAAAAAAATAATAAAATACACACATTGGTTTGTGCCCCTTTTAAAAGGTTAGGGCAGACTTAAAAAAAAAAAAAATACTAAAAAGAATACATCCTCAAAGCAGAATTGTAATTAATTGATTCTGGAGCATGTGTCGCCTTCTCAAGAACAGCACACTTTAAAAAAAGCTCTTTCTTAGCTAAAAGACGAAGTTAATAAAAGCTTGATTTGATTACCGAATCACCTTGTTTGTTAAATTTAATATTTTTATCAAAGATCATTCCAAAATTTGTTAACGTGCCACTCAACTGAAAATTCAGATGACAATAGCGCCATTCTCATTGTGCAAGATGTACTTTTGTCAGTTTAGAAACAAGTAAATTTTGGTTTGTCCACTGTTTCAATGCACAAATATTATCAGGGAGGAAATGTTGAATCTCCCTATTGCTAGGTTTTAAAGAAAGATCTGAAGATCATTTACATATCAGTTAAAGGAAAAGTTATGCTGAATTATGATCGCGCCAAGCGGCAGCAGATAAAGGAAAAAGGAAGGAACCAAGAATGGAACCCTGTTTCAGATTTGGATAAATAAATAATAAATATGCAAATTGGTATTATGTTTGCTTAATTGTGCTGGCATACTAAACATTTAAATTGAATCAGAATACACTTGTTGCTTAACTACAACTATCTAGGCTTTTTTTTTCTTTCTATCATAATAAAACATTCATTACTTTGATTTTATGTAGTTATTTTTAAATGTATTAATTCTTACTTGTAGTTTGTTCTTCCAGAACTCTTAGAAATAACTTTCTATTGGAAACAACATGAAACATGAAAAAGAAAAACATGACAAGTGCCAAAAAGGTACACAATTCTCTGGTCCTAAATTATGTATAAGTGAATGACTAATAACTAATTAAATAAACAAGTATTAGCAAGAGAAACCAATCATTAGTTAGATTAAATGTGTGATTTTAATTTTGGAGGAATTCTACAGTATGCAAACTCATCAACTCTCTGTCTTTATGATAATTACATATCATATTTATCCTCTGGTAACTCAGCACTCTGCATATTGTGTAGCAGTTTGTAGTGGAATAAAATCCAGCATGTCAGGGCCTGATCTATAGAGTCAAATTCACTATTCATTTCCTCAATTGAAGGAGCTCTTGCTCATGGTTGGGAAGCAGATCTGACACTCTAAAATCGGCTCATGGATGCGTTTAGAGAATCTTTGCACATTAATGCTTTAAGAGCATCTACAAACATGTGTGCGCACACACGTATGCACAAACTCTCACATAGGCATCCATCTACAGTCACAGAAATACACAACACACACACACTCATCCCTCGTTAATTCCTCTCTTCTCCTCCCCCTTTCGTCTCCTCTCCTCCCTCGTCCTTCCAACGAGGGATGCCAAGCTAAGCCCAGAGCAGTTAAATAATCACTGAAGCTTCCAGCTGGCAGAATTTTCCGGAGATTATTTGTTTATTTTATTTTTTTGAGAGGGGAGAATATAGCAGGACACAGCAGCAGCATGCCAATATGTATTGATATTGTGTTTACAGAAAGAGTTCATGTGTGTTTGTTTGTGCACTGACAATTCCCTAAAGTGGAGTGAGAAAATGTTCGAATGACATACTTGATTTGAGCAGCCCCATTTCACTGTTGTGTGTGTTGATGAAGTTTTCAAGGCTTCTTTGAACTGTGAAAGAGCACAACTGGACACCAAGGACTTAAAAGAAAGCAGAGAGAAAGAGAAAAAACACTGCCTGGTAAAACTCTCATTTATTTTGATCTGTTTTGTGGGTACGTAGTATGATCCTCCTATTTGTTTGTCCCCTTTGTGTCTCCAAGAGTGGAAAAGTGGAGAACACTCAAAATTTTATCTTTCACCTGATGCAATAATTTGTTGTTCTTACATTGCACTCCTGCATTAGTTAATTTTTCTTTTGTTTCTCCAACTTTTTACCTTCTCATGGCCACTCTGCAAGATGTAACAAAAAGCGATCAATAATGATGATAACCAGTGTATGATTGCGCTACAAAATAAGATTTTTATCAAAAAGTGAATGCCTCGTGTTTTCTTATTTTGGCCTTCAAAGCTTTGCAGTCATGTTCTACAACAGCAAACCAGTTTTCAGATATTAATTCCTCACAGTATGTGCTGTAGAAAGCAACTGTGGCAAAAAAAAGCTTAAAGCCTAGCTGTTGAATTTGGAGCCAGACACACCAGCATCTGCGTACACACACACAGAAATATTACATTTCAGCATTCCCTCCAGGTCGACATGGATGCAGGTACCAAAATACAATTTTAGCCCCATAGGTCAAATCTGTATATATGAGCACTTCAAAGGATCCCATGGCCACTGGCTTCCTGGGTTCTCTTATTCCCTCACACACATTCACATACACACATTTGGACACACTTTGCATTTAATCCATGTATTTTTAAAGTTGAGTTGTCATCACACATTTGGACTTACCTAAGGTGTTAGTAACTTTATCTCTCCTGAAATAGCCAAAGGCCTGGTAGAACCTTTCAAAGTGATGCACCTTTCTGCAGAACCGATTTATGCTCCTTACTTATTGAAGGCAGCAGGGGGGGAGTAAATCAATCATATAATCAATCAGTCATTTACAGTTGCTGCTGTTCTGTCAGTTAGTCTTTCTCTCTCGCCATGGATCGTCCCCCACACTCTTAAGCGCTGTCTTTCTCCGAAATTCTGTCTCGACACCCCCATAAACATATTCGCACACACTCACGTGCACGCTGCACACCTCTAAAACACAAAGATGGGTAGTAACAAGGAGCGGGGATTTTTGATGACGGCTATTTTTAGAGAATTGTATCTCGGTGAGTTTGGTAATTTTCTCTCTCCTCAGTAACAGTTACCATGCAGAGAATGTTGTTATGAGGAGCAGTCTAATGCAGCCAATCATCTGGCTTCCTGTGTGATGGATGGGCAGACCAGACATTGGGACAGAGATTGGGAACAAATAGCCAAGAGATTGAGGGAGGGAAGACAGAGACTACTGGGTGTTTTTTCTCTCTCTCTTAGTACACCTGCATTAAAGCAGATGCCCATTGTGTCAACCCAAACAGGATAGTTTATACTGTGACTGAACAGTAGGAAAATAAGACAATAGACAGAAGGTAGCACACCAGCATCCTTAGATGATCCATTTATCATATAAGCAGATGTGAGGTGTTATAGTTAATGAAGCAGAAAAAAATTATTTCTGAGAACAATGTTTATGACATTTTGCCTAATTATCATGTATTTATGTTGATTAATATGCGAGGATTCAAAAGGTAAAGCAGATCTACGTCCCTTAAGAAGTCCATAGATGTTCAGGAAACAAAAACAAAATAAACCAGCAACTTGCAGTCTTAGCAGTATCTGTGTTGCTATATGCATAAATGCTTTAAGCTGACTTTGCAAATTTCAAATACCGCACGAGAAAGCAGGCAAACAGATGTTGAATATTAATAAAGGAGGAAAAACAATACAGGATCAAAACTCATCTCTTCACCATCTTTGCATTTTTGTAAGCATCTCATGTTTCACACAACAAAGCACTTACTTCATAGTGTCAGTCTTGTGGTAATTTGTGGAACCGAGCAAAGTATTCTGCAAGTTAGGATAGAGGCTGAAAATGTGACATTAACAAGAATAAAAAAAAAAAAAATTATTTCAAGTTTAAACATTTGTGCTTTATATATGTAAACATATTCTTATTTCTTGATAATGTTTATGTATAAAAAACTTGGAGAAGTTTTTTATACTTCTCAGCCCTAAGAAAAGCTGTGTCTCTTGCCTGGAGTTAACATTTAGCATGATGAAGACAGAAAAGCACCTGCAGAGATAAATGTCAAATTAAATGCATATTAATTATGCATATTAAAAGCTCCATGTTTGGTAAAAATATAAGACATGACAGGGACAAACATCACTAATTTTAGCGGACGTATTACTGACCAGTACGGTAAATAGATCAGTGTGTTAATTTTAATACCTTACTGTTTCATCCTGACAGTTTTAGAAGCTAATTATTAAAATAAATATTGTCACTGTACCCTTATTTAAACTCATCCTGTCCAACTTAAAGATACCTACTAATGGCAAACCAGTAGGAGGTTGAGGGTATCCTTGTAGTTCACAAGATAAAACAATACACAAGATTGGGCTCATGAGGACATGGTGAGAATTTTGCAATACTTAAAAGCATTATATCAAGATAATGGTACAGAAAACACTTCATTTCATAGATTTTTCTAGTGTATAATTATCAAGTTCAAGTTTCGATTAGTTGTATTTTAGATTTTTCCTAGACACAGTCAAATGTAGCCCATACGTGTTAACAAACTGCACAAAAAGCCCACTTAGTTTTTTCAGCAGATGCCATTTTACTACTAATTTATAAGCGTAAGAGGCATCTTGAACAGCAACGAAGCAAATGTCATTCCACCAATAAATCATTGGGTAACTGTTAAAACAACAGAGTAAATAAAAAGCTATTTTATTCTGTTCTTCAAAATAAGAGTTTCAAACAGATAGCAATGCGCAAAGTATAAAGTACCAAATTTTATTTTACGGTCTATAAAAACATAGCAAACATAGCATCCATATCCAACACGCATCCTTTTATTCCATCAATGTTGAATCAACATGGTGCTGCACCTGAAAAGTGATGTAGCTACAATTGGGACCTAATTTCCCAAGAAAAATTACGTGAGCTACACCGGATTCTTTTGCTTTTTTATCTTTGTCTTTTTATTTTCTTTTTCTTTTCTTTTTTTTTTTTCTTTTTGATGTTCAAATTGATTTGTAGGACCTAGTAAATAATAGTTTTGATAGAAAGATTGAAGTGGGGTGAAAAATACACACAAAAAACAAAATAACAGTTATGCACAGAGGGATGGTTATTTGAAAATAAATATTTAAAGATGGCTTTGATGGATGGTAGATTGTTAGAGCTCTGCGCCTGTGACAATCGGAAAGGTGGGCAAAAGAACAACAGAGCGAGGGAACGCCGAAGCAAATGAATGGTGTGTCAAAACCAGCCAGACTTGAGGAGGGAGCCATTATAGAGCATCATTGTCCTCTTGACGCAGATTCTCTATCCTCTGCTTTTTGGCTCAAAACAATGCATTTCATGAAAAAGTAAAAGCAATGTCGTGTGAGGCATTTCATCTTCAAACCTGTTTATTTATTCATTAATTTCCCCCAGTTGCTTTGCCCATATTACATGTCATGTGAGGAACAGAAGTCTTTTCCTGCTTTCTCTGGATGGATCATTGTAATGTTTCTCGGGTGCTGCCTGTTCTGGTCTGGCTGTTATTTGTCTGTTTTTCTAATAGATTCCCTGTGTTTTATCCATCATGCAGAGGCTGACGCACCTGAGACCAGTGTTTCAGAAATATCAGTGCCAGGCTCGATACCATTCTCCTTTGTGGAGAGAGACAATACTGGTTTTAATTCAAGTAGATTTTCTGAGGTCTTTGTCATATGTGTTGCTGTTTTCTATGGGGACATTTTCACAAATTTAATGTGCTAGCTTGCTACCATGAGATAATTTCAAACACAAACTGCTCCTTAGGCTGATGAGAGTAACATCTTTGACAATTTTAAACTTATGTTAAATTATTACTTAATGATCAGTCAAAAATCTAAGCAAGAAGAATGCCTGCATGTTTTCTGTGAGAAAACAAATAATGTAATGTTGGGTTTTTAAACTTTGGTTTACTTTGGGTTTTCAAAATAAAGTTTGTAATCTGGTTGACGTTTTTCTTACTCATCACTAAGCTTTAACAAGGTAAATAAATAACTCTGATATGGCATCACTGAGATTTTATTGTAATGAGATGTCATGATAAGAGATCTTGTTAGAACCATACCAGTATTCTCTCAGTTTACTGGTATCTTGGTGTTTTTGGTCCCATAACTTGGCAATCTCTAATACAGAGTGCTTGTTTTTGCAGTATTCTAATTTATAATCAGAAGTATTGGTTAGAAATTAAAAATATTAACAGATATAAAACAAAACATTCAAAGCCCAATGGCTCATGGTCTGAAGGTTGAGCAGGCCCCCAATTTACAGAGGTATCCGTCCATAACTCAGCCATTTGGGGTTTGAATCCAAACTTTTTTTTTTTTTGGATATCTTTCCCTTCTCTGTCTTTCTCTCTGCCTGTTTTCTTTCTAGTAAATGTTAAGTTACAATTTGTGCCAGGAAATCTTGAAAAATGTAGTTTATATTTGGTTTTATAGCATTGTAAGTCATTTGTATTTTGAGCATATTTTGGTGAACATCTATCAAAATCAAAATAATTCTCATTGGAAATTTTAATGTCCAGAGGAGCCCTGGGGTTTGTTTAGTGAACATTTTTTTATAGGTATTAAACGAAAAACAAGATTATACTGATTAGACCTAATTTACTCAATTGTTTTTAATTGACCTGGAGCATGTTCCTTTTTAATGGGAACTGAATCATCTCTTGTATAATGATTTATTACTTAGCGTTAATTATGTCACATGGAAACATGACTTAATCCTAGACGTATTATTCTGGGTCTGTATGCTTTAATGTTGATTTTTGCTTTTTTCCTTTGATTTAAATAATCACTTAAATGAATGAGAATTATTTAAGAAAGAGAAAACTGATTTCAAGTTACACTTCGCTGTGATCTGCTTTAGCTGAGTGTCGTAGAAAAAAATGTATTCCCAAGCACTGTTCAGGTAAAATCACTCAATCATGTTTATTCATGAATTGTGCACAACTCAGAGAGCTCAGAAGACAATCAATAATCAAGCCAGTCTGGATGCAAGGCTTGCAAAGCTCTGCCAAGCAGAGACAACATGTAAGTTTTAATACAATGATAAGAAACGAAAAACAAGGCGCAAGACGGTCTGGTCCAGACGCAGCTGTGGAAAACAGCCTTCCAACCTCGTACATGTAACTCAAATAGTTCTTTTGGTGAGAGTTCACAAACATTTCATATGACATTACTAGCAGATGTGACCTTATTGTAATTTTTGCCATGACACTGAGAATAAGCCTCACTGGTTCTCTGCTTTAATTAGGTACCACCATAACTATTCATCATAAAAGAAGGAAAAAAAAAAAAACTCATCATTATCAAATGTGTATAATCCAATGTAATCTAATTAAAAGTAAATGTATTAATATCCATGTATGACATGTCATTGTTTATTTTATTGAAGCAAACTCACAAAGTCTAAGCATATTTTGACTTTAGCTACGGTGCAAAACTGGCTTGCTACACTGTGCTCTTTTCAGTATTTTTTTGGCAATAATGCTTTTATTGCCTGAATATGGCTAGTCAGTCAAGCAATACTGTGTCAATTACCAAGTGCACTGAAGCAGCATACTGTGACCACCCGGTTCAGCTTAAGAGAGTCAAAGCTATGCAGGCATAATTGGGATAGTTAGAAAAAAGATTACAGTATTTCTGGTTTATATCCCTGTTAGTGAAATAAAAATAGAAATTCATTTGACAGCAATTTTATTTCTTAACAGAAGTTAAAGTTTAAGTCATTTAGGCTTATTTTAAAGACTATTTCCCCTCAAAATTTCAAAAATAATATCAAGGTAATCATAATTAACAAACTTATTTATTGGTGTGTAATATCAGTCACATGACTCTCTTTCATAACATTGTCAATTAACAAGAAAGTGAAACATAAACCAAAAGACCACAGCCATGTTTACAATGTCTCTGGGTCTGGTGGGTAGATGTGTGTACATTATTGTTCTACAGCAACTTACAGGGGGAGCATTATGTGAAATATCAGGCACATAGTGACATTTTATAGCCCAATCAAGTAACTGTGTCACCTTCAGATGTTATAAAAATGCTGTATTTTATAACATTGATAACAAATTTATTTTTATGAACACAGGTCTCTGTAAGTAGCTGTTTAGGTAACAAAGGAAAAAAATGATAGCTAAAAATATATCACTTGTCTTGCTTTTAAATCCCTAATTCTAGGTGATTCATTTGCCAACATCAATGTTATACAATGCGAAAATGTATAAAATTCAGTAATGCAGGGTCATAAAAGACATAAAACACAAAATTTCTGTTGAATAACTAATCAAATCCTCCAAGGGAGCAGTTTGCTTGGCATGGGATGATTCATGGGATGATGAGCTGAAGCTTGAGAAAGGCTCAAAAGAATATGAACATTCTGGGAACTCTGAAGGAGAAGAGAAAACAAATATCAGTTTCATCCTTTTGTAAAAGCTTGTTTTAATTTGCTTTCATATCTTATCATCATGGCAGAAAACTTTCAGCATAACACTGGCTTGTCTAATGAGGTCACAGAATATTTCTCCATCAACTTCAGTATTTGTTGCACCACTGGATGCAACTTTGGCATTGAAAAATCTTTCAATGACTGAAAAAGTAAGAAGGCAAAATTTAGAGTGTAATTATGTAATCAGCCAGATTTTGCAATTAGCTTTATTTGAGTTATTAATTAGTATTTTGAGTTCCTATGATTGGTATGGTGAACATATTGCAAAATTCAAAATACAATGGCTTCCCACTTTTACTCACCACAAATTTGTATAAGTAGTGTTAAGAACTAAGTACTTTTAAAAGAATGCCTATCATTCCCTCCCACCGACCCCACTGAGGTTAAATTAAAAACCACAAACCTTCCTCATGGAGCTGATGAACGACAAACAGTACAGGTCACGATGATGATGGAATAAACCTAAACAAAGCAAAAATAACTTAAGTCAAGTGTTCCCCTCAGTGCTACACTCTATTTACGTTGGAGAACGTAACACTTCAGCGTTGCTACCTATTAGCCATGCGAATGTACATTTATATTTGAAGTAGCATTTACATTACCATGGCCAAAATTATGATTTTAAATGATACAAAAATAGAACTTTATTTTTCACAAGTACACAGCCCAATATTTTTGTGTGTGTATAAAAGTTGCAGTTAGAACGGTGTTACTGTTGTAAGTGCTACAGCTGCTAACTAGCAACCCACACAAGGGCTGCTAGCTAAAACATTGGGTATGGCTGCAAAATAGACAAAGTATAACTAAAATTAGTGGAAAAAGTCCCATCACTATCAATTTAAAAGTGCTTGACCAAAAGTTTAAAAAGTTGTACTTTCTGTTTAGAACAACGGGAGAAGAAAAAAATTGAGTGTTTTCAAATTTAACTCCAAGGCAGATGATGAAGCAGGGAGGAGCTAACACTGGACACCATTTAACTCATCAAATGTTAAAACAACACTTAATGGGGAAAATAAACCCTGATGCAATCAACTATTGGAAATAACTCTCACACTGGATGGCATTTAACTCATCAAGGGTTAAAACAACTCTTAATGAGTTTAGGTCAACTCTGAAGCCTTTAACCCTGAAATTTTAACTCTTCAGTTTTTGCTGTGTATTGTCCCCGTTTTGGGTAAATATCAGAAGGTCATTTGATAAATGTATTGAACTGCCCTTTACCTTTGGTTCCAAGTCTACACAGTTTTAACTTCTTGGGCGCAAGAAAAATCAGCTTTTACTGAAAATATACCATGCAAACCTCTTAAAGGGAGTTGCAGTCCTACTGAATAAAAGCAAATTCTAGCATTGGTCAGCACTTAAAACAACACCCTGCAGGCTGCACCATGGGGCATTTGATCTGTCTTTGCATTGCAATGCTGTAAGCTTTCGAATTTAAACCAGCCATCTTGAAGACGACCTGAGAAAGGTTTCTCAACAGAATAATTTGCTGCAGGGCATGTAAAACTTAGCAATAGTTTGCGGAGTAGTGGTTTCACTGTGAACTGATATAATGTTCGCTAGAGAGTTAGAGCCAGAACTGTATTTGCAGAAAGTCTCATCATGTCTCCCTGAAAACCTAAAAAACAAAGCTTTGTTCTAATGGAAATGTAATATGATTCTTCCTACAGATAAGTGAAATAGGATTTATTTTGCCACATTTTCTTTCTCCTAGGTATGCTGTGCATGTTTCTTAGCAGAGAATCAGTTTTAGCTTTTTTTTCTTTGGTCTACAGTCTTCAGCTTAAGCAGCTCTCTAACATCCCAAATTATTAGGTCATCATATTACTGCTTCTATTATTCATTGTGCAAAATAAATAAATATTTAGACATAAAACTTTTCTAAAGACCAGAAACCATAAGAGTTGAAAATTCTATCTATCAGCATTTCTACATTTTACCCTGCCTTTGCATACGTGGACATAACTTTTACATCAGTATTGGAACCAGATCTAATGGTTTACTTATACCAGAACAGGGATCATCACTTCTTGGACAATAATCAGAACACAATTATCAAGATTTCAGGCAGAAGGTGTTAAAAGAAAAGAGTAAAACACAGTCAGAAGATAAATTATTAATATGATGTATCTGAAAAGCCTTGGGCACATCTCTTGCCAATTCTCCACACAACTGGACATTACGTGAAGGTGTAAGAACAAGCTCAGCTTCATGCCTCCAGTTCATTCTGGGTTATTCCAAGCTATTCCTAGGCTTACAAAGTGGCAGTGTTTCCCCCACAAAACATACCACTCCTGGTGGTAGGAGTGGTAGAGCAGTCCACCAGCAGTCCACTCAGTGTGGACTGGACCACTCTACATGTGCTTGTAATAGAAAATGCTAAGTTACAAAAATTTTGAGGTGCACGAGTAGGCATCATAACTTGGAAATAGTAGCATGTGAAGCCAACAGGCGGGTTCAGGATGGTGCAATTGGTGCACAAACCTTTATGTCCAGTTCAATGAGTTATCTATAAATAAACAAACAATGTTTAGTCTGGTGCGGGAGCCAGTTACGCTGGTGGCCTACCAGGATTATAAAACACTGTCTTTCCATTGTGCTTCCTATTCCCTCTTGTTAAGGTCCTAAGAAGAGGCCCCTAGATCACTTGTTAGGGGCTTTTTGAACCAAACTGTTTTCAGTGCTTTACGGGTTTAGGTGCTTACTAAGCAACAGTTCTCTTTGTGTTTTCACCGATGCAAACTCTAGAACTGGCTCCAAAAAATATATGTTTTGGATCTAGACCAGAGCAAATTATCACTTTTGTAAGGCACCAGGGAACGGGATTTTGAAGAGCAGCAAACAATCAAAACATTATGAACATTAGTTTAGTTTTATTTTAGACTGTCCAAATTTACAATATAAACTGTTATTCAGTGATATTAAAATCTCTGATCACTGTCAGAATTACAATAGTTAATTGTTCCATATGTTGCTACTGCTTGTGAAATTACCCATCTCACAGATTAAATCAATGCACCACTTAGAGCTGTAGTCACAGCTGTTTTTCTGTAGAATCCAAAAACAATTTTTCTGGGCAAATATATAAATGTTTTTTTTTGTTTGTTTTTTTTTCTTGTTCTGTGTTATTTTGCGAGAGCTAGCCACAAGCCTTCTACAGATTTACAAAAAAACATTTGTGGAACGGGTGAATAACCTCCATGATCACCTCAGCATTTCTGAGGTTCAAGATCTGTTCACTGTTCCATCAGTGGGATGGATTCCAGACTCTTCCTGGCTCTGAGGTTAGACAATCAATC
Source organism: Poeciliopsis retropinna (assembly GCA_010277075.1). Classification (NCBI taxonomy): domain Eukaryota; kingdom Metazoa; phylum Chordata; class Actinopteri; order Cyprinodontiformes; family Poeciliidae; genus Poeciliopsis; species Poeciliopsis retropinna. Next base: position 8,174,989 of record VMRM01000013.1, read on the forward strand.
GTAGCCTCTTTTGCACACTTTCTGGTCTGCTTTCTTACTGAATAGGACTACCATCTTTTTCTGCCATTCACATGTAGTCATTTGAGTCTTCCATGTCACATTTACAGAGTGCGTCACAACCCCAAAATGTCCAGAGAGTTAAGCATATTGGGGAAATTCTTGTCCATTTCAGGCACCCTGGACATGAAGGGCTTTGTAATTACCTGGCTTTTTTGCTTCTTTGGCTGTCTCCTGAAGCAACTGATAGGTATTAATAAGTCAAAGAACCGCGGCTTATGTGGTTGAAAGGGCAAATGTAGGGAAGAATTTGCTGAAACCATGGAGAAGCACATTTGGTTGGCCTCAAGAAAATTCTTGACGCCCATCAAAAAGGTAAAACAGAGACCATCTCAGACTGGATTCAATCTGAACACAACTGTTTGTAGGAGCACTGGACTGAGTGGTAGTTGTGTAATAAGCAATGGCAGTTTCTGATATGGGCGACATGGGGAGTTGAGATAAGACAACTTGTTTGCTGTAAAGAGTACTCAAATAATAAATCAAATCAAATCAAGTTTTATTTGTATAGCACATTTCAGCAGCAAGGCATTTCAAAGTGCTTTACATCATAACAAACATAAAAACACAGAGTCATGTAACATAGAATAAACAATCAAAACATTAATTTAGACGGCCGTCAAATTTATAACTTGTTATCCATTTATCTAAATGTTTTGCTTTGTGCAGATCCTGATCTGTGACATACTTACAGTCGTTTGATTTTAGATTGTCTATTGGCTAATTTTTACTTATCAACAAAGAATTTCCTATCAATGTGAGGATTCTCCCTTATGGGCTTTCCTCATTAAAAGAGGGGCTCTAGAAACACCTCTCTTGTAGAATTTAGTTGAAACAACTAGGCCTCTAACCCTCTGGGACTTTAGTCAAGTTGTTCTGACAAGGACTCCAACCTGGACTTTAGCTGAGAAATATCAGCTAAAGTACTACTATGTAGTAGTACTTGGAATTGGATCAGGATATCCGTTTATAAAGCTTAATTGCTAATGTAAATTCTTTTCTCCATGTTGATTAATAGATTCAAATAATATTATAAATTTTGGATTTTGAACAAATGCTAAAATGTATACTTATTGATAGAATATATCCATAAGCTTGCTCAACCCTTGAAAAATATGCAAGTAATGAATATATTTGCACTAAAATCCTCAGATTGTGGAACTAACACATACAGTCTGCACCTTATCATCTCTCTCCATAGCACTATAGGAATTTGGATTGCTTGTTATCACAGAGAACACACACACACATACGCACACACTGCCAGGGAGGCTGTCCGTTGGTCTGCTCTCAGAGGAGTTCAGGTATAACAACACATTTCCGAAACTGACATTTAATCTAAGCCAACAAATCACCGTGGAGATCCCCCATCCATCTATAAGCTGAAATGTATTTATGGTCATATTCACATACACACACACACACACACACACACACACGCATACAAGCACACAACTCTTGCGAAGACTCAGAGATTTTACAGATCAACTCTCTCTGAGCCCATGCAGACTGTCTTGGGAATATATATCTATTTGTGATTTTATTGGAGAAAACTGTATCGTCCATTTTCATTATTGACATCGTCTCAGAGCACCATAGGTGATGGTGTGGCAAAAATTGTGTTTAATTCCTTAGTTTTGCTGACATTTTAAACTTGACACCGAAAACAGGGAAATCATACAAATAACAAAAGAGTAATTTTATATTCATTAGCTTTCTATGTTCTCTTTAAGGTGTCTGTTGAATGAAGAGATAGAAAGACTTAGAGGGAGGTGTAGCTGCCGAAAAAATAGAACTTTTTCTGACAAGCTAAGCCGACTTAAAATACTTACCGGGGGCCATATTGAATAAAGATGATGGGTTTAGCGAGGTGGCTGTGGGATGAGGATGGGCTGTGCTGAACTGCAGGGTGTGCGGGACACTGGTTTGACTTGGGACAGTTATAAAAGTGGGTTGTATACAAACCTCTGAGCTGCAGGCAGAAGTAAAGTCTGTTAAGGAGTATAATAATTAACTTGGTTATTAGAACTCAAAAGACTGTTTAAAACTTTGTTTAGACTGAGGAGATAAACCATTTCGTAAGTAGATCATCTGCGATCTATAATTGGCTCTTGCTGGAATCAGCTTTTAATTCACCTACTTATTACTTCATTCATTTTTTATCACAAGAAAAAAAATAAATAAAGCCACAATAGAAGCAGGGTGAGATGGGAGACAGAGACAAGGAGACTCGGGGGCTCTGTGGGCTGCACTGACACTAATGATATCTGACCTCAACCAGACAAACAGCCAGATTTTCAATCCTCTGTGTTCCTCTCCTCTATCTTTCTCCCTGTATTGTCTCGGGGGCATTGCTTCACACTATTATTTGGCTGGAATTAGCTTTTACCACCTTTTTCCCGCTATTTGCCTCCCCTCAAATCTTGTTTAATGTTCCTTGCTTTCTTTGTTTTCTTCTTCTTTAAACCCTTTCATTGGTTCTCCTTTCCTTCTGTTTGTGTTCACCCTCCTTATCAGTTGCTTTTTTTGGTCATTTTTTTTTAAATCTCCTACTGTGATCTTTAACCCCAACTTCCCCCTTCTTATGCTTTTGTTTTCTTTGTGTAATTTTCCTTTATTGCTTTATTTTCTTCATCTCTCAGACTTGTGCTTTGTTCTTCAGGTTCATATTTCCCTCCTTTCCATTTCTTTGATTTTTTAAAATATTTCTTGTATGTTTCTCATTTCCTTTTCATTCCTGTTGTTTAGTTTACTTATTTCTTAGCTCACTGTTCCTCACGTTATCTTTGATTTTTCCCTCCCTGTACCACCTCCCACTCTCAAACATGTCTGTTTCCTATTTAATTAGCCATCCAGGCTTTGGATGCTAAGGCAGATGGCTGAACACAGCTCTGTCTATCTCCATTTCTTTGCAGACATCACCGCTCCTTATTCCCTCTGCCTCCTTTCTTTCTCCCTTTCCATTTCTTCTTCCTCTCTTGTGTGTCCAGAGGGTGTCAGCCGCTAGTGGTTACTCCCATCCGTGCCGCTGACCACCAGGCCATGCTGCGGCACTGGCACTGATCGGATGTGACAGCTCTCTCATTATTTAAAGTCAGAGTCACTTTGTGTATTTGCCTCTGTCTGTGTGTGTCCAGGGGTTTGAATGCGCGAAAGGGTGTGAGTGTGTAAGTGCCTGTCAGATTGTCTTTGTGTGTTATTGCCCTTCTTTCTGAGGGCCAGTGGGGAGAGAAGAATAAGAGGGGCTAATGAAGTAAGCATCTGATTGGGAAGCAGAGACCCATATCGGTGATAAAGGGGGAAAGGAAGAGAGGGAGGCATTGATGGACTTGTTTGTAACAAAGACTTCACTTTAGTCAAGTCCAAGAGAGAGTAAACAAGCAAAAAAAAAATATTTTGAACCACATGGATACATTCACAGTAAACTCTTCCTCTATGGCTGCTAAAAATCTGTTTTGAATTTGTCACTTAGTTTCATCCTACTGAGGGAGAATTGGCTTGGGTCTGCTGGTTTTGTTGATGCCCAACCTCTTAATGGATTTCAGCTGCAATATATTTAGCCGAGATCCACACGTCTGAGAGAATGGTAACAGACAGGCGGCCAAACCAACACACAGGAATGAGGGCCTATCCCTTTTAAGCAAATGTATTTGAATGGATTCTGCCTTTTCAGTAGCAGGCATTTTGCTTATCTCAACAGTTTGTTTCCAGGTGAGCAACACAATGAACATTGAACTGCATGTCGCAAGCCATTTAATGGTCCATCTCCCAGTCAATTAGCAACACCAACTGTCCTTAAAAAACAGCTGGTGACCAACCACTTTACGGTTGAATAGTTGCTCAAACTAATTGATTCTCACAAGAGTCCACTTTTACAAGTAAAAGCAAAGAGGGTAAAAAAGCAAGTGCCAAGATGCAGAGTTTCACTGAGATTCGACTTCCCACACATATGCACCAGGATTCTGTGGGCCGGGAGTAGAGTTGGCGACTTTTGACTGAAATATTGGAGTTTTGACAATCAACGCTGCAAAATAGCAAAATTGACCCAATGAGCACCCTTGAAAATGAAACTGGTGCTAATTAACACCCATCTGACAAATTACAAGAACATTAATTAAAGTCAAGACCAAATATTCTGAGACCAAGACAGAGGCTGAATTCTTAACTTCAACAAATATTTCAGAACATTGCTGTTCGTACACCACAAAAGGCAAAGATTAATGGAAAAATGGTTAACTTTGCAACCAAAACTATATGTTGGTATTAAACTAATAATTGTCATAATAAGCTAATATTTAAGTAATTTGGAGAATGTGTACACACATTCATATGTGTTCTCCAAATTCAATTGGTCAGTTTACATTCCAAAATGTTTGTATGATAAAAAAACAAAAAACAAAACAGAGATTGGGCTAATAAAGATTAGTCATATTAAAAAAAAAAACATTTATATGATTATAGATGTTACCATTCTTACTGTCTTTAAAGACACATATCCTGGACATATCAATCAAGCATTAGGCATTTACCATCAGAGTCAGTAGAATTCATGGGATTTACAAAAATTATTCACATGACGCATCCTTCCCAAGTACTGTTGCTTCCTTTGTTTTATGACCAAAGTCTGACCGTCATTTTCTGCTAGCTACTCTAGCATGCCATTTTAAAAAAAAAATTAGCATGCTATGGTAGTTTATCTTAAAATACACCTTTTAAACACCTTTTTTTTAAAAAAAAGATCACACAGAGCAGTATCCATTTACAAAGTCTCTGTTGGGAACAAGCTTTAAATAAGACTAATGTCACTTAATTTTCAGGCATTTATATATATATATATGTTAAATGGCCTATTGCATATAGAGCTTTTGTTCCTCAAAACAGTGACTTATTGTAAGTCCCTTCTCTATCTGTAGATATGAGACACTGCCTCCACCTGTGGCCTGTAGAAGTAATGAGGTTAGCGAGAGTGCATGCCTTTCCTAAGGCTCTAATACCTCTGCCTGTCTTTGCAGGTATGTGCATGTGTTAACTTTAATCTTGTATTCCATTGAGTATGACTGTGTGTGTCTTAGCAAGGTCCATTTTTCCAACAAATACCACGTTGTAAGGACCCACTGCTCCTTATGGGGACCGCTCCTAATATGCTGAACCTCTTGTTTAGGGATAAAGGTTAGCTTTAGCGATCAGGTTTGAATTAAGTTTTGGTTACGGTTACTCATAAACTAGTACGTTAGAGTTAAGGAAAATGTTAAGGGTCAGGCATAAATTTGGTTATTAAAAGTCAATACAAAGTCCTAATATAGGTAGAAGTACAAATGTGCGTGTGTGCGTGTCCATGTAAGAGAGATCGGTGATGGGGTGGTTCATAACTCTCTCCGGGCTGTAATACACGGTGGACTATTTCAGACCATGCCCCTGTATCTGTCTCCATTCATATTGGCTCCGAGTTACCTGAGGGCTACTGGGGTTCTCTGACAGATATTAAAGGAAGGAAGTTCGCCAGCAGCATTTTCTATATGAGGAAACACAATAGGAGGCATGACTTTATTGTCTTAAAGGTGCAGTTTAACTTGTAGTAAAGTGAAGAGTTAAACCAGAAACATGACTAGGTGAAAAAAACTGGGGAAAAGCATGGATTTACTGTTCCTTCTGACTCTTTGTAAGAGGTAAAGTAAAAGACGGATGGGCCTGGTAGGTATGAATTTAGAGAACATGAGGAAAATAAAAAATAAATCTTTAAGATTAATTTATGTTACACTGTTCCAACAAATAAGATTGAGGTGGTTCCTGTTTTTTTTTTTCTTTTTTGATTGCAGTATTTGCCACATCAATTACTTTATCAGGCCATTTATTTTTTTCTCTATTTATTACCAACTTTGGCAGTAAATATCCTCCATAGTTCAGAGATTTCCCCATTGTATTATAAGTCTTGCAGGCTGGCAGGGTTTACTTGCTTACAGGGTAAGTGCTGCTTGTTTTAATATATTTGAAAAATAAAACTGTTTAAAATTGTCGTTTTTACACCAGTAATTCTGGATTGCATGTGTCTTTGCTGTACTGAGCATTTCTCTGGCAGAGCAGAACCAGTCCTGAAAGATGAGGATATAGTAGATCCACCAATCATGCCGGTGGTCTCTGTGTGTTGGCCACCTAGCGTGCTGTTGAGGCTGCATCTCTGAAGTTTACCTCCACGCGGTTTGCGTCCCACCACTCACTCAAACTTGACAATTTGGAAGGTGTTTCTTTAAGAAAAGCTTCAACCTCACAGGCTTTTATATTAATCCCCTGTGAGCAATTAATTTTCTTTGGAGAATAAAGCATCAATGTAGGCATCTAGTTTAAAAGCCACACTGCTTTCTCTGCTTGCACAAATTTAATGTGAACTGCAAACATAACCTGTACATGCGCTTTCAGAGTTTCTGTCACAAGTAGTTGAACAATATCATTTGTTCAACCATTATGAATGACTTCTTTTTTTTAACCCCTGACCAGTTTTTCTAATTTTAACTGTCTTGTTCTTGTTCGGAATCATATTTTGTCCTTTATGAGTTTGCACAGTGTTTTCAATTGCAGTTCCTTGCGTAAATTTGTACTGTGTTCATTGAACCATAATTTCACTTGTGATTCCGACTGCCTCCTTCCTAACTTTAGGTCCTCCTCCACAACCTGTAAAACGCTTAATGCATGTCAGCTAAAGGGTGGCAGTGGCTCAGATGGTAGGCGTTCGCCCTGAATCTCAGTTACTTTTAGCAAGATATTTTACCCACTTCGTCTGCTGGTAGTCATTGTGTACAATGTAACTATCAGCACCAGCGTTCGCATTCAATGTCTGATTGTACTGTAATTAATTCTTTTGGTGAGTTTTTTAAAACTAATTTATGACACACGTTTTGGAGAACAACTTATTTTAATGGGGATGAAAAACAAGGCAGATGTGCTCACTTACAGTACACTACCATATAAAAAGTGAAAAATTCTTAAATAGAGAAAGCTTGTTTTAAGAGTACGTTGACTTTTTTCTTCTTCTTTTTTGCACTGATGGACTTTTTTGAACAGTAGACAAGTAGAAAGCAGGGGGGAGAAAGGAAGACATGCAGCACATGGCCCAAGTCTATGAATCAAACACAGGACAACCGCATAGAGGCTCCTAGAGACTCCTTAAATGGTGCGTACACTCTATCAACTGCGCTAACCAGCGCCCAAGAGTAAGTAAAATTATAAATTCAAGTATTGGTAAGTGCTTTTGCCTTACCCAAGCATCACCAGGAAGGCCTCAGTAACTACACTTTGAGTGACCACAGAGGCTTTCACAGGACTGCAGCAATACTGGATTTGTGTCATGGTCACCACATCGGAATATGCAAAATATACAGTATATGGTAAAAACGATAAAAATCTGTAGTCTATTTGTTTACTGCGCGATAATGCTTGTTGATGGCAAAATCAGCTGGCATCAAAATGTAGAGCAAGCAGGAAGCTATCAAGAGTTTGTTAAAAAGGCCTAGCAAAAATGTCAATTAACTGAACCAGGTTCAGGTTTAACCTCCTGCAGTCTTACTGCAACCCAGTCGGACAGGAGCAAACCTTGCAAGTCAGATAATCTTAAAGAGATTTAGCCTTAATAAGTAAATAAATCCTAGAAATTATGGATCAAGATTAAAATCCCTCATTTTAGTCAGTTTAACTCGTGCAAAAACTATTTCATTGCAGCGTATTAGTACCATTATTGGAGGCTAAATGTTTTAATCAAAAGTTAGCAGTCAACTTAGCACTTCTTTGGAAAGGGTTAAGCAAAAATAGAGGGTACACACACACACCACTTGTACACCAAGTCAACAGGGAGTGTATTCGTGTGGCTCATTTCAGTGCCAGTTTTATGCGTGAGCTGCTGACTGAAAGGTTTACTCTCTGGTGCCCTGAAACAAATATTAAAAACAGAAGAAGCATCCAAGCATGCTCTGATGCAAGCCACATTGCGTGGCATTTCCAAATACAAACATGGATGTACAGCCATCATCAGTGCCAGAGTTTTCTCTTGTGTAGAATATGTGAGCATTCAGTGGTGTGACACACGATATCACAATGCTGTGATACTGTCTTTTACAAAAAAGTTAAGATGTCAGTGACATCAGCATGGCATTAAAGACATAACATTTTGACTCACAGGCTGCAAATAGTCACTAAAAGCTTCAGAAAGACCGAAAGACCTGAAAAACCAAATTACTTCTGTTTTTAATTCAAAGACAACTGTGAGAAATTAATTATTAACACATGCCTTTGTGTGTCTATAAGATATTCTTATTAATTTTTAATGTATTGCTGGAAAATAATCCAACTCTTCTTATTGAAAATGGTGTTAACTGAAGCCCTTAGCACAAAGCAGAATAGGCAGTATAAAATTACTGGAAATGATGGTGTTGGGGAAAAAAAAGTTCAGGTTCTTCGTTACTGCGCTTATGTTGAGCATGACTCAACGTATTTGCATGTGTTATCCTATTGTTACATAAGATTATTAATTTTTAATTCAGTCCACTTCAAACCCAAGACCTAAAAAATATGCAAAAATAGTTGCAGTTCAAGTTTTTAGTGGGAAGTTATGTCATTGGTCTAATTTTCACAATAACAGTGTCAGTACAACACTTGCATCCACTCAGTAACTTGATTTCTGATTACTGATTGCACCTTGACCCGTCATATGAAAATAATGGGTAAGCCATGGTTAAGGACATTTCCTCTACTGTTTCACAAACTTCTTCAACTCTTCCCCACTTAATGGTTTTGCACCAGAGTCCAGGTTTCAATACTTAGGGGTTGGGAGACCCCCTGTATTTAATTTGCAGCTCTGCTTCACACCACCTGTGAACGTGATTGACTTACTTGTCACTTTGACTGTGTTGTTCTGCGACTCACAAACATTTCTACAAAATTTTATGATATTATGGTTGAGTTAGTGAAATGAATGACATTTTTTTCTATATTTCCCTACATTTCAGTCACCCTTAATTGGAAAACATGTATATTTTACTGACCTGACAAAGCTCATTGTGTCTGTAGTTCTTTCAGATGCATAAACATGTACATTTTTAAATGGATTTTTGTAATTTTCTGTCTCTCACAGCTGAAAGAAAATGAAAGATGGTCCCTACTGTTAAGCTCCAACCTTCTAAAAATGAAGCAATCAATATTTAGCCTCAGGAAGCAGAAAAAAAATTTGCGGTTGTTTTGTGATTTCTTCGCATTATTTTTAATTTATATCGGCATTCGATCTTTGTGTTATCTGAACAAACTTTAAAATGTTTTATTACAAACGCTGCAGTTAAAATGCAAATGAGAGATATGCAAATATTTCAGAGTAAAATTACTATTCTGAGTTTAATTTGCTGTAGATTTGAACTGGAAAATGTGTACAAGCTTATTTTATGGGTGAGTGTTTTTTTTTGTTTGTTTGTTTGCTTTTTTTTGGCAAAGATAGCTGTTAAACATGTTTAATTAGTGTTTTGGTACCACAGTTTTGTTTTTTGTTTTTTTTTTCCCTGATAATCACTAGGATTTGATTTATTTTAATCTCACAAAACCCTTTCTTTCAAAGTCTAATTAAACATTCCAGAACCAAAACCAAACAAAGTAAAATGTAAAAAAGCCAAGGACAGAGTTGGAAAATAAAATCCCAAAAGCTGCCCTGTGTAGTGATATAAAAGATACCATTGCTCATGCACAGAACTCGTATAGTACAGTAAACTGTCCTCAGGAAAAACACACACAAACCGTTTGGCTGATAAACGATGAGGTTCAGAAAATTACCAGTGAGATAAATCCTGAGCCCAACAGCCAACAGTGAAGATCAATAATAATTTATTGGTAACTTTCTTCTTTATACAATTTTTTTCCCAGTCTGTTCTTTAAAGTGTACAGTAAAGGAGGTTGAAGACAGAATGAAGAAAAGTGTGCGTGTGGCCTTGAAAGTTGATTAAAAACAGGTGCAGTGACAATCACATCAAGTTGATGGAAGCCTTGTGTGAATATAGGGCTCGTAGTGTGTGTGTGGGCGCGCACGTGTGTGTGAGAGAGAAGAGTATGTGTCAGTGGCTATTGATTGTTGATCATAATTCTCTTGGTGCAGTCTGGCATCTCCATCACAACAATTTACTGGAGCCTGCATTGACTTATGGGTTGCAAACTTCTGTCAGTGCTAACATGCTCTAAATAACAGAACAGAGAGCTGATAGATGAATGGACACGGGGAGAAACGGAGGGAGAAGTGCTACAAGGGAAAAAGGAAATCCATTCTTTGGAAGTTAATTTCAATCTCCAGCATAATCCAGCAAAAACACAGTATGAGCTCCAACATTACTAGGGTCACTCTGAGAGATCCGCAGCTTGTTCTACTGCCAACCCTCAGCCTTTACATTTCTCTTGGATTGCAGCGCCCTCCTTTGACTCTGTCCAGAACTGCAAGGATGAAACTGCAGAATCCAGAGCCACTCCACAGTCAGTGGTTTCAGCAGGTACTAGTGTCCATTGAATTGCTAAAAAAACCTCACAAAGTCATAATTACATGTACTATAAAATTTAAAAAACAAAACATATTACATTTATTACATTAAAAGAGGGATGCAAAGTGAAGTTTATGTTAGAGAGCCTTACTAACTACATAATTGTAAAAACAACGACAGTTACAGTTACCTCTAGTTTTGGTTATGAAAATCAGGGCATAGAGAGAATGTTAGCTTGGAAAAAAAGCTATTTTTTTTCCATGGCAAGAGGAGACAGAAGGTTAAACAATAATACAATTTCCAAAATTAAAGAAGTAAAGAAAATTAATTGAAGTCAATAAATACAATAAAACAATAATAGGAAAAGCACCAATTAAAGAGGAAGAAGCATTTAATTCCAAATAAAAAATTAGAACATTATAAATAATAAACTTGTTAAACATTTTTGATGGGAAGCTGGAGTAAACGGCAATGTTTCTAGTTCAATTTCTGCTCATCTGAGCTCCTTGTTTATGTTTATTCAAACATGCTAATGTTGGGACCCAGTCATGGAAAACTGAACTACATACACAAAAAGACTGGGATAAAACTATTACTCCCAGAATTCCTTACATTAACCCACTTTCAGTTTCTAGAGGAAAAGGAAGAGTTTCACGTGATATATTTTAACCAAAACTCTGTCCTGAAGGATGTCATCCTCTTTACCACAGAAACCTGCAATGGTGAGACTCACGTGCGTGAGATTCCCCACTTCGCTGATGGAAGGGAGGTACTGTGACTTCAAAGTAATCCTGGATCCATGTATAATCTACAGTCTAGGGTAATCATCGACTATAATTGCACAGGGTTAATTTCAAATACTGCAAAAGGACTCTAAATAATTATAGATTCTTCAAAAGAGATCCTGCAGAAGAAATGATGCTACCTCCACTATCCTGAGAGCAGAAATGCCCTTGTGTGCCATTTCCCCCCAACTGGTGTTGCTCCCATTATCCGAGAGGCGAGAATGGCTGCCCAATCCAATCCAATGTTTTTTTGCCATTAACAGAACACCAACAGCCACTACTTCCTACTGTTTTCAAATAATAGTAACCCGAGGATGGAGCTCCGGTGTGCCGCACAAGACATTTTGATTCATAATTGACAAATGCTGCAAAGAGACCCAATCTATCAAGTGAGATGTGAACCATTTGGGCACAGTAATAGATGAGCTTACTCATGTTCAGTTAGATATGATAATCCATGGTGAACAAATCGCTGAGTTGTAGTAAAAAGAAGAAAAAAGTTCTTGAAATATTGATGCAAAGATATAATCTGAAACATTTATCTGTACAGTATTAGTGCAGAAGTGTGGTCAAGAACCTGAAATTGTTAAAAAAAAAAAAAAAAGGCAAAAAGGAAAGAAAAATGAAACAACCAGAAAGTCGAAGGACAAACCAAATGAAAGGGAAGCAAATAGATGAAGACAGGTTGAAAGATACATAGAATATATGACAAGCAGACAAACATGCCCATGAGAACCACAGATTCTTCTGTAGTCAACATGCAGGGATTCTTCTGACCACCTGGTTATATTTAACCATTCAAACTGTCAGACGAACACACACATGCTTGCATGCGCGTGCACACAAATACACAGTTAAAGACTGAACATTCTATGCTCAATCAAAGATGTTTGTACATTGAGCGGGGGCGGGGTAGGGTGGGTTGGTGGATTATGTGTTTTCATACAGTACAGGTTGTGTGTGATGAATACAGTATTTAGGGTGGCATGATTGGGGGAATATATAACAAAAGGTCAAGCTGTCAGCAAAACAGGCAAGCTCACGGAACTAGCAGCTCTGCAGAATACCAAAGACGCTTCACTAGCATCAGGCAGACGTGTACGCTTGCATGAACAGCAACAGTACTTGTTTTGCAAGTTTAATGTATGCTTTATTATAAATGATTGGCATGCTGAAAAACTTTATTGCCATGTTTGTTTTTTATCTAACAATAATTTTCATATGTAAAAAGATAGCTACTAAAAAATGCAGAAGACAAAACGGATAAATATGTTCTCTTTAGATCAAATCTGCAACCATTCTGCTCAGTTAATATGCGTAAGTATTAACTCCCCATTTCTTTCTGTGTGTAAAAAGCTATTGCCATTGCCATCAGCAACACCCAGTAAAATTTTTAGACCCATTTCTTCTCAATCTGTCTTGTTTCTTCTTTCATTCTTCTTTCACAGTTGCTGTCCTCTTTTTTTCCCTATTATGTTTGGGAAAGGGAAGCCTATTAAAGTGAGTCAACTGAAAATGTTTTCCTTTTCTTGCTTCTAATCACTCCCGCCTCCTGTACTCACATTCTTCTTTCAGCATTCCCTCCCTTCTTCCTACCCTTCATGTCGTAGGGTACCACAGTTAATTAGCCAGTAGTGATTTTGGCCTCTCAGTAGAATCTGAGCAAGAGCAAAAGATGCTTCTATTTTTTTTCCCGCCCTCAAACTCACCCCTCCATTTCTACTTTTACACACCTCTATCCCCCATATTTTACATCTGTTTCCCGACTCAGTAAAAGCAGAAAGAGCTATCTGTTCATTGGTTAAACTCAAAGTTAACCTCAAAGTTATCCTATTTTTTGCCTTTGATATGAATTTGGTCTTTGTTTCTCTTGCAGAGGAAGGAGGGACATGTCCCTGTATGCCTGTGCTTGAAAAACTGCCAGTATCAGCCATTAAAAAGAGTACAAAAGAGAGAACAAGGAAAAAAAACAACTCTTGTGAAGTAGACCTTTCATTGCTTTTATTCATAGCAAGGAGTCGTGAATAAAATTTTAAAGATATTTTGTTTATGCTTAAAAATAAAATGGTCCCGTTTGGCACTCAAGACATGAGCTCGTTTGTCGTGAAATTTATGCATGTTCTTTAATAGCTTTTTCTAGGAGGAAAATGTAAAAACTTGCCATTCCAATGCAGCAGGAAACCTGTCACAAATCCCTCTTTATATTGTTTCAGAAGTAAAGTTCTGACCACATTTGGTGCAGCACTTTGTGATGAGTCAAAATTTTATTGCAGTGACTCTAAAAAATTATAAAATGTAAACTTTTTTTAGATATGTTGCGTGACAAGATGTTCGGTGTGGATATGAATACAGTGGTTGTCAAAAGCAATTATGAGCAAAGTTATCTATTTTTATCAAAATTGTCAAGTTTGGTCATCATCTTTTGGTCAGGAAATAATAGTTTTTTAGTTGCCACATAGTTTTTAGTCTGTTATTGTTTCACAAATATCTATCTGGTGGGATGCGGTGTTATCAAACAATAAGTGAAGGAATGAGGTCATGAACTGGCGTTTTCAAACAGCAAGTCTCTTCTTGAGGAATCTATAAAGTTTTAAGATTCTCCTATGCAAAAGCTCAGATAAGTCAAGTTTGAGCCTTTTTTGGGGGAAGATAAAGTCACAAATGCCCAATTTAAATTTTGGATCCATAGTTTCTTTGGAGATACAATCTATTACTCGGTCAGTGAGGACCAAGACTATCACACTTGTGTTTGTGTGTGTGTCCCAATGCAGTCTGTGGGAATATACTGCTATTCAAAATTTTGTTATTATGTGACATCACAGATGAAAATCCTTTGTAGAAACTATACATGCATATGGGTTAATGCAGCGCAAATGGGTTCAAGGTTTTTACCAGTCTCTGTTCTCTGTGTGTTTTAGTCCATTTTGTTCTCACATGTCTGAGCCCAACAAGTACATTGATTCATGATTAAATATCCCAATTGAATTAGATTACCAGCAATTAAATTACTGATACCTCTAACAATTCCTTCTAACCCTGGAAGACATTGGACATAAAAATCATAACAAAAACGTTCAACCATCTCCAAAACACTTTTTGTGCGAGTACTTTGGAGATTAAAATATGTTTTTAGTTTTTTTTTTTTTTTTTTTTGTAAGATATTATCAAAATGTAATATTAAATATAAAATAAACATGCTCTTTTTTATATCTTGTACAAGTGCTGCACAAAGATTACTATGTACACATGCTCTAAAACTTATTTTTCTTTGTCTCCAGTTTTTATGTTGAGCCACAGAGCTTCTAAATGGTTCATCTCTGTGATATTGCACCTGCATTAGTCAACTTGATAATTGTGATTAATTGCCTTAACATTTGCAGGCATGTCTGCACACACACACACATGCATGTAACTCAAGTGAATGCACACAAAAAGACAAGTTCCACCCTACAAGGTAAATTTTTTCAGTGATCTTGCAATTATAAAGCACAGACACTGACAGAGTCCAACTTTTGGATAAATTAAAGGCCTACTGTTATGCAAAATTCACTTTTTTCATGTTTTAGTACTTTCTTTGGGGTATCTCCTGCTTCTAGAAAGGACAAAAAAAATAAAATAAAAAAAAAACATCTAAATGTTTTTTGGGAGTATATTCGTCTTCTGCTGGTGTCTGCAAAACAACCTGTTTCAAAAACTTCTAAATTGTTGTGTCACAATTTTGTTACCTACAAGATAAGAGGTAAGATTTTTTTGAAAACATAACGGATATATAGACATTACCGACATTGTCTGAATTTTTTATTTTTATTTTTTTTACACATTGAGAGAATTGCTTCTCTGTTAACCTCGCAAATAAATATATATTTTTTAAAATGTTGTGACATAGCCCTAAAACAGTGCATTCCCAAATTAGCTCAAAACAGGCAGAACTGATTGGGTGAAATTTGAATATCTGAGAATGAATTTGTGTATTAAATGTAAGGTTGTTTGGCATACCCCTCAGACATATCCTAGCTTGTTCAAGAAAGCATGATAGAGGATTTATAAAGCCATTTAATTAAAAAAATAATAATAATTGTATGTGTGCACACACATGGTGTTACACTTAGTCTTTCTGATGTTTTTTTTTTTTTCCACTTGTAATTTTTGTAGGGAGATATTTACAATCCCAATGACATTTCTTTATTAATGGCCATGTACAGGGCCATTCTAAAGCAGAGCGATGCAGGCAACTGTGTGACAGCTGAGCATGAATTACAGGATTGATGTAGGGATACATAGTCTCTCTGAGACTGCCTTGTCAGTGGTAAAGAAATTGCTCAATCCCAACAGTTTTTATATGATGTATTGAAGATTAAATTACACATTCAGAGTTTTAGCTTTGAAGAATATGACACAATCACATTGGTATAAAGGGCTAAGGAAGTTTGTTTGCATTTAGTTTAATAAGGCTGACACAGGGTAGAAGTGACAGATTTGACAAAAACTGTATTCAGCTACATTTATCTGGTTACACTGCGTGATTTTAAAAGCACAACACAGACATCACCATTGGTTGCTCTATGTGAAGGCGGTGTATGTTCCCAATGTAAAAACTGTACAAACAAACTTAGTAACACGCTGGAAGTTACTGACTAGAAAATAATCTTCTGAGTTTCTTTTATTTATATCATTATGAAAATTTATAGATTACCATTGGCTAGACAAATAACAAATCTTAAGTAGAAAATGTATTCTGCAAAAAAACGGATTTATGATATTGTCATAAACCTTGTTCCACATGGGTCTTTAACTCCAGTCATTTGTTCTTAGGCCAACTTACCTGAATCAAATTGCTGAATTACCTCCTCAGGATGCAATCAAGTTCTCCAGAGCAATGCTAATGACCTAATTAGTGTACAGAACTGTGTTGAAGCAGAGACACATCTAAATTCTACAAAACACCTGCCTTCAAGGCCTGGATTTGAAGACCTCTATCCTAACTCAATAGTCCAAGGAAATCCCTGAAATTATTCCACGGAGAAGTGGCAAAATTGGAAGTTTTCGGGGATTATAACAGCCCATGATAGACTATTTGCCCAGGATCTAGGTAGAAGATCTTAGTACAAGCCTTGTCCACATGGAGTTTGCATGTTCTCCCTTCACAGACATGGCTTCTTTCCTGGTACTCGAGACTCAGTGCTTTGGTAATTGTCTGTCTTGTTTATTTCTGTGATAAAAATGGCCACCGGTCCATGGTGAATCTCATATTTTGTCTATGAAGATGGGCATCAGCTCCTCACCATCCTGAAAGGTAGTTAAAGAAGTTAAATGATAAATATAGCATTTACTTGTACTGTAGTAATACTAGATCACTTCCAGCCATTTTCACATATGAGGCTCACAAATCTGTACACCTATATTCAATATTAGTGGAAAACTTAGAGTTCAGCGCCTTGCACATAAACACTTTGTGATCTACCTTATATCATCAACTGAGAAATAAATTAGTATTGTGAATTAATAAGCAAGCTTTAGAGAATTACACTAAAGATTTTGTAGCTTAAGTCAGAAAATAGTCTTTTTTGTTCTTAAAATTAAACCAAGCAAGTATAGCTAGATCTGAGAAATGAGAGGGGTAGCTCCTCTTACTGGCTTTACATAAAACTAGAAGGATGATTACTGGCAAATACGCAGTCAGACAGGAACATACAGCTTAGGTGTTCATGATCTTATCTACACACAGCTGACATGGTCTTATGAAAGGCTGATGTGGTCAGGGGCGTGTAGGAGAGTGGTGTGGAATGACAATCCAAGTTGGCACATTTCTACATAAAAAGCTGCTGAGAAAGAGCCTTACTGCAGTGTGTCTCGTCCGGGCTGTGTGCCAGGTGAGCTCTCTCACCTGTGATGCACAGTTAACTTGAGCTGCCAAGCAGGAGCATTGGCAACTTTCTGTTTATGTCCGTCAGTGTGCGTTTATCACTGGTTGTATATACATCAGTGAACCCTCACCATAATGCATGTTTAGGCCACACAGTACATGAGCTCCAAGCCATGTGAAGATCACAGGGAGAATTTCTTTGCCAGGGCTTTGGAGTTAATTAGCTCCAGAAGCCGCAAGGTAGAACAATGTGTACAATGCTACCTGCAAAACACAAATGCCTCTCCTCTCTGTGCTTTGTTTTTTCTTATCCCCTTGCACTGCCCCTTTTTCTTTTACTCATCCATAACATCAACATATCTCACATTCATACTTTCATGCTTTGTCCTTCTCAAACTATACAGGATATAATGATTGGCCAGTGTCTGAAAACATTGATAATCAAGAGATTGAGTTTCCTTTTTTGATATCAGTAGTATTGTTTACCTTGTCCACACATGCAACAAAAATACTTAGCAGCAAAGCTGTACATCTTTCGTGATAGTTTAAAGTAAACTTTAAATTGCACAATGTGTGTTATGTGGAGAAGAAAAATAAATGCAGTGGCATCGAGTTGTTTTCAAAAACCTGTAAATTGGTTGAGAAAGTTATCCCTACTCTACTTCCTTTTTCATTATTTTGTTTTCATAGATCCCCTACTTATACTTCAATTTCCTCAATTAGGTTACCCTCACCCCTTCTGATATTTTTCTATTGCTCATTCCTGCTTTCCCTATCATTGTTTTTGTTTCTTGTTCTTTCTCTCTTGTGTCCCATCATTACAGACCTTCACACCCTGGTTTTTTCATCGGAAATTGGGTGTTTATTTTCTAAGCTATTAGTATTATCGGAAATATGTTTACCAGGCTCGGTTGACCAGACATTTCCATCTGTTTGTGTGCATGTGAGAACATTTTATGCTAACAAGACAGCCTCTATTTATTCTAACGTCAGATAAATTCTTAGGACATGCTGTCAATGAACCTCATAAAATACTGTAGACTTCTGGCTTTGTGCTCCAAATACATCAGTACTACCAAACACACTTGCACTTTGTTTTTCTTCTTGGCATTTGAAATCCAATACTTGACAACGTCAATGTCAGTCTCATTGGTTCTGCTGGCCTTTCAATTTTGAGACCTTAAACAGACCCAGAGAAAAAGTAAGGTGTAGTCCTACAAATAAAACTTATTCACCTACTACCCATCTGTTTTTTTTTTCCTTTTTTGTTTTTACATTTTTGTCTAATCATTTTATTATATTATTTATGAGGCACATAATCATATTCAGTCATCCAAATACTTACATGCTGATATGCTACGTTGTAGCCACATCTGCCCTGTGACAGACTGAAAGAAGGGAGGCTGCCATATAGCCGTTCCCTCTGATCACCACTAGCAGGTGAGGAGGATGAAGTGATTTGCCCAATGAAACAACAACTAAGACAAACAGAGCAGGGCTTTGAACCGACAACCCGCAAGTTCCAGGACAAACTCCTACTGTCTGAGCCACCATTGCCTCAGATGTTGGATAGTGAATTTAGCATTCTGCACAGTTATGACTCTTGGAATAAAACTGTTAAGTCTATTAGTTCTGATGTACGTGTGGCACTTCGCATGAGAGCAGCAGGTCAAGTAGATGTTGTCTCGATCGTGAATGGCTCTTCACAAATCAACACTCTGGTGAGGCAGCCAGAGTTGAAGATGTCATCCAGAGCAGAAAGTCGGTGCCTGGCAATTTTCAATGACCACTTTCTACAGTCTGTTTTTATCTGCTTCAATGCATCTGCTACAAGGGGAGTACAATGCAGTGCCTCTTTTAATCTCTTTCTCTTAATGCGACGGTCAAGGCAGCATTTACAGTGACTAATTCATATGACAAAGCCCAGGCAGAGATGTGCCTGATTTCCTGCTAAATGTACGTTTGATCTATTAATCAGGGACATTTGCAGGCTGAGATATTATTAATAGTTCATAACAATCTAATTATGAAATTATTCTCACTTGTGATTAAATCAGGAATTTGACTTTAAATTTAGATTGGTTGAGGGTGTCAGGTGCCAGCAGACAAAACCTGTAATGGGGTAAAACGTATTCAACAGTGTTTTAAGAGATTAATGGTGAGTAGAAAATTGATAGAGTTTCAGTTTTTTTATCTCTCCGTGGCTACAAAATGTCCAAATGAAGAGATTAAACTCAGACAAAGATGATAATGTGCATCCTTTGTGAGGATGTTTATTTCAGTCATTAAAAACTTTAAGCATTGCTTTGACTTGCACTATAATTATTTGAAACTTGACATCAGTTTGTTCCTTAAAGACCTGATACATTGCTGCTACTTTTATGTTTTTGTTTTTTTTTTTGTCTGTATGCTAAGTCCAGGTCTAAACATCAAAGCCACTTTGTTACAAAATATGATAGAGCTCATCAGATACACCGATCCTAGAGGCTATTATTGTTATTGGGATAGACCTTTAAGCCTCAGGGGCCTAAATATTATAAAAATATTAATTTGATTCAGGATTATTATTTTACTTTCTGTGACCAGATGAAAATGTACAGTTTTGAGAAAGAAAAAAAATCACCTGGGGAAACCCTGTCTACACAATATATGAGTGATGTTCAATATGTGGAATGCATGCTCACCTTCTTCATTCTTGGATGACATTCAAAAATGTTGCCAGTTTGCAATAGGACTTTGGCAGAGCCTCCGCTGTCACTGGAAGCAGAAAAATACTACAAGCTATAAAGGCAAGAAGACTGCTTGGCACGGCTATGCACAGTGCTTTTACCGTCATCCACAACCACACATCTGTAAATTAGATTTTTATTATTTGGTTAAAAGCTTAAAAAAGTTCAATAAAAGATTGAGTGACACCAATAAAAGTAGTAAACGACTTGAATTGGTTGACTCTGCAAAGTACCTGAACTCACATTGCTGTGAGGGTTCTGCTAAGGTATGTTATTCTTTTTTGCTTTCTTAAACCACCGAAAAGGCTAAAATGTAGTAGCTTTTGTTAATCTCCCCACCTAATCAATGGAGAAACATTTCCCAGCTCAACTAGCAGCCTCACAGGCCTGTTTAAGACTGATAGAAAGGACTAGGTATGGCGAGAGGAGGTCAAAATGAATAGCCTGGCACTTGTCCAAGGATGTTTATGTTAATTCGTAGTAGCCCAGCAGCAGAGGGCCAGTGGTGAACATTTCATTAACGAAATGGAATTGAAAGAAAGCCTATTAATGATGTGTAATCCTCTAAAGGTGATTTGTTTTTAAATGAGATTACACCTGGTATTCTTCTTTTCCTTTTAATGTGAATTTAAGAGCAGCATGCAACAGCTTTCAGTACTCTCAATGAAAGAGAGCAGGGAGGAAAATAAATAAATAAAGGCAAATTGCCTCCAAGACACAGTTCAAATTCAATACAGATGCCTGGTGCGTTTAATGTCAGAATCACTGTAAATACCATTTGTGAGCTGTGCTTTTTGAAACATCAAAACATCAAAAAGTGAATGATACAGCTGCAGTTGGAGGCCTGCCTGATCTCTCAGGGACTGACTTTAATCTTCACACTGCCTTTTCACGCAAAAGATGGCTTGAGCCAGAAAACATCCACAGAATATTTTGTTCTGTGAAACAACCTGAGGCTTCTGCACAGGTTTATTCACTTATCCATAAAATCTTACAGAGTTTCATAAGCTGTCTCATGGCCATACATTTAAGGTTAGGGTATACACGCTCAAACATTCAGCATGATACTAATACATCAATCCACTGGCGGGTGCTTTTGCACAGACATCTGCGTTCTTGTACCCACACAGAGAAACACAGCCCAGTCTTTGCGCTGCTTTGACTGCAGGATGTCCATAAAACCAAAGTATTGATTGTTGCAGAGGTGGGCAGAGATCTTTGAAATGGCTGAATTGGGCGTTTGATAATGGAATCGCTCTTTTTTTTTTTTTTTTTTCGCTCCAGCAGAATGGCTTCCAGCGGCTTTCTGCACAACTCCATCACAAGTCATTCTTCTTTTGTCTCTCCAAGAGGATCTCCTAGCACTCCTGGAAAACAGAACAAACCCCACTGTGCTGCTTCAGAGTGGATCTGAGGACTCAGATCACAACAACACAAGGTCACAAGTCAAGTGGAGAATGAATTTGCGAAGTATATCAGTGCTATTGTCTTGAGGCAGGTTAAAAGCACAGTTATATTTTGAGAATTCCCTGCTTCACTTAGTGGAGGACACTAGCAATTCTCTGTTTGGTCCTTTACTTTACTGCGTTTTGGTATTTTACAGCAACAAACTTTCAAGTATATTGCTGCAATTTTGTGCAATATACCAATACAACATGAAAGAAAATAATACATAGACTTTAAAATATTTTTAATTTCATTTTTGAAAAGTGTGACAAAAAATTGTATTCAGCCCTACTTACTCTGATACCTGAAAATATAAAGTTTCAATAAACTAGCTGAAGATCCTATATTATTAGTTCATTAGTTTAAATCATTTATAGAGATGGCTTAGCTGTATGGTATAATTTAATCTAAGGATAACTTCTTCTGTCCTGTGATAGCTTCAGAGGCATTTTCTAGCATGCACTTTCTGAGTAATTAAAACAATAAACAGTCTTCCTCGACAATTATCATTATCAAGCAATACAAAGTAAAGATTGACGCAATGCAGTCCATTCATCTAGAAGTCAAACATCACATCCTCACAGTTTGTGTCTTAGCTCTCACCTGGGAGTGTTATTTTTTTTTCCTTCCCTTGCACTGCACACTTACAGCACACTGCACACTATTTACACCACAGCGCATGAAGACATCCACCGTGATGTGTTTATTCAATCAAATTGATTTCCCTGGACACCACAGAGCCAGCATTCTAAGTTAATTGAATTCAAGCTTAATTCATGCCTCTTCCTCGTTCGGGTTCCCCCATTCCGACAGTCTCCAGACAGTTAAGGGCTGAGCCCAGCGGGCAGCTGTAAGTTTAAGTGGTGTTAAATATTTACAGTGGAGAAGTATTAATTCATATTTTACTGAAAACGTCTTATATTGCACTCTGCTCTAAGTCAGGTCTCCCAGTTAGTTTGAGATGAAAAAGTAGAGATCAAAAAAAGGAATAATGCTTCTTCTGTTTCTTTTTTTCTTTTTTTAGTTTTGTTTTTGGTATTCCTTAGAAGATAGTTTTAAATGAACCCAAAGCTCAATTTGAACCTCAGCGGGAAACCTTTCCAAACAACCAGTGCCTTTTTTGTGTTCAGTGATTGTACCTCTCATTCTTGCCTGTTTGCAAATACAATACAGCACATTTTTTTCTTTGTATTTTTAAGGTCACCAAGTAGTCACAGCAGCAGTGTTTTGACTGCCTGTGACTGGTCAAGCTAAAATCACAACAACATGTCATATTTTAGGGCACCAGCAGATGCTCCATGTCTCTATCTGAAAGACATGCTTCATTGTCACTTACCTTACACTTGAAACTTGGCCCTGCTTTTGATTCGTGTGACACGTTGTTACAATATACTGACACTGTTGTGTTCCATCGATGATTTATTCTGAGCTCACATATAGACAGTTGTCTGGTAGCAGAGGTTTGCCACTTTGACAACTCATCAGATCTAAAAAGAGAAGCAGAGTGGTTATTAGTGCATAAAAAAAAGGTGTCGCAGATCACCAGCGAATGTTTCGGGCAAGAGGCGGGTTCACCCTGGACAGGTCGCCAGTCAGACTGGCGCAGGGCAACACAGAGACAGACAGGACAAACAACCAGGCACACACACACACTTAGGGAGATTTTAGAGAAACCAAATAACCAAACAGAGAATCCACGGATGCAAACTCTGTGCAGAAAGACCCTGGGCCGGGAATCAAACCATGCTACCAACTGCTCCACTTTGCAGCCCATTAATTTCTTTTTTATTGTATTAATTGTATAAAAAAGTATTAATAAATGTATTTGATAGAGAGATCAGAACTCAGCGGTTATATTTTGGGTTTTATGGAATTGGAGATTAAGATGTTATCAAATAACAACAATACAGAAACAAGAAAAAGAACTACAAAAATAAAAAAAAAACTTCAAAGTGCTTATGTCACTTTCCTGTCAGAGCAGTGAATATTTCAATGTTTTCTGCCTTGAGGGTTTTTGAATATTTTATAAGGTAAGGTAGGTGTAAGGATGGTTACACATGTGGAAAATATGTGTGTATTACAGACAGAGCTTCTTACACTTCTCTAATGGGTTCTGTGCCTGATGTTGGTTCTTGGTTCTCTGTTAATTAACTGCATGGGATGACACACTGATTTAACTGTGCCACTGAAAATTAATGCAACTATGAGAGGTCCATTCAGCTGCCCACCTCCTGCTTCCATCATTCTTCCTCTTCTGAATAACAGATAAAACGACAACAGAGATTAAGATAGCTCAGTGGCCTGTTCCTCATCTGTACATGGGGCAGTACCCAGAAAGGAAAATCACTGCCAGATGCAATTGTTTCTTTTGAATTAAAAACTAAAAATAAACTTTTGCTGTAATGGAGATTGCAGGAAACATGGGAGCATGATTAAAATATGGAAATCTTCCAAGGGGAGCCGAATCCATTTTCATGTAGTGCAAACTTGTTGTGTGTAGGATGCTGAGTGTGAGATTCGGGGGGGTGTTTGTGTGTCTGCTGTGTACGATGGTACCCTGATTGAACAGCTGTCACTGCTGGTTGAGTGTGTGTACCAACCAGATGGGAAACACAGGGGTCAATGGCACTGACACATTGCCTCCAGATGAGCTTGTTGGAAGATCCATAGCACAAAAAGATGACACACGTGCACACACAACAAATTAAAACATCCCAGTGGTATGTAAACAGATGGAGCTGGAGCACAAATGGTAACATCCAAGAAGAGTGAGAAAGTTTTTGTGCTGTAAAAGTCTTCTACAGTGTACAATGCTAAATATGGGATGAATAAAACTTGACTTGAGGATAAAATGAAAATACAGTTATTATTGTCACTTGCAGTACTTTCCAATGCTATCTGATTTACATTACCTACTGTAAGTATTGATTATATATAGTGAAAATAAATACTTTGAAAATGTTTGTTTCTGTTTGTAGAGACTTTTCAGATCCTTATGCAGAATCAATCTCAGACACCAGGCATGAATGAACGACGGCATTTATTTAAAATAGTAAAATGAGCTCAGGAGGATCCAGACAGGAACAGTATTGCAGCAGCATCTGGAATGGGAGGAGATTGATTAGGTGAAGTCAGAACATAATTGACTGAATGAAGGTGGATAGATATTGTATCACTCTTTCTGTTTCTGTGGGTGGGCTTACGTTGGAGAGATCCTTGTCATTCCAGTGGACAGGAATGAGGATCTAGGGAGGAGTGTGAATCCTAATCTGGAATAGAGAGGGCAGATTATTTGAGAGTATGCAGACAGGTGAAGGCTGAACAGATGTGAGGGTGCAGAGGACAACCACGGAGAGCATGCGGGGAGACATCTGTCTTGACAGAGTTGAAGGTGCAATTTGCAACCAGAGGTTCAAGCTGGATCATCGGCTGGTTAAAGAAACCAGTTTCTTCTAATTCACTTTTATTAACTTCATGTTTAATTTACACTGTTTCATATTATTCTTTATTTACCACAGATGGATATGAATTGAATAATCCAGTCAGGCTGATGAGCAATGAACTTTTGGAACTTTTCTCTTTAAGCAGATGTCAAACCCTACTATTTTCTTAGCATTCAACATAATAAACTGTAAGAAACCAAATTAACTACTTCACACCCATTTTTTTCCTGATTCGGTCACGCAACCCTTTACAGAAAATCTCCAAGTACTTCCTCTAAAGGGCACTTTCTCACTAAAATATGCTACAAAAGACAAACAACAGTGCACAAGGACAATTAAGAGACAAAAAAAGTTAAATCTACATTCTTGGGATGTGGAAGGAAGCTGGAGTACCCAGAGAGAAACCATGCAAGCATGGGGAGAGCCTGCAAACTGTATGCAACAGTGCAAACAATTGCTTCACTCTGCCACCTATAATGTTATTTAAATTTCAACATGAGTTGCAATGGAGTTTTTTTGTACCATATTGAGAAAACTTACAAGACTCATATTTGTACAAACTTGAAACATGTCTCTCAGCAAAATCTGAGTATACCAGTTAGGAAAATATTGTACTTTCGGCAGGGCAAGACAACAAAAAATAAAAGTAAGGTAAGTTAGGTGGCAAATCTATCACACCATCACAAATAGCCCTCCACCACCAAAAAATAACACTTCATGTTGTCCTGAGAAACAGTTTACTAGTTTTCAGTTATCAAAAAGCTGCCAGTAGTGCTTGTGATCACAAGTTAAAACACGTTTCTAATTTCCAACTGACTGAAAAGTGAACTCATTAAGCAATGTTTTTGTGTCAATGGATTTATAAATTCAAGTTACTAAAAAAGTACTTGACTGTGTTGTTGTTAAAGTAAAAAAAAACAAAAAAAAAAACAAAGACAGAATGTTTTGATATGAAGATAAAGTTAGCAAGATTGTAATTAGCTTTAATGAATGTGTTGTTGAGAGGCTTTGATAAGGCAATGAAAACAAGAATAAACCAGAAATTGTGGCAACTTTAAACAACTTAATATAAGCTCTAAGTCACATATATAGTCTTTTATATTCTATATAATGATTCGCAGTTGCATTCAAAGCATATGTTGTCTTAGATAGCCATCTGCAGTAAACCATCCCCTCTGCAGAATGGACTGCCTCTGTTGCTTTACTGACCAATTAATGATATAGTAAAAAAAGACAAGTGCCTATAAAAACATCCACTGGCTTATTTGCTGGGTGGGAATGGTTTAATAAAAAAAAAGCTGAAGACAAAAAGGGACTAAATGAGTGTTCATTTTTTGGTATCCTATCATCATGGAGCTATATAACAAAACCACATTTCTGGATATAAATTTATCAAATGAAATGCATATTTTAGTCAAATTGGACTGTTAGAGAAAACCCAATTCGACATGATTATCAAAATAAAAACTAGAAACTTAAACGGTGTATGTCATGATTTTTGTAACTTTTTTTATAGGCTTGTAATTTCCCAAAGTTGTAGTCGTTTCCTTATTGGAAATCAAGAAGTATTTAAAAACAGTGGCAGAGAAAAGCATTTGCAAGGCGCAACTGCAGTGCCACATTTTCCCTCCAATCATGACCTGGATGGGGGACACCCCCTCGAAGCAGGGGGAAAGGAAAACCAACAAGTTGGAATTATGAAGTAGCGCCTTATGCACTGTGCATATCATCCTTCTGGGGGTCGTATCTGGAAACTCATGACAAGGCACGAAACAAGAAGCAGCCTTGGGCAGCTGCCCACATCACCCATATCAGAAACCACTACAGCATGTTCAAACTCAAATGAGCTAAAGACAAGTTGTCAGGTCAGATTGAAAATTCAAAGGGAAATATCTTGCCATGTTTATGCTGTTTTGTGAAAAAAAATCATATAAAAACCTAATTCACTGATTTAACTGTTGCAGTGCTCCATGAAGAAAGAATCTTTTAAGAACAGGAAGGTGTCCTAATATCACCTGACATCTGGATCCCAGTGAAACTGACAGATAAAATGTATTCTGCTGCTCTCATACCAATTTTGTCATGACACTGTGCAAAAAGAGCTAAAGGGAAAGACCTGGGAGGAACTGTGGCAGTCAGTTCCTTTTTAAATCCCTTTTCCCAGATTGAAAAAAGGAAAGTATACAGCTCTTCCCTCCAATCATATGCTAAACACGCCAGCTAATTCTCATACACACACTTAGGCACACCATCTTCCCAGCTGCTCCCTTGGAAACCACTAGCATCACTGTGACCAGCTTAATATTGGCAGAATAAGGGAGCTAATTTCCTCTAGAGTAAGACATACACATATTTATATGAGCATGTATGCATGTTTTCTTCTCCACAAGTACACACACACGTGCACGCACGCACACAATCAGGCTATTGCACAATAAGCAGTGCAAGCATGAGTTTGCCAAACCCTTGGCCCAAAGTTGCCCCTTCGGCATGGCATGAATAATGGATAAGTGCACACAGGGTGCCATCAAATAATAATAGAGTACTCAGACATATCCAAGAATGCAGCCGCCCACCCACCCCCGTACATTCACACACATAAGAGCCTCCAGCTGTGAACTCCTGCCATGTGGGAGTGCAACCAGGAGTGCAAAATGCCATAGTTGAATAATTCTGCTTCCAAAGGATTATTTAATCTCAATAATGGTCGGGAGGTGCGGTGTGATCCATGTGAAATTCCTTAACAAAAAGAACTGTAACGAAAATTTTCAACATTCTGTCCAGACTTTTAAAGCAATCAGTTCCATGGTCAGTTTAAAGGAAACTTTTCAACACATGCAAAAACGAGGATATATCACATAATTCTTTTTTATTATCAATGTTTTTCTCAACATTTCTGTCTTGGAGATCTGAGAGGAGGCAGGGGGCACACTTAAAATTAAAGATGCAGGTGCTGCAATTTTATATGCACTCAGAAAAGAAAATACTTGCATAACTCAATTAATAAAATACACATCAGCTACAACAGCTTTTATCAAAATATCAACTATAGAGCTTGTTGTGTGCATTATATATTATCTGGTATGGGAAATTCCATATCAATGGAATTGGTAAACTAGTTATTTTTATTTGTACCAAAGTATTTTGCTTGCTGAGAGTATAGGTTCTACCCAACTACTGGAAATCTGTTGAGGTTGGAAAATGATCTTTCCACTTTTTTTCTACAAAAGTCTGCATGGTGTGGGGTTACATTTGTTTTCAGCCGCCTTGAACCAAGAGTTTGCAGAACCACATTTGGGGTATGCGTCTTCAACCAGGCATGCACATCTAGGTTGTGAAGATTTAGTCAATTTTGCTTAGGAAAATAGCTCAGGCTTAGTTAGATTGGATGGAAAGCCTCTGTCAATTTTGAAGTCTTGCCATAGACTCTCAGATCTCTGGTATGTTGTTTTGTTGTATTCACTCAGCTCATCCTGCTTTACCCCAACAGCCAAATAGCAATGCTGCAGATGTCCATTGTCTTCCAGTCCACAGGTCGTCAGCCAAATTTCTTTGACGTTAGAATGTCAATAGAATGTCATCACTTGACTCTCCCAAGTGATGATGTATGGAGAGTTTCTTCAGAGAAACAACTGCTTGTGATGTGCTGCTAGATTGTAAACCATTCTGCTAGATGGGAAAGGGAGGGACAAATATCTGTGCCACTATAAATATATGCTGTAATTTCTGTAAATAAATTAGGAATGTTGCATTTTGAAGGCACCACTATGTGTGGTTTCTCTGCCTGCTGAGAGAAACAGCAAATATTCTTAACAAAAAATGTGAGGCAACTATTTTGGGATTAGCACTCTGATAATAATGAGTGGTTATTAATGGGACAATTATCAGCCTCTCAGTTTAGGGCTAAAATAATCTGAGCTAGTGCCATCTTCTTGACTATTTTTAATATTGCAATCTGGACTTTGACTGAGCCATTTTGAAACAGAAATATAATTTGATCTAAATCAGCGGGTCACTTTGACCCAGAACAGTATATGGGTCTCAAGTTCAATTATAAAGATCACCCATTGAAAAAAAAATCAAAATGTAATATTGAAAAAATTTAGAAAACATCAATTTCACATTCTAATTCACATCCAAGATGTGTCTTCACATCTTGAAGAAGCTCAAATTGTCTAACAGAACAATGTTGACAGTAAATATAGAAGCAAAGATAAACTTTCATTGAAGGCAAGAAGAATAAGTGCTTGAACAGATGGTCTTTGACTTCACACATCTAGGAACTCTATACGATAGATTCCAGTACCAGATTACATAAAGACACATTCAAGTAAAACAAGCTACATACATACATTGGCTACAGAATAATTTTGGCACATCACACATTCAAAGTGAAGTATTTTTAACTTTATAATTTTCTTTCTTGTGACAAATAGCTTTCCATTTTTGTTTATGTCAAGTTGATAGCACTCAGCCTCACTCTACCACTAATAAAGTGAGAAAAAGGACAAATTGAAAAGAAATATGAAGGACCCGGAAAAGTATGTGACAAGAGAAGACACTTAGGAAAAGAAATTGGACGATGAAACATTTTCCATGCTGGTTGTCTGCAGAAGATGAAGTGATAGAAGAAAGACTATTGCCAGTAGCCAGAAAACCAGCCACGGTGCCAGGGGTGGGAGCAAGCCAAGCCCAGGAGCGGCAGCCTGGCCCCGGGTCAGTCTGCTCCAAACTCCCCCACTGATCTTCACCCAATTAGCAAGGACTTCCATCTGCTGCCTGGAGAGACACACAAACATGTGTTCATAAACACACACACGGACAGACGTGAACACAAAAACACAAATAATCTCACCCACACAGTGGTGGAGAAATGCTGACACACACACACACACGCACGCACTCACACACAAGCACATATGCACAGAGCTTCCATTATCCATAACAATTGCTCTGTGACAAGATAAGTGATAGCCTCCTCCAGCCTCCTGCCAATTATAGCCTAATGTGAAAGAGACCAATTCACTAGCATTGCTCATGCTGTTTATAGGGTGTAGCTGCACATGAGCACCTCGTGTGGTTGTGTGATTTGGAGAGTGCTGTCTGTATTAGCCATGGTGTTGTATTGCAGAAATCTGGGGCTATATCCAGATAGAAGTCTGCTCCTTTCTCTGCTGGCTGCAGACTATGAGTCTGTGTCTCCAAAAGCTCCTCAATCTCTCCCCTGATCAATATTTTACAACAATACCCCTTAGTGAGAGACAATGGTGGAACATTAGGGGGCATGAAACAACAGGAAGCACACAGATTTTAGAAAGGAGAACAATACTTCTGTGTGTTACTGTCCATTTCCTTCACCTGACAATGATAATTTATTGATATTCAACTTTGACACCAATATGCAGTTGAGAGGTAGCTGACAAAAAGACACCAGAAGGTGTTCATCCTTAATTGGTGTTTCTGCCCTGACACCCAGTGCCTGCTTTAAAAAAAATATGAAACAGGCAAACCAACAAGACTTCCCTCAGGAGAGACACACAAACGCATGTCCTCGCACACACACAGACAGATGTAAACACAAAAACACAAATAACTAAATTATGTAATTGAGCAGAATGAGTTCACACGTTAACCAGCAGTCAGTGACCACACTTGAATGTCTTTAATTACTGGGATTATTAACTGTCACATTCTTTAATTTCAGCATTATTAATGAGGTAGCCAATAGTATGGGTTGCAATACTTTAAATAGATAGTTTTCTTTATGCACTATCTGCTTAAAATATTATTTTGAGCAGATGGGCGAGGCTTAAAAATATTTCTGGAAATCAAATTAAATTACACAAACTTTTCAACCCTTTTATCAAGTAAACCTTGCCAATGCCAGGTTTTTTGCCATTTTGCCTTAAACTAGCCTGAGTTGTCAGTGACATAAATTTTACAAAATAATTGAAATGTTCCTCTTAGATTTTGATCCATGGTGACAATAAAGCACTCATTCTGAGTAAAAGTTTCTCACAACTGGAATAAAATACAAGAGATTGTAAGACTGTGTGACTTATTTTTATTGTATTGTTTATATTATGATGAACTTTTGTGTAAAATGGCTTTTTACTCTTTTCATTTATAGTTTGGTATGCTCCTTTTAGATAAAATATAATAATAATAATAACAACAACAACAACAATAATAATAATAATAATAATAATAATAATAATAATAGTTATTATTATTATCATTATAATAACAATAATAATGATAATTATTATTATTATATTTCATTGGAAGAATCTTGTTAAGTTATCACCTATTGTATTTATATTGATTGTACCTTGATTGATTACATTTGAAAACTAGACTTTATGGCTAACCCTGGCATATTATGTGATGTGCATTGTCTGTTT
The DNA here is from genome assembly GCA_010277075.1 of Poeciliopsis retropinna. Classification (NCBI taxonomy): domain Eukaryota; kingdom Metazoa; phylum Chordata; class Actinopteri; order Cyprinodontiformes; family Poeciliidae; genus Poeciliopsis; species Poeciliopsis retropinna. Next base: position 8,206,209 of record VMRM01000013.1, read on the forward strand.
TGAAATAAAAAACAACAATAATGCTTTTTTTTCTGATTCTGGTGTCATCAGCTGATTCTCAAAAGTTCAGTTTCAATAGAATTTAGTCATCTGAACTCTGTTTGTAACTCTGAGTTAAATTTGTAGGCAATCACACGTGTTAGCTTGGCATTTCTAAAAGTTTGATGTTTGATTCAGAGTTCACTGATGACACTGATTATTTGATTGAATTCTGTACATTTTGCATTTTTCTAATTTAGACCTATTTTTGCTGTGCGAAGAATGTTATATTACTGTGGTCTAAGCATTATTTTCTAACTGTTCATTTGAATTTTTACACTGAACGATAAAGGAAAAACCTATTGGCACATCAGCTTCACCAAGATTGTTTTTTTCTTTTTTTTGGCTGTCTTTTACCAGCAGTCACTAGAAACCAGCCTCCAAAGAAGAAATTCAGATGCACACCTTGACAGCACCTATCAGAAATTCTAATGTCCTGGCAGCATTGGTTTTATAACAATTTTTTGTTTCAGACAAGGTCATTTAAAAAATAAAGTAGAAATTTTGGTTATTTATTAAGTTTCAAACTTTCAGGTTTGCTGGCTATGAATTATTAAGATGCGTCTTAAAATAATAATTTGTAATCATAATCAACACCCTCTTAAAACATTGTGATGCTCCCTGTCTTCTATGTGTAGATATGAATAATATATGACCTCATGCCAAATGCGAGCAACATGTACCTGCAGTGGTACAAGCTAGAGTCCCACTTTTACTTTTTTATTAAGGTCAACTGTTGGCATTTATACTCTTGCTAGGAAGGCTCATCTCATGACACAGCAGCCGACGCAAAGCATCTTAATCATTTATGCAGGAAGAGGATTAACTTAGAAACCAAAGTTTCTGTACAGAAGACATTATACAGTAAATGTTGATGTATGGATAGATGTTGGATGCACATTACCTTTGCATTGTATATAATTAAATTTGCCATCATAGCCTCAATAATCTGAAAAGAGAAGTTACAGAGAATATACAATAAACTATTTGCCGTTTTTATTCCTGCTTCCAATGCGTCTGCTGTTGGAACAGAAGATAAGGGCATGTTTTAATGCTATGTGTGGTTTAGTGAAACGTGCTAAGGATTTTAAACCAAATTCTGGGTCCAGCAACAGCAGTTAAATGGTAAAGAGTTCTGTCTCTGGAGCCACATATGTTTCCTGCACTGGCTTAACATCAAATCACACTACAACTGAACTCTCTCTGTGCTTTCCAGCTTCTTCAATTAATGATATGCTGAAATCTTACCCTTCAAGTGAAGCCAATTTTCTCCTAAATATCTCTGCTAGGCATAACAAAAGTTCACTAATTATTTTTTTTAACATTAATAGAGGTCTACTGTATATTACCCAAATCTGTGCTCTTACCCCATTTGTTTCTCCTCCATCTGCGTTGGCTATCTGCTAATAGCCATCTACTCATGAACTACTGACACGACCAGGGTTTTCTGAAAAAGTGTAAGATATGTTAATGCTTTTCGAAGGTGCTGTAACAAATAAAAAAACTATTACAATTGGAGTGTTAAATACAAAAGGTTGTTAGTAAGTCTAAGTTTGAAATAACAAAAATATATGGAGAAATGAGGTAGAGAACTACTTAAGTAGCTAAATGAATAGTTATTTTCTATTTATTACAACCACCCACAGAGAATACGTATCCAAATTTCTGTAAAGTATGTCAACATTACATTTATATATTGGTTTACGAATAAAAATTAATTTTGTTTGGCAAATAGTCCTTTAGTAACTCCAATATCCCTGGTGACCAATTAGTCAAAAGCTTTAAACTTTTAAAATATTTTTGAATAAAACAAAATAATTAAAAGGAGAGAGAGAAGAGAAGGAGGATGAACTTCTCTTTCTGGAAAGAGCTAAAAGCTTACAATTTTGATAAATAATGACAAGAAAAACACTTCATGGTTCAGAAAACAAGGATATATGCTAACAAATGCACATCGGCACATGAGGTGTTATATTTGTATATTTTATCAATTTTGACATTACAATTCAAATTCAAAAATATTGTATTGATCCCAAAAGGAAATTAAATGGTATTGTACATCATATTAATTCATAATTCTTCACAGAGTTATTGTAGATGGTGGAAAGATCTTCTGTAGCCGTCTCTATTACAATAAATTTGACTAAAGATTGTTTTCTAAGAGTCTCATGAAGAGGATGGCCAGGAATGATAAATTGTTGGTTTTACAATGAGAAGAAAATAGGTTTCAAAACACTTGGCTCAAGCAATGAGAGTAACAATATTACTGGTCAAGCAGAACACCTATGACTAAAGAGTTTTATTTTAACAAGCAAAGACAATTTAGAGTCTTTATAGTGAGTGTAAATAGGACCAGGTGTGAAAAAAAAAATTTAAATTAAAAATGAAATATGAGAATGAGTAATTAAAGTGTGTCTGATCAGATGTGTTTATGTCCTACGGTGAATATCAAACTTGGCAGTTGACCATATACTGGGGATGGGATCCAATCCCTAACAGAAATCCCAACACTTCAATACTTAATACAACCTAAAAACATGGTTACCATCCTTCACTTCAGTTTCATCTGAAGAGGTCACTGTGACTGGAGCATGGGAAATTATCAACCACAGGCAACATTTGGACATAAAAATAAAATCATCATTAGTTTCTTTTCCTTTTGCATTTTGTGTGCATGTGTATGTGAGGCTGTGTTTGCGTGTACTTTCATATTTCCCCCCACCCAAAACAGGATAACCTACAACATGGAGGACAAGGGTGATTAAATTTGCGTAAAAAGTGATGATGTTGCCCAAAATTCAGGAACGGGGGAAAACATAGCCTTCCCCCTAACCCAATGTTTGACAAGCTAACATGCATGCTTCGATCTCTGGGGTGACAGAGTGCATCAATGTGTGTATAATGTGGGGCTGTGCAGCAGATCTATGCACCTCTATGCCTGCCTCCCTTGAATATGGAATGACTGGTTAATATTTCACATCTTTCTTCTGACATTCCCCCTCATCTCATAAATCTCTGTTTATGGATCATTTGGTTGCTGCCTACTTTATGTTTGTGTGGCAACGTGTGTTTGTGCGTGTGTGTGAGTGAGTGTAAAGCAAAAGGCATTTTGTTTGAGAAGAGGTTGTGTGTCTGGATTATGGTATTGTAAACAAAACTGTCTAACAAGAATGCAACATTAATCATGCAGAAACATAATTATTTCATTCATATCTCTTTCTTCCAGTCACAATATGTCTTTTAAGCTCCATTAATCTGTCATCCAAGTTTTGAAAACTTGCTAAAATTCACCCAGTTACAAACAATACAATAATATAACCTCATATCCCCAAGCAATACCCTCTGAGTTAGCCAGACAGCCCTCTTCAGCATGTGGGTACATATGAGTGTGTGGATGTTCATATCCATGCGGATCACGAGGCCACTCTGTTTAGTGACTGTCAGACATTTGGCCAGGGTCAGATCCCAAGAGGCTTGATGGAGGAGGTGGGGTATGGGGGTAGCATGGTGGAAGGAGAGGTCTGTGGATGGACACTGGTGAACTGTAGAGACAGCTATTGTGAGAGGACTTACAATGGCCTTCAGCAGCATTGAAAACAGAACGGGAGGGAGAAAGATCGAAAGTAAGGCCTGAAAGAAGTACAAACCCTAGAAGCAGAGAGCTATTGAATGCCAAAGAGAAGAAGTTCCCTCCAAACAGTAGAGAGCTTTCCGTGAACTTGGGTGCTCAGATGCATTTCTAAAATCCAAATTGTGTTATTTATAAGTAGTAGCTCCATGCTGCATTGGGCTAGTTTTAAATGTAACAATACGCTACAAATTTCTGAAGGCAAATAATTCTGATTAAATTTAGTAGGAGGACATCTGCACTGAAAAAAAACAAAAAACTATAATATTATTTAAATGCATCGGTTTGAATTTACAAAATGTTCCCTAATAAACCATAAGGATACTGCTTAGCTGTCGCAGGACAGACTTTGAGGTTGATGCCCTCACAACCAGGACACTGGTTCTAGACTGCCTTCTTTTAGGTTTCTTTTTTCATCTCATTTGTGGGGCCTTTTCCAAGATCTCTGTAGCTATTCATAGATCTACACAAGAGTCCCCTGAGACATACAGTTCACTCAGGAGCGCGTCGTTATTTCTACTTTGCTAGTAGCATGTTGGCTCATATTTTTCATATTAGAATTCTCTTAACTATTTTGCACACATATTTAAAAGGTTTACAGAAATATTTCTTAGAGATTTTGATCAACATTGACCAGTTAGTTTAATAAATAGATTTGTCAGCTACACACACACACACAATGCAAACCTCCTAGAACTCACTCCGTCACCAAGATGTCTGTGTGCGTGTGCACACATTAAACTTCAGTATTTTATCAGTCATCCTTAAAACACACAAACAAAAAAAACAGTTTAGCGGGAGGAGGGATCAGAAAGAGCTTAGAAATGAAACCATATGTGGTGTAGAACAGCTAAGCTTGTGCAAGCAGTGGTCTTGCTGCAGTTTTTCCATCAATTACTCACGCCATGATCATAGAGGTCTGAGCTGCATCTGGACCAGGCGAATAGCTGGCAAACAATCACGCATTGTTGAAGGTAAACCTTTTACTACAGATTGCACAACAGATTGTGCTGCTTCATATTATACTACAGTGAATATGTAATTAGTTGCAGTTTTGGCCTGTTAACAAACAATAAAAAAGTATTTTAGCCCAATTGATTGGATCAAATTTGGATTATGTCTTGCATCTGACTGAGCATATCTTCAAATCTTTAATCTGTGTGAAAAATAAAAAATAAAAAACTTATTTCCCTTTAAGTATTCCCTGTTTTCACATCTGGTTAGGTAATAAGTTAACCTAACCGAGGATTAATTGGTTAGGTTAGCAAACCTAACCAATTAATTCTTCTGAAGTATGAGGGGAAATCCAGTGATGACATCTAAAAAAAGAAAACATATTTTAGTAAGATAAGATATGAAAAGACAGATTTTTAGAATTTTAGCTTTGCATTTTATGTCCCAGACCCAGAATCTGATCATGAAAAATGGATTTTGAAAGAGAGCACATAAATATTGTCTCCTGTCAGTGAGATTAGAAAAGCAATATACCATCACTGGTTCACAACCATAGCTGCTGAAGACTGAGGGCAGAGATAGAAGTTGAATAAAAAAGAAGATGATAAGTCTACAGGTGGGAAATGGGTGAAAAGTAGCAATTTCAACCCCAAAAAGCATGTGTGTGGAATGCAGATTATGAACTAAATCTCTGCTCAGGTAGTCTGCGATTACCTGCCTGGTACTTTTAACATTAAAATGAGACGACTGGAAAACCATCCATTCATTCATTTCTACTACAGATTGTGCTGCTTCATTGTCAAACTGTTGCATATGAGTTTGAAAGGCAGACATGCATATTGAAAACCACAGAATCCTGGTGAATTTCCACCACCGATGAATAACACAGCAGCCATTCAAAACTTCTCCAGGGATACATGGATAAGTAAGCTAAACAAATGGAAATTCATATTGCATGAGGGTGCCATGCATAAGTGAAAGGGTGCAGGTTGTTATTGTTGCGCAATTGTTTACAATTTGACATTTCCATTTAATTTCATGTTGAACTGTAGCGAAATGACAATGAGAGCCGTAGATTGCTCCTGTGAGGGTAAACAATTTAAGAAGAGCTGCTGTCAGTGGGGTCCCACATGCTTCTGCTCTAAAATCAGAATATTCTGGAGTTTCTTTTGGGACCCAAACAAAGAAAAATAAACAAAATTCGCTCTCTAAGTTTGAGAAAGTGATGGGATTTCCATTTTATCTGTTCATATATCTGTTTCAAAGGGGAGGTCTGGCTGCAGCTATCGTCCAAATCACCCACCGCGTCTCTCTTTTTTGCTGTCTTTATGGCACATGCCTTACTGGGCTATTCGAGGCGCAGTGATTAGACTCAAAGGGAAACACAAAACTCATGTTTTTACATCCCCCATTACTAACCCTCTCCTCGAACTTCCTAGCAGCTGAAAAGTAAACATGATGTGGTTTTAAAATGATTTCCTTCCAGCAGGGAGGCTACAGTGTCACAACCTTTCGCTGCTCTGCCACCAGCTTTCAAAGGCAACACGTTTGATAACCTGGTTTGACCACATTTATCAACTTCCACTGACAAAAGAAAAATCCGCCACCTAATAATACACAGAAAGTTGTTTTGTGTGAATTTAACGCATTAAGGAAGAGGCACCTCAGAAAAGGGTTTCAGATAAAATCACATATTTTTTTTTCCATTACAGCCAATGGTTACTGTTTGTTTTTTTCTGCAATCCAAAAGTCAGAAATTCTTGCTGTGGCTGTGGAGCTGAGTGTTAGCCTGTGACTATCTGATTCTTGTTTTATTAACTGTACAGCATCCATTTGTAACAGAAAAAAAGTCATTAAACAGTGACTCATGACACACAACTCATTGTAGTGGATACAATGAGGAGTGGAAAGGAAAGGACAATATATAGTTTTTTTGTTTGTTTGTTTTGTTTTTTCCCCCAGAAAATGTCTACATTGCGGTTTGCATTTTGTATTCACTAATCCTGAAGACTGTTTCAAAATATTATTCAGAAATCCAAGATAAAAATACAGCCAGATCTGACATAGCACCATTAATTACAATGTGATATAAACCTTAGTTTTACATATTTATTTGCAGAAAAGGAGAAATGGTCAAAATGATGGAAAAGATGCATTGCTTTCAGACCTCAAATAGTCCAAAGAAAACAAGTTCATATTCATTTGGAAACAATAACACTAATGTTTTAGTGTTATTAACTCCATTTCAGAAATCAATGGTGGAAAAACCATGATGTTTTCAATGGAGTTCAGTGTGGTGGTCTCTTAATATTTTCCAATCTTTTACAATTTCCTATTCAAATTGGTTATATTTGTTGTAAGCTAAGTCTTAGTTTATTTTTGCTTTGTGCGTTTTACAATATGTTATACACAAACCGAGTCATCATGAAATGATCCTGTCATACTTCTGGTTCCAGAATTTGGTCCGTTCCTGGCTGTCCCATTAGATAGACTCATAGTCGCCAGTGTTAGTAATTTGGGTTCGTTTGCAGTTATGTTATGTTCGGTGATGTTCTGTTACAGCTTGTTTTTATAATTCCAATTTTAACTGAGAACAGGCTGTGAAAATCCCATTCATTTTACGTATTTTGACTTCTGATCCTTCATTATCTGATTATGGCTTCCCCTTGATCTGACTGGCTCTCTTCCTTCCTTTCATCATTTTTCCCTCCATCCCTTAATCATTCCATCTCCTGAATTTGTCTATATGAAAAAAATGAGCTGTCATTCGCATGCTGTTTTTCATCCTGTTTTTCTCTCCAAATATCTCCCTGATTTGTTATGCACAAAGGAGATTGCCTTTTATCCAATTCACTTAGTACTTGTTAGTTTGAAACTTTCCTTTTTTCTCTGATTTGCTTATTCAAACACACCCTTTGTGACAGAACGCATGTATAAGCTCTGACAGGTGCTGATGATTTTTTATATATTAAAAATCAAAATGGGGAGGACTCATCGCTGAGATAAGACGGAAGAGTTGCCCACTGCTGAGGTTGTCATGGTGAGGACTTTTAACTTTGATGGCTGGAGGCTGGCCTGAGGCATTTGGAAGACAGCTGCATGATTGTGGCCCAAAGAGAGGCAAGAAAATGACCAGTGATGATATGCTGTCTCTCATAACACAAGTCATAAAAATACTTGCAAATGAATGAAAAACCTAATTTATCTTCAGAAAAATAAAGATCTCTATTTCAAGATTAACTGACAATAAATGTGTTTTTTTTTTACTGCTAAAATTATGCAGTGCGCTTGTGAAGTTGAATACTAAATATTTCAAGTATTTTTTTTTTTTTTTTAATATTGTAATTTACATTTATAACCAGTGTATAATATTCATAACAAAGATGCTTATTTATTGCATTGTGCTCATTTTTGGGTAAGTATAGACCTGTCTGAGAAACCAAACATAGGTCACCCCAACAACTGGTGGTGTGTATATGTGTGGTCATGTCTGCAGTTGGATGGGTGACTGACTGCAGAGCTATGACAGGCAAGCATACGGCAGCATCGTTATGGATTTTAGCTTGAGGGCCGCTGTAGGGTTTCACGAATCAGTCTGTTCCTCTCTTGATTTTCTTCTTCTACCCTCCTTTCATCTCATTTTACTGACTTCAGTCCTAGTTTTAAATCACATTTTCAACCATAGTCCCGTACTATGATCATTTTCTAATGTCACTGTCAAAATTTAAATGTTAGGGGTTTAATGTCTGTTTCTTTCAACTAAGAACCACAGTATGTAATAATTCTTGCATGATTTGGAGCTGAGACTCAGACCATGACCCAGAATCTGGATAAGAGTGTTCACTGAGAAATCACCATGGAAAAGACGATAAGCTCCTTCTCCGGATCTCTACACCAGCCAATAAACAGACTGAAGACTGACGAGGACAGCGGAATGGCTATAACGCTGAATCATGAAGCCTTTACCCGATTGAGGTAGATTTCAGGAATTAACAACATGGAGTCTTGGAGACCAGCAGACTTGGCCTGCTGGCGACAATGCAGGGCGTGGTTCACCCACAGCGGTGTCTACATATGGGGACACTGACTATATGAAGTGTCCAGTGGGTGAGGACATCACGACAGAGTGTTCCTTCAAAAGGTGGGTCTGAGTTAACCAAGTAAGACAGTGGGCAATTGGTCCACAGTTCAGAAAGTGTTAGTCAAAGGAATGGACTATGTCAGAAACAATACAGGCCCGTTTGCAGAGTAAATCCCACGTCTGTTTGGCCAGGTGAGGGCCATAAGCAATCAGGACCCAGCAGGAACAGAGGCACAAGTGACAGCAATGAGTTAATCAGCAGACAACAAGGAAGGGAGCGGCAGGGAGTAGGAGCTGCATGACGTGGCAGAAAACACTGAACTCTGTTCACTGTAAGAAATGTCACAGTCTTTAATATAAACCAACAAACCAAGTTAACAAAATTTTTTTTTTTTACAGTCGTTCAGTAAATTAAGATATGTGATCCAATGAGACCTGTCACATTTAAATTACCTATTGGAAAAAAAATAATACTTAAAATTAAGCCATCACTTTTGAATTAATTTTATTGATCTGATGTAACAATCTAATCTTTAGTGTTGTATTTTCATTATCTGTAAGGAGGAAAATATTGTAATTACCAGAAACCTGAAAACATCAGTTTGTGTGTAATAATCAATATAATGTGCCTCATTAATTGAATAAAGTTAAAGGAAAATAACTTTTCAAGAATACTTTAATATATTGGATATGGTTGTATGTGTTTTTAAAACCCTTAACGAAACAAACGTTGCAAAATAACACCCCATTTACTGATATTGCTTTGTCTATAACAGTTTTTTTTTTTTTTTGTTTAAGAGGCAAGAAGGTGGGCAAGACTTGACACAACCCACACAACAGAACACATCTCCTAAAAAGCTCTTCAAACAAGGTGCGCTTCTGCTTGTCATGAGTGATGGCTGGGAGATATAAAAATGCACATATTCAGCCTGTGTGATTTGGGGGAGCTCTTGCTGTTTCCCTCTGCAGAGCAATTTGAGCATCTAGGGAGGAACAAAAAAGGGTAAACACATGTCACTCAGCTTCAGCAAGCTTCAGTGGTGACTGGTGCATGCTAGCGAGTCAACATTTTTCTCTTTTTCTGTTCATGTTTCCTTTGTACTGCCCATCTCTTTGTTTCTTTCTTGTTTTTTTTTTGTTTTTTTTGTGTGTGTGCATGCATATACACGACTTTGCATTCGATAACGACCGCAGCATTGAAAAACATATACACGATTTTGTACACTGTGAAGATAACCTCAAAGACCACAGCATTCAAATGCTTAATAAATGTATTGACATTAAAAGAACAGATTCTTTTTGTACACTGAAGCATCTCAACCCTCTTGGGAGAATTTACTCTAGGGTGTTGAAAACAGGATCCAAAAATGTACTGAACCTTCTATTTAAGAATATTAGCGTCACTTTCATCCTAGATGTGGAACAGTGTCCGTGTGGATTAGATCTTTTCTCAGTAAGTTGTTTTAGGGTGTCAAGGTAATTTGGTTGATGGAAGGCTTGCAAACATCTCCTTGAGGCATTTCATAGAGGGTGTCATTGGAGTATGGGGTACGCTACCAAAATGCTTGCATTCATAAAACTAATTTATGTAAACAAACAGCAGCTATGAAATTGTTATCCTGTCCTGTTATCCACTGTCAGCTGTGCAGGTGTTACTATTTACAAATGATTGATAAAACACTGGATGGGTTGTGAGGTAACCAGCCTTATCACAAGGCACAGAAGAGACCTAATAAATTTTAAAAACTCTAAATAAAAGAATGTAGGCTGATGCTAAAGAGGATGCTGTGTTTACACACAGCACAATTAACCACAATTTCAAATTTGAGCAAATGTATCGTAGAAATTAGTTACAACTTAACACAATGAGTTGAAAAATGTGGGTGATTGACATGGACTAAAGTAAAATGATTTCATCCAAATGATCTGGGAAAGTTCCTTTTTTGGCAACTTGAAAATAAATCCAACCCCGATGACCCAGAGTAGACTGTGAGAGGGCAGACTAACAATGTGATTCACTCCTAGTACAATGGAAACTGATGAAGTTGTGCAGCATGACAAGAATAAAAAAGTCAGGATGTGAATTTTGAACAGCCCAGTGCAGTGTTCAGCTCCTCTCACTTTTGTGAATCCACACATGGAGGCACTAACAGTTTGTGCTTACTTTTTGTAGTTTACAAAAACTGCCATAATGCATATATGTTTAATTACATTTTCTTTTGTTAGAGAGGCAATAGGAGTAATTACCTTGCATTATGCCTCAGTTAATCTGAGGGGTGGCAAACTATGTGCTATATTTTTAGAAAAGTATAAAACTTAATAGTTGTGTGAAAAAGATTATAATTAGGCAATTTCCAATGAAACCCTGCATAAAAAATACACAATTCAATATGTAAGAAGGGCAATTACAGTATTTTAGGAACCCCAGGTTGAAAGACTCAACACAAAGACAACACCCTATATCTAATACAAAAAAAAGATACGAATAGGCTACCTAAAAATAAGCTTGAATAGCATGGAATAGACATAATACATACAATTTAACCATTCATGTTATACAATGCATCCGTACACATTGGCAAATTTATTCATACATTATGAATTTGTTCACATTTTGTTAATTTGCCTTCACAAGCTAGTGTATAAAATGGCTATTTTCTGACATGAGTTAACAGATGAACATTTGGTACGACATTAGTGTGAGTGTAAGGAAATGAGACATGGCTCTTTTCATATAAAAACTATAGAACTATACACACAACAGTTCTCATAAATTACAAACTTGTAACCCCCTTACTCTAATGCCCCTGAATGAACGCTAGTTCAACCTACTGTCTTCAGAAACCATCTTATTAAGTACAGTTTAATTTAACCTCTGGAAAAATACAACTGTTCTGTTCATATTCTGAAACATGAATGAAGCATTAACCAAGAAACAAAGCAAACTGATAAAGATGTGGAGAAGTTTAAAGCATAGTTAGTTTATAAAACACAGAAGACCCATAACACATGCTGAAGAATCTACTAACAGGGTTGTTTAGTACCTGCAATAATGGAAGTTTAGGAAATAGAAAGCTGTTGTTTAAAAAAAGGTCATGTGCCATTTGAATTTAAATAAAGTTACAAATGTAATCTCTAAAAAAAAAATCTTCTAGCCATTTAGCAAATACAAATTATTTTATTTTTATTTGCTAAATAAATATAAAATTTATTTAGGAAATAAATTAATTTGCTAAATAAATGTATTTAATTAGTTAGACGTGTTTTAGGTTAGGTATAATTAACCTAAAACAAGAGCAGTTTGGTCTGATTTAACGCCAGGCAATAAGAAAAAAAAAATCTTTTTATTTGGTAAATGTAACTGTCTGGTTTCAACTGTTAACATCTTATGAAGATAAAAACAGCTGAAATTGAGGTGAGAACAATTGAGCATGAGTTAAATACGTAGTTAGTTGGTGGGGCTCAGGGTGAGATTCCACACTCATTTTAACATCCATTTGTTTAATCATCATTATTCATAATTTTTATTCAGTAGTTTTTGTGTAGCAGATGGATCACCAAAAACAGCTTTTTTGCAAAAAAGTAAGCGTTGATACCTCTGAGTGTCATGATTCTTGTGTGTTTGTGTTTCTTCTGTGAGAGTGTGAGTCTACTTTCTCCTACAGATCTCTACAGCTGAGCGTTCCATCCTCACAGTGGGCAGACCTTGCATCATTAGGTCCTGTGGATATAAGGAGCTGCATGACAACCTCTCTTCACTGGGTGATTAACCTTGTTGAGTAGAAGTAGCCACTCTGCTACTTCTGTGAAAACTCTCTAGAGAAATGATGTTGTGTTACACACACCCCTGTGTTCCCAGATCTTATCCATTTTCCTTGTTCCAAGCTCCCATCGGCAAACCTACAACGTCAAGACCTCTTCCAGAACCGACCTACTCTTTCCACGGTTGTTCTCTGAAACCACCACTGTCTTCCAGATTTCCACTTACCTGCTGAGTCTCAGGCACTCACTGTATCCTCTACAGGACGTCAATCTGACTGGTAAAGGTTTGAATCCAGTGCTTGTGGGTAAAAATATGCAAAAGGTAAAAATATAGATGTTCTGAGACGAATTTCACAACTTCTTACCAAAAGCCAATTAAGTCTTCTTACCTGACTGAGCAGAGCCTTCATTTGCAAGTTTACCAAAGGAGAGAGAAGATCACAATCATCTCTCCACAATGCATTGCATGAACACAAAGAACTACATAACAAAAACAACTTAACATTTTGAATTGGTTTCACTGTATATGGATAATTGACCGATGGATAATATCTTCTTTTTCCCCACAGAGAACATGCAGAGGATCTGTTGCCGTTTCATCACCAACTTCACAGCTGAATAACAAAGATGATCAAACATCCTGCTTGGGTCATGGCACCAACAACAGGGTCTTTATACTTTCAGGCAGTGGGCATGAGGTGTCCAAACACAACATCCAGGAGAACGAAAACATCTATTCACTTTTACCAGATTTTTTGTGGGCTTGATATTTTTGACCCATTTTTGTGCTTCAGTGGAGCAGCTGCAGAAACCACATGCAATCCATTTCCTCCATAATCTCAACGCTAAAAGGTTCTCTCTGCACAGCTGCAGCTCAGAACGCTGATGCACTCCAAAAATAAATTTGTCTTTGGGCTAATGATTTAACTAGTATAGACAATATTTTACTGTGACTGGAATAATGATGCTTTTATTTGTTGACTATTGCTGGTTGTCTGTGTCACTGCCTGATGAATTTCACACAAGGGGATGACCTGTATATTGATTGATTTTATTGATTCTGAATGCAGATGGTTGCACAGAACCTTGTTCATGGGTAACGGAGTAAGGGGGCTGAAGACAAATGAACACCGAACTATTAACATTATCATGTGCATAAGACACTGAAAACTATGTATACCTACTGATTGTCAGTCTTTCAAGAAAATCTCCACTGTGAAGCTGTCGTGTTGCATGACAAAAGTGACGAGTTTGAATGGTGTCAGTAAATCTGCAAAGCTTCGAAACTGTATTTGTTTTTCGTTATACTGAATAATCATACAGTGAGACTTTGTTTTTCATTCCAAATCTTTGGGCACAGAATATCTGTTTCCATCATGTAGTGTCTTCCACTAATGATAGTCCAAATAGAGCAGAGCATTGTTTTCTAAGGTCATAAAGTCAATTAAACTTTAGGTAATCTCAAATAACCCATTTAAGCCCACAGGTCACAATAGTGACCAAGAAATCTATTTCACTTTCAAGAACTCCAAAAAGCTTACTGATTAAATTTTCAGTTAATGTTCGGCAAATATTGAAAGTTTAGAGTGTTTGGATAATACTTATGCAGTATCACATGTTTAGAGTAAATTATCACAAGAATAGTAAAAAATGGGAATATAGAAAAGACAAAAAGTAATTTCTATATTCCCACTCAACCGCTGATGCCAACAAACACCAGTGATGGCAAACTCTCACTCATGATGCCCTCGCATGTGTGACCAGGACTGAACCCGACCCTCCGGTGAAAGTTGTGCTGTGCCTTCTTTTGCACTCTACCTGCTTGTTTCAGTCTGAGGAGGGATTATTTAATGAGGAAGCAGCGTTGCTTCTCCTGAAATAATTTACATTTCAAATGCATGAGGTGGTTATTTCAGTGAATTAACATGGTGACTTATTGTTGAATAACTTAGCTCAGTCAAGCAGAATAGAGACAGCTAATGTCCACAGAGGCCCTCCACCAGGCGAGAAACTGGGAGGAGCTCTTTGGATTTACCATCAAGGGTCAAATCCACCCACCCCAAAAAAACAACTAAAACTAAAAAATTAAAAAGAGGAAAAGAAAAAGAAAAAAAAACTGGCTGTACAAAAATACCACAGAAGAACCGGACAGATAAACAAAAGCAAAGTAAGCAGAAAATGAGGCAAAATGACTTAAGCTAGAATGGATGTGAAAGGCAAAGGGGACACAAGAGGGAAGAGATGAACATTGGTTTAGAAGAAAATCAATAAGTAACAAAGGGGATACTGGTAATTGCCTTGCAGACATGAATGGATTGAGCAGCGGAGGAAGGGGAGCATGCAGGTACCAAAAGGAAGCAGAAAACACTAAGATAAAACAAAAAAATGAATGTACATCATAATTATTGTGCCAGTTTAATATACAGGTGGGGAAATTTTACCAAAATTACTGAAGGCAATTCAAGTCTTAAAATTTTGTGATTCTTTTCCAAACATTTACACTGGATTGTTTCTATTTCTCAGTATCTTTTTAACTGTCTTATTTTTCTCTTTAATGCTGCAATTATTTTCAATTTGCTCAGTTTGTTAAGGGAGAGATTACAGATTTTATCCAAATATATAAATGAAATAAAAAAACAAAATGTAAGACCTGTCGCATAGAAGTTTTGAAATGTTTCTTAAAACACTGACTAGGTCGAAAGCACATTGCTAATGTCTGCAAGACAACAATGGAATTATCTTAGATTGTTAATCCATGTACAAGATTTAATCATAAATAACATTTATGATTAAATAAACTTATTTATTGACTTCTTTTTTGATTTTTTGATTTATATGTAATAGGAGTGAATATATTAAATATTTTGGTATTCAATTGGATCCTCCCTTGCATAATGAAATAATGAGGTAAGGTGCCAGGTGCGCCCAGACTTAGACTCATTGTTTATAGCCAGTGTATTGCAGTGTCTCCATTTGGTAAACCAAAACTTTATCTTTTTGGCTTTTGTTTTTCAATATTTCACCTAATAAATTTATATGCCAGCTCAAGATTCCTGTATTCAAGAGGTCACTAACCTTTTTGCAACTGAGAACTACTTCATGGGTACTGAATAATGATAAGGAGAACCATTTTGATGAATACAATTTACTTTTAACTCTTTTACTGAATGTTTTATGATTTATTTGTATTGGAAACAGTTTCTGCAACCAACTTGCAGTCTTTGGGGGTAACCTGGTGCCTGCTGGTACCGTTGTTGGTGACCCATGCTGTACACAAAAATTAACACCACTATACCGGAGTTTAAAACAGTGCAGTAAATAATTCCTGTAGGGTTTGTTTAAATCTATGGGGGGAAAGCTTGTTGTGATGTGATTTATCATTAAATTGATGGTCTCCAAATTAAAAATCCAAAATCTGACAATGTTATTGAGATCAACGCTTTTTACCACTGTAGATTACATGTGGTCAAAACCAAATGTATGAAAATATGAATGACTGCAAACATTGTGTGCTTTTTAGAAGCACTATTGTGATACTCGCTATATTTGATGTACTTATATACATAAAATATTTTAAAACAGTACTATTTCTGTTTGCGAATGTCAGGAATGAGGCAGTGGCAGATGAATTACCAAAAAATACAACTTAATTTTTAGAATGCCTTTAATCATTAACTGTCGTGATTAAACGGCACAAAATATTGTGATTCAGTTTCAAGTCCTCTTCACTCATCACCAGCTTGAAGATACATGCTCAGTCATTGCTCTTCTCCACTTACAGACAATTTTCATAGGCTGCTTATGTTGGTTGTTCTCAAGGTTATTTTCACATGTTATGTGTTTTAAAGAAACACAAATGTTCACTCAGTAAGGTAATTGATGGTGTAGTGCTAATGCGCAACACTAATTTGTTTTACTGTAGATGTTCACATGTATTTTGGTATGTTGGCAAACCTGACGGGCTTGGGTGTTTTTCTCTAATTTGATTCTCATTTATTGGTGTCATCCATCACACATAATATAACCAAAATTATTGTGGCAGCATAACAACTCCCCCAATGAAATATGGTGAACAATGAGTACACAGTTTTATCATAAATGTTTTTCCTTGACATTTTATTTTCATTTGAGCCATTTAAATAATTGTGTCCTAAAAACTTTTTTTTTTCAATTTTGTCAGCACATTTTGTGAGGAACAGCACAATTCCATGCAAAACAGCTCCTTTAAATGTGAATGCACATTAACTCAAACAAAATAAAACAGTCACAGTACTCATTATGCCTAAGCAGAGCTGAAGGTTTAGTCAAGCCAGTTAAAAAAACACCTATCTGACTTGCAGAAGGGTTCAAAATTTATGAATATTTGTTAATCCATTTATTATTATATTTAGTAGTTGAAATGATTTAAAATCCTGGTATAATCCTGAAACCAAAGATGAAAAATAGATAGGTTAAGCTGCCAGATCTATCCAAAGCCATGATTCATACTGATTTATCTGTAGAATTTGGAAGAAAAGGCATCATGTTTCTTCTATCTTATTCTGGCAACAAAGCTCTAATCATTGGTGTAACTCATAACAGTCTGTCCAATTATATTTTGTATTGTATTTGTATATGCTTAACTAAATGTGTGCACTAACATTCCTGTCCTCTTTCTCAAACCAAAGCACTTTTTAGATAGTGGGAGAAATTTGGGGTTTACGGGGGGAAAAAAATCCAAAATATGTACACTAGCGAGGTTCTTTGGAGGCACATGTGGGCAGCTGCCCAGGGGACATGGAGAAGATACAACTTATTGCCACTAGTGTCTTGAGCAACTTTGAGGCTTTTATGCATGTCCAGTCAATAGAGAGCTGGTATCCCCTGCTTGCTGCTTAGAATGAGGAGACTATTTTATATGTTTTTGTGTGAATGCACTAAATGTTATCCCTTCCCAAGGTTTAGATTGCTTTCTGCCTTTTTATTGGTTGGGAGTAGGAAAGGAATTAATTTGCCTTTGATGGAAGAACCGCTGCTGCATTCTACATTTCCCAACATACAGAACAAATGTGTGATGTTAAAATCCTTTGGTAAACTTACAAGTGCCATAGTTAAGTTATTTTCTAAAGACTTACTAACACATGAAGAACATGTTTGTTTTTCATAGTTTTATAAGCTTATAATCAATCAAAATGTGGTATATTTGTAAATTCTGCAAAGATGTTATTGTGTGACTTCCACAGGCTAAATGCTGTCTATAAAAGTACCAGCCATCCTTGTTACTACTGCCTATATATCCGCATACCCACTCTCTGCCACACACATACGCAGCATATTATGTTCAGCTGTCCCAGCAATTATTTGTGATTAATCATTTGATTGATGCGGCAAACATGTTTCTGCTTACGACCAAATAATGGATCAATCAGGGAAAGGAGAGAGATCATTTAGAAACACAGGAGAAGCCATAAATTACCTCTGATTGCCTGGCTCATGATTAATGCTCCAGTGTGCAGTGCCCTAATGTGATTCATCAGTGTTTTATATGTAATTGGTGTATATCAAGGAGGATAAATTAGACGAAAGCAATGTGGAAACATGTACTGTACCGTATGTATGACATGAACTAAAAAAATAAATAAAATGAAGGGGTGAACTAGAGCTCTTAAAAACTTCACTTTAAAGAAACATCCCCATGAACCAGGAAAATGTAGAAAAGCCCAAGATTCCCTACAAAATACATAAAAAACAATGATAAGATCTGTCAACTCGTGTAAATACCACATCACAATTTTGCATTTCTGGTTTTCATTTTGTTTGTGAAGCATATTTTAATTGTGTATGAACATACACAATTAACGCCTTACAGGGCTGTTATCTGTTATCGAGTTTCTAAATTAATTTGGGGAATATTTATCTGATCAGTTGGGGGCACTCAAAGCATTAAAATTTAATTCCAAGGTGGTCTACAAATAGTCAGATTATTACTTAAAGATAATTCATTGCACCTTGTGGATTCAATGTTCCCTATAAGAGAATCTGTTTACTCGCTTGATTTTATGTACTTGTTTTATTACAAAATCAGGCGTTTTTACATTTGTATAATAGTTTAATCAAAATTTTAATCGTTAACAAAAACAAATGAACAAAATCCTGCAAAAAATCTGCCAGAGACTTGAGATAATAATAATTTACTGTTAATGTCTTTAATCTTCTGCCAAATGCTGCTCCTCTTACAGGTGTCAGTTGGATTTGCTTTGGTTTTGTTTTTTGTGACGTTCTCTCCTTCTCCCCACTTTCTAGTGGCTGAGGGGATGGACTCACCTGTCGTGTCTTTCCCCTCTCTGTTTTCACATAATGGTATGAGCTCATATCCTCACATTTGGCCAGGCTGCCATGCTAGTCAAAACAAAGTTTCCCATGAGAAGAGCAGAACCACTGAAAGAGTGAGAGCTGAGCAGGGAAAGGGGAAAAAAAGAGGGGAGAGGGGAAAGGGCTACCTCCCCACCCTTTTCTTTTACTCCCTCTCTTTCCTTTTCTCTCTCTCTTTCTCTCGTTCCACCTCTGGTGTTGGGTGCTGCTCGATGCTGTATCACCGCCCTTATAATGAAAAATGGCTCTCAATGAGGTGGATGCCCTTTGACGACTATCTGCTAGGGTGGGGATAGAAAAAAAATGACAGATCACACACAAACAATTGATTTTTTTGTGTGTTTGATGAATAAAAGACCTATTATTACTATTATTATTATTCCTATGCTTGTAGATTTCCTTCTTAATATTTTGTTAAAATTATTATTAGGATTTTTTAGAGAAAAAGCACTTTTTTATTTTTATTTTTATTTTTTACAAGTACAAAGGTCTGAACAAAACTTCAGAGCTCATATTTCAACAAGAATACATAGACACTTCTTCACCTTTGCTACTTTTATACAGTCTCATGTATAGTCTTACAGGCAGTTTAAACTTTAGAGAGTCACGCATGCTGCAGAATCCCCCCAAATTGCTTTTGTGTCCTTATCAGTACTCCACAACCTTCCCCTTTATTTGCCAGGGGCTTCAAATTTAAAATTCCCAATGATGTTTCGGGAAAGAAACGGTTTGACTGCCCTTCTTTCCTGCTTTCCCTTTTGCCTCTGCCCCACATTCTTAACATCCTCTGCTTGAACTTCTTTGAGATCTGGAGCATTCTTCTGATCTTATTTTGGATGTAGAAAACAGTATTTAGCTCATTCCTGCAAAACACAGGTCTAGTCCCTTGCTCAGCACTTGTTCGGGTTCCAAGCCTGCAGAGTGAACAAAGGCTATGGTCACCTGCCTGCTTCCATTGGAGCAACCAGCCTCATTGTAACTGTGCAGATTTTTCATTCTTGAACATTCTTCTTCACTAAGACACACTGGGTGGAAGAACCAGAAAATTCTGGAGAAAATATGATAAAAACAAGAGAAAAAAACAGCAGAAAAACCTGACCACTACTTATACTAAAGAAAGTCCTCCCCCTTAATAGGAGGCATTATTGTAAAGACCTTTTTGCTAATAACTGAAATCTTTGGCTTTTACCCTAAAAAAAATTATAACAGCTTGAATATGAGGTGGAAGTGGGTTGGACATTTGTGACTCTCAGTTCCACCTAACTAGATGTTTTTTGCTGTAAAGCAACAAAGGCAAAAAATTAGTCTCGATTACTTCCCATGCATTATCAGCGTGAGAAGCTTGGTGCATGACATCCAGGGACTAAGCCAGTGAAACTTCAGGGAAAAAATCTGAGATTTTGTAAGATTGTTGACATGACCCAACACTAAAACCATTTAGCTCTTGCCAGCACAACAATTAACTTTACATATCTCCACCGTAGTTCATGATAACTGAACCAGCATTTACATCTCATTGGGGAATTAGGCTTTGTGATAGTTTCCCTACTATCGTCTGGGAGAAACCCAGAGTAGAGCCATGGCTCCTCCATGTCAAGAGGAGCCAGTTGGGGTAACTGGGTTATCTGGTAATACGCTTCCTGGACGTCTCCCTAATGAAGGAAGTCCTACTGGCTGGAGACTCAGCTCTGACCCTGAAAAGGAACTGAACATTTGTTTTAATAAAACTATTTAAAACTATTTATACTTTTAGGGATATGAAAATAGAAGACTGATTCTGCATGGACCGTCTGAGAATATATTGAAAATTTCTTGAAAAATTATTGATTTTTTTAAAATAACACTTTGATTTTACTCTTGAAAGGCCATTTCAAGTCTAAACCTGTGGTCAGTTCCAAAAAGAAAACTATTGAGCACCCAGCAATAGCTATGTTTTTGTCATGGGAGAGTATTTCCATTCCAAAACCAGCTGCAGATCTGATTAATAAAAAAATATTGAACAAGTTTTTCTCTACGAAGATTTGTAGCACAAATTTAGTCCAAACATCAGTATGTCTAGTTGTCCTTGTTGCTACACAGTAGTTTGCTGACCACCATGTTTAAAGTCAATAATTTGACCAGAATGACTACAGGCATTCACATCAGAAAATATATCCAACTTCAAAGCTTTTTCCTGAGGAAAAACACAGCCACAGGAGCAGAGAGACCTTCTGAGCAATGTAAGAATGTTATTTTGTTACCTGAAGTTCACTCTATTCTCACTCTTGCTATTCTTGCCTTCCAGTCTGTGTAAACTGCAGAAGCTCTCCTCACCCCCAATAATTTTTATCATTACATTTTCCCTTCTGAATTGCCAAAGGTCTGCAAAATCTGTCACTTAGAGACAGGATGGTGGAACTAAATACCTGGATTCAATTAGAATGGGTTAGGATTAGGAATGGTTTCTTGTCATGTCTCCATAAGACAGAAATCAAAATGGATGACACAACTTCTTGCTACTAAATGTTAGACAGTTCTTTAGAACTACTTGTAAACTGAACCATTGAATGCTTGTTTAGTGACATTACACTGCAGTAAATATTGCTTATGTGTGTCTATTTTTATGTATTTTGAGACATATTAATACACTACCAATAAACATTTGGAAAAATTCTAAATTATATTTAGATCTGAGCATTCCACCACTTAAATCATCAAAGCCATTATGACTGCATTTTTGATAAATAGTCAAGCAGTCGGTTGAGGTAAAAGGTGTGCAGTTGTCATTTGCTGTCCATTTTTAGATGACAGACTGGAGCTCGGGAAAATATTCAAAGCTGGGCATATTCTTTTATAGCGGATAAAAGAATGTGCCAAGTTGAGTTAGGTCCCTCCAAATGTTGACCTGGTCTTCATGATGCATTAGAGAGAATCAGTATTCTCTACCAAACCTCTAAGGCTTTCACTGAAAAGTTGTATTTGTACAGATATTAAGTTGCTGTAAGTTCTTTATTTATTATTAGGAGTAAGGAATTAGAAGGGGACAAATATCACATTCTTCAGAATTTAGTTTATAAATAAATTAATAAACTACGTAAATTATTTCCTCTTCATTTTTATTCCTTACCTTATGTTAATCTATAGCAAAAAAACAAAAAAACAGACAAACAAAAAAAAATCCAGTAAAATACAATGAGGATTGTGGTTGTGAAAGAAATGTGACAAAGTATGAATACTCTTGCAAGACTCTGAATAGTCTGACAATTCTTGTGTTACAGTTCAGCAGCTCTCACATGCATATATTGCACCTTTAACAACGCAAACAGTAAGTGGCCACTGTTGGAATCATTAGTGGGAAAATATGCAGGCTTGGTTCTCACTGTCATAATCACACCTAACAGCCTTAAATAGAAAAGAAACCTGTATTTGCTGCATCTGGTACACAAACATGTTGATAAATAAATATCTAACACCGTTAAAGGTGGAGATGATTACCAGATTATTATTTTTTTTCAGTTGTTTAGGTTCTACAGTTCAACTTTGAACTTTGAGTGAACTTTCATGATATATTCAGGTGTAAGAGCAAAACAGAACATTTGAATTAAAGCAAATTTCCCATTGTGCCTGCTGGACATGTACAGCATTTTGGCATTTGCCACCGTTGACTTTTGTTCTGGTAGGTCAGCACAATTTAAAGTTTGTGTATCTCCAAGAAAGTCAGAAGATTTAAGGAGAGATAACAGTTCAGTCAAAACTCTTGTCATCTTTGAGCAAAGTTTCAAAAGTTCTTTGACTTTTATGGAGACTAAAATTAATAATAGATGTTAGATTCTCTATATGCGCACTTGTGTGAATATAAGCTGTACACTCGTCATCCATGGATAAATAGGCTCTAAAAAGAGGCAAAAGTTTAATTTGAACTCTTTCCTCATGAATCTTGTTCCCTGATCACAGATGTGATAAGTATTAATGGGGGATTATTATCATCATTTTCATCTCTTTGGAATTGAGACACACAGGGAATGACAGTTAATTGCAGGGTTCTGCGTCTGAATATCTCCCATAAAACGGAGCTTTAGCGCAGGCTCTTATTAGAGATGTGGCATTTTGAAAGCTGGTAGTCATGGTTATGTGTCGCTGTTATGTTATATCACCGCAGGTTTCAGTATCCGTTGTATTCTAAAATAGGCATCCAGGCTTAGGGCATGGAAATCAGGTTCAGGCTTTGCAACAAAATATCTCCTGCCTTCCCATTCTTGGTCCTTTTGTGTTTTTCTGAAAATACCAGCTTCTCTCATTCCATCCCTCTACATTTTTTTAATCCATTCTTCATCTTCACCGCTAATATCCCGTTGTTTTTGCTTTTTCCCTCTTCCCTCTCTTCACACCTCCTACTAATTTTGGACCCCTAAATTAACACCCCCCAAAAAAAATAATTCAGAGAGAAATGGCTGGTGTGTTTGAACCCACAGTGCCACCAAGTGGCCCATTGATGACATGGTACTATTTGAAACCGTCCCCCTCCCATTAACTTTTGTTCTACAGTATGTGTTCATTCAGAGCGATGATGGATCTGTGGAGTTAGAGAATGAAGGTTACAGGAGCTCTGGGTGAGATGTGGGCATGTGAAGTGAACAGGGCTGATGAAAGAGGGTGAAAGACAGACAGGGGGCGCGGAGCAGGATAAATGAGAAACTAATGGAAAATAATAAAATACTACATTTTTATTTTTTATATACACTTTACAGAGCAGTGAATTCTGTTCATTCTGTTTTTGCTTTAAAAATGTTGGTTCAGCTGAGAATGAAGCTCTCGCTCAAAAAGACACAAATATATTCACAAACCTGGGGCATGAATAGTCTCTGAAGCAAAAAATTAACAGTGAGCCACTGCTCCTCTAAAGGCAACGAAACATTGGCAATAAGCCCAAGTCACAAAGGGATGACTAAGAAATTTTTGATGGGACATGCAGAATCTGCAGCTGTGTTTATGCTAAATGGGCATCAAGGCTAAACTTAAAAACATCAAGTCTTAAGTAATTTTTAGTTATTGCTTTGATTTTTATTTTATTTTTAAGTACTGAAGCATTGATTTGGGATATCATCTTTTTGAATATATTCAAAAAGACAAAGTATTGAAGATGAACGTACTGGTGCTTTACGACTAAAGCAACAGTACGTATTTTGAAATTTGTTCCTCTTGATCCAGTTCTAAAACTCTTGTACAAATATCACGTTTGGTATTTTTCTAGTGATACACAGAAGACATTTCGATAGAATTATTTGCGAGGCAAATGTGGACAAATGGACACTGATGAAAAGCTAATGAGCAACAAACAGTTAAAAGATGAATTGTCCAATCCCATTCACCTCCGCTTCCCCAGTAGTGAAAGCTGTTTATGGTGTGTTCATTTACCTCCAAAGTAAAGGACTTGGATTGGGTAATAAAGTCAAACTAATTTTTTTTGCGCATTAAAATGTACATGCCCCGCATATATATATATATATATATATATATATATATATATATATATATATATATATATATATTAAATACTTAAATTATTAAGCAAATTAGTTTCAAGAACAATGCATGTGTGCGTGCAACTATGTACATATGTTCATGTTTTGAAACCTATAACTAAAGCTGCACACACATGAACTTCTCAAGAAATTATTCTCAAAAACAGGAGTGTTGTCCACCTTTATCTTCTGCACATCTACCAAGCCTTATGATTTACAAAAATGATTGCAGTATAATTTACTGCAAGCTTTTAGCTCTTTCTTTTTCAAACCCTGAATTATTTCATAAATGTGTTCACTTTTTTTTCTTCCATGTCTCAGCTTTGAGTCAGGCAAGACTGTGTGTCGGGTAAAGCCTTTGATGTTTCAAAAATGTCTAAAACCAAACTTTAGGTGGATGGTGGTGTCATTAAAAATAAATCCAACATGTCTTATACTTCTTCCTTATCTATTGTCGGTACAGCCGCTTTGAGGAATCTCATCGAAAATCAATATTCCTCCCTTATCAACTAATGTAAACCTTAGTACAAATGTGTAATCATTGTTCAGAAAAAAGAAACCTTTTAACAAAAATAAAAACTAAAAAAATCCAACAACTTTGAACAAGATTGTTAACAGAATAAAGCTGGTATAGAAACTGGATGGATGGAAAGCATTTTATTTTATAACTTGGTGAAAAACAGATATCCTTTCTAAAGGATTGCAATGTGACAGAACCGCAGCTACAAAGCGAATCGTGCTCCATTTCTGAGTTTCTTTTTTTTCAAAAATTGATTTGTGATTTACTGTTTGAAGACTTTTTGTCTTCAATTGATTCTGAAATTTCTATTCCAGCCTTCAACTAAATCATTTTGTTGAAAATAAAATTAAAAAAAAATACAATTTTGTTTTGAATTTGTATTTTTCTTTTACTTTTGAAAATGGAAAACCAAACAGAATACTTTGGATGATGAACATATTACAGAAATACTTTTTGACTCTCACTGGAGCATTTAGGCAACATGGCGACACTTAATAGTTAAAATGATTGTTAAAATTGTATGTCATAATGCATGTTTAGTTTCCCACCATTCTACTTTTAAAATTTTAAAATTAATAGCAGCAACACAAAAAAATTGCCTATTTCTTAAAACTGCTGAGTTTAAACACTTATGGAACAATTCTTTAACTAAAGTTTGCTTGAGAATCATTGTATTAATTATGTTAACAAAGTGGCTCGGGTTTCGTGTTTTCTTCCCATAACCTCTAGGTTTCCAATTTGAATCCCTGGTAGTTCTGTGTCCTTGAGCAAGGCACTTCAGCTACTTCGCCTGGTAATGGTCAGAAGTCCCAGTAGTGCCAACTAAATGGCAGCCTCACATCTGTTACGCTGCGCCAGGGTTAGACATTTCCTCAAGCCAGTTAGGAGCTAAGAATCATGACTTTGAACAATTCCTTTTTCCTTAAAAACCCTCGATTGTGGTTAGATTACAACAATTCTGCAAAGAAGTGTTGACCAAAGTCCCCTCACTGCAATCTCAAGAATATTTGCTCATTATTGCGATGCTTGATGACAGTTGTTCCCTCCAATGGCGACACAAACAGTTGTTAGATTATGGGGGTAATTAAAGGCAGCCTCTTTTCTTTCTTAACCATTAAAATTAGCATTCAAAAACCTGTTTTCTATTTACTCTGTTTCTCTTCATGTGATAATTAAAGTTGTTTGGTCTGAAACAAGTGCAGCAAAAGATTAAAAAACAGTTAAAGTTTATAATGGGACAAATACTGTCAACAGCACTGTAGCTTTATTCAAACACTTACTTTCACTTTCTGCTGAGACTATGAATTAGTCTGCATTTGTAATACACCGACTTTCTTCAATTTGTCCTATGATGTAACCGAAAAGATGTTTTTGCAACAAAAGAGTTACGGTTAGGTGTTAATGAACAAAAGTTGGTGATCCACATCAATCCATGTTGATGATTGGCTGGATGGGAAGGGGAAATACTGAAACATACTGCTGTGCACTACAAAGAAGAAGAAAAATATGTTTTTACAGTCCAGTCAGCTTAATTTAATGATTTAAAAACACAGGGCAGAGGCCCTGTGCGCTTATTAAGCCTTTTGAAGACAGAACCATTTACAGTGCAGCACAAACATTTAAATAATTTTCTCAAATTGAATACAGGAACAGCAGCCTGATTTATGTCAAAACAGTAATATTGGCCATTGTTCAGCAGTCCGTAGGGACTTGATTGGGTTAATCTCAAAATTTTAGGCAAAAACCTAAAAAGGACTATTTAGTTTTTTGAATTGAGCAATAATCAACAAAGAAGGTGGGACATAATTTTCTGTATGATGCGCTATCATTGCATCATTACCATCCTCAAAAAGACAAAAGAAAACTATTAGTAATAAGAGTGAGTTGGAATTAACCTGGGATGTTACTTCGTGGATCTGTTGGTCTGCTTTATTTTGTTTTCCTTTACTTTCTTTATGCTTAGCAGAAATGTCATACTTCTTTAAAGTACAAGGACAATAATACATACTTTAGATTTAATTTAACAAATATAACTAGAGAAGTGTGGCAAGCATTTGTAAACAGTAACCCAGTGTCATCATTTCGTAGAACCCTTGGTTTCAACTTTTTGTGTCTTTTCATCTGGACTTTCACTGTTGAAAATTTGTGAATTCGTCAAAGAGAATTTGTAAACTAAAATGTCACAGAACAGAGAGTTCAGGAATGAAGATGAGAAAAAGTTAAAAGTTGTGATTTTATCAGCTTTGACTATCTCGAGTAGCTGAATTCAATATGTCATCCAAAAATTAAAAGAGTATGGCACAACCGCAAACCTACCAAGTGATGACCTGTATCCTTGTTTTTTTTGTCAGACAAGGAGCACTGACAAAAAAAAAAACAACAAAAAAACTGTAGTCAAATTAGTCATTTATGTGAGATGGAACCACTTGCATTCCCCCAGCATGGTAGTACAGCATCATACTGTGGTGACGCTTTTCTTCAGCTGGGATGAAGAAGCTAGTCATAGTTGTGGGGAAGCTGAATGAAGTTAAATACAGAATAAGTTGACCGTTTACCTTCCAGTAGAAAAAAGACACTAAACTCACAGCCTGAGTTACAAGGGAAAGGCCCACAACAAAGCAAAAAAATTGCAAGAATTGTCAGTCAAATTTCCGACGCAAATTCTTGGAATATGTGGAAAATATAAACAAAAGTTTCTCCAAAGCTTGGCGTTTTGAAAACTGTGCATCATATATTCCATGTCATAATTATGCCCCAATTTGTTTTGGTCTATTACATAAAATTCCAGTGTAATACATTAATGTGGTGGTTATAAAATTGCTTACTATCCAAAGGGTGTAAAGGCTTAAGACGTTTTAATACTTTGCTAGGCTTAATAATTCTTCTTTTTCCACCTTCCTGGAAACCAACTACAGGCTGATTGGTCACTCAAAAAAAATGAGCCTGATTATTCTAACCTAAAAAAAGAGAGAGAGAGAACCTTTTCACTGATCAAACCACTTGATGCAGCTCTTTTCGAACAGCAGCATTAGGGTTTCTGTCTGATGGACATGCATATGCAAGCACACACACACACCCACACGCGCGCACACACATCAGTTCACTAACTCTGTTCAGACTTTCCTTTGCCTCTTTTTTCCCTTCCTCCCCCATCTGTTTGTTGTGCTCCACCTCCCTGGGCTCTTTGAGTGCATTAATCAGTCAAACCACAGCGCCAGAGCTATTACTCATCTGGTCAGAATAAGAAAGAAAGGGAGCGAGAGTTCATAACAGAGAGGAAGAAACAATGACAGAGTGAGAAGAGAAGTTAGGGGGAGAGCTGGGAGGGGGTAAACCGAGAAGTGCAGAGAGAGAGAGCTGCCCTGTTTTCATTCATCTTTTAATATCTCGATTACCTGAAGGCTTTTCATCTCCCAAATCCATCCATCCATCCATTCATCCATCTATCCAGTCTCCGATTCAACCAGCCATGCATCCATTCATTCACCTATTTATAGATGCCACTAACTCTGACTCTTTCCCAACTAATCATGCATCCATCCTTCCATTTCTCTTTTCATACAGCTCCCTGTCTTCTCTCCATCTCTCCATTTCCAGCTTCCTCTATTTGTATTTCCTTCCCCATCTATCGAAGTAATAAGTTCAGCTTTCCGGGGGCCGAGAGAACATATCAGTCCCACAAAGAAAATAGTTTTTTTAGTTGTTTTGCTGCTCAGCAACAGGGCACAGGAGAGAGATGATGGAAAAATATGCTCTTCAAAATCGAGGACAAAAAATATATTTGCATTGTCTCTTTCTACTTTTTGTTCTACACAAGATAAACCATGAAAGATTAAAACATAACAAATACAAGCAGCTAAATGGTGAGCTTTTACACATTGGTAAAAATGTCTTTTGCTTTGCTCAACAGTCAGAACACAAAAACTTGCTGATTGACAGAGAAGTCTCCATTGCAAGTTGTTGAGTCTTTTTTTTTTCTGTATATATTTCAAGCAGCTTCCCTCTGAATATAGACATTAAAGGGAGCACAATGGAGCTAATAAATTCTGAGCAATAGCTGAGAATTACAGAAAGGGGACTGTCAAAGGACATTGCATGTGATTGAGCCTATATGTGTGATGAAGAATAGACACGTAAACTTCACATAATGTTAAATGATTGTCTAACTGTTTTTTTTTATATATATTTACCACTAGTTTCATAGATGTTTTATTTCTCAGCCAAACAATATGCAGGGTAAACAAAAACATATCAAGTGGATTGATTGCAATTCCTAATGTATCTTAATGTGCATAAAGACACACCTGTGTCTATACGCTATGCTAGTGTGTAGAACTTGCTCAACTACTCAAAAATTAAACACCAAAGCCTTGAGAATATGTTTACGATGCTTAAGTTGATAATTTTTTTCCTTGTTTTTAGTCAAACCGTGACTTTAACAAATACAGAGGATGAAATATCTGTAATGTCTCCTTAATTCTCTATAGATTTAAGCCAATTCTCCTAAAATTGTATTTTTTTTTCAAGGAACCTGGTTGTGGTAGTACACTGTACCTACTCTGTAGAGACAGTTAAATTTGTTCTGTAGCTTACAGCTGGAGGATATAACTTAATTTTATATAGAATATTTTTTTACATATTTGTTAAAACTGTCACCATGTTGTGACAGGATGTTATGAGACAGGTAATCTGTGAAAAGATCAGTCCCTTCCACCTCCTTTGAACAATACAAAGTAGGCCCTGAGATGGGTGATGTAGGTAGCAGACTGTATTTTGCTGTAGACACTCTGCGGTTACAATGCATAATAATGTTCTCTAAGGTGGGACATTGGAGGGTGGACCATCAGGTAAATTATGCTTTATTGCAACAGAAAGGATGAACGGACAGTGGTGAATTTCAATAGATAATCCAGGTTGGTATCATAGCTCTAGTATGTGACGTTCTGGGGATTTCACTGTGGGAGGCTCAAGCTAAGGCCCAAACACTTATTCTCTCATACCAGAACAATTAAGTGCTGAGTCACCATCCTTTAGATCAGAGTTTCTCAAATTCTCTCCTCAGGGACCACTGCCCTGCATATTTTAGATGTCTCTGTTCCAGAACACCTGATTCAAATGAATGACCTCCTCTGCATGCCATCAAGTGCTCCAGATGCACCCACTTATTCAAGTCAGGTATGTGGGAGAAGGGAAACACCTAAAGCATGTAGGGCAGCAGTCCCTGAGGAGAAGAATTGAGAAACTCAGCATTAGAGCCTAAGACTGTGATAATTGAGATGATTAAATTCAGGTGAGCAACTAACACACCTGAACAGCATCTCTATCACAAGAATAAGCTGCTTGGAGAGGAGAGGCATAGGGGAGAGAAAAAACACACACCAGGAGATACATAACACACAACTTCCCAAAAAGTTAAAGTCAACTAAGATACAGATCTAAACTTTCGGGAGCAGTGGTTTCCAAGGTCAGGGTGGGATCGTCATCTTTATTTGGAATAACGGCTCCCTTTCTCTCTAGCTTCTAAACATCACTGTTCAGGCAGTGGCCAATCAGGCTGCAGCCTTCCAAGGTCTCACAGTCACCTCGTAGTTCTTTGACTTGATTTCATGGTGTGTATGTAAAACTCCTGTACATGTGCGATATTTCACAAATCTAATGACTTTCAAGCAGGTTTCCTGAAACCCAAGGTCATTAGTAAAGTTAATATGATTGACTTAAAGCTGCACATGCATCTGCAGACTGGTATGTGTGCCATGTTAAGAGTAGACAGCATTCCATTACCCTGTTAGTTCAATGAGTTTATTTATCTAAGTTTGCAATTATCTAATTTATTAATAATACAGGATGAAAAACTGCAGCAGACAAGAAGTGTGACATTTACATTTCATTAATTTGAATGAGGCTCTTGTTCCAGGCAACCTAATTGAAGTGCAACAGAAGAAGTTTCAAAATCCTACCGAGAAGCAGTATAAATAAAAGATAAAGTATTTCAGGATAAATTGGATAGTGGAAGAGCGGTTGGAAGAAATAATTTAATGCCACAGCAATATCAGCCAACTTGGAAAAAAAAATATAAGTGGGATCCTGAATGGTCTTTTGGATGAAAACCATATCAAGCTGGCATAAGTGAAACTGGACCATGGCCTGGTGGCATGCACATGTGGCTCCTCTTTGCAGCCTCCTTTGCCAGTAGCAAACAGATTTTTCATTCAGTAGAAGCAGCCAGTTGAGGGTCTGTGCAAGAGGGAGGATAACATGGAAAAGGCCTTAGTGCTGTTGGTGGGGCTGGAGAGAAGACTGGCTGGAGAGGGAGTTGCAGTAGCCCAAACAGAAGGTTCTGGAACCAGAGTGAGTCGTTTGCAGCAGGCAGAAGCCTGATGTTGGCTTTTGCAGTATCCAGGTGTGAGCTACTCTGCAAATTGTTCAAATTTATTTGGCTATCTCAGTCGTGGACACTGTGTGATCTGAGATCTGCAAATGAGAAAGAAATCACAAATTTTCTGCACTAAGGCAAAGTCTCAAGTTGGAAGCCAATACTTGGCTTGATGGGAATCAAATGCAATGCAAAATATATCACGGACTGTATTATAAATGATACAAAAAACTCTGGTTTCTTAATTTAGTAAACAGCTCAAAGCTAGGATGCAAAATAGACCATGTTTGTGTATAAATTACAGCTCCCCTCTCAACCCGCAGCCCAAGTAAAATATATGAGATGAAATTAATAAATAAAAAAAGGCCTCAAGGGTGTCAAGGCACTCACCACCTCCTGTGTTGAACACACAAAAATAGTTGCCGGCCACGGGGATAAACTTGACATATTTTGTTTTTCTCAAATTAATGATTTCCTGCAGACATAGACATCTAATAATGGTCTGCCAGGCAGTGATTGAGAGGAAATGGCTACAGATGCCTCACTCTCAGGTTTACATTTTGTTTCCCCATTTGTACTCAGTTTTGAACTCCAGCTACTCCCCTGCTGCTCATGAATCTCAGGAGAGGCAAAGAATGGCATCCCAGAAAGGCTATGTTTGTGTCTCTTTGCTGTTTGTGAATAATGCTGTTAGTATTGCTTGTCAAGTCAGAGTGTGAGCGTATTTAAGTTTTATGTTCATCTTAATAATTTGTTATCATTTGTTTGCATAAATTACACAATTTAGCCTGCCCGCCTACTGATACACAGATCTACAACTCAACTTTTTAAACAGCGGAGGAACAGAAAGTTGGCAGCAGGTGCATGACACTTGATGATGTATGACAAAATAGATTGAAATTAATTTTACCAATAATTACCTTAACTATTTATGGTGGAGCTCTGTGTGGGGTAGGGCTGCTCTGTTAGGCAGAGGACTGCGGCTCTGTGGAAGAGTTTTGGGAAACTGGACAGTACTTTGTAGAAGCAAGCATTTAGGCACTATGAATAGCTGCCACGGGAGACTCAGGAATTCCTCAAACATGCATGAAAGAATCACAGCAACACTCCAGGTATGTTTTTGATGAAGGAATAACATAACATGATAGAGCTCAAATGTTTTATATATATATATATATATATATATATATATATATATATATATATATATTCAGAATATATATT
Source organism: Poeciliopsis retropinna (assembly GCA_010277075.1). NCBI lineage: Eukaryota > Metazoa > Chordata > Actinopteri > Cyprinodontiformes > Poeciliidae > Poeciliopsis > Poeciliopsis retropinna. The sequence goes on from VMRM01000013.1 coordinate 8,238,642, forward strand.
GGTAATATATATATATATATATATATATATATATATATATATATATATTATATATATAATATATTAAATTCACTTTAATGAATTAAATAAGTTCAATCATGAAGGATTTGAGGATGTTGCCCATAACTAAATATCCTTATGATTTATAAGATGTACATAACATTATATAACATTCGTGTCACCTGTTGTGCTACATTGTCCTCTACATAGCTTAGTTATTTTAGGATATACTGTTTTTTTTTTGTTTCACAATAATCAGCTGCTGTTCAAACTTTGGGTCCTTATGCCATATTTTCAAAAGATGATCCCTTTCTTACAGTAACACGATACATAAATGAAAGCCAAAGTAGTTCTTCAATCTAAATGCTGAAGTGTGCACAGTAAATTGCTCACAATGATTGAACATAGTGTCAGCAAATATGCTACAAATCAATCAAGAAAAAAGACGTACGTTTCTGAAGGCATAAGATTCATAACATTCACAGTGGAGGCTCTGACTGCTAATTTGATAATCAAACAGTTTAAGAACTTTCTTTGGTCTGCGTTAAGGGGGACAGATGGTGGTGAGTAAGTATGCGGATCGCTGATTACGCCTCGGCGCTTGACACTTTATGCATTTTGAATTAATTGCATTATATCTTTTACTGTAAAGTCAGTGTATTATGGACACCAATTATTCTCAATTTCTACAGGCGGTATAACGCTACTCAGCTTTTTGCTCTCTGCTTGGCACATAGCTGTACCTCTGCCAAGCACCTTCCTTCCTTTATCCCTCTGTAATACGTTTGTTGCACTTACCGCCCACCCATTCTTCCACACACACACGCCCATCCACGCAAACAGGAGTGACCTTGCCTCCCTGGGGAAGGGCCATGTTTAATTGTTCATCAGCACTTTTCTCAGTGTTCCGCAGGCGGTGAATTAAAGGAGAGGAAGAGATGGGGAGAAACGAGCAGGGAGGTAAAGAAGCTAGCTCCCTGGAGGATTCCTGGCCAAGAGGAGAGCAGAACACGAGACAGGAGAAAAGAAGGAGGAGGAGGAAATCCAGGCATGTGCTTAATTGTTTTGGAAGCAGATGGAAAAACAATCAAGCAAACACATTCTCTAACTTAATCAACTCCAGCATGATGAGCATTTTGAGAATAAGCCCCACAGCGTCGTAATTGTTCCATGTATATGTCTCGTTAGATTTCGACTAGAGAGCAGCAGCACTGATATATTGTTAACAATATGGTGAGTAACTGGGGAATGATATGGTATTTAAACCATCATAAATCACAGTGAAACATTAAACCATTGCTTTAATGTTAAATATATTGGTCCCTCAGCGCTGTTGTGCCATGCGTGCTGACTAATCGCGTGCTGACCAAATAGGCTGTGATGTGTGAAGTGATATTTGCTGATTTATTTACATCCTTCTTTCCTCTACCCTTCTCATCCACTCTTTTTTTTAAATTTTCCTCTTAACACCTACTCTTGCCTCGTCTGTTTCTCCTCCATCTCTTTCACTCTGGAAGAGATACATGCTCTGTGTATCTCTTCCTCTTTTCCACCCTCTTTTCCTGCTCCAGACCTCCGACTAGATGGGGTGGCAGATAGTGATGAGCCAGCAGTGGCCATGCTCCGCTGCTTTGGCTAATGGAACTCCACTGTCTCTCCAAGGCCTCACAATATAGTCCAGGATCAGAGCCTTATCTTGTCAACTGAGTGTGGATGCGTGTGCACGTTTTTCAGCAGCATGTCAAAGACTAGCACCTCTCAGCATGTTTAGGATCAAAGAGAGCTTGCAAAAACCAAGCAAGAGGTGAGAGAGTGTGTCTTTTGATCCGTTATAGTTAAAACATTTAAATGGCTCTCCTAAGACAAAACGAGGTGGTTCCTTTTTCCAAACACGTTGTCATTAGGTGTCGCCAATAATACAATGTAACTCTAATATTTTACACTTTATTGATAGGTATTTTATGCGTTTAACCAACATTTTTTTTTTTTACAAATAAAAGTCTAAATGTGGTGCATTTGTGTTCAGTGCCAGTGAGTCCGTATTTTCCAAAAGCAGCATTTGCTGAAATTGACAAAGTTTCGTGGAGTATGCCTCTAATCATTTCTGGTATTCAGACATGAAAATTTGTGCCCGCTCATATCCAAAAGTGTTTAAGGTCATTTAGATTGAATGGAAAACTATAACTTTAAACATGTTGCCTTAGATTCTTAGTTTTATTAGGTCTTGACTGACTGGATCAGTCTAACAAATGAGTATGCTTTGGTCTAAACCATTTTGTTGTAGTCTTGTTTTATCTGTAGGTCCTTTGTTCATCTGGAGGTGTACCTTCCCGTCTCACATTTTTACAACCTTTAAAAAGTTTCCTTAGGATTTCTCTGAGCTTAGCTCCATTCATCACAGCTTAATATATTGTTTTAATCTTGAATCTGCTTTAAACTTTTCCAAAATGTTATTCCTGACCTGTCTGCTGTACTGCCTCATTTTCATGATTCTGTTTGTTCACTATTTTGATTTGTTAAATATTTTTGGAAACCCTGACCCTTTTCACCATCTAGCTTAAGTAATAATAAAAACAAAAAAATTATCTGTAACAAAAAATAAACTGTATAAATACTTTGAAGATACCATCAAAATAAACATTTAAGTATTTATTAAGTGTAGACATATGTTAACAAAATGTACAAGAAACTAAATCAACAACACTTGGATGTTTAAATAAGGATTTACAACTTGTATAACTTTACCAAAACAATTTCTTTCACCCTGGTTTTTTCACTGTATAGTGAAAAAACTGTATAGTGGAGATTCTTACCGACAAAGCAGCCACCCACAGATTCAAAAGATTTAAACTGAAGCATATTCTGATGGAGTACTCTGCAGGAGACCCACTGAGGCTGATGGAAAGTTGTATTACCGTGACAGAGGCTTACTGCAAATGGGTAATACAGAAAATCAGCTAAAGGTCCTCTTAATACATGTAAAATGTGCAATTCAAGACCCAAACCCATGCTGATTTGATTATGTTGGTTATAACCTGTCTGCTGAGCTTCACCCGAGTTTCTTCCCATGAGACTTTGTACAGTGATGTTTTTTTATGGTTTCCTTGTTAGTTGTTTTATGATTAATCTTGTTCGATTAATCTGGTATTACGCTTGAATTATTTTAGTGTTTTATGTACACAAGCTGGGAAATCATGGTACATCACACACTGCAAGCAGCTTTTAAGATTCGCTGGATGAATTCTTCAGAAACTAGCCATAGGGTCTGTACTAACATTTACAGTTTTAGACCTCGCAATGCAAAACTTTGAATTAGCTGTGTACAAAAACAGAAAGGAAACTTACAAAAATTATATCTTATTCTTTAGTATTTTTTTCCTGTATTTTGATATGTGTAGTAGATGAGCCTCGTCACAGAGAATAAAACAATACACAAGTGAGAGTGAATCTCTCACCTATACTCCTATTTCTATACTCTCTACATATTCCTATTTCTATTTTTACTTGTAAAATTAGTTTTGCCATAAAAGTTTTGCCTCTTTTATGGCAAAACATTAGTAAGATGTTCTCTCATCAACATAATGCACTAATATGTTGGTATATTTTTGGTATATTTTTGGTATAATGTGTTTTTTTTTTTTTTTCAAAATACTAATAAAATATATACTGTTCAAGTGTACGAGTATTTATGGAGCATCTTACGACTGAACATCTTTATTATTCCACTTAAGAATCTCACTCCATACTGACACCCCATCCTCAAATAACTGTATGCAAACAGCCGGGTAAAATCATAAAGGAAATTACGCTAAAACTTAACAATTCTCCTAAAAAGAGCCTTACAACTGTTTCTTGCTGATAAGACACTGACTACCCAAATCACACTACTCAAGATCAGAATCCATAAGCTACTCTTTTACAAGCAAGGTATCTATACCTATTCCCCTTGTTCTATTCCTTTACATTCTTATTTTTCACATTTTTCATACCGACTGCCTCCTCTTCTCTTTTATGGCACTGATTTTTATTTCGCTGTGGTTCATCTCTCCCTTGTATTTCTTTTGGTGATGTGACACTTGTGAAGTCTCTGGAACCACTGGCAAGCGGCACACACAGGGAGGCTGTTTTACAACTCATCCACACCCTAATAGTAATTTCACACTCGAAAAAGGCAGCAATCACAATATGCTCTCCATGCATTTTAAGATCCCGAGGTTGTTGGATGTCACAGTTGAAAACATTAAAGACAGCTTGAGTGGTTTTGATGTATGTGATCCTTTACTTTGGCTGTCCAACCCTTTAGTTGGTTAGAACAGTGTTAAAAGACAACCATCCCACTTGGTTGTTGTTATAATTAAAATCAAAGCAGATGCAATTCTTTCTACTTTCAGGGCGCATCTCGATATCACACTGTTTGATTCATTGTATCACACAGTATTCAGGCTCAGAAAACTAGAGTGATTTATGGCCTCAATTTATTAGTCAAGTGGCCCAAAGTAAACAAATATGATGAAAAGTTCTTGTTTTGTGCTCTTATTTGAAGTTTTATTTTCATCTATTCTGGCTCATTTTGATTTACTTCTGCCAGACTTTGCGCTCCATGGATGCACTTGAATGAGATTTGTTTACTTTGTCACAGTGCCTGCAGCACTTCTCTTCCATCCAGGTTTATTTCTACATGTTGATAAGTGGGGAGGTTTTTTTTTCTTTCTCTCTGCCTTTATTTCTCGCTCTCTCTTTCTTTGTTTTGGGGCTGATAGCATTTTTTGCAATGAAGCTTTATTTTGGTGGGTTCTCAAAACATAGAGTTTGATGCATATGATTGGAACTTGCCTTAGAGAAGAGGTGCAGAAATATTTTAATTAGTAAGTGGGGTTGTTTGAACCTTTGATTGACAGCCAGATGAATGTGAGGCTTGAGGCAGGAGAGAAAAAAGTGACTGCATGAGTAAGAGAGTGAGAGGAAGATGCATAGGCGAAAGAACACAAAACATTTTAGGTGGATGATAAAAGATTTTATGCTAAGGAAAGAAACTTAAAGCACACCTAATTTGAAATGGTTGTTTATTCTGACATAACCAGTATCTAATTGCTTCTCTGAAAACATCTCCAAACATCATTGTATAAAATGCTATATGTTGATTAACACACAAGTCATAATTAAATAGACTCAGAAGTATTGCCAGCACTGTTTTATCCCAAATTCAATTTGTTGTTTCTTTTCTTTTTACCTTCATACTTTATCATACTGAGTAATTATCGTTACTACACTGTGAGTCTTCTCACAAAACTACAAGGTTTGTTTTGGGGAAGACTTTTAAATAAAAAAAAAGGCTTTTCTCCACTGACTACTGTCATATCATCAATTCCTCCACAGCTGGAAGTTTTGCTGAGCCGATTTCCCCTTTATGCCCTCATAACATCATTTTTTCTCTCAACTCCACATGTTCCCAGATGTTGCTCCATGTTTCAGGACCAAATCAGAACTCCTGCTAAATGATGCCACATGCTCCATCAGACAAGTTGAATGAAAGTGGAAGAAGGATAAACTGCATTTCTCTTTAAGGGAATTGCTAAGCAGTATAGCAAATTAATATAATATAGTACAGTATAATATCAATACAATAATGTCAATATGTTTTATTATTTTATTTCTACCAAGAGTCAGTTACATAGTGTGTTATTTCAAATTATAAACTTAATACAGAATATGTATATCTCTGCTTCAACAAATACCAAAAACAAATGTTTTTAGTTATAGTTAACTTAAACATTTGTTTTTTTTGCCATTTGCCTTTTTCCTCCAGTGCATCGTTCTCCCTTGGAGTACTAGAAGGTTCCATTGATGGTTCTATCTTGTTTTCTTTGTACATGTATTTGATTTTACTTTCCATCCCTTCCTAACTAGTGTCACATTGTCAAAGTTTGTTTCTTTGGCCTCAACTTTCAAGGAGGCTTCAAATTCATTCTGTTGTCAGAATAGACAATAGTTTCATCTAATTTAAACTTTTTCTATATCATTGTGATCTAGAAAAAGCTATCCATGTTTTTTTGTCACCTCAAGACTTGATTATTATACTGTACATTATATCAATAAATGCCATATCTTAATGAATGTTTTCTATTTCTGCTGATTAATTGGTACATGGGATGAAGCAAAAAAAAAAGGATAAGACTAAAACCTCTTCTAACTGGAAGCATGCAAATAAAAACATATCACTGCAATAAAAATACGCAAAAAGAAAACAAGACAAATTTCACCTTGTGAAAGACAGACCCTGCTTCATCCAACCACCCGCTTAATTCTTTCTACTTCATAAAATGACAGTACATCTAACTTTATCTGTATGAGTAGAAAAAAATATCCTGTATCTAAGAGTCGACTTCTGTCTCATAAAGTTTTGTAATTTATTTAAAGCAAATGCAAAATTTGCCCAAGCTATGATTGCAAAAAGCATTTTGAAGATCACAGATGTTTCTTGTTGGCAGGCTTGTTACTATGGCAGCATATTTTTTGGTCACTGCCGAAGAGTGTGTATTCACAGTAGCGAGGCCACAGAAACCTTAAATTCATGTTGGCATGTAGCAAAAAAGATTTCTACTTTGAAACCAGAAAAACATGTTTTTCCCACTTCACATTATATTGTACTAAATATTTATTGGCAACAACCAAAAAGAAATGATTTTGATATTTAACCCATGCAGAGCTAGGTTACTCAGGTTGTAATTTCTAAAAGCAGATTCTGAGTTCCCATTTTGGAAGCTGAAAGGAAGATTTCTGGCAAGCAAATGCACTGAAGACCTTTGTCTCTATGAGAAAAGCTGTAATGGAGAAGTAATTCAACAGAGCTGGTGACTTAAATGGCACAATATTTACAGAAAGAGAAAAGTAACATTTTAAGAGATGTTGCTGCAGAATCATTATTCAAAACACAGACCATCCAGCCACAGGATGCTATAAGGAAAGAACAGTTTTTCTTTCGGTTCCAAGGTTTTAACTTGTCAGTGATCTGGTGTTTTCCAAGTTCTAAATTTGACTTAAACAAAAGTGTATAAAACCACACATCTCAGATTTCAACAGACACTTTTTAAATAAACCAACATAAAGCTAAGATAATAAAAAGTTATTTAAAAAAACTAGCTTCACCTCAGAAATAGAAAACCAAACCAAAAAAAAAAAAGAAAAAAAAGAAGAGAGGTTACGTAACAAGGTTTCTCAGGTCGGGGATTGTTGAGGACTAAAACTCTCTGCATCAGGAACGTTCATCATATTTGATACTGTCAAGTTATTTCGACAGGGCCAGTAGTGCAATGGATAAATCGTCTGACTGTGGATCAGAAGTTCAGTTATTTAGTTTATTTATACAAACTAATCTCAAAGCACTTTAAAAGACAAATTCTATTTATATACAAAAATATGTACTCAAGTCATTCAATCATTCAGCAATGAAGTAACATTACATATGTTACTGCAATACCATAATATATTGAAACATACTATAATATGTATAATTTTGAGTAAAGATTCAGATTTGAAGATTTGACTTTGATCACTGATTCAGTTACTGTTAAAAGTAAAGTAAATAGTAATCCTATCTATTCTATTCTAATCTATTTCTCCTTCATGTGTAATTGTTAACTCAGTGTAAAGTAAAATGGATTAAATTGATTTAAAGTAATTATTTTAATACACAAACTGGTTGGTTTCTATAATTTAAGTAACTAATCATCGCCAACACTTTCAGTTGATTTGATCATTAAGAAGCATGAAAGGAGACCAGAAGAAGGGTTTCTACTGTTGTTTAAAATCTAACAAGAAAACCAAAAAAAACACAGATGTTGCCTTTCAAAACACAAATTCCTTCATTGTGTCTGCATATCAAATAACCCCATATGGAGTCCCAGTTCCAGCTTTGACTGCCATCCAACTATCACTGACAGTGTTAATGAAGAGAGAGCAGCATCCAGTTTTTTTTGTCTTTGTCTCCTCTCACCAGGGTGACGCACAAACACAGATGCCAACCAACAATACCACTGATCCAGACAGTAATTAGTTGTTCATGACTCCCTGAAATGTAGCTGGCCCGCCTGCTGTGCCTTCCAGTCTGCTACCAGCGGAGCAGACAGTCATGTAAGCACAGATTCACATGGAATTAGTCTGTAATGCGCCAGCCTAATTTTACACAAAAATCCTTATCAAATCCTGAGATTAAACTGAGGCTGTAATAACCTGCCACTACTTAGGGGTTATTACTTCGTTACTAATCATATTATAATATACAGTAATTAAACATAGATTTTCAGGTCATCTTATACACACAAAACACATATGTTGGACTTCGGCAAATTAAAATGGAAAATTTTATTCAAAACAATTTAGCAGCAGAAATTACCCTAAAAATAATCTGCGTCTATAGATGCTGAGGGTTGTTTTAGTCTGCCATATAAATCACAGAGGAAGTCACACTGCTTCAGTCGTTGCTGTCTACTGTGGACATAACACACAGATAGACTTTAATATAAACAGAAATGAGTGACATTTAAGACAAGTGTGTAGGTTCCAACATTATCGTGCATGTGTTTTATTTCATCCGTCTTTATCATCTTTTCATTTCCGTCTTTTGAAAATCACGGGGATGCCGGCCACCGCCTTGAATTGTTGCAGTGCATTGTGCTTTCATATTATGTGTGAGACTGCACCTACTGCATTTCTCTTCTTCTAAACATCGGCAATCTCTTCTTCCTATCACTCTCATCTTTATTTCCTGTAAATCTTTATGACAAGCTGTTTGCAAAGTTGACATTCAGTGCTTAAAATGTGTGGGATTTTATTAATCCCCTTACTTCTCCTTTATCTTCGTCTCTTCTCTTTATTCAAGGCCTGCTGAATCATAGTTGCAACCTGAAGTATAAATGCATTTGCTATTTTCTAAATACTAATAAAATTAGAGATTTTAAAAAGAAATGATCTTTTTTGCAACAAAACATCTCAAAGTCAGATGTTTGTATAACCTAATATTACTATAAACCAATTTGGGAAATTCCAGATGATAAGGGCTCCCCTTGAGCACACTTCTTCCCTTGTATGGCATCATTGGGGAAATTAAAATCAACCAACCAAGATATCAGTAGTAGAACTGTGGACCGCCACAAATCATTTTCATCATTAGAGAAAAAAAAATATTCGGATGCCTGGCATAATAAATGTGAAAACCATGCCATGCGTGAAGTATGGGGGTAGCAGGGCTGAAAAATGTGAGCAAAATGGGCACCCTACTCATTAATAATGGTAATAACAATAATAATAATAGTGTAAATTATTATTCTTAATACAATAATAACAGGGGGAAAAAAACAGAAGAAATATTATATCTTTAAATCGGCAGAAAGCGCTCACCTGTCTGCTCCCCAAGACTTTCCTGTAATGCCGCTAATCAATTTGGAGCAAACTCAACTGTAATGAATCATGTATTAATATATCACAGTATGTAGCTTGCAGTGTTGATGAGGATGCATAAGTGCCTGTTACATTACACTACGATATGTACTTTCTCTTAAGCCCCACAGTTAGATGGGATGTAGAAATGAGGGTGAAAGAGGAGTCAGCATGGATTTTTAAATGATATTAAAGGGATCAGAATTAGGGTGATGGACAAACTTAGCCAACATGAAGTGATTCGAGTGGATCACTAAAAGAAATGATGAATCTACAAGGAAACATGAAAGTTCATTTTCAGGACATAGTTGTCACTGATGTTCTATGAGAAATAATAAAACCCATATATGCACATTTCTACCTACTGTTGCTTTACTACTGAAATAAAACTAAAACTATTGATAAGTAACTGATCTCAAGTTTCAAGTGGAAAAAATATTGAAGGAATATTGAAGGAAGCGTGGCATCAAGGAATCAAGGAAAGCCTGGTAAATACAGGCTTTCCTTGACATTTTGGGGGAATTACCAAAATATAGGAATGACACCGCATACACTTTTAGAAAAGGAACTACCTGTTTCGGATCTCTTTAGTATCTATTCTTATTGTTATGGAATATGAATTTTATTCTTCAAAGAGGACTGGTGTGTGACGTCCCTCCTTCTCTGTGATCATAGCTTCACTCCTCGAACCTGATTTCTCTTTTTACTTCCTTGCCTGTAATTCTGGGTCTTTATAAACACCAATTCAGAAAAATCTGACAGGAGAAAAATAAATTCACAGGTCTTCTTCAAGCAACTCTTGGGAATTACTATAAGATCACACACAGGGGAAATAGAGTTTCCTAATACCAATTAAAGCTCTGAAGGCTCAAGCGGAACAGTTTCTCTTATTTTTAATTGCAATATGACATTAAGGTAATTCAGGTGCTCATTACACGTTGGTTTTTCATCACCTTTTTGATGCTCCTGGTGCTGCTGACTGCAGCTTTGCTAAGGCTGTCAGGTGACTCTGGCTGAGTCACCTGACTCATGTTTAAAATGCTAATGGGGATTATCTGAAGATTATAACCTCATAGGAGGAATATGCTCTTTTACTTTATACATTATTTGTAATAAGAATAAAATCAAACCAGAAAAAAAATAAAACAGACTTGTCAAATAATTAACATTCTTCTGTTGCTGTAGGATCAGATGCTGGAATATTTGTATAGATGTACGAGAGAAATTATTTTTAACTTGATAGAAAGCAGTCAGGAAGGTTCAGACAGAAAAAAATACAAACACAGAGCATTGTAAAATAAAAAGAATGGGGAGAAGAACTTCAGAGAAGTTTGACATGTAAAAACATATGTTTCTCAAGAGAACCTATCTTTAAACTGAAAAACCCTTTCTCTCACATTTATTTATTAAGACATTTGTATGATTTGGATAAAGAGTAGCTACTTATAAGCTGGTTCTTTAGACTTCATCCTCTTCAGAGTGTAAAATGTCATTATTCTGGTTTTTGAGAATTCAGTCTTTAGAGCTTTTTAATGAATACTGATGACAGTTTTGTTTGATTGTTTTCATTCCATTTTATTTTTATCCATAAACAAACAAATAAAATAAAATAAGCAGCTGATTCTCTCCCTGAAGTTTCTTCCAAAAACACTCCAGCTGTTTTCCTACATCTTTTGTTTAAGGAGGTTTTTATGTTGTTCCACATTTAAAAATAAAATCTTGTAACATGTTTTTATTGTTTTTTACTGTCTGTTTTTAAACATGTGGTAAAAACTGTTAAGATATAACATTTGTCTCCAAGCAAATACATCAGTTTGTACGTTCATCAGTTAAGATTTTAGGAGCTGCAAGGTGGTTTCTCGTTACATAAATATCTAGCCAAAACACTCCAGATAAACATCTGGCCAAAACATCGTATGTTTATCTGTGTTTATATCTGCGACTCCTAGAGGAAATCCTACAAGCTGCTCCGTGGTTCTTCTGGAAAACGAAACTCCCCAAGACTCACCTCACTGTTACTCATCTGGTTTACTGCCAGATCATCTCATTTATGACTCTCAAGACAGCACTTTAAAACTTGCCCCTATGCACTTTAATGCTCAGGTCTGGATCAGCCGGAACATTTCTGGATCAATCGTTTGCTCTCTTTTTGCCAACTATATATACTATATACTATATACTATGTAGCCCAGATTTTCTTCTACATAGTAAGTCAAGCTGTTATTAGATTATATTTTTTTATTAGAATGCAAAAGGCGGCATACTAATGTGAATTGTAAACTACTCAAAACCAGTATTTGCTGTAATAATGTCTGACCTGAAACAACTCTCATTGACGTGTTTTTACTGGTTTTGGGAGGGGCTTGTCAGTGAATGCATGAATGTCGAATCAGCAGGTGGCAGCAATGCACCTTTGAGTTGTTTGCCAACATGAAGAAAAAGAAGACGACTGGTATTGATCCCAGTGCATCTTTGCATGTTGATGGCGTTGGTTCTGGTGCATTACAATGATTCCTAACGCGGTAGCAATGGATTCAACTTTGTAGTTTAGCTGTGGTAGTTCATTCAATTTTGTTTCAGTTTTCTAATAACCTCATTTGATTTGTGTAGGAATTGCCTTTCATACAGTTCCCCTTTAGTTGTTATTCATGGCAGTCTGTTATAGGTCAGTACTTTTTTTTGTTTTTTTTCCACTAATGATGTCTTTTTGATTATCTTTAGGGTGGTAATGGTGATGAGTCTTTTGGGAAAATGGACATTGGGATCTGGTTGGTGAATCCTAAAGAGAGCAATGTTCCTGAAGGTGTCCTGACGGTGTCTCTCTCAACCCCAGATCTTCATTCAACGAGCTGGAAAACTGTTACTGAAGACAAAGTTGTTCTGGAATAGCAGACGACCCGTTTGGGGCTCACATTTGGACTATCCTCCTGTTTATTGATTTTAAACATTCCATACTGTTTAAAATCTTTGACATGCCAAAATGTTTACTCACCTTTTTATATGTTTAAAATATTAATATTGCATTATTATTTTCTATATATTTGTGAAAAATCATTTTTACGTAAGGAATAACATATAGAAAAGTAATGTGTAATGTTAAAATATATGTAGTCATTTTAATAAAAGCAATGATTTCTAATAAGTATGAGAAACAAATACTGATAAACATGAGTAACGATTATTGATGTACGTGATTAAAAAGTTGAGTTCATTTCTTATGAACATCAGTTTAAAAAATGGGAGTTATTTTACAATAAATTGTCTTGGACACAGGACTTTATGTAAACAGAGCTCGATTTGTTTGGTTTTTGATTTTACAAAAACTAAATAATACAGAACAATCTCTGCTTTAGATTACTAATTTGGGTTTGTAGTGTACGGACCAGAAAATATTTTTGCAGCTATATTTCTCAGCGTTAGTAATAGAGTAGCATCCATCAATACTTCAGTTTAGTGAATAGTGACATTAATTTTCATTTTAATGAATAATTACTCCTTCACTAGTTTAAATGTATTAACGCCAACATTTAAAGCAGCCTCACTCAATAGAAGTAGCCAGAAAAGACTATTAATTTATGCATGTTGCATAAATTAGTTTAATTTAAATACTTGAATTAAGAGAGAACACTCTATTGTAAGAAATCTTATTTAAAAATGTAGAACTCTCTAATTTACATTATTTTGTGAAACAAATGTACACTACTTTCAGAATTTATTTCTTACATATTTCTGCTGACAAAGATTCTGTTTTAGTTGCTGACACATTGGTAGATGCGTTTTAAGGCAACATTTCAAAACCTCTGCTTCCTTGTGACATCATGGGAAAATTAAAAGAAATCAACGAGACATTTTCCAGATCTCCACAGGCACTATGCCAAGATTATATGCAGGAATAAACACGATAAAAAGCATCACACCGTTCAATAAAGGAGCGATGAATGTGTTTTCCTGTGAAGTGTGCATATCAACCCCAGAAGAAAAGTAAGACTGTCTGACGATGCCAGCAAAAGTTGGTAAGGGAATGCCATTTTCATCAGTGAACTGAGAAAGTCATTGCTCCAAAAGCAACATATAAGGCTAGATTACTGGTTACAAGTTTCTCAGTGACAAAGACCTTAAGTTTGACGGAAATATTTTGTGAGCTGATGAAACTACAACTAAAGTGTTAGGTCATAAAGACCACAGGCAAGAGTGGGAGAAAAATGGATATTCTGAGAACATCACCCCAAGGGAAAGAACAGGAGTGACAGCATCATGTTCAGCATCAGATTTCACAAAGTCTATTTAAATATTGTCCACATGATTTATTATTAATTGTGTTTTGTCCAGCTCTACCTGATGGCTTTTCTACATCCCTTATCACTAATGCGTCTCCCCACACAACTGACCACATGATTGAAGAAATATAAAAGGGTAGCTACAGATGTTTGGCCTACATCTTTCTCATCCTTTTATTCTTACTGTATTTCTCTCTGCCCCCCATCTCCCTGGTGGGCCTGTCGAGCTGTCACACAGTACTGGAGCGTGTCCTTAACTGTGTTTTGTCATCCTGTCATTCTGTCTTCTCTCCAACCATCCATCCATCTGTCCATTCACCCATTCTTTTCTGAGCCCCCAAGTCTCTACGGCACCTGTGGGATTTCTGGATGACCAAAGAGAAGACCTTCATTGCTCTCCATCTGTGTACTTGAGTGCATGTGTTTTTGTGTATGTTTTAGACTGCAACAAATGCCAGGTTGGAATTTCCAGGTGAGCAGTCATGGAGCAACTGCCATTGTTGATAATGTCACTTATTCTCTCTTTGTTCTTTGCTTAAAGCTCACTTTGTTCTCTAGTAACTCTCAAAGATGTTAACATGACTAGTCAGAGATTCTTAAACACAGTGACTAGCCTTTCCACAGTCTGCGTGTATAGTCGTGTGTGTGTGGGGGTGAATCGGCGTGCGTGTGTGTGTTTGGGATGTATGTGTGATGAATGGGCCAGTGCCAAGCTGCGTTCCCTCTGTGGCCTTGGATCAATCTGCTTATCTGTTAGCTGCCAGCACTGCCAGTGATTAACGACCAGCTCCACACACAGCACATCCTTATTCATTACCGCACACGTCACACACATGCCTGTGCACGTGTAAGCAAGCTTGTATATGTGCGTGCACATGCACATACACACAAGGCATCCTTTTTCATTATGGTCTACGACCACGGTGGGGACAGTCTTGAGCTGGAAGGCAAGAAGAGTAGAGAGATGAAGGGGGGAGGGCATTGGAGGGATGGATGGGTGTAGCTTAAGTGCAGAACCACATGTATCTCTCAATATCTATTTTTTATTTTATTTTTTTTACAGTTTCTATCTTTACTTTTTCCATCATTAAAACCATTCTTTATTGACTTGTTATAGTTTTTATTGATCTGTTCGCCTATATTTTTAGTTCCATCTCTTTCAAGGTTTTGGGTGTGAGACTCCCTCAGCTCTTACCCTCTGCATTGTTTCTCATTTGTCCAATCAGAATGGGCAATGTCAGCCAAGAGACAGAGTGGAAAGAAGTCGGAATGGAAAAGGATAGGGTAAGACAAAAGATGTTTCACAAGTCACACTAGAAAGAAAAATGAACCACCTTTTTTTATTTCACTTATGAATTAGGTATTAGTAGCCCGCTCTATGATACGTGGTGTTCTACAGAGTGAGGACATTTTTCTTTTTTTTTGCCAGCTACTTTTTCCTTTACTGTAATCCAGGTTTCCCTCGAAGAAGGATACATGTTTTCCTATCCAGTTGTGTCTTTGGCTTGTTAAAATCTTTTTAAAAAGTTTCAGAATTATAGTCAAAAGAGAATATCAACAGAATTTGATACAAGTGGGTTTCTTAATTATACCCCAAGTGGCAGGATGAAGCCAATTATGTCCTCCAGAAAAACTGTATTTTTGGTCTGATCAAGCCTTTCTTAATCTGAAAATATTCTTCCCCCTGTAATTTGACAAGCACCCTTTCTTTCAGATTTCAAAGACCACTTCGATCACAAATCCAAAATTGTTACATTGCTGAAGTTAGAAACTAAGTCAGAACTGTACTGCAGTGGCATAAAAACTATGCAAACTTAATAAATGCATAAATGAATCATGGAAAGCAGGAGGGCAGAGATGCCTGACTATGTTTGAAATGAGCCCACGTGTTTACCTGAATAAAGAGTGCATAAATGGACCATCATTTTGATATTAATTAGCATTTAGAATAATCAGCTAGTCCTTCAGTGCATAAATGCATTTTTGATTGGCGCTAAATTCAGGGGTGAATAACTGCAAAAGGCGACATTATAGACACATCTGAATGAATGAACCCACATGTTAATTTATTCTGTCCTACACCAATCCAACTTTTTTTCTCTGACAATTACAACAGTAAGTGTAGCCAATATAACATCACAGATGAGTTATTTTTATATTCATGTGTTTTGATTATGCTTGCATAAATCAGAATAGCGATTCTCTTAAAGAGGGACTCACAATCTAGTCACAATTTAAAAGTAGCAAATATTAAAAACATCTTTATTAAAAATGCAAAAAATAGACAGACAAATTAAATTGTAAGCACTTTAAACACACGTAAACAAGGTCCTAAACAAAGAGGAAGAATTAATTATTGAGTTTTCTGAAAGCCTAGCTGCATTAGAATCTGTCTTCAGGAGCATCTGTAATTTAACGACCTCTTGGCTCATGCTTCATGTGCAGATGGTAATAATTTGTCTGATTGGACCTGTTACCTGGTTGGTTGTTGTTCTTCGGAGTTGTGGAAGATGTTACAAGCTTTACAGGTCATGGCATGATGTATAGTTGGTACTTGAAAATAAAATCTGGCAGTATCAGCTTGCTCTCACTGCAGCCATAGCCATCAAAGAATCACTATCAATAATAAATAAAAAAAAACACATTTCTCATAGTCAATCATCTTTAAAGCAAAGTCTTGCTGGAGTGTTTTACACTGTGAACACAATCTGGTATTGCGTAGAAGGCCCTGTCAAAAATAGATTTTGAAGATTAAATTTATAACAATGTTTGATCACCTAAGATTTATAGTAGTGATCATTTCAAATTGTGATTAACCCAATAAAATCTAATCCTTACATGACACTTTAAATAGCTATTTCTGCTTAATAAAAAGTACTTTGAGTGGTGCTTCTCCTCTGTGTTTTATTTTGTCTGTTTTTGGATAGTCAGTTTAGCTTAGAAATATTCCAATTTCTGCGACAGACTGGCGACCAGTCCGGGGTGTACCCCACCTCTCGTTCGCTGGAGATGGGCACCGCTCCTGTCCCCGGTAGGGACAAGGGTGTACAGAAAATGTGTACAATATTGGCCTGCACAAAGCTGTAGTAGAAACTCAATGTCTGAGTTCAGTTCTGTTTAAACTGAGGCAAATAAAAGGTAAACAAACTAAATTTAAATAGTACTTTTCAAGTACTTTTTAAATTCAATGAGTCGACAATAAAGCTATATTCACAAACCACTATGCTGATTGGAAGGCAACTCAAGGTTAAGTGACATGCCCAGAAGAATATTGACATGTCCCAGTACAAAGTTGGATTCAGACCCACAACTTTCTGATTGCAAGATACGTACTCTACCCACTTATCCAAGGTTGCGCTAATATTTATTTGTGTGTCAGTCATATAAAAGTAGTGGGTACATTTACAGACAGAGAGGTATGCAGAAAGCCTTAATAAGATGTTCATGTCTGCATGTTGGATAGAAAAGTGGGCAAAATTTTATCTCATCTACTTCTTCAAAATTAGGTCTAAAAATTAGGTGCTTATTCCCAATAGCTGTGATTTCCTCACTAAGTATAACTATATCTAGGTTAATATCGGCTTAGTCAAACCATAGTTTTGTAAACATGTTTACTAAAAAAAAGAAGCACTGTGGTCAAACACAACCATATGAATTGTTAGAAACACAATATCTCAGGTATGTATCAATTTCCACATCATCAGGATGTTTTTAATGGTAGAAGATTATTAGATTGCTTTTAAGTCATGACCTAAATTACCTTTTGATTATTATAATCTTAGATTTACTCCATAAACATATGCTATAGAGATTTCATTCTCAAAAATGACAGGAAGGGGTGTTTGCTTTCAATTTGTGAAACCTTGGTGTCACCTGTTCCGTGATTTAATCAATGGAAATTCAGCAAGCTGTGTGTATAATTGTGCTTTGTACTCATCAAAACAGGGAATGCAGATTTTATCAATAAATTCGTGCTGCTGGCTTGAGATGGCTGTAGGGAGTTAATGAACTGAAGAGGGATTTCACACAGCATTAAGCAGCTTTGGCCAACAGATGCTCATTAATATATAAATCAATCCGAGCTACGTTATAAGCATTTATCTTTAAATCACATTCAACTTATTTGCTAAAACTACTTAATGCATGCTTCATGACAACAACGAGGCATGACTTCAAAATCTAAAGGTTCTCACCAATTTTTCAGACGCATTTTTTATGAGGGCTTGTATTATTTGATTCTCTGTTGTTTTTAGTGATTCTGATGATAGAGAGATAAAGCACTTTCGGAACAACCTCGAGTGACCTTATAAAACGAAAATTTTAATGTCTAACTCTGAACAGTTAAACCAGAAATCAATTTTCTACTTTTTCTACTCTTCTTTCACCTCCATTTTGGACAGTTTTGTCATGGAGTTTGAGCAACTTTACATAAAGAAAAAACGGAAGCAAAATACAGACGGCAAAGTGCAGGTAGACATCTCAATACTGTGCTAAATTATGCATTATCTACACATAGATAACTAGTTTCATGCATTATTCTCTTGATGATTTTTACATATTTTACCTCCAAAGTTTTTTTGTCTTGTTTTGTTCTGCTTTCCCAACAAATCAAGAAGATGCTGTAATTGACACTTTTTAATTTGCTTTCCAGCCTGACAAAGTGTAAACTTTGTTTCAAGCATCCTTGTATTGCCAGTACTGTGAAGGTTGTCATTAGGCTACAGCTCTGTACCCAGTATGTTCCAGAAAATCACTGAGAAGGATCCAGGAAAGTGATTACAAAGTTCCAAGCAAGTTTCATTTTAGCACTCAATTTCCAGGAGAGTAACGTTTCAGGAAATGTCCAGAAAGAGTTTGGTTGTTTAGAAGCTTTCTGAATGAAATGAAAATGTTACAACGCAGACATGTTACAGGTCTGTCTGGTTTTAACATGGTTGTTATAATTTGATACCATTTTGAAAACATTTGTGCTTTTAAAAATCTTGTCAAAATTGTCAAGCTGACGTATCACCAGAAAAACAAGGAACACTAGTTTCTCATCCTGTGTGACTCTGTTTTTATGTCTCCTGCTCTTATTGCCTCTGTTCCCTTTTTAATTCTTTTCAGCTGATGAAAGTACATCAGCTTGGTGAACATGTGACTGTTCGAAAATAAATTAGAGAGAGAGGGAGAAAGACACAGAGATCAAGAGCCAGACAAAGATGGAGCTCTCCTGGCAGCATGCCTTTGATCACATCTTTGGCAAAAAAGCTCCAACTTCAAATGGCCTCAGCCATGGCAGCTGGATGTCTCTGGCACTGAGACATCCAGCAAGAACCTATTTGCATCTTAAGCTGACAGTTGTGGCTCATGTCTCCAAATCTCAAATAACTCAGGTCTTGTCTCACCTGTGACTCCTCCGTAGGGTTGGGGAACTAAACTGAAGTGTGTGATTATATGTGTGCGAGCTGTGAAGGAATGACTCTCTGGTGTTCTTATTGCATTAGAACGTGTTTATAGAAATGTTCTGGGAAAAATTTTATTGTTTGTTTTTCTTAACAGTTGATTAATTTATTGTGAAAATATACATCTTGAGAGGATGTGAAAAACTGTTTGATAAATTAAATTGACACAAGACTCAAGATATAATCATGGGCTGTTAATACATGTGACATTTCTGTTATTGATATTTGCATTATTGTGATGTATGAAGAAATGCCTCATTTATGAATCACATCCTGCAAAGCATCCCTTTTGTCTCTCTGAAGACAAGCTGTTATTTTCTTTTTATTATTTGCATTACAGTGTTTTTAATAACCTTGCTGAGGTGTCTTCGAAAAGGTTACATTCTATGTTTTCCATTCAAAAGATTCTAACAAACATAATTGCTTTTAACTTTTTTTTTATTTAACTTAACTTTATTTAAGTTAGATCAACTTAAATAAAGTTTATTTAATGAGATAGGCTCGGATAAGAGCTGGAGAAAACTTC
The DNA here is from genome assembly GCA_010277075.1 of Poeciliopsis retropinna. Lineage (NCBI taxonomy): Eukaryota > Metazoa > Chordata > Actinopteri > Cyprinodontiformes > Poeciliidae > Poeciliopsis > Poeciliopsis retropinna. The sequence continues at coordinate 8,258,324 of VMRM01000013.1, forward strand.
TCCAGCTCTTATCCCAATAGCTGAAACTCATTTCAGTGAATTTGCTTGTTTTAGGCTTTTTTATGCCATATTATAGAAAACATGATGTATTGCAAAAATGAACTAGCAAATGTTACAAAACCAATACTTCGCTATAAGGGGTTTTGCACCACAGCTTCCTGAATGATTCAGCAAACTCTTGCATCAGTGATCTTTCATGTAGAGCAACTTGCTTGAAAAATACTCTTGACATTTCAACCTGGTAAAACACCTTGAATACCAAATACAAAAAGCAGCTTAGCTGCATAATTAATCAGGCCAGTAAAATTACTGACTCCCCCGAAATATCTCAGATGTTTATGTGCTTGACAGATCTATCATACACATCTTTGATCATTCAATATCTGGATCACACATCCACCAGTACATTCAGTTACATCCTAGTTTAACCTACCTGCTCTCCAATTGACTGCTGATGTTCTAAATTTGTCCTTACTGTACAGTCTCTTTGTTGCTCACGTCAAGTCATTTCTGAACCAGAAACATCAGAAATGTCTTACCTGGGCTGAACAGAACAAGGACTCGACTGTTGCTTAGGGTGATCCAAAAGTAAAGTTTGCAATTCATTTGGAAATCAAAGTCTCACAGTTTTTAGAAAAAGTGGAACAGAGTTGTTTTGAAACAATAACCTTCACGTAGGAGAAGATATCTATCAAGTTCTCTGTTCTCCTAAATTTACAAGCCAACAACTTACGGCCACAATACAGTGTCACAAGACACCATCGGCTTCCTTTTACCTCAGTGATTGGAGACTGTTTTCACACCCCGTCTTTCCAGTATGAATGCTTTCTTTAAAGCTTTATGCATGGTCTTAAAGCCCCAATTCTGTCTGTGGCTTGGCCCACAGCCACCATCCCTAATACAACTAACCTTTTTATCATAACGGAGCTTCACACATACACACTGCAGTTATTAACCTCTACAGCAGAGACTCCTTCCCGGGTCTAATTGCTGCCAATACCATGTTACGGCTCAATCTAATAAAGATTATACGTGCTGTGCCAAAAGGACAAATTGTTCGTTAGATTCACTATGAAGGCTCATTTGGTCTCTGTTGGACATAAAGTTATGTGAGCCGAAGCATAATGAACACCATACTAATATTCTTGGATATGAGCCTACTGATTAACTATTTCAGAGTGAACTAAAGAGATGAAAAGAGAAATGGCATAGAGGAGAGGGGGATTTAAAATTCAAGCAAGCAGAGGGAAGCAGAGGAAACCCCCGCTACGGTCAGGGTTTTTAAATTCTAGGGCTAGTAACAAACGACTTTTAGACAAGTTTGTGCCTTAGCATATCTCATACCCCTCCTCCCCTAAATGTTACAAACATACTTAAGAAAAACAATTCCTTGAGTCTCCTTTTCCAGCACACTCCTGCAGACTTAGATGAAGAAACACGCAAATGCTGTGGCTTACTTCAGCTTATTAATATAGCATCAAGTTATAACAAATTTAATTTTATTGCACTTTTTCTTCCTAATTCAGAAGTCCAAATCCTTTCTAATATAACAGAAGAAGTCAACAAATCAAATTTCTAATGTCATAAACAATCATCATCAACAAAGGTTTGACCCAGTCACATTCTAAAAGTAATAAAAAGCAAACTAGTTCAGATTAAAATGCCAATTGAAAGAAGCCGAGCCAATAACTGACTCATTCTCTTCCTGTGGCAAGATTAGACACAAAATTGATTAATGACCCTGAATTTCTACAAGGTTTTATGGAATAAAAAATAATATGACTTTGAATAAAACAGAATTTCATAGATACTTTTAGACAGCAAACTGAGATTCAAACACTCAACAGATAAGAAAAACAGGGATGAATTTTGTCATGCACTAAAGATGAGATCTAATACTTCCTGGTTAATATTCCGGTGTTTTCTGGTTGGTAGATCTGTTGCAGTGACAGAGAGTTGACAATTTAATTATTTCCCCTTCTGGGGGTTGACTTATGGTGATTAGAAGGCAGCACTGTGATACGTAGTATGGATGGTGATAAGGAGCAGAAAAATAACCATTTTGTGCATCTTTTATGGGCAATAAAATTAATACAAATTTGCCACAACTGGTGTGTCACAATCTGATTCACTCCAGCATGTCCCTCAGAGATTTAATACCAGAACTGAGCCATTATGTGCTCAAACGAACGCACTGATGCACAAAACCGTCTGTGTGCGTATAAGTGTGCACCGCTGGGATTAATTGCACAGTAACGGCACTAACAGTTATTCACAATTTTATCTCAAGGTTACAGATAGATGAACCAAAGCTGATAAACAGGCTGTGCAAACAAATGCTCTACAACTCTAAAAGCCCTTTTGTGGTGTTTACCTCCAAAATAATCAGATTTGGAAGAAGTAACAGATTTGAAGTATAAGGGGGGTTTGGCATGCAGTCAACTGTCAAATCTAGAGAGATAGAAAACAGCAGAGACAGACAGAAAGGGAGAAACGAAGACCCAATATACAAAGAAGCAGGAGGAGGGAGAGAAAAATTCCTTGATGCCAACTTGGGGCTTCTTATTCCCTTGTCTGGCTCCATGAGCGACACACATCAGAGATGGAGAAATGTCACTTAGCAGGCATTAGGCTACCACTTTCATCTGCACACAGATCACAGAGTCGGGGTGGGGAGGGCTTCTTAAAAGTGTTTTAAAAGGCTGCAAGCCTGCATTTGACTTTGAAATCATCCCATCACTCATTTTTATCAGCACTGAACATGTAAAACATGCACATCTGAAAAAAAAAGAAGTGAAAAAATAAATAAATAAAGTTGAAGATTTCTCTGCATCCTAACTTTAAGAAATTCTTGGCTAAAAAGAGGCCAACATTTCTGCTGCATTGCTGCATTCAAAGAAACTAGAAGTTTAATCTATATAAGTTGATAGAAGTGTTTTTTTGTTTTTTTTATCCATGTTCCCTTTCAACATGTCCTCTGTCTTGATACTAGATACATTGCCAGGATTTTGACCATATTCAGATAAAAAATATGTCAATTGTTTTGTGTTTAAATGCTTCTTTTGTTTCTTATATAAAAATAAATAAATAAATAATAATTAAAAAAAACCATCATATAAAACTATTTTCTCTTATTGTGTCACATTCTTAAAACATATTGGTGAACTGAAAAAAAGAAAAAAACTTAAAGCCAAATCTGTAAAGTGTGTAAATAACTTGGGGCTTTGCTATACGAGGAACATAATGTAAATTTGTAAGCGCGACAGTATTTTATAGAATAAACTAAAAATTCCTGAGATATATTGACGTGTCAAAAATGTGCCAGTCGAACTGTCATGCTAAACGTAGCATAACGGTCACGAAGAGAAGTTATAATAATAATATAAAGAGGCGTTCTAGTGAAGCAATAGGTGCATGCCATGCAATGCATGAGGCTGTGCTTTGTCACTGCCTCTATGCAATGCTATGGGCATGCCCCATAAGGAGGCTGCTATTGTGAAGTACATATGTGTTAATGCATAGGCTGTGACTTGTCACAATAGCTCCTATGCATTGCTATGGCATGCCAATAAGAGGCGTTCTATGTGAAGAACCAAGTGTTTGCCATGCATGCATGTGTGACTGTCACTGCCTCCTAGCATTGCTATGGCATGCCCCAATATACAACACATATAATGGATCCCTCTCAAGATATGCAGTCAACTGTCATGATTAGTAAGTAACCCTTTTCTTTTTGAGATTTAGTTCAAAGGTCACAGTTAGTTGCTCATTAACAATTAAGAGCACATAGGTGGTGCATAAGTAATATTTTAATTCAGTGTGCAGTTCACAATAGCACACATTGATTTGGTGTGTTTCATAACCAGTTTTGGCACAGTGGATAACTTCAGACAAATAAACAGAATTAATGGATCCCTCTGAAGATTATGAGGGCTGTGTGATTTAAGTGATTTCTCCTTTGAGAAAAATCAGGACACAGAGCTGAAACACCAGGAAAAGATGGTCTTCAAATATGAGCAAGAGCAAGAAAGGCAAAATTTTGTTGTAGAAGTGGACAGACTGTAGAAGTGTTCGTGCTGAAAATTGTGACCCGTTCTTTGAAAGACATCTGCTTATGTGCATGTCTGCAGCAAAAAGGAAGCAAATATCCACCTGGAGGACTCTGTACGAACTGTGTGCATGCTGTTAAGAATGGGTCGTGTTATTTGCAAAGTTACAGCTGAATCGTCAGAGCAGATAAAAATTAATGACTTTCCTCGATGAGGCTGAGCTCTCCAGCTTGGCGTTTCAGTGCGTCACCATGAGCTGCAACACTGCCGCACATATACTGCCCGACTCCTTCAAGGCAAAGGATGTGTGTGGGAGGACAACTGGAAAACGCTCTTAAATTGTGTTCACACTCTAACTCATAATCAAATATCTTGTGGCAGACTTCGTTTCAATTAACATTTTAATACGCAGAGAGACGTAAAAAAAGAAGAAGAGTTGGGAATCAGAGAAGTCATATTTTGTGTTTGTGTGAATATGCAGCTTTGAGTCACAAGCCTGTGCACACTCGCCCACGGAGAGGCAGGAAGAGCAACGCAAGGAAGGGATTGATAAATAAGAAAAATCATTAATTTTCTACTTGCTCTTGAAATGCAAAATGCTTTGTACAAATTGAGTTTTTCAATCAAGTTTTATTGGCTGAGAGAACTAAGGGGCCACAAGTGAAAATGGGTCTTAATTGTGCATGCACTTCTACTGTGTGAGCTTCCATAAGTGGTGCCGCGGCTTCTTCAGAGTTACCTCACCTCTGGTGAACAAGTTCCTGATTTCATTAAGGCCTTTGTGGTCAGGGTCTATATTGCTATTAACCCCTTAAAGCAATGGCAGTGGGGCTGAAATTCCTAATGAGAACTTATCAAATGTAATTCGAAAGAAAAAAAAAACGTCAAACTTTTTAAGAGAAGAGCAAGAAGCTGAAGATGAAGAAAGGAATTTCAGAGGTTAAAAGTGAAAAATGAAAGCAGAAGAAATGAAGGTAATTGCTGGTGGATATATGAAAAAAGTCACAAAAAATATTTTCAAAAGAACAAATCCAAATGTGTTTAATATCTGCAGCTACACTTGTTCTAAAAGTTTGCTTTTTACATACAACTTGAGATGCATCTTAATAAATTAGAAAATAATCAAAAACTTGGTTTCTCTCAGTTGAATTCAGTAAGAAATTAATATAAATAACAATGTGATATTTTTTCACAGTTTATTTTGTTAATTTTGATGATGATGACTGACAACTAATACTAACTTAAATATCAGTTTTAACTTGTGAAAATAATTTTAAGAAAGACTGAAAAATAGGGGATTTTCATTAACAGCAAGACGTTAACAGAAATACATACAGTAGTTAAAAACATGTCTGTGTGTGAAATGAATCTATGTACTATACAATTTGTGCTTGTTTAATTTTGTAACAGAAATAATTTAACTACTAGATGATGTTTTAATCTGTAAGGATATTGTGCAGAAGTCTTCACTTTAAGTTTTAAGAGAATTTTATTATCCCAATGACTGGCTCAGTTTTCTAATAATGATGCTAAATGGAAACAAAGAGGAGTGAATGTATGAGTTTACATAAAATTAACCTACAAAATCCATTGTTAGAGACGAGATTGTTAGCTAGCCAGTAATTTGGTTATAATTAGAGTGATTGTGAAAGCTGATCCCTCCTGTTGAGAAACAGTGAAATGGAAATTCAAGAGCCTCTTCAGAACCAGCTTTATTGGCCAAGATTGTGCACACAAACAAAGAATTTGACTTTGGTTTTCAAGTGCTCACAGAAAATATAAATATATGTACTTTAAAGGCAATACTAAAAAGGACAAGATGAAAAGGGTGTAAATGTATTTGCAGCACAATTTTAAATAAATTGTGCTGCATATATATTTAGTGGATATATGCATTGAAAGATAGAAAAGGATAGAAAAGCATATTTGTCAGTGCAAATATGCTTATTTTGTTTCACAGGAAAGCAATTATCTACTGTGGCTGTAGTGTTCATCAGAGACAGACGGGGGAAAGAAACTGTCTCTGTGATGGTTGCTTTTTGTAAACAATGCTCCGTAGCGCTGCCTGAAGGTAAAAGTCTAAATAGCTTGTGTCCAGGATGTGAGGGGTCTGCAGAGTTTTTCACCTCCCCTTTTCTGTGCAAGTCCTGGGTGGAGAGAAGCTCATCTCTGATCACCCTCTCTGCATACCTAATTGTTATTTGCAGTCTGGGCCTGTCCTGTTTATTGGAAGAGCCAACCTCACAGTGATTAATGTGCACAGGACAGAATGAATAATGACAGTGTCGAAGATGACCAGCAGCTCCTCTGGCAGGCCATACTTTGTGAGTTACTGCAGGAAGCACAGTCTCTTCCGATGCAGTGTCTATGTGAGAGACCCATCTCTTCCTGAGATAGATGACTTCCTAGAAACCAGAAGAGACCCACAGTAGACACAGTGTTGTTGTAGATGGTAAGGGAGTGTGTGAGGTGTTCCCCAGAATTGAACCGTCATCGCCACAGTCTTGAACATGTTAAGTTCCAGGTTGTTCCGACCACACCAGTAAGTGAGGCAGTCCACCTCTGTCTACCTGTTAGAATCATCATCATCATCCTGGATCAGATTTGAAAGACTCTATCAACATTTTATTCAGTGATATTTAGTAGAGGCATGAACTCTGTGAGGAGAGGGGAGTGGCTTGGTGGGAGTTGCAGGTGGTCCTAGGGTACAGGAGAATGGGTTGGAGGTGTGAATTACTGGTTTTCAAACCTGCAGAAGAAGCTGAGGCCATCAACCAGTTTGAGAGTGATCACAGCATGGGGGACAGGCTCCTACTGTGAGTGATGTTATTTCTGTCTTCAGTGTCATCTATGACATTGTGTGAGTGTTAGGAAACAAAAGGAAGTACGACGCATATAAGCAGTGGGAATTTGAGAGTAAGATGGAAGGACGAAGAGGCAGAGAGGAAAGAAAGAGAGCAAAGAGAAGGGCGACTTTGATGTGTCAGAGCTGCTTAGTGTCAGATTGATGGACAGTCTAAGGAGGAAGGTGGATGTCTTGACAGGTGGCTTAGGCCTCTGTGAACACAAATGTTCTCACTTAGGTGGAAATTAAATACAAATGTGAAGGCGGCAGTTGTGTTTGTATTTTATTGCATCACACTTTAAGTCTAACCTTATGATGGAGCTTGTACTGCTTGCATTCCCACATCAATCACAGCCTCGTTCTTCTCCCTGGCCGAGAGCTTAACTGCAACCTATGACCCCGGTTCTTTATGTACCTCATGGAGGCACAACAGGAGCTACGTGGCCTTCCACATTTAGAGGTCAAAAACATTTCCCCAATAAGCCGCTTCACCAGCACAGTAGATGTTGCTGGATAAAATAGGGTGAAGTGCATGGAGAGTTATTCATCTGAGTCAATTTCAATTGTAGTTCTGTTCAGCAACCTAGATGTTGATGCTAAAACTAAATGCTTTTTAAGATATATTTGATTTTATCTGTTCATTTTAAATATTGGCGAAAATCCCAAGACAAGCACTTTTTCAATAACGTCCTAATTTAATTTATTTCATAAGAAGATAAAAACTGAGTTATTTTACAGCAATATATTTCTCTTGTGACTGCATCGCTGCTTTCATTTTTATAAAAAAAATAAGGGTCTTAAAGTTTTGGTTGAACGAATCCTTATTTAGTACAGTATAGTTTAGTTTTTTTTTCTTTATGTCGGAGTTTTTAGACCTAGTCTGTGTTACTCATTAGATAAAAATAAAAAATGTTATTTTATTTGTGAAAGTAGTAATAATGAAGTATGTAAATGATGATGCTTTTTCTTGATATAAATGTCCAGAATGGCATTTTGATTAAACTGAAAAAAAAAAAAAATTACAAATGTAGAACTCTTAGTCTGGAAAAGTGTATTGTATTGAAAAAGAACATGAGCGGGGATTATAAGCAACTTCTCTTAAAAATATGCTTCTGGTATCTTGATTTTATAGCTTACATTTTGTAGAAATTTATAATGCTGCTATGAGTAGAACTTGGTTCTTTTTCCCCTACTTATGGTGAGGGTTTTTTTTTTGTTTGTTTTTTGTTTTTTTTTTTTTGTACTTCCTTAGATAAATTCAGATAATCTGGCACTTCAGGAAAGAAAGAGCTCACACCAACAAGTCCCTGATTGTTGGTGTGAGCAACACACAACAATCAGGGAGGGTACACTGGTCTTCCCAATCCTGGCATTTTGTGTGGTTTGCTAGCCATCAAATACTTTGAGCTTCTTGTTTTTCTGTCCCTACCAATCAAGCCAATTTGCCATGGGAGATCCTCGCAGGGGGCAAAGTCCCATACAACATAGGTTCAACAATGAAACCCCTACACCACTTGAAAGAGGCAATTTTATGAAGGGAGGCTTGTTTTTGTTTCTTTAATATACAACTGCATTCAATTTTTTTTGCATCACTTTCTGTGCCGTTTCTTGGATTTACTGGAATTAAGATAAACAAGACAATAAAGACAAAGATTCAACGAGGAGAGAATGCATGTTTGGCAAAGATAACCTAATTAACATTTCACCAGGATATCATTTTGCTTCTAAAACTTTATTTCAAAACATGTTGCCTCATAGTATTTTGCATTGTCATCTTATAAAACTTACTGGCCACCATAGAACAACTTCTCATCTGTCTTCTCGTCTCAGCATGTCCCACTTTCTGTAATCTGTCACCTGTCAGATAAAACATAGCTTTCTTTCATGGTACCTGGCACTGTTTAACACCACTCATACAGTAGCGTTCCTCCATCTATGGCTCCTCACTGGTCTTCACATTTCCACTTCTCACCCTTCAGCTCCATCAGTGTCCTAGATTCACACCCAGTGAAACTTTTACATTCTTCTGTTCCATTTTTCTCTCAGCTACTGCTGTTCGCTTTTTTTCCTCCCTGTGATATTTATAGCTTTTTAAGAATGGTTTTAGTTTCCTTGGCTCCAGGGCAATAAGGATACATAAAACGAATGATATCACTAATCTGAGGGTTTATTTGTATAATACAAACTGTGGGTGTTTTTGTGATACCAGCCAGTAAAGGAATAAATAGCCTTTTCTAGAACAAACATATTTGTGCTAGAATCAGTTTTTGGATGGTTTCAGACAGTAAAGATTAAATATTGAATGTGTAAAACATAACCATAGATAGGCAATAATCAAAAAAATGTTCTGAACCCCAGCTGGCAGTTGAATAGATGAAAGTTGAGCTATTGTCCACATCTGGTATTCTGAGCAATTCAAAGTTATTGCTTTTCTCCAGATTTGTGGGGCAGAGATCACACCAGATGTTTGTTTTTTGTTTTTTTCCTTCTTTTTTCTGAAAATCACCTCTGCTACAACAAAACTGTATCTTGGGACATTATGCTTGTCATATCTGTTCAGAGAGCACTTCCAAGCCAGAGAAAAAAGCAGAAACATGAGGCTTATTCATCACCATAAAGTTGATGTGAAGCCCTTTTTGAACTCTTTTCACCTTTAGAATACATTGTCTTCTCCAGTAATTCCTTTCTGTTTCCACTCTGTCAGTATTGTGTTAGAAAGATATGTGTCCTTGAGGTGCCTCAGACCAGGTTCTGTTCCCTCCTTTTTGTAGAAAAGAAGGGGCACCAGAGTGCTGCTGACATTTTAAAACAATTAAAAGATGCCCAATGAAAGTGTCATTAGAGGAAGTGTACTAAAGTGTTAAGTGGACAATTAATAGGCAGCAGAAACATGAGCTAGTTAAATTTTTAACAATATACAATTTAAAGTAACATTGGTAATGAAACAGGGAGTTACAGCAAATGATAAAAGCAAAATCTACCAGGAAGCTAGAGTTTCTTCTTTATTTGCCTGACCAGTACTGTATGGTGACCAAACAATTCGTTTACACATCAGTGAAAGCACATGACACGGAGTTCCAATTTTTTTTTTTGTTTGTTGTTGTTTTTTTGTTGTAATACCGATGCATAGTCTTTGTGAATATGCAAAATTAGAGTAAAATATGAAGTGGAATATGATTAACCTTTATAATGAGTCCCACCTGAATTCTGAACACTTGATCAAAGCAACTACAAAAGTGCATTACCATTTATTTTCCCAGAGCCTTCAGTAACTTCACTGACTTAACTTTACAATCTATGAAAAGAACATCTGTAGTTTTGTTTGTTCTGGACTGAATGCCTCAGAATGGAAACACAACAAACTGAATATATCTCTGAAATTATTGAAAGCCGATAATTATTCCTCGAGCACTGTGATGCAATCTCAGACTGCTGCACATTCAAAACCACGGTAGAAATGTGAAGCCTTCACTGAGACTGCTGACAAGTAGAAGATCTAGAGGTGCATATGAATTGTGATACAACTGCTTAGCTTAGGGGAAATAATGGACTGGGCAGCATTTGGAAACAAATCAGTAAAGTGTAACACTGAGGCAGCAAAGTGCTAAACAGAATGAAAGCCACAGGCATGAACAGCTAGGAGCCTACCAATTTGCTGTGTCTTCTGTATATAATTCAAGACCATAAGCACATTATTTTCTGGCATTTTCAACTTTTGGGCCGCTAGAGTAAAATACTGTAAACGCTAATAAAACAGCAAGTAATTCCTGGTAAATCGACATATATTGACGTGGTTTTGCCAGAATTACATCTTTTCCAATGAACGACTCATTTTAGTGAGCGGATGGAAGCAAATCATTTCATTAAAACATTCGTTCATTTCTCAGTTAAGATTAGATCAGCGCTGAGTGCAAAAGTGGCGCAGGGTATAGCACGGCTTATGTACAGAGGCCGACGCCTTGATGCGATCCTCACAGGTTTGAGTCCCAGTCCGATGACCTTTCTCTTCTCTCTCAACCTGCTTGTCTGTCTGGCAACTGTTAAATAAAGGCCACTAAAGCCAACGAAAAAACTGATTAGGTCAGTACTAGCTGAGGTCGGGTAGAACTGCCATGGTCGGTGACTCGTAGGCTCTGTAGTAAACATTAACATAATGAAAGACACAGCGCCACTCCAGCATAAAAGCTGTACTGCAAATTAGGACGTAAGCTGTGTGTGCTGCATGAATGGCTCAGTGTGCTACATCAGGATATGATCTGTTCATGCTGAGAGACTGCACATAGTGCCATTTTATAGAACAGTCAAGTAACTCAATTGTGCCATAACTTGTTATAAAAAATTATGTATATTTCAAACCCTACTCAAAACACTTTGTAATTTGGTGCCTTGAAGTTGGCCTCTGTCTCTTTAAGAAGCTCCTGCCCTTTTCGATACGCCGCCTTCAGGATGTCATCATAACGTTTCTCCATTATTCCATTTACAAACACTCTTAGTAGTGCAAGACTGAGAAGTACTTTTGCATGATGAGCTCAGGCCACTCGCAGTTCAGCTGCTTACAGCACGAATCAACATGTATGTTCTGTCTATGCCCTGAGGCAAGTATAAGATTAGTACAAATAACATAATGTGATGAAACAAAGGGACGAGGGTGTGTGTGAATGGTGAATGGATCATTTTAACATAGTGATCCTATAGATTTGGATACTGTAATGAACAATTGTTCCCATCAATAGTGTGCAAACTGTTCTCCACACTGAAATTAAGATATACATCAAACATTATGGTTTTGAAGCAACTCCTTTAAAGGATCTAAGTCCAAATATCCATCTAAATTCTGTTTCAAAGGCTCCAACTTTAGTTTGACTTTTGGTTTATACTTACTGCAGTCTTAGCTGCTGCAGCTGCTGAGTAGGTTCATATTCTTTTACATTACCCTTACTCACTCACTGAGAAATATGCACCGCTGGTGTCAGTTTCTTTACTTTGTCTTTTATGCTCTTTGATTCAATGCCAGCACTCATAGCCTCAAGGCTACTGTCAGTCAAGAACTTGTTGCACCTTATGAATTAAGACACATTGCAAAGTACATGCCATTTAAAATACAGAAAGACTACATCTGATATCACTTGTGATTTAATGGTAGTAATGTGATGACAAGAAATATAGAAGCCAAGTGTTTTATGTTCTGGTTATAAGCATTTTGTGTTCCCAAGAGATTGACATTCTTACTTCTTTGGTGTTACAGAAACTGCAACTGTTTCTACCCATCAATGAGGCTAAAATGTCTTGGTTTTAGTATGATATTGGTATGTAAACAGCCCTAAAGGCTCAATTTTCCATCTCATAATAAAATGGCTTTCCAAACTCATAAAGCAGTCAATTATAGTGGATGGAGATGCTATTTTCACAAATTAGTATTCAAACGTTCATACAGCTTTTTGGTCCAGACAGTTTCACATAAATAAGTTGTTTCCTATATTGAAATTATTTTCCTTAATTTCTTTTTTTCTTGTTTGTGTTTTTCAGACAAACACAAACAAGTCTGAAAAAAAGGTATGCTTACATACCTTTATGTATTTAAGCTAAGGTTTTGTGACATTCGCTCCTTTATATTTGTACTTTTCTCAAGTGAAATTAGATAAAGAATGTAGATGAAAACCCAACTGTATCCACTAATGTGATTTAAATGTTACCATGTTTTTTTAAAAAACAAATATGGTGAGCCTTTGTTTGGAAGAGTCCCCCCGGCATTTTGTGTACATTCTTTAATAATTTCAGGCCATTAAGTAGAGCAAAGCTTCTCAAGAAAGCATAACCTCACAGTGAACCAAACTTAAAAGTCAGTTTAAGCCCAAGAATTCACTTTGCCTTCATGTCCTCATTGTTTCTGGACACTGCGGGTCAGTGGTTTAGGTGTACTCAGAACAAAAAGTATTTATTCCTTTTACTCTTGAGCTTGTAAAACTTGTGAGAGGAGGAATGTCTTTCATCGTCTCTATCTAGTTTTTCCTCTCTATACGTCTCTATTTTTGTTTTGTATTGTTGAAGTTTTACTCTGCCCTGTTTTTTTTTTTTTTTTTTTTTTTTTTTGCAGCATGCTGAGCTTCAGATTGGAAGGCAGAAAAACTCAAGCCCTCTCACTGTCATTTCATGCTGAAATCAGGTGGACTGACACTGAGAGGGTCAATTATGACTGTCTTTACAGATGTGTGTGCGTGTGTGTGCGCATGTTTGTTGGGGGAATTGGTAGAGTGTCTGTGTATGTGTGACTATGTACAGGACTGTTTTTAGACATATTTGGAATTTTACATAAAGTGATTGTGTAGAAGTCAAAGAAGTGAGTTCTTGGCAAACTTTGTATCACCCAGCTCACAGCTGTCATTCTGCTGTTCTGATTGAGTACAAGGAAGCTTGAGTATCACAGTACTGACATGAAAATCCTCTGAGTGTAAAAAACATCACAGAACAGTAAATTACAGTACATTATTTGTTTAGGTAACCAGAAATGATAATGAGATCACAAATTTAAAGATGAAATTCACACTCTTCACATCAGTAACACCTACTGCTTTATTTGGTAATCAACTCCTCTGTTAGAAATCCAGTTAGCTTCTAATAACTATGTTTGCATTACAGTGATGATGACAAAAAAAATGTAGGGAGGTTTTGTGTAAAAGCTGGCAAGATAATTTAAAAATAATTAACTAAACACAACTTAGTTATGAGATGACTATGTTTGCATGTTGTCACTGTAGCTGGTTATATTGTGAACCTGCATAAAAGTGGAAAACATTTTATGCTGGCCTTACCAAATAAGAAAAGAGGGTTGCATTTCTAAAGCAAAATATTTGAAAAATGCAGTGTTTCTCTCTGTGAGTTCAGTAACAGTGTATAGTTTTTTTTCAACCAATTTTACTTGCACATTGACGGTAATTTTCACATAACAGATGACAGGGAGAGTGCAGGAAACTGGCAGAACAAAGATATTTTTTTTCTTTTATCTGAATATTAAGAATAATAAGAATCTGGGTACTTTAATAATAGTGGTCTAAATTGGCGCTATGTCTGGTTTTTAATTCCCTAATATGTAATCAAGAGGTGCAAAACAGAACCACAGCATGCTCTTGCAAAAATTCATTCTGGATATATGTTCATATAACTTAACTTTCCAAATATAAATGTAAAATTCCAATGTATTTTTTTCCTATCAGTATCCGAAGTTTGAGACCCACTGCTTTAAACAATAGTGATATTATGACTATTATTATTATTGCTGTTCAAACAAATATGACAGAGCTGAGGACTCTGCCTGCTCAGACCAGCTTAGAGGACTCTGATCAGCTAAAGTTGGCTGAATATGAATCTGAGCATATTTTATGTTTCCAATTGGATTTTATACTTACAACATAATAAAATTAAGAGCTTCGACATGTATTCAAACAGCTGTTCTATATATTGCATGCAGTAACTTACAAAATAATTATTCTGTTCTATCATTCGAAATTTCCTGTTTCTTTAGGAATGTCTTAAAATAGACATAATTATGTTACGCCTTACTTCACTGACGCTTGTAAATTCCATCAACAGGAGTTTTATGATTTCAGAGAAATATTTCTGCATCCTGTTTTGCTGATGGCTCTCATTATATACCATTTCCTTTTTCATCAGAAACAAGTAAGACAAGGAAGGAAGGAAGGACAGAGGAAGCAGGAATCTCATTACAGCTCAGGGAATTGCTGTCTCTCTGTTTATTTCTCTTTATTCCTTGAATTTTAAACCCCTCCGACTTCCTCTCGCTGATCTCCTCCCCCCCTCCTTTTTGTTAGCAGGACCATCTTTCTGTTATGGTGACAAGTCGGTGCATGTGTGCTCAGTATACGAGAGGGAAGAGAGACTGTGCACAGACTTACAAACTGTCACATGTGAATGCAAAAAGCCATCTCCCCAAACTAGTCTTGATAGCTCCCCTCATTCAGAAAGCAATCAGGGACTCTGCGGCTCTTGCTCTGTCTTTCAATCACTCCCTCCATCGCTGATGTAATTTGTCATTAGCAGAACAGAGAAACTTTTAATTGAGTCTCAATCGCTCTATGTGCCGATGACAACATCCTCCTCATTTAATTTGGCCTGTTTTTATTTGTTTGTGTTTTTGCCTATGAAGAATACCTTAGTTTTCATTGGGCGTGATTATCTCATTAAGTGTGCAAATGTTGCTCTGAGGCTCAAAGACATGTTTGAAGGAGTCCATGTGAATCCAAAGTTACTCGTTCTGCCTTGACCTTCTCAGTTAAATTTGCCATTAAAGTTGGATCTCAAGGTGAATTGGAAAGATTCACTAAAAGGTCAGTGCACTGCATTTCTGTATGTTCAACAATTTTTTAATTAAGCAGTAGCTCATTAAATATTCACATGCTGGGTGGAAGCTGCTTGGGGGCTCCAAGTGTGGTCGAGAATGGCATAAAACATTTACTGTTTCAAACCATCCGAGCGAAAGTAATTTACTGTCAACCGCAGTGAAGAGAAGCAGTCATAAGTACTTTAGAGAAAAAAATGCAAAATGGTATTGCTTGCAGATGGATGTAACATCTTCATGAGATGTGCAGGTTGTGATAGGGACACTGTTGCATTTTATTTGGAAAAGACGTCTAGAAGTCTAGTTAATGAATGTAGTCACTAAATTTACTTTTTACAACAAACAATTGAGTTCAGACTTGAATAAAGTACAAAACAATATTTAGTATAAAATGATGTCTTGGAGAAAGCATTTCTATACATGAAATATAACTTTATCTGGCCCATGAGATAATTTTATATATCTATTGTTAAATCTGGCAGGTTCCACAGTGGAGCAGTTGCAGTAAGAAGAGTTTGGGTTCGAATCCTGACCTACTCTCAATGGAGTTTAAATGTTCTCGACATTCTTATTTGAGCGCTCCACTTGGGGGTTCCACCCACAGTTCCAAAAACGTTAAAAGATTAATCAATCTTTATTGCTGTCAGGTATAAGTGTGTGCATACCCGAGTGTCTTTGTGACACACACACATCTGTGCTGTGTGTGTCTTTGTGTTTCCCAGTGATGGACTGGTGGCCTGTCCAGGTTGTCTGTATGTATCTTCCCTGATGAGCCTGTAAGAATAAGCTGTTATAGACGGTTATTATCATTATTAGAACTATGCTAGTTTTGGTCCAAGACATACACAAGTGGAATGTGGAAGAGTCAGAAGTAAGGAAGCACTTTCTATACTAGAAAATCAAGTCAGCTCTGTTGTGTTTATAAGTGCCAGTTTTGTTAATAAACTGATGATATCATATATATCTGTTATATATATATATATATATTTTACTTCTGATAATAACATTAAAGATTCTTCTTTTAAAAATGTTCAAATATTACTTAAACTGTAGTTGCAAATAAGTGCAGTCATGATGGTTGTGTTCTTTTTTGTCCTAAATATGTTTTGGTCTTATGCTGATCTATCAATGCACTATGCCTGTTTATATGGCACTACCTGTGTGGCCATTGTCTGACCAAGCCTAGCAAATGGAAATGATGACTCATTTCACAAGACGTCAGAAAAAAAAAAACAGCTATTTGAATTGTTGCAAACAAATGTTTTCATTTGAATAAAACCCCAGTGGCTTACTGCTCAACTTACACATTGACACCTAATGCTTCAAGTGAGCTTTGATTTTTTTGTGCCAGAGCAGTTAATGTAACTCTGAGCAAATTCAATCAATTCTCCCTCGCTGCTGCATGAATTGATGGCTCTTTAATATCTGCATTTCCCATTTACCTCCCAGCCTCAAACATACAACTGTAAAGGAAACCAATATGCTCAGAGAAACTCAAACAACAGCAGACGGACTACACAGACTCCCCTGAGAACCATTACAAATCACCGAATTGTATGCCTAAATTTTAAAGTGCCTCGGCCTAATAAGTATGCTGAAAATTGCAAGCAACATGGAGGGCAAAATGTGGTTATATAAGGTACGAAATTGCTTTGTGTGTGTGAGTGTGTGCCTAGGTTTCGATAATGGCATTTCTGGATATATCCCAAGTTATTACTGTAAATCAGGTGGGCTTTCAAGACCTTTAACACAAAGTAACAATCCCTAACAGCAGCCCCAGGCTGCCATATAGAAATTACATGAATATGGATTAGCAGAAAAAACGGGATGGAGAGGAAGGATAGATAGAAGTAGTGAGTGAGAAAGAAGAGCATACAAAAGAGGAAGGAGGACAGTCTTTATAAAAGGAAATTGTGTGGGAAAGAGACTTTGAGAGATGGACAAAATGAGAAGTGAGGGCAGAAAAATTAACTAATTGAGGGGAGTCGAGTATGAGATAAGAGTGGTCTTTGATTGATTTACACACAGTTAACTGGTTAAGAGCATGCACACCTACTTATTTGGTGCAAAGCAGCAACTAAGTATATACTGAAAACATTGGGGTAATAGAGATATTGGGGAAAAAATTAAAACAGATCAATTTGAAATGAATAGTAATCCACAGGTGAAGCACTTCACCTCGCCAATTCCTGGAGCAAATCCACAGTGTAGGATCTTAGGTCTCTGACTTTGAATCACAGACTCAGGAGTTTTTGCATTCATAACCCAAACTTGTTCTACTGGTGACAAATCACACAAAAGTTTATCACAATGGCACCTATTGAAGTTAGCAAAGTCCAGCATCTTCTTATGACGTTCCTTTTCAGCCAAGTCGTAACAAGCAATAAAATTAGTTGCCATAGTTATGCAGATATACACATAGTATCACCAGGTAACCATAAACCAATTCATTCAGTAAATGCTTTGAGTAAATCAGTGTCATAACTTTCTTCAGTTGACTAGAAATCAATTTCAAGTAATTATGTTTGGACTTTATTAAAGTATGCAAAGAAATGATGGACTGCCCATTAGGGATTGCTGATCACAATCCTTAATTATACAGAAAAATGACTTTTAGTTGTCTATTTTTCAGTCACACATACTCTTTAAATCCATCCCTGCTTTCTCTTGGTCACAGACTGACACACAAACTTTTTTTACCAGCAGGTTAAAGGAATTTCAACTTCCTTTAACCTGCTGATAAAAAAAAAAAACCTCTTCATTTCTAGCTTAGTGAAAGTTCAAAGAGATTGAAATTCACATATGCAGTCACACACGCGCTCACCCCGCAGATGTATTCCCACTATTACTGTGTAAGGAACACTATTAAGGAAGTGCTGTGGTTGCATCTGTTCTGAGTGTGTGTATTGCCCTGAGCGAGTCATCTATTTCAGCAACCTTCCCTTCTCCTCTAGCCAACGCAACACCTTTCTTTTTTGAACGCAACGATGATTCTGGCAGTAGGACAAATCCTGCAGTTCAGCAGGTCTTCCGAGTGGATTTCTTTCTTCTTTTTTTTTTTTTTGTCCGCATGCTTTTCACACGTTCTAAAAACAATTCTTGAGAAGTGGTTGCTTTTAATGAAACTCAATATTGTGTCAACGCGAGAGTTGATGGAGACACTGCAAAGCCAGGAGGCAAGTGAAAAAGAGCAAGACAGTGACAGCAGGCTTGCTTCCAACAATACGGGCAGCCTTTTGCATATGGCAGTGCTGTAGACAGATGCGGTGTCATTTTACACAAGAGATGTGATAACAATCAAAGGCTGAACTGTGTCTCTCCAGCATGTATTTCTCATCCAAGTGTGTGAAACTGTGTGGGCGTGTGTGTGTGTGTGTGTGTGAACACCCTGCTGTCAGGACACACGGGAGAAACAAAGAAAATCATCCTCACATTGTTATCCAGTGACAAAACTGTCATGGAGTAGGGTTATAGTACACTCTCGGCTGTTCTACAGTTCATTGAAAGAAATACGCTAAAACACATGTCCACACACACACGCGCATACTTAAGTATATTTCACATACAGTGTACAGTATCTACTGTCTGGATGAAGGAACCATGATTTCCATACACATCCTTGATCATGTGTATAGCTGTCCATTAACACAACCCATTGTCTGTACTTGTATGTAGTATAACAGTGACTTCTTCCTGCAGTGCTATAGTGCCATCTACAGCTGATTCTAGCTCCAGTTGTAAGTCAGCACAGAGCTGGTGGCCATATGTGAGCAGTGGCCTTCTTTTCACTCTCACTATGGGATCAGAGACTGTTTCCTCTCAGAATGTGTGTGTGTGTGTGTGTGTGTCTGTGTGCTACAGGGAACATAACATACACGCCATAAAGGTGACAGGATGCACGGGGAAGAAATAGCCTTGTATTTGTGCATGCCTGTTCGTGTTCGTGTGGCTTTTCACTTTTCTGGCTGACAACTGAAATACCACACCGCTCCAGTCTCACAGGCATGGCCTTTTCTTCTCTCTTCCAGTATTTCCCTCCCCACCGCTCTCCCCACCACCACCACCCTATTTTTCCAACAAGACCTCATCCCTCCATCCCCCTGCTGTACTGTTTCTTTTAAACTCAACACTGGCACAAACGTTTTGCACTTGAGTTTTACATTAACATCATTCACAGCTTGTCTAGTGAAATGAATTTACCATTCTGTCTTTTTGTTCAGAATTGTGGTGCACTCTTTTACCCAGTCTTATCTTACTTTTGCAATACTTTTTAAATATTAGATGCAGTTTTCTCAACTTCAGGACCAACAACACATATAACATGGATAAGCTTGAAATACATTATGATTATTCAATTTATTGCTGGCAGTGTCCCTCTGACTTGATGTTGTGCACCAGTCTACTGGTCTTTGGTATTCAAATATGATACACCTCCAGGCGCTGCAGTGTATAGGCTGGCTGATTACACCCTCAACAAGATACTATCCCTTGCCAAAGTATTGACCTAACACATGAATATGTTTTCATCTAAGCTATTCTACTGTAGCTCTGACTTCATGTTGAGGGTTGTTTACTGCAGGAGGATGAACCTCTTCCTCACCATCAAAGTTTTCAACCTCTAAAAGCTTTTCTTACAGGATCGTCCTATATTTAGCCCTTTCAAATCAATCTGATCAGATTCTGTGTCTCTGCTAAAACAAAGTTGCTGAGTTGGCAACAGTGGGGTGATTATTGTTAACTGCTAACTTGCAGATATGACCTGGTGGACGAGTCTATCAGTCAAACCCCTCACCGCAGAGCAAAAGAGGAAAACGGTTGATTCTTAGACCTTTGATGAAGTAAATAAGTATATATCAGTTTTAAGATTGGTATTACATGTAAGGATCGGCCAAACACCTATCTCACAAAATTAAGAAAATCAATTTAGCAGTGCAACCCTAGTGAGCATGTAAACAGTTTCCCACTCCAGGGTATTGAATGGTAGCTGACAGAGCTCAATATTTTAACTTGGAACACTTTTATAAACTAAACCTGTTTTGATTTTCTCCACAGTGTTACCCCTGACCTGCCTGCTTCTTGTTCTTCATGACTCACATTCTCAAACAAACCCCAGAGGGCAAAATAAAATCCCAGTTTTTATGCTTATAAGAAAGATTACAAGCAGGTGTACTCTACATACAAACAAGTGATTTGAAAAGGCAGTTGGTTGTAAAGTTGACTGAATATACATAGTTATTGAATATACAAATTTTGAAACTACGTTTCATTTTCTTTCTACTGTAGAATTATGCATTCTACAGTAAAAACCAGATAAAAGACATTGGGGTTTTGGCTGTAATACAAAATGTGAAAAAGGTAATGGAGTATGAATGCTTCCACAAGGCACCGCATATGAACGACAATAGCGTTTGGACTGCCTGGCTCTTAGTGGACTCCCTATGTATTCCCAGAAGCTAAAATTGTCTTTCCCCAGCTCTTATCTTCTCCATACGTTTATTCATTCTCGCCTGCAGAGGAAATGCTCCCCTCATCTTCTGCTTCCTGTCTTGTTCTCTCTTCCCACAGCCCCTCGACTGGGGTTAATGAATGACTTGGCAGGAGGCGGTAGTTGTGACTGTCGGGGAGCCAGTGGGGCTCAGAGAGGTGAAGAGACACTCTTCCTATCACCTCCCAGCTGCAATTCTCACCCACCAGGTTACACTGCCAGGAACAGGATGGCACCAGCTTATTGGATTATCTATTAGAATGACTTCCTGGTCTTCGGTAGGGTTTGTGCAGAGCTCCAAGGCAACCAGGATTTTCAGCCACATTTGTTTATCTTGGTGTCAGCACATGGAAAGTAAGCAGAAGAAAAACTGTTAGGGCACATTTAATGGAGGTGCTGGATGAGTGTACACTGGTTATAGTGTTACAAGACGCACTGCTGTAGATTACTGTAGTTGTCAGATACAACAGCTTTGATCCACCTCAGACTTACCTGGATGGCCCAGTGGTACATTCAATCTCCCTAGAGGACAAACCCTACTGACCATGGTCATCCTTTCACTTTTCACTCAGTAATATTAGGTGACTCAAAATGCTGTTGTTGTTAGTCCTATACATCGGACCTCAAGTTTCAAACTGCCATCTACGACATTGTAAAAATAGGTTTGTGGTCGTTTTCACACTCATTATGTGCAGGTTTGACAGATCTGACACCAGGTCCCAGATCTTGTTAATGCCTTGGAAAAACAAGCCAAGTCTGAGAATTATTAGTCCACAGTAGAGCAGAATGTTGTTTAGCAGGAAAAGGTTTCAGGTGATATGTTTGTAGTTTCCCTTATGTTAGAGAAATTACTTTTCATCATCAATTTACTTTAAAAATGAAAGATGGTGATTGCACAGCCTTTTACTGCAGTAATCAAAATATACATTTAATACTGCTGCCTTTCTGGTGATTGAGTTCAGAATTTCTCAGAATTTTTTTTTTTCCTGCTCCACTGAAAATAATGCTACAGTATGAATCTGAGCTGTGTATATGTGAATAATTACTCACCATTTACACAGAACACTAAATATCAGGAGGTCAGGAGCAGCATGTAAGGAGATTTAAAAGGTTCTCAACTGCAGATGTCTTCTTTGTAATAGTGCACAAGTAGCAAAGGTTTCCTGAATCAAACTTAAAATGTTTATATAAAAGTCATTGGATATTAAAGTGTTCAGGTTTGTGAAGTTATATTGGTAATAGTTCTGATTACCAATATGAGAAAGGTTTAACAGAGTGAGGAAGTTGAAAAAGTGGGCCCTCGAAGTTTCACTCAACATGCTTGGATATTGCACCATGTGATCAACCAGCGTCTTTAGCAATAACCTTTCACAGTTTACACTTTTGTGGAGGATGCCAGTGTCTGTCTCCATAATGTTGTATCAAAAGTGCAGTCACTCTACTTTTCCATCTTACTGTTAGTGTTTGACAAAAACAACCTTTAGCTGTCATTTGTGGATCCACTGATGCTCGCTCAAATGCAAACAGAACTAATGGGCATCATTAGTTCTGAGTGCGTCTCAGACATTAGCTTATGACTCACAAATAAATGTCCTTATTTTTAAAGTAGTCTTGATGATAATGACAACTCCCCAGTCTACGTGAAAGCAAAAGGAAAAGAAAGAAAGAAAAGTTGAAGCATTAGTTGTCTTTTGACCTAAAGAATTATTATTTTTAATGGCCACATTAAAGAACAAGGAAGAAAAAATAAAAAGGCACAAAAACTGCAAAGTCAAGCTAGGAAAAAGGAAAAATATATGTGTGTTGTATGAATCCCTTTTCAGTGTTACTTGAGGGTATGGATGTCTCCTAGGCAATGCCCCCACTTTTCTATAGTTGTCATGGGAACATTCGTGTCAGTAGAACAGTAATATGTTTGACTTAATAAGTGGAGTTAATATTAATGAAGGAACCTTTCAAAAATATTCGAATTTACCTTTTTTCAGCTTTAATTGGAAACTTGATTACGATATTGTGTGGATCGCTACTATGAAAATGTGGAAGATAAGCTTCATATATAATTTTAAGACCTTTAAGATTGTTGTGACACTTTGCCAATTGATCCAACCCAGCAGATGATCAGACTAAAATACTAAACTGTTGGGCTGTGTTAAAATACAATTTATTTTTGAAAATGTGAATGCATCTAATCATATACAGTTCAGATATTAAATGTATCCTGGTACTGTGTGACAAACTGAAACCTATTTTGCACAGTGATTTGTGTTTCAGGATTCACAGTCACCAACAGCGGTGTTTAATGGCTCAGTTGGTATGCAACACGAGAACAATTTCACAACCTGATAATTTATGATGAAATGTGTGTTTGTTGTTTAAAAACACACACACACAAAAAAAATGGCATGCATTTTCTCAGATATTGTAATTCCAGATGCATCTTGCCCATTACAGCGGAGCACATTACTTTCTGATATGATTTATATTTCTGTCACCTACCACTGAGATCAAGGCAATGCAAATGAATCAGAGGATTCATGGGAGGGAAGGTTTTGTTTGGGCTTTTATCAATTTCCACCTGCCATCCTCGCAGCAAAAACTCAGGGTAATTTCCTCAGTGTGACCAGAATCAACATCAGTGACATGGATGAAGATCAGAGTGTTTATGTGAAATCTAACAAGCTCTTATTGGCCCCACTGTGCAGGTTCTGCTATTAACTGGTTTGAACAGATGCAGGCACACCACTGTGTCTTGTTTTCTGCATGTCTGTTAGGCTGCATGTTGCCTCTGTGGATGAAAGCAGATTTGTTATACGGGAAATGGGTATTTAAAATTTTTGGCTGGTTTTGAAGTAACACCTGCAGCAACCTATTGATTTGCACGCCACGACACCCTCCCTTTAGCATAAAAAAAATGGGTCCTTGATATTTGTTGAATAACTACTGTTAGTTGAGCATTGCAGAATAAAGAAGGGTTTATCGCCACAACACACTGCAGAAATGCTTATTCATCTGCCCTTCAAGTACCTAACAGCAACATACATTAGAACAAGTAGCACAGACATTTATTTGTCTCAGAGCCTCGTATTGCGATTTTTGTTTATGTATTTGCTTCCTTTATTTAACAAAGGCTTTTGCACAACATTAAAGCTGTTTAGAATATCAATAGTCAGGCAGATGCATCTGATGTGTTCAGTATTCCCTCTAGGGTGTAGGTGAAGCAACCATTCCTTTTTTTGTCTTTTCATTCTCCACTCCACATTTTCCAATATGGTGATTTTTAATCATGAAGTATCATGGCACAATGAATAGATTGCATCAACTTTAATGTGAGGTTTGCAAGTGGTAAAACAAAAAGAGGGAGGTGAAGACAGGCAACTTTGGCTGTATTTACAAAAGTTGAACCAGATTACTGTGCATGGCTGTGTCTACTGATATATCCTATTCACTGAATAAACTAATTTTGTCGTAGAAATGGACCTACATGAGATTAACAGAACAAGGTGAAGAAAAAAATCTGACTACAGAACATATTGTAATTTGTATCTTTTAAGTTTGGTCCAACTCACCTCTAGAATGTGATAAAGAGTTCAAGGACAAATGAGAACAAACACAAATACAGTTTAAAAGAGGCAATTTTCTTCAAAGAAGAGATATTTACCTCTCAACATAAAACTAAATGCATAAAACTATACCAAAGTCCCTAAAAAAAATCACTCATAATCTATATATCCAAGTTTTCACCTCTCGCCCATTTATCGTCAAGGTGCTCTGGTTCCCCAACACCTGACGCAGACCTTGTTTGGCCAGGCGACGTCTGAGCCGGCATGTTTCCTTGCTTCTCAATGTCTCTCATGGTCTGAGGTAGGCAGTAGCTCAAAGAGTCTTGCCTAAGGACCCAGACGGGATAACGCAATTTTTGCCGGTTTCGGCCTGGATTCGAACCCAGGTCTTCCGAGTGAAAGACTGATGACTTATCCATTGAGCAGAAATACCTGGAGAAATACCAGGGCCTCAGGGAGGAACTGGAGAGGGCCTGGAAGGTGAAGACCACAGTGGTGCCTGTGGTCATCGGGGCCCTCGGGGCAGTCACCCCCAAACTGGAGCAGTGGCTACAACAGATCCCAGGAACAATATCAGACATCTCAGTCCAGAAATGTGCAGTTCTAGGCACAGCAAAGATACTGCGCAGAACCCTCAAGCTCCCAGGCCTCTGAGGACCCGAGCTCAGAGGATAAGAACCACCCGCAGTGGGTGAGAAGGGAATTATTATTTTTTATTTTTTATTTTTTATAAAAAAAATAAAAATATTTTTTTTATATATTTTATATATATATATATATATATATATATATATATATATATATCACAAAGTGAACCTTTATATAATATATATATATATATATATATATATATATATATATATATATATATATATATCACAAAGTGAACCTTATATAAATATTATATATATATATATATATATATATCACAAGTGAACCTTTATAAAATATATATATATATATATATATATTATATATCACAAAGTGAACCTTTATATAAATATATATATATATATATATATATATATATATATATATATATATATAATAATATATATATATATATATATATATTTATATAAGGTTCACTTTGTGACCTTTCCATTCAGTAATCCCCTTGCATATTTAAAGTACTGAGGTTTCTGTAGTTTTACCAAAACTAGGATTTATTTAGGTGTAACACTTCAAACAATACAAGCAAAAACTACCAAACAAATTCATCTACAAACTAAAATTCCAAGACAATGGAATTAACATTTAAAGCCCTAAGTAATTAACTGATGAAGATATTTTCTTTCCAAATAGAAATAGTCCATAAAGAGTTTTTATGGACTAGTTCCACGTTTTAATCTGTACTTTAAGTAATGGGAGGTAAGAATGTCTTGAAACCACATGGACCTGGTAGTCAGTACCATATTTAATTCAGAACCAGCTTTATTGGTCAATATATTTGTGGTCAATATATTTGTGCACAAACAAGGAATCTGACTTTGGTTTTCGAGAACTAACACACAAAGAAAGTTCTTACAATAATTGACATACATAAAATGTAAGTAGGAAGTAATTCCTGACATTACAATTTATTTTTATCTAAGAATATATATTTGCACTTAAGAAATTACACCATTCACAGTCATAGAATAATGTCACAATTATTTGTGAGTTATCTCTGTAAATACATGAGGTCAGTTCTTTTGGTTTTGTCAGCAGTTTTCTCTTATATCAAATAACCCTGTGTAGACAAACATTAGCTGTAAAACTCACAAGAGGGTAGATAATTGTATTTTTTTTATACATCTTATGTGATACCTTTTATTTTTCACAACAGGCTTTATCCTCGTGGGGATGAATGATGCCAGTCTGTCATGGTCTGTGGAAATATATCCTGCTACCATTCACAGATGGCTATTTCCAGGTGGTGTCTGCTGGACATTTTCTTGCTTTAAACACCAGTTCAATTGAGCTACAACAGTTTCAAGACAACTACAATATTTGGCAAGGATAAGCTTTTGTCTTTCTTACAAACTTATGTTTGATGCCACCATTATCATCAAGTATCCGCAGAATGAGGGCCAAGTTTCTATTCGTCATTTGTGTTTACAATCGTAATCTGTCAGTTTTGTATTCATTGAGCTTTGCTGCTGCTTAAAAAAACATTTAAAGATATTTAAACATTTTAGAAAAAAGTTTAATAATGAAGAAATCATGTAACGCCTACAAAAATCAGTCTGTCAGTCTCAGTATTTGACAAAGTAGACATTTAAATAGTATTTTGGACGCAAGCTAGCATCAATCAGCATTCTTTCTGAACAATAAGACTTTTACAACGCACCCAAGATTTATCAACTTGACTGAAAATAACTGTTTTGCTGTGTAAAAAGCCCCACATCGGAATGTATGGATCATTTGATTTCTCCAAAATAAACAAATAGCCATTTAACACAATTAAATTTCAGAGAGACTTAAAGCTGCTAATGCACCAAATTAATGAACCAAACAATGTTAATAATTTAATCACATGCATGTATTAATATGCAGTCACACTGTGAGAGAGGCATTTGGCAGGAATCCTCATTACCAGCAAAGACATTTCAGTCTAATTAAAAACATCCCGTTATAAGTATATTTTTAGTTTATATTGCAAGTTGTTCTTGCGGCCGCTTGCTGCTCGCTCAGCTTGCTCAGCCTTCAAACATTATGGATTCAAATGTGTGAGAAGAACAAAGATCAGAGCCAAAACAGACAAAATAAGCTCCAGGATGTTGGCAAAATGAAAGATAATATATCTGTGCTGTCCTTTATTATCTAAAGTTTTCAACAATAATTGTTTCTATATTTCCCATTAAAATATCTTTTTAAAAAGATTGTCGTTGATCAACCAATGCATTAGTTCCCACAAGACAATCGGGCATTGGTTAGAGAAGGTATGAAGCCAGCTTAAGGTATTCCAGTGACAGATGACAGCATTTTTTTGTGCCATTTTCTCAGATGATGCTTGCTAGTCTTGCAAAGAAATAAAATCATGTAAAACGAGGCAAAAGATGCACAATTACAACAGTTAAAACTGAACTACCAGTGGGAGTACTGTGGTCATGGGATTTACTGTGCAAAATGAACACTCTTTTGTGGTATTACCCATGGAAGAATCGGTCAGATTGTCAGAGTAAGGAGTTGATTTCTTTGAGGGAAACACTGAACGCATTCTTATCATAGTAGCTACACATCAACAATAGCAGTATTCTGTTGTCGGACTTCCCCTGACAGCCGCCAGCGTCTAGACGTACATTTAAAAACTTTTAGATGCAAGTTGTTTATTGACATGATTGTGGGACAGTATTGCCAAAGCATCTGAACACAAGTCTACAATAAAACATAAAATATTATAAAACAAGACACTTGCGGCCTGACAAGTGTCTACAGTGGCTTGATGGAGCTGCGCTACAAGAAGCTGACAGAAACACTGAAGAGAAGAAGAGTTGCAAACAATACACTTGCCAGTGTCCTGCATGTTTTAATGTTTCAAGCTACAGTTTTTCACAAGTAGTTAAAAGTTTAAACTGACATTATTGTGTATTTTTGGTGTGAACTTTGCTTTCAAGAACAAATCGCAGCGGCCCCGTTGAGAAGCCCTACTTTGTGATGCTAGAAAAAAATCTCACTCAAAAGGATGTGAACAAAAGACTTCCTTTTGTTCTTTGGTGTAAACAACTGTGCATTTACATTTTATTCTTTGTGTCCTAAAGGCAACTCGGACATCAGGGGAATTGGAAGCTCCAGTTATGCTTTAAGATCTCTGTTGTGTTTTCTGAGAAATTTCTGAGAACTTGAAGCTGCTCTTTCCGGCCCACATGAATGCAGTGATTTAAAGTTTCTCAGAAGAACACTGCTCTCTAATACGACAATCGATTTTATTCATTTCACGTGGCTTCACAATCAGTATGTCTTGGTAATGTCTTCCTCTGTTTTTCAAACTAACACAAGGGAGGTAAATTCTCCCTTACCTTTATGTAATACTTCCTGTTCCTTGTGTCACCTGCAGCTGCTATATTGCAACATTGTCAGGACCAAAATGATTCAAGTTGCAATTTTTTTTTTCTCTGGCAAAAACAGCAGTAATTTGGTTAACACAATCCTTTAAAAAAATGCGCATGCTGTGTCAGCTAAATAGGTGGGAAAGGTTGTTTGTGAAACCTTCCTCACCTTCAAAAGAAAAACAAAACTTCTGACTCCAACTACACATACATGTACTATCTGCAAAAATAATTAGTCTCCTGGGTAACATCAGTACATCCAATAAAAATTAAGTTTAGCTTTATACCTTAACAATGTTTTTTGCTAAAAAAAAAAAAAAAGAAAAAAAAAAAAAAAGAAAAAAAAGTGCACAAATATCTGTTTCTAAGCATCCTCAAATGCAATAATTGGGAAAAATAATCTGTTCATGATTTTCAGTGAGGTGATATAAAAAATTAAATACACCACCTCAATCTTATTTTTGCCTTCCTATGCAGCACCTCCTTATACACAGTCTTCTTCCTATAGCCACATTATCATACTATAAAGAAAACTACTTGGTCACTAATGTTCTTCTGTAATCCTACACTACCTTTTATATCATTTGTGTAGAAGCAACAGTTAGTCTCCATTGCATTTAGTACATTATGATCTGGAGTCATCTCATTTATAATATCTAACATGTATACTAGATTAGTTCTGTTGCATAGCTGTCAAATATGAACATTACGTCCTCCCAGCAACATTATCTGTACTATTAAGTGTAATGTTTAGTTGTTTACTGGTTTTAGAGATTGAGGAGTCACCTATACTTCTCTAGTTTCTTCATCTCTCAGATTTCTAGACTTTGGTTTGTTCCAGAGGTGTATTCAGTTTTATGCCTTACAGCCTGCTTCCTTAAAAGTTCTGCATGTCTTGCAATGTCTACATTTTGCTTTATCAGGTGTTCATTAACAGACATTAGATCCTTTCAGCCTTTCTAGATATTTAGTATGTGCTTCTTTTGTTTTCTGTTAATTAGGTAAATAAGAATGATGAAAGGTTTTCCGGTTTTGTTTATTGCGGGGGATTTTCTTGAGAGTAGGTGACAGTCCATAATGTCCTTGATCTCTCGTGATCCACATGGTTCTTGCTCTGGGGGTTTCCTAGTTTCTGCTGCATTTGCAATGGGTGAGTGGTTTCCAACCGACTGATTATCATGTCATTCATTCTGGAGTATTGTTCTTGCTCACAAACCTTGCATTGGACAGATATCCTCATTTTGCCTTTGAAGGGGTTTCATCTCTCCCATTAAGTTCAGAATCACTTTTTGCTGTTTTCAGATTTTTATTTTATTTTTATTTTTTCCAGACATAGAATTAGGTGACTTCTTTGTATCTTCTGGTTCTTTTTACATTGACATTATTCTTCTTTGGTGGCATTATGTGAACAGTCTTACCTCTCCCGTGGGTGGAATTAAACGACAACGGTGGATATATGTTGCTTGGTTGATGTTGAAAAAATCAGATTATTATATATATTTTTTTACTTCAAAGCATGTATCATCTTGCAGGTCGACTCCACCACAGTGTGACCCCTTGTTGCACTCACTGATTCCCACCTCCACTCTTTACTGGACAACCTTTTTGTTCTAAGCAAATTTCTTCTAAGCACTCACTCTATTCTTCACTTGTGTTGATTAACTGTCAGCACCAGCTGCCAAACGTGTGCACACTTTTAACATGGTCACTCCTTTGGATGGTTTCCATGCATTTTTAACAGACACAAATGCTCTTGCATATTAAACAGACTTTCCCCTTCGCTTATCAAGCAGAGAATGCTAATTTCCTTTAATCTGCTGTGTTTGAAAATATGATACAACAGAACAGAATAATAAAATCTCAGCATAAATTTGTGGTTTTATATAAAGTATTGTTAAAAAATTAATTACTTTTTGTTAAACATAAGACAAAACTGATGATTTACCCAACGATTCTTTATGAAATAGTTTGAAATGTATCAAACCCATATTTTGTTTGTGAAAATACGAAAGGAAGTATTTTCAGTATTTGTTTAGTAGAAGCACATAAGAATAGAACAAACAAGTGGACTGCACACACCTGGGCTTAATTATGCTGGTTACAAACTCTCAAAAAAAAGAATCATACATCACAAATTTTAGAGTTTTTGAAAACAAAAAAAAAGTAACACGTTCCTAGTTTTTCCGCAGACACTCCATTGTTACATTGTCATCTGGTTCTCATTAAACAACAAAAGCTATTTGCTGAACACCTATGACATTATATGAATTACATTTCTTTTAAAATTGCTGTACATAGAAAATGTATGGTAGAAGAGACATGTAACCTGTCATGTTACAAGAACACTCACATACCTCTTACTGTAAATAAGACAGAAAAAATTGATCCCTAAAAGTAGAAATGATAGAGAGTTGCATGGCTAGAAGAAACAACAAAGCATTGAATCTGAGAACATTGACGTGTCTGAATCTTGTCGTGATGAGGTGGTAATATAACATCTCTGACAGGTCGAGGTGAAAGTGTGAACCTATTGTCAAAACCTACAGGTGAATGAGTTGCCTTTGCAATGAGGCATTTTATTCCATCTGCAACAGACAACTTTTTCGCTTGGATATTTGTAATTTTGCTTTACCGGGAAGTTCCTATACTTTCCTGTTTGTCAGCATGTTCTGCGGATGAATGCAACTCCAAAGGGAAAAATGAGTTGAAACTCTGTGTCAGTGTGGCATGCAACGACCACTAGGAGACAATGCACAGTAATAAGCAAAGAGGTCAGCATTTTTTTTGTTTTGTTTTGTTTTTGCTACTATTATTTCTGAGTCCACAACTGCCTTGCAAGCACACAAAACAGCACATCCACTAATCTGTGGACACACTCCCATGCATGCACACAAGCTAAGTGGCAGGCTCTTTCCTGTGCCCTTTTCTTTAAGTCACAGTTTTGTTCTGTTTTCATGGTCTGCCTGTTCTAATGCTATGTCAATGTTACTGGCTGAAGTGGTTTTCTCTTTCCCACCTATTCAACTCCTTGGTGATGGTCTGCTTTGTGAGTCGAGCTGGCAAAATGCAGTAATAAGAGTGAAAATGGATATATATTCTCTTTAACAAGCAGGACATGTCTGCCATTTTTCAGGCATGGAGTGGTGGAGAAGAAAAGAGACAGTCTGATACAGTAGATGGAGACATCAGCAAACAAAGGATTGCATAGCTCTAGATGTCTGACTTTATTACCATAAATACAAATTCCACATTCATTAATGCATTTAGTAAAAATAAAACTACTTTTTCTAACTTGATCATGTTTTTCTAAAATTGTTTAAGCTTATATTGTTTTGCCTTAATAATAATAATAAAAAAAAATCCTTAAGTTTTCTACCTTGTAAAAATTTGCATTAAATCTTATTGGACAGTAAAGGGTCTATCTCACAATCAGTTATGATGTAGTTCAACAGGGAAGTTAAAATATGTTTATGCTTAGAATACTACCTCACTTGAAACTGTATGGCAGAAGCAAAAATGTTACCAGAAAGGTTTTGCCATCTCATGTTTGCATATTTCACATTTACACTAGGTGTGTAAAGTTCTAGCATGAGCACGCCAGTGGTATCACCATCACTAAAGTCTTTCTCTCATCTTAAAGAAAAAAAAATCCATGGTTTAGATTCTAATCATCCTTAGGATTTTGGTTTAATGTCCCTTGTAACTGTGTGAAATGTAGTTTCACACAGTTTAATTACGACTAAGATTTATTTTACATGTTTAATGTAATATGTCTGGATGAATCAGCATGAAGCTGTAAGTATGTCCAATGAAAGTATTGAACATTCGTCAAGAATCACATGATAATTTACCACATAAAACTACATGTGTTGAATGTATACATCAAAGCAGATGAAACAAGACTGAACCAGTGCACCAGGATATTCTTGAGAATCAGAAGATGAAATGAGTGTAAATATTCAAACAAGAACTTCACTTTTCTAATAAGCTTCCTTGATAGAAAACATTTGTACCAAAGGTAAGGGAACTTTTACCAGTAATACCTTCACAGAATTTTAATTCAAACAAAATTTGTTTCACACCCATCCAAAAATATTATAATGGAGAGATGTTATACCAAAGGTCAAGAAGAAGAAAAAGAGAAAAAAGAGATAGTTACACACACGGGGAGAAGTTCTCATTAGCCTAAATCTCAAAATAATTAATCAAAACAGATCATTTTACAGACATTCTCATTTAAATCTACAAAAAAAAAATTATCCTATTCTATTTCCTAATAAATGTGACCCTCAAATCTCATAAAGCTCTTTTAAAATTGCACATAGCTTTTTTTTTTTACTCCTCATTTTCTGCTCCCTGTTTTGGTGATTTTAATTCATATGACCTCCCTTATCAGTTCCACAGTGCGGCACTATTGTCCAGATAAGTCACGGTTGGCAGGACTTTTTTAACCAGGCACCAGGCACTTTTGTTGTGAAGGTGGAGGGATTAGTGTTTAAGATTAGCAGATATAATCTTGAAATCTCACCAGACCTTAAACACTTTTCTTGCTTCTCAATGCTGACCTAAAGTTTTAGAGCGCTTGTCTTTTTTGTCATTTTTGCATTTTAGATCTAATAAAAGGACAAACTTTTTGTAAGAAAGGTTTTGGAACTACAGTACTGATGTTCTGGAAAATCGTTGCAAAGTTTATTAGAAGGCACTGATTTTATTGTACTTGCACATTTATAAAGGAGTTATGATTTTGCCTATGTTATATTAACAGAAACACATAGCAAAGGAGACTATGACAAATTAAAACATAAGATTAAAGATTCCCTTTTCTTACAGTAAAGGAATAATGATTCCTCTAATTATTTCATCCCTGTTTGCTTTTTTTAATTTCAGAGAAAAGCGCACATCTCTCTCGCTCGATATGCTTGCTAAAAGATATAGCCAAAAACAATCCTCATGAAAAATAAATTATCTGGCTTTTTTTTTTTTTTTTGATATTTCCCTAAAAAAGCACAATTGTTACTTGGGTTTTCTAGTTACTTGGGTTGCCTTAATAATTATACAAATAAAGCAATTTTAAATCGAAAGAGGAAAAGAGGTCCTTGATAGAATAGTAGGAAAGTAAAAATACAAAGCTTTTAAAACAAGTGTCTCTTTTTCAAACACAATTGTGCATGCAAAATGGCCTTGAGCTACCTGGATGAAAGTAGTAGAGAAAATTCAAAAACATGGTTTTACTGAGGGATTGAGGCATTTTTCCAGCTTTCAACCAAATGTACATAACTGTCTACAAGCCACCTCCTTGTCCTCAACATGTCCCACTGGGCTAAGACATTGTGTTTTTTTTTTTGTTTTTTTTTCCCTTTTCTTTTGCTTTCTTCAAACGGCCCACTGCCAACAACCCTCCCATGTGTCCTTTTCCTTTCTATTCTCAGTCTAATTATTTGGCTAGCTGAGGAGGCAATCTGCTCTCCCTTGTTGCTACTCAAGTGCCCATTAGAGGGAAACGCTTCATCTTTCTAATTATGTTATCACATTAAATAAGTTTTAAAACTCTTGTGTTCCTCATACGTGTACGGTGCAAAGTTTTCATACCGTTTGAGCTTTTCCTGATTTTGTCTCGTAACAGTGACCAATGCCAATGGAGCTCATTGGAGTTTTGAGTGACTGGATGGACAAGACATAGTTCATGGTTTTAAAGTGGAATAAAAAGGAAAGTGTTCAAAATATTTTTCAAATAAAAATCGGAAAAGTGCAACATACATTCAGCTCCTATTACTCTGATGTCTCCATATGAAATCCGGTGTAACCAAATGTCCACAAGGAAATGGAGTTGACTTGTTTGTTTGATCTCAGTTGTAAACCCAGCTATTTGAGTGTTTTTCCTCACTGTCTGCAAACGTTTCTGACAGCAGGTTTGCTTCCATGTCCAAGAAAGTTGCATTGTTTGTGTAACGCACAGATTATGTCACAGTTTTCAAACTCTGGGGTCACCTTGTTGTAACAACCCAAGCAACAATGAGGTGCTACTCGATTGTAAAAGCAGTTCAAATTGTGTAGAATTGAATAGATCCCAACAAAAAACGTTGTGCCTAATTATGTCAACAAAACAGTTTTCCCTGATAGCCTAGGAAAAGACAATGTTAGACACTGCAGCTCTGTGAACTGAACCACTGAGTTACCATCCTGATAGACCAACAGCAGATGCCACTCAACTCACTGGCACATCAGACATGTTGAACCCCACATGCTTCACTGTTCCTCAGAACAGTTCACAGTAGAAATTTGTCTGGGAAAAGATAATTAACTGGGATAAAACAAGAAAAATGTGGAGTTGTTCCTTTTATATTTTCCCCTTTCTCGCACTAACTTACTTATAAATGTGCCTGGATAGTTCTTGCACATCACCATAAACATGCTATTAGTAAATGTGGTGACTTCATCCTAATGTTGTGGTCATGCTTTTCTTCAGCAAGATCAGGTGAGTTGGTTGGATTTGACGTGAATATAGAAATACACCAAAAAACTGGAGGCAGCCTATTAGAGGCTTCAAAAGCCTCAAACCAAAAAGGAGGTGCTCCACTGCAGGACAGTAACCCCAAAATATACTGCCAGAGCTACAATGGAACAGTTTAGATTACATTTTCATAATGTATGATCCATAAAAAGAACACTCTATAGATGTAGTCCTTAGCAAGACAATAAAAAAAGCTTTTGTTTTGCAAAAATTAGAAAACACTTCAATCTCAAAGCAAAGCTGGTACGATACTTTTTCCAAAAGACTTGCAGCTGTTACTGCAGCAAAAAGTGATTCTATAAATGCAGGGCACCATTCACTGTCTTTAGCAGGGGGCTGCATGATGTCTCTGTTTGACAGCAGTAAAACACAAAATTTTACATTTTCTAATCTTGGCTGGTGCATTTCTGCATGCATGCTCCCACTGGTGCATTTGTAGGTGTACATTTGGTAGTGTGGTTTACATCTCATCATTCAAAACCATGTGCTGAACATTAAGCAGAAAATCAAATTTGCCCTCTGTAGGAAGGAAGAGTATTTGTGTTCTTCTAGCCTCTGTTGGCCCTGAGATGACCTGCCTCCACTTGCTGGAATGAGCATCACACCCCCACAAACCAGATCAGGATTAAGCACGCTTAGAAAAAAAAAAGGATGATTTTGTAATCAATACCATATAGCAACCTGGTCCCAAAGGTAATGTATGACATTGACCTAAACAAAATTTGCACATTTTTTAAATTTTAGTCTGTTCTTTGACATAATGAACTACTTAAAATTAAATTTATTACCATAATATACTGTCAGTATTTTCCTCGAACAGTCAAACTGGGTTCTCAGAACAACATTTTCTGTGCTCTCAGTTTATATGTAGGTGGGGGCAATTCCTCAGATTGTGAGTTCAAACTCTTTACCTTGCAGAGTTTAAAGGGATGGTTTGGAAATTTCAAATGAGGCACTTGAAATGTTTTCAGTAGTAACTCCCTTACTTGCAATAAAAACATGTCAAATTGGTCATGTTAAAAGGAGACGCCAAAGTATTTTAGTTCTGGGTAACAAGACACAATGTAGAGCGTGACGGTGGTAAGGGAGCTAGTTAGGAAAGAGCGATAGCTTGGTAAAACTAGTCCTTTGCTGTTCTCTTTGCAAAGGGTCTGGCCCCTCAGTTATTGAGAAACATTTGCTTGCTGGAGGCGCAGATTCTCTTGAATTTTTAAATTTGATCCAATCGCTAACATTTGGCTGTGACATATGTGCCAGTTTGACCCTAAGAAACCTACTGGAAACTACACACACTTTAAAAAACATTCCCTACTGCAAAGGGGGGAGAACTGAATGAGATTGCTGTTAACGTTGATTTAATATTTGGAAGGGCGGCCAACGTGGACTGAATTTTGTTTTTATTTTTTTTCTCTTCCGCCATTGCCAAGTTACAACTACAACTACAAATCTAAAACAGAACGGAACATAAAAGACAAACAATGTCACTGGTCACAACTCTTATTCATTGATTGACTCAGTTGAAATTGAACCACAGAAACTGAGCCAAAATTTGTAGAAAGGCAATGGCCAGGCTAGTGTTTTTCACCAGTAACTTGGACATTTTTCAAGGTAGGTTCTGTGATCTTCTGTTGAAAACCAACACTTGTAGTAAAAAAAAACAAAAAAAACATGGGTATTTGACAAAATATAGCTTAGGAAAACACATAATCATTTATTCCTGTGGTGGTATCTTGCACCTCTTGAATAAATATTAATTTTACAGATAATTCTACTTTTTGTGAGTTTTCCTCATAAAAAAAAAAAACTATACAAGGAATAAACTGACTAATTCTAAGATTATTTATAATAAGTGAAATAATCTTGCATATTTAGTCAAAGAACCAATGCTGGGGGTTGGAGTTATTGTAAAGTCATGTAAATAAACACCCTTTGTTAAAACCCCAAGTAGATTATCAAGTTTTATCAGAACAATTCTTCTGAAACTTTTCTGAAAAACTTTTTTTCACTGATTTTTTCACTGATCATACTGCATCTCCTCCCTTGCTTCTCCTTCAGGTAATCAAACAGAAAGACAGCTTTGTCAGCTACTGACAAATCACAGGCACAAGTACATGCCTCTGTCTTTCAATTTACTCAGTGATACCAATGCCAGTCTTTCTATTAAATATGGGACATCGACAATCTCTGGGCACCGATCACTAACGGCAACACCAGCAGGTGTGACGCTGCCAGTCACAGCCTGGAGAGCAGCATTTTCTGGTAACTCCTCACTCTCCACTCTTTGCTAAGCCACTGTGCACCCTTCTCCATAACTGCCAGAGGAAACTCTTTCAATACCATAAAAACAATAAAATCCAACGATTACCAATAAAAGAAAATGCATAAAATTGAAATCAAGCCTGAGTCCAATGGTAAAATGTGGCAACAGGGAGATTTAAAACTGGGTTTTATGATGAAGCTCAACACGCAAGTTGGATGTTATTACCCAATGATATAAAATACCACAGAATCAAGAATGCACCTGATCAGACAGAGTTCTACAAAAATAACATATTTTACTAACATTACAGAGATAATTCTAAAAATAAAAAATACAAATAAAGAAACAAAAGAAAAAAAAAAACCCTACAAGTTTCAGGTATACTTCTCAATTCTGGAAGATAAAGGGAGCGTAACTTGAAACAGTTCAGTTATTCCACAGAAAAACACATGCAATGAGAAATGAATAAATAAGAGATTAATAATCAAGCCAAAAAAAGAGAAAAAAATTGTAAATTGGACAACAAAAAATAACAAATGAGTCAAATATACAAATTATTAGAAAACAGGCAATATTCAAAATTGTGAGATAAGCTGTGAAAACATAGCCATGCACTCTGTTACAACAGAGGTGGAGTAGATAAAATAAAAAATTGGATTTCCATTATTTGTTAGTCATAAATATAAACAGTCTACAAAAAAAAAACACTTAAAACCGGTCCACATCTGGGTATTAAATCTCTAAAACATGTCTTACTTTTACATGGAATTACCGAAAAAAATATATATACTTTGACGTTAT
The DNA here is from genome assembly GCA_010277075.1 of Poeciliopsis retropinna. Classification (NCBI taxonomy): domain Eukaryota; kingdom Metazoa; phylum Chordata; class Actinopteri; order Cyprinodontiformes; family Poeciliidae; genus Poeciliopsis; species Poeciliopsis retropinna. The sequence continues at coordinate 8,296,219 of VMRM01000013.1, forward strand.
TCTTAACCCAATAAGAAGTACATGCAACAACATATCCTGCTTACACTTACGTCAAAAGGTTAACCAAAATAAAACAGAGATCATGTTTTAGTTTCAATATTCTGAACATATAGCATGGTATTAACACACACTGCAAAATAGTTAATAGAAAACTCAAAAATAATTGCTTCAGAGATGCCGTGAGTCTTTGGGAGATTATCACATGCAAGAGCTTGAATTGTGGTCACTGCAGAAAGTAGATGGCTATTCATAAGTACAAGAACAAAAGGAAAGCATAAGAGATGATTAGAAAGCAGAGACAAGAAGGAAGGAGGGAATGAAAACGAGAGAGGAGGAGGTGGTGGAGAGGATGGGATGAAAAAAAGGAAAAATGTTCCTGTCCCTTGGTTTGGGTTAGAAACACTTATAACTCAGGACCATAGATTATGACAGTCCAATCTTCTGGGCCGCTGCCTGAAAAATAACCACAAGCACCCAGCTGCCACACATACATAAAAACACATGCAGACAGAGGGAGATGGGGATAAAGCGGGGCAGAGAAATGAAGGGCCAGACGAGAGAGGAAAAAGTGGGAAGCAGTGGAATGAAAGAAGGACATAGATGCATGCAGAACAGGTTGAAGAAAAAGGAAAGCAAAACTGTAAGTGGGATGGATGAAAGCCTAAAGAGCAATGGAAGTGGGAATGCAATATAATCCGTTGTGCCACCAGAAGATGGAAAAATAATGAGAAAAGAACTGAAGTAGAAGACTTCTGTTCCTCTAACCTGGATATTAAAGGGATAATGTTTTTGGTGCACAGAAACATTACACAAAACAATGTGCCTCAAGCATGAGAGAAAAGAATTATGAAATTTTAATTAATGCAACCACAGACTTTCTTTTCTGGGATTACAAGTCTTTTCAACAAAGCAGACTGAAACATTAGGGCAACAAAACAACCCAACAACCTCAGACCTGGAAGGACTGAAAGGATACGAAGCCAATTAATACATAATCGAGATAAAAAGGTTGACCTTTTTAAGGGTTTAAGTAAAACAAAAATGAACAAATGCATTTTAAATTGCTCATTAATACTGTAAGGATGTATCCCTTTTGTCATAACTCAGTGAATTGAAGATATGTGTAAAACTGTTCAACTTGCACAGACCAATCTCATTGTAATGTCTTGTCACAACAATGTTAATGCTTATTAAAGCTAATAGGATGAAATTATAAGCATTTTATGTAGTTCTCACATTTACATTATTGGCGAATAACAATCCTTTTAGAAAAGCACATTTTCACATCAAAAGTGTCTCGCAATTATAGTGGGAGATAATTACAGCTTGCATTTGTTCAGAATTCATTTCCACAGTTAGGGGAAATACAAGTAGGGCTGCATCCAAAACTGTCACAGTATCAATAAGAAAAATATGGAGTTATCAAAGTCTTCCTTTCTGAAAGAAATGGATGGTGTGCTCTTTCAACAGAGCACAACATTATTACAGAGAAGTACAAAGAGATTTGCAATAGAGCATGATTTATGCTGCCATCAACAGACCTCATCAAAGATTCACATTCTGAGTTTGACACAATCACCTTCAAATCTTTAACTTAATGTCTATTATTGTGGAAAATGTTAAAAGATTCTGGATTTCCAAAATAAACTAAATACAATCAAGCCATAAAAAAAAAATTATTTTTCAGTATTATCAGAAAAAATATTTTCACAATCGCTGTAGAGCATTTAGAAAAAGACCTTGGCCTGTGAAAGTCCAGCAAGGTCATAGACACATCATTTTTTTTAATAAACTCTTGGACCACATGACTGTTTATTTTGATTAAGTCTATAATCATAGAAAGCTGTTCAGTGGTTACAAAATATTTGATGGCCAGGTCATTTTATAACACAGTGCTGAATTTTGAAAGTAAACTTGACCTTCGATTATTACTACAGAATAATATTAATGGATGAATGGGACGTCCTGATGAGGTGATAGGAAAAGATAACAGCTGAAAATGTATTGATGTTACTATGCCAACATACTTTCAACCAGAATGTCTTTCTGCTCTTTACTTTGTACCTTTTTGGTTCAGACTGACTGGTGAGGCGTTAAGAAAAATATGTGTCAACGATTTAAAAATTACACATCCACAAAAAGTTAGTGTTTGTCAAGAGTGTGGCTCCGTGTGGCTCCTGGCCACACAGTGAGGTTAAGTACTTCTGAATATCACACTAAGTGACAGAAACCCAGCTGTGTAAAATATAGACATATTTAAGTTTTTCCCAGCATGATTTTGAAAAGTATAATGTTTAACATTGCTGGCTTACTTGCTGTTGGACATCACATATACAGCTGCATCTGGATCTGTATGGTTGGATGAACCACTGCATGAAAACAAAGCCATATCATTAGTTTCCATAGAAGTTGAGGATTTTCTTTTTTTTTTACATATTTACATATACATATAGTCAAAAAATGTGGCCAATTTAGTGATCTGGTCATTTACCTATATTTATTGATATATAAATATAGGTATTTATATGCCCATATTATGTCATCATTCACATAAAGCAAAATTAACATACAATTTGGCTCAATCAGGCATAAATTACAAAAAAATTAAATAGCTAAATATGAAATTACGTAAAACAATAAACCATAAAAACAAAACAAGAATGTTTAAACGTTTGACAATTATTGCATGTTGTAGCCAATAATTGCTTTGTCAACTACTCATATTCTTCAATGTTAAAGGGAGTACATGTAAACTCTTATCCCCATTGCAGCATTGTGAATATCATCAAACTATTTGCTTGCAAAGTTGCTGTGAATTTTACAGAAATTAAGAGGCAGAGTGATGTATTGATTTTTTTTCTTCACCAAAGTCTAAGAAGAGGAATAGAGATTGGCAAGATAAAAAGCAGACAAGATCAAAACACAATGAGGTGGAAAAAGACTAAAAAGTAGAACAGAAAAGGCTAATGATTATATCAAGGAGAATACGAACCTGAAGACATGATGGAGATAAAAAAGGTGGAAGCGACAGAGCATAAGGTAAATGCAATCAAACCCTGTTCAGGTCTTTTGCCAAACAGGACATATGTCATAAAATTCAGAACTCAAATAGACCAAAACAGAACACCAGGCAACAGGTGGGTGACATAATGAGATGATTGAGCTCAGATGAATTGCATTACAATTTAACAGTCCTGATAGGACTATTACATTGATCAAATAAATAATTGGATCCATTCTACTTAAAAATGCAAAATATGTTAAAACTGAAGTCATTACCACAATGTCAGTGTGTGCAAATTGTCAGAGTCGGCTGAAGTACAACCCGTGGAAATGGGGCATGTTACCTCCTGTTGCCCATTTCTTATAATTTGCTAAAGGTTTCACATTTTCTTGCAGTATATGATGCAGAATTATTAATCATAAAAAAAAGGCACAGCTAAATAGAGATCTTTATTTAAAGTAAAAAAAAACATTTTTATTAGTTTAGAAACCAAACATAGAATCATATTCTTTTGAATTGCATTGAATTATATTGTAAATCAAAATGTATTAAGTTAAATTACTTTGAAACAACATTTGTAAAATCAGTGAACCCTAAATGAGTGAATGCCTGTGGATTATTATACAGTATGCTCGTGTACCATGATGTGTGCAATGTGATTAAATATTCCTTTGACAAATTCCAGTTACAGTTGACCTATTTGACTTGAAAGAAGAAAACACTTCTAATTAAGCCACTTTGCATAAAAAGCTCTCATATGGTGCTAAGATATTGTAAGCGTATATAAAGCAGTTATTTTTATGACATAGGGTTTTATTTGCTCTCTTATTCCCAAAGCCTGCAGCTTTGGAGTCCCATCCTGATTCACACACAAGCTTACCAATTTCATCTCATCTGCTGCAGGTAACCCATAAACTACTGAATACGCTGACCAGTCTGCGCTCACTCCCTAGCCATGATGGTGTGCAGTGAAACAGACCGCATTTCTGAAGTAGACATGAAGATAACCCATCACATCACCTTGCGTGCATTCTGCATATAGACATCACTTAGAAAAGTCACGGATGAACAGGTCAGAGCAAAACATTTCAAGTTTCACCATCTTAATAGGCTTCAGTATAACAAACATATTTTACTTTTTCAACTTACTGTATTAAAACAACCTAACTCTGACAAAAGGAAAATAATCCAGTGACCAGATTTCTTTTTACTGAAAACTTGAAACTTCCAAGTTTGTTGTGGCAAAATTTAACAGAAAGGTTTCAATGGAAGTCAGAGAGTCAAAATTCAATACGGCTGCAGGGCACATGAAACTAAATGGTAGCACTCTTGAAAAGTGACATTTTATTAAACCATTCACAGTGTGATACAACCTGCTTTAGCAAACATGTTGCCACAGTAGCTGAAAGAATAAAATACAGACAGATATATTTTTCTTAACCTGAGAGAGGTTAAGCACTTCTGAATGTCACACTCAGCAACAGAAACCCAGCTGTGTAAAATATAGACATATTTAGGTTTTTCCTAGCATGGTTTTAAAAAGTATAATGTTTAACATTGCTGGCTTACTTGCTGTTGGACATCACATATACAGCTGCATCTGGATCTGTATGGTTGGATGAACCACTGCATGAAAACAAAGCCATATCATTAGTTTCCACAGAAGTCAAGGAACAATTTGTTTTTACATATTTAGTCAGAAAATGTGGTCAATTTCCAGCTAAATGATCCAGTCATTTAGCTATATTTATTGATATTGATATATTTCTTGTCATCATTCACATAAAGAAATATTAACATCCAGTTTGGCTCAGTCAGGCATAAAGAATTAAATAGCTAAATATGAAATTACATAAAACGATAAAGCATAAAAACAAAATCGATTCTCACGCACCTTACAGTGTGAGTCTTACAAGTTTTTTCACTCACACACTGTACTCAAGCAGTAGGCTGTGGTAAGACAAATAGCATAGTCAGAGAAAAGTATACACAATAAGCTCATGGCTAAAATTATTGCGTAAAATGGCAAAGTCTTTGGCGTTCAGTGATCTGCACAGGCACCTCATTCACTGGCAGTTTCCTAAACTATTGAAAGGTTTATTTGTTCACATCAAAGCTGAAACTTATGGTGGAGGTATAGAAAAGCTCACAGTACATTCATGTACATCAATTTTGTGGATTATGAAGAAATATGGTGCAAATGACATAACTTTGGGGACAACATTGTGTTAGGATGGTGAGTGAAGCAGCAGGGAAAACGCAATAGACTGAATCAACAGTATCAAAAAATGAGAGCTATGTGTACAAATGCAATAAAACTGTTTTAAAGAATTTGCAAATTCAATAAATAGTTATATAGTTAGATGTGCATACAATGGCATGGTTTGTGGAGTATTTGATGTGGATTTTAAAGGATTTACTTTAGCTGACGTCTGGAGCACAGAAACTGTTCTCTGTCTTGGGGTTTTCAACTTCAGACTACGAAATCCCTACCTGAGGGCAAGGAGTCAAAAAGCCCTGCTGGGCATGAATGTGATCAAAGAGGATGAGGGTGTCTCTACGGTGTATTCTCCATACATAAGACATCCTGTGGTGATATCAGAGGTGTCTTGGCAAACCTCTTTGGCCTTTAGCGGTGCTGTCTGGTCAAGAGGTTGTGGATTGTGTGTTTTTTTAAGTTAATCAGAATGTTTTTATTTATATGAAGCACACCATCATCTTTTATGAAGTTCAGTTGCAACTAAGCTTTCTTGACCAATCAGGTAATGTTGTGTAACCAGGTGAGATTCTCATATGAGCAGAGCTCTCCAGAGGTACATAGAACATGACATAAGCTGCCAACAAAACCTTTCTCTGGTTTACTGTTAACCAATGTTGCATAGTTAATGTTTTTGTTCACCTTCCAAAGAAAACGAATGCCAAAAATTCTTCCAAAGTCCACAAAAGGCAGCCCAGATACCACCAGGTGTACATGTAACACCATTTGAGAAACATTAGCGATGATGTAGACATAATTCTCCATGCTTCTTTTCACAACATTTCCGACATCAAAACAGAATTTGAGAGCTTATTAAAGTTTACAACTTTCTAACTTTTAAAAGTCAAGTTCTTAAATGGTGTCATCATGGTGAAAGAGACTGAAGAAGGAACAATGCCCTCTTCATTTTTGATAAAAATTAATTAAAATGATGAATAGTACAGGTAGAAGTATGGAGGGAAAATTGTTTGAGAGGACTCAAACTGAGGGAAGGAGAAGTGAAAAGTTTGAAAGAAACCGAGTTAAAGTTGATAAGAAGGTGGAGGGAGTAAAGACGAAGGAAGAGAGCATCAAAAAAGATGAAGGGGGGAGTAATAGTTAAGAGTAATGGAGGTGAGAGGCCAGAAGATAAAGAGAATGGACAGAATGTGGCAGTGGAGAGATATACTGCTGCAAGGCCTGTGAGAGGTGTGCAGATGAAGCCAGCAGAGCTCATTAATGCTTATCTTGGTACTGGGGGTAATATGTGTGAGCCAGTGTGTGTGTTACTCACTCAAACACACACTTAATTTACATTTGAGCTCAACTCACACATGAATCCCAGCATTTGATGAAGTGGGAGTGGCGTCACCACTGCTCCAAAACTATTCAAATTTAATCTGTATCCCAGTGTGAATTTAGCGGCAGGTTATGAGCACACCGTACACCAGATGAAGACCGGGGTTCATCGTGAGATGGCTGGGAATCTGAATTCAAGAGCAATGCTTTTTCATAGCTCTTTACATCTCAGTGGTGTCTTTCTCTCACAGCTCCCTTTACCTATCTGTACTTTACCATCAATCTCTTATCCCTCACTTCATCTCCCCGCCCCTCCACCACAGTCCTCATTAATCTACGCTCTCGATGTAGACCACACTCATGCCACTGAACTTCTCAACTCTTCCTCTCACCCCTAACTACCCCTCTTCTCACTCCCTTTCAGCGTCCCCTGCCCTGAGCTGCTCCCTCCATCAATCATGCATCCAACTCACGCACTGCCAGTCTGGACCTCTTTCTCCCCTCCGCCCACCCACTTGAGACATTAATCTCTATCAGCTGTCTTCACTTGGTAAGCTAGACAAGAAGCAGGCTGTGCTCCATCTTTGTCCTCGTGTTTTCTGTCTTGGCTCTTCATTCTCACTGCATCTTTGGCGTGACCCTATAATTTTCTGCCTTCTACACCTACATAAACGTATTCATTCCGTGAAACCGCCTACCCACGATCTGATCTTTTACATGCTTTTTATTCTGCAGTTTCTTGTGCTGTTTTTCTCCTATCTTATACTCTACTTTCTCAAATACAGCAATTTTTTGGACATCACTCTATGTACCCTTCTGGAATCTTGTTTGCTCCTTTAGTCTGTATTTGTCACTGTCACTACACACTATCATTAGCTGTGTGAAAAGATATTTCCTAAAGAAACATGACAGTAATTTATAGAAACCTTACTGGTGGTGCACACATTTTAGGATTTGCTCCAGAGCTCATCTGAAAGATTGTACTCAGAAATGGCAAAAAAAAGAAGGAAAACAGTGCAGTGGAAAAATCTTACAGGTTCCTTCTTCTTCTGTTTGTTCTTTTTTCTTCTATTAAGTCTAATTGTTTCACATAATTAAGCAAGTTTTAAATTCATAAGATCAAATGATGACAAACGGGGAAAATACCAATTGTGTTTTTCAAATGATGGTTTTAGTATTTAGTCTTTCTAAATCAAGCTTATCCTAAGTTGAAAGGTACTTTCCCCCTGATCCTAATCAGGGGATGAACCACCTTTTAGAGCAACAATCATAATCAAGTATTTACAGTAACTGGTAATAAGTCTTTTAAATTGCTGTGGAGGATTTCTGGGCCACTCTTCTTTACAGAGTTGTCTTAATTGAGCCACAATAAGGCCATGTTTAATGTCACACTATAGCATCAGATCTGAGACCAGACTCAAAAACCATCATTTTGATTTCTTTGACCCATTTGGTGGTAGGCTGTAGTTTTAGGTCATGAATTGAATCTTTATCTGGATCATAGAATAGAATAGAATAGAATAGAATAGAAAAATCAATTATTGTCAGTGGGGTACACCAGTAGCAAAGTGACAGGCAAAATGGAATCATGCAAGTACACACTAAGGAAAAACAGAGTTACAGCCTGTAGAGTAAGGACAAATACTGTCAATATATTCCATCTGTCTATCTATCTATCTCCTATTTTCTTTTTCTCCGTTGTTCTGCTCCCCTTCTCTTACACACTCCTGTCATCCTTTACACTTTTATTCTTTTATGCCTCCACTCAGGTTTTTTCTCCTTAACCTTTAAGCCAATTTACCACCATGCTTCCCATCAATCTTACCCTCATCTTTCACTCAACCTTCCTCCCCATCTTCTCATTCTACTCAAAATTTCCTTCTACATGTTCACCTCCCTGGTTCACTGTCCTTCTCATTTATCTTTCTCTGCTTGTTTCTCATCCATTTCTGAAGTTCTCCCTCACTGAGCTCTCCATTTCCCTTGCATACTGCTTCGAATGTTATCATTTCTGCGTCACAAGAAAACATTTTTTGTGCTTTTTTATCTTTTCTCTCAACTTTTAAAGAAAATTTAACTGTTTTAATCTATTCTTATAGGTTAAAAATAAGTTAACCTATAAAAATAACTTTTAGATCTCAAACTTGCCTTCCAGTTCATTCCAACAGTACTCATACCTCGTCCTGTCATGTGAAATATTAAAAGCTTTAGTATGCTTTAGAATAATCTTTGTGATCCCAACTCAGTGATGTATGAATGTATATTTGAGGAAAGTTGCAAAAACACTTTCTAAAACATATTTCTTGCCAAGACTTTGGGCATTATCCAAACAAAAAAAAAAAAGAAAAGATAATTCTTACTAAGCTAAAGCAAGATTGGTCTCATTGAACTTCAGACAGAGAGGAAAGATGTGATTGGGTTTTTTTAATTAATCATATGTAAATATCTGATTTCAACTGTATCCTAAGAAAACACAATGCAAAAAGTTGGTAGGTGCCAATATTTTAAGATTTTCATGTAATATATGCCAAGTGTATCAACTTTCAGAAGCCAGTGTTCTGGTGCTGATTTCATTACAATTCCAGTGTCAGTGGGGTACAAAATGAGACAAAAACATTTTGTATAAATATAATGGGATTGTCTTTAACCTTCATAAAGAATGCACTTCTTATTGTTTATATTTATTAGCGCTGACTTTAATTTAACTCACAATTTGAATTTGATGTGGATTTAATTGGGGAAATCAATACTAGATCTGAGCTTTCATCTGGATTCCTTTAGTCAATCAGTTTAATGGAGCAAGTATTACAGAGCACTAGCTCTCCTGTACAAATCAGTGTCTTTCATTTAGGAAGCCCACAATGAGTGAATACGCAATCTTCTGTCCTCGTCCCAAAACTTCCAGGGCTCAGGCTGGTCTTATCGGGTCTCTCGATGTGGGTGCCATGGGTCTGTTTGTGTGTTTGGCAAGTGCTTGAATGTCTTTTGGTGTGTTTGTGTGACATTTAATACCATAGCTCTCTCTGGCAAGCTCTTCATTACACTGCACTCAGTCTAATTTCACCTGGGCCTGCAGCCATTTGAAAACAGGCCAAATTCTCAATGAAAGATGAAAAGAGGAAGAGAAGGGAGGGGCAGGAAAGGGGAGAGTTGAAACTCAGAATGGGTTGTTGATACTGAACAGCATCTGTTCCTACATGATGCAGCTATGCTTTGTCCACACATGGTCACAAGCACATCCATGTCTGCTGAATCCAACAGGCCGTTAATCTATTTAATAAATTAAGGATGTTTTGGTTCTTTAAGTTTGTAATTGTTCTTCCTTCTTTCCTGCCTCTTTTCTTTTGGCTTTCTGTCATTTAGCAAGAAGGATTACGCACTGAGATCAATTCCCTAGTTTCCTACAGACACTATTTAACAAATCACTTCAATCACAATCAAGCAGCGAACTTTATACCTGGTGAAAAGTCGACCTAAGTAAATTGGCCAGCTAAAAAGGCTGTTTGTATGTTTATACATTCTCAAAGGTCTTTTTCAGACATGAACGTTTGTATGCTGGTATCTGTAGACATTTCAAGCGTTTGTGTTTCAGCGAAGGTCTAATAAATGACTGATAGCTGTCAGTTGCCTATCTGCTCAAAGCCTTTCTTAATACAGTAATAAAATTTGACAGAATGGCTTCATAATCACTTTGAATCCCACCCCTAACTTTTACACGCAGCACTTAATGCTAAACTTCAACTGACTTCCTGTTTTAAAAAGTCTAAAAAAGAAATAAAAAAAGTGATATATTTTTGTCACAAAACAAACTGAGGATATGCGTTTGAAAACTCCCGCTGTGTTATTCTCATTGATAGATGCTGAGATCCTGCTGTCTTTCATGGGCTTTAAATGAGGCAAGAGCACGCTCGCAGACTCACCGCGAGTCAATATCTTGACTTTAAAACAACTGACAGGCTGTTTTTGTGAACAAATCCCTCAGTTTTGACGTTCAATCCTGTCTACATTGAGTTCTGTAACTCATCTAGTCATTTTATTGTCAAATAGGGCTAATTTTACTTTGCTGACAAAAAAAAAGGCAAACAGAGGGAGCAGGAGGAGAACAGCGCACAGTTGTTTCCTCATCTGTCTCATTTTCTTTCTTGTTGGTTGTTTGTGTAATGCTTTAAATTTTTCCCTGTATCTTTGCCTAACCCTAGTTTCTTTTTGTGTGGCTGTTTCTTAAATCTTTAAGAGAAAAGGGCTGGTTTTCTTTATCAACAACAAAATCCTTTGCTGTTCCATTGCTTTGCTCTGACAGGCCTTTAATTTGCTTCTTGGATAGTCTTTCACCTTGATCGAGACACTAAATCCACCAATTAAATCACTCAAATTGGTACTGTGGGCACAGCCGGAGGATGGAATGGGGTGAGCAACAGCAAAGGTGATATATACTGTACCACCATACACGATCTCTGTGTGTGTGTATGTGTGTGCTTTGACAGCTGGGATTGGCTATAGCTGGTGAGCTTAGTCCATCTGTCAGAAGGTCCCAAGCCCAAGGCTAAAGGTGCTATCTGTCATGCCAGATGACACAGAGACTGTGACTCCATGACGATGAGGTGGGGTGGTGGTGTTTCATATCAGAGCAGTTCAGGAAGAAGCTGCAGTGGGATGAAAAGAGGATAGCTACCACATGGGAGAGGTAGGGCAAAAGAAGATAAAACACAAGAATGTGTAGAAAAAGGTTTGCATCAATACCAGAACTAAAATAAAGAACAAAAAAAATGTCTTTAATCAAGCTGGGTTGAGAGATGCAGGAAGACGGCAGACTTAAGATGATGAGAAGCAGTAGTCTCTCCCTCGAATTAGTACTAGAAGACGGTAGGAGGCAAGATGAGAAATGAGTAACTGCACCTATGAGCAATGATGGACAGAGGGATGAAAGACGAAAGGATAGCTTGGGAGGGTGAGGGAGGAAAACCGGAGGAATGGGGGAAAGTGGCGTTAAAATCAGAGAAGATTTGCTTGCCGGAGCTTTCACAAACTCACCCCACACACACACACGCGCACGCATTCGCACGGACACAAGGTGTAACTCTTTTTTCAATTACATGTGACAGCTGCTGTCCCCCTGATCCATGCAGCCAATGTGGCAATGGTGACAGGAATTATGGTGAAGCAGACAGGTGAGTCAGAAGGGAATGTTGAGGAGAGAGTGGAGGGAGAAAAGTGTGGAAATGGACAGCAGGACAAGCTTAAGTAGGATGTGTATCTGCTGAAGAGAGAGCACTGAAACAGCAGGGGAAATATTCAATTAAATTATGAATGATATTTAAACAGACGACTGAGTAATGAAGTGGAATAATTCATGCAGTTTGACTTGGCTACCAAAGTGACAAGCAGATGATGGTGAAATCTTGAACATGGGTACAGATGAACAACTGATACTTGAGACGAGCGTTAAGACAAGCAGGTAGGCGAGACAGAAAAAAAAAAAATTACAAAGCTGCTTTCAGGAATATCTCTGGTGCTGGCCCTGAGGTTAATTTAAAGGCCATATGTAATTAAGTTTTTTTTTCATTTGTTTTTTTTTTTTTATGTGTTCAGGCTAGCAGATCATCATAGTTACATTGATTTCCATATCCAAAAATAAGAACTGCATAAAAATGTGTAAGAGAAATAAAAAAGTCAAAGAAGTCAAAGAAAAAAATGGGTCACTTCTGCATTGATCTTTGTCCTGGAACAAACCAGTGACGGTGGTCTGATCCATCTGCTAATTTTAGAAGTTTCACAGACTGATCGTGTATGAAGAAAGTTGCAAAAGAAGAGGAGTGGGGAGAGAACACACCCCTCTGGGGCGCTGGTGCTTATGGTTCTGCATGGGGTTCTTGTATGGCAGCTGCCGGTCAGTCAGGAAATTGGTGATCCACTAGCAGGTGGAGGCTTTCACTGTAAGCAGGGTGAGCTCCTGGTGGAGGATGTCTGTCTTAATGGCTGATCTGAAGTCCACAAACAAATACAGAAATGCTGACTTGGGCCACACACTAAACTAAAATTCCTCAAAGAAAATTTATCTGCCTCAAAGCGTCGTTAAATTATATTTTATTATTTAGCGCATTGTGTTCTGGCCGGATTATTACTTGCGCTGGGCGGCTCTTTTATTTCCGCCTGAATTGTTGACAACTCATCGGAGCTCATCGTGGCAGCACACAGCTGGTAGATGAGTTCCTGTATGTGACGAACGAAAGTGTCAAACCGCGTCACAAACATGAACACAAAAGCTATAAATGTCTGGGCAAAATCAGAGTTCATTTATTAAACTGACTGAAGATAAATGTATAAACAAAAAGCTTGAGTAAAGACTTTTTTATAAGCGTATTTGTGAGCCTCACTCTTTATTATTGAACTGAATATAATTTCAGATTTTTGTACAACTTTTCTTCAGGTTAACTTGAGAAGTGAGCTATTATTATTACGAGATAATTTTCTAAACTACAGAAAAGTAACTGTTGGGGAACTTCAAATGTGAAAAATTGGACTGATGTTGATATGCGACAGTAATACTGCTGTTATGTTAGATTTACCAATGTTTTATTTTACCTTTTTTTTTTATCCGATTACTCAATTAATCGTAAGAATAATCAATAGATTACTGGATTATTAAAATATTCATTTACAACAACCCTACACTAAACACTGTAAAAACAAAGAAAAACTAAAATTTCTGAAGGACACTTATTTGCCCAGGGGGGAAAAGAGCCGGTTAAAGCACCGGCTCCTCCATGCATCTATATGTGCACGTCCCTATCTGAACAGGATACAAATATCATTAGAAATAGAAGAGAATTAAAACATAGTAAGTCCAATTAGATTATTTAATTTAGGTTACATCCAGGACAGATACATTCCTAAAATGTATCTGTGCTGGGTTTTAAAATTTGTCCCTGCAGGTTTATAACAACATCAGCAAAGACCAAAACAGTTGGAGTTTTTGGTTTTGGCCGCTGGTACACAGAGAGAAACTTAGACACAGATGATGTGTGTGCACATGAATATGAAGGGAATCGGAATCTGAAAAGAAAAAAAAATGTTTCATTGCACTTATCGTCAGTGTGCGGGCGTGTGTGTGCGTGTGTTTACCTGCTGTTGTGCTAGTGTGTTGCTCACTGTGGGTTTACACCGTCATGTTTTAGGAAGGCTTGTGGGTGGTTTTGGAAAGGGATGACAAGATCAAAAATAGGTACATGTACCATGAAGAACCCAAGAAGACCTGCTCAACCAGAAAGAAATACGTTTATGAACACTTACCAACACACATGCCCTGTGGTCCAACCGAATGCTTGAAGTCTCTCCTCAGGCTGCCTTCAGGCTAACCAACACACCCGTAACCATCATTAGCAGGGACTGTTTCCAGAGATACAGTGTCTTAAAAGGTGCTTCCTTAAATCATATTGATAAATCTGAGCTCATATTGGAATTTATTACTGTGCAAAGCACTAATTGCCAAATAAAAAGAAATTAATTATATTAAGTTATTAACTATCACATAATGCATGTAGTTACAGTAATATACAGGTACTACATCACTTAGTTCCAAAACAAATTTTAATTCTGGGTTGGGTTAAAAATCTTGTGAAGTTTTTAATTGTAGTTTTACCAAAGTGCTGGCAATATCTTGAAAAGGTTGACAAATTAAAAGCAGATGTTTGGATGTAAAAAAAAAAAAAAAAAAAAAAAAAAAAAACGGGAACATTTGTTGGACTACATATGGTAAATGAATACTTTAGCTGACAAAAGACAGACTTGTTCTGGAAATGCCCCAATTCAATCCTAAACATTGGCTCACTCTAGTGTATGCTGCCAATTACACACTATGCACTACACTACAATAGTATTCTATTGCCTGTGGGCAAAACTCAGCTTAGGGTGCTACAAAAAAAGAACATTTTGCAATCCAATTACATATAACGCACTACATTCGGATTCATTTTCTAAAAATGTGTTTTGTTGTAGGTGTCAAGAAACATATTTTATTTGCTTCTTTTTGAAGTCATAAAGGTGACAAACACATAATCTGGTGAATACTAATTCATTAATTGTGCTCTTCAGACAAAATTGGATAGTGTTGTCACTTTTGGGAAGCTAGAAACACACACAGACATTAAAACTGAAAGCTTGTTGCTGGAAACTCAGCAGGCAGGAAGCTTCACACCCACTGCTGTTTTGATAAACAAATGAATTAACTGAATTCTTGTATCACATTACAGTCACATAAACTCTTACCACACTCACATGCTGCTGAGTAGTCTTCATAATTTATAACCAAAATAATAGCCATTCATCACACAAGCATCTGTGACTATGAGTAGATGTTAATATTTGTCAATTTACCAATTAGTTGCAACACACCTCAAGCAATTACTAAATGGACACAGACACACAAATAAAGCAGGCGTGGAGCAGGTGGAGCAGTCGCCCCAGCATCTACAAAGTCGGGCTAAATCACTTCAGTGTTGGCATGGCGATAGCCTGCAAGAGAAAATGGCTACAGCTCCTCTCCAGCTGAGCTCCTCTGAGTCTGCCAGAGATGATTGATCCTTATGAATAAATGAATATGATGAAAGAGCTAAAGAATAAATCAAAAACAGTTAACAGTGTTTACTTAGAGCAGAAAAATGAATGAGATAAGAAAATAGCAATAGAAAATAGTGGTACAAATATCACCATAAGCTGTGAGATCTGGCTTTAAACCTATTCCCTCTTAACAGTTTTAACAGTGATCACAAAATACATATTTTTAGTACTTGACCCTCATATTTCTTTTTTTTTTTTTTTTTTGCTTTTTGTCACACTTTTTTTTTAATATTATATTTTATATTTTTTACATTAAACTCTGAATAAAGAAGAAAAATAAGTGCAATGATTTTTTTTTTTATTAAGGGAAGAAATGCTGTAATTATACCCTAAGTCTGAGATTTTTAAAATCATTTTGCTTATGATCATGATCATTTATTGCACTAACTCTCAAGCTGTAAATGTACTGGAAAATAGGAACAGCACACATCTCTTGAGCCTAAAATCTAAATGGAAAACAGAACAAAAATTTTTTTATAAATTACTTTGCCTTTCTTCTGTTGCTAAAACGAGAAATGAAAAAGAAAAAAAAAAGCTGCAATAGGCCACAGGGGGGTAAAAGGCTTCAGGTAGAAAATAGTGTAAATTGTTCCCAATTGACACTTCTCTATTCCACATCTTTTAGGGGATTTGAATCTCCATGGCTACAGGGGAGAGGAGAGAATCAGAGCTAATTTCAGATCGCCTATCATGCAGGCACTTTTATAAACCAGCTAGTTCCATTTGAGCAATCAAACCTGGATGTGTGCCTTACCCTTGCTCACAGCAAGTCCAAGTCAGTAAGGTATCGCATAGTACTCCTCAGCCCTGCTAAATAAATACACGAGGATGCAGCAGTGAGAGGTGTAAGTGTGAGCAATCTGTGCGTAATCTTTCTCTTTGAAGTTTCTTGATTAGAAAGTGCTGCCTTTTAAATTACATTACCCCTCATCTGGCTATGTAGGGGCTTTCGTTGCGCTGGTTTTAGCTCTCAGTCTGACATATTGGAGCACACTTAGGGAACAATTTAAAAAACAAAAAGGCAAAGAAAGAAAAAGAAAACTGCTGTCTTTCGTCTGCGTTGAACTTTCCACATGGGACCCCAAATCTCTTTTTCCCTTTTTCTTCATTTCTATCAGCTCCCGCAATACACAACAAAAAGCAAACAGAGCGCAATTTAATGACATTGTGCTACCTGGTTGCTGTGGAGATTCTCTCTGACCAATCAGTGTGTTGTTTGTTCTCCCAGCTCAAAAAGCAGACCACTGTGTTTCTGTTGGGTTTTTTTAGGGAGGGGGGATTGTTTTGTTTTTTGCCTCCTTTGGGGTCAACTCCAGTTTCTCCCACACTTCTACTGTTCTTTTACAGTATTCTGCACTTCTAATTGGACAACAAGCTCCAAGATCATTTGACAGTACTATAACATTTTCATTTAATTTATTGTGCTCTCAGGAGTCACCTACACCTCTTGGGCATTAAAAAACTTTATCATGTGTGAATATATTTGTCATATTTCTAAAATTAATAATTAATAATTATTATTTTAATTATAATAATGCACGGAATAAAATCTGAAAACAAAGATAGAAAGGAGAGATTTTCAAATATCTATGGGAATTTTAGTAATTCTAAAATACTTTGATTACAATTAAATGTCGTAATACCTCTTAATTCAAGATTCTTTAAATTGTTGTATATGGTGATGGCTGTGGACAGGAAGATCTCTATAACAGCAAACTATAAGAAGCTCCTAACTGAAGACACTGTTGTTTCTACGGCAGTCTCGTGAATAAGATGGTCACTATACACTCATAGGGATTATAAATAAATGTTAAAAATATTAAAGCTGATTAAAGATTATCTTTATTCAAAGGTTTCCTAGACTTTGTTCTGTAGTTAAAAAAAAAAGGTCATGCACCTAATTTCGAACTCTAATATCTAACATTTAACTGAGGGCAAAAGTTAGCAGAAGTAAAAAAGGATATCAGAGGACTTCCAAGATGGAGCAGCCTTCGGGTCTGTCAGGTTTTCACATTAGAACTGCTTTAATAAAGGAGCAGAAAGAAGAGAATCTACTCTGAAGGTTCTCGCGCAGAATCCAAGTTGGATTTCAGTTCTAACAGTAATGTCATTCAGCTCAGATGAATTTTAGCACAATAGCTGTCTCAGTTTGTTGCAGGTCTTTATGGTTCCTCACTTTGGAATTGGATAAAAAAGAAATGTAACATTTCAGAGAAAGAAAATTAGCTATGCTGACACGCTGCAGGCCATTTCGCCATTTAACCAGTTCATAGCCCAACATCATACCTACATATTACCATTCCATTCCTTTCTACTACTATTTAAATAGTAGTATTTAAAAATATAAATATGCTACAAATTTGACAAGCTGATTTGGCTTGTTTTAAATTAAATTAAAATTAAAATAGTGAGCACAGATTAAAACACATGACTTCCAAAAAAGTAAATTCATTTCACTCACTTTCTTTGTTGGTTGCCCTCAGTTTTAATCAGCATAGAGGCAAGGATCAAACTTGCCTAATATAATTACACTGTTTCGTGCACTTGAGCAATTACTAAAAGGAGTCATCAGAATTACAGTTTCCAGTTTTTTTTAGTGTGCTGAATAATTTTTGTTTTTGTACCCTGAAGATGAGTCGTCATGAGTCCTGTGCCTCATATTTTACCAAACATTCCTGTTTGATCTCATTTTTATGTTGCACCCCCCCGTGCTCCTGGCTTGCCCACCATATGCAAATGCAGATCTATGGGGATAGTCTTCAAACAGAGTCTATCCTGTTTGTCCCTGTTTTACCTATTGTGACACATGAAAATGAACTCCTTTGTCTGCACTGGATGAAAGCAAAAACCCAGGGTTGCACTTGGAGAAAGTTTCCGCGGTAATTGGTCTTCACAGCAAAATTGCTCAGCTTTAGAGTTAAATGTCTATAAACTCCAAAAACTAGCTGTTGTGAAACTAATTTTAATTGCATAATTTAACAGCAGTTTCCAACAATTTAACTTTTTATTTTTTTAAAGAGCAATGTAATAATACAACGCATCTTTGCATTTCAAGTGACACAAATGGCTGAAAATTTATGGCCATTATAGATATTAAGATACTTTTTGCTGTTGTGGAGTAATATAATATAATGTCAGTTTATATATATATATATATATATATATATATATATATATATATATATATATATATATATATATATATATATATATATATATATATATATATATATATATATATTTCCGGTAAAAGTTAACATCTACTGTATTTTGTAAGAGTTCAGCCAAACCAGCAGGAGTTAAAAATATTCAAAGCCTTCAACTTGACCAGTAGGTTTCTGCTCTGCAGCTTGCTTTTACTCATGGTAAGTGCTCGTTTGCTCGTTTTTAATAAAAAACCATGTCTTGTTTTCTTAGGATGTCAGGTTAAAAACTATCCATTAAAAGTACTTCGATTGATGTTTGACTGTGATGCAGTGCTGTTACCATACCATAAAGTCTGGGATTCGTGCTGCATAATTCTGGAACTCTTGTGTTATTATTAAGAACACAGGTATGGACTCAAAGCTATAGTGCTTAGATCCCAAGAAAATAAAATCATTGTCACATCAGAACTCATGTATTCAGTTACATTCTACACTTAAAAAAACACCACAAAACTGACAATTTAGGAGGGAACATTTAAGAAACTCACAGTGCCTTGTGAAAGTATTCCATACATCCGACCTTTCTACACAGGTGTCACATGCATCAGAGGGACACAGAAACAACCAGGACAAACAACCATGGATACACACGGTCTCCTAAGAGGAAGAGAAACCATTTAACTAATCATGGATATTTTTGGACAGTGGGAAGCAGCTAAAGACAAACATATGCGTAGAGCGAGAACATGCAAATTTCATGTAGAAAGACCCCAGGCCATGATTTAAACCAAGGACTTTCGGCTGAAAGAAAACAGAGGGAGCAACAGGCTTGCCTTGCATTTCACAAAAGTATCCCTACCACTTAAAGTATTTCATATTTTTTCTATGTCAGAACCCACTTCTTCAAGATATTTTACTGCGATTTAACAGGATATCCAGCTAACATCCATAACAGCTATTTTTACCTGTCCAACATGTCATTAGGTACTTCAGATAATGCATATGACTTTCAGCATATGCATTAATTTTTTACATATGCTGAAAGTCTTTCTAGTCTGCAGAAGACAGAGGACTTCAGCTTTTGCTACATTGTCTTTATTATAGTTGTCTAGCGAACTACCTAAAGCTAAGATTTGGAACATCTATTTTGAAAAGATGAAGTTCAAAAGAAATTAAGCACTTTGTTGTGCTGAAAATGCGGCCAAATTTCAAGGAAGTTTGATGATTTAAATGAACAGCCTCAAGACACAATAGATTATGCTGAAGATGTAAAATGTATTTAAAGGTAAGTTTCTTTAAACTCTTCTCCTTTTGCACTTTTTCCCCATCTATTTCTAAGACAGCTCTTCTTCCCCTTCTCCACTCAGTCCGTCTAGCTCAAAACTCTTACTTGCTATCTTGCACCTCAAATGGTGCAAAGACAGACTCACATTTCACTTCATCTACTCTCCTTCCCCACAGAGCAGACAGCTATGTGCCCTCACAGCACGCAGTTACAGAAGCTCATTTATGTGTAACTTCAGCACACACATGAGAACTTGGAGCTTTCCATTGGTATGTGAAAAATATTTTGCTGACAGAAAAAGCTTAAGCCCCACAAGAAGAAGTGCTGTTTTGGGGTTAGGGGTTAGGTTTAGGACTAAGGTGTGAATTGGGTTTAGGTTAAGTTTAGGGTTAGGCACCTACTTGCACTGGTTCGGTTCAGGCCAAGGGTCAAGGTTAAACTATAGAAATGAATGAAAAATGAATTGAAGTCAATGTAGTGTCCTTATGAAGATAGAAAGACATACTATCTTACACGGTGAGAAAAGAAATACACACACACACACATGCACACGCCCACAAGTCATTTATATGAGAAGCCAAATGGACTACAGAGTGCTGCTTCACCTCCCATAAAGCTGCCATAAACCCTCTCTGCCTCTGACAGCTGACTTATTGGTGTTATAACAAGGCAGGTTTGTGTGTCAATGTGGAAACTTATCTGTGTTTCTGTTCAGAAATGTTAAGAACAACAATTAACATGATTATAATCCCACATTAACAGGAATTGCCCTTCAATCAAAAATTCAGCTATGGTGAGACCATTCAGTCGTGTGAAAGAAATTAGAACACTTGATGTATTTCTCTAATAAAAAATCTTCACATATTAAGTCTAATTGAATTATTTTAGCTCTTGGGGGAAAAAGGGATTTAATTTTATTTAAAAGACAAAATTAACCGTCAAACATATCACCAAAATGTTAGGACCACCAATGAAAATGTCTAATAACAATCTACCAGCTTCTGAATCAGCCTCAGGAAAGTTTGCCCAAACCCAAACTTTTAGCTGTCAGACTCGAATTTATTTATTTATTCATTTATTTATTTATATTTGGTTTAATGGTTGCATTCAAATTCTCTCTGACCAGAATTTTAAGCTCTAACAATCTTCTTTCTGAAAGTGTGAGACAGTTCTTTAATCTCACAATGCCATTTGCTCTCACTTCAACACAACAAACTGAATGTCAGAAGTTTAAACCAAACAAACTGCCTTGAAATGTAGGTATAAGCAAGCTTCAATTATGTGCACAAGATGTGGTGTGATCTTTCAAGTTGGAATGAATGAGGTGGTATCCTTAATTATTTCTTATCAGAAAAAACATTTATTACATTTTAAAGAAATTTTTTTTCAGTTGTCACTTTTTAATTTAAATACTTGCATTTTTCAGACATAAATTTCTGACATATATTTTCTGTATGTCAGAAAAACATAAAGGAAATTTTTCGGGAGTCCAAGTTTTTTAATATGCCTGGATAATAACAGGTAGCTCTAAGTTACATTGAGGCAATATCTGGAAAACTGGTGGACATGTATGCTTCTTAGCTGCTAAATTTTAATTATTTAATATTATTTAGTTGTATATTTTACAGACAAAAACACTATATATCTCAGCTGGTCTGGGCACACCTCAAGATAACTCTGAGATGACCACAGTGTGCAGAGGTGATATTCCAGGGAGTTTGTGTTGACCCTGATTAACCATAAAGGGGCAGATAGACTATAAATATGTAAAGTCACAAGATAAACAGTTTTGTGATTATTTTATATGGTTGTCCTGTCCTGGGTTAAGTCATTCATTAGGCCCGAGCAGCAAAGCGCTGCGAAGGCCTATTGTTTCTGTACTGTTTCTTATTATTAGGCCCGAGCAGCAAAGCGCTGGCGAAGGCCTATTGTTTCTGTACTGTTTCTTATTATTAGGCCCGAGCAGCAAAGCGCTGGCGAAGGCCTATTGTTTCTGTACTGTTTCTTCTTATTATTATTATTATTACGATTCTCCCTCCAAATGAATTGGCTTTTTGGGGGCTTTATCATATTCAAAAACTCACCAAACTTGGCAGAGGCCTTAAGTCTGTTTAAAATTTACGTATTTCATGGTCGTTGCAAAAATTGCAAAAAAAATGGCTCAACGGCACCACCTAGCAATTTTCAAAGGACCCTTTGCTATTCCATTAATTCATCGTAGAGACATGAAATTTGGTACACTTGCAGAGCTCCCCAAGATGCTCAAAATTTACAATTAATGTCATAGTGCAAGTATCACAGGAAGTCGGCCATTTTGGATTGAAGTTCCGATTTTGACCCCGTTTTTGCCGTTTACAGCCTTCGTATTTGATCGAACTCCTCCTAGGGATTTCGATTGATCGGCTTCAAACTCGGTCAGTCTGTTCATAAGGCATGTCCCATCTAAAGTTATCAAAACGGTGAGTTTTTGAGTATGCTGAAGGGGGGCTACCAGGGGTCAAAGGTCACCTACTCGCCATAAAAAAAGAAACTGTTATATCTCCTACACAGAAACTCACAGAGGCACCAAAGTTACTGTGATTGATCATCATCGGGTGTCCTACAATACCCAATGGTCGAATGATGACATCACTTAGGCCACGCCCCCTGAAAACAGGAAATGTCATATTTTACTGTGAACGGTCGCTATCTGACCCCTTTGACCTCATCAACATAAAACTGTGTCCAGAGAAAGAAGACATGTTGGAGTGTTGTGGATTCCAACCCTGACCAAATTCAATAGAGCAGGTGGGCGTGGCGGCGTGGCGAAATGACCTGTAACGCCATTGGCTCTGAATTCCGCAGTTCTGGCCCAAGCTGCTCCAAACTCACTAGGATGGATTTTTATCCACTACCCGAAAGGAATCCATATCAAAATTTGGTGGGCGTGGCCTCATTTCTCTATAGCGCCCCCTAGAAGATTTTAAATCACCAGCCCCAAGCCATGCTTTAAGATAGAATTGTGAAACTTGGTACACATGTGCATCATGTCAGGACATACAAAAAAGTCTCTTGGAGCCATGGTCTAAACCCCACAGGAAGTCAGCCATTTTGGATTGAAGTTCCGATTTTGACCCCATTTTTGCCGTTTACAGCCTTCGCATTTGATCGAACTCCTCCTAGGGATTTCGATTCATCTGCTTGAAACTTGGTCAGTCTGTTCATAAGGCATGTCCCATCTAAAGTTATCAAAACAGTGAGTTTTTGAGCATGCTGAAGGGGCGTTACCGAGGGTCAAAGTTCACCTACTCGCTATGAAACATAAAACTGTTATATCTGCTACACCAAAACTCACAGAGGCACCAAAGTTACTGTGATTGATCATCATCGGGTGTCCTACAATACCCAATGGTCGAATGATGGCATCACTTAGGCCACACCCCCTGAGAACAGGAAGTGTCATATTTTACTGTGAACGGTCGCTATCTGACCCCTTTGACCTCATCAACATAAAACTCTGTCCAGAGACAGAAGACATGTTGGTGTGTTGTGGATTCCAACCCCGACCAGCTTCGATGGAGCAGGTGGGCGTGGCGGCGTAGCGAAGTGACCTGTAACGCCATTGCCATACGTTTGGCTCTCAATTCCTCAGTTTCAGGCTGAGCTGTTTCAAACTCACTAGGATGGATCCTCATCCAGTCCCCGACAGGAATCCATCACAACATTTGGTGGGCGTGGCCTCATTTCTCTATAGCGCCCCCTAGAACACTTTAAACGATTAGCTCCAAGCAATGCTTTAACCTACAATTACGAAACTTGGTACACATGTGTATCTTGTCAGGACGTACAAAAAAGTCTCTTGGAGCCATGGTCTAAACCCCACAGGAAGTCAGCCATTTTGGATTGAAGTTCCGATTTTGACCCCATTCATATTTTACTCTGAACGGTCGCTATCTGACCCCTTTGACCTCATCAACATGAAACTGTGCCCAGAGACAGAAGACAAGTTGGTGTGTTCTGGATTCCAACACCGACCAGCTTCGACAGAGCAGGTGGGCGTGGGGGCGTGGCGAAGTGACCTGTAACGCCATTGATCAGTCCCAAGCCATGCTTTAACCTAGAATTACCAAACTTGGTGGACATGTGTATATTGTCGGGACGTACAAAAAAGCCTCATGGAGAGATGGTCTAAACCCAAGAGGAAGTCGGCTATTTTAGATCAAAGATGTCATTTTCTCTTCAACAAGTACAAATACAGAATACTGCTTTTATCCAGGCCTTGTTAACATAATAATTATTTAAATATACATTTTTAGATGTTTTCGTTTTTTTCTAAAAATTGTTAGAGAACAAATACTGATTAATTTCAGTTCAAAATAACAAAGTACATCAACAGTCAGTTTACAAACTATTTCAGTAATTTGTCATTTGTGGAGTTATACTGACACCCAGTGGCTAATTTTGAATGGCGAGAGCTAAAGATCAAATAATTACACCAGTATGGTTGGCCACTGGGTGTCAGTATGACTCCACAAATGACAAAGTTTGAATGGCGAGAGCTAAAGATCAAATAATTACACCAGTATGGTTGGCCACTGGGTGTCAGTATGACTCCACAAATGACAAAGATTGAATGAGCGCCAAAGATCAAATAATTACACCACTGGGTGTCAGTATGACTCCACAAACGCCTTCGAGAACGCACCGTCTCCGCTCCGTATTAAACATATCGAGCTTTCGAGCTGACGTAACTGCGACGTAACAGTGACGTTTACGTCGCTGGGTGTCGTCTTTTGAGGCCACAGACCAAAACAAACTTTATGCCGCTGTTTACGTTGCGTTACCGACCGCAGTGAAGTTGTTTACAAGTTGGATATTTGTAAGCAAATATCCAACTGCAGCAGCTGCATGAACCGCTCTCCACTGATACAGCTAGCTTGGCCAGTGTCTCTTCGAGAACGCACTGAAACGTTTGGGCAACTCGACAAGAGGGAGCGAAAGATTCGGATCAGAAAAAAAACTCCGGGGGACAGATAAAGAGACGAAGAAAAGCTTTTCAGAGTGGTTTAAAGACAGAAGGTAAGAAATGTCAGTATATGAACAAGAGAGTAAATATTCAGGTTAGTTTAAGCTAGCCTAAATGCTGTTGTCTCCGCTCCGTATTGAACATATCGAGCTTTCGAGCTGACGTAACTGCATGTGATGTTTACGTAGCTCTGTGCAGTGAACAAACTTTATGCCGCTGTTTACGCTGTGTTACCGACCACAGTGAAGTTGTTTACAAGTTGTACTAGCAGCTGTATGAGCCGCTCTCCCCTCATACAGCTAGCTTGGCCAGCGTCCCTTCGAGAACGCACTGAGGCGGTTTTTTTATTTTATTTTACCATAGCTGAATTGGATTAGTGCAACTCGACAAGAGGGAGCTAAAGAGCTAACTCCGGGGCACAAAACAGATAACGGAAGAGAAAAAAAGAGACGAAGAAAAGCTTTTCAGAGTGGTTTAAAGACAGAAGGTAAGAAATATCAGTATATCAACAAGAGAGTAAATATACAGGTTAGCTTAAGGTAGCCTAAATGTCAGGTTGTTTGCTGTTGTCTCCGCTCCGTATTGAACATATAGCTTTCGAGCTGTCGTAACTGCATGTGATGTTTACGTCGCTCGGTGCAGTCTTTTGAGGCCACAGACCAAAACAAACTTTCTGCCGCTGTTTACGTTGTGTTACCGACCGCAGTGAAGTTGTTTACAAGTTGGATATTAGATATCCACGCTCTGCGGTATAAGAGGCGTTTAGCTCAAGGTTGATCCGATTTTTGAACGCTGATTCCGGCCAGCTGTTATGTACCGCTAGCGCTCTGAGGTTCAAATAGGGACTGTAAACTTTTGAACCAAACACTCCTGCAAATAAACGACATGCCTTGTGACCAACTGATAAAAAAAAAGTGATAATTCATGCTATTACACGAGGGCGCTATCCTATTAAAAATAATTCAGTTCAGTTCATCAGTTGTGATAAACTGAACTATACTGGAGTTGTGCATGCTTCGTACTAGCAGTCGGCCGGCGGCCGTTAATGAACGAGGTTGGATCTGTACCGCTGTGGATTTTTTTTTTTGCTACCAGTTGGAGCTGCTAACTTTTCCTGAACGTTTTGCCTCGTTTTTGGAACCACAGTGTTAGACGGGAGTTGTAGCAGTTGGGGTTGTAATATTTACTTGTAGCACTTGCTGTGATTAATACTTAATTAATGGGTTGGATACAGCCTGTGCTATTGTTCTAATGTGATGAACGTTAACTGTGCTTTCTTAATGTGCATTGCGCTTGGTTTATTACTGATTATGTACTGGTTTATTAAACTGGTAAATCTTCAATTTTATCATTTTCCTTCTTCATTTTATTGCAGGCTTTAACTTACACTGCATTTAGATCTCACTTGTAGTTATTTTAGTCTTGCTATTGTGTTCAGTTACACACTGTATTTAAAAAACACACTGTTGCCAATTAAGAGACTTATTTCTCATTCTGAACTATTTAATAGAGTGTAGGTCAGACAATCTAAGTACTGTGCATAGGGAAAACTAGAACACTTTTACTCTGTTATTTATATGGATTTCATTCTATGCAAAGTGATTTAAAATGATAAGATGATGAACTCTGTCATTGTTGGCTGCTGCCTGAACCATGTGGGTGTGGCAAAATGGCGAATATCAGTCCTTCGCCATATTCATACGATTGTCTTTTAATTATACATGGATTATCCGACTGGCGCCAAACTAGCTATGTATGACCTTTGTACACCTCTAAAGAGCCCAACACTTTTGAAATGTAATTTGACTCCACTGCGCACCCTAGGTTAATCCATCAGTTATATCTCCTTGCAAAATGCACCGATCTGTACTAGATTTTTTGTGCGTCGTCAGGGTGCGCTGCCGAACGCATCAATGCGTACCGCCTGTTGCACAAGTGCGGAACCTGCGCAACAGCTTCTGCGGTGGCGTGAGGCCGGCGGTGCTGGAAACTTTGTGACAGATTCTTCGATGGTTGGCGGGCGGCGGTTGCCCAAAGCTCTGCGGTAGCCAATAGGCCGAAGCGGCGCTTGGCTAGGGCCGTTCGAGGCTGCTTGCAGCTTTAATTGTATGTTTTTACTGTTGGCTTCTCTGTGTTTTTGTACTGGTTTGACTCACTCTTACTGAATGCCACATACATTGGATATTTATCTGTGATAAGGTAAAAAACTTTAAGCTACAGGCAGACTAAATAGCATTCATTCTGCCTGATTTTTGGTGCTCTGTTTATTCTGATATCTAGAAAGAACACAATTTAATTCCAAAATAAGTTTTAGTGAGGTGTTAGACAATCGTAAGAACATTTACCATCTACCAAGGTTTTCTTATTACAAATAGGTTATCCAGCCACGTGTTTGAACACACCTGGCACGAAGCTTTACACATAAAAAATAATTTAGTACAAGGCCCAATGACATAAACAATGACATTTCCTTAGGAAGACGAGAAAGTAAAGTTATCTTATTGTGAAGTAGAAGGTCAAATACTACTATAAAATAATAAAAGTACTTCCTTCAAAAAAAGAAAAGGGTCATAAGTTCAAACTGCCGTAGAAATGTAAAGACAAAGACTGATATGAAACAGGCTTTGCTTTCAGTTGCCTTCAGCAGATATTTGGTTCAACTAAAAATTGAAAAAATGATCACAACACACATAAAAGCCCTACACTGGAACAGAGTGTAGGGCTTTCTATCACAGAAATTAGAGTTAAAAAATATTATTAACTTGGGGTTTGTGACAGCCACATTACCAGCTTTTCCCAGAAGGTAGATTTTGCAGCTTTCACTAACTTCTAATATTCTGATTAAAAGTCACCCAGAATCCCTAAAGACACCTGCGGTTTGTCCTTCTTCCACTTTCTATCAGAATAAAGACCCTCATTTCAAAGAGCACAGGTGGTTTCATTCAGTCAAGGCCGATGTGAGTGATTTGTGCTTTGTCCAAAATCAAAGAAGCTACAATATGTTGAACTAAAAAGATTAAATAGCTCTTCAAAATATAGTTCAGCTCAAAGTTTGGTTTTAAATGCAAAGCTAGTCAAAGGGGAGAAAAAGAAACCAGCAGTAAAGAGAATTGTCATGCATACACTGCACAGGTCTCTCTCTGTATAACCCTCATTTTCACATTTCAACATTAAACATGATACGCTCCAGTGTCGGGTCAGAACACTTACAATGTTCAAATGATAGTGGAACAAAAGCAGGTGGAGTCCAGAAGACAGTTTTGCTCTCTATATTGAAAGTTGAGAAAATCTGCATGAGTGCTATAATGGTTTCTGTAGATAAAACATTATATAAAATAGAACCCAAATTACATGATTAGCATGAAGATACAGTCGAGCTGGCATATAACTTCAGACTGGTTATATAAACTTAAAGTCAGACATCGCTAACACACAGCATATAGCTTTGCAACAAAGGCACATTAACACTCATCCACTTCACAGAACATGTAAACATCCAAACACTATAAACACAAACCTATCTGCTAACAAAATGCATAAATGGTTATATATAATTGAGGGAAGCCTTTTTCATAGATACAGAAAACCTCCCTTTTGATCC
Organism: Poeciliopsis retropinna; assembly: GCA_010277075.1. NCBI lineage: Eukaryota > Metazoa > Chordata > Actinopteri > Cyprinodontiformes > Poeciliidae > Poeciliopsis > Poeciliopsis retropinna. Next base: position 8,324,411 of record VMRM01000013.1, read on the forward strand.
ATTGTCCTGTTTCTGGTCTTTCTAACACAAACCAATGCAAAAATGAATAAGAGCCTTACTTTATTGTTACTCCTCTCTTTATTTGGTTCTCCTTCTAACTTCAAATAACTTCTAACAGTGAAGTTTGTATTTGTTAAGCTTAAAGCTCTGCTGCTGCAGAATGAATGTGGTGTGATACTGTGACTTAAACTCAGGATTGGTGCTCAGACTGTTAACTTTGTCTTTTTGCTTTTTACCGAATAACGGCTTTAATGAGCTCCAGTTTTCATGCTTCCTCTTTGGGACAACATGGGAACAGAGTTTGCACTGACATACAATAGCTGTGCAGACCCTTTTGTATTTTTACTAAGTATACATAACTTTTTGACTTGCACGTCTTTCTTCCAGGACACAAGAAACCTTTTTAAAAGTTTATTAGTACATTTTAATTTTATTCACTTTACATAAGTGTCTGCCAATGGCTTTTCAGCACACAAAATCCCCTTTTCCTTCCCATGAAAGAGCCATTTTCATCATTTGTAATATAACCAGAGATTTTAATAGTGATGTCAATATAACTATCGTTTAATACTGATCCTTTACTAATGGCAGCATGAAAAAATATCTGTGGCTAGTTTGGACTAGAACACTGTATTTAACTTGGGTATCCTGGCAGCTGTTTAACCCTTTTTTGAGCCGCAGAAAAAGCCTCACACACACTTTTTCTATTCATTATCCAACCGCAAATGGAACAGCATTCCCTCTGGTTCATATTCTCCCTCCTATGTTCACATTTTAAATTGGTACACTCACTCTTACCACCTCCCACTCTCTTGCTTCCACACAAACGCAGAAACACTCACACAAGAACACAATTTCAACGGCCCACAGCAGTTGCAGCGCTCCCTCAGTGCGGACAGCTCCATCCATTGTGAGTGAATAATGTCCAAGGTCAGCGTGTACGCGGAGGGTGATCATAAAAACCATACTGCCGCTAACCACGGGCGAATAGCCGAATTAGACAGATGCTGTTTGATATAGAGAAAGAGAGAGAGCGAAGACAACACTGGTAGAGTTGTAGGCGACAGGAGAAACGGAGTAGAAATGGAAACAGATGGAGAGGTTCGAGAAGGAATAAAAAGAGAATGGAGGAGGAAAGGAGAATTTTGGGATAGCTGAGCTGGAAGAGGCTCCACGCTGTCGAGTCTAGTTTTAGTTCTGCTGGTTAATTCCATATTGTGGGAGTTTATTTGGGTCATCGGCCAGAAATGGGGAACAAATTTAGAGTTCAGATTAAAACTGTTGTTATGCCCGGGATATGAACTCTTCTTTTTTCAATTCTGGTTTCAACGTTTTCCCACTTACCAAAAATGTGACCACTTTTCATCTTAATTGAGGTTACACCAAAGGTCGAACTAAGCCCTCTTGAGCAAAATTACAGCTTTTTGCTGAACAGGCACTTTCTCTCTCTCTCTCTCTCTCGCTCTCTCTCTCTGTCTCAGATAGTTTCAGTACACAAACAGTTTCAGTGTTGAAATTAATGTCTCATACTACATAATGAAGGGTTCACCATTTTCAAATAAAAATGACCAGAGTTATTTTACATAGTCCAAGCTTGTATTAATCCTTGTTCAGCCACCTCAGATCTGAAATACAAGCTCTTTCTGCACAGATGTTTTTAACCTCCCATTTAAATATTGTTTGGTTAAAGTATACCAACCAATATTGTTTCAGGCACAAACTTCAAAACCACTATTAACTGTATGATGTAATACAGGATAGCAGAATGAGGATGCTGAGAATGACACAAAACATCCTCTGAATGTTTCTAGTCTCTCAATGTTTCTCGTTGGCATGCCAACATAGATGGCAACACAGAGCTCACACTGAATTATAACCCAAGCCCCTCTGGTCCTGCAACTCAGCTCCACCAGACTAGTGCAAGCAGCAATTAGCAAACACCTGATGGAAATGTGGGTCTGCTGAGCTTCACGTGCAAACTACTTCTCAATCCAATGTTCCTAAGAATACTGTAAATGGCACAAAGGAGAAATGTTGTTGTGATGACAAGTGAAAGAAACAGTTACTTGATTGTGCTATCAAATGACACTATGTGACTGGAAAATATGCAATACCGTTCCTTTAAAAACATAAAGAAGGGTTTTGAACCAGTTGCAGATAGGAGAACTGACTCATTCCAACACAGAGTCCAGCACTCTAAGTAGGACAAAACAGTCTCTGGCACAGTTTGATGCTTCTGTCAGTCTGGCCCTGGGCATCTGTGGCTACACTATAGCTTACACCATCACTGTGTGAATGTGTGAGTGAAAGACTGAATGTAATATGAAGCAGTTTGGGATCCTTTAAAGTGCTATGTAATTAGCACTTTAAAAAGTGTTAATTACATAGCACTTTCTAAAGTGCACTTTCTGAAGTGCTATGTAATTAAAGGTTATTCACCATTTAGAATATAAGTCTATACCTTCTAAGTCTAAGTGTCTTGTGTTTCATACCATGACAAAATAAAAAATGAGAAAGAACAGTGGCCCTAGAACTGAACCTTGAGGTACTCTACATGACAGAGGAACACAGGATGCATCTGAGTCTAAAATGTTTCTCACAGAAATGCTTGTCAGCTAGATAATATCTGAACTAATTAAGTGGCATATTCTGAATGCTCACTAAATTATTTAAATGTCACAGTTAAATGTTATAATCTGCAGTCGCAATGGCAGCAATTAGGCCAAGCAGAACCAAAATGGCAAAGTCATTAGAATCACATACCAAAAAGCACGTTAGAGGTTCGTCTAACCCTTTGAGTGTCTCTGTGAATACAGTAGTTATTTCATTAAACATGTACATAATTCCAAATGTCATAGTTGAACTCTTTGCTCTGCACGTGTTTGCATTCATTTACAATAACAGCCTCTGTGACTCAAATAAGTGGTGCACATCATTAGTGGATGTCCAGTTTTATACACAAGTAACGGCTGACTCTGTGGTTTCATACATCTCCTTTAGGAGTGTCTCACATTCACTGACTTTACTCTTGTTCCTTGCATAAAGACCCAGGTTTTAACCATGCACCAGGAGAACCATCCATGTAGGGCTTATTAACATCTATTTGCATACTGAAATGGGGTTATGTCAAGGGAGGAGTCAGGTATTACCTTATGTACACTCCAACTAGGCAAACAAAAGAAATGTGCTTGGATTCCTGCATATGCAGTGTCATCCCCCAGAATTTCTTTGAACATCTACACATTTTTGTACAGAATAGAATAGAATAGAATAGAATAGAAATACCCTTTGACATTTCCCCCACAAAGGGAAAAAGTGACATGCTATGGAGGAATGTAGATTCACACAAAGATGAATGTATTAAAATATATGAAAAATACAATTAAAAATAATATGGAGGTGATTCAGATTAAGCAGTGATAGAAAAGAGATGGCTTTTAGTTAGGGGGAAGTTAAAAGAAGGCTTAAGTAAACTTTATATAAAGATTAAGTAAGAATTACAACATCCCACCGACCATCACTTATTCAGTGATGTGCAGGCACAGGAGGCAGTGCTTCACCTGTCATCACGACAAGTAGTACTAAGAGAAAATCAATTTGCCTACTTGACTGTTCTATAAATTTGTCTTCTACGTGATTTCAACATTATAAATGTTAAAATCACAGAATTTTTGCATTGCTTGTTCAAACACATGGAAGAAGTGTGAGGCGAGGCAGTTATGAGCTGTGCGTCATCTCTGTTGGTGCTGTCGTACACTCCGAATTAATCAGACAGGTGGTATGCCCACTGCTGTCTCATTTTGTCACCAATACACATGTTTGATCACACATGTACTGCACATGCTGGTGTTCCACAGCTTGTCTAATGTATTTAGTGAATGTGAATGAAATTCATTCATTTAGTGAATGAATCAAAAGCGTATCTAGGCTTTCTGATTGTCTGTAAATGTGCAAAGAAAACTTAAGTACCATGCTGCACTGATGGGGAACAGTGGTGAACCTCAGATTCTCAAAGAATGTTGCATTCTGCAAACATGTTGCTATGTCGTTTTCTACACGATGAAGACTGTTGAAAAATCAGTCAGAATAGATCTCACCCAGGAAAAGTCTCATTTCTGGCAATTATTGCCACTAAGTAGTTAGACAAAAAAGAAATTAAGCCAAGCAAGACAATTTTTCAAATAAAATGACAGAGATATTTCCAAAGGGTAGGCACATTTGCTGTGCATACAAATAGAGGTAAAAGCATGTACAATTTTCAACTTTAATAACAAAGAAAGATCAGTCAAAGGCAAACAATAAAATCTTAACTTATATGAAACATATTACTGTTCTTCTTGCAATTGTGTTCAACATTATGAAATTGATAAAAGCATAATTAAAAGATTTTTTTTAAAGCCAAACAGTTCAATTTAAGTCAAAATTGGAATTTTGCATTGTCATTATATTTGAATATCCAATAACATTGAAATTAATGCATCACCAGTTATGCAGTGATCCCCATCCTCACCACGCCTCATCATATTGCACTTTTGTTAGTTATGTTACTTGTGTTGAATTGGACATGCATTTAAAAATGCTACAGCTGAACATCACTCTAAAAACTCATATTTGGAGACTTATTTTATTGCAAACACTGCCTCACCAGCTCTATGATTTGTTTTTGGTTTACAGTTTTTGTATTTCTACAGTTCCAAACAGAGAACAGAGACAACATTACAGACTCACGATTTACTGTGAAAACCTGTTTAAAACATCAAATGTCTGTGAAACACCAAAAACAGAACTTAAAGTAGACTGCAAAACAAAAAATAAGATAATCATTTTCACACTGAAGTTTTTGCGTTAAAGCACAGTTGGATTTCAGTACAGGGGAGTCGTTGTCAGGGTTACCCTTAAGTGCATACATCACATGCTGATATGAATGTCAATACTCCCCAGCAGCATTAATTTGTGTGTATTCAATCTAAGAACTGAAGTGTTGAAAGGTGTCTAATGAATCTCATGGTGAGACAGCCATCTTATTGAGAGGGACGGTGAAGTGTAAATTTAGAGTTGCTATATCGCAAGATTAGTTATGTTCCCCTCATGTATCATATAATTTTAAACAAAGGCTCAGCCTGACGAGAGGAATATAAATAATGCATAATGTAGAAGAACTCACAAGTGTGCAGTAGAAAAAGTCTCCAGCTGCTTTGGTCACAGCTGAAGAAAAAGAAAGAGGTGCCAAAAGGTTCAAGAGTCAGTGGGGGAGATGAGAATCAAAAAGTTTATCCAGAACCTGAAAAACTTGCACTGTTCAAAGGTATTATGTTCTGTCAACTTTCTTTTGTTAATACCAGAACTTGAAAAATGAGCAGATTATCTTTGCAAACAATCACACATCATGCATTGGCCAGGTTGTTAATAAATAATACGTTTCAATTAAGTATTTTATAATTAAAACAGAGAGAGCACCAATTTTAAAAAAATAACTAACTGAGTGACCGGTAAAAAAAAAAGAAGGAAATACATACATCTAAAAATCAATAATATCAAGCAAGAGTACTTTAATGAAAAGTGCCCTTATGTAATAATGATGAGGTCTCCAGACGGCGAATGTCAACAGGCCACCCAGGACAGCATCAACATATTAGTTTGTGGGAGGATCTATAAATATTAAAAGTGACCTTGCCAATAAACAACATATGAAAAAGGAAGCAAGAGGCAATGAAGAAAACTTTTGGACTTATTTCAAAATGGGTTTCCTTCTTATATATGTGCATCTCTTTTGCATGCTATTGGTGCACAGTGAGCCGTTTCACTGAATTTTAAAACTGGAATGTTGGTTTTTGATGTTGTGTTATTATTTTGTTGTTGCTGTTGTTTAATTATATATTTATTCATTTATGTATTTATGTTGTTAGTAAGTCATTTAAAAAGAGTTTTCAATTTTTATTTGTGTGCAGTGCCATCATTGGTTTGTCCTTGATATTTTACCACAGAAGGAGTTGGAGATGGTGTCTAGTTTAGCATTTCTCATCTTCTAAGGTCCATTTTCCTAACAAATACTACATTTCGAGGACCCGTTGCTCTTCACGGGACCCAAAGAGGGTTAGGATCATGGTGTGAATTAAGTTTAGGTGAGGCGTAGGGTAAGTGTCCAAATTAGGAAGTGGAGATGAATGAACAATGAATGGAAGTCAATGCAACGTCCTTGTGCAGATAGAAATGCATGCTGTGTGTGCGCGTGTGCATGCATGTGTGCGTGGCCTGTTTTCCCTTTACTCCCCGTGCACCTACGTAATTGGTGCATCTTGGTAATGCAGTCTAATGGGTTCACAGGAACACTCTGAAATGCTGATGAACATCTGTTTGGCAGAAAACTCAGCAGCCGCACACACAGACACACGCCGACATGCACACGCATACACTTTTCTTTTCTTCCTCAAAAGAAATGCTCACTTTCTTCAGTCTGCTGCTGATTTAACAAAACCTGTGTGAAAAATGTGAACATCATGCATCTGGAAGAATTAAGCCTGTTTACACATATTCTACTGAAATCGCAGTTATGAGTCTGAGAAAAATTATGTAGATGCAAGTAATTCATATATTAGACCATAGTAAAACATAACCAAACACAAACACACATATTTTCTTTTAACGTTTTAAAAGAAAACAACACTTAAAAGTATCTAAGTCTTATTACCAGCGTTCAGTGCTTCGTAAATGTACTGATACTCCTTTAGTCTTTTCATATGCTCTCTCATAACAACCACCAATGGATTTTAGTATAATTTTATGATATATCAACACAAAGCGGTGCATAATTCTGTTTTGCAAAACAAATATACACAGTTTTTAATTGAACTAACTTACTGTTTCATACACCTGAATTTCTGGAAGAAATTAGTCCCTATAGTAGGCCAACTTCTACTCTGATGATCAATCATTAAATTGCGTTGTGTGCTGTAAGGAGATCGCTTATACCTTAGGATGCCTTTCTGCATTCTGACAGTGCAGATATTTATTGATGTAATGACCCAATCTGTCAGATTCCCTTTCCAAGAAGATTAAATGCCAAAGTAATGCACTTCTGCATGTGCATGACAATCCACGTAATTGCTTGCACACATTTTAGGCATTGCTATGTATTCAAGCTCGTGTAAATGTAAACTAGTAACCTTCGTGTCACAGTTTTTTTCTGTAAAAGCACCAGGGTGCTCAGTCAGCCCTAAAGCCAACACAGTCAGCTACCTTAAGATAAATGGCTCTAACACGCCAAATTCACAACAGGTCAGTGCGAACATGGACTACCATTTACATGACAATAGGTGGCACTGGATGTGGGTGTCCCTGTGAGGCTTAACAATTTGCTTCTACCTTCAAGGTCATGGAAGACCATAGTGAGCTGCTGGGGAGGGAGCAGGACTCTGTGTTAAAGTGTGAGTGCCTCCCTATGTGTGCCAGCTGGCAGGGTCCCAACCTGCTATCAGTGTCGCCCCCCCACCCCTTCTCCTGGAGACAGATCCACTGCCTCGTTAAGATGGTACACACAGAATCCGACTGCTCTCTCGCTCTCTACCTCCTCATCCTCCTCCTGTCTATCTTGCCTCCATCACTCACAGCCCCTGCTCCTCTGTCAACTTCTCAAATGTTATGGCAAAAATAAATAAAAATAAAAATGTGTGCAAATAGTGTGCGTGCAACAACTCTAAAGTCTTACACGTTTGCCCAATCTGATGATACCCCATCTAAAACCCGACAGCCTGAACTCCAGGACCCTGAGGCGCATCCTCAGACGATCCAAAAAAAACACCTACATTTAGTGTGACACCCCACAACTGACATTCATTTATTTTCCGTTCTAACTGTCACACCGCGGGGTGGACAGATAAAGGGATGGTGGGGGGGCAGTGATGAAGGATAAGAGCGATGACAAGATCGGGGGAACCATGTGAAGACGGCAGCTTAAACAAGCTTCCTAATTGGGCACGAGAGGCCTCACGAGTTTGGCGGCGGAACACTTCAGAACTCCTTTTTTTTTTAACAACAACGCGTCGCTGCGGATAATTACACATGATTGGAAAAAGCGCAAACACGCACACATACACAATGATGAGAGAATGCAATGAAGAATTAGGAAGAAGATGATGTGAACTTGGATGTAACAAAATCTGTTTTGAAAACGGAGCACACACACAAATAAAAAAAATTAGCAAGATAAATCTAGAGCTGGGAGATGGAGGCTTTGCATACTCCAATGACACGTGTACGTGTGTAAACTTTCTAGCACACACAGACACACACGCAAGCTTAATATAATAGGATACCCTCAGATCTCAAAGCAGCTGCATTATTTAACAGCAGGACTAGGATAGCCTGCAGTGTGTGTGAGTGTGTGTGTATGTCAGAGACTCTCTTCTTCCAACTCTAAATATACCTGCATCTGAGAATCCCCCTGTTCTCTTTCTGTTTTCCAATGTCTCTCCTTTCTTCCCTCTGTCACTTCATATCTACACTGGAGCTCCCCACAGCAATTTAGCAGCATTTGAAATCTCTTCCAATTTAAATGTTGTCTGACAAGATCGATAGACTTCGGCATAGACTTGGATCAAGGCTGCAGTTTCAATTCAAGGCCTGGAATCAAGAGAAATGTAGAGATTTCTCCCCAGGGGCTCCGATTTTATCTCGGTTTCTCAAGAAATCGATTGTCTACATTTTGCAGACAATTGAGCTGCTTTGAGAATCCATGAATTTTTTTGACAGGTTTGTACTTTGAACTGGCAAAAGAACTTTCACTCCTGTGCTCTGGTTCAGACTCGGTGATCTAAAGCAACGTCAACAGAAATGATCAAATCCTTCTTGTAAGGATGCCCTTCATTTAATCGCTTCACCCCTTTGTGTCTTTGAAGTTGTGGTTATTGTGTAAGAGATTTAATTTGAGGCGTGAAGTGATGCCTCTGCTGTGGGGCATTTCATCAACTCACAACCACCAGACGGACATTTGGTACGAGTTTTCTGAGGCCATGATTCAAAATACATCTTTGTTTAACACTCATAGTCCACTATAGAAAAGAAATGATTAATGTCTCTTAGAAAAAACGGAATGGAGCTCTACATTATATCAGAATAGATATGCACTGTGACAATATCATGACTGGCTTTACAGTTATGTAACGTTTCTAAAGTTACCCTTTGCTCCAGGGCTTCCCATCACCACCAAGTTAAAATGCTGTTTCACCAATTATTGAGTCTGGACTGAACTGGATCATCTCCAGTTCAAAACTCTAAAATACTAAGACTGACTAAATGTGAACAAGACAATTGTTCCTTTAAGACATTTGAGATATAGCAAACATTTATTTTACTAGTGAAAAATATGTCTACTCTACCTTAAAATTAAGCAAGCATAGAAGACACAGCATACATGTGAATCCAAAATTATTTGCACTGCTGTTAAATTTAGTTTTAGTTATTCATTTTTTACAATTTTACCAACATATTGCTTCTGACTTGAAGTAATACTAACATTGGAGTGAGCCAGATTAGTGATGGGAAGGTGCCTTCTCACCTCAGATTGGATCTCATCCTTAAAAGATAAATCGTCAAGATACCAGTGGAAACGTACAAAAAAGCTGCAGAGCGGTTACATCACAGGTTTGATTGCTATAATGTCTATATAGACTTTTCCACTGATTATTCAGAACATTAGACAGTATTCCACATGCAATTTTTGTTTAATTTTACATTGTTTTATTAACTTTTACAGAGACACGTTTCTCAGTAACCTTTTAGAAACAAACCTCTTGAATAAATGATATGATGGGGGGGAAAAAAATATTTTAATCTGCAAGGAATAATAATTTTGGGCTTAACAATATGGATTCCTGTCTCATGAGCTCGATATAATATTGCACCCCTTCTCAGTGGGGTTTTATATTCCCTCACTTAATTAAGTGCATAACTTACACACAGTGCTCATCTCAGACTGGACAGGTATTTTTTTTTTTTTTCCACCGCAGCTGCTGTGTTAGTTTGGAACAAAGCAGGCAGGGGCATTCCCTTAACGGCACCTCATTCTCATGTCCTGGGAGCTTGTTAAATTCATACCATACCGACTACAGAAGCCATTTGCCAAGACAATCAGCTTTTCTCATGTTAGGAATTGACAAGGAGCCAAGCGCTCATCTCCTGACAGGTCTGTCCCCACAGGGAATCAAGAAGTGCCGTTGGCTTGCTACTCATTGGTCCCACGCGTCTCAAAAAAAAGTTTAGCATTTGTAAAACATCTGCACCAAAATATCACGGCAATCCATCTAAAAGTTGTCACAGCAAAAACGAGCAGACAAATCAAAACAAACCTCTTGGTGATGCCAGGAGAAAAGTCATGGGATCACTAATGTCAGAAGACATCATCATCTGTGGTTCATTAATGTCTCCAAAAAATTTTTATGGGAATCCACTTGACAGCTGCTGAGACATGGCCCAGAATAGTTTACGATTTACAAACCTCACCTTTTTTTTTTTTTGCAGGCTCTTCAAGTAAATCTGCACTTTTGACCTCCTTTCATTCTAACATATTCCTTATAAGTTTAAAAAATGAACACAAATAATTATACATTTACGTTTGGTTATTATTATTTTTATTTTTATATTTTTGCTGTTTGATTTAATTAACTCAGTACATTTATTTTAAATTAGTATATTTTTTTAATATCCACTTGAGAGTGCAAAAGAAGCCTGGTGAGCCAACATTTTAGACTACTTGTAATTTGCGAGTCAACAATCAACATCAAGGGCTGCGTTGCAGTTTTTTGACACTGGCAAGCACACTGGTTCATTTTAATCACCACATATACTTCTCTATGACACTTTGATGGTGGAGCATACACTTATTTAAAACCCTTGCTGATTTTGTGAGCTGAAAATAAACTCTCTAATTTTACATGGCAGATTCATTTTAGGGTCAAAATATCAACCAAAATTCCAGAAAAATCATCCACAAATTACATAAAATTCATAAATTAATTGGAAGGTTTCTAAGTGAAATAGGTGTTTGACTACCTTCAATTAAGCCAGAATTCTGGCTTTCAGCGGTATTCTCATGTGTCACACAGAATACAGTCAATTAATCAATCAAAATCAATCAGCCAGCTTTTAAAGCACACCTGTCCATCGACTCAGTGAGTGTTTCCAAAGAACATCAGATAGATGACAGAAGATCTCTACAAAGTTGCAATGGGCTAATAGATTATCGGTAAGTAGCTTGGTGAGAACAAGTTGGAGCAATAGTTTAGATATATAAAGAATACTAGCATCAATTAGTTTCATTCTGCAACTGCATGGGCAATCATACATTATTGGGTATGGTGGTAAATAAAGTGAGGAGAAGCTTATTCATGGTCCAAAAGACAGATCCGACTACAGCTTATTGGATGTATAGTATTGGCAAATCCACTTTTTTCTGTCCCCTCAATATTATACTCTAACTTAAGGGTTGTGCATAGTCGACCCAAGCTTCCCAAATCAGTACTCATTAATGTTATTTATACAAGATTAGTTTTACCTAGAGACCACATGCTACTTGTACTCATTGTGAAGATTGTGCTGTTAATCCCATGCGACTCTGCCATGTCAGTAAAATTTAAAGTAAAAACTCCCCTGGAAATAACCTATTATATTTTGCTGAAATGTGATAATACTAATACAATGCAAATAGGCATCTCTGTTATTTGGGCAAAAATAGGCAGAATCTGAAATATAACTAAGAGGTATTTACATTCCTGATGCATTTTTATGTGCTTTTGGATAAGAATGGAGGCTGTATGGAGAGAATGGAGGCTCTCCATGCAATTATCACCTTAATTACATGCAGAGTGTATTAAGAACCTTTTGAGTCCCAGACCAGTAAAACACTATAAACCTATCACATATGGCATCACGAAAAAGGCTGGAGAGAAGGAGTAAAATCAGATTCAAATGGTGGCTCACATCATGCACTGCACTTTGCGATAAGAATCATAGTCTTAATACTAGCTGGAGCTAGACCTATACTAGCTCTGGCAGTAACACATCACCGAGCTGTGTTACTGCCAGAACTGCTCAGTAGTTAGTAGTTTTAAAGTATACACGTCTTTCCTCGAGTTGACGTGAAACAGCACGTTAACATTATATCCGCGAGATGTTCGTAAAATTCAGCAAAATCTCAAGCTTCTTTTACCTTGTGCAAATAGACATTGGAGGGTAATTTATTTAGTATTATTAGGTCCCTAAGTAGTGCTTATTCCATGCAAATAGGCCTGTTGTCCAAGTTATGTGACAAAAATTGTCATTTTTTTCTTAGCCTCACATTGTAAGAACCTGGCAGTGCAAGGGCAGGAAAAGTCCATTGGCAATATGGGTAAGAGATTTTGTGCTTCTCAGAAAAAAACAAATATAAAAAAAAAAAAAAAAAACTAATTTTATGTCTGATAAAATGTTGCACTTCCCACACTTCAGTGCATTTATGAGCTCACCCCTCAATGCACAAACAAAAACTTAGATGGCAGATTATATAAGAAAGCTAAATAAGAACTTTATAGCAAATTCTCAGGACTTTAACATTTCCATTTAGGTTCTGCAGTTTGTGGCCCAATTTCTATTGAAGCTGAGACTGGTCTCTGTCAAGGCAAAAGAGTTAATGCCATGCACTGATTAAAGCATCCTTCAGATCCAGATGGTGGATTTCCAGTCGACTTTTAAAACAGTACTTTTCCTCAAATGATGCAGAGCACTTCAGGGCTAAACATGTTAACTGCAATCAAGAAAAATTACCATGTAATACTCACAATTGAGTATCACAATGTTTGGATGTACTTGTACATGTGAATCAAGCTTTTCTCACATAAATGCCATTGAAACAAGGGGCTGTACGTCTATGGCCAATGAGAAGTTGGATGAGTGCCTTAGTATAGATCTCACTTCTTATGAGCCTAATTATACAGAGATATGCAGATGAAGGCAGTGTGATTTTTCTCACGTACAAGAAAGTCAAAAATATGACATGTGCTGTTAAAAGTCTCATTGTAAAAAAGTGATGCTATTAATTTAAGTATAATTCTTAGGCAGCCTTTTGCTGAAACTTAAAATATGTTGTTACTATGGATAAAGCTCTATTAGGGATTTGCTTTTCTTGCTGCTTTCATAAGTTTATAGATTTCTCTTAAATGTAAGGAACACAGTTATGCTACACTCACATTCAATTTTTCCATTAGGATACATGGCCTTGAGTTAACGTCTTCATGAATGTTGCCTAAAGTTGATGTCATGTTAGTGCCACCTTAAGATCTGTACATTGTTAGTTCTATGTTTGATGAGACCAAAATTGAGTTCTTTGATAATAACTCAATTAACCTTGTTTGGAGGAAGAGAAACACAATCCACACACTCAAACACAGAGGTGAAAGCATTATGCTTTGGAACCATTTTTTTAAATGAAGACATTCGGTGAGCTTAAGGCTTGAAGGAGCCAGTAGTGTCAGATAGTGTAATATGTCCCATGACAGTTTTCCTGATTGTCGTCTAAAGTTAGAGGTAGGTCTTCCAGCATCTCAATGACCCAAAGCATATTGAAAAGACAATAAAAGAGTGGACATAGAAGTATCACCTTAATTACATGGAGAGGCCTACCTGGTCTTTAGAGGTCATTCCAAGAGGAATCCTTTGTTGAGAGTTGATGTTTAGGTTGCTAATCTGCAGTCAGGAAAAGTTGGGTATGTAGGGTTACAGGAAGTAGAAGAGGGCTAGAAATTCCTTCTGAGACGTGGGCAAATCAGATAAGACTTAAAATAAACCTCTTACCACTGTGATTTTCACCAAACAATTATTCGCCATGTTCTAAGTCATATTTATTTGGATGTTAAATAGTCTTTTCACTCAATTTGCGACTTGCAAATCAACTTTTGACTCATCTTTGATTTTCAGGATTTTTGGTTGATTATGTGCCTCTTTACAAGACACTGAATATGAAACTGAAAGTTGGCCATGTGTGTGATCTAGACTGAATTTCATTCTGTATTTATTTATGCAAAAAACAGTGAGCCACTGTTCTGACAATCTGTGCGAGGTAGGATGGATCGTTGGTTGCACAGATAGTCAGAAAACCCTTTTTTCAGCTGGAGAGGAGATTTTGAGGAACATTTGTTAGAGACCATGAGGAAGTACATAATGAAATATTAAACTCCCACTGCTCAATTCTGGTTCAACGTAGCGGCAGAATGTCTCACTGTCGCCTTCCGTTCTTTTTATATATATTTTTTTTCAGTAGCCTGAAAAAATACGACTTTTCCAGCCTGTCAATTATTACTTCCTCTAAAGTTGTGGACTCATAATAGTCGTTCCTCTGTGCAGCATAGACAAACCGCTGTTTTTACTACGCTGCTGTAAATCACTCATGGCAAAACACGTCGTTTGCTGCACTGGGACTGGGTTCGTAGTGCTTTTTTTTTTTTTGTGACACAAAGATTAGTGATCAGAGTTGACTTACCTTATTGCAGAATCACAGACGACACGGTTTCTCAAAAGGCAACTGAGAGCATCAAATCTTGTGGAAAGTCTTGCAAGAGCGAAAGTTTAAAGCAGGGATGCCTAGGAAAGTTCAGTCCGACAGAGCTACTATTTGACAACTTTTGGATGCATCCCTTTTTCAATGCACCTGACTCAAATGAAAGACTTGTTTTCAGATGAATGTCTGGATGTTGGAGAGGGAATTCAGGTTTGCCGAAGAGGGGATGTGTCCCAAAGTGTCAGGATAGTGGCTCTCAAAGAATGAACTTGGGCAACCCTGGTGTAAAGGAACAAACATATCAATATGTGGCCGTGATAGTAGATATACTCTGACTTTGAAGAGGTTATTTTTGTGCTATACAATAAAAGGCATAGAATTTATTATCATAAATATGCTGTATTAATGGATGAGTATGATTTGGATAGCATTGAGTGTATCATTTGTTAAGCTCATAGTGAGAGTTAGGACATTTATTTCAGATACTGAAGTTGTCTTTGGGTTATAGAATGTCTGCTGTCATTGGCTAAAACATAAAAATCTCATTTAAATTTTAAAAGACAACATAATGTTTAAAATAAAAATCTCAATGATCCAAAGCATACTGGGTTTCTTTAATATAAATCATAAAGGATTTATGATCAATAGATTTATTCCATGTGGAAAATATTCTAGTTCCATCATGAATAATCTTATTTTTTTCAATAAAGCCTGTTAACATCGATTTATTTCTAGTATTTCATGTCTTAGTATGTGTTGTTTTTCTTTTTTGTGTGTATTTTCAACCACTACACTATTGTAAATAATTACTTAATATATTGCATTTTATCCAGTGCATTTATGTACATAATCTCATAGCACAAAAAAAGCTTCAAAGAATTCATCTCGCAGCTATCTCGCCTTCTCTTTTGTCAGGGACATGCATTCGTAACTGGTATGGGTACCAGTTCACACTACACTACACACTACAGTGTCTAGATGTATCCCTGTTTATACTTTTATTTGTCTTAGATTTTTCTTCTTTTAAAACATTTCAGCCTCATGTTTTAGCTGGTAAATTATTGACCTATTTGGATTGGTTTTAGTTGACTTGTTGCCCAGAATATTCAGGTAAATGTTTCTGTGTCCTATGAAGTGTTTTCCTCCACTGGTTCTCTTCAATGCTGTGTTCCCTCTCCCTTACCATGTCCCGATCACCAGCGATTGTAGGAGTCAGTGCACAGGCTGACACAGATTGACACATTTTAAAGTTTGCAGATGACACATTTATTGTCAGCTTGTTACAGGGAAAGGGTGACTCACCTGGTCAGAGAGTGGAAGATTTTATTATGCGGTGTGACAATTCCTACTTAAAACTGAATGTCACCAAAGGCGAAGATATGGGCATAGATTTTAGAAAGAAGTCTAGTAAAGGGGGTCAGTGGAGTGTGTTCAGTCTTATAAGTAGGTGTTGTCATTGACAAGAAGCAGACATTCATTAAACATTCTGATACAAGTGCAAAAAGCTAATGAGATTGTACTTCCTCTACAAATTAAGTAAGTTTAAGTGTAAACAGTTGATAATCATTTTCTAAAGCTCTCTGTTAGAATTTGTCCTCATATTTGCTTTTATTCCTTGATTCGGCCACCTATCATTAGGATACAAAAACAGGAAGAAACAAATTGTGGTTGTTAAAAATAATTGGTGTTAAATTATCTGATTTACCAGACACACTTTTCAAGAGTCACACAAAAGGCATAAAGGGTTTTCTGCTTTCCTAATTACCCACTTGATGGTGAATTTGAGCTCTGTAAAGAGAGTCAAGCTGCCTAAATCAAAAAGCAACAGATGGTAAAACTCTTTTAATCTTTTTTTTTTTTTTTTTCTAAGGCCATTATTCAGATAAATTTTCAATTTAAATGACTGTGATTATTTGTCATTTAGTCTGATAATTTTACATTGATACCTGTGCTGATTTTTTACAGACTATTTAGTTTGTCAATGTTGTAGTCTGAAAGTCTGTATTCTTTCTGGGGTTTTTCTTGTATCATTTTTCCACCATACTGCAAGGAAAATCTCCCTATGGGGACAATAAGATAAGATATGCTTTATTGTCCCCTAAGGGAAATTTGTTGCAGTGGTACATTGACTGCAAGACATACATACACATTACAAAACCACATGGATCGTCACAGTGCAGACAAATTTCAACTAAGTGAGATAGCTGTTCTAAAACGTGGCATTCATGATGAGGGGCAATCAAATTGTACCAAGGCGTAAAATTAATAAGAACGGCTGAAAATCTTAGCCCAACAGAACTTCAGCGATGTTGTGATATAAAATAAGCCATTAGCCAATAAAGCTTAGACAAATAGAGCAAATTTATCAAGACTTATTAAAAAGAGAATTGAAAGTTCTTTCAAAATTATTTTAAACAGCTGCTTTTGCAACAAATAGCGGTGTAATGTTTGTACCTTCATAGACAGCTTCCAAGGGCAGAGGCTGAAAATCTGACCCAATTATTTTCATTGAGGTTTTCACTATATTAGCAAGTCTAGATTCACACTGCACAGTAAGCAAGCCAAACCAAGCACCCAAGCCATATCTAATTATAGTTCCAAGCACAGCATTTTACAAGGTCTGCATGATCTTAGATTGAACTCCAAATAGCCTAAGTCTGCATAAAAATGTAGTCTTTGCACTAGTTTGGAGCACAGATAATCAACACGATCACTCAAGCACAAAATCTTACACATATATAATACCAAAGTGTTTACAGGTATTCATCTGTTCCATATTACATTATGTTGTCAACAATCACATAATCATGTACACTCAATCCCTTAGGACAAAAGATCATTTATTTTAACTTTACTGGAATTTGGTATGAGAAGGCTATTATCACACCAGGGTTTAATGTTGCAATCTCCCTGTGATATACAGAAAAGCAGTCATCAGTGTAAAAATAAATAATAGTGTCATATGAAAATGTGAAGATGTAGTTACTGGTTTTTTACCTTATACATTCATTAATATACAGAATAAAAAGTGGAGGAGAGCCGACTCAGCCTTGAAGTACACCTCAAGTACAGTATGTTACTTCAGACAAGGAATTATGTCCTCTCATCTTTTGAGACCTATTTGTTAAAATATATATATATATATACATATATATATATATATGAACTAAAGTGCGTGGTGATTTGTATCTGAAAAAACTGCAGGCATCCGGTCAAAGATGTGGCGTCCTTTTATTATTGCTCAGCTTACAATTCTTGATTCAACAAAACTAAATTAACAGAAAACATCACACTTATAACTCCAGTCGGTAAGCTGTTGAACTACTGCAGCAAAAAAACTATTACCGAAAAAACATGTTCCGTCACACTAGAAAGTTCCAGCACATTAAGGCTCTGATAGGTTGTCGTCGACCATGATTGACAGGCAGACCAGCCAATCACAGTCCAGCGAAGTCTACAAGGCACAGTCTAGCACTATTTTCCACAATATATATATAGATATATGTGTGTGTATACACAATAGTAAGAGCATCAACACCCAAATTAAACAGTTTTTGACAAGCAGGTGAGGTTGAACTGTCTGAAAAGCTGATCTAAAATCTGCTATAGAAGCCATGCATAAGTTGTGGAGTTCTCGTTTATGAAGTGGGTTACACTGATATCAGCGTCCTCTGTGCTTCAGCCATGCCAGGAGGCAAACTGTAAAGGGTCAAGTAGGTAGGTTATGTTTGCCTAAAGCCTATAACAAGAATTCTTTCTAAACATATGACAACCAAGTTTAGGGCCACTGATCTTTGTTAAGCGAAGGACAAGACATTTTGGGAGCAGGAATAATAATATACTTCTTTCCAAAGAGCGGCCATAGTATGACTGTAGTAGGATTCTGATGGATAGAATACTAGGAAGACAATAGACTAATAAAGTCATACTGATGCTGAAAATGATGCATGAAAAAAATTCAAACATGTTTGTTCAACTGCGACTGAGGTCGGGTGGGGTCAATTCCCCTCACATACTTGCAGCCTCCAGTCTTCATCCCATTTCCCTGTAACAGACTTTTGTGACAACTCTCCCTGCCAAGAGACCACAACTAGTGAAAACTGATGCAGATGCTCCCCTTCTGGGAACTGGGTGAAATATCAGACAAAAGCTTATTCAGTGTGGCCACAGCTTTAGAGATGCCAGATCCTACAATATACATTGAATTCTATTAATAATGTCCATGTTAGACATGCGATGCCACATTGTAGCTTTAAGCTAATTCACATCTGCAGTTCCTCTTACCACTGCTATCTAATTCATCCAGGTGCTGCTCATATGTTGCAGCTTTGCCCTGTTGTTAACTACGGTATTGGTGAGCAAATGCTCCATCTGCACCAATGTAGATTCATTCACTTCAAAGTGGTTGAAGTGCTCCAACCTTTTTTTCTTTCTTTTTTGATAAATCTGCTAGTAATGGGATTCTGTAATGGGATTACAGAAAACTGTAACACCACATAGTAATGCACACACCACATAGTAATGACAAAAACAATCACACAAGTCATGCCATCCTCGGAAGACCATCCTACGATCCCACCTTCACACTTATCCAAGAACAACTGAATTCATACACTGTGTTCCAAATTATTATGCAAATTGGATTTAAGTGTCATAAAGATTACATTTTTGTTGTGCTATTAAATTTATAGATGGTATTGCGTGTCAGGACTCTTTGAATCATTATAATTAATTTCAGAGAGCTGGGTTGATTAGTTTGTCTGGTGAGGTCAATTAAGAAAAATCTACTTAAGAAGGATGTTCCACATTATTAAGCAAGCCACAGGTTTCAAGCAATATGGGAAAGAGAAAGGATCTCTCTGCTGATGAAAATTATCAGATAGTGTTAGTGTAACCCTAACCCCTATGACAAGATATGAAAACATTAGATATTTAACAAAAACTGAAGCGTTATTGTTCTGTGAAGAGATTTCTGGCTAATTCAGAACAAAGGATGGGTTTGTATAGATAAAGGCATAATGATGAAGGTTTGTGTTAGATAAATTCATCAGATTAAGGGAGCAGCTGTTAAAATGCCCTTACAAAGCAGTAAACAGTCATTTGAAGCTGCTGGTGCCTCTGGAGCCTCGAGGTGGAGGATCCTCCAGAGGCTTGGGGACCATGAACCTAATATTCAGCCAACCCTAACCAGAGCTCACAAGCAGAAACGGTCGCAGAGGGCCCAGCCGTACATGAAGATTAATTTTCAAACAGACTTGTTCACTGATGACTGCTGTGCAACCCTGGATAGTCCAGATGGACGCAGTAGTGGATTGGTGGTGGATGGCCACCACCAATCAACATGATTGTGACGTCAGTCAGGAGGTGGTGGTGTCATTTTTTTGGGCCGAAATCATGGAGAGAGAAAGAGAGCTGGTCAGCTCCTTCAGAAGCTCTGAAGGTGTGAAAATGACCTCACCAAAGTATATGGACTTCCTGACTGATCACTTTCTTTCATGGATCAAAAAGAAGAGCCGTACCTTCAGTAGCAAAATCATCTTCATGCAGGACAATGCACCATCTCATGCTGCAAGGAATACCACTGTGTCATTGGCTGCTATGGGCATAAAAAGGGAGAAACTCATGGTGTGGTCACCATCCTCCTCTGATGGATTTAAGTGTCATAGAGATTACATTTTGAGAACCTTTGGAGTTTCCTCAAGCAGAAGATCTGAGGGTGGAATGCAGTTCATATCAAAACAGCAGCTCTGTGAAGGTATTCTGACATCCTGCAAGCATCCATTCTAGCAGAAACTATCCACAAACTCATAAGTTCAATGGATGCAAGAAATGCGCAGGTGATATCAAAGAAGGGGTCCTATGTTAACATGTAACTCAGTCTGTTAAGATGTTTTTGATAGAAATAGCTTTTGATTTTAGTACTTGTGATCACTTAATGCTGCACATTCAAAGAATGACCGTTTCCAGTTCTTTATAATCCATAAAATGTTTAGAAAATCTGCTGTGCATAATAATTTGGGACACGGTGTGAAGGCACACACAGGCCATTAGGGCACAAACGCATTAGGGCATAGTTGTAAGGCACTTGCTGATATTGATTTTTGTTTACTAGTAGAAAATAGAACATCTCCCTAGTGTAGATGCATAGACAAACCATCAAGCCTACTTTTATTGATCAGTATCCAAAAGAAACATGCACACACACATACAAACATTGGAACTAAGGATGTCTTGCTCTTACCGGAGATGAAGATTTCAAAGGTCCAGGGATCAATCTTGTAACAAGCAGAATACAAAAGCAAGTGGGGGGATGGGAAAATAGAGGAAAAAGGTTTGATCGAGGAGCACAAAGGCACTTAAGCTGTACAATCATTCTGTCCATCGCTGATGATTAAGAGGAGAGGACAGTGAATGGGGCGAGTTCTGTTTTTTTCTGCCAAAGTGAAAAGAGAGCAGAAGCAAATAGGAGTAGAGAGGGAAATAGTCCAAACATAAATCTACTTGTTTACTTTTTGTGCCTGCCACTAACTTGCCAAACAAAGAATCTTGTCAAAACAATGAAATGAAGCTTTTTTGCCTGATGTGGGCAGCTGAATCACGTTTTGATCTCAGCTGTGAAAATACGTGGGCCCAGGAAAATTAAGAAAATCAAATGAAGATTGACTTTAGAGAATGTCTTTCAAGGTGTAGTATTTTAGTTTTTTAGTTGTGATAATACCTACTATCCCAGCTTGGAATCTGTGTGGATAAGTCTCATTCAGGCATACATATAGGAACTAACCATTCAAGCTCTGCTGGTTGAATGGGGACCAGTTATGAACAGCTCAATTATTACTTCGACAATGTCACTCGACAACATCCGCCAAATAAAAAAAAAAAACATCTGGCTAACTGTTAGCTGCTAGCAATTACACTGTGCTCGCACATCAAAACATTTCATTTTCAACTGATAGTTCAAATCTAACAGAAATTACACTGTTTTACACTTAAGCAATAAGCATATTAGCAGGAATTTAAAAAAAGAAGAAAATAGATAAGTTATTGTCCATATTTTTAATATGTTTACCTAAGGTAAGCCTGGGAAATTCTCCAAACTGTTCCCCACAATATAAAATTTTAAAAAATGCTCGAGGGGACTGCACAGACTGTAGCTTAATCAATAATCATTCAACTAGGACTGAAACAGCAGCAGGGGGCATGATTATCCTGGACTTGAATATTCTGCACTAATATTCTGCACTGATTACAGTTTTTGTTTTCGCAGAGTAAAAGTGTCCTTTACTCTTCAAGGACAGAGTAAAGGTGTCCTTTGCTCTGTAAAAACAAAAAATATTATTGCTTGTATTTAAACAGCATTGTAAATGCTGATATTTTAGATAACATTGTTTTGTCGTATTGTCATGGACCAAATATTACCTGTCATCTCATCTTATGAGTCGAATGTAACTGTGAATAGCGTCTCGTTCAAAACATGGTGTTGAATTTTTATTAATTATTGTGGATGGTGAGATGCAGACTGTCAAACAGTATCACAGAAAAAATATACATAGCACATATTTTTGTTTGTTTAAAATCAACTGAGTAAAATAGAATGGATCAAGAAATGATTGAATACAAAAAAATAAATAAAATCAGTAATATATTGAAGACAGTTTGCCAAGGCTGTCAAGGTTTTTATTTGAAATTCATAAGCTACAGGCTTTAGACTTTCTGTTCATGGAGAACAAATTGACTGTTTAATGTGTCCATGGAGCTAATATTGTCCATGCTTTTCTTAACTGAATTTCACTGAAACTCATTGCTTGACATTCTGGTGTTACCATGAACTCTATCAGGGGAATTTGGTCGAAAATCATGTTTTGTATGGCTGCGAGCTATGAGGGAGAAAAATTTAAATATAATTGCATGCTCATGTGCTACATGTTGGATCAAACACTTATAAGACACATTTCTTGGATGTTGAATTGAAGCGGAGAGCATTTTGAATTTGTTCGCTTTTAAGTGGGTCTGTTAAAATGTTTGAATGACCACTAAAATTTAGGTTAAAATGTATGTAAAAGTACTGCCCTTTAAATTGTTAATAGACAGATAATGGATGTGAGTGATATTGGTCTTGTTGCACAAATTGTAATATTTGGAAGCAACTAAATAAATTGTGTGTCTTATGTAAGCAATTTTGTCTTTGATTTCTCATAATATGACAATCTGTGCTTGTGCTTGCAGAAAAAGAGAGCTTTGTCTTTGAATGCAAACTCAAGCAACAATTACTTTTTGGAACTGGTCCTACAACTAACTCAATATTCATTTGCTGTTTCTTTGTTGTGTCCAGTACAAAAATGTTTCTTCACCATCAATCAGATTCTCACTGTGTTTTCTTTCTCCCTTATTAGAAATGAGTTTTCACATAATTCATTTGTTACTGATTTGCCAGTTTTAAGAGAATAAGTCTGAATGTGAAAATAAAGCAATGTGCCCAAAAGGAAACTGTGAAAGGCTGCAAATCTGTCAGAAATATCTTGGGAAATGAATGAATTAAGCACTTTTATTTTTGTTTCTTTGCTTGTTTGGTGTTACCACACATATTTATATGCAAGACTGTTTTACATATGATGCATTTGAGCAGCATTACTGTGGCTGATGGGGCAAGATTGGTATCGGTGAAACAAGGACGCTCTTAAAATACAGGGCGCTATGTAAACAGTATTGGGAACCACTGGTTTAGGACACCACCAAAAAGTGTATTGCCACACTGATACCATTTTGAATGTTCTTCTAGAAAAGAGTTAGGGGAGCAGGAAAGTTTATCTGACATTTCCTTCAAAGAAATTTGGCAGACTAAAATATCTAATGGGCACTTTGATCAAAATGAGCCCCACTTTTATCTTTGCTTGTGTGCATACCACCTCTGACATATAAGCAGCAGGTACCACATCACTGTACATCATCTGGGTATCACATGTACTGTACTCCACAGAGAGCTTGTGTTTTCGCAGTGAAGTTAGTTTGTTAGCGGACCCCCTTTTGTGCTCAGGTCACTGTGTTCCATTACTGCGCAGTATGCATGAAGCCAAAACAAACATAACACTGACAGACTACCCAAACAGTGGCTTGGCACTCTGCTGCCATTTAAGGCACAGTATGGGGTCCAGACTGTGTGTTCCAGAGTGTGTAAGTCTAGGATAATCAAGGGGTTGCAGGATAATTTTTCCGATAACTGGATGAAGCTTACCAAATGTGACGGCATTGGTGTGTATTACAGCTGAGAGAGATTTCCTTTCTGAGAAAGATATTTGTAAATATTATTTGTCATGCCAGGCATGCATTTCTGTGCATATTTGTGTGTGCTAGTTAAAAAATGACCTTTTCAAGTGATTCAATGTCCTTCCCTCTTTGACTACATCAGACTCAGTCAGCCTGCTTCATTCTGTCCTCATAACACCCTTGTCTTGCGCTGATAATTATCTGCAAGACTGCACTTTGCTCTCCTCATATTTGAATGGGAATGACAAAGAGCACATTTGTAAAACAGCCCAGAAACTTTGTTAGCAAGCAAATTATGGGGGAAAGAACAAGTGGAAGGGGTGCGGAGCTTCAGGGAAGGAGGCAGGTGGTGTAGGCGAAGACGAAAGGAGAAATGATAATGATGAGTGTAGAGAGACGGGCAGAATTGAATCTTTTAATCTCCCAAAGTGGGAAGAAAGCGACCAGAGGCATTTGTGATTGGATTTCCTTTAGGTCCACAAATAGGTCAATATAACTACCATTGCTCATTAGCCAAGAGGGGGTAGAGTAAGGGAAAAGTTTTGTGTCGATAATAGTCGGCATCATTCAGTTGCCCTTTCTTCAGTAAAAGAGGAGGGGAAAATAGATGGTGTAGAGAGAGTGCTTTTGGATGTGTGTCTACGAGACTTTGGTTGTCTGAACAGAGTAATACAGGCAATATAACAAAGCACTGCAGTGCACACAAACACCTCAGATTTGACCTTTCATCTACAAGAACTGCTTCCCTTTCTGGACTTTGGATCTAAACAAAATAAGCTTCTCTTCCATACACCTGGGATCCCAATGTCTACAAAGTACATGAAGTGTAAGATGTAATATCAGCTGGTATACAGTTTTGCCTTTGTGTCAGTCTAAGTCCTTCTTTAAAAAAAATTGTGAACAATTTTTTTAAAATTAGAAATTCAGAAACATGAAATAATCTGAATGAGTCTCTTTTAATCAATGAAGTGAGTGATTACATAAAAAAAAATAAAATGGAAGCATAAAAATAGCCTTGCTTATGAGTTATATCTAAAGTAAAAGCTTGTTGAAACTCAGTCAAAAGAGGGTGACTTTGCAAAAGTTGTAGAATACATTATTTCAATTAGCTCTCTAATGTGATTTATCTTTCATATTATCCCCTTGTCCACATCTGATTGTTTGGCAAATCCATTGTCATGACTCATCCGCCCACAAGTGCAGGCTCTGAGTTGATTCCATGGATTCAGATCAAACCCTGGATGTCATCATTGTGGTATTTTGCAACCAACCAAGTCAGAGGGAAGACTGATCACCCTGTTAAGGCCTGGTGCAATATGTCTGTTTGCACGTTTTTCCACTATACCATTTCTAACCGGTACGATTCTGGTCCGCCCCAGCCAGATTTATTTTCCATTAGAAAATTTGTCTGGCTGTTCTCAGATTTTTAGAACTTGCTTCAGGGGTAGAAATAGCCCGACCAAGTGAGGTTTGCAGTTTTGTACTGTTAAGTTGATTAAATTTTATGTAAACTGTTTTTGCTTTGCTTATCTTCCATGTACAGTGGTAAAACCAGACAAACCCAGACACGTGCAGATGTCCGCCCGTTTTACCACACTGGTAAAACTGCTGAATTTAGTACCAAGTAAGATGCTTTTTAATCAAGGTGTGTTCTGTACCTTGGTCATCAACAAATTTTTTCTTCTTAGATTGAAGTTTGTTATTTTACTACATAAAATAAGGTGAAAAGAAAACCAAACATTTTAGACTTTTGCAAGCACCTTGTATTTCTGCTAATTGGTTTATTTTTATTCACTTTAAAACTGCAGTTTACAACTTTTATAAATACTTTATTTTTAACATATTTGTTAAAGCCATCACTATGTTATGACAGTATAACGAGACAGACATCTGGTGGAAAAAAATCAAAAACCTCTGCTTTCTCCAACTGGTATCTGAAGAAATACAGAAATCAGAAACAACCAATCAGAGCCAAGATGAAAGCCTTAATGCTGTCAGTCACACTCAGTTGCTCATAATGAGCATGATTGCTCATATTACTCATGCTCAGCTTCTCAATGTGCTAAAGGCACTTCTCCACTTCCTGCAATAAATCTTTAAACTTATATCTTTGTGGCATGGTCCTTGGTAGTGAAAGCAACCATAATATATATGGTTGTATTATAAAACCATATATTATAGTTTCATATTATGGTTTCAGACAATGGCTTGACAGAAACTGATCTGTCAAGCCATTGTCTATAAATGAGAAAACAATGATCATATGTCTGAACTGCACTTGGAATAGTAGTCCTGTGTGCAGTACTGTAAGACAAAGGTGTTCAAGTCCAATCCTCTAGGGCTACCATCCTGCAACCTCTAGAGGAACCTCTGCTCCAACACAGCTAAATCAATTAGCCATTCAGCTCTGCAGAGGTCTGGTAATGAACCATTCATTTGACTCAGGTGTTAAAAAAAGGGAAGCATCTAAAAGTTGTAGGATGGCAGCTTTGAAAGGCTGGACTTGGGCACCCTTGCTGTAAGATGTGCTGTGCTCAACAGCAGTCCTAGTTTGACTAATCTATATAATGCACTTTTCACATTTCATTTAAAGTGGTCAGAATGCTTATGCCACCCTTGACAAGATATCACTTTGAGCTGTGAGCTTTACAGGTATTTTAAAAACCACTGACTGCTAAATCCAGGCAAAAAGACTTTTTTAAATGTTTAGAGCGGAACAAGACCGTATTATTTTTCAAAGTCTTGTTAAAACTATTTTGCTCAGACCAAAAAAGAAGGTAAAGCAGCAACACATACACACAGTCAATCTTTTTACTGTTTATCTGCGCGCTCATGTGCATGTAATGCAAAAAGGGGCTGATGCTGATGAAGCAGTGGCAGCCTTTGGGCTGAGACAGATGATGGATGGAAGGAGGTAGATGACTGTGTTGGGTGGCTGCTCGCTACTTTTCTGTTTCCCCTCTCAGCCATTCTCATACAACATTCCTCTCTTTGTCTTTTTTTCCTATTACTTTTTCTTACTCTCTCCATTCTGCTTTCACACCCACCCGAGTCTCCCTCACTTTCTCACAAGATGAGAGATGGAGGGATGATCTCCTTCTGTCCTGCTGCTAAGGGTGTCAACATCTCCTACATCCCCTGCTCTTTGGCCTTGTACGTTTTACAATTACTGTTGGACAGAGATGGCTGGAGGAGGACAAGACAAGGAAAACAAGCAGGCATCCAGTTAGATGGATAAAAAGGTAAAAATATATGACGCATTGTGGTGGGACAGACTAAGTCTGAAGGAGAGGAAAATACCACATAACTCAAGCATTCCACAAAACAATTAAATCTACTGTTGAAAATAAGTGTGTGTTTTTGTGGAAAAAAAAAAAAAATCATTATGAGCATTAACCCAATCCCGGCCACATGGAACCCTTCATGTCAAACCGCAGCAACACTGCGGTCAGAAAGTAACAACCGATTACACTGAATGAGATGGTTATTAGGATTTGCAAAGAGTGATTAAATGTTAATGATATAATGAATAATGAGCTTCCACTCTGTCTCATTAGCAAATAGTTAATGCCCATATAGAGAGGGCCACTATCAGCTGAAACGTGGAGGACAGAAAAGAGGGAGATTTGAAAAAATTAAATCTCTCATTTAAAAAAAAATGGAAGAAACAGTCACATGGGGTGTAATGCTACTTAATTGTGATTTTAAGATTAGTTCCCAAGATGGACATTTTAATCCAAAGTACAACAGACTTGCCTCTGCACTTCTTGACATTTTGCATGGAACCTCAAAGCAAACTGTAGATCTCTGCAGCTGTTCACAAAGCGCAAAACCTCTCCCATTTCCTCAAAAATGCCCAGAAATCGGAGACAGCACTGATAACAAAAGCATCTTCTCAAAAACAGGATTTTAATAAAGGGTTAGATCCTGTTTCTTACATACTTTTTTTTTCTTTGTGAATAACCTATTTATTTATTTTTTTCTCCATTGAGCAGCCCAGAGGACGTGGTTCATTTGGTGTAACAAGAGCGCCCCCATGAGTCAGGAAGCCATGCCTACTGGCTGTCCAGAGGGATGAGCATCACTTCAGGGACCAGGCTGCAGCACGCCGGAGTAGATTAAGGAGGGAAATTATTTATAAATTCCCCCTCAATTATTTACCGAGCAATTCCTCCCAGTGTTTACTCAAGGGTTATTAAATATTATGCTTCAAAAGCTGCTCAAAAGACAGAATTGTCAGAGGACATGCTGGGATACTTTTAATTTCTGCACTCACAGAACTCGCAGCTCCTAGAACAAGCATTAAACAAGCAATTAAAGAAGAGGAGGCTAAATAAAACTTCCCACCATTTCACTTAAATATCTGCACATCTCTTTCTATCTTCTTTCATTGCTTTTTAGGAAGAAAAACTTATAGCCTCAAGCTTAACACTAAGAAGGAATGTGTGTGTGTGTGTACTTTGAAACTTGTGTATGTGTGAGTAAAGGGGGGGTAATGGAATAACTGCACCCTGGATAATCCGATATTTCTCTCCTTCTCCATCTCAGGCCACGTCTTCCTCTCCAACACACAAGCTCAGTGCACAGAGTGACAAACCTCTGTCTGTTGGCTCAGAGACCGCCAATAGTTTATCCATATAGTGGCAGCCAGCTTAGCCAGAAAGAGGAAATGTAACCTTGAGCCTTTTCTCCCCCTTTTTTGGCTTAGAGCACAAACTAACCTGACAGTGAGTGAATATGAATCTGCTAAAGCACGATGAAGATAAAGGATTCATTGTTTAAAAATGTTGTTACAAAGATAATACTGCAAAGTGTGACACGCTTTTGTATTCAGAATCAATACTTTTTAAAACCTTCTTTGGCTGTTCTTTTGGATGACACTACCTGAAGAAAATTTAGATACAGTTAAATTTTCTTTCATATTTTTGCTGTGTCCCTTACATGGCTGTCTTCTTTCCACTCCATTTTTGAGCCTCAACAAACTAACCTGACAGCGAATGAATATTACACTGCCGAAGCAAGCTCAATTATCCTGGCAGGCGATGATAACTCGTATGGAAATACAAACACAGGGGGAGCGGGGGGAGGGGGGGTGCAGAAATCCCCACAAAAAAGGCTACAGTTTCATCCTATGGAGATATTCGTGTCAGACATTTCTTCAGCCTTTCTCCCAACTTGTTGCCCTTTGTCAGGATTCTCTCCATCTGTTCTGCTCCCCCCTGTGAGAAAAGAAGAAGAGAGCGGCGCGTGTCTTTGTGTGTGTTCGTTTGATCTGGTTCAAAGAGAGTAAAAGGGGTAGAAACACAAACCATGGCTATCACCCCTTGCCAGTCTCTTCCACACTCACAGTCTGTCTCCTTTGCTCTGTTCTGCCATGGAGAGTTTGTGTCTGACAGTGTGTGCATCAGGGACAACAATTCACCAAGCAGAAAAAGACCAATAAGCTTGTCAAGAGAAAACAAGAGAAGACATCAAGACAAGAGTGAGGCAGAATATGTCATTTGCAGCAGAGATGAAGAAATGTTCTTAGGATGGTACATATGCATACATGTGCACAGCTTCTTTCCACATGATGGGTAAGGCAGGTGGTCTTACATGCTTCCATGGAGCAACACTGACCCCTACAGCCAGAACCTCTTGCATCAGATGCAATGCGATGCTCCAAATCACAGAGTTTCATACTTCGCCTCAGAACATCATGACTCACATACTCAAAAGAGGGATTTAAAGAACAAAGTGATGCCAGAAATAGCAAAGTAATGAAGTGTAACAGCCAGGTTGGCCTTTGAAAAATAGGTGTAATGTCCAGAAATCAGTCATTTGAGGGAAATTTTGGGGAGCTTTTAATTTTCTATAAGAACAAAGCACATTAGCGACACTCGCATATGCATCAAAATGATTTGCCTGCAACAATTAGGCCAGGTTAAAATTAAACTCTGAATGTGAAGCGCTCTGAGGGATCTGCTTTATTTTTCTTCTCTTGCTCTTTTAAAGTCGACATTCATCATGTTTGACTTCAGAGGTATAAACTTTTAATCACCTCAATCTCAGCTTTCTTCAAAAGTAATGATTGTTCTGTAGCATGAGCCAATACTTCTCTCACGCTGCTATCAAGGAGTACTGACGACATTTTCAAATGGTAGTTTGGGGATCCAGCAGCAATCTCTCGGCTGACTGAACCACTATTGTCAGTCTGCTTTTGATTTGTGGTTGGTAAGTGAACACAAGTTTCAAATCTGACAGGAAGACGGGTTTGTTAAATTACCAATAAAACCGATGTGTGAACAGAGCCAGCTTTACATAAAATCCCTGTTTTACCAATAAATCTTCTACAATATACATCTTGGTTCCACTAATGCTGATTTTATATTCTACTGAAGGAAAGTTTTATAAGTAACTGAAAGCATAAGTAAAATTATTATTTTTTGCTCAAATTAAAGAAGAGACAGTTTGTTTGGCTTCTTTCAGTGAGTCACACAGGTTATCTTCTTAGGCTGCACAAAGCTTCAAGCATGAGTTAAAATATGAATTAAAAATAACAGTTGTTGCTGTTTGTTGCATTGGATGTGCCAAGCATATTGCAATATCCTAATTACTTAACATGGGTGACTTGGATATATTATTAATTTCTTTTCTCTTTTTCCCATGATGCGTTTACAGAAGGAAATTTGTGATATAAATTACAATGCAAATTGAGTTTGTTAAAAAAGGCTATTTGTATCTGAAAAATGCATGAGGAAACAAAAAGGAAAAAAATAAAATAAACAAAGGATTAATTTCTTTCAACCCCCTGAATCCCCTCAATGCCATCCCACACACCACACAATATATTCACAAGTAACAAGCTCAATGATAAATCTGTTGTTTAGCATAACAGAAGCAATATTGCTATAGAACAACACTGCTAAAAGCATAAAACCAAAGTCTGATGAAATATTATTGAAACAATAACTGAAGACACAAAGCACAGTTTCTATAAAGCGCTTGTTTCATGAGTTGAGGATGATAAAATGGGGTTGACTGAGAGGTGAAGGAAGAGGAAGAGATTATTTTTTTTGAAGGAAAAACACCTTCCATTATGACTTCATCCATTTTGCACAAGACTCATCTTCCAACACAATGGAGCCAATTCTCACAGCACCAGTACCCTTCACATCACAGCCTTGCAAGTTTTGACAGTGTTTCTGCCACATCTCTAACCTTACAATTTAGGAGAAATTGGACTGTAGACACTTAAATCCACCTGTGCTTCAAAATGTTTGAAAAAGTTCCTTAACTTTATTTTCATTATTTTGGAACTCTGAGTGAAACAAAGGCTTTATTCAGATGACGCCGAGTGCAAAAGATTTCTTCTTTTCTCTACATAGCGTAGACCTATTTGATGGCTCTGGAAGGTGACGACTGAACCTCCTCCATCACTAGGTTTGTTGTTAACAATGTGGCTTTCACAGGTAAAGCAGAGAAAACAACACAGAAGACATAGCCGACATGCAGCAGCAACACTTGCATTGCATTGACAAATCCAGGGCAAATCTGTCTAGAACAATGGCACATCTTTGAGATATAATGAATTGTAGGATGTGCAGTTGTCCTGTATATTCACATGTTAAGAAAAATATATGTTTCAGACATTCCAGCACCATTTGAGTCTGGGAAAAGTCTGCTATTCAGATCTCAGATTTAAATTTGTATTTAAATATTTAAATAATATTGTATTTCAAGGTTCCACTGTATCTGTGTTACATTCTTTAAGAGCTTGTGATTTTGTGGACCAATTTCACACCATCACATGTACAGAGTGTTTGTTCTGTGACACATCTCAAAACTTTCGTCAATGGATAATATGGAAGGCACAGGAAGAGTCATAATCGTGGGAAGTTAAAGCAAAACCAAAAGACTAGCAAAAAGCAACGAAGCAGAAACAAGCAAAAACAAATCTCAGGTGCAGCAGGAATAGAAGAAGTGACGACGCAATAATGGGGGGAAAAAAGCCAGAGAAGAAGGATGGTACATCATGTGAATGAGAAAATTTTGATTGAAAAAAAAAATTTCCAAAAAAGTCATGTTTTTGGTTTGTGGAAAGAAGCCGAACTATCAGCAGAGTAAGCATCCATAAACCCATGCCGAAAACCCCTAGCTCAGGATTCAAACCCACAAACTTTTCACTGGTAACAACATTACCAACTTTTCTATCATGCAGCCAGTGAAAATACTCTGCATAAATAAAAGATTAAATAACAGAACCCGACAAAATACTAAAGCAACCTGGAATGTGAAACAAGAATTTTTATAATGGCAAATAACACAAGACAACATAAAAGAAACTGAGCACTGAAATGACTCACTTCTCTTAAAATCCTTTAAACATGCAGTTGAGATTTCTGAGGAAATTGTGGACTTGGATTGAACACTAGAGCAAGCACACCTGAAAGGTCCCTGCCTCTTACTCTGCTGCGCTACAGTCCTCCGTCCACAGCTCCTCCCCAACACGGATGCTCTCTAGAGACCTCTGAGTACTTCGCACAACTTCTAAAAGTTGTGTGAAGAGGTTGTTTTCATTTTAGTAATTAACACCCACCATAATAAACCTGTTGCCAGGATTCAGAGGTACAAATGACAAACATTGATCAAACAGCACTATTTTAAATATGTTTGAAGGGAGTATTCTAAGGCTCCAGTCAACCCACACTGTTCAAGTTATCTTCCTGTGAATTTTGGACAAATATTACATCACAGAAACGTAGCTCTATGTAAATAATGTTACACGACTGCCAATTTAATCTTTATTATATGGAGACACAGAAAGGGAATAGACTGCATAATAAAACTGCTGCACTGACTGAATACAGTGGCAACCAGTACTTTCAGTGTGGGTGGGCATTTGCCTACAGCTAAACAAGGAGAACTGACAAGTCAAAATGCGACTGTTAAATGTTGTGCGTCGTCTGCAACCAGTAGATGTTATTTCTGCCATCGCAACAATGCCTTGCCTGGCTGTGAGTGAAGGAACATGTGGAGGGGTGATGAGAGGAGGTGGGAGGTCGAGAGGTGAGGATGGGAAAATGAGGACAGTGGGAGGACTTCACTAATCACATGCTGGGAGAAAAAGATAGCCATGTCGCCTCTGAGTCTGAAAAGTGTAACCAGTGGGCAAGTTGTTTATTTTTTTATTGCCAGCAGGGGATTACTTTGACCTTGACTTTTTCCCAAAGTAAAAATGTCTCTTTCAGTTTTATGGTCTAGATAACTAGTGTAAAGCCTGTCCAAGTCTGCATAATTCATCAAAATGCATTTCTAATTGGATTCATTTTACAATGAAGTAGAATATGGCTTTGGGCTAAGTCGCTAAGTCACTATAACCATTGCATTAGCAAGACGACAGATCCACATTTCACTCATCGTGTCTGTTTTCAAAATTATATAAAAATATGAAATATGCACACTCTGATGAACAAAAGTCAAAATGAAATTGTATTTTGCTGGAACACGTATCATTATGAGGGTATGAAGAGATGCA
The DNA here is from genome assembly GCA_010277075.1 of Poeciliopsis retropinna. NCBI lineage: Eukaryota > Metazoa > Chordata > Actinopteri > Cyprinodontiformes > Poeciliidae > Poeciliopsis > Poeciliopsis retropinna. The sequence goes on from VMRM01000013.1 coordinate 8,357,713, forward strand.
TTTTAGGCAGAGGTTTGATAAGAACTGACAATCCCTGTTTGGACATGATGTCTTTGAAACGCAACAGAAGAAAAATGATGCAGCTCTGCAAAACAATAAACAATCAATGCTCATATTTCCAGGGAATGATCTGTGAAATTGCAGAATTATTTTTTTGTCAGATGCCTAAAATGTGCAAATACAGTGTCCATGGCAACATGAAAGAATACACATGGTCTAAACAAAATACAGAGCTAAACAGTCTGTACTTTCTGCAGCAACTAAAGAACCACAATCCTTCACAGGAGCCACTGGTCATCTTCTAAATGACTGTGTGGTTTAGCTCAGCCACAGTTCAAGTTGCAATGAACAATCGGGTCACCGTCAGGTTGGCATGACAAAGAGTTGTTTTTTTTGTTGTCGCAAAAACCAGCCAACACAGAGATCTTAACTTCTCCCATTGTGATCAACACAAAAAAACATTTTAAAGCCTGAGTAGTCAGTTAAGTTGATGATATACATAATTATTGTTTCTTTATCTTTTCTTTCATTTCCCCTCCAAAATGTATAGATTGACCTAATGTTTGTACACTGTGAGTGTGTGAAACTAGGTCAAGTTCCTTGCTTTTGCTCACAATCTTGGCCAATAAATCTGATTCTGCTTTTAAGTGTGATGCTATCTGATAAAAACAACAAGCCATTGTAACTTAAAGCTTGCCTGTGGTGCCTCAGGTGTGTGTGTGTGTGTGTTTTTCTTCTTTTTGGATGATTCACAGACAAAACACAACCCTCTCCACTATTGTATTTGTACTGCTGGCAAATGTGTCAAACTGAGCCCATTCAACCTCCTTCACACCCACTCTACCTCCGAGTATACCCTCCACCTCATTTCTAACGCCCAGCCCACACAATCACATTCCATACGGATTCTTGTTACCAGGCGAGATAATGTGATCGCTTTTGTTTTCACCTTTTCAGTACCTATGAGTGATGTCCCATGAATGCAGTAATGGATACTTTGGCAGGTGTTTATATGCTTCTATATAAGTGTGAACAGGTTTTATGAACACATTTTTGTGAAGAGAAAAAAAAAAAAAGCACCAATCACTTTCCAGTTTGTCTGTACCCTTAAACACAGAGATAGACATGAAAAGTTAATCCAAGCAAAATGCAATATGCAATTAAATTATCTAGTCCCTTAAATGATTTAAATCAGCTGACATTGCTTCCTAAATTAGTGAGTACATTTGAATATGTATAAATAGTAATATTGATTGAATATATTTTTGAACATAAATTTGATCTATTTGGCTTGTAAAGTCTCCTGAGATAACATTTGCCTTTAATTTATTATATAAACTGAATTAAACATAGTAGAAGGTGTTATGAAATATACAATAGCTTTAATAATCACTGCTACATGCCATGTTAAAATTTTGGTTGCTGTAACCACTCAAAACAACTTTGTGAGGTCTAATGGAGTCTTTTATCAATATGTGCACAACCATTCAAAAAAATTATATTTCTAGAAAGTGTGTTTATTTCAGTAACTCAATTCCAGTCCATCTCCAAATGGCTTAAGAAAACACAAAGATGTTTTGAAGTGGCCAAATTAAATCCAGATTAAAATTAATTGAGATGCTAACCAAGAGTAATAGGTAATTTATGCTTGAATAACTCTCTAATATGGTTTGATTAAAGCAACCATTTAAAGACCAAAGAGCCAGAATTCCTCCAAAGTTGTGTTAAAGACTTGCCAATTATGATAAACGACTGGAAGCAGTTTTTGGGTGATACAACCAGCTGTTAGACTGAAGGCTGAGGGGGCAATTTTTTTTTACAGAGAGCCAGATTGATTAATAAATTGAATCATCATTGCCCAGTTGGTTATTAAAATTTGTTTGATTTTAATTTAACTGTGAAAAAGTGAAAACAGAGATCTTTGAGGAAGAAATGCTTTTTCCAAGGCCTGTAGTACAAGTTGGTCCAGTGTGCTGCAGACACTGTCAGTCAAGGTCTGTAGAACATTTTAGGCTTTTTGTCTAAAACTCTACTTGCAATTCATTAAAACCTGTTTCAATATTTCAGTTTTTCATTGCTTGTACGCAGAAGGAACCTCTGTTCTGATTGGGTTTATGAAATCTCTAAAGACTAATATCAAAGTCAGATAAATGTGTAGCTCCCTTTTATGTAAATCATGATCCAAGGCTCGCTGTACTTGTAAATAAAGTTCCAGAATTTTCTCCCTGTACAATTACTACTTTTCAATTTAGACTAAATTTATTTTTAAATTTTACTGGAGCGCCTATGTGATATGTACGCAAAAGATGTCCCACTGTAAATGCATTTAGAAAGCTGGTACACAAATGTAATTGCAATGACCCAGTGATATTACTAATGCAACACTATGCAAACACTTTGTCTGCACTCATAAAAATGTTATCACTGGTTACTGACACTGAAACTGATGATTAGCCTTATTTTTCAGACTGTTTGAGAGCTCATTTAAGCCTAAAAAATAAAAGTGAAAAACATGAGACAGTGACATCATAGCAGAAGCAAAGTATCCTGTCCTGGTGCAGCAGTTGTGTGGACTTTCTGTGGGTGTATGAACAAACTAGTTCTAGTGTTTAAATAAGAAAGGCATTAGTTGAATCAACATGTTTCTTTCTTTCTCTATAGTTTATGAGACTGCTAATGTACCATATTCAAGGGACAAAAGAGACCAGAATATTAGTCAGACAAAAACTCCCTCTGCTCTTGTATTCATCTTAATGAGCATGTTACGAAGGATCTTGTTAATGAGAAGATCTGTCTCAGCTGTCGGTACAATACTGGTTAGAAGTTTGAATATCCTTATAATTGGCCATGAATCTCTGACTCCTTTTGGGATTTTAATAATGCATTTAAGCTATTTCTTGGAGTGGAATTTTAATAAAAGGATTTGTTGTTTTTCGTATGAATATTTTTTCTCGCCCATATATATGCTTATGTGTAATAGACAGACTGACAGATAGACAAATAGCTAGACAGACAGAGAAAATGTTTGATGTATCATCATTTTACTCTGAAAGATGAAAAAAAACAAAATGATTCCATCGAATTGTGTATGTATGCTTTGGGAAAACAGAAAACAAAAATGATCACAAATAAAAATGCATTTCATTTGTTGTCCGTTTATGAGCTCTTTTCAGAAATTCTAAAATAATCTGCAATAAGTGGATACACTCACAGCAAGGCAACTTTTATGTCTGCAGAAGCTTCTGCCAACTTCAAGGACAAACATGTACCTAACTGTGAGACTGGCACAGGAACAAGGCCTTCAAAGATATTTTTAAATTTCACACATAGTGATGAAAGACAGTGACAGTGTGAGCCCCAATGACATGCATGACTCTCCCCCTTTGTAACAGAAAAAAAAAATTTAAAAACCAATTTCATAAGCAATTAACGCCCAGTGCCAGGCTTTTTACAATAGGTATAGAAAAGGGCTTACTTGTAACCACATACAGCTTTGAAAAGGTATTTTATCAAAACAAAGGAAGTTCTTAATTTTTCAAGCTACTCAAATGTTTAAACAATTTTCATCAAATTGAAGGAGAAAAAGGTTCTGTGCACGACATTACGCAGATTATGAGGATGAGCATGATAAAACTATCTACAAAATTAACTTCATGACTTCTTTTCAAATAAAGAACCAAAAGACTCCAGGGCTTAGAAAAACTGAGCTGGTGATTCTAATAGAAAGAAGTTTTTTTGTACATGGAATGATTAATGTCATGATTGTGTTATTCCTCATCTCCTGTAACTTTTTGGGTTTTTAGCTAAATAAACAACTCAAAAGCAAATGCCTCAGAAACATTTTTCTCAAGTGTTACAAGTTAGAAACTTAGTTAACACTAACTTTATATTCAGAAAGCGGGCAGGAGAGACATTGTTTTTGGTAATTATGTTAAAAGTAATTGGAAAATATTATAGCAATTATAAAAAAAAAACATACTGTAATTATGTCTGGTACATCTATTAGACAGTTATATTTGCAGCAGGACTGACAACTGCTGCAAATTGAAATTTAAATGGATGTCCAATTTGATTACATTATCTTGAAGAACAGATGAATGTCCCTTCATCAAACAACAATTACTATTCATTATAGATGGCATTGGAGGAAAAGTCTCCAAAGTCAACAGCATTACTCAGCTATGCAGATAAAATTTCTGCACAAATGCTTTTCTCTATTCATTCTTGCTTAATCCTTGCAGTGTCATGGGGCATTGAGATATTGTTGGACTCAATGGACTTTCGGCGATAGGTAAGTACCATGATCCTCTCGACAATTATTAACACCTTGTTTAAATAATGTTAAAACAAACCAATTAGACAGCTGCCTAATTGGTTATTTAACATACTAACATAATGCTTATTTAACTTTATCTAAACAACACAAATGACCACAGGGAGCAATCATTTACCTTGCTTTAATCACAACTGAAGCAACCAAGCTAATTTATACAAGCCATTTTATTTCTTTTAAGTAGATGTTCGGTTCTAACCAGTCATAAAAACCTCCATTATAAATTTCCTAGAACCAACCAAAAACTAATCATCGGGTCCTTCAGTGTCAATCAACAATTAATAATTTGTTGGTTTTTAGCCATTTGTTCCTTTCTGGCTCCTGAAAAGGCAAAATTATGGTGCATGTTTTTTTATTATTATTTTAAATTAGACTAAGTCTTATTTGATGTACCCATATACGTAATATGCATCAATACTACAAAGTGGGAATAAAAAAACCCAATTAGAATATATATTTTTTGGTCTATGGTTACATATCTCATTTCAATAGGTATAAAAAGTAGGCTTTTCTCTGTTCCTCTCTTCCACAGGATTTTTGACATTGCTTATACCATGTGATACCCTCCATCTACTATAATTGTTTTATTGATATACTACTGTTTTTCCCACTGTAGTTTTCATATTGTTAAATAGTCAACATTTTATTAAGGTTTATACTTGTGATTTTTTTCTATGGTTTAACAACTGCTCCCTGTTATAAATAATGACAAAAAGGGTAATAAAAGGCAAACAAAAGACAAATTTTCAAATTGTAAAAAGAGCCATTTTAGGGCATTTCATAATTTTTTCTTTTCACTGCTATTCTGGTTTGCAGCTTGCATTAATTATGTTTATTTCCTGCAGACCACAAGTCAGAAAAAGTGTGAAGAAAGAAATTTGCACAAGGGAGGCTAGAACACAGCCAGATAATTGTGAAATAGCAATAGCATGAAGCATGGAATGCAAAATATTGAGCGTGAATGTATTCTACAATACAATACACACTAACATGAAAGTTCTGATATCACACTTTCCACCTCAAATGTGGTGAAAATATACTGCAATTTCAGAGCTGTGAAGGAGGTCGGAAAATATGCTGTCTAAGAGCAGAAGCTCAGAGCTCCAACGGGTCAACACCCTAACCATTCAGTAGTGCTCTGTGTCAAAACATTTCTGCCTGTAATTTGGAAGAGTGACAAAGGTCGCCTTTGACAAAAAAGTTCATTAAAATTTTGATTTTCAAATTCCTGCACCATTCAGGCAGACAGTATAATTTTTGGTCCAGTTCTAGCCAGTTTTTACTCAGATGTGCACAGGTGTTCACAAGTGAACCCATTTCTCTAAACAACTTTCATCAAAATACAAGATATGCTAGAGTAATGTGTGACAGCAGAAGTAAATAGAAGTAGCTGTCAAAATGTTATTTCAGAGAGATAACCTCTCACATCACTCACACTCTGAAATAATTAGCCCCTACTGCTGCTTATCATCATGGGTAGACCTTCAGAAGATAAATTTGAAGACAGCATTTATTGATTTAATTTGTTAATGCAATATGTTAACCCCTGCCCTGCGAGGATATAGATGATTGATGGGGTGAATCCATCCAGGATGTTAACCCCAGCAGACATTTTATAATGAGAAAAAAAAAGCAGCAGGAATTGTAGTAAAATATTTTGAACTTCTTTCTTCCCAGGTAACGCAAACTCTGCAATATTTGAATTTCATTTTGGTTGGTGTGACAGAGAAGGCTGCATTATAATGACAATGATAACTGTACTCAGAGGTGCAGATTTATCTTTCTGGTCACGGTGCTTGCATGACTTGTTGATATTTTGAGGTGCACACATTATATCTACGCGCACATGCACGCACGCACACAGACTCGAGGAGTTAATGTCAATGTAACCTAATGCAAACAACTCAGATGAAGACAAAGGAAAAACGAAATCCACCTTAACATCACAGCGTAGATTGAATAGTGTACCGTAACCATATGGATCTACAAGTGTGACTGAAACTGTCCATTGTGCTGAATGTCAGTATCGGTGAACATTAGCATAGTCCACCAACACATCAGCAAGGCTATTTCTTTACTTAATCACAACCTAATATCAATGGTTTTTAGTGAGGCAAGGTTAAATCAAAAGTTTTACTAACAAACAGCAGGAAAGCATCATAATTATCAAAAATATAGCGAAAAAGGTCAAATGAAAGCAAATAGTGGGCCGAATACAAATTCAAAAACATTCAGATACATCCTTTAAAACAATATAATCGTTGGCATCATCATAATAAATACTGAATTGTTTGTCACTCACCATTCTTGTTAATTATTGATGAGGAGTGTGTTGCCTCTGGTAGCCTTGCAATTTTTTTCCAAGTTTCTATTTCTTGGCAATGTTTTGTGGTTGTTCAGTATTACATCGTGGTTCAGTCTTGCTTGACACATTGAGGACTGCAGTTATGTTTTCAGGCACCAAAGGCCAGAAAATGACCTTTCTGAAATGCATGATGTAACAGGGACAGTCAGGGCAAGTTTCACTGGTTTTGTGACCTCTGGCAACAGTGTTCTCAAATATATTCCCTCATCCCCTTTGAGAAAGTTCACAAAATCCTAAAAAGTCACCAAGCAATCTCCTCGTTGTTTTGCTATGTCCACACACACACATCACAATGCAGTGTTTTATGAGTGCAACATGAGCATGCAATTTAAGTAACTGGGTCAGGAAAGATGGACTGAGAACAGAATAATCAACAAAGCAGTTTTTGCGTCTGACATCTGCTTATGTTTATGGCAGTTCAGGTTGATGCGGCAACATTTACACTCTCAGCAATAGCATTGATGCTAACTGAAGCTGCATGAAGTTGTTACTTTTCATGAGTTTGAACTCTCTTCAGTGCTGGTAAAACCATCCCATACAAAAGCTCTCCATGAGTCTTGGTCATGTGCTGACGATAGTTGTTTTTGGCCGCAGTGCAGACCTGTTTATTCCCGGCGTTGTAGTCTATACATTGGTACTTCCCCTTCCAGCTAGCTTGAAAAGTCCGCCCTTTTTTATGCCTCACATCTGTACTCTTACTTCCCGCAGTCGCTGATAGGGTAGAATTCTTCTTACTCCTTTTTTATCACAAATTTGACAATTTTGTTTATTTGTATTTTTTTTGTTTGCTTAAAAAACACTATGCTAGTCTTCCAGCAAGTTGCTGTCCAGTGTTTATAATGGCTTATCTGACGTCACAACGTTACTAGAGCAGGATTGGTCTGGCACAGGTGGATGCTAATTACCTGAAGCACCAACGGAATCGGGGCCCATGATTGTAAAATGTTTTAAGAACTGCTTGGTTAGTTTAATGCTGTATAGTTAGATGTCTACTTATAAATCTTCAAACAGCAATGTAAGCTGGTGTGAGATGTATGTAGTTCATAGACTAGAACAATTTCATGCAAGTCTATAGCGCTATTTGAAACACGTTAAATTGGTAAGACAGTATATTTACTATATACTCAGTTCACCGTGTTCATTTGGCTGTGAGCAGACAGGAAAGAAGTTTCGCTGTTGCACAGCAAACATTCTTTCTCTGCAGACTGCTGATTCAGCTAAGTAGCTATTTCTCCATTCTTCTTTACAGATAACTTCTCTTGTTATTGAGTTCCAACTTGAAAAGGGGAAGATAACATCCAGAACAGAAGCCCAGCTTTAATTCATTCCACCCGCTCTCCCCCTTCAAACACGCCCACGCACTGAAAGAGTTTAGCCTCCGCTAGCTTTTTCCACATCTTGAAAACAAGATTAAAATGTTATCGTTTGTACCACCTGCACAGAGCTGCTCCGACTCCCGCCACAGATAAACCATCAGGCTTAATCCTGGGCTCGAGCAACAGACACTAGATCAGGCGCAAAGATTGGCTAAAACAGCACCAAGAGATGTTTTTTACCACAAATTCTTTTCTTCGGTGTTTTTTTTTTTTTTTTCTTTAAATAGAGGCTCTGTATGAAGTTATACAAGGAGATAAGCGATCATCTGAAAAGCTCCATTAAGCCATTGTTGAGTGAAAGAAGCGGAAAGGGTGACATCTAGTGTCCAAAAAAGTATGGTGCAGTACAGCTGTCGTCTTTTTTGTCACAGAAAGCTGAAATTTTTAACAGGGTATATACATTTTTGGGTGCCACTGCATAAGTTTCCCTTCTTGGACTGATTAATGCAATAAACTAACTTTTGAAAACTAGCCTAATTAATTGAAATGCACCTGCAAACCCGACTTAAAAACATCTTTAACTTAGATACAATCGTGTGTCAAGCTCAGAAATTCAAATCTCTCTAATACTTTTTGACTAACATGGCAAGCAGGCTGCTCCTTGCAAGCCTGTCGAATTGATAAGAAATGTCAACGTTAATATTGCGAGACCCGATGCCAGGAACTCTTTGTTACACACATAATTGTATGTATAACACACACACGCACACATCTTTCATGTAAATTAATTAAGAAACAATTGTTCTTATGTTTATAATTTAATAATAAGAATAAAAATATTAAAATATTGCATTGCGAGACAATACATATCAGAAGAAGACAATTTTACATCATACAACAATGCTGGAACTATTTTGAGCCTTAGGATTTGGACATATTAGGACACCTTGGATCATTGTCCTGCTGTACAAATGTGCTCGAGATGAGGGTCATAAACTGATGGCTGGACATTTTCTGATGGATGTAATAGGAAACACGGAACCTTGACAGAATCTTATCCCATAATTCAAAGTGATATCAGCAAAAGTTTTGGGCTTGAAACTCTTCCATGGAGGACTCTGCTGCCCAGCTTCTATTTGGATTACCTTGTGTATGAATGGTACAACGTCATACACAAGGTATGATTTTGCCTTGCCTTTTTAGCGTTTAATCATGAACACTGATCTTCACTGAAGTAAGGCTGGCAGTGCTTTTAGATGTTGCTCTGGGGTCTTTTGTATTCCATTGGTAGACTGACTACACCTGGGAAAGTTCACTACTATTCCACATTTTATCGCTTTGTGTGGCTCAAGACTGAATTTTGTTTCACTGGACTCCCAAAACTCTATAAATGAAAATGTGTTGCTTTTTGAAATCCAAGAAATTATTTCATGTTATCAGACAAGTTCAGACAAGTTCAATGATAATCAATTGATTATCTTGATTGTTGAGGTCTGATATTAAAGTTGATTTGAAACATGAAACTGCTGCATCACAGCAAAAATCTTTAAGGGGGCAAACATTTGTCATCGCACTGTACATTTATAAATAACTTGCAGTCCACGTAAGAAATAACACTAAACATTTAACTGTTAGCTGGTTCATCTAACAATATCAAACACACGCCACACACAGCGTTTGTCAACCTACAGTGAGCCCAGGACACCTGTAGAGGTTTGCAGGTGAGTTGCATAGGAATGCACAGAACTAATCAAATCTAGAAATGCAGCCCACCAACTGTGCTGCACTGCAACATGAGCCCTGACCGTCTTAAGCTAAAACACAAACACTCATGAATTTTCTTTCTCCTCCAGATCTCTGAGGTCAAACGTCCAGATGGATCCTCTGGTGGCGTTTTAGGTTGCATTTCTGGGTGAAGCGTTTACCGCATGCCAAGCAGCAGTAAGGTCTCTCGCCCGTGTGGACACGCCGGTGGGCTTTGAGGTTGCTGAGCTTGGTGAAGCTGCGGCCGCAGAGCGGGCAGCAGAAAGGCCGTTCGCCTGTGTGAATCTGCATGTGGGCTTTGAGGTTGCTGGGATGTGGAAAGCTCTTGTCACACTCCTCACAGCGCAGGAAGGGCCTGTAAAGCGGAGAGTCAGGAAGGGAGACGGGGTTGCGTGGCGACTGATGGCAGTTTGCAGGGTGATTGTGGGATTTGATGCTGACCCATGAGGCGCTGGCGCGGTGCAGAGCTACTGTCTGTTTGTCACCCAGGTGAACGCGCTGCAGTGACTGCAAAGACGAAGCGGCTTTGGATGTGGAGGAAACCCTGTTAGGGTTACTTAAAGGTGCAACCTGAGAGTGAGGGTCAGCAAGCACTGCTGTTGTCATGTTTGACAGTCTCTGTGGCAGCTTCTTCAGTGGTCGGTGGAGATGTTGTATGGCTGCCTGTAGCCTGAGTCCTGAACCCCTGTGAGACTGGAGCTTCACTCCCTCCTGTGCTGAGGATCTGTGGTAAAAGTGGTTTGGTTTATGTGCTGAGTTCACCCTCTGTTCCTGTAACGAACCGGTGAATGATTGTGTCACAGCTTTCTTTTCTGTACTCGCCCTTTCTGTAAACCCATCAGAGTCGATAAGGACTTCTTCTTTAACAATCACGCTCGGCGTGTTGTTGGCTCGCAGTCTGGCTTTGGGAGATTCCGAACAGGAAACCTGATCTCTGACTGAGGTAAACTGAACATCTGCTCTGGCAGAGCCAGAAAGCTCATGCTCCAGATAATTCACAGAGCCTTTAGGTGGGCCAGGAAACTCAGGTTCTGTGCCAAGCTTGTGATTCTGCTGGAGCCCAGCTGCTGTGGCCGGCAAGTCAGCCCACTTGGAATTAAGTTCAAAAGCTGGAACATCGGTTTGGTCCGCTGCCACTTCGGTTTCGTCCTGGGTCTCAGGATACGTACAATCAGTGGACATGTGTGGATCTCTCTTAATGACATGTCTCTGCAGCTCTTCATTGTATGTTTGGGCTGGTGTCGGCTGTGCCTCAACTAAGTCACTTGCATTTTCAGGTTCAGCTTCACCTGGAAGAATTTAAACAGATTTATAATAAATCGAACAACCAAAATCTTTAAAATATTTTGTTTGGCTGTTATGTGATAAACCAACATAAATTAGGGCATAATAATGGGGTGGATGGAAAATAATATCTGAATATTTTTCAAAAATTATTTCAAAAATCTGGAAAATGTGTAGTGTCTTTGCTTAGCTGGGAGAATTTGTCGACATGACAACTATGAGCTACGTACTCCAAAAATCTTTTTGTTACGATTCATCTCTTTGGTGGTGACAGCATTATACTGTGGAGATGCTTTTCTTCACCAGAGTTAGAGAAAGTAGCCACAGTTCACCTGTAAAGTTTTTGTTTTTTTTTAAAACCACTGTTCCATTTTTTTGAACCGGATACTTACGATCAGAAGCACTGCTCCACTCTCTCAAATGCAGAGAACAAGAAGACAGTTTCTTTAGTTCTTCCTCTTTCATTTCCATAGATGCCATGATTTCCTTGTCTCCTGTGACCTGAACAAAAAATATTATGTGATGAAAACCAAGACACAGTAGAAAATCATCTTAGTTAACGTTTTACAATCTGTACATTCTTCTCAAGTTTATTCTAACTGAAACAAGCTTTGTAAATAACATTTTCAAGCCTTGCTCAATGTTCCACAAAGCCAACCAAAAACAAATGTACTGTGCTTCCAGTATATCAAGGTGCCAGTTTTAGAGGTTATTCTGTTCCAACACAGCCGTACCAATATCGACCAACACTGATATGGGGCCAAGATATTTCATGTTAAAAATATTACCCACATAAGACCTGTGGTAATGCAGAAAGCAAGGCTGGATTAAAATACCTGACTAATCTCATTTAACTTTTTGATTAATTTATTGATCTTTGGAATGTGATAAATAGTGTATATCTGCTCCTTAATTTGTCTCTGTTGGAAGCCAGTTGAAAATAAATTGGATGCTTTTCAGCAGCACTGCCTTAATGTCCTCTATAAGTCCGAATTTTCTTTGATATCCACTGAAAGGGTTTTATGCCGTAGAAACTGTATGAGTGAATATTTTAGGAGTTCTATAGATGCTTTTTAAAAAAAAGGCTTCATATCTATTCTTTTTTTTTTTTTTAATTGCCAACCTCAAGTTGGGCCAAGTGACATCTCAACAGTCAAGTGACTCACCTTTGACTCTCTTTCAGGGCTCTGATTCAGTTCTGGATTGTCTGTTGAGCCTGTCTTGGATTCTCCCCTGCTATTTGACAAGCAGTGTTCAACTACACCATCTGGATTCTTCACCTCGCAGTCACTCATTGTGTCTTCAATAAAAAGGGAAATGTAATACATTAATGTAACAGAGAGTAACCCATAACCCACTCTGAAACTCTTGCTGTATGTTTTTACCGTGCTCCTCTGCTTTTGCTTTTACCACGACAGGACTCTGGTCTGCTTCATTGCTCGCCAACTCAACAGACCCGTCGGTCCTTTCTGCATCCCCACCGAGTTTGCTCCCAGTCCACTGCAGCTGCAACCTCAGAGAGTCCACCTCCAGTTTGCTGCGCCTCACCTCCATCATGAAGACATCCTCCACCAGCCTGGTCACCTCAAACATCGCTGTCTTCACCACAGCCTCCATCACATCGGACAGCTGGGTCTGAAAGGTCACGATGAGGGTGTCTAGGTCCGACATGATCCACTGTGTCCTGACACCCTGCGAGTCTGTCCTGTAGTGTCCACTTTCAAAACTGTTTGGGGAAAATATTTAGGAGTGCTTTTTGGTTTGGATCAGCTTATTTTACTAAATAAGCTGATCCAGCTGATTATTTTACTAAATCTCGTTAGTAAAATAAGCGGTATCGGATTCCCCGGTTAGCAGGTGATGGCGTGGCGTGATTTAACGCTAAATATTATTACTGATTACTGCTGACATCAGATAATCACCTCGTGATATTAGCATGACGCTAGCGTCCCCGTAAGCTAAATCTCGTTAGTAAAATAAGCGAGAAGCAACAAACCATGGAGCGCATGCGTGACAACGCAAACGATCCGAACGTTCCACCGTGGATTTTTAAATTGGATAATCTCTAAATAGGAACAGAGGTTAGGATGAAGAAGGCAGTCAATACCCACTTTGTGAACCTTGTTTTTGCTAATGACATCACAGCTGACGCAGTACGGTGGCCTGAGGTTAGAAAATGATTGCGAAACGTTTTCGGAAATCTCAGGATACAATGTTTTTTATTTGATTTAAAATACGCTTCACGAGCTTAAACAAAAATTATGGTCTAGTTTATTTCTAGATCACAGTGGGGGGGGGGGGGTTGCTAACTAGGGTGTCTAATGCTAAAAGCATTCATATGCCTTAAACATGTTTTCAAATTATGATAAAATAAAAACTGAAAACGAGTAAAAACATAAAAATAGTATGTTTTTACTATTTTAGAATAGTATAAATTTTAGAATAAAAGCAAATATTCCACATTTTCCCACTGATTGGCGGTCTTATCACAGGAGGGATTAAGCTGTTTTTTTAAATCTGAAGCTGCCAAATCTTTTGCCAGAGGTCAGCAAGGAGAACAAACAGTGGTGAGGGCTGATGGGGTCTTCTGTGATTGCCTGAGCCCTGGTGAGGCAGTGACTGTGAGCTGTGTCAAAAGATGGAAACCAGTCCTGATTATTCTCTCAGCTGTCCTCACCACTCTCTACATCATGCCAATCAGAGGCTTCACACGTCCCAACAGACAGAGATGCTGTTGTCATGTTCTCTGTAGTGCCACAGTAGAAAGTGGTGAGAATGGGAAGGCAGAGGTTTGCTCTTCTCATTCAAAATGTGCAGAAGTTGCTGTGCTCTTGTCACCTGACCAAAGGTGGGGAGGGGCTAGGTCAAAGTGTCTGTGATCTGTATTCCCAGGAATATAATCCTGCTGACCCACTCAACAGCATTGATGAGGAGAGGGGAATGACTGTTGATTTTTTGTTTTTTTCTGAAATCGACCATTTCTTTTGTTTTGTTGACATTCAGGATTAGATTGTTTAAACCACACTAGTCCATCAGGTGTCTCACCTCCTCTCAGCAAGCCAGTTTCATTGTTGTCCTGGCATAGCAGTCATGGTTCATCAGGGTGAAGAGCAGTGGGCTCCGTACATAGGAGTCAGTCCTGAAAGCGATGACCCGTGAGGTATTTTGGCCAACCCACACAGACTGGGGTCTGTCTGTGAGGGAATCAGGGAGGCTGAATTCAAATGCAACCTAAAGTTTAGTATTCTGAAAATGTCTTGAAAACCAGATGTTCTTTCTTTCTTCTTCACAATAATGTGCCACTTTGTTTTGTTATATTCTATACACCACAATAGAAGTTTGTGATTCTAACGTGACAAAATGTAAAAATGTTCACTGTAAATGCAATGTAATGGCACAGAGCATTGTCTGACAGAATCCATTAAAACAGTAATAGCATCAAAATGAAAATAATTCCACAAATAAAAAATGTTGATCAACATTTCTGAGTATTTCCTTCTTTAAGAAAATGAACTTACGATAAATACAAATGAAAAACAAATTGTGGAACACAAAATAATCTTAAATGTACCAATATATCTGTAATATATAAATTGGACAAAATACATAAACAGAACGAGAGCTACTCAGGTCTTAGTGATACTTCATGATCCATGATAGTGATTTGACTGCTCAGTTTGAAATGCCTTGTTGAAATGTGCAATACAAATAAAATTTGATTGATTGACTTTACAATCCACTTAAAAAAGGGTAGTTTATTCTGAGTCAAAAAAAAGCTTAATTTATAAATACTTGATTGAAGCAGTATTGATTGCTACGGTTACCTAAAGAAAATAACCAATCATTCTGCTGGATATGTTAAAAATCAGTTTCAGGATACACAACACACCTAGCTGATGAAACAAGTTGAATTACGAAAACATGTGTCACAAGCTTTTCTTGAACTGGCAAGAAAGCATTCAGTTTAGCTCAAAAATACTTTAGTAATCCCAGCGAGAAATTAAATAAAATTCCATGCCTGGCTGCCATATAGCAGGTTGTTATTCTATTTTGGAAGCAAGAAGAAAATAACCAAGTAATGACATCCGAAGCCAGTTTAATTTTCTATGCGGTTGAGAATTCACATTGAGTACACTCTAATCAAATACAGTGAATTACATATAAAAAGTGTGCAGGTGTTAAGTTGAAAACATCAATTTAAACATGAAAAATATTACATTTTGTCATTTATTTTCATAATAAAACATTTAAATAATTGCATTAAATAAATGCAACAGACAACTAAAGAGTTTGAAACTTAGCAGTGCAAACGTTCATTTGTAGATTACCAGATTGAAAGAAAGAGAGCACCATTAAACCCAAACTCGTTCACTTTAGTCCTATAGGTCTGTCACATGTTTGCGCTGATGTGACTTGAGGTGGTCCAGGCGTTTGAAGCTGTGGCCGCAAATGGCGCAGCAGTATGGTCTTTCCCCCGTGTGGGTGCGCTGGTGCACTTTCAGGATATCTGCCCGAGTGAAGCTCTTATCACACATGCTGCACTGGTGAGGTTTTTCCTGCGTGTGAATCCTTTGGTGCAGCTTCAGGTTCCAAAGGCGGCTAAACTTGTTCCCACAAACAGCGCAGCAATAAGGTTTGTTGCCTGTTTGGCCACATTTGTGAGTTTTTAAGTTGGCAAAGGATGGGAATCCTTTTCCACAGTGGCTACACAGATGGAGGCCCTGCCCTAAGTGGATCCTCTGGTGGACTTTCAGATTACAAGCTTGAGTGAAGGTCTTTCCACACTGGTTGCAGATGTATGAGGATCCTTGTCCTGTACCTTTATGGGACTGTTTGTGGGGCTTAAAAGAAACTGAATTAGGTAACATAGTAAAACAAAGGTTGTGGGTGCTACTCCTTGTTTCATTTTCTGAATTTTGATGATGTAATCTTTGTTGTAAGTTTAAAGTGTCATTGTATGAAGCTGAGGATTCATATGATGCAGTGGGGAACTGAACTTCCTGTCCTCGGAAGCTCATTCTGCTGCCCAAATCACCAGATATCTGATCGGAATATCTGATATTTGGCTCCTGCAAATATCCTTCCTCATCAATAAGCAAGCCGCTGAATTCTCCGCTCACGTCACTGTTAGTCCGAACAGGGGAGCTCTCCTCAGTTTCTCTATTCTGTGGAGACCCTTCAGTGTAACACTGGTGCTCAGCTCCTTCAGGGTTTTTCCTGTTCTCATTAAATTGATCCACATAACTAAGGCCATCAGGTAGATGGGTTGGAGAACCCGGTAGCCCATCATAGTTATCCATCTCTCCATATCCAGGTTTGCCAAAGCTACCCAAGTCATTCAAAACGTACCTGTTCTGGAAATTTGATTCGGAGAGGACCTCCGATTGTCTGTCTTGGCTCAACTCTGGTCTCTGGTCAAAACCAGGTTCCCAGTTCACATGGCAAGCTGGGTTATTCTGCTCACTGAAATGCTTACTTGGTCCTGGTAGACTTGTCTCTGAAATAATATAAACAAACTGTCAAGCAGGTCACGATAACATACCTAGCATATAAATAATGCAGTTAGCTTCCAATGTGGATCATGTTAAATTTTCTAACTCAAAGATTGCAAGACATGTTTTTCTCTGTACGTTGTAGTGTTTTCATAAATAAATACTGTTTTCATCACCAACTTGCACAGAAACTCACCTGCTTTGCTGACATTCCACCCGTGGGATTCCTCGTCTTCTGGCTGGATGCTCTGAGGAGTTTCTTCTTTGAGTTGTCTCTCACATGTATCCTGTTGTACACCTGCACCCTGGAAGATAAGCACGAATACAAAAGTTGCATTTAGGGTATTTTTTTTATCAGTGGCTAGAGTCTTAAAGGTTATCTCTACTTGGGTTATTTCCTGAGTGAGATTCAGAAATTTGCCATCGTTTGGTTCAAATGGTTCAACATCAACTCTTTTTACTGGTGTAATAAAATGTGTGTATTTTAATGAATAGTAATCAATATTGATTTTTTAATTATTTACGACTTTGATTATGACAGAGACAACTAAGGAAATCGGTGTGTTTTTGTTTTATGATGCCACCAACAGCTGTCCAGGTCAAGAGAGCGCTTGTGTACACACATCCATATATTCACTGCAATTTACAAAAACAAAATTTCTCTAAATAATCATTTCTTTATGATTATTATCATCATTGCAAGTCTAAAACAATTTTTGAGTTTTTCTGCTGCTCTGAATCAGTCTTAAAAGAAGTTCATAATATAATCTTTTGTGGGTCCTGAATCCAAGGACTCTTCTGACAGCAAGACTCTGTATAAACAGCTACTAGAATGAGACTTAATTGCCCAGTAAATTAACTTATTTCTCAAATCATAATACAAATCTGACTGATCTGACTGACTGCGATAGGTGGATGTACCAAACCTGCTCCCCAAAACACAAGCATGAATCCCCAAACCAAATACATACATCACACCCATATTGACATTTCAGTTGCATTCATAAATAATATTGGAATCCAAATGCTGCATATGTAGATTTTTATGAGTGATAATGGGAATTAAACAGTGAGAAGCAACATTTCAAGAAAGAATGTGACTAAGACAATTACCTAAAAAGTAGATATTATCAATGTTTTATATCATTCTAATTCTAAAGCAAAATATGATGCAATTTAGTTTCATCTTGATTCATTTGAGTATAAAACACAAGAGCCTTTTTTGGGAATTAGAAGTCTTACATTAAAGGCTGACTCCCAGTTGAGCTAGAGCATATCTGTTGTACACGCCCAAGAAAGTGTGTGACATAATTTGTAGCCTAACATTTGGTAGGACAAAGTACATTTAAGACATCAAGTGTCTTTTGTGCATTATTAATCTTACGGTGTGATATTGTCACTTTAAAATCTGTCTAAAGTCTTTTGTTCTATCAATGATAATGTAGCACCAGGTTGTAAACCATCTAAAATGTATTTAGGCTGTGCAGGTTATTTATAGATGTCCATCTATTTGAATTCTGATTCTTTTAATAGTTTGATTTTGTGGGTTCCAATAAGTGTTTTTGTACCTCATAGGATGATGTAATCAAGTGGGGTGACCCTTATGAGAGCCAGCAGTAATTAGATCTAATATGAACACCTGGAAAATAACTACTGTCAGCAAGATTTAATGTTTTAGTTATAGCTCTATTCGATCATGTCGGGAGTCTCCGTGTAGAGTCCTGGACTACCTGAAGATGAACTCGCCCTTTCCTTATGAGACAGATTAGTGTGTAGACAAAATCATGAATAAAAATCCCAAATCTATGCAGTTCTAAAATGAGGTCCAATGTAAGTTCAGGACTCTTAGACAAAACAGCACACAGACTGTCAGACTAGTAAGGGCCAGTTAACATCTGTAACCAGCAGTGCTAAGTGTGATCACCATGTGAAGATAAGTCAACTCAAAGGGGGACAAAGCAATGTCTAGCAGTCTGGTGTGAGGATTCCAACCTGAACTCTAACATCCAAATAAAAGCAAAGGGATTGTGGACATTTACTATTGTACAAATTAAGGTTTTAGGATTCACATATGCAGTTCAACTTTGTGAAGCTTTGAAAGACATTAACTCATCTCTCACCCAGAGAAGTTTTTTTCTACTGCGTAAGAATATAACTTGAACCTGTAGCAAAGAGCAACTTATCTGCTGAACTGAATGAATTTAGATCAGCTGCTTTAACTCCACAATTAGTGAAGTATTTTGAATAAAATTTTGTTCTTTAACACCTGGGATGGTTTTAAATAAAGTACCGGGTCTACTTGACCCAGTGCAGTTTGCCTCTTGCCTAATTGGTGCTACGGAAGATGGCTCTCCCTTGGAAAAAAAAAACAATCTCTTTAAATTAGCTATTTAAGTTTTTATGTAAGCATCCTGAAAGCCCGTTTACGATTATTTATGCTTAAATTTGGATCACTAATATTTATCAAAGAGCAGTTCTGCATTCTGTAATAAGTCTGATTAATGCCAAATTTATCAGCTCACAAGCACAGAAAAACTTTGCAGATATAGCACACCAGTGTGAGTTCTTAAAAAAACCCACCTGTCCCTCACTGCTCGTCTCTTGCGTCGCCTTTTCAGCGTTCTTACTTAGTCTCTTTCCAACAGTGCCTTGGTAACTCTGTGCCTCTTCTTGTGTAACTCTCTCCTGTTTCAGGCTTTTGTCTGTGTAGAAGACAGAAAAAAAATACACCTCACTCAATGCAAAAAGGGTCAAATAGTTTTGATTATTAATTTCAGAACAATCTAATGATCTTTAAACACCTTTAAATCAATTATGAAGTCGGTGAATATGAATTGTTAGCCCCCAGGCTTTTTACACTAACTTTAGTAATTGTTTTGAATTGAAAATTGATTTTGAATAAAACCGTGGTGCCCAAAATTAGAATGGAACAATGAGATGGTAAAAGATTCCCATGTCCGAATGAAAGGCAATGAAGGCACAGCCAATTTAGCACATCCTACAATCACTTATTTTAGATATTTTGGAGCATCTATGAAGATTGCTTTCCATCTGTGAACGTCTCTAATTTTTGAGAAACTACAGTGGGGTGATTGGTTGGGTTTATTTACAATGATGCATCTGACCTGGAGGTAAAATTACTAAGATGATGTATTTTCTGAGGAACATGAGACATCACCCACCTGTCGGGCTTTTGTCTTCTCCAGTTGTCCTGGCTCTCCCGCAGTCAACACACATCTCTTTCCCGTTGTCTTGCCTATCTTTCCGGCGGCTCTCTGCCGACTTCAGCCTCTTCTCCAGGGATTCCACTTGCTCCCTACACCGCAGCACTTCCTCCACAAAGCTCTCCTCCACCAGCCGTGTGATCTCATAGATGGCAGCCTTGAACACCGTTTCCATCACTCCCGAAAGCTGGGACTGAAAAGACTGAATGGTCTCTGTCATTGTGGCAACTGTGTGTTAAAATTTACAGTGGTTCTAACGCTGAACGAGAGGAAAATGTCCAAATTAAACTTCACTGGCAAAAATTACTGATACCCAAGTCAAAAAGTGTGGAAACTACTACAAATTAGTTTAGTAAGCCACACAAAAAGGTCGTACAGGTTTAATGTTCAGCTGCTTTCCATGTCAGTAAAGCACAGCTAAATAAATTATCAGGGTGAATATGAATTGTTAGCCACCTAGCTTTTTACACTAACTTTAGTTTACCGTAAACCCACCATTATCTGAAATATCTCTTACCCTTTCCATTCTTTATACAGTCTACGTTCAACCACTACATTGGTGGAAAGGGTTACCTAACAACTTAACAGCTAGCTTATCCCTTAAAAGAAACTGTTTATAATCGCAATTGTTGTATTTCCCAGCACCACAGCCTGACTTCCTGCTTAAAAAAAAAAAACGGCTTCTTCTTCTATTATATGGCGGCTGGCATAATAGAAGGCATAATAACAACTTAATGTACAATACCGCCACCTTCCGGATTGGAGTATGGATCAGATTTTCTATTACTATGTACAATTTTACTAAACTCTTTTTTACTTTTGTTTTACATTAAAATCAATAGTATTCTTTTTTTGTAGCGCTTTTAGCAAAGTTGTCAGCCAACAAATTACGATTCCAATATGGGAAGTGATCCATACTAATTTGAAAACTCAGTGAATTACATCCAATATATTGCCTTGAATACTTAATATGGTACTTGAGTCTGAACAGATCTTAACCGTCTTTTCTCTAACTTCTCCATTCCACTGGAAAATTAAATTGCCATTAATTTATCTGTTATTATTTTTAGTTTTTTGTAATATTTAAATCTGAAATTACAAAAGATATACCTAGTTTATCATTTATCATTTTGGAGGCACCTGTATAGATCTGTATTCTCTGAATATTTCCTTCCGACTTATATTTCCACCTCATTTCTTACTAATTATCTCCTTCCTTTCAGGAAACGGGGGAGATTTTCGCCAATGAACAACAACCTGTCCAAGGATCCCTGATGGGACTGAGACCAAGTTCAGTCTCTCTATCGAGGGGAGGAACGAAATGCGCGCATCACCGCCCCCAACTGGTTAATTGGGGGCGGTAATTCACACTAAACTTTTAATTTTCATTTTATCCTTAAATATATTTCATATTCTCTGCTTTCCTTGCATTTTATTATAACGGAAAATATAAGATAAATGTTCTTCCCTCTGGGTGCACGGTGAAAAGAAAAATATGAAAAACCTTTCGAGCATGAAATATGCTAGAACGGTAAATGTGTTACTTCCTGGTAAATGTGTTGTAAATTAGTGTGGTCACGTTCACACATTTTAAACAGAAAAGTCCAATAAGTTATTGTGATGAACATGAAACTCTTCAAGCCAAGATTTTTGGGGCTAGTTACAAAGTTCCACAAACGTCTTTGGTTTACAATTCTCTTGATAGGAATCAATGTTTTTTCTAAGGTTGTTTCAAATTTGACAATGATAAATAAATAGATAAACAAATAAATAAATACTTATTTGACGTTTGACGTTAGATTTGACTAGTAATGTCCACATATTATTTTAATATTTATCACTTTTGTCAACAACATATGTTTTTCTATTGAAACTTTCCCATCTGTAATTTCTGAGTGTTTGTATTAATAGGCTTGATTGAGTTACTGTCGTGGAATTTATACACTTTCGGAAAACTTTTTAAATAAAAACAAAATCTCGTTATTCTGATGTTTTTCACGGTCCCACACTGGTGTCCAATAGGTGGCAGAAGACGCGATTATTTTCATTCACTGAAGAAGAAGGAAGACAGGGAAGTAGACACGTTTTAGCCACATTGTGGCATTGTGTGTGTCACGAAATGGCGCGTCTGTAGTTTCAGAGTTTTATGTAAACTCTAAGGTAATTTGCCGCTAATATTGGTTTTTGATTTATTCTGGTGGTTTAGATCATTTTCAGTCACAAATTAGGATAAGAGTTTGTGACCGGATATTAGCTCAACTCCAACCGTCATTTGATGTGCGTCACACAAAGCGGAGTCCGCGTTCTGTGCGTGTGAAGGAGCCATATTGGGTCAGCCGTTAATACCCTGTTTTTAATGCTTTCGTTCCACAGCTGAACTCGACTGGACATAAACGGGGAGGGGGGCCTTTAGGTTTTATCAAGATGTCGGCGGACGATTTTCAGTCGAAGTATGCCTCCGTCATGGAGAGTATGTTGAAGAGTGCCATTGCGGAGACGACGAAACTTTTTGAAAACATGGTGGATGAGCTGAAGGAAGAAATTTCCAAGATCAAGAAGGAAAACGAGGACCTGAAAACGAGATGTTACCAATATGAGACTGCCAAAAGCAAACCGGTTTCTCACACAGGAGAAAGTCACTCCGTTACAGAACCAGGCGATGCCTCAGAGAAATGCGACACTGCTATACAATGTGGTGAGTAGTTGTCTGTATTACACTAAGCATAGCGCAGTACTGTTATTGTTGACTTTGTTTTGTCGTTTAGATTTTATAATAAGGCTCGGCAGAATTTTTATTTTGCTGGGTAACCTAAGCTCACGACCGTTACGTAATCGCTGCGTAATGCCAATCTTATCAGGAGGGTGGGATATATAAACGGAGGGAAACCGTACTGTGGTCTTTCGGTGTAAGGAACAGGTGAAAGCGAAAGGGATTCCGCTGTGGCGCTATGACTACTTTTACTAATTACATGGTAACTTTCCTCATACGTTACACATTCACATTTTCTCTTTTTTTTTTTTTTTTGTCTGGAGCGTAAAGAGATGAACTAACTTAAGGGCCAAGAACAAATTAAAAAGTTGCTGGATACAGTGTTAAAATGCTGGTTGTTTCTCAATCTCCAACTTCATTGTTCGTTTCGTATCCAACTGCATCTAAGTAGTCTGGTACGGGACGTTTTGTACCGTTTCCTTACCCGCCTCCAGAACGTTTTGTGCCCACAGTAACGACCACTAATTAAAGTAGTTTCTTAAAATTGGCTGCTAGTACGGAAGCGTTATGGGACTCCGATATTTATCTGCAAAGGGTTTCTCCTTTGTTAACTGTTCAATTTCAAGTTTAACAGGAAAAGATTCCAAATATATTGCAATTAAATTTAGTCTAAAATGATGTGCTTAAGAACATTTAACTCATCCGTGTTCACAAATATTCTTGTTAAACCTGCAGCAGGTTCTTTTTAAATATGTTTTTATACATATTTGGTAAAAATTTCACGATGTTGTATGACAGTTATTGATATATTACTGGATTAGACAGCACTTTACTGTTTTGTCGTACATGTGCCATTACTATGCACTGTGTCACGAATATTGGTGATCAGGATAATGTCACAATCGTACAAAAAATCTGAGAAAGTATGCAGTGTTTTGCCATTAACTGTTAACACTGTAACAAAATGACGTCCATGGGTTTTAACAGATAGCAAAAAATTTAATTAAAAAAATGTCAAGGAAATGGGAAGTAGTTTGATATTAACATGTGCTGCATAATTCTGTTTTTGTTTGGTTTAAGTGTAACTAACCCCCAAATCAACTTTTTTTTTCTTGCTAATAAACTGTCCAAAAAGCTTCATTAGCATTATATCTTTATGTTTCTGTGCAAATTTGGAAATTTTATGTAAATTTGTTTAGCTCTACAATATTTTGACTGCTGCCCCTCTTTAGGTCGAATGATGATTAAGACTGTAAATTTTTCTATTGGTTACAGCAGTATGGCTTGGTACAACTTTGTCACAGCACAGGTTCGGGTATTAAAGCTTCTCACCCAGACACACCAGTGCTTGGTGGTAAATCAGTAGTTGCCAAAAAGCAAGCTCCCCGCTGTGAATGCACAGGCTAGAAAGTATGGACATTGATGATGATAGGTTTCCCCATAAAGTTAGGATGTTTCTCCACCATTCGCTTACATGTTGGAGGCTGTGAGCAGTGCATACATGAGTGTGATTGAAAGTGCTAAGACCCTTCTCCTATCTCTCATTGATTGTTTCTAACTAGGAGCTGTGCATTTTTCACAGATGGCAGTGAAAAAGGCACAGTAGATTTTAATTTTTTAATGATTATCTCAAAATTTATGTCAGGACATGGTAACAGTTGTAACTGTTTTTTTTAAGAAAGTAGTTGCTGTGTATTTAACTACAAAGTTTCACACCTGTGTGTGAAACCTTGAGTGAAACTATGAGAGTGAGAAACATACCGTCTTGTCAAAACTAAAAACTTTTAAACTATATACTTAAAATGCACACTATATTTCAAATGTCTGGTTGAGTGTGAAGGACGGACGGCGTTCCTGCTGCTTTTACTTTTGCTTGTTCTTCTTACTGATAAAATTTTATTTTCCTGCTGGAGACCCCTCTGTTCCCATACTGGGACTTTTAAAGAGGTGCTATTTTACTCTGACAGCTCTTCTTTGTCATTTATTTTCCATTATTTATTTCTAAACCGCTCTCTCACTTGTTACATATGGTTTAGAAGTCTCGTAAAATGTGTCTGGCTTCTGCTGTCGATCTTGGATGGTGGAGTAGGGCTATGACTCACTACATGTTTTTTGTGGCTATTCCAAAGGATGCTTTCAATTATGAAAATAAAAGATATCTGGATCATGTTGCAAAAATGTAAGCAACAGCATACTGTAGTTTTGATTTGTTAATACAGTTGGGGGGGATGTAGGCCTACCAAGCACGCTGCTTTAGCGCTTTCCATTAATTGTTATAGTGTTCAGAGAAAAGTGCTTCGTATATAAAACAGGAAAACAACTCATGTATTGCATAAGTTTTATTCAGCACATGACTAACTGGAGTAAAATATACTGTTTCTGCTAAAAAAGGAAAAGTTATTCTAATGCATATTAACTTTATTATTCAAAATTTTCCCAATTTTGCCATTAACTTCAGTATGCCATGTCAAATTGTGTTTGAGTCTGAAAAGTAAATTATTTGTACTGATGTTTTTGTTCACGTTTGCAGATCTTGTTCCTTGCCGAACAATTCTGGTGGAGGAATGTGAACCATTAATGCGCACAGAACTGGAAAGGCACAGTCAGCAATGCAACTATAAGTGGAACAACTACAGTTTACAAGAGCACAACTATGTCAGTTATAGAGACAGAAATTCTCAGATGGAGTTTGTAATTGTCAAGGAAGAGGTGTGTTTTTAAGCTTGGTACTTAAAATAATTCCCATATTTTGGGGGGAAAATTTATTATTTGTTAAGTTCCTGCAATAATCTCACTGCCATTCTTCTCTGCAGTCCCAGTTCAAGCAAGAAGATGATGATCCTGAATTTGAATCAGGTAGTAATCAGGTGGTAATCAGAGCCTGCATTTTTTTTAATGCCATATATTCTAATTTTTAAGTATATTTTTAACTAAATTCTCTTTATCATTTATCATTTTTGTGTTAACCAGGTTCATTTGGGGCTTCTGTTGGTGGAGCTCCAATTGGAAGACCAAACGTAAACAATTCTTCAACTGCCCAAATAACAGTACCTCAGAAAACAAACAACTCAGTGGTTTTACAGTTACCCTGTTTAGAAACTGAAAGTTCAAAGGTAACACACAACCAGTCCACTGACATGCAGCATTCCTTGGTTATTTCACTTAAAGATGCCCTGAGGGATGAGATTAAGGAAGAGTCGGAAATAGTGGAAGTGGCAAAACAAGGACTTGAAACATCTGAGGACAAACAAATGGTTTCTCACACGGACAGTGCAACAACACATAATAAGCAAACCCATTTAGAGTCTGCATCAGTCAACACAAACATGGTAGGTGAAGAATTAAACAAAGAAGTCCCTGAAAGGGAAGATGATTCCAAGCCCAAATCTTCAACAGGTCGCAAAAGAGGACGTCCACCAAAGAAAACTAGGCAAAAACGAGCTCTTCCTACTTCTACAGATAAAAATCCAAAAAACCAGGTGGATTTAAAGACAACGGAGATGACGCGTCCTTCGCCACCATTGGTGACTTCATCTGTCATGAGTTCATCGATCAAAGAGAGTGCAGATGCTTCATTGAAAGACGACATCATAGATGTTGAATCTTTGAGTTGCAGCTTTGCCTCTGGAGAACAACCCACATCTGAATTGCAAGAGCATTGCCCAGAAGTTGAAAAAGACATGCCAGCAGATAAGACACCAACCACCTCATTGGCTGTACCGTTACAAGCATCTTCCGGTTTGCTCAAAGCTTGCCAGACTTCGGTTAGCCTTCAGGATGCCTTGCTGCTCGTTGAAGCTATGAATCAGTCAACTTTGGAAAAAAATGATCTCCCATTAAAAGTTGCATCACAGCCTCAGATCATGTCCAGTTCTGTTTCTTCTGTGGGTTCCTTCAAAGCAGTAATTGAGACCCCAACAGTGCAACAGATGGCTCCTGTTGAAACTCTGTTCATGTCGAATAAGACATCACCTGCGTCTGTCGATTTAACAGCTGCTTCTTCATCAAAAGTAGTAGACCTTCAAAATGTTGTCACGCTACAACCGTCACATTTGCCTCCAAGTTGTACTGCATCATCTTCTTTGTTGTCGGCTTCTGCTACTCAGACTGTCATAAAGTCACTTCCACTTCCTCTGATCCATAGGCCACCACCCAATAAAGGACCTCGTACAATAATTATTCTCCCAAGACCTTCTCTTACATCTGATATTGCCAAAGCAGGGTCTCAAACCCCACATTCTCCAGCTAACCCAGCAACTTTGAACAAAAGTTATCTACCTCCATCATCTACAGCAGCTACACCTCCCCTTTCTTCAGTTCCCAAAAAAACTATTAAAGTTGTCTACAGGAAACAGGATCCTGTCATGTCTTTACAGTCAAGCACTATCTTTACAGATCATCAGTATGTGGCACCTCAAACAATAACTATTGTTTCAAAAGCAATGCCATCTGGAGTCTCCAGAGAACCTGAGACAATTGCTCTTGCAGCAAGCCTGGATGACAAGGAATTTATAGCTCCTGTTCATCCAGAATCGTCAAAACACTTGATGTCTGAGTTACAAGAATCAAGTTCATCTTATTCAGGTCATGCAACATCAACAAAAAAATTACACAGCACAACTGATGACTTCAACTCTTCTGGTCAAATTAGCTCTACTGTTGAAAGTACAATAGCTTCTATTCAAGAACATTCAGGTTCAGAATTTCCAGCTGATGGAGTACCACCATCGGTAACCCAAGCTACTGAGCGCAAACTCAGAGCAGTGGTCAGATTAACTCGACTCCCGTTGCCCATTTCCACCAAAGAATCGGTTTTAATCTCAACGTTGGTATCCAAGGGTATCATCCAAGAAAAGTCATCATATGCTCATGTCTCAGATGAAGCAGATCGACTAATTCCTGATTTGGAACAGGACATTTTATACAGTGACATGGAGGATGAACAAGAAGGTGCTTTCATAACACAGGAGGATACAACTGACCCTCATGTTCAGATGAGTAAAGCTCAGTTTCTAGCCAAACTCTCTGTGTCGCCTTCGGAAAATGAGGTAAGCTATGCAAATACAAAAATATAATGAAGTGTTTGTATTTTCTTTTTGGGTTGTACTAAATTCATGTATTTCTTTTTTACAGCCCAACATTAATGACATTTCAAATGCCAGAGGAACCAAATCCATTGTTTCCCGTCTTCGTAGTCATCTGCAGGCTCATTTGGAAGCAAAAAAAAGTTCGACAAAACAAGTTGCAGGAGAAGAAATGCGGACTGAGAACAAAAACAAGAAACCACGTTTTATTGTTCAAGACTCAACAAAAATACCAGGTCAAGCTCTTTATATTGTCTCCCCAAGTAAGATGGCTTGTATGCAGAGTTTAGGACTGCACAAGGGTGGTGGTGAACTAAGTGATATTTCTAGAATGTCAGTATCTACAAAAGAATTCCCTAATATAGGTTTTAAGAAGCCTTGCTCAGGTACACATAGTGTTATGAAGTCTATATCTGAAAGTTCAAGGCAGTCCAGCTCTCCAAAAGAAAGTACTAGCAAAAATGTAACTAAATCAACTTCTGTGAGCCCAAAGAAGTCCCCTTCAAATGAAAATGATACAATTTCACTAATTAAAAGGTCCAATTCTGTCAGTCCCAGGAGACCTACTTATATAAGTTTTAAAATAACAGGAAATGATTCTACCCCTAAAAGTGCGAAATCCAGTTCACTGAGTCCTAAGAAGTTAACCAAAGTATCTTCTAGTCCCAAAAAGACAGAATCTAGTGCAGACGAAAACAGCTCAAGCCCTGAGATGTCGAGCACCCAAAGTTGCTCTACATCACCTAAATCCAACCCCAAGACAAAATCCATGAAAAGGGAATACAGTTCTTTCACTCCTAGGAGGTATATCGTAACTGCAGACAGTTCTATCACTGAGATAACTAAGTGTGAACCTGAATCCCCCAGTCCAAAATGTCTTAAAATGGCAAAACATGATCCCAGTCCCCCAATGACTGTAGAATCCAAATCTAAGAAACCCAGACAACTTCAAGGCCATTGTGGTCGGAAAACGAACCATAAAGTTGCAAGTGCCAAAAAATTGACCAACTCAGCTAAAGGTAGGAGAAGAGTTGGGAAGAAAAGGGGTAGCTATAAAAAGAAAAAGCTGGAGTTACCAGTGATTTCATCAGGGGTCGTGAAGAAGTGGCGAGCTAAAGTGTGGTATCCTCCTACGCTTCCGCCCAATGAAAAACCTATGACAGATATAATAAGGCCGCCACCTCTAAAGGTAGAATACAGAATTCCAGATATACCCCTTAGTGCACCACCTATTGTGTCACCCTTACAGCCATTGGCTGTCATCGGCAGGCATCTGCTAAGAAACCAGTGTGGAGAATGTGGCCGCGTTTTTAGCAACAGCAATGCACTTGAGAGCCATGTCAGTCTCCATAAAATATACCGTCCTTTCTCCTGTAAACTCTGTGGGAAGTACTTCCCAGACTCCAAGACTTTTAAACGCCACGATCGGGTACATCGCAATGGCAGGATTCATGTCTGCCAACATTGCGGGAAGGGCTTTGTTTATCGTTTCGGTCTAAGCAAACACATCCAAATGGTCCATGGCAGGATAAGACCTTTTATCTGCCAGGTATGCGGCAACGGCTTCTACACCAAACGGGATGTAGAAATCCATATACGGATCCACACTGGAGAGAAACCTTTCCAATGCCATATCTGTGAAAGGAGATTTACAAGAAAAGTGGAGTTGAATGTGCATTTGCGGTGGCACAATGGAGAAAAGAGACACTGGTGTCAATATTGTGGTAAAGGATTTTTAGATTACAATAATCTGAAGAGACACAGATATACCCACACTGGGGAGAAACCATATTCCTGCCCACACTGCCCTAAGAATTTCACTCAGACTGGTCACCTGAAAAAGCACGTTAAAACTGTGCATAAAAAATAAAACTGGAATAAATTTTTAAAAACAGGGGACCACCCTGTTCCTCTTGGTGCTTGCACTGTAAGAGAGAAAATCAGCTAATTTTACATGCTTATTCAAAAGTATTTTTTTCTCTTTTGTGTTAGTAATGACTTGATGCACCAACACCACAAAGTTTACAGATTTAGGAACTGGTTTTATTTTTCTTTCAAAAACGAAAAGTACTTTGTTTTTTTGCATGTAAGGGTTTAGGAAAATAAACCAAAAATGGCAACGTGTATAATGTAAATATTGATGCATTGACGAGCCCTAAAATTTCTATAGAATTTGCACAAAATAGATGGAACTTTTAGAAGATAGGTTGATGTCTTATTTTTTTAAAACTGTATACAACTGCTTTTTATAGTGTAGCAAGAAAAAAATATTTGTTGGCATCTGTGCTGTTTAAAATAATTCATCTGGAATTTGAAGACAAAGTTATGCAAACTTGTGCTTTTTTATTTTAAGGTGGGAAAGTAGTTGATTTTACTTAATGTGTGAATAACAATTACCAGATTTGTGGTAACCTTTATTTTCATTGCTTGCCATAGCTCTTAGGAGTATGTTAAGGAGTATGGATAATTGTCTAATACATACTGAATGTTTTGCAAATTTCCAAGAGTCTGCAAGTTGTAGCTCTTAGGCACTTGTTTTAAATTATCCAGTGACGCAAGTATTTGACTCACTTTCCTGTAACCTCACAATCACAATTAAAATATTTAATAAGAATGAATGCAATATTGGAATTTGAACCAGCGGTGAACATGTTTATCTAAATATAATTATTTTTATTTAAGAGAATTTTTTAAATATTGTAATTTGTTTCATTATGTAGCTTTGTCTGGCTTAATGTTTGACTGTTGAATTGACTCACTTTTGCATTAATTCAATACAAGTATGTAAGCACTTAACGTATCAACATCAGAAAAGCTGTAAATGTTTTTTGCTTTATCTCCTGTTTGCACTGCTCATCGCAAGAATTTTTTTAATAAATGGCTTGTAATTCACTTGGATATCAGGATCTGAACAGTTTGAGCAGAAAAAAGTGTTCTGATATCAGTGTGTGATTTTATGCATACTTTAAGTTTATTTTGACTTCATTTCATGCCATAGTCTTTTTGTCAAACAGAAGAAAAAAAAGCATTTCGACAATGCTTCAGTGTCTGCTGATTGAGTTAAAGAAGAAAGCAGATAAGTATTACATTTAATTCTATGATTACTGTTGCATTGCAAAAGTAGTGATGTTTTACTAATTGCCTATGTAGGTTTTTTTCAGTGCACAAGATATTAAAATGTTTTAACAAAACAGACTTGATATGTAAGATATTGAAGACAGCTGTATATATTATAAAGTTAATGATTTCTGTCAATTTCAGATGGATATTTTGTTTGAAGAAATAATAAATGTCTTGTACAAAAATCTTGTTTTTGACGTTGGAATCGATAAGTCCAAGTCTACTTTTATCTTGTAGACTTGGATTTATGCTACTAGGTGATACAAAACTTTGAGTTGTAAAAATACTTCATATAGCTTAGTAGGTATTTTGGACATGTCTCACTAACAAGGTATTAGGGGAAGTCCCATACTGACTCTTCTTACCTGGATTGTCCTTAGTGTGTCCCCAGAAAGAGCTAGGAGTTGTTGCTGTTTAACCCATATTTAGGATCACCACCTCGACCTGCTTGCTATCAGTTGACTTTGGACAACCTTTAGGCAAAAATGTTTGTCCACAGATGAAGCAATAAGACTGTAAAATTGTAATCAGAATCTTAAAACTTACAATCATCTCAGACAGCAATAAGTAATTAGATTTTGTCTTTTCAAGGCAAATTGGAAACAGATTTTTAAATCAGAACTGTTAAAAGGGCTTGAAAAAAATTATGCATTTGAAGAATACAAAACTAGGCAGAGATTCCAAAAGTCCAACCACTTAATCTGACGATCATAAACCTCTGAGGTTTGCCATTGTTTTTTATTAAGGGATGAGTATTTGGCATTCATAATCAAACAGTTGAATAAAAACGTAAATGTTTAATGTTTATAGCCCCTTCAAAGAAAGGCTATGAGTAGTTCCTTTGTTTGCTACTCTTCAAATATTACAAAACCCAACATGCAATGCATCACAACCTTTTTGAGGTAAAAAGGAATTAACTCTCAAACTCCCATTAATCACACATGAAGAGTTTTTCTTGCAACCCGCTGCAGTGTTCGTTTCAAAGTTCAATTGACTATTTTGTCTCGCGTCAGAAGGTGGTTCATACATTTAGTACGGTAAATGACAAGGCAACTGTAGCATATTATGTGGAGTTATTTAAAGGAGGTAAACTCCACAATATCAGTAAAGCATGTATGAATAAAACATACAAGCACAGGAATGGGAAAAAGTATATAATAGCAATAAATTAGTTGAGATGTCTTTTTGCTGTCTCGGGGCTTGTCCTTCTGAGAAAGCTAGTACAGACACTGAAATAAACCCAAAAAGGAGAATGTTACAAGAACAATACCCATAGTTTATGTTAGAATAATTATGTTTTGTTATCATTCTCACATTACCAGATTTACTAGTTTGTTTTTCATTCATAGGTTTGGTATTCACACCCCAGAGAGAAGAAACTCGTTAAACCTGGAAGCTGCAGCTGCTTCTTATTTTGGGATATTCCTTAAACGGCTGTGTGTCGGAAGTTAGTTTCTGTATTCTCTTATATTTCTTTGCCATCCTTCCAACATTTCTTTCCTGCTATGTTTTGTAATAAAAGACCAGTTATGATGCAGAAAGTCAGAACGCATGGTAAACACCTTGAAGAAGTGGTTTGCTATGTTTTCTCCTTTTGCAAAAGACTTGATTGAAAACTCATAAACGTTATCATGGTTCTCTTTTTATGTAGGTTGAGAAAATACCTATCAGTTTAGTCTGTAATAAACACTCAAGAAACAGAAATGGTGAAATGCTCCATTTTATTTGGTAATATATCAGTTATTTGGTGCCTTAATATTTGGTGTAAGCAGCTTTGAATATATGTGTGCTGTATTTTACTTTTACATATAATCTACAATATGTGGCATCTAATTCTCGTAAATGGGTCAAACATTTTTGAAGAAATTATTTGTTCACTCATCTAAATGGACACAAAAGTGTCCTAAGGGGCTTCCTCTGTGAGGCAGGTTTAAAGAGTCACTTTTTAATCATGTATTCATTTCCTGCATTGGTAATATTTAGTAGTGGTCCAGATATCTAGTACTTGACTCTTAATCAAAGACCAAGTTGCGGCGTTGTATTTAATTTTGCTTAGTAGCAATGACCTAACTAACTCAGCCTGCAGATTATTGTTTGCTGGTGCTTTTGCAGCACCAACAAGGTGTGTAATGAATGTCATCACAATAGTCAAAAGCAAATAGCTTTAAGTTGACAAACTGCATTAAATATTTAATAAGAGGCACAGAGCAGAAGTAGGCTTTTTTTTTTTTCAAACAAAATTATTTAAAAGATATACTTAACATTTATCATGATATCCAGTAAACTTCTTTAAGGCCTTACCACAAAAATAGAAGCCAAAAGGCAAAACCATAGTGGCAACGACAGAGTTGTTGTAGTAGGAAAACTGTGTGAACGAATGATCGAGTGGTAACATTTGCCCACATTGCCAGCCTTATCCACAGCTACAATCTCGACAATCTGAGAACAGCAGGAGGCGCTGTAGTACGCTTGGACGACGGAGGCATTCAGGGTGGTGTGTGTAAAATTCCCATTGCCTTGAATCAAGGAAATGCTTTGAATCCCAGTGCCGTTTTCATCAGTGAAGTTGGCAGAGAGCTCCCACTGGAAAGGTCCACATTCTGAGACATCACGAGGGCAATTTGCCACTACGGTCGTCACTTCACACTTTGGCGGAATAAAATCTGTGATCTGTGCAAAACGCAGAAAGAAAGGTGACTATTACATAACAGTGATTCTTTGTCATGTCCACAAACCCTAATGAAGCTGGGTTTTTATGATTAATCACAGTGACAGTCTTAATCTTGGATTTAAAAAGGCACAGGTCAGCGATTGGTCCAGGGGAAGCTATGCCTTGACCAAGAAAGCCTCGTCCTAATGTTTATACAGTATTTAGTTATTGATATATTCAAAAATAACTCGGACTCAGTGCCTTACCTCAGATACAAAAACTCAATAACTCAGAAATATAGGGTGAGGCATAACCAATAGGAGCTACTCTATTCTAAAAAGGACTGGCAGCCAGTGGAGGGAGGTCAAAACAAGATGTGCTCGCTTCTGGAAGTACCAGTTCAAGACCTGGATCAATTGAAATTTTAACATTGTTGTGTGGACGTTTAAGAACTGAAGTGGCCTTTCAAATCAGTAGGGTATTCTAAAAAAATATCACTTTTTGGTTATGTTTAAAAGCCTATTTCTAGAGCTAATGCATTTGGTAATCCATTTAATGTAAGAGCAAAACTCAAGACAAACCAACGTGACCTAAAAGTGTTTCAGTTCAGTATTTTGTAATGAAAAGTTCCCCAACATGAAATGTACTATAGAATTTGAAGAAAGTCCCTCCAAACACTGAGATCCATGGGCATCTTTCTCTGGCTATTTAAGGTTTGCCAGTGCTTGTCTTTATTTAGCAAAGATAAAATGTTGAAAATTTGACTTGTTGGCCTATAGTTCTGTGTAAATTTGATCTAAGCTTTGACTTTGAAAATCATGTTTGCTTTGATCAGCCCAAAGCAACTTTTGACCTAATGACATCATTTTAATGTGGATGTCGTTTCATTTTTCACTTATACACCACATTTTCAATTTGTATGAAAGTTTTAGACAAGTGTTCTTTGCATATGTTATTTGTACATAAATCAGGATAAAATCATGTTTTGTTTTACCATGTTGTCATCCTAATGAGCATATGTCATCTTACCTTATTGACAACAGATAGTCTCAGAACGGCGTAATTGGAGTCAACACCACTTGATGATTTAACTTCAATAGTCAGAGTGACATCAGTGCCTGATTCTGTGTCAGCAGTTGGTGTAATTGTCAGCGTAGCATTAGCATATTTTCCACTTAACAAACTGAGCCTGTCAAAAGATGTAAAAATGAGATTTAAAATTACGTTGAAAGAATCTGTGAACTTCAGTGTTAAGAAAGATAATTTATCATAGGATGGATATACTCCAACTGAAAAGAGAATTTGCATTATCATTATTATCATTTTTGCAATTATCAGTTAAATTCTTAGCTTTTTTTTGGCTTGTATATTGTCTATTTTGCAGTATGTAGGCCAAAATTGGCTTCTCATTACTTCAGTAGATTCCTATGAGTCTTACATAGATGCCTGTTGTCACATTAGAAATGTTTTCCTCCCACCCCAATCCTATAATGTCAGTTTTATACAGGAACATTTGGAAAGAAACCATATGAAACAGATTTTTCTCACGTTTTTGGGTATGACATAAGAAAGTCTCTGTCGTTTCGGGCGTTAATGGTGTATATACCCCCTTCACTTTGGGTCATCACACTGAAGGGAAGTTCAAAAGTTTCCCCTGGCTCAGCATTGCTTTCCACTGCAGCCTTGAGAAAGAAGAATCACGGCACATTGTTAGGGAGGACCGGTTTCTATCTTTTCACACCAAAATATGTTTTAATGTTCTTACATACAGAGTGTATGTTTTTATTCAATTATGAAAACTTGGCATACTACATATAATCAGGAGGATGCATTTCTGCAGTTCAGTGTCAAGTCTTAGCTGACACTGAACCTGCAATGGCTTCCAGACATTGCTAAACTGTAGCAAATCATTTTTAAAGGCCCTTTAAAGGCCTTATATATATATATATATATATATATATATATATATATATATATATATAATATATATATATATATATATATATAAAACAACAGAAGGCCTTGGACTCAGTACGTCCACTGAGTACTGCATAGCCTGAGTGAGGTCCTGTGAACTTTTCAACAAAGTCATAGATAAAGGTAATATATATATATATATATATATATAACAAAAAAAGTTGATTTGCTTGCTTGAGGCAACATTTTAAGATATAGATTATTGAAAACTTTCACACATCACTTTAATCTGAATACTCTCCTTTGTCTTGATGTCATCAGTCAAACAGATGTATTTGGAGGATGTGAAGAGATGCTGCAAGAACAGACCTGGATATTAACTTTGGAGATGGACATCAGGGTGGTAGACTGTCTCTGAAATTTGCTGTTAGACACTGTGTCTGTTCCTTTCAGAATGAGCACAAACTCCCCCTCAGGAATGGCATCAACTGTGACCAGGATCTCTCCATTCCCCATGTCAGTCATTGTGCCATTGATTACAACCGCTGGACCAGACATTGTTACCAAGCCAACCTCTTCGATAGTTGTTGAAGTTGGACCTTTTCGTCCTATTACTGAGAGCATCAGGGTGGCAGGCTGATCTGTTTTTTTATTTGAAAAGAAATTTGTTTTAGTTTTGTTTTACTTTTTTATTATTATTATTATTTCCTACAACGTAAGATAGAGATTACAAATTTATCTCATGAAGAGCTCTAAACTTCAATAAAGAAATTTTAATATTTCACTTTAGTATACTGTACATACAAAAAATACAGAACTGTGCTGTGTACCTGCTCGTGGACGTCCACTGAGTACTGCATAGCCTGAGTGAGGTCCTGTGAACTTTTCAACAAAGTCATAGATAAAGGTAATTGTGCTCTGGCCTGGAAACAAACAAACAAAAAAATATATGATAAATTCAGAATAGATCCGATTAGCATTAACTTAATTTAGCGGTAACAAAAACCATGAACAAATGTATGGTGTCTTACCTGTGACTTTGAGTGTGTATGGCTGACTGGATTTGATGTTGATCTGCCAGGTTCTTGACTGCTTATCAGCATACAGACGGATTCTCCTGAGGTTACCGACTGTGTGGACGGTTCCCAGTTTACCATTGGCTTCCGTGTCAGTCTGGGTAACACCTTTAAATGTGAAACATGCGACATTAGTCAGCGTGGTTACTCTCAGAGAACAGACAGGCATTCTATCGGCTTTATCTGAAATTTTCTTTAAAACTGAGTTACCAGCAGGATTGGTCAATGTGAAAGTTAGTGATGTTCCTGTGATGTAGATAGTGATGTTTTTCAGAGATTCATCCAACACAAAAGGGAAAGTCTCTTGCCCTGCAACAGTAGCTCTCTGAAGAACTGTTACCTGCCGGAAGGATGGATAATTCATCTCATAGTTCTTTAAGCCAGTTCAATCACTTCCAGACTAATACATGTAAACAATCCTACCAGAGCAGAAGTTGAGGTGTCAAGGATAATATCTGTAGCCTGAGGGAGTTGGGACTTGGACACCTGGATAGCCTGGCCTCCAGATGCCAAAGCCAAGTCTTTATAGTCTTCGAAGGAGGAAATTTCTAGAGACCGACGCCGCCTCCTGCTTGCCCCCGTCATAAAGAATGAGACCTATGGAAAAGAGATTATGGAAAGATTAGAACCTCCATCTCCCTAATTGTGTAGACTTGCTATGCTTACATCATCGTTTAGTGCTTTTCGATGTTTACCGTTGATTTGGTGCTCCTCATGAGAGCAATGATTGTGTCTTTCAGGGCAATGTCTTTGGCTGTAGCATCAGTGAAAACATAGATGTTGGATGAGGAAGGGGCTCTAGTCAAAGCCAGCTGAAAGAATGAAAAGTTCAAAGTGATGATTCACAGTTACTTTTAATGCTTACAATAGGAGTGTACCAATTGCAGTTTTCTGGCTGATCGCTGATCTTTAAAAAGCCTACCCTGCTGATTCCAATTTTGGCCGATACCAAGGACATGTTGCTAAAATTAGCAAAAATGTCACTGAGTTGGCAATGCTTGCACTATTTTCAAGTGCAAACGTGCAGACATGACCTGGTGGGGTGGTCTGTCAGTCAAGCCTCTCCCACGGGAGAGCAGAAGAGGATGGTGGCTGATTTTTGCTAAGATCGATAAACTCAGAGGATAAGATTGGCTCTTCAAATATAAGTATCAGCCTGTCACAGATCTCCCAAAATTAGGGAAATTGGCACCAATAAATCAACTGGCCAATAAATAGACGCACTGCTAGTTTCCAGTTTAAATTTTAAAACATCACAGTCGGTTCAGTTCATGTACCTGAAGTCCTGATAGACACATCTCTGGTGTGTCTCCACCGCCTTCTGCTTTAAGCTTGGAGATTTCTCTTTTCATTTTCTCAGCATCAGTTGTCCTGATCGTAGGTCCAAACTCTACAAATACATGCATAATTGAGCCAAGCACAGAGACTAACCTGTAAGCATCTCCATTTATGGTTAGTAAGGTAAAATTGCTCAGACCTGGGTCATTAAAGGGCACGAGAATGTACTCAGATGGTTCGTCTTGTGTTCCCTTTTTGCTGTCAATGATTTTATACATAACCGACCTGGCTGCTTCAATATCATCTGACATGCTGCCGGTGGTGTCAATGACAAAGCACACCACAGATGAACGAGCAATCCCCATCGTTCTATGAGAAAAGACAAGCATATTTTTAATTGCAAAACTTACTTTCAGGCAGTTTTGTATGCAGACTTATCATAGTAACCACCTGCCTAATGTGCTCATTCACCATTTGCTGCCAAAACATCTCAAACCAGTCAAGGCTTTTTTAAAATCTTTAAATCTTGTTATACCTCAAGAAGTCATGGTTGCCTACAACCAAACGGATGTCTTCTAACAGTTGGAGGCTGGCAGCTACTGCTGCTTTTACAGCAGCATCATGAAATTCCTTATTGTCAGAGCGGCGCTCATCTTTGCTGATGCCTCCTCGAGGAACTGTGGTGCTGGTGAGATCAGATTCACCTCCATGGCTACATTTGCCTGAAACAAGACAGGAAGAAGATGAACTGGGTCATAATTAACTCCTATCTATGAAGTATTAAATTAACTTTTAAAAATTAATAGTGTCTTCAAGAATTTAGAAACAATTTGGCTTGGAGAAAAGACTTCACATTAGGTTTCTATGCTAAGTATTAGAAAGTATTTGAACAAAGGAATACAATTATGTGCTGCCAACAAGATTTCTCAAAATCCATTCCTCTTTTTTTGCAGGACCGTGTCAAAAAGGACAACATTTAGACTTCTCCTATAAGATTTAGCATGGTTGCATTCAGACAGCATACTTAACAGCGAACAATAGATGTTCCACATTTTGCTGGAGTTACTTAACAACAAACTTTGATAATTTTTTAACTTCCTTACTACTCTGGTACTGGATGATCGTGTGGTTTTAGATTTGTTGTAAATATGAGATGATATACCTCTAGGTTTCTGAGAAGAAAAGATTCCCATGTAGCCTGATGTGAGTTTCTTCTCGTTCAGGATGTTGGAGAGAATCTGATTAGGACATTTTCCATTGGCACAGTCACTGCAGGTTGGAGAGTTCACATCTGCACAAAAGAAAAAAAAAAGATGGCAGTGGAATTTCACAATTTTTAAATGTAATTTTGTCACGTGAATAACTGTGAAAACACCTGCTAATTTATTTTATTGTTTCGAAGACTTCCTTCTGTAAACAATCTTTGCACTTTGGACACCTGAGTGTTTTTCAGAAAAGGATGAGGCAAGTTGTTCTCGTTAAGACACTTGAAGACCCAACCCACAGAAAATATCCTTTATGGGAAGCTGTATTTCAACACTTTTACCTGCCAGGTTTTCTAGAGGTAGGTCTGGTCTTAAGAGGTTGACATATGGTTCTGTGTATCCCAGTTCCACCCAGTTACTGTGACTGTAGAAATCCTAAGAATCAACAGAAATATTCATCCCATGAAAAATCAGTTAGCTCATAAAAACAGTCCAATGGCCACCTCTGTGTCTCATTCACACTCATGTTATAGCGTCCTTTTTAACTATCTATGACATTTAAACCTTTTTCCTATTTGGATAATAGTTTTTTTAGACAATACATGTGAAACAACTGAAAAAAAGTACTATAAACATTAGACATACAGTATATGTACTGGCTTGTCTTACGTTATCATTTTGAGCTATTTATTTTCAAGATTTTGTGTCATTTGACCCCTCTCACCTGTACTGTGTGTAGGACTCTGCCCAGTGTTTCCCTGGCAGCCTTGAAATTCTCCTTCTGAATGCTAGCCTTGATGGCCGCTACGCCCTCAGTGATTAGTCCACGTCCCTCTAAGAATGCTTCGGAGTTGAAGTGATGTGGCGGACTGGAGTTTGGAGAAAATTTCAATGCAAAACATTTTACTGGATTCATACATTTTAATTCAAACTTCTGTCCACGGTATTTTTCTTCTCACTTTACCTGTTTACAAAGTCACGGTCCACCAGGCCGTTCTGGGTGTAGATCTCTTGAAGAGCTGAGTGGAACTTGGCACCAGAGACATCTCCCGGTGCGGTGGGACCCAGACAGGCCTGGACTAACTCTCCTGGAGAAGAACCCTAAAGTTCAGAAGGAGAAGTCAAAAGATAATAATTAAGAGAGTGGAAAAAAACAACGCAAGAAGTTCAATGGTCATTTCTCCCCTTCTTCATTGCAAAATTTTCATAATCTAAA
This sequence comes from Poeciliopsis retropinna, assembly GCA_010277075.1. Lineage (NCBI taxonomy): Eukaryota > Metazoa > Chordata > Actinopteri > Cyprinodontiformes > Poeciliidae > Poeciliopsis > Poeciliopsis retropinna. Next base: position 8,397,747 of record VMRM01000013.1, read on the forward strand.
AATGTAACTTTTGGGGAGAAGCACAGGAACAGCCTGTTACATTAACTCATGCTATCTGCATTGTAGTAAGTCATGATATGAGTCAGGTTTCTCTTTGGTGTCAAATGTAAGGTAATATTCTGAGAAGTCATAAAATATGATAAAGACAGTTTTCCATTCACTGTTGTGACTGAAATAAACTTTGAATATTTTCATAATGCTTTATGCTGTGTTGCTTTATGCTGTGTTGCTTTATGCTGTATGATTGAGTAAAAGATGTTCCTGAACAATTGTGAAGGACACATACACATTTACCTGAATCTTTCTTTTACAAGATGATTATCAGTCAAGAGCTTACAGAGTGCTAGTTTGAAACAGAGAGTAGGTATCTTGATTTTGACTTTACGGAGTCAGGCACAAATATTGCAAGCATCCTCTTTAGTGCTCAGTGAGACTTTAAGAAGCTTTTCAAGTCTAAACTGTGATGCGTAATGAAACAGCCTCAGAGATAAAAGTGGAGATTTTTATCGAAGCAGAGAAAGGGATATTTGTTGTTTTCGAGACAAGAATCAACACTGGTGGGGAAAAATAGTGAAAATGATAAAGTGTGCATGTTTAAAGTGAAGGATAAATTAATACAAAGGTCTTAAAGAAAATAAAGAACCAAAATAAAGAACTGCGACTAAACTAAAACAAGATTATTTTATTGAGTCACTTAAGAGAAAAATACAATGGCTTTTTGACTAATTTGAATATCACAAACAATGTTTATTTACTTAAGGAATTCTGTCCAAATAATGAAACATACATTTTACAGTTCCACACATAGTGGTATTCTGGATTAAAACATAAAGTTTTGATTAGATTTTTACAGTTTTGAGAAATTGAATTTTCAGTTTGGGTGATTATTAATAAAGATAAATAGTTAAAATATCTTAGGATCCAATATATAATATAAGCTTCACTTTTTTAATAGGAACAATGAAAGTGAATCATGCAGTGGAGTGTTTACTGGTTAAATAAAGAGTCTCTTAAAACCAAAGCAGCACATGAGCTAATTTCATAGAAGCTCTATGATGCTCTTTTTGAAAATACATTAGCAAAACCTTCCTCTCAGAACAATGAGTGTTATTAAGATTATTGAGAAGAAAAAAAGAGAGTAGAAATTATTTATATACTCTTGCATTTCTTTTTATATTATGAACTAAGAGTTAAAAGGCTGCTCGTACACTTCTCATACATTGATATCAAGGTAATTTGGATAAATATAAAGAACAAAGCAAAAAGTGAATCAGTGTGTGTGGGTGTGTACATGTGTTCTCTTATTTTTACTGCCTATAAAATGGACAGTAAAATATGAGTCCATTTTATAGGCCAACAGTTTTAGTGTTATTGACCAACAGTTGTAGTGTTATTGCATGTGCTTTATCTTTTGTCTTACCGTAGGTTTGAACTCATGACCGGCTGCATCAGCCACCGCCTGGCACGTCTCTGCAACCTTTTGCAGGAGAGCCGTCCCAGTAATGTTGACATGAGTGGATCCTGCTCCCCCGATTGGAACAAAGGCCAAGGAAGGGGACATCAGAGTCAAAGTCAGCAAGGCTGCACCCAGCAGTGAAGTCATGATGAGTCTAGAGCGTTAAACAGAAATCAATTCATTATTAAATATGACAGGAGTACGTCTGAATTATGTAAGTCTGAATAATATTTCCTCCTGTTGACTCTAGAGAAAGTCATATTTTTCAGAAAAGTAAATGCAGCAGTTCAATAAGAAACTATGACAGGAAAAATAAGCAAGATCGATACTCATGAATACTATATATAGGCCTGTCTCAATAACACATACTGCTTAAAGACAATTTGTCCCAGAATTTATTGCAATAAACGATATTGTTGATTGGAGACCATTTTCAAGTAATATATTGGTAAAGGCATTATAATGCTAGAACACATTCTCAAATATCAATAAACTTTAAATTCTAATGAACATTTAACACTGGAACTGGAAGACACTTGAGATATCCAAAATATAACAACAGAAAAAGCAAATAAGATTAATTATAAAGTCTCTGTAAAAGCTTGTCCTTCAATAAAAGGGCTAGTTCAGACCAATGCATTAGACTTAAGGCTTTTGTCTGCGAGAGAAAAGAAGAAAACAATAAATCATGCAAATGGAAATTATTGAGCTTGTTTTAATTTGTTGTGCAATTAATTGATTTATTGCTTATTGTGACAGGCCAAGCTATATAATTTCTTTCCACAACACTCAAAGCTGTTCAGTACAGAGATGTGAGATAAAAAAGAGACAGATACAGGAAATCATTCAACCAGTTTCTGCTCACAGCCAACCTGGTATCCGCGTCTTTCATTTTATACTAGTTACTAAGAGTCTCAATAAACATGACCTTGAATAGCAAAAACGTCACACAGGCAAAGTGATTATAATTATTCTAAATTTTGCAAATAGATATGAAAAACAAATATTTAAAATACAGATATTATTGAGTTAAATACTACATCCTTCATATCTTAAAGGGAACAAAGTTGGAAGACTCAAAAGTAAATTAGATGCTGTTTCTGTAGACTTAGATGAAGGCAAATTATACACTCTAAAATATTATACATTCTAAAATTTCACATTAATAAAATAACTTTGGTTATTACATCTTTGAGAAAAAGCAAGAGGCTCTGAAAAAACATATATTATTACAGAATCAATAAATTTTAGCCCATACCTGAATAATTCCCAACAGCAATGACCCTAGTTTCCTGCCCACCAAAAAGTAAAGCAGGTTCACTTTTCACAGCTTTAAATACACAGAATTTTGCAATGACAGGGTGGAGATTGGCTCACACCTACATGATTAATGATGCTTCCTGTTAGCTTAACAGGAAGTTTCGCTTCCTGTTAAGCTTAGTTTCCTTTGAAGTGAATTGCCCCTCTCCATTTAGTCATGACCCTTGAACCCTCTACCAAACAAACATCGGACCACAAAAATTCCATTTCTTATCAATAGTGATGGTTTTTATTTATCATGTTGGGTTTCAAAATCCATATAGTCTTTACAGTTTTATAATGTTCTCGGAAATACAAAACTTCTTTCCCTGACCTAAAAATCTTTGGACAAGGTAACAAGAAAATCACAGTTTTCTCCTTCCTGACTTATTCCAAAGTGCATGTTTGCACGACTAATGGTTTGTAAGATAAAGAAACATGTGCCAGAACTTACATAAGTCACAATTCAATTAAAAAATACTTAATTGATCCAAAATGGGCTAAATTAAATGTTGTTGTAACTCATATTGCTGGGTTGCAGATACATGACAAGGATAACACATGAAATTCAGATGAGTGTTAGGAAGTGGATCTCTATTAGACTGTTTGGATTGGAACAACCATACCCAACACAAAACTTTTGGCATTTTGAAGCTGGACCAGCAGAAGTAAATGGACTGCATTTACTTACTTCCATTAGACCCCCATCTGCATGTGATGTTGATACTAATTCATCTGCATCCTGACAATTAATTCAAATTCTTCAAAGACTCATTGTAGAGTAGATGTTGATGTCTGTTGGGAGGGAAGGTTTGTACTGCAGTGAATTTGAAGAAGTCTTTGACTGAAGATACTGTGTTTTCTCTAGACAGTCTCATGAAGAGGATGCTGTCATCCTTCAGAACAGAGTGTAAATATGGTAAGGAAAAATTATTTTTAAAAAAAGTGGAAAAATCCACCTCCTAACCCCCATCTGAATTTCACGCATTATCTGGGTCATGTGTCTGCAATCCAGCAATAAGAGTTACAACAACATTTTATTCTACTTTCGGATCAATTAAGTATTTTTGAATTGAGTTTTAATTGTAACTTATATACGTTCTGGCACATATTTCTTTATCTTACAAACCATTAGTCATGCTCAACTCCCTTTTACTGGGTACTTGTACCTTTTTTGCTAAAATGCACTTTGGAATAAGTCAGGGAGGAGAAAACTATATGTCCATCCATCCATCCAACCATTTTCTTCTGCTTATCCGGGGTCGGGTCGCGGGGGTAGCAGCTTAAGAAGGGAGGCCCAGACTTCCCTCTCCCCGGCCACTTCTTCCAGCTCCTACTCTATGTACCCTAGAGATATAGTTATATATAACTATTTGAGTAGGCTTACTCAAATTCTTATTCTGCTTCCTGCTATTAAAACATCAACTATGAGATAAGGCAGAATAATTTGTTATTTGAGCAAAGGTTGTTAATTTATTTGAGCAAAGTGGTAATTTTTATTTATATGGAGCAAGAGAAAGGACCTAGTAGAGTTTACCACATCTACTAACATGTAGGGTTGTGTAATTTTGTAAATGTCTAGCTATATAAATTTTTATAAATATTTTGCAATATTTTTCCCTCAGAAAGTATGAATTTTTCATCCGCGAGTATTGATACATTAACTACTACTTTGAGTTTCATGTCAAATCCACATGAATTAAATGACAGCTATCACACAAAACATTTTTTTTTACCCAGTTGCATATGTACATTAAAAACGGCATGTTATAAAACAACCACTTACAATTAGGAAATAGATAAATTACATTATCTAATATAACTGAATAAGACAAAAAAGGTTCCTTTTCTGCATAACCAAGTACATAAAGCCACACATTTAACGTTTAAATGTGTAGTCTTTACATGTAACATGTAAAAATATTACATTTGTAAACATTTTTGTTAACAAATGTAAAACAAAAACAGCATTTATTACATCAGCCTTACACGATCAGTTCAATTAATTCAATCCATGTCCATGAAACAGTCACAAAATTTCACCAAAATCACTCTGTCCCTCTGAGATCTTTTAGTAAATTGTAAAAATGTATCGAATTGTATAATTTGCTGAATATCGTGATAAATATTGTATTGTGAGCAGAATATTACATATTGCATTGTATCATGATATTAGTGTATCACTGCAGCCCTACTAACATGTTCGACATTGAGGAGATAATGAGCTGTCAGAGGTCATAATGTTATGCATGTTCAGTAAATGTACCCCGCAAATTGAAGAAACAGAAGATTTGTTTCAATGCTTATCGCTGTTTTGATTTTACTGACAGCACATATACTGCTTTAGATTATTCAGAGGAGAAAATTAGTGACATCTGCTGTTCATTTTGTGGTACTTTAATAATTTACAATGGTTGATATAACTATCACTGCTCCCTACAGTTACATGTCTTTGCATTCATACTGGCATTTACACAATCTATGATGTTCTTACTTGTCTTATATATATATATATATATATATATATATATATATATATAATATATATATATATATATATATATATATATATATATATATATATATATATATCTATATATATATATATATACATATAATATATATATATATATATATATATATATATATATATATCTATATATATATATATATATATATATATATATATATATATATATATATATATAGTGGCTGTGGCTGGGGCAAACTGGAGCAGTGGCTACAACAGATCCCAGGAACAACATCAGACATCTCAGTCCAGAAATGTGCAGTTCTAGGCACAGCAAAGATACTGCGCTGAACCCTCAAGCTCCCAGGCCTCTGGTAGAGGACCCGAGCTCAGAGAATAAGAACCACCTGCAAGCACAGACTGGTCAGTATGATTTTGAAACCTATCTTAAGGTTTTACAATCATTTATCTATATTATCCAAACATATACAGTAAATACAACTTTATTAACAATTTCACCTGTATGTAATTTTAGCATTAATGTAATGTTTTTGAATTATCAGTGTAAACTGGGAGACATGTAAAGATTTTTTTTGACAAATATATATATATATATATATATATATATATATATATATATATATATGATGCTGTTATATCTGAATTTCCCTTTTGCAGGACAAAAAGTCTGTTTCCATTTTATTGTGTTTTTATGGTTAAACATGAAAACCATGTGACTCTTAAAGCAATTATAAAGAATTTTAATATCAAATTGAAAGGTAATAAAAGGTAAAAGTTTTCTTTACTACTATGCAAACTTTAGGAAATACTTGGATCTCTCAATTTTTGTAGATAAGCTTTCTGTATAGCTACAGAAAGTTTATTCAAAGCTTTACATGATCACAGACCTGCTGTTTTGCAGAGTAATAATAAAGGAAAATGTACTTTTCCATAGCTGATCTAAGAAAAACAAACAAACAAAAAACTGCTGGAGAAGAGTATCATCACAACAAAAATACAATCGTATGGTGAGTCATGTTCACCCAAGCCTTTCCTTGTTGAGAGACTATGATGTCAGACTGACAGTGAAACAGTGCAGATATTATATTTCAGTTCTTCCCCCTTTTAGCAGTTTTCCATGAGCTGTTTGGTTTGTTTGGATCTCTCCTCACCAGTTAAAATTTCACTGTAATTTGCATCTGTACTGTTCAGCTTCTGTTGGGAGGAGCCAGCTGAGGTATGTGCATCTGTGTGAATCAGAGGGTGGGTGTCTCCAGCACAGGAGGGCAGCAGAAAGCAATAGAGTTGGAGAAATGAGTCTATGTGGGGAACAAAAAGAAGCACGGGAGAGGATTTAATGCCTCTGCTCCCCTCTTACAAGCGAGTGTAACCAACAACTTGGTGAGTTTTGAGCTTATAAAGATTTGTTTATCTTATAAAATGAGATGCAAACTTGTTAAATTAGTGTAATGATAGTAGATTTATGTATATAATAATGTGGTATCATATGCTTCTGCTGGAATTCTCTGTTGATAAAGATTTATATTATATTCTGTTATATAACACACTTTAAGCTTTTATGGTTTGGAGTACTTTTCTAACGTACATTTTAGTTGGATATCGCTTTAAAATTACATGAACATCATATAATCATAGTCAGTTCAGCTAATATATATAAAAAAAAACTTATGTGAGCTTGTTTAAATTAGACTGAATACTGAATTAAATCACCTTTTAATATCTTGACACTCTTGTCAGCTGATGAAAAATTGCTCCAGTTTTACAGTCAGTGTAGTGGTTCTGTTGTGTGGAACTATGGGACTGTGAGGAATCCAAAATATTTCTTTCATAAATCTAGTCAATGGTTATTTGTCCATAGTATGTATTAAAAATCAAGGAAGTCAGTGTGAGAGGTATTTTATTTCAAATTTTGTACTGTTAAAGGCATTTCAACTCAATCAGTCAGATTTGCTCTTACTGAATGTCTGACGAATGTTTGCTCACGTCTTTTCATGTGCTGACTTGGAATAATAATTTGTATATGTCTCCTCCAGACGGCAGGATGTGACTAAGTGTGTGAGTTTGGTTGTCAGGAGTATTCAAACCATGAAACCCTAAAACTTTCATGTTCAAACTTTAATTTGAAAAGTATAAAAGAGCAGTTAATCAGTGCTATCTAAATTATGCATAGCTGTAGCCTCTAATAAAGTGGTTCAGACAGGCGTCTTTCAAATGATAACAAAACAATGTAAATGAGCATAATTTTTAAAAAGCAGCTGTTTTTTATTTATATTTTGTTGAAAACTTTTAAAATGCATTTATACCTTTAACAATAATGACTGTAATATCTTAATTGGCATCACACCAATCAAACATTTCCCTAAACCTGCTGAGCAGCTTTTTCCATATACATTTCCACTAGCTGCGACCTGCATGTAAAAATGTTGCATCACAGTTGATTCAGCAATTAAACATGAGCTTATTGTATTTTGAAGCAAGAAAACAACAAATATCCCCTGTGGTGCTGCAAATAGGGCTTTAAATGCTTAGTGTTGTTCTCACATATTTGTTAACAGGTAATGTAAATTAGTAACTTGGTTATAGCAGTGTATAAATGTGCTAGAAGTCCATGCTAATATAGGGAACGTTGAGCATATTCCCTGAATGTGTAGTGGCTAAATGATATTTATTTGTCAGTTTCAGCAAACAGGAAACTTAATTAACCGTTACTGGTGAAGAGACTTAAAAATAGTGCTGCTTTAATTGTTTATGTGCTAGGAGAAGTGAGATAAGGCAGAATAATTTGTTATTTGAGCAAAGGTTGTTAATTTATTTGAGCAAAGTGGTAATTTTTATTTATATGGAGCAAGAGAAAGCAATTCAGCTCAGCTGGAATGACTTGATCAACAGAGACACTTATTGTTGGTCTCATATCTGTCTAACAGTGGTCAACAACAGAGAAACTCACATTTAATCATTATTATTTATTGTGCAACTTTAGGTACAATGAGTTGGTGTATTTTGGATATAAATGTTTGTTCAGCAGCAGATACCCATCTGACATTTTGCAAAACAAAGTCTTTGAAATGTATAAAAACAACTTCATAAATTAAAAAAGTAAGCAAATTATTAACCAAGAGTATATTTTCAAATATTGTTGTTAGACTTCAGCTGACTTATTTCCTTTTATAGAGAACTGATGGTTTCATCTTTCCTTCCATTCCTCATTCAGTTTCTAACCATTTTTACAAACCTTTTGCTGCAAAAATGGTCATTGATCACATGTGTGCATCTTTAAAATGTGAAGGACTTAATATTTTAGTGATAGTTTCAAATTGTATAGTGCAGGTTAAGTAGCTCAGTCAAGACAGCACTGATTTTGACTATAATATGCTAGCACCTATGAGGTGTTAATCCCTTCTGTCCATGCAGTATTTCTCAATAGGAATGTGGCTAGACAACATTAACAGGCTTTAACATGCTGTTAGCATCAAAAGCACAACCTTTTTTTCTTGTTTTGCTTCTGTAATTCTTCAGAAATTATAACCCTGGAACAGTTCCTAAAGATTTTACAGACATTACTTCACCTGTCATGTACAATTAAAGGTAGTTTTAAATGTTTCACTAGAATTGTGTCACAAAATGGTGAGGACCAGGCCCCAAATACAGAGAAAAGGCAGAAGGTACAGTAAGACCATTAACTTAGAAAAATGAAGACTAAAAACCACTAAAATCGCAAGGGATAGGAGACATGTAACAGTGTGATAATACAAACCAAGGCAAAGCTAAGCTGAAGAGTTGACACAAGGGTCAGGTCGTTGATTAGAAACCATGTTGCTTTGAAGAAAGGCAAGTGGCTGAAGCTTGACTAATATAAAATGGGTGAAAATACTTATACACAGAGAACATGGAAGCATAATATAAACACCAAAGTTAAGCAAAACACGCAATCAAAGTCTGAAAGACCGAGACGAATTGTAGTCCAAAGACAACTTCTTCATCTTTCAAAGATATTACAAGCTGAAAGGGTCATTATTTCTGTACAGATGGTAATCAATCCCCAGAGATTGTTGATGGAAACAAGTCAGAACAGAACATTGGCGGTGTCTGCCTTCAAGAATTCTGTTGTACAAATTTCATCTCCTGCCGTCTCTGTCAGATTGTTTACTTTAGATCTTTTAAAGCTAACTTAATTTCATGCAATAACTTTTATTTTGCTGCGGGGGTATTTTGACAGTGCAGTCAAGTTGTAATTTGCCTTTATAAAGTACAGACTAAGTAATCTATAAAAGTGTTTCACCCATGAAAAACAACAATAATTAGTCATTTGTTTTCACGAAACGTTTTCTATATTTTACATGAACTATTTCTTTAATCTAATTGGCTCTCTCTCTTAACTTTATCCCTAAAACAAAATGAATCAGTTTTGCGATAAATGTGCATTTGGCTGTCTGAACTATTCACATATCTTTAATTTTTCTCAAATTATAATATCAATACTACATACATTAATATATTTCACAGAGATTTTCTGTGATTTACCAACACAAAGTAGTGCATAATTGTTAAGTGGAAAGAATAATAATTTATGGTTTTCTATTTGTTCAAAATAATAAAACTATCAAAATGAGCAGCAAATTGCCTCTAAAGTCATAAACTCAGAGATTTTTTTGGAGAATATTAAACAGAATCATGAAGACCCATGAACAAAGCAGGCCAGGGTCAAGTTGTGGTGAAATTTAAGAAAAGAGTTACCGGTAGGTTATAAAATAAAATCTCAAATATTGGACTCCTCACAGAGCTCTGTTCAATCCATCATTGAAATGAAAAGTGTACGGCTTAGCTACAATGCTGGCAGTCAACCTTCTAATTATAACACACAACAAGTTTAATTTTTTCATAAATCTGACTTATTTCTTGTTTCAGCCGTCTGATGTTCAACATGGGGTTCACCCCCAATGTCTCTGAGGGTCCGTTATTCTGCCCACTGCTGAAGCGGATGAGAGAAGACAATTTAAACAACAACACACAGGTCAACCTGGCTGTGGTTTGCATCCATGGCATCTTCTCCTCCCTGGGAATTTTAGAAAATGCCTTGATCATTTGGGTTTTGGGATTTCGCCTCAGGCATCGAACCGTGGCCTCCATTTGGATGCTTAACCTGGCCATGTCTGACTTCCTGGCCACCCTGACTCTACCGCTCTTCACGTTCTACTTTTATTCCTCCCACAGCTGGGAGCTCGGATACCCACTCTGCATAGTACAAACTTCCATCTTTTTCTTCAACATGTATGTTTCAGCTTTCCTGCTGGCAGCCATTTCATTGGACCGTCTGCTTCTAGTTTCCAAGCCAGTGTGGAGTAAGAACCACAGGTCGGTGGCAGGAGCTTGGAAGGTGTGCGCACTGGGCTGGCTGTGGGCTGCGTTAAATACCCTACCTTATGCCATATTTCGTTCAGTGATCGTGAAGACTGATGGGAGGAAGTTATGCTACCATAATTTTGCTTTGTATTTATCCTGTAAGGATTCATTGAAAATGGACTGTAATGTGAGACAGGGGGCAACAGCCATCTCCAAGTTACTGTTAGCTTTCTTCTTCCCTCTAGTGGTCATTGCAGGGAGCTACATCAAAATTGCCCTTAGCCTGAGAAATAGACACAGAAGGAGAAAACAGAGTACCAGCAGACTGGCTGATATGCTGACTCTGCCTGGCTGTGATGCACATTCAGAAATGGTTAAATCAAATGGCATCAAGTCTTTGACTTCTGGTTCCTCATTTAAGTCCAAATTAAACAACCTCTCTCCTGTCATCTCCAGTCCATCATATCAGAGCCTGTTTTCTCAAAGTTTCACCAAAATGGTGACGTCTGTGATTGCAGCATTTGTGTTTTGCTGGGCTCCTTATCACATCTTCTGCATCCTAGAAATGGCAGCCCAGTATAATGACAAAATCCTCAAATTAGTGCAAGTGGCCCTTCCAGTGTCTGCAACATTTGCTTTTCTGAATCCAGTTTTGAACCCTGTCCTGTACGTCTTCAGCTGCCCCCACTTCTGCGTGAGAATACGACAGAGTCTGGGAGCAGTGTTTGATGGGCTTGTGGAGGAGGGTGGAGGGTTACTGATGACTCCTGCCAGGAACCTGCAAGCTTACATTAGGCGGAGGAATAGTCGAGATGTGAGCTTTGCACCACCAGGGTCACCAAAGTCACCAAAATCTTCATCCTACCAGTCTTCTGATGCACAACTACCATTGCCTCTTCTCTCTAAAGACCTTAGAGACAGTCAAACAGATCAAACTGGACAATAAGTGGAAAATGGGATGGTGACTAGCTAAAACATCATTCTCTTCTTTGAGATTATACTTTTATTATATATCATACTGTTCTCATTGTGATATTAAGGCTGAATCCAATTTTACACCTTGTCTACTAAGAATAAAAATCTTGCTTAACATGTTTCTTTTTTTGTTTGCATGATGGCTTATGTCCTTTTACAAACATAGCATAAAAAATATCAAAAATAAAATAAACTATTTAAAAAATACTTTTTGCAGGCTTTTAGTGGACTAAAAGGGATTTTTTTCATTTGATTGTAACAAAGACAATACATGTAAATGCTGGTATGATGAATGCAGATGGGGTAAAATTGCGTAATTCAAGCTATTAGGTTGTGGAAAAGTGCCTTAAATATGATAAATGACAACAAGCATTATACACAGACCATATGTTGCTTGATGGCTTGAAGGCAAATTTGTGACAATAGTCTATAAAAGGATAAACAGTATTTTTTTTAGTTATTGTTTCAAACAAATGTTTAATATTTGTTTTAAAGTCCTCTAATGACACTCATCTACTCTGATGGCCTCATCGACTGTGTTTTATGTTATGAACATCCATTATCTATGTAAACAGGGGTAACAGGGGATCTGATCCCCTATAGGGTAACAAATCCCCTGTTACCCTATAGGGGATCTGGGGATCCCCTATAGGGTAACAGGGGATCTGGCAGCCATTAGGCAAGAGAGAAAATGGGTGCACACAGGACAGATTGCAAGTCCATCACAGGGCAATACAGAGACATACAGGTCAAACAACCATGTACACACCCATACCTATGATAGTTTAGCCAACTAACTTGCATGTTTTTGGACTGTGAGAGAGAAGTGAGAGAACCCAAGTACACATGAAGCGAACATGCAAATTCCATCGAAAGAGCCCTGAACAGGATTGCAACGCTGCTTACTACTATTACTTCCAGCCACCAGAGGGCAGGATAGGACTGATGACATGAACAGCAGTGAAGTGAAAAAGTAGGATTATGCTCTCCAGGTCCTGTTTTCCAGGATCACTTCAAATCTGAGCTGCTGAACATCTGACCTGCTCTCTGAGTGATTGCATTTCGTCGTACCTGATATAAACTTTGATTAACCATCTCATCACCACCACTGCAGTTATGTGGCTTTTTCACACTCTGGTGGACACAGAGGCTTTTGCATAATGTAGGTCACAGCATGGGATTATCACAAAGGTAGTTCTAATTTAGATAGAATATTACAGAGTGAAGATTCGGAGAATAAACACAAACCGGGATTAGGCCTGGGTCAGCTTCTACATTGCCGTGAGCCATTCCCTTCCAACAAACTGTTGTTCTCTTCCTCCTTTCTGGATTCATATTCCCTTCTATGAGTTCATATTGATATTTGTTGGACTCGTAATTACAGTTTAGAGGCTTTATTGTAAATACGGTCAATATTAACTAAGAGAAAGCTTTCACAGTTTTCTTTTTGAGGCTTTGGTGATTTCTCTCAATCTTTAGTTAGAATGTTTAGGTAACATTTACAATCCACAGGTTGTGTTAGCCAACCTTCACAGTTATTGCTTCTCCTGGTGAAAGAAGATTTGAAATAAAAGCATATCTTAATCAATTAGAATTCAACCTTTAATTTAAATATATTTAGTCAGTGGAGAAATGATTAAAAAGTTGAAAACAATAGGAACTGTGACAAACAAACCTGTGTATTTTGCCACCACATTAACATCACAGAGGATAGTAAACTAACAACCTCCAAAGTGGCCTTAAAGCAACCATTGTGTGTAATAATGGTTGCTTTAAGGTCTTTAAAGCAACCATTATGTGAAGCAACCATTATGTGCAATGTACATCCTCATTGGTTGTTTAGGAGGCATGTTGTAAAAAAGTCTCCCCTTTCTACCATCAGAAACGTAAACATAAGACCAGATCTAGAGTGAAATATAACTGAAGAAAAATGTCTAATGCCAGCTGTTGAGTATGGGGAAAGATCTGTCATGCTGTGGGCCTGTTTCTCATCCAAAGCCCTGGGAACTTTGGATGAGAAACTTTTGGGAACATGCAGATGAAGATCTGGCATTAAAGGGCTATTTTAAATCAAAATCTAATGAAAATCATTTGGTCTTCTACATTTATCTAAAACAGATGGCCCTTAGGTATAAAAGTCCCCCTGAAAGAGATGAGCTGAGGAGAAGAGAGCATATGATACAGCGAGAACCTTCAAGGCTGCCAACAGTTGTCGCATTAATAGGACATTTATTATTTCTTTTCCTCTATCACTGTGCAAAAGTGCTCAAAAATAGTATGTTGGGATTCCTAAAGCTGCTAAGTGTAAGATTCTGATACTGCTGACTTGAACTTTTTTTTTCAGGCATTTTGCAATTTTCACCAGAGGCTCCACTAACTGAGAAAGCTGCTGTATGAACCAAGATTCAATCCATAATTTCACATCCAAATTAATGGTTCGAGCATGTATTTGTGTTAAAATAAAAAAAATCAAAATTCTCAGAGGTCATGATTGGAGTAACACAGATGGAATAAGACGCCTAACTGCATGTTTCAGGCGGATTAGGGAACAATCATTACCAGCAGAAGAAAAGTGAGAACGTCTGAATGCAGATGCTTAAACTGATTCAACCAGAGAGAGAAAGAGCGATAGATTATGTAAAGTGCTGTAAAAACAGCTGGTACAGATGAGATATGAGAAAAGAAGGAAAGAGAGGTTAGGGAGGAGGAGTGTTGCTTTAAAGGGGTTTAGAGCTCGGCTGCCGTACTTATAGCTGCAGATGCTGACAAGAGTATTAGAGCTGAATTACGTGGTTGCTATTTATCTTAATCATCATGTATTTAAGAATATGCTCTTCCACACACATGCATACATGCGCACGTACATGCCCACATGCATACATACATTCAAAAGAGTGGAGTGGAATTGTTGGAAGGCATCTGTGAATTAAAATCCTGGGAGGAAGGTTATGATACATTTCCATTTAAGGAGAGAGCTTCCATATCTGAAAATTCACTTCCCCCTCTTTTTCTCTGAACATGATGAAATTCTTACAGCATGAATCAGCTCTTACTGTAAAACAAATAAGGACTGTTGTACTCTTACAACAATGCTCTCCTTTCTTTAGATAATGGCTGCAAAATAACTCATTGTAAATTTATCCTTATTTTGTGTAATAGACTTTATGTCTGCTTGCTGTGAAGAATTGAAAACCAAAGTTAAATTCCTTGTTTGTGCAGATAATTTAGGCTTATAAAGCTGATTGTGATTGTGATTCAGTCTAAATCACTCTAACGACAAAATAGTTTTTTTTTGTAAAACTGTCCTGCATTTAACAGCATCCATCTTTCTGTTCACTCTGTCTTGCTGTCCTCTCTCTGCTAAAGAAAAGCCATAACATGATGCTGCCACCACCAGGTCTCACAGTTGAGACAATGTAATAAATGTCTCAAATAGCTGACCTATCTGTAGTCGTGTTGCTATTTGTCCCCTAAAGTTCTTTACAAAACCTATGAAACCTTAACAAATCTTCTTTATTTATCCTGAGATAAAATGGCGAACTCTATTTACTGACAATGTGATTTCTGAAGAGAATTTTTTGGGGGGGAATTTCAGACTAAAACACACTGAACATATATGGTTGTCAAACATTTCAGAGTTGAATTTGCAGAACAAAATTAAAAAAAAAACATTATAAACTACTGTGTTTTGTTTGTCACAAAACTATTCCATTAAAATATATTGAAGTATATGGTTGTTGCATGGCAAAATTTACCAAATGCAAGGTGTCTGAAAACATTGGAAAGAAACAACTCAACATTTTTCCCAACACTTAGATCTTATTTTACAAACTTTCAAAAGAATCCATCTCTCTCGCGAAATCATAGCATGTTTGCAGAAAGTTCAATTAAAAAGTCGATGTCATCAAGTCATTTGGCAAAACTCTTGTTTTCTGACATTTCAGAGGATCTAACATAATGTAAACCACGTAATGATATACATACGCACATATGTATTAATTCAACTCATTAATACATTTGCATTAATATGCATTAATATGAAATATGTGATATCTTGTACGACGTGTTTTGTAAAGAGGAGACATCTAATGCGTCATCTGACAGACATGTCCTTAATAATGAAGTCTTGAATCTTATTACGAATTTGTAACTTCAAAGCATAATTAATTCATACAGATAAACCCAACATTTTCTTACCCCTCACACTAACTATCTAAAATCTGATTTTGGTAGAAATATGAATAATTTAAGGTTTAAGTGTATATTACTTAAAGAATAATGACCCACAATAAAACTGGAGAGAAGTCAGACTTGTACTCACAATTTTGGTCCGCAACTGAGTTTCAGTTTCAGGTCCTTTTTTCCAAGTTTTTAAAGTATTAAATTTACATTTACAATGTAAATTGAAAAAAAATATTGTGAAGACAGTTGAACACAAAAGCTCCCTCTCCTTCTTGCGGTTCCTCCTTTATGAACTCTAAAAAGAAAAAGAGCAGTTTTTCATAAGTGGTTTTCTAAACTGCCTTGTTTCACAACAAGCTGCTGTAAGAAAAAGAATCTTGCTGTTGTGACTTGCTCTGCTTCATTTTTGAAAGTGGGTGTTTTGCTTCAGTACTTCCTGTCTCTTTGAATGAAGCACCACAGAAAGCCCCTTTCACTTCTTTCACTGTAACCAAAAGTGCAAGCATAAAGATGGGGGGCAGGGACACTTCCAAACTTGGGGATATACAAATGATAAATTAATACATACACATGTTTTCAGTTGTTAAAACATCAGCTGTGTAGTTACATTTCTCTTTTCAGACATTTACATCTATAAATCTTCCCACATCCTAAACTGTCCTTAATCTGTTTGACTATCCCAAACAAATACAGTGTCAAATATATCTGAGTCATTTGAGTCAGAAATTTAAGGATTTTAATATGATGAAGTTACAAAATACTTGAACCTTAATTTGGAATTTCCTCCCAATGACCATTGACTTCACTAGATGGATGTTGTTCAAATGGTATGTTTTTTGGCTACATATTTGTTTTAAGAAGTGACTAACTGTTGAACCCAGAGCACTTAAACCCATTATTGGGCTGCCTGTCTTGATATTTGAACAACATAAAGGATTGTTGTTGATATTAATTGAAAATGACAAATTTAGTAAAGGCCAACTGGAGATCGAACAAGCTATTATTATTGAGTGTAAATCGGTGAATTTACAAAGTTGACTCAAATGATTAAAGCATGCCATCAAGTTTGGCAGAGGCTTTGTAACAAGCTATTCATTTGAATCAGGCGTGTTGGAAAAGGGTTGCATCCAAAACCTGCTTGACAGTGAATCTCAAGGACTAGAGCAGTATAGATTTCTAACCCATACTCCGATATGGGTTAGGGGTTCTGTTTGTTTCTCTTCAGGGAGTCTCTTTGGTATGTGAGTTCTTTTGTGGGATGGCGGCGTTGGCCATGTACCTGGTGTTACCGGTTGGGAGTGTGTCTGTGAGTTTGGTAATGGTCTTTTGATTACACATGTGGGACGATGCTTTACTAGCAATATCTTTGTCAGAAAGCCAGTGCCGCTGGTGTTGGACCACAAAGATGAGTAAGAACGAGTTCCCTGATGAGTTCACGGACTGTGCCATGTCTCATGCTATGGTGCGCTCTGTCTGTCTGGGAAAGAAGCTACAGGTAAAAACAAGGACTTTTTTTGCCTCTTAATGACTTTCCTGCGTATTTGTCTCGTAGTGAGTTGATAGCAGAACTGAAAGCTGATTCTTTTCTGATACTGCTGTTGGGACTGGTGTGTCCTAAACGATTGATTACTTTCTCTAACACCCACTGTTAGTGAGAGACTTTGTGCCACATTTTGGCTTTGTTGAAGATGTTGTGTTAATGTTGTTTCGTTTTCTTCTGTAAATCCTGTTCCTTGGACAGAATTTCTGTACTGTATGATGTTGTTGTTCTGATTATGTATCAGATCCTTAAAAATGAACAGGAAAAAAGGAATCATTTTCTCTTTAATGCTTTATAAGCCTTCTGTTTAACTCATATTTGTCATGAAATGTCCTGTAAACGAAAGATTAAGATGGGTTGTCCGTTTGATGCAAGAAGAGGGACAGCTTGACATTAACTGCTGTCAAGTAGATGGTTAAACAACCAATCACACACTATCATTCCACCATGAGAAAGAAAACATTCAAAACAGATGTCAATTTTTCCAGTAGTGGATGTTTAAGCACAGTCTCACTAACATTAGATTCTGCAGGAGACAAAGAAATGATTTAACTCCCAAATGTTGTATCTTAGACTTAAGATCACTCACTAAAAGTCCATGAATTTAAAATAATTATAAAGACACAACATGTGTCTTGTAAAGGATGTTTTTCAGGTTTTTTGAGAAGACAACACACTTCCCTGTTGCGTGTCCAGACACGCAACAGGGAAGCCCTTGTGTTTCTAGACAAACATTCTTCTTCAGCCAACTGAGGCCAAGCACTCTAAGAAAGAACAGTAGCAGTGGTCTTTTTTGCTCCAGGTTTAGACACCTGGAGGTCTGTCACTTTGGTTTTGAAACCAGTTTGTTACTGCAAAAAGGACACCGATAGATTATTGAATACACCAAAGCATACATTAAAAATAAAGAAAAAAACTAAAGAAACATAATCGGCCCTGGCTCTGATGCAATCAGGTCTCGCTTTGCTCCCTGGAGCAAGTCAATCAGGACTCCTCACCCTCTCAGAAACCAACTTTTAGGCAATGTTGAAGCTGTTACCAAGAGCTTTCTCTTCTCCGACATCAGAGACTTTCACACATGTGTGATTCTGCACTGAAAAAGGAGAACAGACTTCCAACTTACAAAAGTCTTTGTTACATGAAATCGAATTAAGCTTGTCTAACTTACTTTACATTTGTTTAACATGACAATGTGATAAACTAAATGTATTTTGTTAGATAAACTTAATATGGTCACCTGTAACAAATTAACTCTTTTTTAAAAGTTTGATCACCTGTTTTCTTTTTTCAGTGTGACCACAAATCTTTTTCTTAACTCAAAAATACTTTGTGCCAAATATTGCTTTACATATTTAAGGTATTTAAAGCCACTACTGAAGAGAAGCAATTTGTCAATCAGAATTTTGACACAATGAATCTTGAAAGAGTGTGCTAAAAGAGGACTTCTGAGCTATTTCTAACCTTTGTGATCTTATCCATTGTTGCACCTGCAAATGGCTTTCATATAAAGAAAAAATATTCGTTTGGAGCCTGGGAGGTCACAATTACATGTTCTGTTTGGTATTATTTTGAGAAATTAAATAAATACATAAATACATCTTAAAATCCAAGTGGCCAGCTGGAGAAAAAATAGACAATCTCATATGCTCCCCCTACTTCTGACAATCCCTGCAGCAACACTTGAAACTTTCACTCTCTAAGATTTTTAAAATCTTTTTAAAACGCTTGCACGTTTTGTTGCTTTTGAAATTCATCTTCTATTTTTTATTAGTTGTATTTTAGAAGGTGCTGAGTTAGTTGTCTGCACCTTAAAACCTCTGGATCTCAACCAGCCTAACTAGTATTAACAAAAATAAAATAATGATCTTAATATCATTATAAAAAGCTTTTTCTGAGATAAATTTCTACAAAGGTAATAATTTTTTTTCTCTGAGGAACGCAGCGGAAATGGAGCCCAGAACGCCAGCGCTAAAGCTTCTTGCAGTCAAGATGTTTAATTGGCATTTGTGTGTATGTACGATTTAGCACATACATATGAAGAAACATCCCATATGGGGAAAATGATGAACAATGTGAAGCACTATAAATTGCAGAGGATTGAGGATAAGCCAACATTAGCATGAGAGCAGAAGAGTGAGTGCGGAAATAAATACAGGATTATCAAAGAACTCACATACATGGGCGGAAAATAGTGGCAGGCTCATATCAGACACAATGTGAGGAGTGCCACTGATACACCTCTGCTAAATATATAACTCTGAATATTGAGATCTATTTTCTATATAGGGTAAATTGTATGACAGGACTAAAGAACATTTCTTACTGACATGCTTCGTTGTGAATGAAAATGTGCACAATCTGGAGAATGAATAAAATCCGGTCAAATGCAGAATAAAGTGAGTGATGGATGTAAATAAAAGAGGAGGGGTAAAACATGGAGAGTGTGAGGGATGAGAGGAGGAGCAAAGGCAGCGGGGGGATATACCTCAGATTATGATTTGGTGTCAGATGCTGTAGTGACAGATAAAGAGGAGGACAGAACGAGAGACCGAAGCGCAGGGAGAACAAAATAAAGGCGTCCCTGTGGTTCAGCTGGACTGCAAAGATGACTGAGATGAAAAGTGTACAGTCAATGGACGTGCAAGAGGGGAAGCTAATAAAGAAGGTCAGTGGATGTGGATGCCAATATATAACTGTGATGTGCAAAGTTCTGCCACTGATGCAGAAATAAAGTATATTCTATTAATTCCAAGAAAAAAATGGATATGAAATTTTTTTTCATTTTGTGAGATTGTGTAATTTTATGTTTTCTTTCCTGTCTTTCTTTTGAGTAATTTTTGCTATGCTTGGTTGTCACCATTGGTACTGCTCTCCAGGGTTCCATTAAGAAAAAGATTGAATCCTTCAGACGGTGGAGTTCAGCAAGCATGAAGAGGCCACCGAAGACCAAAGCCAAGACCTTGAGTCTGTCCTCCCCTGATGGAGACCCTGAAGATCTCTGGTTGCCAGAAGGAGACAAGAGGAAGCTGCGCCCCATTGTGGCTTCCGTCTTTGGACAGGTAGGGCCATAAAATGGAAAATTGGGTCACTTCTGAGTTCATGAGCTGGTGTTTACATTGCTTGGCTGACATAAGCCGCTATCAGGCATGGACTGCTTTCAATTAATCAGATGGCAGCTGAGCATTTATATGTTACGTCTAAAAATTCACTCTGCATAGCAATTTGTAATCTGACGAGGTCAGACATGGAAACACAGAAAATACACCTTCTTTTCAAGAATGAACTATTGCAGTCGCATTAACAGATAAGCCCCTTTATTGGTTGGAATAATCTGCCTTCTGATCAGCTTTTAGAGGACTTCAACTGATTTGTTTTGTCAAATGAATGAATAGGTGCATTCCCTGTTCTTTCATCATCTGGCCTTTTTTCCTATAATGTCTGAGAGCAGCACTTGAGAGAACACTTAAAGGAAACATGAGTTTTTCTCCTACAAAAACCTTCACTGTCTGACAACATGTCAGTGTGTTTGTTGATTTCTATTGAGCGTTGTTTATTTATTTAACACAACACTGGATGTTTGCTAGATTATCTTCACAGTGTTGCTGCTGCAGAACACACTTCTGATTTGATTTAGCTTTTCTAATGTGGTTCTTAGGGAAGATGTAGTCTTTAGCACAGAATATGTTTAGGACAGAGAGAAGTGTTATTTTCAGCTGCTTCCATTCATTACCAGTGAGTGAAATACCTTACGTAGATTATTATCTGTTTCCTTGATGAATGCTCTTTTCGTATTAGTGCCAGTGCAGTTTTAAATTAAATCATTTAAAAATAATTATCCATTTCAAAATGATAAAAGATAAGATGTGCAATATTTAGGGTTCAGTGAATGAACTTTGGTTTTGGTTCTAGATCCATTCAGTACATATTCAGCTCCATCTGTGCTTCATGGATCATCTTCCCTCAGTCAACTTGTTTGCTTCTTTTTCTCCCAGCTTTGCCTGTTTTGTAATCAACCACCTGCATTTTGTCAGTAATAACATTCCTCAATATTTCAGCTCCTGAATTATTTTCTGTATTTGTTACTAGATTCTTGTGTTTCCTTGCCAAAGTTTCTGGACCTGCTTCCCTGTGTTTCCCTTTCTTTAAGTTCTCCTTGTTATTCTTCATTAAAGCTGTTCATTCGGTCCTGCACCAAGAAGACTGCATAGCACATGACTTCTCTCCTCAGCATTTCCGAAATTGCTTTTATGATATGAAGAACACTTCAAGGTTTGTTAAAGTGCAGTTTATTTTTCGGCTGGTGCTGTATATTGTGAAAGATTTCTCTCTTTGGTCATACTGCAACTAATCTCACTTACTGATCTGAAAAGTTTGTTGCATAGTTGAGACATAACTGGCTATATTAAAAATGAGGTTGTTCACATATAGTCAGGAGATTTTCAGTCATTGTATTCACCCATGTGTAAGAATATTGACAGGATGTAGTAATAATATATTTCTCATACTTAACTAAGCTCCAATGTGTTGATGCTGCCATATGAACCAATCTATCAGAACCAAGGCATGATAACAGCCCCAACAATATCAATGTGACTTTAATAGTCTTGTTTTGTTGAAGTCGTTTTTCGTGGCTGTATTTAAATTTAAGATGGATAAAGATTTTCATTGGCCATGTACGCTCCTTGTTGACATGATAACAGTTTTTGTGCTTTGGTGCTTCAGGGTGTAAAACAGGAAATGCGTGTGACAGAAATTTATTTTAAAAAGTCATCATGAACAAGTGTCTTGTGTTGTTATCACGGTTTTGTGTTGTGTTAATAGTGAGTTCCAATAATCTTCAAAAGTTTTGCAAAATAAGGTCATGCAGAGTTTGCATTGCCCTATCAGGAAAAGATTAATAATATCTAGATTTTAGGTTTCATTTTCTGTTTGTGTGCTTGTAGAAGAATGTTAGAGCTGCATTCTGATTTTTTTTTCTACACGATTTGTTATGGGTTTAAGTAGTAGAGGTTGTACATAGACTCTTTATCACATCAAAATCCCATTTGCTGGAATACTGTTTGTACTTGAATAATTATTTACATTATTATATGTTTTAGGATAATTAAAATTTGGATTTTTAAAAAGTAAAATTGAGCAAATATCTTCAAACCAGGAAAATCACCTAAAACACTTCTCATTTCATAAATTTTCCTGGCTGGTTTTCTGACAATTTCTTTGTTGTTTATAAAGTTTTGCCAAATTTAATTAGTTTCTCTGTGTTCATTATTGTTATTAGGGTTCATTCCTTTGTTTAGTTTCTTACTTATCTGTTGTGTTATTATCTCTGTGCATTTTGGTTTGCCCTCCTATTTTTGTGTTAGGCTTTTTCCCTTTGACCGTAGATCATTTTGTGTCCAGATTAGCTCCCTGTGTGATACTTGTGCATTTTATTTCATCGTCATTCTCCTTATTTACTCTCCTTGACATCTATTCCACATTCCTTTAATTAAACTTATTTGGAGCCAAGATCGTTCTCTATCCTTGCCTCAATGCATCACCTCACTGGCTGCCATCATTCATTCTGTTGTGCTGCATGTGCTCCAAGTCCCTCTCCCTGTGATTTATGTGTAAGTTCCCTCAGTTTATTTATTAGTGAAGGCCTCCTCATTTACACCACTGCCAGCCTTGTGATTGGGTCCTTTACAAACCCCATAATGCAATTCCCTTTAACGGGGAACATTTCAGGGTTGACCTGCAGGAAACTACCACATCACTGCTTTTATTTTGTCTTGACAAACATCGTCCTTTGGAAACCAGAATGGGTTATTTATAGCTGCAAGCAGACACCCAATGTGTGCACCATCAAGTAGGCGATTCAAATTATCTGTTTTGACCTTCCCTTGACAACATCTCTGAGTCTGATTATGGTGTTTCAGCTAATATCCTTCCACTCAGACAAGAACAATCCATGGGTCTTTGGAGAAACAAGTTTTATACAGGTGTTCATCTATTTATTCATTCATAACCTATTAAAAGAAGGAATGAATGAATCCTGGTTGCAGGCTGGTAGAGAGATGTTGCTGACCAAGATGCCATTGTATTTTCTTAGAAAAGTCCCCCTTCTCTCTGAATGTCAAGAGATGGAACAGGTGCTTTTCCCTCTTCAGAGATGAAGGAAGGTTACACTTCGACTGAATTGACAAAATCCAGAAAGCAGAAACACAAGTTATTATGTCATATGGATTGGATATATAAAATGATAAGAAGATACTTAATACTTGCTGTCTATTCATCTTTCTTAAATGACCCTTTTTGCACAATATGTTTCTGACTGATATGCTTCAAAAGTAATTTCTAAGATACTGTATTCAGGGAAAATCCCTTGCCAGTAAACATGTTACAGCCTGAACAGTCAGAAACTCTACTGCAAACACAAAATAAGCATTTTTGCACAATTATCCTTCTTTCTTACAACACAAAAAACATTGGCTGCAAATGCAAGCATATTGTTCCTTTATCCTTATTTTTATTTTCTCTAAAGTTTATATATTTGTACTTTAGATTTGTACTCTGTGAGTGCTTTAAAACCAATGTGAAATTCCTTGTTTATTTGCACATTCTTGGCTAATAATGCTTATTCAGAATCTGATACGTGGTTTTAGCTTAGCTTCATATTGCAAAGATATTTCTTTTCAATGCACATTTAGTCATATGTACTGATAATTTGCATCGAGGCTAAATTGGCAGCTCTAAGTCACAGTGTTTAGTACATGCAGGGTTACTTAAGGCCAATAGATTCATCATTGCTGATGTGTTTATTGCAGAGCTACTTAAGTTCAGTACTCACGAGCAACCTTTAGATTCATTCTTTCTCTAACACACCTGAAACAAATAAATGTGCCGTCTCTGCAGGGCTGATGCTGATGGCCAAAAATAGTTGGGCTTTATTTGAATAAACTCAACTTTTCCAAACAAAGATAAAGGAAATCCAAATAATCCCTGAAAGTGTAGTGATATCTTTGATCTGCTTTTTATTTCATCTGACCAGATGGGATTTTTGTCACAGCAGACAGCATAGCAGCAAGACCAACAACAGTAATTATAAAAGGAGACTTTATCCAAAGTCTCATAGAAAACGTAAAATATTTTGTGTTTCTATAACGAGCTCTCATTGTATTCTGAACTGTGTTCTGATTCGCCGTCCACAGCAACAGTAACAGATGGACTGAATAATGAGAAACAAAATAAAGAAGGTTGGGTTGGGATGAGGGATGGATGGCTGAGTGTCGTAAAGAAACGTAGAAGAGACTGATTGTGATGTACAGGGAGATTAGAGCTTAGAGGAGAGTTTACTTCTGCTGCAGAGAACAGAGTTGAACTTTCAGGATCAAGATGAGTTTTTTAGTACAATGTGACCTCTGAAAGGCTGGCAGTTTTGTTTTTTTGTTGTTGTTTTTTTTTTTTTTCGCAAATACAGAACATAGGATTTAGTCTTTGTTGGAAGTTTTGTGTTGGTGCTGCTCTGAAATATCCTGATCCTTGTTAACTACAAGCCAGATAAACACGAAGTGTCAGCAAGCAATATGGCAGAACATTTATTCTACCTCTGTATTCTAGAGTTAAAATCAGATATCTATGTATACTATATAAACATTTTGATAACCAAATTTACTCACTGTCTGACACTAAATCCATCTATGTTTCTTGTTTTAGCCCAGCAAGATTCTTTCTGTTCACTAAAAGTTAAAGATCTTTAAGGTTCATTCATTTGTGAATGTAGAGGCACATTGGAAGTGTTGTGCCAAGTTCTGTTGATCAATAGATAAAGGAAAAAGAGAACAAAATGTGATAGATAAATTTATAAAGCCACTAGATAAGAAGTTGGAATGTGAACACACATTTAAAAACAAATATTGGATAAATGTGACAGCCAGCTTATATTGCAAATATTGTACAACTTTGTGCCTTTCTAATTTAATAGATAGTATTGCATCATGTATAAGGTAGAATAAAGTTACTGTTAAGCTTGTTTAATAATTTTGTTTCACCACCAGCTGGCTGTGGCAGAGAAGGAGCTTTAAAAAAAAAACACATTTTCTGTGAGTGATGATGCTGTCTGCACTGCTGTGTCTCAGATTGTAGGAACATTGTCTATGTCTGAGCAGCGAGTGCTGACTTATTATTGTTTAATCTTTCTCAAAATTCAGGTGTCCTATCCAAAACATAAGCTTTGTTGCCACTCTACAACTAGGACCCAAAGCAGTATGTCTGCAAAATTTTAAATCTTTTCACAAAATATAGCATCTAAATGATCTATATTTAGATGCTATATATATTTAGATGCAATTTGCTCCATAAATTGTCTATAATTAGGTAATGCCCATCTCTTACCAGGTACAAATGCCAGGATTTTTGTGAGTTTTTTTTCTGAGTTGATTGATTTGCACATTTCACACCAAAGCATGTTAATCTGTAACACAGAGAACCATCTCCTTCCTGAACGGAGATTTCTGGATGACCTCATGTTGATGATACTTACAACAAATAGTTTGAATACATGAATACAGTGATTTCTATTAAAACTTCAGAGTTTTCACATGAGGAAAGTGCTGTTTCTTTAACATCCACAGATGTTCCTCCACTTAACCCAAATGTTGTGAATCCACCTATCAGAAGATCCCAAAGTCATGACATCATCACGTGGGCTTTTCCATATGATGCTTAATGGTGTAGGAGCTCTTTTTTCTAATCATTTTTTACATTTTAATAATAAAACAACAGAAAACATTTAGGAAATTTAAATAATCACTGCAGACCTAAAACAAGAAATGTATTTGATTTAATGTCAGATATTGGAGAAAAGTTAGGCATAAATCTATTCATATAGTTGATAAAACTATCTGGTTTCAACTGGCATATAGTTATAAATGGGTAAAGCAATGATAAAGGAGAACAAAGAGCTAATATTTCTGTAAGTTAACATCTAGTGCAGGGGTCTCCAGATCAGGCCATGAGGGCCAGAGTCCTGTAACTTTTAGACGTTTATTTGCTTCAACAACCCAAGTCAAATAATGAGATCATTAGCAAGACTCTGGGAAACCTGACCATGGAATCACCTCCATGGTCAGAAGATGATTCAGTTATTTTATTCAGGTGTGATTGAGCAGGGACACGTCTAAAAGTTGCCTGACACCGACACCTCAAAGCCTGGATTTGAAGTCCCCTGATCTAATACATTCAGTCCAAATGTCTCTTTCCACTTGGACTGCAACAACAACAAAAAAATCTGATAGTGTGGAAATTCTCAGCTTAAACCAGTGTTTCTCAATTCCGGTCCTCACGCCCCCCTGCCCTACATGTTTTAGGCGTTTCCCTTACGCCACACACCTGGATTGAATATGTGGGTGATTAACAGGCTTCTGTAGCTCTTGATGGTCATGCAGTCATTTGAATCAGCTGTTCTGGAATAGAGGTACGTCTAAAACATGCAGAGCAGGGGGACTGGAATTGAGAAGCGCTGGCTTAAACAATGCCAACATAAAATGGAACCACATGCTTAGCTTTGATTTGACAACTCTGTGTTAAAAATAAAGGAGAGAACTCAACAAAAGTAAAATGTTCCCATAAAAGGAAAAAAATATTTATGTGTGGAAACATGTTTTGCTCAGTAGGCATAGCAGTTAACATACCAGCTTTTAATGTCATTGTGGTTGTTGTTGAAAATGCAGACAATACAAAAAGGGCATGGGTACAAAAACAAGAACAGATTTTGTGGACAGATTTAAAAGTGGGTTAGTTGATGGACCATTATAACTGTGACACTGTGCAGCAACAGTTGGACTCCACGCTCATGGATATAGAGATAAAGAACATGCAGTCCTGACTTCTCTGTGACATTTCGCCTACATTTATCCCCTGGTGGCATTGTTTGAACTGAATCGCTAATCCATAGGACCTCCAGGACCTTAAAAAGAGAATTCACATATAACTTTTACGTCACATGGAAAAGCATCAAAATCTGAACAGGTGCAAATGGCATTATCCTCCTTCAGTAGCGAGTAGGTGTTTGAGAATGAAAGCGGGGAATGTGGGACATTTAGCACAGCCTTGTCTGGTGGCAGGCTGAAAAAAGTATGTCAGGTCTTTTAATGACTGCGCCAAGACCTTTTTCGTCTTATGGCTTCCCGCTGATCCCATACAAATTATATGATGGTTTCTTTGTTCTTGTTCATTTAATATCAGTTCATATATAGTACAGTATTTAATTTTTTATTTTACATTCTCTGTTTTCAATTACAAAATAGTTATTGAATATGATGTTTATATCTAAAATAAGAAACCACAGTAGTAAAAACAATTAAATTAATCTGAAGGGAATGCAAAAATTGTGGTGGAACTTTTTTGTCTATTGGAAAAATGACAAGGAATTATATTTAATTGCCTAAAATAAATAGTTGTGAACAGCTTTCTAATTAACCACTTCTGTGTTTACATTACTTTATTATAGCGATTTCCATGAGTGCAACCAGAGGGGCATTTTTGACGCTCTGACTGGTTTTGTGCAGCCCTGGACTAAATAAATAAACCAGGTTTACCAACTCAGGTGGTTGATTGAGACACAGAGGACAAAAGAAAATGGTGTATAGTTTTTTTTTGTTTTGTTTTGTTTATTGTGCTGATCTTCAAATGAAAAATGAAAGATGTTACAGTTTTCATCTTTTATCAGTTTTTTTTTTTTTCTACAAATCTGTTGTGACTTTTGCTAACTTTATTGAACTTGGTTACAGGATGCAAGAATGCTCCATGTTGCAGAAAATACATAAAAAATGGTTTATATCTTCAACGATTTACAGTAATCTGTTCAACAGAAATCAAAAGTTTGAAGTATGGAAATTAGAATATTTTCTTTTAACTGTCAAACATGATGTTGCACAATCTCTGCATCGATGCAATAACCTCTGTCACAAAAAAAACCCAAAAACTGCCGACTAATGTCACAGCCATTCCAATTTAGTTATAAAGAGCCTGTCCAAACTTTAAAATCTCTTGATTAGCATTTAATTTATATTTTGTTGGTGTTGGGAGGGATTAAATAACTTTTTTCCTACATGTTGAATTTAAAACTTTGTTTGATTTGACTAAAATAACCAATGTGACCCTGAGCTTTTACAGCGAGCATTTCCGTCTGATGTATTTTATGTTTCATCTTGAGAACAAAAAAGACTTTGACTTTGAAATGGGTTTAGAAGCTAATATCTAGCTTGTTCATGTGGAGTCCAGGGATTTCTGAAGCTTATCTACTAAAAACATCTTCTATCATACAGCTAAAACATATCTTTGAAAAGTTATTTAGGGGTTTATGATATTCAGAAGTAGTCAAAACGACTTTAAAGTGTGTCAGTATGTAATAGAGAGACTCATATCAATCATCAGATGATAATTATCTGTGAATTTCTTAAAAAGACTGAAGTTGTTGTAAAGGATAGTTTCAGTAAGTGTTTACTGCGTGTTTTGACTCAAAGAAAAATAATCATCACTATCAGGACTGTAATAATAGTGTTAAAACCTATTTATAACTAAATAATGTGAAAGATTTACTAGTGCTTGAGAAATGTTTTGCCAAAGAAAGAAACTTGTCCCAAATTTGTCTTCTATCTTTCTGTCTAATGAGTTATATCCTCCAAAATGATGGCATTTCAATGACCTTAATCAAAAGATCCATTATTTTTAGTTATTTTGATTGCGCTGGTAAAAAATCTGTTTATATGTGCTTCCTACTGATTATGACATTCTTATGATCATGAATTGCTAATAGGAGCTGCTATCTTAGAACAATTTAAGTGGAAGTCTTATCTTCTGCTTCAATAAAATATTAAATAGTTAAAATTCAGAGAAAATTCACTGAAGGGGCAAGAGAGTGTGCAAATAATACACAGAAATAAAAGCAGATTATTATGTTCTGTGTTTTCTCTTTTATTCCATAATTTCTAAAGTGATGTGATATCACTTTAGAAATTAAAAGCTATTCTCACAACTGGTTGATGGAGAATAGCTTTAGAATTAAACCCCCAGATTTAATTGGATTTTCTTCTGAATCAGTGAGAGACAATTTATGGAAAAGTAAAGTAATGATAGTAATGTTCTGAGCAACACATTTTAGCTGCTATTGTAAAAATACCACACCTTTATGTTTAGTTGCTTTTTAAAGATACACAATTAACCTTAGAACTGGGTGATTTATGAACTATTCTACAAATGTGTGTTAATGTGTCAATGTGGAGATACACAGACAGATGATATCAGTCACAGTGTTTGACCTTAGCCACAGTGCAGCTACTAGCATTGGGTGTCATGTAAATCCCCACTCTTGGAAGTTGTCCATGTTGCTTTTCAGCACCTCAGTATTGGATTTTCCTGTTAGAAAATCTTCTGACCATATTTTTTGGGCATCTGCTTTGCTCTCTGTTGTTGAGGGATGAATCGCAAACTGTCATCCAGCTGCTATGTTTGGGGTTTAATGACTGAGAGACATGATGTTAACTAGATTGGAAAATTAGACAGGATTTCTTTTTTTTCTTTTCTTTCTTTCTGTTTTTTTTTTTTACATTCAGTAAACAAACTAAGCTGCATAATTTTTGTGATGCTTGAATCTGGGGCATTTTTTCATTACTTGCCCCCCAGTTTGATGTCAAACTCAGTTTTGTATGTGAACCCAGTGGCAAAAAAGTTATCCATACCTACCTAACCCTATGTGAAAAAGTAACTAGGCAACACCAAAACATTACTTTAGATTTCTTTGAATTGTTCAGATGGACTTTTCCTGGTCTGCTTTGAAATATTGCTCCACATAACTCAAGTGGACTTTAGGTTAAGATCCCCTAGTAAAAATGTGATATAATGCTTCATCAGGGTTTTCCAGTAGAGGGAATAACACACACACACATATATATATATATATAAAGCAACTATACTCATGACATGCTAAGCCTCACATTCACAGTTACAATGTTAATCTCTTTTGTTTTTCACTTCTGTTTGTTGTCCTGAAACAGAAAATGTAGCAGCAACATTTCGAATGGTTCCTCTCTGGTGTGTTGTGGAGGAAGGTATGATGCTGACATTTAGTGGCCACTTAAGAGTATTACAACTCTTAAACTGTTTCTCCATCATTGTCTCGTATTTTCCACAACCTGCTGGTGAAACAGTGACAATGTAAATTGTACAAAAGTTCATAAATAAATATAAATGTATGCGGCTTCTCATTCAAATTAGAAACTGGGTGGAGATGGAGATTGGTCGTCTCCACCGATCTTGAGAAAGGTGATTATGAACAATTATTGTGTGGATGGGATCGAGTCTCGCTCAGCTTTTATTCCCCCTCAAATTGGACTTTATTTTTTATTAAACCTCATACAGCCCATGGAAGTAAACAAAATGTTATTCTGCCAAGACACTTCCTTCTGCTCTTCGAGGTGCTTGAAACATTTTAGTACAATATCACAAATGTTGATGACCGCAATGGTTACAGTGCAACAAAACGTATAATCTACCTGAAAAATCATAATTATTTAGTAAAACATAAAGGATGAATATACAAATGCAATAGAAGGAGTAAACAATAAATATATGGTGCTTGTCAAAGAAAAGAGTGAGCATGGGAGTGCTGAAGACTAGATTTTGAAAAGGACAAAAAAAAGTGTAATTTCTCCTAAACCGTACAGCGAGGATTAGAGCTGCAGCCTTATTCATGTGTTAATCTCTGGCACGCAAACAGCACAGCATGAGTTGTGCTAAAACAGACACCCACACAAATACACACAACTCTGGACTAAAAGCTCTTATTATTGGTAGATGGGGATTAAAAAAGAACCATAAATATTGGATATCTGAAGATCAATTTTTATGTATTTACCATCAGCAAGACTGATTGAGAAAAAAAGAAACAAACATCCCTTTTGTTTGCAGAATAAGATGAAGGATGGAGACACCTAGAAATGAAGAAAAAGAGTGAAAGTTTCTGACAATGTTCACATGAACACAAATGTAATTATTGGCAAAATTTTTCACACAGAGACCCAAAATATATTCACATGACACATTGAAATACTTTAATAAACACATGCATGTAATCAAACTAGAAAATTCTCCTCTCACTCATAAATCACGGTGAGGTTTAGTGGCTGGTAACTTGACAGAAACCAAAATGGATCCGACAGCAGTGAAACAACTAACACACAGAGAAGGCACTTTAACTGTCATACTGTAGGTGAAAATGTTGTTTACCTGTCTTGTTAAGATGATCCATGCTTGTATTACAAACGCACCAGACGGTGGTGCTGTTGACGGCAGTAGCAACTACTGGAGACTTCACAAAATAAACAAACGGATGGGAATTAGGCAGCAGCTGTTGGGGAGGGGAGAAACCTACCTGAAGGTTTCCAAAAATGATATAAATCAGTCAGCACGAAAAAAAAACTGCACCATATGAAAGCAAAACAAAATTGTAAGCTTAATCATGATTGATTTGTAAAATCAATAACAACTTAAAACATATTTTAACAATTTCTGCATAAAAAAGCTCAACTTATAACAGAGATTATGAATCCTTATAGAAGTGCTTAGCTTTTTCACATAATTTAAAGTTACAACTCTTTACTTATTTTTATTATTGCTAGGATTTAATGTGGTGGACCAACACAAAGTAGCACATAACTGTAAAGTGCAAGAACAAGGACAAATGTTTTTCAATTATTTTCAAAAGACATTGCTGAAAAATAATTATATTTTCAGCAATATTATATCATTGTCATTATATCACATTGCTGTGATATAATGACCCAATGTCCTTTTGGGTCATTATATCACAGAGCTTCTTTTTATTGGTCTTACGATGCATGTCTGTATCAGCTTTGTACAGACTAAAATATTCAGCCACATCTTTTTGGAAAAATACCTCAGACTCAGTCATGTTCAGTTTCATCAGCAGTCAGGTTTTTTCTTTTTTGGCATGTATAGTTGGGTGGTCACCAGATTCTCCAACCAGAGCTGAGGATTTCTGAAGCTCCTCCAGGATTATCATGGATCTTCTCCTTGCTTCTCTGACTGATGAGATGCTTTCCTGACCTGCTAATGTCAATCTTTACTTTTACCTCACCTGTCTGCTGTGTTCCTTTGTCTTTAAGGTGCTGTTAGTTCATGTTTCTTGAAAAAGCTCTGAGGCCTTCACAGAGCTGCGGTACTCATCATAATGCCATCAACAAACTGGTGGACTCTATTTTCTAATCAAGTTGCTTCAAAATTCAATTGGCACTGGACTAAATTTGAGAGACTCCAGATGTGGGAATCCATGACATGCCCTTATGAGTTTTTGTTTGTTTATTTTTTTCATCTTGTTTTCTAATTATATATATATATATATATGCCACATTTTTAAACTTTAGAATCATGCAATATTTTGTATTAGGCTAGTAACAGAAAATCCCAATAGATTCATTTAAAGTTCAGGTTATAATGAGAGAAATATGGGAATATTTTTGCAGGTCGTTATATTCAGCTATTCTACCTTTTATCTAATTCAATTAATCCATTAATAAGTTTATTAAGTAAAAAAGGATGTCATTATGATTTTTATTTCCAAAACATCGTCTTGAATGAGCTTCAAGATTGTACATATTTCAGACATTTTTTTCAGTATTCATTAGAGACTGACAATATCTCAAACACACATTTCTTCTATTCGCAACCCCATCGCTCCCATCGCCTGACAGCACAGCTCTTTTCCTCTAATCTGAAATTCCAGGGATTAAACGGGCGGCCAACTCTCCATCCATAATTCCTCCATCCCTTCCCCCTTTTTCTCCAGCAGATTTACACATACACTGACTCAAACACACACACCCTTAGAGTTCTGCCAGACTAGTCATTTTTAGAGCATAAATATGCTGTTGGAGAGGTAGTGAGGGGACGATGGATGAGATGAATTAGATTTAGTTGAACCGAATTCAAGAAATGATCTGTGAAGATAAACAAGAGCTTGTGTGAGTGTATGTCTGGAAGAGAGGGAGAGAGAGAGAAAAATGGTCAAGTCCCGCAATCACAGCCAGAGTCTGGCAGGAGCAGCATGTTTCAGCCCAGATATGACCCAGTGTTCCTGACCCACACCGTCAATCTCTCTCATCCTGCTTTCTATACCGTCACACCAAACGTTTTAAAGCGCAGGAATTTAGGATTTAGCGTGGCATCCCACACCTGCTTTACGTCTCCGTGGACCAATCGGATCCGGGACACGTGAACTGAGAGGAGTCGCCTTTAGTGACAGCAGTGTCGTCGGACACACTTTCTTTCCTCTTGAAAGGAGCTGCCCCCTCTCGACGTGGGATGCACTGGATCTAGCATGGATTTCCCACTTTTATGTGACTTTTGAGCAGCAGAGAGGGGTAAAGGAAAAAGAGGAGAAGTCTTGGATAAGTGTTGCGACCACCGAGGAAGAAAGGGTGGGGGTGGAAGGAGGCAGGTGGGGAGGGTGATGGGAAACGTCAACAAGACTTCTAACAAGGACAGTAACAGGAAAAAGGTAAGTAAGCATTAGCATGAAATTAGAGAAATGAACAGTTTCACATCTTGTTTGATTTACTGGATTTTGTGTCACAGACTAATACATAGCAGTGCACAATAGTGAGAAAAATCATGCATGGTTTTCAAGTTGTTTTTTAAGTGAGTATCTGCAGAACATAGTTGGTGTTTGTATACAACTCCCTCGAGTCAGTACTTTTAAGAACCATCCTTTGGAGCTTTGCAGCTGCAAGTCTTTTGGATTGTTTTCCCTCTGGGATTCCACATCTACAGACTGAAAGTTTTCCTAGTCTTCCTTCAGGCATATTGATTTTAGAAGAGTCATTTGACTTGGTCCTTCTAAAACATTGATCTAAACCAGGCCATCCTTTGTAACAACCCTAATGTAGGTTTTAGGGTCGTTGACCTGTTTGAAGATGAACCTTTGAACAGTCTCAAGTCATTTCCAACCTCTAGCACGTTTCCTTCCTGCACTGACCAGATTTCTTGTCTCGAGAGAAGAAAGGCATACCCACAACATTACTCCACCACCACCATGTGTCACAATGGGAACGGGGTGTTCAGTGTGATCTGTACTGGTAGTTTTCCTCCTTATACATAATTTACTATATAGATGAAAAAGTTTTTTATTTGTATTTGGGTTTTTTATCTGATCAGGACACTTTTTGTCTGAATTTGTGTCCTTCCTTAACAGAAATTGCTCTGAATCAGCCCTTTGTAGTTACCGTGAGCCTCTTGGCTTCTTCTTTCAAAAAGACCCTCCTTGTCTAGCTTCTCCATTTACATCAAAAGTTAATTTTATTGGGAGTTGCAGTTTTATATTCCTTCCACTTTTGGATGATGGGTTGAATAGAGCTTTGTGGGATGTTCAAAGCTTAGAATATTACTAATATTGTCTTTATAATGCTGTTTGTCTTTTATTGTCCTTTACAAAACCTTGGAGACTTTCACAAAGCTGGTGGATTTATGGTGATTATATTACAAGCAGTTCAGTTCAGTTTTTAATGGGATATAGTGCATATTAATGAATATTTGCATGTACATTTTTAAGATTATAGTCAAGTGGCTAATTTACATCTTTCGGCCCACTGGGAGGTTGGTGTTTAAAACAAAATACACAAAAATAATAATGACAGAAAAGAACAAACAAATTAGTACTACTAATTAAAAGGTATTTTGAAAAGTACCATTTATCTAATGGTACTTTTCTAAATACACTCATATTGACATTTTTGGCTAGATTTTAAAATATTTTCTACAGGCACAGTAGAACAGGTAGACTTTGTTTGGTGATTAGATGAATGAATGAAAGAAATTAGTTGTTTATGGTTTCATTTATTTAGGGATACTAGAAAAGTGATGTCTCCTAATGTACAAAAATTGAAAACCATATATGATTTTACTAGTTTGAAATAAACAAAGATTGCATTCTATGTGCTATTTGTGTTGCTCTATCACACAAAATCCCAGTAAAATACTTGGAAGTTTATTTTTTGTAAAAAAAAAAAAAAAATTGGCATGAAATTGGCATGAATGACTCATTCTGCTTGATTTACATGCAAGACACTATATCAAAGTAAGATTTAACAGACAAAAAAAACTGACAATTTTAAAGTAATTTATTGACCTGTAGAATCAAAAAATAATTGTAAAAATAAATGGCATCTTATGATCTGAAGACAATATCATAATGTTAATCCAACTGGTTCCTTTTGTCCAAGGGGGCTTCGTCCGTTCAGCAAAGCGACACAGCGTTAGCCACGGCCATGCTAGGTTCCCTGGGTGGTGCGGGGGAGGTGGACACAGAGGAGGAGGAGGATGAGGAAGAAGGAGGGAGCAGGAGGGAATTTGATGACCCCCTGTGCACTCTGGTTAAGAACTGCAACATGCTGCACAACATAGTGGGGCCTGCTTGTATCTTCCTCAGACAGGGCTTCGCTCAAAGCCAACTTGTATGTATGACACTCACCTACACAAGCGTTTACACCCACTCAATCACAACTTCACAGCAAGAATCTTACTCTGCTCCACTCTTTTACACTCTTTGACCCAACCATACTGGACAAGGTTGAGCCAATGCAATCTGCTGAATCATCTTTACAATTAAAATCACCATCATTATCTATCCATATCACTCCTATGTTCATGTTTGAGCAAAACTGAGCATAAAAAATATTTTTTGTTATGAAAGCATGAAAATCACTAGTAATGTTTCAGCTGTGTTTTATGTATGAGACATATGTAATAAAACATGGCTAGAAGTCTGGTACTGACTTAAATCAGATGGATGCCATACATATAAATAATAAAGAAAACAGAGCACGGCGTTTAATGAAGCCCTTGATATTTATCTCCTGAAGTGAGAGATATTGAAGATGATTATGTAGTTGTTTTGCTGTGTTTCAAAGCCGACCTTGACGTTGTTTTGAGGAAACTGTCAACACTCTTGCATATTACAGCAATGACCCTTCACGCAGTTAAAATAGACATGTAACAATTGCAGCTGGTCTTCAAACAACAGAATAATTGTTTTAGCACATCGTAAATAATTTTTTTTAACTTCACACTGAACTTAAATGTTTAAAATCCAATTTAAACAAATCCAATTGCTTCTATTAGAAAAAATGTGTTAAACTCATTGTTCAATTGCTTCACATGGAAAATATTGATGCATTTTTCTGACCATTTAAAAATTTCTTAGCAATTTTAAACAAATGAAATGTCTGAATATTATGATTTTATCACACTAAAATTTATATTATTTTATAATGGCACAAATGCAAATTTGAGGAAAAGCATTCTACTACAAGAAAGTGTTATTCTTTATTAAGAATAAATAATAAAGACATGCTCAGATTGCTGGTGAACTGAAAACCACAGCAGTATTGGATTTCCTGGCACTGGATTTCAGATAAATTGCAAACTATAAAACAAAAGGGTCAGTTTGATGCAGAAAGTAAAGTTTTTGTTTCATCTTCATATATATATATATATATATATATATATATATATATATAATTTTTTTTAATTTTTTAATTTATTTTCTCTTTTTAAGCATTTCAAAATGGAAATGATCTTTTAATGAGTAATTGGTCACTCCTTATTGTCCTGAGGTATGAATAGGAATTGACAAAAAGGCAACCTTCTATAAAATGAAAAAGACAAAAGAAAGTTTTATTCCAGTAAAATATTCACAGCTATCAAAATTATTTCAGTACCACAGCAACTTGTGTAAACCTGCACATATCTACAGTCAGAGCAATAATTTAAAAACTTTTGAAACAACTTGAACTGTCACCATCAAAGCTGAATAAGGACTCAAGTTTATGTTGTCACTGCAATAAACAGGATGCTTGAATTAAGTAGGTAAAAATCTAAGAAACTCTGCAAACTGCAACAAAACCTTGGTTTCACCAAATCTCATGTCAACAATCTATTCTGACGCTTTACCTCTTTACTTGTAGAGTCTGCTGTAAGATCT
Organism: Poeciliopsis retropinna; assembly: GCA_010277075.1. NCBI lineage: Eukaryota > Metazoa > Chordata > Actinopteri > Cyprinodontiformes > Poeciliidae > Poeciliopsis > Poeciliopsis retropinna. The sequence continues at coordinate 8,435,065 of VMRM01000013.1, forward strand.
AAATGTGTGCTCAAAAATGTGCATAAAATCCTTTGTGACAGATTTCAGCCATGTTAAGATGCACAACCAACTTCCTTAACAAATACATTTCAACAGTTTTGCTACAGGTTCAGAACAGAAACATGCACAGATGCAGCTGTTTTTATGTTACAAACTTTCAAGTTGAACTGACTTAACCTTGTAAAATAAAATAGGGTCCTAATCTTATTTGAATCCACGGAAAAAGGAAAATAATGGAATCCCTAGACAGAGAACAGAGGGTTTTTAATCTTTTTAATCTTTTCATAAAAATAAAATTGCAAACAGCATCTGCAAAACCAGCTGTTAATGTTTGTATTTTACATTCCACTCTTGTCATTTTGGTGTGTAAAACAGGGTTTGACTTTAGCTTGACTGGTGAAGCTTCTGGGTTTTGTGCACAGTGTGAGAATTTGTTTCAGATGTGACCAGTGGAACAAGACTAAAGGAGGCATGGTCCAAATATTACCTCGTCCATGAAGTCATTGCAAACAAGTGTCTAACATGTTCATTTAGCCTTTTCAGGTATATTGATCTGAAAACAAAAGTTGACCGGGCAGCAGTTCAGCTGCAGATGAAAATAAGCTGCAGATAGGGAAATGACAAACCGATAAGCCTTCATGATTTGTAATACAATTTACGGCTGTAATCTCCCTGCTGCTGTAGTGTCCCCTGTTTTCTCTAATCCAAGCCTGTATTATTCCTGCTTCTGCTGATGTCATGACCTCGCAGAACAAGTAGTCAAGAGACTTATCCTGCCGTAACCTTCAACTCATGCCTGAAACCAAGGCAGTTGCAACTGAAGCTGTTCTTTTGTCATCTGTCCAACATTTTTTTGCCACTATCTAATGTTAATAAATAATGGCATTGTGTTTTATTCTGCAATAAAGTGGTTGAAAGGTCTGCACACGCAGAGGAAAAAAGACTTTCTTCAGTTTTAATGCACTAAGAATGTCTGTGTTATACAATTCAGATACTTAACCTGGAGCATATTTATGACATACTTTCTCTGCAGCTGGACATAGAAAGTCTGTTTAGGCAGACCAAAAACCAAATAATCCCGTTATAATGTTTCAGCTCACACTGACAGACGGTGAAAGGAAAAAAAAACGTTTGCGAGAATCTGGAGAGGTGAAAGGGTAACATTAAAACAGTGCTGTCAGTGATGTGAATGTTATGTCAGAGAGTAATGTTAATGGACTTTTTCCTTTTGTTTTTCATTGTCTATCTCCGACTCACACCAACACAGGACAGAGACCTACGACCTGAGGAAATGGAAGGTACTGAAATCTCAACAAGTCCACTGCCAACTGCAAAAGTCTGAACTTTATATTGCGCAACTTAAAATTCTAACGTTGCACTTACTGAGATGAATATGAACAATGTTTTATTTTAGTATATTCACAAATTCTCTTAGGTCCACCAATGTTAGCTTCTGAGAACAACGTGCTTCTGAGATCAGATACTTCAGTAAATGTCCTTTGCCATAATCTAAAAAAAAAAAAATCTCTGTTTCACATTCCTTTACAGCAGCAATAAATCCTTTACTTGGCAATTTCCTCTTTTTATCACTCAAATTGGTCTCTACCTGCAGAACTGCGTGAAGCCTTCAGAGAGTTTGACAAAGACAAAGATGGCTTCATCAGCTATAAGGACCTGGGAGAGTGCATGAGGACTATGGGATACATGCCGACTGAAATGGAACTTATTGAGCTAAGCCAGCAGATCTGTGAGTCTTCAAAACACTAATGCAGTCAGTTTAAGATATTTTCCACAAACATTACAGTAAAGGTAACCAAAGTTAGACACACGTGGAGCTGTTGCCAAAATCAGCAGAATTTCTTCTTCTATGAGTTCATGTAAAACATCACACAGTATGCTTTGTGTTGAAGAAAAGCAAGTAATGTAATATTTTATTTCACAGGTGGTGGCAGAGTGGACTTTGAGGACTTCGTGGAACTGATGGGCCCCAAAATGCTTGCTGAGACTGCAGACATGATTGGAGTAAAAGAGTTAAGGGATGCCTTCAGAGAGGTTAGTAGCATATTACTAAACATTAAAGCTCTTTTTTTGTAAAATATAATTTTTAATTTCAAAACTATTTTACTTTTAAGTTTGACTCGGACGGTGATGGTCAGATTAGCCTTGGGGAACTAAAGGAAGCTATGAAGAAACTGATGGGAGAACAGCTGAACCACCGTGAGATTGATGAGATCCTGCGAGACGTAGACCTCAATGGAGACGGACAGGTGGACTTTGAAGGTAAGATATTATAAAGCTTAAACACCGCAGTGGACACACGCCTATTTACAGTTCAGTATTCAGAGATACACATATTCACAGATTCTTCTGTGACTCTAAATTATTTTCAGAGAAACCTTTTTTGTGGATTTTCAATATTAAAAGCAGCTTGAGAGGCTGAAATAACTGGGCACAATGCTACTAGACATGCTATTGGCTGGCATTTACAAAGTCTCCAATCCAGGAACGCCATTCATTTTTCTTGATACTGATTGGCTCTTTCCCAACGAGTGGAAGTAGGGAAGACTGTAGATGTTAGCTTCTGCTTAGGCAGTTTTTACTGTTGATATGAATGAATATTAAGCTACAGAATATCTTGGTACACAGTCACTGGCCATTTTGGAAGGGACTCAAATATTTGCTTGCTTTAGCTATTCATGAGCAGTTCTGGCCTGTAACCTGCATGTAAAATGTCAAAAGCTAAGTCAAGTTGTTCTAAATTTTCTCACTGATGTTGAGCATCACTCTGACACAGCAAATATACCACACATGATCCACTAGAAAAAAATCACTGACTGTTCAGTCCAAGATGGTCAATTAGGAGGAAGGAAATTAACATGAGTATGTGCTTCAGAATCTATACCTATACTGCATTGAGGTGAAAAAACCTGATGTTCCACTAAGTTATTTTAATTTCTTCAGATTTGGACCCAGAGATGAGATGTGTTTATTGATATGCAAATACATATGAAAAGATATGTGGGCATAAAATTAAATGCTGTATGGTTGTGAATTTTAGAAGGCAAAGAGCAAGCAAAATTGTGGAAACCTTTTCTGCTAATGTGAGCATGTTCTTGATCAGCTGAAGGTTTTCAGAGCATTGTTGACTCACTTTGATGAAATACAATAACAAAGTTTTTCACCTTTCCACAGAATTTGTGCGAATGATGTCTCGCTGAATCTCCTTCAAGCCTCGGTTTACTGCACTGAAACCAACATGAACCAGACTGCGCACTGTTAAGTCTTCTCATATGTACAAAAATCTTGGTCTCTGTAATTTTTTCACTTGCCTCTCAGGTAGACCCATTAGTTTATTTATCCATTGTAAAAATGTATTACAGTATGTGCATTATAGCAGGTTGTAGATTAATGACTCCAATGCTTGTTAAAAAATAATAAAATGTGAAATGTATTAAATAATTTCATGTAAATGTCTGACAATGTGACAACAAATCACATTGAAATTTTATTTAGACATATTAATATATTTTTCTGTTTCTTTTTACAATTTGCCAGATGTAGTTGTGCACATTTTCAGATGAATATTTAACTTTAATCTCAAGGTAAATGTAACATTGAAATAAATGTGAACATTTATTATTTAAATATTAATAAAAATAACCTAATTATTGCCAGCACTTTTTTCTGCTTTCATCACATAGCAATTTTCCACCATTTCACACAAAGCACAGACATTTTCGTTCACATTGGCTCTAGTAGCGGTGCAGATGTTCTTCTGGAGTTCAATGACGGTTGTCAACCAACTATAAGAGCGCATTACTGCCACCAACTGGACTGGAGCGTGAAATAAAAGTTGACAGAAAACTAAAATTGTAGATTTGATTTTCAAAAATTATGTGACAATATATTTTTTATTATAATTAATTACTCAAATGTTTTTTAATTGTGTAGATGTTTATTTACTCAGTTCTACTTTGGGCTGTCTCCTTTTTAGTTTATACAGAATATAATAAATATGATTGATGATGTCTGAGTTATATTTATTCCTTAGCTAACAAAACTATTTTGTTCTTCAATTTAAACTCAAGAGTTAAGCAGGGAATTGTAAATACTGATAAATTATCTGTAGTTTCTTCAGCCATGTATTGTGGTATGGAATACATACTGCTACTACAACATGGCCTGACTGTAGGTCTTTAAAGGAATCAAAATAACATTTAGTGTGAATATTGTTCACAAAAATAATTTTTGTACAATGAACCTCTCTGGAACATGTTTTTTTTATTATTATTATTGATTAAGTTATGCAATAATAAATCTACAGCTGGGTGGAAAGTCAAAGTAAGATCACGTTCAACAAAAGTCTATGGTCTGTAATCTTGTATATTCTGATTTTATATAATCAATTAAACCAAAACTAAAACATCTGTAAGATATATTTTAATGGATAAGATCACTGTTTGAATATTCTTCCCCCAATGACACTTCTTCATGGTATACTTGTATAACTGAACAATACCTACAGACTTCTCAAAATGTGTTAAACTGTTTGGCCCATTGCACTGCAACACCAACGTGTATTTACATCTCCATTAGAAGGAGTACATGTTGGAATACAGCCTCTTTTGAGTCATTATTTTAGTATATGTGATTAAATACTGAGAATGTTTAATCACAAAGTCCAGATTAGGAGGCGATTTCAGAGTGTCAACAACAACTTAGTATGAACATGTGCATCTCCAACTATAATGACCAACATTTCCACCCATCCATCCATTTTCTTTTCACCCTTGTCCCTGATGGGGTCGGGAGTTGCTGGTGTCTATCTCCAGCAGCGTTCCGGGCGAGAGGCGGGGTTACGCTGGACAGGTCGCCAGTCTGTTGCAGGGCAACACAGAAACAAACAGGGCAAACCACCATGCACACACACACTCACACCTAGGGAGAATTTGGAAAGACCAATTAATTTGACAGTCATGTTTTTGGACTGTGGGAGGAAGCCGGAGAGAACCCACCATGCACAGGGAGAACATGCAAACTATTATTTCTCAGAATAAAAGATGGATTTTTCTAAATTTGTTAGGATGAGTCAGTTGATTATTACTACTAAAAGCTAATTACTGCTTAACTTTTTTAAACTTACACTTAATGTAACTTTGATTAACAGTGGAAGTTAGTTAGTCCGAGTGGAGCCAAGTGTAAAAGCAAACCGCAACAGTGTCAGAACTTATTCCTGGTAACAAATTCAAGATGATCCCTGTGATTTAGCGCATCTTGGATTAAACAACCTCTCAAAGGACAACGATGAAAAGACTGCTACCAATCGTAGAAGACTAAGTGCTCTACTTGCTTGTCAGTCATATACCATAATTTATATTTGAATTACTACTATAAACCTTTTCAGAAGCCATAGTTCTTCACTTGGGCCTGGTCACAGGCAGGAGTGACATGAGGTGGGATTATCCCTCTGATGATATTTTGTTGACAAACTAAAAGGAGCTAACATACAGGATTTTTTGGTAGTTGTTTCAAATTCGTCTTGGCATTCATCTCAATTCCTCATCTGTTGATAACCAAAGGGAAATAATCCACTAATCGCAGGATTAGTAATCTCATTTCATTTGGAGTAAATGTTTCAAATGCAAGAGCCAAATCTATAATCTACTGAGCTCCATCTGAGTGTATAACCCAAAAAAGTGGCCTTGTCAAGGATTGTTTGAGTTTCAGAATGACCATCAAAAAAGACAAAAATTAACTTTAGCTAAATTGCCAGTTATTTTAGACATATTGCTCAATTTTGACAATTACATCCCAAAAAAAAAAACATTTGGATGTGATGCTTTCAGTCTCACAGGAAACTGAAGACACAATCAATAGCGTTTCCACAAGCAAGCAGTACCACCTGGAAATGGGTGGATGACAATAAATTATGTTTATCGTGTCCAGTGTATGACTGACTATATAACAATCAAGTGACTTAACTCCATTCATATTTGCCCATAAAGCTAAAAAGACCAGAGAGTAAACATTAAAAACATGATAAACAGGTGACTATGAAAAACAGCAATATAAAGATTTTATAACTCTTAAAAAAAAAAATTGTTTCACTTCTTAAAAGGAGGCACGGAGTAAAAGAAGCAATAAACTGTAGTCTACAACTCCAAAACAATAACAAATAAATGCTCTCTGGTGACTGAAAATAAAAACAGTTCTGACCTCAAGACACACAACAACACAATGAAGAAACAAAACAGAAGAAAGATACAGTTCAGGACTAAACTTTCTTTTCAAACTGTGACCCAGGCATCTTTTCCCTTTCCAGTCAAACAGATTGTGCTGGTAATCTCTAAAGTTCTTCAAATGTTCTACGTTCACTGTGTTGCCAGTTGTTATTATTATTTTCTACGTTCATGGTTAGATATGAGTTTGTTCTCTTTGAGTGACGCAAAAGTATTTTTAGTTATTCCTGCATTTGAAATACCGGAAGCTTAGCGACTTGTCATGCCTCATAGAGATTTCCAGTAGCTTTCTATCCTCTTTGCAAAATCCATCAGATCTCCTCTCTCAGGGCATTTGCTTAGGTCCGTTAGCAGGCAATGTTTTAAAGCCTGTACAGTCTTACTGTAGTCGGAGCTGTAAGAAGCCATTGGTGGAGTTCCTCTCCAAACAGAAGGAAGGTGCCAGATCCAGGTGCTTGAATCAAAGCTTACTACATCTGCAAGCGTTGTTGCTTTTATCTGAAGATCCCTCTGAATCATTACATTGAACTGTTCTAGCAATGCCTTATCTCTTTTCTTTTGATCAGAAGCAAGCATTCCTGTCATGTGAACCTGAACAAAATGGCACAATGGCTTCTTGTCCTCAACTTTGACCCTTGCCAGAGCATTAAGTACTATCCTCAAGAACTCCTTTTCTACTGAGGCATCCTTGGAAATATTAATTATTGTGAGTCACTTAAGGCCAAAGCAAGACGCGCTACTTCTTTGTCATGTTCGTGGCTATGATCGTCCTGGACCATCTTGTGGGTCTTCAGTCCCTCAGTGTCAATGACCATGATGCAGTCACAGCCTATCTTGCTCTTTACATCTTTGCTGACAGTAATCATCTGCATGAAAGCTCCCCTAGTGCACATTTCTTTGTTGACAGCAAACCTGCTGCCAAACATGGTGTTGAGGAGAGTTGACTTTCCTGAATTTTCTACTCCGATCACGGAAATGACTTTAACCTTACTGTTGGATTGTATAAGGGAGTTGAGCTCAGTAAGAACAGCATTGATCCATTTCAAGGGAATGTTTGCTCCATCTCCATCAACAAACTCAAGAGGGACACCATCTAGCAGCATCTGAGCAGCAAACATAGGGAGCTGTTCCATCTTTCTCCTTTGATTGCTGAACTCTGGTAGGCCAGCCATACATGTATATCACTGCCCACACTCTCGAAAAAAATGTTTTATTTGTAAAGAGGAAATCGAAATTTGTTGGTCAGCATCTGCTATTTTAGCTGTTTCTTTTGGAGACTTTTGTTTTAGTGCTATGTATTGATTCAGTAGAGCTGACAGCTGGTGCCGGGACAGATCTTCTAGTGCCATTTCCAACCATCTCAGGAAATAGGAGCGGTGAACTTCAGAGGCACTCATCCCGTTGAGGAAGTTTGACATTGTGGTTGTCATCTCAAACCTTTGCTGCTTCTTTTTGAACTCTTTTTCTTCTCTTTCCAGGGACTTGCGGTATTCCTCAGTTTTTATTTTGCCAACTTTTCGCAGTCTCCAGTGCTCTGTTTGCACCCATGAAATTGCTTTCCAGATGTTTCCTTGAGTTGGCAGTTCTTCGTCTTTGAAATGAGATATTTCATCAATACGAGCAGTAATTTTTCTGGCATCCTTCAGAGTACTTTGACATTTATCACTATTTTCATCGACGAGGATCTCACAACACCGAGCTCTTTCAGCCAGATTTTCCAGAGACACCTTTTTTGACTTTTTTCCGAGCATTTGAGAAACTGATTCCTGGAGAGACCTGGCTAACTCTGTTTCAGTTGCTTTTGTCTCACTTAAATTTACCGTTTTTAAGTTTGGCTCAACTGTCAACATTTTTAATCTCAACGACTTCCCTCTTTTGCTGCTGATCAAAATCACTTTTGCTTGCAAATGTTTTCCTTGCAAACATTTAAAGTATTCAAACTCTGATTCTTCACAGAGGATATAAACAACTGCAGATGACTGACAGAGGAATGTAAACTGCTTATCAAAGGACCTGATGTCCCCTCTGAGGTTGGCAACAGCCATTGGTTCACTGAACTTATCTACAGAACTGTTGCCACAAGGAAGGTACCAGCTGTATTCAACAAGCCCCTCTGAAATTCTTCGTGGCACATCTCCACACTCCAAAGCAGAATGGTAAAATATGTCATGGTACTGCTCTGTGTTACTTAGCAGTTTGTTTAACATCTGAGACTTGGACAGGAAGTGCTTTCCCAGCCTGGCAAATGATACAAGAGGCATTTCAGAGAACACAAGTCTTTCCTCACTGCCTGTTCCTCTGAATGTTTGCTGCAAGGGTGTGAAATTTCTGACAATTTCACGCATAGACCACAGCATCATGGTTAGCTCTCTTCTTTCAATGTTTGGCAGCAGGAGCGGGACTGCAAACTGGCATTGTACAATTTTGCCAACCATATTCTGCTGAAGGAACTTGTCTGAGCAGAGAAACAATCCAGTTATCAAATCTAGAGGGTTGATAGTATTCTTCTTGTCCATCTCCAGATCACTAGATGCACATTTCACACTTGTGTCACACATTAAAAGTCTCCTTAGAAAGGCTTCAGTCAAGGATTCTGTTGTTTCAATGTTGATCTCTGATGTGTCATGCTGAATAATTTGGAGGATGTGGCTAATTTTCAGCTTGGTGTCATACTTGTCTTCAAGTCCAATCTTTGTCAATACTTCCCTGAGGCCAAGCTCTGTCAAACAAGACAAAAGCAACAAATTCATCACATTTAGGGAAGGGTAAAATGCCTCGGAAGATATTTCTATCCAATATCAAAAAGCATTTCTACAACATTTTAGCTGTCTTCACTTGCACATTGAAATTTGTTAAAACGTGGGAAATTGTTTCAGGTATGTGAATACTTTTTCAAGATACTATACTTCAGCAAGACTGCTTCTAACTGCAGAGGTGAAAGATAAAACAAATGAAATCACCTGTGTGCACAGAGACAGAAACTGGATCACTCGTCTTGTCATTCAGCAATGTTGAGACTAATATATTGTACTCTGTGTCTGACTCTAAGTCAGATAATGTCGTGTGGCAATCTTTTGTGTATATAACAAAAGGTTCTTTATCTGGACTTGTGATGGTAATCAGGAATTGATGTGGGATTCCTTCCATGTTTTCTCCTTTGCTCCAAGTTAAAAGACAGAGTCGTGGATTCTAACCAATCTTTTGTCAAATCTTGAGGAGGTGGCACGGCTGCAAGAAGGCAGACAAAAAGGTTTGTTAAATCAATACATTATTGTATTTAATAGTGAACCCAATAAAAAATGCTTTTGCTTCATAACTTTTACCTGTAGAAACACTTGCTGTCACCCATTTACTTAAATTGCCACCTTCATCTTCAGTGGCCACACTGAAGAAATACTGCTCTCCAAGCTGAAGGTTGTTTATTTCCACTTTATTCAGGCCTTTAATCACTAACAAACCTTCTACCTCTTTTGAAGAGCTCCATTCAACTCTGAACTTCTTAGTTCCGCTTAGTTCCTGGGGGGATCCCCAAGTTAACGCAACAGTTTTGTTTCACTGTCAGGAACTTGATCTCACCAGGAGGGGGCACCACTGGCCAACAAAAAAAAGTAGACCAAGTTAGAATTTGCCACAAATCACAGGACATCCTGATGTTATAAAACCAGATTTGGTTTGATACCATACAGCAAGTATTGCCGGAAAGAACCCATTCTAAAAACTCTCTGCATCTGCCTACAGAAGTTCCCACTTTTTCAGTGGGAACTTTATAAGTAGACAAATTAAGGTATTTTGCAGCAAAAAAAAAATACCTTAATTTTATTGCTACAAATAAAAATTATTTTATTTGCAGCAATAAATAAAATATATATTTTTTAAATTTATTTTATGCTTGTTTTTTTTCCATGGAAATGACATCACCAACGACACACTTTATCTAATTTAAATCACCTTCCAGTATCATTATTACAGTGTTACATCATTTCCCACTATACAACATGCTTCACAGGTCTGGACAAAGGTCAGTGACAGTTATGTAACGAAGGGATTATAGCATCATAAATGTTAACAAGCAATATTACAGCTTGTTTTATTGCTTTCCTTAATGTTACACATTAAGGACCTTAATGTTATGTATCATTAAGGACCTCTAAAATCTTTTTATATTAGTCAGATGTGATCAAAGCAGATTTCAATCATAACTTGTGCCTGCTATTTGTTAACTTTCGAGTAACTTTTAGTTTTGTTTTGGACTTATTTACACATTTTGCCCAAAACAGATATTTGACATCAAGACATCATTCACAAAAAAAAAAAAAAGAATCAAAAACTGGTAAACAACCTGTATCCTGCTGGCCAAGGTCCTCACCAACACCCACCTGTCAGAAAAGAGCATTATTAGTGAAGATCCAGCAAAACAATGTTTTCCAAGTTATTATCTCATGATTACCTGACTCTTCTGTGAAATGATGTCATGTCTTTTGTGGTTTCCTTTGACACAAATGCTGCAAATGTGCATGTTATCAGTTATGCAGTAAAAATCTTTAGGCTTCTGATGCAGACAGCTTCTGTCTTGGATGTCACTGCCGATGTCTTCGATAATGTGTTTTTGCATCTGTGTGCCATATTGACGGGCGTGGGGCTCACAGAACAAATCGTTGCAGGTCTGGCATATCTTCAGAGCTGCGTTGTGGTTGCAAACGTCACACATCATCTCCCCATGGCTGAGAGGAGTAAAGAAAAGCAGGTAATTACAAAATAAAACAGTTGAATTATATTTGTAAAGTGGAATCATCCCACAATTGAAGACCTTTTCTAAGCCGCCATAAACTAAACAGAAATGCAAATTTTATTTTGCAGAGTCAGATCAAGGTCTTTAATGACATATTAAGAACCCCTGTTGAAAGGTTGATAGAATGTGGATGGATTTAAACGTAAGGAAAACTTCTCTGTTGAGACTGTGGTGGTTTATTATCATTGTGACAGGATGTCAGGGTCCTTGATGGAGCCTGGAGAAAAAGTGTTTGAATGACAGTAACTTCCACATATGGGTTAAATATCCTGAATTTGAACAATAACTGGCCATGCTGGGTTTATGCCTATAGATTACACCATTAAAATGCTGGCCCTTGCCTAGCTCTAGCAGCACTCAGAATAAGTTTTGCGCTCTCGTTACATCTAGTAGAACTGTACCAAACTCTCACCAAATGGTTCCAGTAGCTGATTGGTTTGCTGTGATAAAATGCCAAAAAAAATTGAAGGGGCATGCATACTTTTAAAAGGCATCTATCAACCTACACCCTTATCCCTACTGGTCTACAGGAAAGAGGCGGGGTCACCCTGGACAGGTCGCTAGTTCATCGCAGGGTGACACAGAGGCAGACAGGACAAACAACCATGCATGCACACATCTACACCTAGGGAGAATTTAGAGAGACCAATCAACCTGACAGTCATGTTTTTGGACTGTGGGAGGAAGCCAGAGTACCCAGAGAGAACCCTTGCATTCACAGGGAGAACATGCTAACTCCATGCAGGAATCGAACCCAGGACCTTCTTGCTCCAAGGCAACAGTGCTACTAACTTTGCTGCTGTTAAAAAATGAAGAAGTAGGTTTAATTGGTACTTAAGAAAATCGCATGAATATTTACTTCCCTAATCAACAAGTTCAACAAATGTTCTAAATCTTTCAATATTGTATGTTATTGCGTTGAACTTGGAGAAGGCTTTACCGATCATTTAAAACTGTGTCACTGCTGCTTTGGGAATCCCTAGATTTAGACGACAAATAATCAGAGGTGTCAGATGAAGATATGGACTCTGGTGTTTTTGAATAGTACCGTCTAAGAGAGAAAAGAAGAAAAGTGTTTATCAGTCAGTATTTGTTTAATTTTCTAACTAAATCATACAAGGCACAATTACTGGATATTTACACATTTTATGTTGTTTATTTTATTATGCAACTTGTTCTACCTCCATAACATAGCATTTAAATAGCCCACTACTCTTTAAATACTGTATTTAATGAATTATACCTGTGGGTCACATCATGGGGCGTCCTGTGCTCAGTTTTTAAGACAGGATATACAGCAGGTGGAGGGTTTTGTTCCAGAAATCAAAATGTCAAAATATACAGATCAGAGCACATTGCTTTTACAATGTGTAGTACATAACACACAGATGTAAACTAAACATACCTGAAAGCATGTTGAGAAGACACAATTCCAGGTTTTTCCCAGTGTTTAGGAATGCCTCATGATATTTCTCTGTGACAACAAAGAGGTGAAAAAGTTCAGCCTGGAAAAGAGCTAAAAGCTGAATGAATTAGAGAAAAGTGTTTTAGAAATAAAGATTTTGCTTACTTTTTATTTGAGAAGTTATAAGGTCTGTCCTTTGACATGTCTGACTCTGTCTCATAGAGAGAATAGTCATCTTCTGGTTTCTCTGATCTGAAAATGTCAAGTGTAAAAATTCACTGTATCATTACAACATCAAGCAGTGATGCTGCTATGTGTACACAGTTGGGAATTTTCTGAAAGTTTTCAGCAAAGAAGACATAGATATATTTGTACTTTTTAACTGAATTAACCTGTGTTGGAGCATTAATTGTGCATAACCTGCATAAATTGTGGTTGGGACAAAATATTTGTAAATGTCAAACAGGACATTTTCTCTCTAATGGTCATATACTTTCTGTAATACCAGTGAGGAATTGCACTCAAAATGTTCATCTGTGTTCAATTCAATTATCCACTTATTTATTTCACTGTATTCTGGCCTTTGTTTGCATGAGGTTTATATATTTTTTTGGTTGTCATTTTTGTGTCTTTATAAAGACTTTTAAAAGTACTGAAAAAAAAACAGTCAGATGCCAAGCAGACTTAACTTAATATTTTTCACAGAAAAGTCTAGAAAGAATACTCAATAGCCATGTGAAACTTAATGTATTTTAGACAAATGTTTAAAAATTTGTTCTGAAGATGTGCATAATAGTTTTGATGGTTAAAGTATTTCTCTGAATACATGTTATGAATGTGTGTGGTTCCATTTTTTTAATTTACCGTGCTCCTTTGAAAGCCAGTGGATGTTCAATAGATTGTTCAGACTTGGCCCGCAGAGATCCACTATCTGACTTTGTTTTCCTTTGTCTGAGATGACTTTCCCAAATATAAGAAAACATCATAATTTAACACATTGGCATGTGCCATACAGAGATGCCAAAAACATGTAGTAGATGTACAAATATGTCATTTTGACAACTTTAATCTAAAATGATCTGGACTTCAACAAGTTCTAAAATAGCCCTTTGTACAAACATCCAACTATGAAAGGACCCATGGGCCAAAACTTACAAACTCTCTCATATTGATAGTATATGTGAATCAAACTCTCTCGTGTAATATCACACTCTTCTCAAAACCTTAGTCTGATTTATGAAACTGGTCAATTTTTTTCTTTTTCTTCTTGTTCTTCTGGATTGCAAAAGTCTAACATCATCAAATCTGGATGACATTTGCTGGGTGTCTTCTAGAGGTGTCCCCTTGCCATCCTGAAGTGAGAGATGACACCGTAAGGTATGGTTTATGGAATCAGAAACATTTTTTGCCCGTCAAATGTCACTAATTTTGATTGATTGATATGTTGTTTACAGGAGTTCTTTTTCCACATAATATATCTTAATTTATTTTCAGATACATAATTTCCTTTTGCAAATGAATTAACACAAAGCCTTAAACTTTTACAGCCACTTGAAAGAAACTAAAAGTGTGAGTCAAACATAAACCAGAGGTGCGGTTTCATTTTGAAAGGAGTTTGTAAAGAAGGCCGCCGTAACTTGTGCTGTCCCGCACGTTAAAATCTAGTGCAGGCTGGCTTTAGTGCCATTTCCGAATAGGCAGCTAGCTTAACTGTGGTGACAGATGGGTGTCTGATGCTGGCTGTCGGCTTCTATCTAACACTTCTGGTAAAGCTGACACTACTGTAGGAGCATTAACTATGTTATTTCAGATATTTCATTGCCTCAGTGAGTCGCTGCCGCTCAGCTATTTTTCTGTCTGTGAAAACCTCCCTTTTCCTGCCTTTGGTCCAAATTTTTAAGATTTTTAAGTTAACTTCTGTTTGTAAGTTTTGACCCGTGGGGCCTGTCATATCCAACTGAACTCATTATTTTTTAAAACAAATATAAAACCAATATTAAAACAAACAAGTACACACCAAAATGTAAGATCTGTACAAGACTCTACAACCACAGAATTACAGTGTGCAGAACTTTAATTTTACTGTGACTTCTAGACAGAGTTTGTAGCTGAAAGATAAATGGAGGTAGACAAATTGTTGTAGATTTAAAAGTATTTCACACAGTTTGCTTAAAAAGAAATTGACCACAAGACATCAGAGGCAAGCAGAAAAGGGAAAAGTGGAAGGTGCTTTGACTGCAGTACTCTGGGATCAATTTAAACACATCTTAGGGTGAAGAAAATGGCCATCAAATGCTTTTTAGGAGTCAGAGAAATATAGTGGACTGGAATGACCAGAAAAAAAAATATTTTAGAGCCACCATGGCAGGTGATAAATACTAAATACATAAATGCATACTCCATCCAGATATATAACAAATCTATGTTAAAAAATGGAGAAAAACAAAAAAGACAGAAGATCTTGGTGTTTTCTTACCATGTGTCCTTGAAAGTCAAAGGAGAATCAATGGAGACTTGAGACCTTGCTCTCCAAGATCCCACCGAGTTTGATGTTTTCAATCTAAAAATAGATTTTTTTACCCAAATTACTGAGTGACATACATTTTGTAACACATTCAGTTCTCATTACTTAAATATACAGTAAAGCTGCACTGAAAAAGCTGCAAAAAAAGTATGTTTGTTAAAATTATTTCTTATCCTAAAAGTAAAATGTGAGCCAGATAATCTGTGAGGAAAACAAGCTCTTCTGCCTCCACCTTGTGGTCTTTCTACTATCTGGAGAAATACACCGCTCCATCAGAAACAACCAATCGGAGTCAGGAGGAGGGTCTTAGTGCTGTCAATCATCTTGTGTATGTGCAGCTCTCCTTTTCCACAAAGAAATCTGCCATGAATGCTCAGGCTAGTTAGCATGGCCACTGCAGATAAATGGCAAGGTGTTTTCTGCCACTGGCACATTGAGCAGCACTTGCACCAGAATGATTGACAGCTCTAAGACCGTCCTCCTGTTTCTAAACAAGAGCAGAGCATTTCCCACAGATGGCAAGAGTAGTATTGAGAACATGTGGAGGAGCTTCACAGATGATCTGTCTCATGTTAAACTTTCACATCAAATAGTGAAAGTTTTAACACATAAATAGCTAATATTGCTTATAAAAGTTACCTATTGTAGCTTTAAGTCTGTTTGATATATCTCAGAATGTTTTGACAAACCTTGACTTTCCTGTGTGCTCTTTTTGAAGGAATGCAGCTGCAATATTTTTCACAGTTCCTCTGGGAAGAGCCATGAATGAAATCATGTTTGAGTACAAAATACGAGATGAAAGTAAATAAATTATCTGAAGTTCATTTCAAAGCTTACCACAACTGAAGGCAACATACAATGGAAACCATTTAATTCTATGTGCTTATGCAAAAAACTTAACTTCTTTTTTCTCACTAATTGACTTTGAGTCAGACTAAACCTTTCCTTTGGTAACCCAGATATGACAAACGAATGTATTTATGTATGCCAAGTCAAAATACCAGAAGAGACTGTTTTTAAATTTAGAAGTTGACATGCACACAGATGACGACTCAAGCAATTTGGGAGAGCTAAATTATGAGCATGTTTCTGATTTGAGTCAATCATTTGAGTTAAATGGATAAACATCTGTGGATGTATTTTACTGGCAATATACTTCTTCCTTGTGTGATCTCATAGAAAATAATCCCAGCATCTATTTTCTAAGAGTTACTTAGAAAATAGAAAATAGGAAGGGCTCTTTTGCAGAAAATATAAAAAGCATCTCCATACATCAGTTGCTAAGTTAAAGGTTGGAAACAAATGCCTCTTTCAAACGGATAACGTCCTAATGTACATTGCTGAGTACAAGCTTTCTCAAGAACAAAAAAGTCAGTTTCTAAGTCATTGGTCTATGTCTCCAATTTGTGAGCACAGTTGAAAAACAAACTTGACTCAGTTGCACCAGATTTTTCCAAAAAAAGCGACAAAATTCGAGCTATTGCGAGAACGTGTGGATGGAAATCCAATACATGTGACTCAATAAACAAAAAGCAAGAAAATGAAAAATTACAATGGCATCACTTTCTGTTGAAAGGATAAAAATGAAAGTATAGTTCTCTAATCTTACTCTAATGTTTTACGGTCATAGGGTCACGTTTCACAACCTACAAATGGAAGAGAAGAGAAAATCTCTAAGGAAAAAGTTTGCATACTTTTCCTGCTTGTAAGCCTTTTGTAGGAAAAGTACAAAAGCATTACATTTGTACTTTTATCTACTCCTCTGTCTCCGGTAGAGTTGCAAGAAGAGATGAAGTGAAATGTCTCTGTTGTGGCATTTTACTTCATCAGTTGCTTTGCAAACTATAGAGTGCAGCAAATACAGTATACAGTGTATATGGTACTAGGCAATACTCTAATTTTTGTTAACGGGAATTCTACAGTTTTTTGACTAATGTATGTGCACCATTAAAAAATGTGGAACAAGTAAAGTCTGTCAAGCTTCAACATTGACCATTGTTGCCCTTTACTTTGTATCATGGTTGTTTTTCTTTTCCACAGTTACTTTTGTGTTGTTATGTATCCCATTCAAAAGACTCCATATTTTGGAGTGTTTCTTTAAATAGTGACTAAAATAATTTACCTTCGAGAATCCCAGATAGAGATGACATTGAATATACTTGAGATAAATTGCCAAATGTGTTTTTTTTTTCTAATAGTTGCTCAAAAGAGGACATGAGGGAAGATCTCCTGTTGGAGAGAAGCCTGTTGCTCAGTTGCTTGTGAAATTCACATTTTTAGCATTGAAGTGTTTCCAGGTACCCCTGGAATAAATTTCTGAATGTCAATGTTGTTCAAAATTCCCAACATAACTATAAGAGAATATACATTTAAATGAAAACTTACCAACAGCAAATCCTCCTGGAGATGAAGACGTCTCGCTGAGCTGACTGCTGGGAGAGTGTGGTTGGAGGAGGAAGACAAACGTGACTTCCTCCTACTAAAATCCTAAGGATGTCTGATTTCCTTTTTCTGTCCATGGGTTTACGGCTTTCTGTAGTTTATTATTTAATCACTGCCTAGTTTATTCGTATTCATATATGTCTTGCCCTATTAAGTTAAGTTCCCTGTGTTCATTATTGTCATTTAGTAACAGAATACATTTAGGTTTGCAATGACTTGATGACACATTTCAAAAAGAGAAAATATGCAAGAAATGATTGGAGAGAACGAGACTTCAGATCAAGAATACAGCCTAATGTTATCAGCTAGGAGAAAAAGCAGAATAAAACATCAAACAACCACATAATAGTTACAGGTATACTCTCAACAAAATTATTTTTTTATTCACAGAATCAGGTTATCGGTATCATAAATTGGTTTGATATTAAAATATGTACAACCTCTAATCTGGATTCCGACAAGATCTTAATACAGGAAATCAGTAAGATTCACATCAGTACTATGTAGAGATATTTGTTATACATGCATGTTGGTGGAGCATCATGTATGATGTATTTATCATAAAGACTGATGCCTTTTATTTTACCTTTGCTTTGAAACAAGGACTGAAATCTAAGTGTTACTTCACTTTCCCATGCAGAAATACTGGCAAGAGAAAAACTTACATCTTTTTAATCATATTTTCATTCAACTTTTGATAAAATTTTGACAAATCGTAAAATCTTTAAAGCACACTTTAAAACAAATGGATAAAAATGTGTTACATAAAGCTTTTTCAAATGGAGTCGGAACAATGATCAAATCAACAATAAGAAAAAAACAAATCACCAGAAAGCTCCATTTTATAAATGAAATAACAGCGCAATACTGAATGAAAAGAATTGAAAACATTTTCAAGAAGACCAAAAATGTAAATAATTACAATCTGTAAATGCTATTGAGCTTACAAGTTTTACCATAATTGCTGTAGAAAAACCTTCCCACAGAATGATGATGCCACCACCGTGTCTCACTGTGGGGACGCTGTGCTCACAGGTCTCATACCATTTTGAATGTAGAGCATTGATTTCGGTCTCATCTGATCACAGTACGTTCATACACATAATAAAGTGATTGAATGTCTTTTGGAAGCAAAGCTGCAAAGGACAGCTACTTCTCACAGATCCAGTGTTGTTCAACACTACAATTCTCATCATTCCAGTCACCATTCCCTTTGCTGCGGTGCCAGACCTCCACACAGTCCTGGTTCCTCCCTTGATGGCTGTTTGGCTGCCCTTGAGCCCAGAACCTAAATAATGTAGTGGCCCAAAAGCAAAATTAAATAAAAACTGTTATGTGGATTTTAAATTTTGGACAGAAAATGTTTCAAAGCTCCTTACGCTAAAGTCAGTGGTGTTCCATCAACCCATTTCCACTGCCCTTCCACTCCTCCGTCAGTCAGACCGATCCACACCTCTTTGTCATTGTACAAGCTGTTGATGAAGTTCTAGGAGGTCAAAAACAAGACAGTTGATAAAATACTATCCTGCATATTATGCTGAAGGTTTTTAAAAGAAATTTCAGATTTACTTAGAGTTGGTTGCCCTGTTAAGGTGCTGTCGACCATCTCACCACATGTTCATATGGATCTTACCGTAAAAATTAAAGTGTATTTTAAAACATTACGTTGGGTCTAGTCTATGAACCTCATATGCTACCAATGAAGCAACCCCTTAAAATACAATGGATAGGGATTAAGGATGAAAAGGTCACAGTTTGGAAGTAAAAATTGAGCAAGTCACTTTTTGACTTATCCCAAAACTTCCATTTCTGAAGTGCAAGAATTGTTTGTCTTTACACACCGTTGAATTTCAAGATACATATGGAAATTTGAAACCACTGAGATTTGCTCCATCATTTATTATACTTAATCTCATAATAACTGAGATTAAGTATAATAATTCTCTGATATTTTGCATTTCCAATTTACTATTTAGATTTTTATGTATTTATTTATTTGTGCAACTCCAGTATTAATTAGATTTGTTTAGATATTTTAAAAAAGATTTTTGACTTTATTGACACTTTCATGGTATGTATATTAAATGAACACACCATTTCATCTTTACTGGTCACTATGGCCAGGTCTGCTCCCTTGCTCTGGCAGTCCTCTCTGCTTAGCGTCCAGGTTTTTTTGGTGGTAGAGGGGAAGTAGCAGCTGTACTGGAACTTCCTCCAGCCAGCAGGGCAACGTTTCTCTGTGTTACAAACAAACAACAAAATTGAACACATTCCTCAGCTAGCCAAACTGAAAAAAAAAAAACTCTTAGCTTCTCACAAGAAAATGTTATTGAAATACTCTGAAATCACATATCTTTGCACACATTATTTTTCAAAAGGAAAAAAAAAATGTTAAGGGCTTCAGTAAAGACTTTTCGGAGTATTTCCGCAACGTTACCTTGAAGAGTTGCATTCAGTTCGTTGAATCTCCCCAGCAGCTCCTCTTGCTCGGCAGTCAGGTTGTCAACTTTTGCTTTCAGAAGGTCTCGCTCAGCGGTTACATTCTGCAGGCTGCTCTGAAGTTCACTTTTCTCCCTTTGCACTGATCCATATGAACTCTGCAAGGTACTTTCTGCCTTTCTCAGCATCTTGTTCATGTCTTCCAGAACTTGGATTTCAGCTGTAAGGTTTAGCTGGGCGCTCGACAGCTTATCTTTCTCACTCAGGGAGAAGTTGTATTTGTCATGGAGCTCCTCCATCTTATTGATCATGTCATAGTAACTCGCCTGGAACTGATCTCTAGATCTGCTCACGTTGTTAAAGTTGTTCTGTAAATTGTTCCTGTCCTTAGTAACAGTGTCATAATTAGCCTGTAGTTCTTTGGTTCTTTTGACAATTGCATTATATTGTGTATTTAAGTTGGTATGGGCAGTGTTTAATGCATCTCTTTCTTTCTGCAGTCGGGCTGTACTGTCTCTCAGCTGTCCCAACTCGTTGTTTAAAGCAATTTTGTTGGCATCTGCCTCTCTTTGCTTAGCCTTAAGATCATTTCTCTCATTTGTTAGCTCTCTGTTATTGGAACGCAGTATGTCTATTTGTCTGGATAAGTAATTGCTATTTCCCTGTTGCTGCTCCAAATTGGCTTCGAGCGCTCTTTTTGCACTTTGCACTGTGTTCAGTTTTGCTTGAAGCTGCTCTTTGTTTTCATTGAGGGCTTTCAATGTGTCCTGATGGTCCTGTTTCACCTTTTGATCTGCAGAGAAAATTAAAAAAGAAACAAAAACACAAATCAGTCATTATATTTTTTTACGTCACACAGTGTGAATATTTGGGCAAATTTAGAAAAAGGGTAACTCACTCTGAACACTCTGACCGATTAGCCATGCCGCCAACACAACACAGAGCAGTCCAAGGCCAATTGTAGCAACCTTAAAGCTCCTGCTTCTCAGGGAATAAACTGATTGACAGCAGGGAAAGCAGAAGCATAAACTTAAAATTCATGAAGTTATTTGAGGAAGTTGTGGTTTTACTGAATTGTGAAAGCTTTTAGAATAACAGCTTTCAAAATGAAACACTACAAAACAAAAGTAATGCACATTTAAGTGAATTCAAATCCAAAGGGGGCTATGATTGTTAATCTTGGATTATTTAGAGTTGCCTGTTGAAATAAATGCAAGATGGCAACTTTCAGTTTCTTTTTGTAAAAGGAGGGGATGAAAGCTGGAGGGAAAAAAATGAAGATAGCTTTGTACTTTTCGTTTCATGTTTGGTCAAAATAATCTGCAGCTTGGTTGATGTTTTGCTTCACAAAATAAATGTTTACAACACAGGGACAATTCAGAGCTTTAGCTGCATACAAATCCACAAATATTCCAGAAGCTATTTTTACAAATTTGCATCAAGGTCTTTACTGTTCCTCTACCTGCTCCTAAAAACAATTTTGCAAGTTATTAGAAAATTAATATCAATATATGAGCAGTAAAGAGAATCTGCCATTATTTGGTAAGATAACAATGGTCATGTTAGATATACCAGCTATGTGTTAATGAGAAAAACTTGAGTAAAAGTTAGAGTTGTGTCAGTACCTGAAAGGAGAAAACTTTTCCCATCAGAGGAAAAACTTTTGTAGGCAATTTCACTTCTGGCAATATCCGTGTCAGCTGTCTTTGAGGCTCGGTACTCCACACTCATCTTTCTGCACTATTGATGAAGTGAAACCTTAACAATCAAAATGAGACATTGTTAGATTCTGAAACAGAAGCTAAACTTTCATCAGTGTGACCAAAAGAAACAACACAAATTTATATAATTTCAACTTGAAATCTCAAATTGTTGTGGGTTTTATCTTAAGCATGAGAGCAAAGTTTATAAAAGAAAATTCAAAGTGTTTGTGATGATCATTGAAACATTTCTTAAGAATTCAGGATTTCGTGCATGTGTAAAAACTTACCTCTGTTGGATGAGAAGCGCAGTGGACAAATCTACATTTTGTAGAAGCCATCGAATCTTATATGCCTTGCTTCCGGTGTGACCACTTATGCAACACTTATGAACAACTGGGAGGAGGAGAAATATATACTTCCTTTATTAATGGTGCTGGAGCAATTGTTATGTTTTACCTTTAATTTTTAAGGATGTTCATAACCAAACCTTACCCTCAGCAATAAAATCCTGTTTTTATTTTCCACTGGTTAGGAAACAACTTATAGCCAAAATCAAAATAAACAGATTGGTACCCTGTTTTCCAAAGCCTGGATATTTACTAAAAGTAAATTTTTTCTTTACTTTTCTCCCACATATTCTATCTTGGTCTTTGTCAGTGAAATGTTTGGACAAATTATACAACTGAACTGAGGTAGCCTTTACCAACAAATGCTCTGAATAAAACTACAAGGTCAGCATTTTAAGTTTATAAAATTTTTCTCTCCTTGGGATAATCTTTGGTACATCTGATGTGAAACCAGAAAAACTTAAATACTGCATTATTTGCATTTGATTGGCCTGTTTTATGTTTCTATGGGTGTCATTTGTTTGTTTCATTGTAGTGGTGGGACACCATTAGAACTTTTATTCAAGTTAATTGCAGGGCCTGAAATTAATTTACTGGAATAATTTGCATTTTAATCAAAAACCATATGACAATATAAACATTTATACTTCAAAAGCCCTTTGTGCTGCTAAATTACTGAATTCATACAACAGCTCAAGAACAGATATATTTGTTGTTTTTAATCTGTTAAGCAAATTATCATTGAATACCACATATCAACAAAATTAACATTTTCAATTTTAAAAAGCCTTTTACTTAAATTACTGAATAAATAGACAAATGAGCTCAACAACAAAGATAGTTATTCTTTTTAATTCATTATTTAGGTTATTCAACCCTCAGATTGGTCTAAAGTGCTTTTATATCCATTCAGTTTTCAAATGTTTTAGGAACCCCTGCTCATCCATGTAGCTTAGTTTTAAAAATATTGATTTTGAATTGGGGACTTTGGACATTGACATAAGCTTTGAGGACAATTGTGCTGATACAACACATTTTGAGATGCTACTTTAGGCTTTATTAGGTTTGGTGACAGTCTAACTCCTTTTCATAACTTCAATAGTCTTTATCATCAGATAGTTTCAACAAGGGTTCCAGATTGGGACTTTCACATGTCAAAAACAAAAAATGTCATTAATAATGTTGTAAAAATAAAATCTATGTCATTAATTAGTTAAAATTAAAGCAATAAAGTCCTGTCCTTATTCTTGTTTTGATGTTGATCTTGTATCTCTACCAGTAAAGCTTTTATCAGAACAATTCACTTGAGTGAATTTTCTCATTTGTTTCATTAAGAATTTCTGCATGAACTGCAATTTAAAAAGATAATAACCAATTATCCCACATGTAATATTACCCAACATATTTTTTGTAAGTAGAGTCAGGTTTTAACCACATTTTACTCACATATCCACAGTCTTTCTTAATGTTTCTGTCTCACCACAAAGTATCTCTGTCTATATTAGTACCATAACTGTAATTGCTGATTTAGGGATATTTTTTGCTGACCAGGAAATGAGATTTCATTTGGTCTGCAAAAAGTCATGATGGCTTCCTGTGTTTCATGGGAGTAACTTGCACAATCTCATCTGTCAGCAAACTTGTTTTAGCTCTAGTTTCAAAGAATGAATGTTTGGATATTTTCCTCTGATGGACCTTTTTTTTTTTTAAAAAAATAGAGAAGACACAGAGGTGGATTTAGAAACTTTTGGGGGTGGACATAAAAAGAGCTGTTGGCAAGGTAACGATGCTGGACCTCTTCAGTGAAGAATGAGGAGAATATCCACAAAAATACTTAAAAACTAAATTGAACCTTGACTCCTATTAAGTTAACAAAAAACATGAATATACTTGTTTCCATTCTGCAAATGTGAATTCTGCATCAATTTCGACTTGTGTTTGAGGCCCGGTATTCTGCTACTTTGAGATGTAGCAGGACATTCAACACCCCTGAGAAACTGATAAAACAAGAAAGGAAAATGCTACTCTAGGGAAACTAAATCCAAAAGAGAAAAATAATGCATAACTGCAACATGCAACAGTCAACAAGAAAAGGTCTACCTTTTAAATCATAGGGTTTGATCTGAGACCAAGTTAATTACAAAAATGTATACTGTGCTATTTGTTTATTTGGATTTTTCTGAAGCCAATTTATTACCCTTATGCTTGTAACCCAATTTCATAGCTAGTTTGCCCTCTTGTGAACCTTTGCAGGCAGTGCAAGTTGTAACTCAGAACTGCATCCTCCGTCAAATGATTGAACAAACTCTATCTGCTGTGATGAGTTCATGTGCCTTTATTCTGATCATAGGTAAAATGACTCTAGGATAAAGACCAAATAACGTTGGAACAGTTTTATCACTGCCACAATCTTGTTCTTGTGTGTTATAGACAAATGTACAGTAGAAAAAAAGAGAGCTCAAATCATTACTGAAAAACTTAAAATGAAGATTAAATTAGATTAGAATGTAAATGCTGAAGTGTATGCATTCTGTAATTACTTAAAAGATATCCCAACACAAAAAAAGATGAAATTAACTCATTACAAAGTGGGCTTTTACAGGATCTGGTGTGTACGATTTCCCAGTTTTAAAATTTCAAATAACTTTTTTGTTCATCACATAGAATCTGAGAGAAAACTCTTACTTTTGAAACAGAAATTAATTGAAACCATGTGGAAAGTCAGTCCATCTCAAATTCTCACAATTTTATAACATTTTGTGCACAAATTATTATTTTTATCCATCAAAAACTCAACTAATATGAAGCTAAACCTGAAGTGCAAATTGTTCAAAAATAAAGTGTGAAATAATAGCAACAGGAACTGAATAAAGGCATTAAGGAGCGCACACAAACACCAACTGTTTCCGTGTTGGCTCGAGGCTTAAAACTGAGCCTCTCAAGATACTGTGCATACAGGGGCACATCAGAGGAAAAACAGCTATTGTAATTCAGTCACTTTATTATAATTTCTACTGAATTAAAATAGACTCTGGGAGCAGAAGGAGAGGTACTGGGAGGAGGCAGGACAACTGGCAGCCAATGACTCACTTCAACACACAGGATTCTCGAAAGGTCTGTTGAGATTAAAAAGAATCACTACACACAAGACAAGACCAAGCATGCCAAAAGTGACATGATTGTGGGATCAGATGGGTTCTATATTTAACCACAATGACGTATTTTAGTTGTGATGCATTGAGTGATACAGTCGTCTGCGCGGAGGAGGGTGGGAATGGAAGGCTAAAGTGAAAGTACTGAGACAAAATGTTAGATCGAACACGAGAATATTTCAAGATTTAGCAAATTAAACTACATCACTGCGGTGAAAATTATAATACAGTGCCAAACACAAAAGCAAGGCTGCTTTTTTTTCCTGTATTTAAATACCTGACTTTTCTAAACTCCAGGTTGTTTGTAGAAAAATGTTATTTAAAGTCAAAAGGCTGTTCAATTAGGACTCATCAGGCAGCTAGAGAAAGTAGAACCACAAACACACCCACACATACTTTAACTCCACATCTTATATACTGGTTTCAGGCAAACGTATATGCTGCCTCCCACTCATTTTTCTCCTGTTTGTTTAATATTCTAGTTGTTTAGATAGACCTGTTGAAGTTCAAATGTAGCTTTAAAAGTTTATTTTTCCAAATACAGCAACTTACTTTATTTTTCAGTCAAAAATGACACCCAGATTCCCCCAAAAAAACATGCAATTTTATTAACTTTTTGTTTTGTAGAGCAAAATGAATCTGTGCCACAGTTTTGAAATTAACTGTATACACAACAGTGGACATCATCAATGTGTAGTCACTCTAACCAAGAAAACATGAATAATCAGATTTACAAAGATCAGCATTAAGTGATTTAAAAAAGCTATGAAGATGTCTCCTTTTTTAAAAAAAAAAAAGAAAATTACCAATCCAACAACAAGGACTTGAATAACGATGGGACTGTGCAGCAGCTACGAAATGCCTGGATAGGGAGCAAAAGGGTTTTACAAAAGCTCAGGTAGTTTATTAGATCAAGTCTTGTGAATTCAATTGTTCTCATTTGGAGGAGACGAGTTATTGGAACGGCTGGTATGTGGAGGATCCCCAGATTGCTAAACAAGATGAAGGACAAGTTCTGTAAAAGGCAGTAATTATTTCTATGTTTGCCAGTTTGCAGTTTGGACCGGTGTTGAGCCTGGATGAAGGTTTTCCAGGTGATAATTGTCTGAAACAAGAACTGGCTTATGGATCTGAAGGACAGCGAGGTGGAGGCCTGAGGTGTCTCCTTGATTTCTGAGTCCAAGGCTGAAAAAGACAGAGTGTAAGCAGTGAGTATTAACCACGAGTCTATAATCAGAAAGGACAGATCATTGTAAAATTTGACTCGACAATCTGTCAGCGTTCTTCATTTCTTCTATTGCTCTTATACAGTAAAATTATGATGTGATATTCTGTAGAGAAGACAAGGAAACACAGAAAAACATAAATTATTTTGTACTAAAATATGGGTAGCCGGTGTTATGGATTCCTGTTTTGCCATGTATATTGGCACAATTAAACACCATTAAAAAAAATATTTAAATTACATTGAGATTAGATATTATTATTATGACATTATTGTTGAGACTATTGCTTAGTACTTAAAGTTTTATAGAACTAGCCAATATCACTTTATATGTGGTGCCTGAGAATTGAAATGCCATGTGGATTTTTCATAAAGTCCATAAAATCTGTGGCTTCCTGACCAAACTGATGATCAAACAGCATATGTTGTATTTTCAAAAGTGTAGTACATCAAAACAGGAAGATAATTTATCTTACACAGCAACTCACCACAAACACAATAGCGTGACAGGGGCATTAGTACTGAACATATATAGTTATACAACGTGCGAAGACACAAGATTTCTTTAAAACACACACAACTCATTTTAAAATTTATGCCAATGACACCAGATCAGAGCTAAGTTTTGTTATTGTATCAAAAACTGCTTTAAAATGTTTCCATACATTTACTCATTAAAAATGTCATGAAGTACTTATCACAAGAATTTTAAAAACACATTATTTATGATGCTGAAATACTTCAGAACTGTGGCTAAAGTAAATCAAACTATATCATATGTACTCTATGTGCTGTATGTCACATTCAAAGAAACAGATGCAAGATTAACCCTCTGGGGTCCAGGTATATATGGTCGTTTTTGACCCATATTGATTTTACCTTAATAGAAACCATTATATTACATATAATATTGCCTTATGCGGTATCATTTTCTTCAGGACAGCCTGTCAGTGTTCATCTGTACATCAACTTTATTAATTTACACTTAGTTTTTACTTTTGGACATATTGTGGCTGCATTTTGGACCTTGAGTCACAGAAAAACAAAATCCAATTTGGAAAAATTGTAATTTTTTTCACCACAGTGAAAAAATAATTATCATGTCATGTATAATTTTTGAATTATATTGTTATTCTATAGTTTAGAATTACAATAGATACTGTAAATTTCTTAAACTGATGTAAAAATATTGCAAACAGCACAGTTTTATGACATTATTCGCATGAAAATGAAGGCAATTCCTCAAAGACCTATGATATTTTTTCAAAAATGTCATAGGTCAAAACAAGATGACAAAAAATGTGCAATTGTTTTGGGGAACAAAAAGAGGGGTAAACTACCTTTCTCTATCACAGTTTGACACTTTTAGGGGCCGCCTTGCATGTGGGACATCCTCCTACGTGCAAGAAATCAGTCTACACTCTGATCCACAACCCGCCCCCTGCCCATATGTTGTTTCTTGTCATCAGTGAGACACACAAATATGGTTCATTCATGATTTTGAAGAAATTGACAGAAACTCTGTGCCTCTGTAATCTTGATCATTGTAAAACATTTGTCCAGCTTTCAAACAATAATGTCTATATTTATCATTGTATATTTCTGCTGCATTTTTCTTCTCTATATCTGATGCCCGCTAAACCTCAACCATGTTAAAACCAAAAAAAAAGTATCCAAACAATATCCCTGCAATAGATGCTTTGTTAGACTCAAATATCAATAAAAAGGTATTACTGAAAACTTTATCCTTCAGTTGAGAGTTTAAAACTCCTTTCAGAATCAAACTCCAGGGTTGTTGGGGTTTTCTTTAGTATGAAATGCAAGGTCAGAGACGTATAGTGAACATTTAAATGGATGAAAGAGTTGCTCCCTTTAGTTCCTCATACAGATAAAGACAATTGTTAAAGGAAAGGTGATGCAACATTGTGGCAATATGTCTCTGTCTCGACTACATTACCAGCATTGAATTCAAAATGAGCATTTGTGGTTTGAGGCGTTTTATTTTTTAAATGATTTGAAAGACTCAACAGCTCAACATTTTGTAAGTTGTCTTGTTAAATTTCATCATTTTTAATCTATTCAACTGTTATCTTCTTGCATTTTTAAATACAAGTTTATTAAATGAAATTTAACAAAATAGCATTTGATCCAATAAATACTTAACAAAGGCTTAGTAACAGAGTTTATTGAGTACCTACAGGATGCAAAGTGTACTTCCTTCACATGCTAGTTAATGTGAGGTATGCTATGTACTGCAGACATTTTGAAGTTTTAATTGACGTAAGTCCATCTGCATCTGAAACTGTGAGCGTTTCCTGTCATCCAGTTTTTGCATCATCTCCTGGTATTCGCCAGAAAAATATTCACTGCTTTTCATCATCCGTTTCTGTTTATTTCAAGGTCAGACTGGGTGAAGATTTGTCAGAACCGAACTGCGTTACTGTCAGCCTGTGATGATCCGCCACGCTTTGATCATCTCGTAATTCTCCCAGACTTTTTTTTTTTCATATTTGTTTATCCCTTCACAATAAAGGCATGACTGATGGTCTGTTTTTCACCTAATTTAACCGATGACTCAGTAAACTTGAAAGGCACCCACAGCTAAGGACATTATAGGAGGAACATTTCCTTTATGCAGAGAAACCAGAAGCATGCAAGTTGCCATAAAACCCTCCCACAGCGGGATCTGAAAGCTATATGATTTGGAGAGACAAAATATGACTCAGCAGCCCACACCTGAAAAGAAGAACCCTGATTTAAACATGGAACTAAATGCTCTTCCATGTTTGTTTTAATCTAGGGGATATAAAAATGTGGAATATTACTATTTTGGAAAATATACAACTAATTAATACAGGGAGAAGCAAACAATTTTAATATCGGACTTGGTAACTAGTATTTCCCCGGGTAGTTTTCGGGGTCGTAAACTCTGCAGTCTCAGAATTTTGGTCAATTTCCGGTTACCAAAAAGGGAGAAAGAACGAGATTGAAGCCAGAAGCACTGCTTTCTCTTTCTCACTGTAAATAATTTCTATGTCTTGCTGAGAGGAAAAGCATTTTTGTAGTTTCATTAAGTGAACGGCGTCCTGAGGTAAAACCCCCGCTGTTCGGTTTGTGAGCTACTTATGTCCTTGTTTGTCATCTTGCTCCTCTCCACTCCGTGCCTCTGGTTGGATCATGTTTCCTGCTACTGCTGGAGTTTTTCTGTTAGTCACTATAAACCTGCCTGGAGTGAAGTACAAATATAGAGCATCTAAACTGCAAAAGGCCGGAGGCCATGTTGAACTGAATCACAAAGGTTAAAGGTTTTGCTTCGTAACTTGTCAAAAAAAGAAAACACTGGGCTCGTCAATCTACTCATTAAACAGAATTGAAGTTAAAATCTAAGGGTATGTAGCTTATTCTTAACCACCATTTTGTATTTTAATTTGTCACTGCTTGACTTTTTCTGCAAAACCAAGTCAAAAATAAATTTTAACATGTCACCAAACTTAAAAAAGAAAACAAAAAAATTTAACTTACTGTCGTAACAAATCAACTTCTTTTCTATGCAGCATTATAAAAAAGAAGTTGAAAATAATAATAATAAAAAAAAAACATTTTCCCACGTCTTCTCCCCATCATCCCATCCATCTCTAATTCTCTGTGTAATCAAATGAAGCTCATATGATGAAACAATATTGCAGCAGAACACATTACCAAAAATGACTCTTGACTGAGGCCACACTGCGATGACACGGCCGGTCATCAGAACAGAACAGAACAGAACAGAACGTGTGAGAGGATGACATAGGAGACAAAAAGAAGAGAGAAAGTGAAATGTGAAGGAGGAGTTGGTGAGCAAAAGAGACAAAGAAGTGGGAAGATGTGGATATGAACATAAAGCTTAGCTCAGAGCTGCAGGATACAAATAAGAGAGGTGATTTATGAGAACCCAGTGGAACCACTCCATGTGAGTCCAGAAAAAGTGGCGCACTAAATCAAAGAAGAAAGAGGAAGTTGATCTATAATGGTTTTATTCAGCCAAACTCTGAGAAAGTCTAGAACCCAGGAGTGCTAACTGTGGGTGGTCCGATTCTCTGCTGCTGTTTTATGATTATATGATAGAGAAATCAGACATGCCCACCTCCTGCTTTCCACAAATATTCTGGGCTTTTTCAGCTTCTGACGGTTATTAACATTAGCCAATCGGATTTTCTGTGAGAAAAACTGCTGCCTGGTGAACACAACTGCACAAGGACAGTCAAATCTTAGTATGCCCATAGGACCTCAAATTTTACTCGATAGCACCCCAATATTCACTTTTTTGACTCATAGGTTGCAGGTGTGAGGAGAGAGCAGAAGACAAACTGAGCAGAGAGAGAGAGAGAATGGCAACAAGGGGCAAAGGACAGCTAATAAGGCAAATAAAATGAATCTAAGACTAAAGAATGACTAGACTTAAAGAATAAACAAGAATAATTTAGAATCACTAAGAACAACTGAACTAAGGTAAATCAGAGAAAGTTGATGTAATCAAAGAGACTGAGGAACACAGAATAATAATGAAACCAGAATTCATAAATCAAAACAATTCAAAACAAACTATTACTAATTCTTTCCTTATTAAAATGCTAAAAGTCAGACACAGACCAGTTTAGTGTCGATTTACTGATACCCCCTATTGCAGCCATACAGATAACCCCAAATTAGTCCACAATCATAAAAAACAAACTGACATTAGTAATATGAGTCAAAACAATCAAACAGAGAAGCCTAGCAGGAATTATTCAATTTGTGCATAATTTAGCACATGTGCAAACCAGCCATGTATATGACAATGATCATCATTACTAGAGAGGCAACACATTTGATGGCAGAATTAGCTCTTAATGTAATTTAGGTTTGGATTAAGCTGAGATGACATATCATACTCTACAGCATCTCAGGCATAACGGTGTCAGATTGGTCTTATGTTAGGCTCAGTGGGTTCAACCCACACATGTTGCGTCATTCTGCTTTACAATAGCCCAACTATCCAGCCTCACAGATATCAAACCACTCCTTTACTTGGTACCACTGAGACACTTTAGATAGACTAACTACACCTAAACTGATGTTTTTCCGAGCCTTTTTATCTGTTTACATTGAGGATTTCCTTCTTATAACATTTAAGATTTGAGCACAGAAACCACATCAATAACACAACGTATTTAACAGAGAAAACTGAGCTTAATTAAAAGTATGTTTAATACCTTCATAAAGGTTGTTATTTTTAAAACGTACTTGACTAAGAGCCTCTTCAGAACCCATATTCTAATTTATTAAATATGACTGTACATTCGATTGTTGCAGAGCCCTACCTCCAAATGCTTGTGTTTTGGAAAACACAGCAAATATCTGATATTTTAGGACCACCTGGTTGGAAAAAAATCCTAGTGAGTTCGCCTGTTGATGTACAAGTGGGCCCGGCCCGTATATGTGCGTGGTTCCCACTTGTGTGATGCACGAAGAAACGTCTGTCTCCCAGTCGGCCTCTCTTAAGGCGCAGCAGCAACGCAGACTTCTGCCAATGAGGGTGTATGTTCGCACGTGTTTTGTGTGCTTGCACACTTAAGCCATCCAAATGTTCTCCACTAAACAGAGATCCAAGAACATGACTCAAACGTCACACCTCCTCTGTTGCTATCTTACTGTCGCTGTCTCTTTCACACAAGTCCTTATTTTCAGCCCTCGGTCAGCGGTGAGCCCTGTTTTCCAGTCCTGGTTTGACATCAGTGACTTTTCACCCCTTGTCGACCTTTTGTTGGACCTACATATTTATTATCTATTTGCAGAGTGACCATTCTCCGTATTCTTTGACATGAGTGATTATGTATGAGTCTAACGTTTGGTAAGATAACAGGAGATACAATCAAATGTCTTAAATTTCTTAAAAAAGGAAAATTACGACTGTTATTGTTGCTCTGAAATTATTTTTATTTGTGTTTTCTTTATATGCTCTACGTAAGCAAGCTTGTTATTATTTCAAAGTTGGCTATTATTTAGCTTCCCTGCATCTCATGCACAACAAACAATTATGGCTCGGGAGCACATCAAAATACTTTTTTCTCTCCGCTTTGTCTCGTCTTTTGTTTTTATTTCTTAGATTTGGAGTAGTTCTTACTGGCTGCTGAAATGACACAAGAACAACTGAAAGGCAGACGAGCCCTGAGGTGAATTTTTAAAGCAGAATATTATAAATAAGTCAAAGAGAGAAAAAAAATTCTTAGAAGATGAGTTTGGTTTGGACAGCAGCTCCAGAGCAGACCTGCAGACATTGTCTAACTGGCTACATGAAAGACTGAGAGGAAAAAACATGAATTCAAACTCTTTTTTTTCCAGTTACATAAAGCAGCCTAAAAAGGAGTCGAGCATACATGTGCAAACGTTTAAAGAAAAACACAGAGCATGACGTCAAGATGCTTTAGCAAAACAGGAAACGTGTGAAACGGGAGCAGAGATATACTCAAGCAAAATGTCTGTGGGGTGGCATAAATTCAGCTCCTGAACACAAAATAAGATGAATAACTTGCAAATTGCACTCACACATGCGAAGGTGAGGATGCATGAATGTGTGTGGGGAGAGGAGGGAAGCAAGAGCAGCAAGGGCCCAGCAGGTGGAGAGAAGTGTGACAGAATAGTGACGCACTCAAACAAGCGCAGAGCTTTCCACGCTGTCTCTGCACCGCTCCTTCTCTTCTACAAGTTAAATTGGGAGTCATTAATATTCATCTATTCAACATAACTGAGGCGTCGACAGACACTCGCTCACAACCGCTCCCTCCACCTCGCTCACATTGCTAGAGATAATGTCCGTTCTGACTGCTGAGTGACATGGATGGCGTCCAATCAAACCCACACAGTTTATATGTACTCTACAACGAAGGTGCGTCATGGAATTTTTTTCCTGCCAAACAAAAGCTCAGAGACCAATGGGAATCTAAAAGATGGGGCGAGTGATGCGCTGGTTTTGTCCTTATATAGGCATGACAAACTAGAGTAAGAAATTTCTGAGTGAGCTTTATGCCATGGAGAGCAAACTGTGTTTGCAGGATGAAAGGGTTGCCTGTTTGCTTAGGATACAATCTGCCACAAACATATTGTAACTTTAAATGAAAATGAACTGATAATTTATTTTAGCAACTGCATGACGTGAATGCATAGGTTTACAAGTGCAATGAGAAAGAGCACAAAAGAGTGGCTGAATTAATGTAATATGCAGCGCATTGCAAAAGTATTCATATGCAGTAAACGTTTTATAACTTTGTCGAGTTAAAGACAGAAACGTGTCCCAAAAAATGTATACCCTTTACTGGGTACCCCAGTAAAGCACATTTATTGGGGTAACTGGCAAAGCTCCCGCAGCTTGGCCAATTTAGATACTCAGGTTTCCGTCCATTCTTCTTCTCAAAATGGCTCAAGTTCAGTGATATGGAATGGAGATTGTCTCTGAGTAGCAAGTTTTAACTTGCGCCACAAATTCTTGAATAGATTCAGGTCCAGACTTTGACTTTTCCATTTCAACATATAAATATCCTTTGATCTACATCTTTATGTTATAGTAGTTGTGTTTGTAGGGTTGTGTTTCTTACTTTGTTATTGCCAATTTAAAATATTACTTCTTATGGATATCTTTCAACAATGGCTTTTTAGCTTGTCATTCTTTCATAAATGCCACATGTGTTATCTTGTCATAACATTCTCCCACCTGAGTTACTGATCTCTGCAGTTCCTCCAAAAAAGTATTTGTTACTTATCTTATTGATCTTTTATTGCCTGACCTTTCTGATTCAGTGGATGGTCATGTATTGGTTTGCAGTTCTGCTATGCCCTTGCAAATGTTGGATTGCACAGTGCACTGTGAGACAATAAATGCTTTATGCATTGTTTTTGAACAATGTTGTTCACAATACAGTCAAAGATATTCACTCACCCAGGTAAATCATTGAATTCAGGTGCTCAGGTCATTCACATATGTCCAGCATCTAGGCATGCAGACTGCAACTACCTAAATTTGTAAAACAAATAGTCACTTTCAGAAGTCTGATAATATGTTATCTGTGCAATAAATGTTATCTGTGGTTTGGCAGATGCCAGGAGAATAGCTTTTGCTAGAGCCTATCATTTCAGTGAAACACCATTTGCACAAAATGCAAATTGCAGCTTTGAACAGTTTTACCTTCAGTTAGGACAATACAGATATTTTTCTTCCAAAATGTGTTTTTACAGTTCTGATTGCATACAATTCAAATTACAACAACAGGTGGTTTTAAAAAGTAGTATAAATGTGTTTTTACATTGTTAAACCTCTTTGCTAATATTTATTGTGAAACATATCTGAAAGCAGCCTTATTCAGTAAAAATAAAATAATTTTCCTGTTGCCTCTGAGCCTTTCAGGAGCTGTTTTTGAAATGGAACGATAATTGTCCATATATTATAGAATAGAAGACCTTTGCTATTCAACTTCAGCTCATGAA
Source organism: Poeciliopsis retropinna (assembly GCA_010277075.1). NCBI lineage: Eukaryota > Metazoa > Chordata > Actinopteri > Cyprinodontiformes > Poeciliidae > Poeciliopsis > Poeciliopsis retropinna. Next base: position 8,469,829 of record VMRM01000013.1, read on the forward strand.
GGTCTAATGAAAACATTTTAACTAAGCAGTCTATTAACAGAAGTGAAATTCTTGAGTTTCCAAACAGCGGTTGTCAGGTAAATGTATTTCAGCTCATCTTGTACTGTAAAAACTGACAATGAGTGACGTTTTTGTAACTCAGGATGACATGGCCTAACTTGGAATGACAAAATTATTTTGTCAATAACATTACATTAATCTGTATGTTCATAATTTAGATTGAATAATTTACATTATGTGTTAATGTGTACCAATCTCATATAAGTGAGAGCCCAGATTCCTGCTGCTTGAGTTTGGCTTAGATTCACTGAGCAGAGAACTGCAGGCCTGCTCACTTTCTGTTTTGCTTTTATTAATAGTTGTGTAGCTGAAAGGGATGGTCAGCTGCCTGCATGCACAAGGCCAGCAGTGTGTGTGTGCGCATGTGTACGTGTGTGTGCGCGTGTGCAGGGGTGTGTGTGTGTGTGTGTGTGTGTGTGCTGTACTCTTTTTGCTTTGGGTGCCTGACTGAAAATTTGCCAAGACATAGAATAAAACTCCCACACAAACAGACTTTGTTAAAACAAGTATGAATTTATTCTTTCAAGAACATGTCTTTTTCTTTTACAGTAAAAATAAATAACAAGTCAGTATTTAATATATTAATGACTATTTCTCTCTTCAGATACAAAACATAAAACATGCAGACTGTCAAACTAACAAAGGAATGTTTGGGGAAATGGTATAACTGGCACTTTGGTCATCTGAAAGTGACGTAATGGTCACTAGAGAGCACCCGGGCTCAGTTTGACCTCCTCTAGGAGACTGACTAAACAGCAAGATAGCACTGAATATTTCCCACAGGCTTTCCTCATTGTGGCGAGAAATATCAAAGGAGTGAAGAGCACTGCGACGCTCACCAGCTCTCTGATTGCATCTGTCTGCATGTGTGAAGATTTCGAACATCACCACCTACTCTTTCACTCCTACTACATCCTGGCCTTCCCCTGATAACCTTCGTTGAAGAATCTCTTCCTCTACCTTTGAGGGATCCAGACAGCTTGAAATGAAGAGCGTAACATTAGGTGAGCAGCGAGAGGAAATAAAGGCATAGTTGTACATCAACTAATCGTCTTTGTTCCCTCAGTGTGGATGCCTATATTTGGAAACTTCCTGGTTCAACTTTAACTCTTTCTGCAAAACATTTTGCAGCCTCAGAATCTCCTGCAAAACTTGACTTTTCGGAATAGCCTAATCTCAGCCAGTCTGCACGAGAGTCTTAATTCACTGGCTCAGGATTCCTGTGTTGCTCTCTTAGTTTGCTCACAAAAAGCATCCAATTTACACCTCGTCTGTCCGTTTGGCGCAACCCCTTGGTGAGTCAGTGAAGTGCTAAATCTAGTGACGTATTTGCCTTTGCAGAGTTGCCAACTTGTGAATCCATTCATTGCCTTTGATGCACACTTGCAGATGCCTGTTATAGCCAGAGCTGTGTGGTCAGTTCTTTCCACAAGCTCTTTAGTCACAGTTTTGTCACCCAACAGCAATCTGCTACTTTTGTTTGTATCTTATATTTTGCTTTACCATATTCTGTCCCACATTCATATTTTTTTCAAAATCACCAACCACCCACAGAAAAGCCCTCCAATTAGAAGATATTCATCAAAGAAAGGCATGATACAGGAAATATTCAGTATATCTTTTATATCAAGATCATTCATTGGCATTCAAGTTAACAATCATCACACATTATATCAATATGTCACAGAAAGACATCCAAAATCAAAAATCTCCAGCTTTCCGAAAGAAAGCATTCTCTCCATGTGGTTGTCGCTAAACAACACCATATTTACAGAAGGTGGCGAATGGAGGACTACAAATGAACCAGATTTATTACTTATCTCCTGCAGGTTGCTGCTTCTACTGCCAGCACTGACCTTCTCCCACTCTTATTGCTGCTCAAACACTCTCCCTCCTTCCCATTTGCTGTCCCTGTCATCTTGAATTCCCCTCTATCGTCTTCACAGTATTTTTATGCTCCTATCTCTTCCCTGCTTCACTGTGCATGGTGCTCTGTCAAGTAGAGGCACAAGCCTTCACAGTTTTTCTGGATCCAAATGAAACGTGATTGTGCTGGACCACAAAGTCAGCCTGAACACTCACAAAACACAAACCTATTTACATGACACTTTAAGTGGTTACAGTAGTGTAATTACTGTACACTGTTTTTAACAGTAATCGTAGTATTCATAGCAGCCAGATAACTGGATGCACTAATAGCACTAGTAGTATTGATTAAAGTTGAGGTGACAGAATTGACAACATCGTACACAACTGCTATCAAATTGCCTTCTTACTGGTGATGGACTCAGCCCTCGTAGTCCCGCTTGCAGGGAGTCGTAATGCAGGTAAGGCACAAAAAGCCATACCTGTTGATCATTGTAGATGATTGTAGATGAAGAACTCTTAGCAGCCCTGAATAAGTGTTAAGCCCTATAGGTGGCAGATTCAGAATCTAGCCATTCCCCCAATCTCCCATGCTGTTCCTTGAGGAATACCTTACAGCAGAGTGGGCAAAGGGGGTATAAAGAGTCTAACAGGGTTCCTTCAGCCTCTAAAACAGGCTGGAAGGGAAGGGGTGTGGCACTAAGAGTTCAATTCAGCCAAATAGTAGGTGGAGGCAGATGGTGAAGACAGAGAGGGCTAGTAGAGAGAGTAAAGAGGGTGAGGATGATCTGGGAGGAGAAGAAGATGGAGGCAAATCAAACTCAGGTGGACATTCAAGCTCAAAGCACCGCACTGTGACACCTGAGTCTTCATTGCCATAGTTTGCCCAGTATTCTTCAGGGTCAAGTTTGGGCAGAGCCAGCTCTTCATCCGCCAATTCATACTTGACCACTGAGGTGGTTGTAGAAGGACCTTTTCCATACAAGCCAGCCTTGACAGTCTCTGACGACTTCTCAAAGATGCCTTTTGTGGAGGACTGGGGCTTGTTTTTGTGGAACCACCAGCGGGTCTTGGTGCTGAAGGTGGTAGTGGTGGAGCCAGCAATGGAGCCAGGGTCAGGCAGGGGGCAGAGGGCGAAGTCCATCTCACGGAGGAAGCGGAGGTCCTGGCCACGGCGGGTCGAAGGAGAGGCACAGATCACCTCGGATGATGAGACGGGGGCCTCACGGAACCACTCCCACAGGGCACGGGCCTCACAGCCACAGGACCAGGGGTTGGCATTGAGGCGGAGGAACTCGATGCCCTGGGTGTCCCTCAGGGTCTGGCTTGGCAGCTCAGCCAGGGAGTTGTTGAAGAGGAAAAGCATCGTCAAGCGGCCCAGATCACGGAAGGCGCGGCGGTTCACCTGACGGATGCGGTTATCGTGGAGCAGAAGCCGGTCAAGGTTGACCAAGCCACGGAACACGTTCTCTGAGAGGGTTCGGATCCGGTTGCCATGGAGAAACAGCTGGCTCAGGTTGATGAGGTCAGAAAATATGTCATCTTGCAGGAAGTGAAGGTTGTTCTCCTGAAAATCAAAAAAGGAGATAAGAAAAAAATTAACTCAACTATCTGATCTGGAATGTGGGTAGCACGTGCCCAGTGTGGGCAGCTGCATGTGTATGTGAATTAGACATGAGTGCAGCAATGTGTCTCTAGCGCCCCTACCTGCAGGTAGAGAAACTGTAGGCTGTAAAGCTTGTGGAAGATGTCATGGGGCAGGGCAGTGAGCCGGCAGCGGTGCATGTGGAGGCTCTGGAGCTTCTCAAGACCGCGGAAAGCTCCCCCCTCAAGCCTGTGAAGGCCGGGGTTGTCTCCCAGATCCAACTCCTCCAAGTCCCTCAACTCACTGAAAGCACCTGCCTCAATCCATGTGATGTTGTTGGAGAACAGCCACAGAACCTACAAAAAGACATATAAAAATGTTGAGCAATTTTTTTCTTTAGATTTAAATGCTGGGGGGAAAATGCAATTAAAAAACGTTTTGAAATTTTTCTGTTTTTTTTTTTGTTTTGTTTTGTTTTGTTTTTTGCCCTCCTACCTGAGTTCCGAAGCCAAAAGAGCCAACTCTGAGCTCCGTAATCCGGTTGTTCTGGAGGAACACGCGCTGGGACTCATACGGCACTCCCACGGGGACGGCGGTGAAGTTCTGCGCCTGGCAGCTCACAGTCATGGGTGTCGGGTAGCACACGCAGTGGTGCGGACACGCCGACGCCGGATTTGGCTTGCCGAGGACCAGCCAGACCACCAGCCAGAGGGAGATACCGTCTGGAGGAGAGGCAGAGAAGGAAAAGAGGTGAGAGCAGTCCGTGGTGCTAAATCCATCCTCGTTTATCCAGTGCAAAAGCACAGAGGATCCTAACATTAAAACAACCGCAGTCATTTGAAATATGTGCTTAATTCTCCAGTTTCCATAAAGAGCTTCAATACACGGAAACTTAAGCTGAAGTTATAATTTCCAAAAGAATGCACACCTCTGAGTTATGCCTATGACACTTACGCACTCGCTCTGACCATTACGCACAACATGGCCACAAAACCGCTCAGTCAAAACACAACATTGTATTCTGAGACTTTAGGAAAACTCGTTTCTACTTCTACCAATACGAAAAACGTTCAATTATCAATAAGACTGAAATTATTAATCGGAAATTTGTCTGTGGTTCTGAATAGTAAAACGTTCATCATCTGTCCACTTTCTCTACTGATAATTTACATCTCAGAAATCACATATATTTTCATATAAAATGTAATGCATTCATGCACAAATTCAATCGCAGAGCAAACACGTTTCAACTCCATGTAAAAATCCAAAAATCGTCCTCAGCCAAAGACAGAAGAGAAACTTACTTTTGCAGTTGCGCATGATGGAGCTTCGTCGGCTCCGAGAAATAGAAGAGTTGTCCATCCTGAACCAAAGCCCAAAGCGAGTTAGCCTGAGAGGGCGAAGTAAAGCCTTGCTATCTCCGCTGATGCTCTGGTTCCCGAGTCGGAGCGACTGAGAGTGTGCCGGCTGATGGCCACCACTGTCCCATATATACTCCAGCATGCCGTAGTTGCCTACGGCAGTGGGCACCATGGAATCTCCTACGTCACTGCTCGGGGGTCATGAATGAATGAGGGCGGCGAGAAAACGGAAAGGGGAGGGGCCGACCGCGAGGGGATTCTCGAGAAGAGCTTCGACGCGCGTAAAAGGCTGGTTGGAGACGTGCGCTCAGGACTGGGAGGAGGAGACTTTCTCGACGCACATTAGTGATGGCAGAGAGAAGGAAGGGTGGGAGCATGTGTGTGTGTGTGTGTGTGTGTGAGTGTGTGGGTGTGTGTGTGTGTGTGCAAGAAGAAGATGAGGGAGGCAGGAGCAAGCCAATAAGGCACGGTGCCCGGTAATGATGACTGGGCTTTGTGGAGGAGCGGAGAATGGATAGCAGAGGCTTGTTTCCTGGTTTGCGTTCTCAGAGACTGTTATGGTCTGCTTCCGGCGCGCTGCGCCCAGACAGAGTGATACGAAGAAAAAAACAGTCCTATAGATGGTTCTGTCCGAGGGAAGGAGGATGCCCCCGAGTTATGATTAAGCCACAAGATAGCGAGTCACACCAAACAACAGCCATTGAAGAGAATTTTGTTGTTGTGCTTAACTGTGGCATGCGCAGTCTTCCTATTTGTGGTTTAACTATAGTGCTGACATAATTACTGATGATGGAGCTCTGGAATGCCGCCTGTATTAACAAGGAAGGAATGGAGACTTGGATGGTGTTAGTTCTTGTGTCAGTCAAATTCTGACATATATGCCTTCCAGAAACGCTCATTCCCATTGAAGTTTTTCCATATTGTGTTACATTGTAGTCACATAACTCACTCAATTTTATTGGGATTTTATTAAACTGATCTATAAAAAAAATAGTGTAAAACTCTGATCCACCTAAATGACATCCAGTGCAACCACCTATCTTTTCACATCACAGTTAGTAGACATAGTCAACATATGTGTAAAATACTCTCAGTATAAATGCAGTTCTATGAATAACTCTCAGAAAACTTGAACAAACAGTGGTCTAACACTCAGAACTTGGCAGAGCCCATCACCAAGCAACATGTGGTCATCCAACTTAGCTGAAAGGCCCACAATGAGAGCACTAACCAGAGAACCATCCAAGGGGGCTTTGGCGATTCTGGAGGACTTCCTGAGATCCACTGAGAGGAAAAAAGGCTGAAAACTTCAATCTCAAAAAGTGCAAAAGCATGATCAGACAAAAACATATTTAGATATGATTCCTGATTTTCAGCTGTAATTAGAGTCAAACCCAGTTCTACAACATGACAGATTTGGCATAAATATAAATGCACAACACACTTTGGATATTATTTCTGTGGAAAGAAAAAAAAAAAACTTTAATTTGATTTTCCTACCATGTCAAAATCTGAAAAAAGTTCAGAGTGTAAAGATGCTTTTGCAAGGGGCTACCTGTTTTCACAGCTTTCTTTTGTAGTATTCAGTCTGAAGTTATTTCACCATCCATATAATTGGCAAAAAAGTGTTCACACTTAGTGCTCGCGCTCTCATTTAAACCATGAAGATAGAGGACATCGCCCCAGTTCTAAAGTCCTTTCACTGGCTCTCTTAACTCAGCGAATAGACTATAATACTGTTGTTAGTTTATAAATTACTGAACAACTTAGCACCACAATACATTAAAGATCTGCTGTCGTATCAACCTTCCAGACCTGTCAGGTCTTCTGGTTTTGGTCTGTTTTGCATCACCAGAACCAGAACCAAGCGAGGAGAAGCAGCATTCAGTTTCTATGCACCACACATCTGGAAAACTGCTAAACAGTTTAAATACAGAGTGCCGTTAAATCTAGACTAAAAACCCACTTGCTTAGAGATGCCTTTGAAACATAATCAAGGACAAAATTAACAACAGCACTTTACTAAATGTGATGTTTCAATTGTTGGCTGTGTGTTCTATGACTTTGTGTTTTTATGACGATAACTTTGAAATGCCTTGTTGCTGCAATGTGCTATATAAATCAAATTTGATTTGAATTAATTTGATCAGAGGTTTATTTTTGGTTTCAGAAAGTAATTATACCAAAGAAAAAAAGTTGCCACAGTGACATAGATGCAACTGATGGCATGTCACTGTTGGTTTTCAATCACAAGCAGTGACAGCTTGAGAGTCACAGCTGAACAGACTTGAAGTGGCGTCCGCATTAAGGCATCTGTTGTGTTTTGTCGTCTTTTTGCTTTCCGGAGTCAGTACTTGTCGTTTTTTTTCCTCCTCATTTTGAATTACATTACCAGCATTTGAAATGGTGTGATAAAAACTGAGAAACAGGCCATAATAACTGAGATTACTTTTGTTAGACAAGAGTGGCTGACATTTGCAGTGCTATGTAAAAATATGTATAATAATGACGTCTGATTCAGCCTCCCTGAGCCAATATTTTGTAGAACCATTATTTCACTTGAGTTTGTGTCTCTACAAACTAAATTGTTTGCTTTTTTTTGCAAAATATCTTTGTTTGTCAGATAAGATGAAGAGCACGTGTGCACAGCAGCTTTCAAGTTCTGGTTATGTTCAGGATTATTATATGGCTGGAAGGCGTGCCTCAGCACCAAAGCAAGTTGTTTTTAGGTTTGTTTGTTTTATTTGTTTTTGCTCACACTGAAATCCCTGGTGAGGTTTGTGAGTCAAACAAGGTTTTGTTTTGCCGTTACTAGTACTGTTGTCAAGCTAACATGACGGCTTTAGAGAAACATTAGGCTTTTTAAAGCTAATCTTATCATCTTCCTTAATAAAGCTTGTGTGCAAAAATGAGCTCCAACCTCCTGCTGTACTAAAAGATTTTTCATGTTTCTACTCTTAAAACGCACGAAAAGAATTCATTAAACTCTGTAGCTTTATCATGAATTTCGCTTGTCTTCTGAAATAGTGATTAAAGTTGCTTAAACTTGTCTACACTATTACAGAATGCTTTGAGTAATTATTCATTATTTTTAGCCTGGGACTCCTGTCTGCATAAATCTCTGCAGACAATTCTACGTTTGTAGAAAGGTTTCTAAAGAGCATGCTTTTTTATTGTCTTTCATGGAATGAATGCAAGACAAAATAAAAAGAGAACCATTTACATCACCGCTTAGACTGACGTCGCAAGAGATGCAGTAGAGTAGCTCAGAGATGACCTTGGGAAATAATTCCACCTTTTTTTTAATCTCTTATTGATAGTGAACAATGAGGATGGGCTGCTCAGACTGGAGCCTTGAGGATGCAGACAACAGAAGTGCAGCCATTCATAGAAATTCACAGGAGGGCCAACAGATGAGTGAATGATGGTGGATGGAGTCACTCGGTGAGTGTGTGCACGGCTGCATGCGGTACGCACACACTCACACACAGAGCTGACACAGTCTGCAGTTCTTACTGTGCCAACAGAGCCACGGGAATAATAAACAGATGAGTAATTATAGGGGATCCATCACACCACACCCTTATGTGTTATTGTTCCCTCGTACTGCCTGCTTCTGAACTAAAGGTTCTGGTGCCCACTGCCTGTCCAGGGGCCAAAATCTCACTTGGCGTTCCCTTTACACACACCCACAGAACCTGCTGTGATTAAATGTGTGTGATAATTTGTTTGCATGCCTGCCCGCTGTGGTAAACTTTGTCTAAATGCCACCGCGGCCCAACAGTAAGTCAGCGTTGTGCCAGTTTCCCACACAGTTGGCAGTGCTGTGTGGGCGCAGTTCTCCTCGGTTGGTGTGATTATTACTACGTCGTGTTTGTGCATTCCCCACACAAAAAAAAACGCGGCTTCCCCGGGCTGGCGCCCACTCTTTCACATCTGCCAACCCCGTCTATCTGTCCATCTGCGTGTCTGTCTGTCCGTTTTGGATCCACGTGTCATTTTTCCTGGGCTCCGATCCTCTGTTACCTTACCAACTGCTGAGTACGTCACTGCATCTCCTAAGACGGCACACTGACATCTTTTGCAACTCTGTGGCGCTAAGTACGCTGAAATGAACTGCCAATCACTCGGTCTGTCCTAATGAGCCTCCAGGATCGTCTGCTACAGGTGTGACCGAGCGTTTGAGCGCGGTGTTACATCATAGGTGATATGATGGTAGCAGATCAGAAAGGGTGAGAGCGAGGGTGACAGGACACCAAGCTGAAGGTGTTTCTGTTTTCAAAGAACACGGGTGAAAAAAATATTCCTTATGCGTATTCAGTAAATTCATTCATTTAAATTTTCGAAGACTTTGCTCACTTAAGCTGACCAGCTGAAATGTATGGTTTAGGGGAAAAAGGCCTTGTAGTCTGGGAAAAGAGTCATGCTTTCTATTTTGTTGTGGAGGTTTGCTTATTTAAAGTCTGCTGCAGCTACATTGGAATGTTTTATGAAAAGCATATGAAGCAAAGCAAAGGTAAAAATTGTATTTAATTTGAATTTGAATAATCCATAATTATTCAAATTATTGCCATTGCCATTGGTCATGGCAAGGTTCAATGCTCAAGGTTTGTTATGTTTAAATTCTGGGTCAAAAGTTGTTTTTTTTTATTCTGTGAATATGTGTTGCGTATGCCATCAAGCTGCAAAGTAACTTTTAGAAGAGAAAAGTGAAACTCTTTGGCATCACAGAGAATGAACTGTAACGATAACCTCAGTAGCACTTGGCTGGATAACACAGCACAGCTCTCAGGTTGTCCAAACAGCTGATTAGTTTATCAGTCTTGCTTTATGTCATGTCTGACTTCTGGTATCTGGGCTCAAATGAGATCAGCCATCAGTTGTAAAGTCGCACTGAAGCGTTTGATATTTTGTCGGCATGTATTGAGATGAAACAGATTTTATGAGAAATTTGTGAATCTTATGTGATTCTGATAACCAGCTAGTGTAGATGGTTTATGATAATACATTTCTTTAATGTACTTTATTAGTTGCCACATACCACATCTTTTCTGTTCGCAGCATTTCTGCAGAGTAACAAGAATTTCATAGTTCAAGACACATTAATTAGTCATATGCGATAATTAAGTTATGTGAGTAAATATATATAGCAAACCAACTAATTAAATGTAAAAAATAAATCAATTAGTCATGTCATATGTATCTGAATATGCGCTAATTATGTTACATTAAGTGGCTGAATATGTATAAAACAGGCCAACTAATTAAATGTGAAAATAAATTGTTAAAAATGAGTTTTATTTCATTAACTTACAGTTTTTCGCAGCAGCATATCATGAACTTATCACATCTGGCAGTGAATGATGATGTCATTTCTAATCAGATCTTAAACTTGAGGTGTAAAATCTTTGTTTTCATGTGGGCAAGGCTGAAAATGTGGTTTTGCAAAAACTATTAACATGCTATAATTTTCATGCCCAAGTGAAACTCTTGCTGGTCGGGTAACAGTAATTGTTTTGGCCCTCTCTGCACAACACTAAGACTAGTTGTGCAGGTTAACCAATCAGATTTTAGGATTTGTTAACCTGCACAACAACTTTATTTTACAACAAATACAGGCCTTTATTTGTTTTAAAGGCCTTTTAAAACAAATAATCGTGACATTGTCACAAACACTTAATTGTGTATTAATTAACCACTATTGCAAATATTTAATTATTTATTAAAATATTTGTCTATGATGGCTTCACTCTTGTACCTGACAGGTTTTAGCTAAATCTTTTCAAGATGACAAAGGTTCGGTCATTTTTATCTCTTAACTTTGCAGCGTCTTTTAGTAAGGGTCATGCACAGAAGATTTAATTACATTTCTGCATGCGGTTGCACTGCAGGTGAACTTGTTTGACCCCCTTTGGTTCACATTAATGAGGCTGAGGATGTGAGTGCATGTTCAAAGGCATCTCCCAAAAAAATGTTTTTATGTGGCTGAACAGCTTAAAAACCAGTGAGACCACGATGCCTCAGAAAATGAGCATCCAAAAATCAAACACGGTAAAGAACCAGAATATGTACTAACTGTAAGTGACTCAACATGTGTTGTTTTGAAGCAAATTGCTCACTGTGATGATCATCTCATCAGTCACAAGCATTCTCAGAGACACCAGAACCTTTCTGTCCGATAATCACAGATAAAGGCACCGGCGCTATTCTTCCTTGTCTTGCTCAGCTCCTTTCTCCTACATCTTTCTTCTCTTTGTCTTCCAGAGCTCCCTCCCTTTTTTTTCTTTTTTGTTTGCCAGTGTTTTTCATTTGTTTGGCGCCTTGGCGTCACCGCTTCCGCTTAACCATAAACTGCTGGTGTCTTTCCACACATTGGCGCAAGTTCTGTCACACAATGCTGTGTTGTCAGTTCTCCTTCTTATAAGGAAACTGCTCTCCTGCTTCGGAAATATGGCCAGCATCTGTTTCCTTTTGTCTTTCAAAAGTCCCCCAATATCTTTACAAATAGCTGCCTTCATTTTTAGGTGATTTCGTGTTTGTTTTTCAGTAGTTTCACAGATGAGTCAAACTTTTGTTTTTGAGAGAAAGTCAGAGAAAGCCTCTCTCAATTTATTTGTCTCTTGTTTATAATGATGACATGTACATGATGATAGAGATGAAAATCACATTTTGTCTTGTAAAAGTAAAAAAGAAAAGAAACTGAGATATACTATAACAAATCTCTCTCTCTCTCTTTCTCTTGTTTTCGCTCTCAGATGCTTAATGTTTTAATGTTTGCCTGCTTTATGTATTCATATACCAGTGCGTATGTGTTTGGGTATCATCATACTACTGGAACAACCAGCTACGTCCAAGTTTAAACAATACGACTTGATTTGAAGTTGAAGAAAGTAAAGGTAATGAGGTAAAATCTGAAGTAGTTCATTCCAGACTATCTGTTTTTCAACCTCAAAATGATTTTCTTTTGATTGGAGATAGATCGGGTCTTCCTCCAAATGCTGGAGGAAGACTAAGAGATGTTTGCTACATACAGATAAAAATGGTTTCAGCACCATTTGCTAACAAGTTTAAATCTGTGTATGTAAATATTGATCTTGTGTAGCTGAAGCCAAATCCAGGATGAATTCAGATCCAATTCTCGTTAGTGAAAACTATTAAAGTTGTATGCAGTAGAATCCTTGGAAAAGAATGAGTCAAATATTAATATATAAATAAATATAAATATAAATATAAATATAAATAATATAGTCAAATAATTCACTAAGTGATGAGCACATACAAACATGTGATGACATTTGTTTTTGTCATTTATTTCTTGTTTTTGAGATTATCCATTGTCTGAACAAAAACACGCTTCCACCTGGACTTAACAAATAAAATTGGTGCAAGCCTGCTATTGGATAGTTGCTGCTGTCTTCCAGCTCGCAACAAGTGACGCAATGAGTCACTTCTCATTTCTTAAACAACCATCTCAAAAGACACCTTCAGTGGTTGTGGAAAAACATTTAATATTTGGCATCAAACTTAGAAAATATCTAAGGGGATTGCAGAAACTGCTAATCATGTGATAAAAATTGTCCAACACATTATTATTGAAATAGAAGGAAAATGGGGAGCCACCATTTTTGATTAAAAAAAAAAATGACCAGATTATCCCATCAGTGAATTGTTTTCTCCCAGATACTATGAGAATATCCAAAGAAGACAATGGCAGCATCACCAGGCTCAATCTGTGAAGGAGTGGTTCAGAGATATTTAGACATCATTTGGTCGCCACAGAGTGTGGACCTTTTCCCAGTGGGATTCTCCCATTATCAATAAGAGATCTTGGTGAAAAATTAATCCAACATTGAATGGGAATAAATTTTGTGGCATTGCAGAAGCTTATCAAAGCATTGCTCCAGTGAATATGTGCTGTAATCAAAGCTGAAATAAAATATTACAGTGAATGACTTTTCTTTGTCATTTCTTTGTGGTGGCAATGTTTTTTGGCCATGGAGCAAAGAACTTTAAATCATACTGAATAACAGCACCATGATTGCGCTTTTTAGTGTGTGCAACTTGTAAGTCTTATCTATTTTAGTTTGTAAAGGAACAGTTGTATAATGCTCAACCATATATGTTCATGCATTTAGATCAATAGAGTCCACTCTCCTTCCTCCTCTTCTGCCTCCTCCATTCCTCTTGCAACACATGTCTTTAGAGATGCCATGCTCTGTGTATCCCATCTTTCTCCTGAACTGCATCCTTCAAACAAACTTAGAAGATAGAGGACTAAAAACTAAGAAAAATATTCATACGGTTATAAATTAGAATGAAGTATATATGTCTGAAATAGGCATGTTTCAGTATGTAAGCATTACAAATAAGGATAAACATATTTAATTTATTAGTTGTCATTCACAAAATCCAGTTAATCCCATCTGTCAGACGCAAGTCAGCATATGTTCCTGTCTTTGATACCCCATAAAGGATGTGTTTATATTTTTCTCATGTTTTTTTTTTTATTATTTCATGTGCTTCAAACCTGGCATTTCATACGTGTGCCTGCCACAGTATTCAATCTGTTGCTCCACAAACAAAGATGAATGTGACAAATGCTTGTCCTTCCAGGGTCAGGGGTGACTGGCGCCTATCTGCAGCAGATCTGATTTTAAAGATATTATTAAATACATCTTTGATATTCTGTTGCTTGTTATTGTGGGGTTTTGCAAATAGAAATAATTTTGATAATTCTGACTTAAAAAGAGAGAAGGTTGGTCTGATTTAACTTCAGACAGTGGTAAAAAAAAAAAATTGTTTTATTCAGTATAAATAATACCTGGTATCAACTGTACGTTTTGTGCATCAATTGTTTACTGAACTTCTCTAAAACTTTGCATTTTGGCTAATTGTTTATTTAATAAATAGTGGCATATCTGTGTTTTGTAAACTTGAGAATGGAGTTAGATAATGTCAAAACTTGATAAAGAGCAGATTATTTTTTTTGTTAATAACTTACAACTAACAGAATGTTATATTTATTTGTATCATATGGTTTTTATTATCTCAGCTGGGATTTTGCACCATTAACTAAATTATGTCCACAGTGACAGTCATAGGTTAACAAATCCATGTTGGTCATTTTTCTCTCAACGTCTCCTTTGGTCTAGAGTCCAGTAGTTTTGGTGCTGCATTTTTTGCCTTCCTTCTGAAATGTATATTTATTATGAGAAGTAAAAAAAAACAAAAATGCATCGACTGCATTTAATGTGTCCCACTCAGGACAAAAATAAGGTTGAAAAAGCAATAGAGAGACAAGGATGGGTAGGTTTTCCTTGGTTTTTAGAAAATGCAATCCTGCTGATTTAGTAAACAAGTAATAACAATCTATCCATCCTTTATATTTTGAAACAGTTTGACACCTATTGTCTTTAAAGGAATCGTGGGTTATGAAATGTTTTTCAATAATCTCTGCTTGCTATTATTTAGCAGTTTAGAGTTGCGGTACTGACAAAGTTTTCCCTATCATCTTTCCAGGATATAAATCCTTTCTGTCACCCCGGAGCCAATATTGATGTTTTGAGCAGCCTTCATGGAAGCACTGATGGAAACCGTAGATCTGCCACATCTGCAACATATCATGTCACAACCTTTATTGTTTCTGTCATTTCCCAACAGGTAAACAAACTACCTACTTTATTTCTTGATTAGTTGCATCTTGGGGGAAAAAAAGAGAGTCTACAAATACAGCTATGAAACATGTGGGAACACCAAATTCAGTGTCTTAAATGAGTAAACATAATTATATCAAGGACTGGGGAGATGCTGGAGAAATTGATGGCAATGGCCTTCCTTCACAATTGCATTTTCTTCCATAAAGGGAGATAAACTTGTTAAAATGTTTAAGCCATTTGCTGCTAGTTTCATTTGTGCTCTAGTGCCAATGTGATAAAGGTTTTAGCAACACATTTAGAAAATTCCCCAAACCGTGAGCAGACAATGTTTTCTGTATTTATTTTATAGGAAAAGTTTATTCTGAATTACATGTAACCACCATGAATCTCTCTGGGATTAGAACCATAACTGTTTTTCATATTGTTTTGGCTTCAACAATGAAAGATTAGACAGCACAACTTTTCAAATGTATATTTATAGTGAACCCTCTGGTGACAAATCATATGCACAGCAGATGAAAGTCAGCAGTGACTGACTTTCATCTATTGGCCTCATAAATGCGCAGACTCCATTTTGTTTTCCTTTGAGGTGAGCTTTGTCCACAGACAGATGGGGGTTTTGATCAAGGTCAGTCCTCAGGAGTGGGCATTTTCTCTGAGCTGAATTAAATCTTTTCCTCTGATGTATTTCATTGTTTTGATTTTCTCCGTTGTTGTCGTGTTTCCATCTGTCTCTCTGGTCGGCTCCGTTCAAATTGTTGAAGGTTTCCTGGCATTGCAGTAAACTTTATTCTTTTGCCAATTTCTCAGATGTCCTGAACACCTTTTAGTCACATTGATTGTTTTTTATATATATTAATTACAGCTCATTAAAATTATAAGAGAGAGAGAAAATGTGGAAAAAAATGTGATTTTGGCCTCCAGGAGCCTTTTAGATGACATTAAAATGTGACTGATTAAACTGTTACTAACGCCAGCACCACATTGTTAAGAAGCTAATTATTTAAACCAATTTTAATTAACTGTTATTTCTTTTGGGATAAGTATATTTTGCAAAGGAACTTTCACTCAAGATTAAAGTAACATATTTTTTACATTCTTTAGAGTACTAAAAGCTATTCAATGTACATGATTAGTTCTCTTGTGATGCGTAAATATATACCTTGGGATTGACAGACATATTTGATTTAAATAACACAGTAGTCAAGGATTTGCACTCACACTGTTTCAATTAACTATAATAAGAGACTCTTGAATTTCATCCACAGACGCAGTAAAAATAAAAAATAAAAAAAAAAGTATTCAGTCAGGCACACAGGATCTGATTAGAATAATATATTTCAGTAATTTTTACAAACGGTCCTGTCCTCAATTTCTCATTTCTTTGCAACTGCAGCCAAAAATAAAGTATGTTTATTAAGCCGGGAGACTCAAAACTCAAATTAAGATTCCATCAAGCTCTTTTTAATCCATGAAGGATGAAATAATAACACATGAGTGGTGAAATTCAAGGTATAGCTAATTTATTTATTGACAGAAAACAAAAACTGGGATCTTTAAGACTGTATCTACAAAAACTGGCTGCACATTTATTTGTGTTTTTTTCATACTAGAAGCAAACAGAAATAGTACCAAAAAAAATTCAATGTCCTGTTTAGCCTAACACTGCCATGGTGCAGGAAGCAATTCAGCCACTCTCAGTGCCGTCAAGCCATTGTCGACATTTGCAACTACAATATTTTTATCCTGACGCCGCTGTCACCTTATGCAGTCAACACTAACTTTGGGAAATATGAAGACTGCCAGATATAACCTCAGGTATTCATATCTGAGCTAAATTCATATCTGAGGCTAAATAAGGTGGATGTTGATATAGAAACTGGAAAAATAAACCACACACATACACACACTGCGCCCACTGTTCCAGCAGCTTTTAACCAACAAGCTGAGTTTGCGTTAGCGCTGCAAAGTTGCAGCAACCTTTTGTGAATTTTTACATGCAGAAAAAAAGTTACGTTTTAGCAGGTTACGGGAAGCTGATCAGTTGATAACTGGAGTTAAAAACAAAGCAGTGGTGGAGGGCAACTTGTTAAATAGATGCAAAAGACATGAACGTTCAGTCAGAGCTGAGATGAGATGGTTCAAATTAAAGTATATTCAAATATTATAATAGCCCAATCAAAGGACATAAAACCAACTGAGAATCAGTGACTAGATTTGGAGCGAGTTCAGACTCAGTTCAACCTGAATGAGCTGAAATTGTTTTTTTCAGGAACAAAGGGAGGAAAATTTTGTCTCTAAACGTGCAAAGCAAGTAGAGACAGACCCTGAAAGACATTTAGCTGTAAGTTCACAAAAAGGTGGCTGCATGAAGCATTAATTCAGAATATAAAGGTTTGTCAAATGTTGCACATTTTATTTGAAAAAATGAAATGCGATAATTAATAACGGCGCATGATTCTTTTTACTATTGTGTCCTACTTTGCTAAGCAATTCCCAATGAAATACAAGTAAGTTTGTGGGCGTAACGTGCAGCTTCACAAAACTCCAGAGACAAATCAAAATTTCATTTTTTATTATGTAAGCTCGTGAAAAAGAGAAAAGCACAAAATCATGCCTCACAATTTCATGGTCATTGTGGTCAGTGTCCATTATCTTCGTCTTATTCAGGATTCAGACGATTTCATTAGACCCCGTGTCGTTGGAAAACATTCAACCACGTGTTCCCTCAGTCCTGTCTCTTTTGTTGGAGATAGACTTTAGAATACTGCCAGTGCATTATCTATTTATGGGTCATGGATTTTTCAGATTTCTCCTATACATTGTTGCCTTTAAAACAAGTTCTTCCTCTTCTGCCCTCCATCTCCAACTCCCCTAGTCATCAGTACCCCCTCACCTCCCTCCTTACATCCGTCTGTTCCCCTTTCATCTGTTATTTTTAACCCTCAGGCATGCCTCATGCGTGACGCAGATGGGCGCGTAATGTGGACACAGTAAACTAAAGAGGAAAGAGGTCTCATCTGTGGATAGTTTGCGCGCTAGACAGAGACTGATGTAAAATAGGAAACATGGGCGGACACAGGGGGTTTGATTAGGGAGACAAGGAATGAAAAAGATGTAGTTAAACAACAGGGGACGGGAGGTGAAATAAATGGTAATTTACGCATAACTCACAACTAAATAATGTCCCAAAAACTTGTCCCTAGTCATGTCTGCCATCAATTTGTGTTCGGTGCAGTGGCACAGACCACGTCCAAAAACCAAACTCCCAGTCAGCACTGCTTTCATCCCAGTTCTTTCCCGTTCCTCTGCGCCCCGTCTATCTTCCTGAAAGCTCAACACACCCACTCGTTTGTCTGAGCAGAGAGAAGAGGAGTTACATATCAATCTTACGTCACTCAGCAGTCAGCCTCAGACTTTTCGTAGAGCCAGTGAATGAGCATCAGCACCACATGACGCACGCCAACTGTCAGGCCCAACTAGTTGTGTGCTCGCATATCTGTGCGTGAACAGGGCTGCAAATGTGTGGACAGATATTTATTAATAGTCATCATGTGCGGCTGCGCGGCAGATCCGGACCGCGTTCACAGAAAGATCCAAAAATTTGCTTAGGTTTGGTAACACTTGAACTGTTTAATTGTGAACAATATTGTTTGCATTACTCAGCATTACAAAATGACGCTAAAAGTGTCAGGACCCACCTACTCAAGATAAATGCTCAAACTTGTGCATGCAACAGTGACATCATTCAAATTACAGCCAAATGTTGTGATTAATGAGGTCGCACGCAGAGCTGTGTGTTTTAAAATATGGATGTAAACTGAAATCTGATTACAGATTTAGTCATCAGCAAAAGAGTTGTTAAACTAAAAGAAATAAACATGGCTAAGCATCATCTGATGGTTTTACTTACTCCGTCTTTAACTCTGATTAAACTCATAATGTTTTCTGAGAAACAGTTTCTGTGCAGTTAGTGGGAAGGAAAGATAATGAGTTCCTTACCAAGTGCAGAAGTTCTAAGAAGGCTTTGAAAAAGAAATGAACAGATGAGAACAAATAATAATAAAATAACACTGGATAATAAATGCATGAACTAAAAAATTACCTTGTAAACTAATATGATTTAATGCACTGGGAGGATTAAGTTAAAAGGTTCGCCTGCCTGCTGTGTGGAAAGTTTGACACATTATAGTTCTTTAAAAAAATGTAGTGCTTAGTATGTTAATTAGATAACCACTGGAAAGAAAATTAAACCGATTATAACTAAATCCCATTTTAGATCTACTCTGTTTTTCATTTAAGCACAGTTAAACATATTAGTACTTATTTATCCCTTGGCACTCTTTCCATTACATTTCACAACAAAAGCCTAATGACAGACCAACGTGCATCACTTTCAGTGCAGTGCAGGTCGTATGTTTTGTAGTCACATAAACAGAAAGAAACAGAAGTGGTGGATTGATTTTAGTCGCTGTGCCGTCCACATCCAGTCCACCTGGTAAAGATGCATGGAGCTTTACAAATACATTTATTCCATTTTGGAAAAGGTGCTCATTTATGACATTCACTGTGCCACATCTGTAGTTTCCAAACCAAAATAAAACATAAATAAATAACTGTTAGTGAAGAAACGAGTCCCTCTGTCTGCTGCTTGGACTCTGGTTCTTCTACAACAAATAGACATTTTTTTCTGATTTATACTTCACTTTTTGAAGTTTAATAAATTCTCAGTGCAAGGACTTGCTTTCTTAGGGGATACTTATGATATGACACAAAGCTATTTCTATTACCCACTCCTAAAGGAAAATAAAAACATAAACATATTATTCTAGTAAGTCAGATGATTGTAGATCTTCAGTCAGTAGATCTTCCTGAAGTGGCTACAAGGAAGTGGCTACAAGAAAATAGCTTCTTACCACAGCCTGCTTGAATCAAGAGACAGAGCAATATTTTTTTATATTTAAATGTTTAAACATTTAAAGTTGTACGGAAAAAAAAAGATTGATAGGACCAGAAATTATTTTGACATTATAATGTCCAAAACCTTCAATTTAGTATCCAGACAGATTTTATTCAGTGTGAGATCAGACTACTCTAATAGTATTTATTTATTATTTTTTTTTTTGTTTGCTTGTTTAAAAATCTCTTCACCCAAGGTGGAAACAGATGTGTTGTATAAAAATTACTACACAGCTCAGTACATAGTTATTGCAAAAAAAACCAATACTGTCTGTTATTTTACATATAAAAACATTATTAATTTTATCATCTCAGACCTAAGTCAATAAGAACATATTTCGTCTTTTTTAACTGACTTTTTATGTTGTGAAGCAAAATCCGAGAATCCAGTTTGTTGTTTTTGCCTACCAGAGTGCTGCAAAGCACAGCACAGCATGCTTGCTGGTTTCATATAAATTTTTTATGAACCTGACATATCTTGCTGGCTTACTAGGTTTTAAGCATAGGAGCAATTCAGAGCAGACAAACTGACCTGACAATGGAAACCTCAGGGAAAAAAATGTAGAATAGAATAGACATGAAGATAGCATCTTTATGTCATCTTGAACCAGTATGATCATCGTCCTCTGACTTCTGACAACAGGGAATAATTACTACTCTCCGGATATTACCTCTTTTTTTGGACACTTTTCTATAAAACAAAGAAGAGTCCAGGAAGATGTTTCTAAGGCCAGATCATTTTGTGCCAATGGTCATGGTTCCAAGTCAAGTAAATATTCCATTGTTCTCTAATATGATGCTTGTTTTCAACATCAGCAAGTTATTTTCTCCACATGCCTACATGCTTTGAGTTGCTGCCATGTGAGTATTTGTGTTATAGAGCAGCCGGATAGGCACGGATAATGACGTGGCTGGTGATTGTAATAATCCATGGAAGTATTTGAAAGGCTGTTTTACTACTGTGCCCCTCATGAAGTACTTCATTCAAATCTCATGCAAATGGAAATGTCTGAGATTAGATTGATTTTCTTTATACAAGAAAAGAGCCAAAAAAGAATAAAATAAAAAGATTCCAATAATTTAGCAGATTGATGATAGTCTTTTTGACATATATGTTTGTCTTTGGCCAAAAAAAGAGCTTACTGGAAACACTGTAAGCATCTCAAAGTGATTCTAGTTGATCGAATTTCTGGTTCGAGTTAATAGCACACATCAGGATCAATCTAAAATCTCATACAAAAGTTACAAATTCTTACCTCAAGATTTATGTTGCCTTTGAACAAACTGAACATGTTCAGTTTGGTTTTAAAACAAGTTTCCTCTCTTAAATTATAATTTTTGCCCATTAATATTTTCACGTCTTGCTGCAGATTCTTAAGTAAATACAGGCCTGGATTTTCTCAGGGCCAGTCTACTACATAGATATATCTTGATTAACTCATGAGCAGCTATTTAATTGTAGTGCTGGATGAATGTTTTTGTGCCTGTTATACTCCAGGAAGGATTTTCTTCCCTGTATCGAACTTCATCCATTTTTGCATCAAAAAAAGCATCTCTAGATAATTCTGTCAACAAAATGTTTTATTTAGATCTTATCTTCCAAATGTGTTCTGTGTGGCCTACAAAATTGTATGTATTCAGGCTTTATTTCAATAAAATATGTTTCTGGCCTTTCTTCCATAAAGCCCAGATTTATGAAAAACACAAAAAGTTGTTTTTCATGCATGCTACATGGTCCACCTGAGCTGTTAAAGACTCTGCAAGCCCATTAGAGCTACATTAGGCCACTTGGCTGCTTCTCTAATTAATCATCTCCTTTTCACTTTTTTTGTCTCTTTATGTTTTGGGAGTTGTGTCATAATCGTCTCAAATTCAGAGGAACCTTCCTCACTGAGATGATGTTTTTATAATCTAATTCTGCTTTGAACTTTTTTCCCAACTTTCTTCCCTGTCCTGTCTTCTCCTTATCTCCGTATCTGAGCAGCACTCATAAAAGTAGGACATATTTTCCACAAGTTTTTCCAGACTCATTGGTATCTAAAAGATGTCTTTCCTTTTGGCCCAGATTTCATCTGATGCTTTTCAAAGCAGTACAAACACGTCCTGAATGCATATATTTTCAAAAGGGAATTTCTTTGACTGATCAAAGACCCTATCTGATGTCAAAATGACTGAAGTCCACAACTTTTATTTGATGTTTTTTAATCAGCAGTGGAGTTAGATTTCAGAAGACATTAGCAGAGATCTGAGTGTAGCAATGGTTTTAATCACCAACTCTTTATGAACCCCAAATAATGGAAACTCTGCACAACTTACCTATAATGCTGGAGTATTATTTGCACTGTAAGGAAAACAAAAATGATTGTTTTGTTGTTTCATACCAAGAAGTGAGATGACCCTTTGATTGAGACTGTGGGTCAACATGCAGAACATAAATCCTTACATGCTGGGAAAATTTCACCATAAATATGACAAACAGGAGATAGACTTTATATGTGAGGCTCTCTGTGTGTATTTCCGCTTCCCTCCCAGTCATTCTCAAGCTGTATTGTAACTTGAGGATTCATTAAGCTCCTGTAAACTATCCCATAATGCCCTGCTGCTGAGACGGTCCCAATTCACAGAGTGACGAAGCACCGAGAGCTTGTGTGTGTGCGTGCATTGGTCTTCTCATATGAACCTCCTCGTGTTTGTTACCCTGTGTGTGCGTGCGCGTGCGAGTACATGCGTGTGTGGGGGTGCGTGTGTGCGTGTGTGTGTCTGTGTGTGTGTGTGTGTATTGGTCTGACGTCAATGCTCCTCCGATCTAATTTTAACAGCACAGTGAGGAAGTCTCACTGCACCTTGTAGGTGTCTTCTATGAACATATTTATAGGCAGAAACTAAACTGGGTGTGAGAGTGACAGGTGAAGTGTGCCTTTCCCTCTTGGGCATGAGGGGGGAAAAGAGAGGGGAAAAAAAGGAAACAGGGTTATTTATGGAGCCAGACTGCAAGGGAATGTTTTCTATTTGGACTGGGTTTTACCACTGGTTTATATTTCAGGCAGGTCGAATGAAAAGATAATGAGGAAACGCCTGAAACAGCGCATCGTCTTGCTGCCTATTTATATGTGTTACAGTTTTAAAGCCTGCTGTGATTATTTAAACTCACGAGCATAAACAGCAGTTCTAAAGAAAGGTTTGAGCGACAGAAATGCTGAAATGACTCAAACTGAAACAGTAAACATAAGCTGAGATCAGAGGTTTCATTTAGTAATAAAAATTGTAGCTTTTTTCCTCTGATCTATAACCAAGATGGAGATTACATAATTTATTCCCAGAAGGGTAGTTTCTGATACATCTTTTCAATCTTTATAAATATGTATTTACTATGTCGCGTGTGTTTGAAGTTTACACACCCTTTAACTTTTTACAATTCGTCAAATGTTTTTCAGTAAGATTCTCACAATCTATGCACATTTAGAGACTAGAATATGCATGAATTTGTCTTTGGAAAAGAGTTCAAACTCAGTTTCATTGGATGGAGTCATCACTTTTCTAGACATTTGTCTCTTTTGCTGGGCAATTCCAGCAGGTGATCTTTGCATTTCGTCCTGCAGTCTCAAATCTTTCGCAGCTTCTAATAAGTTTGTGTTTACATCATTTCCTTTCTGAAAATTTGATCCAACTTCCCATCAACTCTTGCCAGTTTCGCAGGATTCCCACAGCATGAATCCTGATGTTGCATGATGACAGTGTTGCCTGCAGGCTGATGTGTAGTGTTAGTTTTTCAGCACATATGGGTTTTGCTTGCAGCACAGAAAGTTTAGTCTTAGTCCCATTGAACCATGCTTCATTGGACGGTTCTCTGTGAGACGTTATGTTTTTGTGACTTAATTCCACTTTAAACATTTCCACATCCTTCTTCCTGATCTGTATGCCTCTTTTGGTGTTCCTGATGCCATTTCATCAATGATCTTCTACAAACCTCCAAAACATTTCAAGAGCTGGTCTATTTGTACTGAAAATAAATGCCACGCAAGTAACTGTTATTCAGATGACTTTTGAAATCCATTGGTCAGACTAGAGTTTATTTACTGCCATCGAAATAAGATGCAACAGTTTTAAATTAGAGTAAATATGTAGAAAGTACAAATAAAATACATGGTTTCGTGTTGTGTGATAAACATTCCTGGAGTGAAATGTGCGGTACTGCTCTCAGACTCTTGTTGCATGAAGTCAAGTGAAGTTTATTTGTATTTCATATTTCAGCAACACGGCAGTTCAAGGTTTTACATCATAATTACATCATACAGTCATCAATTATGAAACAATAAGCATTACATTTTGTCAGACGCCATCATTTAAACACGGAGCATAAATTTAAAGTTCTAAACGAACTAAGGCTTAATTAAACAATGCAATTTAAAAACAGTAACATTTCCCTTGGTTTGAATATAGAAAAAGAAGCATGAAGTTACATTACATAAAATCTAATATTTAAGGGAATCCTCACTAAAATACCCAATGATATAGCAATACAGAATAAAAATAATCTTGGGGATCACACTTTGAAAACTTTTACTCAACATCTTTCTCTCCTAATTGTAAACCTCTGAGTTGCCAGCAGAGCAGCCGTGGTGATGGGATTGATGAAAAATGCAGGAAAACCAAGTAACATTTATTAATATTTTGTTTTGTTTTCTTAACTGCTGATTTCACTGTCTCTCTGGTTTTTGAGCTGCATCAAACTTTAAAGGTTTTATCGATTCAGCTGTCGCAAAATCCTACAACTCTGAGCCAGAAACAGACAGTGAGATTGTGGAAAAAATGGGAAAGTATTCAAAAAGTAGAATCAGGATGCAAAAAAAATAAATAAATAAATGAAAATGATCTTTTCAAACAGCTTGACTGACGTGTATCTTTTCATGTACTGCTGACACACAACACCTGGATGTGTCATGAACACTGATAATTTTGAAAAGCAAATGTTAAACTTGTGGCAGTGTTTTATAAGCCTCAGGTGCCAAAAGAAAGGCCCTCCAAGGATTTCTAAGAAATAATTTAGATAGCCTTTTAGCTGCTTCCATTATGCAGCTACATCAGAGCTCCCTTGGCAAAAGAGGAAACACACAAAAACTCTTTCAGACCAAATGCATAAACCATTTCACACAAGACAAACATTGATGGCCACTCCTTTTCATAGTGTAGTTTTGCACATCCGCTCTGATTTATTTACGTATATTTTTGTGTTTTGAATGTCATTAATCCTTTGAGGTTCAATAGGTTTGTGAGTCTAATCAAACTGTTCCTCCATTAATAATTCAATGAACTTTTTTCTGCCTGTAAATCGTAACTTCTTTTTAAGATCCCAGTCTAAACAAATAGATGCACATGAAGAGCTGAGTAGCTTTTGGAATAAACAGAGAAAAAAAAGTATTTTTTTTAGGCGAGTTCTTCCTTCACAGCTTCTATCTGGAGAAGTGCTGGTTTAATATTGTTCAAAGAAACGCTCGTTGCTTTGATCAAAGGACTGTTGTGCAATGAAAGGATTCTCAAATAAGCTGTGGGGCAAAATTGAACTTTGATCATGCAAAGAAAATCTACTAAACCGCAGGAACTACCTGTTTCTTGAAGTGCTTTCATAAGATCCCGCACAGCAGATTCATGTTGTAATTGTTTGTGTTTATTAAGAATTACAACGTTACTATTCTGCTGTGCCGCGTTTAGACAGAAACTATTGACATGTTTTACTTTATCATTCAGAAAAAAGCAGAATAGTGCTTCAGTAGTAAGGTTTAGCATTATGAGCTGCCTAATAGTGTGTTGCTTAAATTCAAATCAATTTTTCACCCGTCGAACCACCTGCTCTGCCAGACTCCATAAAGCGTTCTGTGATATCTAATGAAGAAGGTTGAAGTTTTAAATACTAAATTTTTCCACAACTTTACAACACTACAAAGGAAAACAGTGGAGAACAAATTTGGTCAAAGTTATAGTGATGTAATGGCTTTATTGATGAATAGTGTGTTGTAATCTGTGATTATTAGGCATTACTCTGGAAACCTGTTTTAATTAATAATTACAAAAAATTGTATTTTTTTTCTAAAGTGGTAAATTATATTTCTTTTTCTTCATTTTCTCTTTTGCGATGCATAATTATGTAAACCGTTAATAAGCCAGTTACTTATATAAAACAAAAGTAGTTATAAAAAAGAAAACATCATTCAAGAATAACCCCTACCAAACTATATTGGAATCGACATTCGAAAATGTCAAAAATCTTCCAAAAAATAAATAAAAATATACATCCGTTAAAGACAAACCCGCTCGATGTTTAAGTTTTAAAAGCAGAACACTGCAATTGATTTTTGCACATGGATGTTTAACCACAAGTGTGTCCGAATGCACACTCTTAGTTCAAACACAAAGAATAACCCCAGACCTGTGGATAAACATCAATCTGACGCTGAGAACTTGAGTAGGTTGCATTGGCACTACTCAGTGTTGGGTTGCATCAGCTTGTGCTGCTGTTTTTTACTCTTTACTTATTCTACTTTTCATCAATAAGTAAATACAGACAGTGCTGCTTTGTTTTGCTGTTGAAACTGAGAACTGACAACAACACAGATTTCCCAAGACAGGACAGCATGTCAGATGTCTGCAAACATTACTGTCCTCTTCTTCAAGAAAGGGTTAAAAGACTGAGCTATTTTTTGATCCTTCTGCAGCCAAATAATGATTAATACCCCACTGTAACTTCCTGAAAGTCGCTTTATCACATTTCGATGACTGAAGCCGCTTAAAATGCTTGTTCCATTAAAATCTAATTATCACTGACGCATCCTGTGATTTCCAGGATAACCCACCACAGCCCCTTGGCACAGAGTTTCTATAAATTCCCATGTGATTAGTTTTATTAATTTTTGAACATTTAAAGGAAAAGGAAAACATTAACTCAGAATAACTGATGATTTTGTGCAAGAATAGAAAGACAATGTCAATGCAGAAGTGTGTTTGCATCAACTTCTGCGCTGACGTTTGCAGACCACATCAATATTTTCTCCAGTGGAATCGATAAATAATGCACGAGTGTTTTATCACAAGCTAGAAAACATAATGTGTTGTGAGAACTCTCTGGAAGCAAGGATGTACATTTTTTCTACAAATAAGCAGTGCTGAGCCAAACTGGTTTCCATCAGTATAAATCAAGTTGAGTTCTTTCAAAAAATACGCTGAGTGAAAACACTGCTGGGCTGAGAGCAGAGCTTCCTTTAAGATATGCTCTAGAATATAAGTTATTCATACCATCCAGTTCAGTTAGTGAAAGTTTTGAAGTAGCAGTGAATTCAGTTCTGTGCAGGTTCAGCGTGCGAGTTACCTTTAATAAGTTCACACCACATGTGTTGCAATGATTTGGCACAGCTGGATTTTAATCCATAAATAAAATAAAATTGGTTGAAAAGAACAACCAATTTTACGTTTAGTCATTTATTTTATTGGCTTTTGATGGTAAAACAGGAATGACTCAGCCCTTTTTAGAAAATATTTGGCACTAATGTAACCCATTTTATGATAAGAATGTCAGTTCCATTACAGGAATTAATGTTAGAAAGAATGACGACATTATGCTGGAAAGAGCAATCAGATCGAATCCCCATCTGTTTGGAACAACTCAGAAAAACACTCTCTGTTATTGTTGATGAGTTGAAGTATGGTAAAATGTGAATCACGTGTAAACACCGTTCTCGAGAAGTTAGTTTCCATGTATTCTGCATTTGTCAAATTTCTGATTTTGCTTCTTAAACCGAATCTTTCTACAACATAAGGATAACAAATACCCTATATTGGCCAAAGTGTTTGTTTGTCTGCCTTCACACACACATGAATTTGAACCACTTCCTACTTCAAAGCGTTTCATATAATGTGAGCCTGCACTTTGCAGCTCTAATGGCTACAGCTGTTCTAGGGAGGCTTTCCACAAAGTTTTAAACGACTGCTTAGTTAGTTCAGATACAGCTGTGATAAGTCGGGTTTCTTTTAAGTTATATACAATATTTTCATGAGAATTGAAGGTAAGACAGTTGCTTGATTTTGCTATAAAATGGCGCTAAGTGTCTGGAAAATACATGATATTTCCTCTTTAAAGAGAGGCTTTCATCTGGCCACTCTACCTTACCGGCCTGATGGGTGGACTGCTGCAGAGATGGTTGACCTTCTTCTCTCCACAGAGGAAAGCTGGAGCTTTGGACCACAGGGAGATCTTTGGGTAGCAAGTCACTTTCTTGACTTGGCTCATTGGAACTTGGAAAACAGAAGATTTTATTTTATTTTTTTCTGAATCCAGATCTTACTTTTCAGATAATTCATTTGATTTCAAACTAGTTGTTAGCCCTCTGACCTGCACTGTCAACAGCGGGGTCTTACACAGACAGCTGTGTGGATTTGAAAAACATGTCTAATCCACTGAAGTGACCACAGGTGGACTCCATTTAAGCTGTTGAGACATCTCAAGGAGGTTCATTGTAAAACGTCCAATGGGACCTTTTCCATGAAGTTCTGAGCTTTATACATGTGAATGCTCATGTAAATGTGCTTCCATAATCTCACTACCTTGTGATTTTCTATTTTCAATACATTTTCAAATATATTTTTCCACACTTTCATCATGGAAATAGAATTTTGAGGAAAGAGAATAATTTAATACAATAACACTAAAAAAAATGGGGAAAAAAATAAACTTTTCATAAACACTGTTGGGCTGCACAGTGGTGCAGTTGGTAGCACTGTTGCAGCAAGAAGGTTCTGGGTTTGATTCCCAGCCCAAGGTATTTCTACATGGAGTTTGCATGTTCTCCCTGTGCATGCGTGGGTTCTCTCCGGGTACTCCAGCTTCCTCCCACAGTCCAACAACATGATTGTCAGGTTAATTGTTTTTTTTTAATTCTCCTGAGGTGGGCGTGGTTTTTTTCCTGTGTGTCTCTGTGTTGCCCTGCGACAGACTGGCAACCTGTCGAGGGAGTACCCTGCTTCTCACCCGAAATGTCTCACATGAAATAGGCGCCAGCACCCGTACCAACCCCACTAGGGACAAGGGTGTGAAGAAAATGGATGGATGGAGATACACTGTTCATAGTGAAATCAAATTACTTCAGCTTTTACCTGTTACTATGAATATATTGTAGACTTTAAGCAAAATATTTCCTGCTCTGCTCAGCAACTTCCTAATCTGAAATATAGTGAGAGCAAACTTGAGGAGCAAATCTAAGCAATGGACAAAAGGATGCTTTGAAGCTCTATGGAGATAATAATTTTCATTTTTTTTAACAAAAGGGCGCGATTTTATATAGAAACCAGCATTACTTGATTAAACATGGTCAGAAACAGAAATAACATGCATTTAACATTTCATTTATTTGTGAAAACCTATTGCTGAGGAAAGAAAACCACTTGATCATGTTTAGTCATCAAAACATCATAGTTAAATCAGTTAATACTTATTAAGCTTTTGATATTAAAATGCTTTTTGAAGTCAACTAAACGATAAACATAACTGTGATTTACTCCAGTTGTTTTGTGATGTTTACACACCATCAGGAAGACCAAGGATTACAGCGGGCAGATCTGGGATAAAATTCTGGAGAAGTTTAAGGTGGATATGCATTATAAATACCAGAATCTCTGCAGCACTGTTCATTCCAAAAATGTAAATAGTACAAGAAGAAGAACTTTAGACTCAGCAGCAGACAAGAGATTGATAACTTTTGCAGAAGAGACTGTCAACCAGACAACTTTCAGGAAAAAAAATTAAATAAATGCATGATGGAGGAATATTGCAAGCTGGTTTTCAAGGTGATGGACACCTTATTCCTAGGTGTCCATCATCGTTTCCTTGAGTTAAAATATATCTCTAGCACACTGGCTAAGTAAGACAAATCAAAAGAATTAGGAGGAGAGTAACTTTATTGGAGTTAGAGCTGATGTAGCAGCAGGATGGGACCAGTGAATTTTCAGAGTTTTTCCATCTTTATTTACTCGATCTTTCTTTGTCCGTCACACAAACATGAAACAAATCCAAACTCCTGCCCTCCTTTACTCAGGCTGTGATAGGTTGGGTGAGGGCTGACGTGGGTGAAATGTGGAACATGAGGAGGGAGGAAGAAGGATGTGGGGAAGGCAGGGCATGACAGAGACGAGGAGAGAGGCAGAGAAAAATAAAGAGTTTCTCTAACCAGATATGGTCCCAGTGGGTCTTGTAATTATCCCCTCTACAACTTCCTGTAACTCTCCACTGTTTTCCCAATTGCAACTATAAATAACTCCCTACCGTATTCCCTCTACTCTGCACATTGAACCACCGAGAGATTAAGGGCTGAAGGAAGCATCAACACACCCTCTCTTTCCTCCTCTCCTTCATTGCCCTCCCTCTTTCGCCCCTCCAGACTTCCACCTCTCCCCCGCTTCTTCTTTTCCTCACCCTCACCGAGCTTCACTTGGAGGATGTGGTGTAGCAGCCGTGTGGGTGCCACTGCATGTCGCGGATGCGTCTGATGGACTGCATCTGAGGGCAGGGTGCGCCGAATTCATTGAAATGCTTGTAGTCGCCCTTCTCCAGGAGGTACTGGCAGCCCCGGTACCCGGGGAACTGGTACCCCACCCAGCTGGGGAGAGGAAGAGGAAGCATGGCGTGAACAGCTCCAAAGTTGCAATGAAAATGATTCATTCATTTTGCTTACAAGTAAAGGCAAGCAGAAGGGTGAAAGACGAGTGAGAGATAAGTGAGAAATGTACATAAAATCTGTTCAGGGACAGATGCAGAGAAATCATAGTGGATAAACAATCTCTCAGATAAAAAAACAAACCACATTGATCTGTTTTGTTATGCCGATAGGCTTTCAGACACAGCCGGGTCTGCTACCCAGCTGTTTGTGTCCACTGGTTCACAGCGCTGAGAACAAAGTAATCACAGCAGAGAAGGAGCTTTGTTTGAAACCACACCTCTGCAAACACATCCAGAGACGCAGAGCTGCTGACGTCCACGACACCCTCAGCAAGCTGCTGATGAAAAAGTCTCTATTCCAGCTCTCTTTTTCTTTCTCTATCTTTTTCTCTCACTCTCTCTTTCCTTCTCTCTCTCTCTCAGACAGCTCAGAGAGTTGGTGATTAGAAAGCTGTTTCTGTCTGTATGAGAATGACGTCACGGATGTGAAAACCGTCTGACACACGCAGCGGCATGCAGGCGCTGACTTTTTTTTTGACGCAGTAGTTTGAGAATCAGAGTGCAATGTTTTTTGGCAGCCCTGCTGAAATATGTATGATCTGCCGACTGGAAGATGCAAATGCGGAAAAAGTCTGTGCGGCAGTTGGGCTGCAGCCTCAGTCAGGCATACAAAACATCGCAAAGCACCGCTTATGTGTACTTGTCAGATAAGTTGAATAAGATCTCAGGCCACAAAAGTGAGACTTGTGCAATTTCCACCTTGTGCTGTGAATATCAAATTCACAATAGAGGATGCAGTGACGTAAAAAGAGGAACGTGATGTCAACGCTGTTGTATTCTGGTGATATAAAAACCAGATTTAGACATTTTTCATGACACTTCAGAGTTAGAAGCAAATTTAGCTTGTAGATGTTATTTGTATTAAACTTTCCCTCAAGAGGGGCTCCTGTATAAAAAATAAGGTTTTGTTATTTGTGGCTCTGGGACAACATGTGGTTCTGTAGGACTTGGGATAGCAATGGCCAACAATGCAAAAATGTTTACATAGAAAAGGCTAATTTTAACAAATATTCTTTTGTTTTTTTTTTCATTTTCAAGAAAAAAGTTGTATGTCAAGAGACACTTTCCAAAAAATGTAGAATATTCTAACCAAGAAATGTATTAATTTTCTTTTTTCAAATGGTTGATGGTCTTTCCTTTAAAACTGTGATTTCAAGCTGCAGCCTTTTTTATGTGTCCCTTGTCCTACAAGCTTGGATTACATGCTTCACTTTCATGCAGTCGAGCTCTGCAGAGCTCTGGTAATGAGTTCAGATGGGATCTGAAGCAGAGTGACATCTAAAGTTGCAAGACTCTGAGGAATGCAGTTTGAGACCCAAGCTTTAAAACGTAAAAGAAAAATTTGTAGTGTGGTTCTTTCATTTTGCCATGAAGCACATAAAATTAACGTTTTTTTCAACTCTCCTGTAAACTTTTTATGCTTTAAGAGCATGATGAGATTCCTGACAAAATTTGATTTCGTGGAAGAGACGTCTTTTTTTGAGTTAAATTTGCAAATTTTCTATCCGAGGTGTTCCCCGACAAAACGGTGCATCTAGCGCCATGTGACCTGAAAGCTTGAGTGGGGATGGAGAGCAGAAGTTGCCTCCTTGTTTTGTGAAACTGCAGCCTCCAGTACGTCACAAATCACATGACAGCGCTGCTAAGAGTCTGTTTGCACATGCTAGTGGCCGCCTTTGTTTCAAATAAGCAATGACTTAAAAATAACGAATGTTAAATAGCTTATGTGACTTCAAACTTTCTTCCTTTT
The DNA here is from genome assembly GCA_010277075.1 of Poeciliopsis retropinna. Taxonomy (NCBI): domain Eukaryota; kingdom Metazoa; phylum Chordata; class Actinopteri; order Cyprinodontiformes; family Poeciliidae; genus Poeciliopsis; species Poeciliopsis retropinna. The sequence continues at coordinate 8,501,825 of VMRM01000013.1, forward strand.
GAGACCGATTCAAATATAAACAAACTGCAAAGATACTGTCTTTAACTTCTTCTAGTGGGAGGTTTTCTGGATGAATTAGTGTTTACATAATTATAAAATCAGAACAACAGCTTTGAGGAACTTCAAAACTGACTGCAAGCTTTAACAAGCCACTTTTCAGTTCACTTATCCTTTGGTGGCTCCTTTAGTTGTTGCATCTGCTGTGTAAAAGTGTGGCAAATTCAACTAAAACACTTAAACATCAAGTAAAGATTTATCATCCGAGCATTGTCGAGGAGATACTTGATATGTAGAGGAATCCTGGCAGATTTGTTATTTTTAATTTATCACCAAAACTTTAACAAGTGCGCCTCTTTAGCTACAGAGCAGCTCTTCGCTATGGCGCTTCTGGTGGTGAAGAAAAGACAGTCCTCCACAAAATTACTTCTGTTTTCTCCAACCAACTCAGTGTTTCTTTTTATATGAGCAATATGGGTCTCTACCCAGTAATACACCAGCAGTTGCACAAGTGTGAAGGAAATTGGTTGTTCATTGTAGCAGGGTAAAGGCACTGTAATCGGTGTCTAATTTGAACACTCCTACTCACTGCTAAGCTTAAGGCTTATTTTTGTTTTTTCCAGTATTATGGACTGGAAAATTAATAGGGCCTTGGGTCCTATTAATGCAGGGTTTGATTATCTCTGCCTGTAAATCAGAAATATTAAATGCCGGTAAATGAATCTGTAAGATGTGAATTTGATTAATCTACACTGAACAGAGATTCTTAGTTTTAGACTCACAAACCATAAATGTAAACATTTACAGAAGACAAAATGAGACATTTTCATAATTTATAGGCCCTTTTGGATTACTAACATTGAAACCATAAAAAGCTCTGCATATGGAGAAGATAAATCAGGACCGAGATATTCTACACTGATTAAAAATTTGGTTTGTTTGCAACTGAGGATGCAAACTTTAAAACAGAGACTTGCCTTGGGCCCTATTAATGCAGGGTTAGGGTTGGGGAATCCCCATTGAATCAACATTTATCCATAAAGTGATGAAAAACTACTGAGGAGATAAACTGAGACAAATTATTGCCCAAAAAACATCCAGAAGTTTGACTAGTTCTCTTAATCTGAAACAATCATATATGTGCAGCATTGTTTAGTGGAGCTGATGAGCAGCAACTAAGCACCCAGAATGCAATGCTGTATAACATTGGTGATCATTTCCCAATTGGGAATTATACTGACTATCATTGTTAGCTGTACTAATTACTTGTCTCTGTGAGTATTCCTTGGAAAAGGCTGAAGTCTGTCAACTTTTCCAAATCAAGCATGACAGAAAGATGTTGAAGACAGAATTAAGGAGAACAACTTTGGTCTCCAGCCTTCCTGGAATCAACTTAAATAATTGTGGCCAGTCTCACTATACATCCAAAATTACGGCAAACATCACTTTTTTTAGTTGTAATAAATGAAAACTAAAAGTAGAAAAAGGGAAAGGAGTTGAGAGACCAGTTCATGTCGAGCTCTTTGATGTAGCAGCCTGGAGGAAAAGCTGTCATGCTTTTGTGGAAAATACAGTTTCCTTATAAATAGCTTTTTACAGCTTTTGCTCTTCTTCCGACTTTTTTGTAAACACTGTACTCCTAAAGGTCATTGCTGTGTCTTCTTCCCACAGTCATTACATCCACGTCTAAGAGTGTTGTGGTCAATGAGATCTGATGTTTTTTAACATGCCATAAATAGTTTGAATACTCTTTAATAAATTCACAAAAAAAAAAAAAACTTGCTTGTTAAACCTGAGGTAAAAGCTGGTAGATCTTTTTAAGTCTGAACTGTTGATGGTTGGATACATTTTCAAGCATTTTCATGAAGGTAAAATAACTTTAAGATGCTCACGTCCCACAGCTGACCAAGATGCTGCCCACTCTGTCGGTGAAACCGTAGGCAGGCAGGCTGGGAACATCATCATCCATGATCTCCATCTTACGACCTTTGTATTCTCCGACCTCATATAAACAGATCTTGTGTTTCTCAGGATCCTGCAACGTGTTGGATGAGCAAAAAAAAAAAAAAAAAAAAAGAAATGAAGAGGAAGAAATAGAAAAGAGCGAGCTTTATGCACAAGTGACAGCATAGCAGAGCTCACCATCCGCACAGGCCTGAAGGACAGAAGGTAATCATTCTTCTGGCAGTTGCTCCATGAATCCCAGCGGGGGTACTCGCCCTTTTCCAGGATGAACATTTCACCACAGAAGTTCATCTGTTCAAAGCCCACAAATCTGAGGAATGGAATAAAATGCACCAAGAAGAAAGACGTGCATTGAATCTCTGATTATGGAAGCCTTTCAGTTATTAAACTCAGAGAGCAGCATTGGTTACCCTTTGCGAGAGCGTTGCTTAGCCTTTGATCTCGCTCTTCTGCTTGTCGACTCCTTCTCAAACTGATTGTTGACATATTCTGGCCTGAGATGCTTCTTTGGGGATTTAGTGGAAAAATGAATCGTGCAATGATGCTCTTTATTCTGTTTTTGTCTGTTTTCGTGCTTTTGTCTTTCATTCTGCTCACACTGCAACTGCAGTTTCTTGGTTAGTGGATAAGCAGAGGAAAGTTGCTGGCCAGCTCTGGTCAAAGTCAGATGCTATGTGGAAAACTAAAGCTCACTCTCCTGCTGCACTCTCTGCAAATCGCTGTGGATAAAAGCCTCCCCTGACTGCCTAAAGAGCAAAAGTGTCCCATAATGGAGAGGCACATCAGTGAAATCACCTGCTGTTTGCCCACAGAAGTGGGGTTTTTGTGTGCGGCGCTTAAACTCATGGGCGTGCGGAAGTCGCGGCACTTACGGCCCACAGCAGACGCGCAGGGAGCGCACCCTGTCCATTCCCATGTCACACACGTTGACGCACTCGGCGGTGATCTCAATGCAGCGGCCCTGGAAATTCTCCTGGTCGTATACGCACATCTGATAAACACAGAGCGAGGAGAAAGGAACTGGTTAAACTGAGGTGGAGAAAACTTTCCAAGTAATGGGTGTAGGGTAGAGATCATTATGAAGAGCCCATGTTGTTCTGGAAAGCACTAGCTGGCCTCCTGGAGTATTTTTCAGCCATTTGTAGCATTCGACCACCTACTCAAAGAGCTTTAAAAACCAGGAGGAGGCAGCAGCAGGTGAGAGCTTAGGGGGTAAACTGTTAGGCCAGCCGCTTCACACGGCTTAACAAAGACAGAACGGCAGAGTAGCTGGAAATTTTTGAAAATCTGCAGCAGATGCGAGAGTGTGCTCTCCGTACCTTGTAGGACATCATGCCCATCTCAGACGTCTTGTTCTGAGCTGCCTTCCCATCAGGCTGGGACTTGGGTTGCTCTCCTCCAGCAGACATGACTTGAAACCAGAAGAAGAAACAATTTGTGATAAACGTATAGTTTAGACAAAACACTCTGAAAAATCATTTTGACGTCTCACATCCCAGAGACATGTAGAAACAATTAAAGTAAATTATTTCATTTGGTTGATTTTTCTACAGTGTTCTAATGTAATCCTTCAAAAACATAATAAACATTTAGTCTGAAATCGACAAAAGTCCAGAGCTTTTTCTTTTTTTTTCAAAAGAAAAGCAATTCAATCTATTTACATATTTGGTAGTAGGGACCAAATTTTCTGTTTCTATTTCTTAAAATCTAAATATATTTCCTGATTTAGTGAAATTTGGCACAGCACAGATTTTGTTCAGAACAAACAATAAGTTAAACTTTTGCTTTTTGCAAAGAAGGAGATTACAGTTTAAGAGGCTTTCATCAGGTTGACATCATTTACAAGGCACTAACTATCTCTGCCACTTCTTAAGAATATAACCGTTAACATATAGTCTAGGGATAAGATTTAATGAGAACAAGCTTCTTCCTGCTCCTGTTCAGATGTGTAAATTGAATCAAAATTTTCATTTTGCTTTGCTTCATTTTATTTTTTAATATAGTTTTCTCCCTTTTTTTTATATGTAATTCCTCAGGGTTGTTGCTGTTATCCTGTCTGATACATTTTAAAATCCCTTTTTTTTCTCTCTGTTTTTGACAGGAGTCATAAAAGCTTGGTCACCTGAGATGAATTCACAGAGTCCCACTCCAGCAAACATTTAACTTGCACAGCAGAACAAAAGCAACGCAAAGCAAAGTCTGAGCTGTTTTTCCACAGATGGCACAAAGAGATCCATCAGTCTGTTCAAACTTTGCCACACTTGTTCACCACTTGTTAGAGCTCAAAACAATCAATGTCTTTTATCCGCAGTCAAACAATGAACAAGCACAAAAGCCAAAGTGAGTTGCAGAAAATCATTCCAATCAATTCAATTTAACAGTATGGATCCGTTCACTGGCTACTGAAAATGCTTTCTCACCATGTGCCGGCACAAAATTTGATTTTAAAACCTGCCATATTCTTTATGAGCAAGCCATGATGTTTTTCCATTAATAATGCTGGATTTTCCCCTTATAAGATCACATTAATTGATATTATTTTATAATTCTGAGTCCCATGACCATAAATATCTGGTCTCTATCTCCCTCTTTTCTTCTCTCTTCTGCGGTTTGTTGATCACTGTCTTACCTGTGGCAGTGTGTGAGTAAAGGAGTGGACTGGTGGTCAGTGTGGGACTACAGGGGGCCCACTGTAGCTTTTATATGCTGGCGGCTGGAGTGAGGGGATTATACAGATAGAAAAAAACTCGCTGAGCTCACAGCCCCCACAGAATAGAAATACCCCATCATCAAACGCAGAGAGAGACACGGGATACCAGCTGATATAAAAGAAAAGTACAAGGAAGACACATGACCTCAAAGCTTTTTGTTAGCTCAAGAGGACTTAGCCAAAGGCGAATTGTCCAATTAAAGACGTCGCTGTTGAATTTGCAAATAAACTGGCTGAAAACACCAGCAGTGGGCACAAATCACATAAATAAAAACTATTAATAATATTGAAAATAAATAAATGAAGCCTAATGTTAAGTTATTTAGAATTACACTGGTGCAAAAGTGCAAAGGTTGTTTTGGGTTTTTTTGTCGAAATTATTCATTTTCACTTTCTTGCAAAGTGGAGACACTTTGGTTGCATTGAAAACTACAACCAATTAGCATCAAGAATCCTCTGGTATTGTGTTTTTTTTTAGAAAGCAGAGACGCTGCTGAAGGTGTGTTTAGTCATTAATAAGGACAGAAATAGAAAAAATATGACAGAACTAGCAACAAATATCTAATTGATGTCAGTTTTCCAGGAGCTGCAGCAGCGTTAGTTACTACAGAAAGTTAGAAAAAGTGCATTGCGAAACTTTGCTAGGATATGTTTTCAAAAGCGAGACAAAAGACTCACAAGGTTTTTAATTATGACAGTACAGGCGGTTCTTTGTGTAGGTTTTTATTTTGTATTAAGTGTCTTCTAAAAAAAATACTTCCTATTTTTAGGGAATTTATATAATTCTTTGAAAAATGAAACATTCTTAATTTTTTTTTAACAGGTGGCAATCTGAAAAGTGTGGCGTGCATTTACTTTTAGGACTCTTTCATCTTTTTCTGTATTCTTATTTTGCTGCAAGTACCACTTTAGGTCTAATGCCAGAACCAGCTTTGGATGAATCGATACAGACATGTTTACCCGTGGTCGTTTTATATGTAGGTCAAGCTGAGTTTTATAAATTAAGACTTTCATGTCATAAAACATGGATTTAGGTCGAACGTTGAATGCATTGTTCTAATTGATGAATCCAAACCACTCCATTGTATTTATTGTGTTGGTTGAGGTTGCTGTCCTGCTGGAAGGTGAACCTCCACCCTCGTCTCTAGTCTTTTTCGGCCTCAACAGGTCTTATTACCGTGTTGTCCTCCTTTTCCCCTTCAATTAGCAAAAATCATCTTCCTAAAAAGTAGGATCTCTGCTTCTGTATCTCTGCTTCACAAAAACATCCCAGTTGTTTTGGCAATAACTTGGTCGGCAACCACAACCACTGGCTAATCATATATTTTCATAAACTATACCCAAAAATCTGTTCAAAATTGTAGTTTTGTATCTTTGTCTGTGTTTGTTGTCATACCTAAATGGTTTTGGTCTCCTGTTGTTTTCAATGTAACAACAGGCAGGTTTTCTAGTTTTATACAGCGAGGCTTCTCACAAGAATATTCTATTCTGTTTCTGTTGGAGCTGTAATAAAAACGTGTTGGGTAAAACAATAACAAGAGAAGCAATAAGCCGAGAGAAGCAATAACCTTATTATACCTTTGGGTGAGCAAAGGGGTTCTGTGAATGCAAGGACAAACACCCATCTAAATCTCTCTCATGAACACTGTAGGAGGAGGTCATTAAATTAAAAGCCCTCTGTGTTTTCCTTCCAGCGTGGGTGAGGGTAATATTGCACTGGGCGTGGGCTGCAGAGCATGGAGGAAACGGACAGGCCATATGTGAAGCATGAGCTGGCAATCGAGTTCATGTGATGTACAGCATCACATGAACTCAGAAAGGAGGCTGAGGCCACAGCTGTGCTCCAACTGAGACGCCAGCAGCTGACGTAAAGCAAAGTGGCGTTCAATGGCCAGCCTACTTCCTGTCCTTTGAATATGGTCAAAGCCCCAAGATAGAGGCAGCGAGAATCAAGAGGCAGAAGAGGGCGCATTATGAGTCGAACATTGCACATCCTTTGTCACTGCAGAGAGCCTGATAATCAGGTAAAAAGAACAGAGAGAGAAATACTTGAAAACCAATTTATTTAGAAGTAAAAGTACAAAGAGTTTAGGAAAAAGAAAGACAAAAAGTATTCCATCATGTCAGGTTTTCCCAAATTTGTTGGAATTATACTTATATGTCTAAATACATAAAATATTAAACTTTCAATACTGTATTATGATTTTTAATGGTTGTTTTATTTTTTATCTGTATAGAACAGATATTGAGTAGACAGTCTGAACAGGGGATGATGATCTGCTGCCATTTTATGTTTTATTTACTTGCACATAATCATAATGGACATGAATGTGATACTAATCCTATGACTGCAAAAAGAATCTGCTTAACTCTTTTTCTACTCATAGAACAGTTGAATCTATTGTAAAACACACAGGTATGATATCAACCAACCAATTTGAATTATTTTTTATATCAAACTATTGGGGATTGGTTAAATTGCTGCCACAGTTTCACATTTAATTTTGTGCAAAATATTGGGTATGATGCGTCATTTTCCTTTCACTTAACAAATTTGTGATACCTTGTCTATGACAAAACATCAGTGAAATACATGTGCATTCAAGAAATTGCAAATTGCTCTCTACAGCACCGAACTGAAGCTAAAAGTCACCAACTCTCTTCACATTAGCTCATGAGCAGAGAGTGAGCTTCATGAAATGACTGCTGCAGTAGAGCACACAGCCACTGCACTGAAAAGCAGTGGAGGGATGTTTTCTGCATCTCTTTAATTCTAATGGGTGAATCTGAATTTGGCAGTCGTTAGGAGAACATTCTTTGCCGGACAGCATTGTCAGGTGTAAAGTTTCATGCAAAGACAGTTATGAGGGAAGGGGCGAGGGACTGTAGCTAATTATTTTCAGAGAACGGAACTCAAAGTTGTAGTTTTTCAAAATATTTTTCAGTTTTACTCCTGAAGTGTTGGTAAGAGTTTGGGTATGACAGCGTCAGTTTCAACATGACTCCACCAATTCAAAGAGCGGTCCATAATCCATAGATGAGTTGGTTTGGTGCAGCAGAACATGACTGACCTGCACAAAGTCAACTCAACCAAACAGAACATCTTTAGGATATATTAGAGCAGAGTCTCTTGTCTAACATCAGTGTCTGACCTCACAAATGTTTTTCATGAAAGACTGTAGAAATATTTCCAAAACACACCCCTACATTTGGGGAGAGCCTTATCAGTGTTAAGCTTAACTCTGGCAAGCTTTGCAGCTGTAAGGTAGTGCAAAAACCTGTTGGAATATATTTTCAACAAGTTTTGGCCAAAACCATGTGAATGTAGAATCAGAAGTCTTTCAAGTTCAGAGGTCTTTTTAAATGCTTTACATTAATAAAATGATGAGATATGTTTCATAGAACTGATTATTAGACAGTTTTTTGTTTCATTTTCTTACATTTTACATTTGGCAATAAAGCATTGATGTGATTTAAAGCTCGAAAGAGAAACATTATCTGAAAAAAATGCTCACTCAAAATCATTAGCGTTAAGTTTTTTTGTTATTATTTCCACTCAGGATTGTCGTCATTTTTAGTATTCACAGACTATTCCCAACCCACATTATTTTCCCACTTGAGAGGCTGTGTAATATCCTGTCTCACTCTGGGCCAAGGTATCTTTATTACTCTCACATAGGAGACATTTGTGTTCAAGAAGGGCCGTGCTGCTGGAGAATACATCACTATAACAAAGCAAGCAATAACTAGAAAAGATGGTAGTAAAAATCTTAGAACAAATACCATAGTATGTGTTTCTGTTCATCTTTTGCTATGCCGTGGTTTGTTTTACTCATCTCTCTGTTTTAAAGCTGAGTCTGCTCTGACTTCATTTCTACATTTGTCATTCACTTCATCAAACTATTTGTAGCACCGCAGGGTTCAATACAACCATGTAAATGTGTCCAGAGACACATTTAAGTTGTGTTTCTGCAGCTCAAAATTAGAAACAGTTCAGCCTGTGCAGCATGCAGTCCAAGTGATGCTACATGGTTAGATAAGACTTTCTTATGCTAAAGGAGAGCCAGCAGTCCTCACCCAGTCCTCACCAAGAAATGACAAATATGAGAATGCTTGTCATTTCTTAAGGCAGCATAGAAGCATACCTAAAAGTACAACTACATACCTATTTTAAAAGCACGGGGTTTCTCTTCACAACTGTCCTTTCTATTGATTTTTCAAAACAGATATTTGATCATTTCTAAAATGTGTTCTTAACAAAGAAATGCCTCCCAAAAACAAAAAACACGTACAGTATATGGAGGATGAGACATAAGGAGAAACTGCCTATCACTGTAAACAGAAAACTGATTCTCTTACATGACAAAGAAAAACATTTTAACAGGAATGTCAATCAGCATTCATTTGTAACTCAGAAATGTTTAGAGTAACTAAGCATTCTTGCTTCCACCAGAAATCAGAGGATGTGAGTGAAATTTGCAAAAGCAAAGTCAATGGACTTCTCCTCACTCTCTCGTTTCAGACACTTTGTACCTCAGGATTTAAAACAATTAGAAATTTAACTTCAATGACATCCAAGGCTGAGGAACAGGGACACAAACAAAAGTCATGTTTTAGAGTTGAGAGAGGTCGGTTGCTATCCCATCATTTCCAAGAGGGTCGTTTGTGAGCATAAAGTTTGTCAAGTAAACAATGTTGTATTTTCTTGTATTTTGTTTTTTGTTCTTACTTTTTGCCTCCTCTGTCAGCATAAAAACTATTTTTTTTCTTCTGTTTCTGAGCAAGATAAATGGGAGAACATTTCACTGCAGCTGCTCTCTGATGGTGTGCCACAGTTTTAACTTCACTTTCACATGTGTAGCATCAATCTGCAGAATCTTTTTCGAGGGAAAGCTTGTGAGGACAAATTAACTTCAGATGGATTTCGAGCATGATGTTCTTACAGCTACAATATTCTAGTGAAGACTTTTAGCTTTTTCTATTCTATATACTACCCTGGCTTGACTTGCTAGTATTTTAGTGTCTTGGTGACTCAGTTGTCAACTATGTTGATACATGACCCGACATCTATTGAGATGTATTTAACCATTGTTATTTTTGCAAAAAATAAAAAATTGTACGTTTTTCTAGGCAGCTATTTTAAATGAGAGAAGAAGAAAGGCAGAACAGTGTAGACAGGTCAAACCTCCATTTAATTATTTCTACTCTAGTTTAAGATTCCTTCAAATATTTGGGTTCATAAGTCATATTTGTTCAAATAAAAACACTGAGATTTTTTTTTCCATTAAAAAAAAAAAGGAAGATCCCAATAATGTGCATTATATTGGAGGCACCAAAGAGTCACACGGTGCAGCATCAAGAGTAGGCCAGGCCAGAGCAATATTGGACAGGAACATGTCTTTAACAACAGCCAATATACATCAGTTTCCACAAACATTATTATGCAGAATTTCAACTACTGCTAAAGCTGGAGAAATGTATTTTGAAGAAGGTGGAACATTCACAGTGAACATGCTTAGAGAATAGATTTATGTCGCATCAGCAAAGACTGAACAGTGTTGTCTTCAAAATATTTTAATCCTACATAAATTATGATAATGATTAGAACCACGACACTGGCTGCATCTTCATTAAAGACATTTGACTTTGGGAAGCCATCACCCCTGAATGGTATTTCAAAATCCTGTTCATTCTCTGCCTATAGTCCTCCTCCATTGTTGCTCTATATAGGATGGCACTGCTGACCTATACGATTAGACCAAAACAGCCCCGGCTTTCATAAGCCGCACCTCTGTGGGTCCTGTCTATATGATCTGCTGAGTCGGCAGGGCGCGCAGGGTTAACAAAGACAGAGTTGGATCCTGACCGCCGGTGCGCGCGCTCAACCCATTCCTTCACTTTACGCACAGATTTAAACTCATAAGCGCCCGTTTCCACAACCTGCGTCAATTTAACCAATGTTAGTTAGAGGAACCCCGGAACTCTCCAGTCTTTTAAATAGGTACCTCTCAAAAGGCGTTTTTTTTTTTTTTTTACCCCAAACTTCTTCTCTTCCATCTTCAATGAAAAAATAAATAAAAGAATGTACAAATCAATGTAAAAACATGAAACAACAGAGTTTTGAGATATTCAACAAAAGTCTGCCTGAAACGTCTGCCTGAATAGAAATAGCAAGTCAATAAATATTAATTATTAAAAAATAATAATGGTAAAGAAAATACCTTCTCATTAAATATATTTGTCACTTTCATATAAGGCATAATGATCATTTGTGGAACACGTAATAACAGTATGTTTTTAATAATATTCCTAGCAATATCTAGTCTATATAAAATATTTTGTCAAATGCTAACTTTAGTATTTTTGACAGAAATGTTTCAACAAAAAAAAAAAAAAAAACATTAAGTTTTGTTTTTTACAGGTATATTAATATTGCATACAGCGTCAGGTTGGTCTGTAGGTCGCCATGAGCTTTTATTTTTGAAGGTTTTGGCCAGCCGGAAGAGGTTTGTCTTATTTTCATCACACTTGACAGACTCACACAGCCAGTCGCGCGAGAGCGCATGCGGCCACGAGCACGGCGCGTGGCCGCTCATATAAACCAGAGGGTCCAGATTGAGACAAAAGTCTCCTTTAAGAGGGTTTGACACGTGGGAAGTCCGAGGAAAACAGTCTGGTAAGATTTAAATTATTGATTTTTTTCAAAAGCCGTCAAACTGGAACTGTTGCTGTTGGGACACAAATGGTTTATTTGATCATTTCTGTGTGTGTTTTGTGAAAAAAAATAAGCTTAAAATGCTGTAACATTTTTGTGTATTTCATTCTTATTCAGTTATTGTTTAAAAATTACAAAAATCCCTATTTTTCCTGACCTTTTCTTATTTTCTAGCAATAATAGAGTGTCCAAAACCTACACCCATGTTCTTCAGGGCCGTGGGCACAGCTCCCTTCTTTTAAAGTGAGATCACACTTTTCACTTGGTGAAAATACTTGTTGTAAACAGGCTCAGTTTCCTTACATTCCCCGTGTGCTGCTCCCCCCACAGATGACTGTGCTTGAGCAGGAGCACTTCCAGGGCAAGTGTCTGGAGTCCTCGACTGCGGCATGGGCAACATCCGCTCCATCTGAGTGATGTTGAGTCACACAGCCTACTGTACGCCTGTATATATATATGTGTGTGTGTGTGGTGTGTCTTCTGCATTCACCAAAAAGTAGAGGAGAGAAGTGAGTGATGTGAAATATGTTCAACATCACCAGAGAAAAAAGATTGTTTGTACAGTGACTCCCCGTTAATTTGCAGTTTGTCACATTGCAACCTCAAACTTAAATGTGCTTTATTAGTATTTTATGTGATATAATTCTCAGAGAAAACAAACAATAACTTGCTGGAAAGGGAGCGTCATTATACAAAGTAAAACAAGTCCTGATCTGTCACGAGCCGAAAAGCTGATCAAACAGGAATAACTTCGAAATAAATATAGAAAAACCCAGATGCTTGTTTGCAAATGCACTCAAAGGCAGCTAATAAAACTAAAACTGGATAAAGACGGAGCCTGCACGTCAGATAACTGTATCCTAACTTTAAAGTATCGAGTGGCAGCATCATGTTGTATAGATGTTTTGCTGCCGGAGGGACAAAATAGATTACATCATATGGAAAGAACATTATGTTGTAATACTGAAGCATTTACATGCTGGGTAATTCACAAAAAATAAATAAATATACAAACAATTACATTATTATACCGCCTTGTATTGTTGCATAAATCCCTTCTAATAATCTCAACAAAAGAATCCGTTAATATTTTTAATATATACAGTTAAATATATTGTAGATATTTAATGAAACTTTTTTTTTTAAATCCTTTCTGTATTTAATCAACTGACACAGCAACTTTCCAATATTTTAACTCCTGAAACAAAGAAAAAAATGCATTTAGTGACATGGCAACGCCTGCTTCTCACGTTGTATTATATTTCAGAAAATGCTGATCTGATGGGATTTTCATGTACAAGAATCCCTCAGGTTTACAGAGGACTGTCTGATTGTTGAGTGAATGGAAACGTCTTGTTGGTGTCGGGAAAATAGGTGAAGAGGATATAAAGTCAACAGTAGCTCAAATATCATCAAATATCAACATCTAAACCCTGTGAAAATCACACCCGGTGACTCCCCTGTCAGCTAAAAACAGGAAACTGAGGCTCCAGTTCTCCAAATCCAGAAAATTACAGATTAGATCAATGTTACTTGGTCCAATAATTTTTGATTTCAGGTGCGACATTAAGATTTCAGAGCCAGAATTTGGTGTGAACAGTACTGCGACTAGCGACCTGTCCAGGGTGTTCCCCGCCTCTTGCCCTTTGACCGCTGGAGGCACCAGCACCCCCGGCAACTCCTCCAGAGTTAAGCCTGTAAGATAATGGATGGATGGAAGAATAGTGCAGCTTTGAGAATTTGATCATTATTATTTGATCATGTTTATCCTACAGTTTACCCATCATCTGACGGCTGTTTCCAATACAGTAATGCACTGTGTTGCGAAACAGTTTTATTTGTCCCAGTTTTAACTATTTTTGTCAGTATCTGCCGCTTTGCTTTGACTTCTCAACAAACAGAACTCACTTTCAGTTCTAAGAGAGATTCTGCTGTCAAAGCTTGTACAGCAGTGGAGGTGAGGGGGGAAATCTGCTCATGCAAAACAAAAACCACTCAGGGGAGAAGATGCATAAAATATGTATTCGTACATAGAGTGGAGTCAACATGTTTAGTCATTCAGGGAATACGGTTTTTTTTTATTTCAATTTCACTGGTGATGGTATCTTTCACACAGACGCAGCACCTCCAAACAGCCCGAACAAGTGGCTTCAGAGGAAGGATCTACATGTTATATATTTCCAATATAATCTGAAAAGATTTCAGTCAGGATGATCATTTATTTTCCCTAATCCAGTCTTTGAATTTGCTGATTTATGATGGAGAGCTTTGAACACAAATGTTACTGCTAAATGTTTTACATGTGAGAATGACAGATTCTCTCATTTTTGCAATGGCACAGCAGAGATGATAAAAATAACTTAAAAGCTAAACAATTTCTTACAAATATAATATAGTGAAGGCGGGGGGGGAAAATCACATTTTAGTGCTGAAACTGCTTCAAAAGTCTAAGCTTGATCAGACTGAGCCTGTTGCTGTCTCTTTAATCATCCCTCTCTTTAGCTTTGTGTGCTATGAGTACCCGGGCTGCAGGGCTCCTCAGTACATGATGGAGTGTGAGAGGCACGGTGGAGACTAACATGTCTGGGGCTCCCACTGCCAGACACCAAAGATCCAGCCCATCAGACGCATCAGGCTCTGAGGAGCCTCGTATCGAGACCGGCAGCAGGTTGGACTTGAGCAAAAGAACCCCTGAGCTGCACCTCAGTTTGGTTCAGAGGGCTTTGGACCATGACTACCACACAAATAACGTGGGATCTAGCAGCTACCTCCCAAGCCCACCCATTGTTTCTTTGTATTAAGGAAATAAAGAAACAAGTTCAAATTTATTTGACTTGTTTTTGTACAAGTTAAACAAAGTTTACGCTGAGCAGATAAACAGTGTGGACATGCAGGAATGTGTTTTGACATTTTGCACAGAGCTTTACATAATATTAATGCATGTCGTTACCTTGGTATTGAGACACAACAATATCAGAGTCTGAACAATAAAACTTAAACCTAGCCGTGAAATATGAGGAGCCATCTTCTGATGGAAGAACGTGTTACCAAGCCTGTACAAATTGTAACAGTCTTATTCTGTTACACATAAAGAGACTTTTGAGAAGACATCTGATGATTCAAAAAGATATTATAAACACCTGATGCTTGTAGAAGAAAAAGAAAATAAATAAGCTTCTTTCTCAGTTGTTTTGTTCTTAAATTAAGAAAATAACAATTCCCTTTTCTGAACAAGAAAAACAAACAAACAAAAAAACAATATTATGACTGTAGTGACAACACAAAGAGTGGGACCAGCATTCTTAAGAAAAAAAAAAAAAGAACAATATAGCTTCTCCTCATTTTTAATGACTAATTTATGTACTTTATTTCTGCGGCTCATCACAGTAGACAGGCTTATTAAAACAAAAAAGCCCCATGAGCATCCTTCAGTAAACTCTTTATTCAGCTGTGGATTCATGCAATAAACATCTGCTTAATGAGCATTTCTCGCATTGCAAACGGTCAAGAATCCTGTCTCGAAGCGAAACTAATTAACTTTCATAGCTGCACACAAAACGGAGGCAGGTATCTCAAGAGTAACTTAAACAATTTTTGATTCGCAAAAGTTATCCATGAACGAGTATAGTAACAATATTACTATGAAGCAAAAATAGATTATTTGTATTTAGCATAATCTTCCACCTTCCCTGATCCGCCTGTCGGCTTACGCTCAAAGCTTTTTTTACACATGTAATTATTTTTAAATAGATTGTTTTGTGTTTAATTTATTGTCCGAGTAACCGTGATATCACTTGTTGCTCCTCTCTGTCTCTAGTCTCTTACAGAGAGTTAATTTCAAACGCCCTAAAGAATAAGACAAACTTATTCTTTGAGTTTATTTTAGGTGAGAGCAACCGTCAACCATCTGATCCACTCTTCTTGATTAAACCAGTGAACTCTCATTTCTGCTGAACTGTCCTTGTTATTTGAATGCTGGTTTTTCAACATACTCTGAAAGTTGATTCAAGGAATCATTTTTGTCTTGTTCTTTATTGGCTGTTCTTCAGAGTTTCCATGGAGATACATGTTTAATTTTTTTTTTTACCACTTGATTTTAGAAGAAGGTGGTTAGAAAATACAATGCACAACTTGTAAGCAAAACTTAATCGCTGTCATCCATTTTAAGCTCCTGCTTCAGTGTGTGAAGAAAAGAAATATCAGTGAAGATGACAGCATCTATATATTATTGCAAACTCAAATATATGGGGAACAGTGCAATAAGGATGTTTCTCAGTTCACTAAAATATGTGTTGTGCATGATAGTTAATATGCCATAGAATATAGATAACATTCAAGTATAAATTCACTCTCAAATTGATCAAGAAACGTAATGTCCAAGTGTAAACCAACCAAATAAAAATAAAATTTTTTTTTTTTTTGTTTTTTTTAAATCCAGGCAAAAAAGTTTCCACACAGAAGCAGGACCTTGCTTGGAGTGGGACAAATTCGTCATTGGAAGCACCTGCGCTTCACTGCAATGACATTGAAAAATCTCCCGCATAACAAAACATCTCTATAAGACCAAACATCAGGTCTAAAGAAAAAATGCCAACTTGTCGTCATTAGCAGGATATTTCTGCACTCCAGATATTTTCCTGTCACAGCAGGAAAGATTCAGGCATCATGAAGGATGTTAACAATAAATCTGCTCCACTTTAACGCTCAGAATGTGATGACGACATTACAAAGAATAAGCACAATATCTGGACCAAAGCTGCAAATTAATGTTATTATCTTCCCTCAGTGATTTTCTTCCTGTGACAGGTCAAGCTTTCATCTGGGAGAAGGGAGGCCATTAGGTATAATCATACAGCACACACAAAGCCGCTTCTGCGTCACAGGAAAAACTGAAACTGCACTTTTTGAATGAAAACTTTTAATACTTTTCAATAGTTGGATAGGTAAATACAAGTGCACCTTATCAGACTTAATCCAGTCAATGATACGATTTAGATGCCCCTGCAGCATTTGAAAATCCTGCAGAGTTTAGTGACTGTTTAACTGTGAAAAAGTAATGAGGGGGACATTCTTTTGCTCCAAGACAGAGGGAGGATTTTAATAAAAGTGAACACACAAACGCATGCCATTCATCCATCGTCTAGACCAGCTTGTCCTGGCTGGATCGCACAGACCCTGGCGCCTGTCTCTAACAGACATCGATGAAAGCCGTGGACAGATCACCAGTCCATCGCAACATGCACACACACATACACACACACATTCAAACCTATGTGTGATTTGGAATAACTTATTAATATAACAGTTTTGGATTGTGAGAGATGAGAACTCTCACATGCAAAGGGAGAAGAGACAAACTCCACAAAGAGAGACCCCAGACTGGGATTCGAACCCAGGACCTTCATGCTGGAGGACCACTGCAGCAGTGCTACACTGTAAAAACACAAAATCAAGTATTTGTTGTCTACTTTCTAGTGCAAATATCTTAGTACAATTACGCTTGTTTTAATAAAATAAATTCCTTAATATTGATGGAAAAGTACAAGTGATAAATGAAATAATCTGCCAGTGGAACAAGACATTTTTCCTATCAGTTAAAATGTCTTTTATTGTGTTTTTGCGATGCCACAACCTCACTGCTGTTCTAATCAAGAGTTTAAGTTCTCTTTGAACTGAGTGTGTGTGTGTGTGGAGGTGTGTGTGTGTGTGTGTTTGGAAATACAACGTTTTCTATAGTAGCTGAACTTATTAGCAATAAATCACCTAGCTGTTTGTTTGCTTGGTGTAGACAAATCATTGTATTTTTGAAAATAAGAGTAGCTTCATTTATATGTTTTTGCAGATTTTATGAATTTTTCAATGGTAATAAAAGCTGTACAGACACTGTGAACTAAACAGCCACCCGTCTCGGTTCACCTTTGGAACTGCTGAATACTGTATTAAATCTAAGCACACGTTCATATTCTTCTCTGTTATCCTTCAGAAAAGCAGATTTACAGCCACCCTGCCATCCTAGTCTTAATGCAAGACAGAAGTTAAAACCACAAAAAAGCCTTATTCACATTATTCACAAGAATAAAGCAGGCTGTCTTAAAACTGCTGTTAATACAAAGTTTTCATGCTGCTATTCAAATGATAAAATCAATTGCTAATATTGTTATTATTATTATTCAAATATGTCTCTTTCTTATCTTTCTTTTACAGCCAAGTACTCTGCAGATTCAACAAAAGAGTCTGCTCATCGACAGATCTGGTAAACATGAATAGCAAATTGAGCGGATAGAAAACTGAAAGCATTGTGCTCTAAATCGTTGCCCCGTTCTACCCACTGTAGACAGAACATATCAACAAGAAATACAGAGTCTCATCCAAAAACATCAAAATTACATTAAAAAACATACATTTCAGATAAAAAAAGATTTTAAAACTTTCCTTTCAACAAAATTTTATAAAACACTGATATCTGGAAAACCATCATTTGTGTGTATTTTCTTTTATATCTTTAAGACTTTATCGCCCTTAAAGACTGTCATGGCCTCCTCTGGGCAGCTGCTTAGCTGCTTAGATTTTTAAGCATCTGCTAAAATAGATGAGGTTAAGAAACAGAAGAAATGTGAAACTAGATTCAGAGTGCAATCGGGCATTGGAAAGTGCAGCCCCTAATGTACTGCAAAATATTTCTACACATGTAGAAATATAACATTTTAAGACATGAGGGGAAAAAAGTCTGTTTGCCCATAAACTTATGAACATTTTTATGTTTAAAAATCGACAAAACAAGAACTGTAGTTCCTTAAGGTGCTTATTAGCAGTAAAATTGTCCAGACTTCATCAACCAGAACCTTTAATGTATTTCCTTAGGATTTGATATAATAGACCAACATAAAGTAGCGTAGAATTGTGAAAACTACCACTTTGTACAATCACCATGGTGAAGCATGATAGTGGAAGCATCATGCCGTGGGGATGCTTTTGTTTTCAGAAGGGGCAGTAAAACTGATCAGAGCTTGAGGGATGACAGATGGTGATACAAGTGTGGGGCAACAATGTGAAGTAAAAGTGTTGGTCTGTCACATAATAACACCAGAGAAATACATCAAAGTCTGTAAAGGTGTAAAATGTTGAGGTGTAAGCCACTGCAATGATCTGAAAAAGGCAAAGCTGGCCGCACTAACCAGCTCTTAGGACAATCCACAGACAATTCTACCAAGTTGTGACCATAATGCAGAAAGTTTCACTCAAGGCCTTCGTCCCTTTGTGTTTTAAATATATAAAGGATGCCAGTTAACATTATAGTTAATAGCGCTTCCACATGTTGCTCATTCTTTCCTTATCCCTCCCACGGGCCCCCGACCCTTGGTCCCTCTTCTCCGGGCTCTGGGCGAATAATCCCCTCGGCTCTAGCGTCCCGGCCTTCTTCCTCCCTGTCCCCTGGTACCATCTCCTCCACAACGCGTTCGTCCTCCTCCATCCTCTCTTCCTCGTCTTCATCGTCATCCTCCTCGCTTCCCTCTGAATCTGACTCATCAGAGTTGTCCTCTTCCAGGTAACGGTAGCCTTTCACCTGAGGGTAAAAACATATTTTTACTCTCCACTTGGATGTTTTACAAACCAGCCATGATTTTAAGACCTCGGTCACTCCGGCACAATCAGGTGAACAAGTTTTCACGTCTGTATTAGAAGGCATCAGGAGTATGAAACAAACAGAAGGGATCAGACTTTTCCAGTCTTAATGGACTGTCTCCTGAATGATGTATTTATTTAGACAGTTTAAAATCACCACCAAGCTTCTCACAACAGTTTGCTGGAGTTCTGGTCCTTTGTTCACACACATCTTTTCAACCCTGTCCTCAAATTTTGAGTTAATGAGTTTGGTACTTTGAGATGACGACTCCAAAATATTTACTTTGTTGCCTTGAAGCACATTCGTAACTAATATGGCTGCATGTTTAGTCTATTTGAAAGACACAACTGAATCCACGCTCCAAGTTCATGGAAGATGTTCTGAGATGTTGCTGCATTTGTTGCTGCTATTTTGTGAAGTGCAGCAAGTCCCTCCTGTAGCAAAGCAGCCCCACAATATGATGCCAACACCTCTGTACCTTTTTTTTTTTTTTTTTTTTTAAATCAGGCGTTCGCTATAACTGGAATCACATTTCATGATCTGTTCTCAGTTTGTGTTTCACACAGGAAGATCATGAGAGGTACACAGCCTCTTACTTCATTTTCCTGTGTTAAAAAGTATTAACTTCTGTTTAACACCCTGAGTCAAACATGAGGAAACTGAAAGCAAACATTAGCTTCAGTCTCCAGGACTAACTCATCTGGATTCTCAGATAAGATTTCAACTGCTTCTAATTTTTACTTTAGAAAATCTGTGCTTTCCCTTTAAGTAGCTGTACATGCACAGAGAGATGGCTCACCTTGTGTCTTGGCCGAGGGATGCGAGGCATTCTGGGCTTCACTTTCTGTGCCACGCGGCGCTCCATCACCCAATAACAGTAGCACGCCAGTAACAAAGTAGCCAGCAGGATGGACAGTTTAGCCTAAGAGGCAAAAAGATTTTTTTAAATAACATATATTAGCATATAAGATTACATCCAGGAAAAAACTGTTAACTAAAACATACCCTCATGGGCATCTGGGACCAGAGGTAGACGACAAAGATGGCGGTGGCCTGCCACCAGTGGTAGATGGTGTAGACGAAATCCAGGCGCTCTTTCTCCTCAGCGTACAGAAGGCCGACAACGGCTAGGGCACACAGAGACGATTATATGAGAAAAACCGTTTTAAGAGCAACACAAGAATTCAACATCCTTTTAAAGAAGCATCCATATTAATATCAATTAAAAATGTAAAGAGTGTATTAGTATTAATATTCCTATTATCGTTAAAAACGCAAAACCAAATGATCTGCAGTGAAAGACTTGCTGTGCTGTGACTGGGGCTGCAACTAACAATTATTTGATTCGATTGATTTGTCAATTATTCTTATAATTGGATAAAAACACAAGAACATTCTACAGATTTTTAATATAACCACTTAACTCTTTTTATACAATATTAGTAAGAAAATAAATGTAGGGTGAAGCTACAAACAGACACACAGGAAGATAGATAAATATAAATAATTTCAGTCGTCGATTAATTGTTTCAGCCCTAGTTATGATGTTAGGTGGATGACCACAGATACTCACTGCTGACCCCTGTCTTGTTCAGGGCGCTGCCGAGTCCCCACAGCACCATGATCACCAGCAGGGGACCCAGATACTCCGGTGAGTTTGGCTTAACAGTCAGAGCGAGGAGAGCCACCAGCAGGACTCCGTGCACCGCAGCGCCCCCCATCAGACACACCCATCGTGGGAGGCGCAGGAGGCTGAGAGAGAGGAGGGAGAACACGGAGCAGGAGAGGCCATAGACCAGGATGAGGAGCCAGAGGGTTTTTATGCCCAGAATGCAGACGCCATAGGACTGGGGGGAGGAAAGATAATTATACCATTTATTACGACCAAGCCTGGATGTAACTGACAGGTCACTGTAGAAAGTCAGAGCGTTAGTTCAGTACCAGTGAGAACCCGCTGATGATAAACAGCATCTCCAGTCCGCTGTAGATGAAGAAGGGGCAGAGCAGCCGCAGGCGGTAATCCCGCAGGTGCTTGAAGGGCAGCTGGAAGATGTTCCCCCAGCCGATGCTCCGAAGGTCAATCTCCTCTGTCGGTCGGTAGGCGGGGCCACACAGCAGCAAGAACTGTGGGAAGAAAACACACGGATTATAGATTACCATGCTGAGAGAAGATAATACTGAGTAACGTAAATATTCTCTGCATCACGAGGAGTTTGGACTGTTTGGGAAACCAGTTCAGCTATGGCCACTAAAGGCCCTAAAACGTTTTTCGGAGTTGGTGTTGAAGTTAGTGGTTGCAACATGACAAAATGTGAAAAGGTTCTCAAAGAATAAATACTTAAGACACTATTTCTGTTTCACAGTGAATAATTAAATTTTTTCTGATTATGTCTCATTATTCCTCTTCAGTGAGAAAGCTTGAGTTCAAATGTTTGACGCCTGAACAAGAAGTAAACCCCACATAAGACCAGATGAGCCGTTATTGAGTAAAAGAGGAAGCGGTGCTGCTGCTACACACAGTGTATAGCAACCATGCTGTCTAATGAGATCTCTACAGGAACTGAATGTAGAAACTGTATTTGACTTTTGCAGTTTATAAGATGCAGATTCAGGTAGCATGCAAGGAGTGGAGAGTAAAAAAACTATACTTATTAAATAGCTGTGATTGTTCTTCAAATAATGACTCAAGTACAACTATCAAAATCTTCAAACAGATTTTTATAGTTAAAAAGAACCACAGAAAAAAGATCATAAGCTTGATCTAGAGATTAACGTAAAATTGTCATCTGGTGCATCTCTTACAACAATCATGGCGAGGAAGGCAAAACCCATCAGGATGCTCTCCACCTCGATGAGCAGCATGGAGCGGGGCAGGTTTTTCAGTACCGTGCTGTTGAAGCCCGGGATGATGCCTTTGATTGCAGCACCTGAACGTCGGATAAAAGGCTATTTGATCTGTAGAAAACAGCTGCAAATATGAAGATTTAAACCAAAGGTGTTTGGAAATTTCTGTTTTCAGTTTCTCAGAGATATAAATAGAGTTAGTTTCAGTGTGTGTGACAAAAAAAGGGAAACTATCAGAGGTGGCTTTTCAAAGAGAGTTCATGTTTAAGGCTTTATATGTTAAAATGTCGAATGAACTGGAGGAAAAATAAGGACCTATATGTCCATTTGAAACCATTTGACCTTCCACTTTAAGAAAATTAATCCAACTGATTGTAGATGAGTCCCTTAACGCCAAGGCAACACAAACCAGTGAAGGCTTTATGGTTTGAATTAAAAACAATTTTAAGGGAAACTCCAGGCAAGAACAACTGTAGGAAGAGTTGAAGTGGGTTAACAGATGTTGAACTTCCTGGGAGGAGCAAACCCCTCTTAAAAACCAATCTGGCTGCAAATAGTAGCAGGGTTTCAGTTCCTCATGAAGAGGTTCACTTTGGTCTAAATGGACTAAAATGTCCATTTAGCGAGGTTGATTTTTTTCGTCAGTGAATCGTTTCTGTGTTGCTTTGGCCACAAGTTTAGGATAATTATCCTGCTGAAAGACCACATAACATTATAGTTTTAGTTTTTTCGCAGAATCCACCATATTTCTACTTAAGGATTTTTAGTATTTCAAACTATTCATGATGCCATTTATTGTAGCAGCCTTTGAAACAAAACACAGGCCCACAGCATGACAGATTCTTCGCTGTACTTAGCAGTGGAGTCCATTCTTTGGTATGTTTGTTACACAAAAGTTCAATCTGACAGGATTACATGAATAAAAATGAAAAGAGTGCACAGCAAAAAATATTTGTATCTTTAGCCAAAGGTACCAGGTGCAGTATTTTTGGCACATTGCACTTTGATGTAGGAAATAAATACTTAAAGTTTCAACTCTGACACATATGTAATGCCCATGTACATAGCAACTTACTTAACACGTCAATATTTAGAAGCTATATTAATCTTAATGCCAGCTACTTCTTCAAAGTTGCACATATTTACAATTGGAACAGAAAAAAAAATATATATATATATATATATATATATATTCATATATATTTTATATATATATATTTATATATATATATATATATATATTATATATATATATATATATATATTTTTTTTTTTTTTTTTTTTTTTTTTTTTGTTCCAATTGTAAATATGTGCAACTTTGAAGAAGTAGCTGGCTACATGCAGCCATTTTCTAACTTATGAAGCCCAACACTTGACATGTTATATTGTCTTTCCCTTTTCTGAGTAGCACCCAAGACAAAAATGGGCCACTAGGTTACAAGATACCTACAGCCCAACTGAGCAGAATAAAGTCTGTTCTTATCATTTTCAGGGTGAGATGAAATTATGAATATGAATTAATGTTTTTTACACATCTAACCCAGGAGTGCTAATAAGTGTGGGGGATGATGTAGCATGTTTCACACTAAACCTAGAGGTGATGAAACTTGATAAAGAGCCTTAAGCAATTTTTTCTGTCCATGTGTTACACTCTTTGGCTGGAGTTTTGTTTCTCTCTCTGCTAAATCATAATCAAATGCAAATAATCTGATGAAACATAACTATTCTCAGACTGAAATATTATTTTCAGAGTTTCTTCAGTAAAGTGCTTTACTCATCTGTCCCCAGTCAAAACGAGATGTGTTTACCACATGTTTTCACGTTGCAGAGAACGTGGTCGTTCTCATGCAGGTAATCATGGAGGACGAGACGCATGGGGAACTCAGCGAAGACCAAGCTCAGCTAACATGGAAGAAAATACAACAAAAACATTTACGTTGATTTTCTCTTCATGTTCAGCATTGGTTTTTCACAACATGACGCACAAGTGGAAAACGGTTGCAGAGCAGCGGCAAAGGTGCAGACTCACATTGAAGATGATATAGAAAATGGACTGGAAGGTGATGATGTAGCTGTAGCAGGCTCCCTTTGGAAGCTTCCTCTGCTCCTGAACATTCTCCTCCTTGTAGTTGGCGTATTCATAGTACTGCTGGGCCATCCTGCAGGAGGGGAGGCACAATTTTTTTTTAAGACAAAAAAACCAGCTCACATTTATTTAAAAACAAAACTTAAAAATGCAAGCACAAAAGACAACACAGACTCCACAATTTAAAAACCATAAACACCTCATCAAATTGATTCCAAAATAGGGGCAGTCAGCAATAAGGGCATAACTTGTCAGTCCTTAAACACTGCTTTCCTTTTAAACTAAAATGATGCAAAGCTGTGTTCCTTTTTAGATCTGCAGTGAAGCAGCTCCTCATACTGACACCTTGCACAGAAAAGGACCTGTCTTACAGATAGGATTTACTGAAGGGGCCTCACAACTCCCACTGGATGCTCCATAGGTCACTGAACTGGTAGCTCTAAGAGGAACCACAACATCACGAGGCACCGGCCCACTGAAGATTTTCAAAACCAGTTTGGGATTTTACAAGGTAAGTTCAACATTGTCCTGGAGGCTTCCTGTCCATGTTGTTTTCATCCCTTTATATAAAACATCATCATGCTCAGCTGCTTGATTTTTGTAGGTCCTGCCACTGACAAGGTCTCTAGTTAAAGTAAAAGTACGTCTATGCTGTATTTTGTAGAATACACAAAATGGTGAATAATGGTTGCTATCTGACCAGGTGACTTCCAGAGCATGGGACAGGAGGTATGATGATGTGATTTTTTGTTTGTTTGTTTGTTTGTTTGTAATTCATTTGCTTCCCTAGTTTCTCTAGTACATGCTATTTTATGGACGCTTGTATCTCAAATTAACTGAAAATAACTAAAACACCACACGTGACTAAGATTATTCAATTTGCAGAAACACTGTGCTTATATTCAACCTAAAGCAAAAGGGATCAGCAAAAATTTGTCTTCTTTAGCACTTTGCGCCTCACCTTGTTATATAACTTCCCAAAGAAGCCCAAAAAGGCACAATGGCCACACCAATGGCTACGGCCGAAGGAACTAATGTGTAGTACCGCTCCCAGTAATTGGTTGAGACAAACAGTGCATAAATTCCTGAGGCCAGAAACATCATCCACTTTGTGCCAAGAAACCTGAGAAGGAAATAAAACGTGTGAAAAAGAACCATCAGATAAAGGTAAAGGGTTTCATGTTTACTTAATGTCTATGTGACTCTACCTGATGAGTACGGGGGTGTAAAGGAGGCCGATAATCGGGGTCACGTTGATGCCCATCAGCATCTTCCGGTCGATGTCCTCAAGACCAAGGTTGCTGTATTTCACCTCACGGTAGGTCATGTCGTAATGAAGAGTGAGCTGCATCTGTAAAAGGCCTAGGAGAAAACAAACACAGGATTATATAAACACATCTTACTCTGCTATATGTCAGTGTTTTTATCTCTTTTCTCTGTTGAGATTCCAACACATCTTTCCAAAATTCCAAACGCCTCCAGACTCAAATTTCCAGAAATTTCTGTCCTTTCATTAAAAACTCACCCATATAAACACTGTACACAGTCATGGCTCCAAAGCTGCTGGCAACAACATTCTTGATGACTCCCAGCCTCTTTCTTCTGTAGTACTTCCTTTCTTCCTCCTCCTCATTGTACTGTGCCTGTGGGCCCAGAAAGTCCTCCATCTGAGCAGAAAAAAGGAAGTTACGTCAGCAGCCGTTTACGTCAAGAAAGAATCATCTTTTACTGATCCTAATCAGAGCTCACCTCTCCGTCTTGCCCCACATCCAGCAGTTCGTTCACGCCACCATGGGGAGGCGCTACATCCTCAACAAGCTGTTCTCCCTCAGCTGCCTCCATCTGGTGATCAACAGAGGGCAGTGCACAAGATTAAAAACTGAATGAAATTGTATTTTTTAATACTTTGAGGCACACTTAAGCATTATGTTTATTTCTGCTAACGTTTGTAGGTTTTAATAGCTGTTTTTCTTTCATTCTGAACCACACCAACATTTTGTTAATAATTAACAAAATAATGAATCTGTGGTTAATTATAACAGTCCTATTACTACACAAGTTATCAATATAACTAATAATATCTGGAGTTTAGACTACTTCTAAAGTTGAAATTAAGAAAAACAAAGTGATCGAAATTTAAAAAATGGCCTAATAGACACACGGTATCAAAGATTATTGATACGTTTTTAAAAAATAAATATAGCAAAAACAATTATTATTTATTTATTACATGCATTCGGAAATTTAAAGTAAAAATAAGCCACGAAATTCTTGAAAACTGGATCAGTGCACAAGCTCTCAGCTTTGCGCTTTAGGAACTGACTTTAAAGTTTATGAGGAAGTGATGACCAAATTCTTTCACAAGTCCCGGAGGTCTGAAGTCTTTAAAACTATTTAAAACTTTATAACAAAAACTCTTCCATCCTAAATAAATGTGTACAGTTTCAATTAATTGTCAAAAAAAAAGCTCTTTTTTTATTTCTTCAGCTGTACGAGTGTTTTCTCTTGTGCTAGAACAATTTCTCTTGGAAAGTTAAGTTCTAAAATGTTTTATAAACTGGGCACAGGTTTGTTGACCATTAATAATGCAGTCATTAGGCGTGGTTGGACTAGTTAGTACCAGCTGGTTCTGTGGCGCACAAACGACCCATTCCAAACCTGCTCCACCCCACAGGCCGAGGCGTGTTTCCAGCTAACCTTTATATTACAGCGTCCTTGTTTTATTATCTAAGAAAACAGTGAAAATTCACTCACCACGTCGGTCCCAGGACTCTATTGCAGAATGAACAAAGCGTCCACCTGCCAGACAGAGACATGCGGACACCTCCTCCCCTCTCTGCTACTTCTAGTCTCAGTTGTTTGTTGGTTCCCGTTTCCGAGGCGCAGGCTCGCAGGTATAAATAAAAAGTTTCACTGGGGAAACGAAAGTTTGCGCTCTCACTTCCTCACCGCTGATGCGTCGCTGTTTCTCTTAAAGGTACAGACACACTCGTATTGAGGAAGCCCCGCCTACTCTTACTGCAACACACCGGTGGACTTTTGTTTACCTCCCAGAAGCTGGATCCTTCCCATTTACAGAGCAATGCATGTTGGGACAGACTAGTGGTGCATGTCAAAAAATTAGAAGATGATCAACAAATTCATTTACGATCTGAAAAGAACTTGTCTATCATGTAGATTGATTACACAAAGTAAAATCTGATTATGTTTGTTAGTGTCGTAATGCCTAAAAGATAACTTAAAAAAATCTACATAAAATGCTTTTTAATATTTGGTTGAGGCTCCTTTTGCATCAGTGCAGGGCTGGAGATGCCTAACCAGTTAGCGCTCTTCAGGTGGTAAGGAAGCCCAGTTTGCTTTATTTGACTTTCAGCTCATTTCCTCTGAGGCTGAGGTCATGCAGTTGTTTGTACTTTTTACAGGCAAGAGGCAAGTCAGCATCTCCACAAAACTTGTCAAAATTCCTTCAGTGAAAGTAATGTTGTCTTCGGTCTTGATAAAAACAAAATACTTGTATCAGCAGGTGATACAAGTTATCACAGGCTAAAAGGACTTCCCTGGACCTCAAGCAACTTGGGATTCTGTGCCTGTCCGCTCTTCTTCCAGACTCAGGGTCCTTGATTTCAAAATGAAATGCAAAAATGGTTATCCTCTGAAAAGAACTAGACTGAATCTGTTTTTCTTCCACTAAGTTTTTTAAATTATAGTCAGGAAGAAGTGCATACAGTCACACATTCATTTGCTGTATTTAGCCCACATAGATGAATGAGTGTACACAAGACAAAAAGTTGTAGCGTTTGTGTTTACTGTGAAAATAAAATGAAAAAAACATCATGACTGACAATTTGCAATGAGCCAGTTTTTCAATCTTGTATTGTGATGCCAAAACATAACCTTCCTCAATTAAAATTTTATTTCCTTTGCTCCTATGTGGCAACCTAACTATGAGAGGGAAGCGAATTAAGTTTTTATTTGCTGTAAGCCATAATAAAAACTTGGAATATAGCCCGTAATGAAAAAAGATTTTCAGCCACTTTTCTTATTGAAATACTGACAAATGATGTTAATCTCAACTGATTGAGACGCATCAAGCATGGGACAGATTCAGTAGCTCAGAAGATAAACACAGTACACTGTTTTTATTGAGTGTGATTAACAACAGACCATCAGTGTGGTTTGCACATTAACAAATTTGAACTGACAAATCACAGTGGTTCACTAAGACCCAAACAAAGTCAACACAAGCACAACAAAGAGCAAAGTCCATCTCATCTGGAAGAACCAAACAGCAACAGCTGGACATAAAAAGAAATGAGTACATATTGCATAGTGTCTTGGTTAAAAACATTTAATCTCAACCAAAACAGCGACTGCTTTCTAAATTAGTTGTCCACTCAGTCTAGCTTTAACTATACAGATCCTGCAGGCAGAGCCGACCCCAGAATATTTGACCTGAGCAGGTCACACCCACCGACCCAAACCCTGATATATCTTTTAGTCTGCCTCAGTTTGATAGTGTGATGATTTCCTGCAATTGACCCTATCACAGAATGAATGAGTTCCTTGACTCTAGAATTAACCATTTTCCATTAATTACTAAAGAAATAGTAAATACATTTTGTATGCAGGTTTAGTTCACAGACTTATTCATTCTGTCATTATATGTGGTGTGTGATTGATACAGTTTAAAGTCAGGACTCAGGGGCCTGAGAGCTTATAAGAAATTACAGAAAAAAAAAAATTATTTGTAGTTAAATGTAAATTAAAAAAAACAAACAAAAATAAAAAACATCCAGCTCAAATGTAAGCAAAACAAATAAAGTTGGCGGTATTAAATCATGACTCCTAACAAACAAAAATAATTTGTTAGTTCTTTAAATCCCATATTACATTACATTTAATATTTCCTTCAATTTAATATTCAGAAATTTGGGAACCAAATACAAAAGTAAGCTCATTCTAAATAAATATATTTTCAAATCTGAAATTTTGATTTATATACACTAGCCCTGTTGGCGCCCCCTGCTGGTCTGGTGGCTCTAGGCAGCAGCTAGTTATATCTTTGACCAGCTATGTCTGCGACCTTATGCAATCTTATGAGTTTACGTATTTTTTTGAAACACAGAAAAAAAAAATGTGAAAGGCTGAATGAGTTCATTTCATAATCAGTAACAAAATGGTTCTGGACCAGAGACAGCTGGAAATTAGCCATAAATCTGAACGTAAAATGTAAGCATGTGTCCTTCTTTCCAAGACATCTGCAGTTCTCTGCAGGTGAGATCTTCAAGCAAATCTGAAGAAGAGACCAAATCCAGAAAGGCTTGTGGAGAACCACTTCCCTCCATTGCTTCTTCAGTGCTGCCGTTTGCATCATCCTCTGATGCAATCTCATCTTAATGGACCCTCAAAACCTTTAACTTAACATTTTTGATTTACCCACCCTCTTATTAAGACATGAGTCTGTTAGATTCCACACATCCCAGCCCAAATTCTTGTATTTCTCTACACAGATGCTGTTTTCTTCAAAGTCTCTATCCGCTCCCCACTGCCGCTTTCCTCATCATCTCCTCATCCTGCACGGAGAGCTCTGTGAGTTTACGTCCCAGGCTCTCGTGAAGGTTCAGGTATTTGGCCACACAGCGGTCCAGGCACACCGACTCGCCCTTCGTCAGCTCTGCTTCCTTGTAGTGAGGCGGGACGCACTTCCTGTGGCAGGCGTTTGTCATTCTGAGAACAGAAAAAGTCACATTGTTGATTTAATACAGAAGAAAATCATCCAGAAAAAGAAAAAGAAAAAACAGACAATAAAACATTTATGCTCAAAATCTGTTGTCTGGTAAACATCAACAGCACCACCTGCTGGAGTTTAATTTTAATTCACTAAATGTATTCATTTGTTCAAACAGCAGGACAATGAATTTCGATGACATTTCGCAAAATAATATGGCAGATGAGTATGATGGCTGATGAATGGCTTGGATCAAAAAGTGCAATTTCAAATTGAAAACATTTCACAAAACAACTTTGCTTTAAACATTCACTAATAAATCAAAACCTTTGTAAGAAGTGCTGCACATGGTGGAAACGGGACGATGCACTGAGAAACTCAAAACGGATCATAAAACAAAGACAAAAAGAAAAGAAGACGTTAAAAACTACCAGCAATGTGAGAAGTGTTATTTCAAAGAACCCAACAACTGAAAACAAGCAGCATGAGTCAATCAGAGACTACAGGAATGAATCCACGCACCCCTGTTGTGAACCAATTTAGCTGAAATAAAAAACAAACCAGCATGACTCAGGTGACTTCCGGAGAGATTTCCTTTCTTTTATTCATATTGCCCTGATTTTCACACAATCATTCAATTTGAAGAGTTTCTGTTCCCCTATGACACCTGAAGCACACCTGATGTCAGCGGGATGATTTCCTGCTTCAGATTGAGCACATTATAGGAGACCTGGAATCATGAGTGGGTCCAGATAAAAATGTTGTAGATCAGGGAACAAGTATGGTATATGTTCTGAAAACATTTTTCACTCTACAATCTTGCACCATATTGGGAATATGACATCAATCAACACTATGCTTACTGAGCTGCACTTCCACTGTGTTGTGATCAACAGGATGAGGGAAGTTGATGCATCTCTTTCTTCATTCACATGTTGCATTAATTACAGACTGTGTGAACAAACGTTTGAGGCAACGTTTGTTCCCTCAAAACCCACAAATCTGTTGTATGATGACAGAAAGTTCCTCATTTCCAAAACATCTAGGTGATAAATGCTTGGGTTTCCATCATAGTCACATGAAAGCATTGTCTGAAATAAAACTTTTCAGTTGCATTGTTTTTGTATGGAAGAACCAATGCTGTTAAATCTACCAGATAATCTTGTAGGGTTTTGTTTGTTTTGTTTTTTTTAGCATCAATAATATCTTGAGGATAATCCATGTTCATCATGCAAACAGCCTTTAATCTAGACTTAAATCTGCCT
The DNA here is from genome assembly GCA_010277075.1 of Poeciliopsis retropinna. NCBI lineage: Eukaryota > Metazoa > Chordata > Actinopteri > Cyprinodontiformes > Poeciliidae > Poeciliopsis > Poeciliopsis retropinna. Next base: position 8,532,759 of record VMRM01000013.1, read on the forward strand.
CCTGTCAGTTTTAATTTAACTCCCTGTTTGGATGTGGATTAGCTCTAGATTTGTCTCAAGAAATCTGTTGATTTGACTTCAGATTAGGAAACATATAACGGCTAAATCAGAACTAGGGTTTAGGGCCAGTATGTGAACCTGGCCCAGTATATTTTATCGATCAGATCCACTCCCTTTCTTTGTGTTTTTGGATCCTACAGTCTCAGCTGGAACACTTCCCATGTCATCACTCCAGTGCTACCAGGGGGGCTTGAATTGTTTTTAGTAAACATCACATTGTCACAGTACCAGCTCCTGAAATTAGATAAGTAATTACAATAAATTGTATTAATTTTCCAACATCTAGAGCTGCTCAGAAAACATTTACCAGGCAAACATTTGCAACCAAAAACATCAGTTAAATAAGGAAGACAGCTAAACACTGTGAAGTTGTACATAATTAATGGGATGAAGAGGAGGATGATGGATGGACCCTTCACGTACAGGCGGAGCTACAGCGAGATGGATCAAAGGACATGCTAGTTACATTAAGTGTAACGTGACAAATGTCCAGGGGTGAACATTCTTCAGTTATGGATTGCACATTAGAATATATAAAATGTACGACTTTAGAAGTTGTAGGTTAAAAGCAGTCCTAATCAGAATATATTCTAGATCAACCTAAAACACATTCATCTTATTTGTCTGTGTGTGTGTAAAACTCAGCAACGATTCTGGTTTGTTAGCAGGTGAGTTACCGGTTGTACATGTCAGCCATCATCTCCACCTCCAGCTCCGCCGCCAGCTGCTGCGCCTTCATGGGGTCCATGTCGCCGTGTCCCTGCCGCTCTGCTCCGGCCTCTAACCACAACCCACGCCGCTCCTCTAACCCTCTGCCGCGGACAGAAATCCCGGCCGCTGCTTCTCCTGTAACCTTCAAACGCTGCAGCTCAAACACGTGTGGCGCGTTTCCTCTTTTCCTTCCGCTGGCAAGACAACGTAAAACAAGGGCTCCCAAAACAGTGCGCCCCCTAGAGGCGTTTCTCTATTCGCCGAGGAAGTGAAGGCAAAAAGCCAGACATGAAAAGACAACGTTTTAATTAACATAACATATTTTACACAATAAGAATGTTTTCAACTTAATAGCTTCTAATTTTTTTTTTCACAGAAATTAGTCAAATTTATTTGAAAAATATAAACAACAGTGAGAACTTTCCTCCTGCTTGTTAATACAGACATGTAAACATCCTCCACTTGAACTGTACATTTTTAACTAAATCTGGTGGAAAACTAAATTCTGATTCAATAAAAATAAGCATCTGCCAGATAGAAACGAATGAACTCCAAAAATTATATAAAAATATGTAACAATTAAAAGTGCTGAACAAACATGGTAAAAAAACAAAAAAAAACAAAGCATAACTAATCATTATTCTCCTTCATCTCCTATGACATCTACTTCGATAACATCCTCGTCCTCGTCCTCTTCATCTGGAATGACGACCACCCTTTCTTCTAACTCTCTGGTTGAAAATTTGTCAGGAGAGTAAAGTATGACGTCCACCTCTTCGTCCTCCTCTTTCCCGTTGCAGCCGGACAGAGTGCTGCCGCCATCTGCACCTGGTGACACAAATAGTGCTAGGTATTTTCTAATGGCTTTCTTTTTCACGACGTCACTCTTCGCATGCAACAGAAATCGGGTAAAACAGAGCATACTGAAAATGTTAGAGCGTGTGTGAAAAGTTGGTTCCTACGTCGACAAACCGAGATGACAAACCGAAAGGGCATACGCAGCTTTCCATATGCCCATTGTTAAGATTAGTTACGTGACATTCAGGGCATATGACATCCATTTAGGAGACTGCACTTTGTCACACCGATATATTTCACCTTTTCACAAATGTTCAACAACAGCGAATGTGTTAAAACCTGATAAGCTCTGTGGATGGAAGGAGCCTCTGAAAACAACAATTTTCCAGTTGAGTGAGCTAATAAATAAAGAGCCTCTTTATCATTTCTAATGCTTTCTTTTAAGTTTCCTTCCTGAATTTACCGCTGAAAAATTTTTTGTTTACACTAAAAATAAGTAATAAAAGTATACATGATTTGTGCTGATATCAGTATCTGCAAAAACTGCATTATATCCTAAGTGAACTTGTTGTATCTGAACAACCGTATCATTTAATCTACATCATATTGACTGCACCCCCTACAAGTAAAAGCTTCAATGTGTATTATTACAATTTTAGGTGACAGACCGACATAAACTGGTGTGTAATTGTGAAATAGAAGCAAACATTTTCTACGATTAAAATGCTTTAAAGTGTGGCTCCCCTTTACTCAGCCCCATTCACCCCAACAACACTAAATAAAATCCAGTAAAAGCAATTTCCTTCACCAGTAGCCAAATCTGTAAATGAAGTCCACTGATGTGAAACAATTTGTGATTCATTTACTACGTATAAATACTGTTGTTACCTGAAGGCCTCAGAGGATTAATCGAAATCACCAATGAAGCTGCAGGGCAATGAAAACCAAGGGACCAAAAAATGGGACGAGACTGGCGCGACTCTAAACATCGAAACCGGCAGAGAGCATCGGTCAGAGAACAAGAAGGCAAAAAGAAGACTGTTGAAAACCTGCTAGCAGCTGCTGAAGACTGGGGACCGATGAGGTCCACCTTCCAGCAGCACGACAGTCAATGCTACAACTGGACTATTTCGATCAAAGCTTATTGGTGTGTTAGAATGGCCTAGTCAAAGTCCAGCTGAGAATCTGTGAAAAGACTTGACAACTGATGCTCACAGTTGCTCTTCATCCAATCTGACTGAGCTTCAGTTGTTTTGCAAAGAACAGGAAACATCTCAGACCCTAAGAAAGATGGCAGAGACAGAGCTGAAAAGAGCCGACTACCAATGTACACCACGTTTTTCAGATCGTCGCTTCAAAAATAAAATGAAAACCCCGAATCGTTTATCACTAAACATACATGCGTTTGCTTTATGTTCCTGTACCACATACGATTACGTTGGAGTTTGTGGTCGTAGCACGAGGAAATACTGAGAAGTTCAAGAGGTGCAATACGTTTTCAGCTTCTTAATTACATTTCAGTTTTTCGGTGGCAACACACAGACTGGGATGCATTGACAGTCAGTTTTAAAAGCTAAATCAAATCAAAAACTGATGAAAATCAAACCTCTTCATACCTTCATCAAGACTTATAAAAGACTGTTTCTCCTCTTGTACGACGTCGCAGTAAGAGGCCGGTTTGTCCTCCTCGCCAGAATCGCAGCTCTTCCTGGCCTCTGATTTGCTCATCACATCCTGAAGGCTCGTTTTACACGCAGTTGCCGATGGGTTGGGAAGCTGGTTGTGATTTTCATCAACTGTAGCATCAAAAAGCGCCCGGCGGTGAGTCTCTGAGGCGCCACTCTTGTCTATTTCTGCGTGCTTCTCTAATTCTCCAAACTCCAATTTGTTTCTGTCTTGGACTTCAGTGCCTTTCCTTGTTTTGGAGTGTTTGCGATTAATCAGTTTTTGGAACTCCTTCAGAGTCACCATCCACGAATGCTTCTGTGGCTCACCACTTCTCATGTTATCAGTTTTGTTTTTTCCAGAGCTCTCATCACTAGTAGTCATCTTTAGCTGCCTTGCCTCTCCCTCGTCAACACTGTTCATCAGCTTTCCACACTTTATGTCTTCCATTGGTGATTCCTTCTCCAATATTTCTTCGCCGGTCTCAATGTGACCCTTGATCTCAACGATAGCGCCCGCATCTTCTGGAAAATTCTCAAGTTTTATTTTAGGCGGTCTGCCACGTCTCCTCTTGGTCCCGGCTGAATCTTGTTTGTGCACCACGACGGCCCGGCGGATCACGGGGATCAAAACGCAGCACTTATCTGAGACGGCGTTGCTCGTGCCGTGCTCAGACTGCTTCATGAAGCCCCTGGTTCTGATCTGCGGCTGTTTGGTGCCAAACGTTCTGGGTTCTCTGGATTTCTCGTTGCCGGCGGCTGCTGATGCTGATGAGGGTTTGTTTAAGGAGCTGATGCCGATTTCTCTCTGCTTCATCAGAACGTTGTTACATGACAAACTCACAGAACAAACTGTTGTTGCTGCATTTCTGACTTCTGGGTCCAGGGACGAAACTTTAGCCAACTCACTCCAAGAATCCGGACGCCGTCTTTTTTTCCTCTTGGGCGGTGCCGCATCTTCTGCAGCATCATGTTTGTTTTTCTTCCTCTTCATGATGTCAGTTTTTCTCTCTCGTTTGGGTTTTATTTCTCTCTGTCCCACACTCTTCACAGGGCTTGCCTGTCCTTCGTTTTTCAGCGTGAGCTTCCTGAAGCTTTGCGTCTGCTCCATGCTGCTGTCCGTTTCCAGCAGCTCAGTTTTACCCGCTGTGATGGCGTTGAGTGGAAATGTCAGCATGCAGGCGTTCTTTGTGAGCCAGGGAAGACTTTGAACATAGTTTTCCATCCGGCCCGAGATGCTGGGATCGGGCTGTTGGTGACATGCAGGGGGCACTAACGGGGAAAGACATTGTGGCAGCCTCAAATCCTCCATAGTTGGCAGGGAAAACGCATCGGCTGACTGCGTGTCGCTTTCATGCGAGAGAGTCAAAAACTCAATGCTTTGGTCTTCCTGGCAGAATGGCTGCTGCAGTATCAAGTCGTGAAGTTTCTGCCCGCTGGAGAAACACGAAACGGGATACGGGGAGCTCTCTCCTCCGGTCCAGCTCAGCCCATCCATCGGTCCAAAGGATCTGAACTCCGAGTGGTGCGGTTGCTCTGTCTGCAGAGCAGTGTGTGCAACTGAGGGGTTTGTGTAGCCTGCTTGGTTCTGAGCTCCAAAACAGTAATGGAGCCCTAGACAACCAGATCATCAGGGGTTAAAGAGACGGAGAGAGAAGGAGGACATTTTTAAACATCGCATGTTCTGATTTGGGATGCAACTAAAGATTATTTTGGCAATCAAGTATTCTGATGATTAATCAAATAATCGTATAAAACGACTGGCTCATACAGCAGATTTTTCATTAAACCATTGAAGACTTTTAATGTAATATTAGAAATAGATTAAATGATGCAACTAAACAAATAATCCAACTCTTTTTTTTTTAATAAGAAAAATGTAGTACCTACAATTTAATAACAGCATTTCTTTAGTAAGCTCTTGATCATTTGTAGCACAGATGCATATGAAGCTAGAAATGTCTTTGTGACATCAACACAATAATGACTTTTCACACAATGTGTGAAAAACTCAACCCTTTCTGCTCGACTTAACATCCATAGAGTAGGGCTGGTACTTTGATTTTATTTGACTTTTTTTTTTTTGCACAATTTGAACCAGGTGATGCTAAAACTGCCACTTGAAGAGTTCTGGGTAGAATGTTTCTATATTTTTACAGTTTTGACTTAATTACTGCTCTGAGTATCTGTTGTTCTTTCAGCAAATTGACTTTTTGATAGACTGTATACTCCAGTTAACAATAAACCAATTACTAAATTAGTGAACGATTACTTAAATAATCGATCAATCACAATTAATCACTTCAGCTCTGGTTTCGTCACATTAATAAAGCAGTGTTAAACAATACCCACCTGTGTCTGTGTTTGAGTGGCTCCCCTGCCTCCCCAGGTCTTGGTAGAAAACGCACTCCTCTGCGCAGACGTCAGAGAGCGGCGCAGTCGGCACCTCCCCGCTCTCTGCTCCAGGGACCTGGCAAAAGGTCGGCACGTCGTCGTGGTTCACATGCGTCTTCCTGCAGCTCCTGCCCAGGTCCGGCAGCATGCTCATGCTCATTATGATGTTCTCCAACAACTTGTCTATCTTCTCGTCAGAGTCCTCCGTGGGACCCTGAAGCGGCGAGCGACCCTCGGACTCCAGCTCGCTACTGCGGCTCAGAGAGGGCCAGCCGCTGGAGCGCGCCTCTGAGTCTGAGCTGGTGTTGGCGTGTTTAGGAGGCTGGGGGGAGGAGGTGAAGACAGGCTGGACCGGATGGACAGATTGAGCAGGGGGGTGAACAACTTTAGGAGCAGATTGAGGGGGTTTCTGGTTGGAGCAACTCTACGGAAACAGACACGAGTCGGATTTTAGGAACAGGTTTTTTTTTTTTTTTTTCTAACGTTTAAATCTGATCATTTTCAATGTGAGTCTGCACTGGGGGAAAACTACTGCTCTCTATTAACTATAAGGGATATTTTTCAAGGATTTACTTTTATTTAGTCTTTTTTTATACAGGTTGGCCTCAGTAAGACCCACAAACTCTAATGTGTCCTGTTTTATCTGCCATATGCTAACAAAATCCGTCATACTGTCAGTCAAAACACGGTGGCGGTAGAGTGACGGACTATTACGCCACTTTTTGCAATAGATGGAATCATGAATTCTGCTCTCTGCCTGAAAACCCTGAAACTGAGAAATCTCAGGCCAGTAATTAATAATCTTACATTCAGGAACACCTGGGTTTCGGAGCAGAACAATGACTTAAAGCAGACCAGACGGTCCAACTATAAATGGATAAAAAAAAGAAAAAACTGAAAGCAGGTTTTGGAGCGGCGTAGTTAAAACTCTGAACTTGAACTGATGGGAATGCTGCTGGATTAACATCCTGTTCATGTTGGAAAACCTTGCCAACTAGACTGAATGCAAAAAAAAAAAACCTCAAGTGTGGGTCAAAATTCATCCATTGTGGCATAAAACAGATCAACTTCTGAACATGCTGTGTGTCTACCTGATTCGGGTTGGTAGGAACCGAAGCCGTCTCATCTGCATCTTCCACGATCTCCCACTCTTCTCCTTTAGTCCTCCTCCTCAGTTTCATCTGAGCCAAAGATTATTAAAATAATGTAATAAAGCCACAGCTCTGTTCTTCCTTTGCAGCCATGAAACAAACACATCAAATAAAGTTCTGGTAACTTCTGTCTCCCTTTTTCCAGGTTACCTTCTGAATTTCCCAATAAACATAAATTAAAATTGGCTTTAATTTGTAGATTTTAATATACTTCCAAATGTTTCCAGATTATAGTTTCCCTTGAATATTGTTCCGTGTCATCATCTGAGTGCAGTGCGCAGCTCTTACCTTGACAGAAATTTGTGCAGAGTCCATCATCTGCTCGACCTCTTTCATCCTGTCCAGATTCTTTCCACTTCTTCTAAGATGCGAGTTGCTCTTCTCCTTTTCTTCTCCCTGTATCGTTTCCCTGCAGACTCCTCTTGGCTGAGCACAACTCCCTCCATCCACAGTCGCGTTTTCATCTTCCTGTCCTGGCCTCTCTCGCTCCACCAACTGTTTGGAAATGTTCTTTTCATGAGATGTTGGTGAGCCGGCATCTTCGCTGGCGACCGATGGCACTGTTCCTCTGCACCTGGATGAAGCTGAGAAGGATGAGGAGTCAGAGGACTGTCCAGCTGTAGACTCTGGCTCGTTGTGGACGGTTAGGTAAGGAGTGAGCGAAATCGTGGAGAGGTTTTGAGGTAGCAGTGAGGCAGAAAATGCTGTTTCTACAGCTGGAGGCGGAGTTTGATCAGAAAGAGGACCAGGACTGGCCACAGATATCAGAGTATTGTTTACAGTTTGTGTCCCAACAGATAAAAAGCTTTTCCTTTGAACAAGAGAATCATTCTCCGTCTTTCCACTTATCTCAGGCTCAACCTGCGAATCTTGCATTTCCATCCCTATGCCTTCTCCCGTGTGAAACCTCTGCCCTCGTTCCAGCAGCTCTACGCCTTGCCACTCCCCATCTCTGCATCCCAACACGAGGTCAGAAATTCCAAACTTGTGGGCAGCGGCCAGAACGTCGTTCTGCTCCTTGCTGCTTTTAACTTCCAGTCGCCCAGAGTACAGGAGCCCAACGAGCTTCAGTAAGGTGTGGGCCGTCACCTCCTGCAGGTGGAGCAGGCGCTTCTGCCCCAATGGAGGGGAGGGAGAGTCCGACAGCCTCTGGCTCAGGTAAGGGCTGAGGGCAGCAAGAACACAGCTGTGGGTTGGTATGGCGATACCTTGGTGGAGACAAGTTGGAGAGTTACTATCAGGGACTTCTTGAGTTTTTGGGATACACTGTCATGGTTTTCTTGATGTAGCTTTTAGTAGAGGCCTCACCCTCAGTTTGCAGCAGGGTATCACAGAACTGGGCACGGTTTTGTTGCGTCTGCAGCTGTTCAAGAAGCTGCATTTCATAGCCGGGCCACCAGAAACTCTGCATGTTCACAAGATCCTGGGAGCAAAAAGCACCAATAAAGAGGAGCAATTTAAAAAAAACATATTTCAGATCAACAAACTACTCTTAATGATAGACTAAGACTACCAGAGTCAACATAAAATTCAATAATGTTTATCTTTAAAGCAAAAGGCTCTACAGTCAAAGCTAGCCCTGTGGGGAAATACAACTGTCTCTTAGTTACACCATTAATTACCTGTGATTAATCATATTTTTTGGGGCTACGTTCAATGAGTCATACCAAGGGCCGGTTACTGCCTAATCTGTGGAACAAATAAATACGATTAGCAAACTTATATACATAAAATCAGGTCAAATAGAAACAAGAAACTTAAGAAAAGCAGGGCTGGACGATGTGGCTGAAAACCTATCATGATGGAAGGATATGATATCAGTCGATATCAGTAATTGTCCTAAATGAAGGGCAGTGGCCTCTGCTGCACCACACCTGAATAGAATAATTAGGTCATTAGCAAAACTCTGGAGAATTTATCTACCCAAGGAGGAGGTAATTAATTAAGCTAAGTGTTTTGTAGCTGTGGCACATTAAAAAAAACTGCAGGACAGTGGCCCTTGAGGACTGGAGTTTGACACACCTGGTCTATATCATTAATTATTGGTTAGATTTTGTTTTAAATATCTGAAATACTGATGTGACCTTTCCTGTTTTATCTCCAGTTTTTACTCCACACCTTTAGATTTATTTTTAACCTGAAACTGCTGCTGTTACTCGACAGGTTGTTGCTGGGTAACCAAAGTAGGGGTGGGTAGGTTGACACTGCTTGTTACCCAGCAGGCTGTTGCTAGGTGACCAAAGAGTGAGTTAGTTGATTCCACTCACCTTGCTTGGCTCACAGTGAGAGGTTGAGCAGTTAAAGCCTTTCCTCTGCCTCAGAAAGCTGTGCGGTTCTGGATTGGTGTTCAGTGAATATTCTGTATATTGAATACTCCATCAGATGTACTATGTATTGATTTTGGTCACATGCTTATTGCGGTCTGTTGCATTGATTTATTGTCCAGCCCTAAGCGAAACGCTTTTCAAACGCAAAAATATGTCTTGGTCTAAAATGTTATTAACATCCATCAGTCTGAAAGGATCTACAAAGCAATTTCTATGGCTTCGGGACTCGAGGGAACCACGGTGGTGATGGAACAGGAGCAGCCAACCAACCAAAGTTACTCCAGAAGGGTTTTAACAACTCATTCAGGAGCAACAAGGCACTGCAGTCTACACTTGTCACGGTTAACCCAGCAGTAAGGTAGAGATTTGGATCCATGAGAAATCACTGCTGAGCAGAGAGTACAATAGTCCATCTCACATCTGTACTGTTATGACCTGAGCATCAAACATGGTGATGGCAGTGTCATGGTCTGGGGTCGCTATGCCGCTTATGGATAACTTACAATTTCAGAACAAACAAAACAAAAAAAGTAAAATAATAATTTAAATTGGATTATATCATAGACATCACATATTCTATAAAACACACGGGGTAAGATGGACAAATTTTTAAATTTAAATTTAGCGGAAACCCTCTTGGTGCTACATCGGATGCTAACTTCAGCAAAATCCAATTGCTAGGGACGGGTCTAAATTTTGTAGTCTGCAGTCTAATTTAGAAATCTATAATACGCTTTTTTTTCCCCTTTTAAACCAGATTTTTGATTCATCTTAAAAGTTTTCGATTTCTTAAGGGTCTGAAAGCAGAACACGTGGAGTAAGGTCCGTGTTTTCCCACGCTGGAGTTAAGGTCCACGACCTTCATTGATTAAACAAAAAAAAAAAACGTTAAGGCTGACTGTTACCTCCTGTATTTAGGCAGATCAAGAAATCTAAAACAGATGCACAGAAACCTTTTGTAACATCGACTAGCCCGGCTGAATAAACCTTGAACTTGTTGACGTTAGCTATGTTACATTGCTAAATTTGCTAGCTGCGGGTTAGCTTAAAAAGGTACTCACCTTTATTTTTCCTGTAGCGCAAGCATTTGTCTAACGAGCGATTAATCTTCTTTTCACACGAAACTTACGTTAAACTGAACTTTACAAAGAATCGATAAATGTTCAGCAGTTCTCTCTTTCACTCGTCGTTTGCTGTTTAATCTGAAGAGGAGTCACCGCTTTTCCGCGCCGCAACGCCACCTGGTGGCAAACTGCATTAGGGAAAAAAACGAGGAAACCTGTTCTCTTAACACATACTATAAATTCTGTCAATTTAAGTTGGTAGTTCTTTGGAGCTAAAATATTTTTACTTGTTATAAGTATTTAAAAATAAATATCACTGCATGACACACAATATATCAAGTAACAACATGCATAATGTGACAATTATGAAGGTCTGCCTGAATACAATATTTGATTTGATATTTCAAGTATCATGAACGCAAAGTCAGCCCCATGTCAGTATTTGACCAATTGGACAAAGCTTCCCTGCTACCAATTTCCGCCCTCTTACTTTAATTGACTGAGATGCTCAGGTCAACAAAGACCAGTAGGCACCTTGACAGAAAGAAAGTAATCAGTAGTCACTGTTAAGTTCAGAAATAGTTTTAGAATCATGTTTTCCTTGCATCATAGTTTTAATTACGACTGATCCATATTTTCAGCTTACAGAACTTTGCGTGCCTCAATGACTCACATAGGTCAGAGTTAAGCTTGGTGAAACAAACTCATTCCTCTGACAATAGGCAGGCAAGAGTTTTTAAAAAAAAAAAGCAGCCAGAGTCCACAAGGAAATTAAAAAAAAAAAAAAAATTGAACTGCTAATCAAAATACATTTTAAACAAAGTACAGTACTCTGATCTATGACATAAAGCTGAACAGAGAGTAGTAACCATGAACAACTCAAATGCTTCGAAGAGACATTTGTTGATTTGCGCTGCAGATGAGAGCAGGATAGCGAAAAAGAGCCGAAAAAATTTAGGTTTGTGGTTAATTTTGAACTCCATCCCTCACTTAAATTTAAACTTACACTTTGGTTATAGCTTTATCTTATACAAGTGAGTAATTAAAGATAAATTCTTATTTACAATTACAATGTATCTGAAGTATTTTTTATTCTTTTTCTGCCATGACACCAGAACCACAGCGATAATCTCAACTACTGATTATGCCTCTGCCAGCAGCTCAGTTTAAATACTTCATAAAAAAAAAAAAAAAAGCCCACCTTGTCTTGGTGGGTCACAAATAATGAATGAGCACTAATCCACCAGTATACGATTTCCCCTCATTGGATTTATGTTGTACAACATATCACTGGTTGATTTATCCACTTAAAACATTGATTTCTTATACTTGCACATTATTCTTATTTCATTACAAAAAACCAAAACAAAATCACAACAATTGACAAGGCAGAAATCTAGCTTTCTTTTTTATTAAAAACATTATTGCTAGTTACATAATTCAATCATAAATGAGAATGTGCAACTTTTAAGAGCCAAGGCAAAGAGATTAAGGTGTAATCCACAATCAGAATGTTCAGCGTAGGAAGTTTGTTTTAATCCAGCTATGTTGGTTTGCATTTAATTAAGACGTAAACTGAGTTCTTTTTAAATCAAAACATAAAAATTGATTGCATATGCATTCACCCAGCACACCCGAAACAATGAACTCCCAAATCAATATAAAAAGAAAATACATAAAACCATTAAAATTAACAAATATTCTCTTGAATATATATAGTTTAGATGTGCTTTTATTCTATTCACCATTTCAACTAGTAGCAAATTGTGTTCTATTCCTCCTTACAGATTTTCTGACATTATCCTTTGCTGTTCTCCAACTTTATTAAGTTTATGGTCGAAGGCAAGTTTTCTGCTTAGGAAAAAAAGAGAATAATTTTTCACCTGGAATAGAAAAGTAAAAAAAAAAAAAAAAAAACTAAACCAAAATACATTTCCCCCCTATAGTGCTTCTTTTAACAATCCAGACAATATCTACATCTCACTCGGCACTAACAAATGTGGGCTAAAACTCATAACACGGATTCGCCTTCCAAATAGTGTTCTGAAACAGGAAATTAAACAGAAATCAAGACTTTTTATGCCATACAAGTAGGAGATTTTAAGCATTAGTTCACTTATTCTTCCAGGACAGTCTTTAAAAAAAATGCTGTATTCCCAACATATACGCTGCAGCGATAGGAGAAAGTGAAAAACTGTTGTCTTTTCAGGCTATATTGGATACATCCAATATGTGAGGCACTCCAGTTAGCAACGGTTCTCTTGCACATTCATAAAGACCAGCAGATCCAGTTTGATGGATGCTTTGGCATCTCCCAAGACTTTCCAGGATTATTAAACTATTTCGAAGAAGGATCACTTTAAATACAGAGTCTTCTGTCTGTTCCGACAAGCCAGAGGAAAAGTATTCTCATTTATTCCTCTGTACTGACACATATGTATTACAGACACTTTCACCAATTTATATTTATGGATATTCACCAAAGTCAGAGGCCCTAAAGAAATCAGCGATGCAAACTTTGAAACACAGGCGGCACATCAAATAAAGCAAAAGACATTTGTCAGTGCAGCTACTGAAAGAAAAAAAAAGAAAAAAAAAGATTTTGAACTCTGCCTCAACATTTTGGCACAGGTACTTAGCATGTATACAAGTAGCAGTTCAGAGCAACGCAAGTAGAGGATCAACCACTACAGCAACAAGAGGCAGAAGCTTTAAACAGATCTAATAAGACAGAAACAATTATTCTCAGAGAATTTTGTAGCGTTTAGCCAGAAGAACAAAAAACATTCCCTTGATTTCGTCAAAATAGTGTCATCATCATGAATGTAAAACTTCCCCACAAAGTGTTCTAGTCTGATCATTTCCATTAAAAAGTGTCAAATCAGGCCTTTTAGTGTCTTCCTGCTAGGCTGTACTGTAGTGCTGTTCATGGAGACGGAGAATCGTAAGCCACAAACTCAAACTTAGTGGTTATTGAATCACGGAGCACAGAGTGGTTAGAGTCATGATCCGTTGTCCACAGGCAGCGCTTTAGATCCACATCACTTCCTGTGGTTTCATTCATTCGTCCACTGTAATAGAGGAATGTAACAGAGAGAGAAGAAGAAGAAAAAGAAGAAGAAGAAGAGAAGCTGCAACAGAAAGGAGTGAGTGTACATGTTGGAGTTAAATCCTGGCGGTAGTGTAGTGGTCGCCCCCGTTGTCAGTTCAGCAGGGGCAGTAAGTTGGAGGAGGCTGTCGTCTTGCGATGCACACAATCAGTTCTTCTGAAAAACAACAGAAAATCAGAGTGTTGGGAGCCGACTGTGTGAAGCGAGTCATCAAAGGTGCTCATGCTTCAAATTCAAACTCAGAAAAATAACACCACAAGATTTACGAGAAGTAGCTGCGGGAAGCAATGTCATCACATCTTAAGACAAAAACTGTGTGAAAAAAAGAAAAGAAAAACATCAAGATAAGAAAAATAACAGTTTCCACCAGCAGAGGGGGCAAAAACAACGGTTTAAATACAGTACAATGAGAACTCAATGAAAACAATGGACGCTTTTGCAGTGCCTTGCAAAAGTCCTGGAATATTTTACATGTTACAGCCACAAACCTCATGGTGTCTATTTTGAGTTTTTATGCAGCAGACAACACAAATTAGTACATAAATTCTAAAGTGGAAATAAAAAGAAAAGAAAGGGACACATGTTTCTGTTTTATCACTAATAAAAATAGAAAAGTGTGCCAGACATTTGCATTTAGGAACATTTTTACTGAACAACCCCTAAAAAAACCTAGCCACACACTACTTCCAGACGTTTTCTTAACCCTGTACAAAAATAATCATCCCACTGCTTGATGGTGCCAACACTTTATTAGTTTTAGAAGGTTTTGTTCATTAATTTCCTTTCAAAATATTCCAAGATTTTCTTATTTTGTCCCCCCTTTATTGCGGTTTTCAAGCACTGAGCTTTTAAATTCAGTGCACTGTTTTTTTGTTGTTGTTTTTTAAATCACAGGAAAAACTTTCATCAGTTCAAACATATACTAAGTTCAGATTTAAACTAAATCTGATTCATAAACCGTAGATCAATTTTGAAACCCTGCAGTAAAATAATTATAAAAAAAAGAGAGAATTATTAATCAGTTGAATATATCTCAATTCATGATAAAAGAAAAAGGTTTCCATTTATATTAAGGTAAAATAAAAAGCCATTTATTTCCCAGCAAATACTATTTTATCTTTCGTTACTGAAGCAAAACTTTTGCAGATTTGGCAAAAGCTAAAATTAATTTTCAAATTTTTCCAGACCTTGCCAGGGAGAGTTTCTTACCTCTGCTGTTGATCTGTAGTTGTGTCATGCCACCCCCCATCTACACATTATGAATTTAATTCATTTTCCTACGAACTACCATGTGTTGATCTATCAGATCAAAATCCCAGGAAATATATTGAAGTTTCTGACTGTAAAATGACAAAACGTCACTATCTAGGGGTATACATTTTTTTTGCAAGGTACTTTTGGACACTTCTACAATATTAGGCCATGCGGTGAGTCGAGCAGGAAGCTGGTGGGACACATACCATGCGCTGACATGCAGTGTGACAGTGGATGTAGCCTAACCATCGTAAGAATCCAACAGAGGCAAGGAAGCCTGCCTCTCCCCATACATCTCTCCCTGAGAGAAGAGACAAAATATAAAGAGATAGAGAGTGTGATAGATTATGAAAAGACAGGAAGAGAAGCCCAGAGGTGGGACAACACAAAGAGAACGGTGAACAAAAGACAAAAAACAAATGAGTTGAATGTGAGTGGACACAAAAAGTTCAGAAGATGTAGTTAAAGGGAAACAAAGGGTGAGATAAAAAATCAAAACAAAAATGTTAGTTCATGTTTCAGGGAGACACATGGGAGATAACGTTCAAGATAGAGATTGAGCACTTTGCTCTGATAGGACGTGCTACAACATGCCGTCTGTGGGTGTGAGAACGTTCGCACAACAACATTCCCGGAGCTCACATTCAGTGTGTTGCGCATGATCTAATCACATCCATGAATTTCCAACCTTTTAAACGAGAAAAGCGATGACTTGTATTTTTCCCAGCTTTATGAGAACTCTTCCTGAACAGATACAACGTACGTGGAAATATTTCACAGAGGTGCTGAAGCAGCTGAAGAAGCGCTGTGACTGGCCTTTTATTGACCAACAGTCCTAAACCCCAATTTACAGCTAAATCCAGATGAAAATTTGTTTCTTAATAACTGGGGTTAGGAAAGAAGGTGTTGGAAGTGTTTTCCAGAGGTTTTCTTTTCCAGCGATAAGGTAGCTGTAGTTTCAACCGAGGGTGCAAGTCATGCAACGTTGTGGAAGTGGGTTCCCGTGGAATCAGCGTCTACCTGTACTGAAACTTGGTCAGCAGAGTCGAGTGTTTTATCCAGCGTGTTCTTTCTGCCTCTCTGGTCCAGTGTGGAGTAGGCATCTGTGGGGGGAAGCAGATGCCTTTAAGATCCTGTGGCACACAGACATCTATGATACAACCCAGTAAAATCTTCCTGTTTTCTATGGACACAAAACCCAGGAGGAGAGAGGCTGTGCAGCTGAAAATAGCTATGCATTTCTTCTGTACCAATTAAAAAATATATACCTATACTGTTTTCATTCAGTTAGGGCTACTAACAATTATACTATAAAATAAATTTCATAATAAAAATGGATTGTTTTAGAGATAAAAAAAAAAAACGCTTTCAAATTCAAAGATTTACACAAGTTTGCTCAGTATCTGGTAGAAACTCTTTTGAATTGCGTGACATGACTGAGGTGTTTTCTTTATCCCAACACATGGATTACATAGTTTGCTGGAATTTTGGCCCATTTTTTTCTGACAGAACCGATGTAACAGGGTCAGGTTTGTGAAACCCGCTCTCACATACACACACTTCATCTGTTCCCAAATGAAACGGCACTGCAAAAACACAAAATCTTACCTAAAAATCTATATTTTTGTCTCGTTTCTAGTACAAATATTTTAATAAAATAAAAATAAATTTTAATAATAAAAAGACAAAAACAACCAGATTTTCCAAATATTAAATATTCAAAAGCCAAAATTCTGATTTATTCCTAAAAATCAATTAATCTAAAAAATCTCTTAATTTTGTGTTGCTTAGAGAGTAAAACCACATGGTCCTCAATCCCCAGGACTGACTCCATCTTCAGGGATTTCCAAATTTATTAAAGGAATTTCAACATTAGTTTATTTAAACTATTGAACTGGAGTAAAGAAATCTTGATCTAAATTCTTTTCATTCTGGCATTTAACAAATGGAAATAATTTTGGGAATTCTCACTGACCAAAAACAGGAAAAATGTAGGTTAATTTAATGTTTTTTGTAAATACAGTTCATGTAAATATATGGTTTTAACTGAATATGACCAACTTCAATCTACATAAAATCAGTTTGCAGGATCTTTGCATTATTTCAAAGAAAAATACTACTGAGTAGTAATGAGTAAAGTGTGTCTTTCATGCCATAAAAGGCAATAAGAGTGAGCTCTGTTTAAAATAAAAAACAAACAAACCAGGTTTTGCTTTTTTTAGGTCATGAAATTAGGGCATTAATTTCATGACCTAATTGCCATGAAATTAGTTACTTAATTTGCTATCTTAACAAAATATTTGTGTTGTCATCTATAATCTTGAGTACAGTAGCTAATAAAACATCCCGCAGTACTCGTTATATCTCAGAGGGTTTTTTCAGATACCATGACCTCATTCTGAGTTCTGTCTTCAGCAAGTAAGATACTTTGTATTTTGGCAATACATATATTTTTCCATAAGCCACAAGACAATAAAAAAACCATTATGCCTACAGTAGAAAGAAATAGGACAGTACAGTAGGATGGGTGTTTAATATTTTAGCCTGTCAATTTCAAAACTTACACGAAAGTAAGTTTTCGTGTAAGTCTCCCAGTCGTTTCCTGCCTCAATTGAGCTCATGTTTAGATTTTTTACAGCTCCAACTGAAAAACATTTTCTAAAGCTTGGCTCAATAGAAAGTTTATTTCAGAGTAGCCATTATGTTTGGGTTTTAGACAAGTCTGCTCCACTTTCTGAGTAGCAAAGACTAAAAATCTTTTGAACAGAAATAATGTAAAAAAAAAACACCACCCTGCACAGGAATGTAATAAAATAACAGGCATCACAAATTATACTTGCAATTCAACTCTTCATCTTCTCACACATTCACTGATTATCTATATGAAAGCATTTCCTCATTCAAGGGTTTTCAACATGTTCCATGACTATAATGTGTCTTCTACACTGTTATGAGCTGTAGATGTATGTGATGTTTTCTGCACTTGCCTGGTCCAAACTCATTCAGTGGAATCATTTCTTCGTCTCTTTTCCCACCTGTATGAAAGCAAAACATTAAAACTGAGTGAACAGCTTTATTTTCTAAATGTCAGGTTAAAAAACAGCTATCAAGGTCGACCTAATGTTTACAGTCACAGAGAAACAGCCCATTACTTGATTTATTTATGAGCAGTACCAGCATGCATAATATTTAATTAATAAACTGGCATTCAAAATTGACTGCATTAATATAGTTTTCAGACTATGATGGTTGTCTGCAGTATGCAGCTTTCTAAATCTGTACTGGCTAAGTCCAGATTCTCTTCATGCCTCAAGGCTACAAGGTTTCCGAAGCTTCTGAACTTTTTGGATTCTTTGGCTTACAAGACCAGCAAACGTCTTCAAAGCCTTGAACTAGCTATTTTTTATACAAAAACTGTAACACTTAATTCAAAACCAAACAACGTGAGAAATAAATCATGTTAGTTGAATCCTTAGAAGTATAAATAGGAATGCAGGCAGCTGCAAAAACAATAAGCTGGTATGTGGAGTGTTCGTGTTTTTGATGTGTACATATAGTAAAACCGTGAAGGAAATCTTGACATTTTCCCAACCTTTGTCAATGAGAGGCAAAGTGCTGTCATCATGTCTGCCATTGAGCTTGCTGTCATCGGATTTGGAGGGATTTAAGTTGACCATAAAGTCGGTCTTTCTCCAGCCGTCCTTCTCCAGAGTCCGACGGAGCTCTTTGTGGGCCCACACACTCTGCAGCACCAGCCCAGCTCCACGCACCTCCCGGTCTGAGCGGTTACTGTTTCCCAAAGTTCAAGGAGGAAAAAAAAAAAGTTGGATGTTATAAAAAGAGAAAAAGCAAAGCAAGCAACCTCAGAAGGGCAATAAAATCTGATCTATATTAAACCAGGCCTTCTTCAGGATTCACCAACTCAAATTTAAGACTTAAATGGTAAATGGACAGAACTTAAATAGCGCTTTTCCAATCATTTTGACCACTCAAAGCACTTTACACTAGACTCACATTCACCCATTTGCACACATTGATACACCAATACACATATCGGTAGGCAACTTGGGGTTAAATGTCTTGCTCAAGGGCACATTATCATGTGAGAGGAAGAAGCTGAAATCGAAGCTACAACCTTCGAGTCACAAGATGACTACTCTACCCACAGAACCACAGCTGCTTCACGACGTAAGCCCTTTATAAGGTTACGAATGGAATTTAAGATCCTGAATTGCGACGAATGTACAAAAGAGGAATCACAAATAAATAAATTGCATGGATTGGCGTCAGACGTTAACCAATGACTAAAATAAAATTTGCATTTACCCATGTTGGACATAATTGCACTAACCAGCTTTACTGTTGCATGGTATATTAGCAGCTAGTTCCCGGTAGCAGCAACTGAAGATGTCTGCACACAACAACTCCAAACTCAGTACTCAAGTTTCGAGTAACAGTAAAGTACTGTGATAAAAAAAATTAAACGACATAAAATAGCCAAGATTAAATAGTCCTGCCGCAACAAAAGCAAGACAATTTTAAGGCTTAATTTCAGATTAATTAATTTAAGACTCTTTAAGGATGCACGTTCACCCTGATTAAACTATTAATTTACATCCGACTCCACCATTACCCGTCCTTGTTGGTGAGCACGAGTCTCTCAATTCCTTGCGAGGTCCTCAAGATTTTTGCAGCCTCTACGTCGGATCCCAGCAGCTCATGGAGTGTGCTCAGTATGGACACCACCGTCTCTTCTGTCAGCCCTTTATTTGGTTGATTCTGCCCACCACCAGGCAAGTCTCCCACAAGGAAGGGTATGGCGTGTTTAGCTGCCAAAGGCAGAGGTGAACAAACGTTAAACACTCTTCAACACAAACACCAGCGCAGATCCAACCCATCCCTAGAAACCCAGAGTCTGTTTGGTTGGAAATAGCTTTTGATGCCTCACCGAGCAGTTTCTTGTTTTGCGGATCTATAGCCAGGTTACGGATCGCTCCGGACATGGCACGGACGACTCTGTCATTGCTTTTATCCAGCAGCTCGCTCACCACGACCAAGCCTTTCTCTTCACGCATCAACGCACGGATGTATCGTCCATACTAAAAAGACAAGAGCAAAGAGGATATTCAGTACACTACAAGGTGTGCCTATTCTGAAAACTGACAAATTCTAAATTTGTGAAATAAGCATCAGCAGTCAAGTGTTTTAGTAGTGATGCTAACAAAACATTGAGGTTTGGTCAAAAAAAAAAAAAAAAAAAAGAAAAAAGAAAGGAACATTTCCAATTAGAAGGAGAAGCAATTTTTGTTTACTGGTACAACGAAACCCACAATAAGTTCTTTTTAACCACATCGCATTTGCAGACAATCAAACACAAAAACACAGTTGTCACAGAGAAAAGTTTTCGGTATAATTTTTCTTTCTCTAAACTTTTAATTAGATTTTCTTGTCATTTGTTCTGCAGCTTTCTGAAAGTCCTTCAGAAAGTTTTCTTAAATTTCTCCTTCACACATTTCCTTTACAAAGTTGCTAATTTTGCAGAGCATTGCTTGGATAAAATTAGTAAAGCACACACCTGAAGAACAAAAACAAAAGTATCTACATCTCATTCAACAAAATAAATTTAGACTTTTAGAGGTTTTGGCAACAAAAGCCATGAATAAATTTGAATTGTGGGGCCATTAATACCCGGTTGATTCATGAGTCATATTTATGAGGCTTATCAAACAAAACACATGGTCTAATACCCAACTAAAAACAAGTGAAAAGCAACTAAAAAATGAAAATAGAGACAACTTCCAGGCCTTAAAATAGTGATCAAAACGTTTTCTTAAAACTACAGGAACATCTCGCCGCTTGGAGGCAAAATACAAACCTACGAGGATGATTCATTGTTACACTGCCGCTGATAAGGGTAACACAAATTGTTACAGGTAATTACATTTCAAGGACAAAACGTTCTGAGTCAGTTGGTTCAAAAGCATCTTCACTGATCAACACCTGAAAGCTCAGGAGGAGAGGTGGGAAGTCTGCGATGGTAGGAAATAAAGATAGAAATGCAGAAGCTTTTGCAGCCCCATAGGGAGTTCTGGTGAAATAGAAAAGGATGATGATTTAAGGTGGCTCTTACAGTCCATTTTCCAGCACAGAGGTTCTGAATGGCTCCAGCTGAAGCTTCCAGCACGACGGGGTTGTGGCTCTCCTTTAACAGCGATGTGTAGATTCGGACTACTTCTGGCTGGAACAGCAGCTCATAGCCTGCAGGATGGATGGACACAGGAAGGAGGGAGGGAGGGAAGGAGGAAGCATGTAACAGGAGGTGAGCAGAGAAAAATGTAGGGGAGACTTATGTGATGCAGTCAAACATCGCCTCTCAGTCTATGCTTACCTTTAGCAGGCATGGCCCTCGGTGGGATACTTATTCTCTCTTGAGGTGCTTCCTCATCTTTCTTTCCTAGAAACAGCAGACCCTCGACATTACATTTAAAAAAAAATAAACAGAAACAAGTGTGTGCTACATCTAAATAGGAGAGTGCAATTTCTACTGCTGTTGCATTTCTACCAACATTGACGTCTACAAACACACTAGCCAAAAAGAAAGGTTAAACCAAGATGCAAGTTCTTAACTTAGGGTTACGGTGCAGGACAACCACAATGAAGAGCAGGCGTGCTTGTTAGTTTCAACAACCCAGACTGTGTGATCTTGATCAGACGAGATCAAGCAGCGGAAGCTAAGTGTCGTTACACAGAGGTAAAGAAAGCTTACCTTTGGAAAACCACTCATCTGTAGCCGACCCAGATGGGGAAAAGAATAACGGAGAAAAGAAAAAGATAAGGAAGAAAAGAGTGGCAGAAAAAAAAATGAAGGAGAGAAAGCGTTAAAAGGGAAAGCAGCCATTACTCCGCCACCCAAATAACGTACTCAGATCCTGACTACCGACACAGATGAGATGCGCAAGAATCCAAATATTTAAAGGGATTGAAATAGTAACTTTTTATGATCTCGCTGTATCATTCATAGGTGACGAATTTGGATGTATTTTCAGAATTTTTTCTGCTATGACATTCTTCTGTAAGATATTTTGTTGTATAATATTTTAATGTTTTCTGAACAAGTTGTGGTTGAAAATGAGAATTTGTTCTCGATCATCTTATCTGGTTAAATAAATGTTACCCGTTACTAAAAACAGTTTTTTTTTATTACCAACAGATTTATCTTAGTAAAAGAAAACAAACATCAACCAACTCAGAGAAAGCAAACTATCAGCAGTCCGATCCTTTAACTAACTCCTCAGTAGAAACAAGGTGTATTAAACGCAGTTTATTTTTACATGTGTTGTTAGATGATCATAAAATGTAAAGTTTCTATCAGCAGAGGTTCTTTTGAAATAAAAATAACTTTTACTCTCATAGAGAGAAATGTAGGATTTTTGATTGTTAATGATCAAAATGTAAACAAGAGCTTTAGTTTTTTAACTAAATATTAACTAAATGTTTTTTACTTAATTTGTTTTTTAACCAATTAAAAAACTCACCCTTTCTGAATGAACTCAGTTAACATGAATACAGATACGATAAAGTATCAGCCTGTGTTCCAGCAAAAAGAAACAAGGAGCTGAAATAAATCAATGCTCTCAATGAAAAACCAGCAGTGACCACAGATAATGAGAAGAGATTGTTGACATTCCTCAAACATCAAGTAGTTTTGTTTGTTGAGGCGTGTGTGTTGGTATCAGTTGAGTTAGAATGTGTAGTCAGTGATATCATCCTAAATGCCACAGAAACTGAATGAGCACACACAACATGTTGCTCTGTGACACCGACCTTTGCCCTTGCGGGAGCTGAAGCAGCCAGCCCTCTGGCTTGAGGGGGCAGGGTTCGAGTTGGCTTGTTTGCTCTCGTCGTAGGCCTCGAAGTTCGGTATTTCTTTGTGCACATGATACGACAAGTTCCTCAGCAGACAAATGCAGTTTTCAGTCAACTGTGGAGATAAAGAGAACAAGGTGCAGGTGTAAAAAGGTAAAAAGTTGTAGGATACACAATTAGTTTTAAATGCAGGATTTTGAACATAGTGATTGTAAATCCAGTCAACCTTGCACGTACCTTATTGTTGAGCTCTTTACAGTTAATCTGGGACTGAACGATGTACATGAGGGAATCGACCAAACCGGAGCACTCTCTCAGCTTCCGCCTCGCCTCAATTCTCTCTGAACTCACATTCCTAAAAACAGACACGAAAAAAGAAGAATGAGGCAACTGAAAAATGAGAAGCCCTAAAGAAGGAAGAAAAAAAGTCAGTTTTGGTCACAACATGAGCCGACAACAATTACAGCTGTGTCTGAACACGCTGCCCCCCGTCAATGTTGTTTGAATGAAACTCCCTTTCAATCTGCAGTTTCACAAAGAAGAGTACAGTCTGACAAGATCCGGTTACGTCTCTGACTCACTAGTGAGGTAGAAGCTAAGTATCAAAAAGCGAATGCTCGTTCGATGACATGCTGAAATCGCAGCTCCATATTGTGTTGTGGAAACATGGTACTTTTAGCTACTTAACATCTGAAAATCCAGACAGTTTCAAGGCAAGATTAGCTGCGATAAATCTGACCTGGAGAAGAAACACCGGTTTCTGAAAATATGGAGATAATCTTCCAACTTTACCACTCTTTTTTTATTACTACTATTTGGAATGAAATTAAAAGCTAAAATAACTTTTAGAACCTTTGGTAATTGTACTTGGAGATACAAAATTTCTGCGGCTCCAAAACTCTGATATGTACGAGTAGAAGCTGAGTAAATAAACCAGTTGCCTTCAGCTGTTTGCACCAATTTTCATCGCTGTTCAAAAACTTTAATTAACACCTGGGTTGGAATACCTGCAAACTGAGAACTATATCACTTGTCTGAAGTTATTATTTAGAGTGAAAGTTCACACAAATCACAGAAAAAGCTGAATAAATTAAAGCAAAGCTGTTCATTTGTATTTATTTGAGCTTTCAGCCTGTCAGAAAGCATGATGGTTTTTGGAAATCTTGGAAGCCTTTTAAACAGAGTTAAGATAGGAATATAGATCCCCTAAGGAATAAACCCTGAGAGTGATTCTTACAGCTAATAATGCAAACCATACCTCTCACGTCCATCTTATAGCAAAACCAGATTCTATAAGTTGAACTGTTAATGTCTCATTTTCATCCCCAATTCACTCAATTCATACAGGAGCAGAGTGACGTGCGGTGAGGTTCATAGCTGGTGAGGCACTGACTTAATCATAATTATAATCTATAGACATGCAGCTTATGCTTATGTGTCATTGTTTACATAAGCAAATTTTGCACATACGGACAAGCTAGAGGGCAAAAAGACTACATGTCATGCATAGCCGCGCTGTCGCCGTAGAATAATTCCGTTAACTCAATCAAACTTGGACATGTAGGTATTATTAATTTCGTGCAGTGCTCCATAGCAACAGGAAAACCGTTAAAAGTACAACTCAAAACCTCGTCTTTCTCACTCTCTATATCAGCGTAGCTGCACGCAGGCTCATTGCCATAGCAACTGACAACCACGCCCCAAAAAAAGCTAACTGCAATCATACAGTCTGTTGTAGTGGTATGGTTTTAGGCTTGATGTTTATTTTGTGATTATTAATAAATGGTTGCTGTGGTACGAGGAGAAAACCATAAATATATCGCTGCACTTGACTGTATGGCTAACTCACCATTACTGTCTCTTACTCTGCAGTTGTGGAGTCACAATATCTGGGATCATGAGCGCCCCCTGCCAGGAGGCAAGTGAACTGCCTGAACCTTGAATCCATGCTCTGCTGTTTCTGATCGCTCCTCAGCATACGAAACACGTTGCACACACAGTTGGTGACAAAAAGCACTGTACATTAAAATACATAAGCTAAATTATGGAAAATAAGTTTATACATTGAATGTTTTTTAGCCATTTTATTGGCGATGTACAGACAGAAGGAACATGCTCCCATAGAACGGCAGCCAGTGTAGTTAGCGAGAGGTTTCGCAATCCCAGGTGAGGCTCAGTTCGCTGCTGCCTCACCGGCTGCACTTCTGAGCATTTGAATGGGAAATGCGAAAATTCAGCGATTTTGAAGAAAAAACAAAAATCAGAATTGGTTAAGCTAAATGAAAAATAGGTAATTTATAGTACAAACCACAGGGTGAAAGCAGCCATATAAATTATTTTATCATTATATATTATTTTTTAGGGCTGCACAATGGCGCAGTTGGTAGCACTGTTGCCTTGTAGCAAGGAGGTCCTGGGTTTGATTCCCAGCCCGGGGTCTTTCTGCACGGAGTTTGCATGTTCTCCCTGTGCAGGCGTGGGTTCTCTCCGGGTTCTCCGGCTTCTTCCCACAGTCCAAAAACATGACTGTTAGGTTAATTGGTCTTTCCAAATTCTCCCTAGGTGTGAGTGTGTGTGGTGTGTGCATGGTTGTTTGCCCTGTTTGTTTCTGTGTTGCCCTACGACAGACTGGCGACCTGTCCAGGGTGAACTCTGCCTCTCGCCCGGAATGCAGCTGGAGATAGGCACCAGCACCTCCCGACCCCACTTGGGATAAGGGTGAACAGATAATGGATATATATTATTTTTTCATGAGGACAGGTGAGGTGCCTCCCCTGACCGCACGTAACTGCTGGAGCATCAGGCAGACAATCAAAGCTCAACATGATGTTGATCCTACTTGATGTCGAGCCCAAATGATCAACCACCAAGACGTTTGAAGTCTTCAAAATAATGTTATTTACATACTTTTCCCATGAACCAAAACAGCTCTAATTAACCAAGCTGTTTAAGAGAATCCACTGATAACAGACCCACTGGCCTGCTAATACTGTTTACAGTGTACAGGCCATTGCCCCACTGTTCTCTGCTATTTCCTGGAACAACTTAAATTCCTTTCTTCGCGTTCCTCTGATTTATTTAAACATTGTGGCAGACCACTTTCAAATTTAACAAGCAGCAAGGCTGTGAAAGAATTGTCACCAACAGGCCAACTCAAAGTAGTTCATAATTGTGAGGTGTAATAACAAGGATACTCTTTTTTTTTACTTATACAAATCTTAAAAGTGTGGAGTTCTTTTAAGTTCAACTCTTCTGTTAATACTTTATAGAACCAGGAGCAGCAGAGTTCAACAAGATTAATGAAAGCTTGTAAAATCTTTGCATTCCAACTATGTTCTACATAGCTTTATAAAAATACACCCAGGTCCTCTGCTGTGTTAACTTTCTTCCTTCGTCCTATCAATCTGCTTAATTAGACTCCTTCCCTGTTGTTTTCCTGAAAAGATCAGGTCTCCCCTCCATTAGCAGCAGCTTTGATCTGTGCTCTTCCCTTTCCTTCCTTCATACCTCAGACAGCCTGCTGTATTAGTGAGTGCCGTGTCCCATTCGGGAGTTCTGGGCTTGCCGTTTTCTTCGCCCCCTCCAGCACCGTTCGACGTCCGCTCCCAGCCCGAATGGGGAACCATGACCTCGTCACAGAGAGCGTGCAGCGCGTTATCCACAATCTCCATCTTCACAGAGTCCTGGGACGACAGGTTCCACAGAGTCCCTTTGGGGAAAACACACCATTTTATGATTAATGTGTGTAAAGACGATGCTTAGTCTAGTTTTAAAGAGTCACTTTCAAAACATAGATAATTGGATACCTGCAAATTCTGAATTATATGAAATATGCTTTTATAGCATTATTAAAACAATAATAGTAATCCACAACTTCTGAATAACCATTTCTATTGTTTCATGGATTATTTTGTTATGTATCAGCATCTTTTATTCCTATTCATCGGTTTTTGCTGAGAGTTTCATTGTTTTCTCCGAGGTTCACGTTCCAAAGACCATCTACAACCCACATTCATCAGCTACTATAAGCAGCCAATATAAAAAGGAAACAAAACTCATTACATACATTTATATCATAATCCATACCGTCCCTATACCAAAATAACCTAAAAAAAAAAAAAACACAATTTGGAGAGAAACAGTCTGCAAAAATGTGTTTATTTTTGGCCACTGAATTCTGTAATTTAACTAAATATAACTTTCATTCTTGTCCCTGTAATTCAGTTCAGTTTTTCACGCCCCTGTGTTTTTCTCATTCAATCTTTGTTTTGCTCATGTGCATTGATTACAGAAGAAAATGATCAGTAGAATGAGCTTTACCACAAATGAAAAACCTACAGAGAAAAAAAAAAAGTTCTCAGTCTTTTGATCCCAAGAGCAGGGCAAAGCAAAAAGAAGACTGTTAATGTAGCAAGTAAGTAGAGACAAGAACATAATGGATTTAATGGGCTTGAAATACGGGACATAACCTGCAATAAGTTTCTGAATCCCTGTACATACAATAAAACTACTAAACAAATTGCAAACTTCAAACAGAAAGAGAACGAGTTGACTGCCAGATTAGTGGAGGAAATATTGTCAAGTTTCTACTCTTTCAACTGCATTCAATCATTTATTTTTTTTAAAAAAGCAGCTTTAAAAATAAATGATTAAAAAAACTACAGTATCGTCCAAATCATATGAAGCCTGTCTTTTTAAACAAAATATATCTTGACCTGTGATGATCTCTGTGAGGTCCTGATCGCGTGTCTTTCTCAGCAGCCGGATCAGCGCTGGAACTCCATCGCAGTTCTTGATGGCAATTTTATTGTCTGCATCTTTGCCAAAAGAAATGTTCTTTAGTGCTCCACACGCTGCAAAGTGAACCTGTAACACAGAGCCAGGGACACCTTTATGAGACACTAGTGATTACTCTGTAAACAAAAGATTCAACGCAGATAAAGGAACCAGAATGTTGTAACCCAGAGTTATGCTGCAAGTAGTGCATGACACACTTCTCTCTCACTCTAGATGCACAGAAATGTAGCGTTATGAACCACCTTTAATCCTAAATAGTGTGCCTCTGATTTGAACCAATATATTAATTTTCCAACAAATATCTGATTTTAAGATTATTAAAACTGGTTTCGGACACAAATTGTACAATATATTGAGGTTTATTACATTACATTTCATAGAAAAACTTTGAAAAATGTTGCAACATTGGCATCTATACAAAAGTAATCCAAAAAAAAACATTCATATGGATTAAGCCCAAAATCGTAGTAAGACCATGTGTCCCCAAACAATTCAAATTTATAGCTTTAATTCCTTCTGTACAAACACAGAAGGTTTCCATCTCGACAAATCTACCATGTAAACACATCGCCTAAGACATTTTATCGCACTCAGTTTAAAGAGTGAAAGCAGTGCAGTAAAAGCTTGATCCTTTTAGGCATCAAGCTGTTGAACTTATGAAACAGACAGAAAACCAGTTTGAGAGAGCGTAATTCTGACCTCTCTGTTAGGGTTGTCAAGCATGGACACAAGGGCAGGAATGCCTTTCAGTCGGCGGACATCAGACTTCACCTGCAAATCAAGGAGGTTGATGTTATTCATGAGCTAGTGTTATGGTGTGCTTCCTTATATTTCACCAGGCTCAGTGGTGTGCACAAACGTTTTTAAGATCAAGTGGATAAAAAGGGAACCACATGGAGAAGGTCATCTTCATGATTAAATAAAAAGTCTTACTTTGTCGTTCTTAAAGGTGAGATGCTGCAGGTACGCAGCTGCATTGCTCCTGACTGGGTCCAGTCTGTAGTTCAGCATGGCGATGACTTCTGGCAGCTCCGGCTGACGCCATCCACTAGCTGGTGGTCCTTTCCTCATACTCAGAGTGTCCAGGGAAGCCACGCTGCCCCTCTCACCCTTAGCCAGAGGTGCCCCGGCACCATAATAGTAAACCTCTCCTGCACCATCTAAAGCACCTTCATAACTCCTGCAGAGGGAGAACAAGCTTGTCTAAGTTATGACAGAGAAAAAATAGATTTTTTGTCAAACTGTACTGCCACACTCACCCAGTCCTGCGTGGCGGAGGGCCATGTGGGAAGGCATGGTTGTGAGGCATGGTGTTGTAGTGCATTGGGTGTCCCATGCCATAGTCTGGGTCGTCGTAGCCGACGCTGCGCTGGTCATCCTCCAGACCGTACGGATCTGCGACAAACCGGGGAATAGACGACAGCTCCATTGCACTTCCCATTCGCCCGACCTGCGAAAAGACAGATGAGAAATAACCCATTACAGTTGCTGCAGACCAGTTATTCCAGTAAATTTTGACACACTGTAGCTGGCAAACAAATCGTCAATGTTAACTTAGCAGGTGAAACCTGCAAGATCAACATGCCAAAGCAAGATTCAGTTAAAACAAGCCCTGAAGCTAATGATGCAGTGATTGTTGAGCATACTTGTGGTTGGGCAGCATATGGGTCCAACTGGTTCCTGCTAGGAGCTCGGTAGCTTGGATCTAGGGTTCTGTAGCCGTCAGGGTGGACAGGTCTGATAGAGAATAGAGTGGAGGGAAAACTGAGTTGAAATGACTTCATTTAACCATTTGAATGCAACAAGGTCAAAATGCAGCTACTACATCACTAAAATCTGATAACAGGAGTTCAGATTTCAGTAAACTCTTGTTACCTGTAGCGATCGTCCATCCGAGCACCCCTGCTAAGGCTGGAGTATGCCTCAGACGGAGGTCCTCCACGGTAGTCGTCGTAGCCCCCCGCAGGACTGTAGTGATAATTGCGGGGCACAGTATGGGTGGGGTACTCCATGGGCACGGCGCCGCCCGGGCCCTGCCTGTAGACCATGGGGGGGGCGTAACCCCCGACAAGAGAACCGCCTCCATCAACAGACAGAGTGTCCGACACAGAGGGGATGACTGTGCGAGTAGTGGTGGTCTTTACTACTTTTTTCACCTAAAAAGGGAATAAAGGTAGCGAGTGCATTACTGTGCTTTTTGTTAACACACCTAGCCCTAAAACAGGAGCTGTGTTCTTTACACTTGTTGACATTTTGCCAAGGATTGGCCTGTTTTTATTTCGTTTTAAAGGAAGCTGATTGTCTGGGTTTTATTTACAAGTATCAGAGTAAAGAAGCATGAATGCAAAGCAAAATTTTAATAAACCTAATTTTCTCTCAATCCCAGATAACAACTATGATGTATAATGTAATCTTAAATGTTGTTTCAATTAGATGGAAGTAAAAAAAAAAAAATCATCATAGTTAATAGAAATAAATTGTTGAAAACATTAGTCTATGTGAACTAATTTTATATGATGTTCTTCAAATGAGTTACTGAAATAAATTCACTTTTGAAAATGTTCTAATTTTCTGAGATGCACCTTGAGTCTTTGATTCTAAAACACACTACTGCCATTTGACCTCCTCCTTACTGTGGTTTCTGTGCGCCTTGTAGTCCCATCGTCATCCGTCTCCACGGAGATTACCGGGGGCACCTCCTGAGGCTCCTCCATTGTGAAAGTCTCCTGCACCAGCTGACCAGGCTCCATCCTGAACTACATGCATATGTACAAAATGCTCAATTTCAGTCCCAATGTCTCAAGTTGTGAGACTCCAAAGGGCCAATTTGATATAATAACATCATAACATAGCTCAATTTATTGTGTGATGATCAATAAACTATTTACTCTCAAACCAGATCCAGTCATGAGGGTTAGAGCATTAAATGCAGTCTCCAGCTTATACTCCATTTGTCCAGTGTTCGATTTATTAAACTCAGTATTAGCCACTGATATTGCAGAAAGTGTCTTATAACTTCTATGTTGCTAAAGCGTAAATAGTTATCCATTGACAGAAAAGGAATGTGATGCTCATTATCTCCAGCTTCAGAGGTCTGATTCTTACATGATGCGTCCCGTTGATGTAACCCTCGTTCAGCGTCAGCCTTTCTAGGTCTGCATCACAAGGAATGCGGCCGTTCTGTTAACAGACAGAAACAAAATCATGTTCACGAGAGAATCCCACACAAGAAATTGGATTTAAATATGCATTTCTAGGCAATCACAACATTTGTGTCACACCACTAACTACTGAGCAGATGCCTTTATTCATCCAGAAGGAGAACGCAGCAATTTATCAGACTACTTTTTAATTTCAGCCACATCTGTGTAGCAAGAAAAAAAGGAATGTTATGAGACCTTTTTCTCCCATCATGCATTACAGACCAGAACCAAAATAAATGGTTTTATGAAATATATACTTACAGTCATACCGATGCAACTAAGGTTTTTATATTTAAGAAGGTAAAACATTTTTACCTTAATAAGGTTTTTGCATAAGAATCCATCCTCCTTGAACCTTCAGTTACTTTACAACCACATCTATTTTATTGGGATTTTCAACAACAACAAACAGTGTGGCATATCTTTAAGAGGTAGAAAATGTTATGGGTTTGGCAACTTTTTTTTTTACAAATGAAAACGGAAAAACTCATAGAATTGCCTTTCAATGCAGTTACAACTGAAGGAAAGTCTTTGAAGGTATGCCTCTACCAGGGTTTTGTGCCTGAACATCCATTTTTTTAAGTCTTGCACATATTCTAATTAGGACTTTGGTTTGGGCTTTGACTAAGCCATTCTATCATATGAATATGTTTTTATCCAAACAATTCCACTGTACGACAGGCTGAAAGTCTAGAGTCATTATACAGTTTGAAGGCAAAGTCTGCAATCTGTGACCCTTTGGATATTCCACAATGGCTCTTAACAGCTGTGGAAGATACAGATATATCAAAAAATAAAAGTTATACAGGTTTTCATGGAATAACTGCATTCAATTTCCAAAACAGAACTGAACAAAAAGTACCTGTAATATTTTTTTTAAAAAATATACTACATGTTTTTGTTGATATGTTGGAAACTATTACTTTTATTATTTTACATAATTTCCATTAGAGAAAAAAATCCCAGAAAAATTAATACATTTCTTTTTTGCTAAAACTTGTTGTTTCATTTATAATAAAAGAAAAAAAGACTTTTTTTATATATAAAATGAAAACAAATTGCCCAAAGAAGGCATTTTTAAAAAAAAATATCTTTTTCCAAACATATCATTTGTGGCTTTAAGCAAATTATATTTAATTTGCTAAAAAAAAAAAAAAAGTTAAGTAACTTAAATTGAAAGGGTTAAAAAAAATTCTAAAGTTGAGGTTGTAAATAGACAAAATATGAGAAATCTCAAGGAGGTATGAAAATTTTTGCAGGGCATTGTTGCATAATGACGGTAAAACTAAATGAATGATCTGTGACGGTGATATGAATAGATGACAAATGGAAAATTTGGATGACAAATGTAAAGAAAGAACAGCAGACATGATTGATGATCTTTCTGCCACAGACAGACCTCTGCTCCTGCTGAGTACCCATTTAAAATGAGATTCTTTGTGATTTAAAATTAAAAAAACAGAAATAAGCCACTGTTGGCTGGAAACTGGTGACACCACAGCCTTCACCACACACACACACACATACATCAGATTAAGCTACTGGACACAAACTGTTCAGATCAGATTAAGTCACAGACAGAAAGAGAAGCAGCTGGGCAGATGGAGACATGTGGATACCTGTCAGTAAAGACTGATATCATGTTGCGTTGCCTTGAGAGGAGCAAAAGCATGCTGGAGCCTTTAGGCAATGTTAACACACACCTACAAACAACAGTGATGGGGGCAACACAAGCAACCTTCCTGATCTGCACACACTCACTATTTACACACTCCTGAATTTACAGCACCTCATCACTCAGAACAGCCTTGACCTGAGACACTGTCAGATTAAGGTGTACATGCAAGAGCAGAAAGCTGAGGTGGATGGTTATTGGCTAAAGCAGCAGGGGTTCCCTGATGGTGAGGAAGTGTGCCAAGCTATTCCGGTACACTAATGGCTTCTCTGAGAAAGTGAAAGAATTATCGAGCATTTTAAGTTTGGGTTCAGAGCCAAGTAACCGACTCACCCTGTGACTGATAAGCAAAACAGTGCCATACTTAAAGAAATCAAAAGACGGGATCTTATTTTCATCCTTACCCCAACAGGGGATACCCTCCAGCAAGTAAAGACAGAAGAACAAGAGTAATCCGGATCAGAAAAAGTCAGAACGACAAACCAAACTTAAAAGCAAGACGTAGTTTTGCATGCAAACATTCATGGACAAGTCGGAACAAAACCATCCAGCGGTGCAGCATTTCCAAGACCTGACAGCTGGGGAACGATCAAGAGAACGTCTTTGTGTAACTTACAGATGTTTACTGAAATAATACAGCGTTTGAATTTATGCCCAAAGGTTGTGGGATAGACATCAGTGACCAGGAATCTTCATCAAAAATACATTGTGGGAAGCTCTTGTAGTGCCAAAAAAAAAAAAAAACATTTATTTTGGTGATTTTACTTCTTTTTTTATTTTCCCTTTCAGAAAAAAGTGTCCAAATTTCTTGTTATTTGGACACTGGATTTTAAAAAAATGCACTTGAATTTGAGTCAAATAAAAATTATAGTTATAAATTATAACTATGACTGTCAAGGAAACCAATTTACTGGACGATAAATTGTCCCAGTAATTATTGCAATAAATATTAGTGTTTTGAGACCAGTTTCAAGTAATACACTGATGGCGGAAAAACAATGCAAGTTCACTTAAAAGATCAATAAACGTTAATTTTGTAAAGAATACTTAACACTAGAACTGGAAGACAGTTTTAAATATCCAAAAAACGAAACCAAAAACTGTACCAGTGAATATAATGAAAGTAAAAACAACACACAACCAAAACCATAAATAAAATGGATTATGAAGGAGCTGTAAACATAATTGCATTTCAAAAATGTTAATTAGAAAGGAAATCATTCTTTCCTTTCTGTTATTTGCACAGGTAATGTCCACAGGTGAGTCTGTGGTTTTCAAACGTTTCTAACCTTATTTATGATATTTCTAGAAGGTCTGTCTACGCTTCACCATAATGCAAAAAACTGAGGGATAAACCTGTTGCAATAAGCAAGTAATTGCATGGTATATTAAAATAAGCTAATCTTTCTGATGCTTAATACCTTTGACAGGCTATTTTGTTTAAAGGAACTTCATAATCCGTTTTATTTATGGTTTCGGCTCAGTGTGGTTTTTATTTACATTCTATTTATTGTTTTTGGGTGTTGTGTTTAGTTTCGGATATTTAGAATATCTTCCAGTTCCAGTGTTAAGTGTTCTGTACATTATTAAAGTTTATTAGTCTTTGAGAGCGCAAACCTGCATTATTATGCATTATCAACATATTGCGTGAAAATTATCCCAAAACAACAATATTGCCATTTATTGCAGTGGTTTCTGTGACAATTTATTGTTCAGCACGTTATTGTGACAGGCCTAATCCAAATTATTTTATCGTATGCTCCATTCTCATTTTTTCTGAAACCAAAGCAGTTCCTGTAGTACTTAACACTTCTGATGGAGTCTCTTGATATCAAGATCGTTGAAATAGAGCTTGTAATTTCTAAGAAAATATAAATTAGATTTGGGTGTTTTATTTTAAACACATACGTCAGAAAACCCCTCTGGGACTTAAGTTTTAAAAAAGCATTTACTTGACTTTATTTAATCTGAATTCTAAGAGTCACGTGTTTTAGCTCCTGCTGTGGTCTGCTGCCGTCCAGCACAGATGAGATGAGGGTGATCATGAAGATGACTTTAGATGAACCGGTTCATGTCAAAAGGAAAAATCCGAGGGGAATTGAGATGGAAAAGGTGCATGAGGGTAGTGACGGTAGAAGGGTCATAGAGCGTTACCTGCATGTTGGGGAGGGGGCGGGGCAAGGTGCCGGCACACGACCTCCGCTCCTCCTCCAGAGCCCGGCTCAGCATCTCAAACTGCCTCTCCTGCTCCCGCACGGAGGCCAGCAGGGAGGCCGTACTCGCACACTGCTCCATTCACACACTGAGAGCAGAGCACAGGACAGGACAGGACCGTCACCACACAGCACAGAGACAGATGCGTCCAACACCAGGATTTATCAGAGGACAGACAGAAAACCACCAACGTACACACAGATAAAAAGCAGGGCTCTGACGCCGGGTGTCGCCGGAAATCTAAACAGCAAAGAAGCGAAAAATGAAGTTTATTTAATTAGCGAGAAGCTGGAAAATAAAGCAGAGAAAAAGTCATAAAAGTGGAATTGCTAACAGAATCCACCTAAAACAATTCAAGACAGGGAGTGACATAAGCAGATTATCATCACATTTCAATCTTTCTTCACCTACAACTAAGCAGGGTTAAAATTAGAAAGTGAGATTTACAAGAGGGAAGAGTGGTAATTTTCAGCTGCAGCATGTGGAGCTTGTTAGCACCTTTTGGCTTCAAAACAGCAAGAACATGAAAAGGGGAGAGAGATGTGAGAGCAGAGAGGGGCTGTGAGTTTCTAAACTTTAAAGACTGGGACAATGCATCGAAGCAACAAAAAAAGACAGGTTATTTTTAAATCAACAACAACAAAAAGAGTTATAGATCAATTGTAGTTATAGATCAATTTCTAAATAAGATATATTTTATTGTAAGGAAACTTATGACATTTAGGTTAGTGGTACAAAGTTACTGGAGTCTTACAGTAAAAGTGTTAAACAGAGAATTTATTTGAGGTACTCCTCCGTCAGAAAGAGTCCACACCAAAGAGTACTGCTGTTATTATCACCTGGAATCATTTTTTAGTTTCCATTCAGCCAATTATTGGTTGCTCTTTAGATTTCAGAAATCTAAAGTAGCACCATTGATCCTGATTGGCTGAATTCTTGGAGCATTTCTAGTTTTGAACTAAAATCTGTGTTAAAACTGGAAACAAAGTGGAATTGTTTCCACTTTGTTGTTAGGATTAGTATGCAGAGAAAATGTCATCCGACTCTCTCAAAGCAAAAATAAAGCTAGCACTAAAAAAAGCCAAGCTTAACATATAAAGTTGTGTTTGAACTTTGCCAGTGAATGAATACAGAGCTGCATTGTATTTTATGTCTGTAATGGCTTTTAAAAAATGCCTCTCAGCAGCCATGGCTGTACCTAAAAAAAATCCAACATCACACAACCACAACTCTGCTTAATAATTAACCACCAAGGATCCAAGATAACACAGTATCAAACTGATTTGTTAGACTCCTTATATGGCCACCGTCTAAAACTTGGTGGTTGTTCTCAGCTTCTTTGAAAAATTGTGTGAACACACCAGACTGAAGACAGTTGAGTCAAACATAAATGGATCGCTTGACACACGACACCATAAAACTAAATGAGACCCGATACACCATTTTAAAACAGCCTACTGAGCTATATTACTGTGAATAATGGAGGCAATCAATC
The DNA here is from genome assembly GCA_010277075.1 of Poeciliopsis retropinna. NCBI lineage: Eukaryota > Metazoa > Chordata > Actinopteri > Cyprinodontiformes > Poeciliidae > Poeciliopsis > Poeciliopsis retropinna. The sequence continues at coordinate 8,568,542 of VMRM01000013.1, forward strand.
ATGTCAAATGCTCTCAATTTAACATGTAGCCACAAAGAAAATGCCTGGATAGAAATTAAGACATGGTTGCTTAGGAAAGACGCAGAGAAAGAAGTTTTTTTTTTTTTCTACTGTTAAATAAAGAAAACGCAACCTAAACACATGCCATAGATGGTATAAACCTAAATTACAGAGGCCAGTACAGCCCAAAGTAAGACCATCACAGTCTTAGACTTTTATCCTGGCGTGGGAGGACAGAGGAATCTGGAAAAGGATTACTTCAGCAGAGTCTAATAAAGGAATGACATGAGAATGGCTCATCTCCAAACCAGGGCAAAAATCATTTTCTGCTTCAAAGTTCATCGACTCATGGATCTCCAATCTGCTGTCTGACCGCATAGACAGGATTGTCTGAATGCAAAAAGACTCCAGTATTAAGTGTGGACACATGCCAGTTTGCATGTGTGTTCACATCTGTATATAAGTGAGTGTTGTGTGTCAGGGAGACTGAATAAAGTGGCAAGTTTGTATGCTTGTTACTATTCTCAAATACTCCAACAGAGCACCGGCAACTTTTTTGTGAAGTTAAGTAAATCGTTTTTCTGTCTGTGTGGGAGGGAAGAAAAATAAAAAAAAAGTAGACATTTGTGGTCAAAGGCACATTGGTGCTGCAACAAAACACTCCCGTAATATCATTGTCATACATTCCAGAGTAAGATTGAGCGTGTCATATCCTGCCTCAGCTGTTGGGAGCTGTCTTAAAAACAAAAGGGCCCATTATTTGTCTTTCATCTGTGTTTGTCTCGGTGTTTTAAACATAAAAGCTCGAAAGAGAAAGTGGGTAGAATCCTGAACTGTTTCTTAGGTGAAATATGTAAACAATAAAACTAGTTGGCTTAAACTTATCTCTAAAATAAAACAGAAAGCATGTTTATGTTGAAAAGGCTGTCAGGTGTTGGCGATGAGATCTAGAAAAGGAACTTGTTAATGGGAAGGGGTAAGCATGGACCGGTCTTCCTTACCAGGTTTTACAAAGTTTCCATTTTTAAACTGACAAAAAAGTTGCTTACATACCATCCAGGTTTGTTTTTGTCTCAGTTACAGTAGGTTGCAGTTTTAAAAAGTCCCAGCAGTTATGTAAACATACCTAGAAAAAGGTTATCTACCTTTTCCATCTTGTTACTAAAAGTTTTACTTCATTTAAAAAATAAAAAGAAGCTGAATGCATTTCTGTTCCAAGGCAGAATCTGCTCTGTTTTGGCCTGAAAATATTCCATTGTAACAGTTATGTTTGACCTGAATAAACTATTACAAATCTACTATTATGGAAAATAACAGAAAAAATTTAAAAAATAAATATCACCTGTAGAAGGTTTTATAGCAATATTTGTTTCTTTTTAAAACATATAATTCTGGGATTACAATTTTTAAAACAGATTCCATTGTGAATCGGGTGACATAAATAAATGCGACTTCAGCTTTTAAAAGGCTGCACACAATTTAAAAATAAAGTATTTGGCTGTTTTGAATAAACTCTAGGTCTATACAAAAGTAAGGCTTGTTAATCTTTGAGAGGGTGAACTTGTATTTTTATATTAGTTGAAGATGGTCTCAAAACGACAATATTATCGTCTATTGCAATCATTTCTGGGACAATTTATCTTCCAGCAAAAATTTATTATAATGACCAGTCTAGCTATGACGTTAATATAACGAGTTAGTAATTTATACACCAAAGTGTAGCTTTTGTTTTCAATAAGACCAATTAGTTTATGTCATACAATATTATTAGAAGGATCATGTGGTTTTTTTATTCCATGCAAATCTACAGTGAGAATCTGATCAGTCTTTTTATCAGTTAAGAGTTGTTACATCTTTCTGACAGAACAAGAATTTAAACCTAATTTTCTGTTCCTTCCTTTCTGCTGTAATTGGTCAACCCCAACAGCTTCTAACAAATTTTAACGTTCTTGTGGAAAGATGCACTTTGCTGTGAAAGCTGTAAATGGTTTCCGTCACTTAAATCGGCCATTACGCCATTATTGGGCCATTAGCAGCACAACCCTCTCTGCTAAAGGGGCAGTGCAGCCATTAACTTCTCAAAGAAGCAATACACCATAACTAGTTTATATGGCAAATATTTAGTCCCCCAAAAACATTTTTTGCTTAATGGACTATAACTGTGCCATCTCTTTTATAATACACCATCTCTTCCATTTCATTCATTCTGTCATTGAGGCAGTCCAACACATCCTGTTCACAGCTGAAATGAAGTTAAAATGCTGTGGTGGCCTGGACAAGAGCTTTGCTGACTCAGCTTCATCTGAATGGTCGCACAGAGATTTGGTGAACACCCTGTGGTGCTTTGTGCATTGACCTTGGTCTAAATCCAGATAGTCCCACCTTTACCATCCTGACATGAAACCACAAGGGGCTCCGGTCCTGGCCCACACTACTCCACATGTGGCCATTAAGGCAGAGCCCAAGAAAGTGGATGTTTCAAACATGACCACCTTAACTCACACTCAGGGTTTCATGCAGGCTTTTCAGGAACCTCAGCAAGGCCAACTGTCCCATGTAGACAACACAAGCTCATTTATCTTAGTGGGAAAGGAAATGAGTGGCCTTGGGCGCATGGAGGGAATCTGAATATAACTGAACAAATAACACTAAAGAAAACATGTTCAACCGCAAGGCCAGCTGCAAACATATCTACATTTTATGTCCCCGATATCATCATCAAGCTCTAATAGCATTATTAATAATATTAGTTATCGTCAATCATATTTATGTCCTGATTGTGTTGAAGTCGGGTGCTTATTTGTATGTTGTCCTGCTAAGTAAAAAAATGCATCCTCTCAGCATATATTATGATTTCAACATATTCAAAATATTGATAAGATTGAATATAAACTGTAATTCATCTGTGCCATCTCTATAAAAGCAAAAAAAAAAGAAGATCATAATTAGTCTTCATACAATAACAAAAATAAGCTAAAGGATGATGATTACTTAAGAAAAAAACGGGCAGTATGATTGGGTTTATTTACTTTCAAGCTATTTTTTCCCAGGTAGGTTTATATTTATGTTTCATAATTAAAGTTTTTAAATTCAATGATTAGCATTTAGAGGTCCAGATGTGCGACTTAAAGTAATTGGTGTTGCTAAGAACTTCAATTGATAATGCATAAACTTTAGTTTTAAAGCAATATTTGTGTTTATCACTCTCCAGAATTTGGGTGGTAATGAGATTTATTTATGCAATAACTTTTAACATCACTTTTCTCATCACAAGTATCACCACAGCCTATAACTATGAAATTGTATGTCACTAATAGACATGAAAGACGTGTCCCAGAGCAGCAGTCACTTCCACTCGCCACCTGTTCTTTATCTTCAAAACTGTCTCATGCTCTGCCTCTTGGTTTCAGTTTAGCTAGTTTCTCTGGCTTCTCTCCAACAAAAACCAACTAACAACCAGTAAATGTCTGACTTGTGTGCAGCGTTGTCACTGATGACTATTGGCCAAATATATTTGTTAATGTCATCTGCATTTCTAAATTAGGGGGTAAAAAAACACAAAATACACTCTCTGCTATGTCACTTGCCAACCAACGGTATGTGACATAGCAGCAAACTGGCACAACACACTCTTGCACAAATAGGTGATAAACATTTAGCAGAAGAAAAAAAAAACTTTGATTTCTTAAACCTAAAATTCTGCTTCATCTTAAAAATTATAAGACCACTTAGTGGTCCAAAATCTCTCTTTTAATGAGCAGTCAAACATGTAGAACATGCCATACTTGTCAGACAAGACAAGAAAACGAAAGTGGTTTAGTCACATTTGTCTCATAGCTCAACTAATTCTTGAGGTGGGAGTGAAAAGCAACAACCAATGCCAACAAATTAATTAGGGACTTAAAATTAAAACAACTTGGTCAAATTCCATGAAATCACCTATGTGGAAAACAGCTGTTAAGAGTACAAATAGAAATGGTTTCTTGTTTTTGCTCAACTTTTCAGCCTCAGTCTGGGTTAATTGTTTTTTTTTTTAAGTTAAAGAGTTTAATGTGTTTGTACTGTTACTTAACTTCATTGCTTAGCATATTTTAGGCATTAAAACCTTACCAAGTGAACAGAGAAGTCATGGGTAGAAGGTGTGCTGATCGTTTGGCCCCTTCACCATTTCATAAGTGAAATTTAACATCCTGCTGACCTCAAGTTAAGTTTTTGGAGGACAGAGCCATGCTGGCTCTGTATACTAATGTAATGTTCCTATTTCTGCAACAGTGAAGTATTAAACATAATACCACATGTTTAATACTTCACTGTTGCAGATATAGGAACATTACAGACATTTTTAGATCTCATAAAAACACAATGTCTGCATTTAAATAATTTATGTTTTAATTATGGACTACAACAGAATTTTGATTTTTTTTTTAACAAGCACACAATTTGACTCCAAGCAGCAGCCAGGACAAAAAATGTTATTCCAATAATTTTACAACTATGTCCTAGACCTAAAAAGTAGCTTTCACACAGTCCATTTGATTCCTAACCCAAATTATCTCACAGCATCAGAAATCAAATAATAACATCAAATGGCAAGAAGTGGTGCATTTGTGCTTTTTGCTGGTTTAGCTGACAAATATTTCTAAACCATTGTTGCACATTTTACAAGTCCTCCTTTTGAACTTATTGGATTAACATTTAGAAAAGAAATTGTTAGAAATCTAAAAATACGCTGCAATTCTGACTTTTCATTTCTAAATGACGGACTTTGCTCTCAGCCATCACAAAAGAATAAAACTTCAGCACTGATCTTACAACGTGAATCAAGTCAAAAGCTACATCACAGAAATATTATTCATTTTGGTCCATTGAGAGGCATCTGTTAATTGTACAAAGTTAATAATGATCTACATATTACATTATGCCTTGATTTCTCAATAAGCCTAAAGAGAACTCTCTAGTAACCTGACAAGCTCTTTGATTTAATGTTTTGTTTAAAGTTCAGGACCACCTGCAGCTCAGGGAAAAGAAAACAGAAGAGCACCCACTGTCCAGCTGACAATAAATTAGCTTCCATTGATAGCACAGTATCCACCAATACTTCAACATCTGAGCAGAAGCCACTAAATCCACTGACCACTATTGAGATTATGCAACTGTTGCTTTGTGTAGAAGCTGGTTACCACCATGTTATTCTGGGCTGCAGTAAGTAGTGGTAAGAAATAAAGGAAACATATCAACACGGCAAAACCATGTGATTATTAGATGGAATATTAAACAGGCAACTTGTAAAGTTCTTAGTTGCTGCAGCATTTAATAGCTTGTTAAAAATTAACACACTCTGAAGGTAATATTTTCTCAGAATTTCCCCACTGTGGGCTAATAAACTATCTTTCTATAGGATGACATTATTTTAAATCACTTTAAAATTTGCCAAGCATTTCAACTTGCGTTGAATTATAACCGACAATGATTTACTACGTTTAATCTGCAAACAGCAATCGTTTGTCGACAAGAATGTTTGCGCAACGACTGCCGAACAAGTCGGTGGTCAACGTTTCCAAGAAATCTACCACGGGCTCCCAGGGAGGCAACCGAGCAGAGGTTTCACTTCACCGCTGCATTTATCTGCTAACTTTGATTCCACTCTGAGTTTACCATCACACACACAACACGCAGAGGCAACCAACACACTCGACTTTCAAGTAAAAACAGGCTGAAGGTGTGATTGGTGGAAATGCAGATCAAGGGAGATAAATCAAAAAAGTAGAAACAGACAGCAAGGAGGAGCAAGCATAGCAGAACTCCAGCCTCAGTGTGTGTCAGAAAAGGGACACACCCATGGTGTGCCCTGCAAGCCATTCATTACACACTAGCAAATGATAGCCCTGCTTAAAACACCCGACCAGCTAGGAAAACTTCGGTCTCCACAGACAGAACGGTCAGGGATCATTCCAAGCAACAAAAGAAGTATCTACAGAAAGGACGTTGTGTCCATTTTCTCTTTCAGTGGCCGCTCCCTTCTTCCCTCATTTCAAAAGAGGGGACATTTTTAAGCGTGCCCAAACCTGTCCTCAATCTACTCCATCTGTGTACCAGCAGGCTGAGGCAACAATCACCATAGGGTGTACAAAGAAATATGTAAGGCATTTCTATGCTTCACTGATCAGCTGCTTGTAGCAAAGGGGGGGGGGGGGAAAATAAGTAAACGAGAAATTACTTAATTGCTTGTGCAGAAACAAAGTTTCAGGTTTGCTGCGTTGTTATCTAGGCAACTAAACAAATCCTACAGAAAATTACATTCCACTAAAGTGCAGCGTCTTCATAAAGTGTTAAAAAACTCTTTCCATTTTACAATCACAAACTTATGTATGTTATAGCTATACGATTGGGTAACAAAAAGGAAAATGATGCATAGTTTTTACACAGGTGTGCTAGAGAACATGAGGGTGTTTCAACCTGATAGTCCAGAAGACTCCGTTACATTTTCAGCAGGTGCAGTTCACTTTCATGCTGCATTGTGTAAACGAGCCAAACTTGAAAACCTCCCCCTGGCCCCACATCTGAAGTGGCGCTGAACCAAGAACCACTAAAGAAAACGACACAAAAATCCCTGAACAAGGCGCTGAGAGTAACTTCTTTCTTCACAAAATATAAACAAAAATCGAGTGGCATCAGATTTTAGCGGTTGTTAGCGGTTCTTTGGTAAAACACAACAAGCCATTGCTCCCGCTAGCGTTAGACTCACACGTTTGTTTTGGTTGTGTTTACCCAGAATACCCAGCATTATAGTCCACTTTCTGCTTTTACATTCACAAAATACATTCAAAACCGCACCAGAGTTCACTTCAACCGAACAAAGACCTATGTTTTTAGGTGGACCAAAATTCACTTTTTTGGTCCACATCAGAATTTGATTCCCCATTCGCATCTCCCCAAACAAGCGGACTTTGTAGACATACAAATCAGTTTAATTAACATGGACTAAACAAGACTGATGTGAATACACACTTAGGAAAAAGAACACACTTTAGATCAAATAATCTAGAATATCACAGAAGCAGCAGAGACCCATGGTATCATTGTTGCAGCTCAGGAGGGAGAATCTGTCTACAGGACTATGGTGCTAGGAGCATCATCGAAAATGGTCAGAGTTGATGGATAAATGGATGCAGCCAAATTAACAACAATCTCAGGACGGTTAAAACTTTCAAACCAAAATGGAGTGACCCACTTTAACATACCGAACACACTAAACCTTAATAAAAGTCTCGACCTCAAACCAACCGAGGTAAGACTTGAAAACTGCAGTTCACAAAACCTCTACATTCACTCTCAAGGAGTCTGAACTATGTTGCAAAGATCACCTGGTAAATATAGCAGTCTTCTAGATTTGCAGCTGTGAGGTGTTTCTACAAAGTATTGTCTCAGAGTTGCTAAATATAAATGCATGCCACACTATGCAATTGTGTATCTTTTTTTCTTGTTTTTTTGTCTGATAAAAGCCCAGTAAAATAGATTAAAGTGTCTAGTTCAAATTGGAACAATACGTTAGCAAGGCACTGCATATCCAGGGCAGATTTCCTGTCTGTATTCAGACTGAAAAAAAAACTGTAAGTGGAGAAGGTAAAACTAAGCCTCCACACAAGGGACTAAATAATGAAGCAACAAACACTCCTGTTGTCACCACGCCCCACTGATCCAGACCCACACAACAGGTTCTTAGGCTTGAAACGTCGTCTCCCAACTCTGCCTACCAAACCACATCAAAAGGCAGCAGCTGAGATTTCACGCCAGACTTTAAACACAGACCAAAATGTGAACAAAAATCAAAGGCAATCACACACACAACAGGAGGATAGTCACCTGAAAGCTGGGCGCAGGTTAACCATCCACAGAGCGTGGGCGTTTCAGAGCACACAAAGGGCGAAATTGATAAGCAGACTGGACTTTGACTTAAGAGTTTACGGTCTAGTGTGCGGCAAGGTGTCCCGGGGGACTTCCGTGTTCTCTCACCTGTCCTGGACACAGGAAATCCCGGGGAAAGAGGCGGAGAAATCCTTTTTTTTTTTTTTTTTAAAAAGCGTTTTTCAAACGCGTCAATCAGTGAAGACGTGATGTTTAACGTGATAACGCCGTGCAAGTCTTTCATTTGTATTAAAACGTACCGACATAATGTGTAGGGTCTGTTTTCTTTTCTATATAATTGCCGCGTTCAGGTCAACGTAGTTTAATGCAACTTTCCCCCCTTTAGTTATTCATCAACGAAACGTAGACGTTGATGCTAGCGCAGTTAGCTCCATGCTACGCCGCTAGCCCGTTCAGGCAACCAAGTTCAGCAAAACCAAAAGCCGCTTCCGCTCCCACCACCGACAAACCCCAAACCAGCCGCACACAAAGCAAAACACTACCCGAACTGCCGTTACCCATGTAGCAGACACTTTCAGCGGGTTTCTTTCTTAAAGTCCATAAGTGTTTGGTGGCTTCGGGCCTAGCCGAGTTCTCTTGTTTGACACAATCCGGGGGAGCCCGACTCCTCCGGGCTGGGCGAAGAGTTTGGGTGAGACAACAAAAACACGTCGGCGCAGGGCGAGTTTACGCCCGAGAGATGCTGAGAGGAAACTCGGAGAATACCGGAGAAAACACCCACCTATGCAGCGCAGTCTTGTCTTTCCTCCTCGCCTTCGCTTGCTGTCCACTTGTCTGTCCTCTTCCTCTCCGCTGGGGGGAGGAAGATGTGGGGGCCAGCGACAGATAAGACAGCAGGATAGTTCAAAACGACCAAAGATCCAGGGTTTATTTATTATAAAGTAATGATGGTTATGTGGTTTCTAAATGTCACAAAGGATCCAATAAACGGAAGAAACTTTTCGTCACTCCTATGGTTGGAAAGGTTGGTGTGGCTCCTCACCTTCCCACAGGACTCCTCCCCTCTATGACTGTCACATCCAATACAATGGGAGAAATCCAATCTCGACTTTGAGCATTTTTCAGAAGCTTCACATACAGTAAATTAGAAGATATATATATATATATATACTTTTTTTTTTTAAGTTTATTTCTTAGACATAATTTAATGCGTCAGCGCAGCGTGGCATGGAGGCGACCGGCCTGTGGCTGAGCGGAAGTGTCAGGGATTCCCAGGTGGATTTATTTACAGCTTCATCTTTTCTGATTCTCTCACTGGACCTCAAGCAACGTCCAACTTCTGAACACCCTGGAATTTTTGGTTTGCAAAGGAAACATAAAATGAACTTTAAGGGCTTCGTATCACCTTTTTTCATCATCACTTGTCTTGTTTTTCTGATGTGCTTCTTCTTTGTTTTTTGTTTTTGTTTTTTGTTGTTGTTGTTTTTTTAATTATTTTTGCAGCAGTTAAATTTGGTTTTATTTCCCGAATCTCCAAAAAATAGCACAGAGTTTACACGTTACAGCCTTATATTTTTGTATTCTTGAAATTTTAGAAGAGAAATAAATATTTACTGATCTACCTAAACTTTGTAGAGTGCAGATGTTGCCACCGTGTGGCCGAAATGACGAACTTCTCCAGAGGTTCCACCTGTCGAGGGTAAACCCTTTAACACCTTTACTGAGCTTACAAAATCTTTTGTTTATTTATTTTTTTATGATTACTGTCTTCTTGCTGTATGTTGTTTTTAGCTTTCTTGTACAAGCACTTTGAATTTTCTTTGGCTGAAAGGTGCTATATAAATAAAGTTGCCTTGCCTTGCCTTACCTAAAATGAAAATTAGTTTGGCACCCGTACTTCACAGGAAAAACAGGTCTAACTTCACAAGAAAAACAGGTCTAATTCATCATCTGCTATTTACAGCCCTATTAAGTCCAAGTTCACTCAACTAAGATCCAATTACATTGGATAGTTTGTTTACATTGTGTTGAAGTCATATCCAATTATCATTAAAAAAACAACTGATGCTTTGTCATCTTGAGCAATCGTGTGACATCAGTGGAGAGGAAAAACTTAATTTCACCAGTGAGAAGCCTCCAGGATTTGGAGTTGTGTGGTGTCCATGTTGTTTTTCCCTGAGCTGCAGGTTTTCCTCTGGAAGGACGAGGCTGAGCTGTGTGCTCTTGGTGCCTCTGCATTTCATCCACCTCCTCAGCTGGAGCATTAATGGAGCTATGCTTGACACCTAAGTGTCAAACATTGTGGAAATATCTAGCTGCTATGTGAGGGCCTCCTAGTCACCTGTGCTTTTCTATGAATCTTACCACGTTTTCTGTAAGTTTCCCAGGGCGAATTCTCAATTTTTCTCTTAAAGATTTCTCTTTGCACCTTTCTAAGCTGATTAATCTGATCTCCTCAATTAAGGCCTCATCAGAAGCAGCAAAGATAACCAGTTTGGATTACATCTTTACTAGAAGGAGATTGTCATCGCTATTTTCTTATGACTATGAAAAGAAGTTCTGTGAACGGTGAAATAAATGTTTTAAAGATTAAAGCTATTTTAGAGAGAGGGGAAAAATGTTGTTCGTATTTATATGAAGATTTTCTGAAAAATATTCTCACCTGTAAGGAATCTCCTGATTCCCATGAGTTTTGAAAACATCTTACGCCCAGATGGCCAAACGTGTGTTTTTTTTAATGTTGTTGTTGTTGTTGTTGAAGCGCAACACTGGAAATTAAATAAAAAAGATTTAATATTGAAATTTAGTAAGTTTTTGAACAGTTTGGTATCCCATGTAAGAATTGTTTGCATTTAAATTGAGGAGTTAAAAAAAAAAAGAATCACAAAAGATTAAAGAACTTTGTTCCTTCCTGAAAGTTTTACTTTTATAACCGAGTCGAAAGAAAGTGGTAAAGATTTTCTGTAGCATTACATTTAAGAAACACAAAACTGATGCTGATTTTAAATCATGTTTGAGGTCTGTTTGAAATTTGTAACTGTGAACTGGATACTGAAGAGCAGAGTTCAGTTGAAGCATTAAAACACACTGTATAAAATATAATGATTTTAGTAAATTTGATATTTTGAGCAAAGATGAATGATGACAGATTTTTTTTTAATGTGATTACATTTTTGACAAAGTGTAAATTTTGTCACACACACTGCCAGTAAGCAGTTTTTCTCTCTTTCTTGTTGAAGTGAATGAGTTTTTCTTGTGTTTCATATTACAATAATACATTGTAGAGCAAAGGTTAGAACTTAGTAACTGATCCAAACAAAAACAAACATTTAGAAGATTTGAGTTTCTATGAAAAATGTTCTGATCTTTCCTGAAAAGAGGGCGATTTGTTACTTTGAAAGCCAGAAAAAGAATTACACATTTTTCTTAACAGGATTTGGTTGTGGTGAAAATATGTAAGCAGCTGGGTAGTTTGTAAACTGAGGTTGACTGACATAGAATAGCAGCAGGATCACCCACAGTCAACCTTAGACTACAGTGCCGACTTCCACCTACTGAGTTATGTCCGCCTTCAGTTCCCATAACTCATATGGTATTCTAAAACTCAAAATGCATATTTCACATCACATGTAGTTATGTTAAGAACATAACCATAACATGTAGCTCATCTCTATCATCCCTCCATTTCAGTTCCACACACAGAGCTCACCAGGGACGTTCACAAACAGACGGTAGGAGGTGCCAGATCACAAAAAGTGCTATTCTGAAATCAGTTTCTTTTCTTTTTAACAGCATACAGTGTGGATTTAAAAACCACTGAGGGGGAAAAAAAACAGTTTTATGCAAAAACAAAGTAGCAACAACAGCAACCTATGGTGAAATGTAATGAAATCTTTGTTTCTTATCAACTGTGACTGTCAGGAACACATTTTTGTGAACCATATACACCGATTCCACTTCATTTTTCAATACCTTCAGCAGCTTTAATCGACTCTAGTTTAAAAACTACAAGACCAAGACTCTTCAAACTTGGACCAAATTATTCTGCTCTAATAGCAGAATGTTTAGAACCATGTTTGTGATTTGTGAAACCTCAATGAAAGGTTGATTTGACCACTTTTTTGCATCTGGATTACACTAGAACTGCTCCAGTTACTAAAATACAACTCATAGACTCTTCAAACTTGGACAGGATTATTCTGCTCTAATAGCAGAATATTTAGAATCATGTTTGTGATTTTTGAAACCTTTTTTCTGATTTGTGAAACTTGAATAAAGGTTGATTTCACCCCTTTTTTGATCACTGTAAGACTATTTCAATCTGGAGAGACTCAGACGGAGAAAAAACAGCGATCAAGGAGGTTTGTTAACATGCATGCATTGAAGTTCTTTGGCACTTGGGCCCTGGCTAAGGACATCGAGCTGTGAATTGCAATAAGCTCGGATGAGCATTCCCGATATAGGTTAGGAATGTCGTCCCCCGGGACCCGACACTGGTGGTGGAGGTTGGTGAAGGATGCAAGCCTGGAGAGCTGAGAGAGTGGAAGTGGAGGTGGGTTGCATGCAGCTGGATAGCGGAAGATGCCATTGATGGAGATCCTTATCACCTTGGGCTTGGTCGGTGATTGGCCGTGACATAGCTTGGACCAGCATTGATAGGTCGACGATGATGAGCGAGACTCGCCGATTGGATGATGCAGGTGGGGCTGGAGAGTCTTCCAGTTTGAATTTGCACCTAGGCTTCATAATTGCTCTAATTCTAAAACTACAACAGGCAGACACTTCAAACCTGGACTGGATTATTTTTCAACTAATAGCAGAATATTTAGAACTATTTCTGGAATTTGTGAAACTTTTTTCTGATTTGTGAAACTTGAATACAGGGCGATTTCAGAGCTTTTTTTTTTGGATGTTGGTCACACTAGAACTGCTCCAGCTCCAAAACTACAACACCTAGACACCTCAAACCTGGACTTGTTTATTCTCAACTAGTAGCAGAATATTTATAACCATGTTTGGGATTTGTGAAACTTCACTTAACAGACAGCTGCGGAAGATCTTTCCTTCCAACAGCCATCTACAATAACTCTTTGGAGAATGAATGAGTTACACCAATATTTAATTTCCCATTGGGATTAATAAAGTGGTTTTAAATTAGAATTTAATTTGAATTTTAAAAACTGCTTGGAAAAAGTGGGAATGGTAATCTAAACTTTAGAGCTGTAGATTTGTAAATTTGGAGGATGTGCAAAGAAAGGCTCCGAAAATATAGAAAAAGACAAAAACAAAGCAAGCAGGGCAGGCAAGGGCAGGGAGGGAGCAGAAGAAAAAAGTGTCCGTCTTCAGCAAGAGCAAGAGAGGAGAATGTGTAGAATAAAAGATGGTAGAAAATATTATGTAAAACATTATTTTGAATCAAAATTACAAATGGCAGCATAAAAACACACTGATTCTAACATGGGGCAAAAAAGACCCATTTACGGAAGAGTGTAGGGTCCCATTACTTACGCATCAGAGGGTTAAAATAAACAGAAATATTGAAGACACAGCTTGCAAAAACAAAACAATAGGTTAGTTAGGACCAAGTCACCACGTGTGTATTCCTTACATTTATGACACCATTTTATGATATTTCACGTCTCCACCCTATCATGTCTAAAGTCCACCGTTATGTCCTTGTTTACCTTGTCATTTTCATGATTTATGAAAATAAACAATTTATGTTATAAACATTTGTGTGATTCCTTTACAAATAATCGAGGGCCAAATAGAATTGTTTGAAAGTTAATTGATATCTTTGAAGTCAGCTCTTATTTAGAAAAGAAAGTCTAAGTCTGAAAGCTTTAATAAGAAACAAAGAGTTTGCCATAATTTTATTAGTATTGAAATTCTTTTCCCTTCACCAAAAATATATTGTTGAAAAGGAGACCCAAAAGCTTTCTAAAAATATACATCTTACAATCACCATACTATTACAATGTATTTATTTTTGCTTTGAATAAGTCGATGACATGGTGGAAATATTTTGCTGTTTCCATGTTGTTTTTTTGGTGGCATTTTATTTATAAAAATTGTATTAAACATTCATTTCAAACAGAATAACATCAACTTAATGAAAGGATATGATGTTCAATGGAAACCCTCAGCCTTTGGAAATGGGAAAGTCTCAAAAGCACCTTATGGTTATATTGACTTAAAATGTGTCCAAGGGTTAAATGTGTTAATTATCACATAATGCGGTTTTTATTACACTTTAAAACCACCATAATAGCATAACACAGCACTGCAATCCCGATGGTGCTGTCTTGCTAAGGTATCCCTAGTTAAACAGATAGCAGAAAATTTGATGATGTCAAATTTTTCTTTTTTTATACATTTTGTGGATTTATGTTTACATATAAATTTCTTTTTATATAGAGATTTTTTTTAAATTAAAATCTGAAATAGTTTCCAGTCATGCTTTGCTACAAACAGAAATGTTACTCTAACAAATAAAATTTCCCTCGTGATAATTATGTGACATCAAGTGGTGGGTAAAATAAAACTTTACTATGTGGTTATAAAACTGGGTTTTATTATGACCAAGGGGGATAAAATGTAGCAAATTTTATTTCAGTCTAATAAAATTTGATTAAAATTTTGATCATCTGATAGCTATGTTAAGTCGTTTAATGTTTATCAACATTCCCAGAGGAACCTTACCTGGACCAAGTTTGTCTCTGGAGAAATAACTTTCAGTGAGGCAAATGTGGAGACGGTTTCACACTCTCTTCAGTGGAAAACCATTTACTGTTCCCATAAAACTGACGTGTTGTCTTCCTGCTGGCAGAGCTTCTCACTTTGACCCGTTCAACGTCGCCTCATTTGTAAGCGCTCTTTTCCTGCACAGGATATTAATATACCTGATAATTAATGATATTAATAAACTACTGTTGAGGTTTGAACAGTAGTTGGTCATTATTTTCTCCACAGCAATCTTGTGGTCAGATGGCCCCTGAAGATTCGTTTGTTGCATCTGGACTTCCTGACATCGGTTGAAAAAGCCTGGAGAAATCTTCTTAGACTGTCAAGAAATTCAGATCTGTTAGATTATCCATTTTATGTTATTAATCAGAGCATCTGTTTTAATCTGGCTTGCCTTCTGGTGTTGTGGACAGAAACACAAAGCTACTCTGCATGGCATATCGGCGGCTTTGTTGTGTCTTCAGGTCTGGCATATAAGTGCAGGAGTGCAAAAGTAAGTTCAATCACACAAACAACATTTCAAGAAGTAAATTGAAATACATTTTGTGCTTACCAATCGTGTTTGTAACCAGTATTTTGTCTTGTGCTGTTACTCATAGATTAACCCAACTAATCTGGATTAGAGGCAGGACTTCCTGCAGATAACTGCCACCGTCCGTAAAGTCGGCTGTCAGTATGTTGTAGCGTCGGTTCACCATGAGAAAGATAAGAAGCGTTTTAAGAGGGAAAACCTGCCATGCTGTCACAGAACTGACAAGATAAACTCACAGGAACTGAACTGAAGAGGCTTCACCAAGGTGAAAGTTCTTAAAATTGTTATTAATATTTTAAAAGGCTAAAGTTTCATTTTAATCTCAGTCATGAAGATGCTTTATGAATAGTAAAGCTCTTGCTCAAAATTATAGCATAGCTGGAAGTAGCAAAATACATTACATAATAAATATTTAGCTAAGAAATGATATGCATGTGTTGCATTGGTTAGCTGTGAAGGATTATCAGTAAAAAAAAAATCAATAAGTGCTTTTCAAACTTGTTAATATTACCGTAGTTGTTTTTGCTCAAATGTTGCTCTACTGAAGTTAAGTTATTCATTTCTAAAATAAATTCCAGCAATAATTTTGCTCTAATACAGTAAATACACACCCTGATTTCCACTGACAATAAAACATCTGTTATATTGCCCAGTAGCAGATGTTCCTTCAGCCTCTCATTGTTTTAGCAGCTTTGGGATACAATCCCACGTAACACATTCTTCACAGCTGGCTCTGTGGCGCTAATTTAATGCTGCTCACCAGAAGATGGCAGAGGAGCTGACAAATTAAAAAAAGTGATCATCCCCTTTGTTTTCTCATGTTTCTTAGGTAGGAAGATGATTACTGCTTGCTGGAAGAACCCCGGGGAGCTTTAGAAAACAGAATCGCTTTCTCTGAAGACAGACCTTATCGTTGAAAGTTTCATCTGAACTCTTGCGGAGAAGGACCAAAGCATGCAGGGCTGTGAGGTCGGCTCCAAGATGCGCTACTGGCTGACGCTGATCTCAGGGATGCTGGAGTGTCTGTGCTTCGCTGGTGTGGTGTTTGGTTACACCTCTCTGGTGTTTGTGCTGAAGGAGGACCAGTACTTCAGTGAGTTGTGCAGCAACAGCACAGCCAGCAACAGCTCTCTGGTGGAGACAGGTGAGCAAAGGAAGAAACAGAAAACTTTTGTGATTTAAGTTTCTGAAGATGGGGCTATTTATTTTTTTATTATTATTTCTCCAGTTATTTGGGTGTTGACTTTGTTTTTTGTCAGTTGGGTCAAAATGCTCTAACATTGCATGAATGTCTATCCTAAAGCTGGATTAAAAAAAACATCAAGGCAAGGCAAGGCAAGACAACTTTATTTATATAGCACCTTTCAGCCAAAGACAATTCAAAGTGCTTGTACAAGAAAGTTAAGAACTACATACAATGAGAGCTGCAGCAGGAGACAACAACCGGCATTGCTGTTGCTAATGTTTTGTTTCTCACTGTCAGACATTAAATTAGGCGAAGCATATCCCTTTTGACTATCAAAATTATGTTTATTTGGTAAAAGCCAGAAAAATAAGAGAAGGACATGAAGGTGTAGCTACTGACCTTGCAGCCTTCCCCTTTAATAAACAGAAATTGAATGAATACATTCAGAACTATTGAATTGAAAAGTGTGCCACCAACTTTGAATCTGTGTTTGTGTTTGGATTTGATTGATGACATATATTTGTATAGGATTTGTTTGTCCTGAGAGTAAAACAAACTCTTTTGGGGTACCAACCAATCTGTCCATAATATTTTTAGCACACCTTCAAAAAAAAAAAAAAAAAAAACATTATTATTATTTTTATAATTTTAACTATTTATGCTAAGATATGCTGACACTTTACTAGTCATACTGGTCACTCAAAGCATTTATACTTGTCACATTTACCCTGTTACACTCACTAAAATTCACAGGTAAACTCAACAACATGCACAATATGCATATTTGAAGACAACTTTGAGTCATGAAAACATCAAGAAAATCCTACTAGCACCACCAAACTTCGTTTATAGAAAATTGATGTAAATATAACTGATGCTATTTCAGCACCCAAGAAGACTAAATGTTGAAACCAGATCTAAAGATGCATAAATTTTTTTTCTCTAAATATATAGACACACCTGCAGATTGTGACACCATGGAGCTATAGTCACAATGTGACTGGAAAAAGCTTTGAAGTAATTATTTGTGGTCTAATTTTGGTTTGTACATGTTTGAGAGTTGCTCTGCGGGTAATAAAACATGTTTCTTCCATAACTTTGTCCATGTCTGAGTGTTTCTCTTTCTTTCAGACTGCAGAGGTCAGGATGAGCAGTTTTCTCTGGTTTTCACTATCGCCTCGTTCCTGAACAACTTCCTGAGTCTGATCAATGGCTATCTCTTTGATCGATTTGGTACCATGGTAACAAGACTGCTGGCAGTGTAAGTTCAAGCACGACTCTGCATGCAAACTCGGGGCACGAATCCATTTAATTATTCATTTTAGATTTCGGTTGCAGTCTACAATGCTTAGAGAGAACTTCTTCTATATCGGCAGTGTGGAAATTCTGCTTAGTCTTCCAACTGGTTTATATACAAAAGTCAAGAAACAGGTTTTATGACATGCAAAATTTGAGCTTGTAGTTCAGTTATTTCTGTTAGGATGAGAGGATCGTGATAAACTTAGGGAGGGTCTTACAAAGACAGATTACACCCAGACAGACGTCACCTCCTTTGATCACATAATGTCCATAGTTACTGTGTTTACCATTTGAAGCAGTAAAATAACAAACAAAATAATAACAATGTAAGCCATTAAAAATTAACCTTTTTAAGAAAAACACAAAAATGTCTGTATCTTTTATTTTTATATCAATGACCAGAGATACTCATGTGTTTTCTCATTCCAGATGTTTGTACACCACTGGAACCCTTTTTGTGGCCTTCTCCAGTGCAGGTCTGCAATTGCTTTACGCAAACAAACACATTTAATTTGTAAGGTTTTAGAAAGAATATTTCACAGTAGACATACTTAATACATTTAGTCAAACTGCTATTCGTCTTCGAGATAAAAGATTATTGTCTTTTTTAACTCTCCCACTGTTCGACAGCATATTCCTTGATGCTCTTCCCGGCCTTATCCTGCATCGCTGTGGGAGGAATTCTGCTCCTTATGACGAACATTCAGGTGGTTATTCTGTAAAAGAAGCTGCTCCTTCATTGGGAATCAAATACAGGAGGACATTTTATTGAAACTGCATATTTGGAATTTGTTTGTTTTGTGGAGGTGGGGAACCTGTTTGCCGCTCATCGCTCCACCATCATTACTTTCTACAACGGAGCCTTTGACTCTTCTTCAGGAGTCTTCCTCATCATTAAGGTACATTGCCGTGTTTTGCTACATATGTTTATTTGGTCGAAATTGAATGGATTATTTACGTATGGATTTGTTTTGTAGGCTGAAAAACCAATCTTGGCAAAAGTTGGAAACTAAAATAAAATCCAAGATGTCATCGTCTTCATTTTATCTAGACATAATGTATGGGTTGCAGCTTTTGTAGAAAACAAAATAGGTAAAAACAACAGAAAAAAACTATTTTCAACCACATTGAGTTAGTGTACTGTTCCAAACTTGTTTAAGAAATGTGTTAAGAGTAAAAAAATTACAAGAACAAATCTGACAGTTTGCTATGCCGGAGCACAGGACTGTAAACCTTTTGAATAATTTACATTATCTGGACTCAAACTGTTATTGGTGATAGGAGAATAAATCCTAAACTATGTGATCAATTTCTGCAACACCAGCCAGTAACTTTAGTCTGAAGTTAGTTTTAGTGACACAGAAAGACTTCTGGGATGCTTTTAGATGACAATAATCTGAGTGGCACAGAAAAGATTCTACAGATGGAGAATGTAAAGACTGCTTCAGATCACCAAATGTTGTCTCCATCTTCCATTACAGATTCTACACGAGCGAGGAATCTCTCTCCAGTCCTCCTTCATTGCCTTGTCCTTCTGCAGCATCATTCACGTGGCGAGGACTTTCCTCCTCATGCCCAGGACCCACATCCCGTACCCTCTGCCTCCACGCTACACATACGGGTGAGCGTCTCGTTATTCATTGTTGTTTTCAGGTTCTCTGCTGGGTTGAAACTTGACGGCGTGCGGTGCGCTCTGATGCCCAGGGTAAACTGTGGACAGGCCGACAGCTACAACGTGGAGCAGGTCAAGAGGACAAAGGAGGATGCATCCAATCAGGACTCCAGTAGGAAAGATGAAACGGCAAAGTCGGATGAAGCAGAGGTCGAAAACACAGAGAAAGGTATCAGATTTATGATTGACAACACCTATGGAGAAGCTGATTAGATTATACAGATTATACCACATCCTAACAACATTTAAAAAGCGTTGCAGTTCAGCACTGAGGAGACTTAACTGGCTACTCTACAATGTCCTGTAGAAGGATAGTGGACCATTATCCAATTGGACCAATTAGACTTTATACTTTCTGTCACATTACATCCTCAAACTTCAGTGTTTCTCTTCAGGATGTATTTGAGCTAGTTCAACAAAATGTGCAAAAATTATTTCACTGCAAAAACACAAAATCTAACCAAGTATTTTTTATTTGGTTTGTAGAAAAAAATAGAAACTAGATAAGAACAGAATGAGATTTATTTTACGTGTATTTTGGTACACTTGAAATAAGACTCAACTCACTATATGAGCGTGTCTTAAGTAAGTAATTCTTGAATGTAAAGGGGTTTTTCTTTTTGCTTGTAACATGTTTTTTTCTGTTTTAAGTGAAAGCGCCAGCTGAACTAGTACTTACATATAATTGACCTAATATATATTCAAGAATTGGTGACGTAAAAGAAGCTCATTTATCTTGCTGAAAAGCTTTCTTTTACATGATTTGTGTCTTATTTTAAGTGTTTTTATTATTTATTTATTTCAAACATGATAGAAATATAAAATCACACACGAACAAAGAATGCAAAAAATATAGCTTTGACATAGTTTTGCTCGAAAAGGAGTAAGGAGAAGTAAGAGACGTATGAACTCCTTCTCGGTGTACTGAGATGTTTGTACTACTGCTTCGCTGGCAGGTTGCTTATCACCAGACGGCTGATGTTAATGGATTTGCTGCTTTGAACCTCTGATTTGTTCAGTGTCGAGCTTCCTGAGCTGTGTTTTGTCCTGGTTCTTCCTCTGGCATCTGTTGTGGCTGTCCATCCTGCAGCTGAGACACTACCTCTTCATCGGCACGCTCAACTCCAGGCTCAGCCGGCTGGCCAGAAACGACCCCACCCTGGGTAACTTTCTCAGACCTTCTTCTCCATTTTCTTGTTCTTCTTCTTATTATTTTTTTAAATGATTTAATAATCTTTGATGTGCTCTGTTTCCCGCCACATGCCTCTCAGTGAGCCAGTATACCAATGCCTTTGCAATGACCCAGCTGTGCGGCGTGCTCTGCGCCCCCTGGAACGGACTCATCTTGGACAGACACAAGGGAAAGCCTCGAGCCCCTGGTACATCCTTGGAGCCTGTACCAGCACACTGTATGTCTTGTGCAACATCGACCTTTGCCCTCTTTCTATCCTCTTGCTGCAGGGGAAACTGAACAGGATGCCGACCTGCGCTCCTCCTACCTGTCTCTGTTCCTGACTTCACTGCAGTGCCTGCTCTTCTCTGTTTGTGCCTCCATTCCTGTCCTCCCACTGCAGTACGTCACCTTCATCGTGCAGGTCCTCAACAGATCCTTTCTCTACGGCGGAAACGCAGCCTTCATTAGCATCGCGTGAGTGGCTGGTGTAAGAATAAATAAAG
Source organism: Poeciliopsis retropinna (assembly GCA_010277075.1). Taxonomy (NCBI): domain Eukaryota; kingdom Metazoa; phylum Chordata; class Actinopteri; order Cyprinodontiformes; family Poeciliidae; genus Poeciliopsis; species Poeciliopsis retropinna. The sequence goes on from VMRM01000013.1 coordinate 8,589,518, forward strand.
AAGATAGTTATTTATAAATGTGTGTTATTAGGGCTGTTGTGAACAAATATTTTAGTAATCGAGTAATCTATCGATTATTCTTTCGATTAATCGAGTAATCGAATGAAAAAAATTGATAAAACAAAATACAGGTAAATCTGGCATAACGCCGGTGATGCTATCGGATATCAATATCAGTCCAATTTTTCAGATTTGAGCATCCCTAACAGTTACTTTTTTATGGTTTAGAAAATTAACCTGCAGCAGCAAAAGCTCGTTTTCTAAGTTAACCTGAAGAAACGTTATACAAAGATCACAACCGGTAGACCAGGGGACGAAAGAAAGATCGGGGGGAGCAATACATGATATTTACGGCATCTTCGTTCGTCACACTCAGAAACTCATCGACCAGCCATGCACCGCCATGATGCTTTCCGCCACCCGTTTGTTGAGACCGGGATGATATGAAAGTTATTGTGCGGTTCATCCGTAAAGCTACACTTACAATGTAAGCATCAAATATTCAGAAGCCCGCAGTGTTCAGTCTATCCACTCAGCTGCAGCTTCTTTGCCCAGCGGCTCCCGGAGGAGAAAGACTGCTGTAAATTTTCCTCTAGGAATTGTAATAATCGAGGTACTCGAATCATTCGAGGAATCGTTTCAGCCCTCAATGTAATTTTAATTTATTGTGGCTTGCAAAATTATTTTCTTCAGTAATTGAGTAAACTTAAAGACAACAGTTTGCATTGGATTCTATTTAGGGGCAGCAAAGTAAAGCAGGCTAAATACAGATGCATGCCACACTTTTAAAGAAAACTCTGAGACCCTTGTATTCTTTTTCTTTTCACCAAGCAATATTGTACATTAAGTGTTGATCACTTATAAAAACTAGTTTTGCAGATGAAAAGATGACTTTCATCTTTTCATCTGCAAAAGTAGTCAACGTATAAGCTTAAGTATTGAAAGAAAGCAATAAAATAACATGACTGCTGAGCATTAAGTAGTTTGAGGAATAGAAGTTGCAATTATGAGTGTTGCTGGACTTTCTAACAATTTCAAACAATTTCAGGTCTCTGCTGCATTTTGAGGTGCTGCAGGCCACAGTATCTTTTTGTCCACAGTAGAACGAAAGCCATCTCTGACTTTCTACCTGTCTGACTCCGTCCTTCTCAGATTTCCAGCCCGTCACTTTGGGAAGCTGTACGGCCTGGTGATGTCGCTCTCTGCTGTCATTTCTCTGCTGCAGTACCCCTGCTTTTCCCTGGTCAAAGGACCTCTGGATGGAGATCCGTTTTATGTGAGCACTCGATATCAATTTACAAAAGATGAGCTCATCTTTGTGTTTAAAGTATTATACTGTATGATGCTTCCAGTGTTAGAACATACGCCATGTGTTTCAGGTGGATATTGCTCTCACTCTCCTCTCTGTTCTGGTGTTCATCCATCCCGTCTACGTCTTCATCCACTGCAGGAGAAAAGCCCGGAGCAGGGAGAACATCCCTCCAGCTGATATTGATATTGGTTCCATTTTGGCTCAAGCTAAACTGTAGATGATGGATGATTTTGTGTGACAAGTTTAATATTCCATCTCATTGTTTTAACTAGAAAATAGAAACAAGAGTATTTTATATGATTTTTATAAACAGACTGATTTTTGTTTTATGGGAACAAATGCGTTTTTATGACTTGTAAGTTTGAAAATTTGCTGTGCTTTTTAGTGAACTTGTAAACCCTCTCTGTCAATTCTAGTTTTGGAGAATTAAAAGTCTGACATTTCCCAGATTGAAAGACAGAAACTACTGACTACAACAGTTATTGCTGTAGTATTTATGTATATAAAAATTGTTGTAACTATGCGTTTTGGGAACACTGCCTTGCTGGAAGACAAAATTAAACAAGACGTTAAATTTCCCGTTGGTTTTAGAGATACTGAAAAATGTGGAGGTAGTCCATATTTTGCCACCTTTTTGCAGTGAAACAATCCCATAGCACGAGGCAGCCACTGCCATGCTTGACAGTTGGTATAGTACTCTTGTGGTGTGAATTTTTTTCCTTGACTTTAAGAAATACTTTGTTAAAAATAAATGTTTAAATAATGAACTTACTACTTTATGTTGCACCAGGCGTGTATATTAAAGCCCCCCCACCCGCATGACAAACATAGAAAATGGTTAACTTGTTAAATCTGTTTTATTGGAAAAAGAAGAATATGACAGGTTTGCTACATGACTCGGACAATAACCTTTTTTTCGGGATTTGATTGTAAAAAGGTGAAAGAATACATTCAGGGACGCACAATACAGACCACCGACTGTATAAAATTCCTTTTATAAAGTTTATGATACAGATATTATGCTTAGTAATACAAGGTGGTACAAAACTATCACAGCAGAGGTTACGCTAACCTTTATTTGAACATGACAGCATGTTTTACAGTTGTTGTTTTTTTTACTTAATAGTGTCGTTACAACGCGATCATAACTGATACAATCTTTTACTTTTACTTCATATTTTTAATCAACAAAACAAAAAGAAATCAAAGGCAAAGAGCAGAAAATAAGTCCATAAACAGTTCAGTCATTCTACTAATAACCAGCTGTAGGTATAAAAAGAAGTTGGGAAGAAAAGCTGAATTTGGGTAGAAAACATTTCATGTGACGGTGTAGTTAACGAAACGAGATAAGGCACAAAGGACTACAGGGTAATAAAGTAAATTAAATCTAAATCAGTAGTTAAAATCTAATCTAATACAGAAAACAATACATTTCTGTTTTTGTTTTGCAGTCAGCAGCCAAAAAAAGAAAAAAAGAAAAAAATGAAAAAAGAAAAACTACACCATGAATGTGTTGGTAAACACCTCACTCCTGCCCACCCTCAGCAGTGGAAATACGGTTGTGGTGCAGAAACAAGATAGCGTCCAGACTTTCGGGCGGAATGGTGGACCTCTTCCTGTTTGTGGTTCTCCCCGGTCCTTCCTGTGCGAAGTCCTGGGCAGCGTTTCCCGCCACCGCCGGAGCGGCCATGTAAACCCGCGCCACCGAGGCCAGCAGCGGAAACTGAGTCGCCTTGGTCCTCCACCACTGCAGCGGCTCCACCCCCAGCGAAGCCCCTCTGTCGGCTCTGAAGACAGACATCTCCATGTCGACGGACTCCTCCACGGAGCTCTGCCTGCTCCTGGGGGTGGAGCAGAACAGGTCGCCCAGCAGGAACTCCATGCCAGAGAGCCCCGCGTGACAAGAGGGGTCCGACGGGTCGCCGCAGTCGTCGTTTTCCCCAGCATCGCTGAACTCGTCTTCCACGATCAGCTCTCTGAAGTTGATCGGGGGACACTCTTTGAGGCGTTTGCTCCGCCGCAGGATCTCGCTGTCTGACTCCGGGGACACGGGAGGGGAGCTTCTCTTCATTTGATTGGCTTTAACCCCTTTCCTGTCCTCCTTCGCAACCCTAACAGCCTCTTGCTTCAGCCAGTTGAATGTGGCCGCTTGCTCCTGCAACACGAGGTTAAAACAGTTTAGTATCCTTTGCACATTACTGAAACTCATCCAGGGAAAATAAAATTAAAATCAGGCAAATTGGAGAAGATCTGATGTCTGAGATCACCATCACCATGTTGATCCGGACTAAACATTGAAAGCATAAGCAAATTTATTGTGTTTAAAACTTCAGGATAAGTCCACGAGCTGACTGAGTTGTTTTTCAGCCTCCAGGAAGCCTGGGTCCAACATAAGGTAAATTTATCATAGAAACACTGCCCAATCTGACAATTTTTTCACAACTTATCCTTTTCGAAAAAGACCGTTTTTGTTTTCATTATACCAATACTTAATTAATTTCTCAAAAAATCAATTTACAAAACAGAGAGTTTGATTTCAACCATGACTAAAATTGACTAATCACAAGAAATTCTGCTGTTTCTAAATTAACAAAAAGACAAAACACATGAATAATCAACAATATTCACATTTTGGGGTGGGGTGGGGGGTTCACAAGCTTAATTGTTAAAATAATTACAGAAAAACCCTTGAATTATATTGCTTTTTGTGTAATAAGTTCAAAAATTATATTGCTTCTTGAGTAAGTTCAAAATTTACACATTTACAGCAATAAATTAAATATGGAGGACTAAAAATAAAAAAATATATATATTTTTTTTCTTTTATACAGTAATGTCATGTAGTGACCTAAACAACAAAGGGAAAGACTGCCATCTGCTGGCAGGAAAGTATACAGTAAGGCACAACAGATCATTGCTAAATAAAGTGGATTTCTCCATCTAAAACGTATAAATGGAAAGTCGAGTGGAAGGAAAAAGTGTATTAGGAAAGGTATTTCAAAGGAACAACAACAAAAAGAAACAAATCAAAGCTCACCTTCTCCTCCATGAAGCCCAGCCCATGAAACTGGGGGTCGAGGGAACATGCCACGCACAGAACCCTGTTCACTGCTGGACTGTCGTAGCAGCTCGCCAGGTTTCGTCTCATCATCCTCTTCACTTCCTTCAGGATGGACGAGGAGTCGCCCGGCCGAGGCACGAGGTGGCGTGACAGCAAGCCTGTGAGAATGGGTTTGATGAGGGACAGACGAGGGAAAGCCTCTTTGGCCAAAGTCCTACAGGCCACATCCAGAGGCTTGAGGACCAAGCAGAGCTCCTCCACTACCTTCCACTCAGAGCGCAACGAGGGGAGGCTCGTCGACGACGTGCTGGAGGCGGAGTTCGCCTGATAGCTGCCCAACGGCTCAGAGGCCGTCTCCTCTCTGGCCATGCATTCTTCATTAATGTCCTTTATTATATCACAGATTAGGCTCTTATGTTTGATAAGAGAGTTCAGTAACGGATAGAGCAAATTCCAGGTGGGTTGGCTGTGAGCCCACAGCTTGATCCGGTCCTGCTCTGCCTTGGTCAGGCTGTGCAGCAGCTTCCGTGCGTGATGATGGTACAAGCCTCTCTTCTGAGCTGGAGGCAGCAGCAGGGTGGAGAGAACGCCTTGGAACTGGCAGAGGGTCTTGAAGATCACCGGGTGCAGCATCACCTCCTCAACGCAGCCCTGCACGGCGCTGAAGAAACACGGGACGGAGGGGAGGCCCTCGCTAAAGTGCTCGGCGGACACCTGTGGTTCCTCAGGTGACGCTGAGTCATCCCTCTCTAAAAAGGTTGTCGAATTTGGATGGGGGAGGCTCCCTGTAGCCTCCACTCCCTTCTCCGTCTTTATGGGCCGCAGCCTCATTCTGTGCTTCCCCTCCATTCCCAGTAAGACCAGGTTTGGCTGGATGACCCCCCACTCCTGCGCCATCGCCTTCACCTGCGTCTCCACTGCCTGGAGGTTTAAGTCTTTCGCTCCATTCTCCTCCAGTCTTTGGGTGGCCAGAGCCAGGTTGTGAGGACTGAAGTCACAATCGTCGATGTAATGAGCCCAGAGGGTGAGGTAATGTTGGCAGCTGTTCTGCCAGCTGTGGAGCCAAACATCCACGCTTAAAGTGACGAAGTGAGAAGCTGCCCTCTGGAGGTTCGGGGGTCGCCCGCGCCGCCGGGGCTCGAACTCGATGGGAGCGGTGTAGTCGCTCATCTCTTCAATATCGGTGCTCGCGGTTTTCCTCCTCAGCAGCTGAACCAGGTTGATCTTGGCCTTGATGTAGTGGTCTCTAAGGATGGTCTGCAGCTGCTGGGAGGATAGCGGATCCTTGTAGGAGGGAAGCAGCGTGTGCAGCAGCTGTTTGAAGCCTTCTCCTTCCACCAGAGTTGGCGACTGGAGATCCTTGATGAGGAAGCTGGTGATGGCGTTAGTCACTTGAGAAGATGTCGCAACATGAGAGCTGGAGTGAACGCCACTGGGAGCCATCACAGGAACAATACGCTGACCTGTCAAAGGAAACGAACAGGCGTTAAAATGGTTAAACCTCGGCTAAAACCATGAATAAAATCTAAAGGATGAAATGTGGTCTACATAGGGTATCCCTGGAAAATCGACAGTGAACAAACCACCTGTTAAATCTGAAAGAACACAACCTATAAATACTCACTACTTGGTTAATAAAAACTTGATACAATGTAGCGTTATGAATGCCATCATGTTGCTTCCTATTTAATGGCTCTATATGCTTTTGATTTAGTCTTGTTGATGATTTTAGCTTAGCTTTTTAAGAATACTAATTCCCTCGAGCAGGGCTGTCAAATTCATTTTCAATTTGGGCCATATCAAGATCATGAAAGTCCTCAAAAGGCCAGTTGTGGCAAAATGTATTGATAAAACCCCATTACAAACTGTTAAAAAATTAATAAATTGCTTTCTCTGCATTCTATGAGTACGTCTTAAAATGAAATACCATTGAACATCTTTTTACACTGATTTAATCTGGCAGGATACAGATGAAAGCAGCTTTGATTTGATTTAAGCACTCTACTGTTATCTCATAGGTTCTACATGGTGGGTGTGAGTCCTTTGCTGTTCATCATATATTCTCTCAGGCAGAGAGAATATATCATGAAATGACAGTTTATTTGTTTTTGTCTCATTTTTCTAGGCTATGTTTTGGTCTTACGGTTGTGTTGTGGGACCAACCCTATCCTGGCCATATATTTTCTTGTCACCTGCTGCCAGGACGCGATCCTTGGTGATGTCTCGAGGTTTGAGGTGATGCTTGATGGTCAAATGGTTCTGGAGATCTGCGGCTCCTCCTCCACAGCTCACACGCTCCATGCACAACTTGCACACCGCCATGCTTCGATCCAGAGGCCGACCGGTGGGATCCGGCTCCAAACCAAAAAACTGCCAGGCGCTGTGCTGATGGCCGTTTGGATGGCTCAGCAGCTTCTCGCTGCCAGGCAGGAAATCGTACTTGTCGGTCACACTGGAGCTGCTGTAAACAAACTGGTTCTGGATGGCTGGGGGAAAGGCAGAGCCCGGATCGCTGCCTGCTTCTGGGTTTGACACAGTCGTCACCTCACTGATGACCGGCATGGGGCTTTGTGATTGGCTGCTGTCGGACCAAAGCGAGGTGCTGCTCGGCTCTGGGAGGGTAACCAGCTGGACGTCCTGCAGGAGACGCAGCGCGGTTTCCTTGTCTCCAATTTCACATTTTGCATTGCCACCTGTAAAAGCCAAGAACACTAAGTTTAGTCCAGTCAGCCTAAAGTTGGTAAGGTGGAAAAAAAAAAAAAAAAAAAAAAAAAAACAGTGCAAGAGGCTTCTCAATAAAGTAGAACATAGCCAAAATTAGTTTTTGTTTTTTTTAGCAGTTCCATTTAAAACATTGAACCTCATGTGAACACATTACATACATTTCAAGAACTTATTTCTGTTAATTTTGATAATAGCCAATGAAAACCCAAAATTCTGTTTAAAGCAAATTAAACAAATGTATCCACAATTATATGTAGCACTATATATACACATAATACTTCTTTGGGAACTTGTTTTGCACAAATTACTGCATCAGACTGTAGCTCTGTTGATGTGCCAAGAACGTCAGAGTTGTTTTGTAATACATCTGAATTAAGGTCTTTTTCTTTGGCTTTATGAAATATTCAAAACTTTCACACACTGAATTTTGGGGGTTTTATTAGCTGTGAGCCGTAATATTCAGTTGACAGAGACAAACAGTAACATAAAATGTCACGTGTGCAACACATCTAGAAGGTACGTAAGCTGTTGACTGAAATAAATTAACTATTTGACAATATTCCACTTTTATGAGTTGCCTACATGCACCAGGTCGTCCACCACAGGACATTAACCCCATAGGTGAGAACTCACTCATGCCTAGACCCAAAAGGGAGGCGTAATCCTTCCCGATCCAGACTCTGAGCTCCGCTCCCTCTGAGATGGACTGGGAAACTTTGTAGTAGATGTGACGGTAAAACTGGAAAACCACCAAGTTGTGTTCGTCCTCGTTGCTTGTATATGATACATATCTGAGAAAACAGAACAAACACCCGCAGTGAGTCGTGCTGGCTGACTGGAAGATTGGCAATGTGATATCAATAACTCACCTCATCCAGTTCGATTTGTTCTCATCAGATGCATCGACATAAGTGAAAGCAAAATCATCTCTGATCTAGAAAAAAAAAGAAGTTTTTTTCAGTAATTGTGTTTTAATTCTTTTTCTCAAGCACAAATTTGTTTAACTTTTAAATAAGTTTTGAAATTTTAAATTGTAAATCTTAAATTTAGGGTTAAAATAAATAATTAAACAAAACATGTAGAGAACAAAAATTTAAATAAAAATCCTGCTTGAATATCTGAAAGCTTGCGCAACATTTTTTCCTGCCGATTTTCTGAAATATTGTAAACATTTATCGTCATAATTAATATTTTCTTGCCAGCTACTAGAAAAGTTGTTTTCTAAACTTTACAAAATGATCCTGTCATATAAAATCTTGCAGGTGTGTCAACTTACAGCCCAGGCATAGCTGAGGTTGCTGGGCATTTGCCCCTTGCACACCTCGCCCATAAAGGGCCCAAACAGGACCCCCTGCTGCAGCTGGCACTTGGCGTACACCTTCAGCTCCATCTGTTCCTCGCCCGATGACACCCCATCCGAACGGAGGGAGAGGCAGGCGGGCAGGGACAGCACGGCCCGGGAGGGGCCGCCGTGGAGCCACGGCTCGCCCGGCGGGACCACCGCATCGGGAACGTAATTGGAGGTGGTAGGTGTCTGGAGGAGCGGCACGTCCTCGTTGAGTTCTTCGTGATTGAGATCTAGAGCTGGAGAAAATTCAACAGCAACATCATGTGTTTGAAAAGAACTTCAGATGAAAGCTGCAAAGCATTCGTGTAATAAAAGAAATAAATAAATAATTAGAATATTTTATAGATTGACCTTCTACCAATTTTTTGTAGCAACTGTATAGACAAAATACGGCTTTCTAATTAAAAGGTAGATCTTCTAAATAAGCAGAATGATCTGGGTATTTCTCTGCTGCCCAAGTCTTCACACACCAAACTATTCTTATTTCTAAAATAGTGCTGACAAGATAGAAATGTAGCATTTTTAGAATGTTTTTAGGTTCTCCAGTTCTAGGAACTATAGGAAACCTTAAGGGTATTCCAGCATCTTTGCACAAATAGCCAGTATACTTCACTGGTTTGTGATCCGTCTATATCACAGTTAAAGTGTTGGCTTCATGGAAAGCAACAAGAAAATAGTTATCAGTTTAGAAGGCAGCATCCAGAAATGTTTTTTTAAAAATTCAACAGCAATAGAAATCTGCTTGTAGTCGCCATCCAGGTCTATATGCCATGAAATGCAAATCCCACAATGGCCCTGCTCGGAAGTCAAATAAATAAATAAATACCAAAAATCCATACTGCTGTCTGCTGCCAGATCCGCCGCGTGACTCAGACCAGCCAGTAAAATCATTCCCAGCATTTCGATTTTTTTTTTTTTTTTAGGAGCCACACTTACTGCAGTCCCTCAACCTCCAACTTGGACACCGTCCATGTCTGATGTTTCCCATTTTCTTTCATCTCATTGCTGACCTTGCTTCAGCTTAATCTTCTCTTCAATCACCCATCAGTAGGGACACAGACACCATCAACTTGTATGTTGAGATCAGCTGATATACAGTCGGCTTTTCTACATTCGATCTGTCAGCAGGAGATAGTTAATATGCTGCAAACTGAGATTTCCTTGGGTTATGTCATTGGGTGCTACTATAGTAGCATGGAGTCAGGTGATTTAATATACTAAAAATGAAATTTAAATGGTCACAAATTAATACAAGTGAAGTTTCCATAAGGTTTTAACTGTCAGAAGAATTGCAGTTGTTAGGGTTAATTGAACATAAGATTATATAAGAATAGAGTCATTAGAATCAGATGTTTTTAAAGAAATTTAATTTACAGCACTGAATTTTTACCCTGTGCAATAATTTATATATATTATTTTTTTAATTTTCAATTCATCAGCAACATTTTCTCTTGTGAAACTTCATCTTCAAACGTGGCAACCTGCTGATAACCAAAACCAGAGCAAACAGAACCAGTAACTGAGTAAATTTCACCCTCACATGTGATCAAAACAATATAATTTGTATGGAAGAACACACTATAAGCAGATATAATAAAGGTAGATTGCAGGCCTGAATCAAATGAATTAAATAGGCTGCTCCTGCTTACTGAAACCAATTTTAGAAAGATCTACAGATTGAGGAGATGGTTTCATTGAACAGTTTTAAAGGATTGTTGAAAAACAAGGAGGAAAAAAAATACTCTGGCTGTGGATGTTTCATGGGAGTTGTTTTACTAGAGTCACGTGTATCTAAAGGCGACTGGATGATATCAAAACGCATCACAGTATAAGTGTATCATATCAGTCAACATTCATAGTTATTGATTTATTTATTTTTTTTTTTTTTGCTTTAAATTTCTGTAATACTGCCAAACTGGTGACACGACATTCCATCTTTTCCCCAGTTTCGTTTTGAGCAACTGGACTCCAATTTCTCCCCTCACTCTGCTGTATGGCTTTCCCACTGCCTACATCAACCAGAATGCTGTGGGGTTCTGAAATTAACCCTTATATCAGACGTATTTTCTAGCCTATCAAAACCGTCCTGTTTGTATCTTGTACCCTACTAACTCTTGTAAATTAAATGTTTGTATTGCTTTTTTTTTTTTTTTTAAATCTTAAATAAAAGTTAAATGAAACAAAAAATAAAAAATAGAGTTTTCTTCTCTACTTTTCAAAACAGGACAGTCACGCTTGTTGTAGCGTCATTCAGAATTCCTACTTCCGGGATACAACGAACGCAGCATCAGGAACGCGTTCATTTCGGCTATAATGTCACTTCCAGATCTGAGCTCCAATCCCTCAAGTTACATTATTCTCTGTAACATAAATAAAGTCTAATACGCTTCGAGAAGATGGCGACAATTTTATGAATCCACTCCGGGGCGGTGGTGTGTAAAATGTCGATGGTGCAGCGGAACACCGCGCCCCCTGTCTAAAGACGGTAACAACACAGGCTTGGCCAAATGTTGGTGTTTTCTTTAGTTTGCCGCACGTGCTCAGCCGTTCAGGGAATACCATAGCAACTGGGTAAATGTACGCTGTGCGCAGGCGTAGCACAGTGTTTTACAAGGCGCTACATTGTACAATTTGCTGGCAAACAAAGACAATAAGTTACAAGTCAGAATGGAAAATGAAATAAGGAGAAAATACAAACTGCGATACCTAGACTAGGTGGCCTCCTGGTAATCAGTTAGGAGTCTTGTATGAATTTAACACGCAAATTATTCAGAGCCTCTGGGTTCGTCTTCATCTGCATCAGCTAGGTTTAATGTTCTAAATTAATTTCTCAGCTTTAAAGGACGTGTTTTATCCGCGTTACTTGTTTGCAACTTTAACACGGCCACGCTGCTTTAGGGCCATTCAGCGACACATCGAAATACAGAGCAGGGTCGCATATCTAATGTCTCACGTCCGACTTACTATGTCAACAGAAAAAAAAAAGTGCCGGTGGATGTTTCCAGTAGCTGCACGAGGCGCTAAATGTAGCATTATGTTACCTTGAGGCTCCAGGGAAGATCCAGCGGTCGCGGAACCAATGCTCTCATTGAACTCACTCGGATGTCGACGCCTCAGATGACTCCTTAAATTCGTGGTGTTTCCCTTCGCGCACACAATCTTTCGGCATAAACGGCAAACGACCTCGTCGGGATTCAACGGCCGGCCGTTTTCGCCGGCTTTGTAGCCAAAATAAAGCCACACGAACGACTTTGCCCTCGGCTTGATTACGAGATCCATGTTTCTACGGCCCCCGTTTTTCTTCTGCAGAGCTGCTGGCTGCAGAGCTGCAGACAGAGCTCAGTGTGGTAGAAGTGTCCCCCAGCAGAACTGCGCCGATGTTTGTAATGTGCCGCTGATCCAGAGGAATTCGGTTTCTGCGGGAAACCCTGCGCATCGGCGAATTGTTCAGGATTCAGTCTGAACAATCCTCCAGGGCGGAGTGACAAAAACCACACACATAAAAAAAATCCAGTTAATACTTCAAGGTCTATCTGCTCTATTTCTATGTTTTTACGTCGTTATGAGTCGACCTACGGCAACACACAGGGACAGCAGAGGTTGCCAGATAATGCTCCCAACACAGCTACAGAAATGCATACACACACACACACAAATAGAATAGGAACAAAAAACCTCCTCAAAAGTTAGAACTGCATAGAACTGCATTCATTTAAAACACAGCATTTTATTAATAAAAACAAGTCCAACAGGTTTTGGATTTTCCTCTTATCTCATGTGGTCAGTGGTCTCTCCTCCCTTCCCCCACTGCTTCCCATTTAAACTGCCCCTCATACATTCCTAACAACATGTCCTCATTAGGAAATAGAAACAACCCCCACACTGTTCTACATGCTAAGGTAAAGCCAGAATCAGCTCAGAGGGCAGGTATGTGATATTGAGGCACCTCTTAAGACGCTTCAGTATCACATGCCCCATACTGAAGCAATAACGGGGATAATTTGTCAATCTTTGGTTAAATTCATAACTACGTCAAGGAACCTGCACCACATTCATTCTCATTGAAAACTGGATATCAGTATTGACCACGATTGATGCATCTATCAATATCAGACTGGGTGGGGGTGGTAACAAAGCTATTTCAGACATTAATATGAATAATAATTAGTAAGGAATTACAAATACCTATAATGATATTTCAAAAATATACCAAGAAGGTGACGCGATAAAGGAGGTTGAATGGAAAATTATAAGTTGTACTTAAATTTGCTGTACTGACAATTCCTATAAAACATTTAGTAGATCTTAAAAAGTCTGAAATTTTACTCTTGACACTTCTTTTTTTAAATGGCATTTTTTGGATAGTGAATTGACAGGAAAGTGGGTAATGAGAGAAAGGGGAAGACATGTGGCAAAGGTCGCTAGGTCAGGAATTGAACCTGCGACAGCCATATCGAGGACTAAGGGCTTCATATGTGGGTTGTGCTTAACCGCTGCGCCACCACATTACCCATACTCTTAACATTTCTACATTAGATCCAGTAGGACAGGTGGGTAAAATACTAAATACTAAGGTATTTAGTATTTTGTAAAATACTTATCAAAGTATTTTATAAATAAATAAATGTCACAAATAGTCTAAGAAATTACCCAAATAAAAGTAAAAAAAAGTATTTTGCTAAATGTCTTTTTGAGTAAAATCATGATATAGTTATACAGTTGAAACCAGACATTTATGCTCAATTTACAAATAGACAACCATCTTTTCTTATTGTCATGTATTAAATCAGGCTGAATTTGCTTTCCTTGTTTAGGACCTGTCTGGATTATCACAGGAATGTCTATGTGCTAAGTACCAGAAAGAGAGAGAAATTGCTGAAAATATTTTCATCATCCAACAAACTCAAAAGTTTTCAGACACTTAAGTTGCTATGCTGTTTAAAGTATAGGAAAATACAGATTATGTCATGGCTTTACACATTTCTAATAAGTTCATTCACCATTTGAGTTAAATAGATGCACACCTGTTGAATTACTTTAAGGGAACACCTCAAACGGACTGTTTACTTGTGTGGCAAGGGATAAAGCAAAAGAAAATGCCTAATACATAAGAAAGAGAACTGTGGACGTCCTCCAGTCTGGTTCATCATTGGGCACAGTTTCCTGGTTGCATCTTTCTTAAACAATAACAAACATGTATTAAATCAACTAGAATGTCCAGACATCATACTGTTCAGGAAGGAGATGCTTCTGTATCCTGGAGATTTACATGTTTTTGAGAGAAATGTGTTTTTCAACCCCATAAGAAAAGGAAAAATAATTTGTGACGATGCTTGCTGAAGCTGGTGAGTGGTTCTTTATCAATTTCTCTTTACCTTTTCAACATTTTGTCATATTAAATTCCTAAACCTCAGTGTATTGTCTTGGTTGGTACAAAAACTATACTAAAGTAAGAGTAGCATTACTTCAACATATTTTTTCTTAAGTAAATAAAAGTAAAAAGTAGCCTAAGAAAATAAAGAAAAGTCAAGTAAAAAAGTTTTTAAAAGCATTTTGCTAAAAGTCTTACTTAAGTACCGAGTAACCGATTATCACATCTGATTTAATATTTCAAAATGATAAAATGATGTCATCAGACAAAGTTATATGTAAATTCAGGAACTTTAAAGACTGAAAAAACAAATCAAAAATAATAAATAACATATTACAAATACATATAAAAGGTAAGATATACTTTGTTTCTTCCAGGAAAATTGTTGACAAAAAAACAGAACACATACAAATAAGAAATCTCATTTCATAAACTGTAGATATATTTAGGTATGTTTATTTTTAGTTGGAATAAAAAAAATAATGTTTGTTATTTTATTTAGTGTAACTATATATAACATCCAGAAATTTCACTCCGAATAAGACTAGTGACACTTCATAATACAATTGCTCCAGTAAAAGTAAAAACATGGTGCAGTAAAACTACTAATGTAAACACAACTACAACCCACTTCTGTGTCCAGTGCTGAGTAACTGGACAGCCAACAGGTTTCAGAGTTCAAGATGGCCAGCCACATAAGAAGCTCAAATACATAAAAAAGTTAATGTGTGCGTGTAAGTTTATATTACAAACACAGCTGTTTTGTGAAGATCTCAGATGTTTATTAAAGTTGTGTGTTGGTTTTGTTTTTAAGACCCAAAGCTGGCCTGATGCCCCAAATGTCTTAACACCAGCGTCGTGTTTTTGGAAATAGAATAACTGTCATAAACCAAAAAACTGGAACCACTTTAATATATTGAGGTGATGTAGTTTTTAAGTAGGACTATATATTCTTTTTTTTTTCAATTAAAACTGGTTGGTTCAAGGTTGTCTTGTTAGCAGATGCAGTGGATCAGTCCTTTAATCTACAGCTGAACTTCACATTCTTAAAACTTTATTACAACTAATCTGCGTCTGCACAACGACCTGGCAAAACGGGAGGCCTGTTCGGTATCCAGTCAGTTCAACAACAAAAACCTGCGCGCACAGTCAATATCCCACGCAAACCTTAACAATAGGCCGAAGAGTACCTGGAAATTCAAACGGAGCACCAGCAGCAGTCGCGAAGGAAGTGAGCTCACAGAAATCTGCGCGATGGCGCCGCGATAGATGGCTTCTCAGGTTGGTGGTGTTTCCTCCTTTGGCGAGCACTATTTTCCGGCACAGACGGCAGATGACCTCCCCGGTGTTCAGAGGCTGTCCCTTCTCGTCCGCCTTCAGGCCAAAGTATGTCCACACCACAGATTTGCTCCTGGGTTTGGAGATGAGGTCCATGTTTCTGTGGTGTTTGTGTGCGGACCAGCCATGGAGCTGCTGCCAGAGCTGCAGCGTGTAGAACAAAGCACCGTTGCAGGAGGACCACTACTTTGATTAGTTGAGTGTAAAATTCAAACCATACGAGCACACGATCGTCACACAACGTATCATGTAACCGACATCCGTTGTTATAGTGTAAGGATGTTCAAATGTCAACACAAGGGTGTGGGTGCTGATCTATCCGCTGTACTTCTGTGCTTTTACGCATTTAATTGTCGACATACGTCAACACCATGCGATCACTCGGGTTGCCAGGTCCACATGTCAACACAACTGCCCGAAATACATGTGCAGATGTAAACAAACTCAAACTGATCTATGCATGTCTTTGCAGTTTGATTAAAGAATCGACACGTCAACTGGTTTAGTCGCTTCTTTTTCTATATGGAACAGTTAAAGTTTTAAAATGCTGAAAAATGAAAAAAAAATCATTGCTAAATTGCTAAAATTGAAAATTAACTTCTAAAAGCAAGAATGTGTTTGATTTTTGTTTTTTGAAATATGACATTGAAATATATCAATCATAGTTTCATTCTGGGAATTGGGGTGTGTGGCAAAACGCAGATGAATAGAAAAATAATTTTTTTTAAAATATATACTTAAAATATTAAAGACAAAATCTCAAACAAAGAAAAGCCTCACAAAGTTACCTATTTTCTCATATTCCCAATATTAGCATTCTTCATCTTGAACTACCAAAGCAGGTTATCGGCTTCCTTATATTGACAAAACTGCCCACATATGGTGAAGGTGTTTTCCACGTGTTTTGTTTTGTTTTGTTTTTTACACTGATGAGTTAAAGTGGTTTGATTTATTTAAAGCAATCTCGTGTTTTATTCAAGATATCTTTTGCAAATGTGAGACATGTGTTTGGATTCTTTTTGTTCTAAAGGGTTTTTTGGTAACTGTCACATGGATACTATTTTGGCTCAGTTTCTTTTATATCCTCGAATCAATAATTAGGCAACTGTGCTTTGGAGCTTTAGGTGTTGATCTGATTCTTTTATGACCTCCCAAATGAGTTGTTCATGCACGCCTGGAGTAATTCTGGTAGGCCACATATTAGTAGTAGTTGCTCCTTATCACTTCTTCCATCATCTGTTGGGGCAGCAGCATCAGAGCCAGGGACCTACAAACGTTCAACAGCCTGATAAAACAGGCTGGTCCTGTTCTATGCACGACTGTGGAAACTCTGGATAATGATGATGCAAATAAAGATTCTTCATAAAATCAAGAAAATTGCAAGGTACTGTGTATTCTTAGGAATACTCCTTCAGTCAGAGGCTTCTTCAGATTTCCTGTAACGCAGACTGCTACAAGAGATATTTCCTGCCAACAGTCATCATCATCTACAGTAACTTTTTTGAAGAATCTGAACTAATGAGTTACAACGACATTTAGTTTTCCTATGGAATCTACAAAGTATTTTTGAATTTGAAAAGGTAAGCAGACTTACTTCAGATTTATTATACGATCCAGATAATTTGACTTAACTGCAATTCCATACATAAAACTTAATCATTTTCTGAAGCAATGTAAAATGTGAGTTAGCGGCTTTGAAGTGATGCGACGTCTTTCTTCTTTCCTTATGAAAACCGTATTTTCTTGTTCATTCATGTACAAAAGCGGAGATTCGACATGACTGATGTAGGTATAAAACTAAAACCTGGCAACCCAGGGTTTCAGTGCTGACACTTGCTGTTTGATTTTAAGCTGACACAGACATTTTGTAGGTCAACCTCAGCGTCAGGTAAGCCGCTAAAACTAGCGCTTTGCATTTTATCCTGTAGTCGCAGGAGCTTCTCTTACATTTCAAACACATCACGTATACATTTTGAATCTCTATCCTTACGTCAATGCGGCGCATTTTGTGGGAGCTTCATTGTCCTTTGGATGCAGTCGCTTTTATTTCGGGATTTGCGGTTACTCGTCTTTTCTGGTCTCGGCGGCTTCCCGTATGGAGCTCCGTTGCCGTGGTTACAGCGTTCGAAAGCGCAGCAACCACTGCAGTTCATAACGGCTAATTGTAGCGCGACAAAGTTGGTGCAAAAAGCAAAGGAGTTGGGAGGAAAATGGCCTCCTGCCTGGTTCCCGAGTTCCCCGCCGTCGTGGCGGCACTGGAGCGTCTGAAGGACCTGGAGAGGGAACTCGGAGAGCACGAATTCCCGTTCTCGGCCGAAGGATGCGCCCACCTCACGGCCATTGCAGAAGCCGTAGCCGAATTAGAGGCCGCGAGGCGAACTGTCCGTGAGCAGTTGGAAGTGGAGACGATAGAAAACTGCAAGCTTAGATTCCACATAATACAGATGACTGAACGTTTGAAAAACGACATCCTGAGAGACAAAGCAGCAGCTCGGGCTGCTAACGTCGAGGAAATACAGCAGCTCCGCGGAGGGCTCAGTCTGTCCTCTCAGATCCGAGAGGAGAAGGAGAAGAAGCGGCAGGAGGTGTTAGAAAAACACAAATTGCTTGAGGCAGAGCGCGATCGGGTGAGGGCTGAACACGAGGAGATGATCGTCTCTCTGAATGTCCAGGTCAACATCAGATACAGCAGGCAGCAGCATCTGGACGAGACGCTGGAGCGAACAGAGAAGTTGAGAAACGCCATCGCTGAGGTTGAGAAGCAGAAATTGTCCTTCCAGCAAAGCGTGGCTTTGGAAAGGGAGACGTTCTCTGAGAAAGAAGAGGACTTGGACAAAATAATGACCAAGAGGAGGGAACAGATTAAGGAGCAGAAGGAGGTGGTCGACAAGATTGGACCGGAATTAGAGGATCTTAAAGAGAAGAAAAGGGTAACGGAAACCAAAATAAAAGAGCTCTTCCAGGAGACGGCTGAACTGCAGGGCAATGTGGAAAGTTTGAAGACGTCCCACTCTACCTGTGAGCAACAGCTACAGGAAGAAATGCTGCAGTACAAAGAGCTGAACCGACAGATAGAGAGGGAGAAGAAGCACAGCAAAATGCTATTGGACGGCTTCAAGCCCATCCTCAAAAATCTACAAGAAGAAATCAGTGGCGTGGAAGACGACCTGGAGAAGGCTCTGACTGCCCAGCAGCTCCTCAAAGATTTGCTGGTCCACTATTCTAAAGTGTGCAAGAATAAGCTTGGAGTGGAGCAGGAGGTCTGGACCGACCATCAGCAGGTCTCCATGGAGCTGGAGCGCTCCCGGCTGCAGTTGGAGGAGCGCATTGCCTCCTTTGTCAAGTACAGCAATGATATCGTGGAGATTGAGAAGATTATCCACGAGCTCGAGGAGGACCAGCAGATCAACAGGCGGATTGTTGAGTCCAAAAAGAAAGAGTTGCTCTTCGATCTGAAGGAGGCAAATTCCAAAATCAAGCTGTTAGAAGAGGAACTCAAGGGGCTCAAAAACATCCTGATGACTCAGAAGAGCAAGCAGCAGAATTACGAGAAACAATGATGGCCACTCTGCGGAGCAACAGTGGGAGGTATGAGGCGCTGTTGCAGGAGCAGGCTGCGCTGCTGGAGCGGTGCCCTGACAGCGGAGATTTTGGCTTGATGCTCTCTCAGATGGCTCTACTGGAGAAGGAGACCAGAGAGACACAGAGACTCCGCCAGCAGGAGGTGGATAAGGTCTTCGCGGAGACGGAGGAGATCAATAGGAGAATCAGGGAGAAGCAGAGTGAGCTGGAGAAGCGAATGAAGATACTGAAAGAGGTAGAGACTAAGTGGAGAGATGAGAAGTTGAGGAACGAGAATCTGCGCAAGGAGAAAGAAGCGCTGACTTGGAGAAAGTCTGAGCTGGAGCAATCCATCCAGGACACGGTGGTGCAAACCAGAAAGCTGCTGGCACCCAGAGAGGAGATAATGGCCGAGCTGGAGACGGTGCGAGAGTCTCACAGCAAAACGGTGATCAAACAGAGCTCAGACTTGAGAGAAATGGAGGTGAACATGTATGGGCTGAATCTGATGTTGGGGCAGATCAAACAAGAGAATAGGAGGCTGCACCTCGCCATCAGAGAGATGACGGAGGAGATCAGCACCAGCAGGCAAGAGAAGGAGAGGAACCAGCAGGAGGACCAGGAGTTCAGCAGCATAATGGAGGCCCTTCTCAAAGAGATACAGGAAGGATTTAGACAAGATAACTCTGTGATTAAAGGCATCAAGAAGAGGGACGACGAACTGCTGTCGTTTATGGGGTCAGGGTTGAAATCGCTGAAGACCAGGAACGAGCAGCTGATGAGCATCAACACGCTGCTGCACCAAGTGATGCTGGAGTTTAGCAAACGACTGGGAGATAAAGCAATAGAGCGATGGCAGAAGTAACAGACTGTGCACTAAACATCTTCATGCATCACAAGACAAACCTGCCTGCACTGTCAGTATAGGAGCTGATCAATAAATAATAAAAAGATGTGTTCTCTATTTGTCGTCCTGCAATATTTGTGAAGTTTAAGGAATATAAAGTCTATTTTTAGATAAATAATTTTTCTCTAAATCCTTAGTGAAACAGTTCTAACATTGTCCAACAATGTTAGTCATATACAGTATGTGTTATACTGTTGAATTTTTGTTCTTTTTCACTGCATTGATTTAGAATCGGAGCACCTGGGTTTTTTTTTGTTTTTTTGGGCAACGCTGACACAGATGAATAAAAACTCGCAAAATAAATAAAATTTTAATTGCTGTTTCATTTTCTGGCTGTGGTCCTTCTGTGAGCTTCAGGGATATTTTTAAAACACGTAGGTATTTTCTTTTAGCCATTTTCTAACCTTTGCAGCTCAAGACATGTGTCTCACTTGTCTTTCCCATTTTGGCAAAGTAAGAAATGGGCACATGCTTTACACCATTTATAGCAAATAGAAGATTCCAGTGTTATGATTATCTTGAAATTGTTAAGTGTGCATTAGGGGTGAGTTTTCACAGTATTTTTTATTGTGATAAACTTCTTACCATGATAGAAATTTTTTTATTTATCATTGTCACAATAAATTCGAATTGACGATGTTTAAACTCCCCAAAACTATCCGTCTCCTCTGGTGTCCTTTAGAAGCGTATTTGTGCATGTGGGGCTTTGATTGCTGTGACAAACAGTCACTGCCATACAGGTAGCTTTCTGTAATTTGCTCTCACCATTTCAAACACGCTTCCCTTTTCCTCACCACAACATGATGCTGCCACCACCATGTTTCTGTATTAATGTTCATCTCTGTGAGTAATACCTCCTTCTCTCCTCTCGTCAGACGTCCCAGCTGATGTTCTTGGTGTGATTCCAGCCAGCAGATGGCAGAACGGATCCGGTTTCTCTCCGCTGTGACCTTGCCCTGCTTCTAGAGGGTCAGTTAATTCTTTACCCCAAATCCCCCCCCTCTGAGCTAAAGCATGCAAACACTTGCTGAATGAGGCACAGTGGTTTTCTGTGGTGCGTTCTGGCAGAACTAGATCCCGGTTAGGAGATAAAAAGGCTTTGCTGCTCCACAGTTGAACTTCAGAAGAAAGGGATCTCCTAACCCTTGGAAAGAAGGTGGGTGTTTGGAAAACAAGAAGTTGACTTTGCTGTGTATTTGCACTTCTGTTATCTTGTATATCAGCTTAGACTGAATTGTATATTTAGAGAAGCTTCTTGCATGTATTCCTTACATGGTGTCAAGGTTCTGAAATATGTGTGTGGCATTGGTGCTACAAGTTTTTCCTCCCTGTGGGGATCTTGCTCCATAAACTCAGCTTGTTTTTGTTGTCATTCTGCAGCTTTGCTGATACATGTTAGTTATTAAAATCAGTGTAAAAAACCCCCAGATTAATTTATTGTGTGAACACACAGCATATCTCAAACCTTTTGCTTCGCTGGGTTTCTCTCAGATTGTCTTTAGTTCTGTTCAGCAAGCACTGACCTAAATACAATAATCAATTTTTACATGACATAAAGGCGGCTCTGTTTCCTTGTGACAGAGTGCTGGAGCCAGATTTACTATAACAGCCACATGATCGTCGCTGTTTATGTTGCGCTGCCTGATTCAAGCTGCTAAGGTCAAAGAGTAAAGGGACAACGTAACACCACAGGGCGAACAGATCCGACCTCTGCTCACACGTCCCGTACACACGTAGGAAAATATCGGAGAGTTTGCGGTTGCAATAATATGAACAAATTTTGAACGTCAGTAAACATCAGGTGGATCAAGTCGGGGCTAATCATATATTTTATGATTTTCCCTGCAGCTTGTTTCTGTTGATAAATAATATATTTATTTGTCACTTTGTTATTATGAGATTGATGAACAGCGTTGTTAGCATTTCTTTTATGGGTGTGGCAGACTAAAAAAAAAAAGAAAACTGTTCTCGAGTTCATAGCTGTAACCTTAAGGATTCAACAATTACATTATGTTATAAATACTGAACAGTCAAGTCTTTAGAGCTCTGATGTGATATTTGTTTTTGCGTAAATGCAGCAGTCCATTTATTATAGGATCCAGAATCATTTATTTTCGGACCAGCCAGGTGGTGATCCATGGTAGACAGATATAGATAGGTTTTATAGTTCAGTGTTGGGCACCTGAACAATGGAGAAACAAGAGCAGATTCTGACAGCTATTTAAAAAGCAGAACAAAATTGAACCTTTTAGTTTGGATACATTTATTCAATAAGGAGAAAAAATATATCAAATAAAAAACGAAGCAGGGTACTGCTGTTTTTAATAAGCGGCACTTCAGTTATGTCATAGTTCAGTTACATAATTTGTATGTAAGTATAGTTTTAACAACAGAGTTCTTCCTTCCTACTACTTGCTTAGCAGGTTTTGTTTGTTCATAATCTGTTTTTAAATCCCTCTGTCACGTGTCTGGTTTGTTTAAGCCTTGCTTCACCCTTGTAAACATATTATCTAAATGATAGATAATATATTCATTTCTATAAGAGAGATAAAACTTATAGTGATAATAACTGAGCACAAGAATAAGCAGAAAAGGTTATTCTTTACACTCTTGTTAACAGGCCAAGTTTCTGTGAAGTTAACAAATGAGACTTTAATACGTAATTTTAAAAGTTTTTTCTGCATTTTATGCATTATATTCTGTACAACTGAACAAAAAAAAAAATTTATCAGAGGAAATTACACATAATGCATAAAATACTTGCTGCATAAGTGTACAAACCCTGATACTAATAATTGGTTGAAGCACAAAATGTTCCTAAAACCTTGTTGGAAAATGTATTGATATCTGATAAAACCAACTTTTCACCTTTGGACCCCAGTTTTCTAAAGCATAAGTTTTATGAACAACCCTGCACATCACTCAAGCATGGTGGTGGCAGTGTCATGCTCTGGGGTTTCTTCTTTCCAGATGAAACAAAGGTTTTTATCAAGACGGAAATGGTTTCAGATTGCAGTGAACTTTGGATGTTACGCTCTCACTGATCTGCCAGAGAACTGATCTTTTGAATCCCCTGAACAGTGTTGAGAACAGCCGATGTCCTTCCAGTCAGAAATGCGAAGAACCTTTTCAAGTTTGTGGCCAAAGGTCAAGATGCAGCCGCACAGACTGAACACAGAGACTGAACCGAAAGCTGCTTCAACAGAGTGTTAGTTCAAGTGTGACCACACACACAGTTGGAAAACATTTTTAAATGATTTGTCACGGCTTGTTTCATTCACAAAAGCCTGCGATCTTAACAGGACTTTGTTTTTTTTTTACATCTTTCTTTAGATTTCAGCAAATTGAAATTTTGAAATTGAGAGAGTGTCTCCCAGTGTGTTTTAGTGTCTCCCTGTGTTTCTCGACAACAGATAATAGGTTTTGTGTGGATAAAGAGACTTTCACTCGTGTGCGTCAGAGCGTTCTCTGCAAGACATACAATCTGATGTAGTAGTACTTGTTCTCCTACTTGCTCTTAAAGATGTGTACCTGATCGTGGCACCTTGTTTTCTTCCTGGAGGCGTTGTAGCTCATCACAGAAGCGTCTGTATCGGCTCCAAGGCTGCCTTCCTGCTGGGACAGAAGCCACGCTGGTTTTGATTAGATGTTCAGAAATGTGTGAAGGTTGCTGAAACACAGTGATCCAGTGTTCAGCAAGAACAGTTAGTTCTCTGTTGTTGTTCTAGCCGACTGTCTGTTCACACACAGCCACATAATAAAAGTGTGAGGTAAAGAATGTAATCTTTTCATCTGAATTATGAGAATTAAACTGAAGCAGAACTAACAAAGATCCTTGTGTTCTCAATAAAACCAGGGAGATAGAGCACGTCACCCCAGTTCATAACCTCAAGTCATAACCTACACTGGCTCCCTGTAGCTCAAAGAATAGACTTTAAAAAATACTGTTTATAAATCACAGAGCGGTTTAGCACCAGAACACATTAAAGATCTGCTGTTCAACCTTCCAGACCTCTCGTGTCTTCTGGTTCAGGTCTGTTCTACATCCATCCAGAAGAAGCAGCATTCAGCTTCTATGCACCACAAATCTGGAACAAACTCCCAGAAAACTACAAAACAGCTGAAATATTGATTGATTTACCTTTTTCACGCTCACTGTAAACAGAATTATTTGATGACTGGTTGATACAAGACAGAAAACTCTTCTTTGCACCTCAAGCTCTGACAAATTTAACGGAGGGTGCCAGAGAACATCAGATTTCAAATAGTGCGCAGATTCTCAATTGTATTTAGATCTGGACTTTGATTAGGCCGGATACCTCCGGGTGGATGTTGAAGGTCTTGCTGGAAGATGAATTTCTGCCCTCCATTTTCTTCAATTATTGACCTTCACTACCCCTGCTGGGGGGAAAAAAAACACCCCACAGCATAATGTTGCCACCACCATGGTTAATGCATTGGGACTTTGTATAACTTTCTTTCCACAACCATTTTCTTCATGCCATTGCTTCATCAGTCATATTTGTGGAATGCATCCCTACTGGTTGTCCTGTCAATTGTCTCTTTCCTCTGAGACATTTTTGCTTTAAGGACAGCCAATAAAGCTCTTTGAGAGCCGCAACTTATCAATATCACTTCCTGGAAAAAATACAACGTTTTAAGCACATACCTAGTTTAGGGAATTTTTTATTTATTTATTTATTTATTTTTTGGTCATTTTTAAATGACAAAACATTTTTAGGATTTAGAATAAATTTTAGGATTTAAAATAAAGATGAACATAGAACAGAATAGATATGTATATATTTTTTAGAAGCATATTCTGACTTATGACAAGGATATATGTACTGTATACTACATATACTATACTAGTATGTAAGGATATATACTATACTACATATATGGAGCTCCTCTACCTGCTCCCATTGGCAACTGGAGCTTTTTGTTAGCCGAGGCCTTCACAGAACAGCTGGATTTATAGTCAGATTAAATTACACATTTGCCCGCAGTTTGTACATCTTTCTGTCCCAATTGAATCTGTTTTTGGTTGTAAAGTGGTAACATGTGGAAATGTCAAGAACTGTCAATACTTTAACAGTACGCACTTTATTTTATTTTGGCCCTGTGACGCTCCTGTTGTCTATCACAGTGGCCCCAGCTCTGAACCCAAAAACAGGAAAAATCAAGTCTAGGATTCTGTAATTTGCATCCTCAAATTTTCCAAACTCCGAAAACAAAAACATTTGTAACGCCCATCAAGAATAGCTGCATGATAACAAGGCTAAAGTGGAAAACTACACGGTTTTACAGCTGAAAATGATTTGATTTTACTTCTAATTATACTGCTGCGCATGTTTTTTGAGCTCCTTTGAAAAGTCTCCAAATTTGGGCCAACAGAAAAAAAGCACAACACTGTTGCAGACAGTTTAGCCATTTAACAAATAACAGTTCATTATTCAATGTACTGCTCTGGGAAATTTAAAATGAAAAAAACAAAATGTTTTTTTTGTTTTTACTATTAATATGAACATAAAGTTTGGTCCCTGCATTGTAAACATTCAGATTATATCTAGTTATATAAGTGTGGAAATGTACAGTACTCAACTTGGAAAAAACCAGCTGTATAACAACGGTGAATGTATTTTTGGAGTTATGTGTGTGGCGTTACAAAACACAGGCAGAGGCAGACGGTGAAAAACGCCTCACACGTTTTGCGCACCTGTGCCAAGGCTGTTTTGCAAACATGCAGCATCATGCCGATTCATTACACAATAACACACTGAACCAGCTCAGCAGCATGTGACCTCCGATGCCCCGCAAGGTGCCGGTGACGCCGGCTTCCTGATCTGGAGGCTTTAAAGGCGGCAATGAGAAGAGAGGGCAAACACTTCCCAGTCTCTGCAGACAGCAGCCACATCTGTGAGGAGGACGGTTGCATTTAGAGGAGAATAGAGAACGTTCTAGTGAAGTGCTGCAGCTGAGGACAGTGATGGAGACTTTAGGTGAGTCGGAGCTGATTGCACTGATGAAAATATCTCAGGTGATGATCTGATGTGATCGTTATCTCTAATAAACCATTCACCGGATAAAGGAGTTAAAGTAAAATAAACAGAAAAAACTTCTCCTCAGGCTTACATTTTAATATTCATAAACAATTATATTCCTCGACAAGGTTTACATTCAGCTGGAAGAAAACTGTGATGCAGACAATTTCCAGTCATGTCCAAACCAAATGAATTTCTTACAACAAATTTTGGTTGTATTTAGGCTGTTTTCTAAACATCTCATTTAAAAACTTGATTTTATTGATTTAAGTCCAACAAAGATCACAGCATGTAGATGAAGGGTGGGTTTGTGTAAAGGTCGCCACCCTTTAACTGTGATTTTAATGAAAGCATCCTACTAACATAAATGCCGAATCAAAAGCTGTCTGCGTTCACAAGCTGATGTTGTTAGAACAACTACAAAGATGATCTTTGACCAATTTTTTTTTTTTCTTTATCAAATTGAATGAAATTTTCCCCCTCCCCCAAAAATACATGAACACAATTTTCCAGTGATGTAGAAATTGATAAAAAGAAATGCTTTCAGTTTTTTTCAGATGATGAAAGGCGTCTTGAGGTTTTGGGTGTCTTGCAGCTGTTGGTGACCAAATCTGTGGACTGGGGTTTATTTTTGACATCCCACAGGTCTGTCTGTCTTTGCTTGAGTTAAAAGGCAGAATAGGACAATTTGCTGTTCAACTCAATACTGATGACTGATCTTGTCAGTCCTGCAGTCCTGTTATCTTGAGTGACTGAGGAAGGTGACAGGATTTTAAATGGCAGCTTTTTTTTTTTTTTTTTTTTTGCTGTTTTTACTTTTTTAAATAAGATAGATAAAAGTCTTCATTGTCATTGTCACAGGAACAACGAAATTAGTTTGAGTGTCATCATTCATTAGAGATAAGTGTCTTTTAATCACGTACCTCTAGTTTTACATCATGCAGCGTTTTTCCTAATCCACGTAAGGAGTCGAGACATTGGCAGGTTTTCCAACCGGACACATTCAGCAAACATTTATATCTACACATTGAAGTTTTAAAAGTCCAAACACGAGGTCATGTTCTGAATGTCTGGAACGTGGACATGGAGTCAGGTCTACACTGGGTGTGAATGGAGTTGTGAATGGAGAACATGTGTGCTGTTGATTCTTACATTGCTGTAAGTCTGAACATTTTGAGTTTTTTCCCTAATTGATTGATGAGACCCAACACCCAAATGTTCAAGAGCTCATGCTAAACTGATACACTTATTACAATTTTTTTATTTTTTTAATGTCTTTTCTTTCACTTATGTACTTTTTATGGCCAAATGAAGTTAAGTGTTTGATCAGCGCCTCATTCGAGCACATAAGTTGTATTACATAAATATTGTTTTCTAGAAAGTACAAAATGTATAAAAATGTAATAAGACACCTTTTTTTTTTTTTTTTACTTTTTACATGAGGTTTTGACATTAACAGGTTGTTGTACGACTGGTTTCTGGCAACTAAAGGCATCAGGCTGACACTTTAAATTGTTCATGCTCAGTGAGATTCCCAGGTATTTTTCGGTATTGCAGAAAGCCATATAGAAATTTTGGTTTAATACAGAAACCCGACTGAAGCTTCTGGCAATAAGATTTTAATTTGAAAATAATCTTACTTTTAGTCTAAATGTTTAGATACATTTTATTGAAATAGAAAAAGCTGACAGCACTGCTGAGACTGATTAAATAATGTGTTATTGCAGGTTAAGGATTGTTATTGGGGAAATTTCCATAAGTATGGAGTCTATTAAGGTAGAAAGGTAAGTATGTCCATTAACTCTTTATAAATAAAAAGACCAGGTGTTTAGTCTTTTTATTTTATAAAGCTCACCAAATGTGAAGCTCTGAAGTCGACTTCGCCTTAGGAAGTGAGAATAATCCAGAGGTTTTTCTAATTTCATCGCGCCGGCTCCAGCGGTCTTGTCGAAGGGTAATTTTTCTCCAATTGTAAACATGCGGGGCCTTTCTCTCTCCACTAGTGTGTCCGATGGGTGGAGGAGCCACCAGGCTGTACAACACCCTGACTCAGACGTTCAGCGGCGGCAGCTCCCCTCTGTCCATCCCTCCATCCTACCTGAGCCCCCACCAGCCCGCTCTTACCAACCTGGATCCAGATTTCTGCCTGGTAAACAAACCTTCTGCATTTCCCGTGTTCTTTATTTTATTTTGCTTGTTCATGACATTGGTTTTTATTTGGAGACATTTTTCCGCCCATAAAGCTGAACGCTGTCTGTTGTATGTTTCTGGGGGCAGCAGCAGCAGAAGAACTCCCCCGTATGCCCCCTTGACCCAGCAGAGCTGCTTCAGCAGTGTGAAGAGGCCCTCAGGGACCGACCTCCTCACCTGCACAGAAACTTTGTCCACATCAATAATGGAGACGACGTTGCCAGCATGCCCATCAGGGTGATGCAGTGGAACATCCTAGCCCAAGGTAGACTGATTTTTGTTGGCATCAGCTCATTAAAAAAAAAAGGTTTATTGAGGAAATGTGCATTTCACTTTAATTAGCCTAGAATGTGGAGTTCCCCCCCCATGTTTATTTATTTATTTATTTCATAACCTAAGAGATGTTATCTGAGAGGCTCCCGCAGGACTCTGAGGCTTTAGTTCACTGTCACAAACCTTACCTGCTGCCCCCTAGTGGCCATAAAAGCAAAAACCCTTGCAAGCCTTTTACATTTTGTGACATTACCACTATAATAATGAATGTTTCAGAGGTTTGTTGGAGAACATTAGTGAACAAACTGCATGAAGACAGGTTAGGAACTGGAGACAGACAGGATTTAAACTGGGTTAGTATTTCAGTTAGGGGTGGGCATTTATTATATCATTTATTGCTACTGATTTCTTCTTGTCACAGTAAATACCAATTAATTACTTTTTTAAAAACTGTCCATATTGTCAGGATTGTTATTTCTAGTATTTCCTCCAGTATTTGTTCAGTGAGTGTCATTACACATCAATACATTTAAAAATATGATTAAATGCAGTTACT
Source organism: Poeciliopsis retropinna (assembly GCA_010277075.1). NCBI lineage: Eukaryota > Metazoa > Chordata > Actinopteri > Cyprinodontiformes > Poeciliidae > Poeciliopsis > Poeciliopsis retropinna. The sequence goes on from VMRM01000013.1 coordinate 8,618,203, forward strand.
GAGACTGTATGACTGGTGTCCTAAAAAAGTATATTACAAAGCTATTATTTCTGGGCTGTGATTGCTGTGTCATACATTCACAGCCACATTTGCCTAAAAAAAAAAAAAAAAGAAGTGAAAAGTATGTTTAATCATCACTTTTATTGTTATCACAATAGTACCTGTGATTTTTGTGGTAGTAAAAATCACAGTGGGAAATATTCTGGGCAATACCAGAATATTGCCCACCCATATTCTATTATGTAACAATGGAAAGGGTTTAACATTTCCGGTGCCAATGGCATGTTGGGGAAGACGAGCATTGATCTTTCGCTAAGCAGTGACTCTGGATGAGCTGCAGAGGTCCACAGGTCAGGTTGGAAGTTGACATGCTGCCATACAGAAACTTGTAGCAGAGGTCTTTGAGTCTGGAAACCTTTCAGTGTGTCTCTGCGGTTTTTGGCAGCTCACGCCTTCCTCCTTCCTCTGACCCTCAGCTCTGGGCGTAGGAGTTGACAACTTTGTCCGGTGTCCCTTGGAGGCCCTCAGCTGGTCCCGAAGGAGGAGCCTCATCCTGGAGGAGATTCTGGCCTACCGACCTCACATCCTGTGTCTGCAGGAAGTAGACCACTACTATGACACCTTTCAGCCGGTTTTGGCGAATTTGGGCTACAGCAGCCATTTCTGTCCGAAACCCTGGTCTCCGTGCCTGAACGTAGAAGGCAACAGTGGTCCCGATGGTTGTGCCCTCTTCTTTGACGAGTCCCGATTCAAGCTCCTGGACAGTGTGACCATCAGACTCTCCGCCATGATGATCCCCACAAATCAAGTAAGTAACATTTCTTTCTTTTGTCTCGTGAAGAATATAATAATGTTATTGACACGGTGCACCTTTGCCTCAGGTTGCTGTGGTCACGACTCTGCGTTGTCTGAGCAGTGGAAGGCGTGTATGCGTCGCTGCGACTCACCTAAAAGCCCGATCTGGCTGGGAGTGGTTCCGCAGCGCTCAGGGGTCGGACCTCCTCTGGCACCTACAGAATCTGGTCCAGAAGCTCGTCAGCAGCAACTCCGACGTCAGTGTCCCCCTGTTGGTTTGTGGCGACTTCAACGCAGTCCCGTCAGAGGAAGTGTACCGACGCTTCGCCACTTCCCCTCTAGGTTTGGACTCTGCCTATAAGAAGCTCAGTCAGGACGGCGCGAGTGAGCCGGAGTACACGACGTGGAAGATTCGGGGCACCGGGGAGTGCTGCTGCACGCTGGACTACATCTGGTACACTAAAGACACACTGAGAGTGGACGCTGTTCTGAATATGCCAGACGAGGAGCAAATCGGACCCAACAGACTTCCATCCTACAGCTATCCATCCGACCACCTCTCTCTGGTTTGCGACTTCAGCTTCAGGGAGAAGGAATGAGAGGCTGGCACGTCGATGGGAAATGTTGATTCCTTGGACTGAGGGGTTCTCCCTCGCTGCTTCACTTCACAGGACGCCTGGAAGCCGAATGTGAGTGAACGGGTGAAGATGAGAAGTCAGGAGGCCTTGAGTGTGAAGTGACTGACATATTGCAGTGTTGAGGTTGAAGAGATAAATGCATCACAAGTCTTCCTACCTGAACCAAGTCTGCACCAGCTGATCGTCTCATACCTTCATCTGCAATCAAGCTGCTCATACATGAACTTTGTTTTTTTTGGGTTTTTTTTTACCAAATACTGAAATCAGACTGTAATACGAATACTACTTGATACTACCATCATGTAACACTGAAAGTAAATAAAGAGTCTTTGCCAGATAATGTGTAGTTTTCATGGTTTTTTTTTTTAAAGCATTTTAGTCTTACAACTTTGAAAAACTTGGTGTCTGTCTACATTTTAATATTGCTAATGCACCAATTTGTAATATAAATGATTGCTGTGAGCAGGATGATGAGCGTTATTGTCCAATTCAGATCATTATGGGCAAGTTAGAGTAGCCCTCACCTGATTGTTGCATCAGGTTGATTGTAGTAAAGAGGTCAGAAAATTTGAATGATTTTCTTGGTTTCTTTTGTTAGTTTGGCTTGAGTAAAGGTAAACAGAACAGTAAAACGTGCTAAGAAACCAGAGAAGTCCTCAATGTTGCCTCTGATAAGTCTGTAAAGTTATGTTTGCTCATGCTGCTTTTATCTCAACGACAAATGCATTGGGCAAGGCTAAGGAACCAAAAATGTACGATCTCAAAAACCTCCACTTGAGCAAGAAAAAAACCCCACAGGGATCAAGTATTTGTATTTCAGTAAAATCTACTTTAATACACTTTGAAACAAGAGTACAACAAAATAGAATATGCTTCAAATGTTGAATATACAAACAGTTCAGTCTGAACACAGACGATCTTCCCTCTTTTCAGAAAAACGAAACGATTGAAATGCTGCGGCAGAACCAACACGGCAGACTGACACATTGACCCTCTGTTTTGAACGTGATCAGGGGGATCCACAGTGGTTATAGCTGTTTGCGCCCTGTAGCCGTTTTGCATAATTTGATGCCTTTTCTGATTATTGAAATAACAAATGGTGACTTTTTCTGTAAAGATGTGGCAGCATGCATTGGCTCAGATTCATCTTACTTTATTGCATATGCATGCAGCCTGCCTGCAGAACATTCTGCACTAACAAGTAAATTTAAAAACTCATAAATCCATTTTCTGCATGTATCTGGGGGACGGGGGGAGTTTTTAAGGGACGCTGAAGGACACACTGCAAGCACACTGTGGACGAGTGTCAACCTACACCAGCATCAGCAGCCAAACCGAGGCAGAGGGAAAAAAAAAAAGTCCAACAGTTCAGAGTTTCAATAACACTGTGCATGGTAAAAGGTATCAAAAAAACCCAAAAGAAAACAGCTTACTGTTCAGGAAAAGAAACATTTCAAATTAAAACCTAAGGCTGTCTGTTACCGTTAGCTCAGTAAACTGTAAAGATATATATATAGTTATATAAATATATACAAACATGACTGATATCGTTCCTAATGAGAGCCCAAATCTCCTTCCTCTCATGCTTTCTTCACACAGTGATGCAAGTTTAAAAACAAGAAAATGCTGGTTTTTAACATCTGTAGAAATGAACACTCTTAAAAAGAACCTTCTTTACTCTCCGCTGTTTTTTTCTATTTACATTTTTGGTTGTTATCCTTTTTATTTACTTTTTTTTTTTTTTGTTTAGTGTTGCAGTTTCATGTTCATCCTCAAATGGGACTCAGTGCATGTGATCCGTTGTGTAGTGATCAAAGTTGGTCCCGTTGCTTTTTCCTTACTGAACCTCTCAGTTTGGGTCCAAGCCTCCATATGCAGCTGAAGGGGCTCCACTGCCGTTGTGAGGGAGACTGAGCGGCTCTTTGTCCGGGGGAGATGTGAAGACACGTTCAGGACTCAAAGACAAAGGAACGTCCTTCAAGAGTCTGCTGCTGGTTATTACAAGTTATAGTAAAAAGAACTTCAAAAATGTACAAACTAACTTCTCAGGCGGTGAGAAAGGAAAGAACAGATGTTAGTAACTCAACACTCCGGCTCCTCTGTCTTAATTGCACGTGGAGCTTCCAGTTTCATAACCACCTCTGTGTCTGTGGCTTCTGATTTGATGTTCTGAACGGTCTTTGGGTTCTGGACTGTCAGGGGAACCTGCACCGTCTGGACCTGCACTCCTGCGGCCTTCAGCTTCTCCACCGTAACCCCGCCCGGCCCGCCAATCACCAAATCCGAACCGTTGATGACGCCGCTGATGACGCGCGGCTGCGTCGCCACAGTCTGACCGACCGCTTGGCCGCAGCCAACGCTTCCTGGCGGCGACACCATCAGAGTCTGTGGTTGCGTCTGCGTCGGCACGGTGAGCCTCATCACCTGCGCCCCCGGGGCGACGTTGACGGGGGCGAGGGCTCGGACCGTCAGGGGGCTTCCCAAGAGGCTGATGCCCGTAGACGAGGCGGCCATGTTGGGTTTGTTGGCCCCCGTGGAGGCCTGGAGCTGACACTGGGTTAATTGGTGGGCTGGGATGGTGATGATCTTGGCCAGTTGGACGGTGATCTTGTCTCCGTTCTCTGCTGTGGCTGGAACCATTGTTGGGATAGTCTGTATCACAACCTTCACAAGAAATAACATTTTAGTCAAAAAGATAAAAATAACACAAAAACATGCAGTACCAGCCAGATGTATTTACAACCCATCTACACGCCACCAAATTACAACTACTAACTTTAAAGACTTATTAGGATTTTAGATGATTTTCATTTGTAAAAGATTTTAAAACCACTTTTTAAATTTTTAATTATATTATTTTGTGCTGATCTATCCCATAAAATACACAGTCTATGGTAGGAATGCAAGCTATGCATTAATGAGTTCATATGAAGCTGATTGATCTTAATAAACTAAAGATTAAATGATAAGCAGCCGTTTTCTAATAAACCATTAAATCGACAATCATAAGTCAATTCATTTTTTGTATTTGAAATCTGTGGTTGTAAAATTAACAACATGCTAGTGTCCAAATGGCGTCAATATACAAGAAGGGCTCAGTTTCTAAGATTTCTTTATTCAAACTAAAATCATATTTTATTTGTACGTTTTTCAATATAATACCTTATAAAAAATATTAAATCCATAGCTGGCAGAAACAGAGGATAAAATATTTTCAGTCTGCTGTATGGATGCTTTCTTAGGGGATGCTTTCATTTGTCTGTGAGGAAACGTCCACATCAACTTACCTTCTGTTGTGAATTAGGATTAGCAGCCGCAGTGATTGGAGACGCGTTAGTGAGCAGGGTGGTGGGCCCCGGGGCCACCGTCGTCCCTGCCGGCTGCTGCATGGCGACAGTGGAGATCTTCTGGCCCAAAGACGTCATTACAACCGGAACCTGCATCGCCACTCGAACCGTCCTGTTGACGAGTCAGAAAAACACTTAGCATGGGGGGAAAAAAAAATGTCAAAAATATTTGCATTTTCTGTGTCATCATCAGAGGAAGCTACGGTCTCCCAGCAGGACTCTGACCTCGGCGCTGTGGCGTTCGGGATCTGGCTCATGTTCTGGCTCACGTCGGGCGCTGCTGAAACCGTCACTATCCTCGGCGCCGCCGCCGCCATCACCGCTGGTCCGCTCACTGTGGCGGTAGAATTTTGGACCACGATGGGTCTGTTGGAGCCCCGCAGGATGTTGGGTCTCCTGGGAGACGACAGCTCTGCGTTTTGCAGTAACCTTTCTGAAGGCGGAGGCACACGATCGTAGGACGACTGCGACTCTGAACTCATGAGGTCATCGGGAGAAGACATTTCCGCCTTGTCCTCATCGATAATGACGATGTTTTTAGGCATCTCTTTGAACTGGTAAACCAGCCGCTGACCCTCCACCTTGGCGAGGATTCCTCGTTGGTAGTAATATCTGACATAAGAGGAATGATGAAGATTTAACATGTTATTTTAAAAGAAAATATAACAAATACTGAGCTTAAACCTTAAATCCGTCACACTGGTTACCTGAGCGCCCGCCCCATAGTCTCGTAGTTCATGTCTGGCTTGTTCTTGTGTTTACCCCAAAGCTTGGAAACGGCCTTGGAGTCGACAAGTTTAAAGATGCCTTTCTCCCTCTGGGTCCACTTGATGTATCTGGGACAGGTGTTCTTGTCCTGGAGGAGGTCCAACAGGAACTCCCACAGATAAGTCGTGCTACCTGCTGAAAGTCAAAGTGATGTTAGCTCACCAAGTACATTTAGGCTAAATATGCTCATCGACAGAGTTGTGAAATAGTATTTGCTCCATTCCAGATTCTCTCTCTTTCCTTTTCGGTCTCACTGAAATGCGTCAAATCTTAAAAACAAATTTTTTTGAATCGGGCAAAAAAAACCTGATTTGGTTTCATTGGAAAGTAGTGAGGCCCAAAACACGGCTGACCAAAAGTAACAAAGCCTGGACTCGCTGTTTATGCTACTTTATATTTGTCTGGTCTTAAAATGAGCTTGATCTGAATCATTTTAGTCTGACAAAAAAGCAGCGGAAGGAATCTGGAAGGGGAATGTGTTGGCTGGAGCAGGAGTTATTTAAACAAAGAAATACCTTTGCCCTCTCTTGGTTTCTTCTTGAAGCTTAGCTCTGGTGCACCGTTAGAAATGGACGACTGGGGCGCCTTCGTTTTCCGTCCAGCTACAAAGGAAACATTTTGAAGAGGTCACCTTCATGTATAACGATAGCAATACAACTATCAAAAAGTGAGTGAAGTTCTAAATCCCTTTAGCTGCTATTATTTCAACACACGCTAATCAAACAGGAAGTGTGTCCCAAATTTTAATCAGGAAAAACAATCATAGGAATATTAGTTTGTTTAAAAAACAGCAGTTTTTTTTTTCAAATTTTTCCATATAAACTGATGAATTATTAAAGGTTTAGCTTCCTGTGAATCAAACTAATATGCAGCTGTATAATCACTGTTTTTAAGAACAGCTTCACTAGTATTGAGTCGACCAGTTTCTGCTACCTGGTCCAACTTGAGTCCAGAACAATCGGACTTTATTCTTGGTTTTGCCACAGAAACAGGACGGTTGACGTCATCCCACGTCATTCCTATTAGATCATGGTCCAGGGATTGGGCTTAATGGCTCTAGTTGACCACTAGATGGTGCTTACATAATAGAATTGGAGCTCATAACCCATATTTTCAGGTTTTAGCACAAACACCAAAATCTAATAGTATTTGTAGCTCAAACAGTGTAACATGAAAAAAAAAAAAAAACGAAAAAGGAGGAAACAGACGCCGGGTTTGTGCACCTCGTTTCTTTCTGACAGGCTCGTTGTCGGGTTCTGGCTCTTCTAGTGAGGTGACCATCTCCTCCTCTTCGTCCTCCTCCTCATCCTCCTCGCAGCAGTCCTCAGTGGTAATCTCCACCTCCGTTTCTCCAATCACATCGGGCCGCATGGCGGCATGGAGGAAGTCTGGTGCAGCTTCACTCTGTGGCGTAAAAGCTTCTAAAAGAAGAAATCGAAAAGTTTTAAAGGAAAACCGATTAAAGCATTTCACTAAGATTTCTTGAACAGTCCAGCGTATTTAGTATCCTAAGCACATATACGACAAAGCGCTGAGCTATTTTTGTATTAGTTACAGCAAAAACGACAAATCCCAGACTCCAGCTACCTGGGCTGCGGTCTTCTCTGAGGCTGGATGGTGAGTCCATGTGTAGCAGCGCTTCTGCCGCCTCGATGGTTTTGTCAGAGCAGTGGACGTTGCTGTAACCAGAAGCCTCCACTGCAACATAAACACAGAATTAATTAATAAAAAATCTTGAAGCACTCCCAGCAGGCCCTCATTTTCAATTGTTTCCACAAACTCTCAAATGAATTCAGGTCTGGTGTTTAACTAGACCCATCGTGGGATTTTCTTCCAGCCTCAAATCTTTTGCAGCCTCCAACAGGTATGAATAAAATACCTAAATATCCAGCATCAGAGGATCCCCACAGCATAATACTGCCGCTACCTTTAACTGTGAGGATGATATATTCAAAGTGGTGCACAGTTTGTTTTTTTTTCTTCACATATTATTCAAGATGTTAGAAAAGGAGTTCAGTTTCTCATCAAATGATAGACCTTCCTCTATACAGCAACAACTTTTTAGAGCTTTCTTTTTTCCACTCTTCTGTAATGGTCAGCATTCAGGAGAGGATGAATAAAGGTTTTTGTGTTTACAGATTTTCCCCTGTGATATGGGAAAATCTGCAACCTAGAGTTACCTATAATCTCTGGGTTGCTGCTTTGATTAATACCTCCTTTGTTTCACCCAAATGATAGACTGAGCAGTGCTCTCAAGGAGTACAGTCTCTAAAGTTTTGCATTGTTTTTATTAATTAGAAACACTGTATTCCTATTCAATGCTCCTCACCACTATGGCAAACTTTGTGTTGGTCTAGCATGAAAAAGCCCCTTTATTAAACCAGTTGTAGTAGTGGTAGTAATGCGACAAATCTTTAAAAACTAGTTTTGCTTTTGCAAGCTCAGCCCAACACAATAAAACTGTGTCACCCGTTTCCAGTTCGCACAATGCTGCACTTCAGGGTAAGCATGCAGAAATATTTATTAGCAAAGGAAAAACAAAGTCTGATTATAATTCTGTTCAAAGCAGTTTGATTTCTCCAAGAATGTAAAACCGAGGCTTTGTTGAAGGAAGTTTGGCCTCCACTGGGACCATGAGAGGGATCCCGGGGGCACCTGCTGTTGTTGTCAATCACCGGTGGGAAACCTGAGATAAGCATTACGCCCTGTCCATGTTTGGCTATTGAGTAGTGCAGGGGACAGAAACAGGCTATCTTTAGACAGCTGCACTCGTTCAGACCTTCTCTCTAGCAAAGACAATGGGCTGGAAGAATTCGCTGTCCAGCTAAAATAATATCCCGAAAGTTTCTTCTTCTTTTTCTCCCCTCCCCCCCCATTAAATCCTCCAATGTTATTAAAACGATATTACGTAAAAATATGTTTTTATGCAAGATATGAGCGCAAAACCGGAGTGGCTCCCAGTAATAATCATCTCCTTGAAAGTCCGACAAAAAGTAGTTCTGCCTCTGACGACTTCCGTGTTTACACTCCTCGTTATTTCCCTCCAGTTCTCTTCGAAGAAGCTCACAAATCCCCCTGTCACTCAACACCCGCCGCGGCCTCCCATTGGGTCGAGCAACAGTTAAGAACCCGCCCCTGCTGAAACCTGATTGGACGCTTTGTACGGGAAGAAAGCGAGCACAGCCAGGCCGTCCCACGCGTCCAACAAGGAGGCTGGAAAAACAAATAAAAACACGATAAACGGCGATTGTAGGATCATAATATATGGACTTAAAAATCTGGGGAAATACTGGTGAAAAGTAGGCAGAAGTCGGAGCAGAAATGATTGAAATTTGCAAAATAAATTTTAAAAGTACAGGGCCTACTTTTTTAAGGAGTGTTGCTCTATTTAGGATTGTTAGGATTTACTTTAAAAATAAAAATGTATGTGAGCTTCACGGAAGAAAAAAAAACAAGTGTAATAAATTACATAACATAGTTATATCTAGTAATTGCAGAGTAAAAATAAACCCACATGTCCTTCCGCCTCAGACAGCGTGGCAAAGACAACAACTACACACTTCCTGGTTGTGCAGCGCCGAACCGTTATTCACATTCATCGAGCTCCGACAAAAAACCAACCAAAACATGCAAAACACGCTTCGTGCACACAGCTACCCGAGGGCGCACACGGACACATCCAGCTGCAAGCTTCGCTATATTTTTTTTTAAAGCGGGTTTTGATAGCCGCCGAGCAACGCCATGCAGGTTGCGACCAAGGTGATCACTTCCTGATCACTTCACCGCGGCCGGCGGGCCGAGTCGCCGCGCTTCGAGTCTCATAAACAAAAGCCGCCCGTCAACCGCGGCTCTGAAGTCGGAGTTTTAAATACGTGGAAAACACCTTACCGGCTCTGATGAGCAAATCGAGCTGGTTTGCGTGCCCCTCATGCTGTGAAGTCGCCATGTTTCCACCTCTCGCTGCAGATTCTCATTGACTTCTCACTGTTTGGATCACTCCGCGGCTGAATCTCAACGACACGAACCACGGCAGAATGTACAGATCCCTCCGCGAGCGACACAGGAAGTCCTCCTTTCGCCCTCCCTCTGCTGCGTAGTTCATACGTCAAACATAGCTGGTGTTTTTTTTTTCGCCATACAACTTTATTTAATTTCAACATCGAACTCAGAACTAGAATCTGTTATTTTGAAATAACATATAAAATTGTAAATTAGATATTTTCTAATGAAGTTAAAATTGAAGAAATAACGAAAAATGCAGATTTTACTGAAAGAAGAATCTGAAACAACAAGCACAACCAGAAGCGGATGAATTGCTTACAAACTAATTACAAATCTGGAGATTCACTAGTTAAGCTTTTATTGGCCAATTCCCAGTACATTTTTGTACAGTTCATTTTTATTGTTATTTTAATGTTATTAATATATTACAAAAGAGAATAAATGTGCTAAGTTCTTTGACAATGGCAAGAATATTAAGTCAAACTGAATATGAAAGAATTACTTTCTGAAGACTTTTTTTTTCTTTTTTATGCATTAAATCTTATGTCACTAACCATTATCCAAAAAGCGCACATCTGATATTTTAGCAGAGTAAACATGAGATTGGTTAATGCATTTTTTGGCATGAAATTATTAAAGTTTTTAATTTTGATAAATTTACAGCTAAATAAGCTAAGAAGAAAAAAAGGAGCACTCAGTGTTTGTCAAGACAAGTAGGGAAAAACTGCTTCCTGCTGATTGATCGGAGAAGCTCTATACAAATCAGTGTAACTTTATTTATAAAACCGTCCCCAAGACAGGAAGAGACATACCTATGTTCAATGGAAAACATTCTCCTACCAAAAAAAATGTACACTGAACAAGTGCCAAATGGTAAAAATCACAAACTTATCAAATTACCAGCTCATATACACAGTACAAAAATAACCCCAAAAAATTGATTATTAATATGGGTCAATTTAAAGTTATTGGTTTTCTAATTTTACCAAAACAAAAATACCTAGAGAACCCTGACATGTTTATGTTTCATGGAGCGGCAGTTTAATTTTGGTGAGCAGCAAACTGCTTTAGCAAATAAATAGTTTTTAATCTAAATTTCAGTTACTAAATAGGCAAAAACAATTGTTGGCAATCATTTTTTATTTTGCTAACATGCTCAGAAGAAAGAGCAAAACCAACTAATATCATTTAGTTTCTGAATCAGTTAGAATTCAAGTTCAGAATAAGTTATGAACTTATTCAGAAACTAACTGACATTATTAACAATTAGCTATTGATCTATTAATTAACATCAGGTTGGTAAATCTGTTCTTGTTTATGCATCTACTATTTAAATTCTATCCACAAGGTGGCGACCTAAGAACACCAAGATCTGTCAGATGTAACAATCCTAGAAGGAAACCTGCAAACAACTTCAGCCTGGGCCGAAGGCTCAACCGCTAGCGAGGCATTGACCCTGAACATAGAGTCAGAGCTAAATCAAAGCTTATGCATGTGTTTGATAGCCCACTCACAGACAAGACCTGATATAAATCCAATCACGAATTTTCAGCAACCCTTCACCGATACTCCAACCATCCAGTCTCACTGAGCTTGAAGTGTTTAGCTTAGAAGAATATGTCCAATTTTCCATCAGTAGACCAACCAGCTGTAGTTGAAGCTGGGAGATCTGCCAGGTTTATATACAAACGATTGATTTTTATTTGTAAAAGAATTTTTAATTCATCTACCGCTTTTCTTCAACTCCACAATGATCAATTTCTTTTGTGTTGGTCTGTCTCATAAAATCGCAATTAAGTGCACTGAAGTTTGTGTAAGATGAAAATGTCTTGCATTGAAGTCGATCTGATTGGCTCAGATTTGGCTAAATTAAACGCTCCTTAAAAATGTTAACATCCCACCTTCTTCTCCTTGCGTCTCCACCTCTTGCATGACGTAGGCTTCATCCCCATACACCACCACCTGGGCGGAATAACCCTGCTCATCCAGCCGGCTCGCAGTGGGCACCTCCTCCACTATGACTGCTAGATCCTCGTCAGCCTCCTCTACTTCTTCCAGCTCCTCACAGACCTCCTCTGCTTCACACTCATCCTCCACCTCTCCTTCCAGCTCCGCATCGGCCTCATACACTCCCTCCTGCTGAGGAAAATGGATGGGAAAAAAAAAAAAAGAAACCAGGCATTTACAATAAAGAACTAGTATTAGATAGGAATCGACTCTTGTCCAACAACCACCTGCTGAGGATCTTCTTCAGCTGTGACATACTCCACCATCGTCCCACCAGTGTCAACCAGCACCACTGATGTCATGATTCATTCTCCCCTGGGGTAAGGAGACACAGCCCCTCCTCGACTCAGCTAATGTCGAGAACAGCAGCCACTGGAAAAACAAGCAAACTAGATTAATACATATTAAATGTAAATCACAGACTTTCCTACCACTGTGATTGATCACTGCTCAGTACAGTTAAAATCTCCCTGTGTCTTTCTAAATGTGGGTTTAAAAGCAGAGACCTGATCTCCATCTCTTCCTGAGTGGCTTCGGCCTGTCTGCTGTTACAGGAAGAGAAGCGCTGAGGGAAAGCCAAGTCATTACATCAAACACAAGAACAGTATCCAGACAGGACGATGGTAACAGTTGCTAGGAACCAGCTCTCGGCGCCTGTTCAGTGCAGCAGCAACCTTTAATTTGACAAGTGTCTGACACCTTTAATATTTCTCATCTAAACTTCCTCTGCCCAATTGTTAAGCACAGGAAGATGCTGTTCATATTACTGGAATACAAGGTGTGTACAAAAACCCTTAAAATCAAAAGACTATTACGATGAAGTTCCAGCTCTTTAACTGTGAACTTTTGAGATTATTTGCCCTCACATTATTAATACATAGAGTTTGACATGATGCCTGCCCACCCTTCACAACTACAACATTTTCAACTTTTCAGGCAGGGCCTTCCACTGTGACCATTATTAAAAAAGCACATTTGTGAGGTCAGACGCTGATGTTGGAGGAGAAGGTCTGGCCTGCCATCTCCGCTCCAATTCATCCCAATAGTGTTTGATCAGGACACTGTGCAGGTCAATCAACCCCATTCCAAACTGTTGTGTCCCTTTATAATTATGACCATCTGCTGCTGGGATGTTTCACATCAATTCATGATAACCAAAGTTTATAACCAAACCAAAGTTGGTTTAACCAACTTAACCAAAGTTGTCAAGGTTTTGACAACCAATGATTAAATGTAATTTTTTGATATTTGGGGCCTGCCCATAGCAATGCATAGTAGACAGTGACAAAGTCACTGTCATGCATTGCATGGCAGGCACATATTGTTCTTCACCCAATAGAACGTTTCTTTATTATTGGGGCATGCCCATAGCAATGCATAGGAGGCAGTGACAAAGTCACAGCCTCATGCATTGCATGGCAGGCACCTATTGTTCTTCACCCAATAGAACGCCTCTTTATTATTGGGGCATGCCCATAGCAATGCATAGGAGGCAGTGACAAAGTCACAGCCTCATGCATTGCATGGCAGGCACCTATTGTTCTTCACCCAATAGAACGCCTCTTTATTATTATTATTGGGGCATGCCCATAGCAATGCATAGGAGGCAGTGACAAAGTCACAGCCTCATGCATTGCATGGCATGCACCTATTGTTCTTCACCCAATAGAACGCCTCTTTATTATTGGGGCATGCCCATAGCAATGCATAGGAGGCAGTGACAAAGTCACAGCCTCATGCATTGCATGGCATGCACCTATTGTTCTTCACCCAATAGAACGCCTCTTTATTATTATTATTATTATTATAACTTCTTCTTCCGTGACCGTTAATGCGGCTCATACCGCTGCGTGCCCACCCACAAAAGTGGTATCGAAACGTGCGGCTCGGCGCCGGCATTGGAGCTATTACTTTTATGGGGATTCGGACTTACGATGGCGACGTAAAAAGCAAAAAACGATTTAAAATTTTTGTCAGTTTGAAACGGCGGGAACTAGAGTGTAACCGACGTCTCGTTAGAGTGTGGGAAGCAGAGAGATTTTGACCCCCAAATAAATTTTGAAATTGCCGTCACGCCCAAAAATATCGCCCTATTTGTATCAAACTCGGTCAAAACATCGATACGAGTGTCTGCTCCGGTAAAATGTTTTTGAAATTTTCCTAGGGCTTACGGATTTCTGTCAAGGTGCTTTAGAGCGAAGTCATGCGACAGGATTTTCACACCCTCGGCCTCATTGACTTCCATGTATTTCTCAAAAATGTCAAACCTCAGCGCACAACCATTTCTATCTCGTCGCTGTTATTACTGTGAGTGATGTACAGATATGATTCGCGGTACTATCGGAGACGAAAGATAGCCCTCTCATACGCTTCAAACCGTTTTCCGATACGTGCCACGGTTCCCGAACGGGAAGGAGTTGTTCGGAATGGTTTTTCCATTCAAACTGACTGGGTGTCTCACAAAGATAGAATTCTTTCTCCACCTTTCTGTTTCACACACATGGCAGTTGGCAGAGGATCCATTCCCATAGCAACGGAACACAGCAGGGCCGAGCAGCTGATTAGGACTACAGATTAGGACTACAAATACTCCATATTTGTAGTTTTAAATCAAAATCAGTTAAAACAGAGGGCAGAACTGACATGTAGAACTACTTGCTATATTAACCAATAGATAACTCATTTATGAACACAGCAGGGCCGAGCAGCTGATTAGGACTACAGATTAGGACTACAAATTCTCCATATTTGTAGTTTTAAATAAAAATCATTTAAAACAGGGCAGAACTGACATGTAGAACTACTTGCTGTTTTGACCAATAGATAACTGATTTATGAACACAGCAGGGCCGACCAGCTGATTAGGACTACAGATTAGGACTACAAATTCTCCATATTTGTAGTTTTAAATAAAAATCAGTTAAAACAGAGGGCAGAACTGACATGTAGAACTACTTGCTGTTACTTGCTGTTTTGACCAATAGATAACTGATTTATGAACACAGCAGGGCCGAGCAGCTGATTAGGACTACAAATACTCCATATTTGTAGTTTTAAATCAAAATCAGTTAAAACAGAGGGCAGAACTGACATGTAGAACTACTTGCTGTTTTGACCAATAGATAACTCATTTATGAACACAGCAGGGCCGAGCAGCTGATTAGGACTACAAATTCTCCATATTTGTAGTTTTAAATCAAAATCAGTTAAAACAGAGGGCAGAACTGACATGTAGAACTACTTGCTGTTTTGACCAATAGATAACTGATTTATGAACACAGCAGGGCCAAGCAGCTGATTAGGACTACAGATTAGGACTACAAATACTCCATATTTGTAGTTTTAAATAAAAATCTTTTAAAACAGGGCAGAACTGACATGTAGAACTACTTGCTGTTTTGACCAATAGATAACTGATTTATGAACACAGCAGGGCCAAGCAGCTGATTAGGACTACAGATTAGGACTACAAATACTCCATATTTGTAGTTTTAAATAAAAATCTTTTAAAACAGGGCAGAACTGACATGTAGAACTACTTGCTGTTTTAACCAATAGATAACTGATTTATGAACACAGCAGGGCCGAGCAGCTGATAAGGACTACAAATACTCCATATTTGTAGTTTTAAATAAAAATCAGTTAAAACAGAACTGACATGTAGAACTACTTGCTGTTTTGACCAATAGATAACTGATTTATGAACACAGCAGGGCCAAGCAGCTGATTAGGACTACAGATTAGGACTACAAATACTCCATATTTGTAGTTTTAAATAAAAATCTTTTAAAACAGGGCAGAACTGACATGTAGAACTACTTGCTGTTTTAACCAATAGATAACTGATTTATGAACACAGCAGGGCCGAGCAGCTGATAAGGACTACAAATACTCCATATTTGTAGTTTTAAATAAAAATCAGTTAAAACAGAACTGACATGTAGAACTACTTGCTGTTTTGACCAATAGATAACTCATTTATGAACACAGCAGGGCCGAGCAGCTGATTAGGACTACAAATTCTCCATATTTGTAGTTTTAAATCAATATCAGTTAAAACAGAGGGCAGAACTGACATGTAGAACTACTTGCTGTTTTGACCAATACATAAGTGATTTATACCAAACACTGTTACTCATAGGATTACTGTATCCCTTTAAAATAAAGCCTACTGAAAATTTCAAAATAAAAGACCTGAAAATTTTTAAATCAGATAATTGCTCTTTGGAGCAAAATATAACTGATAAACCCAATTACTGTTACCCAGGGATTAGTTGGGCCCCTTGAAATGAAGCTTACTGAAAATTTCAAAATAAAAGCCTTAACATTTGTCCGTGGCAAGGCAGCGCCGCAGGCGCTGCAATGATATTATTTTTCTTATCTTTTTCTCTCAGGTTAGGGCTCTGTCTTGCGCAGCAAGACAGAGCATTAGCATTAGCATTTTACCTTAAATAAGGTATTAGCTATGTCAAAAGATTATTAGCCATGTTTCTGTACTAAAGGAGTAAGTCAATTACAGACAACATGCTAGTGATGCCCCCATGCTACTGACATAGCATTTGCTAAGCTAACAGTAGCATTTTGGCTAATTTTAGCATATACACTTATTTTAACAGATCAGGGTGCAAGTCCATGTTAGTAAACAATCCTGTGATTTTTTTTAGCCAGGCTTAGCATTGATGCTAATGTTTAGCATCAGCACGCTGGGTCCAATCCGACGGGCACACTTTGGCAGGCCCCGGTTAAATTTCTCCAGGAATTTTCTAGTTATTATTATTATTATAACTTCTTCTTCCGTGCCGTTAATGCGGCTCATACCGCTGCGTGCCCACCCACAAAAGTGGTATCGAAACGTCGGCCGGCCCGGCATTGGAGCTATTATTTTATGGGGATTCGGACTTACGATGGCCAAGTAAAAAGCAAAAAAACGATTTAAAATTTTTGTCGGTTTGAAACGGCGGGAACTAGAGTGTAGCCGGGCGTCTCGTTAGAGTGTGGGAAGCAAGAGATTTTGACCCCCAAATAAATTTTGAAATTGCCGTCACGCCCACAAATATCGCCCTATCGTATCAACTCGGTCAAAACATCGATACGAGTGCCTGCTCCGGTAAAATCTTTTCGAAATTGTCCTAGGGCTTACGGATTTCTGTCAAGGTGCTTTAGAGCGAAGTCATGCGACAAGATTTTCACACCCTCAGCCTCATTGACTTCCATGTATTCTCAAAAATGTCAAACCTCACGCCAAACCATTTCTAACTCGTCGCTGTTATTACTGTGAGTGATGTACAGATATGAATAGAGGTACTATCGGAGACGAAAGATAGCCCTCTCATACGCTTCAAACCGTTTTCCGAACGTGTCACGGTTCCCGAACGGGAAGGAGTTGTTCGGAATGGTTTTTCCATTAAAACTGACTGGGTGTCTCACAAAGATAGAATTCTTTCTCCACCATTCGTCTCACACACATGGCAGTTGCAGAGGGCCATTCCCATAGCAACGGAACACGCAGGGCCGAGCAGCTCATTAGGACTACAGATTAGGACTACAAATCTCCTATTTGTAGTTTTAAATCAAAATCAGTTAAAACAGAGGGCAGAACTGACATGTAGAACTACTTGCTGTTTTGACCAATAGATAACTTCATTTATGATGATTTATGAACACAGCAGGGCCGAGCAGCTGATAAGGACTACAATTCTCCATATTTGAGTTTTAAATAAAAATCAGTTAAAACAGAACTGACATGTAGAACTACTTGCTGTTTTACCAATACATAACTGATTTATGAACACAGCAGGGCCGAGCAGCTGATTAGGACTACAAATTCTCCATATTTGTAGTTTTAAATAAAACTCAGTTTAAACAGAGGGCAGAACTGACATGTAGAATACTTGCAGTTTTGACCAATAGATAACTGATTTATCCCAAACACTGTACTCATAGGATTAGTTAGCCCTTTAAAATCAAACTTCCTGAAAATTTCAAAATAAAAGACCTGAAAATTTTTACATCAATAATTGCTCTTTGGAGCAAAATATAATGATTTCACCGAATCACTGTTACACATGGGATTAGTTGGGCCCTTAGAAACGATGATTTCTGACATTTTCAAAATAAAAGCCCTGAAACTTTTAAGTCAGTTCAGTTTTGTTTTGGGCATTTTAAACTCTTTAACCCAATGAATGTTAATCATGGGATTATTTTGACATTTAAAATGAAGCTTATGAAAATTTCAAAATAAAAGCCTTGACATTCGTTTGGGCTAAGGCAGCGCCGCAGGCGCTGCAATTAATTTTCTTACATGATCTTTTTCTCTCAGGTTAGGGCTCTGTCTTGCGCAGCGAGACAGAGCATTAGCATTAGCATTTTACCTTAAATAGGTATTAGCTATGTCTAAAGCTTATTAGCCATTTTCGTGTACTAATGGAGTAAGTCAATTCCAGACAACATGCTAGGATGCCCCACATGCTACTGACATTAGCATTTGCTAATGCTAACTTAGCATTTTGGCTAATTTTAGCATATATACTTATTTTAACAGACCGAATGGTGAAAGTCCATGTTAGTCAACATTCCTTCATTTTTTTTAGCCAAGCTTAGCATTGATGCTAAGCATCAGAACGCTGGGTCCAATCCGACGGGCAACTTTGGCAGGCCCCGGTTAAATTTCTCCAGGAATTTCTAGTTATTATTATTATTAAACTTCTTCTTCCGTGACCGTTAATGCGGCTAACCGCTGCGTGCCCACCCACAAAAGTGGTATCGAAACGTGCGGCTCGGCGCCGGCATTGGAGCTATTACTTTTATGGGGATTCGGACTTACGTGGGAGTAAAAACAAAAACGATTTAAAATTTTTGTCAGTTTGAAACGGCGGGAACTAGAGTGTAACCGACTCTCGTTAGAGTGTGGGAAGCAGAGAGATTTTGACCCCCAAATAAATTTTGAAATTGCCGTCACGCCCACAAATATCGCCCTATCTGTATCAAACTCGGTCAAAAACATCGATACGGTGTCTGCTCCGGTAAAATGTTTTCGAAATTTTCCTAGGGCTTACGGATTTCTGTCAAGGTGCTTTAGAGCGAAGTCATGCGACAGGATTTTCACACCCTCGGCCTCATTGACTTCCATGTATTTCTCAAAAATGTCAAACCTCAGCGCACAACCATTTCTATCTCGTCGCTGTTATTACTGTGAGTGATTTCAGATAGATTCGCGGTACTATCGGAGACGAAAGTAGCCCTCTCATACGCTTCAAACCGTTTTCCGATACGTGCCACGGTTCCCGAACGGGAAGGAGTTGTTCGGAATGGTTTTTTCCATTCAAACGACTGGGTGTCTCACAAAGATAGAATTCTTTCTCCACCATTCTGTCTCACCACCATGGCAGTTGGCAGAGGAGCCATTCCATAGCAACGGAACACAGCAGGGCCGAGCAGCTGATTAGGACTACAGATTAGGACTACAAATACTCCATATTTGTAGTTTTAAATCAAAATCTGTTAAAACAGAACTGACATGTAGAACTATTGCTATATTAACCAAAGATAACTGATTTATGAACACAGCAGGCCGGCCTGATTAGGACTACAAATTCTCCAATTTGTAGTTTTAAATCAAAATCAGTTAAAACAGGGCAGAACTGACATGTAGAACTACTTGCTGTTTTGACCAATAGATAACTTGGTCGAGCA
Organism: Poeciliopsis retropinna; assembly: GCA_010277075.1. Taxonomy (NCBI): domain Eukaryota; kingdom Metazoa; phylum Chordata; class Actinopteri; order Cyprinodontiformes; family Poeciliidae; genus Poeciliopsis; species Poeciliopsis retropinna. The sequence continues at coordinate 8,637,452 of VMRM01000013.1, forward strand.
GCTGATTAGGACTACAATTCTCCATATTTGTTTTTAAATAAAAATCAGTTCAAACAGAGGGCAGAACTGACATGTAGAACTGCTTGCTGTTTTGACCAATAGATAACTGATTTATCCCAAACACTGTTACTCATAGGAGTGTATCCCTTTAAAATAAAGCGTACTGAAAATTTCAAAATAAAAGACCTGAAAATTTTTACATCAGATAATTCCTCTTTGGAGCAAAATATAACTGATTAAACCCAATTACTGTTACACATGGGATTAGTTGGGCCCCTTGAAATGACGATTACTGAATATTTCAAAATAAAAGCCCTGAAACTTTTACATCACTTTATTTTTGTTTTGGGCATTTTAAAACCATTTAACCCAATGAATGTTAATCATGGGATTAGTTTGGACATTTAAAATGAAGCTTACTGAAAATTTCAAAATAAAAGCCTTAAGATTGTTTGTGCTAGGGCAGCGCCGCGGCGCTGCAATGATATTATTTTTCATTATCTTTTTCTTCAGGTTAGGGCTCTGTCTTGTGCAGCAAGACAGAGCATTAGCATTAGCATTTTATCTTAAATAAGGTATTAGCTATGTCAAAAGCTTATTAGCCATGTTTCATATACTAAATGGACTAAGTCAATTACAGACAACATGCTAGTGATGTACCACATGCTACTGACATTAGCATTTGCTAATGCTAACATTAGCATTTTGGCTAATTTTAGCATATATACTTATTTTAACAGACCGAATGGTGCAAGTCCATGTTAATAAACATTCCTGTGATTTTTTAGCCAAACGTAGCATTGATGCTAAGCATCAGAACGCTGGGTCCAATCCGACGGGCACACTTTGGCAGGCCCCGGTTAAATTTCTCCAGGAATTTTCTAGTTGGGGCCTGCCCATAGCAATGCATAGGAGACAGTGACAAAGTCACTGTCATGCATTGCAGGCAGCACTATTGTTCTTCACCCAATAGAACGCCTCTTTATTATTATTATACTTTTCTTCCGTTACCGTTAATGCGGCTCGTACCGCTGCGTGCCCACCCACAAAAAGTGGTATCGAAACGTGCGGCCGATCCCGGCATTGGAGCTATTACTTTTATGGGATTCGGACTTACGATGGCGACGTAAAAAGCAAAAAAACGATTTAAATTTTTTCATTTGAAACGGCGGGAACTAGAGTGTAACCGACGTCTCGTTAGAGTGTGGAAGCAGAGAGATTTTGACCCCCAAATAAATTTTTGAAATTGCCGTCACGCCCACAAATATCGCCCTATCTGTATCAAACTCGGTCAAAAAATCGATACGAGTGTCTGCTCCGGTAAAATGTTTTCGAAATTTTCCTAGGGCTTAGGATTCTGTCAAGGTGCTTTAGAGCGAAGTCATGCGACAGGATTTTCACACCCTCGGCCTTTGACTTCCATGTATTTCTCAAAAATGTCAAACCTCAGCGCACAACCATTTCTATCTCGTCGCTGTTATTACTGTGAGTGATTCAGATGATTCGCGGTAATAGACGAAAGATAGCCCTCTCATACGCTTCAAACCGTTTTCCATACGTGCCACGGTTCCCGAAGGGAAGGAGTTGTTCGGAAGGTTTTTTCCATTCAAACTGACTGGGTTCTCACAAAGATAGTTCTTTCTCCACCTTTCTGTTTCACACACATGGCAGTTGGCAGAGGATCCATTCCCATAGCAACGGAACACAGCAGGGCCGAGCAGCTGATTAGGCTACAGATTAGGACTACAAATACTCCATTTTGTAGTTTTAAATAAAAATCAGTTAAAACAGAGGGCAGAACTGTATGTAGAACTACTTGCTGTTTTGACCAATAGATAACTGATTTATGAACACAGCAGGGCCGAGCAGTGATTAGGACTACAGATTAGGACTACAAATACTCCATATTTGTAGTTTTAAATAAAAATCAGTTAAAACGGGCAGAACTGACATGAAACTACTTGCTGTTTTGACCAATAGATAACTTGGTCGAGCAGCTGATTAGGACTACAAATACTCCATATTTGTAGTTTTAAATCAAAATCATTTAAAACAGGGTTACAATTGATATGTAGAACTACTTGCTGTTTTGACCAATAGATAACTGATTTATCCCAAACACTGTTACTCATAGGATTAGTGTAGCCCTTTAAAATAAAGCCTACTGAAAATTTCAAAATAAAAGCCTTTACATTTTTACATCAGATAATTGTTATTTTCGCAATTGCAAAACTGATTTCACCCAATCACTGTTACACATGGGATTAGTTGGGCCCGTGAAATGAATTACTGAAAATTTCAAAATAAAGCCCTGAAACTTTTTCATCAGTTTATTTTTGTTTTGGGCATTTTATGACTCATTTAACCCAATGAATGTTAATCATGGGATTAGTTTGGCATTTAAAATGAAGCTTCTGAAAATTTCAAAATAAAAGCCTTAACATTCGTCTGTGGCTAGTGCAGCGCCGCAGGCGCTGCAATGATATTATCTTTCATTATCTTTATCTCTCAGGTCTTGCGCAGCAAGACTGCATTAACTTTAGCACACAATTAGCATTTCACTGTCCCCCACTAGTGCACTGCCGTAGGCAGTGCAATAAAATTATCCTGCAGTATCATTTTCTCTAAGGTTTACAGGAATGGAGTAAGTCAAATACAGACAACATGCTAGTGATGCCACACATGCTACTGACATTAGCATTTGCTAATGCTAACATTAGCATTTTGGCTAATTTTAGCATATATACTTATTTTAACAGACCGAATGGTGAAAGTCCATGTTAGTCAACATTCCTGTAATTTTTTTTAGCCAAGCTTAGCATTGATGCTAAGCATCAGAACGCTGGGTCCAATCCGACGGGCACACTTTGGCAGGCCCCGGTTAAATTTCTCCAGGAATTTTCTAGTTATTATTATTATAACTTCTTCTTCCGTGACCGTTAATGCGGCTCATACCGCTGCGTGCCCACCCACAAAAGTGGTATCGAAACGTGCGGCTCGGCGCCGGCATTGGAGCTATTACTTTTATGGGGATTCGGACTTACGATGGCGAAGTAAAAAGCAAAAAACGATTTAAAATTTTTGTCGGTTTGAAACGGCGGGAACTAGAGTGTAGCCGGCGTCTCGTTAGAGTGTGGGAAGCAGAGAGATTTTGACCCCCAAATAAATTTTGAAATTGCCGTCACGCCCACAAATATCGCCCTATCTGTATCAAACTCGGTCAAAACATCGATACGAGTGTCTGCTCCGCTAAAATGTTTTCGAAATTTTCCTAGGGCTTACGGATTTCTGTCAAGGTGCTTTAGAGCGAAGTCATGCGACAGGATTTTCACACCCTCGGCCTCATTGACTTCCATTTATTTCTCAAAAATGTCAAACCTTTGCGCACAACCATTTCTATCTCGTCGCTGTTATTACTGTGAGTGATGTACAGATATGATTCACGGTACTATCGGAGACGAAAGATAGCCCTCTCATACGCTTCAAACCGTTTTCCGATACGTGCCACGGTTCCTGAACGGGAAGGAGTTGTTCGGAATGGTTTTTCCATTCAAACTGACTGGGTGTCTCACAAAGATAGAATTCTTTCTCCACCTTTCTGTTTCACACACATGACAGTTGGCAGAGGATCCATTCCCATAGCAACGGAACACAGCAGGGCCGAGCAGCTGATTAGGACTACAGATTAGGACTACAAATACTCCATATTTGTAGTTTTAAATAAAAATCAGTTTAAAACAGAGGGCAGAACTGATATGTAGAACTACTTGCTGTTTTGACCAATAGATAACTGATTTATGAACACAGCAGGGCCGAGCAGCTGATTAGGACTACAGATTAGGACTACAAATACTCCATATTTGTAGTTTTAAATAAAAATCAGTTAAAACAGAGGGCAGAACTGACATGTAGAACTACTTGCTATATTAACCAATAGATAACTCATTTATGAACACAGCAGGGCCAAGCAGCTGATTAGGACTACAGATTAGGACTACAAATACTCCATATTTGTAGTTTTAAATCAAAATCTGTTAAAACAGAACTGACATGTAGAACTACTTGCTGTTTTGACCAATAGATAACTGATTTATGAACACAGCAGGGCCGAGCAGCTGATTAGGACTACAAATACTCCATATTTGTAGTTTTAAATCAAAATCAGTTAAAACAGAGGGCAGAACTGACATGTAGAACTACTTGCTGTTTTGACCAATAGATAACTGATTTATGAACACAGCAGGGCCGAGCAGCTGATTAGGACTACAGATTAGGACTACAAATACTCCATATTTGTAGTTTTAAATAAAAATCTGTTAAAACAGAACTGACATGTAGAACTACTTGCTGTTTTGACCAATAGATAACTGATTTATGAACACAGCAGGGCCGAGCAGCTGATTAGGACTACAAATACTCCATATTTGTAGTTTTAAATCAAAATCAGTTAAAACAGAGGGCAGAACTGACATGTAGAACTACTTGCTGTTTTGACCAATAGATAACTTGGTCGAGCAGCTGATTAGGACTACAAATTCTCCATATTTGTAGTTTTAAATAAAAATAAGTTAAAACAGAGGGCAGAACTGACATGTAGAACTACTTGCTGTTTTGACCAATAGATAACTGATTTATGAACACAGCAGGGCCGAGCAGCTGATTAGGACTACAAATTCTCCATATTTGTAGTTTTAAATAAAAATCAGCTAAAACAGCTGATTAGGACTACAAATTCTCCATATTTGTAGTTTTAAATAAAAATCAGTTAAAACAGAGGGCAGAACTGACATGTAGAACTACTTGCTGTTTTGACCAATAGATAACTGATTTATCCCAAACACTGTTACTCATAGGATTAGTGTATCCCTTTAAATGAAGCGTACTGAAAATTTCAAAATAAAAGACCTGAAAATTTTAAAATCACATAATTGCTCTTTGGAGCAAATATAACTGATTAAACCCAATCACTGTTACACATGGGAGTAGTTGGGCCCCTTGAAATGATGATTACTGAAAATTTCAAAATAAAGCCTTTACATTTTTACATCAGATAATTGTTATTTTCGCAATTGCAAAACTGATTTCACCGAATCAGTGTTACACATGGGATTAGTTGGGCCCTTAGAAACGATGATTACTGAAAATTTCAAAATAAAAGCCCTGAAACTTTTACATCAGTTTATTTTGTTTTGGGCATTTTATGACTCATTCAACTCAATGAATGTTAATCATGGGATTAGTTTGGACATTTAAATGAAGCTTACTGAAATTTCAAAATAAAAGCCTTAAGATTCGTCTTTGGCTAAGGCAGCGCCGCAGGCGCTGCAATGATATTATCCTACTTATCTTTATCTCTCAGGTCTTGCGTAGCAAGACGGTGCATTAACTTTAGCACAAACATTAGCATTTCGTGCAATAAAATTATCCTGCAGTATCATTTTCTCTAAGGTTTTCAGTGAATAGAGTAAGTCAATTACAGACAACATGCTAGTGATGCCCCACATGCTACTCACATTAGCATTTGCTAATGCTAACATTAGCATTTTGGCTAATTTTAGCATATATACTTATTTTAACAGACTGAATGGTGCAAGTCCATGTTAGTAAACATTCTTGTGACTTTTTAGCCAAGCTTAGCATTGATGCTAATGTTTAGCATCAGAACGCTGGGTCCAATCCGACGGGCACACTTTGGCAGGCCCCGGTTAAATTTCTCCAGGAATTTTCTAGTTATTATTATTGGGGCCTGCCCATAGCAATGCATAGGAGACAGTGACAAAGTCACTGTCATGCATTGCATGGCAGGCACATATTGTTCTTCACCCAATAGAACGCCTCTTTATTATTATTATAACTTCTTCTTCCGTTACCGTTAATGCGGCTCGTACCGCTGCGAGCCCACCCACAAAAGTGGTATCGAAACGTGCGGCTCGATCCCGGCATTGGAGCTATTACTTTTATGGGGATTCGGACTTACGATGGCGAAGTAAAAAGCAAAAAACGATTTAAAATTTTTGTCGGTTTGAAACGGCGGGAACTAGAGTGTAGCCGGCGTCTCGTTAGAGTGTGGGAAGCAGAGAGATTTTGACCCCCAAATAAATTTTGAAATTGCCGTCACGCCCACAAATATCGCCCTATCGGTATCAAACTCGGTCAAACATCGATACGAGTGCCTGCTCCGGTAAAATGTTTTCGAAATTTTCCTAGGGATTACGGATTTCTGTCAAGGTGCTTTAGAGCGAAGTCATGCGACAGGATTTTCACACCCTCGGCCTCATTGACTTCCATGTATTTCTCAAAATGTCAAACCTCAGCGCACAACCATTTCTAACTCGTCGCTGTTATTACTGTGAGTGATGTACAGATATGAATCGCGGTACTATCGGAGACGAAAGATAGCCCTCTCATACGCTTCAAACCGTTTTCCGATACATGTCACGGTTCCCGAACGGGAAGGAGTTGTTCGGAATGGTTTTTCCATTCAAACTGCCTGGGTGTCTCACAAAGATAGAATTCTTTCTGTCTCACACACATGGCAGTTGGCAGAGGATCCATTCCCATAGCAACGGAACACAGCAGGGCCGAGCAGCTCATTAGGACTACAGATTAGGACTACAAATACTCCATATTTGTAGTTTTAAATCAAAATCAGATAAAACAGGGCAGAACTGACATGTAGAACTACTTGCTGTTTTGACCAATAGGTAACTGATTTATGAACACAGCAGGGCCGAGCAGCTGATTAGGACTACAAATACTCCATATTTGTAGTTTTAAATAAAAATCAGTTAAAACAGGGCAGAACTGACATGTAGAACTACTTGCTGTTTTGACCAATAGATAACTGATTTATGAACACAGCAGGGCCGAGCAGCTGATTAGGACTACAAATACTCCATATTTGTAGTTTTAAATCAAAATCAGTTAAAACAGAGGGCAGAACTGACATGTAGAACTACTTGCTGTTTTGACCAATAGATAACTGATTTATGAACACAGCAGGGCCGAGCAGCTGATTAGGACTACAAATACTCCATATTTGTAGTCTTAAATAAAAATCAGTTAAAACAGAGGGCAGAACTGACATGTAGAACTACTTGCTGTTTTGACCAATAGATAACTTGGTCGAGCAGCTGATTAGGACTACAAATTCTCCATATTTGTAGTTTTAAATAAAAATCAGTTAAACAGAGGGCAGAACTGACATGTAGAACTACTTGCTGTTTTGACCAATAGATAACTGATTTATCCCAAACACTGTTACTCATAGGATTAGTGTAGCCCTTTAAAATAAAGCCTACTGAAAATTTCAAAATAAAAGCCTTTACATTTTACATCAGATAATTGTTATTTTCGCAATTGCAAAACTGATTTCACCCAATCACTGTTACACATGGGATTAGTTGGGCCCTGTGAAATGATGATTACTGAAATTTCAAAATAAAAGCCCTGAAACTTTTACATCAGTTTATTTTTGTTTTTGGGCATTTTATGACTCATTTAACCCAATGAATGTTAATCATGGGATTAGTTTGGACATTTAAAATGAAGCTTACTGAAAATTTCAAAATAAAAGCCTTAACATTCGTCTGTGGCTAGTGCAGCGCCGCAGGCGCTGCAATGATATTATCTTTCATTATCTTTATCTCTCAGGTCTTGCGCAGCAAGACGGTGCATTAACTTTAGCACACACATTAGCATTTCACTGTCCCCCACTAGTGCACTGCCGTAGGGAGTGCAATAAAATTATCCTGCAGTATCATTTTCTCTAAGGTTACAGTGAATGGAGTAAGTCAAATACAGACAACATGCTAGTGATGCCCCACATGCTCTTGACATTAGCATTTGCTAAAGCTAACATTAGCATTTTGGCTAATTTTAGCATATACACTTATTTTAACAGACTGAATGGTGCAAGTCCATGTTAGTCAACATTCCTGTGATTTTTTTTAGCCAAGCTTAGCATTGATGCTAATGCATCAGAACGCTGGGTCCAATCCGACGGGCACACTTTGGCAGGCCCCGGTTAAATTTCTCCAGGAATTTTCTAGTTATTATAACTTCTTCTTCCGTGACCGTTAATGCGGCTCATACCGCTGCGTGCCCACCCACAAAAGTGGTATCGAAACGTGCGGCTCGGCGCCGGCATTGGAGCTATTACTTTTATGGGGATTCGGACTTACGATGGCGAAGTAAAAAGCAAAAAACGATTTAAAATTTTTGTCGGTTTGAAACGGCGGGAACTAGAGTGTAGCCGGCGTCTCGTTAGAGTGTGGGAAGCAGAGAGATTTTGACCCCCAAATAAATTTTGAAATTGCCGTCACGCCCACACATATCGCCCTATCGGTATCAAACTCGGTCAAAACATCGATACGAGTGCCTGCTCCGGTAAAATGTTTTCGAAATTTTCCTAGGGCTTACGGATTTCTGTCAAGGTGCTTTAGAGCGAAGTCATGCGACAGGATTTTCACACCCTCGGCCTCATTGACTTCCATGTATTTCTCCAAAATGTCAAACCTCAGCGCACAACCATTTCTATCTCGTCGCTGTTATTACTGTGAGTGATGTACAGATATGATTCGCGGTACTATCGGAGACGAAAGATAGCCCTCTCATACGCTTCAAACCGTTTTCCGATACGTGCCACGGTTCCCGAACGGGAAGGAGTTGTTCGGAATGGTTTTTCCATTCAAACTGACTGGGTGTCTCACAAAGATAGAATTCTTTCTGTCTCACACACATGACAGTTGGCAGAGGATCCATTCCCATAGCAACGGAACACAGCAGGGCCGAGCAGCTGATTAGGACTACAGATTAGGACTACAAATACTCCATATTTGTAGTTTTAAATCAAAATCAGTTAAAACAGAGGGCAGAACTGATATGTAGAACTACTTGCTGTTTTGACCAATAGATAACTGATTTATGAACACAGCAGGGCCGAGCAGCTGATTAGGAGTACAGATTAGGACTACAAATACTCCATATTTGTAGTTTTAAATAGAAATCAGTTAAAACAGAGGGCAGAAGTGACATGTACAACTACTTGCTGTTTTGACCAATAGATAACTTGGTCGAGCAGCTGATTAGGACTACAAATTCTCCATATTTGTAGTTTTAAATAAAAATCAGTTAAAACAGAGGGCAGAACTGACATGTAGAACTACTTCCTGTTTTGACCAATAGATAACTCATTTATGAACACAGCAGGCCGAGCAGCTGATTAGGACTACAAATTCTCCATATTTGTAGTTTTAAATCAAAGTCAGTTAAACAGAACTGACATGTAGAACTACTTGCTGTTTTGACCAATAGATAACTGATTTATGAACACAGCAGGGCCGAGCAGCTGATTAGGAATACAGATTAGGACTACAAATACTCCATATTGTAGTTTTAAACAAAAATCAGCTAAAACAGAGGGCAGAACTGACATTTAGAACTACTTGCTGTTTAGCATTTTACCTTAAATAAGGTATTAGCTATGTCTAAAGCTTATTAGCCATGTTTCGTGTACTAAATGGAGTAAGTCAATTACAGACAACATGCTAGTGATGCCCCACATGCTACTGACATTAGCATTTGCTAATGCTAACATTAGCATTTTGGCTAATTTTAGCATATACACTTATTTTAAGAGACTGAATGGTGCAAATCCATGTTAGTAAACATTCCTGTGATTTTTTTAGCCAAGCTTAGCATTGACGCTAATGTTTAGCATCAGCAAGCTGGGTCCAATCCGACGGGCACACTTTGGCAGGCCCCGGTTAAATTTCTCCAGGAATTTTCTAGTTATAACTTCTTCTTCCGTGACCGTTAATGCGGCTCGTACCGCTGCGAGCCCACCCACAAAAGTGGTATCGAAACGTGCGGCTCGATCCCGGCATTGGAGCTATTACTTTTATGGGGATTCGGACTTACGATGGCGAAGTAAAAAGCAAAAAACGATTTAAAATTTTTGTCGGTTTGAAACGGCGGGAACTAGAGTGTAGCCGGCGTCTCGTTAGAGTGTGGGAAGCAGAGAGATTTTGACCCCCAAATAAATTTTGAAATTGCCGTCACGCCCACAAATATCGCCCTATCTGTATCAAACTCGGTCAAAACATCGATACGAGTGTCTGGTCCGGTAAAATGTTTTCTAAATTTTCCTAGGGCTTACGGATTTCTGTCAAGGTGCTTTAGAGCGAAGTCATGCGACAGGATTTTCACACCCTCGGCCTCATTGACTTCCATGTATTTCTCAAAAATGTCAAACCTCAGCGCACAACCATTTCTATCTCGTCGCTGTTATTACTGTGAGTGATGTACAGATATGAATCGCGGTACTATCGGAGACGAAAGATAGCCCTCTCATACGCTTCAAACTGTTTTCCGATACGTGTCACGGTTCCCGAACGGGAAGGAGTTGTTCGGAATGGTTTTTCCATTCAAACTGACTGGGTGTCTCACAAAGATAGAATTCTTTCTCCACCTTTCTGTTTCACACACATGGCAGTTGGCAGAGGATCCATTCCCATAGCAACGGAACACAGCAGGGCCGAGCAGCTGATTAGGACTACAGATTAGGACTACAAATACTCCATATTTGTAGTTTTAAATAAAAATCAGTTAAAACAGAGGGCAGAACTGATATATAGAACTACTTGCTGTTTTAACCAATAGATAACTTATTTATGAACACAGCAGGGCCGAGCAGCTGATTAGGACTACAGATTAGGACTACAAATACTCCATATTTGTAGTTTTAAATAAAAATCTGTTAAAACAGAACTGACATGTAGAACTACTTGCTGTTTTGACCAATAGATAACTGATTTATCCCAAACACTGTTACTCATAGGATTAGTGTGGCCCTTTAAAATAAAGCCTACTGAAAATTTCAAAATAAAAGACCTGAAAATTTTTAAATCAGATAATTGCTCTTTGGAGCAAAATATAACTGATTTCACCGAATCACTGTTACACATGGGATTAGTTGGGCCTTGTGAAATGATGATTACTGAAAATTTCAAAATAAAAGCCCTGAAACTTTTACATCAGTTTATTTTTGTTTTGGGCATTTTATAACTCATTTGACCCAATGAATGTTAATCATGGGATTAGTTTGGACATTTAAAATGAAGCTTAATGAAAATTTCAAAATAAAAGCCTTAACATTCGTCTGTGGCTAGTGCAGCGCCGCAGGCGCTGCAATGATATTATCTTTCATTATCTTTTTCTCTCAGGTTAGGGCACTTTCTTGCGCAGCAACACAGAGCATTAGCATTAGCATTGTACCTTAAATAAGGTATTAGCTATGTCTAAAACGTATTAGCCATGTTTCGTGTACTGAATGTAGCAAGTCAAATACAGACAACATGCTAGTGATGCCCCACATGCAACTGATATTAGCATTTGCTAATGCTAACATTAGCATTTTGGCTAATTTTAGCTCATTCACTCATTTTAACATACTGAATGGTGCAAGTACATGTTAGTGAACATTCTTGTGATTGTCCACATGCTACTTTGCACTGTTTTATCATTGATGCTAATGTTTAGCATCAGTATCCGACGGGCACACTTTGGCAGGCCCCGGTTAAATTTCTCCAGGAATTTTCTAGTTTAATTATAGTCTTCTGTAATGAAACTTGATTACATGAATTCAGCAAACAAACAGGCACCTATTTAAGTAATAGGCCACTAGACCCTTACAAATTACTTAATTGGGGCCTGCCCATAGCAATGCATAAGGAGAGCAATGCCTCCATGCATTGCATGGCAGGCACCTATTAATCTTCACCCAATAGAATGTTTCTTTATGTAAACTTCTTCTTCCGTGACCGTTAATGCGGCTCGTACCGCTGCGAGCCCACCCACAAAAGTGGTATCAAAACATGCGGCTCGGCGCCGGCATTGGAGCTATTACTTTTGGTGGGATTCGGAGTTACGATGGCGACATAAAAAGCGAAAAACGATCAAAAATTTTTGTCAGTTACAAACTGCCGAAACTAGAGTGTAACTGACGTTTCATTAGAGTGTGGGAAGCAGAGCGATTTTGACCCCAAATAAATTTTGAAATCGCCGTCACGCCCACAAATATCGCCCTATCGGTATCAAACTCGGTCATGACATTGATACGAGTGCCTGCTCCGGTAAAATGTTTTGGAAATTTTGCTAGGGCTTACGGTTTTCTCTCAAGGTGCTTCAAAGCGAAATCATGTTCCAGGGTAACTGACGCTCTCAGCTATTCATTTTCATACTTTTATGGAAAATTTCAGACCTCAGCGCACACCATTTTTCTCTCATCGCTGCAATTATTGTGAATGTGCTAAAAATATGAATCGTGGTACTATCGGAGATGACAAATAGCCCTCTCATATGCTTCAAACGGTTTTCCGATACGTATCACGGTTCCAGAACGGGAAGGAGTTGTTCGGGCTGCTTTTTCCATTCAAACTGACTGGGTGTCTCACAAAGATAGAAATCTTTCTCCACCTTTCTGTCTCACACACATGACAGCTGGCAGAGGATCCATTACCATAGCAACGGAAGGCAGGAGGGCCAAGCAGCTGATTAGGACTACAAAAAGGCATCACTGTAGTTTTAACTATAGTAGAACTCAGGAATGAGCTGCTCTTTAGAACTACAATGACTGAAGGTTAGGACTACAACATGGCAGAACTGTGAGTTTCTACTGAGGAGGAATGAGCTGGTCATTAGAACTATTTGTGTTTTTGGCATTTTATAACTCATTTTAACCAACCATTGTTACACACAGGATTAGTGTTAATTACATTATACTTAATGAAATTAAGTTTAATTAATATTTAAAAATAAAAGCCTTGACATTTTTTTATCATGCTGTTGCTCTTTTGGCCAATATATAACTGACTTAACTAGTGTTACACATGAGATTAGTGTTGCCATTTAAAATGAAGCTCACTAAAAATTTCAAAATAAAAGCCTTAGACAAAGTGGATTTGTCTCCGATGATATTAATTTGCAATATCTTTTTAACTAAGGTTAGGGCATTAGCATTAGCTAATGGCTGCCTCAAACTCGACTCTCAGCTGAGATCGACAGGCGCCAATCCGCCTGTCGATCTCCCGCTCCCTTCTTCCCTCATTCGGTAAGGCCTTTATCGCTTTACCACGATAAAGGTCTTACCTTAATTGTGGTAAGGCCTTGCCCTGTCACAATAAACAATAAATCAAGTATCTTGGGAACAAGATCCCAAGATATTTGAACTCCTCCACTTGGGGCAGGACATCCCCCTCGACCCGGAGAAGCTGGTTATTAAATATACTATATATATTTGATGGAGGTAACATCATGGGAGGACAGACCCCTACATGGGATGTACCACCGGCAAATAACTGAAGTGGCTGATATCAGAAAGTCCTACCAATGGCTGGAAAAAGCTGGACTCAAGGACAGCACAGAGGCCCTCATCCTGGCCGCCCAGGAACAGGCCATAAACACCAGAGCAATAGAGGCCCAGATCTACCACACGAGACAAGACCCAAGGTGTAGGTTGTGCAAGGAGGCCCCTGAGACAGTCCAGCACATAACAACAGGGTGCAAGATACTGGCAGGGAAAGAGTACATGGAACGACATAACCAAGTGGCAGGCATAGTGTACAGAAACATCTGTGCAGAATATGGACTGGAAGCCCCCAGATCAAAGTGGGGAACACCCCCAAAGGTGGTGGAGAAGGCCGAGCTAAGATCCTGTGGGACTTCCAGATCCAGACGGACAAAATGGTAAGGTCGAACCAACCGGACATTGTCGTAGTGGATAAACAACAGAGGAAAGCCGTTGTGGTGGATGTAGCAATACCGAGTGACTGCAACATCAGGAAAAAGGAGCACGAGAAACTGGAGAAATACCAGGGCCTCAGGGAGGAACTGGAGAGGGCCTGGAAGGTGAAGACCACAGTGGTGCCTGTGGTCATCGGGGCCCTCGGGGCAGTCACCCCCAAACTGGAGCAGTGGCTACAACAGATCCCAGGAACAACATCAGACATCTCAGTCCAGAAATGTGCAGTTCTAGGCACAGCAAAGATACTGCGCAGAACCCTCAAGCTCCCAGGCCTCTGGTAGAGGACCCGAGCTCAGAGAATAAGAACCACCCGCGGTGGGTGAGAAGGGAATTTTATTTATATATAATAATATATATATATATATATATATATATATATATATATATATATATATATATATATATTAATATAAATATATTTATATCATTATATTATTAATATAATAATATTTCTTATATTATTTATATTTATATATAATTATTTTTATATATATACTTAAATACTTAAATACTTATATATTTAAGTATATAAGTATATATACTTAAATATACTTAAGTATATTTAAATATACTTAATTTCCCACAAAAAAAACTAAGGAATTTCTGCAGTAATTTAGCATATGTATAAGAAACATGGACAATCTTTGATGTCAAAAAGTTGGAAATTTGCAAGAAATAAATGTAAATTTTCCATCAATATTTTACCAAATTAACACTAAGAAATTATCCGACATGTAAAGTCAGAAAATTGCATAAAATTTTTTACTAAGATTATGTCAGAAATTTACAACATAATTGGTCATGAGATGCACATCTGGATATTTTCCAAACTGGTCCATCTGGGCTCTTTTCCTGTATTAGAACGACATTTCCTGGGTGCAGACCCACCATGAACGCCTCTAACAGGAACCAGAATGCAGGCCTGAGACAAGAGAAGAAAAAGCTCCAACATGGCCGCATCGGGTCAGCACCCTGGACGATGAGGTTCTGATAAAGAGCCTGGATTCAAACATTTACACCAAAAAACATCCAGATGTTCATCTCCTGAATTTATCACTTTAACCTTGGAGGACCTCTGGCAGTTTTGGTCAAAAATATCTGAATTTATCATGTAAAAGAATATTCTACTTTTAATACTGCAAGTCTTCATTGTTATTCATTAAAAAAAAACATTTTTACAACATTAGAGGATATCCAAAATTTTGATCATAAATGTGTGAAAACAACTAAGATATTCCTGAATGTTTTTGGTAAAAATTTACTTCTCAATTTTTCTATTACCTACATCATCCCTAATAATCCATAGTTGGTTCTTAGAATTTCACTTTCCAAACTGAAAAACACTCAATGTGTATTTATTAAGTGTTTGCCTACCAGTGAGAGGAGAGGGTTTGTTCAGGGTGCTGTATTGGTTCTGCAGATAGAGAGCGCCGTGGCGGGAGCTGAAGGCCGGCGAGGAGGCCAGAACCAGCTCCTTCTTGATGATGCTGGCCTTTGGATGGTCCTCTGGCAGTTCTGCCAAGCGCTGGTCCAAGGAGTCCCTGAGGAGGTCCAGCCGTTGAGACGCTTCACTGAGACGGGACTGAGCCTGGAATCAGCACAGTATCAATTGTCAGCTATCTACTAAAACTCTAACTTGTTAGGCAATGAAGGTGCCTAACATTCACACCAGCCTGCTTAGTCCGCTTTAATCAAACTCTAGGTTGTTTCCCTAGAAAGTCTGGTTCATTTGGGGATATGTGAATGCGCAAATGAACTCTGATGGAACAAAAGAGTGAACTCTTATCCTCCTAAAAACCTCAGTTTCGGTTCGGTTCACGTGAACTCTGGCACAGTTCAAATGCAAATGTGAATGCCATCTGATCTAAAAGCAGCATGCGGACTATAGCGCACTGCATCCTGGATATATAGAAACAAAACAAACATGCAAATCTAGCACTAGCAGGAAAAACAGTTTGGGAGTTTTTGACAAAAACAAAAGAGAAATTCTACAACTACAATGGCGTTTTATGGCCATTGACGATAGAAAAAAAGGAGGAGCAAATTTCTCCCAAATACTAGAAAAAGACTTAGACTTTGAGATTCATTTCTGTAATTTTCTAGAGAAAACCTTGGAAGTTTCTGAGGTTGAAAAGTCTCACATTTGCTAGAAAAAAAAAAGAAAAAAAAGTGGAAAATTTCTATGAAAAAAAACGTGGAAATCTATGAGTTTAAAAAGTCAAAAATTTGCTAGAAAAAGCCCCTCAAATTTCAAGGTTGTAAGAAATTTCTAGAAAAACACATGAAAATTTCTAAGTTTCAAAAGTAAAATAACTAAATCTGAAAAATAACTTGTTTAATTAGTTTGGATTGTTTGACAGTGCAATGACAAATGTAACAAATGTTTCAATTCTGGTTTCCAATCATACCAGTCCACCAGGTGTGAAAAAACCCTAAATGGTCTTTATGGTGGTAAGGCCTTGGCCTGTCACAATAAATTATTTAATTGCACAATAAATTAAAACTATCAAGCTCACTTCAATTATCGGCTTTATGGTTTCTTCCAACCTTTTTCTCTTTCTGTTGGTGAAAGAGAAAAACACTGAATAAAAAAGGCTAAACTACGGTGCTCTCCACTGACCCTGTGGACTTGGTGGTAATTCCTTCATTGTCAAAGAGGGTCGCCAAGTAAAAGAAGAAGCAAAGAAGAAAAAGAAAAAGAAAAAAGTAAAAACCACAATAATACATAATCAGCCAGGGACTTCCAAACATGCACAAATAAAATAAAATTAACAATAACGGTTGCCATATGTAGTTCTTTAGGTATGTAAACAAATTTTTGGTGTCCTTGGTGGTAATATCTTGCGCCTCTGTTTTGTTTGTAGGACGTTCTTGAAATAAAACTTCTTCAGGTGGCCAACTGGGTTCGTTTGGAAGTTCTTTCCCTGCCACTGCACTTTCTGCATGGACACCATCACCAAATGTAGTCGTCTTTAAAGCCAAACTTGAGTCTTCAGACTCTGCTTCAATGCAAACTTCCCCTGCAGGGGAAAGCTCGAAAGAAAGAGAATCGATGTCGTTCGCCGACAAGCAAGCTTCCCCAGCCGGGGAAGGTTCGAAAGGAAGAGGATCAAGCTCGTTGTTGCCAGAGACGCAAACCTCCCCAGCCGGGGAAGTTTGCTTCTCTGTTGAGGTCTGATCGAATAGAAAAGAGTAATAAAAGTCTTTAGCTGAGAAGCAAACCTCCCCAGCCGGGGAGGTTTGCTTCTCAGACGAGGATGGATTAAAAAGAAAATCATCAAACTCGTCATAACCCGAGAAGCAAACCTCCCCAGCCGGGGAGGTTTGCTTCTCAGACGAGGATGGATTAAAAAGAAAATCATCAAACTCGTCATAACCCGAGAAGCAAACCTCCCCAGCCGGGGAGGTTTGCTTCTCAGTTGAGGTCTGATCGAAACAATAAGAATCTAAGATGCTGTTATCTGAGAAGCAAACGCCCCCAGCCGGGGACGTTTGCTTCTCACACGAGGATGGATTAAAAAGAAAATCATCAAACTCGTCATAATCCGAGAAGCAAACCTCCCCAGCCGGGGAGGTTTGCTTCTCAGACGAGGATGGATTAAAAAGAAAATCATCAAAGAGATCGTAGTTCGATGAAGTGCTCTTCTTGTCCTGCGAGTTGTCTGTTTCATCTTCTTTAGCAGGAAATAGCGTGTCAGTCAGTTTCCTCATCCCATTTGTAATAAAATACCCAAGGCCAAAACCAAGGGGAAAGCATAAGCCAACTAATTCTTCTGCCATTCTCAAAGTCCTTGCAATAAAACTGTGGTGTGTTTCAAAAAGCTGGTTGGATATGAACTGGTGTTTTGAAACACAAACATTCATAACCTCAGGTGTTCTTTGATCTAGAACTGTGTGTCATAGATGAGGTCATAGCTACAATGAGCTCACTGTAGTTCCGGGGGAATGTATTGCTTCAGCTCGTCGCTATGGAAACGATCAGATCAGTTCTGCATGACCGAAACTATTAACCCTTTGCAACAGTATCACTTAATCATTCGAGGCGCCATGATGTTGTGGACATTCAATTAATGAGTCACCTAAAAGTTCTTTGATGGTCATAAAATAGTTATGATGTTTGATTCGGGGGAAGAAAAAGTAGAAAATGTTTTATAGGTTGCTTTTACCCCAAAACTATATGTAAAACAACATCCTAGGAACCCCCCCCCCCCAGTCACTAAAACCAACCTGGTTCAGTAACAAGTGCAAGTTGTAATTGGGCCTGTCGCAATAAACAGTAAATCAATTAATCGCACAATAAATTAAAACTATCGACCTCATTTCAATTATTGGCTTTATCATTTCTTCCAGGCTTTTTCTCTTTCTGTTGATGACACAGAAAGAGAATGAAAAAACTCCAGTGCTCTCCACTGACCCTCCCTTCCTCATTTCCTTAGTGTAATGCCCAGCGCACACTACACAATCTTAGAGCTATCGACTAATTGTCTGCCCATTTTCAAAATCTGAGAGACCACACATTAGCCGACAGAAATCCTAGGTACAACGGTTTCATCGAACCATGTGGTGTCCAACAATGGGCACAAAATAATAAGTCCAGTTAACTCATTTTAAAACCAGGCATTAATCAATGTTTTACTATAATCTACCTGCACTGCATATGACTAGTGTCAGTCCTGACTGAAGGAAAATCATTATAACTTATTTAGGTCACTTTAACGAAGAACAGCTGAAAAGTTACCGGGTTTATCAACTGCGGTATAAATTTCGCTCCACCTCCTCCCCTTGTTATTTATATTTTCTTTGCACGGAATGTTGAATAAACATTCATGTTGTTTCCACGTATCATCTCCGATGTCCGCTGGACTTCTGATTGGTTACCTGTCACATTCAACAGGCTGCGTTAACGCTCCCAGACTGGAAAAACCCTTGATTTAGATCGGAGCAGCCACGACGATCTACCGCAACACACCACACAAGCGACAAACTTAGAACATCCAACGTTTTAAGATTGTCGCTTGGTGTAGTGTAGTCATGTAGTGTGAACTATTGCATCAGGTAGTCGGATATGCCCGTCTTCTCTAATTAAATCTAATGATTACTGAAGGG
Organism: Poeciliopsis retropinna; assembly: GCA_010277075.1. NCBI lineage: Eukaryota > Metazoa > Chordata > Actinopteri > Cyprinodontiformes > Poeciliidae > Poeciliopsis > Poeciliopsis retropinna. The sequence goes on from VMRM01000013.1 coordinate 8,656,362, forward strand.
TAATATAGTACACAGACTTCATAATCTGCACTCTTTTGGTTGAATGCAGTATTTATTTCCACTTTGGTTTTATGTTGTTTAGTTTTTATTCAAGTACATTTTTTGTTAATGGAGACTGAGAATCCACTTTATTTTTGTTTTTGGTTGTTTTGTTTATTTTGTTTATCAGTTCCAGTGTTAAGTGTTGTTTTGAAAATAAAGTGTTTCTATCTTTGGCAGGAAATCGCTGCCAAAGCATTATTCTCCCGTAGACCGGAATGCGGCTCGTACCGCTGCGAGCCCACCCACAAAAGTGGTATCAAAACGTGCGGCTTGATCCCGGCGTTGGAGCTATTACTTTTATGGGGAATCGGAGTTACGATGGCGACGTAAAAAGCGAAAAACGAGCCAAATTTCCAACTGCCGAAACGCAGAGCATAACTGCCAAAACTAGAGTGTAACTGACACTTCATTAGAGTGTGGGAAGCAGAGCGATTTTGACCCCAAATAAATTTTGAAATCGCAGTCACGCCCACAAATATCGCCCTATCGGTATCAAACTCGGTCATGACAACGATACGAGTGCCTGCTCCAGTAAAATGTTTTCGAAATTTTGCTAGGGCTTACGGTTTTTTGTCAAGGTGCTTCAGAGCGAAGTCATGCGACAGGATTTCCACACACTCAGCCACATTGACTTCCATGTATTTCTCAAAAATGTCAGACCTCAGCGCACACCATTTTCATCTCATTGCTGTTATTACTGTGAGTGATGTAGAGATATGAATCGTGGGAATATCGGAGACGAAAGATAGCCCTCTCATATGCTTCAAACGGTTTTCCGATACGTATCACGGTTCCCGAACGGGAAGGAGTTGTTTGGACTGCTTTTTTCATTCAAACTGACTGGGTGTCTCACAAAGATAGAATTCTTTCTCTGTCTCACACACATGGCAGCTGGCAGAGGATCCATTACCATAGCAACGGAACACAGCAGTCACTGTAGTTTTAACTATAGTAGAACTCAGGAATGAGCTGCTCTTTAGAACTACAATGACTGAAGGTTAGGACTACAACATGGCGGAACTGTGAGTTACTACTGAAGAGGAATGAGCTGGCCATGAGAACTACTTGTGTTTGGGCATTTTATAACTGGTTTTAACCAACCATTGTTACACACAGGATTAGTTTGGCAATTTAAAATGAAGCTGACTGAAAATGTCAAAATAAAAGCCTTAAAATTCGTCTGTGGCTAGGGCAGCGCCGCAGGCGCTGCAATGATATTAGCTTACATTATCTTTTTCTCTCAGGTTAGGGCACTGTCTTGCGCATTAACTTTAGCACAAACATTAGCATTTCACTGTCCCCCACTAGTGCACTGCCGTAGGCAGTGCAATAAGATTATTCTGCATTATCATTTTCACTCAGGTAAAAGCTCTGCCTTGCGAAGCAAGGCAGATCATTAGCATTAGCCTTTTACCTTCAATGAGGTATTAGCTATTTCTCTGACTTATTACCCATGTTTGGTACAGTGAATGGAGTAAGTCAAATACAGAGAACATGCCAGTGATGCTCCACATGCTACTTAAAGTATTCATGCTAACATTAGCATTTTGGCTAATTTTAGCGTATACACTTATTTTAACAGACTGAGTGGTGCAAGTCCATGTTAGTCAACATTCTTGTGATTCTCCACATGATACTTTGTAATTCTTTAGCCAGTCTTAGCATTGATGCTAATGTTTAGCATCAGAACGCTGGGTCCAATCCGACGGGCACACTTTGGCAGGCCCCGGTTAAATTTCTTCAGGAATTTTCTAGTTTGTAATAATATAAGGTCTGTTGTAAATTAATTAAAAAATTAATTAATTAAGATTCATTTAAAAATTAATTTACAAAACAACGGTTTGATGACTAAAAAATTTACAGAAGCCAAGCGTTCCTTTTATTTTTGAAACCAAAGAAGAGCGCAAACACAACAGAATACGTTTTTCCTCTTCACAGTTAAAACACTACCTAAAATAATCATGCACTGAAATATTTTTGATAAAATACCTGGGTTAAAATAGAAACAAAACGATGATTAAAAAAAGACCTGCAGGGTGTAAAATGAATGCACAGTCCAGAGAATTTATATATTTTCCCTACAAACTCACTGCACCAGCTTAACCATACAGACTCCTCGAACACGCTCAGTTACACTAACCACTGTATAATGGATGAGCCATGCTGTGCTCCTGAGACCAACATGATATTAGCTCAATTATTCAGCATCATAAAGAACCAATGATGGACTCAGATCTTATAGTTTCAACCAGATGTTGAGATAAATAAAAGATACATAACCACTAGCTTCTAATTGTCTGACATTAAATGAACATTTCCTGATCAGAGTCATTATTCCCATTTGCTAAATCTTAGAACTGGTGGCACACCTGGGTTCTAGCATAAGGCACTGCCTCATTCACACAGCTTTGTTTTGCGAAGTCATGGAAAAAAAACAACATAAGTCAGTCAAGATTTCAGGAAGACAAATAGACCTTCACAAGTCGGTTCATCCTTGGACATAATTTTCAGATGTCTAAGGTGCCGTATTAGTCTTTTTAAACAATGTATAGGAAGCATGGGAATTGGAGTATCAATCAGAGAAGAAAGGAGGGGGGGAAAAAACCCTTAAAAAGATGCTGGCTAAAGTAGAGCGCTGTTATCCACAATGAAACAAGTCCTGTACTAACAAGCGATGAAAGACACCTCAGGTAGGAAGAAACAATTACACCAAAAGAAACATACAGAGATTAGAAAGTCTGGCCTGAAACAAAAAGGTTTTATGGAACTGAAATGATTGCCGTAACAACAAAACATTCTGCAAACTCTTAAGTACAGAGAGCGGCAACATTTTGTGTGGAATCTTTTGCTATACTAGATGAGGACCATACTGTATGTGGAAGATTTTGAAGCAACATCTAAAGACATCAGCCTTAAAGTCAAAGCTTAGAAACAAATACATCTTCTAAATGGACAATGACTCTAAGGACACAGAAATTAGTTACAAAGTGGCACATAATTTGTAGAAAAAAGACGGCCAACAAATTTGGCTCATTTAATCCAAAATACCAGAAAACTATTGTGAGACGCTGGCAGAAAAGAAACCCAAAACACTGAAAACGCAATATTGGTAAACCTAAATGTCCTAACAAAGCCACAGTTTAGCACATATTTTATGTCAGACAAGCAGGTAATGTGTATTAATATAAGGTGTATGCAAAGCTCTGGTTTTAAATGCATATACAATTTTAGAAAGACTATTGTGTGACTCATATTTTCAACATGCTCATCAATCACATGACATAACCACAAGTCGAGTGTCCCAAAAATTTTATTTATTTATTAAGCCTTTTCCTCTGAGTCAAAGAAAGCTCTGCCCGTTCACTGTAAAGTGGCTCTTTCAACCATGAAACAAGTTCAACGGGCAGTTTGAGATTGTGAAATGTAGCTCTGTGCAGCAAGAAGTCAATAAGAAACAAGTACAGAGTTAAAGGGTGTGTCAGTGGCCAGAGTCCTGCATGCGATCTTTGTTGAGGGGTCAAATCTAACAACTGCAAGACAGATGGACAAATGTACAGATGGAAAATGAATAGCTGACATCAAAATGTGTGTAAAAGCAAAAACAATCCCAACAGTTAGCTGCAGGGTCGCTCAAGCAGATTGCATTCAATCAAACAAGCAATACAGGACCTGCAAGATAACGAGGACATGCGGCTGTAAAACCGCTGCTCATCTAAAAACGCCTGCACTACTTTTAAAGCATTTCTTTCAGCAGAGGATAATTACAGGAACGAATAACCGTGGCCTATTAAGTTCGAGTCATGTGGGTATTTCTGAAATTTCAAATGGTATTTTGGAGCACGGTGGAAAAACAGCTACATGTGTCAGTGGCCATTTAACTGAGTCCTACCAGAGTGAGAAGTGATACGAAGCACAGCATTGTTCTAAATGTTCTTGGTTGGTGATGAATCAGCAGTGGTGTTGATGTCGTGCTCAAAACGCAAAGTTTCCCAAATCGAAATCCCAATGAAAGCATCAAAACGGATAACAGAACAAGCCCAAACTTGCCTCGTCACTGACATGTGGATTCGAAATGAAGCACTGCATCTTCACTTTTCTCCTGTTCGAAGTCCAAAAACAGGCAAAGAGACTCGAAAGCCGATGGTTCCCCTCTGAGCCAAGAGAACCCCCCCCGCATGTTTCCGTCTTCTCCATCCGACACCAGTCCATCCAGCCGTGTGGACGGCCGTCTCCGCTCCCTGCCTGCATGCCTGCCTGCTCACTCGGTGGAAGGATCCTCTCAGAATTGACTCAGCACTTCTCAGAGCCTGCCTCGAGCTTGCATCACATGATGAGGGAGGAACACATACCCACACACACACACCCCCACACACACACACACACACACATGCATGCACACAGTCACATGATCTATCAACAACTGAGCTTTTGTTCCAAATAACTGGGGCTGCTGGTCTAGATACAACGCCCTGCCTTGTGTCCTGTCCTGCCCTCCCTACACACACGCACACACACACACACACAGATGATACAATGAACAAATACACGGCAAATATGACCTCAGGATTTACTTAACGCCCAGCCCATATTTAAACACACACAAGCAAAGTCCACTGAGTTATTAGGAAGGGTGACGTGGCGATGAAGCTTCTTAGGCTTCTACATGTAATAGAGCTGGTTACAGATTTGTATTAAATAAACCCTAATCATATAATTAGTTGCCATCCTGCCTTGGACAACTCTCAGATTTTTATCATATTACCACAACAAATGTCAGTCTATCAGGGGTGAGGCTCTATGTAGCAGATACATTGTAATTTGGAACAAAAATGATACATGATTCTTCCCTCCTAAGTCAATACTTTGTAGAGCCAACTTTTTGTTCCAGTTACAGTCTTTAGCTGAAGGTCTACAGAACCTACAGACTGGAATTGCTGCTAATTCTTCTCAGCATAATAGCTATATTTCAGTAACATTGCATATGGAGTATCTGTAGAAAAATTTATAAACGGTATTCAGATTTGGACTTTGACTGGACCACCCTGGCACTTGAAATGCATTGCTATAAACTCTGGATATAAACAGAGCTGACCATTTAGGGTCAACGTCCCGCAGGGTGGTGAACCTCTGCCTCCAATAGGTTTTCTTTTAGGATTGCTCTGTATTTAGATAAACCTATTCTCTGATGAACTCTTATCGGCTTCTTTGTTCCTGCTGAAGACAATAAAAATCCCCACTGCATCATCCTGCCACCACCATGTCGCACCACACAGATGGTGTTTTCAGGACGATGTGAAAGTGTTAGTTTCTTACTGTGGGCCATAAAGTTCAACTTTGGTGTAATGAGACAGTCAATGTTTTTCCACATGTTTGCTGTGTAAACAACATTTCTTCAGATTTGTGAACTATCTGAATAGTTCTCATTCAGATAATGACCATATTACACGGTTTTCTGATACACTTCATCCTTTCTCTTTCTTTGAGTTCAGTCTCAGCATCTACTCTTTAACTGTTTATTCTTAAAGCGCTCCATGACAGGATGACCCACCATAACCTTTCTCACAAGGCTTTATCTGCCTGCTCAGACTTTGGATGAGCTAAAGTCTGGACAGACAAAACATTAACACACACACACACCCACCCCCGCACACGCACACGCACACACACGCACACACACACTTCACCACGGGGCTCCCAGGTCTCAGCATACTCTCCACACAATCACAGTCCTTTTAGTCTCTATGTAAAAACTGTAGCGCATGCATGAGAAATAAAATGTTGTATGATAGCATATGTCTTGGAATTTAAAAATATATAAACACAATCTAATAATTTTTTAAAAACAGATAATCCAAAATCATCCATATTTTAGTATATGTTGTTTTTAAATAACATAGTATATTGATTATTATAACTACAATATTGTACTAGAAAAACTTAAGCAAAAATACAGAATATATTTGTAGCTAAATTTCACCATAAATGTGTTGATTGCAGATATTATTATACATATGTTGAACCTTCTGGTCTTTACAATGCAATACCAATATCATACATGGTATGCTGAATGTAGCTTGCAGTCTGTTGCTTTATGTGGCTCTCTTTATGTACGTCCATTTCTCATGATTAAATTCAAACATGAGCAATAGGTAAAAAAATTAAGTCATACAATAACGAAAAGTGAATAAAGCAATGCTTAAAAGGATCTGGATGGAAAAGCCCCGGAGCTGTTGCTCAGCCAGCTGATGGGCAGTGTGCAGCAAGAGACATTACTCAATGTTCCCTATAGCTGGAAAAAACTTTGCTCATCCCAACACCTCATCTGACACTTCATTTTAAAAAAATACACAAGAATGGAAAAGTTCACCTGTTTTAAAAGTGCGACTTTTTAAAACCTTGACACCTGTAACCTGCCTCCTGTTTCTACACCTTACTGCAGACTCATGTTATTAGTTGTTGTTAAGCATACCATCATAGTAGCTAAAACAAATTTAAATTCGTCGTAGAGACACATCTGACTCATACAGTCAAGATCCAACCTGCTTTGGATTACAGACCTCTATAATTCATAGCCCAGTATGCCTTCAGCAGGTGGATTTCAGTGTTAACGCTTTCAGATAAGGTCACTACTAGAAAAGATTGCTACTGTTGATACCAAATAACCTGCTTAATTTATGAATTTTAAAGCACCCAGAAGAAATCTGTGACTGTCAAGAGCTAACAGGCTAGCTCTGATAGCCTCCAGGTGAAACAAGCTGGAGCCACAATAACAGACCGAGCTGCTAAAGCTGGCTAATGTCGGGTTAAACTCCTCTTATAAGCTTCCTACTGGCTCCCAGGCAGCTGCTGCTTATTGTTGTTGTTAGCATGGTTGCTAACCAGAGTTTACAGTTTGAGTGTGAACACTACCGTCTTTCTCCGAACCCCCCGCGTCCGCTGCTGCTGGCGCCGACTGTCAGCCTCCAGAGTCCCACCGCTCAGCGACGCCGCAGACTAGTTAACGGTAACAGTAGTGGCCGTTGCCATGACGAGGAGCCGCGGAGCCGCCGAAGGCTTCCAGCGCCCCCGGAGCGGATGAAACACGGCTGGTCGGATGGGTGAGTGGACAAGTCGCTCGTTCGGTTCTCCAGAGGTAAAGGAGATTAGCTCGGCTCGGTTGTTTTTCTTCTCTGGTTCGGGAGAATCAGACTCCTGACGTCAGATCATAAAACGTCAGAGTTTAACAGTGAGAGTAATCTCATTCATTAAAAAAACACACAAACAAACAAACAAAAAAAACTTTACTGTCAGTGAGTGACTTTTTAAAAAAAAATACTTTATTAAACCTTTTTTAAAAAATCAAGTTTCTTCTATTTTGAGTGTTACAATTATATTTGAATACTTTAACGTTTGAATTAATAATTCAAGATTCCAACATTTTTCATTTGACCAAATACAGTTTTGATTAGAAACGTTTAATAATGAAAAAGAAACTTTTCACATAGATTTATATAATCGTGACACCCAAAAGTTTTTTGTTTTTGTTTTTGCTTAAACGTTCTATGCATTTTACTCCGTTTCTCAATTTTGAATAGTTATATTTTTAACAATAAAATGTTTTGTTTACATTTTAATTCACTATCTCTTGATTACAAATATATACCCAGTGGACATATAATTAAATCCATGAAATCAACCAAGACATACCTGCGGGTCTCTGAAGGTGACATGTTCGTTCAGGTGTTCAAACAATTACAAATATGAACAGCAAATGAATGTTGAAAAAGAAAAAGCAAGATTGTCCAGCACTTTATTTGAAATATGAGTATGCCATGACGACGCCGCTATAGTTTGCTTGTCAAGTACATTCCTCATTATGTCATGCAGAGTTCAAATAACATAGAAACATCCAATCCACAATCATTTCTTAATGTCTTCCTTTATATGATGGGCAATGCTTGCCTCAAAATGTTGACCCAGTCTGGACAGTATTTTATTTTATTTTTTTCTTTTATATAGTCTTTAGTTACACTAAAAAATGCCAGACAAAGAGAAGGTATAGATAGTTATCCTCGTTATTAAGTTTTTGTTTAAACAGCTCTGTTAAACTTGGAGGATACACAGATTTACATCACTATATCTGATTGATGAACAGGGCAGCATCTGGAAATAAACAATGCAATTTAAAAAAAGAAGTGTCAAAATATGGGCATTTTCTTGAAACACTAAAGTTTTATATCTCTAACAGCACGTGACTTTCTCAATTTAATGCTTTAAAATGAAACATTGCAAATGAAATACTGCAAATGAAATGCTGAAAAATACTTGGGTGTATGGGCAGCAGTGATACAAATCTGAACTATTTTATGCCAGCTGTTATAATAAGGCTACTGTTTATTACAATATCAAAGACCGTCACTCCCTAAAAACTCTTAGAATTCCACGTCTCAAAAGGTTTTGCATTACTGACACCTAGTGGACAAAAGCTATAATAACACCTGCTAATAAAGACAACGCTTCAGAGTGTGACCTCTTCTTTTGTTTTTGTCTTCTGCAGCCCAGGTTTGATTGAGGAAAGGCATACTTTCTGTCACGACATGGCTGTCACCACAACTCCATTCTCAATGCCTAAAACAAGCAAACACAAAAAAGAAGAAGTGAGATGGAAGCACGACACTTTTACGTGTTGTTTTTCACCAGGAAAAAGTAGCGAGATTAATCAGTTTAGTGTCCTAAAAAAGCAGAAAAAAAATGTTGTCACTCATTTCAGAAAGTGAAACTACATTCATTATACATGGAGTAAAATATTTAATGTATTTCATTGTAGTTCTGATTAAGGCTTACTTTATGTTGATGCGCAGGAACAGGAGCCATAAAATAATTAAATACACATTTAATTAATTATTTGCGTCGGCTATATAAGTTTGTATTTTAATCATTTTAAGAGATATTTCATAAATTGTTTATTAAACTGACTATTTAAACATTTAGTTAAGAATTTACATATTCTATGACATTTTTAATTAATGATTTAATGATGTTTTATTTATTTAACATTGGGCCTCTTGGCCTTGTGAAGCTCCCCCAAATCCTTGAATGGATGTTGCTTGGCAACAGTTTACAACCTGGTTTATTCTTTTCCACCATAATTTTTCCTTCTACATGATTTCACTTTTTGACACGAAGGACAAAAATATTGAACCTTTTAGATATATATCATATTTTTTGAGATGCAGCCATATGTTTTGTTATGCATTTCTCTTTTTATATACATTAAGAACAAAGATGTATTGGACCTTGTTGGGAGATCCAAACAAGTAAATATCTACTGTCTTATTAATTCATAAGTCTACATATTACAACTTTCAAGCCAGTTAATTAACCATAAAAATTAATTGCACAGATAATAAAGAGGTATTGGTGTGTAACTAAATTAACATGGAGCAGTGCTGTTATATTTTTGAGTGTAGTATAGGATGTAAAGGAAACTGGAAACTACAAGCCATAAAACTAGAAATATCTGAAGTTTCTAAGGAGATAAAGTAATCCTTGTTTTTTTCCGGTTCGACTTCCAGATGTGTAAAGGCAGATGGAACAAAATTTAAGTTACTCTCCTTTAAATGTCATCAGTCACAGGCATTCTCACACGACCATCTCTGTTTACAGAATAAAGATGATTCTGACTCCAAATTAAATTAAAATGGAGTCATTTTCATCTACTCACTGGCCACTTTATTAGTGATAGATGTCCAGTTGATTGTTAGCCCATATATGAATCATTTAAGGCAGTAACTTAATGCATTTCTATTTTTTTCAGCACAAAATTATCTACAATTACTTGTACAGTTATTATTATGTGTACACTTAGATTTTTGTTAATTACAATTATTAAAAAAGTGTCATTATTGTTCTACAACCAATTACGTAAATGTGTTTTTTGTATTTAGATTACTTTTTGCTATTGTTTTAACTGCCATTTTTTATTCTTTTGCCCTTTAAGGTGGAGGATTACATTTGTTGTCTGCCTTCCTTCAGGTTAAACAGAGTCGCATTGGGTTCTTACATGTTCGGCTGAATCAAATGCAAACAAACAGCAGCTCTGTGTTCTTACTTTGTTTTGCCAACGGTTTGTCAAAGGGCTCCTTTGCTTCTTGTGCGATGTCCATGTCGAGCAGATCCTCTCCCAGAGCAGCAGGTGCCGTCGCCTCCTTGCTAGAGGCTGGAGAAGAGTGGCAGCTGTGGCAGGGTTCTTCCTTGTCCGCTGGAGCCACAGGTGATGGAGGTTCTGGTTCTGTGTTTGAAAGAACTTCTCGGCTTGGCTCGGTGGAGGCGGCTGCCAGCTGAGTCGTCTCACCAACTGTCCCCAGACGGGTCTGCTCAGATTTAGTCTCCTCCTCCTCTGGTGTTGCCTCTGCAGTGACGATGACCTCCTCCTCATCAGACAAAGCCCCATCAGAGGAGGAAGAGTCTTCAGGAGAGGAGACGGTTTCCTCTGAAGGAGAGTCAGGGATCGCAGTGTTTTCTCCAGCCTCAGCGATTTCCGCAGGAAGTGAAACAGCTTTTTCCTTCTTCTCCTCCTCCTGCTCTGCGTCAGCTGCTGGAATCGGGTCAGCAGATAGTTCTTCAATAGTTAGACCATGTGGCACTTCTTCCACCTCAAATAACTGCTCTTCAATATAAACAGCCGCCTCTACAGATGTTTCCACTGTGGACTCTAGAGGATGTGGTTGCAGATCTTCCTTCAAGTTGTTTAGCTGCTTTCTGTCGTTTTCCATTTGGTGCAGAGCTTCACCCAGACTCTCCTCACCCGCGAAGGCGTTGATGGTTTCTGCGGTGGAGCCAGCCAGGGCCTGTACAGCTGTTTGCAGATTGTGGGACAGCAGGAACCAGTCAGGATTTTATACAAAAACACAAGAACTAAAACTACAAACAATGTATTTTATGTAGGATTTAAATCAGACCAACAAATGTCATGCATTTTACGTTTCTACCAAATGAAACATGACCTATTTTATAATCATATTTGCACAGACAGGGTATCTATGACTGGATAGTCTATAGAAACTACCAGACTGGTTCATGCTCCTTGTGCCCAGTTGCAGTTTTAGACATGGGTACTTGCCCAGGGCAGCATTAGACAGCAGAATGCTCAAGCAGCATCTAAGAAGGGCGTCTAACATTTGTCTGTCAGTTGCAGGTGGTTCAGGTTTTGCTTATATGTGTAGTAAATGTGCAATTTTGGGCCCTGTTGGAGGCTCTACATCAGGAAAGGAACAATTCTTGCACAATAAGTAAAAAAAAAAAAAAAATCTTGAAGGCGTTATTAAACATTATCTTTCAACATGTTCCATGTATTTTATAGAGTATCTTTTGTCACAGTAGTTTCTGTTTGCTTTAAAACTCATAACAGCATAATACTACTCATATATAGTTATTTCTATAAAAACTTGATAAGAAGTTACTAATTATCTTAATAATTTTGTTAGAAGTTTTTCAACTATATGCACATAGATGCATGTCGCTGTAAGCTTCATTCATAAATATTACCATTGGGTATTTTAGAAGAGTTTCAAATAGGAAAAATAAAGAAAATGTAAATTTAAACCAATGAACATGATTTTTAGCTAGAATTGAGCTCAAACATGCTGCTTGTCCAGGACCAGCTCTGCTTGTGCCGATGTTTACCAAATTCTGTTCAAAATAAAAAATAGAATTTTTTTTTTCAATAACAGGCAATAAAATGTACAAATGTATATATTTTAAAAATCCAATGGAATTCTGAATTAATTAAAGCATTTCAAATTTCCTTTTGACCCAGTGATATTTTAATCTTTATTGGTTTATTAGAACAAATTTTAATGCCCAAACAGATTAGTGAACTTTTAAGGATAAACGTTGTACAGTATTGAGGAAAATGGGAGCGACAGCATCCTTTGTAAGAAAATGGCTTAAAAAGTTTAAAGTACGAAAAGATTTTACAATGACATGGATACGATTCATAACACGGAAACCAATTGGTGTAATCATTAAAAACAGAGAGGGTGTGACAGTAAAAACATAAGCATTTGATAATGCAAGGTGAAACAAAAGAAAAGCATTTGAAACTATTCTTTATTTATGTTTTAGCCTGTTTGTTGTTGTGCAAAAAATACTTTACTTAGATCTAGTCTGAAAAAGAAAAGCCAGCAGGATTTTTTGGCCCCTTTCTTAAGGCCACCATTAAATGTTCTTTCATGAAAACACGAGGTTCTTTCTATTGCTCATATTGCTGATTCCCCCCCAACAGTCAAACCATAATTTTCATTAAAACAAGACATTATCAGATTATTTGGTTTTCAGGAATGTGGAAGCAAAGGTAAATAGGAAAAAAAAGCCTAAGAAAAACTGAACTGATGAACCTCTAGTGTGCATAACATATCCACTACTATACAGAAATAAACCACAGCATGTTCCTTTTACTTTTTGTAGGAAAACGAGGTTCATGAGTCCTTTTCCCTCAGGCCAGGGAACCAGGAATATAACACATCTACATCCTAAAAGCCCTTCTTTCTAGATGCACCCTGCTGAGCGCTTCCACTTTCACGCAGCCACATCTGCAGCATGGACTGCTTCAGGAGCTTCAGAGGGAGTCTCTGCATTAGCAGGGAGAGCAGGAGGGGCTTCATCTATGGCCGCCATACCAGCGCTCTCTGCTGCTGTGTCCTCAGCAGGGGTCACGGCTGCAACTTCAGGTTCAACTTCCGGAGCAGTCTCTTCCTCCACAACAGGCGCTCCCGCTGCGTCTGCTGGCTCAGCTGGAGCCTCTGTGACATCTGCCTCAGACGCCTCGGCGGCTGCTAGTTCTTCTGGGCTGGCGTCAGCGGTGGGTTCGGCTGACGTCTCAGCCACTGGTTCTGGGGAAGCGGGAACAGGTTCTGGTGTGAGCTCAGCTCCGGGAGCCGGTTCGTCCTCTGCTGGGGCGGATTCAGCTGGAGGAGACGATGAAGCCTCTGATGTGACTTCAGCTGAAAAGATTCAGAACAAATGTAAGTGAATAAAAGAGTCCCTGAAAGAAAAGCAAAAAGTGTCATCTTTGTCTCAGAAGACCAAAGTAAATTATTTGTTGTATTTCCTGACCAGGAGCACCAATGAATGAAGAAGTTGCTGTACATTAAACAGAAGGCTACAGATACAGCCTATAAGTAAACACATAAGATAAACAGAAGTGACTGGCCTCTGCAGTAAAGCATTCAACCTTACTTAAACTAATTCAGTGACACACGGCCGTGACAGGCAGGCTGGTAAACTGGTTAATGGATTACTATTTAGGCCTACCTGTGTGACATTCCTCTGTTAGGAGGAGAAAGTAAACACTTCAAAGCAACCGATGTATCAGAATCACTGTTATGAAGAGAAAATGAATCAAACTATTTCTCATTAATACTGACGTCATAATATTTTACTAAGAAATTGAAATATTTATGGTGTTTTTATGGTTCCAATGTTTGGCTGGGGGGCGGGGGGTTGTTTTGTTATTTTTGCCAGCTGGAAGATTATCTCAAGCCAAAAAATATATTTTTCACTGAGTTGCCTTCCAAAAGTTAAATTTAAAGAATGGAAAACTTTGTTCTGTTTCATTAGTTGTATAATTGAATTCACTTCTGGCAACAAATTTCAAATTGAGTTGCTACATAACCCATAAATCCTTTTTGTCCATGAAGGTGACGTTGTTTCTTGGTTCTGACCTTTTACTAGGAAGTTGAATTTAGCTGCAAAATGTTTTTCACATTTTTCACGATTGGGTCCGATTGTTTTACAGTAACAGCATTTTTGTGTTTGTCAAATAATCATTCATCTACGTGACAGCTTAAAACTACAAAACTGCGTGAATATTGTATAAACATAAATCATACATTCAGACATTTTAGTGCAGCACCCGAACTGTCTGTGATTATGTAAACCATACTTTAAACCTGAAATCGTGGCTCTTCTGGGCAAAATCGATCATGTTTCCTGAGGAAAGTAGATAAAAACTGTATCTTCAGATCACAGTGGGACTGACTGACTTCAGGAATCAGTGCGATGAGACACTGCAAGGTGTTTAGATAGTTGGGAAAAAGAACTTCCACTGGTAAACTTTTATAAATATGACGCTGCGTAATCTTTTAGAGTCAAGTAGTTTTCCACTGACTGCCTCCCACAAACCAGCTTGTCAAACAGAGCATAAGAAGCTTTTTGACTGTGGAGGTTCTATTGGGTCAGCACCCTGTGTCTTATCGGTCTAAAAATGCAAAGTAGCTTCTGTTAAACTGTTCATTTTATGAGGGTAGCCATCATCAGGGCCTAAATATATTGACATATATAAAACATAGATGTTAAATTGTAGCTAGAAAAAAATTAGATGTTTGCACCATTTATCAGATCTGAGAACAGAAACACTCTCCCACATCAGCATCCAAATTGCTAAAGTTTCCATTTCTCCAAAGAAGCTTTTCCATGGTACATCTGAACCAGTAGCACTAGATTGCACTAGTTAGTAGCTCAGGGCACAAAGCCACAATTTCTGCAAGCCGAACAGACGAATAGCTCGCAGACACAAATCCAAACAGACAGGCGCGATGAAGCCATTGAGAAGAGTTATTCTACCATGTGGGAGATTTGGGTGGAGCAGCCAGAAGCTGCTCTGAAAAGCAGTTTTCAGTCTCACTGCACTCATTTTCAATTTGCATTAGCACTTCTCAAACATGCATCTCTTTACTTAACTGGACAGCCACTCAACGATGCAGTCACTTCACAACAAACACCCTAATGCTTTTCCATAAAGAAGCTTGTTATGAGAATTTAGAGATTATTCTTTGTGCAGCCCCTGAACTGCGTGGGACGTCTTCATTTGGTACAACTTGTGCAACAGAGAGTGCTGCTTGGAGTTCACTGGGTTTAGCTCAAATAAATTGGTTGTAGCAAACTTAGCAGTTTTCCAGTTCATTCTCCCATTCTGAATCCAACTTTTGATTTTGTATCTCTAGACAAAACCACTTCAATGCCTTCTCTTACTTACTGTATATATATCTATAGATAGATATATCTCTGTCTGTCTATCTATCTATCTATCTATCTATCTATCTATCTATCTATCTATCTATCTATCTATCTATCTATCTATCTATCTATCTATCTATCTATCTATCTATCTATCTATCTATCTATCTATCTATCTATCTATCTATCTATCTATCTATCTATCTATCTATCTATCTATCTATCTATCTATCTATCTATCTATCTATCTATCTATCTATCTATCTATCTATCTATCTATCTATCTATCTATCTATCTATATATAAAATCAGTAAAATGAGCTGATTTTACCTTTCTCCTCGGAGCTCATGTTGGCCAGTCTGTCCTCGTAACGTTCAGCATCACCATTAACTGTTTTATAGGCCTGAGAACGAGAGAAATGAACATTATAATCTTACATTAGTGTAGAATAGTCATCACACGACAACATGACATAAGGCAGCAGAAACGTGCTGTTTTTCTCCAAAGAAACAAGACTTTCTGTTGTTGATGTTCATGACTGAAGCGTCTCTGAGCAGACAACAGCCTCTGTGTCTGCTCCAGTGTGTAAAGCTGAGGTGAAGTCTGGAGTCCAGCCTGCACTCTGGTCGCATGTTAACTGGCTCCAGATGGCACCAGAAAAATATCATGCAACCCAAAGTACAACCTTTATGTTTCATTTCCTAAGAATGGTGACATTGCCTTATGCATTTATTTATTTTTTTACTTTGTAATCAGGCAGACTTTTTGCTGCATTGCTCCTGCTCCAAGCAAAGTTATTAATAGCTAATGGTTCAGGATCTTATAAGCAAGTGGTACGTTACATATTGAGCAGCTCCATGGTCATATTTTATTGTTCATACAAATTCATCTGAAAAGCTTTTATGAGCACAAAAATAGACAAAAATCACTGCAGCTATTCAGATTTGGCACGTTTTTCTGTCACCAAGACGACACTGATAAATCATTGAAGTCCACAGTTTATGAAGTGAAATGAAAAGTGACATAATCCATGTTACTTCACTCATTTGTAACTTAGGCTGAGACTGAAGGAAAGAAAGTTATCTGTGTTGGTTAGTTGTGAGGGGAGACATCTCATTTAGCAGTTTTATTAAAAGGTAAAAGAGAAAAAAATGAAACAGCTTAAACAAAAAAAAAGTTAATAAACATGAAGATGAACAATCAATATTATTTGTTTCTTTTTTACATAATTTTTTCTGTAAAATACTACTAGTTTTATTCATTCAAGATTAGAATGCATCACTGCATTTTCAGCATAAAATGCAGTGATGCTGAAATTTAACCATCTTGTGAAAAACGAAAGAAAGATGCAAAAGTATAATCTAATTTCAGTAAATGACACGCCGAATAATGTTTATATATCCCTAAATAATCTGTGTGAACCTCTTAATCAATCAAACATTTTTTTTTACTGCTGACCAGCTTTTTTGTTTGTTTTTACTGGTATTTTTGACAACTTTTCTTTCAGGATGAGCTCAAGATCTTTGAGGTTGAAACCCTTTGAAGCCATCACTTTAATCTTTAGCCCCCTTCACAGATTCTGTATCGGATTCAAATTAAGAGATTTATTTTTATTTAAAAAAAATTATGATATGCACCAGGTTCTCAGGCTCAGGACGTTTGTTATATTGTTATAGCTCAGCTTTGTATTGCTCACATAGACGACTGCAGCGGTAAGACCTCCTCCACACAAAACAACGTACGCCAAGTTGGTGGATCCTCCAGGAACGCCTAAGGCCATGTGTCGCACCGGAGCAGCTGGGAAACACAACATATTGAGAGCGTGAGTTTGGAAAAATGCAACAAACTGAAAAAAGTGAGCAGGTTTTTATTTATTTAACACCTTCCACAGTATATCTAATTTAAAACCTGTTAAATAAAGACATAGATAGTATTTTTTTTAAACCTCCATTCTCATATTAAGCCCTACCCCACATAGAATTAAATCAAAACAGGAAAATGTTATACATTACAGAAAACATGATTTCTTCCTTCAGTCAGCAGTCACTCCATTATACGCTGCGTTGTGACAGCTACAGCACGTCTCCATCCTTTAATCCAGTTATACAACGCAGCTCTTTGTAACCGAGGACACGGAAAGATTTAGCAGCAGCCAAGCTAAACACAGAACTGTCCCTGAATTTAACCCCCAACGCAAACAGTAAAACCCTTCCTGGCTGATGCATCAAAACAAACAACTTCTAATTCGTCCAGCGGGTTCAGGCTCATAAAACAGTCCCTTCAGGGACCCGCGGTGATTCCGCTGAAAGCCCCTTTCAGTGGATCGTTCTTGTGCTGCTTTAGTTGTTAAACATCACCAAGAGCAATACAGAAGACAAAGCCTTAGATAAGACTCTTGCAGACGCTGCCAGAGCCTAATCACTCTCGAACGAGACAAAGAGCATATTAATGGATACAGTTGCTGCAGAGGGTGAAGTAATTTTAAGAACTGGCATATTGCTTCCTCAGTAGAGATGAGTTTGTATGCGAAGCTCGGACAGAAGCGTCTTCTTGGTTCACCGGTGGTGTTAGGGCATTCCTTTATTTATAAAGCACTGAATCTGAACAAAGTTTAGCATATTATACCAAATTAATATAACGAGTTCACCAATAGTGACGCATCACCAGATAAAAGCTTGTTTTTTCTTTTTTTCTACCAACCAGCATTGTATTTTGTTTTATTACAACTCATACAACATTAATAACATTAATTCTGCTGAAAGATGTGCCCATAAATCCTCCCCAGGGAAAGACTGAAGAGTCTTCCTGATCAGCGATGTTTGAATTTGAATTATTATTATGTTTTTAAAGAAAACAGAACATGTTTTGCATGATGTGTGTTTCGGTTGGTGCAGCAAAAAAACAAACACCAACCTTAAGTGATGAAGATCGACAGTGAGCGGGTTGATCAGTTGGTTTTACCTGATAGTATTGCTGACAATAAACTTTTGAAAAATACCACAATGAATTATGAAGCTTTTTAATCCAGTCTTTTCAGACTTCTATTTTGACTTTCAGAATTATACCTTATTTCGTTTTTTTTTTGTTTTTTTTTACCATCCCTACAAGAATGTCAGCATTTGTCTTTGCTTTGTTGTTTTGCATTTTCAATTTGATCGTCATGTGTTTAATATTATTTATCTTTTATGTTGTTTACAGTATCACTTTAGACTTGAAAATCCCTCACATGCAATTGTCTATTTTCTGTCCTGTTTCCAATTATTAATACCTGATTTATTCTCTGTGTTTTGTGATTCTTCATTGTTGTTGGCATGTTTGTTTGAATGTCTGTAAAGTCTGATTAGTTTGTTTTGCTTTTTGGTCGTCAGAACCATTTATTTTTTGCAAAAAGTGCTGCACAAGCATTAAGGTTACCATGAAAGGATTATTGGGTGACTCCTGCTCATATCGAGCCAGGCAGGAAGGCCCATCTTGAACTCACAAAAGCAACAGAGAATTTCACTTGAGCGACAGATTCAAAAATTGGAAAACTAAGCTGATTTTTTTTAATTATTATTATTTTCTTGCTCCACTTTTAGCAAAAGAGAAAAAGCAGACATGTCAAGGTGGCTATTGTTCCAGCTCTGCTGGATTTAAAGCTCAGGGTTTCCATTTTTGTGCACGGCTTTCCTAGTAAAGTTTACTTACATTGCCCAGCCGTGGATGCTTTTGTAGCCATCTGTCCTTCCTCCTGCTCTAATACCCATGACACAGCAGCCCCATGCGCAGGTTATTTATACAGGTAATCAGTTAATCCCTGTGGATTCCTGAAGTTCAAGCTGTATGTAAAAATGAACGACAGAAAACTGCCTGCAAGGACAGTAGCTTCCTGCATCCAGCTCTGCTGTCTTTGTTTAAATCCTACAGTCACACAATAACAGTTTTCCAGCCCAGATACATTCAGGTTTGCAGGAATTTTCTGAAACAGGAAATTAAAGCTGCCTCTCACCCTCAGGACAGATTCCACAAACTCCAAATGCAAAAGACGATCAGGGGAAGCGCGAACGTACAAAGATAGAAAAAAATCTCCTGGAAGAACAAGAGAACAGTTCAACTCCAGCGCTTCCAAAAAGCTTGTATTCAGGAATGAGACATGCTCATGGTGCACAATGTTAGAAGTCGATTCGCTGTTGCATGATACCCTTATTCAGACTGATTCTACTGCAGATAGTTCACAATATATATATATCTATATATATATATTTTATGACACCAATTTCACAAAAAAATAAATATGCAAATATTTGCCAATATATGGAAAAGGTTTGAAACATTTTATCCACAATAATTCAAGAGTTTAACTGTAAAGCTCTGTCATGCATGTGAGAACTGTGTGTTCCCCCTCCTGGACACACCTCCTTCACCCAGACTCTGCACATTAAAAACCAACTAAGATTCTCTTTTCCAAAATAATAAAAAAAACCAAAAAAAAACCCTGACACTTTTTTTTAAATCACACTTTGAAAAGTTACTTCCGCTCTTTCCCCTCCTAATGACGAAAACATCAAGCTGTTCCTCCGACTTCTAATTGATAATAATCAGACTAAATACCAGAAAGTGGTGAATAAACAACATACTGCTCTTGGATGTGGGCCTCAGAAGCCACCGTGCCAGGGGCCCGACTCTCTGCAATGCCCGTCTGCAGAACATGTTGACGTCTTTTCAGCAGCAGGTGGAAGGATGCGTCTGCCTCCAGTCGCTGTTTGGAGAGAAATGACCAGTAGGCTCTCTCTCTCTCTCCCCTCCTGTGCAACGCTCGGGAGAAAGAGCGCACCAGCCAGCATCCCCCTCTGAAACAAAAAGGACGCCCTCTGCAGGTGAAAACCTCAAACTACAAACGGACTGGGGAGAGGAGGGGGGGAGGTGATAATCTGCTTGGAAGTAAGAATGCATGTTTCTGCAGATATTAAACTGGATTTTTACATGTCATTTAATAGTCGCCGTGTAGAGTGATGGAAGTGTCTGCATGTGTGAGGGTGAGGAGGCTCAGAGGGCCGCAGGCTGCTTTTCAAACGGATTACAGACCAAACCGTCTGCACGGAAAGAGTGCACTGCAGTTGCATAACGAAGCAAACGGTGCCAGAGTATTGATGTGAAACACTGATGTCAGAGACAACAGCCCAACCCAAACAGGGAGGCGAGGAAGAGGCGCGCAGGCCAGAAATAATCATCGCTTCAATAATATCAGTCAGAGGTGACATTGGGTTTTTTTCTCTTTCAAACCTTTTCTAGCTTTTTAAATTATTTATTCTGTCCACTTTGATACATTGATTTGAAGTCTTTCTTTGTAATTTTTTTTTTTTTTAATGGTAACAGATTTTATTTGTTACCATTAAATTTGTGACCATTTATTTCACCCACACAAATTTAATTAGGAATTAATGAATGTAAACAGACACGAATTAAACTGTTTCCTAATTATTTCCTATATAATCCAGTGTAATTCAAATGAAAGTTTTAAAAAAGAAAAACGTTTGTAGAAAAACCTTCAGAAGCCTTGGAGATCTATTGATTGTGACTGATTTGTTTGTTTTTTGGTAACGATGGCACAAAAACAAAGTCTGAATTTACTCAAAGACAAGCTACGTCAATAATGGACCTGGTGAACCTGCAGTTCTTAAATGATCTCTGCATTGTTTAGCTGAAGACAAAGAGCTTACAAATGATCACAGGATCTCACTGAGCAAAGGGATCAGCAGACAGGTTTGTTGTGCCGCATTCTTTCCCTTTCTAGATAATGGAATAAACAAAGGTAGGTAAATGTTTTATGACTTCGCCCTGATTTAAACCTTCTGCAGCATCTTTCTGAACACATATGCTGTGTCGGTTCACATGAAGCTCTAATAAAAATGCATTTAGGTTAGCCGTCAAGACAAAATGAGAAAACGATCAAGCTGGAAAAACTCTCGCAAGGTACTACATGTACATGTGAAGTAGAATTTTTGTTTGTGCATTTAATGCATGAAAACGAAGAAAAATGTTTTAAAATGCGAGTTGCATTAACAATCTCACTGTGACATCAAAGTTTTTGCAAAATCACAATCTTCGTGTTTTTAAATGTGATCGTGACGTAGCAGCACCACGAAAGGAGAGACCTGATGTCCTGCCTCTGAACATAAATGTGAGGCTCTAACTGAGGGAGATGGACTAATAAATGTTCAAATATTGAGTTTGTGCCACAATCTCAGCATAGTTTCCAAAGGATTACAAAAGTCTTTTCAAAGAGACGTGAAAAAATTACTTTAAAAAAACAAACACATTTTGCATCTTCAGCAAAAACCATCTTTACTGTTTTCGTGGTATTCTCCAGAAAAACCTGCCGTCGTCCCTTTGATTATGGTCTTCTTCGAGTTCACAGTGAGACTTCTAACGTTGGACTGGTGAATGTTGCACCAGTGCGGCACACACACACACACACACTCCACTGTGTGTGTGCCTCATGTGACCAGCTATGAATCACCGATTACACACATCATCACAGATACACATGTGATGCACTTTTTCCACACACACACACATCAGGGTCACGCATAAGGATGCAGTGTGATCGCTGTGAAGTTTGTTCCTGTGCTGCAGTGGGAAACGGTCAGAGGAGCGTCATAAAAATAACATGTTATTGTTACAGCGCATTACCTGATGGGTGTTTTCTATCAAGAGTAAATAAATCACAGTCGGATGGAAAAATAAAATGTTAATACCAACAAGTCAACTTGTCGGGCTTTTCCTTAAGTTCAAGCTGCACTTGTGCAACAAATATAAAAAAAACTGTACAAATTATTGAACTTTCAAAATGATTTTCCCCATATTTTGACCTGGAGAAACCTGAAGGAATGAAATCTCCATTGGCAGCGTCTAAAGAACTTACTGCAGCAAAAGGAAAAGAGTCGGAGTGGGAAAACAGTCCCAGACAACACACATTCCCAGTGAGACCACACAGGCTGAGAATAAACACATCACTGTGATGAAGGCTCAAGGATGTTTGTATTAACGGTCTTTTATTTTGAAACAATAAGATCATAAATGTTCAGAAATATTTCAAGGAACACATCAATTATGAAAATCAAAGCTTTAAAAAAAAAAACCCCAAAAAAACACTTGGCATTGGTCAAAATTAATCACGAGGAAAAGTTTTTCATTCAGAAGCTCAAATATTAAAAAGCTATAGAGTTACATTTTTCTACTCGGAGGTAGAGAGTGGAGGGAACCATAACCGTCCTCAGCAGCAAGTCCACGGCTCCTTTTCCTGTTTTTTCCTATGAACTTTAAAAGATCCGCTGTGTGCTGGTGAACTGGTCGTTAGTGTTTTGTGTCTCTTCAGCATCGTCCCAACAGCAGAGACAATGTCCTCCACTTTGCTCCGCTGATACGGCTCCTCTCCTTCACCTCGTCGTCCATTTAAGCGTTTCTTAGGCAGGTTCTTGGCGGAAGTCTCAAAGAAAACCATCCCATGAGCCTTGGCGAAGTTCATCGCCAGCTCCTGGCTCACATGGCAGTCGGTTCTGCTGGCATCACGGAGGTCACTTTTATTCCCAATGAGGAACCTGAGGAGAAATGAAACGCCTCTCAGTGTGGAATTCCACAGGGCTTTGTACCTGGTACCTAGGATATTTTTCAAATTGGAAGCTTCCTGCAGGCTTTATTTGGGGAAACTTAACCTCTTATACAGATCAACCAGTTTTAACAAATCATGTTGTCTAAACTAACAGCTGAACTGCTGTTAGTTTAGACTAAAAGAAATCCAATTTCTTTTAGTCTAGCCTTTCTGGACTAGAAGAAATTGGATTTGTTTATTGTAGGAGCCAATATTAAAACATTAATGATAAAAAAAGTGATACATAAAAAAGACTGGAACAATTTCCAGTGCAGATTTTTTTCAATACATAACCTGCCATTATGTTCATATTCATTTACATGGAACTTTGTAGAAGTACTATTAAAAATCAGATTTTTATTTAAACAAAAAGACAAAGGATATATCCAAGATTACAACCTGTTTCTTATTTAATGGCTGACAGCAATGACAAATCATGTCATATCAAGTGCAATTTTGCAAAAGGCAGTTTTAAAACTTTATTTTTTTTAAAAAATGTAGACTTTTATTATGGAAACCGGCCTCTGTGTAGTTGAGACTGAGTGAGGTTTTTATTTTATTTAAACATTTATTTCACCAGGAAAATCCTATGGGGATTAAAAAGTTACTTTGCAGAAGAATCCAGGCCAAACTGGCAGCAGCACACAGAGATTACAAGAACATTCAAAGTAAAACCAGAAATCGTTAACACCGTCATAAAAGTTAACGCCGTTATATTTTAAGACTTTAAGTTCATCTTTTAAATTTTTAAAAATAAACTGCTCAAAAAAATAAAGGGAACACTCAAATAACACATCCTAGATGGACAGTTTGATTTCACAGAAGTTTGATTTACTTGGAGTTATATTGTGTTGTTTAAGTGTTCCCTTTATTTTTTTGAGCAGTATATTTTTAACTCATAAAAAAACAATTTCTTCATAATATTATTTGTATTGCCACCATGAAACTGATTTGTTTCCAAACGTTTCTGCTTTGCATTAAACTTTAGTGCTTTTACTTTAACTTACTTGGGTATTTCGAGACCCAGAGAGTTCTGCCGACACTCTTCCAGCCAGGCGGCCAGTCCATTAAAACTGGCCGGACAGGTGACGTCGTAAACAAACAGCACTGCGTGGACGTTCCGATAATAGTGCTGCACCATGGACTTCCGGAAGCGCTCCTGTCCTGCAGTGTCCCACAGCTGGAGCTGATCGGCGGGATGCAAAATGAGAAACAAGGGATTGAGTACAGAACTGAGATGTGGCCTTTTCTCAAAGTTAGGTGGCAGAAACAAAGATATAAAAAAAGAAAAAAAAAGAGGAAATTAATGAGGCTGAAGGCAAATAGAGGAAAAGCATCTGTGTGTAGAAATGGCTCAAAGCAGGCAGAACAGAAGCAAAGAAAAGACGCCGTCATTCAGAGAAATGAGAGTGAGTCATTTCTGATAGCTAGCAAAGGAAAGAAACAAACATGTTGACTTCGACCTGGAGAACATTCAGGTCAATATTTTGAAACAAGATTTTTTAATTTTTATTATTCATTCAGTACTTTAAAATTGATTCAGTGGCAGGATAAGCAGCCGTTTCGCAGCAGAACTTCAGATGAATCCGAAGAAAATTAGCAGGACTCAAAGTCCATCTCTTGCTGCTTGAACAAGAGCCTAAACGTCTCAATCAATGAATGTGGTGCAAAGTTTTACAAGTCTTTGTTTATTTTTAACTAAACCTCTACTGTTTAGTTTTCACAGAGCCTTCAGATTCGTCTGACCTGATCCAGGCGTGTTATGCAGTGGCTTGACTATCTGTGGACAGACAGACATTGTCCTTCTGGGTTGCATTCGATCCAAAATGACCACATCAGCCTGCTTGGACTTGGAACAGATTGCAGGATTACGGACGAGAGAAAGATCTGGATGTTCAGTAAATCACTGATCCAATACATTATCATGATCTGTAATTTTTTCTAATTGAACAGACATCAATCAATCTTGGGTTTTCTTTGATACAATGTTACAATCCTAGCAAACTTTTCCTCTGAAAGTTACTTTCACTATTCCTCTGAAAAATGTTTAATCTCAACCAAACTTTTGTTTTTTAAGTCTGTACTCTGCCAAAGGAATATTTCATACAAAGAAGGAGCAAAACAAAACCTCCCAACAGAACCAGTGTTCGTAATTGTTCTCGATAAAATCGGATGTTTTTGCATAGAATGGGGACAAATATCAGTGTTTTGATCTGCAAAGCAAAAACATACAAAGATTACAGCTGCTGCTGATGTGAATTGTGGTTTTACAAAGCACTGGATGCAAGCACTTGAAAAAACAAAACAAAACAAATATATGCAACCTTTTCCTTCAACTTCCTAATAACACTCAGGTTTGTGTTTACCCATCACATCAAATGCAAAGTTGTTTATTTTAACGAGACAAAATGGGGGGGAAAAAGACAAAATAAAAATCTTGAATCTTAGGCAGATGAGTTTTGTTATTGAGCAATATGACACTTCCCCCATCAGAGACCAGAGGGGGAATCAAACCCTCTCCTCCTAACGGCATAGAGCAGAAAAAGTTAAGATACTTCCTCTCTCATGTGTCAATTTCAAAACACTCAGGAAACCAACCAAACGCCCACACATTAAAAAAAAACAAAAAAACACTATTATTTTCACAGAGAGCTTATTGTCATGTCTGCAGGATGCTGCTTCCCAACAAATCACAAGTGCACCATGACAGATCACAAAATCACCAGTGCATCTAATTCCCAGCTGGAATTAGATGCACTGGTGAGGTTCACACGCAAAATGCCACTAAGATTAAATTCTCCACGCGGTGATTTTTAAGCTGCAGACGCAGAAAGTCCGGCTCACTTTCTGCTATCCTGGGAATTTGATGCTCGGCTGAGAACAAGCAACAGCTCCATGAAAAAAAAAAAAAAAAAGAGGAAGAAAATACCAAAAATGTTTTAGCTTGAGAACGAACTATGCTGTGCGTAAAAAAATAAATAAAATGTTTTGGCACGTTGTACATGTCCGCACCGTCTTCGGGTGATTTTCAACTTAAAACGAGAATCTTAACAAACAAACAAAAAAAGTCTGCTCTTACTTTTATTTTCTCTCCATCAACTTCCAGCGCTCTCTCGCGGAAGTCCACCCCGATCGTGGCCTCACTCCTGCGGGGGAACTCCCCGGCGCACAGGCGGTGCGTCAGGCAGGTCTTCCCCAC
The DNA here is from genome assembly GCA_010277075.1 of Poeciliopsis retropinna. NCBI lineage: Eukaryota > Metazoa > Chordata > Actinopteri > Cyprinodontiformes > Poeciliidae > Poeciliopsis > Poeciliopsis retropinna. Next base: position 8,682,231 of record VMRM01000013.1, read on the forward strand.
CCCGGAGTCTCCAATCACCAGCACCTTGAAGGTCCGACAGCGGCTGATCAGGGAGGACACGCTGCCCAGAGAGCTGGAGAACTCAAGAGAAGACTCCATGAACCCGACCGCCGCACGGATCCAAAACTCTGCGACTCCGGTGACTCTGAGGCAAAAAGCTTCCCTTTTATCCGGTCCGTCCGTTTTGGCCAAAAAGCCGTTCAGCCCTCACTCCACGGCGCTGGACAGCCGCGTGGGTGAGAGGAGAGGGGAAGTGGGTCGCCTTCGCTTCACCGTCTGTGTTTGATTTATCGGAGGAGCCAGAGGGCGGAGAGTTCATCAGACAGAGACTTCGAGATCTGACCCAATCGAACATGTTGATCGATTGATGGGGCGAAGGTTTAAAGTCCTTTACTTGACACGTTTCACACAATCACATCTATAACAGACAACCCGTGTAAATAAGTAAATATCTTATTGCTGAATCACGATTGAGAATTTTAATTGTTCATCTCATTTGGAATATGACCAACCTTTAGTAAAAATGGAAACAAAATAAGCTGAAAAACAGTTTGGTATAATCAAATCACGGGACAAGGGCTGTATAGTTTAAATTGACTTTACCACAAGATTACCAAAAATATTGAGTCTTTAAAAAAAAAAAAAAACAAACTAAAAAGCCGAAGTGTAACAATTCTCATCGCTGTATCCTAAACAGTAAAAAAATTAATAAATGCATGAATACTAATAGAAAAATTTCAATAACATTAATTTGTACTTGAAATCAGTATTTGCTAAACTACATATAAACACTTCTGGATTTATGATGGATAATAGAACATCTCATTTACTGCAATCCATTATCAAATAATTGAAATCGTCACAAGTGAGCAACAAACTAACGCCTGATTGGTTACGGTTCCCCTCGCAGTGTTAGCGCCGCCTACCGGCGTAGGACTGAAAAAAGGTTAGAACTAGTTAAATGAATACAGAATGACTTAACATAATTTAGATTTGAAGACTATTTTAATGTTGCGTTCATCGTAATGTGGAGTGATTTTATTCAAGTTGTCACAAAATAAGTATTTAATGAGTTCTTTGTTTATTGAACAATGACACTGACTCTACAGGAAACAGATTCACCTTCAAGACTGTTCAAAGTTCCTGCATCACATTAATTGATACTCCAGTCCAAAGTAGAAGGAAGCACTTTTTGGTGTCAAATCTGTCTAAAATACAAGCGGTTCGTTTTGTCGTCTGGACATTTGAAAAGTGAGAAAAGTCCATGAAAGCTTTTCAGAGAATCTATATTTACAATAAAGAGGGCAGCAAAAGACGCACAAAAACTGATTTCTTTTCTTTTGTTTTTAATACAAAAAATCCAGAGATATCATACATCACCACCTCAGATTTCATCTTTCACATTAGAACCCAAATGAGAGGAAAAAGGGGAAGAAAAGTTCCTGAAACTGAGTGGAACAGAAGAGGTAAAATTGTGTTGTGACACCTTCCCTCAACAGGCTTCAATGCTGATTTCTGACTGTACGAGGTCCCTTTAAAGGACGCGTTAAAATGCTCATTTTCTTTTCATCAGAAAGCCGACATGCAGATAAAACCGTTTCTAGCTGCAACAACAACAACTACACACAGGCCACACAGGATCAGTGGATCCACAAATGTATCAAAGCCTGATTAGCGTTCGTGGTTCCACTGACCCTTTTGTATGGACAGGAAGGTAACTATTGTATTGCTTAGGTTTACCCATCTCTGTCATAACCATGTTGGGAGAAAAAAAAACAACAACACAGTAGCAGTGTATTGGAAACAGAGCGCAACACGATCTTTACAGCTTTTATTCTGTGCTACAAGGCGCTCCAAAAGATCAGAGGGGATTAAATGTTCCCTAGTTGAACCCAGAGCGGTGAAGGAAGCACATTCTGATGGAAAACTGTCCACATGTTGCCGTGTCTCCGTGGGGGATCGGGTCTTTCTCCCAACTCTCCACAGATGCTGAAGTGAGTTTTAGAGCAGATGCAGATGTGCCTGCAGCCGCTGGATGTCCTCAGATTGATTAATGTTCAGCTGGCTGCAGGCCAGAGACCAGATCCACTCCGACCCACATCATAGAGCGACGGCTGTGTCTCGTTTCCATATAAATGAGATATTCTTTTTTTTTAAAATAAGGGAACACAGTTATGCTATAGATGTTTGTTTGGAGTCCCAACTCAAGTGGCTGTAATTCGACGACCCGAGTCAAAACCAGCAATCTGTGTCTTTGTGTCACAGTTTCACCCATCTGTTTCACGATGACTATTTATTTTCAAGTTCAACTTGGTTGCAGACTGTTAAAAAGTAAAACGTTTGCTCCGTCATCTTCCTCTTTTTCCCCCCTTTAAACCGACAAATACATTCGCACGCACTCAGCACACACACCCACACAGTCCTGAAGTTCACCCACATGGGAGAGAGCCAAGCCATGCCAGGTCAGACCAGATTACGCTGAGCCAGAGAACCAAACACCCCTTTTTGCTTCCTGCTTCTGGCTCTTTAAAAAAAACAAACAAAAAAAAAGAAAAACAAAAAGAAAGAAAGAAAAAAGAAAAATGTCTGCCTGGCGTACCACAAGGCTCTGTGCTCAGCCCAACTCCTTTTCTTATCCGCTGCTCTTCTGCAGCGCTTACATCTCGTTGGCTAGCTCCTCCGTTTCTGTGGAAACGTCTCCATTCGCCATCTTTGTGTTCTCCTCATAGCCGGGGGGCATGAACGCTAACGTGTAGGGGTAAAGCTTGTGACACTCGGCACGGTACGACTCCGTGTGTTCTTTACAGTCTCCCAGCGAGCCGCTCCGAAGACAATCCAGGACTTCTGTGCAGGTCTGTGTTTCAAAGGAAGAGACGGACATGGGAGAAATGAGGAAGCAGTTCCAAATTGTTCAGGGCTGCAACGCCAGACCGATATCATGATTCATTTATTTTGCGCCAAAAAATGGTAAAATGCTAGTCTAGCTTCATCTTATGCAAAAAATGTGAAGCATAATTAATAAAATATGAGTCTTTAAAACAAATGATTAGAAATGACTTAAATTAGTAGAGTAACAGTGTAAATGGTGCTACTGAAAGGTATCAAAAGTAGAATCTTATCTGGAACCAAGTGAGTGCGTACTTGTATAGTTCTGTTGTTGAGCGACTCGTCCAGTGATGTGGCCAGTTCTGCTGCTTTTGTTTCCGTTGACGAGTCCAGATACACCATCATCTTAGCAGCTGCAGGACGAAGACAATGTGACTTTGAGGGAATGCAACGCCGTGTTTGTAAAACAGAGCAGCTGTTTCTTCTGCATTGAGCCTCTGATCCTCAAGTTTTAAACTTTGTAGAGTCGGTGCAGTGAACAAACTTGCATGAAGTGGAATAATATTTGATTCTACAATATGCTGCCCTCACCGATGACACTACAGATACCTGTCTAAGTTTTGCCATAAAGCCGAAAAATAATTTTCAAGAAGCATATTTTAGATCAAAGACAAGAGTCCTGAACTAAGTTTAGGCTTCACTCTGATATGTTTTGTACATTGAGCCAACAAAAGGACACAACGACCGGCTTACAATTCAATAAAGAACCACGAGGGAGCAGCATTGTAACTAAATAACACAACATCAAACTGGCTGGAGTTGGATATTTGTATCCAACTCCAGCATTGACAGGCTACATGCTAACCCATTCACATGACATTTGCTCACCAGCCAGTCGGTGTGGTATGGAGTCGGAGTGCTTGCTGAGGTAGGCCTGGTTGAAGCTCTTAGCGTTGCTGTCTCCAAACAGCCGGGTGATTTCCTGCTTCAGCACCGTCCTGACCACGTCCGGCAGCTCCTTGCTCTCCGAAACTGAAGGAAGACAGAAGATGAGACATGATGGTCACCGCAGAGGAGAAGAAATGTTCGCTACGAAGCAACAGAACTAGAAACTGGGCCTTACCTCCTTTAAAGAAGCGCACCAGACACTGGTGAAGCCACGGGTGGTCCGGATCGATGCTGAGGGCTCTCTTCACCGACTGGAGCATCAACAGGGATTTTTCTACAAGGAGAGCACAGATTAGCAAAGAGTGAAAAGAGAATAAGGTTTTAAAGTAGGAGGAGGAGAGAAGGCGGCTAGCCAACCTTTCCTGAAGTAAATCTCAAAGGCCAACAGGTGCGTCTCAATCTTGTCTTTAACCAGGTGCTTCAGCGGCGTCAGGAACTTGACTGCTTCCTCCAGCGGACTTTCTACCTGCAATAGAACAGAACCAATAATCACATTAATATCACCATCATTTTCTGATTATATGCTCCCTTTTTGTTCCGTCACCAACCTTGACCAGTTTCTCAGGAATGAGCTCTTCTTTTGGCCCTCCGATTTCCTCGTCATCATCCTCCTTCTTCTTCTTCTGGTTCTTCAGCTGCTTCTCCTTCTCTGCGTTCTTCTTCTCTTCCTCCAGCTGCGCCTTCTTCTGGGCTCTTCGCTGTTTGTTCCTCAGCTTCTTCAGCTCTTTATCAGACAGGTTGGCTGGAGAATAACGGCGCAAAGAGAACTTAAAGCTGAATCAAACATTTTCAGCCTTTGTTTGCTGAACTATTTGGAAGAATGAGTGTGAACAATGATCTCAGGCTGATTTTTTCCCCTCACCAGTGTCCGCCTGCAGCTCTTTGCTGTCGTCCGTCAGGGGATTGTCATGGAGGCTCAGGTAAATCTGGATTGCCGTGGTGGCCGCCTTGTAGTAGAAGGGATGCATGCGGAGAACATCCTCAAGCTTCAGGAGGTCCACGTAGGAGCGTAGCGTCATCTTCCTCATGCAGTAGGTGTGGAAGTCAAACTGGTCGTCTGTGATCTCCACAAAATGCTAATCGGAGCAATGAAGGAGAGTTTTAGCTCAAACAGAAGAGTGACGTTCGATGAAGCGGCAGGAAGCAGCTGAAGTCAAGACTAACCCTCTCGATCTCGTGACACTTCTTCAGAGCTTCTCCAAACTTGTTCATGGCTTTGTAGGCGAGCGCGCATTCGGTCTGGAACCACATGCACTGCATCTCGTTTAGGTTCTCCACCGCTGACGCTCCCTCCTGAGGGAACATGAGAAACACAGGCAAATCAGAGCAGATGTAACCCTCACAGAGGGTGACTGTAGTCTCAGTTCACTCTGGGAGAACATCCAAAGTAAAGCTGGTACAACACAAAGGGCAGGTTTTTAAAAGAGTTATCCTACTAGGGATACAACTAACGATTATTTAATGACTGATTATTCTGGCAATTAGTCGAATTAAAAACAATGGCACACTGAAGAGTTCTTAAAGGCAAAATGCATGTATTTTTGAATTACCTATTGCTCTGAATAGCAAATAGCTTTTTAAAGAGTCTACACTCCAGATAGCAACTGATTACTAATTTAGATGATGATTATTGCAAAAATCAATTCATCACAATTAATCTGATTAATCACTTCAACTCTAATCACCACACTATAATTTCAATAGAAAAGAAAAACACTTTATATTCTAATCATTTTTGGTCCTACTGCAACCTTTTCAGAAAAATATAATAATTACATCCATTGTCTTAACAGAGGGAAAGCCAATGAGTAGTGAGCTTCTCAGCTCACATCTGGGTAAAAACTAATGACTAAACATGTCTGCAACCTCTTGATATTTCTCACCCGTGTGAACTTGGAGCACATTTCCTCCGCCTCTTTGATCATGCCCGCCTTCAGCATGTACTTGGCACACTTGGAGTTGATGAACCGGTCGGCGGTGTCCAGAGCCTGGGCCTCGTCCATCCACTGAGCCGCCTCTCTGATGTTCCCCGCGTGCTGCGTCGGGGAAGAAGACGGTCACTCGGGGCAACAGAGCAGCAGCCCTCAACTGAAACATGCACACACTCCCAGGTGTGCGGCGTGACGTTTTGCTACCTTGTAAATCTTGGCTTTGATGAGGAAGAGTTCGATGAGCGTGGGCGTGCTCTCGATGGCGGTGTTGATGTGTTCGAGAGCCAGGGTCTGCTGGCCGATCATGTTGTAGTGCTGAGCAAGGAAGTACTGCACCCAGAGCAGCGTGGTGGGAGGCTCCTCCTTACCGTCATCTGAAGCAGTGAAACCGTCTTAATACATGTTTTTGTCAAAATGTATTAACTAAACTACTTTCCGCTTACCGTTCTGGCTGAACATTCGACAGCTTTTCAACGATGTTTCATAGCTGACCACTAATTCCTCTATAATTGCCACCTGAGAAAAGAAAGAGCAAAGATGATCTCAATGGCAGAGAGAAAAGTGAATCATGTTTCCTTTAATCCTTTCAGTTTCACAAAAATTTCATCTCTTGCTGCAATATCTCACCTTTTCTTTGTCACTGTACAGCGATTTGAGTGTGGTGAAGACAGGCGGGCAGCCTTTACTGAAGTTCATCCTCAGGTATCTGTCCAGGCACTCCCTGAACTTCTCACCTGCGCATAAAAAATTCAGTTTTCAAAAAAAAAAGAAAAAAGGAATCAGTAAATCTAGAAAGCACTTTAAATGATCTAGTTTAAGCTAAAGTCAGTGCATTATTAGACGTACCTGAGAGGAAGTTAAGCGGCAGCCTTCGAGGAACCAGCCCCTTAGGAAACTTCTCCCAGCTTTCTTCATAAATCTTGAGTCTCTCCTCAACGCTGCCTGATAAAAGAAACTACATTTAGCTGTGTCTCATGAAACCAGAGTGGTTAACTGTGATGTCCAACTCCCAGATTAATCCTACTGGGTTTCAGGGCTTTCTCCAGGCCGTGGTAATAGGACCAGTTCTCCGGGTTTCTCTCCTGCAGACGCCTGTAGACCTCTGTGGCTTCGTCCAGACGCTCCAACTTCAACAGCAACTCTCCTGCAAGAACACAACATTAGAAACATCTTCCATGCCGTCATGTTATAACAATGCAAATAATGCAGGACGCTGCCTCTTCGTGTCTGGAGGCGGCCACGCCTCCATTATTGGGCTTTTGACCAAATATCTGTCAGCCAAAGCTGACAAGACCAGATTTTATTTCTCGTGTTGAACATTAAAATGATTGTAGTTTCTCTACCAAGACTGTCAAGTTTTACTGGACTGAATAAATTAGTTGCAGGTTTTCCTTGAAAATGTAAAAAACAAATAACCATTTACTTTTTTTCCATGCAGTTACGCGTTTCACAGTGGACAGTTATTTAAGTTGTACAACATGTTCCTGTTTAAATTAACTGTGATTAAGAGAGATGTGAGATAATAACCCAAAACAATCTAATATCATATAACATCATAGAGCTGAATATTTTCTAATAATATTGTACATCTTGTATGTCAAAGTGGGCAGATTCAATCCTGAAAAACCAGATACATTTGATCTTTTGTTTAAGCAGGAGAAAATGTGAAATAATGTTTCAAACAGAGAAAAGTTAAAAACTGGCTTAAACTTTTTTCAAGATTACTGAACTCACTATAAACAGTAGTGTGGGACCCATGAGTGGAAACAGTACAAACTAAGAAAATAATAATTAATTGAGGAATTATTTGACACTTTATTGCAGAGATATTTTACATCTCCATCCCTATGTACCCGGACAAATTCTTTATTTCAAATATTTCTGACTCAGATGGGAATGTGAAACAGCTACATTTTAAATTAAATGTAAAATCGGCCTGCCATACTCGCTTGCTCCTCATGATGGGCAGCAAAACCCAAACCAGTAGCTGCTGTCGGTCCACAATGGAACACAGTGACTGGAATTCAAACGCACAAAAACATCCCCACAGCATGATGCTGCCACCACCATGGTCTCACCTGATTGGAGCACCTCCTGCTGCAAACTGAACGTGTGAATACTTTTGCAAGCCGGGGGGAGACTCACCTCGCGTCTCCTCCACGGCAAGTTTGTCACAGATCTGCTTCTCGTAGTTGGACAGATGATCGAGGGCCTCCTTGTACAGACCGGCCTCTCTCAGCACCTGGTTCTGGTACAGCAGCAGCTCGCTGTACTCGTAGTCCACTTTGTCCGGAGACGTCTGGGCGGAAGCAGGCAGGGAAAGGCCTATGTGAGATTTTACTGACCGGTACCTATGGAAACCTGCCTTTGCGCTGGACAGGAAACTGCAAACAAGTTTATAACGGCATCTGCTTGTCGTGCTACACCGAGGGCACAAAGGCAGGAAGCAGGCTAATCTCATCAGACAAAGAGGGTAAAGTTCCACTGCTGGTCAGATTTCAGAGTCTGGTATTTAAGCAGAAAAAAAAAAAAACCTCTTATGTGAATTAAACAGCAGCCGTCAAGCACAGCATGACAAAATCTGTCAACAAACTCCGTTCTCGTCTTACAGAGCAGTCCCTTGTTCACACAGCCTTCATTGCATCTCACCTGCTGTGTTTTCCTGAACTCTTCAATGATTTTTGCAGCCATTTCATAATCTTCAAGAAGGTGATAGGCGATGGCGTATCCGATCCAAGAGGCCCGCTGGGCGGGGCGCAGCTGCAGGAGCTGGTACCTCGTCTCCTACGGAAACAGGGAAAATATTTGTGTCTTCTTCAACTTTGAATTTTTATACGTGCAATTATTTGATATTTGGAGGAGGAAAAGAGCAGGGAGTGAAAAAAGGGGTTTGTGCCAGTGTCCACTGTGGTTCTTAAAAACCAAGATAAAATGTTTTTGATTGGGTAATAAGAAATAATCATTATTGTTGTTTTTTCATAAGTAATTTCTACAATAGGCTTTAAAAAGTTAGAATGCTACCCATCTATCTTCATTTTACATATTTATAGAAAAGGCTCACTTCATTCTACAAAATCATTTCCCCCCATCTTGTAACACAGGATTTGGTTCTAAAATTTGAAAACAAAATTACATTTTAGTTTAATTTTAACTTTCATAATAAACATTTTTTATGTTGAAATATTTTAAAAACAATGTTTTTTTTCCCACTCCATTTGAGTTTTATTTTGTAGCAGTGAGGAAAAAAGTGGCCCATTGAATGGAAAAGGTTGCTGACCCCTGCTGTAGAGCGCAGCGCTGTGCTGAGTCAGGTTTGCTCTAAAGCCTTTCAGAGAGAAGGTTTTTACAATTTCATTCATATTTTTAATCCCTTCAACCCAACATTTATCTCAGCATTCCATCCACTGACTAGATGTGAATCCCAGGCTGAGATAATCATGAAATGTGAGGACCAACACACTGAAGTCTTGAAGGGACCTAAGGCATGGTGACGGATCAAATTGTGCGTAATCACAAACAAGCAATCTTTCTTTGCTGACAATTGATTATTTTCTTTTTTTAACTCAAGCCAAAGGTCAAACATTTTTCCAGCTTATTTCTCACAACAGGCTCGCTGGGCTCAAGAGGATTTGATTTGGCCGGTCCGCCTCACCCTGTATCCCTCCAGGTCCCTCATCTGGATCTGCAGCAGCGACAGATCTCTGAGGATCTGCAGGTTGTCCTTATCCCACTTCAAAGCGTTGCGGTAACACTTGATGGCCTCGTCGTACTTCTTGTCGGAGCGCTGCAGTAAACCGTAGACGTGCCAACCTGCGATGCGGGGGAGAGTTAAGGAAAGAGCACACACTGTTCGTCCACAGCATCTGAGGCCAGGAGACAAATCGTACGCATCAGGGCGCTACAGTCAGGGCAGTGGGCCTGTCAAAGTACAGCCTTTTAATCAACACTGTCCCAACACATTTTTCAGGTCCAATTTCAATACTTTTCACAAGTTTTCAGTCTATTTTTTAAGTATAACTGATAAAAAGCACCACAAATTCACTGAAGATTTATTGAATCAAGGTTTAAATACAGCTTATAAATATTTGGAATAAAATCAGGAAGGAAGGAATGATATAAAGGGGAATTTAAATGAGCAACAAAACAGGTGACCAAGAAAATAAGGCAGTGGAGGAGGAAAGGGTGTAGAAATTAAAAAAGGAATGTAGAAAAAACATAATTGTTAGGCGATCCTGTGGAATAAAGTTTGTAAATACAGAATCGACTTTTATCCAGACTATCAGTTAACCAGTAATTTTGAAACCAGTAAAACTAGACGGTCAAAACAAAAAGTCACTGATGAGAATAAATAATTTGAACTATATCTGGTTGCTTTGCTAAATAAACAACTAAAGACTAAACCATGTAATGATATGAAGTAATAATACCTGGTGAATTATTAAAATAAACCACATTAAATCAACTAAATCACTGCAACAGATCACATTAATTAAGGGACTTTGCTGTCAAGCATTTGCTCCCTGAAAGTCCCCACTTGATTTATGAGCAGGCGTTCCTTTTGGTCCACTCCACACACAGCTACTTACGCGAGATAAGAGCAGACTGAAGCTACAGAGATACCAGCGAGTCCGCTCAGAGATAGGGTGTTGCTGAGGTAACCCTTATCTGCGCAGAGAGTGCACAGATTTTACACCGGCCTCAGAATGACAGGAGAGGCCGAAGCTGAGCTGTGTTGACAGGATGCGCTGCAAGGCGAATTCAACCCAACGGTTCCGTTGCATAACACACAGCGTAGAGACTGAACGCGCCTCGCGGCTTTACATGAGTTAGGATACAGACGTGGCTCTTGAGGTCGTTGCGAAGGCCTCTCCTCACCAGGTCGTAGGCCTCCTCCTTCTTCCCCAGGCAGTTGAGGGTCAAGCCCTTCATTGCCAGCGTCTCTGCAGAAGGAATATGACACGCAAAGAGTGAAGAAAACGGTGAGGGGAAAATTTCTATCAGACAATACTTTTCTTACCTCCATGTTCTGCAAATTTGGAGTTGGACAGGATCTGTTTGCAGAACTTGAGCCCATTTCTGTACTGTTTGTGCTCGTAACATCGCTGTGAAAGGACAGGGGGAGAAAAGACATTAGGCTCCGGAGACGACACTGATATCTAGACTAAAACTCTCAAAATGGTGCTAAAGTCTTTCCTAAGAAGTCAAATGAAAAGTGAAATTACTTTCTGAACTTAAACCTCAAATAAATCTACAGAAAAACCGATGAGCGTTTTCCACCTCTCATATGTGCTTCACACTTTACGGCCTTACCCAGACAAATCAAAGCATCTCAGAAGATTAGAACGCTCACTGAGTAACTTAATTATCTCAGAAATTCAATTTTAGGCTAAACATCTTCACACACACACACTGTGCTGTATTCCCAGCCTCTACTTCTGTTCATTTTGATGGTTATTGATCGCAGCTAATGCAAACACCTCAGAAAATGAGACTGCGTGCAAGCAAAAAAGAAAAAAAAAGAAGGGATTTTTAAAATGAGAAATGATGACTAAACATAATGGGGCTAATGACTGCTAGGTTGACAGTAATCCAGCAGGAAAGTCACTTGACACCTTGACACGAGGAAGCTACGCCAAAGAAGCTGGCTGTTCCCAGAGTGCTGCATCCGTCTGCCAGGAACTCTTAGAGCACTTCCTGCTTGCTTCTGCTGACAAGCTTTAATCTTCCACTAGGAATCAGTGTCTTACCACACTGCCAAAAAGCAACAATATCTGCTCCAGTGAACATTGTATCACTGTCTGCTTGGTCTGAAAATGGTGTAACAACCTCATAGAGAAGCTATAAAGTAGTTTGCAGCTGAAAATTAGCGACACCAGACCCAAAGACGCAAATTTAAGATCGCTATCAAACCTCCTTTAGACCTCAGCAGCGCCGCAGTCTGATCACCTCCATGCCGCTCTGCACTAATGCAGAAATTCATGCAAAAAGACCAATAATTAAATGCAGATGCTGCACACAAACTTTTAAAAAACGCTTCGGTGTTGAAAATCAATTTTATTGATATGCTATAATGTTTTTATTTTTAAATTATGAGAAATAAATGCTTGATGGATGTCTCTGATGAAGCCACATGTGGTTTTCTGTAAATGAATTATTTCTTTGATGATAATCTAATTAATTGGGAAACACCTGTCATTACAATTACATTACTATTCCTCCCCATTAGTCGGAAAAAAAACATTTCTCCATTTACGGATACGCAGAGGTTTAGAAACGCGGAGCGTTTTGCCCTGAAGCTTTATCTCGGGATGCCGTTGAACAAATGCCACATCGCCTCTGCTGCTAAGCTGATTAGAGGCTGTCGGGCGAGACAACGGGGGTTTTTTTATAAGAGAGGAAGAGTTAATGTGGCAGATGGCATTTCGCTGACCCACAAACCGCTAAAATTAAACAAAAAGGAAGGAGGACGACATGAGCTTCGCATGCCACAGTTGGCTGGAATATGAGCTTGTTTATGACACAAAATGTTGAGGTAGCGCAACATGTGGTGTAGACAATTAAAAATGGATAGTATAGGTTTTTCTGACAGTTTGTGGCTTTCATAGTTTTATTCGTCTACATTTGCTTGTGCTGGATGATTAAGTTTCTGAATATCCACTGCAATCCTGCTTTATGCATGAAAAGCTGATATATCCCAAAAAGAGCTGTTGGTCGGCAACTGAAATATGTTTTTCGCTGTACAAGTTATAGTTCCCATAGAGTTATATGCATATATGACAATAATAGAATATATAATCTGTAAAAACACACTTCCTCTTAAACAGAGAAACTTCTCTAAAAGCTTTACAATTACAAAAAAAGTTAAGAATCCTGCAGAATTGCTGAAATTTCACATTACAAATAATTTTTATTTTAACAAAAAAGAAAAAAAGAAAAGCCACGGACGCTGATGACGCCCTAAGCAGCATCCGCGCATTTTAAAATAAATTTAGCAACATTATAAAGCAACCAGCTGCGCTCTCTCGGCATGCTCCAAACAAAAATAACTTGGCGCCCTGAGTTGGAGAGAAAATCTGTCGGAGCATGCGTCTCCAGGCTGCAGGGGCTCTCTGCCGGTGCCAACATTCGATTCTGACGAAACTTTTCAAAGCCTGTTTTCAGCGATGACACCACATTCTGTGTGAAAGGAAGTCAGACTGAACGAGAGGAAAAGCTCTGCCACAGCAAGCTTTAATGTTACTAAGCACTTCATACCATGCTGCCTGGAAGCTGACTTTCATATTGCAGAAATGCTCGGTTTAATTAATGTTGCAGCTAAATTCAGGAAATCATTTGAGATCATAAACTTTTCTTCGTTCTATTGCTAAACATCTGAACATAGTTAAGCAGCAGCCAATAAGATCAGATAATTTTAGGAATGCCCTGAGTCTTCATTTGCTGGTTTTACCAATGTCTTTAAACACAATAATTGAGTTCACATTTTAAAACAACCAAAAGTTTGAAGCATTTCCAGGTTGAAGCAACAAATTGATGAAACTCAGCAACGTTCCTATACTCTCTTCAGCCTTCCTGTTACCTTCTGAAAGTCTCGCTCTCACTCGCTCTCCTGGACGGACACAAATTAAAATGCAGACATGCCTCATGTATAAAACAATGCAGTTTTCCTTAAATGGCTTCCTACATATCTATGCCCAAACAGCTCATTGAAACTGAAAATAGGTAAGTATGTCAACTTTCATTCCTGAGTATGAATTCATCGAAACTTTCTGCCACTTGGATATGGTGCATTCAGAAAAAAGATCTACATTCTTGAGTTCCAAACTGGCAGTAAAAGAAAAAACCCAAAAACAACAAAGAGTTTGGCCAACAGAAAATTTCTCAGAACATTCCTTATTACTTAATATATGTTTTGTGGCAAGAAAAAAAGATGTCTTGAAACAACTAGATGATTTTTTTGTGCAGACATGCAGGTGCTCTTCGAGGCCTTGACATTCCTGGGCTTTAAAGGAAGGTTATTCTGTGACATATTACAGATATGCAATGCAGCAGCTAAGGGTTTGAGGTTCCACATAAACAATAAACTGGACAGTTTATTGTTGAAACAGAAAAGTTTAGAAACCAGCTTGTTCCGCAGCTTGTTGGCTCGTCATGCTACATCACCTCAGCTCCACAACCCAAAGCTTTAACGCTGATTCATTGTCATCACATTTTTATTGTGCACAGCAGAAATACTATAATGCTGTGCCTTTCTTAATCAAATTGTAATTTTGTTTTACGTAAATGTGCAAGGTCGGATGATAAAAGCTAACCTTCAGCAGTTAAAGCAGCCGATAGACTTGGCTGCTCTACTAGTGGAAAAACTTAAAAAAAAAATAAAACGACACACTGATAGTGGAACATCCAACTTTAAACACAAACCAGTCCTATATGTTCTAAAACTTATTTAGTTTTAAATAAGTTTTATTCATCCAATATTATGCTGCAGATCCACTTTGGGAAATTAGAAATAAAGTATTTTTCTGTGCACTCCTAACAAGAGCTGGAGAAGAACCCGACAGGAAACCAAACCCAAATTTTACATTATTTTTTAAAAGGAGAAATACAACCTTTGTCTGATTTCTCTTATTTTTTTTGCGATACTCTTAATGTTGCTAGAGTCATTTTACTGTAAACACACACAAGCAAACACTGGTGTTTACTTGACAAACTGGCGCACAAATAACTGCCAGTAATGTTTTTTTTTTTGTAACAAAAAAAAAAAGAAGAAAATTATCAACTGATGAAATTTAGTCAGCGCAAACACAGCAGGAAATCATGAGATTCATAATATTATTGTTGACTGTATTGTAATACACATATGTATTTGGTTGTGCAGAACCATGTAGTGGATCTTCCAGTTTCATAAAGATTATTATATTGGTGAAGAAGAACTGTTCTGCTCTTTTCCATCCTTCACCCCATGGTATTATTTTGCAGTTTCAGTCTTCATACATATTTTTTAAGGGTGTGAAATCTGAGCCGTTTCCCAACCAAAGTTTCATACAGACCAGTCGCTAATTCGTAGCTGCGAGGGGGGAATTATGTACCCACTTTTGGCAGATGATGATTTAAAGTAATTCATCAATTAAAGTAGTTTTACATTTTGTCAAATGTAGCCATTTGCGATCATAGACGCCAATAAATAAGTCATTGCAGGTCGCTTAGAATCACTTGAAACTTACAATCAAATGTAACTTAATTAATTGTATGGGAGATTTGAACACTTCTTATTAAGCACCTGTCAACTTAAACACACTGTGCTTATCCCTCTAAAAATGACTAAAATAGTAACATTGACTCAAAATTGTCCATTTGACAACCAATGATGGCTTTGATACCACACAACACCACAATGCCATGTGCAGAAGTGATTAGTTTGGAAATTCAAGGGCAGATTACAGTCTTTTTTTTTTAATGCAGCCCGATGTAGACCTGCTGATTGGTAGCGGTCTGCTAAAAGAGGTCAACATCATCTGGCTCCCTGCAGAGCCGCCGGTTCTCAAAACAATCATGTTTATCTGAACCGGATAATGGTGATTTACCTGCACACACTGGTTCCTGGAAAGTGTGTCACTACTGTACAGATGCCCGCACTAAAGTACAATAATATATATAGATATATATATATATATACACACAAAGCGCGGTAGAAGTAGAAAGCAGTCCCTTCGGTGAGAATATGACCAAACCGAAGTAAAGCTTGATTAGTAATTTTTTTTTTTTTTGTTGCCACACCTGTCAGCGTGCAGACAAGTTCACAGCGAGGCTACAGGCAGATGCATCCATGGAGCACAGGGATGGACGTACAGGCCTAAATCCGCTACAAACACGGTGACACGCTCACACAGCTCCTGGTTGTGCTTTTCCTCCGTGCACGAAATGCACAACCCCAACCTGCCCCGACCTAATCGCGAACAGCAGCTGCAACAGCGCTAAAAAAGACTTTAATCAACACCAACTGACAGACCGCTTACCCCAGCTAGCGAGGCTGACTAGCTTTAGCCGATTAGGAACCCCGAAATTTCCCGAAAGCTTTAGTGCAGCCCTAGTTTCTAATGTAAGACATATAGTAGATAGCGTGTCTGTCTGTATTCGATGAAAAGTGAAAAGCCAAACGCCACATTACATTCAGAAACGAGCCATTAGGGGAGAAAGTGGAAGCTAACTCGGAGGCTAACGTGAGGCTAGGGAGTTAGCTTCCATGGAGGCTGTTTGTTGTGACAAACGGCGGGGCCTGAGGCTAGCTGACTGTCAACTGTGCATAACATCAGCCACACAACTGCACTACTCGCTGTGGCTTGATATGAACAACAAGGTTTTTTCAGAACAGTCACAATATTACTGCCAGCCGTTAACGCAGAGCAGTGACAGCGCATATTAAGGCCCAGGCTAGCTGGCGGGCTAACTAACTCAATGATGACATTTTTGCTATCATACTGAAGCGGCTGTCAGCTCACTGATGATCAAGCCCCGAAAGTCGGCTGCTGGTGACCGGGCGGCCCTTTCACGAATAACTCACCAAAATCCTCTTGAAGAGAGCATTCTCCTTCGGCGGTAAAGTAACCGTGGGCATCGTTGCAGTCGGAATCGACCTCAGCACATGTAGCTAAAGTTAGCCCGGGTAGTCCAGACGAGTTGAGCGCCGTTAACCCCGCTTCTCCTTCTTCAGCCACTCTCTGCTCGATTGCTCCGTTTTCTTTTCTCATTCATTTCCTCACGTGCTGCCGGAGGAGCCGAGATTTAAGATGTTTAGGTAAAGTCAGACTGTCCAGATTAAGGTCAGTTATCGTTTAAAATGTAAATAATAAAGTTGAAATGGATAGATTTATTTTTATTTTAGTTTATTTTTTACCATTAATGAAGTAATCGTTTCTATTACACAGTTTCAGATTAAACTTTGAAATTTTGGTAACATTTGAAATAAATGGATAACGTAGAAAACAGAAACATCTAGAAAAAGTGTCATTAAAGTAAAATAAAACAGATTAAGATATATTTTTTTTTAATAAAAGTAAAATACTCAAAGAAAATCTCAGATTACATGTAATATTTTCTTTTAATTTTCTATTTCTCTCTCACTCTGTGTTATAACATTATAACAAAAGTTATAATGCCAAGATTAAAATCTAAATGCCAAAAATAAGGTTGAACAGATATATATATACCAATAGATATTTATTTAAGAAATGTTGAGTTTAAGGTCAAAATGTGACTCAAATATGAAAAGAAGAAATGAATAAATGTTAAATGTAAAGAAAATCAAAAAGAATTTTGATTTTCTTTACTTTATTTTTGGTACATAATACCAAAAATATGTATTTACTGATAATACAGTAATTATAATAAATTAATTGAGATTAAGGTAAAATAATAATAATAATAAAAACTAAAAATATTTGATCAAACATTTAGCTTTTTTCTATTATATTATTATCATAAATCCTAATATTAGGGTTCAAATCACAATGTCTGATTAAATCACAAAGCATCAGAAAAAAAAATTATCTTCTTGTGAAGTAGGCCTAGAACTCCATGTGAGATTTTGTTCAATACCAATAAGTAGAACATAGTTTTGAAGTGTAAGAAATTGAGACATGTTTATTTTATTTTTACATCTGTCTGCAGCCCCCTTTACTCTGATACAACCAAATACAGTCCAGCTTAATAAACTGCCTTCAGAGGTCAAGTGATTGGTCACTGTCCACTGAAGGCCTCCGAGGTTTGTTCAAGAAGTGAACATGGCACTGCAGAATTTTGTATAAGCCAGGTTAATTATGCCGACAGACTGCAAAGCCACTAGAGGGCGCCATATTAACGTATACAAGGTCAAACTTCATAGCAGCTCTACTTCTTGCACATTTTTCAAGCGCTGTGAAGAGGGCAGGCAGTGTTTTAGACGTGTGAGCAAGTGTATGTATGTTTACATTGATATCTAGATATCGAACAAACTGGGGTTGTTTTTTATGCAGAGCAGTGATGTAACTGGCTAAAACGAATGGAGATTAAAGTTATTGGAAGGGAATTAAAAATGAGCATGTTGTGTGTCCGTGTTTGTGGGATTGTTCAGGCTTTACTTTGCCGTTATCTGGTGGCCTCCTGCTCCTCCACCACCACAATGGCTCCTGCACCACATTCATCAAGTTGACACCAGACACAGAGACACACACACACACACACACCTTCCTTCTCCCCCTCCATCACTCCACACCACCACATCCTCTGTTCTCTCTGTCCCCTGTCTCTACTCTCCACATTTCTTCAGCACCATTTCATTACCTTATTACCTTCGGAGAGGAGTGAATCATCCTTTAAACTCATCTCCTTCTTTGTGACACATCATTTGTTGATCTGATTGGTGTCATAAATGTCCCTGCAGATTGTGCTCAAGGCTGGTGTTTGTGTGTGACTATACAATAGGGCTGGACAATATATTGAATGGGAGTTGTAATTGCAATATCAGGGCATGCAGAATTGCAATCGCTGCTTGGACGTTTTGTTTGGTAGGATGCGACATTTCTAATGTCATGCATCTACGCTCTGTATATTGATATGTTAATTGACCAGTTAGAAGAACAAGAAACACGGCAGACAGGTCAGGGATAGAGGTGTAAAGAAGTTCAAGGCAGAAAACAATATCTCAAGCTTTGAACATCTTACTGAGCATGTAAAGGATTTTGTCCCTGGAACGGTGGCTTCCTCCAGCAGTCCACAGACATGACTTTTAGGTTACCTGGTCTTTCTGCATTGCCTTTTTTTGTGTGTGCATGGTTGTTTGTCTGCTGTGTTGTAGTGTGATGGACTGGCAACCTGTCCATGGTGGACCTCATCTCTTGCCCAGTGACCGGTGAAGACAGGCACCAACTCTGTCTTCACCATCACTACTCCACAAGGATGAGCTTGTTTATAGACGATGGATGGAGTTTTTAACAAACTTGGCTGCATCTTTCTTTTCTAAGCTAAATTTGAATCACATTTCCCAATTTAACACGAATTGTTACCTAACTTACCAAATGGACCAGGGTTGTCTAGACAGACATCTTTATAACAAACTCATTCCAAAATCACTTTTCATGGATTTTGTCACTTTGCAGCCTTTCGTAAAGAAATGGCTGCAAAGTAACAAGAAAAAGACTCAGAAAAGATGAGACACTTTTATTTTTAAATGGGGCCTGAGGATCATTGTTATGTGTTTGTTGTAGGACTGTTATCTAAAAAAGGGTTCAAAATGGAGCTTTTGGCAGCAAACTGATTGCTCTTCAGAGTAAGCTCCATTTATGTCCAAGGCCAAAACTGAGATGATGGTCCTGGTCACCATCACATTCTTCAGAAAAGACACTATTTCTGAGAAAACTGAAACTGAAGTGAAACTATCAAAAATGTAATGCTTTGAATTGAACAGATACCAAATAAATTGTTGACTGAAAGGTCAACAACCAGATTTAGAAGTAGAAAATCCCAATGCTTGCGCTTCCACAGCTGCTCAGATTTTCCACACCCCTTGCATCACCTCGGTTTCGCTCTCTAGAGATTTCAGGTTGAGCTCTGAGTTGTAGCAAACCTGGAGCTTTTCTTCTCCACTGACATCACACCCCGTCTTCCTCTTATCCCTCTCTCTCTCTCTTTTTTTTTATCTGTCCAAGGTGGTGTCGCTACTGAGCATGAGTAATGATGCTGTCATCTCCGTGAGTCTTCATTTATCAATGTCAAACAGGAGCACAAGAGTTTGGTGGTTGTGTGCGCGGTGATGTTGGTGGGTGGGGGGTAGAGGGTGGACGGAAAAACATGGCAACAGGGGAAATGCGAGGAGGTAAAGGTGTAGCAGCAATACGAGAGGAAGAGGTGTAGGTTTATGGCTATGATGAGGAGGATGAAGAAAGAGGTGTGGCAGATGGGGGGCGGAGAGTTTTTGCAAGAAGCTGGGTTTAACAAGGGTACCCCGTAACAGCATAAGGGTTTTATGTCTGTTGATGCCAATGCAGAGCCAGTGATCCACTGTGCTACTGTAAGGCAGAATCATAGCTTGATTCCTTTGCAGGTATAATTATAATCATGCAAATCAGAGTGACAGTTCATTACAGTGATAGTTAAGTCTCATTGTGCATTTGTCTCCGGATCCTGAAACCAAAAGATTTTCTGCAAACACAGGAAGTACTCAATCCAGTTATCATTATAGCCGTGATGATCCAAGTGACAATCCAAACACATGCATCCATTCTGCTAATTAGGATACGAGAGGCTCTCCGGATATAGTTTGTTGGCAGTGATGCTATGTTTAGGCAAACAAGACAGCAAGGCTTGAAAAACAGATCCATCTTGAATGTTGAGGAAAGTAGATCTTAAGAAGTTTGTCATTTTACTTGATGTACAGGAACTACACAGAAAACCGTTGCTGGTGAAGACTGTCATGCAACTGTAGTGTGATTTTGCATGATGTGCATAACTCTTTTAGACTTTAAGTCTAAAAGAGACAAGACCCCGAACAAACAGCTGAATAGTTTTAATCCCAGGTTTGTCTAAATGAGCAAATGCAGCCGAATTGTCGATACTCACCAGCTACCATGACATACAATACTACTGCCTTTATTATTCAGTATTTGCAACAATGTTTAATACATTGTGTGATCACCTCTTTTTGTGTTAAAATGTTAACTCAGAATGGAGAACATAGATTATTTTTTCAGATGCTGGTCATTCTTTTGTAGTTGTGCAATTTTAATTCCTGAGTTTTGTATTTGGAGTGTTCTGGTAATATATGTAGGATTTTTTTTTTTTTTTCAACTGAACATTTTGGCAACGCTCCAGAACAGCTTGGCAAAAAATGAAGCATGACGTTGATCGAAAACCCCTCTGTTAAGTACAGCAGAGGGGCAGTGATGCTGTGGGCCTGTTTCTCTCTTAAAGACACTGGGAATCTTTTTGTATTGCATATTAACTGCATATTTTAAATAAAAATGGAGTGAAATGAACACGAGTCCTTTAAAGAGTGAGGACAAAAGTGTCAATATTTGGGAAAAAACATAATGTCTTATAATACAAAGAATGACTGTAGAAACCTAAAGATGATGACAATTCAAAGGAACCCAATAAACATCAGAACATCAGTTTAATATGACCAGCGAGAACATTCTCTCTTTATTGTATCTTTTTGAAAAAACAAAAAAAAAAATCTTCTGTAATTCTCTTTTGTTAACATTTCAATATTCTGTACAAGATAAAAAGAAGTAAGCACTGCTTAAGAACAAAATCTCAAACTAAAAAAAAGAGAGGTTTACAATACAAATTAGTAGTAAGACATTGTCTGAAGTGCAATGGCATAGCTCAGATGGATTAAAAGTGAAACCGAAAAAGAAAAAATAAAAATACTTCTCTATTTTTCAACAAACAGTAAATTCTTTACAGAGTAGAGACTGTAATATCTGATGTATTTAAACCTGTAAAAACATATTTACAAATAGCCATCATCTTTTATATACTTTTTTCTCATAATCACATATATATGTCAGCACCAGTAAAAAAAAAATAATAAAAATAAAATAAAAAACAAAGAACATCAACAACAACCATTTTTGTTAAAATGTTGTCTACAGACTTGGTCCCAGTATTGTGATATTTGGAGGAAGCTTCTGTTCTCTGTCTGAAATAATTTCCAAACCAGATCTCAGAGCTCTCGCTTCTAAAAAGGACAAGACAGACACACAGGGCCTTCAAACACCTTCCTCCTTCCACTTTGGAGTGGAACTGAGGTCCAAGCCTGCCTGGGCGCACGTCGGAGTTCTGGAAGAATGAAATTCCTTTCCCCCCCTGTCCTGGAAAGCAGACTCGACAATCTGTGAGTTTAAAGCGCTGATGCGGGTTCCAAATTATTCAACCATTTTTCCTTGATGAAAACTGGTTGATTGCTACAACCCCACAAACATATCCGCATGTGACAAAAAAAAAAAAAAAAAGAGAGAGAAAAAAAATAGAGCCTCATTTGCAACGCTTACAGGACGACTGAGTTCTATTAAAGGGCTGTATTTTACGACGACGACGACAACTATAAGAACAGAAGGCTTTTTGGTTTTGTAGGTTACATTATTGTCCTAAAAACAGACACTCTTGTCTTTCACCGAATAATACAAAACATTTAGAGATGCAACATGTTGACAAGAACCACAGCAATAAAACCTATGTTATATCTTTATGTTTACATTTCAGGGCTCAAGATGAAGCAGTCTGATGAAGGTGATGGTGAACAAAAGCATGAACAGCTGATGTAAAGCCAACGGTTTCCTATAGGGAAGTAGAACCACTGAGAGCCTTTATAGCTCAATATTGTTGGCCTGTAAGGCCAAAATCAAATTTTAGAGCGTTTAGCCCGTGGACTAAAATGGGCTTGCTTGTGTGTTTTCCTAATAGTGCAGCACAGTTTCAGTCTGCAGCTGAGAAGCTGTGGTGTGAAGCAGGAACGATGGGAAGGCTGTACTGCGACAGGAGGATGGACAGACATACTGTAGGCTATGGACAGAGCCTGCGATGATGTTAGAGATAAAGCAGGAATAAACTACACTGCCTTGCAAAGGTATTCGTACTCCTCAATTTGTTTTTTTTTCTTTCATGTTATAGGCACAAACTTTAGACTATTTTATTGGGATTTTATGTGATGATAAACCAGCACAGCGATGCACATAACTGTAATTGGAAGAAAAAAATGATGCATAGTTTTTAATTTCACAAAATAAAAAAATATTGAATGGTCTGTCTTCTATTTGTATTCACTGCCACTTTATTGAGATACAGTGTAGTAGTTTAGATCAGACATTTAAATTCACACTTAAATCCAACTTGGAATCTGTTGCAAGATATTTTTACAAACACCATCCCTCTGATGTAATGCCTGCCATACATTACATTTATTTGTAAACAATTTTGGAAACCCAGTTTACTTTTCCTTCCATTTCCCCAAATTTGCCTCACTTTGAGTTGGTTTATTATATAAAATCCATGTAAAAATACATTAAAGTTTGGGACTGTAACATGACAAAGTCTGAAAAAGCTAAAGGAGTTTTGCAAGGCACTGCAGGTGAGCTTCTCTAAGAATTCCCCTCAAAACAAAATAAAGTCACTTGTGGTGTTTGAGTACATTCAGTGCCCAGCGATCATTTTTGGCTGATGTATGGGAGGGGGCTTGTGTCCCACAGACCGGCCCACATGTTAGCATCTTTGTTTGTTGTCACTGTGTATGCTGTGCTGTAGTTGTCTGTCCTATCCCACTCCTGTCCTTCACTTTGTTCTCTTCACTCAAAACCATTATACAGTGCTACACAATGCAGGAAATGAAACAAACTCCCTCAAAAAAAAGGAGAAATTATGGGTGGGTTGCCTAGCAAAAAGCACAAGAGCCTGGCTAGAATGTGCTTGTGCTGCACAATAGTGGAACATCATTTGTCCTGTTGTGATGTGCCCAATATAAACAGAGAAAAGAGTGCTGTGAGTGATGAACGAGTCTCTGGAGGGAGAGTGGGGGTACAGATTTGGGTGAGAGTGTATCTATATATGTGGGGGAAACAGAGCTGAGAGTGGAAATGGGAGCATTGAGAGTTGAGGGATTTGAAGCACTGAGCAGGGTGTCTCACAAATAAATTGTCATCTTGAGAATGATACAGCCTTGTAGTTTGAGAAAAGCTTGGGTTCAAAGTTAAGCGGTGTAAACGGGAATCGCTTTCAAACACTAGAACATAAGGAAAATTTACTCCAGGGGAGAAAAGAGTGAAACTAACAAAACACACCTCCTAATTCTTATATTGTTTTTCAATAATATGCACAAGACATGTGAGAGCTCCTTCCATTTCAAACACACACACACGCATACACACAGAAAACATAATACCAGAACTTATTTATAATCTCCCTCATGTTTTACAAAATAAAACATGCCAGTCTATGTCGTGTCATCCTTTCTGTTGGACTTTCTCAAGTTATGTCCCAAAGTTGAGTTCATTCTAAAAATGTTCCCCATTGGCTATTGGTTCTGGAAAAGCTCATCCATCCACCCATCGCCCGAGTCCAGCTCCGCCCCCGATCCGTCACCCAAACCAAAGGCTCCCCCTCCTGAGGGCCCGCCCCCGTACCCATAAGATGACATGTCCTGATTGGCTGTCCTTTGGTAGCCCTGTGGCTGACCCCCAACTGCAACTCCTCCTGGTCCATAGGGTCCACCTCCTCCTCCCCCTATTCCTGGGCCTCCTGGACCTGGCCCAAAAGGCCCCATCCCAGACATCCCCTGAGTCATCATCCCTTGGCTGATCCCCTGGTTCATAACCATGGGTCGGGGCTGATTGGTCCTCGGCTGATTACCCATGTGAGGGCGCATCATTGGACTGCCCATACTTGCAGCCGGGTTGCCCACTCTGGGGTCCATTCCCTGGCCAGCCTGCCCAGAACCTGGAAAGTGTTGTTTGGTCATACGTGGAGGTTGACCTGGCTGCATACCATAACCCTGGGAGGAGGTGAACCCCACCATATCTCCTCCTGCTCCTCCTGTAGTCCTTCCGACTCCTCCCCCCATGGCCTGCAGACCTGGTCCTTGCTGCTGCGGCCAGCCGCCAGCCGCCATCCCAGCTCCACCTCCTCCACCTCCTAGCATGCTTTGCAGTCTCTGAGACTGAGCTTTCGCGGGGCCTTTGAGGGGCTGCTGAGTTATGGAGTTCATTAACATCCCTTGCCCTCCATAAGCTCCAGCCCCGCTGCTCCCGGGGCCCCCCGGCATACCTCCGAGTCCAGGACCTGCACCTGCCTGCCGAGGAGGCCCCCCGGCAGGGTTGTGCTGTGGTGGAAGACCCATAGAGGCTTGGACGCTTTGGTTCTGGTGCTGCTGCTGGTGGATCATTTGGCTCATCGAAGGGTTGAGGCCATATAAGGCACCCTGGTTGGACCCCTGGGTGCCATAGGATAGTCCCATGTCGGCTTGAGGTCCCACTGGGCCACCTTGACCCTGAACAGAATTCATCTGGACCATCTGCTGCTGGTTGTGCTGCTGCTGCTGCTGCTGCTGGAGGAGACGAGAGGACCGCATATTTTGGAGTGATTGGCTTCTGGATGCCAGATCTTGTGGAGGACCTATGAATGCAAATTAAAGAGACGTTAGAACAATAAAAAAAGAGAGACAAATGGGGATAGACAAAAAATACAACAAATAAATGCTGAGGTTTAGGAATTATGTTTGTGAATTTGTTTGTATGGTGCTGGTGGATTTTACCACCCAGTGACATGTAGCTTCATGGCCGCTGTAAAAAAACATTCTGATCATCAGCATCACATCTTGGCCTCACAATTGTAACCAATAGGACCTACGGATCAAATAATTAAAATGATCAACGACGCTTCCCACCCCAGTAACCGTCTTTTTATTTTTTATTTATTTCATCATTCAGGTTGATCTACCCACGACAACAGTCACAGTTGCTCATTTTTCCTTCCTGCTTATTCCTCAGCATATTTCCTGGGTCGCCTCTTGTGATTTCTAGTTTCATATTTTCCTCCAGCCAAAGAGTGATTCAGGGCATGTTTCACTGTATGCGATGCATAACAGAGCGTGTGACAAATGAACTCCCGAATCTCAGAAATATGTCCCATCTACCTCGGTTCACCAAAACATGACACAATTGAACACAGTTGAGCACCAGCAACTCATTTTCACAGTTTCTCCTATTAAAGCATAACTGCAGGAGCTTGAGGAAGTGAAAATGGCTCTAAATCCTTTAATAGACCCAATACTGACACCATTCCACTAATCCCTCTTCTTAAAGCTCAGACCTGAAATGGAACAGACGAGTGAGAACTTGATGGATAATGCAATCCAGACTCATGAGTAGGAAGAAACTCATGAATGCTACCAGCTAAGACAATTTGCGCAATACCGCAATCAAAGTGGGTTAGATGCTATATTTCAGAGGGTGTGCATACACGCGCCAATATAATAATCATAGCAATTGTATATGTATTTGGTCAGTGCAGGACAGCTGAACTAGACTCAATTTTATCCATCAATTATCTCACAACTGAGTTTATAAATGGAGACATTATCCACATATTGCTTCCCCCCAATCAACATAACATAATAACCCAGATATAACTCAACCCCACTATTTAGTAGCATAATGTAAAACTTTTATTTTCAACAAGACAGCATAAGTTGCTCAAATTGTTTTGAAGGTATTTTATTGAATCTCTGTTGACTCATGCCACTGAGGTTTGAGAAACTTCTGGCCACCATCCCAAAGAAGCTGGAAATTTGCTGAATTGCTTACAAAATTTCTGAGGTCTATGTTTTCTATGAACATTAACACTTCATGATTTCTTTATTTATGGCAACATTCACCAATATTATCACATGCGACAGGTTTTCCTAATACCGCACAGCTTTACTCTGGCTGTATATCTACAAAAGTTTCATCTGGAATCATCTTCCTCTCCACCTTACCTTCCCAGACTTGCAGACAGACTAATGGCTATAAATGGCTTGAGTGCTGACTCCCCTCCTCCATCTCTCCATCATCCTCTCACCCACTCATCTTCACTCCTCCTCCATTCCCAACCTCAGGTTCTACCTACCAGGACCATCTACCTCTTCCTCTTGTTGCCAGTTCTCCCCTCCCTCCCTTTCTCCTCCACTCCCACTTCCCCCATCTCATCCATCTCACTGACTTCACCGGAACTCTGGGGGATGCAGGACGGACAGGTTGCCTTGGTAACAGGCAGATCAGGATTTTTTTTTTTTCCCGGGAGAGAATGAGGCAGAAGAGAGGAGAAAGAGCAACTAAGAGATGACTGATATATATCTGACTGAGGCAGATAAAAGCGACAGGGATGGGTTTGACAGGAATATTTGGTCAGAGCTGCTTTTAGATTCTAACCAGTGAACTGAGGGCAATGCAGAAACAGTTTTATGCTTGTTGTCTTTATTATATATCAACTTATTGGACAAGCTACAGCTGGAGATACGGTCAGTTGCAACAGGACTCATTTTCACATTTAACATTTATCACCACAAATGTCAACGCATTTCATTTTTACTGTATGTGAGAGATCAATACAAAGCAGTAAGAAGTGGAAGAAAAATGATAGTTTTCAAAATATTTTGCAACCAAAAATCTTGAAAAGTACGTTGTGCATTTGTATTCTGACTCCTTCAGTTTACACTTGTTTCAGAACTACCTTTTACTTTAATTACACCTGCAAATATTTAGGGTGTGTCTCCACTACAGTCTGTTCTTTGCAAAGCTCGGTCTGATTGTCTGGGCAGATTCATTTTTAAATCTTCTCGAAGATTTTCAGCTATCTTTAAGTCTGAACTTTGACTAGGCCAGACCATCACATGCATATGCTTTGAACGAAGCCTTTGCATTGTAGCTCTGGACTGATATTTAGCATCATCGTCCTGCCCAGAAAAAAGTGTTTGTCACAATGTGTCATTTTCCTTCAGTGTCACAAAAGTGCACTTCCCTTTGGTAGGTCTGTCACATGAAATCCCAATAAATTAGATTGAGGTTGTGGTTGTAATGTGATGAAATGCGAGGATGAGCCTTGTAGACGAGACGGTCTGTCTGCCTGCTACCATTTTATGGAATGAACTCGGGTATTTTGTGTGTTTTACCTTGGTACTGATTGACTTGGGGGTATGGATTCCTCTGGCCCTGGCCCATCTGCCTGGGGAGATGCTGCTGCTGCTGGAGCTAAAGACACACACACACAAATACAAATAATTATGAGGTTATGATAATGAGATTGATTACCAGATCAATCTGGTTAGGACTTGACATCATCATGCATGACCATTCATGAAAAATAATGACGGGGTGGAAAACCCAAATAAAACAAACTTTCACTTTGGATGTAAGATCAATTCAGAGTATGAATTTTTGTGAGCAAACACACCAACTACTTAGGTCCAACAGCATGTTCTGCAAATGCTTATAGAGAGGAAATTTATACAAGTGTCCGTACCTGATATAGATCTGAAAGATAAAAATTCTAAAGCTCATGAAATGTTTTCCTAATATCTTGCAGACCTAAGCGTATACACTTCAATTTCATTAACGACTCAGTGAAGGAAGCATTTTGATTATAAAAATGTTTCTGAGTGAAAGCCTGGGAGGGATTTCTGTAGCTTCAGAGCAAAACATTAAAATGTTTTAATCTGGGTTAAATTAAGTGCA
This sequence comes from Poeciliopsis retropinna, assembly GCA_010277075.1. NCBI lineage: Eukaryota > Metazoa > Chordata > Actinopteri > Cyprinodontiformes > Poeciliidae > Poeciliopsis > Poeciliopsis retropinna. The sequence continues at coordinate 8,710,171 of VMRM01000013.1, forward strand.
CATAATGAAGGAGGACTTGTGATCTCTGATCCCCGATCCCCAGAAATGCTCAAAAACTTAAACGTAATCTTTTTTTTTTTTTTTTATCTCTACAGCATCTCTATAGCAGAGATAAATTGCTTATGTTGACACAACACCTGCTTAAAGATGATGACTTTACGTCATATGGCAGATGGTGCTGTGCGCAGGATTGGTTAAGGTATGTTTGCCGATGGCCAAGCAAACTTTCGCCTCTTCCTTTTAAGACCTTGTGCAGTGACACACCTTTGTTTCAAAATGAACTAAGCAGATGTTGACAACCGTTGGAACTAGAGATGCCACAGATGTAAGATTAGTTTAAAATGAGATGGTTCACAGCCCCTTAGATATGATGATCCAGGTGTTTGGTACAGGATAATTGAAACAGATGCTATGTGAAAAAGACAGATTGTAGGTGCAGTGGAAGTTAGGCAGACGCTTGCAGCAAATGATGCTGTTAAGGTAAATGTAAGATAGGTGCTTGGTAGAGTCCTTGTGAGGACTGGACTCATATCTGAGGCCAAACAGACGCTTGATACAGAAGACACAGACTTTGGTACAGTGAAGAGCAGACAGGTCTTGGATACTATACGAACAGATGTTGAGCTTCTTTCAGACAGATGCTCAACCTGTTAGACACAGGTGATGGCACTGCTGGGCGTACACAGATGGCGGTTGAGTTGATACTGAAAAAAACGGCTGAATCGGAGAAAAAGATGCTAATCTTTTGCAGATTCAGCCGATGCTAATCTGCAACATACTTTCATTTATTTTATTTTTATGTGCTAAACCAACATGAAGCTCTCCAGCTTGAGCTTTAGCCATTTTGTAAACAAAAATGGACGAACATTTCAGTGTCAATAAATGCAAAGCTGGCATAGCCATACACCAAACGGCACCTTCAATTATGATATAAAGTGGACTGAATCAAACCGCACAAAAAAACTTTAATATTTTGCACTTAAGATAAAAAAAACAAACAAAAAAAAAAAAAACCTTTCCAAAAATCTTCAACCATGAACTCCTGAAGTGACGTAGTTTCAACTTCAACTGGTTCAAGTTCCGTAATAAAAGAAATAAACTAAAAAAATTCTTCTATTAAGTACCTTTTTGTACAGAAATGATTAATTACTTAGTCCAAAAAATAGTCAACAGATTAGCTCAACACTCTATGTTAAATCAAGCAGGAAGGTTTTAGGTTTTCGCATGCAGACGCATCATTTGTTTCATATGATCAAAAACTAAATGAATTGTATGTTATAGCATTTTAGGCAAATGTACAGTATTATCTAAATTTGCTTGTTTGCATCTTTTTATGTAGTCAAATGAAAAATTGGCAGAAGATGGCTTTTTGTTTTTGTCTGATTGATTGTCAGAATAACTGATACATTAATTACTAAAAAGAAAACAAAAATGTTTCAGCACTAATGTCCAGTCAGACGGCGGCAGTCAGACGGTACACACTCCTGTGTTTGCGGGTCTGTGTGTGTTTCCTTTTTGCTGATCCAATTAAAAAACACATGGTGGGTGGCGACATCGTAGTTCAGAACTCTTTACCACTTGATTCCTCTCAGAAGGAGAAATAAAAAGCCAACACTACATTATCACAGCAGGCGGCATGTGAGCCAAAAACACACGTGAACACACACACACACGCTACAGAGATGAAAAGGAAATGTTGAGGAGAGGGCTGGATGCGAGTAATTAAACACGCAACCTGACTTCAGTCAGGAACATGAGAGGGTTAGGTGCTGCACACACACGGGCGGAGGTCGACTGCAAAGTCCTTCTGTCACCTGTTCAACCAGAAGATGCTGCCTCTGGATCTTCTGCTGCTCCATCATTTGCATCTGTATCCTCTTCTCTTCTATCACCATCATCTGCTTCATCATGGCCGCCTGCTGGTTGCTGGGGTAGACCGGAGGTGGACCTGACCCCTGGCTGGGGCCCACGCCAGAGGCAACGCCCCCAGCTGGGTGAGGAGGGGGTATTGCACCGGGTGGCCGGGACATTCCCACCACACCTTGCTCCTGAAACATCAAAGAAGAAGAAAGCAACAGGTCAGGACGACTGTTGAACAGGTAATTATGTGATTAACACTCGAGCTTTGAGAAATTAAATATTTGTGTCTTATTAAATATTATTTTAAGAAAAAAGAGGGAGAATTAGTCTAATACCAACTGAAACTAGGTTTTCTAAAAAGTCATGTCTGACTTTTTAGCAGTCTGGATTTGTTTTAAAATTAAGTAGTTTTAAAATTAAATGCTTACTCTTTGAAACAAGCCATCCCTTTTGCTGCAACTGCAGTTAAAACTTTGTAACATGTAATATGGTAACATTTTACTGCAGTACAACTAAGCCAAAAAGTATTAAAATGTACTTTGACTTAAACACAGCTTTTATTTTGTGTTTATCAAATACATGTGCAACTATAAAGAGCTTTATTGATCACAAAAAATATTCAAAGAAGATTAAACAACCACCACTAAACAGTCAAATAAGCAGTAATTTCATAAGTCAGCTTACTCTTCGCATCATCACACAAGTCAGTTTGAATAACAAATTTATTCAAAAACCACATTTTAAAAACAATCAAGCAATGACAATTAAAAGTCACAAATAAAAGCCATTTCCATAGTGTTATGCTCTATTTGGAGCAAAAACCAAGTGAAACCAATGAACATTATGTGGTGACACTAATATTTCTGGTCCACATTGTGAACCGTTTTCAGGTCCATTTGACCTGAAAACGGTTCAAGAACTTTGGGTCAGCTGCTGCAAAAGCCTGATCACCTTCACAGTTCAGTCCAGTTCCTGGAGAAAAGATCAGTTAGGAAAGACTGGATCAGACCCTTTAAAAACCTGAAGAGGTAAAAATAAAATAATAATAAAATCCTCAAATCAATTTAAAATATGAGAAGCCAGTTTAATCTGCACACTTTGTAACCGACCCAGATTGACGTCCACTGCAGCGATCTGGATGTGACATAATGGAAGCATGAATCACATTTGTTCAGCAAAATACTGTCGAGTAAATGTGGCTTTACTTTGGCAGCAGCTCTAAATTGAAGACAAATAAGGTTTATATTGCTTTCAAAAAGGCTTCGTTTAGAGTCATGTCATATTTCAAAAGCTTCAACTTGCATCTGAACAAAATTAAACAGAAATTGGGTGTAATTATGTTTTTCAGCAAATGATAAACTATCAAGACTTTTGCTTTTTTATGTTTACACATCTTTATAGTTCATAAATGTGCTAAACTAAAAACAACCATAAACTGTTATGCAAAGGGTTCTGACATGGTGACTGTGCTTACAGGTTTCAGATGTGAAGAATGAGGAACATAATGCTAACTGATACAAACTGGTACAATCTGTCGATGCGATGCTGGGATCGGTTTCTCAACAGCCTCTATTCCCTCTCTGCCAATGCAGAAAAGTGGGGAACTGTAATCCTCTTTAACTCAAAAGAAATTAAAATTTCCAAGTCTTATTTATGTTCTTGTTTACGCATAGTGGGTAAAACCCAATAAAAATAGTTCCATTAGCATCTCATCACTTAATGAAGTAATTTCAGGCGATAAAAACACCCTGAGTCAGTGACTGCTCACGACACAACGGAAATTAGGTGGGGATGAGAGAAATATTCAGTGCACTCGCAAAACCGTATCAACGTACAGTGGCAGCTTTACTCCATCTGTGTTTGGTGGTTTTCAGCTCACAAAGAGAGACAGTCAAAACTAAAGACAGACATGGGCCACCCTGAGTCCTCCCAGTGGGGTGCTGGTTTGTCCTCTCTGCATACATTAGCTCCTCATTATCATATAAAGAGCACTTCCCTCTCCACTCAGCCGTATGCTAATCTGTAATAGGATGAAATGGCCTGCTCTAGCCAATGGGAGTGCAGCGTTTATGGGTCTATTAAAGGTTAGACAGCAGAGCAAGAGTGGACAACGTTTAGGCTTGCCAGCAATTGAAAAGATGGAAGCAGAAGGAACATTTCAGGGCCGATGCAAAGTGTTTGCACTTTGCAGATATAACACAGCATCAGACTTTGTACAACAAATCACATTTACCTGCAAGCGAGCAGGAAACAGCAAAAACAGGATTACGGTGCCGAATCATAGTCTCGGTTAAATTCTCTAAAATACAACCGTCCTTGACATGTTCTGAAAGAGTCAAAGCCTCATAATCCGTGTTGAGACTCTGCTCTTCTTAGAGAGGAGGAAGGTGAAGACAAAGCTTGTATATTAGAGCACCAAAACACCCTGCAGAGCAAACAGAGTCAGCCGCTCAAGACCGGCTTAACAGACAAGCAGACCAGACTGATCGATGTTCACAGATACGTGTCTCATCTCCGCTTGTTTGTGCCTTGATGGAGGCAGAGCAGTCAGATGATTGCCTGCAGAGCATGCGGTGTTGGGAATCTACCAACAGGTGGCAGTGGAGATCTTTAATCTCAGGAATGTGTGTGTGCGTGTGTGGGGGTGTGTGTGTGTGTGTGAGAGAGAGAGTCTCAGTGTCCTCCTCTCAGCAGATGGCTCAATCATGACGGTTCTGATCTACGATCTGTCCCTCTCTCCCCATCTCACTCTTCCTCTTTTCTTCCCTTTTCTCTAAACATCGCCTCCTCCAAACTCTCTTTCTCCTTTCTCTCTTCAGATCTCCCCTCTCTAAACAGAGGGAGCCCGCATCATGTCCGCACAAATAAGGATTAAACAGAAAAGATGGACATACGGAATAAAAGCTTTTGGTGGAAGTAATGCATCTTCCTGATGGGAAAAGAAAAGAGAAAATAAATCACCATGTGTGAGCTGAGAAAGGAGGCAGGAGAGCTGGATGAGGGACTAAGCGGGAGACTTTGGGTGATGATCTCGTTTAGGGAGAAAAAAAAAAATCAAGTCTGAGCTTGGAGGTGATGAGCCATAGAAGGGAGGAGAGCAGGTACCCTGGCAACAGTAGATGCGGCGATGAGCAGATGGTGCTCGGAGGACCGGTTATGGCCGCCGTGCCTTGTCACTCTTCGAAGCGCTGGGCAGACCCCAACAAATCTCACACAGTGTGCATACAAAAAACACGGAGTTACACTCAAGTCAGAGTCCTTAGTAATCTTTTCTGAGTTTATCAGATGATCATTTCTCTCTCTTTCTCTGTGTGTATTTATTTACTATAAATACAGATTAGCTGGTCCCACAGGCTGAAGCTAACGGCTAATCTGAGAAGGGCCAAGTCCAAAAATTTGACTACTAGTCTTAATACACTTCATACTCAAAAACAATACACTAATCCACTGTCACATCTGAATCACAGAGAAGACACTTCTGTCTAGTGCAGACAAGTGAACTTCCTGTGTATCGAGAATAAAACATTTGAAGGGTTTCCGATCTGATAAAGTGATGGCGAGACTAAAAGTCTAAAAGTAGTTTAAGTGAAGACAACCTCAGTAGAGAATCTTAGAAAATCTGGCAATTTTCAGCTTGACCAGCCGCAAAAAGCAATCTTTTTAGTAATGCGTACTTGGCGTTCAGTAACAACAACAACACAATGCTTTATGACACGCTGAGACATGTCTGCAGTTTATTCTGACTGCAAGAGAGCGAGAGAGAGAGTAGTAGAGCTTGAACAGATAACAGGATGGCTCAAGAGCGTAAAGAAAAGTTGTATTATTTATCCTTCAGGCATTTGAACCAAAGTCTGCTATGGAAAATACTGGAATGGGAAATGCCTTACTTTAACTTATGGTTTTCTTTCAGAAATACATCGCCCTCCGTTTCAGTTATGCTAGCTGTACTATTCTTACTAATTAATAATGAGATGTAAACAAAAATAGAAAATTAGTTTTAATTCTTGTGGGCATATCACAGGAATACTTAGAGCCTCCAGCTATTTTGGCCTTTTGACTAAAACTGTCACTTGGTCCTTGTAGCACCTAAATCATTCCCCACACTGTATAAATATAGAATTTGACATTAACCGTTAGCTTCAGCCTCAGTACCAATGACACTGATTTAAACTAAATGAAGATTAAAATAGGCCGGTCACGATAAATTTTGCTGGTCAATAAATTGTTCCAGCAGTTATTGTGATAAACAATGTTGTTTTGGGAACATTTTTAGGTAATATAATGGTAATGCCAAAATAATAATACAAGAACACACTCAAAGATCAGTAAAGTTTCAGTTCTAATGAACATTTAACACTGGAAAAGGAAAACATCTTAAATATCCAAAATAAATAAATAAACAAAACAACAATTAAAATTAATTTTGAAGACGAAATTGACCTTCAAAAAAGGGTTAACTGAGACGAAAGCACCAAACTGAAGACTTTTATCATCCAGTTTTTAGAAAGAGAGAAAAGGAAGAGATAAAGAATGAATTATATCAGTGGAAATTATTGAGTTTTTCTAATTTTTCATGCAATTAATTGATTTATTGATGATTGTGACAGGCCTAGTTGTAATCAGAGCTATCTACTAAAAGGAAGATATTGACAGCATATAACCCTTTTTTACACAACCTGAACAACTCCTCTAATGATAAAACAAAACGTTTCTAAAGAGTGTGTTTTGGTTCGAACCAGCTCCATCTTTTTCTATCTCTTCAGTCCTACCCCAAAAGCAGACCAGCAGCTCCACTCAGACCACAAACTTTCAAAGCAATCCTCAACAGGAGCTACTTCTCTTCGTTGCTGCTCAGCATAAGAAAGAAGGATGAAATGAAAGAGATGCTGAATGTATTACCGGTCACTCCGGAGGATGTTTGTGTGTATGTGTGTATTGCAGCCTGTCAGCTTTATTGAGTTAGGAAGCAAGGAGAGCCCAGGTGATTGCATTACACTCGAAGTGAGCGGAAGTGTGTGTATGCGTGCTTGCCCGTGTGCGTTCGTGAGACTGTCATGGTCTCATGTAACAGAAACATGGCCACTGCATTTGCTCTGTGTGTGTGTGTGTGTGTTTGTGTTTGTGTATTTAATGGTGTGTCTGAATCCTGAAATGAATCCCACAAGAGAGAGATTAAAGGTTGCGTTTGCTACTATGAAATAACACATGCAGACACCTAAATCAGGGCGCCCACAGTGGAAATCAAAAAAACAAACACAGATTAAAACGGCACTGCATGAAGCCTTACAGCTTGCACATTGAGAAAACACATATACACGCAGCCTGGAGAAGCAGCGGTGGCTGGCAACAGAACATTGGGTGTCTGTGTGCTCTACACAGTCGCTCACATCTGTCACCCACTTGTGTGATCGAGAAGAGAAGAAAAGAGAAGAGTGGGGAGGAGGACGGTGTAAAGAGGAGAGAGGGGAAGCAGAAAGGTTTGGATAGGTGAGGAGACTCTTACAGAGAATACAGCTGCAAGATCACAGATATGGCGAATGGAAAAGCACATCTGTATGCACGACGTCTGCGCTCGGATCTGCAGCAGCGACACAGCTGGGGATGGTTTGTGCTGTGGCTGCATGGAACACGTCACTGTCGTCTCTGGTTGATGAAGGGCACGCTTCACAGCCAGCGCTCATCGATGCCTCAATGTCCTACAGGTTCACACTTCACACCCTGACCCTTCTGTGGACGTGGAGAAGGCGCAGACATGTCGTAATCCAGCTCACAGAACTGTGACTGGTTTCCCTTCACAACCAGTGACTGATGGAGAGAGGACCACAAAATCCAGTGTGGCGTTTCTTCAAAGAAACATCTTATTAAAAACTTATGAAAATGATCACAATGACAGACAATTAATGGATTTGCTGGAGAAAGAAAAAGGAAATTACCTCCTATTGTTTTAAGCTCTTTATCTTGACCTCATTCAGAAAACATGCAGTTATCAAATTGGTGGTTGGGGGATTTTAGACTTAATAACCCCGCTGTGAAGAAATGAGCTTATGCTTCGGAAAAAATCTTTCATGCTTGCGCAGCAGAAGATGTTTTATTTAAGAAATATTTCAAACTATGCAAAAGAATAAAGTAACCTACAAGATTTGTCAATTTTCAAAAAAGAAGAGAAAAATAGTTTTTCTTTACATTTTATTTAAAAAAATGTAATGTTGAAAATTAGACAGATAAATGACAAAAAATGATTGAGATTTGAGGCAACACAAATCAAGTTTTCACATGTTAGGATGACCAGATGAAAAAAAAATTAAATCTAGCCAATATTAGCCAGCAGAAACATATTGGAAAAAATTAAAATATAATTTTAGACCTAAATCTGGATAATTTGAAGCATGCATGTCGGTTTAGGTGTTAAGGAATAAAGGTAAAGGAATTCCTGCCATTTTCTCTTCCAATCACCAACTATAGAAAGACCATGGCTGCCCAAACAAAGACAAAACTTTATTAGTTATAAGACAAAACAAGAATATATCCCATGGTAGGCTGCTTTTTTTTTTTTACCTCAAGTTTTGTGGGTATGAAAAGAAAACTATTATAGAATGAAACGGTAAAGAAAGGAAGCCACCAGGACTCTCTTTGTCTGGTTCTACAAAAACAACCTTCCCACCAAGGCGGAGAAAACATAGTTAGAAACTTAATTTAAAAAAGACTTTTAAAATGTTGTTTTGATTTAAATGAAGACTCACCAACTTGACATGGTTTCCATAGACTTCCTTTTGGTTCGACTGCTGGTTTTTCAATGTTAAAACCTCTGATTCTCGGGTCATATTTTGCCCGTGTGGGATGTTGGGTATTTGAGCTCATGGTTAAAGCATTATTACTATGCATGCTGTGAACCACCTGCTGACTGATTTACAAAGTCACATATGAAAACACACAAACACACTAACCCTGAGCAGATGGTGGAGCCAGACCTCACCGTACTGACTATTCCCAGAGCGCCACGAGTAAAGAAGACATCACTCTGACATACTGATGTTATCATCTAGCGTCATTTTTCAGGACTTCTTCAAAAACTAGCCTCGACATCCTAGAATTTACTCATTTCTTTTTTTTGTCATAAAAATCACAGGATGAACAATCTATGCCCACAAAACAAGGGCAGTGGGTAAAAGTTTTACTTATTTACGCTTTGTCGATCGGAACAGCACATCCATTCACCTCCCCTAACCCCGCCCCTGAAAACACACCAGCACACAAACTTGCACAGTTTCCCCCAGAGGGGAGTTATATTTAAACTGCTGAAGAAGAGCCTTGCTCCCCACAGAGGTCTGTTTAATCTCTAACATCTCTCTCGTCTAAACCTTAACTGGCCTATTTCTGAATCTTCTGAATCTGCACACTGGCGCACACACCTTATTTCAGGCTAACTCAAAGTTAAAATTTTACCATGAATTTCCCCCATCAGAGACCGAAGCAAAGTAAAAAAAAAAAAAAAAAAAACCCAATAAACAGGTAGCCTGATGGGGTTCTTGGGATCATCCTAAAACCATAACTGAGGCGAGGTGATGCCATGCAGGGACACTGTGAAATCCATGTAGGCATGCAGGAGGGGATCAGTTTAAGTAAATGAATCCCTGCAGCAGGAGCTCTGTTTGGAGGCGCTGTGCTTAACAAAGTGATTTCTCTGCAGAGACAGAAAGCCACCCACAGACGGCATACAGCAAGGAATGTCACTCAACGCTCGTTTGCAGTTGTGTAGCGTGAAATTCGTTAAACTCCGATTTCAGCGACAACAAATCTATTGGTTGGTGTTTATTTTTACAGTTGGTGATGTGCACTTACATTACACACCCACTCCAGACAAGAATATCCGTTTCTACAAATGTGACATCTGCTCGTCCAATACCACATGTACTCTGTCTCCAGCGTAAAGTCAGACGATTATTGTGGAAGACGGCTGTATTTGCAAGTGAAGTTGGTTCATCTCACTGTTTGTTCAACAACGTTGTCTCCACACCTGCCTTGAGTCATTGCAGCTGCTTTCTTTTTTCGCTGATTAGCAGGGAAGGAATGTGTAAATTTTGTTTAATTCCTCTTATTTATGCACCTTGTGTGAGATGGTTGTTCAAACAAACAGTTAGCTAGATTTAGTAAGGGTTTAACCTGACACTTGCTAGCACTCCAGCAGTGAACAGTGACTAGCTAGCCATAGTCTTTAAGTAGCTTGGTTTCAGTTATTGAAATTATTTTAAAGTTACAAAAAACGTGGTGTGCATATGCATCCATGCCCTTCTTAGTAAATACTTTGTGCAAATAAATTTAGCTGTAACTACAGCTTCAAGCCGTTTGGGGTTTGCCTCTACGCGTTTGTGGAGGGTGAACGTCTTCCCGAGTCTCATCTCGTATGTCACCTCCAACGGGTTTTCAGCCAGGATTTTTCTGTATTTCCATCCGTCTTCCCTCTGACTCTGACCAGCCTATTTTGAAGTGGCACGACACTGCCACAATTATGTTTATTTTTGCAAAGCCCTTGTACAAATGTTGACTAACAATAACACCTACATGTTGCCAGGTAGGGGATTCAGGTGAAATGTTGTTGTGGACGAATAATAATAATAATAATAATAACTTTCATCAGCCCTTTTGATGTGCAGTAAATGCGTTAAGGTTTGAGCCTGAATAAGGAGAGAGAAAGATGCTATAGGGAGGAAAAATTCTTTCAATCTTAAACAGGACTTTTCCTCTGTTAATATGAACGGCCCTCTAAATGATATTAAAAAGGACAGTTACAGGATATCTAAAATAAATGCCTATTTTTAAAAACATATTAAAATATAACTAGTTTATAAAGATGAGCTAAAGTTACAAAGAAATTCCACAGAGAAAGATGTAGAAGATTGAACATAACTTCAGCTGTATGTTATATATATTAGCTGAAAGTCTTAGAACTGAGTGTTTAACACACAACACTTACTGCAACAGAGATTTGACAAATGTCAGTTTCTTCAGTAGGAATAGCAGATAAGTAGTGTTTTTTTAAAAGGTGGCTGTCTTGACTGACAAGCCTGGGAGCCAAAAAGGTTGAATGTTTAGAGAAGGAAAGAATCTCAGACACACTTTGCAAGTTCATCCTCAACAAGAACCAGTTCTATGTTAATTTCCCACACAAATACAATCACTTTTTGCTTTGAATGATGACAAAATGCACAAACATATCAACAATAAAAAGCAAAACTCTAGAATTTGTTTTCCACGGTGTTCAAAAAGAGTGGCTACAATTATTTGTCCAGAACTAACTGGATAACACGACAGAGGCTCGCGTGAGAAACCATTAGCAACTTGATGCATAAATGAGCTTCCTGCTCGTTGGCCGTCAATGCCATTAATGTTCTGTTGCACCACAAGTTTTCTTCAAATTCCAGCAGCTTTATAAACCTCCAGGCCGGCCGGCTGAACGCTGACGGGAGACCTCGGACCCGACACGGATATGAGAGGCTGGAAGGCGACCGGAGCGAAGGGATGAGATCACTGGTGGCGAGCAGGCGAGCTTACCACCCTGAGAGGGACCAGGTGCTACACTAAATCACCCTGGAAACGGTCGTCATGGCGACCTTAAAGACACAGCAGGCAAGGAGCTGTGGAAGCGATGAGTTGTAAATGACTAAGTGATGTAATTGTGCGCTCTAAACTGGGAGATTTGTGTGTTTGTCTGATGAGGCAAGGTGTTTCTGTTTAATCTAATTGTTGTGGAACCTCTCTAGTCTGCTGCTCATTATCTTTCACTGACGATGGGATCTGAGCGGTGAGAGAGCCCAACCCTACGGACGCTCAACACCACCTGTGTTTGTAAGGTTATCCTCTCGCCGTGGTGATTATTTGCTCTCCTCTGAACGAGAATTCACCAACTAGCCGTTTTGAATTATTCACAGCTGCGATCAGCGCTATTACACGGCTGTTAACGGAGGTGAAGATACGCTCCACACATCCATCCACCCTCCCCATTCCTCTCGCTCTCCCCCACACATAGAAAACTGCCCTTTTATCCACCCAGAAAACCTCCTCTTCAATTTCCTCCTCTTCCATCGAGCCACCCTCCCCGTGCTCCCCTCTCAATCTCCTCCTCACCTGATTGCTTTGCCACTGTTCTCTCTCTCTCTCTCTCTTTCTCTCCCTCCTTCTCCCTTCCACCCCGTACTCCCTCCTTCTCCATCTACCCTTCAGCTCCATCCGTCTTCCCCATGTTCCCTCCTCCTTTGTTCACTCTTCTCCTCGTCCCTCTTCCGATTCTGCAGCTTTCATTTGTTTTTCCTGCATCGTTTCATGTTTGCTTTTCTTCATCTGAGCTCATCAATCTTTATTCTCCAGGTTGCTTTCTTAGCGTCGACGTCCTCCCCCTGCCTCAGAATCAACCATATTTCACTCTCGCTTTTTTTTCTCATTTATTTATTTGACTCCATCTTTACCACACAGCTGTATAACCTTCACCTTTCTTTGTCTTTTCCTCCATGTCTGAATCCATCTGAGCCTGTCATAGCCTCCTCATTATGTCTTCTCCTCCTCTGCGCTTCTTCCCTCCATCTCTCTCTTCTCCTCTCCAGAGAAGCCATTAGGTGCAGCTGTAAGGCTATTACTCTTTTTCTGTCTCTCTATCTTTTCTCTCACTTTGCTCTAGTCTCAGGGTAATAGACCCCCCCCCGCCCTTCTTTTCTTTCCCTCCATCCCTCAGTCTCTCCATCTCTCTGTTCCTTTCCCGCTCTTCATCCCAACCGAGTTCACATCCTTTGACAATCTTCCGTTTCCATCCTCCTCATTTTCTCTCCATCTTATTTCAGCATCCTATAGCGACCCAAGTCATTCCTCCTGTTCTCCCATATTTCAACAAGAGACCCTTCTGTAGCTTTTGCCTCGTCCTACAAGTACTCTACTGTGTGAAATGCTACATAGTGGTTAGAGGTCACTGTAGTGCTCATTTACACTCATTTACATTCAATTAAGTTGGATGGAACCAAAATCTCTCTCAATTCTTTCCTGTCGCTAACAAACATTTCAAAAATGCTAAAAATGGATCCAATCCAATACAACCAATCAAGCCTGATGGTGACCAGGCTGATAGTACAGTGGATGTGGTGACGCTGACTTGAAGTTCGCACAGAGGCTCCTGATGGTGAAAAACAGGATTTAGGTCATTTTGAGTGGAGCGGTGTTGTTAGCGGGCCTCAATGTTTCATCTGGGATTTTCATGCAGAACCGTCCTTTGGTTTTACAAAAAATGATCCAAAACTTGCCTTGAGCACATCGCTGTATGGTCAAGAATCTTCTGTAAACCTGAGTTTATAAAGACGTTGAGGTGCTTCCCACCGAATGAAGACAGGAGGATTATGGAGATTCAAACAATATGAGGCCGTTGAAAGTCCTCAAATCCGAGGATTTGAGGAGAGGTGGCTCGATACTCAGAAACTAAACTAAACATTGTTCAAGTGCCAATGAGTTGCAACATACATGAAATGGACATTAAATATTCTTTTCACACAATTTCATTCCTCACAAAAGCTACAACTGGCAGATATGCAACTATATCATGTGGTGCAACAGCTAATGAAAGAGCTACTGGCATTTTCTTTTTCAGTTGAGCCAAAAAACTGCTGCAACTGTTCCTCACGATAAGCCTTTTTTATGGAAAGTCATAGATGTTGTAGAAATATTTCAGCAGAAGATGCATATTTAAGCGACTATTTGCAGCTCTGCTGGTATTCTTGCTTCTGTAAAGGCAAATAATGAAAAATAAATCTGGTTTTCTTATGCACTTATTGCATTAGAAGTAAACATTCAGAGATCAGTCTGAGCACGCCTGAAAACACTCCTTTGCGAAGAGAACAACCCATCTTTACCTCCTTTTGTCTTGCACATTAAGCTGCCTTTCTAAGTGCAGCACCTTCTGCTATCTTCATCGCCCCCAACTCTGCTCATCTTTGTAGGCCATTAATCTCTCCTCCTCCTGCGGCTGTATTTCCTGTGCCTTTTCCTCCCCCTCCAGTGCAGAGGAGACGGAGAGAGAATGACCATTATCTAAGCCAGCATCTCCAATAATTCCACAGCACCCTATTATCCACAATAGAGCCAAAATGGCCTTTGGTAATATGATGAAATCTGCCGTAAAAAAGTAGAAATGGGACTAAAAGCGTCAGAGTGTAGAAAAACCTCCATTCCTCAGCTGCTTTATCAAATTATTGCATTCTACTCATCTCTCCGTCTGCAGCCCTCCCTCCCACATCGGGTGCATTACTGTGTCTTTCTCTAAATTCTCCTCATTTTGCTCTGTTTGTCTCTTTCACTCCGCTCATTCGCCGATACCTTCTCCCTCCGCCAGTCACACACGCTGCCTGTTTTCGATCTTTGGCCTTCCTTGTCTCTCGCCATCTCTCGACTCCCAATGAGAGCTCGTCGATTTGTCGCCAGATAACGCCGCGCTCTCAAAAAGTAGAAAATGGAAATTGCATTAACCCAAGTGTCGGTCTGTCCCAGATTGCACTTAAATAGAAACAACAACAAAACAAACTCGGGCACAACTCCAGGACGCGCTTGTGCAGACATATGAGCAGAGGAATGTGTGTTTTGAGAGAAAGAACCTTGCAATCAGTTGTGTGCTACAAATAGGTGCAGGGAAAACAATTTGCAGTCATTGCTAACAGCTGGTGGTGCTGTGTGCACGCGCGAGAGTGTGCATGTGTGAGAAAGCTTGTCCAATCTCCACAGCCCTTTCTTTTTTCCTCCCCTCCTCCACAGCATTGTCCCTGGAGAGGTGGGGAGGTGATGTATGGAGCCTCTCCTGATCACACGACTCAGCAGAGCAGACGGACAGAAGAGACACAAGGACAGAGGTGTACTGTAGTCGATGGAACAAAAGGAGCGAAATATTGCGAGTACGTTGTGCAAAAGTGAGCACGTTTAGAGAACATAAGAGCTTGGAATCATGATGGCACTTAGAATGCATAGATGCAAGGTAGATGTATTTAAAGCCACAGTATATGCGCTGATCTCGGCTACTCTTATTGTCTAATTCTGTAAAAAACAGTTTTCTCAATAGCTCATAGGCAGAGTGATCCAAAAAACAAAAGGTGCCTCTATTGCAACAGAGCTAGGTAGCTAAAAAAACAACACTTTAAAGGCCAATTTTTAGGTGATTTATGACAGCATATGCTCAGCAAGTCTGCCTCAATCAATATGATTTGCCAGGCAATGTGAAACATGACCCCAAATCCAAGGAAATCTAATTAAGCCGAAAATAAACATTTGGCACTTAGTGGACCAGAACAAACCAGTGGAGAAACTTTAAGACGTATTCTCCCTTTTATTATTACTTGACATTTAAAAGGAAGAATGTCAGTGAATTTGGAGTCATCTGAAACATACAGCACCAACACGGAACGATGCAATTTGGACTTTATTTGGCACAAATCTAAACCAGCATGTGAATAATTTGGGTGTTCATGTCCAACACATGGTGAATGTCCACCAGCTTGTTGACTGGTGGATATGCACCAGTCAACTAGTTCTTCTGTTTTTCTTCTTCTCCTCATGTGTGACTCATCATTTCCATATCTGCTTTGCGTTTGCTGCCACCCTCTGACTGGGAGTGTTCTTGTCACCATTGATGCACATAACAAATAGGATTTGGCTGGTCGTTCACTCTACTGAATGATATGACAGCAATCAGACTTTAGTGTGAACGGTTTATGACCCCAAAGCGACCAGGATGCATGGAGCAACAATACTGATGTCACACATCGGCGCACTGTTTACAGTAGTAAAATGAAATAAGCTAATAAAAAAGAAAGCAGAACTAATAGCGGTGGCCTTTAGTGGAGATTTTTAGAAAAGTCTGATTGGATGCGCAATAAGAGCCACCAGTGGTGGGATTATGATGCAATCCGCTTCACTGGCACAGACGTCATTCCTAATTTTATAATTATAATTTTCAGTCAGTATTTATGTGTAGATTTACTGTATCTAGATTCTTCTGGTGCAGAATTATGATGCACGTCTTCTGTCAACGACGTAAAGTCGGATGAAATGCGACATGACCGTTCAGACCGCAGACGTTGTGAAAAGTATCAGATAAAGCATCTTTATGCCACTCTAATGTCTATAAAATGGTTTTTAAAAATACTACTCGTTACTCATATAGTCAGGGCTTTGACCAGATCAACCAAAGGACTCTCACAACAAGAGATGTAAAGCTCCAGTTTCATAGGTTATGACCAGAAAGTCTTCCTCATTTCTAAGAAGAAGAAAAAAAAAAGTACCACAGAGGAGTAATTTTGGGAACCTAAAAAGCAAGGTGGGCAGATATAAGACATAAGGAGGAATGGAGGGAAAAAGTTTTGACTGATGATGGAAGGGAACAAACAGACAACCTCAGGTGATGAAGAGAAATTACAGGAGAAGAAGTTGAAACAAATATATACTGGAAACCATGTTTTTTTTTTTTACTAATATTTCAAGGGGATGGATCACTGGCCAAGCTGGGGGGTGAAATAGATGTGTAAACAAACACTGGCGTTTCAGATAAATAAGACTGGGCTGGAGAGGGAAAGAGAGCGTGAGCAAAAACGACAGAAAAGGGAGGGGAGGATGGAAGCAGAGTGGGAGGAAGGCGCGGAGTGAGAAAACAAGCTCGACCATGTGTCTAAGTTAACAGCGGCAAGAGAAACCTCAATAGAGAAAAAGGTGTGGGCGGGAAAGCACTCCACGGGGAGAGAGGAGACAGATGTAGAAGGGAAACAGGCACCGGGAGACGTAAAAAGAGACAGAAGAGGTAAAATGAAGGCGCAGTCTGGAGAGTCAGAGTAAGGAGAAAAATCAAGACAAAGCGGGGATAAAAAGGAACAGGAGAGGAGAAACGTCCTGGAGCTCAAGATGGCATGAGAAAGGGATGAGGTTCATGTGGGATGGTGGGAATTAAATGACAAGAAGAAAAACTAATTATTCTGTGATTCTGCTAATTAGCTCAAGCTTTACTGACAACTCTGCGTGGCACCAGACGTTTACCGAACGGTTCTCGCCACACTGATGGCCTTTGGGTGGGAGGAACCGCATAAGAAGGAATGAGAGGAAGGGGAAGGGAAAAAACAGAGGAAGCTATGGAGGTGGGCAGAGGGGTGAGATTGATAGAGCTGGACAGAAGGAAAAAAGAGAGAAAAAGGGAAGAGAGAGAGAGAGAGAAAGAGAGGAGGTGGCAACGCCTGAAGTTATCTGAAAGCACTCCATCAAATGAGAGACGAAGAGAAACAGAGAGGAGCTGAAGCCCAAGGGATAAACTAGTGACGTCTGTTTACCCATGCATTGAGCCACTTTTACATAAACCAACAATTAAAAAGCCTCATTTAGGCTCTTACTGCTGAAGATTATGCACACACTGCCAAGTCAATAAGAAGACTGTACTCTAACGCTGCTTGAAAAGACAGAACGTCCACATCATTAAATCTGTTTACTCTTCTTTTCTGTGCTCCCCATGTTGGATAACTCTATTTTCTTTGTTTCTGCTGCACTGCTTGCTGCGGTTTCTTCTCTCATGAGACAAATACACAGCTTGGTCACAGATTTATCCCTGAAAATACTTCAGACCACTGTGTCCTTGCCTTGGGAGATAGGTGCTGCAGATAAAACTGAGAGACCGCAGTAATTGTTAATTTGCCAGCCACTTGTTGGCTAATTTAATGAGCTGCAGATAGCTAATGTGAACTAACACCCATCAGCTCCACGAGTTTGTCATTTTCAGCCCACTTCTCTGAAACATTAAGCCCCTCGAAAGGGCAGGTTATGTTCAAATTATGCATTTCATATCCTCGTGCAGGATTGCTCAAGCTAACTTATTGCTCAGAGGAGCAATAAGTGTAACAGTTTCACATGTTCAAAAAAAAAAAAAAAAATCTAAAGTCAAACAGAAATCTTTAAAAAAAACCAAAAACCTGCATGTTGAATTAAACCAGTATAATCAAGAAAAATGTAAATCAAATTTCTCAAGTAAACTATTTATTACTCACTTACAGCAGACCAGAAGCAGATTGTAGTAAATACTGGAAATTGGTGGATTTCAAAACAGGTTCTGTTCAACCCAAATAGCTTCTCTACCAACAAAATCAACCTGAACATGAACATTAAGCAATATATTCAAATTACACATCCACTTAACATTTCCCTGTTTGTGCTTGTTTTCTTTGTTGTTTTATGGTCATAATTCATGTTAGAGTAAATATTTCTACTTGGCTCCTGGACTCTTTTGTCGCTGTGTCACACTGATGTGATTCCTGACTGTTTTCAGCTTTTATGTCTCCTGGATATGCAGAAATTGCTTTTTTTTTCCTTTATAAAAAATCCATTTCCTTTGGTATAATTAATAAATGATGTTGAGTATGTATCTATATCTCCCTTATTGGTTCAGATGGTTCATTCATCCAAATTACCCATTGGCTCCACAGAAACATCCCTTAATGTCTTCAAATGTCTGATGGAAGCATCGAAGGTTTTTATCTGTTTTTTGTACAACAGTAAAAAAACACAACAATAAATAGGAATGAACATTAAAAGTGAAAGGATGTACAATCACTTAAATGCAATTTCACGTCAGCATTAGTGTGTTGGATGTTAAGCCTCTTTCTTCATATGGAACTCATATTTGCCCTTTCAAAACCTGCTTTTATTACTTCGCTGTATGGACTTTGGTTCACACGGGTTGTGCTCTGGCTGCCGTCTTATAAAAATGTAGACAGATATCTGCACCAAAAATGTTTACTTGCAATAATTGAAGATTTCTAAAGACATCTGTGTTTTCGTTCACACACACACAACTAGCAAAGAGGACTTCCAAGGATACAAAGAGAATGCAGTGATCCCAAATTGTGGGGGTATTTAAGCCCAAGGGCTGCATACGTTAGCTGACAGGTCCATGCAACCCAAATCGTCAGACAACGAGAAAGTCTAACTTACAGGATGAAGGATGTGTGGGAGTTTCAGGCAATCCTGTGAGGCTCATTGCCGTGAGGCAGCCACGTGCCGGGAACGTGGCACTTAAAGCCTCACTTTACTGATTACATACACACACATATACACACTGCAGCTGATAGGTGCTGGTAGATACAAGCACTAGTAAAGGGGGCAAAATGAAAGAGAGGGTTAAGTCGCTCAGTATGGAGGGATTTAAGCCTTAAACAGTCTGAGGAAAAAAGAAAAAAAGAGAGATGAAATGGGGGCTGGGAGAGTGCTCTGAGTCACCGATGGAGCACAAGAGTGTTTAACTGTACAGTACAGGTTTTAGTAACCGGTAGAGAAAGTGAATGCTACCAGAAACATTTCTGCTTCTCTTTGTTTGCCTGCTTTTTCTGTCGAGCCTCCGGAGATGGAGGAAGAGAGGAACACAATGTGGAAGGAAGAGGGGATATCCCTGCAAATCAACCGATTCCTCCCCTGTTTGTGACTTTCCATCCTCCCACTCCCTTCCAAGCCAAAAACAGATGCTCCTTTAAACAGATGAGATATCCTGCTCTATTGACCCAGCATATTGATATGTTCCATATTTCGTTTGACTGTTTCTCTTGGGAGACTAATGCTGTGCCTTCAGGTTTTGCTGCAAAGAAATCAATGACAACTCAATCCTCCTACCTGAGAAAAAACGGCGAGCGACACATGTCGGTGTCATGGAGTTTGTGAGCAGGTTTTTGAATATTTACATTAGACTGTTAAAGGATATTTACAGTTGCATCCCAACTCTGCCGTGATAAGCCACAGTCAACTAACTGCTAATTCTCCGACTTTGGGAGTGTGCGGCAATGCTGGCTAATCCCAGCGAAGAAGGCTAACGCATCAGGTTGCCTCACACACCAAGGAGAACCATTTACGCCATGGTAGCCAAGATCGATTAAGAGTGGGTGAGAGAGGACTATTGTAGTGTTGTTAGCCTTGCTCATTGACCATATGTAGATCAATACCTGCAGCAGCCGGAGGACAGACGGAGACAAAAAAAAAAGCACACAGACACACATATATAAAATAAGCACATAAATATTCCTTTATGAGTAAACACAAGGACTCCCTTCTGCAATCAGCCTGTGGTCTAAATAATAGTAATGATTTGACCATTAGGGCTGAGGCATGAATCAGCGGTAATGGCTGCAAGAGAAGACAGTATTGATGAGCATCAGCACACACTGAAGCACCTGCACACATCAACACTGAACAGTGGGCAACGTGATGCAAATGCAGAAGTATCTCTTTTAACAGCAAATGCTTATTTAAACTGCTCTAAGGTAACACAAAAACCCCTCTAATACGTACCACAATGACCTGATCATAGAACAAGTGTGTACAAGTTCTACCCTAGCCTGAAAAAAAGAGAAGACTTGGTTATTTATTTGTATTATCACTGAGGTGTTTTAAAATAAAGTCAGAGGAAGAAAAAAAAAAAAAAAAAAAAAAACGAGAAACTTGACTGTTCAGCCAGGCTGCGACAACGTGGGAAAGTTTTAGGGAAATAACTGAGGATATTTTATCAAAGTTACCGTTTTTTGTCTTTATGAAAGGTCACCAAACATGTTGGACGTGTTGGAAATATCTTGGATACATCTCGCTTTAGGTAAGGATCTGTTTATTGTACTGGGAGAAGACACTACTGACCACAGTTAGCAAAGTTTGTCCCAATTACTAACAGATGCTATGAAATGCCACCATACCAGACACTAAAAGGTTGTACTGACAACACTCTTCAGTGTGGAAGTTATTACAGCAGGAAAAAGTCAATTTTTAAGTTTTTCTATTTAGTGAAAAACCTGTTTATTAGTAGGATTCACATGCTAATCTGGTACTAACCACTTCAAGAATGAGTGAAAGCATTTCGAAGACTTACAATAAATGGAGGAATGATTTAACAGTCTAATGCTATGATATGTTAGTAGGCCTGGGCTTGATACGGCAATCGTCGTCTAAAGTTATGGTTTCAAAACTACAAAATCTTTACCGGAATCAAATCTTGAAGTGGCCAGAGAGAACAGAAGAGTGTAGTGTTCAAAAGTCATATTGTGTTACACATTCTTCAAGATTTTACAAGGAAATGGAGACTTCACTGAGTTTAGTTTTCAAGCTATATTATAAAAACAGAAGATGAATAACAGAATGTTAAATAATAATAAAAAATTTAAAAAAAGGCAAATTGGAAAATAAAACACCACATAATGCAGATTATGTAGAGGTATAGCAGAGATCATCTTAAGTCTATCTTAAGCATATTCCCAAAGCCTCTGCCTCTTTAACAAAGTTGGTATTTTCCTCATAATCCTGCTGCATCAAATCCTAATCTTGTTGACCTATATTTCTACTCTCTGGTGGAAGATCCAAGTCCAAGATGGCTACAAGCGCCTCCTAAAGAGCAGAGTTGGTTTTTTTTTGTTTGTTTGTTTGTGTGTGAATAATCAAGTTCTTCTCATAAGATGATTAAAGAAAAACTATATATTTAAAAACTGATTTTTCTATTGAATACAGTTGTACAACCAACACAATTTACCATATTGACATTAAGGTGGAAAATGGTTTTAAGCTGGATTAATCCAACAGGGTTTTCTTAAAACATACAACATGGGCATGAAAACAAACTATTCAATTATCAACATATAAAATTACTTGTATTTTGTGACTAGATTTTAAAAAGGTAAAAGATGTCAGGCGAACTCGGTCTGGTGAATACGACACCATGTCAAGGGCGTGTGAAGGTGACAGTGGGAGAATTTCCGACCAGTCTTCTCAGGTGGATCTTAGCACACAATCTAACCATTTCAGTTTCAGCTGGAAGGAGTGGGAAAAGAAGGACCAGGAGAAGAAGAGGCGGAGGAGAAGAAGGAACGGAAACTAAAGCTCTAAATTTAGCTCCATGCAACATTCCAGAGAAGAATAACGCAGTTTCCTCCTTTCGCTGGTGGAGCTGGAAGAGGGGAAGAGTGTGAGGGATCCGAATTGCAAATCTGAGATGATGATGATCCTATAAACTTTACAGGCCATGAAACAGTTGCCAAAAATGTAACATGATGACAGTATAATAGCAAAGAGGGCTGAGAAACCTTTCTCTGGTGGAAACAAACAATGCTGCGGTGCAAAAGAAAAGTTTCCATTTTCTGGTGAACGTGGAAACTGTCAGAGAACAGTTTCGTAATGCTACGTGTGTCTTCATACTCCTGACCTTCTGGTGGGAAAGTGAAGAAGGGGGTGGAGGGAAGCTGATGGAGACAACTATCGGAAGTAAAAAGGAAGCAGAGGAAAGGTGAGAGGAGCGGGGAAGATAAAACAGACAATATAAAAGGAGTAAAAACACACCTCCTGCCCCTGTTCCAGGCCCACACAAGTTGTGTGGGCCTGTGGTGTGGTTGGTGTGTGGCTGTGTTTATGCTTGGGTTTCACATGACTGGTCATACTGGTGTGTCCCTCCAGGTATCTGATCACAACCAAACGGATGCTTCAGGTGTGGTGATGAGCGTTACGCATGTCCTTCATGTGTTTCTGGGTCTTGTTTACAGAGTTGTATTTTGAATTTCTCCTTCCAGTATAAAAGGAGAGCCAGGAACTTTAGCTTGTCATTAAATAATTACTCATGTTTACATCGCTTCCAAAACAGGTAAGTGTTTTTAATTAATCTCTGCTCAAACCTTTCTCTACACAGGATGCTACATTGTTACTACTATGGATTTATTTAAGCAACGTTGCCTTGTCTTCTGAAAAGTTAAAAAAAAAAAAGTCACACAATAAAAGTGAACACTAAGATTTGTGAATGCAAGCAAACTGTACGTCCAATGGGCCTTGAAAGTTCAGTAGTTTCATCTAAAAATAGATGGGGTTAACACCAGTCTATTTGGGGTTAAGACTGAAAATAGGCACAAAAAGAAGCTGCAAGCAGGCAAAACCAAGACAAAAGCCATTTAAATAACATATAACATTCAGACTGTATTGAAAGTGGCTGTCACACTGTTTCTTATCTTAGTGTGTAAGTGACCATATCACACTTGCATGGCGAGATAAGAAAGGTCTAATCGTGAAGAGATGGGGCATTTTTTTCGGTGAAAGTTCAAGTCCAGAAGGGTGTAAAATGTACAACGTGCTACTATGTCAGGACAGAGAAAGGTTCATTGACGTCACAACCTTCTTCTTTTTTTACATGGACTGACTGCCTGACCATTTGGGGTTGACATTTATTTTAGTACTTGTTACATATTCTACAAGAACAAAAAATGATCAGTTTAATTTATCTGAAAAATAAATTAACGATGCTCAAAAATTGACAAATCAAATTGAGTCAATCTTCACCAGTGCAAACAAAGCAACTACATACTGCAGCAATGAGAGGAATCTGACAACTGAGTTGTCTTAAATGTAAGCATTAATAAACACAAGCAGCTCAACTTTCATTGAAGAAAAAGCCAATGCAATACAATATTAGCATTTACTGTATTCTTTTAATGACAGCTAAAAATGCAAGGATTTCAAATGGCGAGTTTTAAAGCCAGAGATGGATTCTCTTCTGAATAACATTTCTTAAGCAAAAATGTCGAGTGCGAAAAAAATTCTCGGCTAGATAATCTCTCTAGTAACTGAGGGATAATGACTTCACCAAAGACACAAATCTCTCTCTACACATATACATATATAAAATTGTTAATTTCCACTTACATCATTTACTATCGTCCTACAATTTACACTGTTTTGCAAAGAATATTATAACATTTGTTTGACTTAGTTAGGCTTCACTAAGATTTGAGTGCTTCATCCAATTATGTGACTGAAATATTTGAGAAACAGACTGGTTTTTGAGGGAAGCGGCAAGGGGTCATCTTTGCCTTATAGACGGTGTTAAATGAAGAGCTGCTCTGGTGGAAAATATGATACTCACCTGGGTATCATCACTGTCAAAAGGAAGCTGTATGTCTTTAGCTGAAAATATTTAGGAAGTATTAGCTGGAATTTAAGAAGCCTAATGTCTTAACAGGTCTGAGTACACAACAACATACTTGATGTCCTTTTTTCATTAAATCCACTTTTCAGAGATCTGAAAATGGCAAAATGACTCCTTTCACATAACATGCTAAGGATAAAAAAAAGGCCAATAATCTTGAACACTTAAATACAGCCATAAACGTGAGCTGTAGCAAAAGGTGACAGAGAGGTTAAAAAACCCACAACTATCCTCACAGGTAGGGTTAGGGTTAACACACTAAGTGAGGGAGCAAGAAGGCTGAGAAAGAGAGAGAAAAAAAGACAGCGATCAAGGCTGATAACAAGGTGGGGGGAGGGCAAGTTTGTGCAATTTCTGCAGGAACTGTTTGTGCCATTCAGGGCTGAGGTGACATGGATGTGGCAGGCATTAAACGATCAGCCGCTTCAACGTGTCATGATCAAATCGTGGGGTCAATTAAAGCTGCTCGCTCCACGGCGGGCTGTTCCAGACAGTAAAACGGCAGGAATGATTGAAGGTTCGGTGGGAATACGACTGGGGAGGATAAGCGAGCGCATTTGTGACCCCCTGCGTTAGATGTAGATAAACAACCCCACCCCTGCTATCTTCTGTGCTCTCCGCCAAGGCAGAGCGACGTCAGGGCCCGCCTACGACGAGGTCAAACAGAGATTTACTTCCTTATCAATTGGCCCAGACAGCTGCCTGTCAGAGGACAGAAATGGGGGGCGGAAAGATGGAGGGATGGGAACGTGGAACAGGCAAGGTCACTTCTCTGTGAAGGCTTTACGGCGGCGTAATGTTTAAAGGAGGCCGTTATGACTATCGGACACAAGCGTCAAGGTCCAGAAAGTAAAGCGCGGGGAGAGGGAGGGACAGGGGTAGGAAAAAAATTAGAGAGGGAGACAGAGTGACAGATGAAAAACAAAACAGATTTGGTGTTTTGCTACAGCAGTGATGGAGACAGTAAAGAGCTCCATGTGTGTGCTGCAGCAGCCCTCCTGTGCCAGATTACAGTGACGTAGTGTTATCATTTCTCTGATAGGAGCGCTGCCACAAGAGGAGGAGGAGGAGAAAAAGGAGAAGGAGGGAGGGGATGGCAGGAGAGGACAGAAAGGGGGAGGGGTGACGAGTCTCATTGCTGGAAAAATGGTCTGATAGCCAAGGGAAAAAAAAAGTGAGGTAGGGAGGGAGGGAGTGAGAAGGAAAAGTGAGAGTGCCACACAAAGGAACAGAGCAGACACAAAGAAAGACAGAGACAGCCGGAGGAGAAAGAAGACAAGGGAAGGAGGGAGGGAGAGACGAGTAGAAGGGAGAAGAATGAGATTGAATGCAGGGGCTTCTTTGTGTGGAAGTTCAAAGAGCAGGAGGAAAAGTTAAAATACAAGAAAAGCAGGAAAGGAAGTAAAAATGTGGATGTGACAGAGGTGAGAACGAGAAGAAAAAGTAGAAAAGGAAAGAAAGAAAGAGCAGAGAGTGAAGCTTCTCTGAGCGGCTGGTGGGTCAACGCAGTGCCTGCGAGCGTTTTGCGCGGCCGCAGCAAGCAACATTTACAAAGAGGCAGCTGTTCCATTAGCTTCTGCCATTGTGTCTAATTACATTCTGGACTCCTCAGACGCACGCTCACACCAAAGCACGCAACAAAGCATATGTGCACAGAAACACACAACCACCGCCGCCTCTCCAGCCAACCAAGAAATCTCCACCATGCACACTAACGAGAAGAGGAACTCGGAGCGACAGAACCAGAAAGAGAGCGAGAGAGAGTGTCTGTTAATCACAGTGTCATGCACACTCGCTTACAACCCCACTCCTCCACCCTCCTCCATACAAGGCAGAGAAATGACACTTCAGATCTATGAATGTCTGCGTGTGTGTGTGTGTTAGCCAGCATATTTCTCTAGCAGAGGCACGCACACACACACACACACACACACCGCATACATGCACACACACACCTCCCCCTAGTCGTTGAAGAGAGGAGGATCTAAGGCTTTGTGAAATACCAAACATACCAGAGGAGCCACATGAGAGGGGAAAGGGCTGCTTTTGAGAATCCTCACAAGACACACACTTCCACTCGTGCACACAATCTGTGGAAACACAGTTCTCACAGCCGTTTCCACACACATGAAACTCACCCGGGCCAAGCTAGCATGATGTAAAGGTTGATTGGCAAATAGACACACACACACGCACAACCCCCATACATCCTCCCTAATCAGCTCAGTGGTGTAGCATTTGGATAAGCAGCACTCCTAAGACTACTTGACAATAGTGAGACAGGAGAGCTTACATTGTATTAAACCAGAAAAACCGTACACAAGCATCCTTCAGGCTCTGCACTGCTGTTAGCAGAAACAAGAAAACCAAACAAAAAGTGATGGCCAATCCAAGCCAACGTTCGATCAGAGGAAAACAGTGGCGTACGCCATAAGGCTTCTGGGAAAACCGGAAAGGAAATGAGGAAAGAAATGCAGACGGGAAGCGAAAGCTTGGATCAGTCAGTAAGAGTCGCTGAGGCTCATTTCTGAAATCAGATTCACCAAGAGAATTAGAAATGAGGGGAAATATTTGCAGCAATAATTTGCTTCAGATGAGACATGTTTTAATACTTTAATTGATCAATATATTTATTTTTTTGCAGTTATTGCTGCCATAAACTTTGAGTTCTCTTTTTTTTTTGTCATTACACAGAAGCTACAAATGGTCTGGGGATTTTATGTTTAGCTATGTCTCCGTCCTGGAGAGGGCTGTGACTGAGTGTTTTTTTCTCTCATCATAGAAAATGCACCTGATCCAGGCATCCTGTGACTCCTTCCTGCGCAAACATAATTAAAAGAGAGTAACTACATGTACTCGACTCTTTTATCACAATAATATTAGTGGTTCAACGCTCCGCTGTGTTTCTCCACCAGCTGACGCAGCCCACAAGCTTCTTCTGACCGACCATCACAAACATAAACATGCTGAGTTTGATAATCTGAACTGGGGCTTTATCAGAAAGCAGATGCTTTGGTTAGATCAGACTAAGATTTAAAATGCAAAAGAAAAACCAGGTCTGACATAAAACAAAAATGTGGAAAAGCATCTCATAAAATCTCAAATTGCAAAACTGAAATGGTTATATGTAAATTAAGATTCAAATCAAGATTATTTTTCATAACTTGTTTACAACTTGCCTTTGTGTCTAGGTTTTATCTAAAAATAGATTTTTTTTTTTTTTTTTTTTAATTATGTCTTAAATAAAGCAAATTAATTCTTACTTTGAGCCTGTTTATTTTCTGAAGATATTTGGGAACATTGTTAAGAGTACATGGCATCACAAACCCTTCGATGGAAGCAGGACATGGACGGCATAATGGTCCAGAACATACGGTCAAGTCAAGGTAAATGTCTAAAACAAAAATAAATAAAAAAATAAAAATTCTCAGTCTTCAGACCTAAATCATGAGACCTGGGAAAGATTCTGCAAAAGAGAAATGAGCAAATCTCTTTTGTTTTTTGTATGTTCCCATCTTGGTCAATTTTATGGGTGAGAGTAAGTGCTATCCTGTTGCCAAAAGCAGGTTGCATAAAGTACCAATAACTTTGACTTTTGCAATTTTGATAATATTTTAGTAATGATGAATAAATGTGCTCAAATTCAAAATCTTGCAATGTCAGATTATCACTCTGCAATAAAAAAATCAACATAAAACTTTTTTAATATTTCTACCGTCTGCACTAACAACACTCATATCATTCACTCAACATCATTGATGTATTTTGCTTTTCAAATGGTTTAATGTACATGAAGCAGAAATGCAAACTTAAAGTAAGTTGGAACAAGTAAAAACCAGAATAAAAGAAACAAGTCATCATGATTAGTTTATCATCAGTGTATTAAGGAAACAATCTCTCTGCCTCATGCAAAAACCACAACTTTGTCCTTTCAAACACCTCAGGGTTAAGGTGGAGGAGTTTAGCTTGTGAGCAAACTAGTGGAGCAACCCCACCATGGGAAGTAAAAGGAAGATTTCAAGGCATAGCAGTCATGTTGTAGACAAAACTCTACCATCAGGCAAGGCGAGCACATGATGCCCGCGCACCAACTAATGACAGGTATAAACCTGGAGAAAGAGTCAAACTCCCGCATACACTCTTCATTCCCGTTCCTCTAAGATTGATTCATGAGCTCCAACAGGGAGATTGCTTTCTACAAGAAGGAAAATAAAAATAAAAATCACACACTAGCCTGCCTTTAGGACGCACGCACACACACGTACACACACACGCACACAATGTCATAAACCCAGGCCTGCTGCCTATGTCAAGGTGAAATGGAGTAGGAAAACAAATAGATGTGCTCATAGCAAACCTCCGCTCCGGTGAGCAGTGAGTCTGGAATAACTGTCGGAGACACACTCTGCACAGCGATTTATTTCTTCCATCTACCTCTAACCATCAATGTTGCTATTAGGATGTACAGCTCTGCAGGCTGCAGATGCCTTATTATCATATGGTCACCATTAAGAACCCTCCATCTCCTGGAATAATTTCTAAAGCTTCCTTTAAATAACAGCTGCACCTATTAAAATATACAAAATGCTAAATACAACACAGCAGCAAATCAAATGTAAAAATGAACTAATAAAATAAATATAATATTGTTGGATTAGGTCTCCTAGATTTGCCAAACTTTAGTTACCATCAAACAGAAAACTGCAGATATGGAAATTGTTTTGCCTGCTCACAGTTTGTGTCCATCAGTAATGTTGCACCTGGTCAGCAGTTGTTGCTGCCACCTTTCTATTTTAAGCTGTTAGAGGATGGCACTGTGATACATATACTGAGTGGGTAATTCTGTCGAGCAACTCTGTCCAAAACAGGCCTAAAGAGACCCGAATGTCCTTGTGACGATGCAAAATATAGCAGCCATCCAGGAGTCCTTGTGTCAAACTGTTACGGAAGACTGATAGTTGCTCATTTGTGCTTCTGTCTGCATCACTGTTCGCTCTCAAAACACACATCGGCAATCTATCGTGAGCAGGAATATTAATCTGGAATGGGAAGCTTGGCGTATGGATTCTGTTCTCAGTCTTGCCTTTTGTGGCATTCAGACTTTGTGAAAAGATTTGTTTCTACAGATGGATCAATCATCCAGTGATTACAAATTAAACATTTTTCTTAAACAGTTTTGAGCAGTGATCAACTTAAGCTGGAAAATCTGACTTTTTAAGGCAACAAAAGTAAAAATATTCTACCTTTTCACTTTGAAAATGCACCAACAGAGTGATTTCATTTGTTTAGAGGTTAGGAAAAAAATCTGAAAGGTTGCTAAAAGGTTGAAGTAGCATATGTTCAGCAGCAGAGTGCAGGCTAGCTAAATGAGCTAAATGAACCAGCAGGTTGATTACATGCTGGTTAATCAACCTGTCAATGTTAGCTTATTATATTCAGTCTAGGACCAAAAAGTTGTTCCCCCCCTCCCACAAAAAGGATGTTGTAAATTAAATGAGTGAATTAGACAAGATTATTATATCATGTTAGAAATTAAAGTTTAACATTTTTTGTGTTAAGTACAGTGAATGAGGTTCACTGCACAGTTTAAAAAAAAAACATAAATATTAGATAGGACTAGTCCGGTTACTAACATCAACCCTTAGCATTGTATGGATAAACGTGCGAGAAAAAAAATCAGTTGTGGAAAGTGACACTGGTGATTACAAAGTTTTTGTTCTTTCACTCAATACAAACTAATTGACAGAGATTAATGAACGGTACTTTGGCTTGAAATGTCAATTATTCTTAAATATTAAAGGGCTGCAATTAAAGTTCTGAATAAAGCATGTCTCAGGTGCAAGTAGAAATGTCAAATGTACTTAATGACAACAGGCATGCCAATAAGTAAGCCTGATATTTGGTATTACAGCAGCCAATGTCAAAGAAGACCCTTAACGACAGTAATTGGGGGACCAGGCTCTGGGTGATGATGTAATGATATTACGCTCTCAATCAGCTGCAGCGCAATGAACAGTGAGACTTAACCAGCGGAAAGTCTCAGATCAAATAGTGTGGATGTTATCTTCCTCAAAGACCGGGTGCAGAACGGGACAGATCTGAAAACGCAAAGCTTTCGAGTCACCTGAAATATCTCCACCTTGGATATGCAATGACATAGCAGCACCTCTTAAGCTGATTTTTACTTGACAAACTTGAATTGAGTGCCACTTTCCCTGGTGTCACTGCACTGTCCTCCATTTGGGGGTAGATGCTCTATAAACTGAGAGACTTTCAGGGCAAAGTTTCTGTTATCTGTGCAAGAATCCTTTTTGACATTTACCTTTAAAAGTGATAACTTTGTGACTATTTTTGTGGGGGTTTTTTCTCCCACATTTCAGGCCTTAAAGAACAGATTTATCTGACACGTATCTTTATCTGGGCTCTTGTGCTACTGTGCAGAGCCTGCTGCAGGCAGGGAGCGTGACCAGATGTGGGTTTGTAGGAAGCTGCTGAAACAAGACCTAATTCATTCTGGAACTAACAACACATTGGCACAGTTTGTCTTGCTGCAAGAAGGTCTTGGATTTGAATCCTCGTCTTTCTGAAAGGTGTTTGCAAATTCTCCCCATGAATGGGTGCAGTGGCTACTTAAACAAAAACATAACTGAGGTTTATTGGTCTCTGTAAAATGTGTGAATTGTGTGTGTGTGTGCGCAATGTTGGTTGCCCCGTCATGGACTGGTAACCTGTCAAGGGAGTACCCAGTGACCACCATAGTTAGGCACCGGCCACCCGATGATAAGATGATGGACGACACAGCAAAATCTGAAGGTTTTGCTAGCTGATGTGGAAAACCATTCTCGCTGTGGTTAAATATTGGGGACAATTATTAAAACAAGTTTCATGGGGAAAAAACTGATATCTACAATGAGAACAGACTATTCAAAAATTAATTGAATGAATGACAACTGAATGTGAAACTTAGCTCAAATAGTTCAAACTATGAACATGAATAAATTAATTATATCTGCACCTGAAACTATTTCTTGCTAAGAGCAAATTTGCACTGAAGGAACAAAAGGAGAAAAATAAGCTCCTGCTGCTCATAACAGCCTTCCAGGGCTCGGATGTTTCAAACCATAAGAAAAGGTTGAATGGCAGATCGAGAATCAGTCAAAATTGACTAATAGAAAGAGAAAGAAAAACAGACTTCCTGTCAGAATATAATAAAAAATATAAACAAAATCAGACAACATTCCATACTGGTTGAGCTCTAATGTTAAAGTCCCATTTTGCATGTTTCATTAAGAACAAAAAACATTAAATTTCAGATATTTAGCATTTTAGGACCCCAACCTACATAATGTGTTGAGACTAAAGACAAAATGCTTCTAAGGAGAGAAATTTAAATTATTATAAACTTGTATTTTTTACTTTTCCATCAGGATTACAAACTGCAGCAGGACTACTAACCCCCTCTACTCTTCAGCTAAAGTATTTATAGCATTTTGTTGCTGGTCTCAGGACGGTCCAGGGTGTGGAAGCTCTCTGGGGGCCGCCGACGAGCTCACACCCAGGATTCCCACCGCTAACAATGACAAAATACAGCATTCACTGCTGGTGCCTCACTGTTCTACACTGAGATTAGTTTATAGGAAACTTAGTATTAACATCCGCTATAAATTGCCTCTTCTGTTTGCCATTACTATTTCTTGCCATTTATTTTATTTGCTGATTAAAACAGCTCTAAAACTTGAAAATGAAATGACATCTCTTTCCAATTTGCCTTAAAGATGCACTTGCACTTTGTGCATTGCACAAAGTGTGAAAAATGACTGATCGCCATTTTAAATCAAACCGTGTGGCAGTGTGAAACAAAACAAAAAGTAATTAACTTTGCCAAACAGAAAAATAAGGTGTTAATAGTCACTTTCCAGGTTCTCACTTAAAGCGGTGCCTTCAGTAACACTGAAGCTTTTTTTCTGTTTATGGGAGGCAGAGCCTCGCACACAAATGTGCTGGTATTGTTTACTGTATACACACACACACACACACCATACACTATACACAACCACAGGGGAGGATATATATGCACATACAGGATCTACACACACGTTTACTGTTGATAGTGCAGGTAAAGCTGTGCTTTCCCAAGCAGTTTGAACTTGGTGTGAGGCTGCCAAACATCCCTGTGTGTGTGAGGTAAGCAGATTTTCTGCCTTCTTGCGCAAAAGCTTCAATAGGGGATACTGAGATAGAGGGGGATGGAACGCAAAGGCAGGAAAAAAAAGAGAGAGATAAGGAGAATGACAACGTGTTTTAGTGCTTACCATCAACAAAATGATTGTAGATTAATGGCAGAAGGTCAGAAAATTCACTTTTTTGTGTCAGAAGGTCTTACGGGTTTGACTTCTCTTCTGCTCAGGAGTGGCAGAAGCACATTAAAGACTCTTATGTGCAAATAAATCATACCTTTAAATTTTAAAACATTTGGCGTTGTTTTGATTTAACTGGCGCAGTATTGGAGTCTATCAATTATTTTAAGCAAGTTTTGAAGACATTTTCCTTCATCGAGGAACACCTCAACGCAATCTTTACTCTAGGCAGCTGAGGTTCCAATTCTTTACGTAGAAAAAATAAAAGTGCATTTTCAATTTACGTTCAGCATAGGGATAAAGATGCAGCTGATAAAATATATACTTAAAATACGTTAAGGACGTTATGAAATGCCAGTATGATAATCACAAAATAATCATGAGGTTCTTCTGAAGATTTTATAATTCCCTGGAAAAAGGCCCGTGTTAGAAGCTCAGTGTGCTGGAAAGCAATAACTGTTTAGAAATGAAAAGGAAGACTCGCCCATAAAACTACATTTTGTTTTCAATTTACCTCTGGTCAGTAAATCAGCCAGAGGATGAGCTAGAAAGGCCTTGGTCAGGTGAAAGCCCAGGTTTTCATGTCATCGAGATGATGGTGGGCGACATGAAACGGGCCGAACATGCAGGAATCTGCTCAAATATTGCCCAGCTAAAAGTGAGGACTGATGGCTGCAGGAAGTATCTCCCTGAAGTTATCTAAACTTAACTAGTTACTGGTTACTAGTGCAAGGTGTCCAGATGTTTTCCCCAGCTATGAAACATGGAGTAGAACATAGCATGGAAAAAAAAAAAAAACTTAGCTAAATGAAGCATCAAAATCCAAATAGGCAAGTTAAATTAAACATTATAATAACCATTATAATCATTATGTTGTACTTTCCGTTTTAAATAAAAACAATTAAGATCTTAGCTTCTTGTTTTAACTTTTTTGCTATGATATTAATTTTACTCAGGATTATCAAACCATCAACATATTGTACAGTCACATCCCTACCTGATACTTATATACTTCACTAAGCAGGAAGAAAACAAGAACCCAAACAGTACTAAACGACTTTAACACCAAACAAAAGAATTTGAAAATAAAACCACAAAAGGCCTGACGTTAGTGAAACTGGCACCTGGATGAAACTCGGCATTAGATGTTTGTGTTATGTCATTAAATCTGAGCACAGGTCTGGATCAGTGTGCCCTGGAATGGCTTGACAACATCTTTCCCATTGAGGAAAGATGCGTTCCTCAGTGAGGGTGTGTGTGTGCGTTTACTTGTACAGTCGGATCCTGGGAATTTTAGGAAACACAAAGTGAGCAGCAGAGATAGAGCTCTGCAAAGGAACTTGAACACACACACAAATCGGCTGTGCACATAACCCTGGAGAGGAGTAAAGTGTCCTGATTTTGGTTTCTGTAATCAAATTTGAAATCAGCAAAAGCTGAAAACTCACAGGACAGATTAAGATTGTTCATCTTTATAGAACAGGTGGCATTTTATCCTCAGATTCATGTGAAAATGTGTTTATTTGCACCTTTTTTTCTCTTCTCAGAGGTGCTTCCCATGCATTTATATTATGACATACGTTTTGCTTCTTATTTTTTTTGGTTCCACAATCAGTCCAGCACTTGTCAACATCACAATTTTCCTGCAACAGCCCTCCTCAGTCTTCCTCCCCCGTGTTACTTATCATGGCGGCTGGGACAATAGGACCCGCGATAGGTGTCCTGTGCGTGCCCGATAAGGCTGGCTCCATGCACCGCAGCTGTCACGGCAACTGATGGATGTGATCAGCCAGTACAGTCACACGCCAAACAAACCTGCAAACGGATGGAGACGCGCACAGATCGTGGAAGGCTACAAGATGCAAGTTCAATCACTGCTATATGATCAAAGACTAATATAATAATTATAATATTTTAGATAAAAGACGTGTTTTTGTAGGTGGCTGCACAGCACCAGTTTAAACCAGAATTACAAATAAATAAGCTAACATCATCTGAAATGACAGTGAATCTCAGAGTTAATCACTCTAGTGTATCTAGTTTATAAAAACTACTTGTCTGGGTTCCACCCTCCAGACCCAGATAATTAATCAAACTTTATAAACCGTCTGACGTGTACGAGAAGGAGCCACGGCACCAGTGGGAGATGTTGAGGAGGAGGAGGAGGAGGAGGATGAAGCAGAGACTGTGGGAATAAAGAGAGGACAGGGAAAAGGAAAACGATGGAGCGTGAGCGAGTTTCTGTGCTGCTATCAATCACCTTCCTGGGGTTCAAGTTTATTTTGCTTCATTTTTTAGAGGAAAAAAAAACAACATGGAGGGGAAATGTTGAAGAAAACATGAAGTGTGTAGAGAAAGGCACAAGATTTGTGCAGGGAGGCAAGAAAAGAAAAAAGAACAACCTTTCAGCAAACATGCTAAATGAGTGAAAACCATTTGAATATATATAAATGCCACGATGAAGGGAGAAAACCCCAAGAAGTGTGAAAAGAATCAGAAAAGGATCCGCAGAAAAAACTAGAACTGGCCAACGGAAAAGGAAAAACAGGGATTAACACAATCAATATATAACAACAATCCGGAGATTCACTTCACATTCAATTTGATCTGCTGTCACCTCAGGTGAGACGAATTTTAAAAAGCAGCAGTGCATTTTATGCACTGTGGAAAATTTGGCACCTAACTGAACAGAAATTAGAAATCAGAGGCACAAGATTGATAAGTTCTGGGACTTTTCCTGACGTTTTACTCAACTCTACCGCAGTGACAAATCTGCTGCATTTAGATGTGGTCCACTTCGTAGCAGCTGTGTTGCCTGAATTTTCTATTTCAGATTTAGTAATAGAAATTCATTGTGGTTTTTTGTCGGAGAAAGTATTTTAATAAACAAAAATTGGAAAAGAAACTTAAGTACAAACATATGTTAAATGATTCTACTATGCAAGTTATTAGTTTCAGAACTTGTTCCACAATCAATTCCTTCCATTTTTCCTGTGTATTGGTCCATATTTTAGGATATTCTCAGTTTTTCCTCCCACTTTTCACACCATTATTAGTTTCTTACCTTATCTGACCTATAAAACCATGTAAACTATTGCTGCAACTTCATAATGGTCTAGTTCAACTCTCTCTGGCGTTAATTTATTTATGTCACAATTCCCTATAATAAATGTCTACATGTTTGTCATCCTCTTTGTTCCGTCTCCAACAAAGTCTCTACATTCAGTCTCCTGGCCAGTAAACCAGAAAAATCTAAACGGTTCATCCTTTATTTAACTCCTGGTGCCAGAGAACAGCCAGGAGTCTTCAGAGCTGGCACAGAGCCGGAGAGCTCAAGTGTTGCACAACTCTGTATTTCCTTTGTCACTAAGGCTGTTCCACCAAAACCAGCTGAACAAACTCAGTTCATCCAACAGAATCATATGAAAACATATCTGAAAAGACCAATAAATATGGAAAACTGTTTATAAAACAAAACAGCGATTTGTTTAAACCCAAACATATGCAAACCTAGAAAAACATAATAGTAGGTGTTTTAAGAAGGTAACACTGCAAAAATTCAAACTCTTAATAAGTATTTCTGGTTTAGTTTCTCGTGTAAATATCTTAGTACACTTGAAAAAAGGCAAACTTAACTTATAAGTATCTTCTCAACAAGGCTTAAGGGCTTGTTTTAAGTCAATTTCTTTGTATTGTTGAAAAAGCAGCAGCTATATTGGCAGATTTTAATTATAACATGGCAAAAAGTCTCAAGTGAAATTATCAGCCAGTGGGACAAGTATGTTTTCATCAATATTAAGACATTACTGATTAAAAACGAGCTTCTAAATCTTGCAGTAATGTCACTAATAAGTTTGTACACTTGAAATAAGACAAGGCTAAGATATTTACAATAGAAACTGGACCACAAACACTTGGTAAGATTGTGCTTTAAATTGTGCATTTATTAATTCTTAAAAGAAGAATTAATCAACGCATTTCAAAGAATCCATTACTGTGTACAGCCATCTTAAATTATGACAAGAATTATTTTAAAGACACTTTTAGTCTATGAAATCTAAAAAGTGAACCAAAAACAACAGCAGCACCAACTGCTACAGAGCCTCGATAACCAGCTTTTCTGCAGAGGGCTTCAGCCCGTATTCAATTCTGCATCATATTTCATTTGCAAATGAAGAACATCTATGGTCTGAGCACGATAAAATTGATCTTGTGTGCCTCTCTCTACAACCTCCTTCCTGCTTCTCTCGGTTTTTTCGTCGTCTGCCTTCCCACCCGCCCCTTTCCCACCTCGTCTTCCCTCAGTATCAGGTACAAGTCTGCTGGATTAGGCTCCTTTAAGAGCGGATTAGCTGTGTCAGAGCCATTTGAGGTAAATTGCTCCGAGGAGCCAATCTACCCCCGTCGCTGCCACCTCCTCATTTCTACTCGGTAAGACAGAGTCAAAATTCTCAAAGTAATCCTGAAATCCTTGGCGCACACCCCCACTTGTCCTGCACCCACTCCTGCCTGTTTTACCTTCTCTGTTTCACTTTTACCTGCCTGATTCTCCAACGCCTGCTTTCTTCAGCTCTCTTAGACAAACGATAAAGAGTAAGGAACGGTACGACTGTACAGAATGAGAGAGAATCTGCTGGAGGACGTCACAAACACACTCCAAAGTCGTATTAATTATCTGTGGCAGTGGTTTGTGTTGGTAGACGGGGATGTACGTGACAGAAACAACACAACGAAGATCGTTGTTGGAAAGCAACGATGAGCTGAAACTTATCATAAGGTCCTTTTGCTGCAGTTACAGCAGAAAGTGTTTAGGGTATCAACCTGCTTTACGACTGAAATTTTAGCCCCTTATTGTTCCATCTCCTTGGGCAAATATGAACATCAGTTTTCAAAGTGCTTATAAATCTGTGGGACTAAATTTATGAGCAGTTTTCTGCTGTGCTTCAATCTCAGGTGTTTAGCCTCCAACATGTTTTCCTGCAGGTTTCCCTCTTTATTCAACTGAATCCATCTTCCCATCAACTCTTACCAGCCCTCCTGTACGTGAAGACCATCCTACCCACACCATGATGTTTCCACTTCCAAATGAAACTCAACTTTGGGTGACCTGAAGGACTGCAGATCAAAAATGGTCAAAATCCACCAGCTTTGGAGGCTGATGATGATTACAAGACACTTTAAAATAGGTTTAGTTGTTTAATAGAAAACTTAATTACAACACAGTAGATATAATAAGTAATTATTCAGCAGCTTTAACTCAGATGGGTGCATCAGCTTAACTAAATGCTAATGAGACAATTGCCAAAGAAAATACTGACCTATTTCTCATTCTTGTTTCAGAAAATACAATAAAAACACACATTCTTTGGATCGCAGGTATGTAACTGCAAGGTATGTAAGTTATAATCATGTTCTTAATGTGCATACTGTTGTCCTAATTATGTTTATGTATTTTTTAGTACTTTTTTAAATCTTCGTGTGAACCTACATGCCTTTATGCTGCTGTCACACCTGAGTTGTCCCTAAATGGCATTTCTATTGTAGTCCAAAACAGTTTTTAAGACCAAGAAACTAGCAAACACAAAAATGGCATAAATTGCAGGACCTTTACTTTCATAAGACCCCAACATGCTTTGAACCGAAAATGATTTGCAGTCACCTTTTATGATTCTGTTTCATTGAGATACTTCATGTTAAGGTTATTGTTGAACAGGTAAAAAAAGACAAAATAAAAATTTATTAGTTTTTACAATAATAATTGTGAAACTTGATGATTTCGGGCGTTGCATCCGAATATTTTTTGTTGGACAGTCACTTAAAACATACCAGTAAAGAAAAATAATTTTTTGTGATTGTAATATGATAAAACCTGAAGAAGTTCCAGATATTTTTTTTAAAAAAGGAAGCAAATGCAAAATGAGATCATGATGGAAACCAGAGACGTGGTAATGGTGAGTGATAGAATGTGTGTGTGAATGCGTGTGTGTGTAGGTGTGTGGGTGTGTGTGTGTGTGTGTGTCAGCATCCTATTAAACACGTGCCGGTTTGTTTTAGGGATGAGAACAGGGTGATATTTGTGTCTTTGCATTTCTGCATGTGTCGTCTTGTGGACACATTTTAACCCATCAGAACCATCAAGGTGAGAACCAAGCCCGTTATTTACCCCTCCGTCTCCACAGCGACCCCAGCATCACCGCTCATTTAGCCCTTTAAGCTCAGTGATCCTAGTGCGATCCTGAGCTTTATTTATCGCAACCGCCTGAAACATTTGGACAGGGAGAAGGGCTGTCACGCGCGCGCGGATTGACGGGCACGAGCACACACGCCTACCCTCGTCTCGATTGGGCTGCGAAGTGCTGTGGGCAATGGTTGCTAGGGCAACCGGCAGCCGAGCAAGGCAGCCAAAGTTTGAGCCGCTGGCATGAGGAGAGAGCGTGCGCTTCTCTTGTTTCATGTGTGCACCGTTTGCGTACGGAAGAGGTAGAGTAACCAAGCATGCATGCATTTTTGAGCGTGTGTGTGTGCGTGTGTGTGAGGTGCTGGCAGGGTGATGGCAGTCTGTTTAGTATTCAGCCCCCTGACTGCATTTGCCTTCCTCTCTCCCTTTGGCCCACAGACACAGAATAAGAATACCCTCCAAGCGCGCGCACACACACGCATGCACACACATGCACACGCATCCCCCCCCCCACACACACACACACACACACACACACAAATTTTCCATCAAGGCACTTTTTCTGAACCTTCGGGCCTGCAGGTCGGCCATTGCTGTAGATGGGGTTAATATAAAAAACAAAAGCTTGATTACAGGCACACACATTGGTAATAAGCTCTCCACCATATCGGGACAATCCTCTCCAAAGGCAGCCTGTTGGTGGAGGCGGGTATTGATGTTTTCTCTCGAAGCCAGCGCTCACACCTCCGGGGCGTGTCAAATGGGTGGAGATGGTCTGTCTCAGTGTGTTTTCTCTACCGCGGTCGAAGCAAGCCAAACAAATTTGGTGGTTGTGTGTTGTGGCGAGGCGAGTCGAGGCTGGGAATTGTTTTCCCTCCCGCTGCTACTGATGCTGCTCAAACATGCACATGTGGATGCACAAACACACACACACCTCAGTAGATGCTTTTGCATATTAAACTCACCGTCATGCGTCTGTACTGTTCGGCAGGCAAAAAGAAAAAGATTTGTGCAAACAGCACACACACACACAGAAGATGCACAAGAAGGGACACACACACACACACGCTATTGATTGGGAGTAGTGCAGCTCAGCAGTAGCCGCCTGCTCTGAGCGCAGGAGAGGCAGTTAAAGAGGCAAGGTGGAGGAGGGAGGTAAGGGTGAGGCGACACGAGGAGGGGAGGAGGAAGCCATGAGAGAAAATAAGAGAGGAATGGACAGCAGGAGCACATAGAGAGAGCTGCTTGTCTTGTGTTTGTCTTAACATGAAGCATCTTGGAGGAGCCAGAGAGCAAACACACACAGTAACACAGCAGTCAGCCCCTTCCACTCCACCCAGGCGCCTCCCTCACTCCTCCGTCCCTCCCTCCCTCCTTCGTCTCTCTCGACATCCCCAGAGTCTCTCCATAGGATCTTAGGGAGGCTCAGCTCAAGCCCTGACACGTGTGGCTGAGAGAGAGAGAGGGAGATGGAGGAGGGAGAGTGAGCAGCATTTACTTGTTTATTTGTCACTCTGGTAGAGGCTATATGTGCAGGCGGGTGAGGGGTTGGGGTGACAGAGGGAGCAGGAGATAAAATGTGTTTTTGTGAGGGTGGGGAGGTAATATCTCCTGCTCCTGTTAGGGGAAGTGGGGGATCGGTTAGTCTTCCATAGTACAACGCCATGCTAAAGGTTCTCCGAGAACCTTCCCACATCTCATCACGTTGCAAACTTCGGGGTATTCCAATCAACTTTTATGCGATTGAACAACATCAAGGCTGGATTCCATTTCCAAGCGGCATGTACCCCTCACCCTCTCTCTCTTAACTCAGTTTGTCGTTAAAATGCTGAACTGAAAAATGGCCAAGTCCCGTACGAAGCTCAAACATCAGTTCTCACGGGTTTCTACTACACAAATGTGTATTGGGTTAAAATGGCGTCTGCCATCCATCCACCTCTCAACATTTTTATTATGACTGTTAAGTAAAACCCCTTAATATCATGTGCCTCATTTAAAGAATAACAAAAGTTAAATATGACTGTGATAATGTATTGCCACTACACTAATAAAAACTGTCCTACAATTGGTCCACATTAAAAATACTAAATTAGTCTGTCTGCAATTGGATCTACAGACTAAAGCATTTTTAGATTTTGGTTTCACAATGTATTTTAAACAGAATTATGATGACACTTTTTTATTTGACATTTTATCCACTGTTATGGTAATTATTTTTTCATATATATTTTTTATGGCGATAAACAATAAAATGACAGTTTTATTGTAATTTATGTTTTAGAATTTTTGTATTCGAACATGAAATGTGTCACAAATATTCACGTGATGACTGCATTTCAAGCACAGGTCCTACACATTTGTGCTGTAGTGGGTCGCTGAGAAAGATCCATTTTTAAAAAGCTAGAGAGCAGCCCACAGCGTTTACCCTGATCCACAGACAGCTGGGACACCCAACACCTCCGCAACACAGGATTGAGAGATAAAACATAAGGGGGTAAGAATGAGATGGGATTCAGCCAGGTGGATGATTCTAAGAGGAAAAAAAAAAAAGTCAGAGATTTCACCTCTTATTTAAAAAGAAATGAAAAGGAAAAAAAACTGATTAATCCCACATATTTTAAGTGATATGAGACAACTGCACCCCAGGCTGGTTTAGGGTCCATTAAAGTCAACCTCTGCTTCAGTCCTACCTCCTTTGACCCTTTCTCAGTTTTCCTTCAGGATTGCTCTGTTTTTTTAGCTCAATCCATCTCAATCAGCTCTGACCAGCTTGACCGACCTTGCTGAAGGAAAACAGCCCCGCAGCATGATTCTACCACCAACATGTTTTATGGTGGGAACGGTTGTTCAGGGTGATGTGCAGTGTTAGTTTTCTGCTAATACTCTCGAGGCCTTAAAAGATGGCTATGTGTAAACAGGTTAAATTACAAAAAGTGGGCCTCATTTACTAATTAGGTGACTTCTGAAGGCACCGAATGCTGATGGTCGCTTAAACACTAAAAAGAAAAGGGAGGTTGGTGTTCACAAGAGACGAGTTTTTGGAAGGTATTCTGCAAAACTCCTTTATTTCACTTTTACAGCATGAGTTGAGATTTTGATTTTATTACTCAAGAGGCTCTTGGTCTGCTCTTTTTTTAGTCACAAGGTTCAGAAAAAATGTACAAAATGTATTATAATCTAAAAATCAACCATCTTGTAGAAGCACGAGCTCCTCAGCTCTTCCACGCGCCACAATTTTCTGCACACACCGATTCAGAGTCAAACCTCCCGCTTCAATCCGTCGGCCCTCCACCAAGGCCAGCACCTGTCAGTCGACTCTCATCCAATCATCACACAGATAACTCCAGAGACTCGCCTACAAACTGCCGGCCTCGCACAGCTGCTTGTGCAAGAAGCCACATCCGCCTCACCATCGCCGCGTCGCACAGACAGACACACACCGGCTCGTGCACGAGGCGTCCTCCGGCCCCACCCACTGCTTTCTCAGACATCCACCACCGTGGCGACGGTAACCGCGACAACGGGCATAAATTAGCGTCATGGCAATATGCAAAGCGAGGGAGCAACAATTAAAGCTTGACTAACGAGCTTTGGAGGAGCGAGGCTGAAGTTTCCCTGAGCAGCTGCTAACAGGATTAGCCTACACACACACACACACACACACACACACATGCGGAAACAGAGAGGGAGAGGATGGCATGGGCACATTGTTAAACACCACCTGTGAGACAAGATGCACCCAGAAAAACTGCTAATACACGCACACCTAAACACAAGAATTATACAGGAAGAAAACAGAATTTACATAAAGGTTTGAGTCAAAACCCAACAAATCATATCAGAACATAAAAGTCATAAAAGTCAGAACATATCAAATAGGATATTAAACATTCTGTTCTTCATTAGGATATGGTCACATAATGGTATCTAATACTGTTTATTGTTTTCCTATAGATATGGAGGTGAGCTGACTAGGTCCTCCAACAGTAACGCTTCCCCACATCATGACACTTCCACCTCCATGCACCTCATTTTCAGACTCGCATGTTAACTAAACATGATTCCAGACGTCCTGTTTGACATCTCTGAGAAAGTTTAGTCTATCCTCAAAAGCTTTTCTCTGTCAGGTTGCACAGACATGCAGTTTTACCTCCACAGCATCAAGAGCCTGCTGTAGGTCCAATGGTGACACTTGGGAGTTTTAGGGACTTGGTTTCATTTCTTGCATGAACAAACTTGCTGTGGCTGTGCATGTTAACCGTTGTTTTAAATGTTCCCCTATTTTCCACAGAGTTAGGCAGCTGATTTCAGATGCTGTTGTGATCTTCATACTAAAATACTGCTACATTCTTCTTTCTCAAGGCCTCAGACAGAAATTTTGGTCTCACTATGGCACTGACTCCCACTTCAACAATAAGGAGAATGTCAAACTAAATGTCTGAGGTTTAAAAGGAGCAAACCTCCTTCAGAATGCTGAACTACAATTCTTGTAGTTCAGCTTGTAGTTCTTGTAATTATAACAGATCACGCCGATCTGTTATAATTATATCCATGTGTGAATTTGGCCCTTTTAAGTGAGAATAAGTGTAGATTGTTCAAGTTTGTTCCTTTTTTTTAAGCTTTCCGGAAAGTTCTTTGAAATGTATTTATTCAGGTGTATTAGTTGTATAACTGGAAGTTATTTTAACAAATTTTTGACATGGCCATAAAAGCTCGAAATGCAGCGACTTGGTCATTCCTGCCCAACGTGATTTCCTGCTTTTCTTTGAGGTTGAGCCTGCTCTTTCTGAATTTAACTGATCCAGATTTTATTTAAGGCCATAACCCATAAATGAGAAAAAAGGTGCTTTGGTACAGCCAACAGTTCAGAATCCAACAAAAAAAAAAGTAAGGAATAATGAGATCATTCCTACTTTGTATGAAAGCTTGTGTCCCCAACCTCTATTTGATTTTTATGAAAGTCAGACAGTGCATCAAAGCATATGCTGTTGGTTGATGCGTTTATATTTTTCCACTCTGAAAGATGCACTTCATTTAAAAGCTGAATTTTACACATTATTGAGGATATCATGTTATGACATATTTTTTTGCCTGCTGGTCAAAGAGTTAGTTTTAAAACTGTTTAATAAGACAGTTTTACCACTTGATACAATCCTCATTTGTAAATAACATATTTCAGAAAGACTCTTGTAAATAAACATACAGTAAAAATGTAAAAGCATCAATTCCCCTTAAACTCTTACCCATGTTGTTGTGTTACACTCACAAACTTCAATGTGTTTAATTTCAGTGTAAAGCAGAAGCAAAATGATGAATGCTTTCATACTTTCTTACAAAGAAACATCTGAAAAGTGTGGAGTGCATTTGTTTAAAGCCCTTTCACTTCAATGTCCCTAAATAAACTCCACCTTAAAAAAACTGCCTTCTGAAGTTACCCGTCAATGTAACTTCATGTGCAGCTTAATTAGAGAACAAGCACCATAACGTAGATCAATACCACAGACAGTTCAGAGAAAGTTCTGGAGAATCCTAAAGAAGGGTTATGTTGTAAAACAATAGACTGGGGATTCAAGATCTACCTGGATATTGTTCATCTGGAAATGTAAAGAGTAAGGCAGAGCTGACTGTTCACCAAAACCGACAGACCAACAGAGGTAAGCATTAATCAAAGAAGAATCTAAGGGGTTCTTCTTTGGTCATATGGGAATAAAACTCACATAAAAAGCCAAGTATCCAAAATAAACACATACAGCACATTGCCCTGTAAATACCATTTCCATTTTGAAACACAGTGGTGGCAGAATTATACTGTGGGAGTGCTTTTCTTCTTGAAGGACAAGAAAGACAGATGGAGCTAACTATAAGACGACCCCTGGAAGCTGCCAGACTTGAAAGCCAAGGTTGAGGTGAACCTTCTAGCACAACACCAACCCTAAACGCTGAGCTAAAACTGCAACTGGATGGTTTGGATCGAAGCATATTCAACTCTGAATCTGTATAAAGAATTGGGAATGGATCTCAGCAGATGTTGTCTTTGATCTCAATGATCTTGAGCCACTTTCCAAAGAAGAGT
Source organism: Poeciliopsis retropinna (assembly GCA_010277075.1). NCBI lineage: Eukaryota > Metazoa > Chordata > Actinopteri > Cyprinodontiformes > Poeciliidae > Poeciliopsis > Poeciliopsis retropinna. The sequence continues at coordinate 8,754,621 of VMRM01000013.1, forward strand.
TGGCAAAAAGATCAGTGTCTGGATGTGGAAAACTAAGCGTCATAAAGACACTCATAAAAACGTGCAGCTGTAAATGCATGAAGAAGTGGTTCTTAAACGATTTGGAGTGGAATACAAATACACACCACACTTTTATGATGATCATTTTTAAAAATGTTTGAAAGTCTTGTGTCATTGCTCTTCCACTTCACTTCTACAAAGTGCGCTGTGTTGGTGCATCACATGAAAACCAATTAAAAATCATTGAAGATCGTGATTGTGACGTCACAATGTAAAGAAGTTTAAGGGGTGAGAATATTTTTGCCACGAACTGCAACTTTTAACATTTTAAAATCCCGGGGGTTGTATTTTCATCTAAAGGTGTCACTAAGAGTGATGCTATTTATTACACTCACTAAAACATTTCACTCTTAAACTGGGCGAAATACATTTAAATTTTTAGTTTATATTTCAAACACTGCATTGCTCAGTTGTGCCTCATCTTTTGCTCCGTCTTCACTCTTCAATAAATCTTTTCCTTTCAGCATTTTCTTTCTGCACCTTCTGCTCTCTCTCTCTTCCAGGTCTTCAAATCCCCTCCACTTGCACAAATAGTGCAAATAAATCTACTCGCCTACCTTCCTAAATCTATGAAACATCCCAACATACATATACACAGAGTTGCACTTGCACACAAACACACAGGCCTCCAGGCAGCAGCCACAAAGGTCTTACATTAATAAATCTGCTGCTTTATTGGTGCTGAGAGTCTCTGGCAGAGACAGAGGAAGGGGGAACAGGACAGGAGGCTTGGAGATCACCAGAAGGGGAGGAGGAGGAAGAGGAGGTGACCAAGTGACTGAAGCCATTTCATCCTCACAAGGAAGCAAGGACAAGAGACAGGAAGGAAAAAGAGCTAAACAGTTATAGCAGGCATTACCTGTACTATTTCTAATAAGAGTCAGCAACCATTAACTCTGGGATAATGTGCAGCACCAGAAACAAAACAACAACAAAAAAAGAGTGGATGTGTTGTTTAAAAAAGGTACAGTCCACCGCCATCGTAACAACACTGTTTGGGCCATTATTAGGACCACCTGACACCTGGCTGAGCTGCTGGAGCGTTCAGAGGGGGCTGCGCTGGGAAACAAACTGCCCGAGGTGGGCTTTGGGTAATGACAGCAGCTAGCTTGGCTTAGTGGTCCAATCTCAGCCATCAGTCAGCTGTGACAGATTGGGGATATGAGCTAAGGAGCCGTTTAGCTCTGGTGTTTGCTTGGGTGTGTGTGTGTGTGTGCACGTTTGTGTGGACAAGGAGAAGGAACATTGGGGGGAGGGCTATCAGGGCTGCTGGTGTTGCAGAGGCATCAATACACTCTCGACAGGCCATTTTCCTATGCCTATTCCCAGTTCTGGCTTGTTGCTGGGGCAACTACCACCATTTAACTTCCCTGGCTGCATCTCTGGAAGATTTTTTTGTAAAAAGAGCAATCTGAAGCAACTCCCAAAATCAAAGAACATCAAGTATTTTTTAATTCTTGATGTTTAAACCTGTAACAGTTTGCATTCTGAGTTCAAATCAGAGCCAAAGCTTACTGATTCACTAATCTTTTTTTTTTTTTTTCCATCAGACAATCGTAAATGTAGATTTCTAACCTAAATAGACGACTGGAGTAACATTTTTTAGATGGTTTCTTTTTCTTATACCCATGTCAATGTGGATATTACATTTTAATCATTTGTCTGCAGTCTTATACATTGGCCCAACTTTTTTTTTTTTTTTTTAAAAGAAGGTATCAAATGCTATTTGTATGTCCTTGTGGTTCCTAACTCCCATAACGTCTGGAGTCCGATATCTCCAAATCTCAAATACCAAATTTTTCTCCAGTAGGTAACTGCACTACACTTGGGCACTTCAAGGACACGGACAACACATGGTGTGGAACTTGTTGCTGAGAGAAAAAACTCAAAGTTTCAGTATCAGTGAGGTGTGCAAAAAAATAAATAAATAAAAAAAATAAACAGGTAAGAGAAAACAAAGAGAAATGAGAAGTTATTTGAAAGACACTTGTCGCGACAGATAACCAGAAAGATGAACAGGGAACAACTAAGTTGCTTTGTTTCATTTTTAGACAACCAAAAAATCCAGAACCACCCACACTTCAGCTGCATCAAAAGGCATAAAGATGATGCAGTTCCCTTACCTGGCCATGAGGCTGCATGGTGCTGTAGGGTATGCTCTGGTTCAACACCTTCTGCTTCATCATCAGCATCCTCTTGTGCTCCTCCCCCAGGTGGGCCGTCTGCCCGGGGATCGGCCCCTGCGTCTGCCCCGGTCCCTGACCACCTCCTCCGGCACCTCCCATGTAGGGCGGCATCATGGGGTTCTTGACTTGATTGTTCCCTGCCATGGGCGGAGTCATCCTCTGACCCATGTGGTCCACGCCGCTGCCGCTGAAGTGACTGAGCGGTTTTGTGTTGTTGTAGGACAGCATGGCGGCTGTTTGCTGCTGCTGTTGTGTCTGTTGTTTGGACAGAGCGTTCTGGTTTATGCTGTTTGGCTGCTGCTGTCCCATCATGCCCATGGGTTGTGAGGGAGGTAGTTGTTCATGGGGGCTTTCGGCCCATTGTTCGAAGCCATCCCAGCCACCAGAGGGCCTTGTGGTGTGTTAAAGACTTGTGATGGATACATCATGGGGCTGTTGGGCTTGTCTTGATTAAAGGGACCGGAATTGTAGGGACTGGTTGGAGCACCCACTGGTGACCAGTTGGCTGCTTGTTTCTGCTGCTTATGCTGCATCATCTTGTTGTGCTGAGCATGATGCTGGGCTATTGCTTTTAGCTGCTCTGCTGGAGAAAGTTCAGGTGTGACCGGGCCCACAGGCTGACCTCCAGAGCAAGTCCCACCTGGGCCACTCCCACCTGGACCACCACCTCCTGGGCCCCCTCCTGACCCCATCTGATTAACTGGGCCTGGGTTCATCATGTAACCATTCCCAGGCCTAGAGACTGCTTGAGTCTGAGCTTGGGTTGGAGTCTGAGGTGAGCGAGCTACGCAGTTGTGCAACGGTGAACCTGACGGCATAGCAACAGCTGGAGACTGCTGCAGGGGTTGCTGTGGAGGGGTCCCATTGGCGGTGGTCGCAAACTGGGGCCCCGATGATGACGGTCGCACCTGAGGAGAGGAAACATAGCAGTTATTTCAGACACACCAGAAATTATCTTACGGGACATTGGGTTTGTGTGCTCACATTTAGATTTACTTAGTCTTAACACAAAATGTCAAAAAATGCATTTTCGGAGTCTTGTCCTTAAAACTAATCTGTACCATGTTGTCTTTCCACAAACATTTCTTTACCGTAGTCTGTGAGCGCCACTACAGCGCTCACAGAAGCACCGGACAACAGAATGAATTCAGGGTCAATGAAAAAAAATAAAATCAACACTGCCACTAAGATAGAGGTTTTCATATTTCAGAATGCATTACCTTTTTGAACAATTATCAAACTGAAATAAACACCTAGTTAGTTTCAGTTCTATTTAATGAGTTAAATAATGCTCATTAAATAGAAATAAAAAGTTTGGCGAGAAAGTCTTATTCAGTTCCTGCTAATAAAAGCATGTGCTAACTGATCATCATCAGACATGACCAGTGTTGGCTGTTTGCTGATCTTCATTAAGGTATGGTCCAAATGATAGGCGCATCAGTAGTGATGTTAAGAAAAATATGTTGCTGCTCATCAGTTTTGGATATTGTGCACAGTAGCAAAATGAGAACTTTGCTAAGAGCTAAGATATTTCAAAGCAAGATTATACTTCATCGTAACAGTAATGAGTAATTTGTATCTCACATTACATGAGTTACATATAAAAATGTTAAGTTTATTTTATTCAGTTCCAGGTTAAAAGTGATCCAAGTACAAATAACTGGATTCAGTCAACATGATTTAAGAAATGCTGCAGAAATGACTGGTTGTATATGTGGCAAATAGTGTTTTCTGGGGGGATTATTATTATCCAACTCAAAATTGTGCAAAATTACAAAGTGGAAGCAAAATCCACTTAACCGTTTGCATTCACCGGCAGAGTCGCCGGAAGCTGGTGCCCATTTCCAGCAGTCATATCGCAAGAAACAAGTCTGCAGTCTATCACAGGACAATTCAGAAACACATACGACAGACAGCAATACACACATTCATATGGAGCACAAGTCGCCATGTTGACAGTCTTGATACTGACCTGTGGTGAACCAATGGGAACCTGTGGGACCCCCTGCGGAGGAGGTGGCAAGGATCCCGTTGACGCCGCCCCGACACCAGGTGTTGTACTCCCAGCAGCTTCATGCGGGGCTTCAGCCTGACTGTTTGCTGGCCTGCCAAACTCCGCCTCTTTCTTCTCCTCGAAGTCCTCATTGAAGAGGTCGTGCATGTCATCCTCTGGAACGGTGTTGGCCAGCTCATCAATCAGCTCCTGCCACTCCTGGTCATTGAGGTTGATGTCAGAGAATAGTTTGTTCTGGTTAGACAGGGACTGCGGTTCGTTGGACTCCATTCCTGCCCCGTCGTCCAGCGGCTCTTGTTTCAGGTCCTTGAGGAGGCTGAAACTGTCCTCCAAGTCCAGGGAGCTGTTCAACTTCATGTCCTGCAGGTGGCTGCCGCCGTTCTTCCCCAGGTCGTCGGACCCCCTGCCCATATGGGTGCCGTTGCCGTTTGTAGTGTTGCCGGTAGACGTGTTTGGCCCAGTCAGTATAGGCTTAATGTCCATTTGATGATGCAGAGGAGAAATGGGTGGCACATTATTATTATTGTTCTTGGAGAGACCCGTTAGAGAGTCTAGACCGCCGGGCCCGTCCTTTAGGACCCGTTTTCCCGTTGGCGAGTAGCTGCCGCCATCACAGATGCCGTTCTGGTCACCGTTCAGCGGCGATCGTGCGCTGTCCAGTTTCCTTTTCACCGTCTCCTGGAGCTACAAGAAACACAGAGAAACAACAATCAAAACTTCAGATTCTTAAGAAGCCTAATGACTGAACAAACCATTAAAAACAGCAACCTGTTCTCTCCTAACACCAGAAATAGTCATCAGAAGCAAAAATAAACCAGTTGTATTTCCAAGATAATAACCACACCGGCGCCTTTTTCACAGAGACGTGCATGTGTACAGAAACACAAGTTAAAAACGGGAAAACCTGTTTTCAATAGAATGGAGAGATCAAAGCGACAGCTGTGCTCTCCCCAACATTAACATCAGCCAACAGGGAAATGAGAGCTCCCTCTCTGAAATCTGCAGCCCATTCTTAGCCTTACTGTGGGCAGCCACCGCACCGTTCCAGCTCTACTGTCTCACTGCCTCAGCCGGAGCACAGACTAGATAACAACGGGGTGCTAACAAACCCTGGCTGGTGGTTAAGGTAATCACTGTCATAGACCTGGAGGAGGGAGCAGAGGAGGCACAGACAAACAGTAAACAAAATCTGAGACATGAAAAGAGAATGCGGAGACAAAGTAAAGGGTTCACGCCAACATGAGAAGTTTTAAAGAACTTTCCACTTTGGCCCTTTATCAACACATCTTCTCCCTGAAAAGACACTCTACAAATGTTAAAGTCCAGTTAGCCTGGATTGCAGTGCTGAGATTCAAAACTGATAAATGTCATTGAGATGGGTATTTACAGCTCTACTGATGACATATTACTGATTTATAATGTGGACCTCAGATCAAAACAAAAAAAAGGTATTCGACAGAAATGTTGGCCTATTAAAAGTATGTTCTGTACTGGTAGAGTATGTGCACTAAATACTTGGTCAGGCCTCTTTATCAGTAAATTTACTGCATGAATGCAAAAAATAAAAAAATTTAAAAAATATTGGCAGCAAAAAAATGTGCCTCTGTTTCTAATTTCTCTCAAGATAAAGTCTTGTTTAATTTCTGTTAGGGCTGCACAATGTTCAAAAAACATTAATGTATAACATTTTGATGACGATCGGTTGTAAAAATCATTTCCTCACTTTCATTGTTCTGACTGTTTTCCATCCTGCACAACATATCACTAAATTCATTATCACTATACACAACACCAGTATCACCAGGAATGCATTCAAGGCCTGTAGGCCGGTGAGGTTTTGGTGATGTTTGTCCAGCAGAAAATGTCATCAAGGAAACTAGAAATAAGTTGTTTCTGTGACAAAGCAGCAGATTTAGAATCGGGGTCCACAAGGCTCAGTGGTAGTCCAGACGCACCACACACAGAGGCTACAGTCCCAGGTTCAATTCCCAGCATCAGGCCTTTTGCTGCATGTTTTTCCATTTTCTTCCTGTTCTGGTGCATAAAGGCTACAATTGCCATAAAAACCTTCAAAAAAAAAAAAAAAAAAAAGCACTAAACTTAGCCAGAAGCATTTTTTTTAAATTAAAGAGATGGAAAAAAATACATTTAATTTTTTACACACTAGCTGGACAGACTACTTTGAGACCTACATTTTCTATTAATCTAAAGTAAAGACAATAACACTGTTTAGCTGTTTATGTATCACAAGTCAGTTTTTACAGGAACGGTGAGACCAAACCACATGCTGAGGTCGATAGCAGGGGGCGCTATGGAGACCTTTGTAGACCCAAATATTGTATCCGGCTGATGCTTTGCAGATGTGATATTACACACACAGATTCTTCACTAACATTTATAATGTTTCATTTTGCATATTTTAAACGGATCAGTAGCATAACAGTAAAAGTAATAACTGTGTAATAAGCAGGGAAAACAGGACACAAATTTTCCCCTTCTGCTGAAACATCACTCCATTGCTCCTTTTAACCCCAGCACACACACGCGCACGCACACACACACATACACACACACAGAGATTAAAGCCGAATCCCACAAACATGTTCACATTCATAATAGCCACTCAGAAGTTGTATCCATCATGCTCATCTACATTTGAAACAGGCAGCTGTAAAACAAAGGCACTCAGAAGCAGGGAAATATTTTGTAAAATCTACACCCTCAGATGTCACATGTGAAAGAGTCAAAAACACACACAGAGGGACACAGGAAGCTCTTTTGATACGCACGTAAATGCACTCTTAGCTCTTTGTTATTCAGACAGAACAGCAGGTGAAATATATTCAGATTGTATTCTGACCTGGAGGTGGACCCATTCAAGCCAGCAGAAATGCACACCATAACCCCCCCCCCCGTCTTTTTTCTGGATTTCCGGAAAGTAAATGAACGCACAAGACTGGTGCAGAGGTGCTGGAGGTGGTTTCTTCCTCATGTTCTGCACATTGATTGGCAGTTAGCCTAATTATCGTTATGAAATGATAAATGCTGTTAGTATCGACAGGAAACACTACAGCCTGTGAGCTATGGAGTGAAATACACAGGAACAATAATATAGAATAATATAATATAAAAATCTAGAATTTAAAAAAATGTCACTTCTCTGGTTGACAAAACAGTACACAAGAAAACAGTTTGCATAAAAGTTAATGTTAAATAATTTTACTGAATGTGCAGTAATATTTTCTTTTGTTGTAAATATGCCCCTTTCTGCAGAATCTCATATTCTATTTTTTTATAGCAACCACAGTTGGAATATCATTTATTCACGTATGTGAATTGGAGTTGCTGCTGGCTCACCTAAATTTTCCCGCTGAGGGACACTAAAGGGTATTTCTATTCTACTTTTCTAAAAGATATTTCTATTCATTATATTATACTCTACTTTACTGAAGTCTTTGCATTTGAACAATAAAATCTCAACTGTCGGTGAACAGTGTGAGGAATCACACAAAACGCTAGAGTATGTGAGAGTCTTACTTTTCTTACCATTAAAATGTAAAGGAGATGCATAAGCAAGCTATTAAGACACATGTTAGAAAAGTTAGCATTAACCCTCAAATTGACTTTGCATTATGGCATAATGATACTCTGGAGGGAAAACCAAGAGTTGGAAATCTTACAGTTGTCTGAAATGCAAGACTCTTCCACACTTATTTTTGATGCTTTCAGTGTAAATGGCTGCATAAAACACCATGAAATATGTTATTTCTACCTCTTTTTGGGGGGTCTTAGCCTTTATTAGATGGGTCAGTCGCCCCAACACTGGTAATTTGTGCCATGGCCATTAACTCTGTACTGAAAAAAATTTAATATAAATGTATGAAATGCCACTGAGCTGTAGACATGTATGGATTTCAGGCTCGGATTCCTCCGCAGAAAAGCCCAGAACACCTACCAACACCGTTCCTTCTCCTGCTTTATGTGTGGTCCTGTAATCAATGGGTTTAAATAATTCAAGTCTTCTGAACAAAAGTGTGTGTGAGCGCGTGTGTGTTTCAGGTTTTCCCTAAATGCCAGTGAGTCACATTGATAACAGGCTCGCCATTCAAAGCCCACCTATAAAAACTCCCACAATTATCCAGGTGGTGTGAGCCGCGGCACACACTCCCACACTGACGCATGCACACACACACACACACCAACCCACCAACAAACAACATTATCCATTTAACCTCGCTGATATAGTGCAGACTGCATTGATGGAAAGGGACTGTGGTTTTGTCTGTGCGAGTCAGTGTGAGACAGCCAGAGGAATCATGACAGAATGAATGACAAAACTGCAAGCAACTACAATAAATACCTTCAAATAACTCACTAATTAATCATTCATTTCTTTCAGTGCAATTAGCTACCTAATTACACCTCTAAAAACAACTGTAAGACACCTGCCATGTCCTGTGCATGGGTAGCGACAATATTTGTATTTGTTTAACAGTTCACTGCCAGAATAAGACTTAGATTCTGAGACAAAGAACTTGGAAGAAGTTTGCTTTGGAGTGCATTAGTGGAGGTAGAGAGAAACAGAGGAAAAGAGCTTGACGGCAAAAAGGACAAGAGGATGTAAAAGAGCAAAGACAGGAGCGATCGCCGCTTATTTTCTCTCTTGCGCGTTTTCTTTGACACAAACACCTGGTGACTGCTCCTCTGCCTGCTCACCGCGACACGCGGCAAACGACAACGACACACGGAAACAAAGGTGAAGCCGACAGACACAGGAAGAGGGGATTTATTTGCCGGCAGATGGTCTGTTTCTCTGTTTCCCCCCCCCCCCCCCCCCCCCCTCGCTCTGAGTGAGGAGACGGGGAGTTTTGAGGAGAGCGGGGGGTGGAGGAGTGGGATAGGTGGCTTGATGGAGAGGCATATCGCGCCAAATGACAGCAGGGAGCAAACGATGAGAGGGTGATCAGAGAGGAAGAGCAGAGAGATGGAGGCACCAAGGTACTGTTGTTATAGCAACCTGCTGCTCTGCTGCTTTGTGCGCTGCATCCTCCCTTCTTCCTCCCTCTCCTCTTTCCCTCACTCGCTCACAACACCCCGCTTTCTCTTCCCTTGCTGCATTTACATTGCTCCCTCCAGCAGGTTGAGCATCACATCCAACACAAAACGCAACATTAAAAGGAGCGCCTCGATGTTTTAATTAAAAACAACCCTAATCAAAAGAGCAAGAGAAATTAAAAACAAAAGCAAGAGACCAAAAGAATAGGGGATGCAAATTATTGCATTCAAACTTAAACAGGCTGTTCATCAGCTGATGAAAAGTTTTTAAAAACTACTGTTCATGTCATTTGCACTCAGGACCCCCTGATGGTGAAAGGCAAAAAACACTTAAGGCAGCATAGTTGAGTAACGCAACAGAGGTTGAACGTAAGAAATGTTGCTGTTTTTTGTTTTTTTTAAGGTCCTGAATGGATTGATTAGAAAATACAAAATCACCTGAATTGAACAGGAAAACTCCAAAGACACAAACACAGTTGACCCTGAATACAGTCTTTACTGAAGCTGACTGTGGCCCAACAACCACAACCAAAAAATGCTGCAGCTCAAACTTGCCCATTTGGACGATTCTGCAAGGTTGTCAAAGTGCAGCTGGCTATAAAGACGCTGCAGAACCATCCCTCGTGGCTGATGGCGTTGGTCATGGAGTAACTATGACGTATCAAACATTTCTGAACAAAATTTTCAAGAGATCAGGAACTACCACTCCTTTTAATTTCTTCTTCTTCTTACTTTTACCGTTTCTTCTTGCCATATTCTGAAGTTGCGACCGGTTACAATCAATCACAGAGAAATGTAAGTACTACTCATTTCTTTCCTCATCTTCAGATTTTGATCAGCAGTCTGTCCTCCAAACCAAAGCTGCAGGTTTCTTGAAGACGAAATCCATTTTTTAAAAAATGTATCGGAGAACGCCACGTAAACACAGCGTGGAGAGAAAAGCTATTCCTGAAATGAATCAAAAATGCACAACAGACAGTCCAGACAGTAGAAGACAAAATAGCAAGGCAAAAACCCATAACATGATCCAATATATTCTACAAGAGACAGAGTTAAAGACCTCACTTTATTGGGTTTATTAGGCAAAATGTGTTTATATACTGATGACACCAATTTGTTTCTTCACCTCAAAAACAACTTAAGTTTTTTACTGGTTCTTTTAAATTAACACTACAGAATTAGTATTCTTACAGATTTATCAAAAACTTTTGCTAGAACAGGAGAGAGAGCAAGACTTTCATCAGATAACAGGAAGGTGCGATGGAGTACAGCAAAGCAGTTCTGTTTATCCATTAAAGTTTTCAACCTTTGACCACCATGGAGCATGCTAGATCTGAAAATGAGGCAAGGCATTAGAAAGTATTTGATTCAAGGAAAAGTACCTACATTTTTGCGGTGCTGGCTGTGTTTACTTATTAAAATAAGACAAACCCAGTTTAAAATGCTAAATTTGTAATTATTTTGTATTTTCTTCTTTTAAGCGACTCACAAAGTGACATCAGCTCTGCTCCTTATATAAACAACAAGTGATTGTTCACCTCTGATAGGCAAAATATGTGTATTTAAATGCAAATCATATACTCATATGTAATATTTTTTAAAATAAATGCCTTAGAAGTGACCCAACTCTGCATTGGCAAGTTCTGACTTTAATATTCCCAAAACAAAACAACTATTTCCTTTTTATCATTTTCAATGTACTAAGAAAAATGAATGAGAATCTTCACAATTTTATCTGACAGAAATAAGAATATTCTCAATCACAAGCAGGCAAATACACACATCAGTCATAATTTAAATGCTAGTTAGATCTTCCTGGATTTGGCCAGCATGTACAAAACTGTGTGTGTCCGCATATTTGTTTCTGGTTTGGCCCAGTGGACCATAAAACGAGTCAATTAGACCACACAGGTTTGTATTAAGTAAATGTGCTTCCTGCCATGTCAATGACTGGTGGAGGTAAAGGAGCTCAAAGTTCAAGTTCAGAACCAAATTCTGACACCCATGACGTGTCCTGAGATGCTGATGTGCAGAAGTGGTTTTTCATTATGGTTTAAAACTGATTTTATTTTATTTTTTTTTAAGTGAACATCATATGAAGCTTGGAGTAAAAAACCGGAGCTAAAACTCAACCTTCTTCCTCAATGTTAAGATTTTTACACTTTCAGCAGAATGTCAGTCCAGTGAGGGTTTTAGAACTAATAGCTTATTTTAGGTTTTCCAAAGAATCAGATATTGTTTTTAAATTACTGTTTGCAATAAACTCTCCCACAAAGTCTTTTGGATACGTGACGATGTGATCTCACATGGAGTTTGACTGGAAAAGGAAGAACAAAAAAACAGCTGTACTATCAGGAGTTTGTCCTTTACCTCAAGGATACTATGTCAGCAGATACCCATCCTGCTCAAGTGCCCTTGAGCAAGTCACTGAGACCAGGGATGATGAGGGCTTTCATGCAAACAGTCCACACACACACACACACACAGTCTGCATTTGGTGTGTATTAAATACCACCTGTGGTTCTGGCGAGGAAACTGGAGCGGGTTCTGAATCAGTTTAACTGGCTGAGGGAAGCTGGGGTCTTCATAGCTTCAGTGTGAAAAAAAAAATACAGCCATTAATTGGTAAAAACTGATACATAGTTTAAATTAGTTTTATTTTGTAACCAGGTGCAGTGTATTGCAGACTTCTGCCCTGGTCCCTCTTAAAAATGAGATTTAGATCTCAATGCAGTTTACCTGGTTAAATAAAGGAAATAAAATAAAATAAAAAAAAACAGACAACTGTTATCTACAAGACAAAGTGATAAACTGCTCTAAAAGTGCTTCCAAATCCAGACCCTCCCAAACTAACTAACCCGCATGGTGAAGTTGGATGCGTCTCTGCTTCAACACTCCCGGTTGAAATGACTTAATCATCTCCTGATGCATTCATAAAGTTAAAACAGAACTCTTTTTGAGACCAAACCGGTCGAACCAGGCGAACTGAAGCAGGGAGATGTTTAATACCTGCAGGACAGAGAATATCCCGTGTTTGTAAACCTCAGCTGTAGTTCTCCCTTTTCAACTTCTAGCACTTACTGGTTTTATAAACAAACTGGTTTGGGTTTCCATAACCAGCCGATTGTCAGTAGAAATATCTAAGGTCGCTATTTAATCCTGATTCTGGTGTTTCCTGAATTTCAGACAACGTCAAAGTTCAGAGACAGTTCAACTAGACAAACTGTTATTATGAATGGCTGACCTGGGTTCAGATTCAGTCCTGAAAGGTGCCTCTCTGCATCGAGTTTGAATTCCCTTCTCATACAGTCGTTCTCTCTGGGAACTCTGGCTTCTGACCAAAGTCCAAAACACAAGAATCTGCTGAGCACCAGCACAGGCCGGCAACCACCGATGGTTCTGGCGAAGAAATCTTATTGATTTGGTTGCAATGTGCAATTTACACCACTAGATGCCACCACATTCAGCACAGCGGATCTTTAACTGGTTTGTTTTATGGTTTATAACTTTTATTTGAAATCACTGATGACTGTCTCTGTTGACAATTATTCAAGAAAAACTAGAACAGATAATCATTCCTTCAATGGAGTGCCAATAAATTGCATGAGTTGACCATCCTGACTGAAACAAACTTCAAAACACCTTTAAGGATTCACCGGTACTCAGTGCTATTTAATTCTGGTACAGTTAGAGCAGGTGCCCCAAATATGGATGCGAGAAGCCGCCTGGGGTTCGATTCCTGACCTTGGGAAGCTTGCTGAGTGTCTTCCTGTCTGGCTACCATGAATAAAGGACCTCTAGTGACGCCAAACATATAAACATTAAGCAAATCAACTGACCTCAACATTCAAGAAAAGTAAGAATTTTTTTTAAGTTGAAAAATTGGGTTTGAGCATCTTATCAAAGACAGCATGCCCACAGTCATTTACTTAACCACAACCTCACATTATAGTAATTATTATTATTGTTGGGTTACAAAGAGTTACTTCCTGAATATCAACTTTTTTTTGTTTTTTTGTTTCGTCTATACATGCATTTCCGGCTTTCCCCTACCTCCAGATCCCTGTAAAACTGAGCGGTGTGTGAGTGGAAAGAACACGGAAACAAAGCGTCTGTTTGAGTGAAGGACAGAAAACTCCAGAGTGACAAGAGGAAGGTGCAAACAAAGAAACATTTGGCTGCCGTCCCAGAGAAGGGTGTACGTACATGTGAGAAAGCGCCTGCCAGTCTGCCTCCTGTACACAAGGGGCCTGTACACGCCTGATTTGAACACACACACACACACACACAGTGATCTAATCAGAGAACAATGATCCTTTACATTATATTTCACCATTTATTTAGCGTTTTAGCGTACAGACACAAAAGCAATAGAAAAACTATATGCAAGTGGTGTTGTTTGCAATGTGCTTCGAGGAGCCGACGCCGATGTACACAAGAACTTGGAAAACGATCTCCACGCTTATTGAACCAAACACACACAAATAAACAGTCTTTGTCGGGTATTTTAACACCATGTTGCTGTGCGTGCGCGCGGGCAGAAAGAGAAAGAAGAGTGTGTCCGTCTGTCATCAGCAGTTTTAAACCTGCTGACCTGACATAAAAAAAGCTAGTGGAGAGAGGACCATCACTCCCCCCCAACACCTCCTCCTCCATCCATCGCCGACCCCTTGACTCAATAACTTTAATATGTTTGTGTTTGGAGGGGAGGGGAAAAGAAGAGGAGGAAGAGAAACAGAAACACAAGGAAGGACGAGGAGCGGAGTGTGCTACCAATCGCTCTTACAAACCACTAGCATTTAAAGCACGACTAATTATCTCCAGTGGGTCGAGGACAGCGCGTGCTCGTGCCGGTCTGAACGAGCATCTGTCTGCGTGTGCGATAAAGTAAGAAAGAGGACGAGGAGAGAGAAAATGAGGGGATGAAAGAAGGGGAAACTGTGTGTGTGTGTGTGTGTGCGTGTGTGTGCGTGTGTGTGGGTGTGTGTTTGTGTGCGGTTCCTGGCTGAGCAGCTTCTCTATTTATAGAGCTGCAGCAGCTCCTTCCTGTTTCTGGAGCTGCACCATCACGCTGGGAGGAGGAGGAGCTGGAGGGGAGGGGGAGGAAATGTGAGAGGGTGTGTGGGAGTGGAGACTGGTCTTGAGCAGATCCACCCCCTCTCTTTGCTCTCGCTCTCACTGCTCTCTCTCCTGCCTTCCCTCCTTCATTCAGCAGCTACAAACTCAACCGAACACCAAAGAGGCAGAGAAAGCAAGAAGGAAGGACTAAACAGCATAATTAGGGAAATTGCTTTTTCTTTTCTTTTTTTTTTTTTACATTTAAAGCTGAAATTAGAAAATGTGGTCTCATGCAGTGTTACTGATGCTACAAAAAACAACAACAACAGCCACAAAAACAATACAAGCCATAAAGAAAGGGACAGTTCAGATGATGTTATTCTGAACAGGGGTTGTAACTAATCACTAACCTTTTCCTTTAACCCTCACTAATATTTTCATTCACACGAAAACACATAAAATGGCCCAAAATTGTATTTTTATTCCCCCAAACATGAACTTAAAGCCTCCACATGAAATAAATAAGTAAGCAAGAAAGCAAGAATGGCAAACAACAAAGTGCGAGTTCATTCTACATTGTTTTTTGTAGAATGTTTTTAAAGGTTTTGCCATTGTTAAAAGGTTAAAGTTTGTGCTAATAAATGCTGTCTCTAATATATGCTACTATGTTGTTCCTTCAAGGATTTGGCTTGTTTGAGTAACAACTTATTATTCTGTTTAGTTTTTTTTTAAATAAAAATAAATTAATTACCTGTATGAAGACAAATGTCTACTAGACTAACTCTACTGACTCAAACTGCTCAGAATATTTCTGATTTGAGATTTAAGAAGATGAATAATAAATATATATAATAGTGACTGTAATTACCTTACACAACTAATTCATAAACAAAATGTCCCTTGGTGGGACAAAGACTTTTTAAAATAATCTGAGATTTAAACCGGGCAGAAAACAAGGGAAAAAGAAAATCAAGAGACCAACTTGGACAACCTGATTATTCTGCAGAGTTTTGGCATTTTCATTTAGAAGATTGTTGTTGATTAAAGGAGAAACCATTCAAAAGATGTCAACATATGCAGAAATTGCTGATGCAGATTGTGAAGTAGCCACTTTTGTGGCAGGTAATGTTTTAGCACAACCTTCATCAACCCAATTTAAAAGAAAATCTATAATGAAGCTGTTTGACTTTTTTAAATGGCTTATTCATGTCACAAATTTCTTGAATTTAAGCTGCAAGGAAACTCAGAATAAAGAAAGGGTGTA
Source organism: Poeciliopsis retropinna (assembly GCA_010277075.1). Classification (NCBI taxonomy): domain Eukaryota; kingdom Metazoa; phylum Chordata; class Actinopteri; order Cyprinodontiformes; family Poeciliidae; genus Poeciliopsis; species Poeciliopsis retropinna. Next base: position 8,770,258 of record VMRM01000013.1, read on the forward strand.
CAGCCCTCAAGGCTGTACATGTAGGACTCCATAGTACCCTAGTGTTGTGACTTTAATCTGACTTTATTTCTGTTGGTCGTTTTTACTTTGAGTTATAATATTGTCCATTTCAGAGATTCTCCAAATCTGGGCTTTGATCTGGACAGAATAGCAAGTCGATCCAGACCAAGTCTGCCCTTCATTTTGCCTCAAAATGACACTTGTTGTGAATTGACACCATTTAAATAAACTACAGTGAATTTCATTTCATCATCATCTGACAGCTGTGCAAGAGAGACTTGAGCACAGCACACTGCTTTGTATTAACACCAGTGGTTAATAATTGCAATGCTGAAAGGAAAGCACTTGGCTCATGAAGCCAAAGATCATTTCTTTCTGTGAGTTTTGTATGTACATTAATGTTAGGATCCAGAAATAAAACATTTTCTGAGCCAAATTTTCAAAACGTTATCATGAAAGAAGGAGTGGGGTCAAATGTTAGCTTGCTGCTTCTCCAAAGTCCTCCAGGAGGTCACAGAGGAATCCACGACAACGTCTAAAATACTGTAGGCATCACTATCTCACTGAAGGCCAGTGCTCATAAAACAATAACAACTAAGATACTAGGAAAAAATGGTGTCCATGGGTGTGTTCATAATCCAAAACCACTGCTGACCAAAGCCAACAGAAGGCTTTAATGCGCTTGATGTTCCCAGGACTTTTGGGGAAATATTCTGTCAACTGATGTTTGCATCCTAAGTTGAAGCTAAAGGCATTTTAGAAAAGGAACACCATGAAATGAGTCAAAGGTTCTGGTGATAGTATCAAGGTGAAGGGCTGCATTGCAAATTCTTCAGTCCAGACTATGTTTGCCTGCCAGTTTGACATTTTAAGCAGAAGAACCATTTGATTATGAAGCAGGATGAAGATCAGCAAGCTCAACTATGAATGGCTCAAAAAATAAACAATCAAGGTCTTGAAAGGCATAAAGTAGGCACCTAGATCTAATGGAGATGTTGTTGCGTGACTTTAGAAAGGTCTGTCATGCAAAGAAAACCAACCAATGTAGCTGAATTAAACAACTCTGCAAAGAAAAGTGGACAGGAATTCATCCATAAAAGATTTGCTGCCACCAAAGCTGAATTAACCAGTTATTAGGTAATTAGACATTTTACTCTCCACATGGACCAAGTTGGTTTGGGTAGCTTTGTCACTATAATACAGAAAATCTACATTTAAATATGTTTTTTGTTTACATATTTAAAGTTTACAAAAATGCAGAAACTGCAAGAAGTCTGTAAGATAATGTTTTTTTCTACAGCAAAAATTTTCAGCCAACAAATCAAAACATCTTCTCCAATCAGGCAGTCAAAAGGAAAATTGTCAAATGCAATGGCTTGACTGTATAATAAAACTACTATAGTTTTATTACTTGTATTGTTATTGCTGTCTATAACAATACAGTGCTTAAACAGTTGTACTAACTTGTCACTTTGTCAGCATCTCCTGATACAAACATTTAGTTAAATAAAAGATTTCACAAGACATATTTATTATAAACGCTGTTTAAAATAGATATTAGTTTTCAAAAAATAATCAGTTTTCAAACATTTGACTACATCCAAGCAAAAATTATGCCATTTTCTATTATTTTAGAGCTACCATTCTGACATTGGATGAAGCGAGTGACGAGGAAGGGAGGGGTCGTGCTCCTCATTTCTTGGCCAGATGGTCAACAGGAGGGGTCCAGCAGCTGTGTTTGAGTTTATATGCAGGTTTCAGTGTGTACATGTGCAGGAGGAAAAGACGGGACAGACTACATCCGACACCTGTCCGCTGCGGACACAACAATGAAAATCAATGTGAGCAACAAAGAACATCATAGAGCAGTGAGAGAGAAGAGCTATAAGGAAGAAAAAGGGGGAAAAATATGGATTTTAATGTTATTTCTTTACATCAAGTGGATTGTTTCAAACATGCTAATATCAAGTTTTTCAGTATCTGACTGCTTAGCAAGGGGTTCTCTGATTGGCTCAGTTACGTGAGAATGCGATTGGCTGAATCAAGTCGACTTCTGCCTCTGTTAGAGCCAGTCATGAGGGCAGACTGGTGCGTGCACACACACACACACACACGCGCGCGCGCACGGGTTTATGGATGCTCTCATGGCAGGAATGACAGCACTCCTTCCCAGCCTCCCCCCCTTCATTTTCACTCTCTGCAGCCTTGCTTCATAGCCGAGGGGGGAAGAGTGAGAGTGCAGAGACTACAGAGAGGCAGACAGGCTGCTATGGTAACAGATCACTGTGGCAGCGAGCAGCAAGGCCCTGATGGCTACTTGGCAGCGACGGCCGAATCTCACTGGCTGCTCACACACATCAGGGTGGATGGGTGTGTGTGTGTGTGGGGTGTGTGTGTGTGTGTGTGTGTTAAGGGCCAGTGGGGATGTTTGTGTGCGAGTGTGTACGTGTTGACCAGAGGACATGCCGAGGCTTTCTGAAAGTAACGAAGCCGCATGCAATCCAGATGTCCTTCTAGTTATGCAGATCAATGGCCACAAGAGAGCACAGCCCCAGAACCTGAGTCATTATGTCCAAGTCCTTAGTCATCTTTTGTTGAGACTTTATATTCAAAATGTACCACTGCTGCCAAATTTAAAGGCCAAATTATATATATGTTTTAGATTTTGAACTAAATTAATAAAATAAATGAGCTTTTCGTTGATAACTTATTGAGTTTGTTTGACATTTAAAGTTAATTAAGAAAGCTGCAGATTAATCTGCAACAAGTTCATATGCGTATCAGATTTCTTGGTGTTTCCGGTAAAATGCTGCAATTTATTTTGTGTTGTCCTAATCTTTCTAAGGACAATAAATAAAAAAGAAGCATGGTCTGCAATAGAGATGTGTTTCATTGATGGGTTTAGTATCTCTTGCCAATAAAGAAACCCATTACCGTTACTATGTTGACATATCTCTGGTTAAACACCAGCAGGATGTTGTTTAAATGAAACAACGTCATTCCTTTCCCCTCTTCCTGCCTGTCTTCACTCGCTCTTTTCTGTCATTTCACTGTGTGCATATCTAGGTCACGCAGTAGTAGACTGCTGTTTTTTTTCCCCCCTCATTGCTGTGATTCTCTGAATGTGTGTGCACATGTATTTACACAGTAAACACACATCTCCACTAGATCTGGAAGGAACAAAGTTCAATCCAGTGTGTGCATGCAAGATCCAAGTGAGAGCACAAGTACACAAACAAGCACACATGGTAAATGAGTAGGACGGAGATAATTTATGTCCTTCATCATGTGGAGGAAGTGTAACGTATCCGTGTGCCGATTTCATTTGTTTTTTTATATTTCAACATGGTGCAGGAGTAGTGACGATTCAGAGAGCTGCTAACCAGTGACGTTAGACTGTGAGGCACCTAAACATTACCTGAAAGTGCTTAATGTGTCACATGAGAGAAAGGGTTCGAGGGTAGACGGAAACGTCTGTTTGCCACAGCTAATGTCATCGGAAACCTCCAGAAGACATTACTCCTCATATCTGCCAATAGTGTAAACACTAAGAAAACAAAGGAGCAGCCACATTGTCTGGAAGCATGGCTACAAGAATCACGTGACTGTGTCTATTTAGACCAACGTTTTAAGACTTTTTTTATTGTTATTTTGAGGTGTTCTCTTGTCATTTTGTGGTCATAAAAAATAATCTGTAGGATAGAAAAGTCCTAAATGTGTGCATCTCTGTAGGTTTTGTTTGTAATCTAAAAGTTTTCCACAGATGCAATAATAATTGCCTTTATCTTCAAACATTTAATTTTAACTTCAGGAAATGACTCCAAAAATTAACATCTTTGTCCTCAACTGTCTGGCTTTTTTTTTTTTTTTTTTTACCTTGCTTATAGAGTAATGGCTTTTTTCTCACAGAGTGCCATTGAAGACATAATTATTGCTCTTATATGTAAACTTTGGTATCAGAAGAAAGTAATCGTGTTATTCTAACTATTTAGTAAATTGGAATAATTCTGGTAACCCTAACTGACCAAAAAGAAGAAAAGTTTTGTCTAATTTAATGCCAGATGCAGTGAGACAAAACATCTTTATTATGCAGTGCGTCTGTCAAACTGCATGCATTTTTATCACCTGTTGCCATCAAACTGAACACCTACCATGATAAAGATAAGCTGAGAAAAAGATTAAAAAATATTAAAGAAATATAACAAGAAACAAATGTAAAATACTGACGCTACAAACCAACTTAAACTGCAATAAGCAGCAAAGCACATTTATATTCTGCTCCTCCAGAATGTGGAAGGAGGTGTTAAACTGTAACATAAAAGGTTTACTGCAAAAGACCTGATTTTCAAAGTAGTATACATTTTGAGTAATAGTTGCAGTCTTTAGCTAATATGTTATTTGACCTGAACTTCAGATTCTTCACATATTTTTTATGGCTTGCGGTCCTTTTAAAGACTGAAAGTGATGGAGTGAGTTTTCTCCAGCTCTATGGTGCACCTTCTTGTCCCCCACCAGCTGCTGCGCATGGTCAGTCAGGCTCAAATGTTTCCCTTCAATACAAAAAAAATAAATTGTGCTTTTTGCAAATATTTCATGGCAAGAAAAACAACCATGATGTTGAAAGTATCCGGACCCCAGCCATCACTCCAAAACTAGCAGACTATGCATCAGGTCCTCTGTTAAGCAGGCTCACAACCTGGACTGATGAGACATTATTTTAGCCATTTTCTGTGATACTGTGGTAGTTCACTCAGTTATGCTGTAGTGGAATCCACTGCTCAACAATTTGACAGTAAATATGCTTGCTGCTAAAACAGAATTTAATTGTAACCAATTGCGCCACTAAATGCGGTTCAGGATTTTGCTTTTCTTTTCCCTTTAACCTAAAAACTCTTTTCTTCTGTTCTAAACTATTTTTCTCTCCTAAAGTCCTTGCCTCTCTCTTTAAAGTCATCCATCCCTTCCTCAGTGGGCGCTGCTTCTATTCCCAGTGGCTATCCTCTCACAACATATCCATTCATCTGTCTACCCATCTCACCCCTGGGTAAAACATCATCTCATCTGTGCAGGGCAGGCAGACCCCTCATTACCCCAGCATGCAAGTATTGATCCACTACCCCAGTGTGTAAGTGTTATTTTAAGATGCTCAGAACTGTAATCAGCATGTTAATGATAGTCATCGCCATAGTGAGAGGCTCTGTGTGGTTATTCCTGGCCTGTGGAGACCAGCAAGAGGCCAGCAGCCTGAACAAACACACATGCAGGTTTGGAGGCTTGGTGGGCCGGCGAGCTAGTGAAGGTGAGGGCTGCAGAGTGGCTCATCGGGTCAACCCCTCCCCTCAAGAGAAATATTTCCTGTTAACTCGGAGCAACTCGAGTTCACGCAACTCCTTGAGTACAAAGACACATGCATGTATGAGGAATCTGATGCCATGTCCCAGTGAAGGTGATGTAATCCATGAGCCCTGCATGTCGCTTGATACAAACATAAGTGTTTGTGAAGGTTGGGCTTCAGTCGCTCTGGACAAATAGCTTCAGCATCCCCTCCAAATGTAGCAATTTCACATTCTTATCAACATGAGGTAAACAAACCGCTATGTGCATACACACACACACACACACACATATACAGATGGGTCCACACAAACAAACAAATGGAGCAGATACAATTCATCTTAATATATTACAGGTGCTGCAGGCCTACATCATCTCTCCAAACCCAGACACACACACACAGTCGCAAAGCTGTGCCAGTATGGATAAGCCCTATTTGGCAGAGTTGAGGAAGATGCATTTCAGAGGTAAATGACATCATTACCATATAAATGACTTCCAGCAAAATACAGCTGCTAATGTGACACACACACACACACACACATATTATATATATCTATATATTTGTATAGGTTACACACGTTTTCACCACAGCAGATTTCAACATGCCGCACGCACCCGACACCAAACAGCATAAACCTCACACACGGTACACTGTGCCGCTTCTTAACTGTACTCTGATTGGGTTAAAGCTGAAGGACGGGAGCAGAGGTGGCTGGAAACAACACACAGTAAACAGCAACAGGAGGTGAATGCCCAAATTCAATAACACTTCAAGGAATCACTGTGGCCTCCTCCAGTGCGCACTAAAAAGGAAAGATGTGTATTTATGTATAAGAAGGCTGTGAGAATATAAACACCTGCTGAAGGTGAAACGTTTACACCTAGAACAGCTCCTATTATTCTATTAATGACCACTACCTATCTGCTGCTTTACAGTTGGTGTTTCTGTGTGGAAACAATATTTATGTTATTCCTGTACAGCAACACACTACATGCCTATGACACAGTGTTGGGACTCTTAAGTGTTTATTGGCGCAGCATGTTGGACATAAAGGAAACATATTTTGTGCGTTTGTCAAAAAAGGTGTACAATTAATTTCATGTGATTAGTTTGAACATTGCACCTCATGTAAATGATGCCAATTGAATACACCAAACACTTAAGAAATGAAACTTCTCAATCTCAGTATGTTGATCTTAGTGATGCTGCTCCTTTTCAAAAAAAGGACTGAAATTTAGTCAAAATGTTTTTCAGCAACCATTGCTCTTCTATTGTTAATGTTTTAATTATTGTAAAACTCCCAACCCCGTCTTTGCAACATGAAATCAGTTTTACAAACTCAATTGCAACGCATATCTTTTGAACAACCGTTGAGCTACTGGATTGTAGCCACAGTCCCCCTGGGGCTGTCTGACAGAGAGGCGAGGCTACCATCCACCGGCGCCACCGAGTCCTCTGACCACCAGCAAGCGAGGCGTGTGAAGTGTTTTGCCCAAGGACACAACGACAGAGGGCGGACGGAGCAGTGGATCAAACCAGCAACCCACCGATTACGGGATGAACTCCTACCACAGTCGTTCCAATGACTGGGTAGCAACAAATGGATTGCCATAGCAGTTTTCAGATGTGTGGTGGACTAGTGCCATAAAATTGTTATAGATTCAGATATTGTAATAAAAGTTTAATATTGTAAACTTCTAACTCTGCAGCACAATATTTTGTGCGTACCTCACAGTGAAGTGGAAAGGTCAGAGGAGATTAAATGACAACAGAGCCATGTTTCTTTTTGCAACAGGTAAAAGTGCTCACCTTATAATGCCATGTCATCTGGATCTGCTCTGTTTCAAAGTGTGAGACCTACAATGTATGTTTGTGTGAGCGGGATCGAGCTCCAATACTCAGATATTGCTGCTTGTGTGAGTGTGTGGGGGTTGAGGGGCTTAGTGCCACACTAAGCTCAGGTGGGAGCACTGCAACATCTTTGTAGACAGACGGTGTGCAGCATTTACATAAATCTCATGCCGGAGACACTCTTTCAAGCTCCGAAGACAAGAGGTGGCAGGTAGGCGACGCCGACTGCTGCAAAGCTGTGATGGCCGGTATTGTCCTCAAGACGAGGGTGGCTTTTATCTGCTCTCTGGGTTTACAAAAAGGGGGGGAAAAGAAAGAGGGGAGGGGAGAATTAAAGAGAGAGAGAGAGAGAGCACATAGCCTTCCTGCGGCTCGCTTTTCAACATCTCAATGACTGCATCGTCCTCCTTGTTCTCCTCCCCTCCCTCCTTATATGAGGTTCTGCCTCTTTCTCCTCCTCTTCACGCTCGCTCTCTCTCTCTCTCTCTGCCTCCAGGCCATAAACATCCGTATGTCACGCACATGCTATGAACACACACACACACCGCCAACACAGAACAGCACTAGTGATTGGCTTTGTCAGGGAGAGCTGGTTCTGAGGTCCACAGGAAGCATCCATGCACAAACCGAAGCGTTATGTGTCCGTCTGCACACGCCCAACTCTCTTATGCTGGTGCCTCTTGAAGCCGTCGCTGACTGCGAGAAGGCTTTCCAGCAGGAGTCTCCCTGCCTTTGTCACCGTGGATGTGTGTGCTTCGGGTTGCTCGTCACTCTGCAGCGACTGTGTTCGCCACGTCGGACGAGCTGCAGGTGTTATAATGGGGGCAAATAACAGAGGAAGTTATTAATTATTTTAGCTTCTATTAGGAGGAGCACACCAAGCAGATACCCCTGGAGACGCGTCATCGACGCCTCTTATTGTTCTCCAGCTTACACACGCCGCTCTTCTCCTCCCACCTCGACGTCTCCCTCCTCCTTCCGGGTCACATGTACCATTTTCTCCCCTCCTCTCCTGTGTCCTCACTCGTTCCGGCTGTGACATGCACATCTCGCCTTGTTGCACATTTTCTGACTGGTTTTTCACTTTGTGTCATCTCCTTTGACAATTTTTGTTTTCTGTTGCTAACCTATCTTCTGCTTCTTGTCTTGTTTAAAAACGCTTATTTATGCCTCCTTATTTCCTCACTTTTCATCCAGTCCTGCAGTCCCCATCCCTCCCTTCTATTTCACTAGAGTAATATTTCCTCTCCAGTGTCTGTCTTCACGTTCACCCACACAGATTTTCCTATTTTTGTGCCATTGGGAGATGTGGAAACTGACAGCCTGCCTCGGCGATTATTCCTTTCTCGGTCACAGTGACTACGACCCGCCCACAGACCGCTGCATCAGCCAATCAGAAAATGGGTGCCACTTCCTTATTTCAAAATGCAGGTGATTTAAAGAGCCAACGGATAATTATTTAACAATATGAAAACAGACTGAGAAAGGACAGGAAAAAAGAAAATCTCACCCTCGGCCAACAGCATATTTATTTTCTGCATAAGTCAGACCTTTCCAAAGCATATTGACCAGTTATACCTAATTCTAAGTGAGAGACTCGAGCAATATGAAGCATAGGCTTCAGCGTCGCAATTGAACTGTCAGAAATATTCACCAGTAGTTTTTTCTATGTTTCTTAATGACTAATAAATGCATTTATCGGGCTAGAAATGGGCAGAGGCAGAAAAGAGAAGTCATACAAAACAAAGTCAAATCCTGGACAACTGGATGCAGAGGATCAATAACTTCAATACAGCAAGGCACCCGCTTTAATGCTATGTCACATAGCGGCCTGTCCTTTGCTTTTCTTTTACACATTAAAGTTTAATAAAGACACAAAGGAGTTTAAAATTATGATTTAATTTACTTTTTTTTTTTTTAACGATGTAGTTCTTCACCGCATGTCTGTCTGGATGTGATGATTTATATCTTTTATAGTCACTTTTACCAAACTGGTTCCAATGAAGTGATTTTTGTTCTACTAATCAGGCAGTGATCTCATCTTTAGGTGTCTAGTAAAATCAAACCAAGCTGTGGTTAATCAAAGTTACATTGCAGTTTTTTCTGGTTATTTTTTCTTAATAAATAAAAAAAACCCTGCTCTTTAGACAGTCTGAGTAATCTTTGAATTTTCTAAATTCAGATGCTGAAGCCAGCTTAAAACATCAACTAATACCTGTGCTGGCAGCGCCTCCTCTTACACACAGTGGGACATCACCTATTTTCCCAATAAATATTTACCAACTTGTCATCCTGAAATTAGTATTTTTGTAAATTTGTGAGTTCTGTCATCAATATTTGGAAGAACAGCCCAGTCAGCATGTGGCACAACTCAAGATGAGACAAAAACCCTTGGCCTTGAATCTGCTTGGAGTCAACAGTCAACTGCACAAATGAGACAATAATTATCGCACCCCCCCCCTCACACACCCACACACGTAAGCTATAGAGATCAAAAACAGTGGTTTTACGGATGTCTACAAACACGCACGCACACCCAGACATGGCGCTCCATTGTCCCCCAGACAAAACTGGGAGTGCGTCCCCTGTTGCAAGTGGCCCTCCCTGGGGGAGACCCGGTTCTGCACCCACCCCTCCAACGGCACGTGAATGCACACACACAAACAAACACAGATACGAACCCACCCCCCCCCAGTGCTTCGACGGCCTATTTTGAAGAGTTACTAACAGGCGAGCAGACAGAGGTGGGGGAAGCCGGGGCAAAAGAGTCCCTCAATGGTAACAAGGGCATTATAAGCCAATTATGAGAGCCGCCTGAGTGACTGACAGACAGGGTGGAGAACGTGACACGGTGGGCTGTCGGATGTGGAGAAGGTGTGTGTGTGTGTGTGGCTCTGCATCCAACTGTATTTCCTTCTCGTGTAGCTAAAGCTGTGGGCTAAAGGGCTCTAATATGTGCTCATAAAGAGAGACTAACACACACAGGGCAAACATCCACATGATCCCCTCCCTTGAGGTCCACCTCCTACACACGGAGGCATTCAAAAGATCTCTTTGTCTCAGTTTCGTGCCAGAGAAATAGAGGAGGGGAGAAAAAAAAGGAGCGAGAAGAGGAGAAAAAGAGCAGCTAAAGGGTTTGCAGGGAAGCAAGGAGGAAACAGGGGGACCTGAAAGAGGGGGGGGAGACAGGGAGAAAACACGGAGAAGGAGAGGCCGGACGGAGGAACGGGAGGGGGATGAAGAGTAGGGAGCGAGGCGAAGGGATGGGAGAGTGTGAGAGACAGTCGGGCTCCGGAGCTGCTCTGAACTCGTTTGATCCAGCTCGTCTCGCCAGGCGTTCCTCGAGATGCATTCCTGTGGCTGGCTGGGCGCAGAGCGAGAGACGCAGAGACCAGCACAGATTGGGAAACAGACAGGGAGAAGCTCGGAGGTAATTTGCAGGAAGTAAAGCTCGAGAGATAGAGATTAACCGGAGCAAATTAAAAGACGACCTGGGAAATCCAGCCCGAGAGAGCAGGAGGCATCTCTCTACTAAAAGTTCCCTGCAAACCAAAATGTTACCTGCTGCTAAAGTTCAACACGCCAACCCACCCACTCTCACTCAGATCCTTCCTGCTCCCAGAAACCAGAGTTTTCTGGTCATAAACTGAGCAGCAAGCCACTCTCCAGCAAAAGGAACTGTTTTGCCACATTTAAAAAGGAAAAACACTGAGAGCACATCTTATTAGCAACAAGCAGCAGGGAGACGGGGGGGCGTTTGGAATGATGTACAGAGTGAGGACAGAAAAATGGACACCGCAAGAAGAAATGGAAACCCGGGGAAGAAGATTTATAACCTCTGTCAACACTGCCAATAACAGGAGACAGGGGAGTTTTCACTTGCTGCATGAAAGTAGAGATTTTTAACAGCAGGAGAAATTAAAGCAGCACCAAGTTATTCACCTAAACATCAAATTTTTATCATTTATGACCCCACCTGCTGTGTGTACATGCGCTGTTCAATTCTTCACATTTTTCACTTCAAAAAAACGAAACTATTTATTGGGATTTTACATGACAGAGTAAAAAGTAGTGTATAATAGTTAAACTTAAGAAAATGATGTAAAGTTTTCAGTGTACAGCATATATAATTACAAAGAAAAACATGGTATAGCTTTGTGTGGCGCCCCATGAGTCAGCATTTTATAGAATTGCTTTTGTCATATTTTTAGCATCTGAATTTAAAAGCTCAAGCTCAGTCAAACTGAACTGAGAGCTCTGGCTGGATATTAAGAGTTTTTGTCCTGTTAGAAAGGTCAACCTCTACCTCATTCACATCTCTTTTGCAGACTTGTATATGTTTTCTTCCAGGATTGTCCTGTAAGTAGCTCTGTTCAACAGAGTACCTTGATACTGCTGAGGAAGTATCACCAGAGCATGACTCTGCCAAGACCTTGGTCCCCTATGAGTATTGTGATATTACACTGCTGCTTTTGAAGACACAACAGGGTTTGTAAGTTTGTCTAAGACATTTGACCAGAACCCTTTCCAAAGGTTTACTTATCACAAATTGAACATTTTATTGTGTCTTTTTTCCTGCCTTTCTTCTGTAAAGACCAATTTTGCAAATTACATTACAAATACTTGTCCTATAAACTCTCTCAACTGAACTGTGGATCTTTGAAGCTCCTCCAAAGCTACAATTTAGTAGGTTTTGCTTTTGTGCCATACTCTGTATTAAGATCGACAACTGACTAAACAAGAACTCTGAAATGTTGCGATCTCGTTTTATATCCAAATCCTGCAACAAATATATTTAAACTCTTTATCCATGACCAAGGTATGTCCCTTAAGCTGTTAAGGAACAAACCTCATTCACTAATATTCTCCAACAAATGCCCAAATCTCTCTCCAGAAGGAATCCAACTAGATTTTATTTAAGGGTTCTAGAGTAAAGGGGAACAAATCCAAACTTTACAGATTTTTAAAATCATGTATCCTTTTGCTTCCACTTCACAGTTATGTGCAACTTTGTGTTGGTCAACCACACACAATCCTGCTAAAACACACTGAGGTTTGTGGTTTTAACATCATAAAATACATAAAATGTTCAAGGGTCTATGAATACTTTTGAAAGCCACTGTAACTTATATTTTCACTTCCTGTCAAGTCCGAAGAAAGACAAGTGGTGACAACATAACAAGACTCCAATCAGATTAGAGATGTTGTAAACAGGCTGGTGAAACCGAGAGGCAAGACCCAACTGTCTGCAATCATTGTTCGTTGCGGAGAAGCATTTGTGTACTTTGAAGAGGAGATGAGAGGTGACGGGAGGCTTTGATCAGACAGCCTGACATGCCGGTGACCAAACAGAGCTGCAGCTGTCTCAGACAAACACTTATAGCTACCCACCTGCAGCTACATGTTCCAGTGATGAAGCAAACAATACAGCCATGTAGCTTTCTGCTGCCCACAATGCATCGCATTATAACATGTTAAAGATAAACTTGTTGCAAATGTAATTAATCCCTTTGTTGAATATTGCTCCTTCTTTGCTCTGCTCCATCAGACCCTTTGTTCCAGGTCATGCATGCATGTCGGCAAATAAGCAAAGAAATAGTCAAACATTTATCTTGAAACCTATTAGCAGTAGCAGTTTTGTAGCTGTTACATTTATACTGTCCACAAATGATTAAAACAACCAATGTATAAAATATTATCTGTCTGACAAGTTTATGAATGCTAAGTTGTTGCATAGTCAAGATGAGAAGGTGAAATTGAATATGCTTTTTAACTTTTAAAGAGGACAAACGTCATTCGGGGCTGATTTTCCACCAGCAAAATGGCTTTGATCTGAAGCATGAAGTTGGTAGCAAAAACTGGATTACGCAGCAATCTACTAAAGCTACAAACAGGACCCCTCTGTGAAAACATTGAAACTCACTTTGACACAGTTTGAAATCTATAAAACATGTCATGGGCAGATTTTATTTTGTTAGGTCTGTTATTTCATTATGAAACTTTATTGGATCAAGATAAAATCTAGATTCCCAAAAACAACATTCCACACGTTCATGTCTCCAGTGACAAAACATAGGGCACAGATATTCGGCAAAGGTAATCGGGTTGGGATTCGAACCCGTTATGGCTGCGTTGAGGACTGAGGCCTCTGTACATGGGTTGTATGCTCTAATCCTGGCCACCGCAACACCCTCACCATTTTGATTTTTTTTTTTCAACACTACTTCAACCAGTGGCACTGATGAAGGACGAAGTCTTCGCAACAAAAACACCAGATAGTTTGACCTTAGTTAGAAGCTGCATAAAGTTGCCAGTGAACGAATAAAGATCACTGCTTTCTATATGTCACTGTTTCAGTAATGTGATGTTAACCCACCACCACAATATTGAATCCCTACATGCTCACCTCAGCCTCACATTTTACAAATCTGTAGAGAATTAAGTTTCTTATCTGCTGTAGTTCCTACACAGCCCCACACTTCCTCTTTCTCTCTTTTGTCTCCCACTCACTCACTGCCTCTCTTGTTCTCATGTGGTGACAGGTCAAAGAATGGCCATCGATTGTATTTTTCCCGAGTGTGTGTGTCTGCTTCACTGTGCGAGAGAGGGTAAAGATGGTCTAATTGCAGGGATAAAGGAGAGAAGACAGAGATGGGTCAATTACAGCAGGAAATGGAGATGGAGAGTATGCACATCTATGGTGGTGGGGGGCTTACTTCAGCCAGGATTGCCTTTTATAAAACAACTATAAAACTGAACTGCCTGAGCCGTTTTGCAGAAACTTAGTTGTTTGTTCAAATCGCCTTCAAACACAGATCTCCACAAGTTTTTATTATTACTTTCACCATTATCATCATCATTATTACTATTAATAGTAGTACTAGTAGTGCTATTATTCTGATGTCCCTTTAACTTTGTTTGGAGCGTGATGCAGCTACAGAAGCAGGAGTTGCTGCATCCACAAACTGATGTCTGTCTATTCACTTGCAGCACGTAAACCATTTAAGAGCTACATGGGGAATAGATCCACACTCAGGACCTTTTTAGCCAACTGCTCTCTTATATCAGCTTAAGGTATAAGCTGACATAAGAAAGTAGGATAGGGAAATGAGCAACAACTCCCTGAGCTGAGGGTCCAGTGATCCAAGAGCTTCTAGTTCAAATCTTTTCCTCCGAACATATCCTTTGTGCAACCTGCAGTGGATTTGTTTTTTCTGAAAAACAGAAATGTACATACAAATTTATAAGTCCTCTCACTAAAATGTTTGCGTAAAATCATTCATATACATTTTACTTCTAATATATTGCAGAAATTGATTAAATTATTCCCCCCTAACGTGCACACAGCACTGCGAAAAGCAACTGAAAAAGAAAAAAAACTGTATAGTCCGAGTCTGGATTCACAAACTAAACCTGAATAACTTAGTGAGAAGAAAAACAGCACTAACTTTCATTGAAGTGCGCAGAAGAAATCAGCTGGTGACCAGAATAAGATGATTTGCTGAAGCTCCTGGTCAGTGTCCTCCCAGTCAGGAAGTCAAAAATCCAATCATTTCAGCAATCCGTAAAGCAAATCAATACCAAATAATTACCAGGTTGCAATGACAGCAACATTCTGTTGTGTAGATGTCGTTACTGAGTGAAGACTCCAAGTTTTACTGTACCTTACTGATACAGCTATTCAGTGTATCAGTAAGGTGCATAAAATGGATGCAGGAAAGCAACAAGATGTAAAAAATCCTTTAAAACATGTAAAGAAATACTAAATTTGGAAATATCAGCATTTTGGAAATTCCAAAGTAAAGAGTAAGGATCTCCTTTCTCTAGGCATAGGCTGGATAAATGAAGCATTGCAAAAAGGAAAATATCAAAAACAGCCTGTCCCACCCTAAAGCAATAAGTTGCAAGCTTGTTCTTATGTTACAGAAGTTTGTTCTAGAAATCACTGAATTTACCAAGTTGTTTAAGGATGTTTTGACACCTGATAGTCAGATAGTTTGGTTTGACTGGGGATCAAAATTACAACATGTGTTACATTTTCAGCTCGTGCAGTTCGCTTTCACACTGATATCTGTCAAACAAACTAAACCCTTTAAAAAACGTGTTCCCCTCCTCACCTGTGGGGGCACTGCACCAAGAACCACTGAAGGAAAAAACACAAAACCACCCGAAGAAGACAGTGAGCACAGCTTCCTTCTTCACAAATATAAAACAAACAATTAGTGGTTAAAGGTTGTAAGATTTCTCTTTTGTCTTTAGCAAAACATCACAAGTTATTTGTCCTGCTTGTCTTAGACTTGCACATTTGTTCTGGTTGTATTTACCCAGAATCCCCTGCGCTGTGGTTTGCTTCCTGCTTTTGGAGTGGTCTCTGCTCTGCTTGGCATTCACATACACATTCAAGTTCACTTTAACAGAGTCCGCATCAGAGTTTGATTGTGTACTAAGACATTCCCAAAAGAACCGGAGTTCAACTAAAGGGGACCAAACAAGGCTGGTGTGAATCCACCCCAAGACAGCACACATCCACAACTTGCCTGACTCCTGCAGGCGTTCTCCCTGATTCTACAAACTTCCCTTCTATGCACTGAAGTAACTCACTACTTATTTCTACTCCACAAAACTCCACAGAAAAAAGAAGGATCTTTTAAGATGTTGAGGAATTTGGGTTTTCTATTTTTTTTATTTGATCGATGTGTTTTTGTTCAAGGTGGATACGATGCAGAGTCGGTAGCGATGTGAAGACCACTATTGCATAACAACATTAGAAAGTAGCCTACATCTGTGCCTCTTTCTCTGCACAGTAGGTGTGTGTGAACCCAAACAAACATCACAGCTCGTGTGCCATGTTACACTTTCATACGTGCGTGCACACAGGCATGGGTGTACAGCTGCACAGAGTGATTGGACACTACATTCTGGAGCAACGAATGTGCACAAGTGTGTCTGTGGACTGGTGTCTTTAGTAGACTTGTGGTAATCCTCTTAGCGTATGCTGCTTGAAGCTCAGAGCGCATTATGTAACTGCTCTAATCCAGCACGGCATCAAGAAAGACAGCAAAAGACCACAACCAGTGCTCTCTGACACACATAGTCACACACCTGCTCCAAGAGTTGGAGAGACCCACAATGCCAAATGTTAAACTCTGGGTCAGAGTCAAGGAGCTGAACAAAAAACAAGATTATTCTCATTCTAAACCAAGATCGGAGTCTATATCTGTTTATTCTGTTTGCTTCATCTTTTGCCATTTAGTTCTAAAACTGCAGAGGAACTCACACTTTTCACGACTCTCCACAGAACCAAACATCCAACCTAAGAAGAAAAACTAAATAAAAAGTAATCTCTCCACTGGCTCTCCACTCGGTTGCCACGGCAACAGTGGCCATCTTGTTGGCCCCGTCAGCCCTGGGTACACATCAGAGGCCGGTCATAAATGTGGAATGACATTCAGAGGTGGTGGTGGGGGGAGTGAGAGTGAGGCAGAGAGTGAGAGGAAGAGGCGGAAGGAAAACAGAAGGACGGATACAGAGACCGACCGAGACACACACGTTCGCATGTTGTCTCGCCTGCTTTAAAGTAAACAACGAGGAGGAGTTGCCATCCAGGCTAAGCCTTGTCTTAAACTATTTTCATCATTGACCAATCACTGTGAAGACAAAGTAATTCCTCTCTGCTGAGAGAGGAGTGAATACTTCTACAGCCTCCTACTGGTTTCTATAATGTATTCTGCATTGTTTCCATTTGAAATGTATTACCCAAATATTAATGTCTTCCTAAAACATGTAAAAACATACCTCTTTAAATGAGGTATGTTAAATATACTAGAGCATAAAGAAAAACTAACAAAAGAAATTAGTTAAAAGAAGTAGAAGCATATAATGGTAATCGCCTCAAACTTTTGGTTACCACACAACAAAGACCAGTTTCTCAATAATGTGTCTTGTGCCCTTGAGCATCAATTACACCTTGACAACAACGTCTCATGCTGTTCACAGGTTGACATATTGCGGCATCCCAGTCTTATCGAAGGCCGGTCCTGAGGCCATTTCTGCTCAACCTGAAGGTCCGCTAGTCCCTCATCCAGAATAAATGACCTTAAGAGATGATGATACCTGCGCCTGGCTGTGTGTTCAGATACACCTGAAGGTTGTCTAGCCACACTGGTGTAAACATTTTTTATTTATTTTATGATCTGGCTTAAATGTGCCAGAGATGAATGGCATTCATCATCTGTTTCCAAAGGGCTCTGTTCGTAACAAAGCGATCATCAGTTTGGGAATTGGCCAAAGAACGTCCACATTTGTACCGCTGTCACTCTTCCAGTCTCTCTGGTGATAATACTCTGTTGTACTTCCGTCTGAGAACATCCAGCATGAAGCCTCGCAATGACGAGGTCCTGGTTTTTTGTCTTTTTGGTCTCATGATGTCAAAATGTGAACAGCATGAAGAAGAGAGTAGAGATTCTGATCAAACAGGTTGTGAAGTTTTCCATTAAGGTTCCTTGCTAGAGAGCAGCAAGTTGCCCAAAAGGTACTGAAACATTGAACAGTTGGATAAGTGCATTCAAAGATTTTGAGAAGGTCACAGTAACATTAAAGTCAGGATTCTAGGTTCATCTTGAAATTTCACCCAAAGCCAAATATCTAACTTTTTGTGATTAGTGTTTACTCACACATTTCATGAAAACATTGTAGAAATACATTTGGCAGAGAAAATTAAGATAAAAATTCAGCAGCTTGAAAGACTACCTTTAGCAAAACAGTGACGTCAGGTGGTTGTTTTATGCAGGACCTTAAAAGTTTCTCACATATTTTATCCCATAAGGTCACTGCTGAAATATTTCCTTACAGGTACTGTGACAGCACACACCTGTATGCACAACACCTTCAAAAACAACAAAACTCCCTTTCAATTAGGTGATCATATTCATTGATGATTGATTGATCAGATGTACTTCATTGCCAGCACCACACAGGACTTGGACATATCCTCCTCTTGTCTGTTTCTCTTTATTTCTAGTTTGTTATATCAAAGTTCAAGTAAGGAGGCGCTAAATGGATTTTGGAGACCGACACTTGTTTTCAATTGAGCTGCAGCTCACCTTGCTGTTGACTAACACAGAGAGGGAGCTGGAAGAATGGCTGCTGCTTGAGTAAAAAAATATAAAAAATGCTCAAGCCCGTTTAAGAAATGCCCAGCTCTGCTTTCCATGGTGCCACAATGTGTTGTCACATTTTTGAAAGGTGTTTTAGTATGTGGAGCGGCTGCAGCAGCAGCAAAGTGTACACACACTCTGCTCACAAATGGGTTTCTTTTCTGTTTGACATTTTTCTATGTTCCCATTCTGACACTCCTCATTGTGCTGATGATACAGTTGCTGAATAAAAGAGCCTTAAAGCTGTTCTCGTACCTACAGTGCGTGTTTTGCTCTTTTTAGAGAACAAACAACAACTATTACAGTAGAAGACAAAATTAACTGTGAATAATTGCACAGGTTCATGCAACATTTCCAAGTGAAAATGTATATTTTAAAAATGAAAATTCACTATGAATTTAGAGAATTGCACAAGGGAAGAGAATAGTATGTGCAACAGGAGGGAGTGTGGGATGAAATGAGAGATGAAAACAAGGTAGGGCACAAAAATGTGAGGAAGGATACAGACAAAGAAAAAGATCACAAGGAAGTAAAGAAGAAAACAAAATATGAAGGAAGAAAGGAAACAACAGTAAAAGAAGGAAGAAGATGGAAGAAAGAAAGCACAGGGGAGAGGTAAAGGTAGCAACAAAAAAAAAACTCAAGGAAGGAAGAAAGACACAAGAAAAAAATGGAGACAGGACACTACTACTCAAGGATGAAAGCACAGAAGGAAGGAAGGACAAATATTGAAAGAGATAAAAGTCCATAAGTGAAGGAAGAGGAAAATGATGGCAGGCAGGAGGAATGGCATGATAAAGAAAGAAAGGAAAAAAGAAAGTTAAGCACAAATGAAGAAGGGAACAAGAAAGAGAAAAGAATAGGATATGTACTAGAGTCTGAAAATACAATGATTTTTCTTAACACATTTCTTTTTTCCTACTTATCCACACCTGCAAAATACCAAACCAAACTATGTAAAAGCAATGCATCAGGCTTGACATTAGTTCACATTTTTAGTCGTTGCTGCGATTTTAATATCAATACATTAAACTAAAATTCTCGTGTTTATCAAAACATGAGGGCCACTGTGCGCTCATTTACAATTCCCAAATCTCCCTTGAATAAGGGCTGCTGGAAAATCCACTTAGCAAAAGGAAACACAGTTGGTTGATACAGAAAGGCCTAAAGCGGGAAGTATGGATGAAGAGCTAACCAAACAAAAGTTGCATGTTTGACAGAGTATCCATCTGACTAAATACCATTCATCCTACTGTACTCAAAACTCAGAGGTGACAAGTTTTCAACTTAAAGACAAAGTTTTTACAAGTTGGTAGATGACAAATACTAAATTAAATATAGGCACAAATATGAGTTCAAGGTTCAGCTTGTGATTGATAACTATCTGGGTCACTGAGGCATCTTCAGCTTCCGGTTCCTACAGTTTCAGGTCAGCTGCAGCACTAGCATTCATCATAGCATATGGCTTATTTGCATATCAACATAGACACCCATTATGGAAGGATCGCTTTAAACCGCTGGAGTAATATTCATATGTGATTAATAATATATTTAGGTCAGGTAATTGCACCTCCAAGATCACAAAGTCTGTGGAAGACGACGCAGGAGGATATGGTAATGTGTTTAATGTTCATACAGATCAATTAGCATTTGGTACAAACACAGTCATTTCTTGTGTTGTGCTTTTGTTTTATGTTGATTATTAACTGAACTTATTACAGTTCAACTGTGTTAGCTAAAATCGGCAGCAGTCTACAGTTTAATAGGCATTTTGCTGGTAGTTTAATATTTAGATGAATGGAACAAATTAAAATAATTCTTTAAAGACATGATAGGGCTTGATTTTCTACAAAAATAGAAAATTTCCTTCTATTTAGACCTGATGAGAACATTGTTTAATACACAGACATCCATGTCACAATAGGAAGAGAAGATCCAGCTGTCAAACGAGCAGCAAAACCTTGCTTTTGCTAAGGCTCTGTAAAGCTACAAACAGGACATTGATTTTAATAACAGGTCCCAGCTTTACATTCAGATGTTAGACTGAGACTCTGCAGGTCAAGGCTCAATTTTAAAAGGGCTCAAATCAGCATCAGAGAAAAAGAAAGCCGTTGGGACCTTCCTGGCACATGCTCCTTTTGTATGAAAATCTGAGTATTAGCTACACAACAGTTGCGTTCTTTATTTTCAAAATGTTACATTTTTTCAGGTTAGGACCTTTCCTCCAACTAATTCCTGATGAAAAACCTCCCAGACATTGTGTGGCTTGAAGCTTAAAGCTAAGTGACGAAGTAAATCCAATCTGCCTGCCTGTCGAGACTGAAACACGATCCTCCTGGTGGTGAGAAAACGTGAGTGTGAGTGAGAGCAACGTCACGGGAAAATTAGATTGGTCAAAATTTCTTAGTAATATGGATAAAAAGATGAGAAAATTGAAACAAAGGGCAGGGAAAGAAAAAAGGAGGGAAGGACATAATCATCAGCAAGAATAATAATGGGCTGGTTCGATGAGGGGGGTGAGAATAATAAGTGTTCCTCTGGTGCTTGACTGGTCTGGGTGTTGGGTTACTGTATGTGCACAAACACAAAAGATGAGTCACTTTCTTAAACACTGAGGCGTGCACACACACAGCTTTAAATATAGACTCATTACAGCCGAATTCACAGCTTCATTGCATCCAGCCGGTGTCCTCTTATATCCTGATGAAAATGTGCACCGACTCATGATAAATTATGAATTTCTAATTTTGTTTCCACAACCTAAAGCAGTAAAACCAAAGGAAAAGATTAATTTTAAACAAGTCCACAGTGAATGCCTTCCCTCTCGGCCTGCGCTCACGCACATGCTCAGGCCAACTCCTTTTTTTCTTCTTTTTTTTCTCCAACATTTTCTCAGAAATTTTGTCATCTTAAAGAACACTAATTACAGGCTTAAGCATGCAAGCAACTGTAGAGTACATACACACACACACACATACACTCCCACCCGCCCAACTCCCTCTGTAAGTGAACATAATTAAAGACTTGAGGAAGCTATGAATGAGAGGGGAGAAGGGGGGATGGTTGGCAGAGAAGAGATTAGAAGTTTAGAAAGTTTATCTTATGAGTTGAAGATCAGGGGGGAACTTCACACACAAGTTCTTGTACTTCTCGCTTTTTTTCTTACCGCCGTTACCTCACGGCGGTTTTTAGTCCACTTTATAGAGGATTTATACACATCGTATAGTCAAGCACCGTCTTGCGTTTATATGTCAGAGGATGACATGTGGAGCCTGCTTGACACGGGCGATCAATCACAATGAACGCCTAATTGCCTGTAATGTTGTCAGAGGTGTTTCATCAAGCACGGCCCCAAGACAAAAATAATTCACTCATTCAAATATCTGCTGCCTCGACTAAAAACAATGGCTAATTGTAAAACTACCAAGGGTTATTTTCAAAGATGAAAACAGTACACATGCAAGAGAGATATCAAATTCATGCTGTGGCTCTCGGTAGCCAGGCATGACAGCAAACACAACAAACACCTCAGATTACAGCTCCTTCCCACAAAGAGAAGCTGAGTGTGGACTGCAGTCACTGGGTTCATCTGTCGGGAGGGTATGTCACAGAACCAGAAAGTGGTGGATGGTTCCGCATGTCCTGTGAAAGCTGAATGACATGCAGCTAAACAACAGCAAAGCCATATTGGCGGTGCTGAACATGATGAGCTCGAGAACTTCTTTATCCTTTCAGCTTAAATAGGCTCAAAGGTCTCAAAAAGCTACTCAGCAACACTGTTATTGAGCTCCATCAGTCTGAGAATGGTTACAAAGCTACGGATCCAGGGAATCAGTGAGAGACTATTCACACATGAAAAGTTGTGAACCTTCCCAAGACTGGCTGACCCACAAAAATTATTGCAAGAGCACATCGACGACTCAACCAGGAGGTCACAGAACAACATCTAAAACTTTGATATCAAACCAATATGGAAATCAAGTTCGATTCCCAGTCCATTTGTTACCCGTCTTCTCCCTCCCATTTCCAGTCCCTCTACTGTCCAGTAAAGGCTTAAAAAGCTTTATTAAAAAGAACATATGACGGTCAAACATGGTGGTCTGGGGCTGCTTAGCTCCCTCAGGACCTGGACAACTTGCTGTAGTGGATGAAACCATGAACTTTACAAGACATTCACAAACAGAAATCTATCATCAATTCAATCATTTACATTCCAAATTGATCATTGATATAAAACAGTTTTAATATGACAACTCCCAAAGTTCTCCATGTGAGGCTTTGTTAATGAGAGATTGCGTGATGGAAACTGCTAGCATTTCCGGTTGTTGTTTGGGGGAAAAGTTCTACTTTTAGACAACCACCAAGACACCCTAAATCCCCTACAGTTGTCATGTCAGGGCTCTATATGACTCTGTGATGTTAGCCTGTCATCGAAACACGCATGGGTTTTGACCCTTGACCTCCACCTCACCCTGCAGACGGGGGTTCTGTGCATGTGCGCAAGCTTTCGTCCCTGCGGAGTACTTCACATCTCCACTGGGAGAGTTCCTGAAAAATTTCCATCTGAGACCTGGTTTCAAAAAGTACTGGTGTTAGGGAACATGATCACTGGAGACATGTAAACAAGCAGCTGGGTCACAACACAAATGTTACGGTTTCGCTGAAAGCCAACTCCATGTAAACGGGGCTGACTTTGCAGGAAATCCCTCAAACTGAGCATGAATGCACAATTCTGCAAACAAGAGTGAACAAAAATCTCTCTACAGCTGCACTAGTCAGTGCTAACACAAAAGCTTGAGGGCTGCTGTTGCTGCTGTAAGCAGTTATTTAGTTTACAGGGCAGTTACTTTATTTAATGGCCTTTTAATAAATTAAAGTCTTTTTTCAATTAGGCTATGGATTTACATAGGTTCCTCTCTTACAGCATACTGTGTAATAAGTTGCACTTGGTGATCTGACAATTTCAATTAAGACAAAAGTAACAAAAAAGAAATCTGCTAAAAAAAATTGACAACACTAGGTTAAGATCCTAAACTTCTGTGGCAAGTAAAGCAACAGGCTATGAAGTCTCTCTGAATTCAAAAAGCTCACTTTCCTTCTAAAAGACATGAACATAAACATTTGACAGAGGTTTAGTCTCAATCAAAATTATCTAAACTTCCAAAGGAAAGCTTCTCCTTTCTGTGTTTACATTCTAAAATCCACGCAGTGCTTTCTACAGCAGCAGCTAGTTGTCTTCTTAAAGCAACATTAGGGCCAAACTAGAGGTGTACGAGAACTAAGGAGCTTCTCAGATCTCTTTTAAAACTTCTCTGCTCACAGCTTGAAAAGAAAAAAAAATCTAACTGCTACCTCTCTGTGCTTGTTTGTATCTCTCTATTTTTAGCTCTCCCTTCTGCAGATTAGGGTCCTATTTATAGATACCCTTATGATGTCCAATAACATGGTTCTCGGATGGTGAGTGGCAGCGTCACAAGGACCAGTGAAACCTCCCACTTGTTAAACCCGGCCTCCCCTCCTCTCGCTCTCTCCGCCTCTCAGAGTTCAAACCAACCCAATTCCTCTTTCTCCTCCCATCCTCTCATCTTCACTCCTCCTCCTCTCTGCCCCCGACCCGTGTTTACAGTGGTGACTCCTGGCAAACGGCCCACATTTTCAGTGGAAACTTTGCACACAGGAAAGCGCCTCGTTTCACCCCTGCGTTGCCTGACAGAGTTGGGAAATTGAATTCTGCTGTCAAAGCCAGAAAAGACTAAATTTCTGCTGCTAAATTTTAACGAGTAATATTGTGCTCTGCATCTCACATTCACTTTAGCTACTAAAACAGATGGGCACCCAGGATAAAAGAGGATATTACATAATTGTCCAAACGTTTCCGCTTTCAGCCCTGATGCTTTTGTTGGGCCTTTTTTTTTTTTTTTTTATTCACACACACTTGACGTATCCGAGCAGACAGGCAGCCTGTTCGGTCTCTCTGCATCACAGTCCCTATGACAACGGTTCGTCCAAAAAAACTGCCATTGGGTGGGAGGGGCGTGGAGGGAAGAGGCAGGCAGACAAAGAGAAAGAGAAAGGGCCAATGTGTGTGTGCAGCTGCATCGTCTCCGTGCCATGATCCTCAGCTCCTTTTCCAGAGAAGATAAAGGTTTCAAACTGAGCAGAGCCGTTTCCCTTTTTGTAGCTTTGTGAAACCAAGAGTCACGTGCGTCAACGCGCAAATGTCACAAACATCCCAAACACGACTTTAGTGTTTGTAATTGGCACTGCATGCTTTGCAGAGGCTACAGGTTCAGATCAGTCTTCTGCTTTCCTACTCAGCCAGGTTGTTTAAATTTTTATTTTAAAAAGTGTGATAACGGGCTCAGATCATGCTGAGCAGTGACTAAAGTCTTTAAGCCAAACCAGGACACAGTTTTATCTTTATGAGTTTTTGCATTTTTTAAAAAACTGACACACACACACACACACATTATCAGTGAACAGATTCAGCTTTGTCACGGTGCAGAATCTACTTGTTCAGAAACATGCCACCTTTTCTTTAATACTCACCATTATTTAGGAGTAAAAGTCTTACTTCACCTTCATCATAATGCGACCACAAATGCAACCACTGGCCACTTATCATCAACATGACTGTCTTTAGTCTTTCAAGGCAGCATGACCTCCACTAACTATACATTTCCATCTTGTTTAAGTCATCTTTTCTTCTCTCTTTTGCATTTCAAGTTTCATTGCCTCCCATCTATTGCCCACTAATAGTATGCAGAAAATGTAAGTGTATGAAAAGTGCTCGATAAATAAAGACACACTGATTGATAACTGAGAATTTACACAAGTACCAGCAGGAATCGTGACAGACACCAGACAAAGCTGAAGAATAAACGGACAACAATAAATATTTTCTTATTTTTATTGCTAATTTAACCATGACAAAATCTTGGTAACAGTAAAAGACTGGAGACTAAATAAAACTATGCTACCACAGCTTTTGGTTTTCAAAGCTGTGGAAGAAGAATTACTTGTGGTACTTTTATTGATTGCTTAAGTAGTACGCAGAAGAAATGTTGCACTTCATAAATATTTGGCGGTCAATATGAAAGTTTTCATTGTGTTGTAGAGAAAATGATCTAAAACAAGAAGCTATTCAACCTTGTGGATTTTAGCATCAATCTAGCCTGGCCATTTTCTTGATGTCCAATTACACCGGAAAAAAGGTCTCACTTCCGGCAGTCTGAACTCGACTGTCTTTGGTCTAGAGAGAAACTTATCCAAACTGACCTGGACCCGTCGGAAAATGTAACTGGACTGCAACAAACTAAAGGAGGGCAGGACGCTCTTTAAAAGAAATGCTACAATTTAATAAATTATTATGATCCAAATGTGTAATATGCCAACCATGTGATAATATTTCCAAACTTTTTATGTTAGAGGGCGTGATGGGTCACTTATATGTACAAGAAAGCTTCTGTAAGGCACACAGGGGAGAACAACATGTCCAGTGTCGATTCAGACTTGGACACATGCAAAATGTCCACGGTACATATTTCAAATAATATTTTAGAGTAACAGTTTTCTACATCCTATCCTCTCTTTTTACTGAAAGACTATCATTTAGCACTAATAGTCCTATTCTGACATTCAGTTTGTTTTTATATCATCATTTACGCCACAACTTTTTTGGGGGCATTTGTTTAAGCTGCAGCTAAAGCCTCTCGTTCTCGTCTGTCATCATGTCCGACTATTTATATGGCAGAAGAAATAAAATTTAAAACCGATGGCCAGTGTACATAATAACTGCTTTATTACTGCTGCGTAATTGAAAGAATGACTGTGGAAGCGTGAAGTCCTGCAGTTTGGTGGCCACAGGCTGGAATGATTTCCTGTGGGGTACAGATGTCCACTGCAGCAGGATGTGAGTGTAAATAAATCAGCGTCAATGCAGGGAGTTTGTAAAGGGTTGTTCATTGCTGTCCATAACTTGGCCCAACATTTTTGCCCCTGAAACCACCAATCCAGTTAAAATCCCAGCTACAATATGTGTACTGAATGACAGAATACCACTGAAATACGTGCTTAAAGTATTTTTAATTGAAAAGGTGATTTTTATGCCATCTAAAAACCTTTAGTATTCCATCTGAGGTGTATTCTTCATTTGTTTTAATCTGAACTGCCATTATGGTACATAAAAAGTACAATGAAATTCCCTCACCCCTAGCGCCAACCCACAAAATGTAGGGCTATAAGTAGACAAACTTTGAACTCTTTTCACCAGACACTATTAGTCTCCATTTGTAAAAAGAAATCTTTTCTCCATGCCTTTGCAAAGAGCTAAGTGTGCTCAGGTGCCAGCATGTAGTGCTTCTCAGAAAGCAACCTCGGATAAACTTTCCCATGCCCAATTTCTCGATGAAATTTGGGTGTGAAAAATATCTCTTTACCTTAAAAACCGTCACCTGAGGCCCAGGACATTTATTTAATTTTTCTTCTGTGTTTATGAATGTCAGATGAAGTCTGGCAGCAGAATAAGAGTGTTTAGAGGAAGTGTTTTCAGCTCAAAAGTGTAACTTCTTTGAAGACTAACTTTTCGCTACGATGATTCCTTCTGTGTTTAGCAAAAATAAGATGAGATGTGCACACACAGACAAAGCTCAACACGCGTCTGTCACGAGACGCCACAAACAGCAGATACACTGGGTTTATCGCAGCTCGTCAAGTTTAATACAAACGATAAACTGTGCTCCTTTAGTTTGGAAATCAAAAAAAGGTTTCTGACAAACCAGGTCTGCCAAGAATAGAATTATTTCAACCCAGCAACATGTGGGGGAGGGGCAGAACTGTAATTTTCCAGGCTGCATGTAGCTGGACAAAAAGAAAACAGTAGTCAGTCCGACACTTTCTCTGTCGCTCCGACACTTTCCCTGTTGCTTAAACGAAGGTCTAACTGTGGGAACAGTATGACAGAAAAACCTTTAGCAGTTATGAAACCGTGGCTTTCTAAAACAATGACATGGTAAGATTGTTTGCACTGCTTGATGGTGGGTGATTACATCGCTCACATGTGTAATATGTGACAATGTGTCTGTCACAGTAACTACTCTCTCTTTATTTGTTACCCAGGACTGTTTTAGCAACAAGAAAGTTAACGCTCTTTAAACTTAGCAAACTGGTCCAGAAACAAAACAGAGGCTCTTCTAAATCTTATCACATGGGTCTAATGAGCTGGAAAAGCTGTGGTGGGGAAAAACACACTGCTAATGATCCAAAATATTTAGCATATGTGCACAGCAAAGATTTGGACTTTTCAAGGCCTCCAGGGACCTCCGTTAGCTGCCAGTACAGATCCTCTAGAGGCTTTCTGAGTGTTTTTGTGCTTGAATCATTAAAGACCCATTAAAAAAACGTAATGCCTCTTTAGCTGACATGTTAAAATACTTCAGAATCATAACTCTCTTTAAAATGAGCATTTTAAAAATTTAGAGATACCAGGTTCAATGTTAGAACAATTTCAGCTCAAGTTTAATCTACCAACTCCTCATTTGACCCAATTTTTTTAAAAGGTCTTCAGGGAATTGTAGTTCTTCCTGGCTATTTTTACCAAGCTGAGCTCCACTGAATGGTGTTTCAGACTGAGGCAGACAGTTTGTGACAGCAGAAAAGAAGGTAAACATCTGTTGGTTCTGTCTCTTCAGAAGAGTCCAGTATCTCTGCCATATACGACGGGTAGAACATAGAAAGGCAGACAGAGGGAGCACACCAGATGAGAGAAGATTTGAAGATGCAGAACAAATGCATGGAGGGAGAGAAATCAGTATTGATAGGAGATGAAGAAGTCAAACTGTTCTGAGTGTTCAGGGGAAAGATGGAAAAGTGAGGTCAGAGAAACCTCTAGGTGGTTCTCTACCTGCTCCAAACTTTCATGATGAGCAATAACCGCCAGTAAATGTATTTTTTATTGTCACTAACCTGCACAACATCGTCACCATCTCGATTGAACTCCAAGCATTCTCACTATTCACAGAAAGAACGCAGCAACAAACTATCCGCGTGTTTTTGCATTCTTCACATTGCAATCAAAAAGCAGCAGATCTGAGAGAACTTTACTAATGCAGAGGACAATTGAAGCAGTTTTCTACTCAAGTTTTTCATTGCAAAGAAATAACTGATATCAAAAAGACCCAAATGTTTAAGTTGATCTAAAAAGTATATACTGAGAAGTTGTTTTCAAAAATGTATATTCTGTACAATTCCATTGCAGAATAAATCAATAAGGAGAAATAATGTAAAAAAAAATAAATAAATAAAATAAAATGTTGCGATATCTAAACTAAACCAAGAAATCTAAACTTTTTGTTTAGGTTTCTTAAATTTAGACCTGCCATCCATTTTTGTAAACCTTGATAAACCAGAAATAAACTCCCGCTATCTTAGATGTTCCCTGAAAGTTGTTTGTTTGGATCTTTTTGCAAACAGCCAAAGTTTATATTGATTAAAAAAAAACTTATTTGCAAAAAGTTATCAGAAGAAGACATTTAATGTTGTTCCACAGCATTAAATATAAACATTATGACAAAGTGAGAGGGCAGTCACCAGCAGTGGAACAACAATTGGGTCCCAGTCTAATAAAGATGCCAAACTAAAGCTGGTCAATGAGGTTGCCAATAGAGCACATAGTCACTTTAAAGGTTGTACATGTTGTCCACACGCCTGGACTGGGAAAAAAAGAATATCTTCATTTCAAAGAAAACATCCAAGCCTGACTAAAGTCTCCTAAAACCACAGGGATGGATGTGTTATAGTCTGATGAAGCCAAATGTGAATCTTAAAACGGCCAATTCCAAAAGGCATAAATAATACACTACCTATCGCACCAAAAGACCACAATGGCAGCTGTGGTGGTGGAAGCATCATGCTGTGGGGTTACTTTTCATTAGTTGATTTTACAAGGTGCATAAAATTAACAGTTCAAAGTTTAGACCTAAAACCTGCAGGTTGCTGAGGATAAGAGAGGATTTCATTTGCCAGCATTAAACTGAGTTAAATCAACACCTAAATTCACAAATAAAGATCCACCAGAAGAAATGTATGAGAACTAAATCTGACTGAAAGCCTGTGGGCTGTGGACAAGATGGCAGATTGGGAAAACGTCTGGAAGGGGCGTTTTCATCCCTCTGACATTTTTTGAGGGATGGGGTCAGGAGGAGATAAAGGAAACTACATTATGACCAAGTAATTTATTAGGGTCTAATTTTTACATCTCGAAAACCTGGCATTTAGGGGTATGTAAACTTCTGAACTGTAAGAGATTGAGGCCTATCACTTTGTTTACATT
Organism: Poeciliopsis retropinna; assembly: GCA_010277075.1. NCBI lineage: Eukaryota > Metazoa > Chordata > Actinopteri > Cyprinodontiformes > Poeciliidae > Poeciliopsis > Poeciliopsis retropinna. The sequence goes on from VMRM01000013.1 coordinate 8,799,932, forward strand.
AGGATCAATTCTAAAACAGAATCTTGTTCATCAATGAGCAAAAAGCTTCAGTTTTAACAAATGGTAGATATTTTTTTCTTAACTTTTTAAGAAAAGTTAAGAAAAAACTTAACTTTTTTTAAGTTAAGTTAAATGAAAAAATTAAATGAAAAATTTTGAAAATTTTTCATTTTCAAAATATAATGAAACGATAAGATGCAGGTTCAGGGAGTCTCATAAAATTCCTGTAGATTACATCTGACAAGGGACATCTTAAACCAGTATTTAATAAATGATTAATTTCCCTTTTTCAACATTACCCAAAACACTGATCTATAAGTCATGCCTGACTGTGTGAAATGCCGGCATTACTGGTGATAAAATCCATTTAATACCCGACCAGGAGGGGAGAGAAAGCAAAAAGCGAATGTGGTCTTAAAGAGCGCAGCTGGCATGTTTCCTTGGTTCTGATCGTTGCAGCAGCTATTTTAGGAACCATCCAGGAAGTGATCTGCAGACAGGCAGCTGACGGAGGACTCAGCTCCACCAAACAAACCAGACTCATCTGGAACCAGAGCAAGACTTCTGTTGCATTTGCTTTTGTTTTGTTTTTTGGTGGAAACATTTAAACTTTGTTTAAAATTGTACCAGATTCTACGTTACTTTCTTCCCTTTTCCTGATGCCTGGGCAAATCTGATCATCTTGTCTCACATTCACTATGATAAAACTCAAAGAACTTTGAAAGTTCGCTTTACTCTTTGGAGATAAATCCCATTACTTTTGAGTCGACCCAGTCCAGCAACTTAACACCCATGTATCTGCCATCATCAGTGGCCATACTCTCTAGCCATGACAGGCTCTACTGTCAGAAATATGCTGCAGTGCATCAGAGAGCAAGGGGATTGATGTGAGCGGCGTATACAAGAGCATGACTAACAGCACTAAGACCCTACCCTTGGTTGTAATTGGTTGTTTCTGACAGAGCAGTTCATTTCTTCAGACGACAGCAAGACCATGTGGAGACCATTTTTTCAGATTGTCTTGTACTGTTAAAACATAATCCTAATTTTAACAAAGATGTAAGAAACTTAAAAAAAAAAAAAAAAAGTTAAATGCCTCAGCTTTAAGTCTATCAATACGCTATGAAGATAAACAATCTCTCAAAAATCTTTTAACTTAAATGGTATTACATTTTGTGAAGACTTTAAGATGCACCCATTTATTACGACCCCTTTTTGGACCAACATATAGTAAAATATGTAACAACATATAATAAAACAACTGTCCAACTACACTAGGTCTCAGACTGTTTCATCAGACTAAATACATGTAGTTTTATTACAAAGGTAGACAACAGGATTACTCAAACAAAAATCTTGCTGAAGATAACCAAAAAGGAAAAAAATAAAACTGATGCATCTTTGCTTGCATAAATATAATCCTAGGCATCAAGCTATTCGCTAATTCACTTTTCGACTTTCATTCGAATCTGATAATGATCTTGGGTTACTAATAGTACAATTTCTACTGCTAAAATAATAAGAAGAACTAATTCTTGCATTTTCAAAAACCCAAAGATATGAATCGTTTTGCATTTTTTCTGTAGTTTGGAAACTTTAAGATATTATATTCATACTGATCTGCTCATATATTACATTTTCTGGTTTTTCTATCTCAACAAACATGCGTTCACTGAACAATGGTGAGACGAATGCAGTCAAATCCATAAAACTAAACCAAACCAGGGAGTCACCTGGTGCACATCAGAGCAACCATGTGGCTAACAGCCCCACCAGACAGTCAATATCCTCCCTCTTCATGTCCTGCTGTCCCTCTGTGTCCTCGCTCCATCTTCTCCTCCTTATGCCCTCTGCAGTATTATCAGCTAATGTATTTCCCCCCCCTCCTGCACTGCAGCCACTGTGGCACAATTACCACAGCTGCTGCACTAATGGCTTTTGATGCAGCGTCCCCCCCACCCCATCCATACACACACATACACACACACACGCACAAACATTCATAAAAAATTCATGACAGCAGCTCAATGGGAAGGTGCAGGGGGGAATCTGGCCAGCCTTAGAAAGAACAACAAATGTCATTCAGCAAACGAGGGAAGAGGCACAGGTTGCAGGTTTAAACGGCTGCAGATGCAGACATGTAAATATTGGACAAAAATTACTGTCTGCATAATTACAACTTGAAAAATTAACCTATGTATGTTTCAGTCCTTGTTGTACGCAAGTCCTCCCTTAGCACAGGATTTCTCCCTGCCATCCAACCTGTGCTGAGAGAGCTTTAGAGCGCTAAGCCTGCTAGCTGACGCTGAACCGGAGATCAACAGACATGTGGGGGGTGGGTGAGACAGAGAGAGGGTGGAAGGTAAGAATAAGTTCATCTGAATGATGGAGAGGAAACAAGGGATTGGGACTAAGACAAACAAAAGGTCAAGAGGAGGTTGGAACAGAAGGGGCGAAGATCAAGCAGGCAGCCAACCTGGAAAAAGATCACAGTGTTAGCTGAGGACATCTGGCAACATAAAAAAGCCAGAATTAAAAGCAGTCATATTAAGATTTTTTTTTTTTCTAATTTTATTGCCCATTAGTTCAAACAAACCAATTAAAATGAATCTAAAAGGTGCCTTCCAGAAGCCTAAAATTGGTAATCAAATATTTGGTGATATTTTTCTCAAATTAGGCTTTTACTATACCTGCACCACATGAGAGGTCAAAATGTAATACAAGGTTTCCCCCCAGAAAACTTGCTACGCCCGATGGTTGGGACGCTCGGCAGCCATTCATCCAGCAGCGCGCCATGTTTTTGAATTCAGAAATGTTTACAGTTGACAGGAAATTTGAAAATATCATTTGATAATTAAGTGTTATTGAAAAATTGAAAAGTTAATAGATGACCACCAACTATAAAGTCTTAATGCAAACATTAAAAAAAAGTTAAATAAGCAATGCTAAGCCTGGTGGGGACACAATAAAAGCCTGGTGGCCTGCCAGGCTTGCAATACGCTGGGGGAGACCCTATAATGTTAACCAGGAACTCAAAGATCAAAGTAGATTACATTAAAGTACAACAGGAGATTTAAATCCATTTTTAAGACATTTTGAAGAAAAAAAATGGTATGTCACACCTACAGGTCAGGAGAGAAACACTGTAGCTCCCCTTTTTCTCTCAGTCATTCACTTCACTATCCAACATTTGAAGTTTAACAGAAAGAGTTGGGACAAAATGAGCTAGCTATAGTAAGAAAACAGAAAAAATGACTTTAATGTCACTGTGGTTTTAAAGAATGGAGAGTAAACCTGTACAAAGGTGGCCCCTATCATAGGTTTTAAAACTCTGGCACCAAAAACGCTAAGTGAATGGAAGATGAACTCAGAAAACAAATCTGTTTCCCAAAAATATTTTAATTAATATGGGCAGGAATCTAAACACTCCACACCAAACTAATGCCTGGAATGACCAGTAATGGATACGCTTGAGAGAGTAAGGACACACCTTTATTAAGGTTAATTGGTCTTTCTAAATTCTCCCTCACAGAAGCATAGATAAGGTTTTCTCTGTTGTAAATCACCATTTCCTCCACCTGATGGCAAAGCTTCCTATTGCAATCTCCAGCACAGGTTTCTGCCAACAGTCAACTTTGACGCCTGGTTTTGTTTTGAATCATTAAGCCACTCATGCACATACGCCCACAGAGACAGTCTCTTCACTCCCTTGTTTGATACAACCAGAAAGATCACATGACCACTTTTAAAACTCAAAGAAGGTCACTTTAGGAAGTGTTTTTAGCTATAAAACGTTTTGTACCTTAAGATTATAAACTTTGCTGCATGCTGATGTTTGAGGACAAAAGACCAAACTAAAAATTAACAGGCAGATTTTTGCAGCTGCTTTCGGTTTCTTATTAACAAAGCAGGGGGGAAAAAAACCTGTAGCACATTTAAGAAATAAATACAGATGAACTGAGAATTTCAACCCATCCACTACCTGCTTATCTGTGCCAGGTCCAAGGAAGCTGAAGTACCTGGAGAAAAACCAATGCACACACTGGGAGAACATGCAACTCCTCGGAGAAAGACCCCATGCCAGGATTCAAACACAGAACCTTCTAGCTGCAAAGCAACAGTGCTACCAACTGTCCCACAGACCTGAACTTGCAGAAAACACACAGCCAGCAAACTAGCAACACTATTCCTGCCAAAGTTTTATATTTGCTACGTTACAAGTTTTTATTCATTTTATTGAGCTCTTACAAGATAGAGCAACCCAAGGTAGCACATTATGGTGAACTGAAAGGAAAAGCAGTGAACATTCATGCTAAAAATTTGTTATTGGTCATGGAGGCAGCCATTTGACTTCACGCAATACAACAACCATAACAAGAGCTACAATTAAAGTGGCCTATTCAAAGTCCAGATCTACAGTCAACTGAGAATTTGTGGCAAGACTTTGAAAATTGTTTTTTATGCATTCTCTCCCTCCCATCTGGGTATTGCAAAATAGCTCTATCTCAAATAGCAAGCAAAGCTTTCAGTTTCTATATATGCAAAACTAGTCAAAGTTGTGATGATTTTGAGTATCCTTCCACTTTACAGCTATGCATTATTTTTATTCTCTGTCACATCATGTTCAAAGAAGGTACATGAACATTTGTGGCTGTAGCATGATACAATGTGAGAACTTTTGAACATATGAATACTTTTTTGCAATCCACCACATATCTGTCAGCTTCAGGAGCTCAGTCATTCACTCGCTCAAATGAGGAAACTTCTCACCCTCTCATTCAAGGGTCTTCTCTGAAAGTGTGCATGTTCCTGTTGAACATGTGAACAAGCGTGGGAGGAAGGGAATGTGGTCACAGCCGCCCCAAATCAAAAACATTCAAAGCTTGTGTGTGGTTGTGTGCAAGGAGAAGTGAGGGTGACTGGAAGAAAAAGAGAAGCAGAAACCTGAATGTCATGCACAAAGGTCCGAAAGGCACCGTCGATGCAAGGCAAAGAGTGCCAAACGGGCATGTGACCAGTTAAAAACAGCACGCTTTTGATGTCACACGAGCGCATCGACGTCATACGTTGTGTGTTTATGCGTGTTGATGAGTGTCAGCTTCACCCCAGCTAAGGGGTTTAAATATAGCAAGTGAGCAACAGTCCCAGCTGACTTTAACAATGCCATAGCTAGCAAGAAGACCATTCACGCCACATTAGCGCCACGCTAACGCTGAAACCGGAGAAGTGCTGAACAGAGGAAGGGAGGGAAGAGGGAAGGCCTTGGTTTCATGAACACTCAGCCACCCACATATGGCCTGTGCCAAGAGTTGAGTGGGACAACAGTGCCTTCGTGCGTGTGTGTGTGTGTGTGCGCACGTGTTTGTGCGTGTGTGAGAGAGACATTCCTCCGTGAGGTGGATGCCAGAGAACGAACAGAGCAGAAGACAGACCGTCCTGGGCTTGCATGTTTCAGTGGAACTAACGAGCCCCTCTCTGTGCATGCCGTCCTCACAGCTGTAAACGTCTTGAAGATTAGATAATCAGATCTAACTGGATGTTTTGTCAAATAATAAAAAATGGCAGCTTCGGCACTGCTTGGAAACGGCATGGTGGGTCATGGGTTTGGAGACACGTGCCTGTTACTGAAAGGTCACAAGTTCGACCTGGCAACAGATATTGTCAGTTTTATTATTATTGTTTCAGTTTCTGAAAATGGGCATTCCCTTCCCGTTGAAGCATCAGACGACGTTGAGACCAGATATTTACATATGCTCCTTAACTATAAGGACAACATTTTTATTCCCTGTAAATTTAAGCAGGCTATATGTGACAAATATGAAATAATTCAAAAAATTATTTCGCATTTGTTAAATCCTAGAATAACAAAAACTGAAATCTTTTCAATTTTCTCTGAAGTTAAAGAGATGCTGGAAGTTACAGCATTTGCGTTAAACAGAGTTCCTTTTTGAATATATATTTTAAGGCAAACATTGTTTATTTAATTGACATTGTGAAACAAAATCAAAAGTAATCAGGCAAGACATCAGGAAGAAAATATGCATATGTTTTAAATATGTTAATTTACAACAGTATGAAGATACACTCGACAAATAATTTTAAAAAATACACGCAAATGGCTAGACCTAAATAGTATGGCATCAAAGTACAATGCTACTAAATACTAAATAGGGAAATTGAAGAAAAGACTGTCTAAAACATATTCTTGGTCTCATTATTGTGATAGTAAATGGAAATAATTTTTGCAATCTTCACACACCTAAAACATGAAAAGTTTATGTGTATGCAAGTATCTGATTTAAATAAAGAAAATGCATCTATTCACATGCAAAACTTTCAAATGAAATCCCAGTGATACAAAAAGGCTATAGAATGATTTAAATTTCACTTTTAGGTCTCGTTAAGATAAAAAATAAATAAATAAAAAATTCAAAACTAATCCCCCTACCAGCAGCCCTGAATTATTGTCACCAATTCGCTCTCCACAACACATGTAATTAACAAGTTCACGCCTGCTGTCTGTGAGTTGTCAAATGTCGTCCTGGGAAGATTAACGCACAGAAAGACATAATTCAGGCCATCACACAGTCATCCTGATAAATCTGACAAATAATTATTCAAACCTCTACTGGATGAGTCACCCACTCTACTCATAGGAGATCAAGCAAAATGTTATTGACACCTCTGGCTAATAGTGGTGAAACTATATTAAAAAAAAATGTGTAAAAATGGGTAGCAACACCTTTTATCTCCCACTTATTATTTAAGAACCAATACAAACTACCATCTTTTGTAAGGACAGTCTTATTATATATGATGGGCTTTAGTCTGAGCCATTTTTATTCAATTCAATTCAGGTTATTCATATGCCAATTCACAACACGAACTTGACATAAAAAAAATAACTTCGGTTCAATAATAAAGACAGAACCCGAGTCATGTATATTCCAATTGATCAAAATTATCGAACAGTGCTGTTGAGTTCAGTTTATGAGTCTAATTGATTTAAGAGTTTTCTATAAGAAAACAGAGCAGATTGCACCAAGTCATTGATTTTCAGCACTAACTTCTACTGGATTAGATAATAAAGGGGATGTGGAAAATTCCCCTTTATTAACTGGAAGAACCCTCCAGCAGAACCTGCTGCAGTTTTGGTGGCCATCTGACGGTGTGTTAAAGGAGCCAGAGCATGCTCACAAAAGATTACAATAAAATAAAAAATATTCACCAGAAAGCTCTCCGCTGGTCAAAAATGATAAATGATCAGCAATCAGGCACAATATAATCAGCTGTTCATTCTTGATAGCTTTACAGTGTGCAACAGACGCGCATACACCAGACAGATGACACAATTTCCATCAGACGAGTTATTTTGCCTCGACTAACATGGTAAATATGTCTTTGTTTTGTTGATATACATCAGAAATATGATAAGATTAGAACTGCTTTTTGAACCTTTGTTGACATAGCATGTTTTAGAAAACTTTCCAATAACAGTAAACCGTTCTAGTTTAAAGACAATGGTTTAGATTCTTATTTCAGGGTGGAATTATGCTTTCACATACAGATTGAACTTTTTTAAAACGATAAATTAAGTTTAACAGCGGTCAAAATTATGCATACATATATTTATATATAGCCCCAGAGACATTTGAATAAACCCCCCTTAGTTGGCTACACCCAGACTATACATGTTTTTGTTGTCAACAAATTTCTTGCATAATTCTGATTAGATAATTAAATACAAATTGGTCATGTAAATTGGTCAGTGTCCTGCTGCGGACCCAAGTTTCACACATACTGCATAGTTTTCCAAGAGAGTTGAGGTTAGTGTCATTCAGATGTTAATGCCAACCTACTTCCTCCAATTTGAAACCAGTTCAAAGGTGTGGTTGAGGTCACTGTGCTGTAACACCAACCTGCGTCCGAGTTTCAACCATCTGACTCAAACTGATGTTTTCAGAGGAAGGGAAAATAGTTAAAATATTCAAGAACAACTCGGAAACCATCAAAGCCCCAACCCACCGTTAACTTGAAGCTATCCACAGTGAAGGGAATTTTACGTCGCTGTGGACAAAGAGGGTGAGAAGCAAGTAAGAACATCCTGCTCCACAATCGACATCTTCAAGTTCAACTAATATTTTTAGCTGCCAACATGGACAAGCCAAACACCTCAGTTTGCAAAAGGTTTGATGGTCAAATGGTACACAGAGCTATCTGATTACAATGTCTGAAGGGGTCAGGATGAGTCAAGTCAAATCTAAGAACATAGTACCAACAGTCAAGCATGTTGATGACATGATGATGCTGAGGGTTTGCTTCGATGCCAGTGATGTGATTGTCCCTGCTCAAAGTGGATGGTGAAGATGGAAAACATTCAGTTTCATTCACATCACTTCAAATTGGCAGCTATTGTTGAAAGATGGACACAGCTAGGTCATTGAAGGACAGGTCCCTCTTACCTATAGACTAAGCTAGCTCCTACATTGCTCAAAAAGGGAGGCGGAATAGACACAGGGTTCCCATATGTCTTCTCCAACCTCACTAATTCTTAGTCTATAAAACACAAACACACACACTTTCCATGATTACAGGCTTGCCCTTTCGTGGGTGTGTCTGAGAACCATTAGACCATGGCACATTGTATTGGGATGCACATGGCGAAACAAGAAGTTTAAGAAACTGTTTGAGAATATTGCCTGTACAAGTTTTTAACACTAATTTTCACACAATCACACGCTTCTACAATCCTACCGATGCACCCGGCAAATGTAAACTATTTGCATTTCACAGTCTAAGAGCGGATTTATGTAATTTTAGTCTCACGCTGAGAACTTTACATCTCCAACTGCAGTTGGATCGTTCCTGCTGCTGCTCTCATTAGATGCAGGTGAAGCTGCATTCAAACACGCCTTCTTACAAGCTGCACACTTCAAAGAACCTGTCTGCAGCAAAGACCCTCCAGATTCCAGCCTCCGGGGAATTTTTATATATGCACGTCTGTGTAGTGATATCAACAGCGCACTTGGCTTTCCTAGAATGCTCGCCTCTGAAGTGACTACATACAGCCATCTAGCTGCAGCTCTGTTCTTCAGAGGGAAACCTGGAAGAGGGATTGCAGACATCTCCCTCAGTTTCACCCCCCTTTACAACCCACACACTGCCAAGAACTCACAATGTAGCATTAAAGAAAAAAAAAAAAAAAAAAAGAGGAGGTACTAACAGGCAGCACTGTGTGTCTCTGCTATTGACTGTTGTGTTTGCATACAAGCTGTCGCCATCAGAGACTGGGAAAGGAGCAGAGAAGGGACAGAGCAAAACGGATGGCGCTGTGTCTTTAAGCAGTAATCCCTCCATTCTCTGAGCATTTGTTGCCGGCCATCTAATGGGCGGATCGGTATAATGTCCACAAGGGCCGCTGGGAGATCCTGCACTACTAGAAGGGAAAAGAAAAAAGAAAAAGAAAGAAAAATCACAGCCGTGCGCTCAAGCTGAGCCTGGCCTTGCCTGCTCAGTTCTTAAATAACCCTACCGAGGCAGGCGCAGAAAATTAAAGACGCTCTAATTTAGCATTTCAAAAGGGGAGGAACTGGGCTCATTGCAGCAACAAAAGGGATGACAATGTTGACATTCCCAACGTGTATCCTTTGGTGTGTTTTTTCTAAAAGGAAACTGGAGCTTGCCCACAGGGGATGTGGTGTGAACTGGGAATGCTGCACAGTGTGTGTCTTTCATGCAACCTGCTGCCATCAAACACACGGCAATAAAATCTGATCACTTAAAGATCTGATCAACAGTAAACAGAGAGCCAAAACAGCATCAACCATCCTCCATATGTTACCACTGCCCCCTACCAACAGGAAACTACTGTAGCACCGTGAATGTATTGGATCTGCAGCATTTATTTCCTGCACACAAAGTTTTTCCAGTTACAAAAAAAACCCACCTAAAATGTTTCACTAAAGATTGGATATATTCTGAAAGAAAAGAGCTAGTGACAGAGTTCGGATGCAAACAGGTGGCTGCAATTGAATGCTCGCAACTCTGTGGAAACTGTTGATTTTTTTTTTTTTTTGAGAGAATGTTACAAAGGTTAGAGAGTGCTGGCTAGAGTCAACTACTGCTGCTTCAGAGTAAGGAAACAATGTTGCAACCCTCCTGCAGCTGGCCTGTCTTGCAGAACAACTTCCACCCCAACAAACAACCAGAAAAGGAGAAGTTCTCTTCTCATGCAAATTGTCAACCCCCTCCTCCAGACGCTGTTAACAAGTTTCTGAGCTGTAAAAAAAAGACAGAAAGAAAAATCAGAACCGCTTTCCAAAACTTTCAGGCTGCCTTTCCACCGATCAGCTGTCATCTCCCAACGAGAAGGAGCTGATGTTGCTGTGTAAACTGATGCAGCTCTGTTTTTTTTTAAAAACTAAACTGTGCGTTTAGGGAGCAATCCTCGTCGCTCAGTGAGCATGTCAACAAGTTTACACTCATGAAAAAGGTTGCAGCGCTGCAGATTGTTAATGGGGATTCTAAAAGGGCAAAGAGATGCAGAGTAAATTAAACAGCGTGCGCAGTATTTAACAGCGCTGCACTGACTGCACGCTGAAGTCCTTACCGCTATGAGCGTGTTGTTCCTCTGCTCCGTGGAGGACGCAGAGTCCGGGTCCTGCTGCTGCTGCTGCTTGATTTGGGGCTGCTTGCTGCTGCCACCGCCGACCGACTTCTTGGCCCTCTGCTCCAGGGTCCGCTGGTACAGGCTGACGGTGTCCCTGCGCTCCAGCTCCAGCTGCTCGGAGTGCGCTTGCTGGTACCTGTTCTCGCAGATGGTGTGGTGTCTCCGGCAGCCCTCTATCCGCTGCCTCAGCCGCTCCACCACCGTGCTGTGCTTAGGTATGCCCACTGCTCCGGCGGGCACCACGCTGCCGCTGGCCGGGTTCATGCTGTTGTTGATGCAGATACTGCCGTTGGGTCCGACAGCGGGGGAGGCGAAGTCCCCCATCACCGCGCCGAGGGGCTGCTATTTTGGAGGAACTTTTCTCCCAGTCAGGCTCTCCTCCTCTCCCTCCTCTTGAGTCCTCCGGCCACCTCCACCTCTCTGTGTCCTCCCGGTCCGCGCGTGTCTTCCGGAGGGCGCGAGCGACAAAAGCAGCCGCCGAGGCGGCCGAACACCGCGGGGGTTTAAAGGGCTGCGAGCCACGGAGGAGTCGCGACCGACCGAGTCTCTGGCTCTGAACAAACACAAATACCACTCAGCCTCGGCGAAACGTAAAACAAGCTCATAACTGCATTAAGCAATACAGCTGCTGCCACGCTGCCACTAACAGAAACAATAACACCAACTCCGGGGGTAAAAGCGATAAAGCGACAGTATAAAGGTTAGTCTCCGGTCATATGTACACAGACCGGCCCGCAGAGCAGCCGCGGCGGCGGCGGCAGCAGCGGTCCTGTCGCTGCTCTACACTGTTGTCCTTGGAGAAAAAGTTTTGCTGTCTAAACCGAACAGGCTCCGGAGTTTCCCAGTGAACTTGCATCTCATATGTTCCTGGTTCGAGAGAAGTCCCAGTGAATAATATGGTGCCGAGTTAGTAAAAGAGCACAAGCGCCCTCGGTAGTCCGTCTGTGAGGCAACCAGAGTTTAACAGACGGCGCAAAACGCGGATATGAGAACCAGGGGCGGAAGTCTGCAGTCAGTGGCTCCAGGCTGCCACCATCAAATCAGGTCCGCTTCTTCACCATGCCAGCAGAGTGACATAGAGTTGAGTGAAAACCAGCGAGCGGCTGCGAGAAGCCGCGCTGATGGGCACCCCGAAAACCCGGAGTAGAGTAAAGGGGGGGAACCTCCTCAAGGACCGGGCTTCCGTTCCACCGTGTCTGTTTACACCAGGAGCGGAGAGCTCAACGCACAGCAAACTGGGAAAATACAATGAAAGAGCAGACAGTTGTTTTTTTTTTAAATAGCAAGTTCCAACATGGAAAAACGATTTATTTAAATAAATACATTTTCTCCTCAGATTTTAATGCCAATTAGAGTGCGCTTGCAAAGTATTTATACTTTGTCAGTATAAATAAAGGAAAATATATTTTTAAAATATTACACTTTCACAATAACTACATGGACAAACAGAAAGAAAAATTACAATCCCGATAAAAATTGATGTGAAAAACCTCCGGGTTGTTTAGAAAAATACTGAAAAGAAAAAATACCCCAGTAGAAATTTGCGCGTTTCTTTTTTTTTTTTTTTTTTTACTCAGATTTTTAGCAAAATATTAAAAATAAAGAAAATCATATATTATTATTATTATTATTATTATTATTATTATTATTGTTATTATTATTATTATTATTATTATTATTATTATTATTATTCAGTAATGATAAAGATACCTCTGTTTTTCTATACATTTGAATCTTAATGAGATTTTCATATGAATAAATAAATTATATTGTTAGAATAATAATATTTCACTTAAATACATGCAAAATGCAGATACACAATACATTGACGCACAGTGGTAATAATGGAACTAAAGATTATCAATAAGTTAATCACATAAAAAGTCAAACTATTTTGAATAAAGTAAAAAATAAAAATAATATCAAATATAAATATATATACCAAAGGAATATAAATTCCAGATAATTTGAATATAATCAGAAAATCAAAAACACAAAGGTTCATTTTTGAACCTAGAAGGAATTTTGAGAAATAAAAACATGAAACAACGTCCTAACTCATAAAGCACAATATAAACATCACACCCAGGTTACGTTTTAAGTAACTATTAATGCAGAAATGACAGGCAGGAGTTGCTGCATTTGTTTGGAGTTTCATTAGGAAGCAATATTTTAATTTACAAACTTATTTGCTTTTATTTATCCTGGCTCCTCTGGCAGAGCTCTGACTCTGAGCACATTCTTGAAACAGAAGAACATTTTGTGTTTCTTTCTGAATAAAACCTTTCAAAACCAAATTTTTCAAAACTACGTTCCTGCAAAACAAACAAAAAGGCTACTGGAATGCTTGCAGATGAGTGTTAATAACTCTATTTTTTGCCTTCTTTTACCATTACTTATACAATTTCATTGCTATTTGTAAATTCTATTTGAACTATTTTACCAATTTGAAACTCACCATCAACTAGAGAGAAACACTGGTTTCCATTGGGATTTTATTTTTAGCTCTTTCCACAGTTAAAAAGTTTTTTAAAAAATTTCCCACAGAGTACATAAAATGCAACATTTCAATGACAAATCTCAGTCAGCATTGAGTCAGCTTCTGTGAATGTAGATGTCTTTAAAACAGAAAAATGATTAGCAAGATATTTTAAGAAAAGTTTTCTCATCTGAACAGTAAAATATTTGTGTGGCTGTTGAATCACAGCTGGAAGTGATTTTGGAAGGAAAATTATCTTCTTCATTTTTATTGACTGGTAATGATCATGCCGGAGTGAGCAGCTACATCCGTTAGCTTCTGTGATTAATTGTTTGGATGTGTGTCTGAGTGGTAATGTGTGAGTGTACTTCCTGAAATCCCACAATCAGATGAGTGTGTTGAAGATGTGCTTCTGTCCATCAGGTGGTTATCTGACGTCACAACGGATTCATTCTGCTTAATACACCAGTCAAAATAAAAGTTACAGTGGAACAAACTAGTTTACAATAAAAAGGTCTTTCAACTCTTTTAGCAAGTGACAGAAAGTTAGGAGAGTTTCGAAGATGCTGGTCTTTGTTTCTTTGAATGGATAAAGATCACAAAATTTACATCAGCATGAGAAACAATTTCTTATGGTAACATTAGTTTATGATTCCTTATGGTTCAACACTTTGATTCACAAGCAATTTTTAAAAAATTAAAACATCTTAAATCTAAAGAAATTTTTTAAAGTGTTATTTACAATAGAGTGCTATTTAATTGTCGATATCTCACAGAACTCATCAAAGGTGGTGGTCTGCACTACAACATTGTGTAAAATATTATCACCCCATTTGGTCATGTTACAATCACCACTGTCACACTAGTTTATTTGTATTTGATGTGATAGATTAATTCAAGCCACTGTACATTTAGGAAGTGAAATATAAATAATGCATGGTTTTAAACTTTTTTGCCAATCTGAAAAGGGTGGTATGTATATGAACCTAACCCTTTTTACCCTGTTTCCCTAAATAATACACTGTGCAATCAGCCACTTTGGAAGCCAGTTAAATAATAAACAGAATCCAGGCATGTAAGTTTGTATCAGTGTGAGTTGAGCTTTTCAGAGAAGGCCTCAGAAGTTTGTTGGGGAACATTATTGTACAAACAGCACCATAAAGACCAGGGAGAAAACTGTGTAGACGTTTAAATCCTCAATTCTGGTCAGAGGATGACAAAAAAATATATATATATATATATGTATATATATATATACACTGCTCAAAAAAATAAAGGGAACACTTAAACAACACAATATAACTCCAAGTAAATCAAACTTCTGTGAAATCAAACTGTCCATCTAGGATGTGTTATTTGAGTGTTCCCTTTATTTTTTTGAGCAGTATATATATATATATATATATATATATATATATATATATATATATATATATATATATATATATATATATATATATATATATATATATATATATATATATTATAGAAGACCCAACTTTGAGTATTGAATCCCAGACAGTTTCTGTGAGGACAAACAACATACACATGTCTTCACTCTGCCACACACCACCACAACAGGACAACCATTACTCAGACATTCCTCAAACCTGGAACTTTATGCAAGATTGGACAAGGACAAAGTCATTGTGGAAAACCCTAAGAAGTTGGCTTTGTAATTTGACATCACATAAGCAATGCTGAAGACGTACCAAACATATTAGTTTGGACAGATGAAGCCAAACAAAAATTATGTGTTGTGGTTGTGGAAGAATAAGACTGCACATTACACAGATAACACCATTGTATCATATATTGTTACAATGGAAGCATTATGCTGTGTGGATATTGTTCCTCAGCAGTTATAGGATCTTTCATCGGAGCTGATGGGAAGGTGGCTGGAGTTAAGTAGAAGAAAAACTTGGTAGAACCTGTAAGAGGGGACAACACATTTAGACTCAGATGGAAGTTCCTCTTCTACAGTGATTTAAATACACATTTGTCCTTGTATTCAACTCACCCAATGTCTAGGTATGAGCCTAAATAAATAGGAAAGACTTGAAAAATGATATTTCCAGATAATCTCCATCAAACCAAAGAGATGTTAAGCTGTTTTGGTAAGAAGAATGGACAAAAATTTCAGCTTTTGTATGTGCTGTACCGATAGAGACATGGACAAAGGACTCATGGCTGTAACTGCAATGAAACCTTCATAAAACATTGACTAAATAAAAATTCACAAAATGGTTTTCAAATAAATTTGTTTGAAATCATACATAAAACCATGCACCATTTTATTTATACCTTCAATGTGCACATTACTTTCTCTTGGACTGTCCCGGTAAAACACATGGTAGTTTGTGGATGAACTGTGACAAAATGTAGACAAGTTTTCAAAAGCGTTGTAAATGCTGCTGACAGACACAAATGACCTAAAGTCTAAGCAAATGTAAGAATTGTCATTTGATCATTTCTTTGAGCATCCCCATCATCACCAGAAGCATCACAGGTGTGGACACATGTTCTCATGCGCACACAGACACTTCCCCCATGTTATGTCATGTCACAGAACAGCTCCCTCTCTCCTCCATTCATGACGTGCCTCTCTCTGTCATTTTTATTTTTATCTGCTGTGTCATGTGGGAGTTCTGAGCTCCATCCCCGACTGTTCAGGCCATATGTGCCCGCCTGTCTCTTTCTAGCCATCCCACCAACACACACGCACACACATGCTGCCATTCACCCGCTCACATACCGCACACTGACAGACATAAGCACGTACACAGTCACTCCGTCTGCATGGCAATTAAACACGAACAGCATGTGTCTGTGGTTCTTATTCATTTCCTTTTTCTGCTTCAGTTTAAAGATTCTGGGACTCTTGGATGGACAAGTCAAGATAGCTACAACCTCAAATGGGCTTTCTGATCTTTGTACTGTTAAAGTACAAACGGTGTCTGCCGGGTGCTTAACATCTCTGATGGCATGGATGACATCTTAGCAATCAGAAATGTTTCTTCAAGTCCGCCTACAGTGTTTTGAGTCAAACTTGTCCAATAAGAAAACTCCCACTGTGACATAGTTAGAATCATCACAAAATGTAGTCTACAGTATTCGCATAAATTCAAATATTGTTTTTCTTACAAAAAAACCAAAACAAAACAAAAAAAACCCACCAACAATCCCATTTGTTAAAACCAAACAAAAAGTTACCAGGATGCCACCTAAATATTCCACTGTTAACTCTGGCATTCAGAAGAAAATGGGGAGTGAATGCAAGTGACAGCAATTTAATGAAAAAGTGGTATTCTTTCTAACTTTATACAGGCTTCAGAAAAGCTTCAAAATTGGTGCAAGGAAACGTTTTAAGCAATAAGTTTCCAAAGCGATCCAGCTGCATCCAAGACTTACATCACCAAAAGCAGAGTGTTGGATGCAGGAGGGTAAAGCTCACAGCCTCTGGCCTCCAAATCAGTGCAGACAGGCTCTCAAAGGTGATTAATAAAGCTTCTCTACATGACAATCCAACGGACAAGTCTGGATTTGGCAGCTTTTGTGAGAACAGCCCTTCCCTGAATGCATTGTGCTGAGTGTAAATTTGGATCATGTTGTGGGATTGCCGGGCCTAACCTGCCAGTCCGAATGAAAGGAAATGTTTGGTATTAAGATATTTTGGACGATGCTCCTAACTTTGTCGGGGGGCAGCATGGGGATGGCCCCTTCTTGCACAAACATGACTTGTCAATTGTGCTCAAAGTAAAGTCCATAAACATGTGGATGAGCAGGTTTAGTGTGAACTTAATTGGACCTAAGCCCAATTTGGGATGAATCAGAGTGAAGACTGTGAGCCAGTCTCCATGGACTTCTTGTCCAACATCAGTGTTTGAGCTCACCAAAGGTATTCTAAGAGAATGGGGAAAATCCCATAAACACACTTTGAACATCTTCCAAACTGTGAGCTGAAACCATATTATACCTGATGGATTACAAATCAGGTATAATATTTAAGTTTATGTGTGTAAAGCAAGATGATAATTTTGGCTGAAAAAGTTCTCTTTCCTGACTTAATATTATGAGTTTTCTCTTAACTTGGTTTTGTGCTTTATTTTATTTTATTTTATTTTGTTTTGCAGTTATGTGTTTAGTGCAATTGCTCCCAGTACCGCTCGTTTTAATTTAAACAGTTTTGGGTTTTCGGTGTTTACTGGCATTGTTCACACCTGGACTGTGTTGGCTTACCATACAATATTAAATTCAATAAAACTAAGCAGAAACTCTCCACTTTACAAAATAAACAGAAAACTGAAAGATGTGCACTTTTTTATATTAAATTGCTTCTGTTTTCTCTCTTTAAATTTCAACGATTCAGTCCAAATCATGACATCAAATAAGTGTCAACAGCAGAATTGGTAGAGATGATTACACGTTTTCTTATAGGTGCAGATATTTATATCTCCTGCATTTTTCTTACACATGTGGTGGCATTTAAAGGGATAAACAGGCTTTCAACAGCATGAGGTTTATAGCAGTGGAGCATTGCAGCAACAAAGAAATAATCAGTTGGGATGGATGAGAAAATAAGCCAAGCAGCGTGGGCGAGAGTCATGGAAAACTGTTTTAGAGTTTCTCAAAACTTTAAGCAATTTTGTCTTCATTTGGAGCAAATTGAAGAGCAAATCCAAAAATGTCTGACAAATATTTGATCCTGGATGGACTTATCACTGAAACTTCCTCTTGTGCTGCCCTGTACACCAAAATCCCTGCTTAACATCAAGCAGCAAGGTCTACAAGCAGTGTGATAACAAAGGAGGAGAAAAAAACCCGCTGTGCATATCTGTGTGTGTGTGGTTGTAACTGGTATTCTTGTGTTGCTGGCCAGTCTGGACGGCTTAGTGCTTTAGGAATGAATGGAATGTTATTTTACACACTCCACACTGGTCTTAAAGTGAGATGGTCCGTCCTTTTTGGGTTTCAGCGCTGACCTTGTGAGAACGACTTGCAGGGGTTTTTTGAAGCGGGGGAGTGTCCAGCTGCAAACAACTATTGTTCAGCTAAAATATGGGTTCCCTCCATTAAATAAAAAAAAACAGAAAAAACCTCCAGTTTCAGCTTTCTGCTCTTCACTATGGTTAGATTCAGTGAATCTAATAGCATGTGAAGGAGAAATGCATGCAAAATGTGACCTTTGTTGGTAGACTGAGGAACAGAGTTGTGTTTAGAAAGCCGGAGTGTTTATTGAGACATGGCCTAAGCTGTTTTCACTCGATCTGCCAGTGCACGCACACACGAGGCACAAAAGACCGTTTGTTGTTCAGTCTTGAACAGGGGAAAGACGTAATTCTTTTCTTTTGTCACCGTCTTGCCGGTTTGTCTGCTCACGACTTTGAGTGTGGGTGGTAAAGAATGAGTTTACACAAAGGACTTGCACACGTGTGGAGACAAACAGACAGGCTCACGGTTGGGAAGCAAGGACTGGAAGGAAGTGTTGGGTCTGCGTTTCTGTTGCATCACAAACCAATCAAGGACATGCAGACCAAACAAACCCAGGCAGGAGAAATGTGTTTAACCTCATTTGAACATTTCCTCCCACACAGACACCACATAACTCCCCCTCCTGCATTTTTATTTCTTCCTCTGAGGCGGCCACGTCAACTTTTGCAGCTTTTTGACATTCAGGATGCACCGTTCGCCCTGAGGACTACCCTTAGACATGCTTGGTGATGCCCAGAGGCAGAATGGGGTTCTCCTTGGGCCCTTTGCCTTTCTGGAGTTCCCACTCCTCCTAAAAGCAGAAGGAAAGACAGACACGGTCCCCTGTCTGTATTTCTTTCTCACTGGAGAGGTTGCCGGGCTGTTGCACCAGACCGTCTGCTCTTAAATTTTTAATGTACACAGCGCTGCCTCCGAGAGTGAGATAAAGAGAGAGAGAATCGGGGTGCCTGATATATTGATGAGCTACAGGACGAGTAGAGAATTGCATGAAAGGAGGGAGGATGGCTGGAAATTGGTGGATAAAAGGACAAAGGAGAGATTCCTCACTTATGTGCACAAGGATGCTCAACCACAGTCCAGATGTTTTCTTTAAAACATCTGAGAAAAAGCAACCCTTAGTTGATCAAGCGATCTGTCCCTATAAACACTTCTTGTCATTTTCATTTTTTCTTTTCAAACTTAAATGTTTCAGATCATCTATTTACCCGCTTATCCTCACAGGATTACTGGAAGGGGTCCAGTGGTCACTGGGCAAGAGGCAGAGTGAGCAAGTAAGCAAGTAGGTAAGTAAATCTTTATTTATATTGCACCTTTCAGACTGGAATATCACAAAGTCCTTCGCATGGGTCAACACTGAATTAAAAGTAAGTAAAATATGTTACACCCCGAACAGGTCACCAGTCCATCACAGAGCTTCTGTCTGTGAAGCAGAATTTAATTTCAGACAAAGTCAAAATACACAGGCTGCCAAGGTAAATCACCTTAGTTTTTCCAAATATTTGCTTTCATTTCAGTTGTCATAAAAGCAAAATCTGCCTGTTTTTACAATGACTTCACATATATCTGAGTTTCATAGGTGCCACTAGAAATTCAAAGCACATATGATCAAAGTTTGTGACTTTAAAAAAAAAAAAATGCAGGCTGTTGCTGTGTGGGCTGTTTCAGTAGATATGGAGGGTTTGTTTATTTATGTATTTCATGTCATAAGCATACATTTTGTAATTGTTTTCCTCATCTGTAGGTTAATTTGTATGTAAACACACACAGCAATGTTTTGGTTTGTTGAATTTTTGCAAGCCAATAATTATAAAAGCCTCTAGAATGGTGCAACATTTTTCCAGAATCATAGGACAACTTCTGAGTTGTGTTTTTAGGGCAAGAGAAACTATGATTTAGGGATAAATGACTTGTTGCTGACTGAAACATATCTACCACTGTACGACTTTTCCCACAGAGGATCTACTGTGCATTGGGACACATCTTCTTATGGCTTTTTTTCAACAACCTATGCAGCTCCTCCAAAATTAACATGTGGTCAATGTTCACTAAGGTTCTTACCACTGAGTTCTTCTTGTATTGTATTGATACTAGAATTAATTGCACTATTTCCTAAAAAGGTATTAGAGTAAAAAGGGCTGAATACAAATGCATGATGCCACACTTCAAAGCTTTTAATGTGTTTCATGTAAAAACGTGTTTTACATGAAACACATCTTTTACTTTCTACTTGACAATTACTTGCTATGTTCTGTCCGGGTTCAACAACCAGCCCTAATGTGAAACATCCAAAATAAATTTAAGAGTAATGAATTGTTTTGCAACAGACTAATCAAACTAACTGCTTAACCAAATCTGTATTTTGACTTTTAAATTTGCCAGATAGTGTATAAGCTAATGAGTGCAAAAACTTTCCTCTGCTCTGGTGTTAGACTTTTAAGTGCTGCAATGGCTGCAATTTATTTATTTATTTTTTTTAAACAGGCATGTTATTGCTAGCCACTCGTACTGCACAAATCACCCCAGTGTTTACTCTTCCTGCACAGAGCTGTAACAGTCTGAAATGACTGTCTGGATCAGAAGAGGTGGTGACCACAGTCACCATGGAGGTCGGAGAGGAGGAGGCGGAGCATTTTGTTTTCTGCAGAGTCAGCTGTTGCAGAGCAGCTAGACGTAGGATAAGCTGTAGACATTTTATGTTTTAGTTTTCTTAAAGGTGATTGCAATTATGAAGTTTAATCATTTGACATTGGACTGCTGAGACAGATGAAGTAACATAACAAAGAGTCCAAGATAACTAGGTAAAATCAGGCGTCATGGAAGAGACTTCTCCATAGAAACCAACAAACAATGATGGCAGATCACACTCTCCTGATGAGACATTGAAGAAACTTGGATAGTGAGAGACTCTAATTTCAGATTTTCTGTTAAGAGTAATAACATGTGGAGTAGCATGCACTAAGGAGGTGTTAAACAGACAAAGAGGAGAAACACCAGGAGGAGCAAGAAGCAGAGCAAAGACATGATACAGTACAAAATACACTACAATGAATACATAACATGCAACATACTGACCATGAAAAAATATCTCAGCATAGACAATGTGTACCGTGCTTTTCAAAAGTGTTCTTGACCCTTCATGAAAATCTGGTAATGTTGCTAACACAAACTTCAATAGATTTAGTGTTATATTATGTGGCAAACCCACACAAAGTTGGGCAATATGGTGCAGATAATCAGAAAAGCAGCAAGGATGTCAATGGCTGAGATCCACAGTTCAGGTAAGACAATCAAGCCTGCCCTGGGTTTTTCACTTGGATTTCCTCTGATAGAATTTCAATCGGGCCAATCAGCAGACATAAGAAGAAGTTACAAACGATTACGTCAATATTCTGCGCTGTTTTAGGATTGTAGTCTGCCTGTAGTTTTAGCAGTAGCAGCGGGAGGAAGTGAGTGAAGCTGCTCAGTTTCCGTTAGTCACGTTTCCAAATGCTGATTTAACATTTACACCTGCCTGGTTCAGCTCTGCACTTCCCTGTTTGCAATGGTAATGGTACAGTAATCTTTATAACATCGAACTGCTGCATTACTTATATCACAGACAAATGTTAGCGATCGGGTAACATTTTAAACTTCAACACAATTCCAGGAAACAATTCTTTCTCAAAAGCCGAGAGCCCAGACCCTCTGAAGCAAATAACGTAGAACAGGCGACTGGTTCCCACCAGGCCAAAGACAATTTGTTGACAGAATGAAAAATGCCACACACAAAATACAACAGGAAGAAAACTGCAAATTAGGAATCAATCAAACTAAATTTGGTTCAATTAGATCAATAAATACAAACCTAAAGACAATGTCAAGTCTAAAATCACAGAGTTTGACACAAATGAAAAACTAAGATTTTCAGATTTTTGTTGGTTAAAAAGAATGATTTGGAAAAACAGGCATGTTTAGATAAAAATAATAGAGGTGGGATGCAGTACAAGCCAGATACAAAATCACAAAACAAACAAACACACACTTACATGAGCATACCATGATCACAAAGGATGCTGGGTAAATATGCTAATGAAGGCATAATGAGATGAACATGTCCTCCACCATTAAGCGACATCTTGTTTCTCTTCAGAATATGTTAATTTCCAAAGTGCTAAGGGGTGAGCATGCACAAATCCATACAAATAGATATTTTTGATGTTTCCTGCTTATTGTGAGCATGTAAAGACCCTGTGCACAAAAGCATGCACTCGCCCCGCTCACAGCACTGCAACAACATGACTGTGAGTAAACATATACCCTCACCAACATAGGCAAAAATACCTGCTAATAAAAACTTATGGCACTCTTTAGATACTGGACTGATTTACTGATGGATCTGTGAAAACAATGGAGATTATAGGATGACAAATAGAAACAACACAAATGCAAATAGAGCTATGTTGAACAAAACAGAAAGATCCACACAGATAAGCCAAAACTACATGATTAATAAGAGGTGATACAAATTGAATTGCCGGGATGCTAAATGTTGAAAGTCAATGATGAACGTAATTCATTGTCAAAAATGTGGTGTCACATAGTCCAATTCTGCTTTAGCTTAATTTTATTTTCAGGCGGTCCCACATTTCACTCAATTACTCTCTGATAAATAGCAACAATGCCGCCTTCCCCCCATAAGATTCCGCCCTGGGTGTTTGCCCAGGCAACTGTGTATACACTTTCATATCAATCAGGTACAACCTGCTGTGGTGCACGTGATGTCATTTTAGTGATGACATCTTGTGGTCAGTGTTGTCATAATTGATATTAAATATACATGTGCCCAAATGTGCCAGCAAAACATATGTAAAGGTCTCCTTTTTGCAAATATGAAGCCAGTAGCGGACGCCAGCTCACAATGGTTTTACACTTGTTAAGAAATAACAACAAGAAAATACCAAAGTAAAGGAGCTTTTTGTTGTGAACTGATGAAGAATGACCGCAGATCAATTTAAGCTGATTTGACCCTTAAAAGAGAAAGAGTCTTGACTTTGGTTCTGAAATGAAAACCATTCCCAGCTGTAAAACACAGAAAAAGTTATTTCGGGATTAATCGCTTGCTCTAATAACGACTGGACTGAATTCCCTCTCACGTTTCCACATTTAAATAATTGGGGTTTCGGACATAAGTGCTGATGCGCAACAATGTGACAGACTGACTTCTGAATTTAGAATTTAATATATGTTTTTGACTTCTTGACAGCAGCGAGACATGTCCTCGCAGGTCAGCTGGAGAAACAGACTGACTGATGTCAACAATACGACCACACACTGACTCACTCATCAGTCACAGAAAATCCTTTAATAGCTGTTATTCCACGTTTTCTTGTCATGTCATTATTACACAAGGCAAAGAGAACAATTAAGTAGGGCTGTTGTTTCTGCAAAAACAGAAAAACAAAAAGTGGCTCTTTCATTATCAAGACCTCTTTACTTGAGAGGGAATTTTATTTGCAGCGGCTGTGATTACGATGCGTGAGAAAGGTTTCTTACAGTCCCACTCGATATTAATGAAAAATCCTGCTGCCGTGTGATAAGACAATGTTGGATTCAGCTCAACGTGGAGAAAAAGCAAAATGAGGAAGACTGAGAACATCCCCACAAAGTTTGAATGGAGGGGCAAAAGTTTGTAAAGTTGTATATACAGTACATACATTCACATTTAAACAGATATTTACATTCACTCAATAAGGTGAGTCGTAGCAATTTTTTCCATTTGACATAAAATCTGACAAATTTTTTTCTATTTTCCTATCCCACAAAGGACAATCTACAAAAACTTACTTAACCACATGTTTATTCAACATTCTCATGCATTTCTGTATTTTAATTTACTAAACAGATAAATGTAGCGCCTTCAGGCATTAAAATCATTGATGAGCCAGACTTACAGAGGTCCACATTTCTGTGACATTTCATCTGAAAGACTCTTTCAATCATCAAAAAAACTTTTCTTAGATTTTTTTTTTTTAGGAACAAAACTTTAGTAGAGCAGATTGACAACTGCATTTAAACTCAGACAGGCTATCCATTGACTGATTAAAAGCTTTAGACGAAAGCTCCTAAAAAATATGCTGCCCATATCTTGGTACCTCCCACCCTGTCATGACTTGTCGATGGCAAAGAAGCTTTCCGTCCAGCAAGCGAGTCATCTCTTTAAAAAATCTAGAGGGTTATAGGTCAAAAAAGAAGGAGATCCAAATAAATATAGCTTATGCAGAGTCATATAATCAGTTGGGCTGTTTATGAAGACAGTGGTAGATCCACAACCCAAATTAAAACCCTTACTGACTGTAGTCCCAGACCATGGAGTATCTGTGGGAAATAAATAATCTTTAAAGGCCACAAACAATCCTCCTTTCAACTTTGCAAGGGAACACCAAAGACGGGACACTTTTGTGCCAGAAAGAAAAAAACATTTATGAAAGATTGTGCCCTCGGTTTTAAACGACTGCTGGCTATGTTGAGATGTTGCAACTTGCAACTACTGAGTGATGCTGCTGTTTACTGACAATATTTATGGAAGAACAACAAGGCAAATATCCAAAAAAAAGTCAGTTTAAACTGTAGAAGCCCTCCATGAAGCCATCTCCACCTCACAAAGCACCAACCTACAGGAAATACCTCTGGCACGTCAAAAAGTGCCAGAGGTGATCAATCACTTCAAATTGAAGTGATCAGAAAGATCAGTGGTGCTCCGTCACTGCATTATCTATATTTTTACATGTTTCACGTATTATTGCACTTATTAATGCATATAATAAGTGCATATATATTTACTTATTGCCATCAACATTCAGTCAGCTGATGAACAGTCTGTCTGAGTTTAAATGCTGTTTTCAGTACATTACCCACACTGTTTGTTTTGGCTGCTGCTCCTGTTTCTTCTGTTTGCATTTTAAAGCTCAGCTTGAGATCTGCTTACGAGCCAAAAACATGTAACGTCTTTCTCTTTCTCTACCTTATGACTGTGACCAGGAGTATCTTGTACTCAGGCTAAATCTAGCTGAGGATCTGGGTTAAGCCTTAAAAATACGACAACTGTAATTCATTTAGAAGAAGGTGCTATAGACGAAACAATAATCTGTGTCTTACAACATGTCGGTGCCCCTTTCATGATGGCCTGGAAATCTAGATTTTGTGTGTGTTGTTCTCTTCAAAATTACAATTTTTTATAATTGTTAGGATTAACTTCGCCACTTCCACCACCTTTGTTCAGCCATTTCTTAAACCTACCAGGAGTCAACTGTCTGCCCCGTTAAGCTACTCCAGGTCAAAGGTTAAACTGTATGAACTGAACACACTTGCAGTATGATACAGTAAACAAGATAAGCAGGAACTCGACTGCAGCAGTCGTTGCACCAAACCAAACGATGTGTGATATTTGCGTGCCTTTTTCCTCACTATTACAGTGCACTGTATATGTGAGGTTGGATTAATTGACAACTTGACCAACTTTTAAGCCATAAATACAACACATTAATGGTTAAACATTAACAGGATACTTTTACTTCCAAATAGTTAACAAATTTCATTCCTCTCTTCCAGTTGACATTGCATGATATTGGAACAAGTATGAAGAAGTTAACTTGACCTGCCCGTAATGATGGGTTGGTCAAAGTTCTCAGTTTGATGCTGTGGTGGGCAGTCGGTGGAACAGGTGAGACTGGCGGGTCGAAAGCGCTGCTCTGTGATTTCAGAGAGCGGGGAGAGACTGTCTGTTTCCAGGAGCCAGTTAGTGTGTGTTTTATCTGCTCCTGCAGAGTAAATGAGAGTGAGCCGAGTCTGAAGCAGGAACAGAGGAAAGAGTCAGGAAGAGGAGGGGGAAATTGGAGGGTAAATACATTCTGCCGCCTCTACTGGCAGCCTGCAAACCCTGAAGTGGATGGACGGACGGCTAGATGGATGGATGGACGGATGGATGGATGGACGGATGGATGGATGGGTGGATGGATGGATGGATGGATGGATGGATGGATGGATGGATGGATGGATGGATGGATGGATGGATGGATGGATGGATGGATGGATGGACGGACTGACCTGTGACAAGACGCCAGGACAGAAAGAATCTATAACTGACAAAAACTTTTTTATCAATTACATTTGGTCTTTCCAGTTTGTCCCGCAAGTTGTTTTTTTTTTTAATTGTTTTTGTTTTTCTCTTGGTTCTCAACTGGTTTGTTGGTTGGATGGTGCAGCCACTGTGTTCTTCTCCTTGTGTGTCTGTTTTGTATGATTATTGATGGGTGGCATCATCCAGATCTGTGTGAAGAGGGAGCCAAGGAGAAGAGATTGTTCGTTCCCTTTCTGTCTCCACTCCCCTGTGATAGTCCACAGACCAGATGCCCACTTTGGCATCGACTCGCTGCCAGCGTTATGTTAGGCACAGGGGGGGGCGTACAAACACACATGCACGTGCAGACACATTAGCGCACCGAGAGCAGAAGAGGCTGTAAAAGAGCACTCGTCCATCTGCCCGTCTCCGCTGCAGAGAGAGCACATCAGCATGTTTGTGTCTT
This sequence comes from Poeciliopsis retropinna, assembly GCA_010277075.1. NCBI lineage: Eukaryota > Metazoa > Chordata > Actinopteri > Cyprinodontiformes > Poeciliidae > Poeciliopsis > Poeciliopsis retropinna. The sequence goes on from VMRM01000013.1 coordinate 8,826,633, forward strand.
CTGCAGGATGCTCAGTGTTGAGTGTGAGTTTGTGTCAGAAATCTGTTTGCTGTGATGAAGCCTTGCTGAAATGCAAATAAAAGGCTTCCTCTGGTTTTTAGCACATCAACTCTGATGATGTTTAGACATCTTGGTTGCAACTCTTACCTCAGTTTCAAGTTAAAAACCCAAAAGGCACGATAGACGAATGAATAATCTCACTTAAGAAGTACACATGCAAGATTAATAATGAGCTATTTCTAAGAAAAGAAACATCAATAAACATTTCCAGTTCTGATTCTGGAAACGTGTTTGTTTGCGTCGTTAGACACAAAAAACTTGAGCAAACCAAAGCATGAACTTGAATCTTGTTGGATCCGCCCATGAAGGACCAAACATGTATTTATTTTCATTTTGTTGCTCTTAAATGTCTCAGACTATCAAATAAATTGTAGTACCAGGGAAAGACAGTCTGACTAAAAATAAAACAGTTTTAAATGACAAAAAAAAAAAAGCCCCAGCTCTCTGGGTGATCTGGATCATGTTTGTCCTTAACTGACTTTTTTTTAAATTTTACTTTAGTTACTTTTAAAATGAATCAGCCTACTTCTGTTACAGATGTTTGTACATGATGGATTGTTGTGCATCCTCTCTCCAGATTGCTCTCAGCTGAAACACGACCGAGTTTGTCTCTCTCCTGCAATATTCAGAGTTAACCAGCAGGGCAGATGTTGCTCCCACAGACCAACTGCAGTCATCTGCTGCTCTACTCCTCAGCGTTCAGCTTAAATAAGCTCAAACAAAGCTAAATCACAGGTGGGTAACCCTTCCCACCCCAACCTGTGAGCTGCAGACTGTTTACATGTCAGTCACTAAAAGCACTCTTAATGTCAAGTTTAAGTACACGTTTACGAGTGTGTTTCACATGAGCCTTCTGGAGTTTAATCTTTGACCCTTGGTATTTTTCCTGTAGATCGTCTCTTGTCGTGCTTCGGGTGTTGCCATGACAGCAGTGTAACCCGAGCTGCCAGTCAGGTAGGACAGGTAACCAAGCTTGAACGGACGAGTCGAGGAGCAGGTGCGCGAGCAAGAAGGACAAAAGTGAAAGAAAGTAGGAGGAAAGAGGGAGCTAGAAACCTGGAAACACTGACGGTGTTTGTGACAGATTAAAAAAAAACCACAAAAAAAAAACAACAACAATCCAAGCTGGAAGACGACAAAGAGACTCAGGCCCTCGAGGCCAACGTGGACACGGATGATGGGACGTTTACGACCATTTCTCTGGCAGACGACTCAGGTATAGAAGTCGTTTTCAACCTTTAAAGATCTCCTAAAGAAACCAGATCCTCCCTCTGGAACCGGTTTCAAATTCAGCTAGATTTTGTTTGTTTTTTGCATAGAAAATGCTCAGCGAGTGATTCACGAGTGTGACATAACTGTCCGCATTTGCATAAACTAACAATTGTCCTACATTCAGCTCACTACACACCTGATAGACGGGACAAAGGGCCATGAGGCAGATGGTGTGGCTGTGTGGGTGTGCTCTGACAGGAACAGGATGAATGCGTAGCTCTTAACAATACTTCATCCAGTTAAACTTTCTCATCTAAAAACTCTCTCCACTTCTAAATATCAGATCGCACCACAAATTTGAGCTGAAAATTAATAAACGTAACTGCGTTAACAATAGGTACATGAATGTATATAGGCGTTTGTCTCACTATTAGACACCAAATGAGACTAAAACTTGCCAGAATTATTTTTTAAGAGTTGATTTGTACGGTTCTGCTTGATTCACGGCATTTGACTTAAGTGAGAAAATATCAGAGGAAGCACTTGAAACACGCCGCTTCCTTGTGTGACACAGAAAATGAAGACAAATTGTGTAAAATATCAAGAAGGCAAGTTTATTCATTAAACCGACTGTCCAAAGTGTTTCACAGGACACTAAATGACAATAAAGCTGAAGGACAATACAATCCTTTAATGTTTTGCTTAAAAGAGAGCTTTATATGTTAGATATTGGAATTTAATACAAGAAAAAAAACATTAATCACTCATCAGTAGTGTTGATGTAAAGAAACATTTTCAGTTCTGATTTAAATGAGACAGCAGTTTTTGCATAACTCTGGTTTTCAGGGAGTTTGTTCTCGAGTAAAAGAGGATTAACAACTGAAAACGTCTTCACCTTGTTTCGTTCTGGTCCTGGAAACACTGGGAACACTGGGGACACAGGCCTCTGAAGACCTGAGGGGTCGCCAGTTGTTTGAATTTGACCTGCAGCTTAGAAATGGATTTTAACCCCAAACCATTTAGTGCTTCATAGATCAAACCAAGAATTGTCACATACATCTTTTGACAAACAAGGTTCTGGTGCGATGATTTAGAAATGCTGTAATGTTATCCATTTTTGCTATAGTTGGTCAGGACTCCTACAGCAGCAAGAGCAGAATTAGTTTCATAAGTCTGGTTAATAATTTGTGTTACCATTATAATGAACTTTACTGCTCAACACATAAATCCACATACCTTACAATGTGTGTCCATTGTATAATTGTATGCCATTTAGATGGAAAATAAATAGGTTTTCTGACCATATGAAATGTATTGCTAAGCAGTAATATCAATCTGCACAATATTCATATCTCAAATGACAGATCGGAGAGCAGTTATAGTTGGACAATAATCCAAGTGTTATGAATTTAATTGAACAATGTCTCATGATAACAGAAGCTCACATTGGGTGTAATGCTATTACCCAAAATGGCAAGAAGGTCACCTTATGGAAGCACGTTCAGAAAGAGAGGAAAGAAGAGAAAATGCATATATTGCAACCGATTTTGTCATTGCTATATTTACCATTATATCGCCCTCACAAGATGTTATAATATTGTACAGCCCTAACTGTATATCATGTCTTTATTAGACTAATTTGATCAAAGATGGTAAAGTTCTCTTTGATTTTTATTTTCTTGAGAGGATAAAATGTTTTATCTTTTAATCAACAGTTTTTGACAAAACAACATAAAAGTGAAATGTTTCTTTCAAAAACGCAGAGAGAACGAGCGAACCAGTGAAGAAATAATACTTCTGCAATAAAAGGTATCAGATAAATGCCTAAATCGTCCTGCCATACTCCTGTTGCCTCACTTATTCCAGTAGATCTAACTAACAGGGGCTGCTCTGCTCGTTGCTTGAGATTTGATAGTTTACCTATTTCTGTGAGCTGCTGGAGTTGCGCCCCCTTTCGGTAGAAGTTGTTACACACATGGTTCAGAGATATATATATATATATATATATATATCTTTCAGCTGTCGTCATCCTCCTCATCATCAACGCGGTACAGTAACATCATAGAGTAATTCGGCTAAGCGAAAAGGTGTTTTTTTTTTTTTTTTTACTGTAGGTAAGTAAATGTCGTTTCTGTCTCCTACAACGACGAGGAGAAAACTCTTACCTGGCTATTTAAATTGGATTATATGAAGCTAAAAGTAGCCACCGGCAGAAAATAACTAAAAAAACAGGTCGGAGGCTTGTTTCTAACAACCAGCGTTCAAATTATTGATCAGAATCTCTTCCAAATGTAAATACGGTTCATGTTCCGCGGCTCTCGCGTCACATTTACTCTACATTTGATGCTGGAGGTGGTTAGCATGGCTAGTCGCTAAGCTAATTAGCTAAAAGAGCTAACTCATAGAAACCCATTATCGGACAGGCTCTTTAGCTTTGGCTCGGTTAGCCTAAAATTATGACGCCTTCTTCAGGTTTCGTGGTGTGTAATGGCTGTTCTTAAATGCAGCTATTTCTCACAAATTATCTACTGTACATCGAAAATCCTGGTTCGTTAAATCTTCGGTGGGGAAATGAATCGTGCTCGCGGAAAGCAGACAGGGATTCACATCCAGGGCGCGGTGTCTTCACCCATCATCACTCGACCAGAGCAGAGCCACCTGAGCTCTGGTTTCTGAGCTCTCATAGTATTTTTAGTACCCACTGTAATTTCGAATTTAATCCGTTTCTTGTTTCATACAACTTTTATAATACAAAGTGCCCGGTCGCAATCTCTTTATTCATTTACTGTACTACGGAAAAAAGTGTTTACTACCTTTTTCATATGTTTTGTTTCTGGAGAGACATTTTGCAAAGCAGCCTGAATCTTAAATTTCCTAACTTTTTGAAGGTCTTGAAGTGAACTTCTTTGCTACGTCTTTAATCCGGTCTCTGCAGCCAATCATATAGATTGTTCGATTATAGGCGGTGACCTGACAGTACATATCTGAAGACAGTACGCGCTGGTGGTCAATTCTTATTTTATGAACGAAGCTGAAGTTGGTCACTGATTCAGGAATTGGCTAAAGGGCGATTCCACCTTATTTTTCCACTGCCTTCAGCATATTTAATGTACTCTAGTTAAAAAACTACAACACACTTAGACTCTTCAAACCTGGACTGGATTATTCTGCTCTAATAGTAGAATATTTAAAACCATGTTTGTGATTTTTTTGAAACCTTTTTCTGATTTGTGAAACTTCACTAAAGTTCAGATCGCTTTTCACACTCGTTCCATGCAGTTTTTTTTTTTTTCAAATTCTCATTCAAAACCATTTCATTAATCCCAATGGGAAATTAAATGTTGGTGTAACTCATTCATTCTTCAGAGTTATTGTAGATGCTGATGGATGTTGGAAGGAAAGATCTGTCTGTACTGCACCGAATCCAGTACCGAAGAAAACTCACTCATCAGTCATCAATGACCATGGACTTGTAACCCTGACATCATTCCACAACAGGAAGTGTCCTGGAGAGACTCCTGTTGGCCCACCTGAACTCCTGCAGTTGGCTTAGTACAGTGGAATTGGAGTTGATGGTGCCATCATACACCTGCTTCAGCAAACCCAGTGTCTCCAGACTGTCTCAGGACGGCAGAGTGTCTTCAGTCAGAGGCTGCTTCAGATTTACTGCAACACAGTCCGCTGCAGAAGATCTTTCCATCCAACAGCCATCACCATCTACAAAAACTTCTTGAAGAATTAATGAGTTACACCAACATTTAATTTCCCTTTGAGATTAATAGTTGTTTTGGATGAGAATTAAATTTGAAAAAAAAGAAAATTACATGGAACAAGTATGAATAGTAATCTGAACTTTATTGAAGTTTTACAAATCAGAAAAAAGTTTCACAAATCACCAACATGGTTTTAAATATTCTGCTATTAAAGCAGAAGAATCCAGTCTAGGTTTGAAGAGTGTAGGTGTTGTAGTTTTTTAATTTTAATCTAGAGTAGATTAAAGATGCGGAAAATAGTGAAAAATTTGGTGGAATCGTCCTTTAGCCATTTTCCGAATCAGAAACCAATTTCAGCTTGGTATATTATAATCAGGTTTTTATTGCGATACCTGAATGCACAGATTCCACTATGGCAAAACTTAATAAACAAAGGCAATAACAAAATTATGGGTTGCTTAAAACCAGAGAATTTAAGCTAGTTTCTTTTCAGTACGACTCTATGTGGACACAGAAAGCCATTGAAATACTAATTTGGAGTCAGATTGTTGTACAGATATGAGACAAATCGTTCTAGATTCTGGGATTTTTAAATTGATACCAAACATGGGGGGGGGGGGGAATGTTTGACAAATATTATCCATATTTTTCTTCTTCAGCTAACCTTCGACCGACAACCAATTTTTATCTAAGTTTTGATTGAGAATCATCTTGTTGTTTTGTCATCATTGGTATTTTGCACTAACCTAAGTGAGTAAAGGGGAAAAAAATGCTTCAGTTTGAAATGACTTCTTTGCTTAGTTGCCTGTTAATGTTTGGACAAAATACTGGCTCATCACCAGCAATTTTATGCCTATATGACTCAATGGTTGGCATTGAGGGGACTGAGCAATAAGTAACATTCAAATGAATGAAAAATGAATGGAAGCCCATTTATACTGAATGAAAAGCCTTAAGAAAATTAAGGAAAATGTACAAGACTTTAAATGATCCAGTTCTTTTTATTGCTTTCCTCTGTTGTACCACCACAATGTGTTTTATATTTTCTTCATGTAAAGCACTTTGAATGTCCTTTTTGCTGAAATGTGCTACACAGATAAATTTGGTAATAGTTTTAAAAGAAGTTCAAACCATCCCATTTAGTCTGGAGTTTGTTGGAAACCATCCTGATCTCTAACTTTTTTTTCTTAGCCGACAGAGGATCTGCAGCCCTGTATACTAAACAGGAAGACGAGTTTTTCATCATGAACTGCGACATAGATGGTTCGTCTTATGCCAGTTTTGCATTAGATAGAACTATTATATTTACTGTTTGTTTCATTGTGACACCATAAATTTGTGCTTCAGGAGACCTGGAGAACCAGGCTGAGATGGAAGAGAAGACGAGGTTGATAAACCAGGTTTTGGAGCTGCAGCACACACTGGAAGGTAGATGAAAGCTTCCACTCTACGTTTTAATGACAGGAAGTTTTACCTATCCCAGATGGGAACTTGTCACATTTATTAAGAGATGCTACAAAGCCCCAACCAACCAGAACACTGTAAAATAAACTTTTCGCTGTTGGATGTGAGTATACCCAATCTAACAAAGCAGCATAAAAGGCAGGTTTGTTCAGTATGCAGCTTAGAGGTTACTGCAGCTCCTCCAGAGTTACCATTTTGTTCACAGAGCAGCTGGATGAGATTAAATTCCACATATGTGAACTCGATTTTCTGATTAGCTTGTACTTCTTTGTATTTTCCTTCCATTTCAATTGTTCTCCTTGGTTAGTCTATCACACATAACACATTCATTTATAACGACAAAAGTGAAAAAGATTGAGGTACGAATAGTTTTCAGAAACTTGTTGCAAGGTCTCCGGGGTGTCAGTGTAACATCCGAACAAACTTTAAGTCTGATTATCATGTTCCAGATCTGTCGGCTCGAGTCGACGCGGTCAAAGAGGAGAACCTGAAGTTGAAGTCGGAGAATCAGGTGCTCGGTCAGTACATCGAGAACCTCATGTCGGCCTCCAGCGTCTTCCAGACCACCGACACCAAGAGCAAGCGGAAGTGAGGCGGAGTCGAGCAGAAGGTGGCTTCCCGGGGACACAGAGTGGAGGGGGTTGGAGATCCCCGTAACCATTTACCTGAGTCAGAACTAAACAAATGTAAATATGAAAATAACGTCTGTAAAATACTTTTCTTTGTGTTCATGGTTTTTTGAACCCACCAACACTGGGACATTTTGTTGTGCCTCAATTTAAACTTAATGTTCTAAAATGAGTTTAGCATCAAATATGTTACCGTGAACCTTGTTATCAGCGTTAATTTAATTAATTTTTGTATATTCTGTTGTTGGACAGCTGGATCTGGTACTTCAGTTGGTCTTGTATCTCATGATGCTCAACTATTTTCCTCTGCTTGCAGTTGATTCGCTGACCAGTGTTATGCAGAATGAAAAATGTGTAACAGCGGCATGTTTAAGCAATATCTGAAGTATTAACATATCTAAAGAAATGTCCCTATATTTAGTAGTAAACTGGACAAAGCTGAGGACGTTTGCAGAGCGTGGTGTCAATAAGGAAAGCGCAGAGGCTAAAAGCTACAACATCAGTTATGGTTTCATTGCAACTAAAATCTTTGTTTAGGTATTCAAGATGGAAATGCAACCGAGATTTGGTTCCTTGTTCCTCTAATAGTGATGGAGGGAACATAACGGGTCAAGTAACACAATGATGAGGGAAGAAAGAGATACTTTCAGAGCAGCAGCAAGACGGGCTGAGAGTGGTATTGATCCGATCGGTTTGGCCTGGGATGTAATCGCCTGCTAGGAGACGGGCGTTAAAACGCATCTTCAGTGTGCAGCGGCAGACAGGGCGTGTCCAAGCCATCCGCCGCCTCAAAGAAAAGGGGAGTCGAAAAGATTAATGTGAATGAAAACTGGATTTTGATGCTGCTTCAAAATTGTGTGTGAACACGGTGCTGTACAAAAAACAGCTTCTGTCACATTTTAGTGTATTTTAATAGGATTGTATGTGATAGAGGACAGCGGCCATTATTTGTGTTATGTTAAACATTATATGTTTTTCAGATGTGTAACATTTTGTAAACCTTGTACTGTTTTTCTTTCATGTCTGGCTTTGTCAGTTTATCGAGCCAAACGCTGATTAAATGCATTCAGGTTTGTAAAAGTCGAAGTTCAAAAGGGTATGTTGTGGCTTTTTTCAAGGTTATTTTTTATACTTTAAGCAGTTATGTGTCATGCTGGCATGCTAAATTCCTCCTTTTTACACACTAGCTAGTCATGTCTTTGTGTTCACATTTGCCTTTAAAAGATTTTTTTTTTGTTTAATAAAATCTCACAGTTACCACTCCAAGTCCTATCTCCTGCATAGACCTACTACAGTAAAATAAAAATATTTCCCAACAGACGCAATGCATCTGATTTCTTTTTGTATTAAATAGTTTTATTTCCAAGAGCAAATGTACAAGTTGCAAACAAATGTAAACAGGGGTTAAGTGCCAACAAGTGGCTGGAGGGTGAACTACAAAAGCTTTAGACCACAATAAAAAAAAAAACAAAAACAAAGATCGATGTGTCCCCCAGATTTAATCACCAGCTCAAAGAGGAAAGCACTGCTGCGTTTTTTTATTTCCTGCCAAGGCAAAGAAATAATGCTACTTTAGCTGCAAGCATTGACTGTCAGTTTTCTATTTTCAATTTAAATATTTCACAGACCTCTGCTCACAGTAAGCACATCAGTGGCACGTATTTGTGGAAAGTTGCCTCAAGCCTTAAAACACTTTACTATTAAAACCTTTATTCATACTGGTGAGAAACAGTCAAGTCGAAACCAATAAATAGAACAGCGGAGCAAAATTTCAACTCAACACTAAATAAAAAATAAACAGATGTTCATTACAAACTAACTAAAATGTAGACCAGCAATGCATTTTATCTGGAATCTTTTAACTAAGTTGAGATGAATCTGTTAACCTTCGCTCTCAGCTCAGTTTCGAACATTTTTAAAACAAGAACTTCCTCTTCAAACTTTCCCCTCAAATCAAGGATTTACGTGAATAACCTCAGAGAGGGCCCCTCCGATATGCGGTAAAAAAAAGTGATCAGTGGTGTTGGGGCTCTGCTGCTTTCATAAACTGATGGTTTATGAAGAGAGAAAGTGAAAACAGGAGGAAGACGCCGACTTTTTGACGACTTCTGGAACAGAATAAGGTTGTGGGGAAAAATAAAAATAAAAAAAACTATCAATGGAAGCTAGAAGTGGCGGAGGAACCTCCGGGAAGCTCATCCGGCTGAGTGGACGGGAGGAAGGAGAGGCGCGGGACGGGGTGCATGGGTCTGTGAGGCTGCAAACCTGGGCTGAGTGGGGCGGGTGGAGCTGAGACACAGATGGGGCAGCCAGGTGACTGCAGGCTACTGTTGGGGTTGGAGGAAACGCCGTGCTGCTCCGCTCAGGGAGGAGGGAGCAGCTACAACAGAGAAGACCCCTTTCACCTCCTCCCCCCCGGTAGAGAGGAAGAGACAGCAGACGTTGGGTTCGCCTCAGTCTTTCCGTACCCTCCTCTTTCTGACGGCTTGTTTGTGGCTCTCTCCAGTGATGTCGCCTACATCTTTCTGCAGAATGATTTGACAAAAAAGAAGCTGCAGTTGACAATTGAGTCACTTTCAGTTAACCCAGTCGAAACCGAAGGGCGAGTTTTGTCTTCACTGTGGATCTTCCACAAGTAACCTACACTTTTCTGTCCTTATTAGTCAAGCTGTAATGGGAGTGCTGAAACTGCAAAGCTCAGATGTTTGTAGGGCTGAAATGCTTGATCGGATTGATATAGAATAGAATATTGTGATATTGATGACAGATATTGCAATTAGGACTGTGATTTAGTATTGTACAGCTCCTGTTAAAAACTATAAGATAAAATGACAATAATTTAATATCAGAACTTAATGTCTTGGGAGTGGCTAACGGTATTAAAATGCATGTTACCCAACTCCGGTAAGCAGCTGCTAAAACCTAAACTGAGCCAAGACAAATTTAAAACAACCCCAACTCAAAACCTGTAAAAAAAAAAAATCTCAAAACTAAAAATCTGACACCTCATCAGTCTTGCATCCTCTCCGGAGGATTAGCTACTGACTGCTCAAAACTACTCGGCAAAACTCCTCTTGAATCCTCACTCAATGCCAGATATTCATGTTAGCTAGCATGTGTTCATCTTCTGTATATTCTGGAGACTATATGAAACATCAGATCGTCATATCAACAAGTTGTTTTGGTGGGGAAATATTTCCAGCCTCCATGCCTTAGGAAACCACAAACAAACAGAACATGAGACTCACCTCATCTTCTAATGTTCTTTCTGGAGTTTTGTTTTCCTCCGATTCTTCGTCCTCTTCCTCCTCCACCTCTTCTTCTTCTTCATTATCATCCCCCACTTGATTGTCTCCCTGTCCCTCATTCTCCTGCCTCTCCCCTTCGTCTTGTGCTTTAAAAAGAAATGCGGCGGTGATGATGAGGGTGAAGGACAACACTGCAGCGAAGTTGAAACACCAACAGGTAATTGTCACACCTGCTATTGGTTCTCCAGCTCCAGCTTCCTTCTCTTCCTCATCTGCTTCTCCTTCCTCTTCCTCCTCTTCTTCCTCTTCTATGTGAGACTGCGGTTGATCGACCCGTCTGTACACGTAGTCGTCTACTGGTTTCTGGAAATGATAACAGCCGAGTCAAGTAGAACCTGTGAGATGGATTCATGTTGGTAACGATCAGGAGACTCTTGCCACCTTCGGCCAGCAGAAGAGAACCGCCAGTCCGACGGGCAGACCGACTGTCAGGACGTAGATTATCCAAAGCCAGGGTCTCTCCTCCGCTGCCATCATCAGCTGAGAAAATATCCCCGGCTGTTAGGATTAAAACCAAGAGACCAGAGATGAGCCTCGCAGAAACAGGACAGTACACAATCGGCCCAACCGTCCTCCACTGACCTCGTTGGCGCTGGCCACCAGTTTCTTCAACCCCCAGCTGTCTGAGGCCCAGCGGTCAGCCACCTCCTTGTGAGACGTGATGATGAAGTTGTCGAAGTAAATGTCTGAGGTCATGGACCACAGCTCCAGCCCCAAAGCCTTAAACGGAGTCATCCTGAACGGCTGCAGGTCCTCGAAATATTCTGGGTTCATCATTTTGCGCGGCTTCCAGACTCCCTGCAGAGCGGACGCGGTTTCATGACGGGAACGTCACAAAAATACGGACAGTTCATGAGAAGAGTTCTCGTTACCTGATAGTTGGGGTTGTCAATCAGAGGGGCTTTCCACTTGCCCTTATACTGAGGGTTGTTGATCATCGGCCGCTTCCACTCACCACAGCCAGGAGCCGTCTCACAGGATGGGTTAGGAACCTGCGGGGCCTCCCACTCCCCGTCCATCTCCTCATCCCTGCCCCCCCACCCAGCAAACAGTAATCAGACCAACACATCACTCTGCTTTAATAAACATACATTGTTGGTGCCGGTCAGTTCAAGGACCCACCAATCCTCTGGTTTCTCTGCATTTGGGTCGGAAACAAACTCTGGCTCGTCATCCAGCCATCCTTCTGGCTTCAAGGCGTCAGGATCCTCAATCTTTGCAGGAGCATCCTCGTCCCTGGAAGACAAAGAGAAATGCAATTACAGATTTTATTTGCGGCTCAGAACGTCTGGAGTGTTTTAAAGACCTTTTATAATCACTGCTTTATAGATGATGTGTCGAAAGGTTTATGGCTGAATAATTTCTCCAGTTTGTTGAAGAAAGAACCGTTTGGGTTCCAGAAATGTTTACCTCTTGTCATAAAAACTTCTTGTCCTCTGCGCTCTTTTACTTTGAATCTTGTTAGATGACAAGGTCTGACTTTTTATCTCTTAAGACTTTTACATGAATATTCCATTAGCTGGTCCTGGAGGTCTGGTGACCAGGATCTGAAGGCTGGAAACTAAATGTGTTTTCATTAAGAGCCTCAACTATTCTCACCAAGTTTGAGAACTGTGAACTTCATAAAAAACCATTTATGAAAAAAATAAGTTCCTTAACTTTTTGTGTGTATGTAGTGTTGGTTGACTTATTTGTCTAAGCACTTTCTGATTTATGTCTGAAAGGTTTTATATAAATCTACTTTTTTTGACTTTTCTTTTCCGTTTTTAGTGTTTAAAATATCTTCAACTTTGATTATGAGACATAATTTCATTTCCTGCCAATGGGTTCAACAACATTTGGGAAACAAAGAAAAATCCAAGTGTTTCTTAGATGTTAATGGAAAATTCTAAAAGGTATGTAACGGTTTGTCAAGGAACCATTTTAATCTTTGTGTCATTTTTAATAAATTAAAACAATCTGTATTCTGGATGCAGTTTTGTGGTTGTGTACTGTACCAAGTTTTCATGACAGTATTTGAGTTAAAGATGTTAAATGTGGCCAGAACATTTGGTGAAACTTCTGCCTGTTGATATTAGAGACAAAAATTAATCACCAGTCATCAGGCTTCACAGCCTCGGGGTCGGGGATCTTGGCCCTCTCGTCCCAGTCGTCCGGCTTGGAGTCATTTGGATTGTCGATCTCCTTTGGCGGGTTGACAGGAGGCACCATGTCGTAAAGCAGGTTGCCACGGCTCACGCTCGCCTGATCGATGAACATCTCGTAGCTGTTGTCTGGGTTCAGGACTGAAAGCAGAGAAAAGTAAGACGAGCACACTCACAAAAAATCCCCACAGGATCAAAACATTAAACGCAGCTCGTCAATCAGCCACACACCCAGAGTGTAGAGGTGAGTCTTCTTGTCGGTGTAGAACTTCTTCAGGTCCACGTCGGCCCTCTTGGCGTGTTTCTCCTCCATGTCTTTGTTCAGGGGGTTTTTGTGGCGGAAGATGAAGTGCAGTTTGTAGTCTTCTCCACATTTGTCAGGGCCAAACATGATGGTGTAAGGTGTGCGGTCATGGAACTGTTCCTGCATGCGAAAACAAGAAGGAAATCAATATGATCAATAACTTTACTGATTTGGCAACATTTCACTGAAGCCACAAAATCATCAGTTAGGTTGATGCTACTTGCTTTTTATTGTCCTGACAAATAAAAAATAAAAAACAAAAACAAAACACAACAACAAAAAAATTTAATGGAGACGGTTGTGTCGTCACTAGCTTCTTAATGTTACTGCAGATTGTTGCAAAATATTAAGTCTGAAATCTCATATGAAGAACATTTCCTGGAACTTAATAACTACACCAATTAGAAAAAAAATATCAGCAAAGATCTTGCATCGGTTGGAGCACATTATTCTACTAATTTAAAAATGTAAGTAATCTCCTAGGAGAATGTCAGATAACCAACAACCCAGCAGCTGCCTCACACATCCCACAGACCTCAGTTAGCAACACAAGGGTTAAAATTAATGAGAAAACAATTAGAAGAAGGCAGGAAAAGCATGACATGGTTAGACAGATGCAAAACGTTGTTTTTTTAATGAATAAAAGTTGCATATGAACAAATGTTTCACACTAATATTTTCTGGCCAGATGAGACTTAAACTTCTACTAAAAAAACCCAAAGGTGGAAAAAGACGCAGTCTAACACTGTGGAAATATTGAAATCTTGGGTGGCCATTATGTTAAGAAATATATCCAATATAAACTGCAAGCCAGAACACACGGAAAATGAACATTTCTAAATCGGTAACACATAAACTTTAAGGAATATAAAACACAAATACCAACCAGACTGAGGCTCCCAGAGTCAGACAGCAGCTTGATGTACGCTCCACCACAGTCAATACCATCTTGGAAATTCACCTCATACCTGCAATTTAAAAGAAGAAAAAGAAAAAAAACAAAACTCAAGTCTGACATTTATGTTTTTTTTTTTCCATTAGAACTTGCATCTTGTTCTCATGTGAACTCACTGGACAACCAGAGGTTCATCCTGGAAGACAAAGGGTTTGTCCAACATGGCTGCTATGGCGTGGTGTTTGGCCCGGGACTTGAGCACCAGGCCTTGGTCTCCGGGAACCTTGTTCTCCTTTAGCGGCTCCACCATCCACTTTCCTGCAGACAGACAGGAGGACAAATAAAATTTAGTCAGAAATAAGAATGGCTTAGACTGCTCTAAATGTCTGTAGTGTATAAAAATAAAACAGATAAAAGGCTACAAACCATCATATTTGGCGATTTCATCATCTGCATCCTCCTTCGTTGTTTTTGATGGCTGCCATCTGCCCAGATCAACACCCAAAAAATATTTCAGGCCTGGAAAACTATACAGGCTCCAGCTAACAGTGAGGGCTGCTCTACCAGAGTTTCTATTAAAACCTGATTTTACCTGTCCAGTGATCCATCGTCAAAGGTTTCTGCAAAGTGTACATCTCCAGTGGGAACGGGAGTCTTGTATGTTACCTGGGATTAATGGATTATAATATTACAATTTAAGATCAAAGGTTTAAAATCCAGATACGTGCTTAATGTCGGATTTGTTCCCGACCTGGAAGGTGACATTGGCGTCAGTTTCAGACTTTTCATCTCCATCTTTATCCTCATCAAACTGCTCTTCATCCGTCACCATCGCCTCCTCCTCTTTGTCATCGTCCGCCATCAGAATCTGCATTTCCTCCTCGTCGAGGCGCATGTCGCCATCGCCGTCCAGAACGTCCCCCTCAGAAGGCTCGTCGCTGGACGCCATGGCCGCCACGGCCAGCGAGGACAGGAACAGCAGCCGCCACACCCAGCCTCCACCTAATTTCATCTGAGGCGGACGGGAGGAGAGAAGAATGGTTGAAGGGGAGAGGAAAGATTCAGGTGAACGAAGAGCGACGGGAAGACGTCGGACACTTTTCCCATAGTAAATTTCTAACACTTTTCAAGCGGTTTAAAATGTTTCCCGCATTACACGTTGGAGTTGAAAACAATACAAATGATTTTTAAAAAAACAGACAGTTTCAACTAAATATTACGATGACATATATTACTGTTATTAACAATGTCTTCCACATCATACGGCACTGCCAAGATAAACTAAAATATAAGAAAATTGTATGTTTTGAAATGTTTCTCTCACACACACCCTACACACCTGACTGGTCCCAAAACAAAACACTAAAAAAAATATATATATAGAATCCTTCAATTTTGATCCTTTATTTCTATTAAACAGATCAATAAGTCATTGAGCCATTGGGAATAACAAATATTCAAAAATAAAATAAAATAAAAAATGTTCTCGCTCGGCTTTCTGGCATTTAGCAAGTAGTGATAATTTGGTAATTCTACGTAACCTAAAACAACAAAGGTTTAGTCTGATATAACAGTGAAAAAAAATGTGTCTTCCTTTTTATTAGGTGTATGAAAACATCTGGTTTCAAATGTCAATAATCTGTTCCAAATTTAGGTTTGGAACATCTTGATTGCACTTTTTTACAAACCTGGACAGTTTGAATATCAAGCACTTTCAGGGACTTTATTAAACTCTTTCCAAACCTTGAAAACAAGTATTTTGTAATTCAAGTGCTTTCAAGGACTTCAAGCAACCGTACGAACCCTGAGCAGGGAGAACAAAGGGGCTGGAGATGTGGAATGATGAATGACACAGATTTTATTTATGGAGAGTTGTTCATGTCATGTCATGTCGGTGATAAAAATAGAGAACACAAGCACATAAAATGATGGAAGAGTGAGTGGATGAGATACAGAGGTCAAGCTCACATCTTTCTAATGCACCTTAATTATTACTTTGAAAGATTCATACAAGAGTCAACACTTCTGTAAAAAGCTGACCATAAGCTAAGGAATGAAACTCTCTAAGAAACAGAAACAATAAAAATTCTGTGGCCAACTGCAGTTTACTTCATCTAGACTTCTGGCTACACGACTACTGCAGGAGCCACATGCATTGAAACACAATCAGAAAAATCTGCTCAATATTGCCTCTGAGAGACCTATAATAGCATATCAGTAGCTTCATCTGGATTAGCTCAGCCTGGCTCTGTTTTGTGGTGGAGCAGGAAATTAAAGTCCTCACTGTAGATGCAGGCAAAGCACCACGCTTCCCCTGATATACCATATTTTTTCACTGTGATGCTTATCCGTTTTTTCCACAAATGAGGAGCCTGTCGGGAACTTGCCTCCATCGGCTCAGTTTGCAACCACAGTGTTATACAGAATAACTACAGGGGCTGTTCAAAAAAAACAAAACAAGAGACCCATAAGGAAGCCCAAGATTAAGACAGGATTTTACATGACTAGAATGTAGGTGAATAGGGAATAAAGTAAAAAAAAAAAATATATATATATAT
The DNA here is from genome assembly GCA_010277075.1 of Poeciliopsis retropinna. Lineage (NCBI taxonomy): Eukaryota > Metazoa > Chordata > Actinopteri > Cyprinodontiformes > Poeciliidae > Poeciliopsis > Poeciliopsis retropinna. The sequence continues at coordinate 8,842,920 of VMRM01000013.1, forward strand.
ATATATATACATAACTGTAAAATTAAACTTGAGCTCAGGATAAACTGAAGAAAAATGAGAGTTGGAAAAGACATGATGATTTGGGTCTTAGTGTCTTCCTGACATGTAGAGATCAACAAATATGACAAGCAGTTCTTAACTTTTAATTATTAAATTGGGGATGCACTCATTAAATCCTGTTTTCTATTCACAAATTATTTCTTCTCATGGCAAATTCAGGTTTTTCTTTTTTAGGTTTTCAAACTACATTTCAAAAATCTTTTTGTGCATATTGGCAAACTAAGGCTTTACTGTATTTACATTAAAATGTGTAATAGCTTTTTATCCAAAACAGGAAAACAACATTTATTCTCATTCTAAAACACAAACAAATACACAATCTTCTCATACTCCTAGTATTACTGTCTGAAAAGCAGGACAACTTATTTTTCTCTTTTCCTTTGTACAAGTTTGACGTTTTATAGTGAAGTAGAAAGTGGATTAAACAGAAAAAAACAAATGGAACTGAACCAAAAACAGTCAACAGCTGAAAAGAAGTTTGAAAGTCTAGAGAAAAAAACGTAAAAACCACAAGACAAAATATAAAGTCAAGGGAGATGATTTAAGACTTTTGATTAGACCTAAATCTGAAACATAAAAGCTGCACTGATTTTATTTAGGTCGTCAATTTAATCAGATGATCCACAGGTGTGTTAACCTTACGGAGTACACAAAAAGACAGATCATCTTCCAGCTGATTTTACTGGAACAATCCAAACATCTGTCCAACGTCGCTGACGATAAACAGTCGTTCATTCTTATTCGTTCGTTATAAAAAAAAACGCTTTGCAGATTCGTTTACAGTTACAGCGCCGCTGGCAGCGATAAAACACAGACAACGGAACGTGGCCGTGGAGCCAACATGGCGGCCACAGAGCACCGCAGTGGCCCAAACGGTTTTAGGATGAGCGGCTGTGTCCGCAGCACCTGCTCCGCTGCCTGACGCTAACAGCGCGGAGCGCCACTCACAGACAGCAGACCTCTGCAAAACATGGGCTTAGCAGATCAAACTAACGAGCTCAGACAAGCAGCACCACAATCAAACACGCGCTGGCGTTCAATAGGAAAGCTGCGATATTTTAATTAGAAACAAAACGGGTTTGTTTTTGCCGTAAAAAAATAAAAATGAATGAATAGAGGCTATTAGCTGGCTAGCTTAGCATTAATGTCGCATTATAAGGGATGTAGAGACTCATTCAGACCAAACACTTACCTTAGGAGGTGTTGTAACCGCAGAGAGGAAAATAAATATTTGAAGTCTGCCTCTACGTGTCAGAATCTTGCGCTGTTGTCCTGCTTCGGGTTTGGCGAGGAACAGTTACGGGGGAAAAGACGATCTCTGAGGGAGCGTGAGTGACAGCTTGGTCCGAATAACGGTGATGCCAGGCTAACTGAAGTGATGCGTTCATGGACAAGCGAAAACAGCGACTGTTTATAGTAAGCGCGGCAAAGCTAATTTATTATCACAGCAAAAGAGCAAAATGCTCGTTGTTTTTTTTTTTTTGTGTGACATTTTTTTTCTGTGGACGTACACAGCCTTGATCTATCCCTTGAATTTGGACGCTTCTTTTATGTGTCATGATTTAGTAACTGTTAAGTTGCATAAATAAAATCCTCTGGAAAACTGAAAGGTCGGGGTCCGTGCAAACATGTGAATATGAATAGAATAAAACAAGCTTACTTGGTGTCTTAAGTTTTTAATCTACGCTTAATCTTGATTGTATTTTCTCCCACAAATAAAAACATTTGCCCTGCATTTCGAGAGAAGACTATTGTAGAGCCTGGACGTCCCACATTTCCTGCTTACAGTGAAAGCAGCATACGTCGTAAAATGAAATCAGCTTATTTGGGCTTTGGGTCAGTGAATGTGGGCCATGTTCGGCTCAACAGCTGACTCAGTTGGAAATGCTACACTAACGCCAAGGACCAAACGTTTAGTTCAGCTGATATATTTTGCGTTTAGTCTGTCGAGCTTTAGTGCCGTAAATCGTGCTTTCTCGCGCATGCTCGCAACGTGTAAACACAGACTCCGCATGGTTTCCTGAGAAGCGATATAAAAGAACATACAAGAGAAACCGTCGGCATGAAGGACACGCCAATGTCCAACTGTGAGCGGGACTTCATACTGAAGGCCATCGAGGAGAAAAAGGTGTTTATTGTAATTATTTTATTTTGTCTTATTCATGAAGCTAGAAAACAGTATGAACGCTATCGCCGCCATCATTTTTGCAACTAACACAGGAATCAAATTGAAAAACATCCAGATTGTGGTATCATTTCCTCAAATGTTTTATGAAGAAGTGAGGAGGACACATAAGTGTATTTACTTGGGTGGTTTGTGAGAATGGCTGAATGGGTCATTTTCTTTCTTTCTTTCTTTCTTTCTTTCTTTCTTTCTTTCTTTCTTTCTTTCTTTCTTTCTTTCTTTTTATACTTATGCCAAAAAGTAAAGTAGTTATTAATTATCGGTTGTGGAAATGGTACAAAAATATACCCTAACCAGAATATAATCTTTCAGGAACAGTAGGCAGTGTGTGTGTGTGTGTGTAGGTGTGTGGGGGTGTGTGTGTGTGTGTGTGTGGTATCGTAACTATCCATGCATATAGTTTTGATTTCTATATTGATTTCTATTTGTATATCCTTAAGTCCCCTTGTCAAGAAATTCCCTTTCATATTTCTCTCACTCACTAAATGTGATGTTTTAGGAAGGTGAGAAGACATACAGCAGGAGTTAACTGTTCTACTAAAAAGAGGCATTTACTTGGTTCTGGATTGGAGGTTAAATATACTAGCACCATAGTTTGTGGTGTATAATTTATTGTAACAATGCATCTTGACTGTAAACCTCATACTGCCTGGAACAGTATGTCCGTGGTGTTTTGGTAAGAAAAACACCGGGCACCCAGAATAGATTAAACATACAATTTAATCTTCCTGCTGTCTCTTCCTCTAGCGCCTGGATGGGCGACAGACGTATGATTACAGGAAAATAAAAATCACTTTTGGGACTGACTATGGATGCTGCTTTGTGGATCTGGGACAAACCAGGTGAGTGTGTGGTCAGTACTATAACCAGGAACCAATGCAAACCAGTTTGAGCTCAGGAAAATGCGCTGGCCCGATACCGACATGTGATCTTTTTGGTCCAGACTTTCCCACTGTCTTTGGAGCCAATCCATCATGGTGGACTGCAGCTGGCAAAAGCAAAGATACAATCCAAATTGTTTAAATTTTCAAATTAATCTTGTAAGATTCAGTCTATTACTGTATCAATTTCAGCTTGATTCCTATTGCTGTTGTTGGAAACGATGATTACCTTCTATTTACAATCATCATATCATGTATGTTTTCTCTTATACTTTTTTTAAACTAAAGCTGAAATAATCTTTTCTATATTTTCTTCAAGTTTAATATTCCCCCTTTTGTCACTGCAACTGGAAATTGTTTCCTTTATATAGTTCTGTTTTTACGTTGCAAAGAAGATTAAGTTTCTGCCTCTAGATGTGCCAAGCTGGTAGAGACACACCCCGGCAGACTTTCAGCTGGAATTTCAGCAGAAGGTGGTTTTACACATTATTGACTTGGTTTGTGATTGAGTTATGCGTCTCTGGTTCTCAGGGTCATGGCCCAGGTGTCGTGTGAACTGGTGGTGCCAAAGGAAAGTCGTCCGAACGAGGGATTCATGTTCTTCAACCTGGAGCTTTCGCCAATGGCCTCCCCGGCTTTTGAGCAGGGAAGGTGAGGCCAGCCCGAGGATTCAGTTTACTCTGCAAACAGATCGGGCTCACGCCGTAGCGTTTCATCCCCTCTTGTTTACCCTCTGCGTCCCATTACGCCTTAACGAGTTTAGGCGGCCTGTTGGAGCAGAAAATCATGTGTGGGATTTTGTCCTCCCTGCAGACAGTCGGAGCTGTCGGTGAAGCTGAACAGACAGCTGGAGAGATGCCTGAGGAACTCCAAGTGCATTGATACAGAGTCCCTGTGTGTGGTGTCTGGAGAAAAGGTGATGCACACGGCAAGACACGCATTTCCTGAGCTGACATGCAACACTTGCTGTTAAACTGCTCACATCCCAGCTGAGGAGGCAGAGACGGCACTTTTTTATTATTATTATTTTGGTGAAACTTCATACATTTCAGGCTCCAGACTACTTCATGTTTGCTCAGATCTCAGTTGACGGCCCAGTTATTGACATCCTTGACAAAAATGTAAATAAAAACCAACTGGAACAATTTCCAGAGACTGGAACAGACCGAGACACAGATGGGCATCATCTTCTAATAAAGACAGGTTTCCCAACTTGTACAGAACACCATAAACTTTTTGACTTTTTTGTGAGATATACGGAAACATTTAGAGAGCACTAGAGATTGTGCAAAGCGGTATAAGTACAACTGTGTGAAATGTTAAAGCAGACATTAAATGAGCCTTCCTTAAACTTTACCGTCTGAATGGCAATATTCAGGTTTACCCACATGGTGTCACTGTCTCCATTGTGTGTGTTTTGGAACCTTGAAAGCAGTGATGACCACAGTCGGGTCTCAAGGGCTTGTGCGTTCCCTTCAGAATAAGACCTTGGCTTTTATTCTGAAGGGAACTTATAAGGTCCAGTCGTACGCAGTCACAGGCCACCCGGCCAGCTGTTAAAATGTTTGACCCCGAACCCCACGAAACAACTGGAAAGAGCCGTGTATTCTGTGTGACCATGATTCAGGTGTGGCAGATCAGAGTAGACGTCCACACGCTGAACAACGACGGGAACCTGATGGACGCCGCCAGCGTGGCCGCCATCGGCGCTCTGTGCCACTTCAGACGACCCGACGTCAGCATCCAGGGAGAGGAGGTCACGGTGGTGAGTCAGCCAGGTCCAACGAGGAGAGGCTTTATAGTCAGAGGTCTTCATCACAGCGTTTTTTGTTTTTTTTCTGTCTGCAGTACAGTCCAGAGGAGAGAGACCCCATTCCTCTGAGTATCTACCACATGCCCATCAGCGTCAGCTTCGCCTTCTTCCAGCAGGGGTGAGGACTCGCTTTTGTGTCCATTTCTGTATTTAGAATATCAGAAATAAATCCACACACAGCTTACTTCTTCAGAGAGATGCGCCAAAATACTGATTTGGACTATTTAGCAATAATCAAATTTACTTTGGATTTGAAGTTTCCATCAGCAGTTTTTATGTTTCAAAAAAGGCACATTTCCTTAGTCTCTATTGAATAAATGTAGTGTTTTTTTGTTTTTTTTGTGTGTGTATGGCAAATTCATTTCTAAGTAACTTGAATTTAGAATAGAATCTGTTAAACTTTATTGACATTTTAATAGTATAATTAAACAGACATATATTTTGGTCTTGGAAATGATTCTAAACATTTTCCATCTATACATAACTGAGCGATTTTCACAGATTTCTGCTAAGGCGACTATTATTGATCTGTAGTAACTGGTCTTTGCCGCTTTATTACGCAACACACAGAAGCTAAATTGGAGTCCCGCCATGTGACCGCTGTCCTCTCTGCAGAACCTTCCTGCTGGTTGACCCGTGTGAGCGGGAGGAGCGAGTGATGGACGGCCTTCTGATGATCGCCATGAACAAACACAGAGAGATCTGCTCCATCCAGTCCAGCGGGGGCATCATGCTGCTGAAAGAGCAGGCGAGCAGACGAGACGAGAACTTTTTGGCGTTTACTTTTAATGCTTCGAATGGTTTGCACAGTGCTCATCCAACCACTTTCATTCAGGATTGTTAAGAAAACTATCAAAGAAGTACAAAATCCGTGATTGTTTCTGCATTATGTGCCTGTGTTTGCATTGATTTTACAAGTTATTTTAATAGAATTCTTTTTCCTCTGTTGCTGAAGGTGATGAGATGCAGTAAAATCGCCAGCGTCAAGGTGTCTGAGATCACAGAGCTCATCAACAAAGCTCTGCTGAACGACAAGGCTGCCAGGTGAGCTGTTGGGTTGTGATGTATTTAGTTTGAGACTCGACTTAGATGTTGGAACAAATGACTGGATTTTATTTTGGTTTCAAGGGGTTGCTCTGAATGTTGCTTAAATATTTCTTTGAGCTAACTTTAAATTCCAGCTAGTTCATAGTAACTTCTCATAATTCACAGATTTAACACAACAAAGAAAAATTAAGTAGAATTTCATTTCTACAAAGCAGTCTAAAAGAAATTAATTTAAACGGGTAAAGCATGTTGCCTGAAAACTTTAAATAGAAGCAACAGCATATAACTTCCTCTCAGCACTTAAAACTATTATTTAAAGCTAATATAGTGATTTTTTTTTCTCTTTTGCGAGCAAATTAAATAATAGTCAGAAAACTCACTTAGTCAAATGGTCACATGGGCAAGTGGTTGCAGATTCCTCCTTAGATATTTACCAACAAGATTTGTTTGCTAGATTTACAATATTAAAGTTATTTTTCAGTATTTCCTTCAAATTGAATGATTTCCTCTGTTTATTACATGTGGGCATGCTGTCACTATGCTGTGAGTATGATCTGGATAAAATAATTTAGGAATTCTTTCAATTGCTGATTTATTACTTTGTGATTATGTTGCATATTTTGTCAAATGACGCGTTTTGTACGACGTGGACACGACTCACAATTTGCATATCTTGACTTTGGATTTTACTTGAGGTGAACATAGAAAGACCTGAAACTTGCATGTGATTTGCAAAATGGTGACTTGGTCCCAGCTCTGGAAAATCCTTGGAGGTAATTGTATCAGTGTCCTGTGTTTTTGTAATCCCCCAGGAAAGCAGGTGGAAGGTGTGGTTTTGCGGAGTCCATGCCTCAGGAGCGGATCACAGCTCTGAAAACGGACCAGACGGAAGTGGAGATGACTGATGTCAGCGAAACAGCCAGTAGCATTGTCCGGACAGCCAAAGACCCACCTCAAACGTATCCTGAACTGATCTTGAATAAGAACAAACGAAGACTGAGAGTCATATATATTTATATTTTTTTAGTTTGCCTCTTTAACCCCGTTCATCAGGGTGCCATCCCCATCGGTGCCAGTCCCAGGAGTCGGACAGGTAGGGGAGGGTCTGCGCAACACGTGGGGCCTGGAAGAAGAGGAGGAGGAGGATGATGATGGTGGGGAGAGCAGTGGAGGGGACAGTGTGGAGGAAGTGACAAAGATGGATATGGAACAGCATCAAGAAGACAAGAGCAGGACAGGTTTGCTTATTATTGTGCGAAAGTCATAAAAAAGTTGTTTATAAAACACTTTTTTTGTCATAAGTAAATGTTTCAGATCATGCAATAGACTTTTTTTTTTTATTTTAGTGGATGTTGTGGAGATATTAGATAGTGATGAAGAGGAGGAGGAAGTGGTCATCCTTTATCCTGAGACAACAAAAAAACCTAAGTAAGTGCACTTAATCTTCCTTGTCATTGCTGAGAAAGTAAACGCTGGTATCATTCTTTTCTTTCTTTCTTTCTTTCTTTTTTTTTTTTTTTTTTTTTAGAAATACAGGGTCCAGTTCTGGCCAGAAGGGGGCAGGAACATCCAGGAAACAGAAGAAAAAATGATTCGTCTCGAAGTTGATCTGACTGCATCGTAAAATAAAAATATGTAGAATGACATTGACATGCAATGAAATGTAACACCGCGCTAATAAATATATTTTTTACATAATTTGGGCTATGTCAATGCTTTATTAATCATACATATAAATCAGACATTTATTACTTTTTTATTCATTGTAAGTGTTAAAAAAACATGTTGGGAAATGGACAGAGTACCAACATTATTTACGAATGGTATCGATGAACGAGATGGGGACGTAAAAAAAATACAGGTTCCACCGAGATTTGAACTCGGATCGCTGGATTCAGAGTCCAGAGTGCTAACCATTACACCATGGAACCCACATGAGAAACCAGCATCACCCAATGGTATTTAACCCAACAACATCATGATTGGGTCCGTCTCATTGAATATGTTTATGTTTTACTTTCTGCTCAAAGTCTAGCAACCGGATAATCTCTCGCCACGTTTTTTTTTTTAGTTAGGATCTGCATAGTCCTTTAGTAATCGTTTCATAATCCTAACAAAATATTGTTCTTTAATACGATATAGTGTCTTCTGCCGACTAGTTTATAATTAAATGATTAGGTTAGTGGCTAAAATGAAAAACAAATAAAAATCAACACGAAAAAGTTGGCCCGTACGGGGATCGAACCCGCGACCTTGGCGTTATTAGCACCACGCTCTAACCAACTGAGCTAACCGGCCACGGAAATCTGCCTCATCAGATCTATTTACATCTCTTAGCATGTTACATGGTGCTGTGCTTTTAGAAGTTGAGAAAGATTGATGTTTAGCTTGTCAGGGGAGAACGACCCTAGTCATATAGTGAAAACTGAAAAGGAAACCTTCAGATGAAAGCATTTTCATGTTACAATAGTTCAGACAGATTCAACACCTTCAAGCCTAAATGAATTTGAGCCATTGCATGTTGCAAAAGACAAAGGGAAAAAAGTCAATCTGTACATATGAAGCTGGTAGAGACATATCACAGGAGTCTTGGGACTGAAACTGCAGCTAAAAGTGATTCTGTAAAGTATTTACTCAGTGAACACAAATACTTGCCACACCTTTTATATTTTTATTTGTAAAAATTTAAACCACACATCTTTTGCCCTTGACTTCTCAAATGTCTCCTGCTTTGTGTTAATATCACATAAGTTCTCAATGGTGTACATTTGTTACGTGTTTGCTTGCTACAGCTTCTAGTATTTCCTCCAGGCATCATTGCCAGATATATCCCATGGTAACGAGGAGCTGCCACTAAGTAATGTTGCTTACAGTGGCTGTCAAAGATAGTTTCCCTCTTGATTTATTAAATGACAGAGGTGGAGATTAAGCTCTCTGTGTGATCAGTGTTGCACAGCAGTGTAGCTTCTCTGCAACCATAATGCACAACTTAACCTGTTTTCACAGTCAAGGGGATGGATTACAATTTTAAGTCATGGGGGTTCCTTCATTAGCCGTAAGTGTTATTTAGCTTTCATCTGAGTTATTACATGGGAACAAAATCTTGGAAAAATCTTAGATGGAAATGCAAAGATGATACCAATGCTAACTTTACTTTTAGAAAGTATTTGCAGTCTGGTGTCAAGGACTCAGTAGGGAACTCGCTGTCCTCTTGGGTTCAGCTTTGTGTTAGAAATGAGAAATCCACTGCTTTGAAACCTTGGCTTCTTCCTTCTAGTAAGAAAAGCTGTTGATTCCTTCGACCTGCTATAAATAGGGTGAGATGGAAAGAAAAGCCTGATGGGCTTCTTCAGACCTGCACATTTGGTACCATATGACAGACACAATACACAAAATAAATTTGTTTCTGCAAGTTAATGATTGCAACAGTGAGATTAAATCTGTCATATGATAGATCTGTTCCTAAATCTGATGCATTTTTGCTTTTACATATCTCAAATTTTTCTTGTGATCAAAGTCCTTATGGAGAGATAAAAGTTTGTACTTCCTGGGAAAATTTTCTTGGAGCAACTGTGTTTTTGTCTTTCTTGGAAGTCATTAGTTAAACAACAAATAATTCAGTTTCAGCCTTTTTTTTTCTGACAGAACCATATTGTGATTAACATTGGATTACAGAGTAGGACCTCACCAATCCTTTGCAGGTTTACAGCATAGAGAAAAACAGTTACTGGCAACATGCATAACAGGATAAGAAAAACAATATATGTTAACAATGTGTAATAATGGTTTTGAAATGCACAGATGACAGCACCCACTGTTAAGACAGTCATTCTGAAAGTGATGCTTTTAATTGCAATGTTCTACAAAACTTAAGGCAGAAGTATTTATACTTTTAAAGTTAAGATAAAACTTCTAAATAATACATTCCACTGAACTTTAATTAAAAAAAACAACAAAAGTGTGAATATACAGTACAAGAGTATAACAACAGGTAGAAATCAGAACTGCAGCTGTAAAAACATACATGCATTCCTGCATGTCTGTCATGCATACCCAGGTCTTCACCCAGTATTGTTTGAGTAAAAGCGAGTTAAAGTTCCTCATTCTAAAAAATAAATCCCTTTCTGAAGTATCAGAAGAGTGACTTAAGCATTAAAGCATTAAGCATTAAGTCCAAAGATGGGGAGTTCTCCATCTGAATGAAACCAGATTCTTAACAAAGCATGTCTGGCAAATGAGCAACAAACCTCCAGATTTTTATATGACGACATGTTTGTGGGAAAAAAAATAAAAAATACAAGCGATATTCAAAAGTGTTTTCTGTCCAGTCATGAAAAGCCACATAATTTCTCAGGATAGTAGCTGCTTGCAAAAGTGACCTATCAATTACATCTTTGCTACATTATACAGATACATCTCAACATCACAGAAAGTGTTGGGGTTTTTTTTCAGCAATTCAATTCAGTAACTAAAGCTCATGTAGTAAAGAATCAATATAATACAAGGATTTATTTATATTCATTTTAATGTTTATGGTTTTCAGATACTTTGAATCCAGTCTTCAAATTTTCAGAAAATGTTACCATTACATAAAAATAATAATGAAAAAAATATACAAAAATGTGTTGTGGTCTAAAGAATTACAAGAAAAACTGCTGACTTATAAGATTTTTTTTCCCCTTTATTTATGCAGGTAAACCCCGTTGAGATCTGGATCTCATTTTCAAGAGGGACCTGGGCAGAACTCTGCAATACACAGCAACCTGGTTACAAAATAAAACTAATTAATACATATGCACAAGTGTAAAACAATAGAAAACAATTTAAAAGCAGTGACACTGTTTAATAGATTCTCGTTGCCTGTTTTTAAGAACCGCTTGAAATAAATCCAATGAAATCACTTCTGACATCTTGAGTTCAAACTGGATCTAATTCCAGGATGCAGGAGCCAACACACTGAATGCTTGCTTCCCCTTTTCAGTTCGAACGCGTGGAACATGCAAAAGAAAAATGTTATTAGAGTGTAAAGAAAGGGAAATAACAGATCTATGTAAGACAGAGCTTAAGTATGCTGGAGCCAAGATATTCACTTACACTTTCTCAAAGCTGGCTGTTCAGAATGCTGTATATAAGCACAGTAATAGAAAATACAGTGGAAGGAAAAAAATGTGTTAACTATATTAAGTGCAGGATTACCTGAAACCTAGAGAGGATTGTGAAGGAAAGATATATCTCTCAGATGATGTTTTTAATGACTTATCGTGTGAACAAACTTTTTCATATGTGTTTTGATTTGCGTTTCTCAATTTCGCAATTTCGCAATTGCGAAATTGTATTTTTTATACATAATTGACAAAGTGGAAACACAGGTACTGTTTCCAGAGATACCACACACATATGTGTCAGGGCACGAGCAACGGTCACATTCTTTGTTTTAACAGAATTATTAGAAATGTCATACTGGTCTAACGGTGACATGTACCAGGAAATTCTAGAGGACTGTATGCCTCTGTTTTGTTAACATTTGTGGAAATGCTCATTTATTTTTCAATCAGGACTTGGCACCTTCTCACACTGCCAGAAATACCGATACTTTATTGGAAATGGTATCTTTGTGCTTGACCAGCAGATCTGCCTGATCCAAAGAAAAAAAAATTACATGAAAAATATGTCAGTGCACATGTGAAGCTCAAGGCTATGAGCTTTTTCTTCATTAACATTTAACCATAATTCAAATAGTTTTCTGGTTAAAACTTACGTTAACATCTGGAGTGCTTCCATTTTAATTATGCATGACATACATGTTCATCATAAACCATCATGATATCTAAACTTACAGAAATTCTGAATATACTAGAATCTGTTTTAATTGTTCCCCTCTGTACACAGAACCTCCGGCGCTCAAACGTCCTCACCTGCTTTCTGATGATGTTCTTGTAGATGTTTGAAGAAAACAATGAGGCTGAGGACAGCAGGGCCGAGTCCATGGAGGACATGACAGCTGCAGCAACAGCTCCAATCCCAATGACCGACACGTAGGTGGGTGTGAGGAAATGCAGTGCAATAGGGAGAATGGATCCTGCTTCGTCCCGCTCATACGGGGTGGGTAATCCATATGTGGTTGAGTTCCAGTCTGGGTATTATTAGACAGAAAGCTTTAGGGACACTCAATCCAGGAAGGTATTGCACAGATCTTAACAGCTTAGTAAACAAATACAAAGTTTTATATCACATGTTTCCACGGGTGAAAGTTAGGGATTTGTACCTGTAGACGCTGCCACAGCTCCGATCAGGACAGATGGGATACCCAGGACCAGGCAGAAGGCTGCTGAAGTGAAGCAGGTCAGTTGAGCCTGGGTCTTGACAGGATTCTTTGGTAAAACGCCTAGTAGGCCAGGCCGCCCAGCGCCTGGCACAAACACACGATATACACATGATGACAGGAATTAGCTTGTGCGGAAATACAGAATAGTGACAGACATGACCCCCCCGAGGGTTTGTTATGCGAGGCTTTTCTCTCACCTAACGAAAATATTTTTTAAGTCAACAACTTTGCAATACTTCATGTAACTGTTGAAGTGGCAGGAAGTAACAGCTGTCCTACTGAAACAATGCAGAACCGTCTCCCAGTCGCCACTCACCAGCAGCATGAAGTCGTCAAACCACTTGCCAGCTTCATTGAGCTCCACGGTGCCCACCCAGGGGGCTGAAAGGTCTGGTTGTACGCCGTGAGCGAAATGTCCAGGGAGTGTGAGTTGGTCAGCATGAAGGGCACACACACCCACTGTAAGACAAACACACAAATAATATTGACAATAGACTAGGGTAGGAGAGTTTAAGGTTAAGTCACTAACATTTTAAATGTAAAGGAAAAAAAAAAAGCTATGTTATCTTTTGTCAGGTTTGACTTCAACAGCTTCTTCACTATTTCTGTAACTATTTTCTTCTATTTATCTATAAAGAGTTTAACATTTAAGTTTATGAATTGGAAAAATTGACAGACGAGCCAATCCATCAGAACACAACACAAATATTGTCCCTCGTTATGTTGTCATCAATGTCTTTCCACACGGCTGCAGCTCAGTAATCTGATAGGACTCATCGTTTTATTATCTATTAGAAAAAGAGACAAATCTGTGCAGACCCAGAGTGCTGGTTTAAACCTTCAAGTCAGTGTTTATGCACCAGGCTGACAAAAATGAGGATGAGCTGGATGACATCGGTGTAGGCCACAGAGTAGAGCCCCCCCAACGGAGTGTAGATGATGGCCACCACTGAGGAGACGATGATGGAGTAGACGTAAGGCAGGTCCAGGATCACTCTCATGGTTCCACCTAGAACAACACAGAGGAGCGATGAGCGCTGAGACAACATGTTTGTTTCTGTGGATACATGCAATCTTTACTAAGATTTCTCAAATAAATGGCATTTCTTTTTTAATCACAGTATCTCACACAGACACATACAGATGGAGATATGATCACTTCTGTTTTTACACTGATATATTGTCCTAATGTTCATATTTTAACAAGAAAATCATCATAAATTACACTTCTGCCATTTAAGGCAAGAATACTAATTGCATTGAAGAAGTAGTGGTTAAACTTCTAAATGCTTTGAGAATCCAAAGTAAAGAAAGAGGTCAACAGAAATTTTACAAAAGAACCATTAAAAAGAAAAAATGAAAGAAGACTTACTGATTGTAGCACTTTTTCATTCGCTTGGGTGCAAAAACATTTAAGTACTGACAATCTAAAGAAAAACACTGAACTTAAGTATCTACAAAGGTAAAAAGAACAAAATAACAACAAGTGCATAAATAAAAGACATCTTGTTACTCAAGGCAAGCAAAGCATCACTACCTTAACTGTCTCTTCTCCCAAATTGCCATGGATCCCCGTGCAGCAGCCTGCAGCCACACCACAACAAAACCCTTAAACAGAGAAGTGTAAAATCTGCACCATCTGTCGCCACTCACCACCCTGCAGAGGGCTCACCTCTGCCCCTCACCTGCTGTTGACCTCCACCACTCTCTCTCGACTTTCTGTCTTGCCCATTGGCTTGGCTTTGAATCATCTTACCGCTTTGGCTCAGGCTCTACATCTCACTGCTCTGCAGAAGCGCCGTAGCAACACAGTGCTACAAACAAAGATTTTCATACCTTTTGAACTTTGTCACCTCTTGAGGATATATGCGTTTCAAAGCTTGAGGAAAATCTTACAAGTGTGGCCTGTCTTTGTATTTGGTGACTTTTACTCTGGAGTATATAGAGTGCACCTGTTTGCAAATTAATCTAATTCCAGCTGCATATTGTAGTTTATATTTTAGTCACATCAACAGCTCTTTTTTTCCACCTATTCGATGTACCAGGGCTGCAGCTAATAGGCTGGCTTAACTGGAATGTTTCCATGAATGTGAGTTGACTTGAAGTGTTAAGATGAAGTGCATCTGATGAAGTCCATCAGATGCACTAAACTAATTCTAGACTTGACATAGTTATGTCTGCACAAGCATCCAGATCAACATCTGCAGCATGTTTACAGCTTGCATTCTTCCATGCAAGAAGATACCACTTGATGAACCAGACTTTTAGATTTTAAAAGTTTCATCCATCCATCCTTTTTTTTTCATTGCTTTGTACTTGTGACAGTGCAATGACAATAAAGTTGAATTCTATTCTATTCTATTCTATTTTTCTGTTCAGCCTTGTCCCTAATGGGGTCAGGAGTTGCTGGTGCCTATCTCCAGCTGCGATCCGGGCGAGAAACGCGGTCACCCTGGACAGGTCGCCAGTCTGTCGCAGTAAAAGTTTCATTCTATGGTTTATTTAAAGCATATCCAGAATAATGTGTTTACCCTGAAACAATGGCATCAAGGACCAAAGATTAACACAGACATCAGATTCCCTTTCAGTATTTTCCATTCAAGATGCCACTTTGGTTTTCAAGATACTTACAACTGCATGGGTGGAAATACAAAAAACACAAAATACAAAAGAGCAAAATGTCATCAGCTGACATTTTGCTCTTATTGAAAGTTTCGGATATTTTCGAAGTGCTGGTTATGCCAGTTTTTTTATTCCCCCATTACATTCAAAAAACTGAACAAACTACTTATTTAAAGCAATACCTGCATTTAAACCGAATAAGGAGTCCACAGTGAACATGCATACAGAGCAGCATGACCCTAATCTCAGCTTCCACAAAGCACACTTTTATTAAAACCACTAACAGAGAAGACATAGAGAGCTAGAAAGCTGTGGTCAAGTATTTTTGACTCCACTCCACCTCAGAGCTATTCCTAGGACAGGCAAGCCCTCGCACTGAGCATATCCCAAGCTGACAGAGTTCTAGGAAACTCGACACGCACGCAGTGTGTGCCCTGCACTTCTCATGGACACCAATCAAAAACAAGGAAATGTGGAATAACATATGCAGCAATCAGGGAAAGAAAAATAATTAAGAAGTACAGGGGTGAACATTTCCAGTGAATACATACTTACAGGGAACAGAACGTGTCAGTGATGATGTGAAGAGGGACAGAGGTTTTTTTTTTTTTTTTACTCAGAAGGTGATCATTTCAGTCCAGGGAAGGAAGGATTCATTCAACCCTCAGCCTCAGTGTTCAGGATGAGGAACACTGCCAGGTGTTTGAGGGAGAGACCCCAATGCAAACGCAAACCAGTTTGGTGTAATAAGGCCTAACACAAGAGTTTTTAATAGATTACTCTGCAGTCTGGAAAACTCAGGAGACTTGAAGTTCAAAGCTAATAAGGCAGCTTCAATTAACGAGGATGGGAGGCTCTGGAATCAACACTCGGATCTCCCCTGGTTTTAAAGCTGACGGGGAGGGAGGGGACGGAGGTATCCAAAAGAAATAGAAGCCGACACACTGATTGGTACATCGGTGCTGCGATCTGCAGCCTGTCCACTTGCCTCAAAATGCAGAGACAGCCCCTCCTGTTCTGATAGATTTTTGAGGATGGCTTTGAGTTGAAAACATGACTTGAGTTGAAAACATGACTTCAGTTGAAAACATGACTTGAGTTGAAAACATGACTTCAGTTGAAAACATGACTTGAGTTGAAAACATGACTTGAGTTGAAAACATGACTTGTTTGACTTGAGCCGGTTAAATGATCGGCTCAATTTAACCGTCCTGCTGTAGTACAGTTTTCTTATTTAAAAACTGCCCTTTTCTTTGCTGTCAGTAAACACACGGCCGTCTTCTATTTTATTCCAGAAATGCATCAATAATGATTCTCTGTATGCCAACTGATCACCTGCTTTGTGTTTCACATGTCCAACACTCTCCCACATGTCGTCACATGCTGTAAACCGGGTATGGCATTGTGTTCGGAAATCGGGAGCGAATGATGGTTTCACTCCATCTGGCAGGATCTGCAGCACATTACAGAATCAACCTGCTTCTCTGTTAGCTCTTGATCAAAGCAACACTGAATGTGCTGCTCTGTGGTTTGCTTCAAAGCGCTGATTAAATTACAACAAGCAAAAAACTCACTTGTGTGGACATTTCATTGTAAATCCTGAGCTACAATAACCAAACCAACACATACAGATACACTTTCACTTCGAAAAGATTGTTTAATGGACTTTTAAAGCAGTCGGTTTGTTTGCCACCAACCCATGACTCCACCACACGGGATCGGTGACGATCCCCTTCAGCGCAGAACCTCCTGAATCTAACTGCTGGGTGGTAAATCAAGCTCAGCAATGATGACTGGTCTTGGACAAAACTTGTCCCTTTAAGATTGTGCCACAGACATTTTTCTGTTCTCTTATGTTTAAGCAGTGTATACAAATTATGAGCTCACCGACAGTAATTTTGGGCACGTTTGTTGATATAAATGTGACTGCTTAAACTGTAACTGTAAGAGCTGTAAGCTGTGATTACTTCTGTTTGCCATTGCTTGGAAACATCTTTTTTTGGGGGGAGAAGGATCAGATTAGAGGGGAGAACTAGATGTGATCAATAGCCAATATTTCTGTCTTAAGCCCAATCAGTTTGTGGAAATCTTTTGTTTTTTTTTTCATGTAATTAAGAAGCTTCTAGCAAGCTCTTTTAAAGTGATTTTTTATGTAAAAGAGCAGAGCTAGCGCAGGCATCACGACAACACTAATTACCTCTTTGAATGAGAAATGTCTCGCAAACAAACCAAAGCAAGCTCTAATAGTTTCATTCAGCAATGTTTGCTGCTCACACAGCCAACTAAATGCAGCACAGATTTCTACAGAGCAGTCGATTGTTCAGGAACATGATCCCTAATTTTGGACTGCAACAGCGTGATCCAACGCTTTGTTTTGTCAACTTTTTATGTTTATTGATTCAGGTTCTATTTAATGAATGTTTAAAAGACCTTCTCTAAGCCTAAGATGAAGTTGGTGATTCTTGCACATGAATACGTTGCTTTAGTCTTCCCTTAAATTAAATGAAGACACGCAAAGTAAATATGAAATATTACAAATATTATTAGGTCAGAAGGGCAGATGGTGCAAAATGTCAGCCTCGCTTCTGTCAGACTGACTGAGAGCAGCTGTGACTACAATCCAGTAGCTTTCCATCATCAGCATGTGAATGTGCTCTTTGAGATCTCAATTTGGTACAAAGGGCATTATAAATAAAAAAAAAAAAAAAAACAAACAATTACTATTATTTGCATTATTCAGTATTTTGCCATTAGTTTATACTGGCTTTATGAGTTTGTACATCTATAGACTGGAATATTTGTTCATTCTTCTTTGTGAAAGAGCTCCAGCTCAGATTGAATGGAAAGCATCTCTGAACATGAAATTTTTAACTTTTGCCACTTTTGGATTTACATCTGGGCTTTGACTAGGCCAGTTTACCAAATGAGTATGCTTTGATCTAAACCATTTTACTGTAGCTCTGATTGTTTAGGGTTGAATACTGGAACACTGGAAGATGTTCATCTGGCCCAGTTTCAAGTCTTTTGCATGTTAACATCTTCGTGTCGTCGTGCCACCACCCGCCTCATGTTTATCTGTTACTCTGTGTTGTTTTTTTTTACATAAAATCCCGATGACAGTCACTGAAATATGTGCGAAAAGGAGACAAAATGTGCAAAAGGTTAAATGGGAGTAAATACTTCTGCGAGGCGCCGTCGACAGACTCCAGACCTGAGAACTCAACAAAGTCCTGCTGCTCAGCAAGCAAGACAACAGTCCTCTCTCACCAGATCCCTCATGAAATGTTTTGTTGTTTTGTGTGAGTTAATTTTCTTGCAGATCTCTCTGTAATATTAGAGGAAGTTGGAGTGAATGAATTCACAACTCTAAAACCATCAAATTGGCTTGACAAATGATTAGCACCACCAATTGTAGCTAATGAAGCAGGCAGAGATCCTTGTTTCTTAGTGTAACCGTCCAAGACATTGGTTGTTACGCCAACCTCTGGAGCATGTGGATTTGAAAAAAGAAAATAAAAAACAAAACTAATGACTAAAAAGGTATGTTTTTCACTTGGCATCGATACATGGAGGATATTCTTTTGTCTGCAGCAGCATCTTGGCAGTGAAGAAGACGTTGCCAGCTGGCTTCCTTTGCCAGGCCACAGGAGAGGGCTCCCTCAGTAATTTTCCACGACGTCTCCTTCACTGCGCTGGCACACAACACGTGCAGTCCTGCTCTTCTGTAACATCACAGTAATTTTGTCCATAAATGACTGACTCTCGTGAAACCAAAAAGTTGCATACGCTTAAGGAAGTGAGATGATTTGTGTTTGCATGGAGTCCGAAAGCAGCAGTTGGTCAGAAAAACAAAACTCTTTGCTTTTCATTGGGGCCACAAACCTGCAGGTTGTGGCGTGTGTTAATAAAAATGTTGGGAGTCGTTTCTCGACAGGACCTTTCTTTTCTTTTCTATAAACGTTGTTAAACTTGGCAATATGTTAGTAGTTTCAAAACAACTGCACAAATATAAAAAAGGTCTGCTTACCAACTTCAATGAACAATGAACTCCTTACTGTGCTGAAGCTGAATAGGACAGTCTGCATTGGGCTGTAAGTGCTCTAATATTAGCATAGTAGACTGTTTTTCTGGAGCTGTCCTAAACAAAGTCACAGTACCTACTATGGTTTAAACCTAGTAGGTACTGTTTTATGGCAAAACCTAAAGGCATTGCCATAAAACCTTGATGCTACTGGAACATATGCAGATGTTATGAAGAAAATCACATATGCATACCCACTTGATAAAAAAATAATCAAACATTATTCATTTTGAGAATCACTTGAGCGATAGTTGCTTTGTTTTTCTTTTCTTTTTTTTTTTATCAAGAAACATATTTATTTTTTAAAGCTATTTTTGTCTATCAGGAAAATTATCTGTCTCAGTCCTAAAGGGGTTCATTCAAATTATAACTAATCTCTAGAGGAAACTCCTTCAACCATCTTAACTCTAGTTATGCTTTCTTGAAGTTTTCTTGGAAAAGCATTGACCTGAATGCCAAATATTCTTGAGAGACATCTTCTGCCTTGATGTAACATCAGTATGGCGTACAGTTGCATTTGGGGCTTGTTCTAACCTTTATTTAAGGCGTACAGCAGCTGTCTTCAGTGGGACTAAATATGACATGTCTCGATCAAGGATGGTCAAAACCTATTTCTATGTCCAAATTCTCTGAGGTTTTCTTGATGCCGCTGAGAGAAATCGGTAGAAATACTGATTCTGCGATTTACGGCTTCCTCCTATCACCTATCTTAACAATAGTTATGAGATATAATTCAACTTAGCAGCCTTTTTAGACCCCTAAGAACAGCCAGTGCCACTGGCATATGGTGACAGCGAAGAAAGGTCAGCTCATAAATTCATCCGATCTTCGGAGCTTGAATGAAATATTCAAGTTTTTAGGATATTGGTGAAATTATAAAGACGAATGCCTAAAGGTTTAATCCACTGATACACTGAACATGTTCAACAGCCCGTTTCCTCCAGCTGACATGGCCGTCTTCTGTGCTGCTCGGCCTCAAGGTTTGTGTTTTGCACTGTGGGGCAAATTTAGCACACTGGCATTTTGGTATGATCTGTTAGGGACATAATTAAAATATAACTCATTGAGAGCTTTCACACCAGATACAACAACAACAAAAATATTTTAAGAATTGTAGATTATTGGACTCTGGTATAAATATGGACCTTCCTTCTTAAGCAGAAGATTTTTATTTAAGAAATGCAAGAAAATGCAAAAGTCCCCCCAAAAAATGACAAAAAAAACAACACATTTGAAGAATCATACAGACATTAAAACATTGATTAAACCATTTTTTTTTCATCCAGGCATTTGGCTCACATCTTATTAATAATACAGATACTTTACAGTGCAGATATTTTGTCTCATACTCAGAATTTCACAGTTTGGTAGCTGCTTTTCTCTTTCTACTCCACAGGGACAAAATGAAATGTTGTTGTTTCTAAAAGCACTGAAAATGTTCACATGTATGTCTAGACATGACTTTTTATAATATCAAACAAATCCCAGGGTCTAAGAGAGAAAAGGAATCACCGACAAGATAAACTAAACTAATAATTGCAGTGCTTATGTACCTGAATAAGGCTAACTGACTCGCCAATTAGGGCTAAGGTTGTGTTAGCAAACCTACAGTAAATACTGTATAATTACAAAACACCATAAAGACTGTGTTTTGTTTCAAGCTCAGGTTTCTATGCAGCTGTTTGAAGAAATCTTATGGATTTCTTCTGTTTTTTATTTATTTATTTATTTTTTGCCAAACATAAATGTTTACAAATATCAAACAAAATGAAACATCGGGCTGAGTCATCCTGAGTGAAAACCAAAGAAAAATAAAGTTTTCATTAAGCACATCGAATATTGTTGCATCCGCTGATTCATCATGGTTAAAATATTATCTAAGCATTTTGTAAAGTGAACACCATAACAGTCAAACACGGTGGTGTTAGTGTGATGGTCAGCGGCACCTTCGGTTCTTCAGGATCTGGATAACTAGCTTCAATTGTTGGAACAATGAATTTGTTTCTCAAGCAGAAGATTCTGAAGACTTTCAGTTTGTGACATTAAACTCAACCGCACTTGATTATACAGAAGGCCAGCGACACAAACATTGAATCCATCAAATCTGCATCTGAGTGAGTCAAATTACCCAGAATAACTGTTTTGGAGTGGCATAGTTATAGCCTGGACATAAATCGCTTCAAGGTGATGTGGCTAAACAAGTGGACAGAGAACAGTGGGCCAAATTCCTCCACTGAGATGTAATAGACTCCAGTTATCACATTCAAGGGTGTCACAAATAGTTATTAGGCTTAGAGTTTTGTTTCAATAGCTTTTCTCACTCACAAGTGAAGTCATCTGAAAACTGGTTTTTTTTTTTTGCATTCACTCAGAATATCTTTGTCTGATTTGAAAAAGCACATAATTATCCAAAACGTTTACGCATGGCAGAAACAGAAGATATCTGAGGAACACAGTATTGTAAACACAAACTGTTCCAGGTTTAGAGAGCAAAATGTTCTCTAAACATTTTGCTCTCTAAAATGTTTTGAGAGCAAACATTTTAAATTAATGCTATTGCAAAATAAATTGGAAAGCAGCTAGATCAGAGGGCCTTACTGTAATCTTTGTCAGTATCTGAAAACGGTGAACATAACTTAACATACAGAATGAACATTTATATTTCATTTTGCGACAATGGCTGTAAAGCCACTCCGTGGCTGTTCTCGTCACTTTCATCATTTCTTGCTTCCGCTTTTAGATTTTGTGCAACACCATCCTCTGGTGGTTCAGTGACAATATGTCTAACTTTGAAAACATCCCATTTTTCAGGGAGCAAGCTGTGGTTGAACATGACCACAGCCAACCAAGAAAAGATCAATATGGTTACCAAGGTGCACAGCATGGACACTGTCCTAACAGGAGACTTCTGGACATAGATGCCATCTTCAAGAGTGCAACCTGGAAGGTGGAGAACAACAGGAATGCCCAAAGTGTTTTCTCCCAACAAAATCCTCACAGTCAGCCCCACTATGTAACCCACGGTGGCGCCATAACCATTGGTCACTCTGAAGAAAAGGACAGAAACCAAATGGGGGAACAAGAGGGTATAGGAAACGTCTGCTCCAAGAATCCAGAGGACCAGGGTGCTGTTGGTGTAGAACGTTATCGATGTTCCAACAAGACCCACAATGACCACCGATGCACGAATCACCCACTGCATTTCATTGTCTGAGGCCTGCGAACAAAAAGCCATAAAAAAGAAGATGCTTGGTTATTTATATAAACACCCATCCTGTGTATTTGGGATTGGCTAATTTGTTTGGTTTGGTTTTAAGGCTTGCGGGGTTGAACCTTCAATCCTCCTACCTGTGTACGGAAGATGTTTTTGTAGATGTTTGCAGAGAAAACAGAGGTTGCAGATAACAGACCCGAGTCTGTGGAAGACATGACGGCAGCGGCCACGGCTCCAATTCCAATGATGGATATGTAGGATGGAGTGAGGTACTGCAGGGTGAGAGGCAGGATGAAACTGTGCTCCCCGCGGAGGTAAGGAGGCGGAGAGCGCGTACTGAGTCAAGTTCCAGTCTGGATGAGAGAAATTCACAACATAAACGATGTGCTTTATTTTAGAATTAATGCTTTTGGGGTTTTTTTTAACATTTTGTTGTGCTTTTTTTGTACGATGACAATACAGGATTCTTATTTTGTTTTATTTTACTCATCCAGGTCTAAGTTCTGAATCTTGAAGTACTCTATAGTCTCATAGTGATGTTCTAGTAAACCCTGAAATTTCAGAATTTGATTGATATGAACAGTTTCTGAGCTACAAATGTTAAAAACGTCTTTTGTCACCAGCTCTAACATTATTGTTGTGTTATGAGAGCCATATATGCAGGATTTTAAGTGACAGACATAAACAAAAAGTGGTGCAAACATTATAAAGTGGTAAAAGAAGTAACCATGGATTTTCTAATTTTGTAGATAAGTTGAGTCCTCAACAAATCTCCAACTTCTTTTAATATGATCCGCATACATGATCAACCTGATGCTTTCAGAAGCCACCAAATTTTTAAGTGAAGTACACCTCTGAGTATTTTAACCTGCATATCTGCAGCTGTTCTGTGGTTTGTTGGAAAATGTCAGTGAACAAACAGCGTCAAGAAGACCAAGGACAGCAGATAGGTTAGTGGTGAAGTTGTGAAAGAAGTTGTTCTGGCCACATGAGATCAGCTGTACCACAGAACTTTAACACCATCCCCATGGCGAAACATGGTGATGGTAACATCATGCTGTGGAGATGCTTTTCATCAGAGAAGCTGGTTAGGTTTGGTTAAAAGAAAAACTGCGCAAAAGTTAAGCCCAAAATCCTTCAAATCCTTGGCAGATTTAGATTCGAAGTAACTTTTCATTTGATCAACATCTTTCTTCTGACATCAAACCAGACTAACGTTCCAAAGTCCTGACTTTAATCTGTTAGAGGGAGAAGAAGATTAGAGTGATGACTAGGGAACCTTGCAACATCAAGGACTTAGAGCTCAGCTTCAAAGATAAATGATCTAAATATCAGTGGAAACTTGCCAAAACCAAGTTTTTAGAAGAGTTTGAGCAACGCTATGGCAATAAAGCCTTTCCACTGATCTCTGAGAGGAGCTACAAATCATTTTTAACATGCCACTTTCTGTGTTTTCTTCTTCCTACAGAAAAGTAGTGAGCTTGTCACTTTATTCTTAGTTATGTAAGGATATGTTTTTTCTTGTTCTACTGGTTACGTGTTTGTTTAAAAACCTGTTTGAGATTTACTAGACTGGCCTAGTCAAAGCACAGACTTAAATCCAACTGAGAATCTGGATTTAAGTCTGATAGGTAAATAAACTCAAATTGCCTGGTTCTGTAAAGTATATGAAGCATTAACTTGGGAGGACATACACCACACTTTTCAGAATTTTGGTGGTCAAAAAAATTAAAACCATCTACCGTTTTCCTTCCATTTCACAATCAGGTATTTTGTCTTGATCTGTCACAAAAGATGCCTAATCAAATAAGAAAAAATTGTGGTTATGACATGACAAAGTGTGAAATTACCAAAGTCTATCAATATTTTTTGAAGGCAATGTACGCCTCTACATGGCTGGGATGATGGACACACCAAACAAAAACTTTAGCAGTAGTGGAATAACACAAACGCATCATGTCTTATCTTCCAGTGACTTATTTGAATATTACCTGCTCTCCTCCCTATATGGGGTGGCATATGCTATACTCATATGGAGACTAATCACAAACATTTATTTATTTTAGGTCGTGTTTGTAAAAAACATGGCAAAATCAGGGGTTATTTGAAACCTACAACATACAGCTTTTACTCAGAATCATTATAAGTTACCCTACTGGAAAGCTTATGTTACTGAGTAGCTCACGGTTGCATCTTGTTGAAGTGCGGCATTTATTCAATGTGTGGTTTAAAAGTTATGCAAATGGCTGCCAGAGAAAGGAGATATGACTCTGAGGTACCATTCGTTGTGAAAGGCCGACCAGCATTTATTAGTTAATGTGCACTTTGTCTTTAGCGTAGTTCTTACCTGTGGAGGCAGCCACGGCCCCCACCAGAGCAGGAGGGATTCCCAGAATGGCAATCAGGAATGCTGCTGCAAAGCAGGTTAACTGGGCTGTGCTTGATGAAGACGCCGACAGTGTCCTCTGGTGGAAGCTTTGGAATGAAAGACTACCAAGTCCCTGCAAACAAGCGGCAAAGAAAGTAAATCCTACACACAAAAAGCAAAGGCAGCGAAAACTGAAGAGGAGAACTCACATGCAAAAATACTGGATCAGCTCAGAGCAGTGCTTTATTGTAAAGAACCCAATAAGTCGCCAAAGATTATTTTTTTAAAAGAAAGGAGTCATGCTGAAAAGCCATTGGACAATAGAGCTACAGACTAAACCCACCCCAAATTCAGTGGTTCAAAATCAACTCCAGCCCGCTATAATTGGCAGATTATCAGTGTAACCTAAAACCTCCTTCTGAGTCCAGTTCTGTCTGCCCACAGCTGCTTTTATGGTCTGCTTTGTTTAAACAGGCCTTGTGTAGCAAACTACGTCTCCCAACTTACTGAGTGGAATCTATTTGGATCAGCACTATCCAAATAAACAGCCCTATTGTATTTTGTTACTCCTATCCTATCATTTTAATAGTTAACATACAGGCATCCTGCAGTTACATTAAATATCATCTGTCCTACAACTGTGGGAAGTGTGATGTGCTCAAATAACAATAAATTTAAATTCATTCAACAGATGCCAACCTGAATGGATCTGGTCCATGTAGCACTGGTTGTAAGTTTCAGTCAGAAAATGAAGCTCATCCTCATTTTTGAATCAAAATACATGCTCTTTACACCTCTTTTCTTTTAACTAAACTGTACTGAGAACATGCTGTTAATTGACCAGTTTAAAATCCAAAAAGCAATGCAATTAATGAACAATTAATAATACATAAAAAAAACAACGTTTTTCTGTATTCTGTAACCCGACTTGCTCATTGTTTTGTTTAGCACACTTTTTGAAATTGTGTCAATTGATTAAATAAAAGGCATATGAGATTTATTAGGCCCAATGTTAAAGAGGCAAAATACACTGACCATCTTACCAGCATTAACCAGTCATCGATCCACTTCCAGACTCTATCTTTATCCAGACTTCCAACCCATGGCTCTTGAAACGTGTGGTTGAAAGCCGTCTCAGCAATGTCAACAGATGTTTTGTTCAGTAGAAGAAAGGGCACACACAGCCACTGTACACAGACCAACACACACAATGAGCTCATCAGACTCCAGGCATCAGACAATTGTGAGTACCAACTCTGATAGTGGAGAACAACAAAGGAGTTGTTGCTAATACTAAAGCAGTGTTATATGACTAATTAGGATCAAAATAACTTTGAAATGATTCAAAACTCATTAAATGTGGAAGCAGAAGTGTATTGTCAGATACTGTACTGTAAGTGTTGGTGTTTGTAGCAGATGACCCTCCTGCTTACCAGACTGAGGAATGCGAGGGCGAGCTGGATGACATCAGTGTAGGCTACTGAATAAAGACCTCCCAACAGAGTGTAGACGATCGCCACCGCTGCTGAGATCCACACAGAGTAGCCAAAGTGTAAGTCCAGTATCACGCTCATAGTCGCTCCTGTTTTGGAAACACATAAGTTAGAGAAACAAATCCCTCCACTTGCATCCAGTCAAAAAAGTTTTATTGTTTTTTTTTTTTTCCTTGCCATACTAATAGATGTATTCGTGCCACTTGGAGTTTCAAGATTTGAAAACTTGTTTACATTAATGAATGTTTCAGTTTCTAGTGGGTATACACCAATATGAGAATTTGGATCCATATCACTGTCCAATGTTGCTATTCAGTTTAATAACCAATATCTATATTATATTACATAAACAAAGTCTATATCCTTTCGACACATTGAAAAATGACCATACCACTAGCATTGCGTCACCTTCCTAAACAGTAGCCTGTAATTTTTTTGCCAAATGATGGCCAAAAAAAAGTGGTGACTTCTGAAAATAGTCAGAGGTACTGAATTTTATTTCCAAAATTATTTTTGGTAAACAATAACTTTTTTTTCCTTTTCTTTTTTTTTTTTTTTTTTTACTATTTTAAGAAGGTGGTGAATGCTTCTATAACATTCCTTATTCCTGCGCTGCAACACTATTACATGACCAAACAAAACAGAAATGGCCGATTCCCTCCCCTCCCGAAACACATACACAAACTCCCTCAGGATGGAAATAAGCATTATGCGTTACGAGACCGATATCGATATTCTTAAAAATCAACATCAGCTGATAGTGATGCTAACACCGATACATGAAGCATCCGGAGTTTCCAGATGTGGAAGGTGGTTGTGACACGCCCCAAAACATTTTCAACATGTAGTTTCAACATGGGAAAGTGAGAAAATAGTTCAAAGGGTGACCATAGGGTTTACTCACCCAGTCCTAACAGAGTGCAGGACACCCAGAGCACATCCACCAACACACATGGCAGCACGAGAGCCCCACTAGCACTCTGCCGTACTTTTCCTGGAAAGGGTCCATCATGGTGACATATTTCTTTTCCCTCATTGGCTTGGCAAAGAAAAGACCACCTAATGTAGGGGTTGAAATATCATCCATTGTCCATCGTATTCATTCAGTAATGGCTAAATAAAATGTTTAATAGAAAGGTTTGGATTGGCCCAAACAGAATAGACACATATGTTTGACATTAAGACCATAGTCTCCTCTTGCCTCTGCGGTCTTACCTATAATGAAGGAAACTGAGTATTGTATTGGCATCAGAGCCCAAATCAAGCCCATTTTGGGAGTGTACACAGCTTCAGCAACACCCAGGATAAAACCTCCTCCAACCCACGTGGCTGCACAAGCACAACAAGCACAATTAAGCAGAAGCGTCTGTGCAAAAGTAAAAGAACAAACATGTATATTTCTGCAACAAGATTATCCTTTAAAGGCTGGTTTGCACATTTTGGGTGCATGCACTGGAGTTACATTCTAAAGACAAATCTGCAAATATTTAACCACTAATATGATGACATCC
Organism: Poeciliopsis retropinna; assembly: GCA_010277075.1. Classification (NCBI taxonomy): domain Eukaryota; kingdom Metazoa; phylum Chordata; class Actinopteri; order Cyprinodontiformes; family Poeciliidae; genus Poeciliopsis; species Poeciliopsis retropinna. The sequence continues at coordinate 8,870,520 of VMRM01000013.1, forward strand.
ACTGTGTAGATTTTTTAATTTTGCTTCACTAATTTTTTTTTCTAAATGATTGAAAAATGCTAAAGCAAATAGTCAGGTGTAAATCAGGATTTTGTTAAAGGTTCAAACTGTCGACTTTGAGATTCACCTGTATCTCTGAGAGTAATATAACTTTCTCAGTTAAAATGACTCCGAAAAATATTGACAATGTTTGTGTTTTCAAATTTTGTAAACTGTTAAGACATATTTGCACTAAACATTCACACTGATTCAAATGAAGTGGTTGTGAAGTTAAATGAAGTGTTGCATAAAGTAAAACAGTGCAGATATATTCAGGTCTTTTCATGATGTTTCAGTTTCAGTTTTAACTTTTTCCTTTCTGAGGCTTGATTCTGTCCTGATCAGGTCAGCAGCTTCAGGAACTTTCCTTCAGTATATTCTGTTTTGTCTTTTCAGCTGCTGTTCATTTATGTCTCACTTTCTGTACGCTAGCATATTTGTAATATGTGTTTCACAGAATCCCCCACCTGTCATGGTGAATATTCCAACCACCAGGCTGATATTCCTGTCTCCAAGCAGCACCACCTCAGTCCTGTCTCCACTGCTCTTCCTCTCGGCTCTCCTAGACTTTCGGGCGGCCCAAACCCCCGTGCCCAGGATCAGGATGTAGAACAGCACCACCGCAACCACACCGGGGATGTTAAGAGCCATGGTGGTCTGCTGTCATGGATCACACTCACAGGTGGATTGCACAGCTGGGTAACAAAATACAAATAATGTATTTTGTATGTGCTGGGACAAAGGTCAAAAACACAAATAGGAAGTTAAAATCTGTGTGTTGGAATATGTGCTGTCATGCTTTGAGCATTGAAAAGCAAAAGTCAAAGTTCATCTGTGTAATTCCAGAAAGAACTTTTCAGAGAATTTTAGAAGACCACACATAGTTTGATTGTTTTTGGTTAGTAAATATTAAGAAAAAAAGAAGAAAAAAGACAAAGACAAAGATTCAGCATTTCTCACAGCAAGTTAGAAATTGTTGTTGTTTGTATTTATTTTTATGAATTGATTGTTGACGATTAACAAATTATTTCATGACAACAGTCAAGACAAAAAGATGATCAAGTCTTGATAGTCAGGAAACATGAGAGACTACCAAGTCTTTTTGACTCAATAGTTTTAAACACTCAAAAAATGCAAAATGTAAAACCTGTCAGTTACTGCTGATTTATAAAAGCTTTCATACCAATAAAACAGTGGAAGTAAAAAGGGAACCTGAACATTCTAGTTTATGTCAATGCCAACGGAGAGGCGATAATGAAGAAAGAAGGATTTCTATCCAAGTGAAAAAACACACAAATTAACTCACTTTTACTAACCTCTTTAAAAAAAATTTTTTTTTCTCTTGTTACTCTTTCAAAGAAAAAAAATAACATTTTAATCAAAGAGTAACATCTTGACAGTTTAGTTGTCTGGATACATGAGGGGCTACATGAGCCACATAAACAACAAAATTCAACTGACAAAGAAGCTTTTATTTGTAGAAATTCACCCTATTATTTGTTATGAGTATTTTTGGCACTTTCTGTGATGTCTTTACATTTAGAGGTTTTCTTATTTTTAGCTAATCCTTTAACTTGCAGTTAATATAAATCTAATAGGAATAGACTGACAGTAATTATTGTCTTTTGATGTTTTTCATAAAAGGACTGAATGAAGAGATTGTCAACAATGTGACTTTTGTTTTCCTCTCTTGCTCTCGGTGAAGGCGGACACTTTGTTCCTCTGCTCCCTCCCTGCCCTTGCCTGCCCTGCTTGCTGTTTTTGTCTTTTTCTACATTTTTGGAGCCTTTCTTTGCACATCCTCCAAATCTACAAATCCAGATTATGGATTTGGTCAACAGGTCTCTCAATGCAGTTCATAACATTTTCTTGACAAGAAGCCTGGGCACAGGAGACCCCTCTTGTCATGCAGGGACACACCCTGGATTTATTCATGATAACTGGATTTCTGCTGTTTGGAACTTGTGGATACCTGGCTTATCGACAAATTTGTGACGGACTTGACTGAACTAGTGAGCACTCAGACTGTTGGTGTGGATAGAGACGCAAGTTGGATGTGAGTCTTGCTGAGACTCGCAGCCCAGCTGAGGACTCCAAAACTCACTAATGGGATGGAATCGATCTCGGAGAAGTTGCTAGTTTCGGCTCAGTAGAACGGCCAAACTAATTTGGGTAATTGGGATGAGCTGAGATGTATCGGACTTTAGGGAAGATTGAAATTTATAATCTACCCAATCTAAGACATTCTGGTTCTGAATTGGCTTTCCCTGTGTTTACACATCCTTAGAGATGTGTAAACATAACGCTCTTTCCCTCCTCACTCCCTTCTGTTATCCATGCAGCTGTGGAGCTGAGCACTCACAAGGACATCATGCCTTGATAACAACATCTTATCAGATTTCTGAGCAACATGATTTCATGGCCCTATGATGTCACCGCCATCACTTATGTCTTTGTTTCGCCCTTTGTTTTGTCTGAATGTTGCCATTTGCCCTAATGTGCCCTTTCCTTTTTTTATTTTATTTTGTTAGAAACTGTGGAGTACTCCCTATTTAACCCAGAAAAGTAATTAGAACAAACTTGGAATCTAGAGACTCTAGTTTACTAGTCACTCTTTAGTTTATATTTTAGAAACTGAAGAATACCGACTATTTAGATCAATATTAGATTATTTTTTTAGATTCTTATGCAGAGAGACTCCTATTATTGCAACCCAGAAAAGGAATATAAAACGAACTTAGAATCTAGAAAAAATTCTTCCAGAACAGGAACGTTTAGTTTTTATTGTTACTTAGAAACTGTGGAGTATTCATTACTTTTACAAATTTAGAGCACACTTAGAAAGTCCAGCGAATACATATGTAGCATCCCAGAAATCCAGAGGAACTACTTTTTAGACTCCTATTCTTCCAACCCAGAAAAGGAATTAGACCAGAGGAAACTTTAATTACTATACGTAGAGTTATACTTATACTAATAGTATACTTATACTAATCTACTAAACCTGAATAGGAGTATCTAGTTAATTTACTTTGGATCAACATTATTACGGTAGCTTTTTCTTCTTTTGTGCTTTCTTTTGGTTTATTATTTTGTTTTTATTTCCTTTTAAATCCTGTAAAGCACTTTGTATTGCCTTGTTAGGAACAGCTAGCTGGCTCTGTGGAAAGAATGAGGAGTCGATTTAGATCTTCCCAGGTGTTAGCTCCCCCCAATGGATGAACTTTAGAAAAGCCGGATGCACATACAGCTTTCCTTAAAAGTTCTTCAGGTTTCAGTTCAAAGACTTTAAAAGTCCTTCCTCCGTCCACTAGAATAGGAGAAGATCAGTGTGTGAGTGTGTGTCTCTTGCAGGTTGGCTTCAAAGACAAGGTTTTGGGATTCAGGTCCTGGGGTCAGGTTTTAGAGTGAGGTAGTGGCTTATCTGATCAGAATCAGGAAATTTTAGAGAACTTCATTTCATTTCTCCATCTGCTGACAAGGATTATAGAGATGCTGATTTCATTTTCTAGCAGGACTTCTCACACTGCTCACACTGTCAAAAGTACCAATACCAGTCTTACCGATCATATTACGGTGCTTGATTGCACAACAAACCCTATAGGATTAATTCAACCTATTGTTAAGAAATGAAGTCACCACAACCTACTATGCAGATCAACTGAATGTGGCTATCTTAACTTGTCAGCAGAGCCCAACATTGCTTATCATTGCTGCAGGAATTCATGTAGAAGGTGTGCACAGTATAGTACATGAACATACTTTTCAGTATACTGACATTTCTGTATTTAAAATGCTTTTTAATTGATATGAAATATTAATGCACTTTTCTAGAAAACTGTTTATTGGGGATTGTCAATATAGTTTCACATGTCATTATAATATGTGTCACTCTTTTCATTTATTCTGAAATAAATGGCGCTTCTTAGGACATTCCACTTCACTAATATTCACCTGTGTGTCCTATGAATGTACTCTTCATTCTGCTGTGTTTTCTGTGAATCACACACTTGCAGCTTAGAAAGGAGAGACATGATGGACAGTGTGGTCAGATTCCACCATTCTTCTCCTGGGGCTGAAAACTGTGAAACCTGTACAAGTTCAAAGACTTAAATGCGCAGTGGAGCATCTGCGCAGCCGCTGCTCTTATGGAAAATTCCATATCAGTTGCATCGCGAACTGCCGCTGTCCGTTACTCCTTCCTCCTCTTCGCTGTTCAACGCTGCTGCTGGTCAGTGGTGACACATGACGCGTCCCAGCACCTTCTGTTTACCTTTTAACCCACTCTACGTATAGTAATTAAAGTCAAAGCAAGAGAAAAGTCCTGTCTGTTATCAGAGTTGGACTCTCAGAAGCGAGAACAAACGGGTAGGTTTCCGGGAGCGCGCCTGCTGCTGATGTCGATGTTGTGACCAGAAGTGTCACCTGGTTAGAGAGAGACGGAGAGGTCGTGGGAGCGCGCGCTGACAGAGAAAGCGCTGCTTCGGTTGTTCAGTAGAAAGTAAGTGAGCCAGCTGGATGGTGCGTTCAAAGTAATGTCCGTACATCGATGTTTGCAGCTTTGTTAACTATTTAGAGATGACAGATACAACTTTTTGTAGGCTGAAAGTAGAAGTGGCATAGGAACAAGAGAAAAAGCGTCAACAAAATGAGGTGAATCGCAAACTTACTTTAAGATGCCATGAGACAGGAGATACAATTCCGCACAAGTCCCTCGTGCTGCTGAACGCCCCTTTGCTAAATGCATTTTAAAATCAGCTTATAACATCTGGGCCGTATTCAGAAAACACGCCCATTGGTTGCGATATTTTATGGACGCACTGAGGAACTGCGTTTGCGGTAGTGTGGAAAATTTTCATCTCTCATCAGTTCTCATAAGTGAAAGGTTCTGTTGAAACATTGTTGGATGCTTCATGGACTGCAAAGAAAATGGGGGCAACATTATTCATTGTTGCAGTGAAGACAGCTAATTGTGACCTTTAGGCGTTTACCTAAAGGATGAAATTGTTCATCACGATATAACGTTGAGGATGCAAAATATATGGGAAAAATAAGTCAGTTTGTTAGAAGTAAAGGCAGTGGAAAAGTTTGTACTTTCGTGCCCCCTGTTATGGTCAACAATAATGCACAAAAAGCCCTGGACCACACCTCTTTTTTTTTACAAGGTATCCTTGTGAATTGTTCAAGATACCTAGAGGTCTTATAAAGCTTTTAAAGCTATTTCTGCGCAATTGTGTTTGCTTTTACTGCCTCATTTCAATCTGCTCCCTGACACTCTTAAGAAATATCCCATTGTTTGTTAAGAGATACGACATTTTCATTAATTCAGCTCAAAATAGGTTAATAACATTTGTAGCTCTTAATAGTAAATTAGCAAATAACTAACTTTTAGTCTACTGTGATACAAGCAGGTACAAAAATAGATATGTTTCCTCCTGTTTCTGTAGTTAAACAGCTGGAGCTCTTGACGACGCATTACAATTTAATAAACTAAAATGTGAACTACAGTGGTCAAGTCTTGCCTGTCTGGACTGTGATGAATGTTAGCTGATAAGAACCGTGCATTAAGCTTTTGTCGTCAGATATTTGGTGGCATTGGTTTAAAAGGCAGCATAAAAAATTACCAAATAAATGACCGCTGAGTTAATTGGTCACTTTAAACTGGTGAATTGTCCAGGGTGTACCTGGCCTCTGACCACAGGGGATTGGCACCGTCCCCAAATAGGGATCAGCAATATGGATGGATATTGAGTTAGGGGTTTCCTGTAAACCCAAATCAGAACTGTGCTTTTTAATTATATATAGTAAGGCAACATTATTGTAAATTTTTCTATCAGATTTAGATTTAACCCTGGGTTACGTTGGGCTTTGGATTTTTCTTATTGTAGAATATTCTATGATCTAACTCACTTTTCTCACAAACCTCTGAGATCTTCAAAGAACACCCCCCTGGATTTATACTGAGATTAAATTACACAAATTGATAATATTTACAGACAGAGTGACTCTAAAGGCAGTGGATTTTTTTATTTTAGTACAGCGAAAGGGACTAAAAACAAATGCATGCCATGCTTTTCAGATTTGCCATGCATTCTTGTTTTTCCACAATGATGCACTTAACATTTTGTTGGTTTAAATCACAAAAACAGACAACAAACTACTTTCCCATTTTTTATTTAGTGGGCAATGAGCAGAAGTGCATCTTTGAGTTTTTTCTTAGTAGGATGATGTCCTAACATGTGAAAGCTGAATACATTTGCCAATGATCAAGTCACAGCAGCTTGTGAAATTTCTTAGGGAGAAGATATCCATTTGAAAAGCCACAGTGCTCCCTACTGGACACAAACTGATACTGCATGTAAGGCTTTGCACTTCGAATTTTAGCTGAACAGAAGTTGGTCTGATTTTGTTTGGTCTTTCCTATACACCTTTTTACAACCAGGTTTGGTTTATGGCTACTTTAGGAAAACCTTTGGTAAATATCCAGCAATTTTAACAAAAACCAAACTAACAAACAAGGCAAACTGCAAATCAATACTTTTCCTTCCAGACCATTATCAGCAGCAGGTTCAAAAGGCAATTGTATGTCTATGATGACAACAATAAAACAGATAAGTACATATAGAGTGGTATTCAAACTGTTTCATGAGTCAAAAGGAAATGTGTGTGTTTTTTTTTTTTTAAATCACAAATTGTATGTTAAAGTAATTACAGTAAAATTTAAGCATTTAATTGCAAGACAAAATCAGAAAGAGAAATCTAATCCAGAACTAAAAAAAAAGGTGAAAGTTCTGGAGTGAATTTTCAGAACCACTCCAATTATTATCCACACTGAAGTGGTTTAAAGAAGCCTTTAAAATGAAAATTTAATCTGTTGCTGTCAGAGGTTCTGAAGGTAAAGACAAGTGAAGGCACGAGGCTTTCAAGCTGAAGAATTCTTAGATGTGAAAGTCCACTTTAACTGTGAGAATCACTGAAAAATTCAAACCTCAGAAACTGTGACAGGAATCAAAGAAGAAAATAATGACAAAGATGAGCAGAAGCTGGAGCGGTAGATGTAGTTGAGCAGCTGCCTTATAAAGGCAAAATGAAAAATATCCTGTTTTAAAACAGATGATCACTGTTATACTATTCTAGGGTGAAAAATGTGGATTTTCACCATATCCTGGGTATATGATTTATGATAAACTTCTTGAAAATTTGACCTGACTTTAATAACAGCGTCAGTGGAGAACAGGATTGTATTTCTTTTAAGGCATGTGGAGACATTTTACTATTATTTATCTGTGTTTTTCAAGGTGTGGCCATTGGAAGAATTGTTTGTAGGAAAGAATGTCCTCTGCTTTAGATCAGACAAACTTAATTGCACTTATAGATTTTTCATAAAAATGGTTAAAATATTTTAATCTTAATATGGGGATAGAATCACAAACACTGTTTACTTGATGTAAATAAAGACAACTATCAACTTTAGAATAAAGGGTTGCATTTCAAAAAACGCATTGAACAGTTATTTTATATGCACATTTATGAATATATTTACTGACCGTAGCTGTCCACAATTAGGGTTTAATGTCTTGCATTTGGTTAATGACTGACCATCTGACTTTTACGTACTAATAGATATTTGTACTTCAAAGCAGAACCTTGGGGGCCAAACAGGTTCCTCTGGTTACCAAAGGAGCCAAGAAACAGACGCCACTGTGTTTAGACTTTTTAGTTAATGCAGTGTCTCTTCAACTTGTCCTATGGAAAAGTGTAAACAGTTATTAAAATGCCAGATTTTTGTAAACTTAAAGAACAAGACAATAGAAAATCACTTTAAACATTTTCCACTTTTAATGTGTCATTTATCTCGCACAGTTCAGCTAAAAAAAGAAACAATTCCTTTGGTAAAAATAATAAAAATGTTCGCAATAACTGATGAACAAGTCACCACATTATTAAGCTAATACTTTGCTGAGAAATCTTCACTTGAAATTCAGCATTCAGTTTTCTTGGGTGCACACCTAATATCAGTCATAGTGAATTTAAATAATTCAAAATAAAGTTTTTTGATTGAGTTGAAGCCATAATTTCTAGGAAGGTTATACATGATTACCTGCTCTAGAAAGATATCAGTCAGGAGAAGGGTACAAAAAAATTCCACATTGTATTAATGACACAGCAATTGCACAGTGAAGACAGCATATATATATTAGCTCAGTCATTATCCAAGATAAATATACATAAAACAAAGATAGAGAGAGGAACACTGATGTAACTAGAGGGTTCTGGTAACTACTTACTTTATTCTACTTATGAAAACAATATGTATTCTTAATATGTCTAGACTAAGAAGAATAAAACAAAGAAAACATACAAGCTTGGCTGATAAGTTAACATTTTGGGCCCTAATTCTAAAAAGTATCATGACACAAATCACAATATGCATTATACGAAAAGAACACAAGACCCACAGTGAAACATGGGGGTGGTAGCATCAGGCTTTAGGATTATTTTTAATTAGATGGGATGAAGACTATTGTCAAGATGGATAAAATTAGGATCACTTCCAAATACCAGATTGATTTGATCAAGAAGATTCATGTGTCTACTGGACAGCTGAAGATTCATACAGTATCTACAACTAATTTACCAGAAGAACATGTACATTTTTGAATGGCTAAGTCAGAACCCAGAACTAAGTTTGACAAAAAAAAAAAAAAAAAAATCATTGAAGTCACCTGAAGAGATGGACAAGAGATGGAATTCCTTCTAGACATCTAATTATTTTTTGTACAATGTCTCAAACCTTTTGCAAATGAAGAATTTGCATCAAGCTAATTATCACAGTATACATTTAGAAACTATACTGTTTGTCAGTTAAGGCACTCTTTATGTCAGGTTTACAGTATATCGAGTCATGGTTATGTTCCACACTTTATTCCCATCTCTGGTTGTATTTTATGCATTCAATCTTAAACCTGATATCGACGCGCTCTACTGTCAGACACTGCTGGTCCTTTAATGCCTTACAGCCTGAGTGGTGTGTGATAATTAGAACTTATCAAAGCTGCTACTCATAAACCTGGCTTCAACTGGGCAGTGAGGATGTACTATCCTAATTAACTTTTAAGTGTGCTAAATTATTTCACATTCTTTAAATGCGTAGTTGTTTGGCTACTTGTGCAATATGCAAAGCATGGCAAAAATCCTCCTTTGATTTTTGCCAAAGCATGGCAAAAATCACTTTTTGCTTTTAAGTGATTTTGGTGTGACAGCCATGCTGATAAGTCCACCAAATCTTTTACACGTTCCAGAATAAGTAAACTACAATCCAGGGCATCAACCTCATAAACTTCAGCAGTATTAAGCTCTAATAGTCCATGCTACTTTTTAAAATACAATTTTAGAACAAAATTATAAAATTAAAAATACACAATAAAATCAAGTACATGTTGAAGACTTATCATTCATTAATGTTAAAGACCAGCTTTTACTGAGACGTTTTAAGGCTAGTACAACAGCAAACACTCGTCTGATGTTTCTAAAATGAGTTTAGTTTGGGCCCACTTACATTTGTTCAGCATGTGACTGAGACGTTCACAAGAGAAAGTGAGGCCATTTTAACCAAAATAAGATTCAGCTAAACTTTGTCTCATCAGATCCCAACAGTCATGAATTTGTCTGCCAACTTGACACTATTAGGAGGGATCACTTCAGCATTTTAGTGAGGAAGTGGGAGGCCACAATTCCTGCAGCCAGGATGATGAACATGACCAGCACCGCCAGCCCTCGCCGTAAAACCAGCTGAGTCCCCGACAGGACGTCCCCCACTGTGGTGGTGGGTTTACTCTGCTCTGGAGGATGGGCCTCCTGGTACTCATGGTCCTCCTCATCACGAGCTGCTGCAGCACCAACCTGGCTCTGGTTGCAGGCTGAAATTTAGATTTTAGGTTTAGAGATTTTATACTAGGACACAAGTTCAAAGTAAAGTAAACATTTCTTAGTAAAGAAAATTCTAGAATTTTCTTTACTAAGAAATATGTAAATAAAAATATACATATACATATGAAAATATACATATGCATATAAAAATATGCAAATGGGAAGAGCGATAATGTGAAAATTAGCCACCATCTGACTAACAATCTTTGAAACAGGGAAGGAGAAGTTTGAGTGCGGCTTGGTAATTGTGGCTTGAGTGTAAAAGCACTTCGGGTGATAGAGTATCACTGGAAAAGTGCTACATAGGTACTGTTTGATTTTCTAAAAAATGTGTAAGCAGAAAATTTACGCCAAGATTTTGGCCTAAATAAATGTAAACGGCTTATTTAATCCCCAACTAAGGTATTATTACTAAAAATTGCACAGCTTTTATTTCCAGTAGGTTAAAATCCAAAAGAAATCAGGATTATGCACCTTTGCAATTTCCCAACCTGATACATTTGAATGAAATATGTATGAAATTTACATTTATAATGAATTTCACTGAGAGGTGGCGCTCTGCCAGGAAGTTGTGTTTAACAATTTACCAGACAAGATAACAAACATGTTCCGACAGCCAATGCTTGCTTAACATCTGAAAAACTTCACCACATTCAGTGTGGTTCAACCATATGTTACTAACATATTCCTGAAAACTTACATGCAGCTGAATGTAATTTCTGTTTGAAGCGTCTTTTAGCAGAGGAAATTCCACACGCATATTACATAAATCCAGACAGGAAAAGTGCAAAAACTAGCCCTTCCTATTGACATTGCAAGTATAAACATGATTATTTCCATGTTATTTTTGCTCAAAGGACAGTCCAACAAAAAACAGCAGCACATATCAGAGTCTCTAACTTGTACAAGTGGTAATAAGATTCGTGTTTTCCGGCTCACCTGAATTTTCCATCTTGGTCGTATCTTTTTCTTCGTTGCTCTGCACTCCTGCCCTCACAAGAGCCTGAGCAAAGACATGAAGCTTTTGTTAAAAGTGTGGATCACATTTTTAAATAATTCTCTTAGAAATATTTTATGCTGCAAGCTTTGCACACATCTTTGCAGCTTAATCCTTTAAGAATTGTTCTCTCTCTCTATCGCAACCCAAAGGCTGATCAAGACTGCATCTTGATAGAATGTGAATGGTCTTTTGAGGATCTGAAAGAGCATTTCTACGGTGCCCTTCCTATGCATGATGTAGCACAGGACTTCACAGGCAGTTTTGAGGATGTGCAGAACGTCTGTGGAGTGATTGTTGTACTTCATTATCGTCAGCATTTCTTGGAGTGACATTGATTGGCATGGGTCTGATGATGAAATCAGAGAGGATTGATCATCCTCCTCTTGGTCCAATAACAAAAAATTTCACTGAGCTGATAAGACAAACACGCTGCAATGTTCATCCCATGACAAAGCATGGATATATTCTGCTCCATGCTCAGGCTTGACATAGCAGTTGACTGCATGTGATGAAAGGTGTTGTACATGTAGTCTAGGAAACCTAGTAGCCTGGTGAAAACCACTCCTTTGCACTATGGTTTGTTTTGTTTCTAGTTGGGCTCCCGCCTATCTAGAAATGATTACTTCCTGGAGATGTGGGTTCTGTTGAAATTTGAAATGTTACCCAATTGCTAACGTTTGACTGTGATTTGTTTTGATGAGTCAGTTTGACATTAACAGAAATTGCCTGCATTATAAATAACCACCCTTCTTTGAGAAGTACTGAGCCAAACGAGATAGCTGTTAACGTTAAACAATATTCAGTATTTGGAATCCAGGAAACCTAGATGTGTGGCCAACACAGACTGAACAGCTTCTTCCGTTTCCTCCGCTGCCATTGCTACAACTACAGGCAGACTGTGATTGTAAAACAGCGCAAAAAAAATCAACACCATTGTTCACAACTTTTCCTTCTGTTTCCTGATTGCCCCTTTATGAAATCTAATGGAGGTAATCCAAGTCAATGGGAGAAAGTCCAGACTGTGCAATAAGCGACATGCAGGAAGGCAATGACCAGGTTAGTAACCGAGGGAAGCTATAACATTTTTAAGCCTGTAGTTTCAATATAGAATGCTCTTTTTCTTGTGAACTACCATCTTTATCAAAGAGAAGCACTGGCCTTCAGTGATGAGCAGTGCAGAGGACAAAGAAGATCAAAGGATGCGTGATGGAAAGCGTAAAAAACAGCTCAAAGAGGCATTATAATTCCCCAGAGTCTTGCTGTGATCATCTCACAGCAATGAGCAAAAAATACATATATTTTGGATTTTGTGTGCATTTTTGCAGACAGCGCCATGAGACAAGTTTCATTTATTGCATAGGCAGCCAATCTCTGCAGTTCTGTATTACATGACACAGATCGAGTTTTGAATGGGCCTTGCTGTACGCAGCTGCTTAACTCCACCATGATTTCCTGCCCGATTCTCCAAACTGAGATTACTCTAGCTGCTGTGGGTAATATACAGATGATTACTCCATTCTCTAGAGAAGATAGAATAAAACCCATTTTGTTATCTAATTATATGGCTGAAGATTAATTGGATAAATCTGTTAATCACCTCCTTTACAGCCTTCTCCCAGTTAAGCTTGGACAGATATATGATGAAGAAAATCGACTGCATCAACACACAAACCGTAAGTCCCGTCCACAGCCCTATTAAAGAGAGAAGACAACAGAGTTTGCGCTGAGCTGAAGGTTAAAGGTTCATTTCAACACAACACACAGCGATTGATTTCCTACCTATAATTCCCATGTTGGCTGCAAACATCAGGGAAACGCCAATGGGGAAACCGATGAAGTAGAAGCCCACCAGGTTACACAGAGCACCAATCAGCTGTTTACCAGCTCCTCTAATGATACCTCCAGAAACACCCTTCCAGGAGGAAATGGGGATTTGGTCAAGTCGCATTTTTCACATGCAAATACTAGTTTGAAATTCTGCAGTGAAGCCATCACTTACTGCGACAGCATCACACAGATGTGCGAAGCAAAAGATGATCATGACGTCAGAAACTCTCAACAAAATATCTCTACAGGAAGAAAGAAAAAAACAAGCACACGGTTTAGGAATTTATATCTAAAAACACATCAAAAAAGCAGAAAATCCGATAAACAGACTCAGATAAAAAGGAGAAAAATCTTTTGGACAGTGAAACACAATGTTTTGTGTGGTATATAAAACACTTGAAGTTACAAAACATCAACAAGGTGAGTAGAACCCAAGAAGATGAGTTGAATAATTATTTTAGCTCTTTTTAATTTGGCATCGCCAGCAACAAATTTGACATTTAGCATGGAGTGTATCGACTTCTGTAAATCTTTAAGCACTCAGGCAAGTGGAACGGGATAAAGGCTAACAGTGTTATCTAATAGCTTCACTTACTTATCTGAGGTGAAAATGTACCCAATGACATGTTTGCAGGCACCAAGAATTGCTCCGACAACACATGCGATTATGACTGAAAAACATCAAATAAGCAAAAGACGACTCCGAATTAAAAGTTTGTAGATTAAAATCAAGTTGCAGTTTTCACTTGGAAAATGCGGAAAAAATAAAATAAAATAAACCATGAGATGTTCAGCTGACCTCTGTGAGATGGCATTATGATATATTTTAACCACCGTTCAAGCTACAGTTATATTTTGTAGGGTTTTACTGACGTCTGGTGAGAATTTATTTGCTTTAGCATACATATTTATTTAGAAATCTGATTGAGTGTTCAGTGCTTATTTTACACACCGTATGTAACAGAGGTAAATGAAATGTGTGTGTATTGTTCTTACATGCACAGACAATGGGGACTTTGCAGGACAGCTTGGCCTGTTCAATGTTCCCTGCACCAAGAGCATTTCCAACACGAACACTAGCAGCAGCAGAGAATCCGAACGGAAACTGTTGGAAGAAAAAGATGTGCACTTCAATTTCTAAAAAAAAAAAAAAAAGTGTTTCAGCTATGTTTCAATTTACTATTAAACTGAAATGAGAGAAACTTCAGAACGAGGAAACAGTCTCGGAGGGGTTACCATGTAAGCAATAATCGCCAGCTCGTATATGATGGAGTTTGCTCCCAGCTCAACTTCACTGATCACTCCGGCCAGGAATCCTCCCACTTCGAAGATCCACCACTCCAGACAGAGCATCAGCATGCTGGGGATGGCCAGCTGGATGAACGATCCCCACTCCTGGAGGCAGTCCAGCGACCAACCTGAGGGTCAAAACCTTTCATTTATTTGTTTGAAAATCAAACTAATCAATGGATTATCAGGACCTTGGAAAAGGTTTTTAAACTAACATTTTGTCAGATTACAAGCACAAACCTCAACATGACCAAAGAAGACATCTTCGGTCATGTTGTCTACTTTACCATTGTAAAGTAGAGGGAATGTAATACATGGGTTTCAAAAATGTTTCTACATAAAATTTTGAAAAGTATAGTATGTATTCGTACCCAGTTCCGTCTACTTTTACCTCGGTGACGATAATACTTTACGTTTCCGATTGCTCCATTGAAGATAATTCTTTCATGTTCAAAAGTCACATAATTGGTTACGTGGGTCCACTTATGATTCAATTTCCTTATAAACACTATGTATTAGTTCTGCACATCAAATATTTATTGTTTATATAGGAAAGCCACTGTTGAAAGAAATAATAAATTGTTTATTTTTATACTTACTGCAAACATGTAAAAGAAGATCCTGCCAAAATAAACTTTTGGTCTACAAAAAAAAAAAAAAGAAAGAAAAAACCCAACCTTTTTATTGTTCCCCAAAAAGCAGTAACAAACTGACCTCCCCATGTAGTCTTATGGAGACCCTTCAGGCAGATGTAAGCAAACAAGACCACAGCCAGCACATACTGGGAGATAGCATTAGCTGCTGCAGACCCTCTGGAAGATACAAAATAAAAAAGATATAAGGAAGATAAAGAAGCCCAGTCAAGTTTCATAGAACTGATGGAAGCTTTTCAAAAACTTACGCAACACCCATATCCAGAGGATACAGGAACACAAAATTGATTATTGCGTTCAGGATGTTTCCGATTGCTCCAGTTATAACTTGAGGCCATATAATTCCCTGTATACATCACAACGTATTCTTAGAGTTACTTTTATGAAACAGACTTTGATTTTAGTACCATTGTTAGGACTGTGTGCTTCAGTAAACCGTACCTGGTTTTGGAGGTACCTTCCCTGCAGCTGGTACATAAAGGCAGCCTGAAGAAAATACCACAGTGCAGTATTAAAGCTTCTTTGACATGTAAAAGGAAAACACTAAGATTACTGACTAAGTAACTGGACAACTTCCCTGCAACAGATGAAGCTTTAGTAATTGTGACTCAAAAACAGGTAACGTATTTTAAGTTTCAGAAACCAACTTGTGTCAGGGAAGATTAAATGAACTGAGTACTGAAACTCACTGGTAAAGCAGGCATGAATATGTTCACATAGATCTGGGAGAGTCTTCATGTGGAACAAAAGAGAGCAGAAGAGGAACTGTGACAAATATGCAAAACAAGTCAACATTTGTAGATAAAAAATATCAGACAGGTACAGCTCAACAAATTGACATATTGTTTGAAAAAAAAAACAACCCTTTTTTCAGTAATTCAGTTGAAACAGTAAGACTCACATACCAGGAGCTTTCATTAATAAAAGAGTGATCTAGTCTTATTCATTATTTCTGATTAGTTTTGACGATTTTGGGAATAAAATACAAAATATTTAGTTTCTTAGAAATTGAAACATATTTGTGATTCAAATCATGATTTGAAACACAGAATGTTCTGTTGTGGTATGTGATTAATAATGGAGAATACCGGTTGCCTTGACATCTTTCTTGCAGACAGACACTGACCCCTGCCACGATAAGGGTAGCTCACTGTTCACAGATGGTGTTAGGAAAATTATCTAAGTTCATTTACTTATGAGTTTATTTGAAAGGTTATGTTTTCATATTATTCTGTATGCTGTTTTATATTATTGACTCCTTTCTTTTGTTTTATACTCTTAACTGTTTTTCAGATGTTTTCTTGGGGGTTAGAAATGTTTTTACATGTGTGTGTTACCAACTGCTTTTGTCATTGGTTGCTTTGACCATCCATTGTCTGTGTTAGCAGCTACCTGTGAAACTGATAATGGTCAGTCTCCTGTCCTGGTAAGGGCATGACGACAGACGATTCCAGAACGTCTCCTGGGAATGTTTATTGGTCAACTGTTTGTGTGACTGTGTGAAAAAGCCAATCTCTTTGTTGTTAACATAATAAAAGGCAGTTGGGGACTGAGAGCCAGCGGAGTTGATCCCAGACAGTGTTTAACGGCGGTTCTCCGCGTCTGGCTCTCTCCCCTCTTCTGCAGAAGAGTAGTTTGTGTCTCTGGTTGATTCTTGCAGGTTGGGAAACAAAATAAACCCAACAGATGGCTATATGCAATATATTTGCAGGAAGGTTAGAAGGAAAAAGTGTGATAGAAAATCTGCTTACTTCCTTTCCAGAAAATAAGGTAGTTTTTCAATACAACTATATATGCAAGACATTTTATGGACTGCTAACCTGTGCATGGTGGATTCTTTTTTGTTTGTTTTTTTTTTGGTGGAGATCTATTATTTTTGTGGGACTCTCATAATCCACTTGTACCAATGTTTTATTAGCTGTTGCAAGACTTTAATTTCCATTCTTCATCAAAGAATTAAGTGTCAAGATTGAGTATTGGTTTGTTTTGCTGCGTGTCATAGATTGTGAATAGCAGCTGTAGATTTTGTAAAAAAAATATATATAAACATATTTGCATGTTTTGTGATTAAATATTTGCTAGAAAACAAAAATAAAAGATGGAATACATTTTTCTAAATAACCACAATATTTAATTATTTGAGTGGCTTTGAAGGAAAAGGTTTTTGAACCAAAGACTTTTTCTGTTAAAGAAGAGATTATGCAAACTTTGCAGAGTAGAGGTAATGAATAAACAAAAATCGTAACGCTGAAAAAGAACAATTGCTGATTAAAGGGGTTCATTATGTGACCCTGCATGTGGTGCTGCAGAGAGCTGACCTGGCAACCTCTGGACTCTGCTTGACAGCCAGCAGGAGGGGCTCGGTGTTGATGAGGACGGCCCAGCAGGGGAAACAAGCCAGCAGCAGAATCAGAATCCCCCTCTGGAGAATCACACCCACACGCTTCAGGTTACCGCTCCCATAGGTCTGCGTGAAACAGGCAGACAGACGTTCAGCTAAAACACCAAGACTGCTACAACAAGAAAAGATGTGGGAGATCCTGGAAAGCTAATTTGATCCAAACACTCACTGCTGAGCTGTTTCTAAGCGCATCCCAGGAAAACCTGGGAACCCGGCTGTAACTGCTGAGTCTGACTCGGTTACGTAAACAAAGCGAAAGAACAAACTCTGCTCAGAACAGTACCTGGGATATGAGCGTATCGCAGGTTAATGACAAACCGGTGCCAA
Organism: Poeciliopsis retropinna; assembly: GCA_010277075.1. Taxonomy (NCBI): domain Eukaryota; kingdom Metazoa; phylum Chordata; class Actinopteri; order Cyprinodontiformes; family Poeciliidae; genus Poeciliopsis; species Poeciliopsis retropinna. Next base: position 8,887,987 of record VMRM01000013.1, read on the forward strand.
TGGAAATACCGGTGACGTTAACCACCTGCAGAAATACAAAAAGATACAGAATGCAAGGTAGAGAAAACACATTGCTAAATACAAGGTTAGATGAAACGAGACAAAAAGAAACCAGGATTCCAAAAAATCTCCTTACCGCAATCGACAACGAGACCCCGGCCAGCTCAGTTTTTCCCAGGTGGCCGCAGAACACCATGCTGACAAAACTGATCATAAAGATCATCAGCTGGGAAATGACCTGAAATATATAAATACATATTGATACATAATGCATGTCAGACACATGAAATTAATAAAATTGAAAAAATATCTCAAGTCGTGAAAATCTCAACAGATTTTGTTAAATGTTGAAATATCTGTAGGTCACTGTGGAGGTCAGTTTAAACGTCAACGAAACATTTAGAGAATTGGTTGAACATCAATTTCATGTTAAATTTGCCACATTTTCCATTTGTCTTTAATCTTCAATCTTAGATAACTTTGAAATAATGATTACACACAACTTAACTTTTGTTGCGACATGTGTAGAGTTCACCTGAAGCAAAATATCCTGAATAATCTTCAGTCTCTTCCATGTCATATCACATGTTGCAACGCTTCTCCCTTTGCATGTGGGACAGCCCAGACTTTTTATAATCTGCTCCTTCTTCCTTGGACTGTTTTCGACTTACAATCAACATTGTACGAATGTAATATTTATAAATTTGATTTAAGATTCATCCTGAATGCAGTAGTTGAGCAGATGCTCTTCTGTATCATCTGGAAACAGAAACAGGTTCACTGCACAACAATCTGTTGTTGTTTTAGAAATGCATAATTTCTTATTAGGCAAAAAGAAATTATAATTTCAATGGTGAGGATGTAATAAAATATCCATTGCAATGGAGGGAATCAAGCTAAGATCCATGTTTAAATAACAGCCAAGCAGGTTGGCAGCAGCTAAAACAGTCAACATGGTACATGGCAAGAGTCTTGGCAAACTATTTCTTCTTTCAGAACTGTTGCACTTATTGTGACTTCACCATCACAAAGTGGTAAATAATTGTGAAAGTCAAGCAAGAACTTACTGGGTTTTCAAACCATTTTACAAATAAAATGTGGCACTCTACAAGTTTGGCTTGGAGAACTGGAAATAATAAGAAACCCAGTTTTAATTTGGTAAAGTTTGGAGGTGTCTTAGTCAGGGGAGAAAAAAATCTGTCTTTCCGATGGAAATGTACAAGATATGTAAGATAAAAAACTAACACTCCACATCTCTGAACTTCTTCCTCGAAAATGATTTGTGTCATGTTATTGGTATGCATCTACAGGACACCAAAAACATGTGCAAAGTTTTTTTTTGGTCACATCATGACTGTGATTACATTTTTGGTTTATGTGCAAAATGTAGAAAACTAACATACTTAGCTCACCATTACTGCAGAGAAGCACAGTGGTGTCAGCAACATGTTGTGGGTATGAGTGTTTGAAATAGAAATAGAGAGCGTGATTATGATGGTATGTGGATGGGAAATAGAACAGAACAGAACAGGATAGAATAGAATAGAATAGAATGATCCTTTATTTTCCTTCCTTTTGTAAATTCAGGTATGTAAGCAGTAAAGTCACAGGCAAGAAGTGACAGATACACTTGAAAATAATAATTATGAAAAGTAAGAAAATAAGAGACAGTGCATTGAGGTCAAATGTACATAGTAAGAAAAACTATGCATTTATAAAAATTAGCAAGTGCAAATTTGAATAAATATAAAAACTGAGTTAAATATTCTTGTAAATTATAAACTGTGCATTTGTTGATATTTATGGAACAGAAAAACAGTCTATTTCAGGGGCTATCCTGGAAGAAAAGCTGTTAACAGATGCAAAAGACATAAGACAGAGGTGGGAGTTCACCTTTCTGAAGAAAAGGTGAACTCCCACCTGCCTCTTCTTACATAAACCTACAACCAGAGCTGATGCAAAGAGTTAGAGCAATGCATATTCATTTGGTACAAGGACATAATCACAGTCCACAATAAGTGGCAACAATGGAAAATTGCTGCTCACGGATGCTCTACATAGAATTTAACTTAACCTCTAAAAACCTGTCGAGACATAGTATAAAAGATCAGACATTCTAGGTTTTTATTTGTACTCTAATTTATGTTGATGTCCATACCGCAGTCTCTTTGGGCCTTCGCAATCCAAAGAGCATTTTTTATCCTCTCACCAACTGAATAAAACTTTAGTGGTAAATATTTAATGAGCTTTTGAGAGACACAAATTTAAACATCTATTTTTATTTATTTTTTTGTGTCATTTTTGTATTTTTTTTAAATAAAGAAAAACATGAAACCGTTGCGGCTGCGCAGTTGGTAGCACTGTTGCCTTGCAGCAAGAAGGTCCTGAGTTCGATTCCTGTCCCTAGGTGTGAGTGTGTGTGCATGGTTGTTTGTCCTGTTTGTTTGTTTCTGTGTTGCCCTGCGACAGACTGGCGACCAGTCCAGGGTGAACCCTGCCTCTCGCCCGGAACGTAACTGGAGATAGGCACCAGCACCTCCCGACCCCATTAGGGACATGAAGAAAATGAAACCGTTGTAAAAAAAAAAAAAAAAAGAAAAAAGAAAGAAAGAAAGAAATGGTTGAATTGAAATATTTTAAAGACCCTAACAACATTTCAACATGTCCTGATATCGCAGCTTAAATAATAAACACAGTTGTCGAAACACGCGCAAAACTAATTACGCTAATTATTGTGATTTATGGCGTTAGGCAAAAGTGAAGTCGATTCAGTCAACGATACAGTCAACCCATCACTGAATGAATACCGCGCTGAGTCTTACCACCGGTCCCGCCAGTCTGAACAGCTCTGCCAGCTCATGTCGGTACTTTTGTGGAACAAAGCCCCGTATTCTGTTCAGGCAGGAGCCGCAGCCTTCACCGGGGTCTGCTGCTCCATTTGCTTTCAGGTCCACCTTCACTCCATCGGTGTGTGTGGCCGCTGCTTTGCCCGGACCGTCCATAGCCTGACTCGCTCCCCAGCCAACTCTGGACTGACTCCTGTACCGCGGGTGTCGGTGGTCGGACAGCAGCCCTGGAGACGGGATGTTTTACCAGAGGAGGGTGAAACACGGGAGGGGCCGGAGCTGTGCTGTGAGTGGACGACTGTCCTCAGAGTCAGCCACCCCTTGCTGCTGGCATGGTGGGGTCAAGCGCGCGCGACGGGGTCAAGTTAACGGGGAACTAAAATATCAAATATCAAGAGCTCACAAAATAACATATGTAAAAACCTAACCCTCAAATGATGTCCTTTCTGACCCAGTTCAGCACAGAGACACAGCTGCAGTGGCGTTTTTGACAAAGACTTTTAATTAATCAGTCACTGCAGAAAATGTTGGTGTGATTTCTTATGCCAGTGGTTCCCAAAGATTTGTTCTTTCTCGTGTGTCTCATGTTTTCACCTTATGCCAGTTGCTACCAGTGTGAGAGTCATTGCTGTTGCTCACCTGTGGTGCCTGGGTTGTGTTTTGTTTTTTGATCGTTAAAACCATCGTCATTCACTCAACAGCCTGGGTCCACCATGTCTACCTCACCCACTACATAACATCATGATGGTAATGAGTTTTAAATGTTTTCCAGGTGTTGCTTTTCTTTTCTGAAAAACACACCAGCAATAAATTTCAGGCTCTAAAAGGATATATATATATATATATATAAATGTACATTTTGAAAACTTAGAAAAAAATCTTAAGTCCTTCATTATAAAAAAATAAATATAAAACTTTGCATTTTTATATATTTGGGATAGATTATGAATAAAACACATAATGCTATTAAAATGTGTTTTATTAGAGGTTTAGATTCGTACTGTTTCTTTGCCCTTGGACAGGCTCTGGCAACAGTGGTGAATGGCTTGTTATTAACGAGCGTGTCGCGCATGCGCCATGCTGGATAGAAATATGACGCAACTTTTACGTGAGCGTTTTAAAACAAGATGCGGCTAGCACCTGGCTGTCGGTCTGATATTCATGAACTTTGGGACCTGTCCTGGATTAAAATTGATACTTTCTGATCTCCCATGACGCGGTATCGCAGTGGGCGCCCAGCCTCATGACTGAAAAGTTTGTGGATCCGATTGAACTCGTGTCAGTGTTCATTGAGGTGAAACACGATGGTGCCTTGTACTTAACGTATGAGGAGGCCGCCGGAGCGCCATGTTTGAAATCGCTGCTTTGGTTATTTGGTAAGTTATTTTTCGGAAACCCTATTTAATTAAAAACGAATTAAATTAAAAACATTATAACATGTTTTTAATGACAGTTATTAATAAGTAGGCCATTGTAAGTAAGTCAATAAATTGAGATAAGGCACAGGATTAAATAAGTGTTCTTCCTACTCCTTTTCAAACAGAAAAGGAGTGGTAAGCTAATTATTTTGTTCTTGGTTATGTATGCATGATTTTTTTCTGTCCTACAGATTGCTTGTTTCAAAGACCTGTTTGAAATCAAATATTTGTTAGCTTTAGTAAGCTAGCAGCACTTACAGAATAATAATTGTGTGCTAGAGGTGAGCTAAGGTGGAATCATTTATTTGTGCCAGGTTGTAATTATTTATTATGAAGCAGGTCAAAGAATATCCAGTGCTGTAATGGCTGCTAATTAATGGAGATGGTCATTGTTGCGCTCATATCTTGTCTGTTAACAGTTGTTCTTAATAACGAAACCCGCAAAACCACAGATTCATAGTGCTACATAGAAGCTGAGTGAAGCTGACACCCCACCCATGTCAAAAAATCCAGCAAATAGTCTGACTGGTTAGTGCTCCGTTTGTGCCGTTACAATTTTTGTTTGTGCAGCTTTGGTTTCTGAGATATAAAAAATATTTTTTTGGTCATCCAGAGTTCACCATCCCACCATCTTGCTCCAAAACAAACCAAAATGGGCTACTTCGTTAGTGCTCCGTTTGTGCCATTAAAACTGACGTTTGTGCAGCTTTCTTTGAGATTGAATCCTGTCAATAGAGGACCATTACCGTAACGTAATGTGTATAATTTGTATGACTGTTCAACTGTGGTTTGGTTTCGGAGGTGGTCTGAACAATTACATTCACATTGTTGACTTACTTTCTGCTGATTATGCATCAAACGGGTAAAAATAATAATAAAAAAAAATGCATAGCTAATATGATAGTTGCTTGAGCAAATAAAGTTTTAGCACCGAGTAAAACCGGAAGTGCAGGGCAGCGTCATTGGTTCAACAAAGTTCATCCAAGTAATATACTTAATATTTAGTAAATAGCCTATATTTAAATGCAACAAGTTTAAATTTCTGACATTAAATGTATGTGCATGGGCTTCAAGGATTTTTAAAAGCACATGAAATGTTTTGCCAACTTTGACATAGTCAACTGGGATTAGCTCCACCCACACTGTAGTGCTCCCCCAAGCCCCAACCTTGTTTTGGCAGCGGCGCAAGTGTAATTTCAACCTCTCGTTAAAGTTATTCTAGCAGTCTGAAAGAAATCGTTTTAATAAGTCATCTTTGGAATTTTACGTACCCTCTGATTTTGATTTTTGAACAAGGTAAGTCATCTAAGGCTCAGGTTTCATATAAAATATTGACTCAATGCAATCCATCCCCATAAAAGCAGAGAGGATGGACAGCTTACATACGCATTTTTTTAAATTCACAACTTCAAATTCAAAAATTATTTATTCCAAAGGGAAATTAAGATTTAACAGGGACTTAAATTGCCAATTCACAAGACTAGTAACAATACATTATTGAAAATTGGTAAAAAAAAAAAAAAAAAAAAAAGCTTAAATTGTATAAATTAAACTGGGAAAGCCAACTTAACCTTTTTTCTTTTTTTAGTTCAAGACTATTGAATTGTGCAGACACTGCTAAAATATCAATGTTTTGTGGCTTCTTTGAAATTATGTAGGCCAGAATTATTTTGAGCAATGCTAATCAAAGCCTTATTTGTTTTTAACTAGGATGCCTCGACAGTCAGCGGAAGACGGTCTCTTTTCGCGGTTCTCTGCAATTCAAGAGGCTGTCCTAGAAAACGGCGATACTCCAGCTGCCGCTGAATGGACAGAGCTAAGTCAGCAGTTGGGAAATAAAATATCTGCAAAAGGCCTGTAAAGCTAAAGAGACAAAACATCTGATCATGCTTGAAATTAAATGATCAAGAAAGTGATCCTGGAAGCCCAGTGTACACAGTTTGACTCAGGCACCACTTCCTTTGGACAATTTTCTGATTTTCACCTTGAAGTTCCACTTGAAGAATGGATTACATTTACACCATAAAGAGTCAAATACAATGACAAGTTTTCATCAGCTGTCAAAACGGAGTACACAATTTTAAAACCTGGCACTCGGATAAACTTTTTCTCTTTGGAATACAAATGTACATGTGCTTTTCAACTTTTCCCAAATTTAATTATATGACTCCAACTAACACTAGTAAGTACATCGATATCAAAGGCTTCTGTAAATAGCGTTGAGGTTATGTTAAAATGACATATGACAGAGAGCAAATGGTCAACAGCCCAATGGTGCCCCAGTGTTCCATCGAAGGCGATGACATCTCCCTGCACACTGGCCACTCCAAAAGATTCATAATTCATGTCAGGAACCTTTCGTGCACAGATTTCAAAAGAGGTGTGTGAGGGTAGGATGGAACCAGCTGTATGGATGTCAGCAAAAACCTTCAGATTTGATGGATATTGTAGATTCCAAGCCAAGCAACCTTACGAAAAGCCAAGCAGGAGAGAAAAGATTTGGAATTAGGCGACAAAGACCACATTCTATCTTTGCGGTAGTATAGCACACCTAATGGTGACAGTATAAGAGATATTGGTCTGGATAAATTCTTCTGTCACTATTGGAGTCAAACTCAGACACATGTTTATAAGGCACTGACCAAAAAATGTCCCTCAGTAGTTTGCTTTGATGCAACTGGTTCAGTTGTCAGAAAACTGGCACGACCAAATGGCACATCTGGCCATATCTTATATCAAGGTGTTCTGAGGGGAGACAACAGCTCAGTCCCAGTGGTACAAATGCTGTCAGAAAGGCATTACATTAATGCAAATGCAACATGGCTGACAAAATGGCTTTGTGCAGGCTCAGCTGTACCAAAGGAATCTGTGTGTGACTTTTCCCTGGCTATTCTTGGTGCTTTGGTGAAAGCCTTCACTTCTCTTTCTAACCTGAAGTCATACATTGATGAATCCTTCCATATGCTACTTGGGAACCAGTCTGCAAAACTTCCTCCCGGTTACATCAGGGTTGATGTTGCCCCCTGCATAAAGATGGTCTGCCAGTGGGTCTGCCTGAAAAACAAGTCACATCATGTCAAAGACTTCTTTGCCAGTGGAATAGCAAAGCTTCTTCAATCATAAATATGCCATCACTGTTGTGGCTCTCAGTGAGGCAGAAAGTGATGATAGTTCTGGAACCCCTCTTGAATCAAGCATTTACCTCAATCAATGTCCATCTGAATTCAAAACAGGAGCCAGCACCTCAGGAACTGTTACTCACAGCTATGGCATTGGAGAAATGGCCTGGATTGACTGACCTTCCAAATCCAACTGAATTTGCCTCGAGTGAATTTCCCGCCATTATGGTTCTCCAATGAAAAACATTTACTTTGAGAGCAGTCATTGCTTTCAGGGGAAGCTTGACCAAAGATGGCCTGGGACATTATACAGCATACTGCCGGAGAGCTCTATCTGTGTGGTAGCTTTATGACAACCTGGCAAATGTCATGAAGACACTGTCTGAAAAGAAAAAAATACTACCACATGCAATGCTACACAAAGCAGATCTATGAGGGAAAAAGAAAATGGGGGAGAAAGTTTGAAGACCAGACCAAAGGCAAATAGGTTTATGCCAGGTTTACATGCCTCCGACTAGAATTTATTTTTTCCTTTTTGCAAGTTCTTATGTGGCAAGGCATTCCATATTTTGACTTTCAACAGTTGGGTAAATGTTGTGATATCTCTTTCTGCCTGAATCTCAAATTAAAGGAGTTTTCTATTCAAGTCGCTGTTTATTGTAGTTTCAATTGGTAAAGTTCATTGTTCAAATCAACACAGTTTCTTATTTGACTGTAAAATTATATTGGATTTTCAAAACAGTCACTTTCATGGTTCATTACTTCTCAGTTAGGATAGAAACCCTTTGCCTCACAATACAGATATTTGGGTGTGTCAATAGCAAACCATAGGGCGCATGTATGCAAGCTCATACATCACCAAAAAAAATATAAAATAAATAACTTACCAGAAATATTGTCCTACTATAACTGTATTGATTATGCCATGAGTTATTGGCATAATCAATACTCTGGATTTGTATTCTCATTATTATATTTCACTATGCTCTCTTAAATAGACAACTTGGGGAATAGTCTTTCAACCTCCTCATCTATCATTCTAAGCATGGTCAAAGCTTTAGTCTAATTTATCTATTGCATTTCCTCTTTAGGAAAATAAAGTGTGTAAGCTCCCCGTTCTTGGATAGCTAACACACTTTGTTGTGAAGCATAGTTATTCATGAGTAAGACAGGCTCAATATTTAATTTCCTTTCAGCCAATTTTTCAGTTTGCATGCAATGGACAACTTTGTCCTCAAACAGTTTCAGTCTTTTTCACATCAGCCATCTGGCTTTTGAATGAGGAAACGAATCACACAAGGGAAGACCAATTGAAATGTAAACATGAAATATTTATATTTCTGCTTCTGAATGCTCTAGACATCATACCGACTCGTATAAGGCTGAATATATACGCACAAAAACCTTTGTTGAAAAAGCACAAATCGTTTTCCTTTCATCTGTCAAAGTGCTTCTTTGTATTTGCGTAGTCCAGATTAAACATATTGAGGTATGGGGTTTGCAATGTCATAAAATCTGAACTAGTACAACAGGATTCCATTATTTTGTAAGGCACTTCTCTTTTTGTCCCAGTTTTAAAGTCCTCCTTCAATCTTTAAGGTTTTGTTGGCGATAAAAACAAACAGAACCAGCTTTCTGCGAGCTCCACCAAGAACCGGATTCACACCATTGTCTGTAGTAAAAATCATCAAAACAGAGTCACTATCAAATTGCAGCTGATGACTCCAACCACAAGAATGACGATCATGATCAAAAGTGTCAGTCCACGTCGTAAGACCAGCTGTTTAACTGGGAGCACATCCCCCACTGTGGAGGTGGCGAACTCTCTCCGGCCTGGAGTCAGGGCGACACCCTCTTCCTTGTTGGTACCTCTGGTCGGAGTAAAGCCAATCTGGATCTGGCTCTGACTTGACTCTAAATGTTGAACAAGTAATTAAGCTTTTGAGAATCAAATCAGACTTTTTTTTTTATTTATGAATGAATAAATGTGGACAGTGATAACTGTCTGTTCCTACCTAGTTGTTCCAGATTAAATGTTTCTTTTTCTTCCATGAGCTGAACTCCTGCTCTCACTTGAGCCTGATCAGACAGAGGAAAAAGTAATGAAATACATTAGCCAACAACATGTTTTTCTTCAATAAAAACTCAGTAATTCTGTTTCCAACCTCTGCTGAAGCCTTTTTCCAATCAAGTTTGCACAAAAACATGATGAAGAAAACTGCCTGTAGCGAAACGGCAATTGTAAGTCCGGTCCACAGTCCTGTTGTAGTTGGGGATAAAGTAGATTTTATGATGCACCAAGTAGACGAAAAGAGACGATGTACAGGTGTATATGTGAATAAAACAAATTACTGCTGAAAAGTTTTAGTTCTGAAATTTATTTCAAAGAGCGAAACTGAAAATCTACAAGCACTGATAATACTGACTGGTTTATCCTAGTGTGAGGATGATGGCTAAAAAAAAAAAGCCCTAACCCTTTCTCAGGAAATTAGAAATGGGGTAAAGTCTGCTACTTTAACAGTCATTGACCACCTGTGCAAGGAGGGTAAGCCACAAGGGGTCATAGCTGAATAAGCAAGCTGTTCACAGAGTGCCACATTCCATTATCTGTTAGAAAACTGAGTTGAAAGTAAAAGTTTGGACAAAGAGCAGAAAGGCCCAGAATCTTGTTGCTTGAGGTTCTGTAGAAAGCTTCCACATTCAGTCTGTGCTTTCTGTAAAATCCAAAGTTGTTTACCAGGAAATGTTAGCACACTTTATGCTTTCCTCTGTTGACAAACTTTAAGGACACGCTGGTCTCATTTTCCACCAGAACTTGGCACCGGCTCCATACTCAAAAGAACCAAGACCTGCTTTAATAACAACCATGGTATGCTGTGACTGCTTGGGAGTCAGAGGGAGAAAAGAGTCACCAGAGCCAATAATGTCGGTGAACTGAAAGCTGCAATTAGTTATTTAAGGAGCCCCAACCAATTATTATGTGCAAAAGCTGTACAGTTCATGGACATACTGTGAAGTTGTCTGACTTTCTTTAAAATGAAAATGACCTTTTCTTGGCTTTATGTAACAATGTAATTTTCTGACAAGCTCAATTTTGTTTTTGTTATTTTTTTTTTATCAGCTCTAAGCCTAAACCACAATTACAAATCAGAGGAAATATATATTCCTCTGATTCTTATGAGTAATTTTAGGTCTGAAATTCAACTTTAGACAAATAAACTTTCTAGTGCTAATGACTTTACATTTGTTGTTTATCTCACCAGTAATTCCCATGTTTGCAGCAAACATGAGGGTTGCGCCTATGGGAAACCCTATAAAGTAGAATCCCACTATATTAAAAATGGCGCCAACCAGTTGTTTTCCAGCTCCTCTGAGAACTCCCGCGGCTACACCCTAGAAGTAACAAATGCACGTCTGATTACAATTTGTGTGACGAAACCTGCTGTCTCAGACTTTGGTATTTGATTGAATGAAAGTCGTTCTCACCGCAGTCGCATCACTGACATGCATGAAGCTGAATATGAGCATTACATCCGCAACCCTCTGAATTATGTCCCTAAAAAACAAAAACAAACAAGGGAATAGACTCCCTTAGACTGTAAATCATCACCAGAAGAAAACATTAAAAGGTACAGGAGATGATTCACTGTTTTAGTGAGGTAACAAGGTAAATGATTTCAGCTCATCTCTAGTAGCTGGAACTGATTTAGATGAAAAGCACTGATTTTGGTGCTGATGGGCTAACATTTTACCACTAATTACACCAAACTTAGTTCATAATGTTGTATTATTAAGCTACCAACATTAAAAACAATTTAAACTAGTCTTTTTCTTCAACAATTTTTTTATTCAGCATACACCAACTCTGTTGCCAGAGCTTTTAAACATAACTGAAGCTCATTAAACAGTTACAGCTTAGAGTCCAAGAGTCTGTGTATTTATTCATTTATGACTGTCTGAATACAAAGAAATCCTGTTGTGACACATGCAACAAGCTGCAATCAAAGGTCCTTAAATTGTCTGGGATTTAGGAATCAGTTACTGAGTTTGGGGTTTAACTTACTGGTCTGAGGTGAATATGAATCCAATGATATTTCTGGTGATGCTGATGCAAACTCCAACAAAGCACGCAACAATGACTGTGCAAAACACGCAAAACGGAATGTCGGTAAAGGAGGTAGTTCATCAGTTTCCACTTAAAAACTGCAAAAATAAATGACTGCCTGATGATGTATTTTTTCCTTCTTTAACGTGTCTCTTTAACAGTCTATTGTAGAAATATAAGTCACAAAACTTTAACATTTCAATAAAAATAAAACTGGGTTGATGAAATAGATCACAACATTATAGGTTATGACATACTTTCCAATATGACAAGACCTGAAGAAAACACCTCAGATTTCTCCAAACGTGCCACATTTATATGGGCTCTTTGCACCTACGGCGCTAATGTCACATCCGCTTGCACAAATGCGGCTCATTTTTTTTGCTTTGAGGGACCATGACTGCAAGGAAAGACAAAATCGTATTACAAAAGCAATTTAAGCAATACCATGAACACTAATGTGTTCCACGGTGCACAGCGTCTTCCAAATATAACAGCCGTTTAAATTTTCATGGATTTCCAAGCGATCCTGACTTAAAAAGACAATGGCTTGTAAATATTCGTCACGACAAATTCAAACTAACACCGCATAGCATAGTTTCCCTCCGCATCAGCTTCTTCAGCCTAAAACTGCTGGTGGGAGAAAAATGGTAACTAAAGGAGCCGTTATTTCAATGGAACAACTTCTGTGTTCACTGAGCCAGTGTATGGGAATGTGTGAGCAGACCAGAGCCGGACAGCCGAGCCACTGACCCGCATGTGCGATGCACTTCTGCAGATCACGATCATTGCTCTGTCCCACAACCAGCTGCCCTGGACATGGCAATAAATGAAAAAGAGAAATTAAAACAAGAAATAAATGCCCTAACAAACCAGATAGAAGAACTGAAAATCCAATCTACAAAGATTCGCAGGGTCTGACGATGACATCCGATTTTACACAAGGTAAGCTTGTACACCGCAACTAACTTTTTTTTTTTTTTTTTAATTTGGGTTAATCGCCCCACCTCTGGTTTCTCAATTAAACAAAATAACCTAAGAACATTGTCCGTTTTGATATTTAAATAGCACAATTACATAAGTGCCCGAGGATATTTCCTATTAGCATAAGCTAAAGTTAATGTTAGCTATAAAGTTTAATGAACTTTAAAGTAAGACTCATCTTCGTGTCCATGAATGTATGACGAGACTTGCATCCTAAAAACTTTTTCCAGTTTACTTGTAGGGGCTTTGGATCCCGTCTTACAAATACTATGTACAACGTTAATTGTTAGCTTTGGTGAGCCCTGCAAATACCTACTGTAAAATTACATTTGTAATAGACCGGAAGAAACCAAGCCGCTTTTCCCCAAACACGGAAGCTGACGTGCAAAGAACCCATAGAATCAGAATTCTGCAGGATCCAATGATTCTAGCTCAGCTTTATTGAGATAGAATCAGGGACTGAGAACCCGTTGTCAGAGCTTTGGTTTTTAATCTTATGGCTTATCCATCCATCCATCCATTCATTATCTGTTCACCCTTGTCCCTAGTGGGGTCGGGAGTTGCTGGTGCCTATCTCCAGCTGCATTCCGGGCGAGAGGTGGTGTCTTATGGCTTATGTATATACCAAATATTATAGCAATGCTTAAAGACAAAGCAATTTTCTCCGTACTGCTCCAGTTTTCTGAATTAAACACCTAACATCATGTATGAGCACATATGCTGTGGAATGGGTCTTACATGCACAGATGATTGGGACTTTACATGACAGCTTGGCCTGCTTTATGTCTCCAGCACCAAGAGCATTCCCGACCCGGACAGCAGCAGCAACAGAAAAGCCAAGGGGGCACTAGAAAAAATCAACACAAAAGAGAACAGAATGTTATGTATATTTTTTAAGCGGAGACACTAATGCCTGCAGTTGTGTCAAACCGTCCCCTCACAACAGAAAAAGACTATTCTGTATCCAGGATCTCAAGGACTGTTCAAACATTGTTGGACATTTAAGAGAACACTGAGATAATTGAGATTATTTTTTTAATGCAGTGTTAGCCTGGGGATCTAATAAAACACATTTCAGACCATTGATAGGCAGGTAGTGTTTTATGTGCAGCGAGCATCAATGTGTGTGATCTACAGATACATCACCATGTAAGCCACAATGCACAGCTGGTACGCAATAGACTGAGCCCCCAGTTCAACCTCGCTGATCACACCAGCCAGGAATCCTCCTACTTCAAAAATCCACCATGACAGGCAGATCATGAACATGCTAGGTAGGGCCAGCTTTACGAATAGACCCCACTCCTGCAGGCAGTCGAGTGACCAACCTGTGAGTCCACATATACAAAGGGTTTGGCCAGTTATGACATTAAACGATATTATGACATAATATTACAGTATTATGTACGTAATAAAAGAAAAAGTGCTAGAATACAATCCAGAATGCAAAAATTTATACTTGACTTGGTTCTGAGACTTGAACTGACCTCCCCATGTGGCTTTGTAAAGACCTCTCCACCAGACGTAAACATGCAGGAGCAGAGCCAGCAAGTACTGAGAGATGGTGTTGGCTGCTGCAGATCCCCTTCATATTAAACCCAGAGCAACGACACGAAGGACATAAACTTAAGCACAAGATATAGTACAAATTATTATTCAGAAATATCTCGTGATGAAGATGTCTGAAACTAAGTCGTAATATTCTTTGTTTATTTCAACTATAGTAATATAGAAACTCACGCTACACCCTGCTCCAGATGATAGAGGAAAATGTAGTTGATGAGAACATTGAGGGCATTCACAACTGCTCCAGTTACAACCTGAGGCCACATGATTCCCTGACATTTAAAGCACATAATTATATTTGTTTAATTCTAAAAGGCCTAAGTGTATATATATATTTTTTACATTCTATGTTACAACGTTACTCTGAGAGACACACCTGGTTTTGTAAGTACTTCCCTTCCAGCTGGTACATAAAAGCAGCCTGAAGATCATGACAGAAAAAGAAGGAAAATTTCAGGTTTATTGAATCAGTCAAGCTGTTTTTGTTAATCTATTTTTTCTTTTTAATATTTGTGAAGTAGTTTTGACCAGAAAATGGAATTTAATTTTTTTTTTTTTTTGGAAAGGTAATTTTAGTGACTCCTCAAACTCACAGGAAGAGCCGGCATGAAGATCTTCACATACAGCTGGGACAGACTGCAAAATAAAAACTCACAGTAAATAAGAAGACATTTCCAACCCTTTTACTTTTTCACATGTTGTCAAACTACAAACTACAATTCACCCTACTTTGATTTTATGTCATAATCCAACTTTGCGCTGTCTGTTGTTTTGTTTTTTAAATATCTCAAAAGTCATTTTTATTTTCCACTAAATTTAAATGTGTATAATTAAATGTCTCTGCTCTGAAAGCAAAGTGGAAGTGATGTGAAAATTCTTGTCCGTCCAAAAACTTGGCCAATAAAACTGACTGATAAATGACCAGCATCAGTTTAAATTTCTTACAAAAAAATCTAAATTGCATGACAGGCATTTGATCTCGGCTCTCTTTACTCCGTTGAACTTCCGTAAAATTTCAAAATGTGAAAAGGTCAAAGGGAAATGAGATGCACTTGCTAAACTGGATTTGAACGAGACCTGGCAACCTCTGGACTCTGCTTGACAGCCAGCAGGAGGGGCTCGGTGTTGATGAGGACGGCCCAGCAGGGGAAACAAGCCAGCAGCAGAATCAGAACCCCCCTCTGGAGAATCACACCCACACGCTTCAGATTACCGCTCCCATAGGTCTGCATGTAACAGAGCAAACAAACAGATTTCATCCACACCTGATGCAAATCTTGTACTGTTTAGCTGTTTGCTGAATAACCGTAAATAAGAACTATCCACCTGAGATATGAGGGTGTCGCAAGATGCAGACAAACCTGTGCCGACGGAAATACCGGTGACGTTCACCACCTGCATGGGAGAAAGCAAAAAAGAGCTCAAGCATCAACTCAGTCTAAGAGGACAACCTGGGAATGCATCACGTTTGTCCAGTTATGTTCACCGCAGCTGCCAGGGATACTGCTGCGAGCTCTGTCTTCCCCAGGTGACCGCAGAACGTCAGGCTGATGATGCTGATCAGGAAGACCATCAGCTGGGAAATGACCTGAAAACACAGCATCACTTTCAGGAAAAATAAAACAAGCCTTTTGTTACAAAGGCATTTTTGAACATGAGTTTAGAAGGCCCATAAACACAGAAAGTGTCCCTTAGGATATGATTCATAATATTTTATCAAGATATTGTGAGCTGAACCCCTGGCCCCCACACCGAGGTCTGTGGCAATAGGTCTGCCTCTATACAACATCCTTCAGAAGGCAGCATTTAGAAAAAGAATTGACCAACTGTAAAAAACAAGTTCATTTTTAAAAAATTATCAGTTAAAGAAAAATACAGTTTTAAACCACAAATATTTGCTTTCTTAAATCTCTGTGACCCCAGTTATGGTCTTTGTCATAGTTTACTTTGTTCACATAAATTAGCATCCATAAACTTATCAAATACTGTATTTTAACAATGGACTTTTCTTTTTTTTTTGTTGTTGTAATTTTTAGATTTTGCTTTTTATATGTTTATGGTAAATTCAACAAAGACTAAACAAACAAACACTAAACATCTTAAAACAAGATTGACTTTGTTTGAATTAATACTGCTATTTTAATTGTATAAATAAATAATAATAACAACAACAAAAAGAAGTAAGTTATTTTTAGCAACCCTTCCTGTTTCCGGCCGAATCCACGGCAGCTTTACTTTTCCTGTTTCTAACAAATACCTAACCAGGTCTGTGAGACCTGGGCTCCTCCTTACTACAGGTCCTGCCAGCTTAAGGACTTGCAGCAACTCGTGTCTTGTATCCGCCTGGACTCCTCTCGGTCCGCAGCGTTCAGCCTCGGTCTCGACAAAAGAAGCGTCGGTCGGTCGTCTGCCAGCTCGCTCTTCGACAATGTTGGCATCCTCTGAACTGTCCATAACCAGATACGTCGCGCCTTTATACACAGGACTCCAGAAACGGTCTCCTCCTGTTTAGTTAAATGCTGCTTGTTGCTACTAAAATTATCCGGAGCTTTTTGACGAAGCGCAGACAGCAGAGCTCCTCGCGCTCCAAAAGGATATGATGTTTATGACGACACTGTTCCCTTACAGGGGAAAACGAACTGACCTTTGGTACAGTAACTATTTAGTACAATGCAACTGTGGGCTATTTTATATGCAGAACACCATTTGCTTTCCTTAAAAAAAAAAAAAATCACTTTATGTGGCACCTGTGCAACTGCTCCTTTAAATACACTGACGTCACCAAATCACAAGCTCTAAGGCAGTGGTGTCAAAACTCCAGTCCTCAAGGGTCACTGCCCTGCAGTTTTTAGATGAACCACAGGTACAAAATTGCTGGAATGAAATGGCTTAATTACCTCCTCCTTGTGTGGATCAGTTCTCCAGAACCTTAATGACCTAATCATTCCATTCAGGTTTGGTACAGCAGAGGCACATCTAAAAGTTGCAGGACAACGACCCTGGAGGACTGGAGTTTGAGTTAGAGCTCTGCTCTAAGGACACGGACAGTCCACTTGGTACAACATGAATCAAATTACGTGCAAAAACTAAAATAATGCTGACAGTCCCATATAATAAATTTGAATATTGTAAAAAAAAAAAAAAATCTGTTTTAGGAACGTCATTACTGAATGAAACATGTTAAGATTAAACAGAGATGGATGTTTGAAAACCTGTTAATAATTATTATGAAATGAAATTTCAATTTAGAATATTTCATCAGACCAAAAAAACCCAACACGTTTATTACAAAAATATTTGCTTAAAGAAACTTATTTACTACCTGCTTTTATTTTCAAAAGTAAGTGTAATCTCTCAGCCTCAACATCAAAACCCATATTTTAATTTGGTAATCTGCTTTTTTCATGTTTTGGACATTTGCATTTCAATGAAGATCAACTTTACTTCCAGTTAAAAAGCTGTAAAGATCTGTAAATATTAAATTTCCAGGGTGGTGTTAACATGCTTATTTTTGGGGTGTGATAATTTAGAAGTGGTAAATTCATGAGCTCTACCTTATGTTTTCACATTAATAGAGAAATTATATTGACTTTTACTTTGTGGATATTAATTTAATAATTGCTAAGCAATGCAAACCCTCCTTGTCAAAACAAAACATAAAAACCACACAACCGTCTTGTGTGTTGACCTCAAGAACATTAAAGAGTTCATTCAAAAATGCAATTTCATAAAATAATTTTTAATGGTGGATGTTGAGCATTACAAAGCAAGAAGCAGAGATCACAATTCAGTCATTCACAGATTAAATCCCTGATTAAACACTGTATTGTATATGAGCATGCTTTGTGAGGACAGATGAACTCCTTTAGGCGTCGGACAGCTTCACTTTGTGGCCATAATAAAAAGAGAGTTGGTTCTTTTTCCGAGGCAAAGTAGAAATCAAGTTCAGTAAAATATATTATTCTGCAACCAAATGCAACAAAACAGTACATGTCAGTAAGTAAAGCCTTGGTTGTTTTTATAATAAATAGAAACACTGATTGCCATAAATGGTCTTCCCAGCACCGAAGTGGTAGAAGTAGTCCTGATTAATATTTCTCCAGTGCACATGCAAGTCTCGTGTAATTCAAGGCGTTCAATTTTAAGAAACATTCCAAGTGAAAATGCTTATCAAGGTTAATAAACTTTAGGTAATACGGTGTAGTACAAGGTTTTGTGCTAGATGTAATTGGAATTTAATGAATTCTGATGACTGGATCTCAAAATAGACTGGACTGGTGTGAAGTTTTCTGTGAACTGCCCACAAAACATACGGAAAGCTGAGAAAAGCTCAATCAGTCAATAATCATAACCTGTAACCTGGGGTTATGCTCAGTTTAGGATATCTGTGGCCAGATTCTGCTGTGACTGGATTCTTGCTCGTTGCTGTCAACCGCAGTAAGAAAGCACTTGGTGTAAAGGACAGGTAAGTACGAATAGGTGTTTCTGACTGTGTGCTGAGCTCAAACACAGTTGTGCAGGTTTTCATTGTCTTGAAAACGAGGTATGCAACTCATGACTCTTAAAATCCACACAACTATAAACAAAAATAAATAAATATATATATATATATTATTAACAATATTTGGAGAAACGTGTTCGAAAGTTAGTGTCTGTACCAAGAAAAATAAATGTCCATCCATATGCATAGGAAGGTTCAGTCTTGACTACAGGTGCAAAAAGAGGAAGTTGGATAAACAAAGACAAAAGCTGTTCATTGTATTTAACTTTTCATAAATAATACCAAAGGTTCGTGCAAATTTGCACCTAACTTGAATGAAGCTCATTCAAACTGATTATGTAATGCACATACGCCGGCATTCCTCTGCTATGTATAAAAACAGCAAACAACTTCCGGTTTGATTCCTCAAATCACATAGCTTTAGGTTTTGTAAACAGTAACATTCAAAAAAGATCCTCCCAGATGGACGGGGTTATGTAAATATACAGCACCTTGCAAAAGTATTTGCTCTTCTTTAACTTTGTCCACGCTTCAAATGTGTTTTATCGAGACTAAGTGATACACCACCACAAAGTAAAGCTATGCATCCTCTTTTGTGTTGGTCTATCACAGAAAATCTAAAGGGGGAAAAAAAAAGTTTGCAATCGGATGTGGCAAAAATGTAAAAAATAAAATAAAATACTTTTGCAAGGCACTGCATGCAAGAATAAATAAACCACAAATCTCAGAGGATCACCAAGTTATATTAATGTAGAAAGCTGAGTAACTAAAGGCCTGCGAACGAGTAAATCAAAACCATTTACTGTGTGTGATGGGACTTACACACATTGTTTCTCCTGCTGACAACGCAGTTTGTAAACATTGCTTCTTCCACTGACATTCTACGCTTCCTCAAACACACAGTAGCATCTCTTTCAATAAATAAGTAAATAAATAATACACTTGCTAGATAAATAATACATTCAAGTATATCAGTTCCTAAATAAATCCACCGTTTGTGGACAGCAAAACTTGTGCAGCATAAAGAAAGTCATCACATGCACCTCTACACATGATCACTGTTTACTGCATCAAACTTTGCTCTGTCACGTTGATTGTTGAGTGTTCCAGCTGATAAAGTCTAGAGCAGCTCTTGGGCTGGACAATGACACCAAATCTGAGGTTGTTCTCTCACAGTGCAGTGAGGGTACGAAACAGCTGGGTGAGGCAGAAGACGGAGGCGGTAAGTGCTGTGCACTGTTTGGCCAGCAGCTTGGTGCTCAGGTCTTGGCAACTGCGTTTGCTGCTTGCCCGTTCCGCCGCCAAGCAGAAGTCCCGGAACGAGCGGGCAACGTCTGCCAGGCCTGCGACTGCCTCTGCGTTTCTTCGATCGCATCTTTCACAACCAGAGAACCAGAGGCAGATGGTAGCCAGCTCCACCAAGGTTCGGAAACTGTCTGCTAAAAACCGGAGCATTTCCTCCGGGCTCTGGCCAGTCCCTGCTACCTTCTGGCAACTAGACATGAGCCGCCGTGCTTCTAACTGGAGAACCCGTCTGTTCTCTGTGAAGTGTGCCGGGCATGTGTCCCGAGCGTGACGACCTCCCAGCCCTGCCACAGAACGATCAGAGCCACCGCTACCTTCCAAAATTGATAGAAGCTTATTAACATCTCTGCGAAGAACTTGGAAGCCTTTAGGTGGTTCTGGGTAATGCTGCTGACCCAGACGAGTGAGAGTGTCCTTGTGGGTTTCAGACAAGTAGGATTCCGAGGTGTCTGAGTGGGGTGAGAGAAGAGGGCTGAGCTCAGAGGTGGAGGAGGAGGAGAAAAGGATGGTTTGAGGAAATGATGGGGAGAGGGTGGAGGAGGCAGAGATAAAGGAGGGAACAGGAGGAGCTGTAATCAGATGAAGACCTGCTCTGGAAGTTTGAGAAATGCCACTGTTCTGAGAGCGGCAGGAGAACTCATAGACTGTAAGCTCATCATCAAAGCTGTCTTCTCCACCGAAGCAGTTTGTATATGATGCTGGACAGCCACAGGCATCCAGGGGCGCCTGGACCCCCTCTGCTACTGACTCACACCCAGATGCAAGTATAGAACTGCAACCAAACTCCGATTTCAGGGATGTAGTGGGAACCAGGTCAGTTGGAGTACTTGTCTGAGACAAATCCTCACAGATGGTGAACACTTTGCAACCAGCAGAAGATACTTTTGAAGGGTCTGAAGTCTGTTCCAAGGGACTACAGAGACCCATCAAAGGTCTGTCACTGCTTGTCCTTGCTTTTTGAGCTTGACCATGAAAAGCAAGTTGTGGTCCATTCAGATTGTGAGTGGTCACCACAATTGGAGACTGACTGTTCCCTTTGTAACCTGGGATGTCTTCTTGTAGACTGTTGACTTTTATGTTTAGTTCTGGGGCATCTGTTACAGGTCCAGGAGTGTTGTTGTTAAGCCCAGAAATATTTCTTTGGAATAGGCTTGTTATGGATGCAGGAGGCTCTGTTATGGGTCCTGGTGTGTTGTCGTTAGGTCTGGAACAAAGAGTTTGATGATGCTGTTTGGGTTCAGTCTGTACAGGCAGCTGACAACTAGCTTCTTTTTTCTCAGACGTCAGAGGAGATCTCTTTGCTGCTGACGGTTCTACAAAAAACTCCCCATCCAATTCAGATCCAGTCAGCGTTGCATCAGAATCATCTGATTCGGCTGAGTCAGGTGCTATGCGTGTCTCTAAGTCAAGGGTTTGTGTGATGTCGGGAACATTGTCGGTGGTACATGCATTGTCGCTACTAGCTTCCCCAGCTGGACTCGGCGCAGAACTCCCAACCCCTGCTTGAGTTAGACTTTCTTGGGAGCGTGATAGATAAAGGGGCAAGTTTTGAATCTTCCCCCTTAGCGTTGAGGCAGATAAGCGGCCCATGATGCTCGGTGAACAAGTCTGTAAGATAAAATGAGATGGGGGCGGAAGCTCTTTGGAGAGATCATTCAGTGTGGCAGCTTTTGCCATCACAATGCCAGGACTTCCTAAACTCTCTGCAGGCCCACTACTCATCAAGCTGGAGTCACTTTTTGGTTTTGGTGTAAATGTGTTTTTCAGTGCAGTTCCTGAGTTAAGATAGGATATGATGCTTGTTGCAGCTCCCAGTTTTGCCCTAATTGACTTTAAAGCGAGAATGTGATCAGCATTGACAGAATGGTCCCTATTTTGGAGTTCAAGGTCTAAAAGTAGTTGAGCACTGATGTCTGTTTCATCTGTAGTTCCCTGGGTTAAATAATCACCAAGGCAACTGTTTGCACTTACAGTCCTGTCTTTCGGTTTCTTACCCGAAATGTAACTTAGGGAATTACTAGCATCTACATTATCATCTTCATCGTCAAAAACGTTGTCTGAATTAGAGCTTTCTGTAGATTCATGAATTAGTTCTTTATCATTAACACTTATTAAAGCCTGTTTTAATAATTTAGCAGAGCCACTGTGGTTATTACTCTGTTCTTTGGGAGCTACAGCAGTAGGATCAATTGATGTTGGTATGTTTTTGGAGATTTCTGCCTCTTTCATCAAAAACTCTGTTTCTGGTTTAAGTGCAGGAGGTGTTTGAGGGAGAAGCGGTGATGGTGGAGGAGGAGGTGGTGAAGTCAGTGAAAGGAAATTCTTATCAACATGTTTGTTTATATGTGCAGCAACCAACCTTTCATTCATTTCTGTAAAACTATTAGGCATTATGATTGCACCCATTTCCGCACCCACAAGGGGTCTCTTTAAACTGGATGATAAGTCAAACACATTCTCTTTCTTTTCTTCTTTTCCGTGCTCCTCAATTGTATCGGGCAAAAATGTATGACTAGACAGTAGTCCATTTCCTGTCAAACCTACTGGATTTTCCTTCTCTGCTTCTTCTGTTTTCTCACCAATCTCTTCCTGACCTTCCCCTTCCTCCTTTCCGTCACCTCTCCGATCTGCGCTCTCTTTTCCATCTGGATCCACCCGGCAGCGGACGACGGTGATAGTAGGAGGAACCACCTTTACCAAATCTGTGACTGATTTGGATTCCATTGCATCTGGTTCCATCTCCATTTCCTGCTTCCTGGTTCTGGAGGGGGCATTTAGATTCCTGTTCTTTTCAGAAGCAGACAGAAAGCCTGGGTCATGTGAGCAAAACTTTGACAGGATGGGTTTGGACTCGAGCTGAGCTGGCTCTCCTTCAGAATGAGTGAGAGAGGAGATGGTAGGGCTGGGATTTTGGGTTTGCCCCGAGGGTTCTGGATCTAAAGTTAGTATTGGGTTATCATTTGGACCTGTCGAAATATTTTTAAGAAACCTGTAAGAGTTTAAATTGGACTCTGATTCAATATCAGTTTCTGGATACGTAACTCTGGAGGTGTAATCAGTTTCCATGAAAGAGCGTCGCTTTCTGGACTTCTTCCGGAGGAGAAATGTTGACTCTTTGCTTTCTCTTTCCTCTTGGTCTTCCTGTTTGTCCATTTCTGTGTCCATTACAGAGACTCTTATATCACTAAGGCTGAGAATGCTCAGGGTGTCCAGCTTAATTTCTGTTTGGCCGCCTGCAAGAAATAAAACAAAACACAAAGGTGATAAAAAACATTTCTTGCATGTTTTGAAAAATACTCATGTGCTTCCTGTGTAAAAGCAACACATGATATTTACATAAGTTTCTCTTTGCTTAAGCTGTTCACAAAGCTGAGTTTTTCAAGTTTAATTTGCAATTATAATGTCTTCCTATAAGAAAACTTTTATGCAAGTGTAGATCAGTGACATTGGGACGGTCTTTTCCAAAGCTTCATCTGTCAGCCTGTATTTTCAAATCTGCTGTGGCATAAGAAGCCGGAAAGCACCACTTGAGAGAGAAACATTGAGAAAATTAATTTACATCCCAATGGAAATCTCAACAAATTAGAAATTTAAGTTCACGTCACTCTTTTCTTGAAACTCATCCTCACTTACCATTGAAGGTGTTAGTATTTTTAGCAACTAGTTTTCATTTGTGATTAAATGTGTGCAAGAAAATCTTGCTTTGTGAGTCATTACTCAATCCATTTGTGTACTAAATTCTACAGCCACCAGATGGCAGCAAAGACATGTTGTAAACAGGCTTTTTGACCAAAGATAAATCACCTCTTGGGACAGCACCTGACGTGGGATCTTCAGGTGAGGTGAAGCGATCTCTTGCATCAAAGAACTCCTCATCTGAGCTGCTGTCCCCGAATCCAGGGGGCGGCTGGAGGATGGGAATCAGCTCAGATCCATCAGCCTTCGCTTCATCCTTATGGATGTTAGGATCCTGAGGGCCTGGAAGGCTGCGAGCGCTGTCAGGGGTGATGTTGGAGCAAAGGTTGTAGTAGCATCGAGCATCGCTTTGGTCAAAATTAAAAACAAAGTCTTTGTGGGATGACGGGGATGATGGAGAAGTGGTGAGAGGATGCTCTCCAACACTTCCACCTTCATCTGCATGCCTCAGTGTCACATTTAGACTGCTCTGTAACTTTCCCTTCCGCCTTAGCTCGTCATCTTCAACGTCATCATCCTCGCTAGCCTCAGGAGGGCTCGGCAGGAGATCTGCGAGACGGGAGAGCTCAGCGAAACACAGCGAGCTGTCTGCTGAGCAGAGTTCCCCTGAACGTTTTTGACCTTTGGGGCTCTGGGATGGGGTGGACGTAAGTTTGGGATCAGCTCCATCACCAGATCTCCTGCAGTCTCCTCTTTCTCCTGATTCTCCGGCACAGCTAACAACTGTGAGGTGAATGAGGGGATGAGAGTGAGGTGGTGGAGGAGCGAGGAGGTGAGGCTGAACATGTCCGTCAGAGTGGAGGTGAAGCTGAAAAGGGGAGTGGACGCAGACATGGGCTTGTGAGAGAGCTTGAGTCTGGACAGAGGAGGAGGTGCATGAAATTAAATCGTCTTCCTCCAGAGCATCAAGAGAGTCACTTGAGGGACTGGTGAGGACGCGAGAGTCGGTGTGACATGAGTCTGATGCTTCTGATACAGACGGCTGCTCTTCCTCTACAGTTCCAGGGCTTACTTTATGACTCCCTGAATCATTGCCCGTTATTTGAATCTGTATTTTTGCACCAGGCCTCTTTCTGTTCAATGTGTCCTCATTCTTTCCGTCTTTACTGTTTCCTATTGAAGCTGACTCTCTTGGAGTATCAAGATATTTTTCTTGTTTTGGTTTTTTATTCTCCACAGGTGCGTCTCTCTTCTCTTTGCAGTCTTTGCTTCTCATCCGGTCCCTGTCCTTCCTCTTTCTTCCCTCAGAGTCTGACAGGGATCTAACACGAGGGCGGGGTTTGTCATCTTGAGACGCCAAGCTGTACAACGGGTCCATATCCAAGTCTGAAGAGTCCTCTGAGTCACTCGCACGTCTTGACACATAACCTGTAAACCCATATTAAAGCAATAGTCAGTCACAACATGTGATACAAGTTTTGTTTTTGACATTCGATGCTACAGCACAGCAGAATTTACTGTCTGGCATAAACTCTTTTACATTTTAGCTTTTTCACAGTACAATCACCAACTTTATTGTACTTTATTAAAATTTTGTGTGTCCGACCAACAAAAAATCGTGAATATTGTGAAGTGGAAATAGAAAGAGACACTATTTTCATTTTCTACCCAACTACAAAAGTTTATCACTTTTATTATTATGCACCTCAATAACTACAAAATCAAAATCTCCAGCAGAAGTTGTACAATGAGTGAACACAGTAACTATGTATAATTTAATCACAGTATAAACATACTGATTCCGTTCCTTGTTTCCCATGTCAGAAACATAAACTCATCTGTTGAATTAGCACATTAAAACCCCAAAAAGAGACTGAATCTGTGACAAAATGTGAAATACTTCATGCAGTACGAACGTTTCCGTTTGCCTGAATTTGTTTTCTACAGCATGCACAAGATAAAACCGGAAGATAAACAGTTTGTATGTCTAAATCATAAACAGTTCATTAATTGGATAACTTTTTTTTGTCGGCAATCTTGATTTTGGATTTATTGAGGTGTACAATAAAGCGGTGATAAATACCAACATGGCACCAACTTTTCAGGTCTGTCGTTGATTGGTTTTATAATCAGCAGCAGTACTTTTCTAAGCCGTCAGAGGAAATTTAAATGTTTAAATGTCAGGTACCGTCAGATTGTCTAACTTGAAAAAACTTGAATTTTAAATGTGGATCTTGAGGAAAACACAGAAGGGTTAAAAAGTGAAATCTTGTTAAATTGTTTTTGCTTATGTACCTTCTTCAGCAGAAACTCTGTGTTTCTTGTCATCTATCCAGGGGAAAACGTTGAGGTTAGGGTCAATAAACACACGGCAGTAGCCTGCGATGAGGCAAGACATATCTTTTGCTGCACCAGCCTCCAATAGCAATGTGATGGGCTATGAGAAAGAAAATCAAAACATGGATTAGATTTAAAAAAAAAAAAAAAAAAAAAAGCTCCTCTTTCTCACTGGATAAACTGACTTTATGAATCTTCTTCTTATAAACTTAAATTGTAAGTTTGAGCTACTGATGTTCCTGTTATTACTTTCTTTGTGGGAAGCCATTATTTAATGCATTAAATTAAATGCATTAAATTAAATCTATCTGGTGTCCTGTACATAATGTCACCAGTCTTAGTGTTTATGTTCTTTTTTTCTGTTTCAATTACAAAGACAGAAAAAGCTACAGGCTTGAAGACAACTGAATAAAAATGTAACCCGAGCCCTTTAATCATGCACATTATGAATAAGTTGGTGTGTTAGTCCTCCAGACTTGCCTTGATGTCCTGCAGGTATATCTTGACGAGGCTGACTTTGTCTGATTCCGGTAGCAGCTCGACGCGAGTGATGCTGTTGAACTCTGTAAGGGTCGTCATGATACTCAGCTTGTGGTTGACCACCTGACTCACCCCATAGCGCGCGCCAACCAGCAGGCTCACCATTGACTCCCTGTCTTGAAGCTAGAAGCCCGATGGAGATCAAAAAGAGAAAAGAAAACAGCACAGCGGAGGAAATTTTATTAAAAAAAAAAAAAAAAAAACTAAACAAAAAACAAAGTAATTTAAACAATCTTGCCAGTCTATTTTACTTTCTTCCCTTTTTTTTAAAGATGGAAAAAGCCTACCATCAAGGTGGCACCAAAGGACTTTCCCCCAAAGGACTTGAGATCACTCAGCTCCTCTAGATAGTTGATCCGTGCTTGATCTACTGACAGGCTCTTTTGCTTGGGATCATGCTGGGACTGGGTTTTCTTCATGTGAAAGCCGATTGCCTTCCTCAGATCTTTTTCTCGCATGTTCCTCAGTAATGTGGACGACACAAAATTTTCTATGCCCCAAGTCTTCCTGGAGCAAACGCAGAAAAAAAACAACTTCACATCTGCTTTCATTAGAAAGTAACTGTATGGTACACACATCCAGTGTCTCTTGAACAGATTTTCAAAAGTGTTATTGTCCCCTGGGACACAATCTGCAATGTTTTCCCTAATAAAATCCAGTATAACCAAAGGCTAATTCATTATATTAGGGGAAATGAATCAACAGACAATTATGCATCCAAAGTGATTTTTAAACAAAAATGCAACACACTCTTTTTGCAGTTTGCCACAATCCAACCAGCCGCTGCAAACGTGGAAGAAAGCAATCTTGTCAGATGACACCAAAACTGAACTTTTTGATTTGTATGCAAAAAACAAAGGCTCTGCATTACCATGAATACACTTTGTGGTGGCAGCATCATGCTATGTGGAAGCTTTTATTAAAGAGAGATAGGAAGTCACACTTTGTGTAATTATAATAAAAATATTTTAGTTTGTGGTTATAAAAATGGTCAAAAGATATGGGCACTGGATTACAGCTTTCAGCTTAAATTGAAAATAAACTCAAATCAAAGCGTAATCAAGAGTGCTTCAGTACTCCAGATATAAAATAAGACCTGAGATTGTTTGCAAGACCAAAATATGATCCTGATTCTCTGTCAGGAACTGACATCTCTACATTCAAACCAGTCTGAGTTTGGATTCTTCTTCCACATTCCTCCCCTTTTATTCTTACACTTTTCAATCGATTTCATTCTTGATGCCAATGTCAGAACATCCTCCTGTGATAAAATCTGAATGACGGTTCCAAGCAGATAAAAGCATCTGCTAAATGAGTAAATGTATTCTGAGTTAAATAGCAGTAAGATGAATTTTTATAGGGAATCATTGATTTTATTCTGCACGGCAGCTTTTTGCCTTATAAACATCTATTCACAAAACTGCGGAAGCTTGTTTGCATATCTACTGAAGAGGAAATATCCTAAATAGCTTAAGGTTGCATCATATTTATCATAAAATGTGCTTTTGATTCTTATTTGCACATTGATAAATCACACAAAGGCTTACGTGATCATCTTCAGGTTGGCTTTCGGGGACAGTCCGCAGCTCACCAGCCTCTCCTGAATGTGCAGCGCAGCAAGTCTTAAGGCGGTATTACACCGCATTTCAACGGCGTAGCGTTCCTGCAGCACATCGTTCACCCCCTTAAAGATGGAATGACACAAATGATGAAAATTTGATTTGGCAAATTAACTTGGAATTTTTTTAAAGGAATGTTATTGTTGTATGTTTTTGCATCAGCTTTTCAATTTTATGCATCTTATCAAAACAGTACAGGGTAGGTTGTATTTTTTTTCTGAAGAAGTTGAGCTTTTATTCCACATCAGATGGAAATTTGTCAACCAAGTTAATCATAGCACTTCAGAAAATATCGCACCTCCTCACTAATTCAATAAGTCATTCAGCGATCTTTCTGTAGAAAGAAGGAGTTATTATTTTACTAATCTTATGGGCATAACTGAATTTGTAGAATTTATGTTTGCATCTGAAATGAGTTCCATGATTTAATCAGAATTAACATATTAGTTTAGATATGCTAAGTTTACTTTTACTTTACATATTACATTTCATTACATAGCTATATGAATAGAAATCACTTCCAAAAAATATAGATTTTAACAAAAAAAAAAACCCACACACATCCACACACACATATCCTCAAGTATTATTTATTTCCCTAGGAGCTGTACCTGAAGGTAAAGATACTCAAAGGCAGTGGGATCCTCCTGCAGCAGCATCTTGAAATCTTTGGGCATGAAACAAACACGGAACAAACACCTGTAGTTATGGACTTCCTTCTTCTGGACCACCTGAGGACATGCACGCATACATCATGTCAGACATATATTTGCACAAGCAGATGAAAGTGTAAATGTTCTCCCAATGTAGGTTAATACCTGATGTATCCTCTCCTCTTCATGTAGCAGCAGCAGCTTGCTGCTGTTGTGCTGCTGTTCGAGCACCAAGGAAAAGTGTTCAATTCGGTTCAGTGAAAGTTTTTCCTTTAGTGTCATCACAATATCCTAGTGGAAAAACAAAAGGCCATCTTGAGAGAGAAATAATGTTTACTTAGATGTTGTTCTGACATGTTTTTCTCTGAAGTTGCAGAATTTTTTTCACAAAAATCCCTCTGTGCACCGGCCGTACATGTGGATACGATGAATCACAGTCGTAAGCATCTCGTCTCAGGCTTTAAAATCGTCGACAGTCATATCAAAATACCTTGACAGTTGTGCTGGTCTCAAACTTGAAAGCCTTCGTCTGCCCGTTCTCCAGGTACACCTTCAAAACATTGGGCAGGAAGAGTAGTGTGTTCCCCTGCAAACAAACAAGAACATCAGAGATCAGCGAAAGCGTTTGACAAAAAGGTTGAGCAGGGTCAGGATATGCTAGCATGAAGACATATAAAGTAACACATCTTGAATCTTGAGCCTTTTTTCAGCATTACGATTATAAACCTTAATGCATTTTATTATGTTTCTGCTGTATGTGACAGATCAACACAAACTGATGCATAAAGTGGAAGAAAAATTGTGCATGGTATTGTATACTTTTTGCACATAAAAATCTGCGTGGCATGCATGAGGTCTGGACTTAAAGGATAATATTGCCAGCTACATATTTCACATAGGAACTGCTCATTTTGGGTGATATGCAGTGTTAGTTGTTTTGCCACAGTTCTGTGGTATGCTTTGCATAATGTTCAGTTTTTCACATCATAGAGCTCATATTTGCTATGACCTCTAAATGCCTTGTGTCAAACTGCAAGCCAGGCCAGAAAACAGGCCTGGCTTTCTTCTTGCTGCTCTTCCATAAAGACATGATCAAGATTGAACACCAACTAGCCAAGTTGTCAATAGATTCTCCCAGCTGAGCTCTGCTTTTCTGCAGAGCTTCCAGAGTTACGACGAACCTCTTTGCTCCTTCCCTGAATTTTTCTCGCCTTACTAACCTGTTAGTGTCAAATGTTTTCACAGCCTCTGACAGGTTTTCTTCAAGTACTGTCCTGAACTTCCCAACAATCAGCTTCCCTGTTGTGACTAAAGGAAAGGAACCCTACAGTATAATTGTACCACCACCATAATTCAACACAGACATTGTGTTTTCAAAGCTGATGCAGGAAAAAATGAAGAAACAAGGTATGAATACTTCCATAGCAAAATGTTGCAAGGTAAGATTGAACTGTTGCATTTTTGTAGCGTGTTCATGATTTAGTTTAAATTTGGAACGATTCTTAATCTGCATCATTAAAAACAAAACGTTGTCTACATGTCATAGTGTAATAAAATAGTCAGAACATTTGCTCTTTGGCTTTTCATGCAAAGGATTGCTGTGCATTACACTAGCCTGTTTCTGTCTGCCCTGCTTGTTCTCTGCAGTGAGTCATCCCTGTTCTCCTATGATTTTAGAAAGTGTTTTTTCTCCACTGACAATGTGATGCTATGAAACATTGATGCAGGCATGTTTTAAGTTCAAACGTAGAGCAGTCGAGTTTAGATCCCTCCCATCTCCAGCTTCTTCTGCTCTGCTTTCTCTCTTGCTTCGTCTCCTCTGAATGTCCCTCTGCTTTTTCCCTTTCAATCTAAACAAGTCCTGTAATCGCAGAAATTAGGACTGAAGAGTGGTTTAGGTATCGATCCACATTTCCTCTGTCTGTACTAATGGACACTCCGGTTTCTGGCGTTTTCCTCCTGCAGCTGCTTTTAAATCCACAAGAAAGATGGGAACTCAAACCAGCAAGAATGAAGGAAATTGGAAAAAAAAACTGCATACATGAGATAATACTGACAGATATAAATCAGTATCAAAAGCAATTTTTATAGTAAAATCTGAAAATGATCTCTTTGCTTGGCACTGTTGAAGTTGGTCTCGTTTAAGAAGCAGATGAAAATCTCAAAGTGTTTATGAAACTGTGTGTGGATCCCATGTGTCTGCATTACAAGTCTGTTTGGGATTGAGGGAGTTTCAAGTTTCTAGTGACACTCACTCAAACAAAGTGCATTTCCAAAAATAAAGATTACTGAGATTAATCAAGCTGATTGGAAGACAACACCTCTGTAACTCTAAAAATGAACAAAAGTCTATCAGATGCCATTTTTTATCTTTTGACTGTCTTCCCCTGCATCTGATACAAATCACACATGAAAAGAAGTTCTTGAGATTAATCCCCCTCATTCTTCTGTCTGAGGTAACTAACACCTACCTCAGACTGTCCATTGACCTCCACCTCCTCTGCAAAGTGGACTTTGACAGGGTTGGACCTGAGCTTGGCCCTCTTCTCAGGCGTGATGAACGACGACTTTGGGCCCTGGGATGAAAACACGTTCATAAAACTTGATCTACAGAGATTCCTTAAATCTCAGTAATGATTTCTTGAAGGGAGACGCGAGATATGAGTCACTTGATAAGTGTTTCCGTCAGCAAAAACTCCTCATGAAACTCTCTGAGCAGCAGCCGTTTATTTACTGTTATCTAATCAAATCAATCTTAATGCAAACACAAAACTCAGTTTCACAGATGCAGAGTGAAATGCACGATCAGGCAGTAAACAAATGAGATGAAGAGCTTCGTCCTTTTCAAGGTAGATCTCGTTGTGAGGAAATTCCTGTGGGTTTAGCCTACCGTCATATCCAACACTGATAAAGTGCTCTGTGCTGGGTGAGTGGATCGTATGAGGTACACCTCAAGCTCAGATGCAGAAAGAGCCTGATTAATGTTTCTGCTGACTGCAGCATTTCAGAATCCCATGTGAATAGAGACACTGAATTGCACAGGCTGTACTAGAAACACACTATGCTGGTTAATTTACTCAGAAGTGCTACAAGACACAAATCTCTCCTGGATATTGATCCTCGGCTCTATTTTAAATCCTGTTTGGGGGGTAAATATTGAAGACAAAAATTGTTCAGGAATCCAAGAGCTTTCAACAGCTTACACATGAATAAAATCTATTAAAAATGATAAACAAGTGGAGACACAGACCATTACTTGTCTGGAAAGAACAGAGGGAGGAAGGAAGAAAAGAAGGAAGGAAGGAAGAAAGGATGGGAGCATGCAGTATAAACCCTGTCTATGAAACGGTCAGAATGATAACACTTGCAAACACCAGAAAATGTTGTACAGTGAGTTCCACTGAACTGTGCAGTCAGAGTGTTTTATTCTCCTGAAAAGATTTTTGTGATCATTAATATTTTACACCCAAACACTAGGAAATGAGGGCAGGCGGCATTTTTTCCCCGTCAGTGTAACATTTAGGGCTGCTCTTTCTGCATGGTGATCACATGTTTTTTTTGCGCATGCGTGGATTCTCTCCAGGTACTCCACCTTTCTCCCAAAGTACAAAAACATGACTGGCAGGTTAATTGGTCCAACCAGTCCAACTCAGTCCCCACATTCAATGGTAACCAGCAGACTCACATGCATGATTCGGAGGACAGTCATGGTCAGCGTGTCTTGACACTCCCTAAAAAACACAAAAGGTCTGGTTGTTATGGTCAAACCTGTTACAAACAGACTAAGTACACTGAAAGCAACAACATTCAGATATGTCAGCCTGTGTTTTGTGTTTGCATGTGCAGACCTGATTATTTCAGCAGCTTGCTCTGGGGTCAGGTCATCGACAGCCACGTTATTGATTTTCACAAGCTGGTCGCCAGGGACGAGCCGGCCATCTGCAGGACCACCTGGACACACAAAACGGTCTTGTGTCATCATGCCTGAGGGGCTTTCAATTGGTCTGAGCTCACACGGCTCATGAGTGCTGGTGACAGGCAGCAGCTTGTGTTCTAGTCATTTCCTTTCATCCGACTCCAGTACAATATTTTCCACCCTGCTCTCTAAAGAGCTCGCTGTCCCACAACATGAATATTAGCAGTCAATTAATTGTGCTTTAGTGTTTTACTGTCGCCAACAGAAATCTCCCATGCTGAAGTTTCAGTTCGGTTTTAATACCTGAGATGATTTTTAGATGTCTGTAGTAATTTATCAGCTAATTTAGTCTACACAAAGTTTCAAGTTACAAGAAAAACTTGCTTATAATCTCGCTCTGATTATTTCTGTATTGATGTTCAACAATATTTAGATGTTTATTTTTAAGAAAACCCACTGATGATCATCTAGTCACAAATATTTTCTAACTTTTCTCGTATCCAAAACTGGAGCATATAGTGTCTAGTGGTGGTGATGTTCTCTGCAGGAAGAGGGATCCCTAACTTTATTCTGCATGAGGCCCCACACCTGCATGGCGAGCCAGAGCCACTGCACTGCGTATCTCTCTGCTGAGAGACAAACAGAGAGATTTAGTTTAGGTGGCACGAGTAGGGACAAGGCAACGGTAGTAGGGGTTCGTCCTGCTTGAACTGGGTTGCCAGTTCAAGTCCCCGCTCTGCCCGTCTCTGTTGTGTCCTTGGACAAGACACTTCACCTGTCCTGCTTGCCGGTGTTGGCCAGAGGGCCCGTGTGCATTAACACTTTTGCAAGGCACTATTCTAAGAACAAAATTCATTCGTTTCAAAACGGCAACAGGAATCTTTCTCTCCTTCCTCAAGACCATCATCCACACTCACATTTATTGTCTCTATAGCTGTTTTTAAAATCGACTGGCTGCTTAACTGATAGGTTTTCTAGCAGCTGTTAGAGTTGTGAATTGATTACAGATACTTCTCCTGGTTGCCACCATTTTGGACACGTCTTTCTGTCCTGTACTCAAGCTGATACACAAAGCATTATGCAGCACATTCAGTGAAACAAATGGACAAGCTGACATTTTGAATGTGCTTGACACTGTAGGAGCTCTTATTAGACAAGATGAAGGCTGAGCGATGCCAAAACGCTGGTCTGTTATCAAGCTGAATACATGAAGAAATGGTCTGAGTTCACATTATGTGAATAAGTAATTAAAGTGTTTTCAAAATATAAATCAAAGGAAATTATGTGGGTCTGTTTATAAACAAAATGCATATATGAATTGATCATCAGTATCAAGGCTTTCCTCCAGCCACTGTAGGTTTGTGCTTTGTCCACTTTGCCTTTCTTTAGCGTGCAATATCAGGTAGCTCTCAGACACAAGACATCACTTGATATTGTCTTTAAAAACAATGTGGACAGCAGCCGGTGACACTGATAGCTTTGAAAATGCTTTTGAATAAAGGATTCATATTTCACTGTCATGATGCTGCAGCACCTGCCAGATACAAAGAGACAGAGGGTAGTGAAACCGAGCCAAGACTCAGAGGGGGGCCACTAGTGGTGTGAGGACCCGTGTGTGTGCGTGTGTGAGAGTAATGGGTAGAAACAGATGGTGACAGAACAAACTTGAGGCAGACGCGAGAGTGAAAAGTTTCAGTAATGTGCCCCTGAACCTCAGAGGGATTCGGATCTGTGTTCCTCTGCACTTTCAGTTTCTCAATAAAAACATTTCACAGCTCGGAACTAAAATGTTTTTTGTGTCATTAGGTGATTTGCTATGTTCTAGCATCTTTGTGGAAGGATGACCTACAGTATTTAGTCCCTTTTTAGTGATCTAGTTTGTTAGTTTCCAACATGCAAACTCCAGTTTTTAACTAGCTGTGACTGTTGCAAAAATACACAGAACCTTGCAGAAGTATTCATAACCTTCAACTTTTGTCATATTTTGGAACTTTACAACCACACATTTTAGTGCATGTTATTGGTATTTTAGGAGATCAATGCAACTCAAAATAGAGAATAAAAAATTGTGGCTAATGGTTTTGTCAATACTTGGTTTTCAACATATTTTACAAATGGAAATCTAAACAAAATGTAGCATGCATTTGTATTTAGCACCTAAATTCCTAATATTGAAAGATCACCACAGACGATGATTTTCAGACTTATATTGCATGCAGAGATTTCACATCAAGTCACATGGAGATACTGTTCTATTTTATAAAGGAGAACATATTTTTGCAGCTTCATGTTTTGTCCTTTTGGGTCGGATTTAATGCTCAGTAACATCAGCATTTTCTTGCGTGTCGTCATCTTGAATCCCCACTGATGCCGCCTATATTTCAAAGTGAATTTACTGCAACAAAGGGCTGTTAGGATCTCGTTGTATTAACCCTTTACCCTCAAAATACAAGTGAATAAATGAATGCACATATGAAAGCTCAAAAAGAATTTTTTTTCTACCTAAAAAAAACTAAAACCAATCAAATGTCAGTTTAAAAAAAAAAAAAAGAGTTGGATCTCACATGTTTTTAGATTTCTATTTGAAGAAAAAAAATACTTTAAAAAGGTTTGTGTACTTTTCCTTATACTTCACCAATTTGCATTACTGCTGTGATGGTTTGTCATATGAAATGTCATCGAAAACACACTGAAGATTATGGTAGCACTGTTAATAAATGTAAATTAATAATTACATGGTTAGTATGGTCACAAAAGCCGGTCAAACCAAATCTCTCTTGCAGTACTTACAAACTCTGCTGCATTTACACTTCTTCTGACACATGTCAGTGCTAAATAATTCAGTTAGGAGGAAGTGCTTGCACTGAGTTTAGGTGCTCAGGCATACCTTCGGCTGTTTGTATGTACATTATCTCACATCTTCACAACAAGCACAAGCACAAGCGCAAACACAAACAAAGACATTAGCGCTGTGCAGCACTTCCTTCCGTTAATGTATTAATGTAATTTTGTGTGCATCTCTGCAGCATCAGCGTACAGCAGCAGCAGCCCCAGCTGGAGGTTTTACTTTATCAGTTTGTACCGACCAAAGGTCTGCAGAGGTCTGGCACAGGTTCATGCTGTAATTCGCTGGGAATACATTTGTTATGCAAATTGCAAAGAGTGTACCGGAGACTACAGTGAAAAAAGGCTGACAAGTGCTTTCTTTTTAATACCACAGTATTTGCCAAAAAATAACAAGAACTATTAATCAGTGTTTTGCAGCAGGGATCTTGGTTTACTGCAAAATAAATCCATTTTATAATGGAAAGTTGATTATTTGGAAAACGTATCACAAGAATTTTGCAAATGTAGCAATTTATATATTTCCGCAATTGAAGGTGCTGGAAACACAAAGCATAGCCTTCTAAATATGAACATATTTTAAATGAGAAACCAAGTGTAAGTGGGTTTTTTTTTCTGTTCTTTGACTATACCTGAGAAGGGTACAGATACAGGTGCTTTTTAACTTATACCCAAGAGTTTACTCTTTACAGGGAACATCGTGCTGGGGCAGAAGGCATTCAGCAAACTAAAATACTGCAGCTCCTTGTAGAAATTTATCCCGTTGGACAGGATGTTGTGACCTGGTGGAGAAAGTCAAACTACCACTAGTCTCAGATGAGCATGAGATACTTCTATTTAACAGACATTAAGTTTGCATGCTATTTCCTGTCAAAATTATAATTACTGTTGCCTTTTAGGAAATTGTTCCTACCTGTGGTGACTTCCTGCACCAGGATGGGGATCTGGCTGGAAAGCGTGAGGCCATGGGAGTTGAGGTCAGGGTCCTTTTGGATCTGAACATTGAATCGGAACGGGTAATTTCTCTGATCCGAGCTACCGGACTCCCCTGTTCTCCCATCCACTGCAGCACGATCTCTGCAAAGCATCAGGAGGACGTCTTACCATGTCGTTGGAGGTTTTATGTGAAATTATTGTGCTTTTGTTTCAAAAACTGTGATTTCCAAAAACTTAAGTGAAACAAGAGTAGAAGGATTTTAAAAATAAAATGACTAATGTTTGCAACATTTCTTGTTCTAAAACTTGGAGAGGTCAAGCAGCATGAAGCAGGTTGTCTCTGCCATGTGAGCAGCTCTGCCTGTAAAGATTTTTTTTTTTCCCTGTGTATTCATTTAGGTTTCTGTGTCTATTGAGTCTCCCTGATGGTTCCCAGCTGTGTCTTGTTTCCCTGATTACCCTCTGTGTATTTAATCCCACCTGTGTTCTTTGTTGGGTCCTTGTCTAGTTGTCTCATCAAGCCGTCTGGTCTTACGTTTGTTCAGTTGTTTGTTGCCTTCTGCTCATTCTGTGCTGTCTGGACTTTGGATTTTTCACCATTAAACCATCATTCTCACTCAACAATCTTGGTTCATTGCATCTTCCTCACCGACTTATACCGCAAATCATGACAACGCCTCCAATATCTGTTACCAATACAGATGTTAGTTTTTCAGTTCTGACAGGTTAATAGCATCCCTATTAACCTCATGGTCACAGTAATTACTGAAGTGATTTTCTGATTTTTGAATTATTAGACTAGAAGAAAGGATCCACATCATTCCATCTTAATTAAACTCAGAGCTTCAGAAGGTATCTGTGTCGGATTCATTTTCTTTTTCTAAATTTATGAAGAAATTTTATTTTGAAAAAACAGTCTTAGCTGTTACTTTTTTAAGTATTTCAATATATTTAATTTAGACTTTTTTTCTTCGTCACATAATATTTTATTGCCAAAATCTGCGTTGATTGATTTGTTTGAAGTTGTTTTAGTTTTGTTTGAGAACACCAAGGACAAAATTCAGATGATTCAAGGTCTTGATGTTGAACAGGTCAGTTTCCACATCAAAAGACAGTCAAGTCAGATAAATTTGATTACCCAGCAGCTGGATCTAAATGAAAACAGAACAGAAGCCTACCTGCTCAGAGAGTGAGACCTGCTGCCCAAATCTCTGGACCGTCTCAGCCATCGTCCCACCACCTGTTCCACTCGGCTGGTTCTGCGGGACGGGGAGCGACTCCTGTCCTGAGACTCCATTTACCTGTCATTAAAGGAAAATGTATATATGCCATTACAATATTTAAAAGAGATGCATTTTAATGCAAGCTAAATTTAATTTAGAGCAAATCAATGAACAGGGCAAGAATTTAAACACATAGTAGTATTGGGTGTTTCGGCCCAACAGGAGACACGGATGATGCACAAATCAGATAAACAAAGTCCAGAAATGCTCTGACAGCAACATTAGTCCTAAATTAGGAAATGCAGGCTGTTAAGCAGAATGGTTCTGTGATGCTTTGTGTCTGTAAAATGCATACTGTGGCGCTTCCTGTGCTGAAGAGAAAAGATAACACCTCTGAATGGACAGGACAGAAAACTGCTACAGATTTGACAAAGTTCATTTGCAGTTTCTGCAAATTGTTCTATAAAATGGACATGAGCTGAAAAAACAGTAGGATGTAGCATTTATTGAATGCAGAAATCCAACCGAAGTCGCTCACATATTTCAGACATTTCAGTTGCGATGCTTTTGTTTCCTACATGTGTATTAATGTAAGAAAGTTGAGAGTAAGAACAGGGATGTTCGGCTAAGCTTCCAATGTTTAAACAACACCTATGGTGTAAGCACCACCATCCTAAAAACCCCCCCAAAAAAACAGCATTAGACAGACACAAAACAATTTTAATACAATAAACACATTTAAAAAGCTAAAACTGGAAATATCTTCTTTTGCTGTTTTGGACAGTGCTGTCATATGAGCGGATATTGTTTGGAGAGGTCCAAAGATCCTTTGTGACATTTTTGGATTTTACGTGGGTGGAGGCCAACAATGACGTCAGTTTTGGCATCGTGTAGCCTAATGGTCTCTTAGCCTGATTTATGAACCACCTGATGCAATATTGCCCACGAGTCTCAATAGCAATCAATAAAAATAGTTCATCATTTTAAATAATGACGCACTTTCCTTTAAACGAGTCCCTGTTGTGTAGCTGCGAAGCACGTAGTTGTCACAAAGGAGAAGGCTGAAAGGCTGTGGTGGTTGGTGGGAAGGACATAATGGGCCAACTTGGTGTCTACAGGGTTTGGTTAATGGTGCATCGAGGTGCTGGGCAACATTTTAGACAGTGACATATCAGCTTACAAGAAAACATGCTTATTAAAGATGTACAGACTGTGGCTGGATGAGAGTAACTCACTGGCCAGCTATTTTCACAGATGGAGATATTCCATATTTGTCTTCAACAGAAAATATTCAAAGTTAGAAAAAATGTTGCCATGATATCTCAATCAAGGTTTTCTGTTTTATAATAAGTCATTTATACCTAGCTTAACATTGTTAGTGTTAAAATGTTGATTTTAGCCAACATTAGCTATGTTTCCATTCGATTGTCATGCAAATTTTGAGGGAGAATGTTAAATGTTGCTAAAGAAAATGTAAACAAGTTTTGTTTCCTTCTCCTGGTTTGGAGCAAACTAACCCGCTACGCAAAGTGTAATTTTACCGTGTGTTACTGTCGGGCAAGTTGTAATTCTTCTGTCATGTCAACTAATATTGACAATGTTACACAAAGACCGGAGAAAGAACAGTAAAGCAACACTTCATCAATCATGTGAGGTCGATGATTCCTGTGTTCGAACCCATTAGCCACATGTGTTTCCATCTCCCTTTTCTATCTTTTTTTGTTTTAGGAAAATCCAAAGTGATTCACAGATGGATGGATGGGAAAAAAATCCAGATTTCAAATATGCTTGAATCAAATTCCAGACTTGTGCAGACTGAATTAATATAATAATTCATTGCTGACTAATCACTGAACACAAGAATAAAGAGATGAATGACGGGATGAATGAGAGGCAGTAATGCTCTACTGAGAAACAGCACTGGAATCGATTAAATGAATGAGTGAATGATCTCAGCTGGTCTGATGTGTCCCTCAGTGAGCAGCAAGAGGAAGGAATCTCCCTCCAGACAGAAGCTGAACATTAGCGCCGTCCATTACAGGAAGCAAATTGCTGACAGAAGCATAGGGGAGGAAAAGCAGAGATAAAGAGCACATAGGTGATAGAAACAGCCAACTAAGGGAGGTGATGACAGACGACAAGTGTGATAAAAGTTGAGAAAGGCGGAGGCGTGTTGAGTGACGCAGGCAGACAGCAGTGTCTCCTGGGGGATCTTTGATTATAAGCACATTATCCATCCATCTGGCAGCATATACCCCTCTCCTGATCCTCTCCACCGTTCCTTTCCTCATATTAGCCCTGCAATACTTCCTTTAACCCATCTCGTTCTTCATATTCACTTGCTGCAGCTCCCTTTGAGCGCTTCTCATATTGTATTAACATAATGCAAAGTGTGACTTTTTTAGAATCATGATATTCGTGCTACCTTACTACTAAACGGAAGGCTGCCAAAATCATAGACACAATCTCTTCAATTACACTCTTCTTCTGAGGTTACTTTATACGAAATCAAATACTCAAGAAAAGATTGATTTGAAGCCAAATGTCTGCACTTTTCAGTCAATAAAAAATACTGGGACAAAGTGCTCCTTTACAACCTGCCCCCTTTATAAGCGTGTTTCCTTCCAGAATGGCTTTGATTGAGTACACAGATGAAGTCCAAGCCCAGCAAATCAAATCAGCCACAGCAGCATTGCAGTTCCCGTTCTGCAGCGGCAGCATTCACGATTAGGGATCAGAGAGGAAATGTCAGCTTATTTTCTGATCAGGTGTAATAATAGCATCGGAGGAAATCTTACACACTCCCTGACATTTTCAGAAGGATTCTTGTCGAATCAGAAAATAAATGCAAGATTAATCACTGCTTGGTGGAAATGTAGATATATCACAGCTGAATTATTAGGTCTGCACCCACACACTCAACACATCCACTTCTAAATTGAGACCAGTGCCAGCAAAGGGGTTCAGATTGAAACCCTTTGCTGTGGCAGAACCAAGAACTTCTCACATGACCGCTTGGACTGGAGACAAATTGCCGTTTTGAATCTTGATTAATAATTAAGAGTTAGGTTTAGTCCTTATTGAAAACAGAAGAATAAAAACACAGAGCTTCATCATAGGAAACAAACCAGATTACCATGGGGAAAAAAGCACCTGTCTCTTATTTTCACGCTGTTTGTTTTGTTACCACTCATCAAACAGCAGGGGTAGATCAATGCATACATACAGCTTCAGTCACAATTAATGTTTACATCTGAATTTATTCACATAGCTTGCAGCTTGCAGTTCTTTTTATATTACTAGCTGGTGTCTGTAAATTCTGCCTGAATGAGCCTGTGTCTCTACCGCTGGCAGTGCTGCTTATAACGACCAATCAGAGGCCAGAATCCCCAAATATAAATGCTGTTACAAATGAGGCTGGCAACATTAAGACATTGTTACAAACACATGGATGATACAGAGTGGAGTCTGACTACAAAAGAGTCACAATAAAACAAGTAAGAGTAAAAAGTTAGTAGTTGTTTAGCCTCTTGGGAAATGTTTTTTTTGTTGTTGTTTTTTTTCTCTGTGTCTGAGCTAAATGAAACTGTACTTGTAGTGTTAATAATTATGATATTTTTTTTCTTTGCTATCGTTGCTCCTTTTTCTCAAGAGGTCCAGTGTTTTTCAGGCTGCAGTTGTCAGGCTACAACTGCAGCCTGCAGGGCAGACGAAGAAATCAGTCTTAATCTGTCCTGCCGAAGTAAAGAAAACAAATAAATAAAAAGTTTCCTACCCCTACCATCCAGCTGCATATCATTACTTTAACTTTTCTTTCCACCACTACGTGTGTAGCATGAGATTGGGCCAACAGACGTCTTGTGGGTAAAGTAACAGCAGATAAAGATTGAGTGGTTTCCTATTCCTATGAAACATACATTGATTATTTAAAGAAAATGGAGACTATTTTCAATACATAACAGAACAAAAAGGTATATTAAAACTTAAAAAAAAAGAGTGACCAGGCTTCTCACAGAGAGAAATGTCCTGCCTGACATGTGCTTCTGGGTGGATAGTGTAACATTTTCTTAGAATGAAAGTAAAAATCTGCTTCTCTGGATGGTGATTGTAACACATTGCAGCTGTAATCAGTTGAGTGTGTGTGAGGCAATAAACAAAACAAAAATACTGTATATAATCTGATCAAGTTGCCTATCTGATGTTATGCAGCAGGTTCCCTGCTACATAACTTAATCTACATAAGATTAAGAAAGGTTTCCCAGTCCAGACAGAACAGATCCTAAAACGTTATTTATAAGAATCCTCTAAATGTACATTATCTACATTTGATTTTCCCTTTAATAAAGCATTTGTTTAAAACGGATGATTTTAAATACCTAATACAAATATTGCAGTGTGGAAGCTGTGCCTGCCATACAACTGCTGCAGGAAAAAGTCGTCTCAGGCAGAAAGGTTGGCTTTTTGTTTATTGCTGAGACAGGAGCTGGGCAGTATAACAACTGCTGCAGAAAAAAACACACACACTCTCACAGTTGACTAATGGGGCTGCAGCAGCACTTGCAGTTTATTTTCCACTATACATACTTTTTTTTGTGTACATCTATAGTTACAATGAGATTAATATGTTCCTTTTTGTCGTATAATCTTTTTATCTATATTTAATCACATAATTTTAATGTGAGCACTTGAGTAAAGGAGCTGTTAGTCAGATTTTTTTCTAATCTGCATTTTTCTTATTTATGTCTTTTATAAAGCAGCACCCAGAGAGGGAGAGATGTGGATAAATAAAATTATTAAACAGTGAAAGTTCATTAAGTTTTAATTTAGACTAAGATTTTTCAACTTTCAGACACTGCATAGATTTAAAAATACACAACTTAGGAACAAATGTGGTTGAAAAACAACAGAAGAAGAAATTAATGCAATAGGATGAAGCGTTACAGTTGAGAGATAACTCTGGTCAATGCTGGGTGAACAAGTGAACGAAATGTTTTCAAACCTAGACGGTCCAAAAAGAGACCTCAGAGTTGCTGTGTTTCAGGTGATTTCCGACACCAATCAATATGCAGACTTACAAAGACAACGAGGAATTAAAGGGAATCGAACAAAATGAAACAATTTCCACCCAGCGTTCTATTTACATGTCACTAAAAGACATGAAGGATGAAGTTTAAAAGACAAAACATAACTTTTCAACTGGGCTGCATGTTCGTTGCCTTGCAGCAGTAAAGTCTTGGATGACTATGAATTTGTATGTTCTCCCCATTAATGTGTGAGTTTTTAGCAGATTACATCATTTCATCGCATAGTCTAGAAATGTACATGTATATTTGGTGGGTTGAATGTATGAGTTCATGTTTGTTTGTCCAGTCATGTCAGTCAGCAGAGGTACCAACCCTAAACGGAAAATATTCCAACCAGCATGGGCGTGTTCTACCGCTTTCTGTGATGCATTCATAGGCCTGCGAAAACATGGCAATGCGGCTATGCTCTCTTGATTAACATATGCTCTAATGTGATTGATATGCTCCTCAAGAGTTTTTGGCAGCAATGTGACTCCCTAAAAGGGTACTAACGCCGCCCCCCGCCTCTTGAAAAGTGGGCATAGGCGATGGATGAATTAATTTTCTACAGCTTGGAAAAGTGAAACCTAGTGTTAATCTAGTTTACTTATTTTGTGAATTCAACATCCTGGTATAGTGAGACACAGATTACCTCCAACTTTTGCATAACACACTGAGACATGCACAGCACAGGCAAATGGGATTAGAGAGTGTCTGGAGCCTGTGGCAGGGAGTTTGTGCGTCACTCCTGCTGAGCCAGATTAAACTGAGCTTCGGTCCAACCTTACAAGACAAACTGCAAAGCTGCAACTCAATCTCCCCCGTTTGTCTCACTTTCACTTTTATCCCTCACTTTTCTGATCCTCTAGTGTTATCACCTTTATTTTCTGTAAACGTACTCATCACATGTGCAAACAGATCTGCCTGAAATAGCAGTCACCTGCTTGCCGCCCCCTCTCCCAGGGCTCCCTGAAGGTGCTGGTTGCAGTCACGCTGCACGTTCGGTTCGTCCATCATCTGGCTGAAGGAGACCCGGATGACGTATCTTCATCTCCTGGGGATACGCGCAACATAATAAGGACAAGACAAGGGAGGCTTTAGACAAATGTAGAGCACTGTGGCAACACACAGTGCCTGCAAAAGTATCTACACCCATTTCACATGTTGTCAGGCACATAAACAACAATTTACGTTCCATAAATTGCATGTGACAAAGTAGTGCTTAATTGTGACATGTAAG
This sequence comes from Poeciliopsis retropinna, assembly GCA_010277075.1. Lineage (NCBI taxonomy): Eukaryota > Metazoa > Chordata > Actinopteri > Cyprinodontiformes > Poeciliidae > Poeciliopsis > Poeciliopsis retropinna. The sequence goes on from VMRM01000013.1 coordinate 8,931,838, forward strand.
GAAAAGGATTATGTTTTTTCCAATTTTCTTTTACATGGATGGGTCTGGAAAGTGAGGATTGCATTGGTATAACATTGAATAAAAACAAATGTACCCAGCTATCTTCAGATGTCACCTAATTAGTTATTTTTGTGGAATTCAATCCAGCTGTACTGCGAATGTTAAAGAGGCTTGCTAAAGAACATTAGTGAGCTTAAATTTAAATCATGTGGCATAACTCCAAAACTACTAACAGATGGGAGTCACACCAAACTAACTGTCTGACCAAAAAACGGGGCATTATTTAGAGAAGCCTCTGAGAGGCCCATGCAACTCTACAACAGCTGCAGAGTTTCACAGCTCCAGAGGGAGAGTCTAACATGCTTATTATTAGTTGTGCACGCAACTTATCTGGGCTTTACAAAGGCCATGCAGGCGACACAGTAAAACTATGGCAAAAGTTGTTCAAATGAAACTTTGTCACCAATATGCTGTGTGTGAGAGAGAAAGCTACATCTGCACATAACCCTGAGCACATTGTTTGTACAGTGAATCATGGTGTGGTGTCGCTGCTCTACGGCAAGTAAAGGGAAACCTTTGATGGGAAGCTACATGAAGTCCAATCCTGGAAGAAAACCTGCCAGGAGCTGCAAAAGACTGGAGACTGAAGTAGGTCAAAGGCCTCTAATCATGCAGCCAAAGCTACAATGACATGGTGATATCAAAGTCTTTTGTTACAATGGCCTAATCAAAGTCTAGATTTAGTACAATTTAGAATCTGTGGCAACACCTGAAAGCTGATGTTTGAAGACATTCTCTGTCCAACTTGATGATATGATGAATTTGACAAGGTTGAATATAAAAAGTTATGATGAGGATGATGATGATGATCTAGTCATTTCTTTAAGAATAAAGCGGACAGACTAAAAATGTGCCAAACATTTAAATTGTTGTTTGGTAAACATTTTTGAAATCCATCAGCTTCCTTTTACTTCACAACTATGTACTCCTTTTAGTTACAGTTTTTCGGTTAAAATCGCAATAAAACACATTGGACTTTTTGATTCTAAGGTGACAGAATGTGAAAATATTGCATTTATTTACATCGATTTAATATTCTAATCTTTTCTTCTGAAAGAGGTTAAGGGAAGGGAAATGAACAATAAAAGCTTCACTGTTCAGCAAACAAAATTAAACAATTCAGTAATTTTCACAAGCAGGAAAAGGAAACATTCAGTGTGAGACAGTGCACTAGGCAAGGATTAGAGGAAAGCCGCTTGAGAGGCAGAGTGCAAAATGATATTTCATAAACAAGCAGAAATATGAAAAAGGGAGACAATGCAGGAAAAATGGGGGGAGAGAAGTGAAGGGGGAAAGAAGAAGGACGGGGGAATAAAAGCGTCAAAAAATATAGTGGGACTCCATCACGGCGGGATAGGCCGGGCTGAGCTGTTTGTGGAGTCCCACTTCCCCCTGCTCTGCTCTAAACACCATGCATTATTAACTAGCCCCTTACAAAGCCCTGGGAAAAGAGATGCTGGGAACTCTTCTTTATCCCCTCTCTCCCTTCTCCGCCCTCATCCACTCAGTTACCCTCACCTCAGTACTCCTTTCTTTAATAACTCATCTTAGCCTCTTGTTCGAAGTTAATGATTTGATATATAATACTTTGAGACACTTGAGCTGCCAACAAAGCAGCTTTTTATTGTGTGTATATCAAGCAGCGTAAGCACCTCGGAGATGGATAGGTTAATCTGTTTCCTGAGAAATGAACAAACAGGATGAATGGCTGTTACTTTAAGTTTCTATTTCTGATGTACAGTAATAGATAAAAATAAGTTAAATAACTTTTTTTTTTTTTTTTTTTTGCTTCATCTGATGATGTATGTGTAACACTGTGTGTTTTATGTCCGGACTGAGAGTATCTTTTTATCATCCCGGTTAGCGGCTGGAGTTTGTGTGCGTTAGTCAGTGTGCTGCTCACATCAATAATGTATGCAGATAATGCAACCGCTTCGCTGTACCAACAACTCACAGGCATACCGATGCACACAGGCGGAGACACGGAGGGGGAGAGAGAGGAGACACACAAGGCAGCAAAAAAAAAAAGGAAAGATGAGATGGGGAAATGTGAAAAATACAATGCATATTTACTGGAGCCTTCCACATTTACTGGTGGAAGGCTCCAGTAAATACTGCCTCAGCTCGCGGTCATTTAAAGATGTCAACGCATGCGTGGCCCTCAAATTCCACATGGTTTAAATTCCACAACAAGAGGCAAATTATAATACAATTCTGATTTTACTTGGATTTCACCAAACTTAATGAGTTTTTTTTTTTTGTTTTATCACACGCCACATTTCCACATGATTGCAAGAGTCCCACACTAATGAACTATGTTGTACAAGTGGACAACAAAAGCCATCTCAAGGCACTTGCACACAGGTCTACCCCGAACCTCTGACTGCACCTTGACCATGTTCATCTTTAGAGGTAGCAATCCGATTAGGAGATCACCGTTTAGACAGACATAAAAGCACACAAACAAACACACATAATCCATGTCACCTAATGACATTTACTGGTGGAAGGCTCCAGTAAATTCTGCCTCAGCTTGCGGTCATTTGAAGATGTCAACGCATGCGTGGCCCTCAAGTTCCACATTTCACTGCGACAGTAGCAAGAATCAGGAGAAAAACAGAACAATCTACAAAACTATGCCACAAAACAGCTTTTTTTTTTCTTACAGTTTTGAACCAAAAATATACAGAAAATAGGGCTGTGCAGTTGGTAGCACTGTTGCCTTGCAGCAAGAAGGTTCTGGGTTCGATTCCCAGCCCGGGGTCTTTCTGCACAGAGTTTGCATGTTCTCCCTGTGCATGCGTGGGTTCTCTCCGGGTTCTCCGGCTTCCTCCCACAGTCCAAAAACATGACTGTCAGGTTAATTGGTCTTTCCAAATTCTCCCTAGGTGTGTGTGTGTGTGCATGGTTGTTTGTCCTGTTTGTTTCTGTGTTGCCCTGCGACAGACTGGCGACCTGTCCAGGGTGTACCCCACCTCTCGCCCGGAACGCAGCTGGAGATCGGCACCAGCAACTCCCGACCCCATTAGGGACAAGGGTGAAAGAAAATGGATGGATGGAATATACAGAAAATGATCAGCTCTGGATTTCGGCTAGTGCTCATCTGCCAACCAAACGCAGCAGAATACATAGAGAAACTAATACTCTGTATCAGTATGTTTGTCCTAACCTTGCTGAAAGAGATAGATTTTAAAGAAACTCGTGCACAAAAACTGAGCTATTTATTTCACCAGATTGATTATTTTGGATATTTTGCAGACACTTGACCATCGCATATGATTCAAAATGCTTGTACTGCTTTAACATGTTTACATTCATGCTATAACTACAGACTTCAAAGTGTTTTTATTGAGGTTTTACTTGGTAAGTCGGCTCACAGCAGGACATACTGTAAATGTGAAATGAAAAGATAATTTCTCATGATGTAAACTATAAAAACTGCTGAGAGCTTTTGTATTCAGCCCCACTACCTGGAGGAAGTAATAATTGCTGCAAATATACTTTGAAATGTTTTGGGGAATCAGCTCTTTACATCTAGAGACTGAAATTATTGCTACCTGCTCAGTCAGGTTAGACATAAACTTTTAAGTCTCTGGTTTACTCTAACATGTGAATATGCCTACAGCATGTTCCAAATTATTATGCAAGTGATATTTTCTCAGATTTTCTTAAAATGATATATTGTCAGTATAATTTTCAAGTCATGAACTATTACAGAATAAATAAAATTTTACTAAACAAAGTTTCCAATGAGAACAGCATTTTTTTCAAAAATAAGAAATTCCAAATGCATTGTTCCAAATTACTATGCACAGCAGATTTTCTAAACATTTTATGGATTATAAAGAACAGCAACAGTCATTCTTTGAATGTGTAGCATTAAGTGATCACAAGTACTAAAATCAATAGCTTTTTTTAATCAAAATCATCTTAACAGACTGAGTTACATGTTATCATAGGACCCCTTCTTTGATATGACCTGCACAATTCTTGCATCCATTGAACTGTGGATAGTTTCTGCTTGAATTTCTTTGCAGGATGTCAGATTACCTTCCCAGAGCTGCTGTTTTGATATGAACTGCATTCCACCCTCAGATCTTCTGCTTGAGGAAACTCCAAAGGTTCTCAAAATGTAATCTCTATGACACTTAAATCCATCAGAGGAGGATGGTGACCACACCATGAGTTTCTTCCTTTTTATGCCCATAGCAGCCAATGACACAGTGGTATTCCTTGCATCATGAGATGGTGCATTGTCCTGCATGAAGATGATTTTGCTACAGAAGGTACGGCTCTTCTTTTTGAGCCATGAAAGAAAATGATCAGTCAGAAAGTCCATATACTTTAGTGAGGTCATTTTCACACCTTCAGAGCTTCTGAAGGAGCTGACCAGCTCTCTTTCTCTCTCCCCATGATTTTGGCCCAAAAAATGACTCCACCACCTCCTGACTGACGTCACAGCTGTGTTAGGATGTGGTGGCCATCCACCACCAATCCACTACTGCGTCCATCTGGACCATCCAGGGTTGCACAGCAGTCATCAGTGAACAAGTCTGTTTGAAAATTAATCTTCATGTACGGCTGGGCCCACTGCGACCGTTTCTGCTTGTGAGCTCTGGTTAGGGTTGGCTGAATATTAGGTTCATGGTCCCCAAGCCTCTGGAGGATCCTCCACCTCGAGGCTCCAGAGGCACCAGCAGCTTCAAATGACTGTTTACTGCTTTGTAAGGGCATTTTAACAGCTGCTCCCTTAATCTGATGAATTTATCTAACACAAACCTTCATCATTATGCCTTTATCTGTACAAACCCATCTTAGTTCTGAATCAGCCACAAATCTTTTCACAGTACGATAACGCTTCAGTTTTTTGTTAAATATCTAATGTTTTCACTATACACTATACACTATATGATTATTTTCATCAGCAGAGATCCTTTCTCTTTCCCATATTGCTTGAAACCTGTGGCCTGCTTAATAATGTGGAACATCCTTCTTACGTAGATTTCGTTTAATTGAGTTCACCAGACAAACTAATCAACCCAGCTCTCTGAAATTAATTATAGTAATTCAAAGAGCCCTGACACACAATACCATCTATAAATTTAATAGCACAACAAAAATTTGAATTTTTATGACACTTAAATCCAGTTTGCATAATAATTTGGAACACGCTGTAGTCTGAGTTGTTCCATTCTACCTCCAGCTGTTTGCTGACTCTTTAGTTTACTTAATCAAAAAAAAAAAAGAAAAATATTGTGAGTTCAATTTAAAGGCCACATCCATATAGACTTTTAATCTGTAAAAATATCTGCATATTCAGAAACATTATAAATCCATTATCAGTCCAGTCACAGCCTTTTCAGGTTAACAGTGTTGCAAACTGTTTTCTTATTTATTCAACTCACAAATGTCTCTGTAAACTCCTTCCAGTCATCATTCTGAAGGTTTTCCTAGCAAAAGCCCCTCTGACTTTTTCATGAATAATAGTTCAGTGTGTAGTATCACAAACATGTGGGCAATTAGACTGGCTCTTTTAACTCAAGTCCATTAATGACACTGATTTCTTTTTATAACACCCCATTTGATCTTTCCAGCACTTAGCTGTTCTTTGTTCGATACACACTGTGAACCGCATGTTTATTCTTCTATTAGCCTCACAGAGGCGAATGAAAGGTTCGTCTCCAGGCATGGTCACAAGTAGTCATATTCAATAAATTAGAATTACACATCCCAATAAGGCCTGGCTGCCAGATTTGGAAATAACACGCCTTTAAGCAGGTATTAAACATGCTTTTCATTAAGCCACACATTCCAGTTTTTAAACAGACTTTTTTTAAGGCATCCCAAAAAGAAATTTCAAAACAAGGTTTTCTTCATGCAGTCATGTGAAAATAAATGCTCCAGGAAAAGTCTGTGTGTTCTAACATATTCAGCCATACAGATATTTAACAACCATTTCAGCAGTCGGTGTGCTCTGGACTGTTGCAGTGAGAGTGAAAACCATGGTGAGATCAAAAGAGTTGTCTGAGGCTTTCAGAGGGAGGATTGGAGCAGGTTATGAGCCTGGATTGAGATTTTAAGAGGTCTTTGAAGAATCTGAATGTATCCATTTCACTGTATGGAAAACAAATCTACAAGTGAAGGACTTCCAAAGCAACCGCAAATATGCCTTGGTCAGGTAAATCCAACCTCGGGATCAGAATGCAGGTTGGAGCTAATCTGAAGTTTTGACCTCTGATTGGATGGAGGACTTGAACGGACCACCCAGGACTCACCTGAGGAGCCGGACTCAGTTTGCAGAGTCTGATAATGCGGAGGGAACAGAAAGGGAAGAATCCATATTAGCAAGATTAAGAATGTTGCTACTTTTAATGCACAGCCTAATGCTACAAGTCCCACAGTTTTTTAATACAGTCACCGATGTACACTCAACCATGAACAACATGGTTATCTGTCTGCCAAAAGACAGATAAGATATGCAAAAATGCATTTTTATCATGTGTGCACAAGAGCGCTTGTGCACAGAGAAACAAAGAGTCTGATGTGCACACATCCAGTTATTTCTCAGTATTAAACTTGACAAATAAGAAGCATCAAAAATGTAGCCCAACCTAAAAATAACATCATAAATGAGTAAAAGCCGAGCAGGAAGGGGCCGTCAGAACGCAGCCATGCAGCCTCGCTCTTCTGTTTCAGCTCTTGAGTGTCAGGACTCAGCTTTCATTAACATCCCTGCACAAAGCACCGGATGGTAATACCTCCTCTGAGGTTGGGACATACAGCCAGTGTACAGATGGAGTCGAGCTGTTCATGCAGAGCACTAGATCACGTTTCTTATCATAACACAGTGGAAACAACGCAGTGTATTCCAGCATGATGGAGCAAAAAAATGTGATCATAAGACGCATGTGCTTGTAGATGAGTGTGTGAACACACACAGTGATGTATTAGTAAAACGCATTTCACACAGAGTATGTACTATGAATCTGTTCATCAATTCTTCAGCAGTGGTTGCACACAGTGAAATGACTGACTCGCTCGCTGCGAGAGCTGCCAGTGGTCGTCTGAGTGTCTTTGTATCTAATGACAGATGTAGATCTACCCTCATGATGACTACTAGGTTTTTTTTTATACAAATAGATCAATTAGGCATAATATTATGACCCCTGACACACGAATAACACTGATTAAGTTAGCATTGTGTTCTTAGAAAATGGATAAAGATATTGACCATATTGCTCACATGACATTTGTTTATATGCTTGTTTGCACCATTCTATGTTAAATCTAATAAAAACACCTTCAATGGTTGCTGAAATCCAATTTAAGTATTCTCTACTTTACTGTCTATTTTTTATCAGACATTTTTTATCAGTTCAAGTCTTATGAGTTGAATTGTGATTGGACAAAAAATAACAAATACAGCCATGATGTTGTATGATGCACAGCGGTTCCTCTGGCTAGTTTGAATTAATTAGATGATTATTAGGAAGTAAGCTGATTTGATCGTGTTTGTTCTTTGCATGGTAGGTGGGTTTCACCCCTTAAGACAAGCTAGGTATTGCCACCTCAGAGTGTTCTTGTTTTGCTAGAGTTGACGGGACTAAATAAGAGCAGCCGTCTTTGGAGGGCATCCATGGGATTTTGTAGCATAACCTGCTTTTAAGGTTTCTTTGTGTCCCCGCTGGTTTAAGGTACATCAGAAAACCCGGAGGAGCTACATGAGGACTAAAAGTAAGTTTTTACTTAGATGTGGTTAAGGAGTGAGTAGTTTGGCCCGTTTGCTTTTGAGTGTCTAATACTATAGGTGGGTGGATAAATTCAAAACATTGATAATGTCGATATGAAGTCAGTGTCAGATACTAAGGAGGTGAAATACAACTTCAGTACTTTAGTTTCAAATTCTCTCTTGAAATTTGACTTTATTTTAATTTTGTAGTGTTTCAACTCCACCTCAAAAATATATCTGTTTTCAGTTGATCTCAAATTATAATTATTTTTCACTTTTATTTTGGAAAATGCATTCAAATTTGACTGTATGATTAGACTGGATTGGAATAAATTGGTATCCTTTAATTAGGACCCCTGTATGTACTGTATGTAAATTAATATGTATTGAACCTGTTATCTCAAGAAAAGTGTCTCAAGATATTTATTGCACATTGGTACTATATAAACTGAACTGAATAGTTTGGTCGGTCAGATAGTTCCTGAGCATAAAAAGTCAACATGGCACTCTTTGGATGCTTATTTGACTGAGGTAAGATTATGAAGGAGTGGGGGTAGGAAGACTGTATAAAAGATTTATGGATGTTTTGTCATTTAATTTACACATACAGCTACTGTTTATCTTTTCAGGTTCACTGGGAGGCTGGTGTCTGTCTCCAGTCTCCATGCACAAGGATTGTTGTTGATGTTTTTTTGAATTGTGGGAGAAAGCTGGAGTACCCGAAGAGAACCCACGCGTGTCAACTCCATACAGAGAGACTCCAGGAAGGGATTCGAACCCAGGACCCTCTCGCTGCAAGGCAACATCGCCATCACCTGAACCACCATGCAACCCAGCAAAACAACGGCGGGAGCTTATTGGGAACTTAAATGCAATCTTTACTTCTTAATTTTTATTTTTCAGTCATTTCCCTTACTGAGATGCACTGAATGGAAACCAACACCATTGCGATCAATTATAACCTATTTTAGGCACTTTCTGTCATGTGGTGAGTGGGTCTAGTTGGCTGTGTAACAACAAGGGTTAAAGACCTTACCGAGTAGCGGCTGTTCCTGTCCGATAATCCCCTCCTGAGCGCAGGGCGGGCCGTCCCGACCGGCCCCAGAAACGGCGAAGAACTTGGAGAAGCGCCGCAAAAGAGCCGCACCTTCCTCAGTCAGCGAAGGAGCCAGTTAATCCATGTCACCTGGGGGTTTCAGAGTGCCACATCCTCCGGCGGAAATCAGAGGCAGCGTCCGGTAGTCCACACGTAGGTCCCGGGGCAGGTGACGCGAAGGGACGGGGTGAGGCGCTTAAGCGTCGATAATCTTCTCAATCAACAATCCCATCTCTCCTCTCCGTCTCGCGCTGTCTGTCTCCTTCTCTCTCTGTCTCTCCTTTTCTCTCTCTCTCTCTCTGGTACTCTCCATCTCTGTCAAACAAAACCCAGTTAAAGTTTGCATTAAAACGACACAAGCAGCATACAAATTTTGAATATATGAGGTATGTTCAAAGTCGAAGTTATAAACAGGCATACCGTTTAATATGTAATTTTAAAACTGAGTTTAATGACGCAACTTTGATTAGCTCGCACAAAATAACATCATGGCAAAACGTTTCATTGACTGAAAGTAGGTATTTGTCGCCCCCTGCTGGAGATAGTTGTTCACTACTACGCAGGTGAAGTTATTTATTTCCGGATTCATTCAAGCCTAGGAGAAGTTGGTTAAACTCAAAATGATTCAAGTTCCTGGCAGATTTGGATTCTAAAGCGATTTCTAATAAGATCATCAAAAATTTTAAGGAAGTATCAGTCTTGGAAATGATTCATCTATTTGTATCTGCACTTTAATAAAACTGCATGTTGAATCTTGTTTATTTAAAAACAAAAAAACACTTTTAAACGATGGATGTTGGTCCATTTGTCAGCCAGTTAGGAAAGATCTCTGGTTCTGGCAACTGGCTCATCTTCAGTTCTGCCTCGTGCACCGGATTATTTGCAGGTGAACATGAGCAGTGCTTTGTTTTTGAACTTCTATGTTCATCAAGGATTGTTCATAGAGCAGATCTACAGTCCTGCACTCATGTATGATCACAAGCCCTGGGTAGAGACCAAAAGAAAAAGATGATGGGCAGCAGTGGCTGAAATGAGTTTCCTCCACAGGATGTCTGGGGTCTCCCTTAGAGAGGATGAGGATGTCAGACATCCAGGAGGGACTCAGAGTAGAGCAGCTGCTTCTCAACATCGAGAGGAGCCAGCAGAGGTGACTCGGCACCTCCCACTGGGAGGAGACGCAGAGGAAAGCCCACCAGGAGGAAAAATGTTTCTGAACTGACTTGGGAATGCCTTGGGATTCCCTCGGAGGCCCCAACTGGCTGGGGAGAAAGACTTCTGGGCCTCTCTGTCAAGATTGCTGGGTCGGCGACCCAACCCCAGATTAAACAAAAGATAATCAATAGGTAGAAGCTTAGATCAAACCTAAGCCTGCCAGGGGTTTGACTGACTCTGTCCTTTGTTACTATTGCAAAAGCAATAGTAACAATGCCTTATGAACCTTTCCACACTTTGTGCTTTGGAATCATTTTTTCCCTAAAATTTTTGGAGACCAGTCTCAAGAGGTCTGACAAACAACCAAAAGAAAATGGCTTGGCAGTGGACTGAAGACAACTGTAAACGTAAACAAACAGCCAGAGGAGGAAACATGGATCGAGACAGCTATAAATCATTTGTACAAAGTCGTCAAGTAATTTGAAGAATGTCTGGTTTTCCGGTAACTTTGGTTTAATTGCTTTTCTTTTTGGATGGCCCTTCTGTGGTTCTTTCCTTTTGTCCCTTACCTTCTTCTATCATCAGTTTTTTACTTGTTTCTCTATTTTAAAGTCCATGAAGCAGCCCAATTTATTTCCATTTAATCTTACTTGATTTTGTTGTTAAGTAAAATTCACGAGTGTCGCTTTTCTAATCTATTTGTTAAAATGTTCTGAGCGCATACAGTCAGCTTACACTTCTGGCCGCAAGATGTCAGCGTTGCACAAATTCTCTTTCACTTTCAGTAATTTTGCTTTTGTCTTGTCTCAATTTCTTCCACCAACACACAAACACAGCCTTCACAGGCAGCATTAAGATCTGCAAATCTTTTATGCAGCCTTCAATAACAATAATAACATCATAACCCCGCTTCCAGTCGTCGCTTGATCGTCTTCTTTGTACAAAGCCCACAATCCAACTCAAGACTGCTCTATTTTAACGGGGAGGAAACTCTTTTGTTGCTCTTGTCTCAACCCCCCCCCCCACCGCTTTGAGGTTGGTTTGATCTCCGTCCTTGGCCGTCAGATGGTGGACACAACTATTTTGGGTGGGTGCAAGGGGACTTTTTTGCCTTTTGAGTGCACTGAGTCATAAGATTCAACTCCGCTCTTCTACTAATAAGGGCAGGGAAGTTATGGTTTGAAAATCGTCTACAAGATGGAACTTTGATTAAAAAAAAATAAGCAAAGCTCCCTTAATGGATGAATCTGAATCTTAGATCAGAGCCCAGAACAGAAGATTTCTAAAGATTAGTAAATACAAGTGAAGAGACTGAGGCCAAATGCTGGAGGTCTTTGGGTTTGGCTCAAAATAAGTAAGCATATCCTTTTCCTTTGGTCATTTTTTCTGTAAACCTTAAAGAAGTTATGTCTTCAAGAATGTTAAAAAGAGATACATTTCTCCTCGAGACCAAAACTTTTAAAGCAGGTCCAACAAACAACTCCAATAACCGCAGAACAGTGTACACACATTCTCATCTTTTCTTCTTCCAGTTTCCTCTCTGTAAGGAGATGAAAAGATCTTTCATGTTGTTTCCTCTTGTTGCATTATTTATTACTGTGTGGTGCTTTATTAGTTGGTTTCATCTCAGATTTTGCAGTCTGGTTTTGGGGAAGCCTTTGAAATGTGTTTCTGACTCCAAACAATCCTTTGCCTGCTTTCTCGTACGAGCTCCAGTCGCCTCCTCTCTTATGTGGATAAAAAAAAAAAAAGGATTTTCAAAGCCACCCTCTGAAGCCACAATCAATTCAGCACTGTCCTAAGGAACAGAGATGTTGTTCTTGTTTCATTGCTAACATGAAAGAAAAGAAGATCATCCTCTTTTTGTCATTAGCCTTATTAGCATCATTATCCTAATATGGATGAACTTCAGATGACTGGCTTGGAGTTGTTTGTGTTGCCACTGAAGCGACATGCACGGTCTTTTGCATACTACATCAGAAAGTGCTTTACTGCCATTGGGGTATGTTTTTGACAGCGGATGTATTTCTGATACAACCACTAGATGGTGGAGCTACTCCTGATTACAGAAAGAGTGAAGGAAGGAGAAATGTATTTATTACAACACGTCATATAAATGTGGGCAAAGTTGGTGAACCAAAACAAATGGAGGCAACAGGTTTGTCCTTGAAAATTAACAAATGAAAAGTTTGGAACCTTTCCAAATCTTAGTAAACACTATGACACGTAGATATTTATACACAAATATCTTCATTTGATGTCCAAGCCTATTGGAAGTAAATGCACATAAGAAAACTAAACAGCGGCTTACAGCATCCACACCTGCAATAGGCTCCAAAGGCCAAAGTCAGGTTCACAACTACAGCCACATTAAATGAACTCACTCATTTATTTCAGTTTATCTGATTTTGAATAGCTTCTGTTTCTATTGGTTTACATGAGATGTATATTATGTTTTTGAGCGTTTCCCCTTTGAAGTACCCATAAACTATACAAAAATAAATAAAAAAATCTTGCCTTTCAATCTGGCACTCCTAAATAAAATTCTGTAATTTTAAGCATATTTATGTTACGAAAAATCCAGTTAATAATCTGAGCCAAAACTTGCTGTTCACAGAGTCTCCCCTGCCTTTGCTTAAGCTATTTTGCTAAACGGGTGAATCCCATATTTTCCTTCTAATTCATAATAATTATTACTTTGTGTTGGTCTTTTATATGAAATGACTATGCATATATTGAAGTTATTTTTGGTAATGTGAGAAGGCATGAAAATATTCAATACTTCATGGCATTAAAGTTAACTAAACGAGCATGTAGTTACAAGCTCAGACTCTCACTAAACCCACAAGCATGTTGAACTTGTTAAAAATGCTCTGCCTTATAAAACACATTCATGTGAATAAGTCACTGGTGTAATATGCTGTGTGCTGATTTATTATTTTACAGCTGTAAACAATAATAAGGGCTACATGGGTGACGTCTGATAGGAAGACACCCAGATCAGATTTGGGACACAATCAAACAAAGAGCAAGTATCAGTACCTAATATATTATCAGTACATTGTCACAAACAATGTGCAACAGTAATGTTGCGTTTGTTTATGATGCTTCATATCATACGGTTATCTATATGCACTTGTCTATAGTTTACCCTCCTTGGCATTCGTTTTATCTTGAATTTAAACTTCATAAACTTGTTTTTGCAATCATGTGAATAATTTCTTGTCTGAAACTATTCACCCCCGTAATCCTGAGCTAAAACAGTGGTTGCAGATGTGCAGTGTAGATTTCCAACAGTACAACAAACATTTCAAAGCAAAGTTTCATTAGGATAAAGATGAAAAGGATCCAGATGAAGATCTCATCGAAACCAAAGCCGTGTGTCTAATACAGAGAGAGATGAAGATGTTTTCTCCCATCAGAGGGTTATTACAGATAGAGAAGTGTGCTACTGTAAATTGTTATGAGGCCAGACTGGATAAGAGCTCAGAGCACCAGCATGAGCCTGGTTCAAAGGGGCCATCACGTTGGGTGAGAGATGAGATGAAGGTAAAAGGAAAGAAGAGCTAATATATTTTGGATGGCATGGGAACGGCTGGTGGTAGGGGCTGGAACCTATGTAAACTTAATAGCTGGGCATTTCCCTCCCCTCCGTCTTCTTTTCCTCCACATGGTTCCTTGCATCTTTATCAGGAAGCTCAACCACTCAGCAGCTGATGGTGGATAAGCCCAGCAGGGCTGGTTTTGGTTTGAACTTGTCTTTTATTCATTCCATCTCTCACAGTACCCACACCTCCACCATGGCCCGGTTTCTCCCGGCAGACCTTAATCTCGCTCCCTAATCGGCTGCAGACGTGAGGCTTTGCCATTCTTCATGGGACGTGCCTGGGAAATGGCCAAGTTTCCCCAGTGACTGTGGAGCTGGTTGGTGCAGTTGTGGTAGAGACGCTGTCACTTTCAGGGGATGGATAGGCTACTTGCTGTTCGTGCTTTTCATACTCTGACTTTGATAGGACAAGAAGCAGCAGCGCTGGGCAACGTTATGGCTAAAGGGATTTTTCTGAAGTGGAGTCGTATGGGGCTTGAGGGGAAGTCAGTATCTTATCTGGAGTAGATAATAGAGCAATCACAGTTTGGAGAAAATCTGACCGGAGGGGCAAGTTTGCAGGGCCCACCTGCACCTTTTTACTTTTGCAAAAGTCAAATGTGTACGTTTTTATTTTTCTACTCAAAAATCTGTGTGGTATTGATTACTGCTGATCAGCTAAGTCCATCAGAACCTTTTGATTGTCTCTTTGCTTATTCTGTGCTATAGCTATCCTTAATATTTTCTCAAGTCTGCTTTGCAAAGTATTTTTAATTCCATCAGACTAGATAGAAAATGTCTTACCACAAATTCCCAACTATATTTAGGTCTAATTCATGAGTTTTTGGACGCAATCGTCTCCTCAGCTCCACCAGAGTTACCATGGACCCCTGGGTTGCTTTTTTTTCTGATTAACTCTGTTTTTTGGCCTATTTATTTCTTTCTTCTGCAGTTGTTTCATACACATTGTCAGTATTTTTACATGACACACTGTAAAGTGCTGAGACAGATGTTCAAGGTTTGGGATTCTGTCGAGCATGAATACAATTAACACTTTTCATATTTTCATTTGCAAAAGTTGTGTCACTGTCACATTTATTGTCACCAGTTTTTGTTTGCAGTTGTTCAGTTAGACCGGGATAGTTGTGGGTCGCAGCTGGGTTTTGATCATTGCACATTCAGCAGCCCGAGGCCGCCTGGTTGACAGGACAGACAAAATGAAACATAATCTAAAGTTTGAACCAAAGACTTGGAGAGTTTAGGCTTTGTTTGATTAGTTTTAATTGGTAGAAATCCAACCTGAATGAGTTCTTCTCTACTTAACTGTTAGCTTGAATGCTCAATGAAAGGTTTTACCTGAGATGATCTATATGTTTTCCACAGTGAGTTTGGCTCCGACTATTCAGATTTGTTCCATGCAACACTCATATAAAAAAATAAATAAATAAACAGTCAGCAGAATTAACAAACCTATAAAAACAGCTGCTCTTCTGTAGCTTTTTTATGAGGCAACAAGTGAGCAAAAAATCCCTTTGATTCAATGTGAACAGGGTTCACCCTATTCCGAAACTAAGCAGAAAAAAACACACACACACATGCATAAATAGCTCTGTCTTTTATGTTAGCCTTATAAAGCGGAATAAATAAGCACAATCCACTTCACTCAGAGTCTTTGTAGAGAGGAAGCAGCTGGAGATGGCACCGGGCCGCGGTATTGTTTGTCAGCAGCTCCCTGTTTGTACCACAGTGCCTTTTTGGCGTCTCCTGTAGAAGCGACAGCACATGTCAGAAGCACAAAAACAGACTGCTGAGTAGGAAAAGTGCAGCGGTGGTGTTAGCTGATTGTCACAGCAAATTTGGATGAATGCTTTGTCTTCCCATCAACCAAATAAAAACCAATTTATCTGAGATAATTGTTGAAAAACTGAAATAGAGCCAACATTGACTTTTAGATATAGGTGGAAAACATGTCTTCAATGTTTATTTAAAGTGTTTGGTGTAAATCCAAATCTCCTGGTCCCGGAGGCTAGCGCTAACGATTACTCTAACAGAGGCCAAAACTCCAATACAAAATAAAGCTTTCTATAAATGCTATTTTATAAGCCTCTAACATGTTGTCTTAAAGCTGCTGATTAAGTACACAGGAACTGATGATTGGAGATGTTAAGGCCTTTCTGTGTGAAACACAAACGGAAAAGAGAAAAGTATCTTTTCTGGTCAAAATAATTTACTAAATATAAAGTAAGTCAATACAAGAACAAAATAAATCAAATTCACAAATGTAAGAAGGGATATACAAAGTGAGCTGAGAAACCCTCCTGTTTCTCTTTAAATCTCTTCAGCATCTCATTAAAATGACAGTAACATGTAGGAAGAGCACGACAGAAGTTGTGTATTTTTTTCTGGGCCTTAAGTATTTATACAAAACTTAATTTCCTTACATTCTCCATTCTGCTAATTCTTCCTCTGTCCTAGAAGTGGGGTTTAAACGTTCACAAATCCAACTTTTTGGAATGAGCGTCCAGCTTCCTTTTGTCTAGGATTAGAACGAGATGGATGGGGAGAGTGAGACGGATCGGTGCACATACAGCACTACTCAGCACAAACTGGAAAGGATTAGTAGGAAAAACACAGTGTCTCATAAGAAATCAAAGTGTGTGTTATTTATTATTGGAAAAAAATTAAATGCGTATCTCTTTTGAAGACATTTGATTAGCACTGTGTGGGCTACGTTTCCAAAAAATTGCACGGACTGTTGACTCAAAGAGTCCTAAAAGGTTTGCTTGGCTTTCCAGCCAGCTGGCAGTAGATGCAGGGAAATTGTAAAAGAGCCCCAGTAAAAATGATACAGCCAAAACCGAGGGAGAGTTATGTTTTAGGTTAAAGGCTCAAAAGAAAATAAGGCACTCATTTGCACATTAGATCTTTTTCGCAAATACAATAAAATGCTCTAGTCCAGATCTATTTATCACCGCGATCCTTTAGTTCTGCTAACAAGGTTTCTTTGAACAGACTCTGATGCGATGTCGTATAAATCAGCTCTTGCAAAAATATTAACGAAATACAATTGGCAGCAAAAGTCTAACAAACCATATTTCAAGCGTACTATCTCTGTTGTCAGAGGCACAAGTTGCTACCTTGGTCAGTGTAAGCTCATTAATTCAGACAGAGAATTAGCCTACCAAATTGAACATCAATGGAGCAATAATCCTACACACTGCTTTGGTTGTCTGCCAAGTTTCGAGGCCAAAGTTTAACTGAACTTGAACCGTAAAAGTCGTGCCCAGAGACGTTACCACTCTGACATCAGGCCAGATTTGTAATTGTGCTAATTTTTACTAATAAACAAGGCAGATCTATATAAAAAAAGAAGGTTAATTTTGTTTCAAACTTATTTCATATGGTCTTCTACATTACATAAATCTTCAAGGTGAAAAAAATCAAGAAAATAAACATTTTGATTAGTTTTGTTTGGCCGAGCATGATTGTTCAAATCCAACGCTGCCTTTTACTGCTCTATGATATATTTCTTTACTTTGCGAGGTCTACGCTTTTGGTGCTAAAACAAAGGTGAAGGCAAACTGCTAGGTCCTACCAGGATACAGAGGAACCAGTTTTGTCAGGCGGATGATATGGCAAGACATGCAATGGACACAAAGCGGCCTCTGCACATGTGCGGACCTTATGTTTTTATCAAACTTCTCTCTTTGATGCAAGCTTTAGAACATGAAGAAAAGAGAGCGAGGCTAACCAAAGACAGAAACACTTTATTTTTACTTCCCATCTAAAAAGAAGAGACTGAGATGCTGAATTTCTCTCTCCTTATCTTGCAATTGGAAGTAAAGATAAACAAATGCACATCGAAGACCTTATCACTTGAATATTGTTGTTATTTCTCAAACTGCTTTTGTTAAATGTTGTGGTTAGTCGTTAATATTTATAATGTATCTAGTCTCTCCTGGGTCTGTAGTGTTGAACGATATTTTGTTGGAATTGGAGCGGTGACTCTTTTGGGGTACGTCTCTACCAGTGGGCATTTTTGCCTATTCTGCTTTGAAAATTTGCTCGAGCTCAGTCTGACTGAACGGTGTTTCCAAGTGGACTGAAGTCTGAATGCCGCTCAAGCACAGTCATATGCTTTAAATTTAAACCAGGTGTCACATTTTTGCACTTTACCATCGTACACATAACTTTGTGTCAGTCAAAACACAAAATCCATGACGACACGTTCACGTTTGTGCTCATCACTTGACTAGTCGAAGGGAAACAGCAGCCGGACTGGCTACTTTAGAAGAAGCTCCCTCAATGTCGATGACGAATGAAACTTCATACACTCGTTTCTTTGTTTCAATCTGTTCATTGCTGTTCGTTTGGAACAAGTGCCACAGTGACATGAGAATATGTTGAACAGGAAGTAGATGCTGATAGTTCCAAAGCTGTGGTTCAGAAGGACAGATGTTGCAACAATCAAGCAGGGGCATGAGGAAGTGGGTGACTGGGAGCACAATACCCGGAGTGGTCTGATAAACACTTTGGGTGGAGGAAAAACCAACCGTCTGTCGGATGTGCTTTTGAAGTCTGCTTGTATTGTTTTTTTTATTTTTTGGGGTTTTCTTTTTTGGTGCCGTTTATTTGGCAGATAAAAGAGACAGGTGCCTTTGTTGTTGGAGGCTACAGGAATGTGAGAAATGGAGAAATGGAGCTTCCATTTTGTGTCATTATATCCTTTTTCGCATTGGTTCCCACTGCAGAAGACGCCTACAGTATTTACAGGAAACGCAAAGCTCCATTACCTGTCCGTTTTATGTTACCTCGAGGTAGAGTGGGCTAAAAAGACTAATAGCCTTTGATGAAATGGAGCAAAACTTAAACCCCAGAAACCAGTGGTCTTTGATCATTTAACCTGATCTTCTTATATTTAATAGCGAGACCCATAGAAAAAGCATGGGAACAGGCTGCAGGTTCTTTGATGATTTGCTCTCGGGTCACGCACGGTGGGAAATGCCATCCCACCAATCATGAAGCCAAAAGAGATTTGTGAGAGCTTTACAGCAAAACAAATAGAGCACTCTACTTTGTGCTGCTTTGACAGACAGCCTTTTCAATACAAAGAAACTCACAAACATTTTGTTGATATCAGTGATTTCCCCCACTGTTGTTATTGTTTTCCATCAATTGATATTTCAGCCAATTCCTGGTCTTCAGCTTGTAAATAAAAAAATACTAAAAAACCTGTTTAGTTCTACATTTTATTGAGTCAATCACCACCGACCACGACCTTTTTAAACTCAGGTTTGTATTGCAGCCAAATGACTTGTGTCACTGCGACGCCTCACAACCAGCAGCTGACTTTGTCACAGGAATTATGGGATTTAGGAAGGATCTGCAGGTAATTGATTTCTAAGCACAGACTATAAAAGAGAAAACGCAGTGATGTAACAGAGTTCTTGTTCTGGACCCCTGATTTGACTAGATTAGGGTTACTGACACAATGGTTTTCTCTCCTCTCTATTTCTGCGCCTTTTGAACCGTTCTCTCAAATCAAAAAGAAAGTTGTGTGTAAAAAATAACCTTGGATTCCTCTCAGGTCACTTTCAACTGACTGATTTGACATTGGCAGTACTCAGAAAAGGAGCAGACTAATGAATTGACCGGTGAATGTAAGGAGGTGTATTTAAAACTGCCCCCACCGCCTACTCCTGGATAAATGTTAGAAAATTGGGGAAAGATTGTTAACATTATAAAGCCACAGCATTAAGTTAAGGTTGAATATTAAAATGGGTTAAGTTGAAGTAGACCCTGTTGTAGCTTGAATACTTTTGTTGCCATTAGTTGAAAAACAATTGTAATAAAAGCAACTGGAATATAAAGATTGAAATACTTTTATTTACTTTTATTCTGGCTCCTTTTTTTTTTCTCATAAAAACACTTTTTTTATTCTAACTTGTTAGCAGAGTTTTGATGTCAGAGTGACAGAAGGGAATCTGCACCACCCCAACGTACTATTACATTTTCTGCATTACAATTATTTCCAAACCAAACTTTGTGTCATGCAGCAGGTGCCAGTGTTGCCAGTTAGCCAGTGTAAACAGCTCTGCCTTTCCTCCCCAAACGTATATATAACGTCAGCTTTGGAGTCTGCGCTACATTGTAGTGGGAGCAAAGCAAGATAAATAACTCTTCTTTTTTTTTTGTCTGAGTCGAAAGCAGACAAAAACAATCTGCGGTTAAATTTAATGATGATGACTGTTTATCTTTTATTTGAGCTGAAAAATGGCAGCTGCTGTTTAAAGCGGTCTTTGATGTAACTTAGCCCTTTCTGCCTCATACCATTAAATTTAACACTGAGATCCAACTTGGCATAAAGCTTGTTTTTCTTTCCCTTACCCCCACCCCCCTGTTAGGTCTTTGTGCACTCTGTTTGATAAACTTCTACATGCTAGAGCTGCAGCCAAAGGGATTGGGCTACTTTTTAAAGCAGTGTTTAATCCTAAACTTATCCACAAGCAGCATTGCACCACAAAGGTGACATAGACTGGTTTTAATAGACCTGACTACATATCAGGTTATTGTAAGACTCACACTGTCAAAACTTGAGTGTGTCGATTTCAGTGGGTAGTTGAGGGTTGGATTGCTTTTCTTTTCTTTTTTTTTCTTTTTATGGTGGAGAATTAAAGAAAATGACAGAAAACACAAATTGGGGATCAGAGTTTGTTGTTTTAATTAGTAAATCTCCCCATGCTCACAAACCTCAAAGGGCAAAAGTACTTCGCATAGCACTATTAAGAAATAACTTATGTTGCTTTCGATCTGATTGATGTCTGGTGACCGACTCCAGCAGCGACTGGACGACAGGCATGGTACAACCTGGACAGTTCAGGACAACACAGAGACACAGGACAAACAACCATGAACACACACTCATAACCAGGGACCTGGGATTTGGACTGTGGGAGGAAAGCAGGATTTCTTTCTGCAGGTAAACTCCATGCAGAGAGACTTCAGGTCAGGATTCAGACCAAAGACCTTTATATAAGAAGGCAACAACTCTACCGACTGTGTCACTGTGCAGCTCTTCTCTTCTTCACGCAATAAATTAGCATTTTTCTTTTTGTAAACGTATGAATTTGCTTAATCATATCCAGTAAGTTGTCTGCACAAAACCCCCTCATGAATTGTCAATGTTTTATGCTTTCATTTAAAGGTTCCATTTATTTTTTGTTTTTAATAAGTCTGAATGTAAAAGATGTACATTTTTCAAAGCTTCGCAACGTTCCGGTTTTTGTATATGACTATGCGCTGAATATCGGCAATAAACCAAATAACTACTGTTCATATGTCAGTGGTCCTTTGTAGGGATAAGTCAACTGACAAATATTACTACTATTTAACTTAATGTTTTTTAGCTTTTTTTTCCCACAATGTTTCAGTTTTTCCCTTTAAACTCCAGATTTACTGAAAAACATCTGCACATCCCTGAATTAAAAGCTATGCTCTTGTGGCGCAAACAGTGAGACCAGTCAGAACATTTTTCTCCTTTAAAGTCACATTTACCCCAGAATATTTATTATTACATTACATAGTTTAAAGATGGCAGAAACACATCTGCCATCAGTAGCCGTAAAAAAAGAAAATCTCCCCTCTACTTGTTGGATTTTCTTGACATTTGCTTGTTTGCACCCTTTAGTTGATATTGCAGAGTTTGTAAAGGATTAAGATGATCTCAGGATTCATACTTTACCAGAGTGCACACTTATGCAACCAGGATGTTGCAGATGTTTAAAAGTATTTCCTCTGTCACAAATTAGTTTGCTTTTTTATTGAATTTCAAAGAATAAGTGTCACTTTAAAGGTGGTAAATGATCTGAAGGACTGATTTTTTGACATTAATTAAACCTACCATTTTAAGAGGGGTGTGTGTAGTTTATATATTTGTTATATCAGACAAATTTATCAATAAGAAAACATCGCAAGAGTTAGTCCACACCAAAAAACATGCTAAACAGGCGATAAATACTTGCCTCGTTTGAGCTTGGTGGCCACCAGCCTGAGCATAGACGTAAAGTTTGATCTCTAAGTAAAAATTATTTTAAGGTGCACAAATAAAAACTAACTATTTTTCATTTCTTCTAAGTATCTTTTTCATAACATTCACAGAAACAGCATTAATCCCGTGAACAAAAAACTGCATTAGGTTACATTTTAAGAATCAAATTTAGAAGTAACTTTGTGGTGCGAACACAGTGTGAAGTCGCTTTGTAAAGCAGCCTCCATGTCAGAATGGGCACTCTCACAAAGCGCCATTGTGGGACCTTTAAAGAGTCGCCCAACTTTAAAGGGAGCTCGCGGTGGCAGGTGGCGTGCTGGAAGAAGAAGATCTCCCTGTGGTCTCATTCAGGCCTGACAGACAGAGAACTGAGACAGGTGGTCAAGCCCTTTAATGTTGGAAGGCTTTTAATCTGTGCATGTGGTTTCAAACCAGGCCAAAGTTTACACTGACCAAGAACTCTTTACTGGCAGAGCTGTGACGGAGTTTCTTCTGCCGCCGTTTCATGTGGTTTGAAGGACTTTATGAATGCTTTGGCGACTTTCTCCTCCAGTGACACATGGTAATGCTTTCTTTGTTTTGGCGGTTTTGGGCAGTTGAAGTGTTTGTGCCATGTCCATGACAACTGGCATCTTACTTAGAGTGTATTTGTTTGTTGTCAGGTATTCATTGGACTGGAGTAATTTTACGGCAAGAGATGTAATGAGTGTATACAGGTATTCTCAGAAACAATTTCAACAACAAGGTTAAATCTGAAGTAGGATATTTGAGCTCCAGCCTGAGCGACTAAATTGAGTTAAACAATCTTTTTGGGTCTCATTTGAGCCAAATGATTGGTTAACAAAAGTGGGCTTGTGTTGTGGAAACAAGCAGATGTATTTTGAGGAGCATACATGTCAGTATGATGGTCTCAAGGTCCCAGGAGCCACAAAGATCAGGGTCACAAATTTATTTTTAGTTCTGAGCTTTGGCAACTTCACACCTGAGTCTGAGGCAGCAAAGATTTTTAAAGTAGTGTTTGCAAACTCATCACTTTGGGGACATGGGAAATTGGAAAATTCAACTTCAACTAAGAAATGAAAACACCTCAGGAAGGCTTCCCGTTTCCTATATTTCTGGTTTCCTTAGCTCTTTTTCATTTGTTTCTCCATCATCCATCCATTTTCTAACACCCTCGTCCCTAGTGGGGTTAGGAGGGGGTTTGGTGATTCATCTCCAGGCAAGGTTTCGGGTGAGAGGCAGGGTCACCTTGGACAGGTCGCCGGTCTGTCACACAGAGACAGACAGGACAGACCACCATGCACACACACACTTAGGGAGAATTTAGAGAGACCAATTAACCAGACAGTCATGTTTTAGACTGTGGGAGGAACTGGAGAGAACCCACACATGCACAAGGAGAACATGCAAACTCCACGCAGAAAGACCCTGGGCTGGGAATCGAACCCAGGACCTTCTTGCTGCAAGGCAGCAGTGCTACCTACCTTCTCCATCATAATGATCTCATAAGGGTCTTTTTTTAGGGACATGACTTTCTGAGATTGAATGGTTTTATGTGGAGTCGCAGCACTCAGGCTTGCACAGCTGGATGCCGCTTCACATCACTCCAAATAATCCCTGAGGACTTTTATGGAGAAACCATTGATTGTTGCTCAACCTCCCTCTCATTTCCTCTCTTCTATCCCCTTAACATCGCTCTCTCTCGCCCTCGAAGGTTTTCCTGCTCACCATCCCACGTTCGACTCCCAGTTCCAGTGAAACTAGTGATTAAGTGTTTTACCAGTTTGCACACAAAAGAAACACACTCATATTGCAAGCACACACCTGGAGATGTGATGGTTCTAAAACAAATTTAACTGAGGTGCCAGAGTGCGGCCAGTGTTTTCTGATAGGGGCACAGAGCAAAAGAATGCAAGAAAAAACCGGGGTTAATATTTCATTGTTTAATATATCAAATTAACATGTAAAGTGAGCCAAAGAGTCTCTTGTGGCTCCGGAGCTGGAGGTTACAGACCACTGATCTGGCAGATTATTGTGATCTGATCTCAACACAACTGAAGCTTTTTTAATGATTTTTAATTCACTGTGATTGTAAAAGATTAAATAGGTCCAAGGAACCAATTAGTAACAGTTTCTATGCTATAAGAAGCCTTAAGACTATAAGAAATGCCTGTAGTATTATCTTTTCAGTACAGGGCCCATAGGAGGAACAAGGATTAGTTTCCAGGATTAGAGACACTGGCCCCTAATGGCTCCTGTCTAGAACTGCACAAACTGCTGTGTCAGGATTTATACCAACTGGCTTATTCAGTAATAGATAAATTACTATGATTTATTATTTAATGTATTCTGTATGAACTACAATTATAGAATATCACAAAAGATTAAACAAAATACTGCTCTCTTTCTCTTGTAGTTTGTGAACTGATAGACAAAAACTTGATTAGTACACACTAAATGTGAATAAAAACTCTATAAATATAAATACCAGAAAAATGAATTATATATATAAAAAATCTATTTTTTCTTATTATTTATCTCTGCTACAACTGCTATAACTATCATCTGCAGAAAAATTATTTTAAAAAAATGGTTTAGACATAATTATGCAGCTTCTAGCTTGGGAAACTCAAACTAGAGTGAGTTTAGTGTTTACCAAGTAAAACCGTGTTTTACTGAGGACTAGGAGCGTGCAACTTGAATGAACAGCAGACATGTCTCTATGTGTCTTAGCAAAGATAGTTTTTGTGTTTTATGTGTTTCCTGTGACTTCATTTTAGATACCAATGTTGAAAACAGCTAACATCGACTCTCCCCCTGCTTGGCAGTAGAATCCAGAGTCCTTGTCTTTGGGACTTATTCATGCTGTGCCCTGGTGCATTCACTGATTGGAAATATTTGCTGTTGACTGGTTTTTGCTTGGCCTTAAGCCATAGGGTTTGAGAAATACCAGATTTTTTTTAAGTGAAGTTATGACCATGTGACCGACAGTAAAATTTTTCATTATGATGTAAGCAGAAAAATACTTTATTTTACCTAGATTTAGGATCACTTTTACCACTTTTGCCTAAACAAAATTAATAAACTATATTCTATTCTATTCTAAACTTAAGCATTTCAAGTTCACATGCAGCTGAAATGGTCGATTCCTGATGTTTCCATAAACTTGGTTTCTGTATAATCAATGCGTTAAATCCCTGCACACCAATCAAAGAGCATTTCTTTTTTCTTTTTTTAAAAAATCATTTTCACCCATCTAAAATAGTTTTTTAACCTTTTACACTGGTGTGTGTTGGTTCCTTTTTTTTTTTTTTTTTAAATCAAAAACACTTTAGTTTTTCAGTATTCGTTTTCTAACTCAGTATTTATTGTTAAATCAACAAGCTCTCGGAAAACTCTTGTCTGATTTGTCCAAGTCATCTCAAACAGCAATTTTTCTTTCCCTATTATTTAGAGTCGCTTCCAGATGTGTAAATTCTTTCTGAACATTTCACACACAGTAATTTGATCTGTTGTTTATGTAAGACTCATCAGAGGAGTTTAATAGAACCAGCAGTCAGTAAGATCTCAGGACATGTTAGAAACAGAGCAGCTTAACAGTGAAACTCTTGACGCCTCTCATTAATCCCACCTCCCACAGACGCGCATACTCAAAGTCGAGATGGCATCTTCCCTGGACTTTTCAAAGTGCCATCTGCAGGGCTCAGCCTGGACCTGTGACATCACTTCCTCTCTCACATGGAGGCGTTTGTGGGAAATTGCACCACCATGACATCATGTAATGGTTCCAACATGCGGTGAGAAGAGTTGGACCGAACCAGCAACAGATGCTTTAAAGCGAGCTGAACTCTGCAGCGAAGTCAGTGGCTCTCTGCGACGTTACCTCAGGCCCTGGTCAGACTCAAAAGGTTTATTCTTTTACACGTTTCCAACTTTTCAAAGGTCAATTTCTACTTCCGCTTGTGAGATAAAACTACACGTTAAAGCTCTTCTCAATGATGTCACAGCGACATCTTCACCAATTTCCCCCGCTGTTGTTATCATATTGCTCAATGTTTCGCCTCAGTAACTCATTATGACTCCTCAAACTCTTTCTTCCCGTGTACGGATCTTCACACATCTTGTATCCATCATTTGTCCCTCCTACACACCCGTACACTCCTCCGACGTTCTCACGTTAATCCTCCCTCGCTTGCTTTCACTCTCTTGCAGGCCCCCCTTTTTTCTTCCTCTGACACGGTACATCAGGAACCACTGAGCGTGCGCACTGGCTGCATTTGTCTTGGCACCGGCTGAAGGTTCTAATGTTGCCACTTCAGATTAAGTGTACTGGATGACTGTGGAAAGCAGCTTCCTTCTCATGAGGCTGCAGTAAAAGATCAGAGGAGGTGGGAGGAGATGTCCACTAATCCATCTACTTCTGATCCGTGGAGTTTTGTTCCACTAACTCAAATCAGCAGTCCAGGAGGATGAAGTATAAGAGCTGTTTACTGTACATAACTTTCTTTTCGGGCTTAATCTGTGAATGAGACGTCTTCACATGCTTGCACTCGATTTGATGCTGCAGCCCAGAAATAAGAGAATTGCGAATTCTAATACTCCAACTTTTTGGCTAATTGGAGATGTTTTGGAGTGAAACTTTTGCTTCTGGTACTTGCATTCTGTCAGAAAAGGGTAATAGCTCTGCCATTCGTAATGAACTTCAGAGAAAGCAGCCCCCTCCCCCTCCAAATATGTAAGCTGATGTTTGTGTATGTGTGGGTGTGCGTAAGCTGCTGCGCAAATGGGGTGGCCTTTGATGTCGCGCTGCTCGGATCTTGTAGTAGTTCGCAGTTCCCAGGCTGGCTGAGTCTGTCCTTTTCTCTTTCAAGGGCAGAACACAAAAAGAAGGAGAGAGAGAGAGAGAGATACAGAGGCAGGAAATAAACACAGGGCCGACGGAGTTCTCACGTTTAATGTCTTGACTCGATTCTGTTGAATGAAAATAAGTTTTGCACACACAGTCGTTAAATTTCTCTGGTGCTGCTCTAGTACACTGAAAAAAGTAACAGGTCCCTGAGGTTAAATGCACTTATTTTATCTCTGAAACTCCATTTTTTAGAAAGGTTTTATACCTATTTTTTTAAATTATTTGTCTCTATCGTTTAACTTGTATATTATCCTCATGGTTCCTAAGATTGCCAGGACTGATTTATCTCAAATCTGACTTTTCTCATCGTTTTAAGGCAGATTTTGAAGTTTTCTTTCTGAGTTAAATGACTTGAAATGTAATGATTTGTACTTCAGAGGTGGGATAAAATAAATACATTCTTGCATTCATGTATGTAATAGGAACTAACTGATATAGTAACTATTTCTAACTTGCAATTAATTGCAATATTTGTAAACTGAAGTCATAATTTGGAAAAATTACTTGCTTCAGCCAATTAAGCATCACACATCCTCTCCTGTCCACAGGGAAACATCAACCCTTTGGTAGTTATGCAAATATTTATTCAGTGTGAAGTATTTGTGCCACAATACACTCTGAGTTTTCTGAGCAATACCCTCTAGTGGCCAGTACATGAAATGCAGTTTTAGGTTTTCATTTTCATTTTTACTTAATTATCTCAAAAACTAAGTATGAAGTTTTTGTGACAACTAAAATAAATCAATGTGTAAATCAAGTATGTTTATGCCCTCCATACAAGGTCTTCCTGACCAGCATACAGTGATGATAAAAAAGAAACACAACACTATTTATCACAAAACCCATAATTTAATTGAAAGAGAAAGAAAGCTTTTCTCTGATATGCCATGTAAAAAGAAAAGGCAGAAAAAGGACATTATTAAGAGTGAAAAGTGGGATTCTTTTCCTGATGTAAATGGTGACATTTATAATTATAATTAACATTTTTATATCTTAAACATTTTCGTAATTGGATAATTTACAGTTCAGAACAAAGTTATTCATACCCCTGGCAGATTTACATGTAAATCCAAGTGGCGATGAATAATTAATTATAGCAACTCGTCTCTTATGAGTGGAAATAACATTTATATTTCCATCCAGTGTCTTGATTCTCCAAAGAGAATCTTTGGAGGAATCTAGAAGTTGTCAAAATACAATTGGAACGCTGGAAGAAGCTGCTCAGCCATTATAAGACGATTATTTTGTCGAGACCAAATACTGAAATATTAAACTCCAGTCATGTTATTAGGCTTTTATTTGACACTCTTTGAGACTCTAAAGGAAAAATAGTAGTAGTAAATGCATAATGGATGCTCAAGTACTTGAAGAGGAAATACTGAAAATCTCAAGATGCAGGTTTCCTGGAAACATAATCTCTGAGAGACAGCTTGATTGCCAATATTGTTGATGAATCTCTGGCACTGAATAGCAGGCTCTGAAATCCTGAGCCTGAGCTTAAAAATAGTAATATAATTAAAAATAATAATAGGGCTTGATAAGATTCTCGATAAGATTCTTGGATTCAGGGGAGGCAGAAAAGAAAGGGAGAGTGAAAAGAAACAGGAGAGAAACATCACAACCCCAACTATAAAAAACATTTAACATGGTGCATTTACTGACTGGAAAGTCAGTAAATGGGCCTGTGAACATCTCCCTACCTTGATTTTGACTGTAGCCATGGTTCCAAAATCACAGCCCGGTCCTGGGGGCTTCCTTTGCAGTCCTGTATAAATCACTTCCTTTCCAAGGCAAAGGCCACACATTTTTTTCTTTCCTACACCTTTCCTCCTGCCTCTCTGAAGCAGCGCCTTTGGAAACATCCAAACAGCTCCTCCTGTGTCTGAGCTGTGCTTTTAACATACAGGATAAAGTAAAAAGCCTCTGTGAGTGTGTGTGTGTGTATGTGTTTGTACGACTGAAGCAAGCTGCAGGTGGAGAAACATCCAGTAACCTACAGTATCTCCCGCCTTCAAAAAGCCCTTCATGTTCCTCTGCTAGAGGAAAACCAAGAAATTGTGGCACGAGGCCAAAAGAGATTGTGTCAGAAGTCTGTTTTAGCAGGTCATTGTTAAATATATATTTAACAATTTATGCAATATCTAAGCATCATCCATGTCAGTCAGGTTTCTTAGTTGCACATATTCTTTAATTCTTATTCATGAGATCATTTTATGTCTTTATTTTGTTTTTTATAAATTATAATATTAATCTGAAGCTCAAACTTTTACTCCGTAACATATCTCAGTTGCTTATTTTTGTTAATTTCTACTCCATTGTCATTGTCATTAAAGTAGGTGTTAGTACTTTTAGCTATCTGAACTGATTCCAAATCTTTGTAAAAGTCTAAATCTCCATAAAGGTTTTCTGGGAAGAAAAGCATGAATAACTAAGCTTGTCATGAAACTAAACAGCCAGTTTATACCTTTTGTGCCTTACCGTCACTGTGAAGGATCGGTCTCCTAGATGACTCTCAAGCTCCCTTTGATTGTCGAACAAAACGTAAGATTTCTGCATTCCAAATCTTTGAACATTTCATGAGACCGCCGTGGTACAAACTGTCTGAGAAACTGAATATTTCTTTAATGAAATCTCAAGTTTCACTTTTCAATCACATGCAGTTTTTAAATTCGCTCTTCAGACTTGAATGAGAACCTTTGCGCATCCTTTGAAAAGCCGCTTCCCTCGCTTAAATTTACCAGTGACGAGGAGAAATGATGGGACAAAAAGAGATAAACACATCGACATCATTCCTGAGCAATTTTTTCTTTGCGCCTTTAAATCGGAATTTATACCGAATCGTCTCAGATCTCATGCTGAGCGGCAGCATTTCTCAGCGATAAAAATCAAGATTTATACATCAGATGGACACAGATGTGTGCGCTCCTTTTATCAGCTTTAGAGAAAGATGTCGGACATCCATCCACATGAGGGTAACTTCTTGCTTAAGAAAGGTGGCGCTTCAGCCCGAATATTCCTATCTTTCTGTCAGTTGCTCACATCTTAAGGCTCCAAGCTGTGAAGGTGTGAAATGCCTCCTCCGGAGATTTTCCTCTCGGAAAATCAGCCTCTCCAGAGGAGAGTTCCCTCAGGGACTCTTTTTGTGTTTTCTCACGCATGTTGCAACACACCAACGTTCAAACACGTGCTTTATATCGATGGGCACACAATTCATTTTTATCTTTCTGTGGAACATCTGCTAAACTATCCTTGTCAACCATCCACCTGAGTGCGTTATCTTCTCTCCGCTGAGCCCCGATCGGGGCTCCACAACGTTCCCAATGAACAGATGTCAGGCGAGCATTACACAGACTGACGCTTTTTAATAAAACCGCATCGAGGATGAAGCAGTGGAGGAGAAGGAAAGAAGAGAGGACGCTGTTCTTCTGCAGGTAGGGTGGAGTACCTGTGTGTTCATGACTTACTTGGCAGGCCTTTGCACAAGTTTCGCCTCCACTGATGTGGCTGGCGTGAAACTTTTTTCAAAAGCGCATTTGAAGAATCTCAGATGTTACAAGACGAAACGCCCACGTTTTTTTTTTTTTTGCGTCTGTGTGTGTGAGTATGCGAATGCACCATTGGGTAAGCACAGATTGACTTGACTCTTTTCACTTCAATCACATCTTTGTAGGTCTGCCTGTGGATCCTATAAGCAAAACGCAGGGGGAAGAGGTTGCATCGCAGAGCTTCAATGGTTTCTTTGGCTGAGCCATAAGGGATCTATAGCACCAGCAACCTGACTGGCAGGCAGACAGGTGTGGAAGAAATGATACGATATCAGATGAGAATCAGTCAGGATTTTAAGATGCTGTGGCCACTGTTGTGAACATGCGCTCAGGGTTGAGTTTGAGACACACAGAAATGCAGACAACAAAGAAAAGAGACAATGATTCAGTGGCAAAGATGTTTTAAATATATAGAAAAGACTTTTATTTGACAGCAGTCAGACAGGAAATCTGGTTGTGAGAGAGGGGGAGGACATGCGGCTGGGGTCAGTCAGGCCAGACTAAGGCCTCCATACACGAGTAAGACATGCGCAACCCTGCTTCAACACATTTGAGTCAAATAATCATTAGCAGGACCTCTGGAGGACTTCACTGAAAACTGAGGAGCTAATTCAACCATTTAATTCAGTTTTGTTGGACCAGGCTGCAGGACACTGCCCCTTCAGGACCGGAGTTGAATACCGCTGCCCTTGATAGTTGGAAAAAGATGTTCGTATGAAATATGAATAAACAGCAGCTTTACATTTAAATTGATTCTTTACCGGTACTAATTTGGTTTGAAAGGCTTTATGTGTTTCCTCCTGGAGTGAGTTTGAGTTTTCTCTTTGACCCACTGCTGAACCTGGACTGAAACAGTGAAGGGATGAAGGACGTGATGAATATTTGACAAGCATCCAGTCTGCAGTTTGTCAGTGAGTTAATTTTCTCTTCTTTTACAAGCTGATTTACATTTATGTTTGTCTTTCAGGAAGAGAGAACCATTTGGCACTAATGTTGGTCCAATATTGACCATAACTGTGACATCGCCTGGATGACACAGTTTTGTTTTTTTTACAGGACAACAACCTTAAGGTATTTTATCTGGATTTTATTTTAGAGACAAACACAAAGCAGCAGAAATTCAGATGTACCAGCAGTGAAGTTGAAGCATGTAGATTTACAAAAAATTAAAAAAATTGTGAATATTTTTGTGTGAATTTAACACACAAAGTTATAATCTGAATCCATCTCTTCACTCAGTCAGAGATCTATTAGTAATTGAGGGGTCTAATATTTATGCTTGGATTCATTTTCAGTGCATTGTCACTTTCATTCATGAGCAGTTAATTATGCCCATCCTGCAGAGCAGATGGTTCCTCCACTTCTGTAATTTCCTTGAGGCAGTCTGTTTTGATCACAGTCACTGAAATATGTTTGTGACCTACTATCATTATGACAGCAAAACAAAAGCAGAGATGCTGCCTGGCCCTTTGACTTTCTGATTAACCTATTGGACATCGTCACAATATGTCACGTTTTTCACATTTCAAAGGTGTTCCCTTCCAAAATAGTGTCATCTGAGTGTCTGTGAGCGTCCGTCGCAGAGACGGTTTAGCTTTTTGAAGGGTCAATATTTAGTATGAATACCCACTTCCTTAAAACCTGACTGTGTGTCTTTGACTTTTTCTATGTAAGGAAGGATGTAAGGATATCAACCAAAGACTCAAGCTCCAACCATTGAAACTGTCAGATTGCAGTTTTTTTTTTTTTTTTTGTTTGTTTGTTTATGTTGTTTGTTTGACAGGAGCTTGAGCAGAGATAAGCTGCAGCTTTGAACTCGTCTCTCCGACCATCCTGCGGCGAAGTTACTGACAGAACAGAAATGAATTTCATTCAGGTGACGCATGCGGCTAATGTGCTTAAACAGAATCGGGATTAAGGAGGAGCATCAAAGTGGGTTCACCCACTAATGACAAAAATTATACACAGGTGACCTGAATTTATTTTTGATTTTATGGATTATGATTATTATTATAATATTACAATTATTGTAATGGCAAATGTAACATCAGTGTGTGCTTCTCTTCAAGACAGCGTCAACCTTCAATTTGGTGGTTATTCTGGGTTTTCCACTGAGCAACAAAAAGTCTAAAGGTAAAACAAACCCCACATAGTCTGTCTTCATAGCAACTAGAAGGTTAAAAGTGACCACTGCTGCAAACGTTGCCTAAATGGATGCTTTTTGGTTGCCTTCTTCTTCTTTCTTTCTTTTTTTTTTTTTTAACTTCATTTCTTTATTACTGAAAATGAAAGAATCAAAATTTTGAGAATTATAACATTACATTACATGATTAATTGATGTTCCAGCTGATGGAGAACATTTTAGTGAAATGCGAGGAAGTTTACTTTTGGGACAGGAAATGTCACGAGACGACTCCAGTTGTCTCTGTTCTACTGTTTGTTTACCATGAAGTCAGTGTGTTAATCAGGATCCTCTGAGGGTTTGTGCTGTCATGGAGCCAATACCACATTGTCTTTAGATGGCAATGCTAGATGACTCCTTGACTTTCACAGCAAAAGCCATGAAATAAACTTTATCTTTAGAAAAGCAATGACTCTCACAGGTCTGAAGGACAATGACAAGTAGGAAGGACGGTGTCCTGCGTTTCACTGATAAGAACAAGTGATCGATATTTTTGAAATTTATCAGTCCCGTTGGCTTATCGTCATTCACAGGCTATTCAGAAAAAGATACAATCAAAGAATGACATTTTATACTGTGCCCCTCCCCCTGTCCAAATGCAGATTGACAGATCAAATCACTGTGGAAAAACTTCTTTTTTTTAACATGTTCAGATTGCTGGTGAACTGAAAACCACAGCAGTATTGGATTTCCTGGCACTGGATTTCAGATAAATTGCAAACTATAAAACAAAAGGGTCAGTTTGATGCAGAAATAACGGAGGTTCCCTGACAATCCGTCTTGCCTGTTTGCAAAGTTTCTTGCTGAGAAAAGTAAAGTTTTTGTTTCATCTCTGTATTCCCAGTATTTTCTTTATTGCACATGTTTAAACTAGCGACTCACATTAGGTTTTTTCCCCCTTTGTCAGACATTACATCAGTTTCATGAACAATTCCTTGATGTAGAATAAATACAAAATTTTCTTGTTTTTCAGTAGATGCGACAGGTTTCAACTATATTCCCCCCAAAAAACTTGCCAGATTGTTTCATTTATTAAAAGAAGGAAGAAAACCTGCTTCTTAAAAGTCCTTGAGTTTGTCACTATACCATAGCTCCACTGATGCCTGGGATCCCGATCTCTAGACACGCACTGCATGCTAGACCAGGGCCTGGTTACACTGTTGCTACAGCAGCAGAAAGAGTCCTGCAGGTCTTCAGCAGTCTGTAGATTGTCATAGAGAGGGTTACGAAACAGATCAGTCTCGGAGCTCAGATTGTTCCACAGATGTGGAGCTGACTGGCTTCCAGCTCCTTTGATGTGACGCTGAAGTTTCTAGATTCCTCGTCTGACTATCTGTGTTGGCTGACGATGGAGGCAGCTGAGGGTTAGATCTCATTCGTGGAGCTGAGCGTAAACAAGCGCTCCCTGCCAAGTCAAGTTAAGCTGTCATCCAATGAGCAGAGCTGTAAGCATCACTGGGAAGACTGGGCTCAGGCTTCTGGTATGTCAGTAAAATGGCGATGGAACCAGTGCAGATGTTCCAGGTGCATAAAGAAGAAACGTTGTACCCGTTTTAACTCTTTTTATTCGCTAAAAAGAGTTACGAGTTGGGTAAAGTCAACATCACAAGGGGGAGAGCTCTTGCTTCAGTATTAGGTGACAGAAGTTCAAAGGCGATGGAGGGGTCATGGGATGGACGAAGCAGGGGGCAGGATGGCATTTGATCAGGACAGGGCTCCTGTTGTCCCCAGCTGTCCTCTCCGTGTTCACCCCATGAGCAGAGGGCGCCCTCGGGTCAGGACGCCACCAAGAATAAAGGAAAAAGGCGAGTTCAAATGCAGGTTACAGACTGGAAGAGGGGCGGGGTCTGTTTGTATGACCACGAGTGTTTTGCGACAGCACACTTTGTCATTTCCCTCATCCTCTCCGTTCTCTAGCGTGCACACACAAACAGTCAGAGGGACAGGGTGACCAGACGTCCCTGTGGCCTCTGATATATTTATAAGCTTGGAGCAGTTTCTGTTCAGAGAGGGAGGCTTGTGAGATCCACCTGAGCAAATATTAACATCCTCTATAAGGAGCCTTTGATGTGCAGAGGCCAAAGCTCCGGGTCAGCACCCCTCAGCAGGCCCATCTCAGAATGTGGGGTCTGCAGAGTCAATAGACAACAGAAAAGACGCCAAAAGAACAGACCGGTCAGATGGACAAGCTGGTCATAAACAGCACTTTCCGAACAACAAAGTCCTAGTTTTCTAATTCTATCTTGTTAGTCACTTCAGCTAATAATACTAAAACTAATTCAAAGTTATAAAATAACTGCTTCAATGACAAATCGTCCTCTTGAAAGTGTCTTTTTCCATATTGTGTCATGCACTTATTGTCCAATGCACAAGAAGTTATGCAATGGAGTTATTTTGCTGGGGTGTTGTATAACAGACCATTCACTGGTTGCTCTAGACTTATTTGAGATTATCAGAAACAAAGGAATACCAATGGACGCCCTAATCTAGAATGTTTTTAGGTAAAATACTTTAAAAACCATGTCTAAGAAAACGTCCACGTAACAAATATGCTGCCCTTTGTCTTAGTCTAAACAAGGGTGTGTGTGACTCCAGTTCTCTTGTTGTCCTGACACTTTGTGTCTCTGCTTCAACTCATTTGAATGAGATAATTAGACGGTTAGAAGGACTCTGGAGCCTGAACACTGAAGAGACAGTTCAGCCATTTGATCCGGATGTTTCGGACCAGGGACACGTCAAGAGGTTGCGGGACACCTTCACCTCAACGACTGGAGTCTCGCGGTCGTTTGTCTATTGCGCAAAATACCAATAAAATATGTTTTGGTCTGTAGTCATGACATGGGAAAAAGTGAAAAAGTTCAAGCAGTATGAATACTTTTCCAGGACGCTGTATAGTTAGCACCCATCACTCTGTCATTCCAGCCTGCCTGAACTGAACTTCATAAAACGCAACAGCTCACACAGACAAAATTTATTTGAAAGAGAGAAAAAAAGATTAAATTCCAGAGACTTAAGTGTCTTTGCTGCTAAATCCTTTTTCAAACGTTGGGGAGAGACTTGAGGGAAATAAATATATAAAGTCATCCAAGAACGAGGCTAAGGGGTTTATCTCCTTTCATCTTGCCACCGCCGTATGACGACTAATCCTGCCTTGTGTCTTCAGTGCGCAGCCCGAGCCCCTCTGAACTACATTAAATGGAATAGATTAGCTCCTCCAAAAAGTCACGAGGTGGCATTTCACAATCTGCCTTGTGTTTTTTTTTTGTTTTTTTTTTTCTTTTTGTTGCCCTCAAAGGATGGCATGAGTCATTATCTGTGTTCGCTTTTGTCTTTGAGTTTGCAGCACACTTCTCAACTTTCAGCAGAGAATAAAGTGAGTTTCTTACAGAATTGGTGAAGTTTGAGACAAGTTTTGATGACTGGGTTTGGTTGATGCTTAAAAAAGCATTTAGGGGATTACGCATAGAGTCATGACTGGGGAAATGAGGAGCAATAAAATCCATAATCTACGGGAGCGTCGTTATCCACCTCCCCATCAAAATGTCAATTCCAGCAGACAAAACAGGATAGCTTGATGCAGGAAGTGGACTGTGGGTGTGTAATGCAATTAAATGACTCCTTCATCTTGTTTGATCTGCTTCAGTTCATTTGGTTTTACTAATTTGGAAGATAAATCCGATAAGGATGTGCCATCATGTGTTCTCACTTCAAAACTTAGGGATGATAAAAATATGTCTGTTTCCTTTTCATCTCCTCACCCAAACGTCGAAGGACAGCGGTAATTAGATCATCTGCAGCTCTCCTGTGGAAAGAAGCGGCCATGAACTGGTCTTGCTAGAACAATCTGGTTTATGAAAAGGCAAGAGTTCGGACAAAAAAAAGCTTCACCAGGTACAGCTACTGCTCAAATCACTGAACATTTGTTTGCATTTGCTTTCTGCTCTTTGGTAAAATTATGGGGACACAGGTTATGGTGTTTATTTATTAATTTCCTGTCTTTCTTTCATTTGTCTCTAGAGATCAAAGTAAAACGACTGACATTATAAAATGTTTTCACTCCCTTGAATATTTTACCCTATTATCATTTTTACAAATCAATAATGACCAAAATAAAACATCCCTCAAAAAAACTTTGATGTGAAAAGTGGTTTTTAGAAAATAAACAGATTTAAATAAAAACATGTAAGAAAATAAGTTACATATTTCAAGTCAGTGTTTATTAGTTATTATTAGTGTTTATTATTATTATTTGGCTGCAATTACTGCACAGGGTCTGTGTGAACGCCTCTGAATTGTGCTCGCACATCTGGACACTGAAATTTCACCCCATTCTTCTCTCCAAAACTGTTCAAGCCCCGTTAATAATCCTTCCCGAGTTTAGCAACAAATTCAGATTTACAAGCAGACTTAAACAAATCTGACATCTTCTAGATTATGACGACCGCTGGTCCTTTCAAAGAGAATATTTCTTTCAAATTACATATACTTTCTCACAGCATATACCAATTACTTTGAACTCTTGACCTTAGAAGTAGTCAGTAGCAGTACATTTTCAGCACATTACTTGGTCGAAAATTCAGCCAATGTCAAAAACACAATTTTGGAATCGCAGCGCTTCGATTAAATAAGCAACGCAATTAAAATCACACGTGAAGTTTGTTCAAAGAGGAGGGCGCACTTTTGTCTTTCTACCTGAACAGCATTTTCATGGCTGTAAAATGAGGACCAGAGATAAAGATCAGATTGTCTTTTGTTTTAATGATTAATCAGGATATAATGCGTAGCACATGATCTGATGAAAGTCCCATCTGTCTGGCCATTTCAGCCCTTCTGCCATTCCGTAATTGTTGTTAGATTAGACTAATCTCTCTGTCATTTCTCATTCTCCCTTCCTCTCTCTGTCCATCCACCCTTTTTTCCACATTCCTCTGTTTTCATTCAAAGTTTGAGGTTGTCAAAGTGTCAATTAAAGTGAGCTGTGGCATGGCGTTTCATTGCATACTACGTTTGATGTCTTGCTTTGATTTTTTTTTGTTCTTTCCCTGCCTTTGCACAGTTCTCTGTGCTTCATCTGCTTGCTGGCTGTTTTGCTACGCCTTCTTCTTATCTTTCTTGGCTGTGAATAAAAATGAGACAAAAACTATAAAAGAATGCAGAGCTCTGGGTGATTTCATGGGTGAATTATTATGGTATAACGTAAATACAGGGCTGGTCAGGTTCTACAAGAAATACAAAAAAACTTGTTCAAATAACAGACATGGTAAAGTCGCACATAAAGCAGCTTAGCAGGAAGCTGCCCTTCATTTACAGCTGTTTTTAGGTTGCTTAATTTTGCCATATTTACTATTTGGTGTTTAGGATCTTAATGATTATGTTTGAGGCAAGTCTGACTTTTCTGAAATGGAGACAAACAAAAGTCATCGTTTCTGCGGGGTCAGAAACAATGACGGTCAATGCTTTGTTACAAAGGCAGTAAAATTTATATATATATGTTTATATATATATATATATTTTTAAAATGGCTTCTTGTTAATATCGACCTCAAGCTTTAGCTCCAAATCTTTAATTAAGTAAGTTATTCATCAAAAGGTGTAAAAACCCTGGACATTCCACATTCCATAAAGCAGCTATCATATGTGTGTGTGTGCGTGAGAGTTTTGCGTGTTCATGCATGTGCTGCTGATCTCAGCGTGTTGACATATCAACCACATCCATACGTCCAGACAGGACATTCCTCAGTAGCCACACAGACAGCTCTGAGGCGTCTCTGACTCCCACAACATAAAATCAAAAGCAGGACTGACAGGAACAATCTGTGTAATAACTTCATTCCTGCATACAAACGCGTCACTTTTCCTCAGAGGAAGAAATTAAACCAGCTGACTCATAAGAAAAGAAACCACACACATTGAAATAAGATCAACGACAAGGATGAACGTTTTCAGTTGTCCTGTTTTTATGCCTCTATAGTATATAGTGTAAGGATTGATCTACATCTTTCTCCATTGGCAGGAAACATAAAATGTTAGTGTGGTGGTAATTCTTTGACTATATGCCTGTTATGATCCTTTGTTGTCTTGGATATTTGGGTTTTGCTTTTGATGTATGTTTTGATCGTTTTCTCAGTTTTCTTAATTTTGATTCACAAGTTTTGCTGTCTCCAAGTTATTTCTCTGTGATCATTAATGTTATTGTCATTCCTTTGTGTGTAGTTCCTTAGTTTATTCTCGCGTTCTGATTATTGTGCATTTAGAAATATTTCTCTTATCTCACTATTAATATTTTCCCCTTGTTTTGTAGCTGGAACTGATATATTTGGACAGTTGATTTATATGTTGATGTAAATACTGTGGAAAATGTGGTGGCATTGACTAAGTAACAACTTACACTTGCTTGGCCTCTTGGAATCACTCTTAGGCTGTTAATAAAGCATTGAGAATTAATTAATGTGGTTCAAAATGGAAATTCATCCATAAAAGGCTTTACTTTTCCACACACAGTATAGTATGCCGTATGCAGCAGATGCACATCATAAATGATGCAAACATTTTATATTCATGACAGGACGTGACTTCTACACAAACACACTTTGTTCTTTATTTCTCTGGATTAAAGATATAATTTTTGTTGATACACCAACATGCTCAAGAAGATAAGAAAAAGTGTGACAGCAGCTTTAGTGATAAATAATCTGATCTTTTATCAACTTTACTCCAACATACTTAACTGTAGGATAATGATTAGTTTGTGTGCGGTTTTGTATTAATTACAGATTAAATAATTAGACTTTAAAGATAAATGCATTTGTATTAGTTGTGATTTATTTGTGTTCATTCATGTTTGTTGTCGTCTTTCATTTTTACAGCATAAGTCTCAACTTAATGGTTTTGGCGCCATCTCTTTTCCAGCTCTGTGTTTTCTATATAAAATCAATTAGATTTATTTGCAAAGCACATTTCAGCAACAAGGCTGAAATGTGCCTTGTTGCTGAAGCTAAAGTTCAAAGTGCTTTATATCTTAAAAACACACACAGAAAATTACAAAGTTGTAGAACACGGTCAGTAATTGTCAAGCGCCGTCGTCACAGATCAAAATGTTGATTAATGTTTCATTTCTAATGTTTTAAAAGCAACTCTTTCTGTGTTTTGATTTAAAGGAACTCAGTGTTTCGGCTGTTTTACAATGTTCTGGAAGTTTGTTCCAGATTTGTGGTGCATGAAAGCAAGCGTTATATTTTGAAATTCTACATTTACCAAATTGTTATTACTTCGTGGCGATAACATATTTCTGCAGCTGTTTCTGGGAAAGTACATTGTTTGTTATCACCTCTGTGGCTCCAGGTTGATAAAGGAACAAGGCAATCTGGGGGATTTTGTCTTTGACAGTCAATGTGGGCAGGACTGTGAGTCCCTTTCAAACACCCTCATGGTGTTCTGTGGGAATCTGCCTATGCGGTTGTACTCACAGGCCGTGTTTAAAACAAAATCAGATTAGATGTAGTTTACAGAGCATGCTCGTTGTTGAAGAGCGTAGTTTATGATTCACGTAGGTCTCAGCGGGAACACTTAAATGTTTTAAGTGGGCTAAATGAAAGGTTAGAGCGGATTCTGTTAAAAGAAAAGCTGATATTGGTGTACAAATCATTGGATTTATGAAGATGTTTTTGATATTGTAGTAAATTTGTCTTTGTGTTTCTGGAGAACCAAAAGCTACTGCTAACACATCAATAGATTGTTCTTCCTAAATATTGCAATTTTCTTTTTTTTGTTGTTTGTTTTTTACAGAAATAAACAAAGAGAGTAGGGAAGTATTTACATCTGTATAAGGACAGAATAAAGTAGAACAAAATAAATATGAATCTTAAAATAAGTTTAAGTGCCTCTATTTAAGGTTGTCAGTGTAACATTGGTCCTAAACCAATGTGTGCATTGGTTTAGGACCGTCTAATGCAAAGGCCTGGAGGCCTGGGCCATTTCTTAAGTTGAGGGGACGGCAATTAGGACAGACTTTGTCTGGGGCCAATAGCCTAATTCATTGGCGCTGTTAACAGCCTCAGTAAAGATCAAATGCACTGCCAGCAGATCAAAGAGAGCAGCAGGCAGTTTGAAAGAGGAAGCCACAGCCTAAATTAACTAAGGCTTTTATTCTCCAAAGTCAGGTGGCTGGGGGGACAGGTATGTGAACAAGATGAAGGTAACACCTGGTCAATGTCCAGAAAAGCAGCGTCAATTAGGCTAGAACTGAGGAGTGTGTGTAAATGTGTCTGTGCTTGCAGGAACACCTGCCATCTCACTTGAGCAGGGAGGCCTGCACCGCCATCTCGCTGCTCTAGTAAAGCTGATTGAAGGTATCTGGTAAATAAGTGTGAAGTTTTATTTAATTAAATTAAAATTGATTAACATGCAGCTTAAATCAAGAAACCAAACAACCCACATGTTTTGCTTGCTTATAGTGCAAGCAAAAGTCAAATGAAATAAAACATTGTCTATAGACAATCTTAAATCTATCTTAAAGATAGATTTGGATGTTTGGATGTTTTTGTCCACGTTGATCTCAGTCATTTACTTATTTGTGTTTGACTTGAGATCGGTTTTAATGCTGCTTCAGTTTACTGTGTGTCGACCAGACTTACAGAAAAGTCCTTTTCCAATGAAGCAAACTTTGCACTTTGCTTTTAACGCCACAGTTTGTAAAGTCTAGAGTTTCAGCTGCTCACCCCCACATGGAGAACAGCAGCAGCAGCACTCTCTCTGAAATTGTGATAACAGTCGTTGTAAAGTATGATTGCTTGGTAAAACTTGTTTGCTTGTTAGATCAATGCGAAATGCGCAGAGCCCAGCCGATAAGGACGTTTTCAAGCCATGCACAAAGAAAATGAAACCACAAAGAGAGAGTGCTTCAAGTCATAGACTCTGATGCTGTACATTTAAAAGTGTACATCAGGACCCCCAGTCTCCTGTGTGGGGTCAAAACATGCTGATGACTATCAGCGATGAGAAAATGGTGACCGTGCAGCTTAACACCCACATGACCTGAAGCAATCAGAAAACGGTTTTTAAGGAGTCTTTTCTCAGACAGTTCAGTTATTGCCCAATCTCGGCCCTCTCTTGCAAACTGTATCATAACATGTAAGATAACAACATGACAGACAGACAGATGCATGTAGATGACACGTCAAGAAACACACTGGATTACCAGACCAATGTCCAAATCTTATGTTATTGTTGACAAAAGTAATTTGCAGTGATATGTATAAGCTGGGTGACTTTGACTGTGGATCGTATTTCCCACAACCTTTTTTTAAAAATTTGTACTTTACCAGCAAAAAAAGAAAAAAGGAACCTGGTCTAGACAGTGCAGAACATAAAATGGTCCATTGACCTTTGGAGTAGAAAGTTCTGCAGTGGGACTCTTTTATGTTTGCAAACCTTTGAAATATCTTCAAATTTCACAAACCTCTAGATATTTTCTTTTGACGTTATTTAATAAATCAACACAAATGAATGAATACATATTAAGTTGATTTAAGATACTATGTAGGTTTTTCATGTCAGAGTAACGAGGGGATGCATATGAATGGACTTTCGAATTTTCTTTTTGAAAAATATTTAAAAACGGTATATTGCTTTCATTCCTCTTCGTAACTAAGGAGTTTATCACAATGAAATGCTTTGACGATTGTTGTAACGTGACAAAGTATGGATTAGTTCAGGAGATATACATACTTTTGCAAGGCCCTGCATAAATGCAAACATGTCTGCATCTGCATTACAGTAGGGTTAACATCTACTGTAAAGCTGCGCTCTGCTCCGTTTCCCACTGATGTCACTGCTCCTCAGCTCCCTCAGATGACGTCGGTGTTTACTCCATGTTTACTCCACTCCTGGCTGAGAGATATCACACAAAGCTACCACGTGGGTCCAGATGCCTGTTGAGCGGATTCCACAGCCAGGACCTCTTTTACGGCTAATCTATTTGGCCTTGGAAAACAATGACTGCATCAGAAGTAATTTGGCCCCTGGTGTGAAGTATGGTAAGAGCCTCTGGCTTTCTACGTTGAATTCCACTCCCAGTCTTTGCTGTGCCACAAATCTTCTAACTTTGCTTTGACAAAATTCCTTGAGTTTCTTCTTTGAAAGCGATGACTTTCACATTCTGGGAACGTGCGTGATTTTGTCCCGACTCCACATTCAGGATGAAGATTTGTTTCCGGGAACGCTCGTTGTTCCGTGGAGGTGGAAAAACAACTTTGGAGGTGATGTAATTAACGACTGCAGCACATTCTAGATGTCTGCGATGTCTCTGTGCTGTGTCAAGCAGAAACAGGGGGCTGGTGGGAGGTAATTACACATCAGGGTTGCGAACACTGTGCTTCCTAGGGATGTAGCCAAACCTGATTTAGTTTTCCCTTTTAAACTACCTTGACCCTTGGCTGTATCCCACTGGGTGGAGGAATTGATGTAGTTGCAGCCAGTTTTGAATCATTGAATGTTTTCTTTCAACATCCTAAAGACTTTGACGTGAGTTATGAATTTCAGGCATCTCTCCATTCATGCTAGACGCCAGAGGCCAACCTGTCGACCTTGTGCTGAGG
Source organism: Poeciliopsis retropinna (assembly GCA_010277075.1). NCBI lineage: Eukaryota > Metazoa > Chordata > Actinopteri > Cyprinodontiformes > Poeciliidae > Poeciliopsis > Poeciliopsis retropinna. Next base: position 8,974,738 of record VMRM01000013.1, read on the forward strand.
TAAAGTGATCAAACTTTTTTTTTCTTTGAGTATGAATAAGGCTCAGAATTCCCAGAATTACTTCATTTTCTCTGACATTTGCCTTGTTCAAAGTAAATAAAGATCATCTCAAACCTTCTAAATTGTAACCTGCGTGGCCTAAAGCTGGGAGGTCCTGTTGCTCAAGACCTCAGCTGCCTCACAAACAATCTGCTGATCCAAGCCATATAAAGTTGAAACTTGACAGAATCAGTATATTGATTAACTTACTTAAGATAGCAACATTGATGTGAACATTGAAAACATTAAATATGCATGTGTGTATTCTCTGGAGTCTGCAGGCAGCTCCGTTGAGATTTCCAAATAGTTTCCAAGTCTTGAAAGAAATTGACTCATCAGAAGGATAAAACAAAGCAGCTCTGTTTAAAAAGGAACAGCCTGAACAAAATGCAATTTTTTTTTTATTTCATTTTCGAACACCTAATGCCTCGTTCACACGGCAAGATTTAAAAATTCTCAGCCGATTTTCAAAACCTGACTGACACACATATGACACTAAAAAAAAAAAAAAATAGCTATTTCAGGTTTGGTGTTGTGCTTTGTACAGCCACACGGTAAATACAATACCCTGTCTAACACCAACAGATTTAATTTATGATCATTCAGATGTCAGACAGGAAATCTTTGAAAGCTCTCACGATCAAACGTGAGTTCAGAGTCCATGCTTTCTGATATTAACCTTTTACTCCCTCTCACCTCCAGTGCAGCAGATAAATTGATGAAGGCTCATGTGACATTCCCCAAAAATCTGCTGGTTGTACTACTAGATGGATGGGAGGAGACTACTACCTCCAGTCAGTCAGGAAGAATGATTATTAGACTAAAGCTGTGCAGAAAAAAGGGGGAGTCCTGCACTTACTTCTCAGACTCGCTGCTCTGGGAGCATAGCAACATATTTCATTTGCACAAACTAGATCTTTATGCAACCAACAGATTGGGGAGAATAAATTAAATCATTAACAGCTGCCCAGTCTGGGAACCTGATAAATGTTAGAGATAGAGGGAGTGGGGTATGGAGGAGCCAAGCTAATTATCAACTAATTAGGCATTCGCAAGTTGAATTGGAATGGGACTTGGACTGCGGTTGGTTGGAGGAGGTTTGAACAAGGCTGGGGCTGTAACTCTCTGGATCCGACAGTCAACAGCATGCGGTGCAGAGCAGGAGTGGAAAGGTTGTCAGGGCATGATAATCACAGCTCCATAACCCTGTGAACAACTTCAAAGTGGAGCATGCAGCATGCAGGGTGCATATCAAGTGAACAGTGCAGAATAGGAGCCACACTCCGGTGTTGCAGAGATCGACTAACAGGTTTCAGATAAGAAAAAATACATTTGGGATGTTTTTTCTTTGTTTTTTAGGAAATGAACAGCTTCACTTGGAGGACGTTTAGACTGTACTCCCCATAAATAGTAGATATTCCTGTTGAACTAGATAACGCTGAAGAAAGTGTGATGTTCGGCAGAGTGGGATGGGAATCGTTTTTCCGTCTCTGAACCTCTTTTCATTCTGATGCTTTTTTCCCCCCTCTTCTGTTTCTGTGTAAGGTTTCTGTTTCCCCATGCAAATGAGAGAAGCCACATTGATTTGGCCTTCAGTTTTATGTTCCTATGGCAACAACATAACTACAAAGAGTTTAAAGCACAGCACTTTTATCCATGTGTCCTTCTGATCATCACATGAAATTAGCATACCAGGAAACAGGAGAGCTTGCAGAGGAAAGCGGCTGTGCTTTGGGAAGGCCAAGCTGGCTGCCTGAACAAAAAACAAGAATGGGTTGTTTTTATTTAATTATTTTTTTAGGGGAAAATGGGGAAAAACAGAAAGAATAATGTGGAGATAATGATCCAACAAAGCACAACTGTAAGTAAATATTTTCCTTTTTATACTGTCAACACATGTAAACGCCAATATTTCTAAAAATTGTCCCAAACAATTTGAATATCAATGATTTATTTGAGTAATTCAGCTCAAAATGTCGACATCTGTTTTTGTACTGGCTAACAAAACAGAGATTGGTTTATTTAATCTGAATAAAATGTTTCCGTTGATAAACTGAGTTACCAAAATAAACGTTTCTTGAATGTCTGCATAGTATATAGTATGTACTAAATACTTGGTTTGAGCTCCCCTTGTATGGTTACTATGGGTGACCAGACTGATCTAAAATAGTAATAGCAAATATATATTATTATTTATTTCCTCTAGAAGTTTTATTTCGTTTTTGCCTTGTGGTTTCTCGACGCTACCTCAGAAAAGATTTTATCTTTATTTGCTGTCAAATGACAATCATTTGCACTTTGTTTACTTACGGGAAAAAATGAACACACATTTGTTTTGTTTTTGTCTTGTTTTTATTATGTTACTATGTTACTACAGCATTTTGTAGACGCATAAACATTGTCTGAATTCTCCCCCAGGTTTTTAAAAAAAATGTTTCTAAGGGAAAAACCACAAGAACACCCAAGGATCTGAAGTTTCATTACACAAAACATAAATAAAAAGTAAAATAACTTGCCCCATTTTTAGCTTTTGTTTCACATCTTCCACAACCATTTTGTTGCTTGTTGCAACCACAGGGTGAGTCAAGTGGAAATCTTCTGGGATGCGTGATTGATGGGAGTGGAGTTGGGCACGGCCACATGCGCATTCGTTGTGAAGATAAAACTTCAGCCTGTGTTGTTGCTGGTGATATAAAAACTTCTCGCCTGCATCTGTGATGTGGTCTGCAGGGTCAAGTGGAGGGAGAATCGAAAGGCGGACACCAGGGCCAGAGTGTGAAAGAAGGTCTGAAGATCAACCTGAAATTACACATCAGCTGGATGTGGAGATGGAGCGAAATAAACCCATTTTTAAAAAAGCCCCCCTTTAATGTCATCACATACAGAAATGTGAGGGGCTGCACGTCAGTGTCAAAGCTTTGAATAGTTGTCTTGCTTATCATGTCCTGAGATGCAGCAACAAATGTCGACTGCAGGCTGAGTTTGGAAACATTGCACGGAGCTAAAGAAAAAAAAAAGTTTCACAATGTGCATTCAACATGCACGGGAGAATACAACATCAATAAATAAAATCTTCATACCAATGTACTGGCAGCAGGTACATTAGTCAGATGTCATTATTGTTTTCCAGTTTTGTTTGCTGTGTTAGGTGGTTAGCTAACTCACAGAGTCTGTCTGCCTGAAGGCTACCCAGCATGCAATTCTGAAACAAAGAAGGCCTGTTTTGATTTCTACACAGCGTGACCTTTTTTGATTGGGTGAGATTGGTTGGCATGGAAATCAATACTATGCTGTGTATTTGATGCAGCCTTATCTCTTCTCCACACTGTCTGCAGGTAGAGAGACAAGGGAGGATTGTATGGTTTTGTGTGTGTGAGGGTGTAAATGCACCTAAACAAATGTTCTCCCTGTGTGTGGAATATAACAATAGTTCCTCTTCTTAAAGTAATTTACTTTGTCGCAGAAAAATAGGAAAACCGGCGGCTTGAAATGGGAACAGTTAAAATGGAAACGGATATTAACACAATGCCTTCTGCTCTCCTATTCACAAAAAGTTTCCTTAAAATGCTCAGTTCAGTAGAAAGTACTGAGATCAGACACATTATGCTCCAACATAAATATGTGTATATACTTCTGTACCTGACTAATCCTGTTCGGGATGGGGGGCGGGAGGAAGTGTCAGGGGCTGGCTGTGGTGGTGCTCCCAGGGCTCCAGGCTTTCTCATGTCTCCCTCAGGTCTGTGGATGTCCACACTCATTATTAAGAACAGATAAAAGGATTGCAAAGAATATAGGGAAAAAAAGAGTTGAAAGACATTCTGTTCAAACTCAGTCATCTCTTGCATCACGCTGAGTTTTTAGTTCTGGAATAGCTATAAAGTAAACATGGAAGTTGTTTCAGAAGTAATCTACTAGTAAAAATATCCACATAACTACCTGACTAAATGCCATTCTTGAAAGTAAAAGGGGTCTTGGATATATGAGGACTCAACACTGTCTGTGTGGCTCCTCCAAACCAAATAACAACGGTAAGAGGAACCAGCTGTTTTCTTCCTTTACACCTCCAGAAAGGAGCAGCTGAAATCATTTAAATCAAAAACAGTCACTGTTTCCACTCTGCATCATTGGCATTCCAACGTTGCGACTTACTCCACAGTGCCTATCCTCGCTCAGCATGGAGAGACTTATGAAGTGGGCACACAGCAGCACAGACATGCAGCCCACTGATTGTTTGACCTAGAACCACTAAAAGTGTCTGATGAACCTGTGAAAAACAATACTTCTTTACTCATTCATTTTGGTGTTAAACTTTTTTCCTCCTGATTTGAGAACCTTTCTTTCTCTCTGAATTATTCTCCTCTTGAGAAATAGAAGATCTTTCACTGAAACACCCAAAAATGTTGGAGCCGTACAAATGGAGAAACAGGAAGACAGCAGTTGTTTCTTCCTTACATATCTGCATTTTACTAAAACAGTTGTCCATCTGAAAGGAGATTTAAAGCTGCATCATTGACTGTTTTTCAGTGCCTAACTCCCCCCGTCATTAGGAGAGATGCAGCGAACACTGTGGACACCAGACCACCGCAGTGCAGCACAGACACGCAAGACAAACTCATCATACAAACTACCTCTCAGTTCCATCGAACAGTTGTTAACGTCATAATGTAATAGCATTAGTATGACGACTTTCAAAATGCAAAGCGTTGGGAAAAGTAGCAGCTTCTTAAAGAGACAGATGCCCAATTTCTTTTAAGTTGTGTTTAAAAATACACAGCATTTTTATCGCAACTGAAGGCAATATAGTTACTTGATTTTCCTAGAAAATGACACTATATTTTCCAGGGATTATATCACTCTCACTGGAGATCTACTTGGATGTTTTCAGTGAAGAGGAAGTCGTTCCTGTCCACTGTCACCATAAGCTTGCTTAGCAGGAGGGGTTGCATGAGAATCCTGGTCCTGAATCAATCATTTCGGCTTCAGCACATTGACAGCTTCTGACTTAAATAATTAGATGATATAGCATATAACCTCTTTGTTTCCTAAACTGACAAGTGAATCATTTTGGGTACAGAAAGGAAGACAGTGTGAAAGTATATGAGGGGACATCCTTGACTTTTGTGCTCTCTGCAGCTGTATATCTTCTGTTGGATAAGCTTAGGCCAGCAGACGACTCCAGTTGTTCGCTCCACGTGAGGTAAAACCAGCCCATTCACACCCGGTGGTCTGCAGTCCTCTCAACTTTCATAGAAGACAAGAGGCAGGAAGTATCCACAGGGATCAACAGATGCAACAAGGGAGGGGGGGGGCAACTGTAAACTTTTGAACCTCAAAGCAGCACATCGTCTTATAATGGTGGTTTCAGAATTAGACCAGAGCTCTGATACGAGTCAGTTCCAAATTAGCTCAGCAAATAATTGGTTTTGGTTTTCAAAGGTCACCACTGTCATATCACTGAGAGTTTAAATGCTTAAATATCTCTTTCAGTAAATGTCTGATTAGTGTTCTCTGAGTTTCTGTATGAACCACATCATTTCCAGATGTTACGGTGTTTGTCTTATTATATATCCAAATAGATGACTTATTTCTACCAGTCCAAATTGTGGTAAAGGCTTAGAAAATGTTTTGTTCGGTTCAATTAGCAATTTCAGAAAAGAAAAGCTCTGACAGATCTGATAAACACGCTGGGTGAACTTTAAAACAACAAAGCACATTTAATTTTGAGCACTTTCAAAAAAAATGTCCAAAGGAGTTTCCTATTGGAGGATATCTTCAGACCCTGCTTGTATTCTTCTTGAATATGATTGAGTAAATCAATATAACTCAAAACTGCACAAAAGCAGGGTAAACACAAGACGCTGTGAATATAAAAGTTGCAAACAGAATAAAATAAAATATAATAAAATCAAAATAAAATAACGTCAATAAGGTCATCAATAAGTTTCTGCCATAAATGTACTAGTTTTGCACATGTTCTGTGACTAATAAGGCTTGTGATTTTATTATAATTTCTTTCATAATGTCTTGATAAACTTTATCTGGCTTGGACGTCCCTGCTTGTTGTAGCCTTTAACCAGTTATCTGCCTCTCTATCATATAAAAGAAAAATGTAGAACTTTATTTTTGCTCTACATCTGTTTGACGGAGCTTACAGTGAGGCAGCGCTAAACTAGGTTTTGTTTTGATAATGTCATAAAAAGTAAGCTACCTCACACAGTTGAGCCAAGTTCTGCAAAGCAGAGGAGCAGAGCAGTGATCTAACAGTGGAGAGAGGAAGAGAGAGAAACCTGCTGAATGCCAGAGTAAATAAATAAAGTGAATAAATGGCTGGATAATGTGTAGCAATTGCCGGGGTGTGCATAATCGGGGATTTGGAAGCTGCACACTCTGCTGCTCATCTTCTGACTACAAAACCAGACCCGGCAGCCCCTGCCCTGCAACACCCACCACCTTCCCCGTTCCTCTTGCTCACTCTCTCCAGACGGCGATAATCTGTTCCAGTACACTTGCCATGAAATGAGCGATGCAGAACTCGTAATGCGCTGGACAGGCAAAGCCTAACAGATAACAAAGCCCCTGCCTTCCCCTTTTCTCTCAGCCCCCCCCCCCACACACACCCCCCACACCGCCTGTCCTCCCTCCCGCCTCAGCCGCGCTCTCCCATTACCAGCCCTCATCCACTAGTAAATCAAGGCTGTTCAGCTGTAAACAAGTGGAGGCAGATTTGGTCCGTCAGAAAGGGAGATGTTTTCCTTCCCCAGCTTTTCATCCGATTTGTAATATCTGTGGCGAGCAGTCTCATCGCTTTCTGTTTGCATCACATTTTCATGACCTTTGCTGTCAGACACATAATGTGTAGCGGCTGTGAGGGTGTTTTGTTCTTATGACCTGTTTGTAGCTGTGATTGCCATTGGCTGAATGAGTCCATTCATATACGTATGCATCTGTGAGCCTTAAGACAAAAGACTTACACAGCATACAGTGGTAGCCTGAATCGTCTCTTGGGGTGGAAAAACGAAAGATGTTTTGAAGTCAACAAACAAAATTCCCTCCCCCCCCCCCCCCAGTTTTTCAGGGGTTTTTTGTTCTGTGCATGAATTGTATTTCATCTCATCTCTTTATTTTTATTTTTTTCCTCAGCTGCTTTTGAGCTGGCTTTCATTTAAATGTCATGGTATCTTTATGAGTTCACACTGAAGGAATCTTGCTCCCTTAGCAGATTCCATATGTTCCTGTGCTTCCCTTTAAACCAAATAATTTTCACTCCCACTTTCACTCCTTGTTAAGTCTCATAGTCACCTGAGATCCTGTTTTTGACAAGTAGCCTCATACCTAAGAGCGGCTGAAATAAAGTACAGGATTAAAACAACAATCTAATTTATTACACATCAGACACAGTTTTGCACATGGGTTGATATATTATTAAGTAGAGTTTCCTATTTCAACTCTGTAGTTGTGCTTATACACGTCCTTCATACATGATGGTTTAAATATCGATTCAGTCATTTAAAGGGGCTGTAAAAATGTCACCCCATCTTTATTTATCCACCATGCAGTGCACCATTACTCAAAATTTGCTGAACAAGTACATAGACATTGCACATTGGTCAAAATAGATCATCAGGCACTGATGCTAACATCTAGATCTAATGCTAACATCCCTGGACAATTTTTGGATTTTCAAGCTCCTTGAACATTTCTAAGCATTACAAATATTATTGAAAAGTACATTTATTTCAGAAAATGCATCACCAACTGAAACATAATATGCAGATTAATTAGACAAAGACTGATGATTTAACACCTTTATTTCCCTTAATCATGATTTCCTGCTAACAACCAATAAAAATGACATTTAAAAATAGAATATTACATCACATAAACACCATACAGGCTGCCATGTGTCTCTTTTGTCTTGTTTAGTGTTAGTTGTTAAACAACTAATGTAATGGGTTATACTTTTCAAACCACTACTTGGTCGCTTTCACATTATGCATTAGTCACCTGAACCACAACACTGGGTCAACCTTATAATCCATGTCTGTGGCGTTAAATCTATCCAGGGCTCAGAAAGCTAAATCAAATTAATTTAGCTTGAAGTCAAGCAGTATAACAATGCAAGGAAGTGCAGATTTTTATGTTTGAGAGAAATTAATTTTGTAAGCTTACAGGTTATGATGAGTTCATGCTGTAAACAGGACATTGAAAAACATTAGTCCATTGTGATGTGGGTAGCTTTCTGTTATGCACTTTTAAAAAAAAAAAAGACTTTGCCATTTGTGGTTCCCAGATGTCCATTGTCTGTGTCTTTTTAATAAACGTCACATGTTTTTTCTGTCACCAATATTTTATGTACTTGATTTGTATGCAAAACGTCGACAACCAACTGAATTATTTTGTTGCGCTTGTGGCTGAAATTATGAAAGCCGGTTTGTTAGCAATATGAGCCACGTGCTATTGATTATTGTGCAAACTGATGACAGTTGTACTAAATCCTTGGCGAAGCACTGTGCTTGAAGAAAGGAGAAGTTAAAATCTGTTGTGAATTTTGTTGAACACCACTTCTGAAAGTTTGTAAAAGAATGAGCCAATGAGGAAAGCTGCAAATAAACTGGAGTTTTTAGAGGAATTATCTGCTTCCCTGAAATATTTAAGCCATTCAAGTATTTTTATATAAAATCTAGAAAAAAACAAACACAAATAATCTTTATGATGGCAAAGATTATATTCATAATTACTCTTGACCGTTGATGGGGACCTCCCTGCCAGGAGGTTTGACAGTAAACAGCACCGACTATAATCGATAGGCTCTGGGCCCCAGTCTTCCCAACTGCCTTGTGGTTTTGAAGGCTTGGAAAATCCGCCACGAAGCAAGGGCCCTCCCATCTCGTCTCAACCAAACATTGCCCGGGTGGCGCTCACTCCCATGCTCCTTGCTCACTGGAATGCCGGCACGCTGAGGATGACAGGGTTTCCTAAGATCCGACCAGGACCTCTCTAATTTGGGAATCCACTCCTGCCACTTCCCCTGACCAGAAACCAGTTTAAATTGGTAGCCACGTAGAGGCTGGCATTCCCCTTTTCCTCTGTTTTAATAGTCTGTTCATTTCTGTGGCTCTTTTATTTCTATCTGTCTCTCCCCATCTCTGCCTTGGCTGACAGAGAAAGCAAATTTATTTCCGGTCTGAATTATTGGCCATGACCTTCAAGTGAAGACCTCATGTGCACTCAGAAAACCCCACTGCCACTACTAATGCCTCTCCAACCACACAGGCGTTATCAGTGACAGGTACTGCACAACTGCAGTGTTAGCGCTCTGTAAACTGTGTGCTTGTGTGTGTGTGTTTGTGTACAAGCAGGTTGCTCCAACCAGTGTGTACGCTAAAGAGTGACAGACCACCCACCTGCTCTGGCTCTTCCAATTGATGTCAGTTTGGCATCAGTGGGAGGGCAGCTAATGGGATTTCACTATCAGCACTTCAGTGTAGCCAGCATGTCAGCTCTCCCTCCTCCGTAGCGCTTCTTACAGTCATGCAAGGTAAAACAGCTTGGCTTGGGTTCACTGAGACATAGAAAGTAGCAGATGTTGTGCAGAATGTAATGAACACTGAAGAACATGCGCAGCAAAGCAAATTGTGAGTCAGAAGTTAAGGGCATGGTGGTTAAGTAGGTAGGTGGAATTTTTTGCAAAGGTGCAAGCAGTTAATTTCGTAAATAACTTTTAAAGCTAACTTTCGTAGCGTCTTTGCATTCCAAGTTAGTTGGTCCTGAAGGGTGAAGCTAAAAGCTAAACCAAAATGTGGACAAAAGATGTAGCAGAGATTATTGCTCCTTCGTTGATTCTTATGCTGATTTTAACGTTCTATATAAATTATTCTGAGCAGCATCAGAGCCAGGGACCTTAAAAGGCTCAAAAACCCAATAAAGAAGAATGGTTCTGTTCTGGGGACGACTCTGGAACCTCTGGAGATGATTATGCAAAGACAGATTCTTCATAGGATCAAGAAAATTATGGACAACTCTGACCATCCTCTTCACGAGACTGTCTTGGGAAGGCAGAACGACTTCAGTCAGAGGCTTCTTCAGATTCAGTGCAGTACAGACTGCTACAGGAGATCATCATCCTCAGTAACTCTTTGAAGAATCTAAATTAATCTGTTTAAACAACATTTAGTTTCCCTTTGGAATTAATAAAGTATTTATGAATTTGAATAGAATTTAAATATATGAATACATATAAATGATAAAAATCTAAATAAACGTTAAAATATATCTATATATTTTAACCAAAAATATAATATAAAATATATTTTCTACTCAAGTAAGAGCAGCAGGTGTTTATAATATTACTCAAGTAAAAGAAAAAGAGTACAGTAAACTACTTCTAGTATTTTTTTCCAAACTGTTAGTCGAGTAATGTAACACAGTAAATGTAACTAATTACTACCCACCTCTGGTTTGGCCTGAACTGATGGTGAAACGCTGCACAAAAGCGACCTACACCGACGGACAACAATCAGAGGTCGTTGGCATTATCAGCTGATTGTAAAGGGGAAGTCGTCTAAAGCTGCCACAGTCACTTAGAGTTGTGTCACAGCATCTGCTGAGGTTTTGTGAAGAGTGTTAAAGGAACTGTAGCAGCTGAAGGAGTTGGAAGGCACAATCGCCTCATTATAGCATAAAGCCATTATTCCCTCATCCAGCTCTGTCATAACAACATCACACTGTTTAAGTCTTGCCTCACCCTCACTCCTGCCTGCCGCCTTCCAAGCTGCCTATATTTCTCCATGACTGTCGTTTAGAGTTCACCAGCGTTCTCTGCAGACTCACAGTTAGCATGGTGGCAGCTTTATACTCTTTTGTTTTTAAACTTTTGGCTCTTTTTTCCTTCTTCTTCCCTGTGTTTTGCTCCACACCAGAGCTCTAAAGAGGGGCCTTTTGTGTCTGACTTTGCCCCATAGGCAGTTCCCTTGCAAAGCAGATTAATAATTACAGAGTACACAAAACAATTTCAACATCTTTGATGTCAAACATGAGAGAAACCAAAAATTACAAAGGGAAAAAAAGTATGACGCAGAGAAGCCTTGAAAGATGATCTTTTTTTCTGTCTTGGCTGTATTTCCTGTTATTGTTGCTTTCTTCTGTTTCTTAGTGCATTAAAACCATTAAGCTGGACTTGAAAGAGACAGAGGCGACGGCAACCCCAGGAGGGCCACATTTGAGAAGTGCTATGGCAACTCTTCTGTGTGACACTTTCACAAAAGATGACAAGGAGCTATGTTACAAAGGACTCAGTCCATCTGTTTTATACTTTGACACATCAGTTAGCAGTTGTTTGCTTAGAGCCACACTAGGAGAAGAAGAAGCCATCCCAAACGCAGGAGGACGGGATAATTCACAACCCAGAATTATGATTACGGGCTCTAATTGAAAGGTTGAGCGTACTGTTGTGCTGTCCTTTTCTTTACTATCAAACTCTTTTAACTTGAATAAGTCGTGACTCACTGGAGCCAGAACTCGCTCTCTTCTGTTTAATGCTTATTAAGAAACTGGGTTTCGTCCTGGTTAATAATCAGTTTAAGCTCACATCTCTTCCCTTTTGTAATATTCACGTGATGCCCAACATTAAGAGAAAATGCTACAAATATTTATTCTAGCTCAAGTTTGATAAGATTCAGTGGGAAGCCAAGCTTTGCCTAAGTCTTTCAGTTGAATTTAAGGTCCGGGCTTTGACTGGGTCATTCTAACAAAGCTGAGCTTCTGGTTTGTGTTTCATAACCTCCAACAGGTTTTCTTTCAGGATCGCATTGCATTCAGTTCTTCGCATCTTCTTATCCACACCGGTTTCCCTGACTCTCCTGAAGAAAAGCATCCCCACACCAAGATGACACCACCACCGTGTTTTATAGTAAGGGTAGTTTATTCGGAGATGTTTAGTGTGTGCTACATTTTTGCTGTCAGACTATTGGACAAACAGTTGAGACCTTTGCAGAACAGCTGTTATGACTTTTGGTTTGGTTGCACTAGCATTTAATGAGAGACATCAGAGTAAAGGTGGAACTGTGGTTTATCATGAAGCTACAACAAAAGTTCTTAATAGTCACAGATGATTTGTTGTAAACATAAACAGCCATTCTTATAACTCAGAAATGGGCATTCATCAAATATTTGTGGCATAGTCATATTGATAGCCCTGCATTAAATTGCATTAATTTTTTTTTCTCACATCAAGTTCAAAGATTATTTTTTAAGAAACATTTAAAACATCTAGACATAGTGTTTCCATCCATTCATAGCAGCAAAACATGTCCTTTTTTAAAAACGGAAAAGGCTGTGTGCTCTAGGAATAAAGCATGCAGTACTCAAACTGCTGACGTTCCAGAGACACATGAGACAATTTGACAGGTGTCAGTGTGGATGTGTTTTTGTAAGGAAAAATAAATCTGGATAGTGTTATACTCTGAGTTGAACTGCAACAAGGAACTGAGATGTCAAAGCTGAAATGACACCCAGCAGAAGCTCTACTGTGCTCAGATTTTGACAGTGAGCTCCCTATGAAAAAGAATGTAAGTAAAATATATGGCGAAGCCAAAAATACAACAGTTGTCTTTTGATGATTTTGATGGTTTTTTTTTTTTTTTTTTATCGTTCTTTTTTATTGAAATTTTAGTCGGAGAGCATCCTGTCATATTGTGTTCCCCTGATTATTAAAGGTAAAACGGTTTGATATTGTTCCACTCAATGTTCTAAAGTAGTTATAAAATTGAGTTGAATAATAATTTTTATTCATCAAATGCACCATTTTCACATGTATCAAGCACTGTCTTGAGTTTGGGATTTTTTTTCTTTTTCTGAAATCTTAGTTTGTATTTTCCAGGCTCTAACAGCGTTTTGATTTTTGCTGCAGTTTTCTTCTGTTTGCATTTCTATTTTTGTTTACTTTCACTGCTTTCTCTCTCACACCTTTTTTGCAGAGTTCAGAAATAAAATCAACTAAAAGGTAATTAAACATCCAGTGGTGAAAGGCAGCATTAACTTGTCTTCCAGTAGTTTTGCTTGGATATACTGGCAACAACAAAGGAAACGTACAAGCAGTATTAGTCACGCTTTGATTTTAGACTCTTCTGAAGATTAAGTGCAGTAACACTGTCAGGTTGGCATCTTTGGTTAAAAAAAAAGAAAAGAAAAAATCTTTTGTGATTGGGAAATTCCTGGTTTTCCCGCAACACATTCCAGATTTCTAAGATACGAGACCTGAGATGGACGGGTGGAAGAGCAGATAATCAATCTAAAGAAATATTGTTGTTGTATTTACAGCAGAAAATCAACCCAGCAAGACATGAGTGTTGGTCTTAATTCAAAGTCACTTTCTTACTTAAAAAGCAAAAAAACCTTAATAGCTGTAATGCAGAAACAAATGAACAGCACCACAGCTGCAGCTGCAGCATGCCAGTTCTCTCACAAGTCGGTTCAGATACACTAACGGAGCAGAGGTTGGGAATGACCATGAATTTAAACCAGCCGTTCCCTCTGCACTTGGCTGAAAGTAGGAATGTTCACTCTCACCCAACACCTTTTCCCCCATGGGTTTTTTTTTCCAGATTGATAAGGAGGAGACAGCAAAGGCTGCTTTAATAACTTTTCATCCCTTGTGGCAAAAAATGTGAAATTTATAGAGAAATCAATCTCAGTCATTAGGAAATCATAAACACTTTGATAATTTTGCCACCAGATCTGGTGATATGGAGAGGTAACGCAGCCGAATCTGATTGAGCAATTGTCTGTGTAGACGTTCCACATTTAATCATTTAAAATACTGAATAATTTGTGTTTCTTTGCGACTGTGTTTTCCACATTTTTTGGGGGTGAGAGGGGTTTGCACAAACGCATGATTGTTTTTGTCTGATCAGATGAAATTGCAAACATCCCCCGCATAATAATTTCAAAAGGCATCCTGTTTTGGAAAACACTGCACTGCAAAGGAAACTGAGCGATGGCAACAACAACATGTTCCCCACATGGTCCTGCTTTTCCCATCAGCATTTTCTTTTTAGATCAGATCCAGACCCCTGTTCTTTTTATGAGATCATGAAGTAAATGTCATTGAGGTGTTGATGGTAAAATGGGAATATTTGCTCCCATTTGAAATGCTTGTGCATATCAAATGTCCCTGGTCCTCATTAGTTGGTGTCCTTATTAAGAGTCTCCTTGCTATACCCCCGGAGAAGCCTGGCGAGTCGCCCCCCTCTCTCCTCTCCCCATGTCTCCCACTCTTTCCTTGTATTTCTCCGATGTGCCCTTTGAACTTCCCTCAGTCTCTAGCCTCACATCAAAGCTTTGATAGAAGCTTCCTCCTTCCTCTTCTCAAGGTGAAGTACCGGGTACATCTGCAAGTGTGTGCTTTCAAGACTGAAATGGCCAAACCATGTGTTTGGATCCATTCTTAACCGTTTACCTTTCTTCGTTATACTGATGGAAGCGATTATGCTTTTACTTAAAGGTATGTGTTGCGTAGCCCTCTCATCTCATTGTTGCGTTTTGCAGTCTGGAGAGCCTGGAGCCTTTTTAAAAGACAGAAGCAAAAGTGATTCTTTCTTTATTCCTTCAACAACAGTTCGGCTGACATGCTGAGATTCGCAGTAAAACGTTTCTTTACACTTCCTGTTGACGACTGTGGTCCTATTGCTATTTGCTGTTATGCAAAAGCTTTTGTCAGCTTCCTTAAATTTATGAGAAACTGAAAGTATTCCTGGGGACGCCTGTTGACCAAGATGTCCAGTTATTGTCATGGACCGACTCTCTCGTTCTGCTGCTGAGGAATCCATCCACATGCTGTACTCTGAAGAAAGTTTGCAGCTGAATGTCAATGTGGAGAATTCTCATTTCTTCTCTCCTAGCATTCATTTTGATAGCAGAGTGTATCTGGGCTACATGTAGGTGAGCATTTCAACACATAAACGGACCTTTGCCAGGATGTTTTTTTTCTACCAGTCCATTACTGGGGTGGATCTGGGTTATCAAAAATACTGCACTGAAATGCAAAGAAGCCATGTCTTTTTTTCAAACGTTTATCTTCATGGCCAAAATCAATAACAAAATCATGTGAAAGAGCCAAGAAAGCCTGGTATGTTAATCAGCTTTGAGGTACCCCAAAAGGTTCAGACCTACTGAGTAAACAGGCGGAATTAAAAACAAAGTTTACCATTTCCAAACACCCAAAACTGCTGTTTTAAAGATGTGGTAGTTTCTTCATCACTTCAACCAGTATGTTTTGAAAAAAAAATAAATAAATAAAAACTATTAATTCAGAAATGTGGGGTTTATATATTTTTTTCTCTGTTTCTTATCTGTTTGTTTCCAATTTTCTCATCACAATTTTTCCCACTGCTGGCTAAGGATCAATGTAAGAACTGTAAGGCTGCATTGTCGTATCGAAATCTGATTTTGTCAGACAGTGGTCACTTATATGTTGCTTTGGTGGTGAACATCCAAAAACTGCACTGCACCCTTTAATTTCCTCTGTGCTCCTCTTCTGGCTGTTGCACAGTTTGATCAACGTCGATATGTTTAGCCACATGTCATCCTTTGATGACGAATTCTTGTCATAAAAAATGACAAAATATTTTTATTAGCTCAGTCTTGCTAGTTATTTTAGATTTTCGTTAGTAATTTTTTGTTCTTAGTTAATTATTGTCCGAATCAGATTTGTTTTCCCAGTTTCCCTTTTTACGTTTACTCCTCCTCACTCCCTTGTGCCACACTGTCTCTTTCTTCCCCAGCCTGCTTTATCAGAGTAGATGTTAAACAGATTTCTTTTTAGCTACAAACACAAAGGCTTAGAATCTGTCAATACATTTGGCCTCCCATGTAGCTGCAGTGAGCCTGATGCATAAGATTTTAAACTACATAACTAAAAATGATAGCTTTATGTGCACTTAATTCTAAAGTAAATAAATTGGGTGTGTTGTCTGCAGGAGCTATTGCCTCCGTCTGATGGGAGTCCCTGTCATGTGGGAGATGTGCACACTGAAACGAGGCTAGATTATCTTGGAGATTTACTAAGTCAAATAAATACATCCACAGACAAAGTACATCCCATGATACAGCATATTTATCCTTGCTAATGTTTATATTAGAAAATTTTAAGCAAAGATGAAAACAAGTGTGTTTATACACCGCAGCTTACAACCACCTCCCTGCCAGATACTAGCCACAAAGCAAAACCCCAAACATATATAATCCTCCAACATACCTGACATTCTGGCTCAATTTCTTAATTTTATTTAACCAAAAAGTTTGATTTTTACAACAACTGAAACGGCATCGTCCAAAAAAATAATAAAACAATGTAGAATGAGTCTCAAATTTGATAATGAAAATAATGTGTTTTTCTTTATACTTCATTAAAAATGTTAAGGCAAAAATTATTTATAACCTTTTAATAAGCAGTGGAAAAACTTGGTCTTACGGAAATCAGACCCCTTGTATTATTTCTGAGCAGCTTTTTGTTTGCTTCCACTGATATTTTGATGGTTTATCTTTGGGGTTGATTTTGGGGGGGGGGATTTTTAATCTTTGATACTTTCTCTTTTCGTGTTTATACTTGCTGTAACACCAATTGCCCATTTGGGATGAGAATAAATCTGAATCTGAGCTCCAAGTCTTTGTGATTACCCCTAATCTCAACCTAGATTTTCTACCAGATCCAAGTCCATCAAAACTTAAATATTATTTTTAGTCATAGGAAACATGATGGAGAATTAAAAGATTGCTAACCTTAAAACTGCCAAAGAGCATTTTGGAGTGAACTGTATTCTATTTACGTGAGTTTTTTTCTAACGTTGTAGTTTTCAACCACAAAAAATACAAATGGAAAAAAACCCCAAATGCAAGCAAGTTGACATTTAACTAAAAGCACGTGGCAAACCTGACAGAAACCCCCCCCACAGATTACATATTTGTGAGTGACATCATCGGAAGTCGCATGCAAGAAGTGATATAAACAGAGCAGATTAAAGATGTGCAGCTCAGCACGCATGTTCGTCTTTCATATAGATTTCATGCAAGCTCAAAGTTTTAGCTCTTTCTGTCTGCGTTAGTACTTGCGATGCAGAAATGCCAACCCCATGTCAGGGCAGCAGAAATAGGTCAAGCAGACGCACGCGCGAGTGCGCAAAAAAACACAGATAGATGAATTACTCATTCTCTTTCATGGTCTTTGTAGATGGAGGAAGCGGATGCCAATGCGAAAAGATCAAAACCCTCTCTCAGTGAAACAAGTGTCCTCCTCCTAGCAGCTGTGCGGGAGGAAGGAAGAGTCGCTCAACAGGTTCATGCCACTGCTCCAGCTCTGCAGCTCCTCGCTTGCCTGTGCTCGTTTGCATGGTCCTGACAGGTATCTGTTTTTGGATGCTTTCGATGCGGGAGGTACTCTGATATATCCGTGCATCACTCTGAAGCTGCTTTGCCTCGCCGAGTGTTTGTGGAAAACACAATCAAAGAGAAAAATCAATGTGTCCTCAAGCAATAAGAAAGTCAATAGCTTTCATCGAATCTATGAATAGCATTGAGTGAGTTAGTAGTTCTCTGTTCTGCAGGGCTAAAGTAAGATGAAGCCATTTTAGGCACAATTTTATTTATTTTCTTTACTCTGTTTTATGAATCACAACTTTGTAAGTGCCTGACTTGTATTTTTAATGAACAGGGGCTTGCATGTCCATGGATGTGGACAGGTTTGTGTGCAGGAAGAAAATTCTGCTCACTGTCTGCCAATATCTGGAGCAGACTGCGTGTTTAAACCAATTATAATCTTATCAACTTGGCCAGATTTATTTCTACTTTAATTATGTGAAGTATATTACATCCTGGACTTATCTAATATTGGTATCATGTAATCTTGATTAATAATCTCACTTCATTATACTCTGTGATTAAACTATATTATCCTGATTATTCTGTATAATATACCAAGGCAGCAGTTCTGTTGTTGAGGGACACTTTTCTTTCTTTTAAATGAGAAAAATCTAATCCTGGGTTTTATCTGGAAGCCTGTGAGGGTTTCCATGTGTATAAATTACAGCCAAGTCCTCCTCACTGAGTTAAATGCTTTGACCAATCACTATTGCTGCAGCAGAGGAGAGTCCTTAGCAACAACTGGAGACCTGTTGGTTAAATGGCAGGCTATCGGTTCCAAGCTGCAGATTTTGCCCCATCCATCAAATACCTTGCGACTGATGGAGTGTCATTTGTCACATTCCCCTTCGCCCGCAACAAGCCAGAAACAGCAGCACAGCCTTGGAGCAGAAAGAAACACGGAAATCATATAAAAGCTTTCAAATTAAAAGTCCCTTTGATGGGAAGAAGTCCAGGGAGTTGTACTCTATTTCCAAATTATACTTCAGATCTGATGCCAGTTTATAATTTCTTAGTAATAAGTGTGTCAAATTCTTGAGTTTGAGCCAAATCAACTTCAGGGCCGAATAAATCTGTGAAGCTTTTTTTTTTCTTTCTGCTTTCCATCACACAAAGAGGCATTGCTTTGCATCTTTGATTATGGACATATCAAAAGTCAAACTTGATTAATTTTTACTTATTTTATTTTGATCATCTTATTTTCAGTTAATTTTTTTTCTTCCAATACTACTCCATCCCTATGCTTGTTTTGGTGATTCAAGTCAAGTCAAACATAAATATGGCCAAATGAACAAGGTAATATTATAATTCATATGCTGCTAAAATATCTTTAATAAATTCTGTTCAATAAAAGTGGGGCATATAGATTAAGGTGTACTTTGTATTTCGGTCTGTGTAAAAATTACGATGTGACATTCAGAACATTTTAATAACGTCATTCTGAGGTGGACATTAGCAGACCGGCTGGTTGTACAATAAACCTGGGACAGAGATGGAGAACCTTTTACACACCGCAGAGATGTACCTGCACCCAAAGGCCCTACATATATGGTGCTGGAGCGGGAGGAGAGAGGAATCCAGGGATGGGGAGTGTTCTTCCTCTAGTTTACTCAAACCCACTGATCAGACTGCACCTGGGAGATAACATTTCCTCCCACAGAGTCAGATCCCCATTTGTTGAATCCACTAAGGGAGTGAGGCCCTGGCCCATTTACAGAATCAGTACTATCAAGCCCCCAGAGCCCAAGGTTATCCACACAACTCCACCTTCAGAATGCACTCCCTAAGGGAGAGAGAACCTGCAGATGGTAAAAACCTCTGCACCAGCTTAAGCGGTCCCAAAGCCCACCACTGGATTGAAGGCCCCAGGCCTTTGATGCACTAGTGTATGCACCATCCCATTCCCCTGGTGACATAACAGCAGAAACTAAGCCCCCTATGCCCAGCCAGGACCCCAGCTCAAGGGAGGAACTCCCCCAGAATCCCTAACCCACCTCAAATCCACCCAGGAGCAGCAAAGCTACCAGGTCAGTAACATGGTAGTAACCCACCAGAAAGTCACCTACCAAAGCCACTAAAGCCCCAACCAGGTGGGTTTACATAATTTTATTATGTAAAATATACGTATTGAGTTTTGTATCATGTTATGTTATTCAATCATCAAAAACATATCTGCAGTAAAAAAAATAAATATAATAACTTGCATGGGAAAATAATTTCATTGCATTCATGCAGCAATATTGAAGTTGTAAAAGCGAAGACAAACATGACTGGATGCTTCACTGCAGAAGAGGAGCTATGTGGCAACGCTATAGTTGTTTGCCAACCTCCATAAAAACAATGAAGAAGCTCGTCAGCTGGTTTTCAGTCTGGACTGGGCTGAACCTCACATAATGAGCTGCGACCTGCCAAAAGGTAAGAATAGCTTGTCTTACTCTGCTACCTGCTTATATGGACCATGGCTCTGCGTCTCCTCGGCTCTCCTTTTCACACAAATATTATTAACCAATCAGCCACGGCCAAAATACTTTCCGCAACACTGACGAATTGTCAAAAAATAAATAAATAACCCGGTGGAATGGAGGCGTAAGGTTACCATGGCTACTAGGAAACGGAGAAGAAGCTAGCCAGCTAGCTGCATCTAGTCACGTCTCCTAACTCGTAAACAAAGAAATCAACAGATGCGAGAGTTGAAGGTGCTTATTTCTCTGTGTTCCGAATTAGATATTCCTTTAGGGGGAAAATAAAATAAACAAACTTCGCTCATTTTTTAGTAAAGTTACAAAAACGGTGCTGCTAGGTAGAGTGTGTGGAGGAGACCGTGAAAGCTAAATCCAAACACTGACAGGCATTACTTATTGGAAACGTCCGTGACAGATGGAAAAAGTGAAACGGAACAAAGTTCTAGGTCATTAGAAGGCTCTGACTGTTTGTACGGCCTGGAAATTACATTATACTGCCCCTTTAAGTTGTGTGATAACCCTTTAGTTAGGCATTTATAAAATGTCCCTCTTGTTTACTAACAAAACCCATTTTTAGCAGTATAACCAGTAAACCGATGCACTGTGCTGCTTCATCCTTATTTACTTTCATTTGTAGCCTTTTATTACTAATAGCATCCCCCTAAATGAGCTCCCATTTCCATATCTCATCTGAGCGCACCATGACCCACAGATAGATGGTTGTATACCCTACATCCCACCCCAGACGTGCTTCTTTTAAGTCTGTGTCAGACTGTCCATAATCACTCTGTCAAAATGGCGTCCTGTCACCACCCCTTGTTATGAAGTAGCACAGAGCAGGAGGCTGAGACATATCAGAGTTGGAGCAGTCTAGTGAGCCTGCCAGCCCCCATCATGTAACATGAGGAAATGAGTTTGTGTCAGGACTATTTTGGAGTTGCTTTGAAGTCTTATTTTACCCACTTTGCCTCTAGGGGGACAGCACAGAAAGCAAAAGGGGGGTTGGGTGGTACAATGTGGGGAAAACTACTGAAATGCCCTGATAACTAAGGCAAAGCTCTCCTGATCTGTGCCGGGGTGGTCGAAGTGCATAGAAACGCATCACCAGTTGGGTTAACTATGTATATCAGTGTTGCATACACCTGCTTGAGCTTAAGCACCTGCTTAAGATGGAAATTTTAAGATTTCCATCTCAAAATCACATGTAAAACCCATCTTCCAAGCAGCATGCATTAACATTTCCTTAGGGAAGAGTTTCGTTCTCCCGAGGCCTTTTACTATTCTGGGTTTTATTTATGTATAACTTTTTGTACTCATTATTTCTACTTAAATTGCAACTTTTGCATGGCTTTAAAGCACATTGTGTCTTCATAGAGACGACTGAAATTTTTGAGGGCCTGTTTAATTAAACGTTCTATTGTACTTAGCTGCTTTTGCAAAAATGATTTTCACAAAGACAGCCAAGAACATTAAAAAAATAGATAAACAGACACATCACAAACCCACAACTTGAACAGACATGTTGCTATTATCACATTGTACAAATTCATAGATCAATAGGCAGCAGTGGATCTGTCGATATGAGCCTGGAGCAACAGACTCCTCAGTGGAAAGTATGAAGAAGGGAATATTCCTAAGGCAGCACAAACAATGATTTTTACCCGCTTTCTGGCAAACAGAAATGTGTACATACTCAAGGGACTGTTTTAGAGTTGTTTTATACACCCAGTAAGACGTATTTAAAAAAATAAGCCCAGAAGTGTCCAGTCGACTGTGGTTTGACCTCATGCACAAGTTTATAGATCAGTGATCATAGTTTGTCTCCAGTATCCCATTTGCTGCCATGCATGAGGAGGAACAACAATGTTGCACTGCAAAACAAAATTGGAATTCACACACGCGTGGACGCCACACACAAACACACAGACCCTTTTGCCAAAGATGATGGATGTTTTGGACCCCCGTTGTGTCTGCTGCGACGTTCCCGGACCAGGGACAGCGAGAGGGGCATCCCGCAGTGCTGTTTTGGGCGTCCTCGCCAGCACGAGACAACTTCACTATCCCTGCCCTAGCAGGGGGCGATAATCACATCAGGCTCCCCTGACAAGAGGCATTGAATTCAGCTCTGGTACTCTTAAGATTCTGGCATCCAGCATTCTCTGCCAAAATGCTTCTGATGTTACAATAAGAAGGTTTGTGTTTTTTTTTTTTTTTTTTTTTACTTTGTGATTTTGCTGAACTTTCTTTTTTTCAAAATCCAGACAGGTTCGGCAAGAACGCTGAATTGCTTGTCACGGTTTGAAAACCTGAATCAACAAATTTGAGAGTCACTGTTACTGCCCATAGTGATCAGTGCGATTGTGCTCGTTAGTGTCTTCTGCTGGTCGTGTCTTCTGCTTGTTGTGGCTAATTTTGTACAAATACCTACCTTTTTTCAGTTTATTCCCTCAGACTTTTTATGGAAAAATGTTAACTTTTTCAATTAACACCAGAAAGATTTACAGATTTACAGACACTTTTTTTTTGAGGTTTTCACCAAAAGTCTTCAGAAGGCTCTTTTAGTTACTAAATATAAAAAAATTAAATGTTAAGACTTGGAATTACCATTGATGACATCAGATTGGATTTAAGTCCCTAACACCTGCTGGGTAGAGGCAACCCAAGAAGGACCCTACCACTGTAAGATATTTATACCACACTCTATTAAGATTTGTGTGATCAAGTTCATCACTTTTGTTGTTTTGGTATACAACTTGGCGATTATTGGTTTGGTCAAAGTGAACATAATGCTCATGCTGACTACTTCTTTTTTTCGCATATTTGCATTATTGTTAACAATTGTGTCACATGTCCATTTTTTTTTCAAACGGCCTCCTCTCACCAATACTCAAATGCTAATAGCATGCGTGCATTTTTTTTTTTTTTTTTAGTTTCTTCTGAAATCTATTAAAACTTTTGAGAATCCAACAGAAACTGGTATGAGGCTCTTTGTGGGCCTGCAAAGCTCCCCTGCTACCCAGGGAGCCTGGCTTCCAGCAGCTATGCCCCATTCATCACCTGCTTTCAGCGGCCACCGCCAAGCTGCCTCCGGCTTGAAGGCCAGGTAGGGTGCCGGCTGGAGTACAATGTTTGGGGGATTAGTAATCAAAGGCTTGAGCCCTCTGTCCTGCATCCGCCTTTCACTCCCTGGTTGGGGGAGGAGAGCTCCAGCAGCGGCCAAGGTCATCATCTCCATCTCGGCAGGAGGTAATTTGGAGAAAACCCTGGGAACAGGCTAGCTATCATGGGCTAGCAGGCTAGCAGCACAGCGGGTGTCTCAGCCACAAAACATTCATCTGCTTGGGCTGTGCATGGCATGGCTGACAACAGAATAATGCTTTGCTTTTACTTTCTTCCCAGTTTCACCCTCTTTTCTGTCCTCTCCAACTTCTTTATTTCTTTTGTTGTCCTTGATCTGTTCCAGCTTCATTCTGTGGGATTTAGTTTCCCTTTTTATATGACTGAATGGCATGTTAAGTTAGCATGATGACAAGACTGGCAGAATAGCAAGTTAGTTTTGATCATTTGGTCCTAAATGTTTTTGGGTTTTTTTCATGTTTGAAGTGAGATGTTTGGTTGTAATCTCAATGTTCGCTTTCTAATAGAAATTTGAGATATGGTTCTCAAATGTATTCTCTGAAATCAACGTTCTCAAACAAATAAGGAAGAACTTTTGATTGTGTGCATTTATGCTTAAGAGTTAAAATAATAATTATCTACGGATGCAAACAGGAAAGAAAATCATTTGAATTGCTTTTGACTTAAAAGGCCATTGCTGAATTTGCGATCCACCTCTTGAATTTCATGTGTCAGAATAATGACTATGGTTATCGTTTTAAGCTGATTTGGCGTCCTGCGGTGCGAGACATCGGGCAAAGAAATCCTGGTGAGACAGCTGCCTGTAGACTCATAGGTTTAGAGCAGAATGGCCCATAAATTCTCGAAGATCGCAGGCTGGGCAGATTAGCTTAGCCCGCTAGGTCTTTGAAAGGGGAAACAGCAAGCGCTGAAGTAACGATGATGAAAAATGAGTTGTCTGCTTGTGCCAGTCAGAGGTAAGAAAGCAAACGTGACCCACCACCCCACCCTTCTACCAACACACCCCTGTTGGGAAATCGCCAAGTTGTCATGACAACAGGGATGTTCTGCTGATGAGGTCTCGCTCAGCGCTGTCCAATCAGATCGGGGAGCTACAACCGCAGCGTGAACAGGGGAGGACGCACCTATTCCAGTTGCACAATGCTGAGAGAGGATAGGCGAAACCTTGGACCACCAACGGCAAATTGGCAATCTGGGGGAGGCTGTCAACGGGCCGCTATGGTTCGACAATCCACAAACAGCTGGGGGTCGTGGAAACAGGGGCTGCCAGGTAGGGGGTCTGTATTCTGTAAGACGCTATTAGCGCTGCTACTGTTGTTTTCATTTCTGCTAAGTATTGAATTTTTTTTTTTTTTTTTTTTTGTTTGGCATGCACTTAAAATATTTTACCATTTGTAATTGGGTTTACTGACATTTCTGGATGTTGGATGTAGCCACAGGACTGCTCCGGCTGCACTTCAGGAAACTGTTAAATAACTCCTGCAGGTGGTTTTTGACTACCAGCTGCAAAGACTTCAACATGGAAAAAGAACTCATAATGCATAGGGAGGACACGTCTTATAAAATTAACTTAAGGGGGATTTTGCATTCACTTCTCTGCGGGATGTGACCTAAGTGTAGACAAGGCTAATATGGTGAAACTCTCCTGGTGTTTGTTTGATTTTGGCCTTTTATTTCAAGCAGCAGGGAGGATTTTTCCATTCACTGTGTCTCTGGTTGACCAAAAAGATAAACTGAAGTTGTTTGAAGCTCTAAAAAGACAGAAGGCTTGGAGAGGAGAGTGCGCTCTTTGCTCTGCAGGCGGACATTACGGTCATTGCCTGCTAAGGCATTTCATTTCAGCCTATCAAACTATAGCAGACCACAATTACTGTCCTTTTTCTGCAGACATCATAACATGCAATAGTGATGATATTGATTGAAACACTCTCTTTTAACCCTCCCTTCTCAACTCCAGTCCCTCTGTCATGGGCTCCCCGTTGGACATCTATTGACAGATTGACCCTGGTTTGTTTGTTTGACTCTTTAAATTCAAGAATGAAATGGAGGTTGTCAGAATGGCGAAACTTCCTTTATTAACTCCTTACTGAATGTCATCATGTTTGCTTCTTTGAAATCTTCACGACACTTGAATACTTTTACAAATCTTAGTGGAAAAGCAAGACAGGTATCCAAGCGGGATGGCTCTAGGGTGGTATGTTGAATAAAATAGTCGGGAGATCAGTTTGGTGCAAAGTGCCATTATCCCCATTGCACTTAGAGGTGTTCCAGCAACCCCTGATAGTTCATGTTGCTTCTTTGAAAAAATACTTCTTTACAAATGTGGTTTGCGGAAGCTGACATTAGCATTAGGGACGCTGGTGTTTGCTGCAACATATTTTGCGTGAATACATTTTATGCTTGATTCGGTGATAGGTTGACTCTTTTTTGCTCAACTTGCAGACAATAGTCTTTTCTGCATCATTTGAGGTAAAAGCTTTACACTTAGTGGGTCAAAAGAAGTGGTTTTATCTTCCATTTTTGTAGTTTGCAGATGTCATTTGTGTTAGATTCATGTACGTGACATTAACACAATGCAAGAGTTCTGGCTTGGGACTTTTGTATGTATTAAAAGGGCTTAATTGCTTAAAAACTTTCATGCAATTAAAATCTATGTAATTAATTAATTACAGTGTGACAGACTGGTGACCTTTCCAGGGTGACCCCGCCTCTCGCCCGGAACGTTAGCTGGAGATAGGCACCAGCACCTCCCGACCCCACTAGAAACAAGGGTGTAAGAAAATGAATGGATGGATAATTAATTACAGTCTCAACCCTAGTTTAAAGAAAGCTTCAGACTTGAATCAGAACCCACATTTGATAATGTGCTTTTGATTAATGTGCAAACATTGTGTAACGTGCTGTAATAGTGTAGTTACTAACAGTTTTAGGCACATTTAAAAAGATAAATATTGGTGGCTCCATATTATTAATATTATTAGCATATTCTATATATGTATATGGCACATTAGCCTGACCATTAGCCTGACTTCCTGCGCAGTCCGCTAAATTCAAATCTTCCTTCACTGCACAGTCTGGGCTTTCTCCCATTGAACTGGATTCCTCCTGTGGAATTCCTACTGAGCCAATCAGTGAACAGGAGAAGTTGCGAACGACTCTGTCAATTTTCTGCGCTGTTTTAGAATTATAGTCTGCCTGTAGCTTTAGCAATGGCAGCACAGGAAGTGAGTGAAGCCGTTCAGTCCATGTTGGCCACGCTTTGAATTACCATTAACTATTGTATCGTTCAGCTCTGCATTTCCCTCTTCATAGGGATGGATGATTGTTTACAGCACAGGCGATTTTCGGTAAGCTTCATAGCATTAGTTACATATGTCAAGGGCAAATATCAGCACTTGGGTAAAATTTGAAACTTCAACAAAGTCCACTCCTCCAGCAAGCAATTGTTTGTCAGTCAAGAGCCAAGATTCTCTGTACAAAGCAAAGCACTGGGCAGAGGCTGGTTTTTATCAGGCTGATTGCATATATTATTCTATGCTGTTAATGCAAGATAGCTATTAAAAAACAAGTAATTCAGTACTGATTTCTGTTTAGATTAGTGGTCTCAAATTACATTCCTTGAGAGCCAGAGTCCTGCAACTTTCAGAGGTATCCCTTGTCCTACACACTTGAATTCAATTGCAAAGCTGCCTCACTAGCATGCAATCAAGCTTTGCTAACACAAAGCCACAGAACTTTGCTAATGAGCTATTAATGAAGCTAGGTGTGGTGAAACAGAGAGACCTCTAAAATTTTGTTGAAAATGAATGAGTTGTAACTGCCTTAAGGTAATAAAGAAATTTGTTGTTTGGTAACGGAGTGGTTTTTGCAGCTTGTCATATATATTAAATGTTTCCTCCTTCTCAACAATATTTTCTCCCTCCCAATAAATTGTGATTTCTGCACAAATGAGAGTTCTAAACAAGTCATTGTTTAATATCAGACAGCAAAGACATTTGGCTGTAACAGATAATTTATGCCTCAGCTTAATAATGGGAAACTGGATTTGCCCTACAAGCTGATTACTGGGCTTTTATGTCATTTATAGAGCAACTCAGCACTGCCTACAGCATGGAGAAATCAGACTAATCACGGCCAAGATGGGTATAGTGGGCTCAGCTGCTGCTGATTGTAAATTTGGGAGCACAAAACGGACAAAAAAAAAAATCAACATGAATTGCTTTCACCCCTTGTTTAATCGTTTCTTGTCTGGTCTGGTAATGTTTGCCGATATGAGCAACAAACACTGTATTTTTGCACCATCTTATTAAGGTGGCTGTTGTTTTTCTCAAGAAACAATCTTTTTTTTTTTTTTTTTTTTAGCAAATGTGGACGTGAAACCAGCAAACCAAGCAAAAATGTTGCTTATTCATTCAATTATGCTGATTTGTCAATTCTGAGTTGGTGAAAAGGGATTTCCCTCTTTCTTTGAAGTTACAGACCAAAAGAGTTGTGGAGAGTTTGCGGTGTTAGATTGTTTGCAGAGCAAGTGGGTTTGTAAATTAAAAGCATGACAGAGATATGTTTTCCTTTTTCTGCTTTAGTAAGGCAGATGACTGGGATAGGATGTGGTGAGCGCTACAGCATCCTGTTTACTTCTGACCATGAGGTTTGGGTTGACATCAGTAGAAAACAAGATTTATGACGAACGTTTGCACAGACCTTATTAGCCCTTAATGGTGTATTTTGTAATATAGTCTTTTTTTTTTTTCTTTTTTGAAAAGATCTGAAGTTTTAACAGGATTGGTTTAATTGAAATAACCACAGAGGCCCTTGGGAAACCCGTGGCAACTTGCTTGGAATTCATTTATGTCATCTTTTGATCAAATTTCTCTGGGTTCCAGATAAATCACAGCTTGAAACATCCCAAAAGAGAGGGTGTAAAAGTTGATGTTTCAAGGAGTTGAAATTAATTGCAAGAGACACATGTGTCAGTAAATGTCATCATACAGCTTATTGGACCACCCGGTGGTTACCCATTTAAAGTCATGCGGTTTCCATTGAAGATCTTCCAGAGTCGCACCCAAAAGGTTTTTTTTCCTCCTGCACAGCAACCCAGCAGATTCCGATCCTGCGATCCACAGATGGGCATAAAAATGCTACGCTAGTCAGTTAGCCGACCTTTCTCCTGACGGCGAAACATAAACTATCTGATGAGCGTCACATTGCAAACACTCCACAATTCACTCAGACCTCAGGCTCAAGACGTCTATTATGACCGTGTGGAGATTGAGGAGGAGCAGTTTGCGCAAATTAATTGCCCGTCATTTGTCAGTGTCGATCAAACAAAAGCACCACCAGACGCTTGTCAGCCAAGGACAATGAATGCATCCCGTTTCTTCCACACCTTCCTACATTTGATCTAATGGAGACGGACATAGACCACAGACAGAGAGCTGCAGCAGAAATATGGTCAGGTTGTAAACACACAGACATGAAGAGGAAGAGCGGGATTACAAACAGGTTTGATCTCCTCAGGGCTGTCCAGACCGGCTGACAGTGGGGAGAAGTGGTGGGGAAGTGGAGGGGGGCTGATTTAGGCTCCTTTTATTCTCTCCTCGTCCGTCAACCGCCTCTGTCTTGCCGGTAGCGTTGTCATTTGGGCTGTCCAGATTTAACTGAGAGTCCGACATTGAAAGAAGCACTACAGTGAAGCTGGAGACAGGCAGGCGAACATACCTGGAGGCTGAAGTGGTAGAAAACAGCTGAGACCCACCAATTTGTTAACAGCACAATTTTCAGTAGAGTCATAACATTAACCCAACCCTCTCTCTTTTTCTCGAGTTCACTTTATCCGTTCACAAATTTCAAATACTGAAAGAGACGCTCCATCAATGCTTTCCCACAGACCGGTCAGACTATCTTTGACGGCAAACTAATCAAATTGAATTCCTCATTATCGCTTCTCTTTTCAAAACCATCAAACGCCTCTTTTAATTCCAGTGAAATTAAGTTTAATTTATCTCAGTCCAGTTGTAATATTATCCTCTTTGTTCCTGTCCTAGCATAGGAATAAGCAGGAATAGGCAGATCGTGAGATAACAATGGGGCCAGCCTTTCTTCCCGTAATGTGCTGAAATGTGAGGATGACACGGTCTAAAGATGAATAAGTGTCCTGCCTGGCCAATTTAGACAAGGGGAATTAAAGGTCCAGAAAGTCAGAAAGTGAATCACGTCCTTCACATTAATGTGTGACTTCTAATATCATTTGTCGCTTTAAGGCAGATGTCTCTTCTAAAAAGAATAATTGTACATCTGCTCGAGGAATATGACCCATCAGTTGAATCTCCTTTAAAAAACATAAGAAATGGGAGAAAATGGGAATAAATGCATGTTATTCTTCGAGACCAAACTCAGTTTTTATATACTATTTTACTTTGTTACGTTCGAACAGCTTCTTTCTTCAAAAAGTTTTGTAAGCGCCTATTGTCTTACCTTGTGTAGATATATTTTATGATACATTGATTAAAAATGCAGCTTAGCTTGTCTGGGAGAATAAAATAAAGGGCTAGTCTAAGGGAGGCCAAGAACAAAGTGTTTTGAAGTCATGGTCATCTTGTGTGAAACGTGCACTTCGAGCCGAACGTGTGACACGTCCAGATCTAAAAGGAGTCGTGTGTGTTCATTTTGGTTGAATTTTTTTATATGATTTTTAAACTGTATTACTTTTCTGTAAGTTAGTGACTGAAAGCAGAAGTCAAAGATCCGATGAATCCAAGAGCTTATCTAATGGTCCCATCACCAAAGCAGGCTTCAGTTCAATGGTTGTCATGTGAAAACCCATTCTGAAAATCAAACATGGAAATTGCTTCCTATAAGAATAACTGCCTCACATGAAAGTAAAGACAAATGAAAAGCAGTTATTATTGTCGGTTAAATTAAACATATTTTATTGATTTCTTACTCTTACTCTTACTCTTCTATCAGGGGTCATCTTGATTTGAGGTCTGTTAAAACGTTATCTGCAGTTAATTTCTTACCTGCGTGACAAAAGTTCTCTTGTCGTTTCTTAGTTGTTATTTTAGGCTCACAATACAAGACAGTCAGAGGGAGCAAGACAAAACTGGTCTGTCCTCTCTTAAAATAACTTCAATCATAAAAACGTTAAAGCATTATATACGGCTGCTACTTTAAGAACCATATGTATGGAGACGCCATATATGCAGTAGGCTATAAATTAAACATGATCTTCCTGTGTGAAGATTATGAAAGTAATGCTTTGTAAACATTGGTAAAGTGTAGATTTTCTTTGGCATCTGTAATATGTTTGCCTTACTTTTTATATGTGACCATTGTATTCATCTGTTTTCAGAATGTGCTTCAGGATGGCAGAGTTCTGCTTTAGTGCTATATCTGATGAGTATAAATATGTATTTATTTAAAGGTGTTTTAATCATATGGATTTGATCCCAACACGCTCTTGTCAGTTTGGGTTTAGTTTTAACTATTTCACTTAAGCAGAGTCAAATTGAAACCTTATAAGCACTGGGACCAATGATAGGTTTACGTCTGCTAGCACAGCCATGATTGATCTCTAGAGATGAAATGGAGGGGGAAATAAAGCAATAATGTCCTGCCAATCAGGGGAAACACGCAGATTCAAAGACGTGTGTTGAGAAACACATGGGAATGCAGAAGCGCACATCAAATGGAGCCAGAACATCTGCCAGCCACCGGACCAGTGGTTTAGTTAAAAGATGAGGAGGGGTCTGGTGAATGTTCTGCTATTCATTTATCTCGCATTGCTGCCCATTGGTTTTAATTACGTCTGACTCTTTCAAGTTGGAAATAGGCCTGCTTCAAAAGCACTTCTTCTTTTTGTGTGTTTCACCATTGTTTCTGTGGTAACTTGGCACACGGAACGAAGGTTGACGCCGTGTTTTTACATGTCTGTGCATCTTCCTGCCTTCCCGAATACCCATCTGTCCGGTTGCATTTGAACGCACGCTGTAATTGATGAGCGTTTTTTTGTGCATGTGCATGTTAGCACGCCGCCCTATGTGTGTGTGTGTGTGCAAAAGCTGGACCTGCCGTCTTTTCCCGGCACAGCTGCAGCAGGACTGGATTGATGTGTAACCCAAGACTGCACTTTAAAAGGGCGAGAGGCCTGGGCAGACGTGGTCTTGCTGGTATACCAGATGGGGCTTTATGATGAAAAGAGAGTAATCCCCATCCAGGCATCACTTCCATCAGTTGTGAACTACAAAGCCATTCACAGCATTTTATTGCGAGAAATAATCTCTCCTTTTTTCCAGCAGTACCAAACAGAGAACTTTTTTTTTTTTTTTTTACTTTTCCTATCTTCTTTTTTTTCTTTACTTGTAAGACTTTTTCTCCATCGCTTCTTATCTACCTCTTATTGCCCATCCCACCCCACCCAGTCCCTCTTTGCTCTTGAAGACTTGCAAATGTGGCATTAGCTAATATTCTGAGAGCCAGGCAAGCGATCCCTTTTTATCTGCCAGGGCCCGTCTGATTGAGCTACAGTGTGTGCATTGGAAATGAGTGCCGCGCCTGGACCGCCAAGCCCCGTTGCCCCTGATTGGTATTCAGCATACATGTCACTGCAGGACATGCTGGTTTTTTGGCAATGGATTCACTTGATTCCTTTCTAGCTCTCGTGCTCCGACTCTCTGTGTTTTTCTCATCATCTGCTAATTTCTGCCACAGAAAATGTTTCTCCTTTTGCTTCTGTCGCTAATGAATAAGAGTAAAAGGCTGAGCCAAGCTGGTGCCTTAAATGTGCCTGTGATATTTTCTCTTATTTAAACAAAACAAACAGTAATTCATTGAGGAAGTTATTGCAGCAAATTACACTCAGCAGACTCCAATTACCTTATGAAAAATTCACCATGTTTTAATACGGGCCTACTTTATCTTCCATTCACTAAATCAGATCTTGATTTCAATATTTTACCTGGTTTTTTTTGTTGTTGTTGCTGTTGTTTTCTTTTTACTTTGGGAATAACCACACATTTGCAAACCCAAAGTGGGTGATTTTTCAACCT
Organism: Poeciliopsis retropinna; assembly: GCA_010277075.1. Taxonomy (NCBI): domain Eukaryota; kingdom Metazoa; phylum Chordata; class Actinopteri; order Cyprinodontiformes; family Poeciliidae; genus Poeciliopsis; species Poeciliopsis retropinna. The sequence continues at coordinate 9,006,836 of VMRM01000013.1, forward strand.
GTTTGTCTGTAGACAACCTGAAATTTAGGATGAACTGGATCCGTGAGTCTTAAAATAGCTCTAAAATACCAAAAAATGACTAACACTGATATTTTTGTAGTATCTTGCAAATACAGTAAAGAAGGCAGTATACATTTATACTAGTATAACATATTCATTGTTGGACACTAATAAGAGTTGGACATTTGAAATAGTCTAAATGCTGCAAAGGCAGTGAAATAACCACAAAAATCAGAAACCAGAGAAACCTACAGATAATAATGGAAAATAAATATCCTTTATTGTCTCAAGCTGCGAAAATTCAAGTATAACAGCAAACATCGAGATATCAAAAGGTGTGAAAAAATAGTAATAACAAAAATAATATACTGCACAAGATTACAACTTAAAAATACTATTCCTGAGCTATTATTGAGGCAGATTCATTGTTTATAGTTTGTTCTCAAATGCCTAAAAAGTTAATACATAATGTGCAAAAACAATCTAGAAATTTGAGTTTGGAAAGAATCAAATTTCTTGCAGAACCCTGAACATGACATGCTTCTTGTTTCTCCATGTTTGTGTATTGTTTTCCTGGAAAGACGTTCTTGCTAACACCCTACTCTTCGGTTTCCTCCATAGACTCTTTCAGATTCAATTCTTTGCTCTGGCTATGCAGCTAATAAAAGTTAGCAATATTTTCAGTCAAAAGGAACATATTGCTAACGTTAAGATATTACTTTTAGGCTATTTTTTATTTCTAAAATCTTTTGGGCTTAGCTATAACCCAAAAGACTTGTAGCTGCAATTAAATGTGGTTTTACAAAGTACACTCAAAAGAGCGTAATCCTACAGCATGTAACATTTTTCAGCTGTTTAGTGGTAAAAATGGTCAAATCCTTGCATGTGTTTTTTACTTCAGAGATTTGCAATGTTTTGCAGTCATAAAATTTTTATAAAATATACTGACTTGAAAACACTGAAGGATTTGAATACCTTTGCAAAGCACTGAAAACACTGTATGTCTCAATAGCTCTTTCAGACCCTCTTTTTTTAAACTAAAGTCTTGGGAATAAATGCTGTGACTGATAATCACATCATGTTTTTTTTTTTGGTTTGTCTTTACATAATGCATTTGGAAGTAAAGGTCCACACAGGCAAGACAGTAACTGCTCATAGCTGAACCACAAACACCCTTTGAAAAATGCAAAATTATCTCTTTAAAATTGAAATACTTGGGTGAACAGTTTTATTTCTGCATCCATACCCAAACCCTTAGAACCAGACAGTATTTTCTTTTGGCTCATCTCCATTACAACCAATCACATTTGTGCTGAATCTGTACGTGCACTATTTACTGCGTGACACAAATCTTCTTTTCCTGATTCATCAAGTGACAAATCCTGCCTGATTTACAAGGTTCACAAATTTGGGGCATTACCCAAAGAAATCATCCACTAAAATACTAATTTTAAACAAAAACAATTACATCTTTGTGCAGCTTGTGCCAGTTTTGCATTTCACCCTGAGTGTGGAATGATGTGCCTCACTGAATTCATTTATTCTTCACTTACAAAGAACTCACAGTATATTCTCTCTTTATCCTTCACTTGTTTTTTTTGTTTTTTTCTGCTTCTGAAGAATTCCCTGTGAGCTGCAGGATTTCTCTCTATCTCAGACTTACATCATGCTTGCTGAATATGTCAGGGTTTTTTACTTGCACGTACATTAGCGAAAGTGTGCCTGAAACCTGCCGCGGCAGTAGAAGACGAAGGAGAAGCAGCGAGTCTTTAAAGACAAGTTAGCGATGATATCCTCCATGGGACTCCGGCAGTCACGAACTGCAGAGACCTGTGAGCCAGAGAAGGATTTACTGCTTTTAAACTGACAAAAACTTAATGTTTGGGAGTTTTCTAGTAATCTGTTTATGAGTTTAAAAAAAACTTGTGCAAACTGACACTTTACTTTAGACCAGAGCATAGGAGTTAGGCCTCTCTATCTGAGGTCCAGAGATCTGGACACTTGACAACCCTGTAGGTTAGGCCTCATTCCAGGTGTGACTGGCAGTGATCCAGTTGTGGGTAGTCAAGTGTAAACAGTTTACTGAACTGCTGCGTCTGGGGAGGTCTGAGGGTTCTTGCTGGGGGAAGTGAAACTTGGACAACGTTTCACAGGCAAGCAGCATCCTGCACGGAAAAATGACCCAGCAGTTCAAGGAAAAGTCAGCAGTGCAGTCCAGGGCAGGGTGGGGGGTCAACAGGCAACAAAGCTACTTTGCTTTCTCCCTAAATGCAGTTACACAATTAAGTTACTGGAATAAATGAAACTTTTCAATAGTTTATTGAAAATGATTGTATGTTTTGAAATATGTTGTGTTTCTTTTCTGATTGTGTTGCAGAATCCACTGGCAGCTTTCTCAGGTGTTATTCTTTTGTGGCCAAAAGAACAACAACTCCAGCTGTTGTTGGAGCAGTTCTAGCCTTCCGAATGATTGATCCTTTTAGTGTTTAAGCTGCTAATGTAATAAGAGAGAATAACTGAAAACCCTGTGAGACTCTGATAAACTCGGGAGGCGATAAGAAATTATCCTTCAGCTAAATTATTTTAAAATTTTTCTACAAGAATGTAAATGATCTAGATTCAGAATCAATTTTATTGGCCAAAGTTGTTCAAATAAGCATAAGTATCAAATTGCGTGATACTTTCAAAAGAAAATAAAAAGTCTAAAACCTTCATATTTGGATCTATTTATACATATAGCCGCAGGACACTTCTGTGTGCCAAAGATTCAGAACTTCGGGTCTATAAACATACTTTGGGCATTTCCACACTTTGGCATATTACAACCAAAAACTTCAATGCATTTCATTGGGATGAATGTGTTATACCAACACAAACAAGACGAAACCTCGGTAAAAAGAAAGTTGAAAGGATGCTTTTCAGCATTTTTGCAAATAAAAATCTGAAAAATTTTATGTGCATACACTCTTCTTGCAGTAAATGTCCTAAAGCAAAAAATCAGGGAAACCAAAGTCTGGAAGGATCAGAAAAACTTAATTTTTTTCACCTAATTTCATAAAAGCTTGTGTTAAGGTTAGCTAATGTAGCAAATAACTCTAAAGACACCATCTACCCAGTAAAGCATGGTGGTGGCATCGCCATGCGGTAAGGATGTTTTATTATAACCAGGATCTTACAGGGGATAAAGTTTGTCAGAATCAATGGCAAAATGGATTGAGCTAAAAACAGGGTGAAAACAACCTGTTAGAAACCTGTTGGAGATTCACCTTATAGCAGATAACCAGGAACATAAAATGAGAATGAAAAAAAAGAAAAAAAAAACTTAGTTATTTCAAATTACAAATCACATAAATTCTCAGTGAAATCCATTGACATTTAATATGTAAATCTAACAAAATATGGAAAAACTAGTCGGATGCGTTCGTTCTGAGAAGATATGTTTATATTCTGCATACTTTGCATTGCACATGCTTGAAGCCTCCTAGTGTCCCATAATGTGTTGGTGGTGTCTCTGTTGTCTGAGCCTGAATGCAGCAGAGTCTGCTGCCACTGTTGTTCTAAACCTCAGCACAGGAAAATGAGGTGCTTTGAGGAAGTAGACACATATCTCCAAGGACACATACCACCAAGCAGATCAAAGGACTTTAGAGGGCACGTTTGATGGGGAAACCACACTGGCTTTCAAAGCAATACAGTCCTGCATCTCAGCAGCCCATCAAGGCCCATGAAAGAAATTCTAATACGTCTGCCTGTCAGTTAATTGAAGCCCTGTTCTGTCCCTTGAGGGGAGGATAGGATGCTGGTCGTAAGGGAGCATCTTTGTCCTGCTGCACAGTCACCATTAATTATTATTCCTCATTCACCTCCTCCCCAACACCGTTCCTTGTCTGAGCGTGTTTGTGTACCTTGTCACCAATCTCTTGTCTTGTGAAAACACACTGAAGTCTGACAGAGAACAAGATCATAGCTATCCGCACACTCACTCACAGCATATCAGCCTACCTTTGGGGGAGTTGTGTGTTTCCCGAGAAGATATTTGGTTGTCAGGACTGTTGCATTTGATCATGAGATGGGGGTTTCAGAGTCAGTAAGGTTGTTATTCTGCATCAGGATGGCAGTACACAGCAGAGGACAGAGGCTCATTTGAAAGTAATCATAGCTGGCAAAGAAGGACCACTACAGAGTTTGCTGTAGATTGACAAAAGCACACATGCAAAGAGTAGTCCTGTCAATCCAAAGACCTCTTCCCTGGAGAAAGTCAGCCTGTTAGATAGGAAGTCATCTTGTCTGTGAAGCTCTGAATGAGGGAGGAAGTGATGAGCGATGGCAGCCGATCTGAGCTCAGCCATGTGTCTGAGTATGGCTTGTGTAGTATGTAGTTTAAAGAATACACTTGATCTGCGCAAAAATATACACTGCTCAGCCAAACAAGTGTGATTCAGAGTTATCTTGTCAGAGATCACAGCTGATATGCAAACCGGTGTGTGTTTTTACAGCCTAAAGAGTCTGTTTAACCAGTGAGAACCATGATGATGGATTCCACTGACAATCCTGACAAATTGTATCTTAAACCCTGAGGGGCTGCATTAGCTTGCACTGATATCATAGCGTGTCTGCAGCTGTGACTGCTGGGAGGGATGATAGTTCTTACAATGGCGGTTAAAGATTTACATACCCTCATTATCATTACGCTTATTAATCCAGAGCTTTTAAATGTACATTTTAGCTGGTTGTTTTTAAAGGTTGAATGATAAACAACTTGAATGCTTATTTGTTTTTACAAATTGTGTAAAATATATTTTGTCCAAAACAATCTGTTTTGATATGTATGTGTAGCCACTCTGTTCAGACTCAGTTTCAGATATCTGACGTCCAGTGAGTGTCTTACAGCTCTGCTATGTCTTAGCCTTTTGTCCAGAGCCAAGTAAAACAAGTCAATATTGTCCGTTTTCTGAAGGACCAAATTCTTGCAATATCGATCGGCCTCATTATGGTGTGCACAGAGACTCGTTTGTAAGAGCTTTTTTTCCCAGGGCAAATTGGTGCTGTAGATTCTACCAAACAGCCCTTCATAAACTCCCCATTAGGGAATAGCTTAACATATCGCAATTTTGTGAGATACAAAGCTGGTCAGGCTGTTGCATCCGTGGTCAGTCCTTGTTGCTTTCTTAAGTTTCACTAGCACTATGCTGATGCTTATGCCTATTTTTGCATAAGTCAAATCCTTGTACTTCTCTTGTGTCTCATCTCATTATAGCTGATAAAAGTGTAATCCCTAAACACTGCTATATGTTCTCCACACTAAACACACAACTTTATGATCAAATTCAGCAGAAGAATATTTAGAAATTGGTGAGAGGCAGGGTACACCCTGGACAGGGTTGTCAATCATCTATTGTGGGACAACACAGAGAAACTCAGGTCAAACTCATTCCTGGGGAGAATTAGAGAGGCCAATAAAGTCATAATGTTTATTTTAGGTTTGTGGTAGAGTGATTGAGTAGAGAACCCACGCATGCAGGGAGAAAAGATTCAAATTCCCTACAGAAAGGCCACAGAGATAATGTATCTGGGTTTTTTTTCTTATGTGAAGATGACAATTTGGGGTAGCTTGTTGAAAAGAAGATGTAGCAACTCCAATGAGAGAGGAGGCAGCTGTGACCTACATGTCGACTTCTGATTAACATATGAAAAACAATTCTAGATGTTGAAAAAAACATTTAAAACAAAATCTACCAAACTTACAATCGTCAGACTTAGATGTTGCATAGACTTATTGCCAATTTTTATTGCGGAGCACTTGGGGTTCTTAATAGTGCACGGTGTGCAGTGATCCTCCAGCTCCTAAATGTTTCACTGTGACCTCCTCCAAACCAAATGACCAGTTTGGACATTGAAAGGGAAATAGCCTGCATTCCTCCATAATCATAAGAGGTATTTACATATGCCCTCGAAATGATTATGTGGTCCAGCTAGAATCAGCCAATCAATTTTTGACAAAAGCACTTTCTCCTATTTACATTCCTAAAATGCAATGTGGCTTACTTTTGCTGCTGGCCGGGCCAAATCAAAGCATGTGTTCCCAGGGACTGAGTGCAGGCAGAAAGAGTGAGAGAAAATGAGAAAACAGAGAACTGGACAGTGGGAGGGGGCCTGAGGAGAAGAGGTTCAAAGCGAACAAGGTCAAGCTTCAGGGTCAGTCCCTCAGTGTTTTTTCACAGCCTGTGTGAATACATAGCCGACAATTGACTTTCTAATTGGAGGGGGGCCTCATCAAATATGTGGTTTAGTAATAACAGTAATTACTGATCCTTTTACTCTTTCCACTCCTTGTCTTACTCCCAAAGCATCTAAAGTGACTTGTGTATTAAATAATGATGAAGCAGCAGCTGCTGCTGCTTTCTCTTGGTTCTTTTTAGCTTCTTGTTGTGGCCCTGAAATACAAATTGACAGCCAACCATTGTCCTCCACACCTCACTCATAAAAAGGCTCTCCCTACTGGATTCTGTCTCTGATTGGATCAAAGGTTTGACCTGTGTTGCGCAATGACCTTTCACGATTCCTCCTGTCCCTCCAGAGTGGGGACCTTTGCCGGGGCACCCGGGTATTACCTTGACGGCAGCCTTGTTGGCGGCTGTCACAGAGCCACTGGCTTTTTGATGCCACCTCTGACATCGGCCTCTGTACCAATCGTCAGGAAGATCTGACGCTCATGCTGGGCTGTGAATAATAGAATATATCCAGCGGCCTGAGACCACTGTTGTCACTGGTGCTCCCCTATGATAAAATGTCCCTGTACTTACCTACAGGGGTGATGTGCTCTTCCTGTCTCTTTCAGGGAACAAAGCAACGCATCAGTGGCCAGCCATGGGAAAGAGCTGTCAACACGCCTGCCCAGCTGGCAGTCACAACACTCCCAGGGGGCCCACAGTCGACTGAAGTGAAGAGTTAAGGATGCTGAGGGATGATAAGGGATACCTGCAGGAGCAGGGGAATCTTAACTCTGACGAACCTCTGTCAACAGTGAGAGATGCCAAGAAATGTTTAGTGTGCTCTGTTTGACCATCCCTCCATCACTAGCCTCCCTCGAGACTCATTACAAGTTTGTAATCTCTTTATCTCTTTATTTTGGGTATATACAGTGTGTTGCCTTCCATTATACTCCTGTTTCCGTTTCATACCAATTTTGTGGGCTGAATGTAAACCACACCCTTTTGTGCAATTTCGATTTTAATAACCTACCAACCTTTGGATTTTATTGTCCAATGTTGTCCAGTGGTGAAACATTGGAACATTGGAAAAGCACAAACACAAACATATGTTTAAGTTTATTTGCCGGGTGTTGTGAGGCAGACTGAACTGTTGCTGCATGGCTGTATTAGAGGCGAAACCCAACACCAAGTAATCTTTTGTGTCAACCCCTAAGAACTGACAGAAAAAAAAACCTAAGATACATAATGCACACACATACAATTATTCAACATAAATACAAACACACTTAGTATTTTAGTAGCATGGCCCAATTGCAGCAATCAGTACAATTGTTTAAAAATTTGGTTTATTCTTCCAAGGGGGTTAGAAATTGATTAGTTGGTTAAAAATACATTTGTGTTTTATTTTATGCAAATTTAAAGAACAATCCTGGGATTTCCCAAAATTGAATTCTGGCAAATATGATCCGTCGTCATTAAACTCAGCCAAAATAGCTTGAAACTAACATTAATCTAAAACAAATGGCATAAAATGTCTCCGAGACTCTTTACAGGTTTCAGAGTGCTTTTTCCTAAAACACACAGTCCTGAATCTTTAACCTGGGCTAAAATCACTAAATCAGAACTGATGTTGAGGTAAAAAGAAATTGTGAGTATAAATTTGGGAGAGAGCTGGTCGGGACTCACCCTGACATGTCTTTACTTCTAGCGATGGACTCCAAATATAAAGGTGTCTTATGTATTAGTGATGGCAGGATGAACATAAGATAAGTCGGTAGACAAAGTGCTTATCTGCTGCAGTGTCGCCACATGATCTTTTAAGGATAAAGAATGCTTAGCCAATCTGTCTCAGTGTATGCTATTCCCAAATTATTCATATTATGGGAAATATAATAAGACCCTCAATAAAGCCACTTTGGATAAACAGTAAATGATGCATCCAGGGCTCGTATTCACAAAGAATCTTGAGACTAAAAGTAGTCCTTGTGATGTTATTTTAGGAACATTTTTAGAATATCTTGAATTGTACGATTTTTCTCAGTAAGACAAAAGTGTTTTGAGAAGCATCTTAGGCCTTAAGAAAATTTCTAAAGTGACAAAATTAGGACTAGTGAAGAAGACCATTAGTGAGACCATTAGTTGCAGTTCTTATTGCTCTGAGAGTGGAAGGAAGATTTCATGGTGGGGTGACAGTGTTGCGATGGGGATGTCCTGTCAGCCTGCCAATTTCTGAAACAATAAAACAATAAAATAAATCAACTTAAAAACCTTATAAAAGCACAACTGGGGTACATCCCGACCAAGCTGGGACTGGTAGATTATCATACTGCACACACATTGAATTGATTTTATTGTGATAATAGACTTAGAGCAAGTAAATGCCCACACTTAAAATCTCTGCTCTTGGTGGTAAAAGAATTTGAAAAAAAGTCGTTTCTCGGACTTCCCTTTGCAAGTTTTTTTTTTCTTGTCATAGTCCATGGTAACCACACATTTAACATAGATGCAAATACAGTAAATCAGAGTGCAGGAAATGGTGATCATGGCTGCCTGAACACAATCCATCAAAGTCACTGTCCTTGTGGAGAACACATGTGTGTCAGGCATCATCTGCTGTGGATTACTAAAGTCTGGGAATGTCTGTGGGTTCACTCCCACCCCCACAACTAAACCATATGTGAACCTGAAGGATACATCCTTTTATATGTTTTTTGGTGTACAAATTGCCTTTCAAAAGTATTCAAACCTTTTCAGCATGTTCACATTTGGCCCCATATCAATGTTCAGACTAAAGTGTATCTTATTCGGATTCAATAGAACAGATTAACATAAAGTAGATATGGAAAAAAATAAATAAAAAATACATAGTGTATGTAGATTTTATTCATCCCTCTTTGCTCTGAAAATTCTATATAAACTCTGAAGCAAACAAACACACCAGAAAGGTCAGGAAAGTGACCAACCATATCAGAAAAACGTTTGTTTGAGTTAATAAGGAGTTTGTTTATTTCTGATTCTAGTTATGTTTATTTCTTGTGTCTGGTCGTTTTCTGAGTTACAGTAGTTTTTATTATACTTGTCATGTTTAGTTATTTTGTTAGATTCATTTCCTAGTCCATAGTGTTTTCTCACTCACCCTATGTGTCACTTCCTCTTTCTCTCTCTCCTCCTCAGCCTGCCTTCTGCTCTCTCCCCACACCTGCAACTCATTAGCTTATCAGCCCAAGACTAAGACTAACCCAGGTCTTTTGTTTAGCATTCAACCTCCCATTACTTAAGCACCTCATTCTCAGTCACTCCTGGTTGGTTCCTCCTGTTAAATCCCATCATATTCTGGTGCTTTTTCTTCCTGGCTCCTGTCTAATGACCCGCATGGTAAACAATGTAAGAGAAGTGAAACAAGGAGGCGACGGCGTTATGCTCTTAGGATGATTTTTCTTTTTTCAAATTCCAATACAAGATAGATTAGCTTGAAAGAGTGACTATGCTAAATACAGGAAGATCCTAGAAGAAAGTTCTGGATCAGGACTTGAGAATTAGGTGGAGGCTCCACCTAATTCTCAATTAATACAGTTAATCAGGGTTTTTACCTCTATTAATTCAACAGTAAATACACTGGAGGTCCTTTGTCTTGCATTCAGTGAGACAAAGAACCTAAATACATATTCAGAGCTGCAATTTAACATACAGATCAAGCATGATCTTTATCCCAGCTTCAGTAACTTTACAAAGAAAAATTGGTCAAACGTTTCTGTCTCTAAATTTGTAAAACTAGTAGAGAAAGCTCTAATTGCATAAAAAGGGTCTGTTTCAAGGCACTGACTCTGGTGAGCTAAGTATGAATGTGTGTGCCATATTTTTTAGATTTTCAACTCTAAGAAAAATGTAAATGCATGTATAATTTTCCTTCCACTTAACCTTCATACACCACTTTTGTTGGTCTGTCACAGCCCAATAACATGCAATGAAGTTTATAGTTTGACAAAATCTTAAAAATTCAAGAGTTGGAGTATTTTGCAAGGCGACGAAAAAAGTCAGTTCACCAGTGACCAGTGAAAAAATATCTATTTAAACACCACTTTCTTTCTTCTCTAAGTTTATTTCTCAACCTCCTCCATCCCTGGTATTTCACTGTCTCTCCACATTTTCTCTCTGAGCTCTTTCCTTCTCTTTTTGACTCTGTAAGCCGGATGAAAATGCATTCCTTAAATGCACATAGAAATGCTGGGTTTTCTAGTGTCAGCACTTCTTAAAATGGGCTGCTGCTTGCAGACGGTGGAGCTGAGGCAAGATGGAAGCAGAAGGAAAATCCGCTCAATCTGTTAAACTCAGGAATGCGTTTTCTGTGAAACAAGTTTGTTTGAAGAGATTGGGAAGGTGGAGGAGACAACGATGGCGTAGCAGAAGTAATCAGACCAAACCAGGATAAACTTCATGAGGTCTTCACCTTCCGTGGTGTGGTTTGAGGTTGCTTACTGTTTGTTACCATCAAGCCAAAGAGAAAGTGAAAATATTAAATTATTTTGCTGCTAAGTAGGAATGTTGAGTTGTGGTGTTTTAGTCCGCTTTGAGAACAAGCAGTTCACACATGATTATTACACTTAAACAACACAATATAACTCCAAGTAAATTAAATCAAACTTCTGTGAAATCAAACTGTCCATCTAGGATGTGTTATTTGAGTGTTCCCTTTATTTTTTTGAACAGTGTATATATATATATATATATATATAATGGGGTCGGGTGCTGATCTCCAGCTGCGTTCCGGGTGAGGGGCAGAGTTCACCCTGCACAGGTCACCAGTCTGTCGCAGGGCAACACAGAAACAGGACAAACAACCATGGGAGAATTTGGAAAGACCAATTAACCTGACAGTCATGTTTTTGGACTGTGGGAGGAAGCCGGAGAGAACCCACGCATGCACAGGGAGAACATGCCAACTCTGTGCAGAAAGAGCCCGGGCTGGGAATCAAACCCAGGACCTTCTTGCTGCAAGGCAACAGTGCTACCAACTGCACCACTGTGCAGACCTCATAACACAGATATTTAAACTAATTCAACTTTCTCTTTTTTGTAAAGAAACGCTGTTTATATAAACATTTAAAATATTTCATTGAAAGGAACGCAGGACAAAAGTCAAATGCCTAGTCTGCACAAACCTGTCAAAATCAAGCGGATTCTGACTTATTTTCTTCACTGTTAACCGCTGCATTAGTTGCTTAATGAATTATTGTATTACTTGTAAATGTAACAGCTGAAACTCCTTAAATAAAACATAGCAAAATGTAATTTATGATGAACCAGACATATCCTTTAACACACAAGCCAGGATTAGATGTTGTCATTTCACCATAGGGCAGAACTATCCGCTCTTGCATCATGCTGCTCATTTACTGTGTTTCAGCAGTTTGTTATCTGTCTCAAATGTGTCCCTCAGGGTGTATATGATCACCTAACAATCTGCAGCGAGGAAGAAAATTATCAATCAATATCATTTTGCTGTCTTGGTAATCCCTGCTTGTGAGTAATAGCTTGCTGGAATCCCTTCTTTTTTTACAAGCTGACTCAGTCAGTTGAGCAGAGCCACCAGGCCTTTTTTTTTCTTCTTCTTCCTCTGTGCTCCTCCCGGGGTGGTGGATGCACATGGGGACCACCCCTGGATTGAAAGAGCCTATCGCTTCTCTGATTAGTGGGGATGAATCCTAGCATGTTTCTAATCATGCACAGGCGCATAAAGAGAGCTACATATGTACGTGATTACGCAAATGGAACATCATATGGCAGAATAATATGAAACTAATCTGATGACACTAAAGAATATACACATGGAAAAGGGCCATGCACCACCCAATCTGTGAACATATGATTTCTGTATGCAAAGAGTCAAATATTGAGATGTCAGAGAGACAACAGTCATGCAAGCGATGGCAGTTCTGGAGCATGTGTTTTAGTTTCTTAGACCCAAGGGGTGTAGGGTGCCAACCTGTCAAAGTATTTATACCCTATGAGCTTTTTCAGAGTTTTCACTTTATAACATCAAACTTGATTGAGCAACACAAAGTCGATCAAACGTTTAGCAAATGAAAATCTGAAAAGAGATTTCTGTAAATGCACTCAGCCCTTTCTGATCTGATACCTTGTGATTTCCCTCAGAAGTCTCCCAATAGGCAAGAAATCCACCTGTATGAACGTAATGTGGTAACAGAGGCCACCGGCAAGTGACCGAGCATCATTGCGCGTAACAGAAACCCTGTAAATTCTAGACACCAACAGGTACCATAGAATTGCACAAAAATGCGTGAGGGACGACAGAGTCCCTGCACGGAATTTCGGAATCCCTGCAAAATTCCGTGCAAGAGGTGTACAGAACTTCGTGCCGGAAGTCCGTTGAAAGGCTGTTAACACTGTTGTAAACTCCGTGATTGTGAGCGTGAATGGGGGTGAAAATACCAACAGGTATTTTGTTCCATATAACACAGTAAACCTCTTCTGGATGCAAAGGCAAGAACCCCCTACTTGATGACTTTGTGTTTTTGTGTTTGTTATGATGTAAAGCACTTTGAAATGCCTCGCTGCTGAAATGTGCGATACAAATAAAATTTGATCGATTGATTAATTGACCCGCTATACAGAGGCTACAAACGTTGATGCGGCCATCCCAAGTTTGATTCCCATTCTCAGGATGCATGTCCTCAGACATCCATCCTCTTTAGGCCTCCTTCCTATACGGTTACTGTTAATAAAGAAAATGATATATATATTTTTTAAAAAACCATTAGTAAACAAAGAGCATCAGCATCACTATGACCAAGGGACAAGGAAAAAGCTGTGAAGTGAAACCAGCTGGACGATGAATCTGAACTCAGGGATCCAAATGAACAGATACTGTCCTGCTAGAATGGACCAGGAAAAGTCCAGACCTAAATCTAGCTGGCTGTGAAATAGTTAATGGCTGTACTTGTATAGGACTTTATGAAGTCTGAGGACTCCATGATCTACAATCATTCACCCATTCACTCGCTTGAAGCCACAGCTGCCCTGGGCAGACTGACAGAGGTGAGGTTGTCATTCAGTCGACCTTCTGACCAGCAGCAGGCCCAATGAGCAAAGTACAGTATCTTGCCCAAGGACACAATGGCAAAATGACTGAGGAGGACTGAGTGGGGCTTGAGGCAGCAAATGACCACAGATCAAATCCCCATGACCTGAGCCACTGCTGCCGACAAATTTATAAAACAGACTCTGCAATTATGGAAACCCTTTGTCAGAATCACAAAGGGTTTCCATTCAATTGTACTGAATTTTGCAAAAAAAGAATAGGAAAAAATTAACTTTCTCGAGGAAGCAAAGCTGACAGAAACATGGCCTTTATCGGTTGCCGCAAACTGCAGCTAAATGTGGTTTTATAAAATGCCTCTTCAAAACCCGACTTTTCAGATTTTAATTTGCAAAAACCATATGCTACCATATGTTGGTCCATGTCAAATAAAATCTGAAATACGTTGATGTTTGCAGCTGCAACATGACAGGTTGCAACAAAGTTCCAGTGGAAAAATGACTTTTGCCAGGCATTGAGCCTTGATGTCTGGATGCTGCTGCAATATATGAGCCAGATGAGGTCCATTCACTTACTGTCACATGCAGAGTAACTCCCACAAACTGTTCAGAGGAGTAAGCTGTCAGTCTGTCGCTGTCTTCCTCCTCCTCCTCCTCCTCCTCCTCACTCTTTGTCTCAGCTGTTGCCATGAGGCTCAGACGGGTGATGATGGGCGTTTGAAGGCTGATGTAGAGAGAGGTGTGGGCTTCAAGATGGAAGACAGCAGAGAAACACAAAGAGTGAGAGGAAATCTAAGATGGAGAAAGAAAATAATGAGAGTAGTGGGGAAATGATAAAGGAATACCAACTAGCTTAGTGATAGTTGATGTTCTCTTTATTCTTGCATGCTTGAAAAATTGTTTTAGCCTCTGCGCTTGGCTGATAGCAGGGGTACTGGCATGTGAACGCACATCATGCATGTGTCCAAAGTACACACACACACACGCACACATGCACAAAGATCTTTTGCTCGTTCTACATAGCAATCACCATGGCAACAAAATGTACAGAACACAGTCGGGGTGGGATATTTTTAAGTTTCAAAGGAATGGAAACAACAATGGAGATGACAAAGGAAGGAAGAGACAAGAACAGTTCAGAGTGAGGAACAAAAGTGAAGCCGATAAAAGTACAAGCGGATGAGTGAGTGAGTCTGCGTTGGGGAGTGTGTGTCCAAGGTCACACAGCTTAGAGCCATAGGTACCTGAGAAAAGAGGAGGATGACAAAAAGGTAGAAATATCTCCACATTGACTGGTGTCTGTGTAATTGGCAGCTGCATCAATTTGTTTATTACAATGACAATGTAGTGTAAATGACTGAGTGCATCACATTTTGACTCTTATTTTACTTCTCAGACTATGCATGCAAGTCACTGCAAACAGTGTATGTTCAGTATTTGCTGATGCACCAGGACCATGCTCCTGTTTTAAGTTGTCAGATCCGGACTGACACAAATGGTGCTCTATGTGCTTTTGCTGAAAGCTAAATCCTAAAACGTAATTTGTGCGTCTGTGTGTTTGTGAGCTCACAGCTCGTCCCTCCTGTCTGGGTGTGGATTTAGCGGGGACAGCTGAGTTAATTTCAGAAGGTGAAGCAGGTCAGAGGTCATTCCTCGGTGTAGGTGGCCTGTTGTACCCAGACCACCATCCAGCAGATGCCAAATAAATCACAGTCTTGCTGAGTGGTTTGGCGAGCAACACATGCCTCACTCCTCACACTGCCTGTCGGCGTATGTGTCTGTCTTTCTTTTTCTGGCTCTTTTTTTGTTGTTGTTGTTAACACACAAACACACACCCCCCCACACACACAGCTCATAAAGGCACATCTGGCCCAGAGATCCTCACTGGACATGATCAACAGTGACCTTGAACACCTTCCTGTTTTGTGCCTTGGCATTTGTCCAGGTCAGAATTTTTTTTTCCCGATGTTTATCTGTCATAAATTTATATTTGATATGTTGATATTTTATTAACTTGCGTGAATATCTACATGTCCCAATGCAGTGTAGGTTATATTCACAGGACGAGCGCAGGAATGTGTCCATTTAGACCTTAAATGAACACAGTAACAATCTGATGGAAAAGTACGATGGCTTAAAAATTATCTGGAGCTGATGAATAATGTTGACTTGAAGTTTTATGTCTTTATTATTTTTAGTGCTGTGTCCAGATTACGTTTTTAAATTCTGGAAGGGATTGATGATGTGCAGCAGGTGAGTTGCTGGTCATGTTAGCTACTGTTTACTGTTTACTCTGTGCCAAGTTCGTCTAGATCTGGATTTTTGATCTGGGATTGTTTGCTTGTTTGTACCACAGATGGCACTGCTCATCTGTGTAGAAATCCATCACTGTTGACTTTTAGTAATATAATAAATGAACTCTAATTAATTGTGGGAAGATATTAAAGTTGTACAAAGTTGATTTTAAGTGTCAATACTCACTGTTGTTGTTACTTAAAAGAACAACAACTTAACTAAGCTAGGCCAATTGTCATTAAAAAGTGTTTAGCATAGTAAATGCTGGTAAAACGCCTACTAGATGGGAACATTGTTGAAGTTGCAGACCTGGACAAGTTTGCTGGCACCTCTAGTGGAAATGATTTTTATTGCGGCATTTAATCTCACACTGGGAGGAAAAGGGAAAATAGAAACTTTACCTGTTCAGTAGATTTATTCAGGAGAAATTTAAATTTCAACAAAATTACAAATGTTGGTACGTTTAAGAATGTGTTTAAAATTGGACACATTTAGTTTTTAAATTTGATTTTAGGTTTCTTATTTTTGCCACTGGCCACTTTATTGGATGAAGATTGGAGAAGATTGGCATTTATGGCATGTCATCTAATCCCTGGGGAGTGGAGGCAGAGGGAAGCTTTTATTCTGTCCTGACTTTGCTAAGCAAGCTAAAGACAACTGGGACTTCAACTGGAGTCTTGTGGATTGAAAGGAGACTAAGCTAGAGTTTTTAATTTTTATTTTTTTAACAATAAACACTTTTGGTGTGATCCGAAGAATGAAAATGTGGAAATGTATCTCATGCCCAGTGTTAAGGATGGTGGTGGGTCTGTGATGCTGTGGGCCTTTCTCTTCCTAATGTCCTAGGAACAAGAACTTTTGAGTTCTTGGCATCAGGGTCTCTTTGAAATACTGCAACATTTTGAAATAAGTGAAATCCAGTGAGATTCAGCAGCAATTAAAAATGTGTCAAAGCTTTGGGTTTCACCAAGATAAAGATCTAAAACAAATGAGTTCGGCTCTGTAGTTGGACAATGAGGCACTGTTGATTTGCAGGAGGAAGGTCATGGATTTGAATCTTGGCCTGGGGTCTTCCTGCATATAGTTTGCATGTTCTCCTTGTTCATGCGTGGGTTCTCTTTGGGTACTTAGTTTTTTTCCTACAGTGCAAAAACATGACTGATTACTATGATTACTATTAATTGATTACTCTTAAATTGTGCTTAGGTATGAGTGTGTCTATGAAGAAGCAAGATTGATGCAACATGTATTGGTCAAAAATCCCTCTTTCTATTTGCACCAACCTTGTAAAACACCATTTTATTCAGACTTCCTAGTTCTGGCCTTGGCTGCATGTTGCTGCAGTTGTTAGCTCTGGTGCCTTGCAGCAATACGGTTGTAGGTTCGAATCCTGCATGGATTCTCTCCAGGTACTCCTGCTTCCTCCCATAATCCCAAAACGTGTTTGGTCAGTTTTTCTTTCTAAATTTGCACGAGTAATAAGTCTGCGTATGGTGTCAAATTTTACATAAACAGAGAAGAAAAACGTCTAAAAGTTGTACTGAAACAATCAAGCGGTCTAATAAAAGGAATGTATGTGAAATTCAGTTCTTCTGCTTTTTATTTTATACAGGCACTTTTTTTTTTTTTTTTTTTTTTGCAGTTCCCTCTACTGTTTAAAATGAGAACTGCTGTGAGTGTTGTGTGCCTGAAGCAGCAGTTTTTAAAGATAACATCATTAATCTCTGTGATGGAACTGACTTTAAGAAAGGACTTTGGAGCAAAACCGCAACTTAATTGTTCTCTAACATATTAACAGCTGCATTGTATTCAAATTAAAGGTTTGATTTTTTTTTTTTTTTTACTTTTTCAGTGTGAGATTTTGCTTTTGCAACGAAAGATTAATTTCTTTAGACGATATTTAAACATTTCTACCAGAGACTCGAATAGATTTGTCTGTATTTACTGAAGATAAGAAGGTAAAAGCTTGTTTCACTCCTCGCTTTTCTGATGTGAACAGGACTTTGGGGTGGGTGATATTTTATTACAACATTTTGTTGCGATGTTGTGATAACAGTTAAGACAGAATGATAGGAACTATTTATTTATTACGTATTTTTGAAGTAACTATTTGGCTGTAACTGCACAGCACAGTAATCAAACCTCTTGAAAACCATATCCATTTGTGAAACTGGAGAAAACGGTAAGAAAACAAAACAACAAAAAATAAAAATCCAGAATATTAGGTCAGTTCAACTGGAATTTATTGTGACAACGATAGATGAAAATACTTATTATGACAAGAAATTTGTAATAAAAGATGAGACAAATGCCCATCCCTAACAGGACCAGTGGTCTAATTGGTTCCAGTCTAAGATATCACACCCAGTAAATGGTTTCAGTTTACTATTCTGGACCCGTGATGCGCTCTGACACCTTTTTGAGAGATCTGGGACAATCTGACTGAAATTTGGCAACAGGGTCTCCACAGGTTCTGTGGAGACATCAGGGTTTTTTGTTTTTTGGGGGGTTTTTTTTACTTGCAGTGGTGATCCAAACAGGAGATGACAGACCAGCATTGCGTGCAGCAGGAGATTGCGGGCAGGTCTGTGTGTGTTTGGTTTTTACCATGACGGTATGCCTCTAAAGATAATTTGATGATCTCTGTGTTTTGCTGCCAGGAAGCCCCACTGCCTCCCCCATAGCTTCCTCCCCCTTCCGATTCCTGTACTGATGTGGGAACTTATTAATTTCTGTCAGTTTTCTTGCCATTCAGAGATACCACCAAATCACATTATATTTGTCATGGGTTAGGTGTATGGGCAATGCACCTCCTAACAGAAGAAAAGAAAGAAAGGATCAAAGATGCGCTTGCAATCACCTCTGGATATGGAAGGTAGAAGAGTTTGTGTGAATTTGTATCCTACAAATCCTAAATGGGGAACACAGAAAACAATCGGTGTCTTCTCTGTTTCCAAGATACTTCAGCAAGGTTGGTCTCTACTTTTTGCAGAATTGCAAGTGAGGGAAAAACTGCTGTGGTGGTTCAGATGGACATTGCATATGGTACCAAACTAAAATAAACAATGATTTCAAAATCCCAGTGGCTGAAGAACCACAACACAACATTTGCTCATTAGTGCGGGTGTGTTGTTTGTGTGGCAGAGGATTTAAAGCTGTCACTTTGTAATTACCTCAGCAAATACAGGCTTGGAGAGAGTTGACTGAAGTCTACCAGTAGGACAACCCTGGGAGAAAATAAGAAGTGACAAGCCACATAACACAGCGTGGGACGTAAATAACTTTTAGCCCCTTCTCTCTCAGTCTCTTTCTTTCTCTGTCTCTCTTCCTGGATGATTCTTCAAGGATTTTAAAAGAATGAGTGAGGGAGAGCCGAGCAGAAACGAGAGAATATCCCTTGCTTTCATCTTTAGAAGACATCCTTTTTCACTTGCTTTGATGAAAGCCTTTGGTTTTGGGGGGGGGATTTATCCTCTTACATTAGACGTATGTAGCGCAGCTTGCGTGCTCCGGTTTGTGCTCGACTCACACACACGTTCACATGCGTTGTCATGAGGCCTGGCACTCACCTATCTGCGTTTCCTCACCAGAAGGTGCGTAGGTGGCACGGGAAGTTGGGCTTTGTGTGCCTGAGCATTTGAAGGACGTCTCAAGTTGTAGGGCTTTATTTTTTATCAGACGTGTCGCCCAGTCCAGCATCTGATGTGAACTCACTGTCGCTTTGACAGATTTCAATCAAAGATTTACAGTAGATGAAGACAAAAACACATGTATCTGTTTATTTATTATGTATTTTTTTACTGCTGATTATCGTTTTATTTCATATTGTTTCCCAGAGTATTGGATTCTGCCACACTGTCATATCAGCTCTCATTCTGTTTACACTTCACATGGCAAGATTTTAAAATTGCTGGCGATTTTCAAAGCCTGAAAGATCCCACCAAAAAAAAAAAAAAAATATATATATATATATATATATATATATATATATATATATATATATATATATATATAGATATCGTCACCTTCTTAAAATAATGATCCAAGTCAAAAGAAAAACTATTTTGGCATTACTTTCTAAAGCTGGTCCTACAGAGTGTGGTGCACAGCTACACGGCAAAGACTGCACAACACACACAGAGACATTTCACTTATGTACACTCAGATGTCAGGCGGTAAATTTAAGAAAACCTGCTGAGTTGAGAGGAAACAAACATGTTAAAAAAAAACATGTTGCTTTTTTAACAGAGAAAAAAAACACAAAGCACATTTCTAGTGTTGGGTGTGCCGTAACAATTGTTTTGTCTTCTGTATTTTGCATTAATCTCTGTGGTTCTGTTACCACATTTAGTGATTGGCTACATGTCACATTTAATAGGTTCGTTTGTCAGTACATCAGGCTCGTTTGACACCCTGGGATAATCAGCCAACATGATCCTACATGTTGAATATTCCTGATTTCCTTATAAGAGCCATCACAATAATCTGGGTGTCTTTTTTGTAAAACCGTAGAATTTTAAAATAAATGCTAGCTGCATTTCTCAAACCCTGATTTGCAGTAAGAATGTGAAAACCATTTAGCTTGACATTTTTCTTTCACTGAAATAACCCTCCACGTTTTATGTCTGTTACATAAAACCTCAGAAAAAAAAAAAAAAAAAACGATGACGTTTGCGGTTGTAAAAAAAGTGAAACGTGACCCGGACGGTTCTGGTCTGTTTCTGGCACATAAAGAAAGCATTGGTTTATTGTCTTTGTTTATGAAATCTATTCAGGTTGTTGCTGTGAGCTCAGCTTTTATCATTGAAAAGGCCTTTAAAAGCGAATAGGGGACATGGTGACACGGTTTCGAACACCTTCAAACCCTGAGCATGTACATATCCACACAGCCACACACTGATTTATATTATATCCTCTAAGCTTTATCAGTTTGCCTCAAGCTCTACACCAGTCGTACCTTTCTCAAATTTTTTCCCTCTTCTCTCGCAGCCTCCACCACTCCACCTGGCTACGGTCCAGCTATAGATTGTTAATTATGGTTTGTACGTGATGCACGGTCTTTCCTCCAAATACTGCCGCAACGTTCTTTGGCAGACATCAAAGTGTCGGTGTTTCATTCCACGGGGATTAGTGATGGGAGTGTGATAATGCTCTTGCCTGCTAGGCGAATTAGACGCCCGTGGCTGGGTGCAGGTACCAAGACTCAAATGCACGCACAACCGCACCGGCGGTCATACGCGGCGCATAAAACCGAAACAATAGGAGGAAAAAGCAAAGGCGCAGGTTTGACAGATTCAAACATGTTGACAACACAATGAGACCAGCGGCCTCATTCCAGCGAAATGCACAGTGATTAAACTGCGGACTAAACATCCAAGCAAACTCTGGTCCCTTTCATCTGATTCCTTTCAGAGAAAAAAAAAAAAAAGCATAACATTAGTCAGTGTGTCCATAGAGAGAGTCACAGTACATTGACTGTCCTTCACTCATCTCTCATCTCTCCCCCCACGGCAAATTGGATTTTTAAACGGCTCGGGTTTTTTTTCATCATTCCCTCGCACTCATAATTGACAGCAGTTTTCTTTCTCACTGTCTGTTTTCTTCTGCTTGTTTCTCTACGCCTGACCAGAAAACTTAATGAAAAAAAAAAAAAAAAGAAAAGAACTGTTGAAAACATGAAAAAAATGTTTTTCAGAAGTCCAGTTTCTATAGCAACTCTCGCCATAATTCGCACAAAAGGACAAATGACAAGTGTTTAAAGGACTGCGGGGCATTTTAATGTTCAGTTTTTGGTATTTTCGTTGGTTTCTCGGCACACAAGTAGGTCCCGGGAGACGGGCAAGAAAAACAGACATGAAAGGGAAAATAACGGCGTCAGAGAAAGAGAGAGACAAAGGCAGTAGAAGCTCGTCCTTGGTGATCGATGCAGGCGCTGCTGTTTGTTCTTGTTGTTCTTGTTTCTTTGTCCACAAGGACGAAGGCGGAAGGGAAGAGGCAAAGTGATGCATATGAGCATTGTTCAAAGACCTTCTCCCAAATACCTGATGAAATAGACGGCTTACAGTACAATTCACACTTTCTGCCCAGACACAGGCCTGATGGCATGAGAGGAACACATGTCCAACAAAAGACAGAAAACATGCAAACATCTGAATTTCAATTACCATGTTTACACAAGACCAGTTTCCTCGTTATTCGATAGCCTAACTAATTTAGATCAGGGTTTTTCTCAGTTTCGTAGCATGTTTGCGTGTGTCTGTATTATTAGTATCAAGGCATTAAAGCAATAACTTGTAGACAGACAGATCAACAGTGACAGAAAGTTGACCTTTATTTCTCCTTGTACACTGGTTTAACAGCCCATAGTGGCAATGGAAAGAAAGGCAAAGATAAGGGTGGCAACAACAAGGGGGACAAGGGAGTCTGAAAGAGATAGTGGAAGAAGTAAGGGTGAAAACAGGAGAGCATATAGGACCAAAAAAAACCACAGCATTTAGAAAAAAGGTTAGCCTTAACAACAAACAAATATCTCTCTCCACCTGTAATCGCCTCCTGCAGGTCAGCCTCTGCCTCGCCTCGCTACAATCCCCTGACTAACACCAAACCAAGCCATCAAACAGCTTCTTGTGTCCCCCTACCCCTCCCTTTTTTCTGTTTACGCTCACACATAAGACCTTGATGTTTTTCCAATAATTGGCAGCAGAGGTTGACTTTTTCTTTCTCACCAACCCCCCCAGCCCCTCCTCCCTACCACCCCCCACTCTTCTTTTTTCTGTTTATCTTTTTCTCTTTTTTTTTCTGCTCTTCCTCTTCCTTTAGAGATGAATAGTTGGCCCAGGATCAAAGGCAGACTCCAGCCGGCCATTCTGACCACCACAAAGGGGCGTTGGGCGCTGGCGCGGGTCCAGGTGCTACACATGGTCACATGGGGACAAGCAGTGCAGATGGGCCCTGCAGAGGCCTTGTCGCCCTCCACCCCCCACGCCTGCACACCAGAGGTCAGCAGCTAAAGTATCAGAGCGTGCGCTTCCTGTAAGGTGATCTTATTGTGCAACTGATTCCCATTTGTTTCCTTCTGTTCTTTTTTTATGTGCTTTTGTTTCTCTTAGCCTGTCTGCTTCCTGGTGCAATGTTTCTTCGTACACATCTTGCGAGCTTTTCTTCTGTTACTGCATTTGTTTTTTGTTGTTTTTGTTTTTTTTTCGCTTTTCCAGAGCACAGATCTGACACTCGGGCCGCCTGTGGAACAGAACCAGCTGAGGTAAACAGTTTCCCCTCAAAGACAGACCAGTGTGTATAAATGTCAGAGAGGACCAGGCTCTAGTTTAGTCGAACATTTCCCCCTACCTTCAACAATCCCTGCTCAAATATATAAACAGAGTCGCCGAGTCCGATGTGGCCGGGGCCAATACAAATAAGTTTATGTGAAGGACACAAGGAGGTGGTTAGATAAAACAAATGAACAAGTCTCTGAACTCCAAACATGTATGTAATTCCAGGCTAGATTTTCAGCCCCTTCATCTAATGCGCTTGAAGAATTTCATTGAGAGAGGCAGAGACCGAGTGACTGAATCAGTGTGGATTCTTGATTTGAGAGCAATTTTATCATCATCAGGATCCAGTCAGATCTTTGCTCTTTTGCCTTGTGTGAAATTTGGAACAACTAAAATCTTTGAAGTAAAAATTAGAACCAACGCCTATTTTTTATGCACCTGTCCTTTGATTCATACATGTTTTTTTATTACTTACAGACAAAGTGGTTAATTTTGCCATTTCTTTTATAGCTTTATGTATTTTTGCAAGTACGGCACTTGTTTCAATGGCAAAAGTGAATTAAAATCTGCAGTTCCTTACATTATGCTGCTTGTATCACCACAAATACTAACAATAATCTATGTTATTAGAATTTATATGGCTAAAGACAAGTAGCAGATGATTGTGAGACAGAATGAAAAGTTAATACAGGGCCTTGATGACAGAAAGCCTCTTAGGCCGTACAATATGGTGAGGAGGTTTATCTTCCAGTGGGAACATTACCATAAACACACAGCTACAGTCACAATAGTATTGTTTAGATCCAATCATTATAAAGTGTGATGATGGCCCAAAGTCCAGAGTCTGTGCAAATGAGAATATGTGTCGCAAGACTAGAAAGTCGATGTTAGACCGTTCAATCTGTCTTGAGTTTCGGTCATTTTTTGAAGAAAAGTAACTGAAAATGTGCGTTGAAGTGATTAGCTGGTGGAGACATAACCTAAAAAGACCTGTGCTTGAAGCTAAATACAAATGCATGACCCACTTTTCAGATTTTATTGACAAAACTTCACAATTTTGCACTGCTTTCTGTTGGTCTATCATATAAAATCTCAATAAAATACATTGAAGTTTGCGAAACGACAAAAATGAGAAAAGTACAATTTGCTGTCTTTTGGGAGAGAAAAAATGAAAACACGATATCAAAGAGCAAACATGGATTTTGCTTTTTGAATAGAAAGAGGCAGCAGCAATCATTCTCTTTACACTGCCTGTTGCCATGCATAAATCTTCAGCTTTCAGCCACATGTTTAAGATTAGATGTACTTTTCTGTTAGATAAAAACAGTCAACAAAATTCAGGCTGATTCCCTGCTGTTTAACAATTAATTAACTCCATCCACACCCTCTCCTTTGGGGCTGACTGGGGGACCGATAACAAAACATTTGCAGTGTGAACTGTATCCATTTTAGTGAAGAGTGATGCAACTATGTTCATGTGTTGAAAAGAATCAAAATAACAGGATGAGATAGCTTTGCATTCAATTTCCTTTAATGCTTCGCAAATGTCGTTTCTGCCTTCAAAGCGCATCGTAAAAAATAAACAGACTGTTTCTTAAATCTTCCTGTCGTAAAAATATCCATATATGTTCCTGTTCGCTCACGAAAACCAAATCTGGGTCCCAAATTTGTTTGTGCTATCCCAAAGAGAGAGCCTGTAAATCTTTATTTTTGGGAGATTTACAAACGTTGTTTAAAGTGCAATCTGTTCAGGTGAAATATTATGATTTCCATTTTTTGCCTCTTGAACCTTGATTAGTGGAACCACGAAGTTATATTATCTTTTAATTACCAAAGAGTCTCCTTTTTAAACTGTTAAACAAATCATTCTGAGGAAAATATTACCAGCACTATTTATGATTTTACTTTTTATAGGCATATTTTTGAGTAAAATGAACATTTTTCTTTTATTCTATGAAGTACTGAAAACATGCCTCCAAAATTCCAAGAAAAGTTTTGTATTTATTTGCAGAAAATGAGATATGGTCAAAATAAAGAAAAAAGATGCAGAGCTTTCAGACCTCAACAACTTCATATTAATTTAACAATTGTTTGAACTCGGGAAGAGGTCAGAAATCAGTGTCACTCACAGTCAAAAATACAGAAATCGTTTTCCAGGCACTACATTTTACCCCGCTCTGGAATTTTGGTGATTTTCTGGATTTCTGCTGAGGTTGAGACTTTTAAGTTACTGCGTAGCTTCTGCTCCACTAATCTGGTGACATGTAAAGATTTTCAGATCTTAAAAACATTTTCCTTTTACCTTCTCTAGCACTTCATAATCATGCTCTACCTCAGGGGTGTCAAACTCAATTTCACCAAGGGCCACTTCAGCATATTGGCCACCCTCAACGGGCCACATTGATGGTATAAATCAGGAGTGCCCAAGTGCAGGCCTCCAGACTGCAACTTTTAGATGCATCCCTGCTAAAACACACCCCAGACTACAGGCTGACTTCCCTCATTAACAGCAACTCAGTTCTGTAGAGGCCTAGTGATGAGTCAATTATCCAGGAACGTATCTAAAGTTGCAGAGTGGTAGGTCTGGAAAACTAGACTTGGGCACCCCTAGCATAAATGTATGAAAATAAAATGTTAAAAATAAATTAAACAACACCTCATATTGTCAAATAACAAATTTTATGTATTCAAGTTTTAAATATTACATTTGAGTTTACATGGATGTAAAGTTACTGCTCTGTTTAAAAATTACAATACTTAAATCAGTGTTTAAAGGTAAGCAAGCAAATAATAAAAACAAGTTTTGATATTAACTCTCAACTTCATTCACAAAACTTTTTTGTTATTATACAACCAACATGTGTTTTCACATAAGAACAAAACAATTAGGTGATGTTGCCTGTCCTCTTCACCCTGACACCAACTCACACACATCCTCATTCATCGGTCCTGTTCTGTAAATAAACACAAAACACAAGCAAAATCAATAAACTATATGCATATCCTAGTATAGTCTTGGTTTTTACATTCATTCTATTTTAATTCAGTTAGTTCGTGCTTACCGATGTTTTATGGCCGGATGTCTGGCATCGTTTTCCCTTGGTCAGTTCGTTCATGTCTGGTTTTAGTTCTTGTGCTGTGGCAATCCGCAAAACGGCGTGCAGGTTTTCGTCAGTAATGCGCGATCTGTGTTTGATCTTGTTTAAATTCATTATTGAAAACATCTGTTCGGACAGATAGGTGCTTCCAAACATGGACAAAACACGAGCTGCATGGAGTCGAAGCTGTGGCATCAAAACAGGGGGGCAGTAGATGGTAAAAGTCCTCGATTGAAACATCACGGAACTTCGCTCTCAGGCCTCTGTGGCTTTGAAGCTCAATAGCTCCATCTGAAGGCGGTGAAAGGATTGGTAAAGGTGTCAAAATCAGAGTGCTGCGATTTAAAGTCAGAAAAGCGCCGATCAAACTCGTTTATTAACATAGTTAGTTTGGTAGTTAACCGAGCACATGAAAAATCACCGGGAGGCCGAGATGATCTGACAAGCAGGAAAGTGAACGAGATTGTTTTGTACCACCTGGCGCTTCCATAGGTCGAGTTTGCGCTGGAAAACTGTGATCATGTCGGACATCTGGGTGATTATTTGTTTACGTCCTTGTAGTTTCTGATTTAGCTGAGCAAGATCCTCGGTGACGTCACATAACATTGCAAAGTCACACAGCCATTTAGGATCGGACAGTTCAGACAAGGGTTTTTTTTTTGTTCTTCTTGAAGGCTAAATTTGGCGAACTTAGCTCCGTGTTTGGTTTCAAAATGCCGACGTATATTGTTTTCTTTCAGGACGGACACGGTCCCAGAACACAAAAGACATACTGGTTTTTCACCTTGAAGTACAAACAGGTGTTCGTTTTCCCATCGTTCATAAAGTCTTTCTTGTAAATCGATTTTTCTTTTCTTAGACATTTTGACGTTAGCTTGTCGAGGTCTCAGTTTTATTCGCTGGGAAAATTAATAATGAGCTTGAGGTGACTCTGCTGCACTCTAGTGGAGAGAAGCCGTAATGTTGGCTGGTAACAATCGGATTGCATTATGGGAGATGTAGTTTGTATTCAATTCGTGCTCAAAACCTATTTTAAGTCAATCATGGGCCTATAAAACGGTGGTGGTGGTGGGGGGAGGGCCACATGAAATGACGTGGCGGGCCACATGTGGCCCGCGGGCCTTGAGTTTGACACATGTGCTCTACCTAGTTTTTCCTTTTCTTTTGCCATGCGTCGTACTTTCATGAGTTCTTGATCAGTCTGTGCGACGCCCGCTAAGCGCAACAATGGCTGTTTTTAAACGTGCTGGAGTTTGTTATGGTCTGCTTGAGTTTGCTACGGTCTGTCCATTAAAACCCCAGTAAAACAAATACTGGCCTGTGGTGGGAACATGACAAAATATGAAAGGGAGACAAAAAAAATATGTTGGGAACATATTCACTTTCCGTGTAATGGTAAAAGAGAGAGACCAAAAAGCAGCCATTCCTGTCAAATTTGTCTGACACAGTTTAAATTTAATATACCATTTGCTCAAGGTGATATAAAATGTTAAACAGTCTACCCGGGGAGAGACAGTAACTACTCATAAACTCTTTAAACGACACCATGTACAAAACAAAACAAAACAAAACAAAAAATCTCTTTAAAAATATATAGATTCACTGTACAGTTTAGGTAATTTTACCCCATGCAGAGAAGAGGTTAATAAAAACAAGTAAATTAACCCCCAAAACAGACTAAACCACCATGAAAAAGTAGTTCCAACTTAGATAATAGCTCACTCACCACAGAAAGCTTCCTAATTAAAAAAGCAGAGAAAATGCTAATGAAGTTACCTAAATAGGGTCAACTATTGGGTTGCCCGGCTTCTGAGCAGCAAGATCTTTTGCTGTTAGAAAAATTACGAGCAAAAGCAGACTGGTGTTGTTTTTCTGTAATAATGGGCATTATTTTCACTTTTATGTGTTCCTCCTACAGAGAAAATAGGCCTGATCTCTCCCTTTGTGGTTGCTCCAACTGTTCACTTCCACCGCCCACACAACACATTTTCCCAGGCAACAGTGTTCTTCCAAAGTTTACACACAATAAATAACGCTATGCCCAAAGCAGTTAGCAGTGGCCCCGCTCTCTCCCGTTTCCTGGCTGGAGTTGAAATGAAATGGTAATTTTGACTTGAGGAGGATTTCAAAGGGATGGCCTCCACTTTTCATCTTGATGCATACCACGAGCTCGCCGACACATTCACGCTGGGATTTAAAAAGGGGGAAAAAAAAGAAAAACTAAGAAGAGGAAAGAAAAAAAGCAGAATTTTAAGGTTTTTTGAACTTCTTTCTTTCTTTTCTCCTGCCATCTCCCCAAAGATAGCGAGATGTAACGTTGCTGAGATCGCTCCCCCCCAGATGGACGGCATTTATATAAACAACCACCCCCGGTTCAGGGATCATTTGATTGATGTGTCATTGTCCAAAGATTGTTTCCAGGCATTTGAATATATAATTCAGCATTTGATGGAGACATTTCTCTTCAAAGGGCCAGGGGGCAGATGTGGGGGTAGAGCAGAGGTGTCCTCCGTCTCCCATGCTATATTTGCATCCAAGGCTTCCACCGGCTTCAGCCGTCTTCTTCTCCGGGGAGACTGACTGACACTTGAATCATTCTGCTCAAGATTATAGCGCAGTTTCTAAAACTCCTTCAGAGAGCTGCCTGAACTCTCTGTTATGCTAATGCCTTTGTCTCAGACAAAAGAACAGTGTAAAGATGCATCTTGTTTTTGTTTGCTTTCCAGGACTGCCTACAGTTGGATTCCAAGGTTGGACCAGGACCAAAAGGAGCTGAAGGAGGATCATCAGAATATTTCAGTATCTCGGCTTCCAGGAGTGAAAAATGGAGTTTAGGCATCCAAAGCAAGGTATGCACTTCTTCCACTCAAAAGAAACCCCCAAGGTTCCCTCGTCACAGTGTTATCAGGCTCATCCATTTGGCACCGCCATACCAGGGGTCCACTACGCAGGCGAAGGCCAATTACATCCCATTGTCAGGCAGTCATTAGGGAAAAGTCAAGATGACAAAAGCTTGGTGAGAGAAAAGAAAGCAAAAAAAAAAAAAAAAAAAACTATGTGATGTCTTTATTATCTCCCAGCTCTGCAGCCTGTGTAAAAAAAAAAAAAAAGAAAAAAAAAAAGGGGCCGGGGTTAATTACTGCTGATTACACGTCAGCACACCAGGCTCAGCAGGCGCACAGATCGCTTAGAGGGGGCCACAGAGACCCGGAGAGGAAAGGATGAGGTCGTTTGCGGACAATGATGTGAAATGAGTGTCAAGTGGTCCTCCTTGGTGGGTTCAGCTGGTTGGAAAGCAGATGAGAAATGTAGATGAGGCACCAAAATGGTGGAGTTTATCTGCCTGTACATGTGTGTCTCTTCACTGCAGGCCTCGGTGGTTGCTGTTTTTGGTCCTTAAAGAAATTATCTGCTTGTAGTCAGAGAGAAACACGTCGACATAAGGGGCCTGTTTAATTTCACGAGGCAGCATCTCAAGCAGATTTAATTCTGCACTTTGACTAGGCCGCTCGGAAAAACTCTTAGCTTTTTGAGCCTTTCATCTGCCTTTGCAAGCTTCTAGAGTTGCAGCTCTACAAGTTTTGTACATCTTAAGACAAAAGAATTTCTACCTATTATTCTTTTCTTGTCTTGCTAAAGAAAATCTGCCTTACAACATTATCTAATATCTGTCTAATAACTGTGAAATTGCCACTAGACCACTGAGGAAGAATTTTTGTCCCTTTCTTCATTGCAGAATTGTTTTAATTCAGTCACAATGGAGGGACTGTGAACATCAGGAGGCCTATTATAGGTTATGTCACTCTATCTCAGTTGCATTCAATTCTGGCTTTTCACTGGACCACTTCACCAAATTCATCCAGAGGTGGAATTGCTGGTGATTTGAACTGTCTGAATATTTGCCTTTGGGGTTTTCTGGCAGAGAGCAAAAACTGCAGCAAAAACTGCAGATCTCCAGAACTTCATGCCTATAAGCCTGTCAAATAAACCACCACCATCAATATTCACTTTCTAAAATGCTGTTAGTTTTACACCAGATCACAGTTTCTAAAAAGATTTGCTTTGGTCTCATCAGTTCACAAAATAATCCCCCAAAGTTTTGGGCATCATCAGAATTTTTATTTTGACGTAAGACGTACTTTTATGTTCTTTTTCGCCAGCTGTGGAATATTTTGTAACTCTGCATTAAAAATAGCATTTAAAAGTCACTTTGGCGGGCTGGTGGCTCCTGGGAAGGTTTCCATTCCTAATTGAGAGATTTTGTTGCTAATCTGCGCTTTAGGTCAGGGCCTGAGCTCCTGTTTTAGATCTTTCTAATGTATTTAAGTTTTTTCTTGAACAGGCCTGGGTAGCTCATTCTGATTGCGTTTTTATTATAAACAAAATCATTTGAAAACTGCTTTTTGTATTTCCTTGTGCTATCCTCGTTTTGTAATGAAATTGACCTGATCATATGAAACATGGTACTGTGACCAAACATCAATAATAGAGTAAATCTATAAAAGGGAAACGTATCTTTCATTTCATTGCTCACGGAAATTTTGATTGAGAAAGAGGTGGGGTACATTTAGCTCCGGTGCACCTGGTCATAACTATATATTTTCTTTTTTATCACAAAGTCTCTGCAGAGGCAAATACATGGCTCTTAATGACAGTTGGAAAGTCTGACTTCAGCTGCTCCAAAAGACAAGATACGGATCTGAAGAAACCGAAATTCTGAGCTAAACACTTCCTCGCCACCATCAACAAGAAGGTTTGCTGATAGGTCACCAAAACAGTTTACTTGTGTAAAATACAAACAAGCACTCTGGCCACCTCTGGGTTAAGTTTGTCTTTATTGTGTGAATTGTGTCGCTCTGTTGCTTTTGTAGCCAAAATAACAGCGACAATGGAGGTGTTTGAGACGTGCGGCAAAGCAGGCAGCCGAGGGCGCAACGTCACAAACCTCCTTGCCGCTCGCAGAGCAAGAGCTGCTTTGTTTAAATTTCCCCAGATCAAAGGGTGCAATGCAAATTCCAGCAGCTTCCACAACGCCATTTGATGTCTGAAGGAGCCAAATTATTGCGGCGATTACAGTAGCCGTGCACAATCGATGGAGCAGTCCAAACAAGCTCTTTATTGTGGCTCTCAATTAGCGGTGTGACATCTCAGCACCCAACGTCTGAGAGGCGTCCTACAATAGGAGAGGCTGTTTGGGCTGATAAAGTGATTTGGCTTGGTGGGGTCCTTTCATCTTCACTGACAGCGGGGTATTCAAGGCTTCTGGGTATTCTTTCTCCACATCCTCACGCCTCGCCTTTATTGTGACAATAGCGCCACTGTGTTTAGTGTCTCAAAACTGCCACAAGCCTCTTTCTCTGTGTACAGCTACCAACTAGTTGCCCCTCAGACGGGCTGTTGTGATGAGGATCATTGTTTAAAATGAAATGGTCAGTGGTGTCCTGAGGCGCATTCAGTTACATAAACTCCTGTTTCTGTTGCAGCAATTTTGTGACTGTTCACAGAAAGTTGGCAGCGGCTTTCTGACACCATCCACGAAGTTGGTGGAGGCAGCATTATTGTTGTTGCTTGTGTAGTTGCTGAGAAGCAACTGCATGAGTTGAAACGATAACTTTGCCCGTGGGAAGGACGGAGAAACCAGAGGATCAGGTTCAGCTGATAACACTTTGCATTCTGCAGGCGCCAGTGACGGCTCTGATGCCTCATGTTTGATTCTCTCTTTCATGTTCTGCCTTCACTCTCGGAGTAAGCAGCATGGGTGAGGAGGAGGTGAAGCGATGGCGAGATGACTACAGAGGTTTACAGAAACCGAGATTTGATGCTTCTCTGTCAAGCTGATGGACAGAGGACTAAAGGGATGTAGGTTTTAAAGCGCTGCAGGCTCTCACAGCAGGCTGCATCACGGACAATAATCTGAAGAAAGTGGTTTGCCTGCTAAGAAATGCTGCATAAGAAAGCTATAGGCTGTTTATATGTTTTTTTTAAATGATTGTAGATAGAATGACATGCAGTTAGGATGAGGGTCATACTGGTTTTAAATAATTGTTTAAATAAGTCTTTTTTTTCACATTTCGTCACGTTGCGACCAAAAATTTAATATGGGGATCATAGCTTTAAAAAAAAAAAAAAAAAGAAAAGTGCATGGCTGTGAAGTTGTTGGAAAATGAATCATGGTTTTCAACTTTTTGTGTATTTGTATTCAGCACTCGTGACTCATTTATATATTGGACCTCGTTTCACTTGCAGCAATTTACTGTTACAGTTGTGAGTTTATTTGGGATGTCTCCACAAGCTTTGAGCATGAAGAGACCGCTGAGTCGCACTGACTGCAGTGCATCACCGCATGTTAACGTTTAAGTCTTACCTACAAAAAAAAAAAACTCAATTAGATGGTAAAACATAAATAATGCTTTGATCGAAGCCATTGCACCGCATTTCCATATCTGGTTGAGTGTTTAGCGATGTTCTCATACTGGAATGTAAACTTCTACCACAGTCTGATGTGTTTCACAGCTTCTAACAAGTTTTCTCCCGGGATTACCTTGTATTTAGCTCCCTCTTCCTTCCTCACTCTGACCAGTATTTACATATCTGAACATGAATGACATTCCCAAAGGATGACGCTACCACCACCGTGAGATTGTAACCTAGCGCTAATAAACTCAGTGTGTTAGAGGTCCACCCAAATGTAATAATTTGGAACACGGTATACTTGCTACCTGAGCTGTGGATTTCTGCAGCTCCTCCAGAGTTACAATGGACCTCTGGGCTTTTTCCCTTGTCAGACAGTCATGTCATAATAGGTTTTCATGCGCTTTCCACTTTTAAGTGACGGTACTCTGTGAGATATTAGCACAGTATTGTTGTCTAATGTTCTCTAAAACGTTCCAAAACTTTATACTTGGGCGCTGCGTTCCTTGATCATCTGTAACTCAACTGTATATATAAGCTGAGATTAAATTACAGCTATTTACTAACTGGTGGACTTCTGGTTGCTCTGGAGTTTGTTTTTTTAAAACTATCAGAGCAGCTGAATGCAAATGTACATCACACTTTTCAGATTTTATTTTTGAAACACTTTGAAATTAAATTAATTAATTAAATTAATTAATTAATAAAGTATTATTACCTGCACTTCAAAGTTAGGCACTGCTTTGTGTTGGTCTATCACATAGCAGACACACACACACACACACACACACACACATACACACCCACCCACACACACACGCACACACACAACTGACTGCAGATCAGCATATTAGTTACTTAGACTTAAAAGTAAACTAAGATAGGTGTATTTCCTGTACACACATCTTTTCTGGGACACGTAGTGCATTCAAAGAAGATAATCAGAGCTTAAAGACTTATAAATAATAAAATAAATCTCTCAGTTTTAGAGGGAATGGGTTAGTGCTAATTTGTAAGAACTAGGGTTTGAATTCAGTTTACTTGGAGTTATTTTCCGTCACTAACTATCTACGTTCACCCGGTCCAAGATGTTCGTCGCTCTGAGAAAATCCAGCAGTGCTCCCGCCTAAGAGAAACATACAAGACTAATAGATTTAGCTTAATTGCACATCAGCTCGCAAAAGTGCCTCTGTTTTCTCTCGGCCGTAAAAAGGCCCAGTGTCTGTTGTCGGTTCAAGGCTCTCTGAAGGATCTGCTGGCATCTGTAGGGAACCTGTGGTGCTGGTGGGTGAACTGTTAACGTTTAAAAATTGTGCAAACAGCCCTCACAATGCTGCATCCATGGGGGAACAAAATAAAAAAAAAAAAAAAAAAAAGCAAATTCAGAGCTAAAAGGGAAGAGAAACGGGCAAAAAAAAAAGAAAAAGAATGAGAGAGAACAGGAAAAAAAAAAGTCTTGTGAAGCTTTGACTGACGACTTAACAGGCGAAACCGAATTTGTCTTTAGCCGCAAGATGTCAGATGCCTTGCCAGTGAGTGAGGGAGAGAGATGGAAAAAGCACACCACAGGATCTCTCCTGTGTCTTTTCTCGCCCTTCTCTTTTCTCCTCTGGTTTAAGACAGCTTGGTAAATGTGAAAACATCAAAGGCCCAACACTCAGAAAGTACACTGTTGTTCCAGTAACCACATAAAACAGAAATGGAGAGAGATGGAGGACGGCTTGGAGAGATAGAATAAGTTTTTTTTTGTTGTTGTTGTTGTTTTTTCACCCGTCTTGCATTTAAATAAAGACCTTATGGAGGAAATCGGCTAAAAAAACAGGATGTTAACTCTTTTATCTCTTCGCTTCGAAGTCCACTGCGAGGCTAACCGACGCCACAACAAAAGCAGCGGTGGCTCGTCCTGCGTAACAACACGTACGACTCCTCCACAAACACAGCTGATGGGGGCAGAAATAGAGCCGGGGAGGTTTGTGTAGCTGCAGCTCTGACTCATTGTCATTAAGAACGGCTCTCTGTAATGGATGCTAAACTTAGACAGGAGCGAGCTCTTGCCACAGACATTCCTCACGTGTTTAAAAAGAGGAACAAAACGAAACGGTCCCGAACTCAACAGGCTTTATCCGTGCTAACTCTTATCTCAACACAGAGACCACCCAGGACTGACAAGTCACTTCCCACCTTGGTGGGTTGTGAGT
Source organism: Poeciliopsis retropinna (assembly GCA_010277075.1). Classification (NCBI taxonomy): domain Eukaryota; kingdom Metazoa; phylum Chordata; class Actinopteri; order Cyprinodontiformes; family Poeciliidae; genus Poeciliopsis; species Poeciliopsis retropinna. Next base: position 9,041,380 of record VMRM01000013.1, read on the forward strand.
GTTGGTTGTGAGTGTTGTGCAGGCTTTTCACTTCATCCATGCATCTGTGAACGACTGCATTCTCTCTCTCTTTGTCTCTGTATGCGTGTGCTTCCACCTCCCACCATCTGGGTCCTGTTCACAGAGGTTTTCTGGAGAAATCACAGTCACGCCGCGGTAGGATTACCACTGCGAAAAGCAGCACCTGGAAGAAACTCCGTGCTCCTTCTCCCCTTCTTTTTTTTTTCCTCTCAGATGCTCAAAGAAGTTCCTGGCTTCCCAGCTTGAGGCGCAGGATTTGTTTTTGACCTACATGGGCGTCCTCGGCCTCACGTTCTCCTCCAAAGGAGCAAGAGAACACATCTGAAATTCGCACTCAGCTGCATCCAGCAAGGTTACAGCATTTCAGAAGATAAACAAGCCCATTTCTCTCTCTCTCTCTTTCTCTCTGCATGTGTGTGTGTGTTGGTGGGGAAACGCATCAGGATGTGTTTACTTCATATAAATATATATACATTAAGCATCTATCATATTTTCTTTTTTTTTTATTACGGTGAGCCAAACCATGGATGATTATCCGTACTGAGATTTAAGCCGATGAAAGAAGGAATTGAGTAATCCTGGATGAAAACTGAGTCTGAGCATCTCCTCTGAAGATTTCCCATTAGAAATAATCTTAGTCCAGGATTAGCTACAATTAAAACTGTTTTTGATGTTCTCCGCACACACACACACACACCCACACATATAACACGAGTAGTTTATTTATTTCCAGCACTGAGTGACGCTGTACATTTGAGGAAATTGCTTGAGCATTGAATGAAATATTGGACCGAAGATTCACGTCGCAGCTATGGAGCATTTATCACTTCCAAATCCTCGGTTGCAAAGATCTAACATCCTCTGTAATCCTCTCAGTAATTTAAGAAAAATGTGATTTATGTTGGTTTGCAATTCATCGTTTTCAAGGAAAACTGAGTCGACTTACATACTGTCCCAGTAAAAATGAGCTAAATATTAAGCTTGAAACTTCAGTAGCTTCGAAGTTAAAATTTTAATTATTCATATGTCTGGCAGATTTAGGGTTAAATTAATTGATCAATTTTGCAAACATTTCGTCTGACTGGAAGTAATACTGATATTTTTTAAATGGCTTAGTCAGACTTAAATATTAGGGTGATGGAAATGAGGCCTTCCAACCTCAAAAACCTGGTAATTGGCAAAAAGCCAGTGCACACCTGGTCAGGAATTAAAACAGGAGTTTGATTTCTGTGATGCCAAGATGATTTTCAACGACTATTGGAAGGGATATTACTCATTTCGAATGTGCTTTGATCGTATAACATGCAAATAAAAACAGATCCATTCCTTTTTTTTTCCCAAAACTGGTACTTCTTGTATTGTCATAGAGGTTCGTGCTTTCTGGCTGGTCAAGTGCTGAAAATCTGTTTCCTATTCATTAAATGCATTGAATCCAAAAACTCCCACAGTTTCCAGCTCAAAAATGAATCACCCAACAGCATGTACTTTGATGCAGTTTGTGTTTACTTTAACAAAAATCAGATAAATGTTCGGACCATAAATTTTGTTGCATAAATTCAAATTTAATCTTTTTATTTTCTGATGGATTCAACCTTGTACCACTGTCTTAGACTCCGCAGCAATAAAAAAAAATTTATTGGCATGTAAGATTAAAAAGAAGAGAGATCTAAATCAGGAGTAAAAGCTTTATTACTTAACTTCATAATTTCATTGCCAAAAATATTGTCAAGCCAAAGCATAAACTGTGAGTAACGTTAATCTCACATCATCAGACCCAGGATAATACTTAACAATGTTTTGAGAAAGTTACAGATACAGGAAATACAGTTCAAGATCTGTCCAATGCAACAGATTGATCAGCTTTGTGAGATATTTGTACAACCAGTCCAAAGTTTGAACTTGCTCTTATCGTAAACCTTGAAGAAGAGAAAAACAGTTTTGTTCATTCATTTTAAAGGTACAAAACACGAAGAAAGGATGACACAGTTTGCCCCATTGACAAATTTTGTGTATTTTAAAAACCAAACCTCTGATAAAAGGTAAGTTATATTTGCATGCAGTTTTCACCATTTTTTGCAAAACAATAACTACATCCTGACTGAAACCCTTTAAAAGATGTACAATTACAACTAATAAGCCACTAGGGGGACTGAGTTTAAACAGAGGTGCTAAAATGAATATGTCTGATGTTGCTTTAGGTTAGTGCCTGTGTTTGGTATCATCCTGTAAAGCTATAATGTTTTACTAACAAAAATAATAACTTTTGTCAATTATGAAACTGACAAAGGTTTGAAAGCCCTGTTGTCTTAATGTACAGCAGGTTATAATATTTGAATGCAGGCATAGTGCACATATGAATCTGTCAGAATATGTAGAAGTAAAAGTGATATAACTTGTGTGGAGAACTGTAGGCTATAAAGTAAATAATGCAGTGTGGAGGAATACAGTTAAGTGCGATTGCTTTGTGCAGGGGAAGTTGAGTAGCGTGACACATTATTCATCTGTAATCAGGGCTGTGGGTTCAGAAAATATTCTGGATTATGCAGCGCGTACAAGTCCTGTGACTGCTTTTATCAGATGCATCACAGCAGTTCAAAGCTCCTGCTTTTGTCCTTTTTTCATGTGCATGACTGTACATTCTTTTGCTAACAATCCTCGATGTCTTTTATATCCATGTTGCCCGAACTCTCGATTCCCCCCCGCCTGCCCTCCAATCTTGACCCTTCGACCCCGCACTCCGCGCCTGGCAGCACCAAGCCCCTGATGTCAGCGACATCGCTCATCGCAAAGTGTCCACTGCCACCTCGAGTCCCACTGTCCATTGTCAGGCCAACTGTGAGCGTCCTTGTTCTCGCGAAGGACAGACGCTGGCGCGGCACGCTTCCTCTGTAAATGATGAAAGAGGGTGGGAGAGTCGGGCTGAAAGCGCAGGCCTTGTTCGTTGGGCGCGCTGGACGCCGAGCTGATCGGAAGGCGCCTTTCTCCCCCGACAGTAACTTCTGTGATCTGCCAGATAAAAAAGAAGAAAGAATGTGTTTGATGTCTTGATTTGAATAAATACCCTGATGGTAATCGTTTTATAGTCTTTGTGTGAATGTAGGAGTTTGTACCAGCACATTTATTTTGTCTTTATGACTGTGACCTAATTATTAAAATGTAAGGATTTATTGTTGCATTTTGAAGCGCGTTTGTGACCCTCGGGCTGAAGAATAAAGATGAGCGTGGCTCCTTAATCGCTTTCTCTGGCTTGAAATCTTTTTGACATCATGAGCATCTGTTTGGGCAAACATACAGAGCACATGATTCAATCACGTGCAATATCATCTATACGGCATTTTTCCAGAAATGCTGTTGATCAGACCACATTAAAGTGGCAAAACGTTCAAAAACAAGGGTGACGCATCTTCAGCAGCGTTTTCCCGACATTTTACAGCCTAAGTCACGGTGACCTTGTGTTTTTTCACGCATGAGGCACATATTCTGTAAGTACATGAACAGATCCGTGTGCATTTCCTGGAAATTCACAGGGATTCACATCTGGAGCAAATTCTTTTTACTGCATTTTAAAAAGTCAGGAGGGGGAAGTGAAAGCTGAACAACAGCAGCTGAGTTAATGTGGTTGTACACAAACTCTCCTCATACGGTAACTTACATAGCATCTTAAAGGTGAGCTCCAAGGCCCTGCATCAGAGTTCACACCGCTCTGACCTTTCCACTTTGTGTCACGTTACCAACACAAACCTCAGTGTCTTAGTGGGATTTTATGTTGCAAACCAACACTAAGTAGTACATAGTTATGAAGTGGATGTAAGCCGTTTTTCCAATGAACAAATGGACAAATACAAATCTGAAGGAGCTTCAGCCCAAAATGAATGCTTAGTGGAACCTTATTTTACTGCAATACAGCTGGAAGTCTTTTGGAGCCGGTCTTTAACACCTTCACACATTCTTTTGTCAGCGTTGCTCCAGCTCATGCATTTTGGATGGTAAGAATCTGTGAACACCAATTTTCAACTTTGTTGCATTTCAGGCTACATTATCCACTTAAATAAAGTGGATAATGTAATTTGATCCAAACCGTTCCTCTTTCGCTCTGGGTTTGCTGTTCCAGTAGAGGAAAAACTTGGTCACAGCATGATGCTGCCTCTGCTATGGGGATCCATTTGGTTTGGGTCATGTGCATTGTTGGTTTTCTGCCACATGTTGTGTTTTGCGTATGACCCAAAAAGTTACATTTTGCTCTCATCTTGCCTAAGCACCATAACATATGGCTTTTTAATGGCTTTCTTTTACATGCAGCTGGTTTTTGTCACTAAGCCATAGAAGCCAGGTTTGGCAGGGGGAACAATTGTTCTGTTGGTTGATTCTCCAACCTGAGCTCGTGGATCTTTGCATCTCCTCCAGAGTTACAGTTGAAACCAGATGTTTACATAAAACGAATAAAACGACACATGCAACTTTTTCTCTCGCTGATCAAAGTTAAATTTGACCAAACCACAGTCGGAAAGAACCAATGCCTTGGTTAGGGGTAGGGTTAGCGTGAATAGGCCTTTTTCAGGTCTATTCACAAATTCTTTCTAGGATTAAGATCATAGCTTTGTGATTGGCCACTGCAAAACATTGACTTTATTGTCACCTTTATAACCACTTTGGCTGAATGCTTACACTCGATGTCCATCTGAAAGACTCGTTTGTACCCAAGCTTTAGATGTTTGTCGGTATTTCTACATGACATTCTTTTCTCATGACACCATCTGTTTCATAAGGTGCACCAGTTTCTGGTGGGGTTCCCAGGCTTACCAAAGCTCCCCCCTTTTTTTCCAAGAGAAACTGAGGTCATTATGGCCAAACTATCCTACTTTAGATTCATCTGACAGAACATAAATGAAGATATTTGTCCCTGTGTGCATTTGCAAAATGTAGTATTTCCTTTAGAGTAGTGGCCACATTTCATTGTGCAGAATGCCTCTATCAAATCACACCTGCCTTGACTGGGGGAGTCAGTTTGAGTGGAAGTTCATTGTAGATTTTACAGCTTTGTGACTCTCATTATGTTCTCAGATGATAAATTGATCAGGGTTCTGTGAGATATCCAAAGCTCAGACTGTTGCCTTAACTCTGCTAACTCTCCTGCTAATATTGTCCTTGACATAATTGCTTTGTTTGTTGGCCTTAGTGATGCCGTTTGTTCTCCAATGTTCTCCGCGAAATTACGCATGTGCATGCCATATTTTTGGGCTTTCATTTGTGAAAACCAGCTGTTGTTTTCTTGTGTCTTCATGCACATGTTTGTGTTGGTCTATCATATGGATTCCAAATAAAATGCATCTGAATTTGCGCTTGTAATGTGAGAACTTATGAACTTTGAAAATATTCAAAGGATGAAGCTACCTTTGCGAGGCACTGTGCTAAAGATGTGGTAAAACAATAACTTTACCTTACTTTTAAGACCTTGCAGAACATTTTCTGTTCGGTCCCCTCCACTCTGGTTTAATTAATATCGGTGTTTGATATGTTTGATCCGACATGTTTGTTTGATCATATGTCTCACCTTAACGGGCTGAGACAGTTGGGTGTCTTTTGTCATGTAAATTCACCATTCTGTGGCCTGCTTCTTTGAAGGATTGCAAAGGCTCAGGCAGACCTAGACTCAGACTTTTCTGAGGAATTCACTGTAGGTGTCAGACACACAAATCTTGCTCCCTCCTTGTCAAAAAAAAAAAAGAAAGAAAGAAAGAAAGAAAAAAGAACCTATCGTGCTTCCACACCATATGGAGAATTGCCCCAATTTCTTTTCCTTTATATCAAATACAATCCTTTTCAAGTCGAGCCTTTTGTAGCATATACCACATGCGATTTAGGCTCTTGTGCAGCGCAGCAAACTTTGTGACTTTTTTGATATCGCCGTGAGTTGTGTCTGACAAGTTTCCATCACTCACTTTACAACCTCATCCCCACCCTCCATCCCCCGTTTTCCCTCTCCCTCCATCACAAAAGAATATTTTCTATTCCATCGATTGATTAGCATACATCAAGCCCTGTTGTTACCGCAAAGCTTCATTTGAATCTTCTGTACCTTCCCCACGTCTTTCAACCGCCAGCTGTCAGCCACATCAACGCAGGCGTGCTCTGCGCCACACAAAAGTTAAATTGAAGCGCTCTCTAACACTATATATAGATAAAATGTCACTTCCATCAAGAGACGCGGTACCTTCGAAGTCGTCGATGCAGAGCACTTCATCACGGGCAAAATAACTTTGAAATCGGAGAAGAGAGTGAAGATGAAACAACTATTCTCTTCTTTCCACTTTTGTGCTTGAAAGAGGAGGTGTGGGGGGAAGATAGATTATTTTCTAAAGTGGGTAAAAGTGTTTTAAGGGGCTTGTTTTTTGATCTGTCTGTCCATCACCGAAAACGAAGAACACCTCCTGTCGCTTCTGATCGTTAGGTGTCCTCAAAGTGTCTCAAAGTCTCTTTGTTATCGCTGAGTGCGTCGATTAAAGGGAGGAATATTATTTATTCATTTTGCCATTGAGCAAAAGGAAGAGATCCGAGAGCTTAGCGCTCATTTTCGTCAAACTCCTGAGGTGAGGTGATGAAGTCAGCTCTCTTTTGAGAGATGAGCCGAGTTGAACTAAAAAGTTGTTGAATTAAAAGTTTTTTTTTTTTTTGCTCTGCGCATTTTTATAAAGTCTCAGTTTTGTTTTTGACAAAGTCAATGCTGTTCCAGCTTTATTAAACAGTCGTCGTGAAATTTAGTCTAAAATGTATTAATTGGTTGCAGGCAACACAAACACATCCTCACCAGGAAAAAGAATAATGGCATATGTTCAAAAGGATGTATGGAGCTGATTTAAGGCGGGTGGGTGATTATCAATAAATAATAATATCTTCAAAAAGTTAATTTATTAACTTAAATTGTTTAACAGTTTATTGGCAAACTCATCCATTGTCAAACTGCCTACACCTTCAGGTTTGCAGGTAATTTTCTGCAGTTATTTGTCATGTTTGACTCCAACACAGAGACACACAGGACATCAAGCACTCACTCACACCTACGGACAATTTGGAGAGACCAGTTAACATAACAGACCTTTCACTGTGGGCAGAGTACCCAGAAAGAACCCACACAGTCAGAGGGAGAACTACAAACTCCATGCAGAAACACCCTCTTTGTTGGGTTTATTTCGTTTCCCAACCTGCAAGAATCAACCAGAGACACAAACTACTCTTCTACAGAAGAGGGGAGAGAGCCAGACGCGGAGAACTGCCGTTAAACACTGTCTGGGATCAACTCCGCTGGCTCTCAGTCCCCAACTGCCTTTTATTATGTTAACAACAAAGAGATTGGCTTTTTCACACAGTCACACAAACAGTTGACCAATAAACATTCCCAGGAGACATTCTGGAATCGTCTGTCGTCATGCCCTTACCAGGACAGGAGACTGACCATTATCAGTTTCACAGGTAGCTGCTAACACAGACAATGGATGGTCAAAGCATCCAATAACACACACATGTAAAAACATTTCTAACCCCCAAGAAAACATCTGAAAAACAGTTAAGAGTATAAAACAAAAGAAAGGAGTCAATAGTATAAAACAGCACACAGAATAATATGAAAACATAACCTTTCAAATAAACTCATAAGTAAATGAACTTAGATAATTTTCCTAACATTTCCCTCCTGTTTTTCATATTAAGACGCCTAACATAAACATCAGGAATACATCACTTGCTGACGCATTTTCAATGCATCCGTCACAACGTTAGACATCAGAAGCTTCTTCAGAGATGGAAGCAACAAGTTGATACTGATACATAACATTTCCAACAGTTTTAGCTATCATTGATTTTAAACAAGGGATTATACAGGCAGTAAAAATACAAAACAACAACAGCAAGAGGCATCATTAACTTTAACAGCAGATTCCACCATGGTCCAGATAAAAGCCACGAAAAAAAAAATCTCCTCTTGAGGGAACAGCATCTTGTGACATGGCCTTTTGCAGGTTTTTCAAGGCAGACATTGCTTCATCAACATGAGTTTCATTAGCATAAGAAATATAAGTACAACATGATGTTCCTATCATTACACACACACCCCCCTGGCTAGCTGTCAGTATGTCCAACACCATCCTGTTTTGAAGAATCATCAGACGCATTTGACTGAGTTGTCGGTTCTGTCCTTTCTCAATGTCCACGGTAAGATTTACCAGAGTCTTCATCCTGTAGTCCAGTGTCTCAATCATCAGCATGGATTTTCCTACTCCAACCCATGGAAAAAATGACAGTCCCCATTTTTCCGCAGTACTCCAATGTTTGTGTTCACTGGGAACATTAGAGCCCCAGATAGAATCATGGGGTTTGAAAGCAATCTCTGTACTTCTCCTGCGGCGCAGGTGTTGAGAGTGCACTGCTGAAGTAGAGACAATGATGATATGATCAGAGACGAACACAGGTGCACAGGTACCGGACCAGTTCGTAGGCAGCGAAGGATAGATACTGCGTTCTCCACACAAGAACCAGCTGCCTTCAGTGGGATAATTCCTCCAAGGCGTCCATGTGGAGCATGAAATAGAAGACCCATCCTCAGATGGACAAACAGAGTTAGGAAATAAATCAGTGATGCTTTGCTGGCATCCAGATACATGGCCTACCCGAACAGACCAGTTTCCTGGAGGAGAATGAATACAAACTGGATGCTTCGTCCCTGGCTTCAGAACAGCTCTCATCCTTGATGGATATCCGGTAACATTGCTGGAGGTGAAGATAGGTGTTACACCAGAGCATACCCTGTTCATCACGATGCCACCATCTGAAGTGTTGTCTGAAGTCGCAGGCATGAACCGTAGAGCACAGGAGGCGAAACAGGTGGCCTGGGACCTATTCATGGGACTGACATACAGTATAGGTTTCCTGGTAGATTTTGGCATCACCGAGTAGACGTAGCAGTCGGTCATGTTCCTCTCTCTGGCCAACATCTCTGCATAATTCTGCCATATGTTGTCATGGTGATGGTCTGGAAGGTGACTTAGCCAAGTCTTTACAGCAGTGGTGTGGACAAATCTTCTCCCCAGATGAATTAGCAAGGTTGGACTGAAAAAACAAAAACAGGACAGGTACACAGCAGCCACTGCGCAAAACAGGTCCCATCTCCATGGAGACCCCATTTTTGCTAGGTTACAGAGATGTCAGAATTTACCCAGGACTCTATGGAACAGGGGTTAGATGATTGCTTCACCACCTTTGAGATGAATGGTCCTACAAAAATACCAGACCCCTTTGTGGGTGGACTTAGCCCCTGCCCCCACTTAGGCTTCCAACACTCTCTGCAACTTACAGTGACTGAGGTGAATCCAAGATGGTCTCTCAGCGATCTTAACTGCAGTGGGAGTCGTCAAAAGCACTTGGAAAGGTCCCTCCCACCGTGGGCTGGCCCAGCTCTGTCTCTTAATGGCCTTAATGAAGACCCAATCGCCTGGTTCCACCACCTCGGGGTCCTGTGAAGACAAAGGCTCTTCTGGCAGTGAATTTGCATTTGACACTTCTTTAGACTGTAACATGTCTTTCATGTAATCAGCTAAAGTTTCCTCACTATCTTCTGGTGGTGTGGTGTTTTTAAATAAAGGAAGCTTAAAAGCTCTGCCATGCATTATTTCAAAAGGAGTTAAACCATTCCCAGTAGGCACAATTCTCATATACAGTTTCACTAAATCCAGACACTCTGGCCATGGCCTTTTGGTTTCTTCCATACATTTTTTAAGTCTAGATTTAATAGTGCCATTTGTACGTTCCACCAATCCTGCACTTTCTGGATGATATGAACAGTGTTTTTTTTACGTTATCTGCAACCTGTCTGCCATGAATTTAATAACTTGATTTACAAAATGTGGACCATTGTCACTGTAAATTTTTTGTGGAATGCCATGATTAGGAATAATAGTTTTGCATATTGCTTTAGCTACAGTTAGTGCATCAGCATGTTTTGCTGGGACAATTTCAACCCATTTAGAGAAAGCATCTACCATCACTAAACAATATTTATAGGGACCACTTTGTGTAAGTTCAATAAAATCCATATGCATAGTTTCAAATGGATATTTTGGCTGTGGAAATTGCCCCCTTTTCGGTCGAATGTTTCCCTGTGGATTATGTTTTGCACAGATTGTACATGCTCTACAAAAACTTTTAGCATATACATTAAAACCGAACACTGAAAAATGCTGCTGAATCATGTGAAACATCCCACTTGTGGAAACATGGCAACTGGTATGAGACAAAATTGCTGCAGCCTTGAAAAGGCTTTTGGGAAGAATAGGTTTGTTATTAAGTATGTAAAGGCCTGTTGTGTTCTTAACAGCACCCTTACTAAACCATGAACGTTGTTCAGCACGGTGAGCAGTTTGCTGATGTGATAGGAGAATTTCTAAATCAATAAGAAGCTCCTGTGATGCTGTATGATATATTTCTGACATATCAAAAGCACCTGTAGCAGCTAGCTTAGCCACATCATCTGCATAACGATTACCAGTTGACACTAAATCAGTCCCTTTAGTGTGAGCAGCACATTTGAGAAGGGCTAATTTGGATGGCAAAAGTATAGCTTGGAGTAGTGATAACAAAAGCGTAGCATGTGTAACAGGTTTGCCAGTACTTGTGACCATTCCTCTGCGTTCCCATTGTTTAGCAAAAAAGAAAACTGTAGAAAATGCATATTGACTATCAGTGTAAATAGTTACATCTTGGCCTTCAGCCAACTCGCAGGCTCTAGTCAATGCAATTAGTTCAGCAGCCTGGGCTGAATAATGAGCTTTAAGCTGTTTGGCTTCAATTATTTCACCAGTACAAGTCACCACTGCATAACCTGATTGAGTCTCCCCTTTGTAATTTTTAGAACAGGATCCATCTACAAACCATACATTGCCAGTAGTTAGTGGAATGTCTGACAGATCTGGACGCGGTAATTGTAACTTTCCAGTTTCAGCCACGCAATCATGTGGAACACCGTCTGTAGCAATCGGAATGAGAGTAGCAGGATTAAGAACCGTACACCTCTGGATCTTTAAATGAGGTTGAGAAAGCAAAAGTGCTGTATAGGAAAGTTGTCGAGCAGGTGACAAGAACGTCATTTTAGCCTGCAGCACATCGACAGCATGAGGAACTAACAGTGTTAATGAATGATATAAAACAACTTCTGCTGAGCTCTCCACCGCAAAAGCAGCTGCACACAGCCTGTAGACAAGGTGGGAGGGCAGATGCAACCGGGTCTAACCGTTTGGAATAATATGCAACAGGTTTTAATTTTTCCCCATGGGACTGTAACAGGACTGAGCACATAAACCCATTTCTACAATCGACAGTCGACGGCTTTCTGTAATCAGGCAGCGCAAGAACTGTAGATGAAATAAGCTCAGTTTTTAGGTCTGCGTACTGTTTTTCAGCCTCAGGTGTCCAAGTTATCTCCTCAGACATGGCCATTGGAGTCTCATAAATAAGATTAAGTAGCAGTTGCGTTTTTTCTGCAAATTGTGAGATCCAGGCTCTGCAATAATTACAGAGGCCTAGAAAAGCCATCATCTGTTTTTTTGTTACAGGTTCTGGAGCATTCGCTATCGCAGATTTCTGCTCATCATGTATTTCTTTACCATTTTCAGAAATCTGATGTCCTAAATAACGGACCTGCTGTTGAACCCACTGTATTTTTGATTTGCTAACTTTGTTTCCAGTAGATGCAAGATAATGTAACAGCTGTAAAGAATCTGCTTTACATGCTGCTTTGCTTCTAGATGCTATAAGAAGGTCATCTACATACACCAAGATTTGACTGCCATTTTGCGGAGTAAAACTTTCCAAACAAGTCATAATTGCTTGTGTAAAAATAGTTGGACTGTCAGCAAAGCCCTGTGGCAAGCGCGTATATGTATACTTTTTTCCTTCAAAAGTGAAAGCAAACCAGTATTGTGAGTCAGGATGTACTGGTATTGAAAAAAACGCATTACTTAAATCGATCACAGTGAAAAACTTGCTCTCTGGGTCTAGAGAATTAAGCAATGTGTGTGGATCTGGAACATTTGGAGCTCGAGTTTGAACTGCTGCATTTACAGCACGGAGATCTTGGATCATCCGCCAATTCTTTCCATCAGCTTTTTGTACTGGAAAGATTGGAGTGTTACATGGTGAATCAGGACATGGTCTAATTATTCCAGCATTCAAAAGGTCTTTTACAACAGGTTTTATTCCTTCCTGTGCTTCCTGTTTTAGTGGATATTGTTTAATTCTTGGCCTACATTGTGATTTTGGGATAATAGTGACCGGTTCCACTACAGTAATCAGTCCAACATCTGTTGGGCCTGTGGACCATAAAGTTGTAGGCAGAGTCTGTAGGTCATCCTCATCAGACTGCGATAGTAGGACTGCTGACTGTAAAGTAGATCAGGATAAATCTTTAACCTTTGGTTCTGCATCAAAGAAAACTCTGTACGACATTCTCCAAAGCTGTGTACTTGGGCTGTACATCCAGCCTGTCTTTTGAGAGCAGGGGAGAAAGTCAGATGCTATTTCTGCTGCTTTTAAACGGGGACCTGCATCTCTCCATTGTGTGTCATTTGTTTTAAACAAACATACATGTGGAACCCATGGAAGACAGTAAAGAAATAACTGTTGTGTAGGCAGAAACATAGATGCTGCTGCAAATGAGTTTCCATCAGTGTACAAATACTGAGTAGCCACAATCACTGGTTCCTGCTTTAAGAATTCTTTTGCGTAACTTTCATCTGGTGTTAAACACACGTTCATGGTAACATGGAGTTCAGCTAATGGTGTTTCCTCAACAGGGACAGACAGAGACTCCCTTGCTTTAGTTAAGAGTTCACTTTTTTCATTTATCTGTTTAAGAAATGGCAGCTGCAGAGTGTAACACAGATTTTTCAGTTAATGTGGCCATAACGCTTTCAACTCTAACCGCTTTCATTCCTCCCTTTGTAGGGTAAACTGCAATGCCTAATTTTTCCATTAAATCGCGCCCTAAAAGATTGATGGGACAGCTAGGCGAAATTACGACCGAGGCATGCAGCCTTTTTCCTGTCTGAGGATCAAAGATGTCAGTTGAGCGTGACATCCATTCTTGTGAGGTTTGACCATTTGCTGACTTCACAAATATAGGGGTATTGGAGGACTTAAGCCCTACACTGTCTTTAACGCAGGTTTTACATGCTCCAGAGTCGCATAAGAAGGTCACAGGTTGACCATGGACAGTCAGAACAATATATGGCTTTTCTTTTAATGCATTTAGAAGTTCCCATGCCCCGTACACATTCACAACTTGGGCCGGAACCCCGTCTGTGACATTTGGTTTATCTAGTCATGCTTGAAAAGGTCGGGAATCTCTCCTGCAACCTCGTCCCCTCCCCCTATGGTATGAGGCCTGTCTCTGATTAGGACATTCTTTAGACCAATGATCTAATGATCCACAGATCCAGCATCCCTCCTCTGTTTGTGATATTCGTCTAAACTGAGAAAAAACCCCACCCCATGGGCCGCCCCTGCCCCACTGGAATCCACGTCTGTTTCCTTCCGGGGGTCGGGTGGCCTGAAATGTGAAGACTTCCTCAGAATCAGAGGTGTGATCTACCCAGAAAATTTGTGCATCTCCTCCACTAACACTTCCTCCTCCATTTTTTGGCATGTTTTTCAGCATGACGTGCATATTCCATTAATTCCTGAACGGTGGAGGTGTTAAATGCCACTAGATGTTTTCTAATCCACTTAGCGACGTGTGGATGAAACCCAGACATTAACATATTTTTAAGTTGTTGTTGGTAAGGAGAGTTATTATGGTCATTAAACGTAATGCCGCTGTGGAATTTGTATTCTTTTTCAAACCGGATTTTAAAGTCATCGACATCTTCCCCTGATTTTTGTTTTCTTGAACTAAGGTGGGAGTAATCTGCATGTCTAGCAAAGACTTCCCTAACCTTTTGTTGGACTTCATCCCACTGACGCTGTTGTTCAGTGCTCATGGTAGTTTGATATGGGAGAACAGTTCCTGGATAATGGGAGGAGTATCCAGTATAGGTGCCCTGGACTTTTGCCCAATCTTTCCCTAAAGAAGATTGCATAGCTTGGCCAAATTCATAGCCATTCAGTCCAGAGGAATTATAAATTCCTTCCATATCCATGATCCATTTTCCAGGATCTTCCTGTGGAGGAGTTACACCTTCCACAGCTCTTCGGGCTTCTTCAAGAGACCACGGACGAAAAACTAATATAGTAGGATTGTTATTGTCCTCCCCTGGATTAGGATTTGCGACTTGAACCATTGAGTACAACTCTTTTGATGGCTCAGGCAGTGATGGGTACAAATCATAACATGGACTTGATGGAACCGGAATATTATATGGAGGCGGATTTTCCATTTGGGCATGGATATTAGCAGCAATCGCAGCCAGTTTACTGCGAGTGGAATGGGACGGACCTAATGTTTCATATTTATTGTCTGTTTTGGCAGGCTGGCCTGTTGACATGCCCCCTGGTGCCTTGGGAGCGTCCTCCCTTGGGTCGGAGGCTGGGGGCTGAGACTGTTGCGCACTTGCTCGAGTTAGGGGTTGCGTTTCATTATCTTCTGATCTAACAAACATAGTTTCGGTTTTTCGGCTCAATTTATTTTTAGTGCGTGCAATCTGTCTATTCTGTGCTTGGGTTAACCACTTAAGCGCAACTTTGAGTTCTTTTAATTTTTTCTGTTGCCTGGTACCAGTTTTCGAACTCGCACTTATTTCTAATTTACACACCACGTTTTTCCATTGTTCTACTTTTAACACACCACGTACACCGTACTTCTTCTGCCATTTAGTCAGGTACATTAAGCTTCTTGGCTCCATCTGACGCATAAACTTCTCATCTCCTGTGAGATTTTTTTTCCTTTCCTTGTGACAAACCCATTTTTTACAGTGTTTTAGTCCCGTTTTTTGAACCACCTAGAGTGGACGCTATAAAACGGGATATAGGAATAGTGGGGTGATGGTCAAATCTTGTGGTGATTTTCACTTCGACTCAACGGGTGATTGAGTGGAAAATCCTTGCTAAGCTTCCACACTCAAGCCCATCACTTACTTTCCCACTGTTTTTTTTAGGTGCCCCAAGTACTATTTTTTCCTTCGTGTGTGTTTTGATTTACCTTTTACTTTCCCTTGACGTCTAACGGGGGACTCGATACCTCCCGTACCCATACACTTATTTGGTTGATTCCTGCTCTGTCTCGGTTGTAATCCCGTCACAATCCGACGCTGGCAAAAGGAGGTGACTTAAAACGCTGGCCCAGCGAGGAAGTTACCTCCCGGGACTTTACAAAACAGGTCCGAAGAAACTGACTGCCGGCAGATTACAGCGCGTCGTGCTCCTTCCGTCAGTGGCGGGTATGGAGGGATCCCGGACGAGCCCCCAATATGTTGGGTTTATTTCGTTTCCCAACCTGCAAGAATCAACCAGAGACACAAACTACTCTTCTGCAGAAGAGGGGAGAGCCAGACGCGGAGAACCGCCGTTAAACACTGTCTGGGATCAACTCCGCTGGCTCTCAGTCCCCAACTGCCTTTTATTATGTTAACAACAAAGAGATTGGCTTTTTCACACAGTCACACAAACAGTTGACCAATAAACATTCCCAGGAGACGTTCTGGAATCGTCTGTCGTCATGCCCTTACCAGGACAGGAGACTGACCATTATCAGTTTCACAGGTAGCTGCTAACACAGACAATGGATGGTCAAAGCATCCAATGACAAAAGCAGTTGGTAACACACACATGTAAAAACATTTCTAACCCCCAAGAAAACATCTGAAAAACAGTTAAGAGTATAAAACAAAAGAAAGGAGTCAATAGTATAAAACAGCATACAGAATAATATGAAAACATAACCTTTCAAATAAACTCATAAGTAAATGAACTTAGATAATTTTCCTAACACTCTTGCTGCAACTCAACAGCAGTGCCAGAGAGCACGGGGTAACCCCAGAGCATCAACAAACCACCGTACTTCACTGTTGGTGCTTCACCCTATGCTTCACTCTCTCTTCTTCAGACATGTTACCGTTTCAGAGACCAAAAAGTTTCAGTTTCAATTCGACGTTCTTCAGAGAAGCATTCTGAAACGCACTTGCTCTGTTTACAAAGGTGTGAGCCATCTGGAGCTGCCTTTGCTCCTGTCTTTGCATCAGCATTAGTAAACATCTCGAAGGTCAGGCATGCAGCAGTCCTTTATCAAATTCAACATGTTCCTTATTTTGAGAACTGAAACCTCAGTGGCTGCTGCTACCAAGCCTTCCTGCACGTTCTTTGCAATAAGTTAAGGGTTTTTAATAGGAACCGATTGCAGCTTTCTGGCCGATCGCAGATTACCAATCTTTTAAAAAGCTAAACCTGCCGATTCCAATTTTGACTGATTAAAATTTTTTTAGTCTGAAATGTTACTCAAAGTTGTTGAGTTGGCAACAGTGGAGCCACTACTGTTAATTGTAAACATGGAGACATAACTTGGAGGGCCAGTCTGCCAGTCAAACCTTTCTTACCAGAGAGCAAAAGAGGACAGCGTTTGATTATTATTGTATCTAGAAACATTCTGGGTCTTTACTATCTTTCTATAGGGTGTATCATTAAATCATCACTTTATGCTGTGATTCTGTAGGTCAAAACATAACATTTCTATATCAAAAATATCCTTCCTTTCCTCATGTATTGTTCCGATTTTCAGTTAAACTGGATTTGGGGTTTCCATCCGCTGTCCAATCAGAAGAATTTAAAGAAATATACAGTTAAAAGTTGTCAAAAATCTTTAAAATGAGTTTAACTTTTTAAATTGAGTGAAGGAAATAAATTATTTTGCCAGAGTCACGTTTATTAAAATGCACCCGTACAAGCAGACAAAGTACGGCACAATCAGCACATCCTACGTGCAACTGGTTCATCTTTCCACCACGAAGACAATGTCACATTCATCTTTGCTCCATTTTGAAAACACGCTTTCTGATTCTCTAACGTGCCTCTCAGATTGGAAGTCCTTTCCATTCCGACTGTTTCAAGGTTTTTTGTTTTTTCTTTTACTCTTTTCCTTTTTTTTTCAAATGCTCTATCCTG
Organism: Poeciliopsis retropinna; assembly: GCA_010277075.1. Lineage (NCBI taxonomy): Eukaryota > Metazoa > Chordata > Actinopteri > Cyprinodontiformes > Poeciliidae > Poeciliopsis > Poeciliopsis retropinna. The sequence continues at coordinate 9,058,534 of VMRM01000013.1, forward strand.
TTGCGAGGTTGTCTCTCAGAAGTTGAAAAGTTCTTTTCAAGCCCAAAGTTTTTGCCGTCTTCACTTTTTCAGCTGGCAAGATGAATATCGTCGGGACAAAGCAGAGAAAAAGGAAAGGCTTTTGACAAGACTTCTAAAGGCCCAGGAGCTCGTCCTGTCTTTTCCCTTTTGCAGTTCCTACCCGTTACCGGCTGCTAAAAAGCCGCACAATCAAATGCAAACTAAGAAGTCGGCCTTTTAAGATACATCAGTGGGGCCCTTGTGGCGAAGCCGCTCGGCTTAGGTTTTTCACAACTTTTTCGAAAAAGAAGAAATTGGTGCATTCTCTTTTCTATCTGAGCTGCAGACAGTAAGTTCATGCTCTCTGTATGTGCAGAGGAGGTGATGTGGTGAATACATGATCGGCAGAGACCTTTGTTGCTCCAGGTGTTCTCGCTTGCAAGAATTTATCTTGTACGGAGGGTGATTTATGTTTTGTGAATGTAAGTGGTGGTTACAGTTGTATGTGAAGCAGACCCCCCGCCTTCCCCCCTTGTTCATTTTAAAGCTGAAATGTGGGAACGGTGAGCGACGGAGAAAAGGGGCGAGTGTATAAAAGCGACATAAATGCATGAATGACGGTTTATTTTTCCTCTTAGTCCGCTCATGAGTTGCTCTTTGTAGCTCGTGCTTTCTGGTCAATCTGTGTTAGATGTTTGAAGTCTAAACAGTCGGTGTTTTCTGGGTGGGAGGGTTGTGGTTTAACACGTTCAAGAATCACTTAGTGGGGCGGCATCACGGGGTGGCCTCAAGTAACCTGAAATAGCTGAAACTAGACCTCTGGGCAAATAATCACCTTGGGCCTGCGTAAAGCGCAATGTTTATGCATTGTAAATTGTGAAAGCGAGCGCTTTAACATTGTGTGGCATATGTATTTCAAGGCTTTGAAAATTGGACGCTATCCCGAATTTCACCCACACAACCACAGGCTTTTGCTCTAGCGCTCTTGACTGAAATATCTTTTGCATTCCAAAATGGACAAAAAAAAAAAAAAAAAAAAAGCAACCTTTTTTTTTTTTTCCTCCTCTTTTGAGGCTGCTTAAAGAATGTGTCTGAAGCCTTTCCCCCGCTGCTACCAGGCGTAGCTATCACTGCTCCCGGGTCACAAACCGTCCACTGTCGTCTCCTCAAAAGTGAAAGATTTGTGTGTTAAATCCAAACATGGTGCACTCACTCAGTTTTAGTCCAAACTGGACTCACAAGAGAACCGCAGGTCTGATGATCTGAGCAAACAACAGGAGTTATTTAGATATTTTCAGCGTTCTCTCATCCTTCTTTGAAGAGGTTTTTATGGGAGACGTTTTGGCAGCGGAGCAAGCTGTCACATTCATTGTCTTCTCCCTGCACTGTAATTTCCTGGACTTGTAACACACCTACTCCTTTGATGTGGGTTTTCGAAACCTCGTCCTTCAACCTGTTTACCCTGCTAGCATCTCAGTGCCGGTAATATGCTTAATGATGTCATTGCACACAGGTCTCTTTTTTTTTCTTTTTTAAATCTTTACTTCATCAACAAGTTGGGTCAGTTATGTCACCGACTCAGAGACGGGGGTGTGTTGCTGTTTTTTCCTGCTTTGTTTTGCGGTTATACAACTATGTCTGTGAAGGTGAGTTTAATCATCGCACAATCATCCAAAGATCAACACGACTCGTCTGTGCCTTTAACATCAAACACTTCTGTATTCGTCTTTTCAACTGCCTTCTCATTCCTGACCTGTGGTTTAAATGTTTTTGTTTTGTGCCGGTTCTTCCTTAACGAGAACTTGTTCTAAATTCAGTTGAGCCACATGGAAGTGAATTATGTTCACAGTTCAACACTTAAATGTTCTGGACTAAGTTTACAGCTCCAGCCTACAGTCCTCATTCATTTAGTGCAAATAGTCAGATTTCAGAGAGACATAGGTAATGAGTATAAGTATTATGTTATTGACTAGCATCAATTTATTCTCTCTTATCTTCCTTTGTAACATAAACTGTACTCCATAATTGCTAATAATAATTGACTGCTACTGCACATTCAGAAACCCACAGCAACCGTGAAGAACCAAGTTGAAGTTATCTTGGTAAATTCAAATCCTAAATTACATTATTCTGCTTAAGTTATACTGCAGTATAACTTTACCCACCCACATAATGGCTAGACAGAAATCTTTACTCCATCTTCATGTCATAAACACAGAAAAAAAATGCAAACACTTGGTGTAACCTGATGGATTTAAGAGTTCGAACTTGAAACTTCAGCGATATTCTTATTTATGAAACAAAGCTGATTACAGCGAAGTGAAGCTTAAAGCGAGAGGAGCCACTAAATTACCTATATGAGTAAGCAGACTCTGAGAGCACGCCTGGAGGGGAAATGACTGGCTGCGCCTTTTTCTCTGGGAATTTTGGGAAGTTTTCCCCTAAAAAAACTGTAAGTCATTCAAACAGAACACTGTGAAATGACTTCAAGATAAACTGCATTCCCTTTGTGCTCCATACTCAAAAATCAGTAGGGTTCAGCTCAAAGTTCCCAACAATGTGAGCGCAGCTCATGAACACATTCGTTTGAGCAATCTGCAGTGTTACACTGTACAACAATAACATGTGCACACACCCAGCAGAAAGGCCCTTTTTGTTGTTATGCAAAAAGGAGATGGATATCAGTCACTGGAGCTGACTGCGTTAGGTTTTGGTGCTGTGCAGCTGTGCCGGGGCTCTGAATGGAAATATGATGAGTTTTGTCTGTGGAATGTCTCGGCATGAGTGCGCAAAGATTTTGAACTTTCACCTCATGTGTGCAGCAGCTGAGGTCTTAGCTGGGGCATTCCTGTTCTCCTAACAGCTTTCAGCCAGTATCAGCACTCCCATCTACACCATATTGTAGATTATATCACAACTTCAAGAGCTTAATGTGAAAAATCAAGACTATTTGGCTCGGGTGTTCTTGGTCTGTTGTTTGTGGTGTGCTCACTTCAGCATGAATATAGCTTTGTGTTTGTTTCTTGCAGGAATTGGCTGATGTGCGGAAGAAATCAGTAGGACACGCTGCAATAAGTAAGTGAGGCTTTTTAAAATGTTTTTATGTACTGTAATAAAACTTTGCTTCATGTTAGATATGCATCATAAATGGAAAGCTGGTCAATACATTTATTCACCGCTGTAGCTTTAAAAATGGGGGCTCATTAAATTTGCACCAATATGCAAACTGGTAGCTTTGCATTAAACGGTTTCTAAATGAATTGCAGAACATTTTTAAAACACTTGATTTTGATTTCTGATTCTAGAGCTTTGTCATGTTGTTCTGCTGGTTTTGCTCTGTATTGTTTGCTAATCTGCTGGGTTATTTGATACCTCAGAATGGAGAGCTGACAGTAAATGGTAGGAAAGACAAAGTAATATTTGAATTTAAATTTTGTGGATTTGCCATTGAAAAAGATAAATATACAAAAAACTTAAGTAGACTAAAATGAGAGTCCAGTGTTCATCCAAAAACTTTGCTTTTTCTTTTATGTTTTTATTGTGAACCTTCATTGTATTTCAGAGTCTAAACTGACTTCATATTTAAATTTCCAGTTTTAGCTGTATGTTTATCCTACTAGAAGTGGAACAAACGTCTGTCTCAAGTCTTTTGCAGACCCTAGATTATATTCTTCAAGGATTGCTCTGTTTTTAACTCCATCAACCTTCCCATCAACATTTCTCAGTTTTCCTGTACCTGCTGAAAAAACAGCATTCCTCCATAGTGCTTCCTCTACTATGTTTTGTCTTCAGGATTGTATGTTTAAGATTATATTTGCAGGGATTCTTTTGCAGCCTAGAATGCGTTTGATATCCTATGACTTTTTTGAATATCGTGCCCTTGTTATTGCCGTGATATTTACATACTTCTTCACTTTATTACAAAAGCCAGATCCGTGGAGTGCATGGGCTGCTCTCCCATCCGAGCTGTGAATCTCTGCGTCTCCTGCCTGTATTCTCTGAGTATTATTCTCCTGTCCTAACTTGTCAGTTTAGATGGAGGGCCATGTTTTGGTAGGTTTGCAGCTCAGGATACCGTTTTACAAACCACCATTAAATTTCTTCACTGCTTCATCCCAGACTTGTCTGGTGTGTTCCTTTGCCTTTATAATGAACTTTGCTCTCTAGTTTTCTCTACTAAATTTCTGAGGCTTTCACATTAAAGCTATAATGTAATTAAATTACAAAAATGCTAACTCTTAGCTAATTAGCTTATGTCTAAAAGCAATCAATTGCACTAGATTTTATGCATTTTTATTACAACAGGGTTTTTTTTTTGAGAAATGAGTCCTTTGTCTTCCACATCATAACAACTTTGCTGCTTTGTTTTTTGTCTGTCTAAAAAAAAATCCCAATAAGATACAGAGATTTTTTGCAGATTTAGCATAACAAAACATGGCAAGGAAGGACTGTGAATGTTTCTGGAAGGCAAGGTAAATCACAGAAAAGACGTAAATATGTGTCTCAAACTACAAGCTAAAACGGTTTAGAATAAGAGAGGTCAATCCAGAGGCTCTTTTTTATGCTATGCATTTGGTAAAGTTGACATCACCACTTCTGGTCTGGGAGAGTTCTTGCAACTTTTTTATCCTCTACTGGACCTGAATATTTCATTTCAAACTGCGAGAAACCTGTCTACAAGTAAATATGGACTAATATAGGTCAGCTCTTGTTGTTTCAAAGTGTTAACCTTTTGAAGACAGGAAAATTAAACAATATGTGTCCGGAAACAGACGAACCTGTCCAAACTACAAAAAGAAAATAAAAACTCAAGCAGTGTGATGAATTTTGAATGCATGATTTTGAATTTGAGACGAGAAAAATGTAAAACGGACCCTAATTTAAAAGGCTCAGCGCACACACTCACACACACAGTCGGTCCCAGCTGCCCAGGATCTCTAAAGTCACGTTGTCCCAGTGTGATTGAAGGTCCAGCTGGTAGACCAGCCCTTTTCATCCCTTTCCCTTTTATGAGAAAGACAAACAGCTCCATGTCGTCACCCACACTAGAGTGATTGATACACTCACACGCAGACAGGAACATGTGCACACACACACACACACACACTCACATTTTCTTAATGGATGCCCTCTCTCCCACTGTAATCACTTTGCTAATGACCTGCTTGAACTCTGACTGAAACCCAGAGGGTTGGAACAAAAGGTGGCTGTATCTTAAAACGTGCAGCATGTGAACATGGCTGACTGGATGCTCAGGCTGAATATCCCAGTAAGGGAAATAGCTTGTGAAGACTTGAAAGACTTCCAGTCTCTACTCTAAGAATGAAAAACATAGATGACTACTTTTTCAGTTTTGGTCTTTGTATGGGAAACATCCCAGATGACTTTTCATTCCTCCTTTGAAAACCAGTGCAGTTTTTAACAAAATACCTACAGGAATATCTCAGTAAATTATTATGTGCATTACTCTTAGGCTCGTTTGTCAGGTTCAGTATGACTTCTAAAAAATAAAAACTTGTCAGCGGGTATTACAGGTACTATTCATTATGCCAACATTTCTAAAATTAAAGTTTTTTATTGGTTTTATATGTCATATTTGTTGCTGCCCATAAAATAGCCTGGTTTGTGCAAAAAGGGCTGTGCTACTAATATGTTTAGTGTATCAGCATAAAAACCTTTAAATTCGTCAGATTATGAAGTCCTGCTTTGATAGTGTTTCTGGGAGTCCTGAGTAAAAATTTCTACATGATTTTATTTAATCTCAAGAGACGATTGACCCCTTGGATTAAACAAAAACAAATTAAACTTGTGGTACGTAGATCTGCTCGTCTTTACATAAACACAGTGTAGGATTAAAATAACTGTTTATACTTCACATGGCCTGAATGAATCACTGAATACATAACCGTGAGTCATTCTGTGATTTGCAAGCCAACATCCTACCTGCATATCTGACGAGGGGTTTTCTAGTAAAAGCCCTTTCAAAGCTGCTTCCCTGTTCCTCTCTCCCCCTTCAGCAAATGGACACAACAAAAGGCGGGACAAGAGTCAAACAATAATAAAGACAGAGGACTTTATGAATGAGCAGCCGGATGTTAACTTCCTGGGTGTGTGCTGGCCCCAGAGGCCACCGTCATTTTTACACGAGACTTAACTGTAACAATGAATTTCAGAAAGGAAAGGAAAAACATTGCCCACCTCCGCTCCCCCCTTCCACATGGAGACCTTTTTTTCTAAAATCGGTTGTGGGTTTAAAAAAAAAACTCACCTTGACACGGACCTGTTTCCAGAAATGTTTTCAACCACTATGTTTACTCCTCCAGACCTGTAGGTGGCGCTAAACATGGACGTTGAGACATGCAAGTAAAACCTCCATACGAGGTCACCGCTAAATACAATGAGAAAACAGCAAAGCGCGAGTGGAGCCTTTTGTGCAGAGCACTGATGACATTGACCTTCTTCTCCATGTCATGATGGAATTATAAAACAGATGAATTACAAGATGGCAAACATGTAAACTGCCATTGTTGTTGTCATTTATTATGTCCCTGTTGTTGTAAGTCAAGTTAGAAGTGTCAGTGTTTTCAAAAATAGCAATTTTTCTGTTTAAAAAGAAAAATATTTTAAACATTGGACTGCAACCTTGGTTCCATTTATGAAAACAAAAATAGGGATTCTAAGTTTACCCAGCTAGTAGAAGTCTGCGGCTATTGATTACTGGTTCAGGATTAGAAGAGTGAAAATATATATTAAAAAAAACTATTATTTTTAATAAAACATAGCAATAAGAAGAAGGAGAAACAGATCAAATCAACACGACACACAGAACACACAAGGGCAGAGTGAAATGAAAAGATAGATCAGTTTCTACAACATTTGATGGGTCCTATTGGTTGTCTAATGTGGCTGACTCTTTCTCTCATGAAAATCTGTCCGGTAGCAGCTTGTTGTCAAACTCCTTCATAAATCAGAGCTTGTATGAAATACCAGCAGGAGGCAAAGGTCAAAGGAGAAAATTAGCAGCTGTTCTTTCCTTTCCTTTCATGTTAGCTGCGGGGCTAATCACCAAGTCTGCCGTCAGCCTCATTTCCACTATAAAACAACGTCGCTGACGACGGGGGCAGGGGCTTTTTCCCCTCTGCTTACATTTTATGGCACCAGTGATCAGATTTATGTCTGTGCAGAAAGTAGGGGTGACATACAGTTTAGAATGAGGGGCAGCACCTTCCTCGCAGCCTTTGGTTTCAGCACATCGTCTTCAGGCTCTGCTTCTTTCATGCAGCTCTGTCGACATACTTCAGCAGCTCCAGAGCAGCGGTGATGACGGCTGAACTTCTTTGCCTCTGCTCAACTCCAAGGTGGTTCTGCCAGTTAATGTGAAGCCTGGTGAACTTTGATGACCCCCTTGCTCTCACAGTGTTATTATTCTCCTGCCCGAGTGAAGCAACTTCAAAGTAGATTAAATAAATGTAATCATGGCCTGTACCTGTTCTCACTAGGATGAACATTATGGAAGCGTTTCCCAATATCTTGAAGGGATGTTTTCCAGATTTTTGGTGTCCCCATTAGACAAAATGTGTTTCAGTAATGACTGAGATGCTAAAGTTTGTCAATAATATCCTTCAACAAGTTCTCAATTGCAGAGGTTTTTCTAAGACTGTGTGCCCATATGACAGACCAAGATTTGCCAATATAAGCTAGTAGCAATGGGTTTTTAATTTGTTCCAACAGAATAAAGGGGGCTGAATAGTAAAAACACTTTTCAGGTTTTTACTTCATGTAATGTTCCTTCCTCTTCAAATTGTGTACTTCAAGTTGCACTGTCACATGAAATCCCCATTAACTTCTTTGCACTTAGTTGTAAACTGACAAAATGTGAGAAACTCTATACTTTATCAAGACATTGTGTTGCATTCTTGTTTAGTTTTGTGTTTCTCTTTAAGGTTTCCTGCTGGCAGATGAGTTTTCACTGCTGCGTATAGCATATTTGATCTCATTTAAAGCTGCAGAAGGTAACCTTCATAAAAAATACATGTTTTTTTAAATTGTCACTTTGTCTTGAAAGTATATTATCAGAAAGATGATCTGTGGAGAATGTGATCGTTACCGTCTACAGAAATACACCAGTCGCAGTCAGAAACAACCAATAAGACCTTTGAGGAGAGTCTTAGTGCTGCCTATCATGCTTGTGTATATACTGCTCACAACATTATCTCTTGTACAAGCTATAGATTACAGGTTTGCTTCAGCTATGCTATTGGCGGAGAAACAACATAATGTTACAGAAAAACTGTTCATCCAGCGTCATCGGTGGCCATGCTAACTATTCTGCGCATTCACTGTAGAGTAGCAAAGAGAAAGGGAGAGGGTGTGGGCAGCGAGTACACAAATGTGATTGGCAGCAGTAAGACTAAGAATATTTCTTATCAGGGGAAATGTTGTCGGCTACTTAGTGCAGCTTTAATGACAAGATATGCTTAGGATGATTTTCTCTAAAGTATTTCTGAACTTTGGTTTAACTAACGTCACCAATAAATGATAAAAAGAGATTTCTTTTCTCTTTTTTTGTTTGTTATTTGCTACTTCTCTGGACAGAAGTTTCACAAGTTTTCTCCCATGAGATCTGCTTTCAACCCCACATTCAATGAGGTTAAATTGCATGAAAATGAAATGATACATATTTTTTCTGTCCTTCTATAGGTCTCTCTCTCCATTTTTTGGCCCCATTCTCCCTTTTTCTTTCTGTACTTTCATTTTACATTTCTATTCTTCAGTTCTGCACCCTTTCTTGGTCTTTTTTTTCCCCCCTCTCTGTGGGAAAGTTTTCTCTATCGGTTGTCAGAGCAGTCAGTGAGGTGCAAAGCAGCGTAGCTTTGATGATGTTCCTCTTTGCCTATCTGCTGTGCAATATGTTTTGAAACTCCCCCTCCCCTCCGCACACCTGCTGAGAAGCTGCATGACACTGGGAAACATTCCACAATAGGGTCAGAACACTTTTATCTTAGTTTTAGTTATGGATTTGGAAACTCTTTCAGGATTAAAGGAACGTTATGCAGCTGGCCGGTGCCGAGCACCTGTATGATTGCTCTTTTTTGCTTCATGTGGAACTTCCTTTATTCCCAGTAGGTGGGTCTGGCTCGCTAAAAAATATCACTGCCTTAAAGTAGAGAGGAAAAAAAAAAAGTGAAGATCAGTGTTTCATTCTGGAGCCAAACATTTTGTTTTGCTCAAACCGTTTTGTTTGTACATTCATGAGTCATTGCGGTTTGAGACTAAAAGTGATTGAATGCTACAAATGAGGCTTTTGGGTGGTTTTTGCCCAGCAACTTCACTTTGTGATTTCATGTGAGATACTTTTGGAGACTTGCGCGTGAATGGCAGCCTAAAGAGTCTGTGACTCACACTGAAACCATGGAAGTCTGTTAATTATTATTTAACTTCGTCACAGAGAGGCAAGGAGTTTCGAGTTGTTTGGTCCTGTGACTCTACGTTTGCAGTTTGGGTGGGAGAGTTTACTTTACGGAGTAAATAAACAAAGACATGTTACTTTCACATTTGGGATTCATTGAACGTTTATGCAATCCCCATATTTTAAGGGGATAGCCATGGTCCGGTGTATGAATCATGGGGCTGTGGTAGACTTCTTGTCCTTTGAAATTCAGCATTTACTTATACTAAACATAAGTCCATTACTTTCCCAACTGTATTATATGTAAAAAGCACAAGATTCTACCAGTATTGCAGGGATTATTTTGGTATTGTAATTGTGTAGTACATAAATTATTCAACATTACCATGTAGGATGATGCAGTGCTGTTTCTTTTTATATATATATATATATATATATATATATATATATATATATATATATATATATATATATATATATATATATATATATATATATATTGGCCCCCAGTTTGCCACTCAAAGTGATTGGCATTGGCATTTGAATATGAAAGTATGCGCCATACGCAGCAAAAGCAATCGCTCATTTGCCTTCAGACGAGAGAAGGCAAATGAGCAAAATTAAGTGCTGCCCCATTTTTAATCGATATAATTTATCAAATCCTTTTTATAACTGCTTCAACTCTTCTGTGAAGGTTTTCTGTGAGAGTTTATGGGACATTGGACCATTCTTCCAGAAGCTCATTTGTTAGGTCAAACACTGATGTTGGACAAGAAGGCCTAGCATACAGTTTTATCTCTAATTTAGCCAAAATTTGAAATTTTTCTTACCTATGAGCAGAAAAAACCCAGCCTTCTTTTTGCCACCCTGGACTTTTATCTGGCTTCTTTTCCCTACATGCTGTTGCTGTGGCATCAGATAAATATTCAACAGTAGGAGTGAGAGATAACTGCATGTTTGTCACATCCTGTATTCCTACACAACGTGAATCTAACTTTAAAATTAAACTTAATAGTCTTGTTGCTTTTATCATCGTCCTTCACCTGGTCAAGGGGTGCTGAACATTTTTACGGGATGATTGAGTTATTTTGTCTCTTTTTCTGTCGGTGCATCCTGTGAAATGCTCTGAGTCCTGCAGCAGGAAGCAGCTTGGTGTTTAATGGGGCACAATGTGAATTAAAAAAAAAAAAAACAGGGTTGAAAGTAACAACACAGACCAGTCTTTTCCGTGAGGATAGTAATGGAATATTTGATTAATAATGTACACAGACGGTTGTTTGGTTTGTTTTACGGAATCTGACTTTGTTGTCGAACACCGCCACGCATCACTCGTGCATTTTAGTCGGAGCGTGACAGAACTGGCAGGGTGTGGATATGCTGATATCTCAAGGACCGGCTGTAACACTTGTTCTTCAGACAAAGAAGCGTTGTCACCTCTCTCTGTTTTTTGTTTTATTGAGTTTTTTTCTGTTTCTTGTCGCTATCATGTAAAGATATAAACAGTGGCGGCGTGAGTAGAGCTCATTAATCAGTCATAATGATACATTGACTTGCTGTTCAGATTCGCCTCAGTCTATTTGCTTTGGCATTGCACAGTCTACAACTGATGTCCATAATGCCAACAAGAAGTGAGCATAACTTCATTGATTTATTGTCCTCTTGTAAAAGCATCTACTAACAATATTACAAGTTTTACCAGACTTTGTCCATCTCTTTTATTCAGCAGTACTCGTCATAGTGTCAGAATCGTGGTCTAAAATATCCAAATTATAGCCTTCATCAATGGCATGTTTTAGTCTCAGGTGTAAACAAAATTCTCTGGTATCTCTTTCAAATGACTCATGTCTTCCTGGCACTGATTGCATGTTTTATACAACCTGGTTTAAATACAACCCAGTACTACTGTCTTAAATAGACGCTTAAAGCAGGAGCTTGAGCAACAGCCGCCCTATTTTGTGTTACATGAGTGAAGAGGTCAGAAGTTAATTCTTAGCTTTTTAAAAAAACTTGTTCAAATATGTTTGGCACTTACACAATCACGTTTATGCTTTTGTATGTTCTTGCTGTTGATGTTTACATATTTAGACATTTAATCTACTCCATTTGGAGTTAAAAGTTCTTGAATTTTCTCTGGTGTAATCTGTTCATTCACTCAGCCTAGGTTTTGATCGGTTAGCTTTGTGACATGTGAACAAGAATATGGAAGTAAGATGTGGGAAGAAGTGTGGAGAAGAGTAAAGAGCTGTTTATAAAAGTAGTTTTGTCAACCTAGTCATGTGCTAAAAACAAGATAGAAACCTCCAGAGTGAGAGAAACTGTTCTCAGTGCTTCTTTGCAGAAGCTCTCTCTCTAAATCACCTGAACTCTCTTGTGGTTTCTCTCTTTTGCTCTCTTTCCTCCTCTGGTCTCCTGGTGGGATTTCTGCAGGATTTAGGTTAGGGGACTGAGGTCATCATGAAGAAAGTTTGACATAGTTTTAGATGAACCGTGTGGGAACATGTTTCTGATAATTATCCTTCTGAAAGATAGGGAAGGAAAATACCAATACTCTACATGAAGTCACAAGATTTGCAATCATATATCATAACAACATTCTTGTATTTAAATAAGTTCATCATACTGTGGGCTCCAAGAGGGTTTCCAGACTGGTTGGAGGAGAAACAGCCCATGAAACCACAAATCTTCCATTAAGCCTAACAGGGGGCAAAAGGTGATTTTCAATTTGTCAACAAAGAGAAAAGCGTGATTTTACGAATAGCCACACATCACATGTCTATAGATACTTTAGATTTTTTTGGATTGCCTTCCAAACAGCTGGTTATCTTAGACAAAACTAGCGGTTCTAAAACTTTTTGACCCAAATAATGCTGTTCTTTGCTGTAGTGAAGTTTGGATTTTTTTTTTTCACCTCTCTTACTGTCATGCTCAGTGCTAATAGTGTTAAAATAAATAGCGACACAGCCCCATAGCAGTGTTGTTGCCTATTTCTTCATGAAGGCAAGAGAAAGTCATGGATTAGTAATTAGAAGTACTTAGACTTCTTGACTTTTTCTGTTCTACTTCAGAAGTAGAGCAGAAAAAGACAACTTAGTTGGATTTATTTTGTAATAACTGTCAGATGTGTGGCATGTGATTTTTATCTAAAAAAAGAAAAAAAACAAGAAAAAAAAAAAGTCTCAATGCAATCACTAAAATCCTTAAAACAAAGGCGATGTAACTGCTTAAAGTCCAGCAGCGGTAAAACATCGTTTTGCATTTAATCATTATTACATGTTCTACGTTAACATCATAATTGTGGCCCACTTAACTCGCTCACACCATGGTAATGACACTGCAATTTCTGTTTTTCCTGACAATGTCGGGTATTTTGTCCCAACGGGCGTTTCTGCGGGACAATTTTCTGTTTCTCTATTAATATCTGGTTCAAACTAAGTGGCTGAGTTTTAAAGTGATGATGTTCCCATCATGTGCATTTAAAGTGGGTTTAAATGTGGGGAGTTTCCTAATTTATTCCTCACCAGAAACTGCTTTTTGTAGTTTGATTTCACAGAATAGTTATAAAGACTTGTTTTGGGTTTTTTATTATTATTATTATTATTATTTTGCATTTTATTACATATCACTTGTCAATTTCAGTTTTGTTAAAGCATCCATTAAAAAAAAAAAAACATTTATAGTGTGCCCTAATCTTGAAATGTTTTTTTCATTTAATTCAAAACACACTAAATCTTCCTCAAACATGCTGAATACATGTAAAATCCAACACAGAATAACTCATTTTATGTGTTTTTGGAGACATGTGGAACATTTGTTTTGCTTGAGATTGTGAACTAAGGTGCTGATGATACCAAGGACATCAGAGATATCTTGTAAGTTGCAATGTAAAGTATACCGAGACATATTGGAAGAGCACAAGGATGCAGTCTAGCATGCCACTGGTGTTTTTTAAACTGTGCAAACTGAATTACACCTTGGAAACGCAGACACACACAGACTCTGTCTGTCTGCCTTGGCAAACATTTACTCACGTTAGGTGGAGTTTGAGTGCAGCCAAGACGGATTAGACAAAGCATCACAGGCATTGTTTCTACACATTATTAAACTTTTAAGCCACCGATAAACAGGATTGTAGGGGGAAAAAAGAGAGAGGAGGGGGGCATTAGAGTGATTATTCATCCTCAGTGCTCACACATTCACTCACCCACAGTTTTATTATCGAGTCTCTTAAATGAGCTTCAGAAGATGACCCTGAGGTTTTGCTCATTTTTCTATCAGCTGGCAACTTCACCTGTTTCTCCTCACCAGTTATTTATCAAGACTCTCCCTTAAGTTGACATTAGAGTTTGTTTTTTGTCAGATTGGGTCTTTAAAGAGGAATGCTCCTCTAACAGGCCGTAACAAGCCAATGAATGGCTGGCTTCTCAAACTTTAAGGGTCTTATGCACCATGTCCGACTTCAAAGCCCATCTTAACTCCACACTTTAATTGTATCTCCTTCAAGCCCGCCTGCCTGACCGCCATCTGATTCTGCTGACAACTGCACTCCTCTTACTTCTCCACACTCATCCCTATATCTCCCCATTCCTGCTCCTCTGTCTTTCTCCATCTGTCAGAGCAGATAGATGCCCTCACCACCACCGCCCCCTCACCCCCATCCCTCTCCCTCGCAGTTCCGTCAGGATCTCCAACAAACTCTCTCTTTCTGCTACAAGTGTCAGCTCTAAATTACTTTTTTTTCTGGGAACGTGTTGACATCTGCAAGGGGAAAGATGCTGTTTACCACGCTTTTTCTCCCTCCCTCCCCTGTTTATTTCTTTCCTTTTTTGCCGTTTCTCTCAGAGCCTACAAAACAGACATTCACGCTTCTCTCCATATGGGCTTTAATTTGCCATTGTCCCCCAAGATATTCTTCGCTCAGGCTTGAGATAAAGGGATAATCACTTCAAAGGGAAGCTGGGGGGGGGAGAGAGACTGCCCCCTCCCTCCCAGCTGAAAGGAGAAGTGGACAATACGCTAATTGAGAGGGGGAACTGATCACAGGGTCTGTTCAAAGGGACGCCTGGCCACGCCCCCCTCCTCCCCACCGACGCACTTAATTTTATTAGTGTTTATGGCGATACTTCAGCCAAAATTATCACTCCAACCCTCCACAGCCTTTGAACATCCAAATTTTGGGTTATTTGCAATTATCCACCCTTTCGTCTGTGTTTCTTTCTTTTTTCTTTTTTCTGTGCTATTTCAGTGCAAGTATGGGGATTTTGTGAAGAGCAAAGAGTGATTTAAAAAAAAAAAAATCCCCCAAAAAACACAAGCTCTATGGGATTTATTGTCCGCGATGTGGGAACACAGGCTGTTGGCTGCGACGTGATGCAAAATCCAAAGGTTCTTGTGAAAAAGTGACAAAAAGGGGGTTGAATGCGGGCCTTACATCTGACTGATGCAACTAATGATGCACCATCAAAGACTTCCGCAGTTCGGCAGCGACATCGCCAAAAAGGAAACAGAGAGAGAAACAAACAAAAACAAAAAAAAGGGAAGATGATTTCTTTCAAACAAATCATCTCCTCCATTCCAATGCCATCATTTAACTCCTCTGTCTATTTCTGTGCGTCCTGATGACACCTCTGCTGACAGGAGCGAAATGAACGTTTTTCCCCTTCGCCATGTAAGGGAGGCTCTAATTAAAGACGAGTTTCATTTCCAATTTGCGGTGGCCCTACCAGATGCCTTTAATTTCTCCCAGATCACGAGCTCTCAATTAGCCTTGAGGTCACCCTGTTTTATTGGGGTTGGGGGGGCTTCATAGCCTGTCGGTGGCAGCACTTTTGTTCCTGTATTGTGCTTTTAGTGCACTTGGATTCCCCCCAGCGAGTTGGTTGGAGTCCTGACAAAGGGGTCAGGGCGAGGTCAACTTCAAAAAGGAGTTTCTTGTGGATAGTTTAGAGCAACCTCGTACTTTTGTTGCTGCTCAACACAAGAGCGCTCTCTCTCCGCGGTCAACAGGTGTGGTCTCTTGGGTTCAGCGTCTCACAACAATTAGAAAAAGAAGAAGTAAAGGAGGGAGCATGTATGGCACAGTAGTTGACTGAAAATGTTTCAACCCCCTTGAATGTTTTTTAGATTTTGACAAGTTACATCCACAAATTGTAATGTATTGTGTTTTACTAAGGACCAGAAAAGGGTGTACATTTGAAATGCACGCCACACTTTGATAAACAAACTGAAGAGCTTGTTTGTTTGTTTCCATCTATTTATTCCACACTTTTGCATATGCGATAGCGCAGAACAAATGTTGCCCCATGGGGCAACATTTGTCTTTCTGACTGTTAAGTAATTAGATAGTTTTCCTTCCTTCTTCCCTCTGGTGTCAACTGGAACGATTGTGGTGGGAATAGTACATGAGGCACTGCGGGTGCATGGATGGTGGAGCTAACTGGTTTGACTGTGGTCATCACAAGATGGTGATAACCTTTTACAGAAATGCAGATGTTTTGTGGAAAACATGCGTTTTACATCAAGCTGATCAAACAAATAATCATCACATGTTGCTTTGATGACAAACAATATATGAAGTGATTTTTCAGGATATACTTAACAAAGTGTATGTGAAGTTAAGGTATAGCCTGGATAGATACACTACAATCATCCAAATAACAGCAATAGCTAATATATATATATATATATATATTGTAGATATATATTTGCCAAACTAGATAAATTAAGGGGCAAAGATTTCACACAAATTTAAGCGCACCTTGTTGTTTCTAAATTATGTTTCTTTCCCCGCTTCCTAAAACTCAGCATGAATTTATCATCTTTTAGTGACCTCAGAGAAGCTGGATTTCATTAGCTGTCCTGTCCTGTACCATCATGGGAGTTTTGTGAATTTGAATCCGCTGACTTATATAATTATATCCTCCTTTAAAGTTGATTTTCAACATCAAAGGGACAATATAGCCTTTGAAGTACCATGGGATTGGATCACTGTCTAACCCACTCTTTAAGATTCTGTCACAATGACATTAGGGAAGTCATGTGAATTAAAAGACTAGAGAACAGCTCTTTGCCTTTGCTCTGTGTCCAATTTCAATCAAAATGTCATGCTGTGCCATTTTCCCCTGAATGTGGAACTGGCGAGTGTGTTACACTCACATCTTTGTGGCTAAAATCCTGTGACTAATATGTAAATTATTTGACAGTTTCACTCCACAGGATTATTAAAGCGGACCCAAAAGTTAAAGAATAAGTTTGAAATCATTGTGTACGCCAGTGCCAAGGTCCAAGGCCACATGAAAGCCCAAAACAGAATTCAGCTCGACTAATGCCCCCTTTGTATTACCCAAATGTTTGTGCGTTACACATGATCTTCTCATTGTGAAAACATGGGGAGCAAAAACACAATACTTCACTGAAATTAATCATCCGCCACTTGGATTCAACTTGCCTGAACATCACATAAGTTTGATTGGACTGAAACCTGAGGAATTAGGAGGCCAAGTCCACTCCCCAAAATTGTTTGGGACCACCAGTCCCAAACAATTTTGATGTGTTATCTTGCTGGAAAACAAACTTTCAACAATGTTTTTTTTGCATAATTAGCTTGAGACATGTATAACCCCCCCCCCCCCAAAAAAAAAAAAACCCAAGTCAAATCTATTCTAAATGACTTTACAGCATTTACATATTAACCTTGTCCATCTCGACTGAAAACCCTCTTATACAAATCACATTTTTTTTTAGTTCCTTGTTGTTCTGGTAAGCTGTAGCTTTAAGCAGCATGGGCTGCAATAAGGATCTATAAGGAGGGGCTCTTGCCCAGGGCACCATTCATTCAAGAACCGCTACTGTACAATATAAAGATATCGAAAAAGTTTTAATTAGGCAGGTTATGATGATAAAAAGGGACACCATTGTAAAAATAATAATAAAAAAAATGCCGCGGCGAGTGCTGGCCCTTCTCCTGTCAGTTAAGGAGGTCACAGTCAACACGCTGTTTGCTTTTGTTTGCTTTGTGTCACTGTTGAAACTTTGTGTTGTAACAGAAAGACAGTGAGAATAATAGTGTGGCGCGGTGGATCAAATACTTGTGAAGCTCCAAAGCCTCAGGGAGTTGGCTCAAGATTGCTTTCTTTGATAAGGTCCTGGCAGACAACTTAGTGCTTCCTTGTGTGTAAAAGTTCAATAAACCCTCATAAACGCTTCACTTATGACGCTCGACAGTAGACATTTGTATGGGAAACAGTTTAATATATTAACCATGTACTGAGTGTTATTATTTCTCCCCCCGGTGGTTAATTTTTCGCTTTATTTTGCTTCTAATTGTGAAGACTGGACGCAGCATTTTTTTACGTCTCTTCCGGGACCAGGCCAGCGGTTCTTCACTTTGAAGTCCGCACTTAAACCTTTAGCCCAGTTGGTGTAGAAACAGCCGGGAGGATTTCAACCGCCTGCCATGACTTCTCCAAACACCTACCTGCGGTAGACAAAGAGGGACAGACGAGGACAAACAAACTGCGCTGTTTCATTGGCGACTGAATTAAACTTCTCGAATGCGAGGGACAGGACGCGGAGCGAAGCTGAGACCGCCTGTTTGGGACCGTATTTACTTCACTTCTACGTTTTTCTAATCAGAGCGGCAACATGGATGGTGAGTTGTGTGGGGAAGCTGCTCCAGAGGCCCCCTCTCTCGGCCGCTTTGATGTGCTGCTCCTCAGCTTTGAAGTTGAGAAATGTGGGCTGTGTTCCTTGTTTGTGGGCGAGAAATACGGTGTGATAGATAAGAAGAAGCTCGTGCGTGTATCTGCGCGCTTTGGTGAGGAGCGAGAGGGAGCGCGTGAATGTATGAATGTGTGGCTAAGATAAAACAAAAAAAACAAAAAAAACCCGAGTATTTGTCGGGCGGTGTTGCTTCTTCTTTTGACCGGATTTAAAAAAAAAAAAAAAAAAAAACGTGTGACCCCTCTTCTTCTCCACCCTCTTTCAGATTTTTGACACCCCCAGCGATCTACATAGGCGAAGAGCCTGCCTACTCTGAGGTCAGTTGTTGAATGGGACTGAGCGCGTTAAACTACCAGCGCTTTCCTGACGTGCATGTGGCGCGGCGGAGATAAGTCCGCCCGTCACCGATTTCTTCTCTTATTGGGGGACTATATAACCACTCGGAGAGTTTTGGACTGATCTAAAGAAATGGACTAAGAGCTCAACTTTTTTGTTTTTCTTCACTTTTTCACGGGCTTTATTCCGATCTACTCTGCCATGGTATGTCACATTTTCTTCTCTCTTTTTTTTTTTTTTTTTTTGTTTACATGCTGTTTGGTGCGTTACTTCGCCATCCGTTTCCACTTGTCCTTGTTGCAACGCTCTCCAAGCTTTCGCTTAGCTTTTCCCTCCCTCCTCCTTCTTCTTCTTCATCTTCTTCCTCAGAATCGTTGGTAGTTCAGACACGTCTCCGGACTGTAAAAAGAAAAAAAAAACATGTTGTAATCACCCGCTCTGATTGATAATAATCACGCACGGTGTAGAGAAACGTCTCCGCTCAAGTTCGCTGCGGTGCATACGGGGAGCCTTGTGCGGACAAGTGGAAGTGAGTGTGATTGGGAATTAATTGGAGTTGAAGCCTGTGACACGGACTCGTTAGGAGAACACGTGTAAGCCGCTATAGTGTGCGATTCTGTGAAGAGAGTTGCCGTGTGCGAGATGATTATTCCGCTGAAATGGTTTTGATGTGGCAGATCAATGCACGGAGAGAATGTGGTGCTGCAGTTGATCTCTCATTTAGGTTATAAATAGATAAATCAAACCAGGGAGAAAAGAAGGGCTTTCATTTTTCTCCTTTATCTGTGAACCCTTAGTTTTTCTTTCTTTCTTTTTCTTTCTTTCTCCTTCTTTTTTTTTTTTTTTTTTGAAAGGGACTGTTTACTTGATGTCTGTCTTTTGAAGTTCAGGCAGGATCTGGCTTTGATTAGATCAATACTTTGTGTTTCAGAGTGAAGAGGAGCTGAGAAGCTCCCCCGCTGCTTTTAGAGAGTGAGCGAGGAGGATTTTTTTTTTTTTTTTTTTTTTTTTTTGGGGGGTGGGGGGAGCTTGGAAGCTGGAGCGGAGGCACCACGGCGGCACTCTCACACAGGCAGCCGGAGCCATGAGCAGGGCGCTCACGGAGCACATCAGCGGTAGCTTCCGAGAAGATGCTCCCCGTCCTCCGGTGCCGGGGGAGGAGGGAGAGGCGTCATGCTACAACCCGAGCAGATCTGGCAAAATGAGAGCCCAGAGTAAAGTTAAAGATCTCCCCACCGACGCTCCCGCCGCCGCCGCCGCTCTTGTCGGCTCCATGCCGCGGAGGAACGAGGATGGACTCGGGGAGCCGGAGGGCAGCGCGTCCCCGGACTCGCCGCTCGTTCGGTGGACCAAGTCTCTGCATTTCCTCCTCGGCGACCTGGACGGCGCTCACCTGTTCAGGACCTTCTTGGAGCGGGAGCGCTGCGTCGACGCGCTGGACTTCTGGTTCGCCTGCAACGGCTTCCGGCAGATGGACTTAAAGGATACCAAAACGCTGCGAGTTGCCAAAGTTATCTTCAAGCGATACATCGAGAACAACAGCGTGGTGGCGAAGCAGCTGAAGCCGGCCACCAAGACCTTCATAAGGGATAGTATCAAGAAGCAGCAGATAGACTCGGCCATGTTCGACCAGGCGCAGACGGAGATCCAGTCCCACATGGAGGAGAACGCGTACCAGATGTTCCTGACCTCTGACATATACCTCGAATACGTGCGCACTGGCTGCGAGAACGCCGCCTACATGAACCACGGCGGGCTGGGCAGCCTCAAGCTGATGTGCGGATATCTTCCTCCTCTCATGGAGGAAGAGGAGTGGAGTTGCAGTGACCTGAAGGCGAAAGCTTTGGGGTCTGTGGTGGGACTGTCTGCGAAGAACCTGAGGGCCACTGCCACTATCCGGACAGCAGCTGAAGTGCTGGAGAAGACCTACAGGTAACCTTTGCATTCCTGCTCACCTTTCACAAACTAGAAAAGTGTCCAGAAGGATCCCGGCTTATGGCTCAAAACACACGCAACCTTCTTTATCAGAATTTTGTTCAGCTCAAAAGTACTCAAAGTAGCTGCTGGTTGGTGTGTCTTAAAGACCAGAAATGATGGGAATTATTAGTCCTGGTGCATCTGACCTGCCTTTAACCGATCAGAGCAGTGCAGGAGAAAATTGGCTGATTCTGATGGATGGCAGATTGGTGGATTTTTAGTTATTTCACAAATGATTGAGGGGAGAGAGTTAAAGCCACATGATCAAAGGGTCTCAGAGGAACATGCCTGTATATTTGTGCCCTCCTGCCTTGCAGTTAGTCAAGAGGTTGGAGGGGTGGAGGGGGCGGGGATGGGTGCAGAACATCAATGCATCTGAGCGTTCCTTTTAAGTAAATGGTGTCTTGCAGGCAGCCCTCTGCTGGTGTGCTCAAGTTTCCTGTGCTTTGAAACCGTTCCTCTGGTTCAGGAATGAATTCAGACACCAAAACCTCATGACTGTTACAGCTACATCAAGCAGCGCAATGATAGTTTTTTTTATATATATTTCTATATATATATATATATTATATATATATATATATATATATATATATATATATATATATAAAATCTGCCCTCTCTGAGCCTTTATAAATTTTGTTTACTGCCACAGAATCTACTTAATTTCTGGAAATTCAAACACAGAATTTAAGAAAAAAGAGCAAAAAAACCCTAACTTTTGCAGATATCGCTCTTTTGGTCTGAGATGAAAGCAGAGCTGTGTGGAAAGCATTTGCGTTTTATCTTAAGAAGTCATCCCACACATTGTCCAACAGCTGCAATCTTTTCAGGCCAAGAAGATTTTCCATAACTTGGATTGGGTACATGAGGCTTCATCAAAGGAAATTCAAGAACTTGTTTCTTTCTTATTCGACCAAACAAATCTGTCTTATCTGAAGGCCGTCACTGCTTTATACTCTCGTGTGGCTAGAAAACGCTAAGTTTGTAGATCATTTGTACTCTTCATGTTAAATGGGTTTGTTACTGGTAAAAAGGTATGCTGAGGTTTCGAAAAGTTGAGCTTTAGTTTGAGATAACACAGTGTAGGAGAGGCTGAAGTTTTAGCCGACTGAATACAGCATAGAGTAGTGCAGTGCTGCCCTTTCTCCACCTGTTGCTGACTAAAGGAAGGTTTCCTGTTTTTATAGTACTGCCACAAATGACCACTTCAGGTGCTTTAAAGTATTTAACAGGCTCTTTGGTATGAAAATGTCCGTAGCTAATTCCTAGGGATGGTGCAAATTTGTTTCCAGTAGGAAACTTCGAAAAAAGTTTTAATCTAAATTTGTAGCTCTAACCAGATTTTAAACAAGTTACAGCTTTAAAACTGCTGGAATTTTCTCTGTGAAACCGTTTCTAAGGTTTAATGAGATGAATGAATGAATTATGTAGCGCTGTGTCTCGGCAAACTGTTGCTGCACACTGCTGGCCAGCTGGTGAACGGCTGCTACATCTTTTTTTCCAGTTTCTAGAAAGAACCAATTTGGAAACGTGGAGCTGTTGGAAAAAAAGCAGTCAGATAATTTTGTACATTTTTGTTTCGAAACTCTAAAGCATACTTTTTTTTTTTTTTACTCAAGGTTATCACACTGTGGGAATCTCTCACTGACACATACATAGTGTAAAAGTATATAAAAAAGAGTAGTGTAATAACGGTGTTTGAGTGTAATAACTCAACTCCAGTTTGTCCCCTGAGAGTTTTTTGCCCTTTATGGGAGCAG
This sequence comes from Poeciliopsis retropinna, assembly GCA_010277075.1. NCBI lineage: Eukaryota > Metazoa > Chordata > Actinopteri > Cyprinodontiformes > Poeciliidae > Poeciliopsis > Poeciliopsis retropinna. The sequence goes on from VMRM01000013.1 coordinate 9,080,737, forward strand.
ATGTGAGATAACAACAGTTGCTCATTTGCTTGGAAGTGGCCATGTGGAGAGCAGGGGAACCAATAAGTGCAGGGTTTGTTGACATGTGGGCATATCCTGCTTTCCTGGTGTGATCTCCTGTGTTCTTGTTTTTCCTCTTTAAAAAGAATAGCGGGAGGGAGAGAGAAAGAGAGACCGTCCTTTCACCCTTTCGTCCCCCTTTCCCACTGCCCCTCACCATCTCTGTGGGTCAACCAATTTCCATCTCAAACATGTGGAACTAATTTTGCCACTGCACAGGCTACTCTCGTCACTTTTCGGAGGGACCTCCAACACTCCCAGACTCCAAAGCGGCGGAATGGCACGACAAAACATCCTCGTCTCAGTTCCGCCGCTCCGACCGCAGATCCCGCTCCGCAATGGATTTATGTGCATCAGTGTTTTCCCTCCTCTTTCATTTCGGTCTTGCGCTTTTATCTCTTCTGTATGAAAGAGGGGGGAAAAAATCTGTCTGACAGAGACTAAGCACGCTTTGGAAGGAGACAGAAAGACAAGAGGAGGGGAAGAGGGAGAAAACAGGAAGGGTGGGGGGTCATGAAAGAAAGAAAAGAAAGATGGAGAGTTGGGGAAGGGGGTGTGCAGAGAGCCCAGCTGTGCTAAATACCTGACTCTTTGCGTGGACCCTCCAAAGGTCAGATTTGTGCTTGGGGCCTTCGGCTTTAGTCATGCTGGGGTTCTCCTCAGCTCTCCCGGCAGAAGGCATTCTCATAAAGAAAGGGGCCCTCCTTCCCCCTTTTTCCCTCTCTCCTTCTCACTCTCTCTCTAAAGCTCAAGTTCCCCCTTCCTCTCCTTCCCTGTCCACCCCTTCACTCCTGGAGCAGGAATGCAACACAGCAGGATAGAGAGCAAAGAGACAGAGAGACTTTAGAAAGGAAGGCAGGGAAGAAGTGGCAAGGGGGGCAGACTGGCTGAGAGAGATGGAGGAGTAAATTCATCAGGAAGGTGAAAGTGGGAGAGATCAGGAGACTGGGCCCAACAACAGGCTGCAGTCCTTACATGTTAGAGAGGAAGAACATGAAAGTAAACAACAACCTGTAGAATAACGCTGATGCCACATTCCTCCTGGACGCCGCTCTAATTACAGAAATCTGCAGAGGACATCAGCAAAACAAGCTCAGAGCTGTGACTTCACACCAACAGGAGCAGGAAAGAGCAAACAAACTGTGTCAACTCACCCTTCCTTCTCTGTCTTGAAGTCTGGAGATTATGACATTTGCTTTGGTTATTTTTTCATACAGTTAAATATGGAGAAAAAGGAAGTGGAGGGTGAAAACATGTTTGAGTTTCTTTATTACCAGAGCTCTCTGGTTTCCAAACTGTTCAGCTTTTGACCCACCTAAGAACAGCAGAAGAGACATCTGATCCCCGATGATAGAATATACAAACTGTGTCAATTAAACAGGACTACAGCGACACCTGAAACACCAGTAGCAGCCAACATGGTTACTCTTGCCTACTTGAAAAAACATTCTTATGATACATTTTTATTCTTCTCACAATCCGTCTTGTTCAGTTTAATTTCTAAAGAGGTTTCCTACACTTGCTAATTTTTTACTCCAACTTTGGGAAGCAGTGGTCTGGAAAGAAAATCTAAGGACAAAGTGCATTTTACATTGACTTATATATAAATGAGAAGGTTTTCATTTGATTTACCACAACATTAACGTTTTCATATAAGTAAAGCATGTAAGCAAAGGTCCAAGATTCACTTTAAAGGATTTAAATTTACCTTAGGAAATCCAGTCTAGATTAGAATCAAATTTAGGTGCGTTACAGTTTTATTTAGAGCTGATTTGACTTAGTCTGTAGCCAAAAAAAAAAAAAATCATTTAAAATGCAGCCAACTTGAGAATTGTGCCCCATCATTTGTGGAACATCCAGAAAATAAAACCAAACTAAGTAAATGAGTTTTACTCATTTAATGTTATAAAAACAGATAGAGATCAAGCGTTTACTGCCTGAAATCAATTTCCTCTTTGTTTTCTTTGAGGCTTGACTTTCTGATCCCAATTTGTACTGGTTCTGGTCTTTTTTTTTTCTCTTGAGCACTATTGCACAAAAACAGAAACAAAATGTTACACCTGTTCTTTGATTTTGATAGTAGTAAATTATATTCTGGTTGATGTTTTTACTGACCAAAACCTGGTTGGAGATTTTGGTTTTATTGTATTCAATAAGTGTTAAAGAAATTCTCAGCCTTCGACTCATCAGTCATCGTTCTGCGCTGATCAAGGCAAAGAGAGGTCCAATTTCTTCCAGATTTACTGGTGAATCTGTAAAAGTGGTGTGTGGAATTTTGAAGAGAAAAATCTGTTGAGACCCTTTACACACACATTTTATTAGGAACCCACGTTAATAACGCATCTCTGGATCTCTCTCAGGTCCCATCGACGAGGAGACCCCGCCAGCCCGTACTTCATCAACTCCGGCTACATTTTCGCCCCCGCCACCAGTGCCAACGACAGCGAGATCTCCAGCGACGCAGCCACAGACGACTCTCTGTCGATGACTGACAGTAGTGTGTAAGTGTTGAGCTTTTATGCAGGTCCTAAAATGATGGAACTGCGGCGTTTTCGGGAGGCTCGTTTCTATGCAGCCGATAGTAGCCAAAGCTGCGTGCAATTTATTACTTCCATCGTATCTGAATGAGCCCTGGCCAGAAGTCAGTCAACACATTTCCAGGAAAAAGTCCAGGGGTGTAAAGAAAAATATTTGGCCTTGTAATCCAACAAGTTTAGCTTTTCCTTGGGGCCAGGGGATTGCGTTGCCGAAGAATAATGGTGTGTAATGTATTTTAATTATCCTCTGTGAATGACTCCAGGTAATTCTATTAATGTGCAGTTGTTACTATGGCCTCAGGGGAGATAACTCTGGGAAAGTCATTGCGTCTGAAGGCCTTTTGAAGTTTATTCTGATGTGTTGCAGGCTGGAACAAGGAAAAAAAAAAGACATCCTGATGTGGGTGGGGGAGTTGCTTCATTTCCTCAATGTTGATATGTATTCATCCCGCCCACCCTTCTGCCACCAGACTTTTTTCTTCTTTTTTTTTTTTTTCATATTATCTAATCGCTTTTCCCTTTCGAAGACCTGCAGGAGTAAGAAGAGTAAAGAGAGGTGTGGGGGGTTGTCCATTCGAGTCTCAAGACAAACTCATTGAAAAAATGTTGGCACCAAATGAAAGGCGGCTTACTCACATGGTGGGTCAGTTTCCTGCCACCGGCCTCTGCAGTGTGCTGAGATCATGTGTCTGCGAGGCTTTCACGGGGGCTACTCATTTCTAGACCCCGGGGCAAGACGTAAGGAACTCCCGCCCCCTTCTCCTCCCTCTCCCCTCCTGATCAGTCTAGTTTACCCATGCAGCTTCTCTCCTCCATCTTCCAGAGTTGTAAGCAAGAGTGGCGAGGCTCCCAAGTGCAAGGGAGTGAGAAAATAAAGTGCACGGAGTATAAAGGGCTTAACCGAATCGCTTTCAGCCTATTGTTAGGTGAGGGGAGCTTAGCAGGATAAGAGGGTGGCTAGCTGCTTTGAAAATGACTTGCACCGCTGAATAGGAGATCCCCATAAAAGTGAGGGCCAGGAAACCATTCTCTTGCTGTCCAGTCACATGGTCTGGGATGTTTTGATAAATAGTGAAGTCGGTCAGGGAGGAGTTGGTAAGCTTTGTTTGCTGCTAACTCAGGCTGAGTTTCCCATAGCTACTTCCTGTTCCTTTCAGGGCTTACGGCTTGTTGTCTCGGGTTGTCGTTTGGGAAGCGTCGAATTTGAGGTAGAAGAATCAACATTGGTCACATTGCCAACCTTGTGTCCATAATCAAATCTCTCTGGTGTTAAATGTGATAAAGTTCCTCAGATGAAACAAATGAGCTAACTGCTGAACAGCATCACTTGTCAAAGTGGTGTTCTTTAGCACATCCTTGCCTCCTTTTCATCCCAGAGGACAGCTTGATTAGCCATTAAAAGACGGTCAGCGAATTTGAATCTTAATTTCCCAGAAAAAGAACAAAAAGAGATGGATTTTAGAAAGAGGAGAAAGGGTGGTGGTAGTGATGGTGGAAGGGTGGGATTTTTTTTTTTTCTCTTTTTGCTTATATCTTATTTATGGATTTACTTGGACGCTGGGGAATGCTGCTGCACCAACTTCAAACATTACCTTATCTTACAAACCAGCCTTTTGATGTTGCCGAGATCAGAGGCTCGCTGCGGAGCGCTTGCCAAACGAAGATGGCAGCGGGTGCATATGTGCATGAGTGTGAGATTTCAAAGAGGCAGCAGAAAAAAAAGTAGCGATTGGGCTAGGTCAGACACTTCTGAGCGGCCAAAGCGGCCGCAATAATTGGCCAAGAGTAAGTGGCAGCTGACTGGAGGAAGCCGGCAGACAGAATTGGAGGATTAGATTCCCAGAATAAATTCTTAATTGTCCAGAGAGTTTTAGTGTTGCTTGCTAAACATCTCTATTTCCTCTCTCCAGATGAACAGCTATCGCTGTAAAGCAAAGAGAACCTGAGTACCATTTGGCATGCTGCTTTAGTCTTTTGTTGCTTCGAACTAACCAGATACTGAAAGCTGCGTTTTTTTTTCCCCCTCAGTTTGAATAACAGAGTAGATAAATCAGAAAGGCTGTCCTTAGCTCATATTTTCTTCTATGTTTTGTTCTCTGTTTCTGTATTTATCTTGACTTTTAAGAGCTGCCTGAGCGTTTGGTTGTATGAATGTCTGAAATGCACTGAAAAGTCCTCTGCGGAACTGAATTCATACATTTTGATGAGGTCCTGTCCGTTGGCCAGTCTGAAACTCAAAAATTTGAATATTTTTAGATCAGTTAACGCAGTGGTTCCTAAAGATTTTCTGGGCCCCCCTATGGATTACAATAAAATCCCCCCCAAAATAGAAAAGGAAAATCAACTGGGCACACACATCGTTCAACCAGGCATAAACCTATACACACATTTTGTTTTCAAACTCCACTGAAGTTCGTTTCACACTTCAGGTTGCAACAAAACACACTACATACCATCTTTACTGTGAAACACTTTTGTGTAAATGTTGTTTGGTTTCTTTTTATTCATCCACACTGCTTCCCGCTCCACCCCTGCTATGGCACTGCGACCCCCCTCGGGGGCCGCTCCCCACACTTTGGGAACCACTGAGTTAACACAAGCGACACCAGGTTATGCTAACTACAACACTCTTTGTTGAGGAGGCTGTTACTGAGTGAAGACTCAGTTATTATTTACCTTATCAGTGAGGTATTAAATGAAAGTAAAGACTGAGATTTAAGAAGCTATTTTAAATCAAACCATGTTCTCTCCATGTAGCCATGCCTGTCATTCATCAGGCTGTGAGAGAGCAGGCCAAGAGCAAAAGATTACTAAATCTGATTACAGTAAGATGGACAGCAAAGTTGTAATAAAATTACTATGTAATGAAACTTGCTTGAGATGGAACTTTTGAAAACCTCAGAGTAAAGATAAGGGTCTGAATCCTGAAACGAATATGGAGACTGGTATTTTACTAATGCTAGCTATGCTAACAACACCAACCATCATGCATAAAGGATAGTAAAGGGTTGAAAATTTAAACTCTGCACTAAATATTCATAGACATGACAGTCTGGGATGATAATGATATCCGGCATAAATATTACTATCATAGCCAATAGCTGATATTGCTTCTCTGCTTTCAGTTCTACACCCCAATCTTTCGCTGCATCACTGTCACTGTTAGCGACGGGACAAATACCACATGGTACCCCATCCCAAAACCACAGACAGCAACATTATGAAAGTAAACATTGGTTGTTGTTATGTGTTCTTTTATGGTGTTTTAAATTAATAAATAAAAAAACATTAGCTCAGTTGTTGCAGAGCTATTTTGATAATCAGCATATTACAAAAATAAATAGGTTATTATTGGATTTTAGTTACTTTTTACAGCATTAATTGGTTGGTATCTTTTGCTTCTATTGCAGAGATGGAATCCCTCCTTACAAGATGTGCAGCAAGAAGCAGCTGCAGCGAGAGATGCATCGTAACATTAAGATCAATGGCCAAGTTACGCTACCCCACTTTCCTGTAAGTTCGTCTTTGTTAGAATCTACATTCTGAGTTCCAGTTTCTTTTCAGAGTATGAGAAATTCAATTCCTTGTATATTAAAAAAAAAATCCTTAAAATAAATATCTTTGCTTACTTTAATGTCTAAATGTCTCTGCTATATTTCTATCTCAGCTGCTTCTGTGGCTATTATAATAGAAATAGTTGAAATCTTTCTGTTTCCATCACTACATGTCAACAGTCGTCATGATCAGATTACATTCCAGGAATTCCTCAAGATCGTGTATTTGGTTTAATTTCTTTTTTGTGTGTGTGGACCAGACAGTGTAGGTTGGTTGATTTGAGATATTTTCTGACCTGCTGAACTTGCTGCAAGATGGTTTAAAGAACTGGGTGAAAACAGGTTGACACAGATTAGGAAGGAGGAAAGTAAACACACATTTCTTTTGTTTCCACATTCAAACTCAGGCCTGTGTTTGTGGAGGAAATGTGTTTGTGTGTTTGTACATGCACTTTTTTTTTTTTTTTTTTCCCAGTTTTCTCTCAGTCTATCCTTCTCTCTCTCTGTTTCTTTCTTTTCCACTTGCTCTTCTTTAATGTCTCCCTCCTGATTTGGAGATGGCTCTGTCTCCCATGATGCACCAGCCCCAGGCAGCGGGGGCCCCGTGCAGGGCTGGCGCTCCTTTGCCAGCAGCTCCGCTTGCCTTTTTTCTTCTTCCCTTTATCGTGTCTACAAAGAGATGAGAGAAACAACAAAAAAAAGTCAAAATCAAGAAAGCCAGTGTGCCAAATAACAAAAAAAATAGTATGAAATGGAAAAAGAGAAGCCAGCGCATATAGTTAAAGAAAAAGGAGGATAATGTGACTAGAGTACCTCTGAGCTGCCCTGCATGCAGCCTGGAAATAAATTACTACTTTCCTTCAGATCTTCCCAGTATTTGACTCCTCTGTCTTCTTACTCTCTCTCCTCCCATCTTTGCCACCAATGCCACTCCACAAACACACACATCTCAATCTTCTTCCTCTCCCTTCATGCTGTTAATTTTGTCGCCCCCCCACCCCCCCTCACATACTCGCTCTCTTCTCCGTCGATATCTGGCTTTTATTCGGAGATTTAAAGCCGCATGTCCCTCCCACCCCTAGTGTGCGTTTGATGTTTGACAAGAGCCCTTTGAAGTGTGCTGACTTCAGAGGCTGCCTTGCTGATGGTTTGGTCGGGCTACAGAGGGTACAGGCAGGGGGCCTCCCCTCCGAGCGAGACCAACTGCTACCCCGCTACTGCTGCCCCCGTCTTTTCCCCTCGCCCGGCAGCTTGGCACCGCCAAGGGCAATGGGCATGAGAAGATCTGGAACGGGATGGGCAGCAAGAAAGGTTCAGGTTAGCTTGAGGGCAAGGGCGTGTATTAGGTCCCTTTTTTTGGAAAAGTAACAGGCTTTTTGGAACGAGATAGGATTAGGGCAAGGGCAATGGATTAATGCACCATATTGCATCCATCTGAAACACCAAGTAGCCACACTTGCACACTTGTTAAAGTGTCCCTCCCCTCCCTGTGTTGTTTACCCCACAGAGGACACACCGGCTGCCTAAGGAGATGACCCCAGTCGAGCCCTCAGCTTTTGCTGCCCAACTCATCACCAAACTGGAGAAGCTGAAGCGTGAGCAGGACACGATGAGCTCTCTGGAGGAGAGGCTGCAGCAAATCCAGGAGGTGAGCATTTACAAATACAGAGCTTTTCCAGAAGTGTTATCTTTTGAAATTTTTTATTTCAGTGATCTTTATCTGACAAACCAGCACAAAATCTACTTTAGAATCACATACGTTGCTTCCAAATTTCATTTATTTAGAGAAAGGTTTGTCCATTCTTACTTAAAAAATACAGCTAAGGCCAATGAGGCTGGTTGCATAGTGTTTGCAAATATCATTTTTTCAAGTCTGTTCACAGATTATCAATTAGATTTAGGTCTGAACTTTGGGCCATTCTAACAGATGCATTTAAGCCACATTTTTGCCACCTCCATGTTTTTCGGTGGGTTGCTGTGCTCAACGTATTTCTCTACCACACAGTGTTTCATACGTTTGTCAAAAAGTTCAACTTTAGCCTCATCTGACCAGAACACATCTTTCCATGTGCGAACCGTATCCTGTGAAACAACAAAAATGTGGAACGTTTAAGGAATATTTCTGCCAGGCGCTATGCCTCCTCAAAAATAATCTTAACAGCTACTTAAAGCATGCCTCCCACTTTGTAAATTCCAACTTGGATCCAATTAATTTCAGGCAGCAGTTCTAAACTTCAGTACAAATGCCTTTACGCCAGCTTTAGCATGACGAAGTACAGGGTACGCGCCATGGGATTGCAAAGTTTGTCTGGATTTAGCTGCTTCTTCACTTTCCCTTTGTGTTCTCTCCTATTTCATTTGGAAGGAGGAACTTTCAAACTTATGTTTCTAGACACACTTTAAGTGCCTTCAAATAGCACTTAGTTACTCTCCAGTGGCACATTTGCTGAATATGTGTAGTGCCAGTTTCTTTGTGAAGCACAGGCAGATTCTGCATTATAGATGAAGCGCACCCAAAGCCTGTTAGGGAAGATAACAGTGCAGCAAAGGAGAAAACTCACATCAAGTTATTCAGGCATTTGCTCTCTCTGACTTCACAGGACGACTGAGAGAAGTCGATGGGAAGCTGACAGAGAAGTTCCTCAACAATATGTGATTATTGTTTTGTTAATTGCCGTTTCTTTTTGGGTTGCAGGAGGACGAAAGGGAGGAAAGCAATGACCTGAGCAGCAGCAGCTCCCTTCATCACACCCTGCTGCCATCCGCGAGCCAATGCGAGGAAGACCCCCAGGCCATCTTAGACGAGCACCTTTCCCGTGTCTTGAAGACGCCCGGCTGCCAGTCGCCTGGCGTCGTCCGGCACTCGCCACGTTCCCGCTCCCCGGAGCAGACCGGCGTTCTGGTGTCCTCTGGCCATGCGGCTCTTTTCGGTGCTTATCAAGGGTCCGCTAAGGTTCTGATGGCAGGCAGGCAGTCCACGAAGCACATCCACCACCACTACATCCACCATCACCATGCTGGGCCCAAAACTAAGGAGCAGATTGAGACCGAAGCGGCTCAGCGCGTGCAGTGCCTCTGCCCTCAAGGGGGCGCCAATTACTCCGACTTCACACCTGCGTGAGTGCAGCATCCTAGCTACTCCTCCTATCTGTCATTGTGCTTTGCTATTTAAAAGACCTAATGGCTCCATGTTTAATGCTGCAGTCGCTGCAGCACTTTGTCCAGACGACCAGTGAAGGCCTCCGATGAGGGTGTGTCTTCACCATGCCTTCCCATGGTTTCCACCGACCGCTCTCAGAATGTTTGGCAGTGGATCCTGGAGAGCGAGAGGCAGGGCAAGCACAAGCCCCACAGGCAAGGCTCGCAACGGCACCTGAACGACCAAAAGGTCTTGAGTCACGTCCTGTACTGACCCGCATTTTCCTCAATCAATTCAACAGCACTCAAGGCCTAAAGAAGTCCAGTCCTCTCGATTCCAAGATCCTGCCTGCTCGGACCAACACCTGGGGTGGAGCTGGCACCTGCAACGGGAGTCACCTCCGTGGCCATCACCCGGGCCATCCTTTCATCCAGGATCCTGCTATGCCACCCTTACCCCCTCCCAACACCCTGGCACAGCTTGAGGAGGCTTGTCGCAGACTGGAAGAGGTTTCCAAGCCGCCAAAGCAGAGGTAGTATGTTTACTAGTGAAGAAAATCTTATTCCTTTCAAGCTGCATTATGTCACTTTTATAAAAACATCTGTTTTTTTTACATGTTTCTTAAAATGATCAAAATTATCACTACATTGTGACAGTATAACAAGATAATCTGTGAAACTTGAGCTCCTGTTTTCTCCCAGTGCTCCCAGTACTAACTGCAGAAATACACCACTCAGTCAGAAACAACCAAATAAGCCAGGAGGAGGGTTTTAGCTCTGTCAATCACTCTTGTGTATGTGCTGTTCATATCCTCCCCCTTGCTCTTTGCTACACTGTAGCTGGTTCACATAGCCTGCCACAAATGCTAATGATAGTTAGCATGGCCACTGATGACTATCCGGATAAACAGTTTTCCTGGAACAATAAGTTGTTTCTTCACCATTAGCACATTTAGCAGCATGTTCACAAACAAGATTGACAACGCTAAGACCCTCCTCGTGACTCTTAATTGGTTGTTTCTAACCAGGAGCGGTGAATTGTGTAGACCCCAATAGTAGCACTGGGAGGAACTGGTGGTGCTTGATGTTATTTATTTATTTTTCACAGATGATCGATCTCATACTATATTGTCACGACATGGTGACATTATAGTATGTCACCATATCGACATACATAATATGTTTTGCCCATATTTAACAAATATGGGCAAAACATATTTTTTATAATAGGTACGTACTGCAGCTTTAACATCCTAATGACTTACTGATACTTTAATATCAGTTTTAGGCTTTAATATCGGGTCTCTCTAACAGGCATTCAACAGCGTCTAGCAGCCTTCAGAGAGACAGGAGTCATCCACCTGCTGGAACCGGTGCAGGCTCCTCTCAGACCAACCCTGAAGAGTACGTATTCCTTGGCCCTGATTAATCCCAGCTCTGTTTCTTTACTTCGATTTAGTTGCACACTTGTTCTCTAATTTCCCAAATTATATCCGATTAGATTCATGTTTGAGATTTGGTTTTTGATGAAGAAACATGGGCTTCTCCGTTTCCTCCCAGGCGTTCTCACTGCTCCTTCATGTAATGAGCAGTTGACCTCTCTTGCTTTGCTGTTTTAGTCATTCAACATTAATCCTGTTTCAGCACAACATCCATAAGCCTCACCATTTCCCAAAGACACTTTGCACCACCAGAACCAAAAAGAATAACTTTTAAGCAGTTACCTAAAAGCTGATTTTATTTTGTATTTTCAGGTCTAAGGAGCTGGTGGTCACATACTTTTTCTGTGGCGAGGAAATTCCTTATCGCAGCATGATGAAGACCCACTGCCTCACCCTGGGCCACTTCAAAGAACAGCTCAGCAAGAAAGGCAACTACCGGTAAATATGCTGCTGCGACGCCGCAAATCAAACTGCAAACGACTTTGGACTGATCCGAAATTTGCATTTTGACTTACAATCTCAAGCTTTCACTTGCTGGTACATATTTAGGCTGATTCTGATTTCTCTTTAGAGCCAGCATTTAAAATATGTTGTATGTCTTCATGTTTTCCTTTTGATATTAGGAGTAGAGGCCACATGATGTCATGAGTGTGAAAGGGCCATCACTGTAAAACGAGGTTGAAACAAGCAAATTAATTTGAATTTTATTTTCAAATTGCAGGAAATTTAAATGGGAACAATGAGCAACTTCACTGCACTCTGTTTAGCCGCACTGTTATCTGCAGCAAGTCGTGCTCTCTCACAGCCTGAAGGAAATGACATGACATAAATATATGTTCCTTCCAAATATCTTCTTACACCTCGGAGCGTCTCATTCCTTCTTTTTTGACCCCTGGCCACCTGCTTAATCATTAAATATGTAACATTAAGGTTAACTTAACCGCTGCTTAAACGGTGCATTCACGGATTGAAAAAAGAGCCAACAAGATTGAAAACCATCCAACAGCTGCTCCTTGGTGCCGATTTATTTTTGGTGCACCTCTAACTCTGAATTATGATTAATGACACCTGTTGAGACGGGACAAGAATCACAGCAGACGGACTTAGAAAACTCCCCATTGAGTTATTTTTTATACTGCTCTTGTTTGTATGTGTGAAGCACTGGAGCCTGAAAGCTGACAAAGAAACTAAGCCGGGCTCATCCACTTCCACTGTACTTAGAGCTTTTTCAGAAAGAGGGGGAGAGAAAAAGGGGGGTCTGGAGTGAATTTTTCTCACATCTGGTCCTGATTTACATGCTAAGGCAGCCTTAATAAATATGGCTTTGAAGCTAAGGTTATTTTATTTTGTGTGCAAAGACCATCGCAATGCCTTCAAATTCCTCCGCCAGACGATTGCATCAGACATTGAAATGGAGCGCTGCGCTAAGCACCTTGTTCTGGTGAAGGTATTGGGCACGGCGCTAAAGCCGCCACTGTGGGTATCACGTGACGAGACGAAGCCAAACTCCCAACATCAGGACTTTCATAAGTAACTTCAACTTTAAGTACCAACAAGTGCCGAAGATTAATCGCTGAAGCTACTGAAATACCTGTTTCAGGGGACGACTCTGTGGTATTTCAGCAAGTGAAGGCTCTGCAGTCACATCTGTTTGTTAGGCAAGAGCAGAGGAGAAGGCTCGCAAACAAGCCAGCGCTCCCCCAGCTATCCCATAACTCTTCAGCGAGCCTGTGAGAACAGGGGGTGGGGGATGAAGCGCAAGGCTTCAATGGCAGCAGAATGTGTGGAGTTGGTTAATTTGGACATGGCAGCGGTTCAGCAGAGAACAGTACTCCGCAGCTCTGCCAGACAATATTGGTGCCAGATGTTGTGAGGAGAGAAAAATCCTGCCACATAAAACATGTTCCAGTGGAAAGACTCCTTCTGTCGCTCTGCCTCTACAACAAAGTGATGACTTTGAACTATTTGTGAGCATAAAATGTAGTCTTATTATTTGTTTATTTATTTATTTAAATGCAGCCAGTTAGATTAAGATGGGTAGTGTGGCTGTTTTTGTGAGAAGAATAAAACGAGAAAGATAAATAATTGAAAGCATTTGAGTCATGCCCAGAAGAAGTTAGACAACAGATGGAGCTTTTTTTTTTTTTTTTTTTTTGTGTTAGAAATGCAGTTTGATTGCAAGCTTTTTGCTTTTTGTCACATTAATGGTGCTGCCTGTTCTGCAGCTGTGATGAAGCAAACCTCCTTCGCATTCGTCTGCGATCACAATCAAAAAACTACGACGTATGTGTATATTTATGTACACCCTCCCCGTACATGTGTTGTTTGAATGACTCTAAGCTGAGCTCATAAAACACTCGGCTCCCCCCTACTTTTTTTTTTCTTCCGTTTTATATTCCGAATGCAGGCACACATGGACAAAATGAGGCATTTTTCCATTACAAAGCTTATCATTAAATCCCCTCCTGCTGATCTTTTTGCTGGGTTTAAAGTAGAGAGTAGAATCATTAGAAACATCAGGAGACTTCACAGCCACTGGGACTGAGCTAGCCTGGGGAGTTATCTCCGCTTGTGTGAAGAAGAAGAGCAGCGGGTTAGCGAGGTGACCCGTGACCTCAAGGAATACCGTCTGAGGGCAGAGGTCCTTCGTCCAAACTGTTGCACACATTTGCTGAACCGCTGCTGCAGATGCACCACATTTTGTGGCCTGCTTCCAGCCGCCGGTTTTTGTACTGCTCATATTGATTTTGGCGAATTCTGACACATTTTTTACGACTTCTACAAGAATATAAGAACATCATGTTTTTTTGTTTTTTTTCTACCCTGCTGTCCAAAGAGAAAGTGACTATAGGGCTGTGATTTTACTTTCTCACTTGAGAATTTTACATAGTCAAACGCAAAAGTCATTAGCATTATTGCATGTTATTGTAAAGTTGATTATCTTCACTTCAGACTTTTGAAATGCTGCCAACATTTCAAAATTTAGCATGTTTTTTAACAGTGGTTTAAAGAAAACGGAGCAATTTTGTTCAGCTTTCCTGAAAGTCTAGCTCTCTCAGATCTGAATATGATCATACGATGCACTTTTACACTGCAAAAACATAACATTTTACCAAGTAGTTTGCCTTGTTTTTAGTGCAGATATCTTAGCACACTTGAATCAGGATGAAACTAAATTAAAAGTAACTTTTCAGCAAGAAATAGGAGGCTATTCTAAGTAAATATTTCATTAATATTAATGGAAGTGTTAGCTCCCCTGGCAGATTATTTTATATAGAACATGGGGAGTAGTAAAATTATCTGCCAGTGGAACCAGTATTTTTGAAATCAATATTAATGAATTATTGACTTAAAATAACTTATTATATCTTGCTGAAAAGTTACTTACAAGATAAGTTTGTCTTGTTTCAAGTGTACGAAGAAATTTGCGCTAAAATCTTGGCAAAATATATTTGGTAAGACTTTGTTTGTGGAGTATATTTGAAAAACGTCAGTCCTCTGATCTCATCAGAACATTATTTTACATAGGCTTGTTACATGAGAATCTCACACCGACCCCTGCCTGTCTCACTCATCCTGAAAATGCTGCGTCCACACTGAAGAGTGTTGTAAATGTGACAAAGCACCGTTTCGATTGGAGGCTTTCCACAGTACGTGTTTGTGTCTGAAGAATTTTGAGGCAGGCAGTGGAGTGCAGTCGCAGGCAGACTCTCGGGCACCTGAAACGTCAACCTGTGTGACAGAGAAGCCCTTGATTTGACAACAAGCCCAATTAGAAGCCATGGAGACACTGGGAAGAAGGAAGGTGGTGCTGGAGGCGGGGGGGGGGGGGGGGTGCAGCAGCCATAGAGAGAGATAGGGAGGGGAGGAGGCGCTTAAGGACAGCCTCTAATTAACCCTTCAACTTTAATAAGTCCTGGCAGGACAGATCTGCGACGAGGAGCCGAGCGCTCGCGGACGAGCCGTTTTTAGCGGCTCGAATTATCACAGGCGGTGTTTAAACGAGAGGTTCAGCTGTGTTTGCGCAGCGGTGCGATGTGGAGTCAGGCTCTACCTTTGAAGTGTTCAGGGATGGCATTGAAGGCTATGACTAAGTTGTTTTGTACAAGATCCATTTCTGGCTCTGAGAGAGTATGAGTGTTTGATTTGGACTAAAGGGAGCGTGTACACGTAAGTAGTCGTGTAGGAGCCTCAAAGCTGTTTAGAACAAGATGAAATGTATCGGTTGCCCTCCTGCTGCCACTCTGTCAGCTATTGTTTGAGCTTAGTTTTCTTTTCTTTCCAACACTCACCTACGCGTTTTCTAATCACAAACTTCTCTCTTTGTGTGTCTCTTTCTCTTTCTTTCCCTCCTCAGGTACTACTTCAAGAAGGCGAGCGATGAGTTTGAGTGTGGAGCGGTGTTCGAGGAAGTGTGGGAAGATGCCACTGTGCTGCCCATGTACGAGGGCAAGGTCCTGGGCAAAGTGGAGAGGATGGACTGAAAAAAACAAAAAAAAAAAAAAAAAACAATAACACAAACAACCAGTGCCCTTCCCACGCCCAACCACAAGTTAAGCTTTCCCTTAAGAACTTGAGCAACAGACTCTATGAAAAAAACAAACAAAAAAAAACCTCTGGACTTTTTTTTTTTTTTTTTAATATTTCTTATTGTTAAGCTAAACAGAGTTAATATATCCAGCACAAGAAAAGCGATTGAAGGAAGACGAGCCAATGAAGTATGCCGAACTCAGAGGAGGAGCCGCCCCCTCCCTGACTCGCTCAACCAATCAGCCTTAGATCACACAAACAAAAGGGATGAAACTTTGAAGACCAACGCACGAATCGGAGGCCAGGGGGGAGGAGAGACCCCCCCCCCAACTCCTCTTGAAGATAACCACTGAAGAAATCGTCGAGTTGCGACACGACGGCAGACTGATGGTGTCCTGTGCAGAGGGCTAAGCAGGCGCCAACAGAAACTCCCATACGTGTGCATATACATACATATATATGTGTATATACACATATTTTATATATATATATGGATATACATATATATCTATATATGTATATATAATCCTTCTTGTCTTGAGTTTAAAGTTTTATTTAGTATTTATTAAAATAACCCTTCCCTCTCCCCTCCCACCTCTTAACCCATTGACCCCGCCCCCTTTTCCCGTCTCCAGCCAATGATCAAGCTGCTTTGAATGTTGGGAGAATACTGTAGTGGTGCCGTTTCACATTTGTCCGTTTTTATGTTCCGCAAAGGTCGTCATGCCAGCCTTGTTGCCACTTTCGACCCAAAACAACGACCTGAGCGCGGGTCCAGTCCAAAGCTTCATGACGCTCACGGTCAATCCCAGTTTTATATGCTGCTGATAGTTTTGTTCAAAGTTGTCACACCAGGATCTCCCAGCACTCATTGTCTCTCTCTCTCTCTCTCCTGTCCCTCCCTTTCTCCCTGCCTTTAGCGACAGAGCTCAATCTTGTTTTTTGTTGTGCCTTTGTTTGTAAACCAGGCATTGCACAGGGATGGGGAAATAAAGAGGGGAGGGGGCCGCACGGAGGGGTGGGCAGATTCACACAGAGAGAAGGCCTAATAAAGACAGTGTTTACAGCCCGCACACCGAAATAACTCATGCTAACAAGAATCAGTTTGAGCCAATGAGAGCGACCTCTCGACGAAGTCGGTCGACGTGTGCGGGAGGAAAAAAAAAAAAAAAAAAAGAAACAAAAATAATAAAAAGAAAATACAAAACAGCTAAAACATCGTGAAGAATTTCCGCTCCGGTATCTTTTGAATGTTGTTACAGTAACACCGAATATAGCAGCGCTCCTGCGTATATTGTAATTATGCATTCTGAAGTATGAATACTGAAACACAGACACAAACACATGACTGCTGGTGTTTCTTGAGTACAGCACCTGTGCCTACATGGATGCCATACCATGTGCTACCCTGTTTCAGGGTTTTAATATATATCCCTTGGTTTTCAGAAGGGTTTTATGTTGAGAAGATATTTTTATGCTTTTCATAATGTCCTGTAATCATGTTTTTCTTTTCTTTTTTTTTTTTCTTTTTTGTCTTTTGTTTGGGTTCTGTTTTTTTACACCATGGCCTTTTTTGGTTGTTGTTTTTGGTTCATAATATCTAAACTGTAAATTATACATTATATACAGAGTTTCATTTAAAGATTTACATGAATCTATAATTATTGTAATTATTGAGAGATGTAGCCTTTATTAAAGTTTTATATTTTTCAAATGAAAGCAGATGTTGCACTTATTTCATGTTTTTACAGAGAGACATTATAAGTATCAATATGTTTTTTTTATTTATTGACAGACCAGGACCATAATGGTGACGCTCAAAGGAAAGTTTGCGTGTTTTATTTACCGAGTTAATTTTATTCCTCTTTTCTGATACCAAAGTGATGTGCAAAGTTGGTGCAAACAGAACTTATGAAGGATTTATTTCAGTAGTAGTATTCTCCTTACCACCCTTCCATAAGACATGATTTGGAAAGAGCAGGACGACTGACCGTCTGGCCTGAGCTGTGGATCTCTGCTGGTCCTCCAGTCACCTGCTTTGATTAATTAGTTAAAGTAGGTCACCCTGTAATTATCACCATTGAGCTTTTGTTAAAAAAAAAAAAAGTCTTATTGTTGATTGTTTTCCCCACTGAACAAAAGTGAAGGTTAAAATCTTTTTTCTACATTCTACGTGTGAGATTTTGCTCCTACAGTAAAATATTTTGAGCCTTGAAACACCAGCGGTGCCATAACTTATGGAAGTGGCTGCAAGTTATAGTTTACTCAGAGTCAAGCATGGCAGGCAAAGAGCAGCACCATCGAATGGGGCAATATCACAATAGCATGAACTAAAGTAAAGCAGTCCTGGAACGGTTGGATGCCTGATCACCTACACAGCATGTCTTCCCCCTTTCTCACAACCTACTTTCCCGTCTGACAACTAGCACATATAAATTACTAGAGTCGACAAAACCTATAACATTTTTTTAAAAATTGTTACCATGTCCTGACAGAGATATGAGATGGATAATCTGAAAAAAAAAATCCTCTAATTTCTCAAGGTTCACAGATTCTGACATAATGACAGTTTTAACAAATATGTAAAAAATATATCCTTGTATATATAAAGAGAGAGAGGTTACATACTGCAGCTTTAACCGGTATTGCAATTAATGAACCACTGAATATTAACATCAGTTAAACTTTGACGTTGCTTCCTCAAATAAAAAGTTCTAAAACTGAAAACATCTTTGCTTAAAAAGACAAGAATGGAACTGCAAACAGAAATCACCCAGTTCCCCTCTGTGATTAACTCTGCAGGCTTTTTGCTCGGCTCTTAAACGAGAGACATTAAGCATGAAAATGAAGCCATGGTGCTAATTGGTGCTATTAAAGAGCAATGAGGGCCAGCGTTACTCTCTGTAAGTCAACACAAACATTAATGAAGCACCCTGCCTCCCCTATCAGAGCGGCTCCCCATGTTTGCTTCAATTATCTGGCTTTATATCAGCATTTGGGAAAAAATCGTTTAACACCATGGAAATAATTCAGCGCCGGGGACTGCATCATGCAGATGCACTCGCTCGTGCATTGGAGTTCAAACTGTTTCCATTAAAAGGAAAAAAAGGCTTGCCGTTGATAAAAAACAGAAGTTGCCACATCATAAGATTCAAACAGCCATTACTGATGAGCTTATGCTGCGCACAATTTTTTTTAAAATCCTATGTTTCCTTTTCCCTATAAGGGAGTACAAATGGAAAACAAAGTAGAGGGAAAACTGTCGTATCCAAGATCTTTACACACTTCTTAACAATAAATGCTCCTCTGAAGCCAAACAGTTTAGACGGACCACTAACGGATTCATTTTCCAGGCTTCGCCAGAGCTCAGGGCGGCGAGGCTTTGCGACATAATTGTTGCATTACATACTCCACAAACCCTGAAATCAATTATGCTGTGGATTTCACTTGACAGTGACGAGGGATTAATCGGGCCTAAGCAGCTAGTTTCTGTTGAGCTGTTGGGTTTGGGGCAGGTGTACCGCTCCACGCCCTTCTCACCTACATTGGCACCATCCTCCCCCGATTCTTCTCAGCTCTGTTTTTACAGCCTCTTGGAGACTCTGGCTCTGAAAAACAACCTGTCCAGGGAACCTGCTTACATTTTGCCTACCCTCTCTCTTCCCCAACACCAGGCTTGCCCACTACCAGCCCTCACCTGGAGCCCATTTTTGGATCTTTTCACATTGCCTCTATGATATTCAAGGCGTTTTGTTGAGGTACAGTGCAGGTTTTGCACAGGCTCCAGCTTTCACAGCAACTTGACTTGAGTTGGATGCTTCTGATCCTTAAAATTCTCATTTGAGGCACACAGTTCCTCGACTTTTTGAGAGTAGAAGTCATTTCCATGCCGCACATTTGATTTCAGCTCCTTTCTCCGACGTCCCAAACTTTGCAGCCTTTGCTGTTGTCTTTCCTCCTAATGGTGGCTTTTATTCCTCTTGCGTTGCCTTGTAATTGGCATAGCATGGTTGGGGCTATTGTAAACATGGCCGCGTGAAACGGGTATAAAGAGACACCAGACGCTCCGCGGGCTAAGCCAGTGTGCGAAGCGGGCAGGGACTGCTGCCTATTGTACTGCTGAAGCCTTTGTAGATTTGCAGTGGGCCCCCTTTTTAATCGCCTTCTCATGCACCGCCTGCCGCCTCACTTTGCATATTTAATTGCCAGGTAAAATCATTCGCTCGACAATCCGTTTAATTATTTGATTGTACAGTAAACCGTAAAGAGTGAGCAAAGGGGAAGTGGAAGGGATAAAGGGGGATAGGGAGAAGGAGGGAGAAAAGAGAGAGAGAGCAGCAGGCAGCGGAGAAAGAAAGGAGTCTGTTGCCAGAATAGACATCAAAGCTGTGCCTTGATGTTGATGTTGAATGGGCATTAATGGTTTCTGAAGGCAAGAGATTGCGCAGAGGAAAAAGAAAAAAAGAAAAAGAGAAGAAAAAAATAAACCTTCCTTTTTCTCTGACAATCCCGCCAGCCATCTCAGTAAATGCATAAACATTGGAAGCCAGTACAAGTTAGAGAATTGAACAGAGATAAAGAAAAAGACACTGAGGAAGCTAGTTAGATTGCTCACTTTTATTTCCTGTAATGACTAAGGATTGAGTTAAGGAGGGAGATATGGGTCAAATCACTGATCTGAGGTGATTAGGTTGCCTTCATTACATTGTTTTATATTGTTTTGATTGATTTAAGCTGTTTTACTACAGTAAAGGTAATCCATAATTTGACTGGCTGAATGGTCAAAGGTTTAGCCATCTTTTTTTTTTTTTTTCCACAAAAGAGCTATTGATTTGAACAGCTCATTTTCCTTACTAAATGAATTCATCGTTTCAAAACAGATTAATCTATTTACTCAGGTTATCTTTGTTAAGTATCAAAAGTTGTTTGAATAGCTAAGACATTTAGGTGTGACGAAAAAAAGCGAAAACAGAAGAAATGTGCACCGTTTCTTAATAGTGAAGGACGTTTTGTTGGGCCACAAAATATTATTTAGCCGTATGTTTGAATTGACATTTGAATAGCCGGGGTTGAATAATTGAGACAAATTTTACACTTTTCATACAAACAAAACACATTACATACAAAATGCTTTGAAGCAGGACAAAAACTGGTAGAAAAAACACTATGTAAAGAAAATCATTAAACTCTATAAAAAATGCATCAGAACAGTTTTGTATTCATGAAAACAACTGAAAAATCTATAATGGCACAAAATTATTTAAATATAACCCACAAAGAATGAACACAAACGTTTTGAAATAGGCCAAAGATATTTGTGATACAATGAAATTATATGCATATACAAGCATTAAATAAGTAAATAGCCTCCAAAAAGGATCAAATTTACATAATAAAACTTGCAGAATCCTCTGCTAACATTTATTCATCTGAGTGACTCTGTGAACACGACACAGTACTCGTTTCCATTGTTGATGCTTCATCACTAAACTCTGAATGCTTGTGTTCACAAATATCTCCAAATGATATGTACAAAATCCTGACAACGAAAAGCCGTTCTCCTATTCTGAAGACTCTGAAAGGTTGACAGAATTTAACCAATGAAACCAACAAAATACAAATGATTGAGACTTAAATAGCGGCCACATTTCGATTAGTTTTTTTTCTATCATTTATCATAGTAAACCAACTTTAAGAACAATGATTTACAACAAGACAAAATAACACCCAGAATACTTTTGGTAACGCTATGACAATTCTACGACCCCATGATGCCGACATATCACATTTATCTTTCTCAAGCACCAAGACAAATACATGTATAGACTGTACTTGCTCCCATCAACATGTTTTCTGAATATTGCCTCACGTTTATGATGCTGTCAATGGGACTTGGCTCTCGTGAGTGACTGGTCCAAAGCTTGGAGCTTAAACCACAGCTTACCTCAGAAATTTATCCAAAATCACCTTGATCCTCTTTCGACTGGCACTGCTGGAGATCTCCCTCTCTCTGTCTCTCTCTTCCAGTCGCGCCATCTGTCTCTTCCACTCTTCTTTGTTGTGAGCTGTGCTCATGACTTTCAGTTTCCTTGAACTATCTTGTCTTCCTTGCAATTTATTAGCGAGGGTCTTTGTGGGTCCAAAGGGTTTGTTGGCGGTGTCACCTTGAATTAACAGATCCTCGAAAAGCACGCACGTCCAAAAGTGACGCTGCTCTTTTGTTTTACCAACTGTACCTTGGGGCAGAATGGCACTGTGACAATAGGTTTATTTATAGTTTTAATGAAAGAAAGATTTTCCCGTTTTTGGAGGTATTTTTTAGGACATTTCAGAGCTTAGGTGTAGTGATCCAGGCAAAACCTTGACTTGAATACCTTAAATAAGCTAACTGGGTGGAGCTGAAGGTGGCTTGAGGTGCTCCAACCTCAAACACTCAGACATTAAAGCTCAAAACATGTTGCTTAAGAGGCACTAAATATCCTCCACAACGTTTCCACCTTCCTATTTTTCCAGACCACAGCTTTTTCGGAGCCACCTAATCAGCAGGTAGAGATGACTTAGTGGTCACCAAAAGGGTAAAAAAGCTGGATTTTTTGAAGATTACCTATACCATCACCCTCTTCAAGTTATGTTTTGTCTTGTACAATGCTGGAAAGAATTGTTTATCTTACCAAGAGATGCTCTGCATCCCCAGGAATTCTAAACGCAGAGGAAGGAGCATATTGGCTCTGCTCTGTTATAAAGCATTCTTTTTGGGCAGTTGTTCATTTTATTTTGGGTGCATCCATTCATCTCTTTTCCTCCCTCTCTTCCTCTGCCAGTTCTCTTTCAGCTTAGGATAGGCATTGTCTATTTAGTCTAACTACCCCCTGTCGGGGTTGCAAACCACCCCCCCCAAGGGAAGCCTGTGTTCTTTGGGCAAGACTCGACTTCAGGCCAAAAACCGCTGTCAACAAGGAGAACAATTTGGCTGGCAACAGCCATATTTACAGATTGGTGAACCACAGCTCCATTTAGCAGTGTTTTTTCGTCAGTAAACACCACAGGTTGGAGTCGTTGTCTGATCTCAAAAGGAAAAATAGAGATAGAATTATGCGCTGTGGTTTAAGGTTGGTCCATACCAGCCACTTCTCAAATCACCATTGTTTGGAAGTTCAGAGCAGCTAAATGAGCCGATAGCGCAGGTTTGTCATGACACACACTCCACATTCCTTGGTGACCAACTGGAATGCAGTTCCTCAAAAGACTTCGCCTGTGGCCTCTGTTTGGATGCTGTTTGGTGTATTTTCAAGCTCGTCTTTTCTTGTACAGTCTTTTAAATTGGAATGGGCATTTCTAAAATTACTGTGATTTGGACTTTGCGGCAATTCTTATAAATGGCTCAATCAAACTTTGTTTGCACCGTGATACAAATACAGTGTCCGCCACTGTGCCAATACATTTCAGTCTTGAGTCTGGTTAACACACTGGCCCACATCAGAGTGTGGGCAGCTTGGTATGCAGCAGGAGAACACATTTGGAGTTTGGGATCAGAGAAGGCTTCAACACATTGCAGTAATGAAGCAAATCTGGGAGAGGTGAGAACAATGAAATGATAGTAGATGCCGCTGACACCTACAGGGAGGGGACAATGGGGGTAAATGTCCTTGGTTCAGGGTAGATCAGGGGCCCTCCAACTATTAAGTTGTGGTAAAAAAAAAAATTGGTATGCCTGTGAATAAGAATGAGGGATTAATATTGATGTTACATAAACTTTTATTGTTTTTTTTTTTCTCCTATTGTGGTGAAGAACTTGCCCAATGTCCCTAATATGCATAATGGTATGCCCATTGACACAACCTCTAATTTTGAGTTTGTTTTGTAACTTGCTTTAGAATAACATTACTACCAGATGCTTCACCTGCACGCAGGATTTGTGCTTGGAGGTGAGAGGTCATGAATGAAGCCCTGGATTGGCTGCTTTGCAAACCCTAGACAATAGCATGTCAAGAAACAAAGCCACTCAGTACTCAGCCTTATCAAGCTGTCATAAATTGTATTTTTCTTTCTTTTTTTTACAAAACAAAGTAAGCATGCCATACTTTTGGTGTGCTTGTATCAGGTTATAAACATCCCGAGTTTCATTTTCTCACACAGCAGTTCTCAATCCATCTTCTGAAAATGTAAAAAAGTATGTCACAACTACAAATCTACCAAGACAAACTTAGGTCAGTGAGGTGGAGTAACCGCAAGCTGCAGACGGCATGTAGACAGCCAGGAGTTCAGAAATGGGTGGGTCGCGAGCTGGATGTGGACCGCGGGCTGCCGTTTGAGGGCCACTGTCAAAGACAACGGATAAATGACTGGAAACTGTAGATAGATTGAGAGGTCATAAAAAGATCCTCATACAAAATCCCATGGTTTATTTTTTCAACAATGAACAGGCTTGTCTAGATCCAACAGTAACTTTTTTGGGGGGAATTGAGATGAGCCAAAATTATGGAGGAATTTTACTGTCATGACTACAGGTGACTAGCAGTTCAAGGAGACAGTACTGCTTGTTCTGCTGGACAGCAGAAAGAATTCATAAGTGAGTGGAGGTTTACAAGTGGAGATTTGATCCGTGCAGAGAGAAGGTTTGCACGTGAGGGAAAAATCTGAGCGTAAACACAAAAATTTTGAGAGAACACAGAGAATATTTGAAAAAGCATTGCAAGTTTTGAGAGTATTCCTGTTTTCAAATTGAAAAAAATAAGCTGGCGGCAAGGGGACAAAATTGAAAATGTATGCTCTCAACTTATGGCAGTAAAAACCTCCCTGTACAAAACGTATCAATAGGCAACAAAAGGAAGATCATCACTAAAATCATTTAATTTGAAAGCAGGTGAGTCATAAGACAGATGTAGTTAATGTTCAGTGGCCCTGAAAAAACAAACTGCAGCAGCGACCAACATTGTTGTCCGTACATGTTGTCTTGCCTGGGTGTGGCCGCCACAGACAGTATTGAACTGAGCTTGTATTTAGAAACTGGGGAATTTCTCTGTGCTTTTATCCTAAGACGACCACAGTGCTTCAGTGTTGTGCCTCACACATACCTTCAGCTCCGCAGTCCATTCCCCAGACAGCTGTGGGAAATGTGGTGAGGCCACTCTGGCTTTGGACGCCTCCCAGGCACCACAGGGATAAAAACTGGCCTTGGTCATGTGACCCTGTCATGTGACTCCTAGAAAACAGATGAGAGGCGTTAGAGGGCTAACCGCTGGATTTTCAAACACCTTAAACAGTTTAAAACTGTAAGTCGATTACACCTCCCTTTGAGTATTGGTGATTCATATCCCCCATAACTCTAAAGCCTGGCTAACAGATCACAGATGCATAAATGATTCTCAGAGAATCACCTGGGCTGTGAGCTCTGACTGTTTCCCATCCAAGACACTCCGCCTGGTAAAGCTCTGGGCTTAGCCGCCATTGTTTACTCTTTCCCTGCAGATCCGAGCACCTGTTACAGATTGAGCTGTACATAATCCAGCTGCAAGCCATTTTCTTCTAACACCCAAGAAGATAACAAC
Source organism: Poeciliopsis retropinna (assembly GCA_010277075.1). Lineage (NCBI taxonomy): Eukaryota > Metazoa > Chordata > Actinopteri > Cyprinodontiformes > Poeciliidae > Poeciliopsis > Poeciliopsis retropinna. Next base: position 9,105,546 of record VMRM01000013.1, read on the forward strand.
CCCTTGAGCACAAGCGATTAGGCTAATTGGTCTTGATGATGGGAAGAAACAAAGTCGGATGAGAGGGTAGAAAGTTTGTGGGCCAGAAATGGTGGTCTGCAGGGGGAATCTGTTCAAAATAAACAAATGGGTATGTGTGCATCTGCCCAGTTGTGTTTTAAATAATGAGCAGTGACTTCCCTTGTATGTGCTCATCATCACTTGTTCCATGCTCCGCCTGGCCGACATGCCCACCCCGGCACAACTAACCGCTGTTATGGTTAAATGCCGGCACATATCTGTCTGTCTCCTTTCTCCGGTCTGCCGCCAGCTTGCCCATCTTCTCATTTGCTTTTTATGCAGGGACAATTAAGTCAAGTTTCCAAATGCCCTACAAGATTCTTTGTTCTTGCTCTTTGTTTTTGTTGTTGTTCCCCCGGTTCCTAGCTGCTCTTTCTCTCTCGCCCGTTCTTGCGGGTTTGTTTCGCGGGTGAGGAGGTCAAGGCCGGGGGCGTAAAAAAAGAGAGCAGGGAGTTGGTGGGGTGCATTTCCAGCTTTATGACTAACCACATGTGTTTCTGGGTCTTAATATTTATATGTTTCTCATGGAAAATAGGGTGGTGAAAGAGGATGCTGGGAGAAGAAAGACAGGCATATGGTTCTTGTTTGCAGGATTGCGCTAAGAGCTGGACTGTTTGTTTCCTGCGATGAGCAGAAGGAAATGCATAGTCCTAATCATTTTCTAGCTTGGCTCTTGCCCAGGCAGTGGTCGCATTTTATTACATATATAAATACTGGATGTAAACAAAATGCAGTTTGATAAAAATGCCTGATCCATTACAATGCACAATTTCTTTTTCAGAAAACACATCAGAAGGATGCTTGCTTGAGTTTTCCAATGAAGCAAATATGTTTAGTGACTTAGTAATAGAAACTCTCCTTGTTTCACACGCTAAAGCATCTTACTCCATGCATGAAGTTCTGCTCCTTCGACTCTTTCACTTGTCTTGGGAACTGTTGGCAAAGGACTGATTAGCATTATGAGAACCAGAACCAGGTACTTTGCTCCCACTCTTCTCTTCTCCTGTGTCTGAAACCGAACCAAATGCCTTGTAGGGGATGGCAGTGGAAGTCTGTGGTGCGTTCCATTCTTTTTGGGATTTAATCTGCTCAGGATCAGACTTTGTATATAATATTCTGCTATGATTCTTTCCACAGATTGTGAGAGGCAGATGTTTCATGTGAGTTCTTTCATGTGGAACTCCACCACTTGATAACAGAGCCTCTTTTTTGTATATATTTTTGGACAGTTCTCGAAAAAGACATCCCCAAAAATAATTCCATATATCTCAGGAAATACAAGGCGTATTTGACTGATTCAGGTATCAAAATACTGTAGAGTATTCCAGAGAATACTCTAGAGGTCTAAAAATTAGCAATTGTGTTACTGAGTAAGAGCGAATACATATGGCACACAGTGAAAAAATAAAAAAATAAAAATTTTATGTATAAGGAAACATTATGTAATGTGGTTTTTCCTTAAAAGCATGCAGTTGAAACCCAGAATCTCTAGCAATCCACAGTACTGACCACTTACTGTATTTCATAAATACAGTAATGTATTAATGAAATAAAAAAAAAATAAGCATAGACATTTTGGTAATGTATTAGTAGATAAAACCACAGGGAAACATTCTAAATATGCCATTTTTGGACATTTCAGCACCATGTATGCAATTACAAAATTTTCTCTTTTTTTATTTATTTTTTACTTTTAATTTTTTTCCCAAAACGTTTATCTTCCGTTTTGACTCATTGCATCATTTCAGTGACTCATTGAATTCAACGAGTCATTGAATGTGTGTGTTGAATTACACACATAAAAAATACTTGTACTTTACGTTTTCTGCACAACATTTGGACAAGCCTAGAAAACACTGCGAGATTTAGTCTGTCAGATCATTTAACTCTTGGTATGCCATAAGACACGACATGTTTAGAGGACAAAATGAACTGCACATCACCCCCAAAACACCACAGCGACAGTGAAGTGTGGAGGTGAGAAAATAATGGTGTGGGGCTGTTTTTTTTTCTTCATAAAGGTACTGTCAAAACTTCTATAATTGAAGGGAGGATGAATAGAAAAAAGTGTACTATGACATCCTGCTGCCATCTACCAGACGTGATGAAGAGGGAGAATATAAAGCTGCTGGAATAGCCCAATTTTCAATTTGTCTTCTATCATCTCGGAAAAACTCTGAGCTGGTAGAAGAGGCTCACATAGCCTTTAAGTTTTAAAGACCGAACGGGCCAAAATCAAACATTAGCAGTGTATGTGACTAGTTTCTGTAGAGGAAGCATCTTTAAGCTGTCATGGCCAACTAAGGCTTTTGCCGTTTGTTTGTTTTTTTTTTCTTTTTTTTACACAAAGTATTATAAAAATATCTGTATATGCATATACTTTTATTCACATTGCTTTATGTACCACAACTAAACAAATTGACATTTTATGTAGTTTTTTTTCTCCTTTTCATTCCTTTTATCAAGGACTTTCTGTTGAAAATAGTTAGTGTTCGGTAAAATAATAAACAACTAATCACGACAGTATGTGTTGCTTCAAGATATTGCCTGATTTAAATCAGTGGAAAATTACCATACAGAACAACAGGACTATAAAGGCATGTCAAAACTCAGCTGAACATCAAAGCGATGTGTTCATCCAAAACAGTCGAGCACTAAATGAGTCACAGACATCTTTCAAGGAGGCATGGCCTGTCGTTTGTCGAAATGGGACACCGAAAAGGCAAACAGATTATTTATTCATGTGTTGATTTGATGGTTGTTTTGGTCCCTCTTGTCACACTTCCATTTTAAATGTCAAAGGACCTCATTTAGGCTGTGTCAAAGAAGACGTGCCACGTGGAGAGACAAGTCAGCTGCTCTCGCAGAAAGAGACGGCACTTTTTCAAAGAGTGCCAAGTTTAGCTTTAGCCTTAGCTGCACACCTTTTGGTCTTTCCTCATGAATATGGATCTTATTGTGAGAAAAAAAGAGAGAGTAAAGGATTCTGTTTCCCCGATCCCATCTCCAGCTTTGGATCATTTTAAGAGGATAAAAAAAAAAAAAAAAAAACAGAAAGCAAATCAGAGCAATGAAGTAAGTGGAGGTGGAAGGTCACAAGTGACAGCGGGATGAGTGCGAGCCAGGAAAGTGAAAGAGAAGGATATTCAGCGCTGCTTTATTTTGCCAGGGTGTAGGCTGATGTAAACAAACACAGAGCTTATGCAAGCTTTTGATCTTATGATCCGTGAAATCTTCTCGGAGAAAACAGGAAAATTAGGCCTCACTGAAGGGAAAGAGGAGGGGCGCAGTGGGCAAAGGCTCATCGGAGAAGATATTTAGTGGGAGAGCTGGAGTTAAATGAACGTCCCCCCTCCACTTCATTTGACACAGCTTACCGCTGTTTCCCCCCAATGTTTAACCCTGAGGTAGTCATGAGGATTGGGATTGGCTGAATGATTATTCCCTGATCAAAGTTGAAGAGTCGAAGCCTTTTTATTTATTTTTTTTACTGTAATTGTCTTTATTCAGTAGCGGGTCCTGATGGCGAAGGACCACACAGTGGATCACAAAGCACCAATAACCATCCATTTAGTTCTGGTTCACCAGTTCTGGTTCGCGTGGGGAGATGGAGGGGAAATCTTTCTTAAAATTCGTCTTAAATGTGGAAATTATCAAGCAAAGCTGATTTTCATCAGATGGCCACATTCACTGAATTTTGTTGACACTGCACTGGTGGCTCAAGGGGGAGGGGGGTGGTGGGGACGGGTTGATAAAAGTGGGATAGGGAGGAGGAGGGGGAGTCTACTTGAAAGACAGAAAAGAGGGAATCAGTTTCTTTGCCCACGAGCTGCACTTTTAAAAAATTCTTTCCCCTCACGTAGCTCCCTGGTAGGATATGTGAATTTGGTACAGAGGTGAGCAAGCTTACCCCCCACCCTCCCTCTGTGGAAAACTCGTGCCCAAGAGCTATTCATTTGAACTTCAGTGAGAGGCAGCCTTCTTGTGAGGACTTGAAACAGGCATCTTATGGAAGCCGTTAGAAGTGCCCAGGCATGCTTTCTTTATCTGATGTGATGTGAGGCTCACTTTTGTTTGATGAATCCATACATGGATACAAAACTGGTATCCGAGGATGGAAAAGAGTGCGATTGGGAGCAAAAAAGGGGAAGATGGGAGGATGAAGACCCTGACACTGTAGCTGTGCCACACCTGTTACAGCATGTTTCCGAGAGTAGTGACAAAAGGCAAGCCAGGCTTTCTGCTTACGTTTCTTTACAAAGTGTTAAATATCTGTCATTTTATCTTTCTCTTGATGGCTGTCTTTTGTTAGTTTAGCATCTGTATGCACATTTAATGAGTGTATCTCCTCTGTAAAATATACCAGGACACATAGCTTTATAGGGTACAGTACACCCCAGAAAGGCTTTTTTTTTTTTGCAAACTAGTCTAGTTGGATTTGGCATGATTATCAAATTTTTAAGTTTAGATACGTAACGATTTAATGCAAACACAAATGGAATTTCACCACCCCCCAACATTGGGTGTTGACCTTTCAGTGAAGTTATTCTGACACCATCTTCTGATCATTGCAGGCGCAGTTGTGCTAGAAAAGAAAATGAGCGATGGACGCTTTATGAACACAATAAATGTCTCAGTCTGTAATTTGGCAACGTGCAACCTCAGGAAAACCACAGGATGTCACTTAGAAACAGACAACTCTTACTTTGAGACCAAAAATAGCTACTAAATCCATATAATTTGGGAAGAAATCCTTGTAGGAGTTTTTCTGAGCAAAGGTGCAGTATTTAGAGTAAAAAATAAAAATAAAAAAAAATAAAAATTACTTTCCAAAGGGGTGCATGTGCTTTTAGCATTTCTTTATTTTACCATTTTATGTTTTATTTTAGCTGGGAAATAACTTTTAAAATCCATATATCTTTTTTCTTTCTCTTGACATACAATGAGTTACTCTGTTTCAAATCACAACGAAATACATTGAAGGTTGCACTTGTGCCAAAACAAACTTTGTGAAAATTTAAGAACTATAGCTGCATTTGTAAGTAAACATATTTTACATGCACAGTAAAAATATCTCATGACATTTAAAGGGATAACTGCCAAAGTGTAAATGTGCTCTTCCAGCTTTGTCTCAGACATGGACCAACAGTGTATCAAACGTATCAACACTCAGTGCTGAACACCCAAAATGCCACAGCACATTGCAGGTTTTATGCCCTTTTGTCTGCGTTGCTTGCCGTTCAACTTTGTATGATAACGAATCAAAGCTTTCCCAATCTAAGTTTGTTTTCCACTTGAAATGCAGTCTTTTTGTGTTTGCTGCTCCTTTGAAAACATTTCGTTTTGAAAGCGGTGGGGGGAAAAAAAAGAAGCCGTGGAGATGACAGGCACCGAGCTAAAATGGCCAAGTAGTAAAAATGTCACCAAAAAAGCACATTCTGCATTACTTTTGATGGAGATCCGCCTTTTAACAAGTTCTTCACTAGAGATCTTTTCAAATCTCAAAGAGAGAGAGAAAGGGCAGAAGACAGCAGACAAAAGAACCCAAACGCAGAGACTTCACTTCTCCCTTGAAGATGTTAAAATTAGTGTCTCAAAAAAAAATCAAAGGCTCAACATTAAACGCTGAAAGATGCTTGAAATGTCGACACTGCAGTGTTTTAGAAAAAAGGACATAAGATGAGAGATACTTGCAACAGACTTTGGTGTCACTTCAAAGCCTTGACTTTAAGAAAGTGGGCTAATATAATACTGATAGGAGAATCTTTACCTGGCTCTGTTGACCTCATCTTAAGCTTCTGACAGTCCAACCACACATCTCAGGACAATGCCGTCACACCAGGAGGTAAGGTGTGGGCTGAGGGGTCTGCAGGTTGAGGGAGGTTTGACGTGTAACCCTTGAGGGCGTCTTTGGTCTATTGCTCTGTGACGGCTTCTTTCTTTTTTTTTTTTCTTGTTATGCTTCGAAAAAGATGGCCGCCTTTGAACTCTGCAGCAGCTATAGAAACGGTTGGAGTTCCTCCACTTTATGGCCTGGTTGTCAACGTCTGACTGGGCTATCGTGATGGGCCGACATCATTAGAGGCTGCCGTACACAGGACACATATTGACACGTTTGCTGACACGGAGTACATAAACAAGGCTCGGTGGAAGTGAACGTGTGCGGGTGTGTTTGTTTTTTTGGGGGCCATTTTAATTGGTTCGGCCCGCAAAGTTACGAACATCAAAAAGCCCGTGAGCTGCAGAAGCCTGATGGGTTTGGACTGGTGAGAACTCCCCTTTCATGTCTCAGATTTCAGACTTTGAGAACAAAATAAAACTTTTACATCTCTTGTTAGCCTTGAATCATCCTGGATCGGGAGGAACAATTTGTGGCGAATAAGTTGAATCTTATGAGGCTCATCGAAAAAAATAAAAGTCAATAGGTCGTTGGTAAAGGAACTAAGTTTACTTCATGTTGCGTGGCACAATTGCAATTGCTTTGCAAAAGCGTTCATTTAATTTTTAATTCATTTACTGGATCTTATGAGATAGACCAGCACAAAGTAGTGGATGGTTGGAAAGTGGAAGAATTCTTATTTTTTAAAATAAAGATGAAGAAAATGTGGCCTACATTTTGGGCTCACATAACAGCTGAATCCTGGTGGAAAATTCAGCCGTTCACACATTGATTTTCACTTTGATTGATCAATACATCCCATCGTTTTACTCTCTAAATGTTCTTTTTTGCTTTATATTTTGACTATTTTCCTTTAAAATTCTTTTGCTTTTACATTTTGGTCTGTGACCCCGTGTCCCCTGAAAGGTACCTTTTGAATAAAATATTGCTGGTTTCAGTAGTAGTTGGAAAGATGCATCCGCTGCCGCTGTTATTTGAACGCATGGTGGGAGCCTCCTGGGTCGTTATGCAAATTAGCTTTTGTATTTATGGGCCGGAACAGGGCGGTCCACACACTCTGAGCACCAATACTGGGACATATGAAATTTAGACCTCTGAGTATTTTTGTGCACTGCACTTTCCAAAAATGTGTTCCTACTCCAACTTTAAGCTTGAAAGCTGCATGCTCTTTTATCCATGAAGCCCAAGGTGTTCACTCCAGAGGAGGAATTGCTGCAAAGTCAGAGATTGCATTCAGTGGTTATGGACCAAAAATCTATTCAGTAAATAAACTACATTTAATTACACTGTCTTACAATTAAGATCAGATGAGAACGTCTAAATTCACTTTGAATCTGCCTGTGTGGTTGGAATAAATTGATAGTATTTATTTCTTACTATGAATGATTTTTTTTTCAAGTGGAACTTGGCTCTATAAAAATAAATGGAATTAAGATGAATTAAATTAAAATTTTCTCAATAAACTGTTATTATTTTACATACTGTAATTATTCCTGCTGCTCTTTGAAGAACCTAAAGAATTGTCAGAGAGAAAGCAGCTTTAATAACACCAAATTATAAAAGGAGGGTTAGATTATAAGACTGTTGTCCAAGCCTGGATTTAAAAATTATGTAGCACGACTTTTCCCATCACCTGAAAATGGAAAGAGTTTTGCACAGGACAGGGAGAGACATGCAGGAAGATACTGATATTGCACATCGATTCTGGGGAAGCTGCAGAGACCTACAGCTCAAACGTTGACAGAGAAAGCATTTAGTTGTGAACCCTGCAAATCTGGCTTTGATGGAAGACTGGCAAGAAGAAAACCATTGTTATAAGAAACCTATGAAAAAGTCTGGGTTACAGTGAACAAAATGCCATTTAAGAGACACAGCAAAACACATGGATGTTAAAGTCTATATTAAAAACATGATGGCAGAAATTTACCATTGTAACTTAACCTGAAAGCACCATCCAGACAGTGAGACAAGATGATTGCAGCATTGTACTGTGGGATGCTTTTCCAGAGGAGCTGAAACAAACAGTGGTCAGAACTGACACGAAGAGGAATGGAGTTGAACTGCAAAGTAATTTTGGGAGAAAACTTACTAACAATTTGAGACTGGGGAAGGAGGTTCAGGCCCAAGAAGACCTTAAGCATGCAGCCAAGGCTACGATTATATGGTTTTAATCAACTTATATCTAATCAAAATCCAAACCTAAATACAATAGAGATTCAGCAAAACGTGAAAACTGGCATTTGAAATTCTCCCCATTCTCTCTGACTGAAATTGAGACATTTTGCAAACAAAATATGCAAAAATAGCTGCTTGTAGAGACCAAATACATTTTTCTGATTTATTTTGTAAAAAATAATCAACATGTATCTTTGTCACATAAAATAAAATCCCAAATTGAAATCTGCAGTTGCAATGTAACCAAATTTTAAGAAGTTGGAGAAGGATGAATAATCTTACGAGCTTTGGTACTTGACATCTTCAGCCTTGTTGTTTCCTTAGAAGCCTAGTAAAATGTAAAGCCTTTCTCCTCCCAAAAGTTTTTTTTTTTTTTTTTGTGAATACTTAAATATTCCAGTCTTCGTAACTTCAAAGAACTGACGATGTACGCAAGTCCACATCCCTGCAAGCGCTCTGCTCATTCCCGCTCTTTCATTCCGTCGGCCCCTTCAGTAAATATGTGCAATGGCTCGTCTTTTCAAACAGATTCATTTTCCATGTATTTATTTTAAATGAATATTATTAGCTGGCCAGGCAAGAAAAGGTTCTTATGCTAATCCGCCGGAATCGCACAGGCATTTTCATTTAATGCCTACTTATAGGCCATTCTTTAACGACTATTTGCCTCACAGTCTTAGCAAATGAGCTCTGCACCCGAGACTCCTCTGCGCTCATAATTTCATTGCTAACAAGAAGATACCCCCACCTCGTCCTCCACCCCCACCCCAACCAAGCACTGCCACCCCATCCCACCCCACCCTCCCTTTTTTTTTTTTTTTTTTTTTTTTTTGTACTTTGATCCCAGAATGTGTTTTTTGAATCTGCTGGTTGTGTATTCGAACATCAATGGAGCCCCGGTTGCAAGTGCTTGCTTTCATTATTTTTCAAAGAGATAAAACGAAACAACAGAGGGATGGGAGGAGACGCAGGGGCTGGGGGGCGGCTTGGTTGGGGGCATCATGGGAGGAAGCACAGGGAGGGTAGGTGACAGACCAGGACGAGCCTCGCAATGTGTGTCAACGTGAAGTCACATCATTATCAGGTTGCGTCCTACTTATTACAACAGCTGACCTCCCCACCATCGCTTCTGCTTTTTACTGGACTGGTGCTTTAAATGCTGCCTTGTTGTTCTTTTTTTAATCGATTAATATTTTCTATTGCTTCCAGGTGTGTTTTGAATACATAGTTCACCCACTAAGATAAAAGTAAAGTTAACGTTTTCAGTACAGTGGCAGAGACAGATGGTTGCAAATGAAGACAGGATTTGTAATGATACTTAACATAAGCAGAGGTTTGGAAAAACAGCAACTTCATGTCACATAAAAATACAAGTTAGGAAAACAGTGTTGCCAAGAATTTCATACATTTGGCAAATACCTATAAAATAAGAATAACAAATGTCAAAGGTGACAAACCTGACAAACCAAATTGAATATTTTCCACATTCTCCACGCCTGTAACATATTTCTTTATTAATAGCTCAACAGACCGGAAATAAAGATAAATCATAATTTCCTTTTCAATTATGCACAAAGAAAATAGACAGAGCACAAGATGATTTAAAACTGCAAACATTTAACAACAGTTTTTTATAAAGTGTTAATCAACATAAAACAAATCGACATCCACATATTTTATACTTTTGGCAACAGCTAGAGCCCTGCTCTGATTCTTTCGTAAGAATAAGTAAATTAATAGCTAATTTGGAATATTTAGTGTTTATGAAGAAGATATGGTTATTAAAAATATATTCACGTGTCAATGCTGTGATCGTATTGAGGAAATCAATAGTTCATTTTCACATACCAAAACATGGAAGTTTAATATGTCTGCAGAAACATGTTTGGTGTTGATTTGTGTCGTGTTCTTCCATTTCTTAAATGATGATTTGACTGAAAAAAGTTCATTTTTATATCCAACCAACTTGGGGATCCCACAGTAGGTTTTAGTCTACAGCATCATAAATGCAAATGCACTGTCAACTATTTGGGGTTTTTAAAGTTTTTTTTTTGTTTTTTTTTAATCACATCCAGTCACAGCTGTCAACTCGGGCAGATATACCAACCCTGGGTCCATTTCAGTCAATTAGTCCCAGATTCCAAGGTACGTTTTTAAGCATAAGAGCAAAGTCCAGGTAGAAATTGTAGCTCCTGGTAAAGGTAATTCTCTCAATTACCTTTACTCTGTTTTTCAGGCACCTTCAAGAGGCAAACATGCATGAAAAATGAATCAAATGCATAAATAGATTTGTAGTTTTAAAGACAAACGCTTTCAATGTTACTGCTTGTTCAGCTTCTTGATACATTTTATTTAAAGCACCTTTCCAAACAGTCAAGGACGCTGTACAAACAAGACGAGAAAAACACATGACAGTAAACCAACAAACCATCAGCAACCATAAGTTAAAACATTACGGAGAGCATGCAGGAGTCAGGAGAGCAAAGAATGAGTTCAAAAAACGGTAACACGAAACCAGAGCCTCGGATTTTAGGTCTTGGATGTGAACTGCACATTTAGTCACCATTTTGCCTTAACATTCAGATGATAGATAAGCGGCTGTGTCTTTGAAAGATCGCGGCAGGTTCCGACCTTCACCTTGGATCCCCGTCCACCTATTGTGGCACCCATTGCTGCGACTGTGGTGTACAGGTGTTGAAGTTTTTCCACCAAGCTATAATGAGTGACGGGACTTCTTTGATTCCTTGAAAGCTTTCATCTTCAGTCAAGGTCCCCACTGGTAGAGTGCACTTTCTCTTTTCCCGTTCTTCTTTGTCTCTTGCCTTGATGTCTGATGGCAAAGAAGGAGAAAAAGATCTTAAATACAGTCCCCATTCGATTACCAACCTTCTGTCTGCAATTTTCTTGGTATAAATCCTGCCCTTTCTCCTGGGATTTATACTCATAATTGGGATGCCATAACTGAAGAATGGAAACTAATTTTGCCAGTTGTCGTGTATTAGAAAGTTAGCTCGGCAGCCTTTTGCTTGTGCTGCAAGTCACAATCATTACTGCCTGAGATTGTAACATCCCTCTGAGAGAGGGCTTTTGGAGGGCTTTTAAGAGCACAGCAAGTCACTTGGAGGCAGAGTTTTATATTTTTGCAAGATTTGTGGTGGAAAAAAGAGTAAACTTGAAAGGAGAACAACAAAGACGGCATTTGTTCTTTCTCCATGCTTGCACCCTCATTCTGGGGTTCTAATCTCTTATTGTTTCAGACCCAAACAGAGACAAAGGAGTCGCAGATCAAAACAAATGACTATCAAGCTATCAAACAAGCACCACCCTGCTATGATTCCAAACGCTGACTGCGGGAGAGCGAGAAGAGAGTCAGAGTCAGACGGGTCGCACATTGTTTCCAGTCGCTTTGATGCAGAACTTAAAACACTTGGAGGAAAAAGAAAAAATATATTCAAACATCCACCATGAAAGAAGGAGGAAAAGGAGAAGACGGAGAGGAGAAAGAGGGCGTGACGCGAAACAAGTGTCACGCCTAACACCCTTTGCATATGTGCACTTGTCTTTGTTTCATTAGTGGTCCAGCTGATAACCTTTATTAGGCCTGATCTGGAATTAAACTCGTGGACCAACAGCACTTTGAAGCTACAACGGGCTTTTTTCCTGTTTGTGCTGTAAATGCAGGTTGTGGTGTGGAGATAAAGCACTTCTGAAGGATATTAAGACTTGAAAGTCCCTTGGCTATTCTTTGGTACATATTTGATGTTGTTCTTTTGCTCCTTGGCTAAATTAGCATATCTCTTTCAAAGCTCCTCTCCCCAGCCTCCCCACTGATAAATGTAATCCTCTGCCATCATGTGTTCACTTAAAAGTCATAAATGATGGAAGTACATTGTGTTCACCGCTGACACATCAAAGTGCGATAACACGATTAGCAATCATGACTCGAGTTTGTTTCTGCCCCCCCCCCTGCCTCTTCTCCCCTTCCTCCTCATCATCAGCAGCCATTTGCTCCTTGCTGTATTTTTATCTCTTTCATTTTGGCGCACATCACAGCCTCTGTTTCAAAGTCACCGTACCAGTTGCAGAGGGTGACAAAACCTTCGCTTCAGTTTGCTCACTTTCATTCAGACTCTCTGCCGAAAATTTTCCATCAGCTAAATTTAGTTCAAATCACATCATCCTCCTCTCTCTCTCTCTCTCTCTCTCAGTGTGTGACAGCTTCTTCTCAACTTTTTTTTTTTTTTTTCTCTCTCAAATCGAGTCATGTTTGCTGGGTTAGAGGGCAAATGCGCTGCACCACTGTAAATGAGTCTGTAAGTTAAACTGCAAGGCACTCTTTCTGGCTCATCAGAGTGCACGCTTCAAAACAAAAGACAGTGACAGCACATTTGTGATCTATTATTTAGCCCCTTCTGTATTTGATCACGACCGCTTGCCAGAGTGATGATCATGCAGATTAAGTCTGTTTCTTTCACTCACCGTGCTAAACGCCTTTGCTTTTCTTGTTTGTAGATTTTTCTGTTTTTTTTTTTTTTTGCTACATTTGCAATTGTAAGTATGAGCTAACAGTATTTTTCTTTAAAAAAAAAGATGTTAAACACAGTGAGCTACTAAAGCATAAGTGGAGAAACTTAATTGTTTAAAATGTTTTTATTGTTTTTGCACATACAGTACAATGAAAAGGTACTTGCCACCTTACTGATTGGTCGGGGGGTTTTTTATGTTAAAATATTTTACATCGTCATTAAAATTTTAATGTCAGGTAAAGACAGTCGGAGTAAATAAAAATGATTACATAATGCCTTAAATATAAACCCAATAACAGGTTGTGGCAACAAGTGCTAGCAGCCTTTTATGATCAGTTCTAAGTTGCTGTAGAGATATATTGGCCCTCTCTTCTTTAAATAAATGTTTTAAATCAGCCACAGTAGTAACAGTTATTTATTTCTGTATCTGCGTCTTCTTTGTAATCATGCGTTTCTGATTCCTTACCTCCTTTGTACTCATCACAGCAGCTTGAAATATTGTGCCTTTTTTTATGTCTTTTGAACAACTTTGAAAGCTAGCTTTGAGACAAAAATGAACTATTTTAAATGAACATTTAAAAACTGCCATGTCCTCTGATTGGTCATCTTTGAATGTGTTGACAGGAGCTTTCACAAGCAGACACGCTGTTCCTGTATGCCAATTTCCCACTTGTCACCACTTGAAATGGTGGAACCATTTTATTGCTTAGGTTGAATGGTCGGCAAATTTTCAAAATTTTACAGAAATCATACGCATTACATTTCTATTTAATGGAAGAATATCCATGAGGCTTTTGAATACCAATTTCACATTAATAGTTGGCATGGTTTTTCCTTTTTCTTTTAGCTATCAATAGGGTTACTCAGTACAACCATTTTCTTTGTCGCCGCTTTAATTTTAAAAGAAAACTAGTTGTCTTTACTGGCTTTAACATCGGGTTGGAATAAGCTGTCTTTGCATCTTAATTATCAACAGCTAGCTTTTATTCACTTTCTTGTCCCCTTTCAGGCTAATTCCAAAACATAAAAGAGGCAGTTCAGGTACTTTATTAGCCAAATTATTCCTGAGAGGGCTGAAGGGACATACCAATCAGAGCTAATCTCGTTTGATTCCAAACATGAACGCTGCTCCCTTTAACCTTAACTACTCAGCTGTGCAATTGTTCACTCAGTAGAGAGAGAAACTCTGTTCGTAATTAGCGGGAGACCCCTTCATGAATTGAATTAGCATCATCTTTGTCCTCTCACCAGGAGTGTAGCCCTAATTATCTGTCTGCGTGTTCCAAGGGAGGCCCTGCACAACGCAAAGGAGAACCTTCTGGTGGCCCTCGTTTTTCTGATTCGCAAGACAACAAAATATTCAGAAAGAAAGACTTTTGTTCTGAAAATGAGGGCAAACTCTTGAATGCTAATTGAAGTCTGACTGCAGATGGGTCTCGTTAATTTTCCACCACGGGGTCACGCTGTAACCCTTTTGGCATGCCCCTTTTATTTGTGTGTTTGTGCAAATGTGTGCGTACTGCACGGGGGTGTTGTAGGTGAGATCGTTTCGAGGAGGGGAAGAGCGGGCACCCGGGGAATAAAGTAACAATTCAAATCCAGGGTGCCTGCACAGCGTCCAGTCTCGCCTCTGATTAAAAATGCTAATGTGTCTCCTTTGTGCTTTGATGTGGGCCGAACAATGGTGACTGCGTTTGGGGTGGTGGGGAGACGTTACCATGAGACGTTGTAATGTCGCCCTGCAATGACACCCAGCTGAGTGCTGTGACAGTCCGAATCAGTCATGTCGCAGGGAGCCGCCATGAGTCCGCCAGCTAACAATCCCCCCTGCTCCTCAACTTCCAAGGCTGAGCAAGTCTAATTAGCTTCCCTCTCTCCACATGCTTCAGAAGGCAGGAAACTAAGAACGGCATAAAGAGAGTTCTGAACACACTCGGGCAGAATACGCGCAAAACACACCAAAACGTCCCACACACTACCATCATGAATGGATTCATATTTGACAGAAACATAGACAAAAACCAAAAGGAAAACCTTCATTAGCTGTTTGTCAGTGGTGCATATGTTAGAGGCACATTGGACTGCAAACGTACAGTTGCCATATTTGCCCCTTTTTGCATTTTGTTACATCTTTGAGCAACTCAAAGAAAATCCAGAAATGGTTCTCAGCAATGTCTGCAAATAAAAATCTAAAAGAATTCTTAAATTTGTATTCATTCCCTTCTACTCGGATATCGCTTATTAAAATACAGTGCAACCAACTGCAGTCAGAAGACACCTATTGATTAGATGAAGTATTTCTGTTTTATTTAATCTCAATGCAATCACTCTGTTATGTGAGGGCATTGTTTTTTTTAATGAACATTAGCTAACAAACAGAATAACAAAAGCTAGCAGACAAGTCCGGAAAATGTTGTAATATTGTTATTAAAACCATCATTCAGAATTATAAAGCTTGTGGCACTACTGTCAGCCTACCTCAACATGGCCAGCTGTCGAAACTTAAAAACTGATGTTTTTTAGACGCTGTCTGTTGCTGCACTTGAGCTATTTTGCAAAGAAACCAAAACAAAACAATCTCTTTATTTCCTCTAACAATTACTGCTGCTAACCAGATGCATATTTAAAGACACATTATGTTGCTGGTGCAACAAATCTGCTATATCGTGCTTCCCTGTATACTAAGCCACTGAGCTTTGCCATTACCGACAGATACCTGCAGTGATATGACATACTAGCTGAGGGCAAAGACATTAAAAAACAGTAGGTGGCTCTCCAGAGAGTTTAGTGCCTTAGATTTTTTTTTTTAACTCTGTGGCCTGACTATGGCTTTCTACCGGTTTCTAAATAAACAAGTTTTCATAAAAGAGCAAGACTGATCATAAGAACCAAACAGTCATTTTGGCACCTGCAAGGAAAGACAACAAAAATGATGTTGAAGTTAATCTCATCATCAAACAATCCAGGGAGTGTTACAAAACTATTTATAAAAAGAAAATAAGACTGTAATTTAGCAAAATGACAGACTAAAAAAAGTTTTTACATCACAAGGCTTGTGCGTGGCGTTTAAAATCAACAGGCTGAGTTAACATGATAAATGTGAAAGTTAACTACAATATAGTAAACAAAGGTGTGAATGAGTCTGGCCTGTCATAAAGGCTTTGCGTGAGATTTGCAAAGTTTCAGCCGAACAAACTGAAACAATATTGAGACCAAAGAGAAGATGTTTGGCCAATGCACATTTTAGAAATAATATAGCATACATCAGGACAAATTAACTCAAATCAACTGTCAAGTACTGTTGATGATTAGGGCGGATACAACACCTGGGCACGTTGTACTGTTTCAGCAATTAACTCCTTTGTGATAAGAGGAACAAAATTTGACTCGTGTGGAACAGACAAGCAACTGCACATCAAATTGCAAAAGAAGGTACTGCTGGTACTGACTGAGAGGTGTCAGAATACACCAAACCTTGTTCCACGTGGGTCTGCATAACTGCTGTCTGTTTGAATAGGACAATGTTGTGATATGTTGGACTGTTTTTAATCTGGTCCTTTCAATGCCTCATTCTCTGTTTCTGTATCCCTTTCTTTTTCTCATTTTGTCTTAGGATCTTAGTTATTCTTACATGAAGCTGTGCTCTGTATTTCAGTCTGATCTCTGAATGTCTGGTTCCAGTTCAGGTGGTCATTCCAGTAGATTCTCTCTGTCTGTCTTTTGAGGTTCCCCACTCAGCTGCTCCCATTTAGTAAATACCCTTAGAATACATTCTCCTTTGGTTCACTCTGGTGTCATCCTGTTTTTTTTAGGTCTCTGGATTTGGGACCATCCCAAATCTGCTCCCTCAAAGTTTAGGGCATGAAATTGTCCAAAATGCCTTTCTATGCGGCAGCATAAAGACTTTTTTTCACTTAAACAAATAGGTTAAGCCCAACTCCCGGTAGATAACCCAACACCATAATGTCCTCAACATGAAACTTGACACGATGCAGTCGGGCAAGTGCTGTTCTCCTGAAAACTGCCAGCAGTTTGTCTAAACTGAATTATGTCCAATTTCCAGACAATGGGACATGATTCAGTACTCTGGACAGCACATCTCGACTGTAATAGCTTTCTATCTGAGGGTCACATGAAGTTTGGTAGTCTGTAGCTATTGAGTGCAAAACGTTGGTGACCACTGATCCTGCTGTGTGATTTTATGTGGCCTACCACTTCGTGGCTTAGATCAGTGGTCTCAGACTCTAGTCCTCAAGGGCCGGTGTCCTGCCGCTCTCAGGTGTCTCTCTGTTTCAGCACACCTGGCTCCTGTAGAGCATGACTGCATGCTACTGAGGCAGTTTAGTCATTTCGTCAAAGTATGCAGGACAAGGGACACATCTTGAAGTTGCAGGACTCTGACCCGTGAAGACTGCAGTCAGAGAATACTGCCTTAGATACTGTCGTTTCCACTCACTTCCATGTTGTAATAATAAAACGGTTAACTATTTAGTAGCAAAGAAATTTTCTAATTGGACCTAATGAACAAGAGTTCACTGAGCTCCTGACTGCAGCCCATTCTTTCGCCAATGTTTGTTGCCTAGGCTGAATTTTATGCATCTGTGGCCATGGCATGGATTGAATGATCTCAATTTCTTGATTTAAAGGTGTTTCTATTGCTCCCCATTTCAGATTTCTAATATTTAAAATCAGTACCATTTTCCCTCTATGTTTAGGACACTCCCATTAATCCACAAAGTGCTCTTTACAGGCAGTGTCACGGACAGCCAACCACAGAAGGAGACTGCTGCTTCTCAGACACTTGCCATCCTCCCATCGTATGGCTCACTTTTAGATATTTTTTTACCAAAATTTCCTGGCATGTTTACCATGTTTATTCTACTTTCATCCTGCGGTGATCAGAATGTGACACCGCCTTGACTCTGTTTCAAGAAACAATCCTCAGCTTGAAACCATCATGGTTGTCACACCCTGGCGATCTGTCGCTCAGCGACACACACACAAGGCTTGATACTATTTTCTTTAGTGAGATATGTGTGTGTGTGTGTGTGTGTGCGTGTGTGTGTGTTTGGAAGACAGAAAAGGGGGTGCAGGGATATGAAATAGAGGAGCTTTTATCAGGCTCTGAGTTGGAAGTCTTTGAGGGCCTCCTCAGAAGCTCAGCATTTCTTCCATTGTTCTATTTCCATCCCTCGCTTCACTCCTGTCACATGTAAAATCACAAAAGCATCCTTTACCCCCACATCCATACCCCTCCCCTTCAGTCATATTCCACCCTCCTTTCCCCCATGTTCCAACGTCAGAGAAGCTCATAACCCACTTAGATTATTCTCAAAATACTTCACAACTTTACAGTGCTCTTGCTGCAAATTGGAGTTCAGGCAAACAAGTGGAGGTGCAAAGCTGAGGTTGTGAACTTCTTTCAGTCTGAAGCGTGAAACGGATCTTCTAATTTAACCCCAGCCATTTCCTCATCCAGAAAACGGCAACACTCCCATGTTGTGTAGTTACACTGTGTCACATGCCGTGCACACTTGCTTCCAGCGTTGTTGTTCTTGCCTCCGAGTCAGCTATTACATGCGCCGCCATGTCATGATGTTTCCACCTCCCTAACCTTGAGGTGGGGGCGCAGGGGACGGACGGAGTCTACCTAGTGTTGGCACATCATCCTCCGGCGAAACGTGTGTTCGCCATACACGGCGAGGTGAAATCCAATCACAATGAGAGCAGACTTTGCCTTTCTCACAGAGACGTGCATAGACTAAGTTCTCAGACGATATCTGAGAACTGGAGAAAGCCTGCCTGCAGGTCTGCACCCTTTAGCTGGTGATGGCGAGATGACATAGCAACTGCAAGAACTCATTCCCTTCTCTCTTTTTTTTTTTTTTTTTTTACCACTTTTTCCTGTTTTTGTCTTATTCGCGCCACTGCATTGTTTTCTGTTGCTTATCCCCTGACTGCTTCCATTCTGTTCTTTCTCCTCAGTCCTGGCTGTCATCATGCCTTCACCAACTTTCTGCCCTTAGGTGCACACTGACTTCAGGTTTCAGGTGATGGAAGAGCAAAGAGGGAAAACAAAGATTGCTTGTCTATTTCTTCAAAATAAACTGCAGCAGGTGCTTGGGAAATCCCCTGGTGTTGCTTCTTTTGCACAGCAGAGATCATCTTTGTTATTTGGTATTCGAGATTCTTTGGTTCTTTGCAAAAGTACTGCTCGTTGTTCAGCTTTTTGCATTTTATTCCGTCACAACCGAGAACTTCAGTTTATTTTATTGGGTTTCACGAGATACACCAGCACAAAGTAGCACATAATCTTGAATTAAAAGGAAAGTGTGGGTTTGTCGCTACCAGTTTGTGCAAACAAAAACAAAGCAATAGCAATGCAATTGGCGGCATTTTTCTGCCCTCTCTCTTTTTTTTAAATATGGTTTCTTCATTCCTTCACAAGAGATAACAGTTATTCCAAACTGTCCACATTAGCATGTAGCATTACAGGTTGGTCCTCTGCACGTTGGCATGTTTTGTGCGGGCGCATGCACGTGTGAGTGCGTGTGCACGCCTGTGTAAGGTGAATAAAGGTATCTTTGTTGGCTGCAGGTGTGTGCTTGTGCCAGGCAAGCTTCAGCAGTGGTTCTCAGGAACAATGGCTCTTTGTTGGAGAACACACCTGAGTCAGAGAAGGGAGGTGAGAGGCCCTGATCGCTGTAAGATTACACAAGAGCAGACTTCATTAAACCTGCAGGTGAGGTGGGGTGGCGGGGGGAGAGATAAAAGTGTACAGGAACGCGAAGAGAGGAATAGTAAAAGAGAGGGAGAGGCAGAGTTTGGGAAGCGGAAAAGGAGCTTGAAGTGAGCTGAACGTTGAGAGAAAAGTAATGTAAGAGTATTTGGACAGAGGAGCCCCGGTTAGAGCAGGTGCAAGTTAATGTGGCAAGCACTTTGACCCCAGTTATTTTCAACAGTATGAGGGATTGCTCTAAAGACAATGACAACACAAGCGACTGTCTACTGTCACCACAGGCTCGTTCTGGAGGAGTGAATGGTCCAACGTTAAGCGTGCAGGCCGAAACCAAAACAAAAGTGTGTGAACAGCCAGGCAAAGCCTCGTATGTCAAACGTGGATCAAATTTATTGAGTAAAAAAATGAATTAAAATACAAATGTAACCATTTCTAAACTGTTATTTAAAGCATGGGGTGATTTCTTCATGACTTTAATTAGTTTTTTAAGCTAAAAAAACAAAAATCACAATTTTCTCAGAAATTGTTTTTTTTCCCCCTAATTTTTGCCTTGTTTAAATATACATATTTAAGCATTGCATTGTAAAAAATATGACCCACAGAGGCATGTAATCAACCAGACTCCTGAAGGCATTCTTCAGGTATGTGCCACTGAGATTTCTTCAGCAGATTTTTTTTTTACATCTTATAAGTTGCAAGGTTAATCCTCCATATGTCTGGCTTCTTGTCCAGCATAGTTGCCTGATAGGATCAAGCTCTGGGGAATATGGAGATTACATCAACACCTCAATCTTTTTGCTTCTCAAGGCATTGCTGAACCATTTTTGTTTGTGGCAGGACATTAGCTTAACAAACCAAACCAAATGAGAGGATGAGTCAAAAACTTCTACTGTGGAGGGAAATGCGCATTATGAGGTTTAATGTACACTTGATCTGAATGAGTCAGAGACATTGTTTCCTGTTTGCCAACTGATCTCAAAGTGACACTGAGGCGGACATTAACAAACAATCCAGATGAGCAGGGGTGAGAGTGAGGCATGTCAGGAAACGAAACCAGTTTCTGCAAGTTAATGTCATTTTGTTGGAATTCTTTTCTTTCCAAGAGAGATATAATAAAGATCATAGCTAATTTGTCTTTTAGCATGTCAAACATATGAAGGACAAGATCATAAGGATAACTCGTCTCAGCTGAGCTTTGAGACTAAGAGGAAGTTTCATGCAAATTCTAATTTACGCCACTAAAGTTGAACGTAAACGAGGAAATTTGTGACAGGATATCAAAACAGAATTGTATCAAAACTTTGAGAGTGGAACTCTTCATCTTTCTCCTTCTATCCTTCAATCATCCATTCCCACTATATCTTTCTCCACAAAAGTTCAGAAAGTCAAAACGTTCCGACGTTCACATAGGATGAACGTGGAGTCTGTCTCAGCTCCTCAAACATGAAACACAAATGGTATGTAAATGTCGTCTTTGATTCTGTTTAATGTATCCGGGGTACAAGGTGCAAAGCATAAAAGAGGCTTCTCGTCTCTGCCTATAAAGCATGGCAGCACACCTTTACAGGACATCGGGGCTCCCTGCTGTGAGGATAATAGGAAGAAATTGTTTTGCAATGAGATGAAGTGATAAAGGGAAAAGTATGATTTTTTTTCAAAGACTTTTCAAAAACCCTCAACGCTCTACTTCGGAAGTACACAAGAGGAAAAGTGGCTGAGCGCTAATTGAGT
Source organism: Poeciliopsis retropinna (assembly GCA_010277075.1). Classification (NCBI taxonomy): domain Eukaryota; kingdom Metazoa; phylum Chordata; class Actinopteri; order Cyprinodontiformes; family Poeciliidae; genus Poeciliopsis; species Poeciliopsis retropinna. The sequence continues at coordinate 9,126,676 of VMRM01000013.1, forward strand.
GATGGCTGATTGCTGAAATGTTCATCTTTGATGTTTTTTTTTTCTCTCTCTTTTTTTCTGTCCATGTAAATGAAACATCAAAAAACGGCGGATGTTTTGAGAAGAATTAGGATGAAGTTAGAATTTGAAAGGGCTGGCTTGCAGTGATGTATCTCTGTGTGTTGTTAGCATGTACAGATGGTGTGTCTGTTTGGGCATAACTGAACTCACCATCATTAAAGGTCTTATTCAGTCAAACTTAAGTTATTAGTACCAACAATTTTGGGACACAAGGCTGATACACTGTTTCAATTGTTTAAAGGAGACTTAAGGGTCAGCATTTCTTAGGGCCTGTATGAGCCTTAAACTACATTTAACTCAGGTGGTGAGAGGTCATACAATGCAGGGTTCATGGGGACACGGCAAAAAGAGATTTCGTCCAAACTTCAGGGAAAACGAATCTCCATTTTTGTTTTTATAAACAACTGATGTATTGTGATATTCTTTATAGCTACATTTTCTGATATTAGTTCTGTTGTCAATTTAGAAAATTTAATCACCAAATATTCAATCCAGGTGCGTGGCAGAAGGGAAACACCTAAAACATGCAGAAACACTCCACCAAGCGAATCTCAAGTGACATGTTTGTTACATCTGGTCACAGTTTTTGTTGAATCCACCAAGATCAGCTGTAAGTATGATTGTAAGTAAAACTTTGAAAAAGTCTTCAGTATAAGGTATTTTACCGAAAAAAAAAGCTATAACAACAAAATTACTGACCTTAGTTGTGTTTTTCCAAGACGACAAGTACAAGCATGACAACTGTGAAAAAGTCTATATAAGCACATTTTTTTGCATCTTTTCAACTTAGTGTCTTAGATAGACATGAAAAGATGAGTTTTGGGGCTTTACCATCAGTGGCTTAGCGCTGCTTGTTTCAACACCAACAAAGACAGCATGCGAATAGACTGCCAGGCCTGATCCAGCTGGGCTTGACAGCAGTGCACACATGAAAGAAAGGGATGGAGGGACGAGCAGTAAGTGCAGAGAAAAAAAGCGAGAGATGAACAGAATCGCACACTGGGACCCTGCTGTTCACAGCGACAGGTGCAAGAGGGGAGGAGAAACGGGGTTGTCAGCAATGGGCAGCATTCGTGGTGTATAAGAGGGATTTTTTTTTTTTCATAGAAAAGAGAGAAAAGAATGAGTGGGAGAGGGGTGACACACGGGTGGCATTAAATTAATCTCAAAGTAATGTAATTTTGGTTTAATTTTGAGTCATTGCGAGGCTTTTTATTACCAAGCCATTAAACTTATGATGACGTTCTGGACTCCAAGCTGCAAAAGCCTGACGATGACATCATGAAGACGCAATCTTGCCTGCCTGCCACTCACTGTGGGGGTTTGCAGAAAGCAGCGAGATTGTCAGCAGAGGTTGTCAATTACAAAACTAAATCAGTAAGTGCAGCATGAGTGAGTCCAGTCGTGATTATTCTATGAGTGCTGCCCTTAATAAAAGGCAACACTTTTATGAAGGCCATAAAAGCCCATTTTACAGTTTGGCACACACAGAGAGATACTTTCTAAAATCCATCCATCCATTGTCTATGCCCACTTGTCTTTGGTCAGAAGGGAGCTGTTGCCCATTTCCAAGGGTGTACATCCTGGATAGTCCATTAGAGAGAATATTTTTAGCAATTATTTTGGATTTTGGTAAAACCTCTACATTATACTGCCATATTGAAGGAATTAGATCTGTTCTTTTTTTTAAGCGTTTGCAGCAAAAAGCAACCACTGATTGCTGACTTTCTCCAGCTGATTTCTTTTATTTGGTGACTCAGAGTGATGGGGCATGCTCTCTAAGAGGCCTTGTAGGCAATAACAAGAACCAGCTTGTGGTTCTTGCAGGTGGCTTTGTGGCCAATCACACCTGAGGATGAGGGATCATACCATTATGTGAAAACAGAAAGGGGCAAACTGAATACTCATATCTGTTCGGACCATTTACTGTTTTTGTCTTTGAGTTAAACGAAAATTAAGCTTAATTAAAACATTTCACAAAAGTAAGAATAACAGCTTTTGTAGTAAATTCATAAAAATTGGGCTTCTTATAAAAACACTGAATGCAAAACAATTTACTGACATCCATGAGGCCACAGATGATAACAAAAGAGATGCTCGGGAGCCAAAAGAGCCACTGCTTCTATGCAACCTAACAAAGATTACTTTTCAGAAAAATAAAACCCAAAAAGTAGGAGAAATGGAATAGGGCAAAGCACGGTATTTCAGACTACAGTCTTGAGGAGGGGCATCTTTCTTGACAGACAACAAGAAAACCAGCAAGGGAGGACAGCAGAAGATCTCTTCCTTTGATGAGACATAACAATATCCAAATCCCAGACTGCCTCTTATTTAAGTTACTGAAGATTCTTAAAAAAAAAAAAAGGAAAGTTCTTCCAAAGTCGTTCAGAAGCTTTTGCGCTTTAGGTGAGAGGGAGGGAATGGAAGCAGTAAGAAGAAGAAGAAGGATGTGGTGGTGTTGTGTGTGTGTGTGTGTGTGGGTGGGGGGGGGGGGTGAGATAATGTTTATGCATTAGATTTTCAAAGAGCTTTTTTTTTTTTTTCTGTAAGGAAATTCAGATTCAAAGGTGTACTTCTTGCAGGAAGATCTAAAGGATTCTTTCTCTCTCTCTCCCTGTTATTGCTCAAGATACAAAGTCCCTCTGTAGCTTAGCCAAGACTGTATGCACATGGTAACCGAGCGTGAGAAGGCCTTCCATAGCTACAGTACATCCAGTAAGGAAACCGAGTGATGTGTCACTGTATTTATATATATATATATATATATATATAACATTCTCTACGCTCAGACTACACATTTGACATCAAAGACAGAGAGGCAGCGCTAAAGTTGCACCTCGGCTCGCCCGACCAAGGCTCCAGTTACCCCAAGCAAACAGTCTGCCGCCCACCAGCAAACGCCACCACGTTCACAATGCCGACAATTATGGCTCCGACTCCAAACATGTCGGGCGAACATTTAACGGAGACTCTTTTTTTATTATTATTATTATTTTCTTTTCTTTTCTTCTTCTTCTTCTTCTTCTTCTTCTTCTTCTTCTTTTCCCCGAGTTTGAACTTGAAAACTTCACAGGAAGAACACCGCGAAAGAGCTGAAGGAGCAGAGACGCGACTGAAAGGGTGTGTACGCACGCGCCCGCGTCAGATAGTTGCTGAGCGCAGCACTCGTACGTACGTACGCGTGATTAAAAATTCAAATGAGCGCCTTTAGTAGTGGATGGGAAGCTTTTGAGCCTCCGTAATGAGGCTGATAATGTGAAGTTTAAATATTCGAAGCTGCTGGAAGTGCCACCACAGAAAAAAAAAACAGAGAGAGAGAGAGACAGAGAAACGCGGAGGGAGGCAAAGAAGGAAAAAAATAAAAAATGAGGGGGGAAAAGATTTGTGGCTTTGATGCAGCGATATCACCGTGGGGCACGGCTGGTTAGCCGGGGCTGGCTGGTGCCGGGATCCGGAGCGCCTTGCAGAGTGTTTGTAACGTTCCCCGGGATACCATTTCCAGCAATCCCCTGCCAACAATCCAGGACAAACCGGGAGAAAAGAAGAAGCAAAAGCAAGAAGTTAAATTACAGAGTGAAAGGAGCTGGAAGAAAGTGAGGAGAGAAAAAAAAAAAGTAGTGCGGAGTGGTGAAGCAGAGGTGGATCGGAGGGAAGGAGCCATGGGAGCGACAAAGAAGTGACAGCAATCGATTTCTCTCACACACCCGTCAGTCACACGTACACACTTCACACAATGCAGCAGGTAGTGTGAGAGGATTTTGGTGTGAAGAACCAGGACACAGTGTGAGTGTATGTGTAGGACAGAAAGGCCGCATGTGGATACGGTCACACTCACACTGTTCCTGTTGTATCTCTGCAAGCAGTGGGACTCTAGTGCCACTTTGAACTTGCCCACCATTAAAAACCTGACAGAGTTTTGAAGAGGCCTATTGAGAGGAAACTTGTCCATTTATGATGTAAAATTAACCCCCCAACCCTTTCTTCTCTTCTTTTTCATTTCTTTTTTTATTTAGGCAGCAGTTGAAATACTTTATATGAACATTCAATTTAACCAGCTTCTTGGGGTTTTTTTTGGTTTTTTTTACCATCTGCAATGATCCATCTTAAATTGTACTTAAAAGGAACTGGCTGAATATGTTAGATTTGTTTTCTTAAACATAATCGTTACTCCTTCCATTATTTTGTGTCACTCTGATAATCTTCTGTCCTATTTATTGCGATAGCCGTGACTTCAAAGAGAGCAGATGGGATTTCTCTGAACGACGGCATGTTCTTTTACCATCGCCACTTTAAGATAGATGCTAAAGTCTTTTATTTTATCAGTGGCAGATACTGGAATGACACTGAAAATGTCTCTTTAAATCACCGATGCCTATGTGTGTCTTTGTTCTGACTACGACCGAGCTTCCAACTCCATGTTCAGAACTGAACAATCCTTTGGGCTGAACGTCTTAAAGAAACAAAGTTGCCTTCCTCTTGATGCACTTATCACTATAATCTCTGCAGTTTAAGTTCATCTGAATCCATTAATGCCATGACACATGGGAAGTCAGACTATTTTGTCAAAGAATCGTGTATAGTGCACAAAAAGCATGTCTCCTGCTTTTGTGAGCATAAGTTTGGACAAACATTGGTACACATATGGTATGACAGATGCAAAGATTTTAGATGCTTGAACATTAATTAAGGTTAAGCAGAATTCTTGCATAGATCTTTCTAAAAACAGGTGAATTATTGTATTGCATCAAGTACATTAGCAAGAAGAAAACTGCTGTGTTTTTGTTTTTGAACTCATCTGTATCAAAGGCTCTGAATCTAGCTTGATTTTAGGTATTGACAACTACCATCCATCCATCCATCTAGTGTCTGCTATATCTTTGTTATGTGGTGCATATCTGAGCGAAGTCCAGTAAGATGAAATGTTCCTATTTGTTTCTATGTGGGCTTGGCTTATTTCTGTTCTATACATAAAAAATTTGACCTAATTCTTTGGAAACAGAACCCAAAGAGTGAGCAATGTGTTGACCTGTCCAAATGCAGCCATTATCTCCAGGTCAAGACACCAATCTCACAGGCTCGTTCAGTAAACACCAGGCATGATGGTGCTTACTGAACAAGCCTTAAGAAAGGCTACACATCTGGTTACACATCTCATACCCTGAAGTTTTCTTTGCATTTTGCATTAGAAAATTATTTTACTCCCACTACCGAACATAGCCAACATTACTGCTGTTTTTTTAATTACACGAAACCTTTAACTGACCACCAATCATTCAACATTTTTAAAATGTTTAGAAGAACATTGCTTCTGGTTCCCCGATTTCTTTTCAGGTTTTAGCAAATCCTTGAACTCTTCTTCCACCATTTTTTTTTTCAGTTTCACCAATCTCCTGAGATGATTTCTTTGTTTGATGCATGCCAATAATCTGATTCTTCTGAAACAGACATTTTACTATCTTTAACAGTGCTTGTTAAAAACATCCTGTTTCCGTTCAGATAACTGAACTAAACTGATGCAGTGAGTTCAGACACTGCATTAGTCACAGTTAGATAACTTAATATAACATCATCAATCATGCACTCAATCAATGGGGGCCTCTTACATGTTTTCTTTCTTTAACCAAAGTTGTACCTTGGTTTTGGACGGACATGTATAATCTGTTGTAGCGTTCATGTGTAAAAGAACCTAACATTGGTAGTCAAGTGACCCATATCTAAATTCTAGCTCTAAGTACAAACATTAGTTCCCATGGCGATTTCAGACAGAGGTTGACCAAGGACTTGCACTGATTTCATGCTGCTTGACTGTCGAGCATGTCAGATCCTGCTTCCTACTGAGCTGTTTGATCTTAGAACATTTGGAAGGAGACAAGGAATGCAACCTACTTAATATCACCAGAATATGACAAATGCCACTTAGTTTATTGTGCAATTTTGAATTTTATAAAGTTAAAACTAAATGAACTTCTACCTGCTGATCTTCTAATTCAGTAAATAATAAAATAGGAAGGTTATTTGAATTCCTCAACATAACTTTCCTAAAAAGTATTTGATTTATTATAAACAATTCCTGTCCTTACTCTTATCATAAGCTAATTTTATCCGTAGCTCTCCTGGATCTGGATCAAGATCTTATTTTTGTTGGCCTGTGGTTGGTCTTCTTGGCCTGATCTCTGCTTGGCTTAAACTTATAAAGTCAAACAAAGAGCTCAGATCAAACAAAGTAATTGTGCAAGCGCAGTTGAATATTTCTTCTGCTTTTCTAAAAACAAAGTCTTCCAGTCTGAGACCTTCTAATCATCACATTTGTTACACAAAAAAAACTTGCATGCGATTACTCTAATCCTACCTACCCAATTTTATGAGACAGGATGCGAGCTGTGTGTCTGCATAGAACAATTTTTATTTATTTTTTTCAATCACAGCTTGTTCTCCATGGATTAACAAACACAGTTGTAGATTTAAGAAAATGAAAATCTATTTTCAACATCACTTCCATTCAGCAAGCAACTTTTAATGAACTCCAGGTCAAAACACCATAACTGTAACTATCAACCAGAACCGATTCCGGTTAATAGTCCAGTATTGTCCATCTGTTGCAAAGAAAATTCTCCAACAGCACTTTCTGACATTTTTTGACATGAGATACCCATTATAGCTGATGTGAATCCTACTTCACTGGTAGACTACCTATAGGTTGAGAGAGATGCTTTGTGCTGCATCCTTCACCTACATGTTGGGTTGTTGTGCCAGTGACTGGTGGTTGAGTCTTAATAAAGCCTAAACCCCGCCGCGCTTCCACTCTCTGTTCCACAACTCCTGCTGCTCGTCTGTCTCAAGTGTACCGTAATTTACTGTCACAGAACTCCTCAAACCGGCCACCACACAGTGCGCAGAGGGGGAGGAAGAGAAGGTAGCACGGATCACCGTCAAAAGAAGGAAACAACTACACCAACTTCCCTTTCTGCAAAAAAAAAAAAAAAAAAAAAAAAGAGAAGAAAGTTAAAAAAGAAAAAACAAGAAGAAAGTGTTTTTCTGAGACTCAAACTCACAGCGGTTCACCAAGCCTTGTTTAGGTTTTCTACTCTTTTTTTCAGAAAGGGGAAAGAAGGAAAGGAGGAAAAATTGCTAGGTGGTTGTCAACAGTTGAAGCTGCAGCCGCACCTGGCATCGTGCTACTGGGCTTTGATCACTTTTCGAGTGAAATTCCGCCACTGGATTAAAGTGAAGGAGGGGGCATCCAAAGGTGGGATGAGTAGCAAGAGTGACAAGGAAGGATAAAACACAGAGGACAACTTCGCCTGAGACGTAGCCCTGCGTGTCTGGTGTGTTTAATGTGGCGCGCACCGCCCTGTTGGCTGTAATTAAAATCAGCGTGAATTGTTAGAGTTGCCTCAAGCCAATCATATCTGTTCCTGCCCACACAGTGCAGAAACTTTCTGTTTGGTAAAATAAAAATAAGTAAAGAACACTATCTTTGACCTGACACAAGCAATCCAATGTATGTCATTGATGAGTAAATTTCCACAGGAGCTCATGGTAAGCACTGAATTGGCAGCATTGGATTGTTGCAAAAGATAAATAGTAATTTTTTCGGTTTGATCATTTTTCATCAAACTAAAAATGGTCGTGAAAGGAAATGCATTTCATTGTAAGCTATTTCTTTTGCCTACACGGTATTTATTGTTTAATATTAGGTCAATGGAAATGTCACAAGGTGAGGGGAAAAAAAGCATTACAATTCAAAATAAAAGTCGCAAGTTGGGCTTTTCGCCTCTTAATGTAGTGCAGGATTCATTGACACCAGAAATCCTAAGTTTCAAATTGAAATTGAAACTCTGCATTTTTGACCACAATAAGGACATTTGAGCTCTAGTGACAACATTAACTCCTTACTATTTAAATTATCTAAACGTATTGGAGATGTTTTTGCTTAATTACATGCAGCTTGTTATTTTACATACATATACACATTTTGGTATTTAGAATACAAGCCAGCAATATTGAGCATCTTTGGCGTTGGTCCAAACCCATGCTTGATGTGTGGAATAGAACATAGCAAGCTGAGATAAATTTGTGACCAGGTGTAAAATTGGTTAGATGTGTTTCAATATCTACTTTTATAAAATGTTTTCACAACACGGGGAAGGAACTTTCATTTAATTTGGTTAGTTCAAAGTAAATGAAACCTAGGAGCATCTATGAACTTAGTGTTCTTGTTGAGGTATAATGATTTACCAGATCCATTAAATATAATGGAACACAAACTTTAAAAAATTAAAAACACATATATTTACCTTACCAAGATGTTGGAGCTCTAAAAATTAATGCTGACAAGTAAATTAATCTGAAGTACACAGAGAAATGGGGATACTTCAAAAATGTTACGGTTGTTAGTGCCAGATGGGCTGGGTTGTGTATTTCAGAAACTACTGCCAAACGCTACTGGAATTTTCACCCACAACCATCTCTTCGGTTTAAAGAGAATGTTCTGAGAAACTATTCAGTGAGCCATGGCTGTGTGGATAAAAATGCCTCGTTAATTTCAGAGGTCAGAGGAGAACTGGCAGGCTTGTTTGAGATGATAAAACAGCAACAGTAGCTGAAATAATCACTTGTCACAACAAAGGTGTGAAAAATAACATTCCAAAATGCACATCAAACCTTAAAGTAGATGATCTTCAGTGGCAGAAAACCACACTCTTGTCACCTAAGGACAGGTTCACTAACATTTCAGATACAACATTCAGATGACAGTCAGAATTCAGGATAAAAAAAAAAAAAAGAAGGTATCAAACCACCATGCTTTTTATCTGCAGTCAAGGCTAGTGGTTTTATGGTATAGGATATAGTCCCATTTTGTTCTCTCTATAGTTGCAGTGATTACCTTCCAGGTCTTGCAGTGAAACTGTGAAATAGCAGTTTTTCAAACATGTCGACATCCACAGAAAAGTCGACGAATTAACACCTACCGTGGGAGTCATGACAGAGCACCATTGCTTTAAATGTCGACAGCAACCTTGAACAAAGCGCCGGGAACTCCCTTCACTTGACAGCTGGCTCTTGTGTATGCCCTCGACTGAGCATGTGCTAATGCTGTCAAAGATTTTAGGCAAGAGAACTGCTGGCATGCTAATCTCCGCTATGTTTGCCACCAGGCTGAGAGAAGCTGTCTGTGGCATGCACAAGGAAGTGTTGACTGCGACCAGTTGTTCAGTCTTGCACACTGAGGAGATGAAAGGGACCCAAGATTTCCCAGGTTACTGTGGACAACTACAGCAAATGCTTGATTTGATTATGGGAGTATTTATTCATGGCAGCTGCTGTCATTGTGATCTCACCAGGTGGATCTAACAGCATGCGGCACACAAACTACATCAATTAGGTCATATATGTATAATGAAGTTAATTAGATATATGGCTACTCTTCCTGGGGATGTGGACCCTTAGAAGAGTAACCATTGTTACAGCAATGGGGATCCAAATAAACAAACTTATATGTACTACATATCAGAAGATGAACGTCTGTGTGAAGCATAAGTATCATTCTCTTGCAAGCACATATTCAGTTCCTTCACACATTGGCTGTCACTAAGAGGAATGGGGGCTCGGTAACAAGTTGCAAAGAAACTAAATGCTGATATGAGAGTCAGTGCTTAACGCTCCTATTAATACAGCTGTTAATACAGCTAAAACATACCACACAGGGATACTACAGACAGCCACTGATTGCAGGGTTTTGTTTACTAAAATGCTTATCATGACCTTAAAATGTTTGACAATATTCCAGTTGCAAATGTAAGATACGTTTCTGAAATGTACAATGAGTTAATAAATTGTTGTACCTCTGTCTTTACTCAGATCAAAGCCTAATTAATATGCTTGTTGTAAAATACTTGTTGCATGTTTAACAAAGTAAACGTACATGCTTTTTCCACATTGACCAGAAAATCCAGCAGATATAAAGTTTGCAGCTTCAATAGGCAGATTTAGTTTTCCTCAAGATGGTGGAACTAATTTCACTCAGGATTACAGATATTTTTTTTATCTTGACCAGCAGATGGCAGCATTTGCACCTGAAAAACATTTGTGCCATACAGCGCAGGAACTCTTGATGAGTTCATGGTGACCCATTGAGAGAGACTGTGCTTTCTTCACCTAAGTGACTTGTTTTTTTTTTTTTTTTGTTTGTTTGTTTAGCACATTTATTCATATGAGACTCAGGTGATAGTAGAAATTCAATTCAAACTTTATTAAAGATACAGAACCCCGTATCTATAATAAAGAGATAAATTTAGAAAAAGGAAAAAAGAAATAAATTGTAAAAAATTTGGTAACTTTTTTTGGTCTATTCTGCTATTGCAGAAATTTGCTCTAAGTTGTGGAAATGCGATACAGAAAAGGAGATCTTGGAAAAGCTGTGAATGTCCTATCTAATAAAGGTGACATTTGTATTGCTGTGTCAAGAAAATCACATATTTAATAAATAAAGATTGGAAAAAGTTTCATGCTGCTCATGCTTGTACTGTATTTCAGGTATGTCTTTGTGCATATCGTCATGCAGAGGTGTGGCAGTCTGTGAAGGCCTCTTCACTTCATCTTGGTTTCATGGGAACCTGCGTGCAGCTAATCCTCCTTTTGGGTGTAGAGGGCTTCTCCAAACAAATCGTCCAGTTCTAAAACCCGATGCTCCTCAAGAGGGCTCCTGGCTCTCTTTGCAAAGTCCCACCATGTAACACAGACACACAAAAAGAGAAACCGTCTTTTTTTCATACGCTTCACATAAAACAGCTACCTACCGTGAGGCAAATCCCTTGTCTCTGTGTCTTTTCTTCCAAGAGCAGGGGAAGGAGAAAGGAATGGGGTGTGGATAAGCCAAACCAGCAGGAGACTGTCAAGTTGAAGGACTGGATGACCTGTTTTGGAAGACGGGCTGAGTCTGAATAATGGCTGCTCATGAAGGGGTCATTGTTTGATTGGAAGCTCAAGGAAAGCGAGGATAAAGGCTTGGATCTTGATACTTTGATGTGGCTCCATCTGCTGTTTTTCATTATACATCAGAGAGTTGTTGTAGTGTACTGTATCAACACCTTTGCATCAGTTTACAGAGTCACTGTGTACCAGACTCGGTTCCAGGTACACAGTGCCCTGCCCACTGTTGTCATCATGGATCTCCTTGAGAAGGAGCCTCTATAATCTGCTTAGTTTGAGGTTGGATTCTGTTCTTTAGGCTCTGAAATGGGTAATGCTCTTCATCTCCATTTGTTTTCTTCATGGTTTGTTATTTAACCATAACCAATTGTGTAAATAAAAAAAATCATGCAGTGTAAGAGTCTTCTGTGGCTCTCTGGTTTTGCAAAAGAAAAAAAAAGTTCTTTAAGAGAGCTTCTATATTTACCAAATTGAAAATCATGTTTTCTGGTTTTCCTCTGTAAACCGTATTAAAAAGAATGCATTGTTAAAAATCAAGGCCCTAAAATTAGAGAATCCTCAGAAAAGGCTCTTTATTTATTCAAGACAAAACTTAAAAGGCTTTTGAAGTACCATATTAATAGCGCATTACAATGGGTAGAGGGGAACGGTGTCTTGTATTTTTGGTGTATTTGTACCTTTCTTTTTATTAGTCCTGTAAAAGTGAAACCAGTTTTTAAACATTTTCAGATTTCCTTGTACCTACATTTTGATTTGTAGCTTTTCTCTTGACAAAATAAATCACATTGATATTTCGTCAATAGTGGGAAACTATCAGTGTTTTCTGTGTCACCAAATAGAAAACAGTGTATCTAAAAACGAGTTTTGCGTGGATCTAAGGATAAACAAAGGAAGCCCGTTTTGTGAAACATCAAATCATGTTAACTTTGTGAAGTATGAGTGTTGCTTTTATTGCATAATGATATTGCACGTGTTGCGTATCAGGATGGAGGTTATAAAACTGACTGTATAGTCTTGCCATAATGTCATGGTCCCGTTTTATTTTTTCTGTACCTACGCTTTTATACGCAGTGGTCAAATAACTTTCACATGAATTTATCAGAAAGCAAGTGTAAATGTTTCAGACAGAGCTGCTTCAACCACTCAGCATCCTGAAGTGACTGAATCTTTATTAGCACAGACAGAACCTCTGCACAGTGTCGCATGAGTTAAGTAATATAAATATAGGTTGTTGCTGCAACTCTGTGGCAAAATTTACCGCAAATGTGTGGTTTTTAGCATGTCAAAAGTGTGACACTCATGTTGTGAAATTTTCAGACATGTCCGTAGAAATCTGTGTCAAACACAGACAGTGGCGCTATCATGATCCTGTCATTGCTGTAGACCCAAAAAAAGAGAAGACTATGGGAGGTGCATGATGAATCTGGATTCTGATGATGAACAGAACCAGAAGCTGGCATAGGTTCACAGAAAACAACAAGAACAGGCTGGCAACAACAACACAGGATTTTTAGAAGGAGAACTATTAATGTTGTGGAGGTTGATTACTGGAATATTACAAAGGCGAGTTAGTCAGCAGATGAGGAACAGCTAACAGAGAACAGTTGGATACTCAGATACTGAGGAAAGGCGCAGAGTGAACCAGGAAAAAGTGAACAGAAAATACTCTATTTCTAGATGCATTAAATACTAAAATAAACAGAGATGCAAACTTGGGAATATACAGAAACCCTAAAACCTAGAGATGATGACTGGAACATTAATTTCTAAAAGGTCTGGCATTTCAGGCGTACCTTTGAGAAAATGATTCCCCACATGCATTACTAAAAATATGCAAACAAAACTTGCAAAAAATCCATGGTGGAATAAGGAGTAAGAACAAAACAATAAAATGCAAAGAAGACCACCAAAGTTTCAACCAGGGGGCTGAATTAGAAAGTAGTGATGGTTAAATGAGGCGTCATGAAGCGTTTTGACCCAAAGCAAAACTGTATTGATCCTGTGTTGATACTGTGTCACTGAATACTGACACCTGCTGGACACTATGCATCCTTACAGGCAAAGTAGTTGACAGATTGATTTGATGACCTAGTCTATACAATAAGATTTAAGGTATTGTAGTTTAATGTATATTATATATTGTATTATGACATATCTTCAGTCAAATTCAAGATATATTTGATATTCTTAGATACAGTCAATAAATAATGTGAACATGTACCATAAAGTGAAAATTTAAGTGAACGTGTTTGGAATGAGGATGCTTGTGGACTGTTTTCACAAATTGTCATTACAAAAAATTAAGTTTTCCCAACATGTTGAAATGTAGTCTGTTATGCTTTTTTGACACAACGTCTCCTGCTGTCGAAAAAAAAAAAATGAAGTAAACAATACATTTATATGAAATAATTTATAAAAAGAAGCTGAGTAATTTGTAGAATGACACATATGCAAAATATGCAAAAAAAAAGCATATTTTGTAAAACTTACCTACGACGCAGCCTCAAAAGTTTTGAAAACAAAGTTGGAATTAATAAAAAGGGTTGTAATGTTTGGTGTCCACATGATGGTGCTATTGTGTAACAACTGTTGTGGCACACATAGTTTTGTTTATTACACTGATTTTTACATTTCTTTAAATCAAATAACCATTCGTAGTATATAGAAAGTCCTATTATTTATACAACAAATCAAAATTAGGCTGTTAAAATTGTTATGTCTTTAAAAATTTCTACAACTAGAACTGTGTACAGGATGGGAAGGATTACATTAATCTCCGAATTTAAAAGGAAGCTGATGCATTAATACTAAAATAGAATAAATGTGGGTCTTTCACATTTCCAGTCACATCTCCCACTGCAGGCAAAGGGATGAGATGGTAGACTTCAAAAATAACTATTTTAACATTTAGTTAAGTTTGCATTGCAATAATTAAGCACACAAGTTATAAATGCAGGTACCAGCTTTGGATATCATTTTAAATATGATGAACAGGATGGGCCAGGCATTTCAAGTATTGTGCAGGTGAAAGAAACCAGAAACTACCCCAACATGTCTTGTCTTAGTATTCCAGTCACACCTTGCAGATAAGCTGGTTGTCTTTGTGTGCCAAGACAATTTTGCTCTGCAAAGATGTCATATCAAGATGCCATCTTGAAGATTGAATTCTAAATTTTGTTAAAGGGCCACTATCATGTGTCAGAAAATTGAACTTTCAACACACAATCAATTTTCTTTTTTCTTGTAAAGCAGAATTCAAACTTGGTACACTTTTGTCATTTTAATGTAAATCCCACATTTTTGATACACTGTGCAAAAGAATTTGAATGCGTTTCTAAAAAATGTGAGCAACAAATTTCAACTTTCTGTTGATCTTGTAATTTGGAGCTTCTTAAGTTAAAATATTTATTTGTCATACTCAAATTACAACATGGAAGCAAGTGTTGTCTTTATGAATGCTTTATTGCGGTAATTTGCAAGTACAAAGGAAGAAACAAGTTATCAGTACAGATTAACACATTTAGACTGAATTTGCAAACTATGTTCTTTTTATTAATATAAAAGTCAAAGATAGAAATGCCACAAGCAAAAATGGTTCAAATCAAAATCCTCATCACTTGTCCAGTCGTCTCACAGCTGGCCCAATCCTGGCTGAGGAGCAGATTTAGCAAACCCCTTATTTAAATCTCCAAGCAGAACCCCGTTTCTAGAGTAGAAGACTTTAGCCAAAGATGGATCCATGGGAGAAGGAATGTACTCCTGACAACGGCTGCCACCAAGACTTGGTGCACACTCAACTGAGTAGCTAAAATAAAAGGTACCATAATCAAACATGCAACTGTCTGAAACGTCTCCGCTATGAAGGTCAATGGAGCACTCACCAATCCAATCACTGTTCCAATATGTATCTTCATCATAAACCGTGAACGTCAGTTTGTCATGCATATTTATGTTAATGGGTCCAAAGTTGAAAGATTCTGGCCAGTTGGGGTTGTCATTATTTGCTATAATTTGAGTGCGTTTTTTCTGGTTAACATATTTAACGACCACTGAACCGTCTGTCTGAGTGCAACAATCACCATACAGTCCCCTTGCATAAAGATTGTACACCCTCAGTGTTGCAAGACCTTTCCCAGCAGGACAGCAGTTTGACTTAATATTATGGTTGCTGTGACAGACACAAGCACAGGGATCTCTTTTGTTGGATCTGTGTCCAATTTGACACGATTCTGAACATTTTCCTAACACTGCATTGTCCTTAATATATTTTTCCACCTCTCTTTTAAGCCCACTTTTGGCAGGATGACCACCTGGCAGAATTGTGTGCAGAGGCTTCAGGTTGTAACTCACAATATCAGGTGTAGTTTTAAGAGACTCTTTCCACCTGATATGGGCACTGGGATCAACATACCCTTGGAAGAACACAGCATAATTTTTGTCCCCACCAACAACTTCTGTGATACGTTCTTGAAACACAGTGTTGAAACTTTGACCATGGGTCAGTTTCTGTATCTTTGCCTGACAGTTTTGATACATAGCCCTAATGCTTGCCGTACTATCAAAGTTAACTGAAGCTTCAACCGACAGACAGTCACTAACTTCTGTTGCCGACATCCCATTCATGGATGCCTGGCAAGTCTTAAACGATGTTGCTTTCATCTCGCCTCCAAGAGAAACCTGTGTGATGTAATGTGTGCCATAAGTATCGATCAATTTGCGATATGGTAACCCAGAAGAACGTGGAGGAATAGACTTCACAGCCTTTTCAAATTCATGATGCAAAGGTGGGCTTGTTGTCAGTCTGTAGCTATGGAAAGAATGAAAACATAGTTACCTTTTGTCGCAGTCATACTTTATGCACATCATGTTAATGAAAAGTTGCACAGTAAGGTCTGTCTTGACACTCACTTGTAGTAGTTACAGCTAACAGAGTGGCGGGTAAAGGTGTAGCGGTCTTGTTTTGACTTTTTCTTGCCAAATTCAGCTTCCCTGGAATGGTAACCTCCAAAGCCAACACCAACAGTGACCGAAGGGTCCACAGGGATTTCCAAACCAATTTTCCAGTCGTTGGTTACAGATGACATGGAACCATTGATGAGAGATTCAACAGAATCATAGACCATACTGCTGAGCTTCAAATTGCATTGTGGCAGGTTTCTCCAGTCCACCACAGAGACTGGGACCTTTTGTTTCTCTCTATTCTGGTAGCTGTTTACATACATTCTACAAGTGCCATTTCCAAGGTCTCATGTTTCAGTGTCGATGACATAGGCAGCTTTTCTTTGCATTTTGACAATGTCGAAGCCTTCTCCACCCAGGTTGTAACCTGGAACAAAGTGAGCAGTTTTACATTGCTGTGGTGAACCAATGAAACTCACAGAGGTTGAGAGACACAGAGGACTGAATGTCCAGGTCAGGAGCAGGAGCTGCAGAAGTCTAGCCATCTGTGAAAAAAAAAAAATTAACGATTAAATTGCATAGCAAAAGATTCACAAACATACACACAGAAAACTTCTGCTTAAGGATTTTTAGTAAATAGCCCTATTATATGGAATTTGGAAAAGCAAAATTTTCAGTTTAGGAGAAAGTTTTTAAAGTCTTACTCTGACAGAAGACTGCAGGCTCTGATCATCTGTCAAGCGTCTAGCTGATTTTGTACTATTGAGGTGAAGGTGGAGCTTTTCTTATCAGCTTAGTTTCATACCATGTGCACATGGATACGTGTGCATTTTATTTTCTTTACCTCTTTCAATCGTTAAGTATAAACATGGGGAAGTGGTTAATCAGTGTTCACATCTCACTTGGATTTTCTCTAACCGTTTTTTAACTTCCAACAGTTTATGAACCTTTCAGTGCCAGTTAATAAAACATCTTGGATGGTAGCTAACAGTACAACATGGCATGGCAAAAAACATAAAAGCTTGAATTTATTGCTCAGAAAATAGCATTTTCAAAATATTGATTTTACATTAAAAGTGCCAATATATTTTTGTTACATTTGTAAGAATAGTGAACAATATTTATGACAACCTAGCTTGATAGATCAACTTAAAAGTAGAAGAAAGTGTCACAATAGTCAGCATCTCTACATGCTCAGAGCTCAGACTTGCCCTGCCATTAGTACCTGTATTTGTATTCCCAGCAGCTGAAAACAGTCGTTCTGATGGTGGAGGTGGCAGGAATGCACAGAAAGGACTTTACTTGTTTTGCCAGAGTTGGACGGCATCCTTCATCTATTTTCCACCAAAGGAAGTGAGTTTTATTTTGGATGTTCATCAAAACTTGCATTTGAGTCAGATAATGATTGCCATACATTGTCCTGGAACAACAAGTTTTCTTCTTGTTGTCTGCTTGTTCACAGGAGTTTGGATCATTACTTGTTTGCATTGATTTCTTCGCTTGAAGAGTCATGGTTTGCACCGTGCTTTATACTTTGAATACTAATTCAGGAGGTAAAATTTCAGTCTGCTAAATCTGGGATCAGACACAGCAGAAAATAAGATGGTATTGGGGCATTCTGCTTTGAACAGTAAGTCTTTATCCCACCTTAATGTAATATCAGGAGGACCTTCACTGCTCCTGCTAAAAAGTCTCAACCCTCTGCGGCTTTTTTAAGGTTACAAACAAGTTGTGGGAGTGCAGTCAGGTTTGCATTCTTATCCACTCAGTAAAACAATTGCCCCTCAATTGGAACAAGGGCCTGACTTAGTTCTTCTGCAAGACATGACTGTTCAGGTGTCAGATTTAGATGACTGTATCTACCTTTGGGAGTTACTGTTGGATATGACAGCGTAACTGGCCAGGAAAGCTGGTGCTTAACGATTGAACTGTTCCTCTTGTTGTGCATTATCTTATGAACAGGGTGTACTGTTATATCCCTGCCAATAACATGCAAGCAGCAAAGTAATCTTAACATAGGCTCATTTAAATTGCCTTTACATTATTTAGATCACAATGATGTCTGTTTAGCAAATTTCATCAGCAATTCTGATTCAGAGCAAGAGAAATTGACAAAATTGCCTTACAATCAAAAAACAATTTTTAGTATTATTGTAGTAAAATATAGAAGAAAAAAAGCAATAAATGACAACTAACTCATGAGCGGCATCTCACATTCTTCGTCATCTCACATCTTCGTGATCTCAGAGTTGCATCTTGCTAGAAGCAAATTGCTCAATTAAATTGTATTATGTCATCATACATCTTGTTCTCAAAAAGCTTATAAGTTTGACAGGCAATGTTCCTTAGAGGAAGTGTTTCTACAAAATGGTGCCAGATATGTACAAATTATCTTTAACAGCTTTAGCTTAAGAAAACCACAAAAAAATCACACATCTTGTTTTTGGTAAACTTTTAGTGCTATGCATTTTTCACACTTTGACATAACTTTTTAGGTTGAAGAAAGTTGCCATTTCTGGTGTAGTGAGACTACTTTGTAAATAAAAATATTTCTCTTCAAAATAAGACCAAACATCTTCTATAAATTGCATAGTAAAGTGGAGTTCTGTTGATGAACTTCTGCCTATACTTACCATGAACTATTTTCTAAACTTGATCTTTATTTAAATATTTTCCTGCTTTAATGTAAGCTTTAATGAGTGCTGCTTTTCTTGGTCATCTAGATTATATGATTTTTAAACCATTATATTAAATTTACTTATGGATGAAAAGGGGTTATTACTTAACTGAAAAAAAGACTAAGACTATTACTTCTTTCGAGTATTTAATGTACATCTTTTTTTAATATCACATGCTACAAAATGCTACAATGGGGCCTGCAACCCTTCTGCTTATGATTTTCATACTTAAGAAAATATAACAAATGATACTAGCAAAGTCCAGACCAACATTCAGTTTCAATGTGATCTGGTCAGTCAGTCAAAGGCAAAAATAATTTCACAAAACAAAGCTTTTCTCTTCAGGGGATGCCACAGAAAATTATCTGTCTCAATGTAGTCCTGTCCACGGCGTCCACTAACAGTAACTAACTTCATGTCCTTTTCCACCACGTCAATAAATCTCCTTTTCGGTCTTCCTCTCTGCCCCCTTGTCTTTTACCCAGATCGCTTATTCAGTCAAAAGTGAAAAGCCATTGTGCTTGATCCACCCCTAATGCAATTTTATTTTATTTTTTTACTTTTTGTTGTTGGGTTTTTTTTTTTGTTTTTTTTTTACCTTTTTAGGAAATCTATTAAAATGAGCATGGTGTGACTTTAAATGTGCACTTATGCCTAATTTAAACAGGTCTGTTTTCCTTTGTGTTTTTTTTTTTTTTTTTTTTTTACTTATCTAGTTATGGCCTTCTTTAAAATGTAATGGTTTCCTATGGTGTTGCAAAATAGTTTTGTAAGCATGTCAGATTTTCATCTTTTAGCTTTGTTTGATAATGTATAAGCTTTTCATTGTTTTAGTATGAGTCATTTTTCTTTTTAACAAAGAACCCAAATCCATGATTCGGCCGGCAAATAGACCAGAAACAAGAATGCCTTTCTAGTTGCAAGCAGTTAGTACAATCACCACACCTGGTGCTTAACGACTGAACTGCGCCTGCAGTGCAAACCAGCCCCCCATAAGGTAACTAATGAATGAATTTGTATTTAAAGAATATATGCTTTTATAACTCTTTGCAAATTAAAATCTGAAAATGGTTGGATGTAGCCTTCTTTGATGTAAAACTCAAACAGCATTGAATTCACCATATTGTCTTCAAAGGTCACCTGATCAGTAAAAACAATTGTCCTATGCATCATTTAATGTCAGGATTAAGGGAGATGTTCTGTGAAGGCCTAAAGGTTTTATTTAGAGAACAATAAAAGCAACATGAAGCCCAAGGAACACAGAAAACAAGTCAGGAAGTAACTTCTGGAGATGTTTTAATCAAATGTAGGCTACAAAACAATATTCAAAGTTGTATCAATGCTGGTTTTTGTGAGTAAATCAATAGTAACACAATTTCTGTTCCTATCAATAACTTCTGTTTTACACATATCACACGCAGCTTTGACTAGTACGGAGCCCCGAGGGGACATGGAAAATTTATGGAAATTTTTTTTTCTTTTGCGTTCCCTCGCAAAACTGTACTAATCAGTTATGTAGCATAATTGAACACTGCAAGCCTTTCTTACGGTGGCCGCCATACTTTCTGCTTAATAGAAGGTTACATGAGGTTTTTCCATGAATGTCAATACCTCTTTGTGAAATATCTATCCCGGGGTAATCAGTCATCTGTCAGTTTTGATTGTGTCTCTGCTGTGTTCGTAGTCTGAATGGTTTAAAGGGCTGCTTTCATGTGAAGCTCCATCTCAAAATTAACAGACATAAACATGCAGTAAATAAATCAATTTTCAATCAGTTTTTTGCACCAAAGACTTAATAATAATGAACACATTTTATTTTTATAAAACACGGCAAACTAACGGTGGTAGAGGGCCGCACTGATAACTCGGGGAATCTCATCTGTCCGTGTATCAATCAACTCCAAACCATTTCTTTGTTCTGTCACAATTATCAATTTATTGCATTTTGATTATCAGGCTCCAAACTTTGCAAGGACTGACCGCTGCGCTCACCGCTTCCCCACACACACCAAGCCAGCAGGATAGTGATCTTCCCATTCAGACTTAGTAACAGGTAAGCCCACATCGACACACCCACCACCCCTGTCAAAGCCGTGTGCTGCTGTCATATCAATAATTACTTATTTCATTCATAAGGCTCTTACGTACGGAGCCTCAGTGAAAACGTGTTTATTATTATTAACTGTTTGGTGCAAAACAGTGATTGAAAATCGATGTATTTACTGCATGTTTAAGATGGAACGGCACTGAAAGCAGCCCTTTAAACTTTTTAGAATACGAACACAACAGAGACACAGTCAAAACTGACAGATGACTAATTATCCCACAATTAGCAGAAATAATCCAAATTAGGATGTATTTTTATTTATTTCCTACTTACGGATGTTTCTGTTTATATCATAGGTTTTTAGTGCCTTTTTATCCTAAAGAAAAAGATGTAAAACTTCAGATATTTCACAAAGAGGTATTAATATTCATGGAAAAACCTCATATAACCTTCTGTTAAGCAGAAAGTATGGCGGCCACCGTAAGAAAGGCTTACAGTATTCAATTATGCCGCATAACTGATCAGTACAGTTTTGCTAGGGAACGCAAAAGTATTGCAAGGGGACGCAAAAGAAAAAAAATTCCCATGTCCCCTCGGGGGCTCCGTAGACTAGAGGCCGGTGTCCTGATTTTTTTTTTCTTTCAATATTACTTCTTTCAATATTATGGTGAAACTGTATTCTTTTTATATTCTCTATCCTTTACAAATTGTTATCTCGTGATAAAAATTTAACATGATTCTCGTATCATAAGATTTTGTTTAGAAGATTGCAACATCAGTTTTGGGGATGTTTTTTATGTGTGGTTATTTCTTTAAAGATTGCACTAGATGAAGGCAAACTGGTCTCTGTACACGAGCAACAAATTCACGCATTCTGCCTGTGGTCAACTTTGCTTCTCTGTTTTCACAAGATCGTATCATCTCAACATGATCAAACTTCTTTTTAAAAAGGAAGAACTGCAGCAGATTGGTCAGGGAAAATTTTGTTGAAAGATTTAAAGAAGGGTTAGGTTATAAAATAATATTCCAAGCTCTTAATATCCTACAGAGCTCTGTTCGATCTATCATTTGAAAGGAGAAAGCATATGGAATAACTGCCTAATATGGCCGTCTAATATGACAAGGCATTAATCTGAGAATGAGCCAAAATCATCAAGACACATCAAATATGTTAGTTTGTCATGGTCCAAATGCAACTCTAAACAGGTGTGGGTTTAGTTTTGATTTAAAGAAGCTCAGTGTTTTTGCTGTTTTGCAGTTTTCTGGAAATTTGTTCCAGATTTGTGGTGCATAGAAGCTGAATGCTGCTTCTTCATGTTTGGTTCTAGTTCTGGGGATGCAGAGCAGAACCAGTTTCTCTCTGCATTTTGTTTTTATATTAAGGAAAAGTTCACCCTCTGCTGTTTATTAAAGCTCTACAGTTTATCCACTCACTAACCTGGCTCCTCTGAAAAGTTGCAGCTCATATTGTTACCACAAAAACATGAAAAACTGAGCCAAAATCTATATTGCGGTGGTTACTTCACACAAAGAGTTAATACTTCTTGTTCTTGCTATATTTTTGTTGCTTATCTTTATAATATCCCATTTGATCAAATATCATGAAGTAAGCTAATTTCTTTGCACAGTGCTAGGTGTCCACTGGGTGGTGCTATTGTGTTAAAAAAATGACGTCCTCATATTTCTATAAATCGCTCTTATCTTTATTTTACTAGTATATAATATACATTTGATGTATTTTATTATGTATTGTTTTTTTGTTTGTTTTTGGGTTTGTTTTTTTTTTGAAAAATTGGTAATGGCACAAAAAAGTATTGCTTCTGAAAACTCACTATGACTATAATCATAAAACATATCAAGAGTAAATATATGTAAAGTATCTTGATAGACTCAATACAAAAATAATAGTTTACTCGAACAAAAGATGAATTTCCTGCAGCCCTGTCTCCAGTCTCCAGTGTATAATGAATACAGGATCAATAAAGACATGGGAAATTACTCCAGGCTCAGCCTCTGTCATGCTCCAAAAAATATTTACTTTGACAGAAGAGTTAAAGTCTATTGGTCTAAAATGATATGAAACTCAATGTGAAGAAGTTCTGCAGACTGAGAATTTTTGGTTTCGCAAGATTTTCACTTTGGGGCATGTTTCACACCACTATTAACATTTGCACAACAGCTAGTGCACTTCTTAAAATAATACAAACTGCAAAACCGAGTTAACTTGCAAAACTGAGTCACTTGCTAAGAATGTATAATTCATCCCTCAAAACCAAATGTTCACATTAATGGACGTGACAATGGCATCAGAATAAAAAAAAAAATCCAGGTTTATGTACAAGCGAGTCAAAAGGATTTGCCATGTTTTTATTGTGACTGTTCACTCTGCACATTCTTTCTAATACAAGAAAACCACATCTTGGTGACACTATGTGAAAGTACTCAAGACAATACTATTCACTATTTGCACAGCCGTTTCAAAACTGCAGCGACAGTAAGTGAAGTAAATGAGTACCACACATCGATGCTTCACACTTTTGCTGCAAATAGACTCTTTTTTGCGATGCTAGTTCGTTTACAGCACTGTTCAAAAGCTAAGAATAACCAATGGATAAAGCTGTACATTTATGTAAAAATATATCATCTGAGGGAAATTGTTCAGTCTCGGAGACATTTTGAGGAAAGAATGAAGAAATGCCTAAAATATACTGTCAAATGATGCTTCTGCCTGTATTCAATATTACTGTTTAGAGAAGCCCAAATATGGATTTTAATACAATAAAACATTCTCTTAACACTCAAAATAATGAAAGAGACACTTCATTGTCTTTGTGGATGCTTTATTGCAATGTTTTGCAGACAGGAAAGAAAAGTGAAAGTAGGATTATCAGTGGGTATTTTCACTAATATATAATAGTGACATGATATTACTGTCAAACTTTTTTCACACAAAAGTTTAAGAAGAGACGTTACAAGCAAATGCATTTGTTTTGTTTCTCAACAAATTATTTCAAAACTGGTCCAAACTTGCCTGTCTAGCTGGCTTAGGAAACTTCTTCATTGTATTCCCAAGCAGAACCCCATTCCTAGTGTAAAACTCTTTGGCCAGTGAGGGATTCATGGGGGAGGAAATGTACTCGTCACACCGGCTTCCTCCCAGACTTGGTGCACACTCCACGGAGTAGGTGAAGAAGAACGTTCCATGGTTAAACATGCAGCTGTCTGTCACAAGCCCTTTACGGAGCCCAAAAGAGCACTCGCCAAGCAGATTACTATTCCAGCATGTATCCTCATCATAAACAGAAAATGTCAACTTGTTTTGCATATTGATGACAATTTGTCCAAAATCAAATTTTTCTGGCCATCTGGGATTGTCATTATTACTGATTATTTGGGTGCGCTTCAGCTGGTCACCATACTTAACCTCCACTGAACCATCCGTCTTGGTCCACTGATCACCATACAGTCCCATTGCATAAAGTTTGTAGACCTTCAATGTTGCAAGACCTTTCCCAGCAGGACAACAGTTTGCCTTGACATTCTTGTTGCTGTTACACACACAAGCACAAGGATCTCTTTTGTTGGACCTATGTCCAATTTGACAGGCTTCAGAACATTTTTTCAGCACTGCATTTTTAAAAATGTACTGCTCCACTTCTTTTTTCAGACCATTTTTAGCACGGTGATTTTCTGGAAGTATGGTGTGAAGAGGTTTCAAGTTATACTGCACGACATCAGGTATGCTTTTAAGAGAGTTTAGCCAGTTTCTATACACAACTGGGTCCGAACCACCTCCAAAAAGCACAACTCCCATTTCATCCCCACCAGTGACCTCTGTGAAACGCTCATTAAATTCTGAGCTGAAACTTTGTCCCGAGCTCAATTTTTTCTTCTTGTCTTCACAGTGTTTAGTCATGGCTTTAACACTAGCGCTGTTAGCAAAGTTAGCTGATGCTTCAACCGTCAAACAGTCACTAACATCTGTTGCTGTAAACCCATTCATGGTTGCCTTGCAGGTCTGAAAAGAGGTTGTTGCCTTTATTTCCCCGCCAAGATACACCTGTGTGATATAATGAGTGCCATACGTGTTGATCAGGTCGCGATATGGGGACGCTTTTCCAGGACAATACGGCGGAAGAGAGTTCACAGTTGCAAGAAAGTCATGACTCAAAGGAGGACTAGAGGTCAGTCTGTACCTGTGGAGCAGAGAAAGAATGAAAAGAAGTTAAGGGTTGTCACAGAGTAGATGTACATGTGGATGTATGGTTTGATCATTTTTACAATCTTTCCAAAAATCGTGTTGCAAATTTTATTAGAACAAATGGGGGAGTTGGTGAGGATCATCTTAAAAGCTAATGTCCTACTATAATATTATAATTTTCCTATATCTATCTTATCTTATCTATACCAGATATTTCTAGTTCATACTCAGCATTCGATCCAACTCAAAAGACAGGAATTAGTGACTCCTTACACTAAATAGACCTACATTGCACATATAGACTTTCAGTCACTCAGATTATGGCAGTCCTTAAGTTCTCTTATTTAAGGCAAGTTAACCTGAAAATGTGATTTATAAGAGTTCTGCATCACATCCCAAATTAGTGAACAGACTATGATGTCGGTACCTGATTCAAAGTTTGGAACTTGGCAGTTCATGAACTGAAATAGCAAATGATGAATCAGAGTCTATAAATCAGATGGAAACTTCAAGACAACCATCACTGCTTGCTTACAGGATGAAGTAAAATATAATCTTCACATAAAGCACAATGTAATAAAATACTCTAAAGACGTAAATACATTTCGACACATAGTTATCTGCTTAATAGCAGTCCTCTTTCTCCTCCAAACTTTGCAAAGTGTCCAAAAGCCTGAAAAATATTGATTTAAATTTTCATCTGTGACTTGAACCCAGATACAGACCCCACTAGGGCCTCAGTTATCGTCATCCTTCTTCCTTGAAGTAGCTTGTAACTGACCTGCTCTCTGTCGCGGCTGGTTTGCTTTGAAAGCTGACCTCAAGCTTTTCAATTGTTACACTTTTTTGCTCACCACCTGCCTATCTGTATATATGCGTATAGTATGTCCGGATATGTACTTTATGTACACTCTAATTTGTAACGCCAAGATTCAACATTTGCTTCTCTGAGATTTTCTTCTGTGGTTTGCAGTTTTGTAAATTATGTCTATGGGTTAGGGTCTTCTTGATAACAAAAAAACATAATCTGTTTTTTTGTTATCAAAAAAACAGAAATATCTGTTATTTATTGTATTTGTGCTGTATTGTAAATTTTCCTCCGGGATTACTAAAGTATGTTCATTCAGTCATTCCTTCTCCTTTTACTAATTGTTCTGCATTATTATGTTAATATAATTTCAAAATCAAGCTCATCAAGTTTATATGTAATGAAACATAATTTATAACACTGAATTACAAAAAATTGTTTTTGGAAGTTTTCTGTTTTTTCAACTGAATTTGGACTATTTTTACACCGCTGAATCCAAAAATGACATCCATATTTCTCAATCAGGTCAGGGCTTTATTCTAATTTGATTTAGAGAAATCTGATCTTCTGATGAAATCAATTAAATTTTTAGGACAGTATCAGTTAATTTTGGTTCATATCTGTCATCCAAAAAAGGTTTTAGAAAAAAATGTTTTCTAACGAATTGTATTAATTGTTACAAACCTGGATTTCTGAATATCAAATAATAAACACTTACAAATGTAAGTACATGTATATTGAACCTTATGTCTTCATTGTACAAAATTCTCCATCTCTTACTGATAGAATCTCATTTAAAGCATTTCTCAGTGAACACAAAAGAGAACCATCCAACTCATCAACAGCATCCATGTGCATCCTCACCTATAAAAGTTACAATTTACTGATTGGCGGACAAATTCGTAGCGATCACTTTTGGATTTTTTCATTCCAAATTCAGAGGCCCTGGAGTGTGACCCTCCAAGACCAACACCAACAGTGACTGAAGGGTCCACAGGAATTTCCAAACCAATCTTCCAGTCGTTGGAGACAGATGAAGTGGAATCGTTGACGAGAGATTCGACAGAATCATAGAGCATGCTGGAAACTCTCATGCTGCATTTTGGGAGGTTTCTCCAGTCCACCACAGAGACCGGGACCTTCTGGTTCTCTCCATTCTGGTAGCTGTTTCTGTACATTTTGCAGGTGCCGTTTCCAAGGTTCCACGTCTCAGTGTCGATGACATAGGCACCCTTCCTCTCCATTGTCACAATGTCAAAGCCTTCTCCGCCCAGGTTGTAGCCGGGGACAAAGTGAGCCGTTTCACATTGTTGTGGAGAGCCAATAAAACTGGTCGATGAGAGACAAGGAGGAATCCACATCCAAAACAGGAGCATGAGCTGCCAAAGGTTTGCCATCTATGGGGAAAACAAAAACAGGGAATATCACACAAAAACACAAAATCCATTGTGTACATTTTAAGTACATTTCCTCACTGGGAACAGAAAATAAATTAAAACAAGTAAAATTTTGTTTAAATGGAAAATAATTGGAGCAGGGAAAGAGGAAGCACCTCAGTACATTACCTTCACTGCAAATGGAGCGTTATGGTCAGGGGTACCCAGTTTCCAACTCATTTACAGCACTAATGCGGAGGTGGAACGACAATGTTACTAACAATATGATTCTCACATGTGTTATTAATAGTTTAATTTAGCAGCTGTCTTGCATTCACAGTGAAATGCAACACCTTCTCTTGAATCGCTCAAGGTT
Organism: Poeciliopsis retropinna; assembly: GCA_010277075.1. Lineage (NCBI taxonomy): Eukaryota > Metazoa > Chordata > Actinopteri > Cyprinodontiformes > Poeciliidae > Poeciliopsis > Poeciliopsis retropinna. The sequence goes on from VMRM01000013.1 coordinate 9,154,053, forward strand.
TTGTTTGGTAGTGGCAATGTGAGAAATTGGTTTTCTGTGTCTGTTTATCAGTCCCTGTGTCGTGGATACTTCTTGATTGGTTCCAGCTGTCTAACTTTCTCCCTAATTACCCCCAGTGCTTTTAATCCCACCTGTGTTCTCTGCTCCCCGTTGGATCCTTGTCGAATGTCGTGACTGGAGGCAGAATCAAGAAATCAGATCAAGAAAACTCACTCGGTCACTGCATGACTCTAATGACAATGTCTCTAGTCTTGCCCTTTTTATATGTTTCAGGATTATTTTTTTTTTATCTCTCATGTCAATGTAAAAGAGTTTTTTCACCTTCTTGCAAATTTGCAAAGAGTCTCACTTTAAAGATCACATTTAGAGCAATGCTGTATGCTTAGACTGAGCTAACATGAACAAAAATGCATCAAAATAGTTTTTACATACATAGAGAGCTTCTGAAATTAAAGTGCTCTTGATGTTTCGTCATAAAAGTATTAAAGTCTAGAATACTTTAATAAATACTTTAAAGTCTAGAAGAGCCTTCAGGTCTGAAAATTGAGACCATCTCTTCTTTGGGGTGTTTCTGTTCTAAGCTTAATTACTACACATGATCTAACACTATTATAAAGCTCTTGAGGACTAATACTACAAGACAGAAACCTACTTTCTCAGTTTCTATTTTCTTCTTTTAATAAGAACTAAAATTGACTTCCATTTGTGGCTCTCAGTCAGCATCATGCCACAGCTTCTGAAGAGCTCATAAAACCTTGCACAAATGATGCCTGTTTCATCAAGTGGAGGAGTTTCACACTTGGGCATGTGTACTGTTCATCTTTAGACTTCCCCTTTCAGAAAAATCATGATTATTTAAACTCGTGATTATTTCTTTAGTATTTAAAGAAAGCATTTAAACTTTCTTGGAAGTCACCTGACTGGTTATATACGTGTGTGTGTACGTGTGTGTGTGTGTGTGTGTGCAAAATTAGTCTCAGATCTTACTTAAGGTATAGATGTAGAGGTTGAGTTATGTTTGACAAGTGTCATTCCCACTTCTTGCTGTATATGACAGCCTTTATTTAGCCGGTTCTCAGTTGATTTAATTGCTTAAAATTGTGTTCTTTTTATGTTTATTTACAAGCAAATAACTACCCATTTTATACATTATTACTTATAGAGCTTTTGACTGAAGTTCTTGTCTTTCTAAAATTCATGCAACGGAAAGAGCTTTTATCTACCTGTTTTAGGTCAACCCTGAAAGGTGACGTTTCTGATGTGGAACTTCATTTTGTAGCTAGTCTTCTCAAACTTTCAGGTTTTGACCCTGAATGGATTACTGCAACACTGTCTTGCCTCTGCAACTTTACACACAAAAAAGTGTCTAATTTACTGTAAAATACCCGCAGCTTTACCCTATAAATATGGATTTTAGCATATTTATGCGTTAAAATTCTGGCAAGTACAACTACCAGTATTTTCCTGTAATATTTTTTTTTTTTTTACAGTGCGAAATGTTTCTGGTTTCTAAATCACTAAAACACTGAATTTCCGTTTTTTACGATCAGTGTGCTTGCAGTTAAAATTGCTTTTTAACATTTTTTGACACTCTATCAAATCCAACAGACTTGTGATACTTGCTAAGAAATGACAGAGACTTAAGGTATCCACAGCATGGTACTGGTCCTTGTTTTGCCAGCTTATCACATTTTGACTTTAAATTTGCTGCACGACTGTATGGTGAACCATTTAGGGCATACAGTAGTTTAAAGTTTATATACCGAGGTGTTTTCTATAGTGGTCGTTTGGTGACCAGTTTGAGACATTTGGCCTGGACATACTCACAGGAAAACCTCTCTAGAATGATTGGCTGTGTTGTTGCTATCAGACTTAAACTTGCAATAGTTAAGTGCAGAGGCAGCCACAATGCGCAGCCTCAAGTCATGACTGAGCTATTTTTGTAGTTAGGACTTGCCACACACCAACTGAAGAGAGCTGCTGTTTTTCACCTTCTAAGTTTGTTAAAACAGGAAGGATCAAGAATGATTTATAGCATAGACAATGAGAAACTAAATCAATCTGAATTTTCCTGTTGATATGTAATCAGTATGAATTCAACAACATGCTCTTTTACATTCAATTCAAAAGAAATATGTTGATAAAATATTACTATAAATTTAAACTTGAAAGGAGTGTATATGCATTGTTAACCCATCAAAAAACCTGTATAAAAATGTGACAAATGCACAACGGTGAGGCTTAAAATACAGAAAATCAAGCCAAAGCCCCATGGCAACATAAAAATCATCCTAAGCTCAAGAACACATGTACTTCCTGTAACAGCAATGTGTCAATGACAAGATTTGAAAGCCAGAGGTGCTAAAATCTCACATTCACACAATAGCCACAGTCATCATGAAAATAAAGAAGTTAGAGGGTTTTTTAAAATTTATTTTTGGTTTAAACAGCAGTTGGTTTTTATGTGAGTCAACTGTGTCAATTGAGGATCACACCAAAGCAAATCCATAAATGGAGTGTATCACAAAGGTGAAAAGTCATTTGACTCAGGGCAAAGCGGATCCATTATCTGTGTAAAGTGCACAGTTCTGCTTCTGACAAACTTAAGAGAATAGATGTTAACTGAATTAATTTATTAACTTGACCGTCAGCAAGAATAAGAAAGACTATAAAATGAAATGTTTCGGTTGTTTGTCTGATTTGGAGCACTCAGATGCAGATGAGCATAGTGTCATGGAGGAAAACATGCATTAATAGTCTTAGTTATCATTTATTCATCTGGCAGGAAAATGGGGCAATTTCCTAAATGTTTAAGACTTAGAATAGAATAGAATAAAATAAAATAAAATAAAAGGCAGATTCGCACAAAGACAGAACATAAAATATGTAAAAACAGAAAAACTGAATTTCAACAGAAATATGTAATTATATGAAAAAATAGTGTCGTCCTGTCCAAAGGAAAACGTGTGCATGAATGTAAATGACTGATTTTCTTGTAAAGCTTCTTTGAGATCACTCTCAGCATTGAAAAGCGTTGTATAAGTCTGATGTCATTTAATTTCTGTGTCAAAATTAACTTAGTTTATTTGAGAAAAATGAATATCTTCTAATGAGTTACATGTGAGCTTTGATAGCTTGGCATATAAGTAAATGCAAAGCTGTTATCCAGACCTCGCATTGATTACTCCTACAGACAGAATACATGCTGATGTAGAAGTGAACTTTCTAGATTAAACAAGCAAGTTTCACTTCTTTAAACAGGAAGACTTTTCAGAAGAGCATTCAGAAATAAGCGAAACGGCAAGGAATAACCCATGACGAGAATGGCCACTAGATGGTGATGATGTACAGGAATTATGTTTTTACTGCTCTCAGATTCAGATAAAAAAGTGTCTGATTTGGGTTTCCCAAGCAAACACAGTTTCTCAAGTCTTAGTTTAGTTGATCCTTCTATATTCATTATTGCTTAAGATGTGTTGCCATATTAATTCACTTTGTGTATTCTCATTATTTTCTTTGTTCATCTTTTTCCCCATGATTTGTAGTTTCTTTGTGTCTTAGCTTTATTCTTGTTAATTATTTACCTTAGTCAGTCTTCCTGTTTTATCTCCCCTATGGCTGTTCCTAATTCCCTGATTAACTCACCTTCACACTATGTCATTTTCCACTCTCTCCTCAGTTTACGAGGTTTCATTACAGGTTCGCCACCATTTTTTTTAAGATCTACTATCTCAAACCTCAAAAATGTACTCTGAAAAGTACATTGTCTTGGAACATCACCGGTTCAAACCATGTAATTTATCTGTTTTCCCAATTAAAGTTTTCAGCATGCTCATTCTAATTGTATGTCCTGTATTTTGTTCAAATCCTTAAACCTAAAAACATGACTAATATCGAAATGGGTAAACCTTCAACTAACTGAGATGTTCTTCTACTTAGCCTCACCAAATCCTCAATATTACTGTCCCATTAATACAACACTTTCATACCGTAATAAAAACCATCACTTTAACTATGTTAACACTGTTGAAAACAAAATTTGTAATCATTGCAGAAAACTGCATACTAAATAAAATTGAGTGAAAAAGCTATTATGAATATTTAAGCCATAAAATATCCATGCAGTTATTCAGATTATCATAATTTTCTAACAAAAAAATTGAATCTGTCTTTTGTACTGACTTTTAACTTGGATTGGCCAAACTTCCAAGCTCTAAGTCATTGAATGTTAATATAGCATTGACTTTTACTCTAGCACTCAAAATGACAAATCTCCACAACTTATACAAAAGTATAATGTTAAAATGTCATATCCCATGAACAGACAAATGCACTACACAAGCCCAGTAGAGGTAAAATTGCCATTAATACCCTGTTTACCTCACTGAGCAAACAACTGAGCACACAAAATTCCCAGTTAGCCTGACCTGCACACTGTTTTGCATGTCAACACTTTCATACCTTAATAAAAACCATCACTTTAACTATGTCAACACTGTTGAAAACAAAATTTGTAATCATTGCAGAAAACTGCATACTAAATAAAATTATGTGAAATAGCCATTATGAATATTTAAGCCATAAAATAATATGGCTTAATATTATTTTAATAATATGGCTTAAAACTTCCTGCTGTTAATACAGCAGGAAGTATTAGCACTCTGGATAAACCCATACATGCTTGAATGAACATTGAAACTCTATATTTGAGGTATCTATCTCAACTACTAGAGATCTCTGACTTAACCAAGAAGACAAAAAAAAAAAGAAATTAGTCACTTAATTCCTTTCAAATTTGAGTTTTGAGCATCAAAATCAAATTTTGAATGAAAGTTTAGCAGCGTCAGAAGGAGGTGGGTGAACAAAAACATTCACATGCAATGAAGCGCCTGAGATTTCCTGTCCCATACAGTGGAACTGCACTTTCCGTCACTGCTGCAAGCTTGCAAATGCATCCTACTCGAAAGCACATTTTTCATCCATTCCTAGTGATAGAATCTTTGCCAGGTTATTTAATTGAAAACTACTCTAATCTCAATTAAAGTTATTGTCAGAAAGAATTGTGCACATTAGCAACTTCTCAGTTAGTATTGCTGATATTCAAAAATCAACCTCAAATTTTTAAACCACCAAGCACCACGTGGGCAACATGACTATTCTGGTACATCTTTCTGTGACCTAAAATGACAAAACAGAGATCTAATCTCAAGTGAAAAAAAGAAGAAACGAGATTAAATGCCTCCTATCAAACCGCATTATTTCAAATCTTTTTATTTTGCTGTTTAAAGAGCAAATATGCTAAAGCTTTTTTTTTTTTTTTTTTTACATGAAAACATTTAAAATTATTTGTAAAATGTTTTGTTTTTGTTTTCCAGTTTCTATGATACAGGCCATCCAAATCAATACTTTATTAATTTGGAAATATAGTCTGACTCAACTACGTAAAGATAAGGCCTTTTATCTAGAGTTTAAGGCATACATGCAATGTATTCTTTGTCACATGGTGCAGTAAATCATACTGCATTTCTCCTTTACAGTATGTATTCAATGCTTCAATGTCTACACATAAAGCAACTTGGCCCCATTGAAAGGTTGAAAATCATGCTGTAGCCACAGCAGCGTTGACCTAGTCAGCTAAATTGTTGATGACAGCTTTGGTACTTAGATGCTGGTATTTATGACAGTTATAACTCAGAGACCTTCTATGTTCAGTGCTATTATGAGAAAGGCAACACAGCACTTTGATGGTATGATAGGCCACAATGAAGAAAAAAAACATGCAAATAAATACAAATTATGAAAATAAATATGAAATCCCTAAACATTGTTGTGATTGCTCCCATGAAGAGTATTTGTGATCTGATACACTGATCAGGCATAACATGTTAACAACTGGTAGAAAGGGTACTACTTTACCTTTTACAGGGTGGAATAGTCAATATTAAGAAATAAGAGAACATGTTGCCCCTCTTCAATCTGTGTTTGAAGAGGGGATGCACAAGCTTAAGGATTTGAGTGAGCCAAATGTGGTTCTTCTTTTCAAGAGCAGACCATGTTGGAGAACCTCTTCAGCTGCTACTCCTGTGGAGTTTTCTCAATCTGCAAAGGACAGGAGCTACTAAAAGTGGTTCAGAGGAAGAGGAACAGTAGTGAGCTGATAGGACTATGAATACCTATGTTTGATTGATGCACATTTACAGCATAGACTGGTCATGTGGCTTTTCGAAAAGATGAGCTACTGTGTGCTGTACATTGATGATTTTATCAATTGCACTTGACAAAATGTAATGTTTTTTATTGTTTTCACAACTGTTAGCTATATATGTTTATGATGTTTATGATGTTTTTTATGCTGAAATGTGCTATAGAAACAAACTTGATTGTCCCTCAGACTGCTGAAGACATTTATGCTAGTTCTGATTGAGAGTTGCCAATACACACAGTGCAATTTGTTGACACAAAAGCATGAGAACTAGACCATGGACCAATGGAATAACATAAGCTTGTCTGATGATGAATCATGTTTTCTTTTGTATCATATTGCTTTTGCCACCAGGAAGTTCGAAGCAAAAATATTGCAGGAATGGCTTAGGGAGCACCGCAACAGGATTGAGTCGTCATAATTAGCCAGGCGCCGGTGTATCTGTTTGTGCTGGACAAACAAGTCTGATCCACAGAACCTCCATGACTTAACTGGTCTTCTGCCAACATCTTAGTACCAGATAGCAAAGCATAGCTTAAGAGCCCTAGTCGGGCCCCTGCCTTGCTTCGTCTGGGCTGTTTTGGTTGCAAAAGGGAGGAACAACACAATATTAGGCAACTTGTCAAAAATGATATGCCTCCTTTTATGTACTTATTACTCTATCTCGCATTCATTTCCACAGTGAATGTAAGTGACAACACAATACAGAAAACTAAGGCTTCCTGATGCCTGCATGCAGTCAGAAAATAACACATTTCAGCTTGCTCCTGAAACCCACTTTGTTTCCATTTAGACAGCTCAAACATTTTTCCATGCCTAAATTTGCAAAAGGAAAACAGATGTTCTGCACCTAATCATCTTCATTTCCCTGGGGGATTGAGCAAGCACACACCCACAAACTGATCTTGCGAAGCAACACTTAAGTGAGTGACAGCGCCCAACAAATCTTGTCCTAAAGCAAATATTCTATGTGTAATATCATATTTTACCTAATTGGTGTGGTGTCAAGTTTATTACTCTTCTTTGAGAACAAAGGAACTGCTTTTCATGAGAACTGAAGGTAGGAGGATGACAGCTATGTTTGCATTTGCTTTGTATTGTGGTTATGTGCACCAACAGAAAGTGCACTGCTGCAACCTCAAAAAGGAAGTAAGTAAGTAGGCGAGGTTTATCTTTTACTGCACCACTGCTTCAAAACATATTCCAAAGGTGCAGTTCTGAATTGTTTCAGTAAGAAGATGACACATGGTGGAGAGAATTAAAAAAGAATTTGATGCTTTAAATTATTCTTGGCTTTTTTGTATTTTAATGGCTTGTTTTCATGGACACTGCTGGAGAAGACTATAAAGCTCTTTTTTGCTGTGTTTTTGGGTGATTATACCACTAAAAGCTAATTGGACTGAGCTGTGGACCCTCACTGTTTTTCAAAAAACAGAATCTCCTGGATTGTTTGCAAAGTCAAAGCTCTGTCTTGTGGATATTGGATTGCACACATTCAACAAGCTGAGAATGCCTGTGATTGTTTTGGAAGCCAGAGACTTCACCAGTCCACTGTTTTTGCTGCGAACGTTGGAAGTCTTCTCGAGCTGCACAGCCTTCAGTCTTGTGGCCTCTTTGGAACATAAAAACTCAAACAGTTCATCTGATCCTTCATCGGACACATTCAGGATCTTCTGTATGTTTACCTGGTGCTTCTTCTTTGTGATCACTCTCCTCATACACATTATCAGCATCATCCAGTTCCACAGCCTCATCCCAATATCCTGGAAGAACCTGACCATGACGGTGGCACTGTTGGGAGTGTTGATGAGTCTCAGCTCCACTGTGGTTTTTCCCTGGATAGTCATGGATCATGAAACTGTGTCTCCACGCGCTTTGGCTGCTACAGTGGCTTCTGGTCTCACCTTCATGGCCTATGTCTCCGAGTCTTGTGTTCTTGCACCCAAGCGCATGAACAAAGAGGCTACATAAGCACCTTGCCTGGTTTCCTTAAGATTATACAACTTTGGGGGGGTTTGAAGATGATCCCTCTGATGGTAACAATCTCCAATTTGACGACTGGAGTACTTTGGCAATTTTGGATATCTTGCGTCTCATATGGCATTTGCATCTTCATATCACTAGTCATCCTGGTGGTGATACTGGGTGACTTTGCTGGGCGATGCTTCCTGCCTTTTGACAGATTTTTGGCTGCCTTCAGTCTGATTGGGGTGCTGCTCTACATGTTGGCCACTGTTATTTGTTTGACTAAGATACTGCAGCTGAGTGAGACGGAATCCAACCCAAATAATCTCAATGTGGTCATCATGGAAACAGTGGTTTCCAGTGTCACACTGTTAGCTTACACAGTGGACCTTGCCTTCTCCATCAAAATGTTATGTGACAGGAGTCACATTTGAAGTTGGTTGTGAAGTTTATGAATAATTTTTGCTACAAAACCTTAATATAAAAGTAATCAGAGTGATTTGAGTTTTGCTCTTAATCATTGATGTCATGTCAAACTGTCTTTGTAACACAGGTCATGGTTGTGGTTGATGTGCCACCACTGGTGGTATTTTGGGTTCCTCCCCTGGTTCACTAAAGTGTCTCTAATAACTTGTAATTTACAAGTTAAAAACTATGGGCTGATTAAGTGCTTTAATTGTTACTGGAACTGGTTGCTGAACCAGGGTTTATTTTGTCAAAGTTTTTATCAATTATCTTTATGTCCTTAATAAAACAGGACGTAACTAATAAAAAACTCACAAAGCATATATACAATATACAATAAAAATTATGATTTTTTAGGCAATTAGTAGGAATAAAATTAACTTCTGACACTGCCAAATGTTGTAAAAATACTGGAAATGTACCTGAAGAAAAAATTTTTTTTTCATATTTTAGTCAACAAAATTTCAGTAAATTTTCTCTTCCTAGGAAAAAAAACCTTCCTTAAGTAAAAATTAATCTGTCAAGAAATTAAAATGTAATGTAAATTCTACTGCAAAGTAAAATTTGCAGTGGAGGCATAGTCACTGCATAAAACTGTATTTTCCTCACCTGAGTCCTCCCACCAAACATGTGCTAATGATATTCAGAAGATGTTTATTTTATGATTATAGAACTGAAAATTATTTTAAAAAGGCCAAAAACTGGATTCAGAGTTGTGCTGCTGTACTAAAGTTTTTACTATCTTCTGACAGATTTCTGATTAATTCCTACATTGGTGTGGATTCTCAACCATTTCATCACACTGAACACTTCTCCAAAGTCAGCTAAGCCTAGTCTGGTTTACCAAGCAGAAATTAGTGTCGTATTATAATTGTACATGATCAATTTTGGTTTGATTGAGTTCTCAAAGATGTCCAAGATTGGTGTTTTCTAAGGTGAAATGAAAAGCTTGAGAACTAAACCTCTGAACTGACTTGCAGAGTTTCACTAAAAGGGATTGGTTTTATTGTCCTAAAACAAATATGTGTCATGCTGCCTTAAACTGAAACTGATTGTGGAAATTACTAGTGTAGTTGCCGTCAAAAACCACTAGATGGCAAGAAAACAGCATGATTTCATATCTTCTTAAGCTTCATTTGAACATATTGAATGTCGTTCACATCAAAATCATTGTTTATCTTGTAAGACTTTTGATCAATAAATTGTCAAACTTTAAAATCATCTTTGTCTATAAAGGTAATTGCTCATACACTCAGACAATTCATGCCTTTACCATAATTAGACTGTATTATGAATGCAATAGGTTTTATTAAACTGAGGCACTTTTTTAACTATAACTATTGTTTACACTTATGAAAAAGCCCTAAAATTCAATTTCTCAGAAAATAAAACATTACATAAGATCAATATGAAAATTGACTGATACGGTACTCCACAGGAAGGGTAAGCCACAATCGATCAGTGAAGAATCTTGTTGTTCACAGTATTTTCGATGCATCCATACAAATGGCAAGTTGAATGGAAGGAAAACATGCAATAGAACAAAATATGTTTACGGTACTGAGATTTTTTCTTCTGAAAATTATGTTGATATACTTTATATACTCTCAATACTTGGTTGGGGTCCCAATTGCATATGTTGAATCAGTGCAGCGTGGTATGAAGGTGGCCAGCATGAGACAGTGCTGTGATGTTAAGGAAGGTCCGATAGCTTTAATAGGTAGGCTGGCATGTATTTTTGGGCTGGACCTTTTGGCAGAGAGGGAAGAATTGCTATATAATTTATTGGAGGAGGATTTCTGATGTGATCATGGCTGCTGTGACTTTGGACCAACAGATGTATAACCCTACAAGGCTACCCAAATTATCACTGCCTGTAAAAGCCTCACACAGAACCTCCAGCATCTTGCAAACTCTGCCTTTCCACTCCACTCCAAGTATTCAGTTTCTCAGAAAGTAAAGCATTGCATAAGACCAATACGAAAAGTGATTGGACCTTGATTTTTAAATAAAATGCAAAATGTACTTTTGTCAATGAAGTGGTTGGAATACCAAGTAACAATCCTGTTAATTTTCTTCTTGGCCCAGGTAAGATACAGATATTGCTTCTGGTCCAGCAGTGCAACTTAATACACAGAATGTGACACCAACTAAAAATTTAGTTGTTTATTTTTAAAGCTGAAATTTGGGTCTTTTAATTTTTGTAACCTGTAACCACCCAAATATAAACACACCAAATGCTGAAAGTAAGTCACTCTAATATGAGTTCACTTTTTAGATTAAAAATATTGAAGTAAATTGACTGATAAACGAGTAGCGTTCAACAATGCTGCACTGTCACTTCAACAATGCGGAGTAACAGTAAAGTAACTTTGCATTTTACTTCTGCATCATCTGTTGCAGGCATGTCCAATCGCTCTATCGAAATGTCGATTGTTAACTCCCCAACGATTAACGATTTGACCGTTCCAGCTGCGGGTTTGATTGCTCTGGTCTGAGAAAGAAAAACTCTACAGTACTTTATTTTTTATTTTTTTCTGTAAAGGAACTGACAGAGGCTTGTCAACAGGGGGAGAGACGAAACGAGGCGAGAATCCTGCTTTGTACGTGGAGCTGGTGAACGTTATTAAACGGTTTGGTATCCAAACGAATCTTTGCGTTCGTTTGCGGCTCTGTTCGGTGAATCCAGACTGTGATGAAGAGCCCTCTACTCTGTGAGTTTCGTCTGTTTTTAAAGCGGCGTGTGAGAATGGTGAGGCGATGTCGGTCAGAAAAGCACTTTAAAGACTTAATGTGAGTTAAGTCGAGACTGGCGCATTTTGATTGCGCGTTAGTAACTCTTTAAATGTTTCGAAGTCGAGTTTCGGACAGTGAAGGTTAAAAGTGGGACTTTCTGTCATTTTCAGGCTGGAGCTAGCTGCTTCAAGACCACAAACTGATTGGACAAAAAGTTGTACAAATTATTTAAAGGTTCAGCAAGTATATTAATGGAAAACCCACATAATTACTGCGTGTATTCAATTAATTAATTTAGGTCTAAATACAACAAAGGTAGCTATTCGGGCTGTCACACATGGCTGTGGCTAGTTGGTCCACAGCGCTGTGAATGCAAGAACAAGAACCACTACAATGTCAGATTTAGCTGACATTTATAGCGCTTCTTTTAGCAGGAAATTGGACCAGCATTTTTCAATGCCGACTTTATAGGGTTTGTGTGTGTGTGTGTGTGTGTGTGTGTGTGGGGGGGGGGGGGGAGTTTATAAGTACAAGTCAGACTGTAATTGCGACGTTGTACATTTTAGATTCCCTAGAATTGAAATCCTCTTATATAAGTTCCATTTTGAATGGTGGTGAATACAAACCGTCTAGAATATTTATAAAGTTGTTCAAAAACATCACATTTACAGGAATGCATAACGATTAATATTATGAATTACTGTTTTTTCTTTTTCTCCTACTTTCAAATGGGTTTCTTAGAAGGCCCCTGAGCTCCACAGACATGAGAAATTTGACTCTACTGCAGGCAGATGAGAGTCCCAGGCTGGATTGAATGGCCCCCAGTATCCAAGGTAAGCACTTAGCCAGTACATTTGAACTCATTATTGATCTGCTTCCTGTGCTGCAAATGACCAGAGGGGCAAAGTCTATGTAGAGAGAGAGGGTAGATAAGAGATGAGAGGAAGGAGAAGCACGACTCTGAATAATGAAAAGGTAGACTAATGATGTTGAAACTCCGTGCCTGGTGTTACTGTCAAGAAAGTTTTGAGTCATACAAAGGGTTGGTTAATGTTTGTTTTTCCAAAAAGATTTGTAAAAGTTACAGGACAGTTTTTCTTTTTTGTAAATTGTGTGCTTACATTTTCCCTTTAGCACTTCAGACCACAGAAGGGTAAAACTAAATATGTCCATATATACAGTGACGGCATAGTTACTTTGAAAAAAGTAATTATAATCAGATTACTGATTACTCCTTGAAAAAGTAACTTAGTTAGATTACTGACTACTTGATTTGGAAAGTAACTAAGTTACATTAAAAGTAACTTTCTAGTTACTTTCAGCAGCTGCTAACAACAACGCTCCGCCACCTGTGAAAATTACATTGATCTTTGCCAATACTTAATTGCAAGGTATTTTATAACGGTAACATCAACAATGTGTCTCTCCAGTTGAACTGAAGAGGACATATTTTAATGGTTACAACAGTACAGAAAAAGTTAGTAATTTGTGCGTGTTTTTGTGTGCTCCACTATTGTCTGGAAAACTCTAAGAAGGATTTTAAAGCCTCCTGCCTCCAGGTTCTGCTTTACGGTCCTGCATGGCTGCTGCACAGATTTGTGACACTTAATATTAATAAGTATAATGGCGTTTAGTTGCACAACTTTACAGACTTGTTCATTCGTGGCTGTTTTGACGTTTATTGCGCTGTTCATATTAGTCTCGATGTTTGCGGTTTTTTGGAGCGCAACACGAAGCTCGATATAATTCAGAGGTAATATTTTAACTTGACATTAACAAAGGCACAGCGTGACGGATCATCCGGGAAATGATGGACAGGTAGATCCTGACTAAAACTAACTGGATGCCATACAAATTCTGGGATTTTTTTATGTGTCTCTGCTTATTTCCAAGCCCAAATGAGCAACTTTGTGTTCAAAAACAATTTGCAAGCAACTTTAGAAAAAAAAAAAAAAAAAAAAAAACAAGCCCAAAGCTGCTTATAATAATCGGACTTGGTGACAGAAACTCAAAATAGTTTCTGTTTTTCCAGCAACAAAATGCGCATCTCCTTCCATCGTTTACATTTCTGTCGCTGCTGATAACTGTCGCTGACTTTCCTTTTTATTCCGAAGATTATGGCTATTCTAAAACCACCTGATAAAGATAGTTTGTGATAGATGCTATGTATTTAATCTAACAACAAACTAATAGCTGGAATCTTCAGCAAGTATAAAAGTGGAAATTGTTCATTTGGATGTACAACACAAGAGATTGCGTATTTTCCACTTGGTGAAATGTTTTTCCGTCTCTGGTCTGTTTTTCACCTCTGATCCAGAATTACAAAACAGGGATATTTTTCTCTTGTCATATGCTAACTCTGTTTGGCTTCTGGCTTTTAAGCTTTCATACTGTTCAGACTCCTGACTCTTGCCTCATTTAGACTGAATGAAATAGAAGTGGAGATTTGTTTTTCTAAGAGGATGGGATTTTCTATCCCTTTTTCCTTTTTTAAAGCGGCTCCTGCAATTACATGACAACCTGTAATTTATAGCTATCCTTGATGACGCTGGAAAACCTAAATGGTATATCAACTAAGAATCATGTTGAAATAGTTGACAGTCTTCACAAAAATGCAAAGCCATAAAGCCTAACTCCTTGTCACATGAATGCAGTCAACTTTTTTATCAGAGCAGTGTTCAAGGCTTTGTTAGAAATGCAGCCTTTGCTCAAATGCACACAGAGGTGTGTCCATATTTCTATAAAAGTCTTTATAATAAATAATGGCAACATTTGTCTGCAAAGTACTGTTATATAGGTCTGTGCAGCTAAAGCTCCTTGCAAAAGTATTGATAAACCTTTAAGCTCCTTAACAGGAGTTTATGTCCTAAAGACATTAAAATCTTTAAGACTTTATGTTATTGACCAACACAAAGTGGTGCATATTTATGGTATGAATGAAATTATCAATTGGAAAATATATATATATATATAAAAAAAAAAAAAGTTTAATTTTTTTTGTCAGATTCTGTGTTTTGCAGCTACAAGCCTTTGGGGTATGTCTATCAGCTTCACATTTGCAGAGTGCTTGCATTCCCTCCACATGTGAATCTTTGCAGCTCCTCTCGTGTTAGCATGACTCTTTAGGCAACTTCTCTTAATAGTGTTGACCTTCCTCAGTCTGTGTGGGTAGACATATTTTGGTAAGTTTGGATATAAGCTGCACTGCGTTGTTTTTAATTGATGGATTGAACAACTCTCTGTGAGATGTTGTATTATATTGTTTTACGGCATAATTCAACTTTATGCTTCTCCACACTTGTCTGCTGTTGTCTTTCATGGTTAACTTTATTCTCTGTTTGTCCTTAATAAACCTTGGAGGCCTTGAGAAAACACCTGGTTTAACGCTTTATTACCAGGGATTAATCCAATAATATAATCCTGTTATAATATAAACCAACATAATTTGATTTCTTGGGTATTTTAATGTACGCATGTCTGTTTTCTTAACAGGTGTCTTCTGAAGGCAGATAGATACACAAAATTTTATTTAGGGGGTATTAAGATCAAAGAAAGCTGAATACCAATGCATGCCACACTTTTCAAATTTTCAGTTATACAATATTCTTAAAATAAAGTTCTTGTTTCCTTCCACTTCATGTTTATATGGTTATTTGTGTTGAATTATCACCTAAATTGCAATTAGATAGAAGGTGAACTCTTTGGTTTAAAATTGTGATGAAATGTATAAAAATTAAGGTTTGTGCCTAGCAGTGTCTAGCATTAATATAATTTTGTTAACCTGTATAAATGCATATAAATCTTTGTTGACGTGGCCTTATTTGCACTGTAGTATGAGCTGGATAACATCAGCCTACATATCTTTAAGCACAAATGTAAAGGCACTTGTCCATTCACTGATACGTGGACTATTCCTTAGGATTTGTGAAACTGTGGCACTGTCAGATGCAGCCTGTTTTAGCTGCTGTCTCTGCCAGCAGCAGCCCTTGCATTCCCATCAGCGTAATGATCACTTGTTACCAACAGAAAGAGACAGACATAAGGTAGGAGGTGAGGACACGTGTAAATATAGTGTTTCTATAAATAAACTTTAATGGATTCTGGGACTTAAAGTAGAGTGCACACAGTGATGACAAGAGAGCACAAATTCTGATGGAGATGAAAACTAAGATGTCTGACCATTATTATTTTTTTTTTTTTGCACTTTTAATGTGAGCCCAGAGGAATGTTTTCTGTCTCTCATGAGACTTAACTGCTTCTACAATTTTATGCGATCTTTCACAGGTCCCGATGAGGTGCTCTCACACTTCACAGTTTGTTTTGGATAAAGTTCAAATTTCCAGAATTTCATTTGGTTATCCCATCTTGTTTTTTGCTGCATCGTTTGAAAAAGCAGCTATTCAGTCTGTATTTCGTTTATTCCTTTTTTTGAAACTGCTTTTTATTACTGAATGAAGTTCCTTGGGGGCCTTACATGTTTGCTGTTGTGGAACTGAACTGAGTGGCACCAATTGTGATTACTTGAGACAGATTATGGTGGTGCTTTCGCAGGTGTGATGAATGTAACTAGAAACTGGAAAAATCCACAGCTCGAAACCAGGAAGGGAAACAACCCTGGCTTTATTGTCCTGTTGCATGATCTCATAAAAGTCTGTAATTTTCTTTTAATTCTCTGATTTTAGTGAGTTTGATGAATGTAGCATGTTGACATTAAACAAGGCTTGGAAACTATTTAGAGAAACAAAGGAGTCTTTGTGGAAGGAAAGCAGCATGTTGAATCTGTGCTCTAGAGGTTTTGACCAAATGGGAGTTAATGGCCAGACAATTTCTTTAACAAGCACCATTCCCATTTTGCCTTACTGACAGTTGAGTATTTTGTTGGATTCCTGCAACCAAGATTCAGCCTGAAATACTTCACCGGTGTATTTCTTTTTACATTTGGAAGGTAGCTGGAAGTTTTTAGTCAGTTCCCCTTGAACACTTGCACTTTTTGTTGCATCAGAGGTTGGGATGGCATTGGACATCAACCACAACATTCAGCATATTTGGATTTTTATTTTTGATATATCGACAAAATGTAGTTGTTTGCCAAATAGAGATCAATCAGAATTAACTAAGAGTTTCTGTGAACAACAAGTTGGAAGTCTTGCCACAGATCCTTCATTGGTTTTAAGAGGGGAGATTTATTGCAGCATTCTCACACATAAAAATACTTTGATCAAAACCACACTGCTGTTTGTCTGTCTAAATGTTTGGGGTTAATGTGTTGCTGGAAGATGACGTCCAATGCCATCCCAAACCTTTTTTATCAGCTAATAGGTTGTACAGCTCTGTGTTTCTCCCTATCGTCTCATCAACCATGTCACTGTTGAGGGAAAGTGTGCCCCCTGTATAATGTTGCCACTACCTTTTTTAAGAGTGGGGATGTAGCGATAATGTGCAATATTAACAGAACCTCCACACACAGTTAAGTTTTTCAACTGTGGATGTAAGTCATGGTGTATCACATGAGGATCCACATAAACTACATTAAGGTTTGTGGTTGGAAAGTCACAGAATGGGAGAAATATTTCAAGGAATGAAAATACTTTTTGTGAACATTTTATTTGAATATGTAGAAATAAAAATGAAACCCACCTAAAAGTAACAAAAGTTAAGACGCCTGTTTTCATTTTTAAGTTTCATTGGGTCAATTTTAGCTCCTAAAGCTCCTGAAGAGGTTCTTCTGGACGCTGCCATATTCTTAAGTGACCTACAGGATTATTCAGCTGATAATGGATTAGTTTTGCTTCCTAACGGATCATTTTAGGTGTTGACACTTATCAAAAGTTCCTACTTTCCAGATTACCTAAAACTATCAAACATGTCAGTTTGAGTAGCTTCTGGGAAAGCTGTCTCTGTGGCGGCAGATCTTTGAGCGGCGTCATTTTGTTTGCTCTGCAGCTAAAGGCATTCATGCAAAAATAATGAGGGCTTGTTGATGTGTATAAGCAGTTTAGCAAAGAGTTCATTATTTGACACCAACAAATCTGGGCTCCTGATCTGACATGGTCTGAAATGCAACTCAGTAGGCTTGGTGTATTTTTTGTTGTTGTTGTTTGCTTGTTTATAATAGCAGTACTAATATTTAATCTGCATGTAGTGTCTTGGTAATGGAAAGATTATTTGTTACATATTTCATTCTTTCCATCTGTCTGTCAACGGTTTCTTAAATCAGAAGATTTCTACTTCCCACTCGGTCAACACTCTGTCACATGCTCCACACAAACTGTTGTGTTGTAATCCACAACAGCTGAGGAATTGCAGGCAGTAGTTGAGAAATTTGGCTATTTTGCTGGTCATTTGTAGGCAAGTGATGACTGTCCAGATCTGTCGCAACAGATGGCAAATATTATTCCGCAATCCTGTTGGAAATAATAATGGAAGTTGTTTTTTTCCTAGGTGAAAGTGTATCTAGCTTTGTTTTTTGTCAAATCTTTCAGTGGAAAAAATATTTAATGTAATGATGCAGCCAGCGTGCTGCTCCGTGCTGATTTTTGATTTGATTCATATTTTATTTTGCTTTTTGTGTTTTTGTTTTTTGGGCAAATGACCTATTAAAGAGGAAAACTGGGATATGGATTTTTTAAAATTGAGGTGGTCATTTTGAATGGAACAAATAACACAAGTTACCAGGTTATTCTCATTTGTGTATCATGTCCCTAACCTTGATCTGACTTTTAATGAAACACAAAAGAAGTGCATTGCATTTCTTAGTTTTGATTTGTTCAATGAAAAAAATTACCGTGATTTGCTCATCATCAATAAAAAACCTGCACAGTACAGCAATAATGATTAGATTTCATTATATTCTTTTCAAATAGTACTTGTATGCTATTTCTCATAATATAGTGAGAAATGGTGTAATAGTGTGAATTCCATGTACAGTTTATTGATGCTGTATTCAGGCTACAAATTACTGAATCCCTACCTTTCACAGTTGCAAATGATTTAAGTATTTAATACAGTGATAATTATGTGTTTTAAGGATAAAATTAAGGACAGTTAGTGAAGCACATTTTCAGATGAGTTAAGGTTGATGTAATTAAAAACCATATTTTAAAAAATATGTCTGTTAGCATATGAAGCGGTTTGACCTAATTTAAGCTCTCACTGTTTAGTCAGTGCTTGACCCTAGTTTAATAACATTTTTGTTAGATAAGCTTGCTGCTTATCTGGTGTTAGCTGATTGAATGGTGCTATCATGTTAAAGAAATGTCATCCGATATTGCAGATTCATTAGTATGCAAGTTCTTCTGCTTCATGGTATTTATAATGAGACATTTACAGATCTCACTTTAAAATAGAAAGACAGGTTTACTATTGAAAACTTCTGAAAAAGTTGGATTATAAGTATTTTCCAGGTTTGAATACCCACTGATAAATAACAATATTGCCAATCCAATTAATTTGTCCAAAACTAATTTTTAAAAATAAAGTGCTGATGATCTGAATTGTTTCCTTTGACGTTGTCAGGTTACACAATTTAGTTGAAGCATCTTCTCTGGACACTGCACTGCTGATGTTGCTTAAGGTTTTGCAGTCAGCTGATACTTGGGATGATCTCAACACAAAACATTTTAGTTTGTCGTGTCACTAGTTTGTCAGCATTCTTAAGAACAGGTTCGGTACTGTTGGGCAGCTGTCTGCTTTCTGTTTGTCTCCACAACATGAAGTCAGGAAGGTATTGGTCAAGCTATTTAATTGTTGATTAAAATGCAACATGCACAAAGGGGAGTATAGTCGTGGGGAAAAACTGCTGAAATTATGTCATTTGAATCACAATTACACAATTTAGTAATACCTAGTGATGTTCAAGTACAGCCATTGTTGAAGAGAAGACAACAGTTTTGAGAATATAGATATCTAGTTTTAGGACTCACCACTCTGTTTTTAGTTGTGTTGACCCATACTTTAAGGTTGTATGGGTCAACAAGGTTGGATATTTACCTACAAACTATACTTAAAAATGCCTCTCATAGCACAACAGTGACGGCAGGATCAAGGTTCAGGTTATTCCAGAGTTACAACCTGTTGGACCTTACCTGTTTAAAAAAATTAGGGAGTGTTCAGCCACAGAGAGCATTCTCAAATGTGTGTTGTCATTTCTTACCCTTTAACATTTAATATGGCTAGAGTATCTGTAATACTGGCATAGCACTAAAGGGAACACTGAGATGCGAGACCGTCGTTTGTTGCCCTTTCAGCCAATCCTCAGGACAAACCATTACCAGCCTAAGTAAACGGCAGGATTCAAGTAAGGACTTCCTCTAATCTCTCTCTTGGCAACCTCTGAAGTGTTTCCATGCTTTTCTCTGCTTGGTGTTTTTCTCATGCAGTTTGCCTTCCATCTCTCAGCAAGCGTCTTCTTAATGTCAGTGATGTCCTCTGAAACAGCAGAGCATGACATTTGAGATTCTCTACAGGAGCTAATATGTTGCATTTGCAGCAAGAAACGAACAGAGTGACTCCCAGAAATAACCCCACAGAAAGATAATTGAGTTTTGTAAAGTGAAAACCGACCACCTGTTCTCCTGTTTAAAGCTCAGGTGCATTTTCAGAATTGTCAGGATTTGTAGCTGTAATGGGTAAGAATTTCTTTTTACGTTTATCTCTTTTCTTATTTGATTAATGCTATTTTATATACTGGTCATTTTCAAATAAATATCTTTTGGCATCTATCTGAGATGCCCCTTTGTTCCACAGTTGGCATTTTTTCCTGACGTAGAAGTTTCTTAAAAAGTGAGGTATTGACATAAATTTGTTTCTGCCATAAAGATGACCCTAATTGATCTATTTGCCAAAAGTTGTCATTAAATATTGCAGTCATGGCATTAATAACCAATGGTACATTTGTTCTGAATGTCTCTTGTCTTTTCCAAAATGTACTCCCTCGCTTTCCCTGAGCTTGGTCACTGATGTATTAAATAGGACATTGAAAGTCCATCCATAAGGCCAGAACCCAGATGTAAATTAAGTAATGAGATAATCAAAAAAAAATCAGTATATGGCACCTAAAGTATAACAGGTTACCAAGCATTGCATTTAAGCAGCTCCTTCCAGTGACAATATTAAACACATTGAAATTGTGATAATTGCTATTTAATAAGGATGCACTGACAAATCAGTCCTGATTTCCTTAATTTTGGGAGATGCTAACATGTGCCGTCAATCTTATCCACCGATCTGATCAGCCTCTGCAAGGGTCTAAAAACTAACCACTTCCCTATTTTGCTCTATGAGAGAAGTTTGACTGATGAACCCACGTCCAGGTCATGTCTGCACGTTTAAAGTTAACAATAGTCACACCACTGTTGCCATCTCAACAACTCTGTTGCTTTATTTAGCAACATTTTAGACAAAGTAAGTATCGGAAGAGCAGGCTTTTTAAAGACTGGTAATTGGCAAAGAGCCAGAAAACTGCAGTCGGTGCATCGCTACTATTTGATATATTGTACTTCTGCAGTCTAAAATGCTTTTGCCAGGTTTCCTTCTCTTATGGCAGGTTGGCTGTCAACTATTAACATTACCTTATGCTTTTAG
Organism: Poeciliopsis retropinna; assembly: GCA_010277075.1. Lineage (NCBI taxonomy): Eukaryota > Metazoa > Chordata > Actinopteri > Cyprinodontiformes > Poeciliidae > Poeciliopsis > Poeciliopsis retropinna. Next base: position 9,175,003 of record VMRM01000013.1, read on the forward strand.
GGAGGTTTACTGCTTCCCTTTTGCAGATTCAGGAGCTTTATGGATCTTTTCTTATTGCTCTTAAATATCAGCGTGTGGGTATTATAGCACAGCTGGGTTTTTCGGTTTGTTGTCTCATAGGAAGAATCTCTCGGAAAAATGAGTTTTTCTTGTAAGCAAAGGTTTCCTAAGCTTGTCTCCAGTTGTTCTTGCTATGTTAAATATGGTTTAAACTTCTAGCAGCACTTAACCATTTTGTTTCTCAGCCATGATTGTTTAGGTAAGTCTTTGCATGACCGTCTGTGTAAATGTTCTTCTTTTGGTTTTATTAAGGAGTTAATATTACCCTTTTAAAAATGCGTGTATAAAAGCAAAAGATAGCCAATTGCCTGAATTCTTGTAGTAACTATGTGTTAAGACTATTGTAATTGCTTCTATTTTGCAAGAGAGTGATGAGGGTGGAGCAGAGGTACGTGGCATATCATGATGGCCCATTTTCTCTACTTCCCTTTTGTCCCAGAACCATAAAGCCTGAAAAAATGTGACTTAAGTCATGTTATGGTCAGAAACCTCCTCTGCAATAAGTCAGCTGTTCCTGAACATCATAAGAAAAACTGTATGATGCTGGGTGAGAATGGGGATTGTTTGTTTTTGATTCACATATTGACTTCCTAGATTTTAGTTGACGGCAATGTTAGATTACTTATGAGTGGCTGTGAAGTTGTACTATGAGAAGAGATGAGGCACAGCAACCCATCAAGAATTTCCCCACATAAGCAGGCTATGTGTTTCAAAATGACTGGCATTTAACTGTATGGCTGTTTGGAAGAGATTTTTTATGATTATTATTTCTATAAAAACCCAAGATGTTTCATAGTACTCTTATTTATATTTGAAGAATTCCCTTCATTTTTGCTAACCACAGTTGAAACATTAGTTGAGTATTTTGATACTTTCTAGGTCTAGTAATTTGTTCTGTCTCAATGTACTTGTACACATTGTTATCAGAATGTTGAAAACATCAATTAGCATCAATTGTAGAAACACAAGGTGGGTTTCCTTCTATGTTCTGCTTAAATTTGTAAATTGTCCCAAATAACACTGAAATCAAATGTTATTATTATCAGAATGAACAGTGTAACCATTTATAAGTATGTAGAAACAACATCCATTCATTAAGTGTGTACTGGTCCCAAAAAAGCTGAAAGCAGGAAGTGGTAACCCACATCCAAAAGCCAACTTTTAGGTCATATTTATTGAAACTGTGAATGTGTTTTGAAAATAAAGAGTGGGACAATGTAACAGTTTGGCCAACTCACTTCTAATGTGGCTTTTGATAAGCTATATTTAAAAGTTTTAAGTTTTGATTTACTTGCTTTTCAGTGTTGTCAGGTTGTGGTTTTATCAGAAGATAAAACTCAAGTCCAACTTTATCCTGCTTTTTTTTTTTTTAAGATGCTGTTGGAACATTTTCAGAATTGTGTTGACATGCTACCCAATTCCAAATGCCTACTACAATGACTCATTGTGTTGCAATGCACCAAAATCTGGCTGACCAGGGATAGAGGTGGATGGCAAATTGCCTGAGTGGGTAATGAGCTCACTCATGACTCATGTGACAATGAGTGGGTGAGTGGAGTCTGTAAATGAGTGAGCCAGTGTGACCTGCCACCTCCACAGCCTAGACAAAACACAAGGACATGAATGCCAGATGTCACCATGCTAACTCTATTTTCTCCAGAGGACGTCACAAAGATACAAATAGAGCTAAAAATTTGAATATGAATCTGTTTGAGAGTTTTGGGATTTTTTTCTCAGCCTCACTAAATGTAGATGGGAAGCTATTAAAACCTTACAGCAAATACTAATATCAATGAAATGGCTTTGTAATACTCTCTTTTGATAACTTAGCATTTTTATTACAGATTTGATCTAATTTTTGCCTTGTCAGATGGGTGAAAACTTAAGAAATTTGGCTGTTATTTTTGGCTTAATTATTAAATATTTTAGAAGTGGCATTTTATTACTGTATTTTTTACTTGGGCTCATGACACATAACATTCAGATAGTAGATGCCCATGGTCATATTTTGTCTATTTCTGCTTGACTATTAGGTTTCTTTATTTGGCCTTATTTAGAGTTTTTTTTTTTAAGCCTATATGTCCTCTACAAATTTAAACTAAACAAAAACATTAACATGTTTGTTATGAAAGGCAAGTCTATAATTTCTTTGTCTTTCAATTGAAGTTTTCTGTGATGTTTGTTGGTACAACTGTAGCGATAAGTCACACTCGTCTGGCATTACTGCATTTCAATGGATCCAAATATTTGAATTTTCACTTTAAACCGTGTTTATTCTTTGCAGGCTGACTCAGTGGCCATACTGAAATGACCAGCCAGTATCCAAGCCATGGAGCAAAATCCACAGATAAAAAGCCATCTGTCGTGGCCCCTAAACTCCATGTCCAGCGATCACCATCAAAGGAGGCCATTACCATCCACTTCTCTGCTCTTGGAAAGGAGGAAGAGGAGCAAGAAGAGGGTCTGTTCATCACAGCCTGTCCTACAGCTTCAGCTTCTCTGGACGACTCTAATATCGTGACGGCCCTGGAAGCAAGTGAGGAAATGTTTGACGGGGCATCTCTGGATTCTGCAGCCAGCGTTGCTGTCATCCCTGAATCCTCTAGGTTTTCTCCCAGTTCAAGTAATCACATTAACCGTTCTCCTACACAAACTCTGTCTTCACATGTCCCCGAGCAAAAGGCCTCATCTGCCAATTCTTCTCCCATAAAATCTCTGAGCTTTCCCTCCACCTTGGGGTGGGCAAAGTCACCTTCCTCAGACACTGAGTCCCGTGAAGGGCCCTCCTCTGCTAAGACATCCTCAGTTAGACACAGCCAACTCATGAAAAATATTGTCAAATCTTTATCGTCGGATACATCCCAAGACTCGTCGTCTTCTTCCACATCATACCGTCTTCCAGATTCTCGTCTTAACCTGAATCTCTTAAAGCAATTTGCACAGTCAAGGATGCCGTCTGCTGCCATGGCATCAGTTAACGACTCTAAAACTGCCCCCTCCTCGCCGTTGGCGTCGCCAGACAACCGAAGCTTCTTTAAAGTCTCGGAAGTCGAAGCACGATTCGAAGACACTAAGCGGCGTCTCACAGAAGCCATTTCTGAACCACTCCAGCTACTCAGCAAGATTATGGATGAAAAGAGTGGTGGTGGCATTTACCGGCCTAAGGGGCTCTCTGCCAGTGCCACAGAACTCTCCACCGTCAGTTCTGTTTGTAGGAACCAGGAGAGCAACAACAACTACTCCATCAAAGAGGAAGATGGAGTTGACGTTCAGGCAGAAAGCCCCAACAGCTGGACCTCTGTTGGAGCCGAATCACCTGGTGAGCCCTCTGCTGACACTAAAAGCCCTAACAAACTATCTTTACTTTCCTTGTCTGCGCTGGCAAAACAGGAGGAGGAAGACTTTTGCATTTTGAACAATGAAGACTTTGAGACTTGTACTGACACAGAGGGTGAGGGTAATGAAGGAACTACTACAACTCAAGCTGACAGTCAATTCCCACAAAGTGGTAGTTTGGACCCAAGCAATGACGATGAATGTGAAGAGTGTGAGCAAGCACCTAATGTGCCATACTATACTCTCGCTCTCCTTACTCTTGTGGTCTATGGATGCTTTGTATTGCCAATTCCAGGCTATGTTAGAGGGATGCTATTTGGGGTTGGAGTAGGATTTTTTTTGGCCATCGGTGTTGTTTGGCTCACAGGGCCAAAATCACATGGACTTGAGAAGAGACATTCAAGAAATCTGTCGAAAATCATCAGGTTGGATGTTAAAGAGCCAGAAACATACAAGGTTGGTTATTTCAACTTTTTTATTATTTAATTCTTCTATGCTGTTGCCATTTTTCAGCTCCACAATAGTTTTTTTTTTTAATATATATTTAATTTTAAGAACATAAATGCAGAGATTATTTAGTGCCCTGTGTGCTAAAAAATGCATTTTTTATTTTGAAATTGGTATCAAAAACTAGATTGAGTTGTCACATTATTGTGCAGTTTGGTTAAATCATGTTATTAAAAATATTTCAGTGATCAAATAATAGAATTAAAATATTTAGAAAATAATTGCAATAATGAAATGCTTTCTTTAAAAAAAAAACATGGCAGCTGTGACTGAATTTAGCTAGATAAACTTTAATAGGCATGTATTAACATTTTCTTGCAGCTATATACACTGCTCAAAAAAATAAAGGGAACACTCAAATAACACATCCTAGATGGACAGTTTGATTTCACAGAAGTTTGATTTACTTGGAGTTATATTGTGTTGTTTAAGTGTTCCCTTTATTTTTTGAGCAGTATATATTTATTTGGAATTGTATAATAATTCACTATTATGTTCATTTACGTTTAAATGTGATGACTGTGTGAAAAAAGAACAGTAAAATGTTGTGAAAAGAGGGCTGTTACTAATGGCATACCAAACTCCTCATTCATGCTCACTGATTTTTCATAAAATAAAATAGTGACGTCATTCTCCAACTGGAATTGGAGCTGATAAGGCAAAGATAAATATGAGTTGGAAGTTAGGTCTCCAAGCCACTGCCTGCTGCATTGCAGCATTTGTCCTAACAGACCAGCAGCCTCTCCACAAAAAAAAACTCTGTTTTTAATTCCTCATTTCAGCTGCAATCTACAGTATTGTGATCTGTATTAGTAAAATAGCTGCAATGGTAAATGGCCGCCGCTTGTATTCGTGCAGGAAAAACAAAGACTCTTTACGATCCTCTATGTAAGAGTCCTCAACACCAGTTCTTAAGGATTTTTAGATGTAGTCTTGGTCTTCGGGCAAAACTCTGCTGATATTTAACAGGGCTTTCTGATTTCAGCTCCACTATAGTGCAGTAAAGCATCATTTATATTAAACTCATATGTTATTCTTTCAGGGCTGGATGAATGAGATATCGAACTACGACCCAGAGACATACCATGCCACACTTACTCAGTCTGTGTTTGTTCGCCTTGAGGGCTCTGTCATTCGTCTTTCCAAACCCAATCACAACATTTCCCGCCGTGCTGGACACAGCGAACCAAAGCCTGATGTGAGCTTTGTCAGTCAGAAGATATATGACCTTCGCAACAGCAAGGTATGCTTTCGCACTGCTGTCTTACCATATTTTCAAAATATAATCTTAGACATCCCTACACCTTTGAAGATTATCTTTAAAGCTCTTCATTAACTCTATAAAAAGCAAATCTGAAAAATAATGGCTCACTTTGTGATAACTTCCATTGAAATTATAGCAATGATACTAGCTTTTTGGAAAAATAATAAATATATGATGACCTGAGAAGTCTGTTTTTCCCCAACCCCCACAAATCTTCCCTCAGGTCTATTTACTGCCTTTAAATCTAGCCAAAAAGAGAGTATGGAACAAAAAATATCCCATCTGCATTGAACTGGGGAGACAAGATGACTTCATGTCAAAGATAGATGAGGCAGATGAGGGCAGGTTGGAGGATGGCGAGACTTTGAGTGCTGGGATTAATCAAGAGGGAATCAGTGAAGTACAGGACCGGAGGTTCTCCCTCTCCAAAAGAGACCTGACCATCTTCCTGTTTGGGCGGACGGGGAGGGAGAAAGAGGATTGGTTTCAGCGCTTCCTCTCAGCCTCTAACGTCAGAGTGAATATGAAGAAAGTGCCTTCTGTTGGGATCAGTACAAAAGGTCAGAGACTTTATTTATTTATTTATTTTTTATGACTTGTCTGCTAATTTTCTTAATCCTTAAATCAAAATCCCTGTTAGGATAACTTAAGATGGTAATCTGTAATTTGTTACAGCCACAATCTTGGCCTGTCACAGCCCCAGAAGTAGCCGCACCTCTAGCGACGAAGCCATGGCACCACTGGTCAAGTCAAGAGACTCCACAAGCTTTTCAGGGAGTTCCAGGAGCAAGGTGTTTTTAGAATACAGTGTGTACATGGCCTCCTTGCTGCAAACCCACCAGGCAGACAATCTCACATCTGCCGGCTTTGCTCAGAGCCCGCAGAGCAGCCCTGGAGCTGATAAAAAGGTATGGCGAGTTTATTATCTTTTTATAAGCTTAAAATATTTAGTTCTCTTTTTAAGGTGATAAACCGGTCACCTCATTTGCAGTTTGTGTGTTCGTAACATGAATGATGGAGGAGCATAATAAAATGCAGCAAGTTGAATGTTTCATACTCCTGTTAACGGGAACTTTGTGTTTAGGTTCACAGCCATATATCAGCTCAGGAGCAGCCCAAGGGACAGGAAGAGGACTCTGTTGCCTGGGTGAACGCAGCCCTTGGCAGACTCTTCTGGGACTTCCTGACCGAACCCTACTGGTGTGAACAAGTCTCCAAGAAGATTCAGATGAAGCTCAGCAAGATACGAGTGAGTGTAACAAGACGTGGAAAAGCTTATCATTAGAGTGCAAAAGATTCCCTTTTTTTTCCCCATTTTAATGTCCCGTTTGAACTTTAGTAAGCCATCTTTAGTGCATACAGATGGCTAAATGCATTAAGCTGCTCTCATGTGAATGGCTGATTCACATGGCATTGTGTTTACGAACATTTACCTGATGAAGTGTAGTTGTTGATGGAGGTTCAGAATGTATGCTTGGGTCTCTTTCAGCTGCCTTACTTCATGAATGAGCTAACCCTGACAGAACTGGACATGGGGACAAGCACTCCCAGAATTCTTGGAGCATCTGCACCGTCTGTTGACTGCCGAGGCAAGAGATGGACCACACTACACACACAGACACACGTATAGGGGTTAATCACACATTTTCACAAACATTACAACCTATATCTGCTCTGTGATACCACATGTCAAGGAAAGATGACCTTGTTTCTTTTTGGTTTGTAATCAAGATGCAGATTTTGAATTTAATGTGTTACATGGTTATCAGGATTTGAGTCCCACAGTGTTCCTCATGTAACATTGTCACAAGCTTATCTTTCCATATGCAAATATTGTTGAACAGTTGCTTTGACAAAACTACCCCAATGTGTTCAACACGCTAATAGGCTCCCATTGAAAATTTGTTTGATATGCCCATCATTTCTAAGCTGTCTTAATTCAAAGTAAGAATATATAAAACTGTTTTACTGTTTGTGAAATAGTTATCCTTTATTAGAACTGAAAGTGTGGATAAATATACTGACAAAAACATTTAGTGGCTTCTGAATTCACCAGTCATTCAGAAGACTTTCTTGTCAAAAACAGACAAGATTTGTTTTTTTATGTACAAGTTTAGTAATGTATGCTTTGGAGCTCCTCCCTGAGCTTATCAGGCAGTCAGGTCAGAGAAACATTGCTCTGGTGTGTGTTTAAAGTAGAACCGTTTGTCTTATCTAAGGTTGCTGTTACATAGTCACTGTCTGACCTCAGGGCTTTGTTTTATGTTGTCCTTTGCTATCACTTTAGAAGCTTTGCATGGCTGGATGTGTTGCAGAATGTAAATGATTTTACAATGCAGTGTAAATGATTTCATATAGATTCTCAAATTACCGTACAATTGACAGAAATATGCTGCAGTGTGAGCAGCTCAGAGTTTTTTTGGGTGCAGTACAGACTGGCCATAAACACATAACCAGGATGTGTGCCTGTGTAATTAATATGTGAAGCTTAAGCCTGTACTGAGAATATGAGACTTGAATTTTGACTAAAAACGAAAAAGTGTTAATGATTTGGAGTTACTTATGTCTTGGAGAACCTTTTTTTTTTTTTTTTTTTTAAAGAAAAAACTGTGTAACACATTTCATAGAAACAGTCTTTATTGTCCTGCAGAGGGAAAATTCAGGTGCAACAGCTGCATCAGTTGTAAGGGTTCACACAAAAAATATAAATAATATATGTAGAATAGTATATATACAATAATATATGTATACATACTATTATTGTAGTATATTATAATTTTAGAAATGGTTGTTTACATTTGTTTACATTTTTTTAATTAAATTTTGCTTCTTTTTTGTCATTACAGTATTTCATACAGTCTTGTCTTTTCATCACATGTATATTTGCTGCTCTGTTATTTTTTCTGTATTCTGTATTCCCTTTCCTTTTTATCTTCCTCTTTGTGGGTATACTCTATTTACGTCTCAGTTTTCACTGTTCTTCTCTACACTATGAGTCACTGCCTCATTTTTATCGCCACAGCTCTCGTATAACCCTTTAATGAGAGTAAGAGTTGATTGCATCACTAACCAAAATGGCAACTGCTTTTGTTTATGGTTTCAAACAGCGTGACCTGAAATGCATATAAAAATTCATTAATGAAACCTAGACCATTGTTCTCTTCTTAGTCAGAACATAGATATAGACTCACTCAAGAGATGCTAGTCTAACAAAAACCTCTTTACTTGTGGATAAAGTTAATTTGAGACGTTTGGGGGTTTTTTGCGAATCAGATTGAACCTTTTCAGAGAAAGCTTATTTTTAATGGCCTACAAAATCCTCTAACTTAAGCAATTCAAACTATATATATTTTTATTCTGTTTTTTTTGTTGTTGTTTTGTTTTGTTTTTTGTTTTTTATTTCAAGCGATTCTGTTTTCCTGGGATCTCCAGTCTTCCCTTTGCTTTTCTTTCAAGCTGATTCCTGGAACAAGCTGGCTGATTGCATCAGCTCAATAAACATTTACTGTTTTGTGTGCAAGCATCTTGAGCAATTTAACTTTTCTTTAATTTTATTATTATTTTACACCATATGTGACCTCCACTAAACATCTCTTTAGCCATTGTTCCATGTACTCTGTCCTTTTGTGACATGTATATTTGCTGCTTTTTACCTGTAGTGTTTTTTCTTTACACCATCTTCGTATCTGAAAGCACAAGTTCTCATTAATTTTTGATCCAAGCTGGGTAGAATTCTCCAAATTCAGCAAGTTGAACTATGTGCCATGCAACCCCTCCTCCACCAGTTTCACAGTCAGTTAAAATCCACCAGTCTGAGCAGAGCAAACTTGTTCATCCTGCCTGACTGCTTTAATGAGTTGTTTCATCTATTTTTACATACTGCTGTGCCAGACCTTCAGTTCTGTCTTTTGTTTTCTTCAGGCTTTTTTTTCTGTCTACTTTCTGTTCCTCTTTGTTTTTCCATTCCTCCTTCCTGATTTCTTTCATCTGGCTCACCTTGCTTCATAATTCTGTATGGGGGAAAAAAAGGTCCATTCTTATCTGCTGCTGATCCAACCTCATCAGCTTTAAACAATTTTTAAATAGTTTAATTTGTTTTCAATACTATATTTAATTAGTCATTTTATTTATTTGGATTTTGTCAAACCTGCAGGGTGCTAGAGCCAGAAATGCTATTTATGTATTGGCTAACCCAGTTGAATAGCAATTTTTAAAAATTATTGCTAGCAGTTAAATTATGTTTTCTTAATGGTAGAGAAAGTGGCAAATCAAATATGTAGGCCTAAATGCCTGTTTTAATAAACATTTTCGCTCTTTATTGATTTATTATTTGTCAACATTTGCTGCCATCAAGTGGTAGAAACATAAACTACAACTTTGCGCAGGCCACCTCATACATGCGTTTTTTTTTTTGTTTGTTTGTTTTTTTTTTAACAAAAGATAAGGACATTATAATCAAAAAATACACGGAAATATATCTGTAGCGCTATTAAATCAATCTTTGTGACTGGATTTTGGTGACATCCAATTTGTTTTGTCATTAGGGCCAAAAACCAAACCAAAAACGTTTGATCAAAAGCACTTGAGGGCTAATATATATATATATATATATATATATATATATATATATATATATATAATATATATAAAATCAAAAAATATATTAAAGTTGCAATATGTAGATTTTATTTTAAAAAAAATGTTTGTACATATTTGTTGAAAGTATAGTATGAGATAATCAGTGAAAAGGATCTTTGTGCTGTTATTTATCTCCCAATGGGACATTTAACAGCATTAACATGCTGCTAAATGTCATAAACAGTGTTGCACAATTGCCATATTAAAAGCCAGGCAAATAAGTTCGCAAATATTTCACAGGTCCATTGTCCTTGTTTTTTTTTTGTTTTTTTTTTTACACTTGGCAAAAAGAGTATCCTTGCAGTATTTATCCAGGTTTAATCAATGGCAACTTAAGTGTTGCTTTATATTTATTTCATGTCTTCTGGACCACCATACACTTTTCTAATGAATTATCTATATTTATTAGGTCTCTGGTTTGATTTGGAGATCTCCTATAACGGCTCCTTCCAGATGACTCTGGAAACCAAGATGATTCTTAATCGACTGGGAAAGGAGGAAGAGAGTCTCCGCTTGGGGGAATTTGGCAAAGACGGGTAAAATGGAGGACAAATGTCTTTACTTAAACATTTCAGAACAGTTTTGGCTGCATTTTTGTCTCAATCTAGGAAATTGTTGCTTCTCTAATTTTTTACAAATTTTTTCCTTCCTTCTTTTAAAACTTGTTCGTGTTACTGCTTCTCCTTCTTTTCGATTTCTACTTTTCTACGGCTGTTAATTGGATGTTTCTTCACTTGGTGAGTTCTGCTTAACATTCAACCTAAATGTACAATTAACCAATGCTTTCATGTGTTCAATTATTTTTCTTTGTTCCTCATATTTTCAAAATGTATCTGATAAATTACTTCTAAGTAATTAAAACCTTGCAGGACATTTAAGTGTTACAGAACAGATTCTTTCAAACTGTGTTCATATTTTAGAGCCAGGAAAGCTAAAAAAAAAAAAAAAAAAAAAAAAAAAAAAGACCTAGTATGATGAACTATACTAATCAAAATCAGCCTTTGCATTAGATTCTGGAGCATGTAGATCATTGAAGATGCATGTTTCTGACATGTATAGAGCTCTTAAAAGTCCCTGGCACTAAAGCTGGAAAATTGGAGATTGACGTTGCCTCTGTAATGGTGATTGCTTGAAACATGTCTTTCTGTACGGGTAGAGAATGATACCTAATCACATCTTTTTAAACCATAACAATTATTCACAATCACTTCATGGCTCTTTTATATAAGGTTTTGTGGTTACAAGATTGGTTTGAAAAATGAGAGGGTCAGTAATTATCTAAAATCCCTCCATTCTGTGCTGATTTTTGGTTGCTCCCAGGCACAGGCCTCGGACCTACTGCCTATCTGCTAGTGATGAAGAGTCATCGAGTGCAGGTTCATCAGATGATGAAGACAACGCAGACACCTCAAATGATTCAGCTGGATCAGAAAGGTACCACTAAGCTTGTGTCTTTCTGTTTACCCATTTAGTTTTTCTGGTTACAGTTTTATGTAATGTAATGCCTTGTGCAATGTCTTTGTAAAAATATGCATATGACATAACATAATAATCCACACAAACTTGACTAGGCAGTAAACACAGCTAGCATTACAATGTCCAAAGCCTTCGCAATAAATAAATGAATAATAGGCCAGACAGTTAATTTTTAATTATGAAATGAAAAATCAATTAATTAAAGAGAAAACACAAGTGAATAATTGTTCTTTCCTTCTTTTTGTTGAATGTAGTCTAGTGGGTGGACGTAGATCGAGCAAGATTATGCGCTTTGTGGACAAGATTGCCAAATCCAAATACTTTCAGAAGGCCACGGAGACAGAGTTCATCAAAAAAAAGTTGGAGGAAGTGTCCAACACACCCCTCCTCCTCACTGTGGAGGTTCAGCAACTCAGAGGGACTCTAGCCGTCAACATTCCTCCTCCTCCCACTGACAGGATTTGGTATGTAAAGGCAGAATTGTCTTACTGTTACAATATTCAATAGGATAGTCTCCAAAGCAAACATCCATATTTTGTTCAAAGGAGTAAATTGTTACATCTTGGACCCAGCCAGAACGCTGGGTCCAATCCGACGGGCACACTTTGGCAGGCCCCGGTTAAATTTCTTCAGGAATTTTTTAGTTGCATTCTACTATAGAAACACCTGTTTATAGCTTAAGGATTGTATGTCTGCCCCCTGATGGTAAAGGCTTTTTTTGTTTAAAAGGTATTATACAGTAGAAATAAAAAAATTTTGAAAGTGAATGATTTTGAATGTTTTCTTCTGAAGGTATGGCTTTAGGATACCACCTCACTTGGAACTGAAGGCTCGACCAAAACTTGGGGAAAGAGAAGTGACTCTGTTTCATGTTACAGACTGGATTGAGAAAAAACTGTACCAGGAATTTCAGGTAGTATTGTATGAAGTGACTCGCAAAAGTACATATTGTACCCATTGGCCCTCTAGAATTTTAAAAAGAAAAATACATACATTTTTCATATCACAGCTGTTGATGTACTGCAAATTCATTCCTGAGAAAATCCATACAGTATTACTTGTGTGGATTTTTAAAACCTTTACGTCACTCAAATTATGACTGATTCAGTCATGGGCCTGACAAGAAACATAAAATGTTCACAAAAACTGTATTATTCTCTGTCCTTTTTCAGAAAATCCTTGTAATGCCAAACATGGATGATGTGTGGCTGACTTTCATGCACTCTGCCATGGACCATCGAACAGCTGGCGGACCCTTAGTCAGCTTCCCAGGAATCGAGGAGCTGTCCTGACAGCAGCCATCAGCCTTGGAGATTGTTTACAGTATTGCCTAAAGCTTCTGGAGTTTCATAATGAAAGTTCAAGCCAAAGTCTTCAGGCACTGTTGTGAGAGAAAGATATTCCCCCACAATCGGTCACCATCTGGCCTACCAGAAAAGAAATGCTACAGTTTTCTAGGAACCAGGTTAAGTTGACCAAGTAGAAACTAATGGCAACATGTTGCTTGCTGCTATGTTAACTAGTACTCCCTAATGTAAGGAACTCATTGATGAGTAATAGTTATTTGAAAGTGAATCGTGGGTTGGCTCTTAGCTGATTCCAGTGCTCAAGGTAACAAGTAGGAAAATAATCTGATTATTGTAAATAAGTCCTATAATCAGAAAGATGGAGATGCATTCACCAGACACCTTAGTTAGCTGACTGAACATGAAGAGGAGCACTGTATGTTCTGTTTATTTTGCAAGAGACCTGGAAGCTTTTTTTTATGATCAGTTATTAATATACAGTATTTTTACTTTTATTTGTTGTGACCAGACCCGAGCACCCCGTACAACTGCCAAAACTTTTTTTAATTTTATTTTAATACCACTGATGCTCTTATCAAACTGTATGTTAATACTGCACAACTGAAGTAGTAAGGATATGATCTGCCTTGGAAATTCTATATACGTTTATTGCACAAGCACAATAAAGCCAACAAGTTCTTCAAGGCTAAGAGACTATATAAAAAAGTATACCTGAAGAGTACAATGCCTCTAGAATTTGGTTGAATGTATATCAGGAGAGTTTTTGGCAAAACAGTTTTTACCCAGATCAAGTTAGGCTGGGTTATGCAAACAATTGCACAAACTTGTTTCCTTGCCCTCATGACAAACACTATCTTACTTTGCACATTTTTTCCAGATTGTCAGCAGAGCTAATGAAGTACCACCTGATGCATTTTTGACATACAGCACATGTTGATATTGGGAGAGAATGTTGTTGACCAACTTGGAATGTGCTTTTTAAAACTACCTGCCATACTGTATGTAAACAGACGGTACACTCAACACAGAAAGCATATTTCTTGCCAAGAATGTAGCTACAGGTTCCATTTTCTGAAGAAATGTTTCTAAGCCAAAGTCCCTTAGGGTCAGATTCTGTTGTGTGCTTAAATCAATAAAGCTTTGTAGCTTCATACTGAAGAGTGTGCTATGAACTTGCATCAACTTTGTTTACATAAGTTCTTACAGTTAGGTTTTATTATGAATCACTGTGACAATAGTTATCTTGGTAATTTTCTTTGTCTGGTTTCCAGTTTACATGGCCTTTTGAAGATGCTTAAAGTGGGTTCTGGCTTCAGTTTTTTGACTTTTTGGTATTATGAGAATAAAACAAGATTTTTGAGGAAATATTAATAAAGATGTGTAATTTGTATCTGTGAATTATTAATTACGTCTGACAATGTAATTTAAGGCCAATATTCAAATATTATGAAGGCTGAAAATGATTCCACTTGTATCTGCCTTATTTATATAGCAAAAATAAATCTGTTAATGATAGCCTTGTTGTTTGGCTTACAATTTATCCTTCTGAATTTGTTCTCATGCCTTTTTTACATATATTTATTTCTAAATTGTTGTGTAAACATGAGGGTCCTCAGTAAGAGGCTTATTCGGAATTGCTGTATTATGGAATGCTACAGGAGACCCAGACGAGCAACTGCAACTATGAAGAAAATTGTATGATTTAAGTTGTAACATTTAATTTCCCACTGAGAAGTAAAGTATTTTTTAATAGATTTAAAGAACTGATTTTTAACTTTAGTGTAGCTGTTTTTTTTTATCAATGTATTCTGTCTGGAAATTATAGTACAGTTTAATGAAATCCTGAACTAATTTGTTGGCAAAGAGTTTACTTGAATGTAAACCAAACCGATAGGCGCATTGTAAAATTTGACCAATCTCATCGTAGCATCTGCATTGATGGATGAATTTTCACATTAAGACCTTCATGCCGTCATCAGTCTGTATTACTTTACTTGGAAAACTATTCATACTACAAATTACTTGAATAAGGCCAATAGTAATTAAAATACTTTTGTATTTGAATTCATGGTGTAAAATTATGGAACACATTAAATGAGGAGTTAAAGTTAAAATTTAATACAATTTAAAAGGAAAGATGATTTCACAAGATATAGAAATGTATATATACACTGCTCAAAAAAATAAAGGGAACACTCAAATAACACATCCTAGATGGACAGTTTGATTTCACAGAAGTTTGATTTACTTGGAGTTATATTGTGTTGTTTATGTGTTCCCTTTATTTTTTTGAGCAGTATATATATCTCACAAGATATAGAAATGTGGGTGAGAGTTAGCACGAATGTGTATATAAATTAAGGCTAAAGCATGATTGTGATGCATATGTTTAGACACGTAAACCCGGATAAAATGGGAAATGAATTAACCGGTCTTTATTATTATTTAATAAAGGGTCCATCTGAAAATAGTGTATGAGTGTATGGGGTAGGAGTTCATAAGTTTCTTACTTCTTCCTACTCCTTTTCGAGCATATTAATATTGTGGTACAAAAATATGTCTTTCGCATTCCTTGTTCATGTGTGTAATTTTGTACTTAATGTAGAAAATAATAATAATAAAAAACCTCTTAAGGCATGTGCATCATTGTTTATAATAAGGCAATTCATCTTTTGCAAATCAAAAAAGCAGTCATAAATTCAGTGTAGTTAATATCACTAAAACTAAATTAAGTGCTTTTGTCTATTTGACGGTAAGCTTAAGCGCTTTTACACACGCTATTTTTTTATTTTTTTTACTGGGTAACTCTTTAAATGTTGTAACTGCCATTGATAATTCATGTACCGGAAGTTACTGTTGTTGATGAGTCTACCCATTCTTATGAAACGGAAACTTGCCGTTGCCTGGTTACGCTTCACAATATCCCACTCTGCGGGTTTGTTCGCTGCAGGAAGGCGGTGGTAGGTGTTTGCTTTCATCGTTCTTTATTTAACGAATGAAACGAAAATATGAGTAGGCTAATACTTCCCGAATGCGTTCTTTTTACTTGTAAACAGTAAACTTTAATCAAACGGAACGAATTACGACCCTTAATTTTACTTGAAAGTCGTTGAGAACCTTGAAACAATTACAGGGGCAAATAACCTATAAACGGACAATAATTATAATGGTGATAATTAATTTGTCACGCAAAAACCGTCAAGACGGCTTGGCGTGACATGTTAGCATTTTGTCGTTAAGGCTACAGGTAAAATGCAGAACGTAAGCGATGAAGACCAACGTGACGAAGACCATACGGATGCGCAAGATGGAGCTATTGCGGTGACTATCGCTCTTTCTTTTGAGGTTTAATTTCCGTAAAGCAGACTTGTTTTCTGTCTAATTTCCTAGTTTATTATCCATTTAGCTTAAGACAGCAGACATTTGGCTTGCTTTCTATTTTAATGTCAGCAGGGTATTGTGACTAGTTTGTAAAACCTTCAAGTTGAAGCTTGAAGTTGTAACAATACTCAATGTGAAGCTCATAACAGATTTATTTTTTCTCTCATACAGAATCCACCAGCACAGCAGTCAGATGATGTCACTCATGATTCAGATCTTCATCCAAATGTGGCAGGTGAACATTTGAATGATCCTTAATATCCTGCTAAGCCTGCCATTACACAACTTTAAACAGTATACTCTGTTTAAAGCACTGGTTCTCAAATGGGAGTACAGGTACCTCTGGGGATTCTAGAGTTCTGTTGAAAGTTTATTAAGAATATTATCCAATAGTTTGACCCAACCTGGCTTGTGCAGACTGCATAGTGTAGGTCAAGAAACACCCACACCTGCTGCTTTTTCCATTTGCTTGTACTGCTTTTACAGTTAACCCAAAAATAATTCCTATTCTGTACAGATTTAAAAGTAAATTATTTTCAGTTAACCAAGAAGTTGGTTTCCGGTAAGAAAACAAAATGGGTAAAACGGATTTGAGAGTTGGGGGAAAAAAAAAAAAAAAAAAAAAATAATATATATATATATATATATATATATATATATATATATATATATCCTTTTTTTTGCACAGATTTTTTTCTAAAAATATGAATGGATGTAGTTTGAGATTATGATCCCCAAATAGGACTCCTTATGTTAATAATTATTTATTGTTTATTAGTGCCAAAGATTGAACGATCAATTATTTACATTTAACATGTACAGTAACTGCTAGGAAAGACAAGTGTCTTGTTGACTCACCACTCAGAAACCACTGTTGCATCCTTGATGGGTGTGCGGGAGGCTTCACTTCTTCTGCTTCTGGGTCTGACTCTTGGTCAAAGATGTATCATATATGCCATACAATTTCACATTTGTTTGCATCCATTTTCCCTTTCTATAAAGTGTGAATGTAAACATTGAGTTGGTGGACCTCGACCAGCTGCAGGTTATTTGGATTCAAAATGACAAGAGGCCCTTAAACAGCTAGTTCTGAATGCCATCTGCTGGGTGTCTGTCTTTAAAAAAGAATGACCTGCAGAGAATATGAGAAGGAGAAAATGTCACACATGATGTTAGCAATATGCTAACGTTAGCAATATGCTAGCAATATGCTAACGTTAGCGATATGCTAACATCATTTGTGACATGTGTGACAAGACTATCAACTATAAAGGGAAGCATAACAAAAAAGGGGGAGTTTTCAGGCTGGTTTGAAGAACAAAGACAAAACTTTTTCAAACTCTTTATGTGAGACATTAAAAAATATGTTCTTTTTTTTTTGGCACTCTATGTAGCTCTCGTAGCTGATCAGTTGAGCATTGGCACTTCAGAAGAAGACAGGGAACCAGAACATGAGGAGGACTCACCACAAGAAGAAGAAGAAAACGAAGACATTTTCATCCTAAACCCTGAGCATGTCTGTTGTGTTTTACTGTATATATTAATGCTTAAAAGTATGTTAATACTTTAGTTTCACAAACATTTGATGACTTTATGAGTCATTTCAAGATATACTGGTGATCTTGCATCCTGACAATTGTTTGTGTCCTCTGCTTTACAGCCGCTGATCAAAAGATTTCAAGAAGCTATCAACAGTTACTTCAAAAGACGTCTCGGAGAATTCCAGCAGGACTTGAAGGGAAAGGTTGGCTGCTTTTCAATCAACATGAACAAAATTAGGATTTAAATGAAATATGAACAGTTCTTGTTTGGCCTGTTGTACAAACAGCACGTGTATTACACCATTGTGGCCCCAACGTAATGACAGCTTTGAAAGTTTGATTTCTGATTCTCTCATTATGCTCTCTTTCTTCTGAGTTCAGCGGCCAGTCAAAAAGGTGGAAAAAAAAAGGTTAGCTGACACAGGTATAGAATTGCGTAAAATAAAAGAAAAGCTGGAAGTAGCTGAAAGCAAGCTGCACGACATGCAAGAATCCAAGGCAAAGACCGAAGCTGAACTGAAGAGTGAACAAGATCATCTGGAAAAGGCAAAGAGCAATTATTATAAAGTGAAAAATGTCAGCCGTCAAGCCAGTGCTATGGGTAGGATTTGCTTTTCAGTTGATTCTGCTCTTGCATCATGTTCCAAGACTGATGTTCTTGCCTCTTTTCTTTTTACTCAAATTATCAAATATCTGATCATTAAACTGTTATATGTTTATATGTTAAATGTAAATTCCTTTAACTCCATATCCAATAATCTATCAGTTTGTGCATCCATAATCAAACACAGCCCATGGCGTCAAGATATGAACTTTCAGAAGAGCTTTAGTCTTCAGTTTAGGTTAAGTCAGATGGAAAATCCACTGTGTGCTTGTTATGGTAACAAAGCTCTTCCAAAAGACTCAAAGCTGAGGTCATATATTACTTTCACAGAAGCTTTGCGAATTAACTTCTGTTTTTGTTGTCTTTACTTAAACTTATTTTATTGGTTTGTTTTTAAATACAGTGCCCATAACATATATCTTATTTGCTTGGCATCCCTCTTAAATGTTTGATTTTCAAACAATTTTTAATGTCAGACATAGATAATCTGTGTAAATCAAAAATACCATATGATTTAATTTATTCAGGGAAAAAAGATTTCCAGACCAAACTTGTCTTGTGTTTAAAAAAATAGTAGTTGCCCCCTTTTGTTTAATTATTACTTAGTCAGTTATTAGCTGTATTAATGGTGACACATAGAATCAAGACCTTTAAAGGACAACATGAAGTAAGTTCAAAGAAGTTTAACAGCAATTCATGATGCCCTAATCTAATCTAATCTAATCTAAGAATAAGGCTTTGGGGCTTTGATGAACTAGAAAAGTTATTTATTCGCCAATGGAGAAAACACTGAACAGCTGTGAGCATTTCCATGAGTGCCCAGCTAACAGAAATATTCTACAACTAATCTATAAGCTCACAAAGAACCAATCAAGAAAAAACACAGTAAAGAAATAAATGATCACGGTGCAAAACAATAATTTTATCCGGACAGAATCGTAAATTCACAGGCCACATCATATTATATAGTGGATATACACAGTATTGCTGTACCAGTAGAAATTAATTTTTCAGATCATATATCTAACCTCAAATTTTAAACATCACAACATCTTTTACTTCTCTGTTTGACACCAGCGTCTGAAAGGCAGGCAGACTTAGACAAAAAGCAACAGCGGGTACTTTTCGCTCAAGCAGTAAGTGAGGAACTACAGTCCCAAGTCAAAGTCATGGATTCTACCAGATACAAAGTGGGCGCACAGAAGACAAAGGCAGAAGAAGATAAAATAAAGCAGGTGCCTGTGCAGTTTTGCATTGACACATCTTAACTCATTTTCTAGCTGGTTGGAAAAATCTGCAACTGAATTGTAATTTTTTGAAAATGCCTCTTTGTCATCAGGACTTCTATGTAGATCATCTGACAAAGGACTTGGAGAGCAAGGCACAGAAGTTGGCGGAGTATGAGATCCAGAGAAATGCTCAAGCTCTGGAGACAAGGGATGTCACCAAAGCACTCTCTGAGGTAACTGTTATGTCAGTGCTAAAAAATTTACAAATTTCTAGCCGATCAGTTCAGACGTTAACTTTAGAAGAAGACTATGTAATCATGCCTCACATTTTTTTATTAATCAGTTTTGTAACTGCCTCAGTGATTGTGAAAAAATATATCAGGTAATCCCTTTTATTTACACAAGTGCTTTTCTGATCATTTAATTTATTTATTTTTGTTTTTATTCAATGCTTCCACCTTGGTGTTTTTTTGTTTAAAGCGAATGTCAGTGTGTCAGGTCCTGACTTTTCACATTACTTTTGACATTGTTAATATAGTCACGTAGATAAACCATTTGACTATTTGTATTGGTATTACTGGCTGTAATAGTGTATTAAAAATAAATAAATACAACTTAAAATGTAAAAGAACTTCAATATGAATTCACAAAAAGCAGAGTAGTTCACACCATGACTAGTTCCTGTGGGTTTTATGTATTACTGAATCTTGTTTTGCAGAAAAAACGTACTTGTCAATAAACAAGTAATGGCTTTATAGTTGTGGGAATGTGCTCCCATTCTAGGGGATTTTTCTCAGTGTTTGAAAATAATAATCACAGGAAGTGAATACTGCATAAGTGGTTAAGATCACACGCATATCAAACAGAGCTAACTTTTTCACTATCATTTATAGACAGACAAATACTTCATTAATCCCCAGAGGGAAAATTCTTATGTTAAGGTAGCATCTAAAAATCACAAAACAAACACACTGTACCACTACCATTAAAAAAAGCAGTGATACTTGTAAATAAAATAAGGCTGCACAACAGTTGGCGTTGTGCAGCCTTATTTCAGCAGGATCGAAGGATCCCCTCCAATTCTCTGTTCTACAATGCAGATCGATCCTCCATACAGACATGCCCGCTCTATAGCTAAAAGGTTGGCTTGATTCATCATGGTCTGTAGATAAATATAGCTGAGAACCATCAGCATAACAATAAAAAAATTACAACGTAATGTACAATGAAGCATGGTAATTCAGACAATAATAACTTAAGCTAAATGAGAAGAGGACAAGTGCAAATAAACATTAAGAAGGTGTGCAAGTGTGGTTTTTCACCAGCTAGCTTAACTCGTTAAAAGTATCTTACTATATTCAGAACCTGAGGTCAGACTTGAAAACTGCATTCATGACTGTCTTTGTCTAGGCTGAGCTGGAACTGGAATCGCTGCTACTGATGCATAAGAAGTTGCTGCAGCAGTGGAACAGCAACATAACAGACATAAAGAGACATGATGAAACTGTTAATGCGATGCAGGAAGCTGTACGGTAAGACGGAAAGTAAGGGGAAGGTTGAAGATGTTGGCTTCAAAATCTTCAACGCCACTTGACAAGGAAGAAGTTTAAATGAGAAGGAAACATTTGCTTGGCTGTTTGTGATTACTCAGGCAGATGTGAAAAATATGTTGTTTCTGCTAAATCTGTCCAAAGTTCTATATCTTTTGGATATACTCAGATTTTTTTTTTTTTTTTATTAAACTGAAATGCTAACAATGTTATCTGCTTGATTTCATGTTTTTTACTTTAGTGCGGTTGAGGATGATCTGGTCTTGCTGGACCGAGAGATTGAAGGTTATAAGAAATCCATCAATGTAGAGCTGGAGAATAATGAGTCACTGACTGTTGAGCTGAACCGGAGTTCAATGGATTGTGTGACTGTGGAAAAACTGATCAATAAGAAAAAGTTGGAACGAGAGGCGCTGCAGGCTCAGTATACCGCTTGTCTAAACTCCCTGTCTGAGACAAAACAAATCTTTGCTACACTCACAAAAGTACAGCAAAAACCTTCTGAAACCTCTCCCCGCTCTCTTGCTTGCTTTCAATTTCCTAACTTGACTTGTACTTTTTTCTCTTTTCAAGGAAATGCTGGCACATCAAGCTGAACTAAGCAGTCAGAAGAACCAGCTAGAGAAACTGAGTGCTGCACGTGTGGACCTGGAAGAGAAAATTATGGCCTCCATTCAGCAGCAGTTCACACACAGCAAGGCGGCTTCACATTCACAAAATCTCACAAGCAAGTTGCTCACTCGAAAGAAGGAGAAGGTAAAAAAATTGTTTTCAAATGTGGGACAACAACAAACGAGAATCCACAATTTAAGCAATTTTTTTTTTTTTGCATTTTCTTTATCGTGTTTAATTTTTTCTTTTTATGAGATAGTATGTCATTTGTCTTTCTTACTACATTAACTACAGATGAATCAGCTGCAGCGGCAGGAAAAAGACACCTTGTCAGTGAAGCTGGAGTGCCAGAAGGTTGAGCAGCATGTCAATAGCCTGACCATTTCCGTGGAGAGCCTTGATGATGAGATTAATAAGTACAACAAGTTACTGAATTCACATGAGAATACATATGCTTCACTTCTTCGACAAATCAGGCAGAAAGAAACAACGATCAATACCCTAAAAATCAGGATTGCTAAAATTGTGGAGATCACTGGGGTAAGAGACTAAATGGAGACAGTAGACTTAAGCCTTGGTACTGCGTGTCGGACACATTTATTTGTACACCTGGCAATGATGTATGAAAGACGTCAGACAGACCTATTCTGTTATTGCAGTAGCATACTGACACACTGGTATCTTCGCACTATTCTAACCTTTTGTATAATGATTTCATGAATTCAGTTGAGAAAGAAGACACAGTGATCAATCATTTCCAGTTTTCTGGGAGAGCCCACTTGATGTTTTATTTTTCTATTTAAATCCTTGTGGTGCGTTTTGAGACAAATATCCATTTAAGTAAATATGTAAAATATTTATATAGGAACTTTCATATACATATAAACTTTATCCCTTATTTCACACCAAACGCAACTGAGAATTTGTTGCCAAAAAGCTAATCTGACCAAAGCGCAATGTCCCAGTTAAAGGCTATGTAGCATTAGCAAACTCTATATCTACTTTTGCAGAGGCTACATCAGTTATCTACAAAACTGGTGTTTATTTTAAAGTCGAGACTTTTTGGTGCAGTTTTATAGCAGGGAACTTTAGAGGTTTATTTTACCTTTTGTCTTATGATGCTTCTTATAGTGCTAGGTGCAGGAAAAACATGATCCTCATGTAGGTTAATGGACAGTGAATAAGAGAAATGGGCCTCTATGCCAGCTTATCTTAATACCAGAGGAAAAGAGAATGAAATTGGTTGTTAATAGAAATTATTTATTTATTATTTATTTATTTATTCCAAAAGGTTATTAGGGAATATCTGCAGTTGTGCCCTGGTGATTTATTTAAAAACAATTAACTCAAATTAAAGGCTGGATTTTCCCAAAGTTTTCTGTGGGAGATTATGCTTCTGTAGTGAATTCATACTACCGTACTTCTTTCACATCTTTCACGTCTTTTATGAAAGATGTGAAAGATGTACATCTTTTGTACTTTTATTCCCTTCACTTACAGAAATGAAGGGAAATGTTTGGTTGCTATTAAAAAATAAATATGCACATAAATTAAAGTACTCAATTAAATAAAAAATACACTTGAAAAAATAAATACAAAGTATTGTAACAATAATAATGTTTTCATGATATACACATTTTGTTATTTTCTATCAATTCCACAGTTAGATAGCTCCTTGATGAAGGAATTTACCTTTTAGATATGAGGCTGACGAACTTTATTCCTTGTTTTGATGCATAAGTATAATAAAGTAAATAGGGAATGCTTTTTCTAATTTAGACCTAAAAATACCGAGATGCATTTTTGATTTGTTTCTTCCTATTTCCAGCAAGAAGATATGCATCCTCTGCAAATCAAGATCCACAATATACAGGGTGAGATTGAGGCGCTTGATGCTCACATCAAGAATGAGCAGCGCCTCTGGTTGCTGCACCAGGGAACCCTGGTGGGCCTGACCAGAGATTTGGATGCCAACAACAAGAAGATGCGCAAACTACAGAAAGACTCCACTGGACTACAAATGAAGGACATCCGACTAGATAGTATGCATCCCATGCACAGAAAATCACTTCTTGGGTTTTATAAGACACTTTTAAATCAGATGTAGTACAGTAATTCTGTTGTGTGTGAATTGCCAGTCTCAGTCTAATAATACCACATTTAATTGTAAAGTTATATATATATATATATATATATATATATATATATATATATATATATATATATAGACCATTAGCATCCCTAAACAATGTTAACTGTAACTTCACCACGCCCAGGTCAGACTAAACAAGAGGAACGAGAGCTGGCAGAGCTGGACAAGAGCGCGATGCTTCTGAGGAAAGACCTCGAGAAGCTCTGCAAGCTGAAGATGAAGAACAAAGAGCGAAATGAGGCTCTGGAGTTGGAAAACCTGCAGATGGAGACAGACTTTAGACACAAACTCCAGGCATGGCATGGCTGTTTGCTATCCTTCTCTTTTTAATGTTGTAATAGAACTAACTTGAATGTATTTTTTTCAGGATGCTGAAGAGCAATCTGCCAGTCTTCACATGAAACTTGAGAACACTCAGGAGGAAAAAGAGAACCTCCTCAAGTGTCTGGTGGAGGCTAAGTCAGTCACATTTAATCACAAACTGGTCACCATCTTAATTACATACCTTAATATAATTTTAAAAATATACAAGAAATTTAAGCTGATATGTTGCTGCGGTCATATTTTAAACATACTGTATTTAAAAGATCAGCTTCTCAGTCTGACTTCAGGCTCTTGTAATCTGTAGGCAGCAGATCATGCTGTGGGAGAGGAAGACCCATATTCTGAAGGAGACTCGGTCAGTGGTGGAGTTCGACATTAGCCAGGGAGACATCCAGAAAATGAATGCTGAAATGCATCGAATGGAGGTAAACATATTTAGCTTCATGTGATGATGAGGAGATATAATAAAACCAGATCCAATGTTATCATTTTACTGTTTGTCGAGGTAAAAATTTGAAAAACAAAGTGCTGTCTTTCTAGTTTCTTTACAATAGTATTTTTATATAGTTCAGTTATTCTTTGCTTACCTAGCAACAACCTGTTGAGATGTTTCACAGCAGCAGTTTCAGGTTTCTCCACCGTGCCTTACAGCTGCTTAAAAATATAACACAATTTGAAGGGAAATAAGTACCAGAGCTTGAATGAAAAATGGAGACAATGCAGGAAAGGTCACATCACCAGTATGCCAGTATCTCACATATTTAAAATAAAAAACAAATCAATTATCATTGACTAAACTGAAACATTTATATTAATACATTTTTTAATCATATCATCCTATATAGCTATTTTTTACTGTATATTATGTTATGAGGCACAGTGAAGTTCTTATAAGACTAGAGTGTGACTTTATATGAGAAAAAGTGCAAATGATAAAAAGTACAAGTAATAAAAAAAAGCGTTATCAGCTAAATTAGGTGTGGGCAGTTTAAAACAGCTGCAGCATGAAGAATCTTCTTGGAGGGCAGTGCTGGTGGTTGGTGGTGGCAAAAAGTAGAATACATCCTGCTTTATAAATTCAATGACAATTTATGATGTTTCAAATATATGTCTGCATTTTTTTATTCCTATTTTGGACCTTCACAATATTTGTGCAGTCACATATCGATAAGCTGACGAAACGACAACAGTATTTGATGAGGGAAAGCGAGAAAGCTGTGGAGAGAAGAGAAAACCTTGACATACGCAAGGATGCCATGATCCGAGATCGCCGCAGACACCTTGCAAAGGGGGAGCTGAAACGCTCCAGTGCTGCCCTGCAGAAAAAAATCCAAAAACAATTAAATGTAAGAGAAGTAGATTTATCAACATCCAGAAGAATAAAAGGAGCAAATTATATAATTATCCTACACATGTCTCTTCAGGTTTTTAAAGATTGTGAAGCGGAGGCAAAGGAGCTTGAGAACAAGAAAACTATCCTGGTTGAGAATCTTCAGCTGCAAATGCAAAACGTAACTGAACTGTCAAGCACCAGCACAGAGATAGACCATAACTTTCAAAACCTCCAGGATGACAAAGACATGGTAAGTATGAGAGCAAATTTTTTTTCCCCCAAGTTCTTTGTATGGATTAAAATAGTTGGTGTAAGTATTTTAAGCAGTGCTCATCACTGTCATGGAAATTAACCAAGTGCAGTGCACTATCTTCATTCTTCATTTAAAAAATAACAACTGGTATTCATCAGTCAAACAAGTGAATCACATCGTGTTACACAACAGCCAAATATAAACGTAATGACAAAGTTTATTTTAATTTTTTTTTTTTTTTTTTTTTGCCTACGTCCAGTCAACACAAGTTGAATTACTGGCATGAGTATCAAAGGTTCTATTTTTAACAACCTCCCCCACACATTAACAATGAGCAATTGAGATAATGTCTTATTGTTCCATCTGCCGTGAATGATGGGTGTTGCAAATGCAAAACAACTTCACCTTGTCTTTCTTCACCTCTTTCCAGAACCAGACTTTACTAATTGCTATACAGGATCGAAACAAGAAGCTGCAGGCCGTTCGCAAGGGGAGCTACAAACTGTCATCCAGCAGCGATACAATCAGAGCCACTCTGCAGGGCCAAATGGAGCACCTGAAGAGCTGCAGCAAGGTCCTGAAGCAAAGCTGTGAGGACTTCCCTCAGCACCAGGGGGCGCTGCACCCTGTGATACAAGCAGCAAAAGCTTTCATAAAAATCACCAACCAGTAATGTTCCTAGAGTGAGGCGGTGATTGAAACATAACAGTGAGTACAACAAAGGCATGTGAATGAGATACAAGAGCAAATATCTAATTTACTGGTTTATTTGAATGTTTTTTTCTTCCCTGTAATGTTTGGATTTAATTATTTGTTCTGAAATAACTGTAATTTACTTTAGGAAGTAAAGTTCAGTGTATTCACGTTTCTTCCACTTGTGTTGCTTGCTCTGTATATTTGTCAGTAATATGCTGCAGCAAAGGCGTCTTACTTGTTATGAAAAGATACCTTGATTGAATCAAATAATTAGGACATTTTTATGGCTTCTCCAGGTGTTTATAAATTAATAATTTAAGGCTTTTCAGGACACCGTCATGTTTCAGGATACTTCTTAGTTAGCACTGCTGTGGCTCTTGGACTAGTTCTGCAAACCACACTTTGAGTCTGAACATATTTCCTCTAAAACCAAGCAGCCACATGATGTCCTTGAAGGAGGTATGCAGACTGGATATGAATACAATGTGAAGATCTTTCAATGATCAAAGCCATACAGTGGAACTGGCTTCTTCTTAAAATGTCTGCAGGAGTTTCCCAAAACAAACCCCTATGCATGTTTGTGTCCACAGGCGATGCCCTGAACAAACTGTCATTATTACTAACATGAAGCGAGGAAAATCATGTCATTAATTAAAGAGGTTTCCTCTAAAGCAACTGTTGAATAACTAACAAATAATGACAGAAATTGACTGTGCTTTGTGACTGATCACATTATTTCACACATTTCCCCTATAATAGTTATGTTGAGTTTTCTGCCAATAGTGGCTAGAAATACAACGTAAGCATGAATGTACAAATACATTGATTATTTTTGTGAGTTTGAAGAAGTTGCTAGTTTTCCTACTGGAGAAACACTGATCATGTAGCAGCTTCAATACTGTGCACCATGGAAACCAATGTAATTATTGTCTAAACATATTCATTGTTAGTAAGACTGTTAATAAAGTTAATCATTTTTCAAGGCACCATCTGGAAAACAGGAACAATTAAAGTGATACGACCAGTCTTATATGGGCCTCAGTGTGTAATTCTGTACAGATGCAACACCTAGAAGGCAGATCAATGAAGCTTTATACAAAAAGATTAAATGGTTATAAGAAAAAAGTAATACATGTATATACACTGGTTCATAAATATATGAATATATTTAATAATATATAAATATATATATAGGTAGGAAAAAAGTTCTACAGTGTGAAATGCAAATGCTTGTTAGTGCTAATAAGCTTTCAATTTTTCCTGTCAACTACCCCACCCCCACTACTTGGAGTTTCTAAACAGTTGCAATGTAAAGATTTAATTTCAGGATCTAGAGAACATACCTAATTTAACAGTTTTTTCTATAGAAATTTTTAAACTTTTTGAAAGTTTTCTGAAAATGTAAAATATTGATGTAGTTTTCACAATATTACTGAGATTGGTTGACTCAGACTGATTTAAACTGGATAAATCAGTCTTCTAAATAGTTGTGTGGAATTCCAAAATGTGTACATGATTCACACTTACAGGTCAAAACTGTCTGTGATCTGTCTATTACCAAATGGGGGATGATTCAGGTGTTGTTGCACTCTTTATTTCTATTATTATTGTGAAGCTCCGCTTTATGTAATTGGGGCCTGCCCATAGCAATGCATAAGGAGAGCATTGCATTGCTTCCATGCATTGCATGGCAGGCACCTATTGTTCTTCACCTAATAGAATGTTTCTTTATTATTATTATAACTTCTTTCTGTCTCACACACATGGCAGTTGGCAGAGGATCCATTCCCATAGCAACGGAACACAGCAGGGCCGAGCAGCTGATTAGGACTACAGATTAGGACTACAAATACTCCATATTTGTAGTTTTAAATAAAAATCAGTTAAAACAGAGGGCAGAACTGACATGTAGAACTACTTGCTGTTTTGACCAATAGATGACTGATTTATCCCAAACACTGTTACTCATAGGATTAGTGTATCCCTTTAAAATAAAGCCTACTGAAAATTTCAAAATAAAAGCCTGAATATTCCTCTCAGGCCTTTCACAAAAACTAACTGCTTCAAACAGTTACAATTATGTCTATCCTGTGTGTCTCACTCACATGACAGTTGAGCTGCTCTTTAGGACTACAATTACTAAATTTAAGAACTACAACATGGCGGAACTATCACTTTCTACTGAGGAGGACTAAGCTGTCCTTTACAACTACTTGTGTTTTGGGAGTTTTATAACTGATTTTAACCAACCGTTGTTACACATGGGATTACTGAAGCAATTTAAAATTAAGCTTAATGAAAATTTCAAAATAAAAAGCCCTAACTATTTTTAATTCAGATAATTGCTCTTTGGAGCAAAATATAACTGATTTAACCTAATCACTGTTACACAAGGGATTAGTTTGGCCCTTTGACATGAAGCTTCCTGAAAATTTCAAAATAAAAGCCTTTACATTTTTACATCAGATAATTGTTATTTTCGCAATTGCAAAACAGATTTAACCGAATCACTGTTACACATGGGATTACTTGGGCCGTTAGAAATTATGATTTCTGAAAATTTCAAAATAAAAGCCCTGAAACTTTTAAGTCAGTTCATTTTTGTTTTGGGCATTTTATAACTCATTTAACCCAATGAATGTTAATCATGGGATTAGTTTGGACATTTAAAATGAAGCTGACTGAAAATTTCAAAATAAAAGCCTTAAGATTCGTTTGTGGCTAGGGCAGCGCCGCAGGCGCTGCAATGATATTATCTTACATTATCTTTTTCTCTCAGGTCTTGCGCAGCAAGACGGTGCATTAACTTTAGCACAAACATTAGCATTTTACTGTCCCCCACTAGTGCACTGCCGTATGCAGTGCAATAAGATTATCCTGCAGTATCATTTTCTCTCAGGTTAACAGTGAATGGAGTAAGTCAAATACAGACAACATGCTAGTGATGCCCCACATGCTACTGACATTAGCATTTGCTAATGCTAACATTAGCGTTTTCGCTAATGTTAGCATATACACTTATTTTAACAAACCGAATGGTGCAAGTCCATGTTAGAAAACATTCTTGTAATTTTTTAGCCAAGCTTAGCATTGATGCTAATGCATCAGAACGCTGGGTCCAATCGGACGTGCACACTTTGGCAGGCCCCAGTTAAATTTCTCCAGGAATTTTCTAGTGTAAACTTCTTCTTCCGTGACCGTTAATGCGGCTCGTACCGCTGCGAGCCCACCCACAAAAGTGGTATCAAAACGTGCGGCTCGGCACCGGCATTGGAGCTATTACTTTTGGTGGGATTCGGAGTTACGATGGCGACATAAAAAGCGAAAAACGATCAAAAATTTTGTCAGTTACAAACTGCCAAAACTAGTGTAACTGACGTTTTGTTAGAGTGTGGGAAGCAGAGCGATTTTGACCCCAAATAAATTTTGAAATCGCTGTCACGCCCACAAATATCGCCCTATCGGTATCAAACTCGGTCATGACATCGATACGAGTGCCTGCTCCGGTAAAATGTTTTGGAAATTTTGCTAGGGCTTACGGTTTTCTCTCAAGGTGCTTCAAAGCGAAATCATGTTTCAAGGTAACTGACGCTCTCAGCTATCATTTTCATACTTTTATGGAAAATTTCAGACCTCAGCGCACACCATTTTCTCTCATCGCTGCAATTATTGTGAATGTGCTAAAAATATGAATCGCGGTACTATCGGAGATGACAAATAGCCCTCTCATATGCTTCAAACGGTTTTCCGATACGTATCACGGTTCCAGAACGGGAAGGAGTTGTTCGGGCTGCTTTTTCCATTCAAACTGACTGGGTGTCTCACAAAGATAGAAATCTTTCTCCACCTTTCTGTCTCACACACATGACAGCTGGCAGAGGATCCATTACCATAGCAACGGAAGGCAGGAGGGCCAAGCAGCTGATTAGGACTACAAAAAGGCATCACTGTAGTTTTAACTATAGTAGAACTCAGGAATGAGCTGCTCTTTAGAACTACAATGACTGAAGGTTAGGACTACAACATGGCAGAACTGTGAGTTTCTACTGAGGAGGAATGAGCTGGTCATTAGAACTATTTGTGTTTTTGGCATTTTATAACTCATTTTAACCAACCATTGTTACACACAGGATTAGTGTTAATTACATTATACTTAATGAAATTAAGTTTAATTAATATTTAAAAATAAAAGCCTTGACATTTTTTTATCATGCTGTTGCTCTTTTGGCCAATATATAACTGACTTAACTAGTGTTACACATGAGATTAGTGTTGCCATTTAAAATGAAGCTCACTAAAAATTTCAAAATAAAAGCCTTAGTCAAAGTGGATTTGTCTCCGATGATATTAATTTGCAATATCTTTTTAACTAAGGTTAGGGCATTAGCATTAGCTAATGGCTGCCTCAAACTCAACTCTCAGCTGAGATCGACAGGCGCCAATCCGCCTGTCGATTTCCCGCTCCCTTCTTCCCTCATTCGGTAAGGCCTTTATCGCTTTACCACGATAAAGGTCTTACCTTAATTGTGGTAAGGCCTTGCCCTGTCACAATAAACAATAAATCAAGTATCTTGGGAACAAGATCCCAAGATATTTGAACTCCTCCACTTGGGGCAGGACATCCCCCTCGACCCGGAGAAGCTGGTTATTAAATATACTATATTTGATGGAGGTAACATCATGGGAGGACAGACCCCTACATGGGATGTACCACCGGCAAATAACTGAAGTGGCTGATATCAGAAAGTCCTACCAATGGCTGGAAAAAGCTGGACTCAAGGACAGCACAGAGGCCCTCATCCTGGCCGCCCAGGAACAGGCCATAAACACCAGAGCAATAGAGGCCCAGATCTACCACACCAGACAAGACCTAAGGTGTAGGTTGTGCAAGGAGGCCCCTTAGACAGTCCAGCACATAACAACAGGGTGCAAGATACTGGCAGGGAAAGAGTACATGGAACGACATAACCAAGTGGCAGGCATAGTGTACAGAAACATCTGTGCAGAATATGGACTGGAAGCCCCCAGATCAAAGTGGGGAACACCCCCAAAGGTGGTGGAGAATGGCCGAGCTAAGATCCTGTGGGACTTCCAGATCCAGACGGACAAAATGGTAAGGTCAAACCAACCGGACATTGTCGTAGTGGATAAACAACAGAGGAAAGCCGTTGTGGTGGATGTAGCAATACCGAGTGACTGCAACATCAGGAAAAAGGAGCATGAGAAACTGGAGAAATACCAGGGCCTCAGGGAGGAACTGGAGAGGGCCTGGAAGGTGAAGACCACAGTGGTGCCTGTGGTCATCGGGGCCCTCGGGGCAGTCATATATATATGACTATATATATATATATATATATATATATATACTTAAATACTTATATATTTAAGTATATAAGTATATATACTTAAATATACTTAAGTATATTTAAATATACTTAATTTCCCACAAAAAAAACTAAGGAATTTCTGCAGTAATTTAGCATATGTATAAGAAACATGGACAATCTTTGATGTCAAAAAGTTGGAAATTTGCAAGAAATAAATGTAAATTTTCCATCAATATTTTACCAAATTAACACTAAGAAATTATCCGACATGTAAAGTCAGAAAATTGCATAAAATTTTTTACTAAGATTATGTCAGAAATTTACAACATAATTGGTCATGAGATGCACATCTGGATATTTTCCAAACTGGTCCATCTGGGCTCTTTTCCTGTATCAGAACGACATTTCCTGGGTGCAGACCCACCATGAACGCCTCTAACAGGAACCAGAATGCAGGCCTGAGACAAGAGAAGAAGAAGCTCCAACATGGCCGCATCGGGTCAGCACCCTGGACGATGAGGTTCTGATAAAGAGCCTGGATTCAAACATTTACACCAAAAAACATCCAGATGTTCATCTCCTGAATTTATCACTTTAACCTTGGAGGACCTCTGGCAGTTTTGGTCAAAAATATCTGAATTTATAATGTAAAAGAATATTCTACTTTTAATACTGCAAGTCTTTATTGTTATTCATTTAAAAAAAAAACATTTTTACAACATTAGATTATATCCAAAATTTTGATCATAAATGTGTGAAAACAACTAAGATATTCCTGAATGTTTTTGGTAAAAATTTACTTCTCAATTTTTCTATTACCTACATCATCCCTAATAATCCATAGTTGGTTCTTAGAATTTCACTTTCCAAACTGAAAAACACTCAATGTGTATTTATTAAGTGTTTGCCTACCAGTGAGAGGAGAGGGTTTGTTCAGGGTGCTGTATTGGTTCTGCAGATAGAGAGCGCCATGGCGGGAGCTGAAGGCCGGCGAGGAGGCCAGAACCAGCTCCTTCTTGATGATGCTGGCCTTTGGATGGTCCTCTGGCAGTTCTGCCAAGCGCTGGTCCAAGGAGTCCCTGAGGAGGTCCAGCCGTTGAGACGCTTCACTGAGACGGGACTGAGCCTGGAATCAGCACAGTATCAATTGTCAGCTATCTACTAAAACTCTAACTTGTTAGGCAATGAAGGTGCCTAACATTCACACCAGCCTGCTTAGTCCGCTTTAATCAAACTCTAGGTTGTTTCCCTAGAAAGTCTGGTTCATTTGGGGATATGTGAATGCGCAAATGAACTCTGATGGAATAAAAGAGTGAACTCTTATCCTCCTAAAAACCTCAGTTTCGGTTCGGTTCACGTGAACTCTGGCACAGTTCAAATGCAAATGTGAATGCCATCTGATCTAAAAGCAGCATGCGGACTATAGCGCACTGCATCCTGGATATATAGAAACAAAACAAACATGCAAATCTAGCACTAGCAGGAAAAACAGTTTGGGAGTTTTTGACAAAAACAAAAGAGAAATTCTACAACTACAATGGCGTTTTATGGCCATTGACGATAGAAAAAAAGGAGGAGCAAATTTCTCCCAAATACTAGAAAAAGACTAAGACTTTGAGATTCATTTCTGTAATTTTCTAGAGAAAACCTTGGAAGTTTCTGAGGTTGAAAAGTCTCACATTTGCTAGAAAAAAAAGTGGAAAATTTCTATGAAAAAAACGTGGAAATCTATGAGTTTAAAAAGTCAAAAATTTGCTAGAAAAAGCCCCTCAAATTTCAAGGTTGCAAGAAATTTCTAGAAAAACACATGAAAATTTCTAAGTTTCAAAAGTAAAATAACTAAATATGAAAAATAACTTGTTTAATTAGTTTGGATTGTTTGACAGTGCAATGACAAATGTAACAAATGTTTCAATTCTGGTTTCCAATCATACCAGTCCACCAGGTGTGAAAAAACCCTAAATGGTCTTTATGGTGGTAAGGCCTTGGCCTGTCACGATGAACAATAAATTATTTAATTGCACAATAAATTAAAACTATCAAGCTCACTTCAATTATCGGCTTTATGGTTTCTTCCAACCTTTTTCTCTTTCTGTTGATGAAAGAGAAAAACACTGAATAAAAAAGGCTAAACTACGGTGCTCTCCACTGACCCTGTGGACTTGGTGGTAATTCCTTCATTGTCAAAGAGGGTCGCCAAGTAAAAGAAGAAGCAAAGAAGAAAAAGAAAAAGAAAAAAGTAAAAACCACAATAATACATAATCAGCCAGGGACTTCCAAACATGCACAAATAAAATAAAATTAACAATAACGGTTGCCATATGTAGTTCTTTAGGTATGTAAACAAATTTTTGGTGTCCTTGGTGGTAATATCTTGCGCCTCTGTTTTGTTTGTAGGACGTTCTTGAAATAAAACTTCTTCAGGTGGCCAACTGGGTTCGTTAGGAAGTTCTTTCCCTGCCACTGCACTTTCTGCATGGACACCATCACCAAATGTAGTCGTCTTTAAAGCCAAACTTGGGTCTTCAGACTCTGCTTCAATGCAAACTTCCCCTGCAGGGGAAAGCTCGAAAGAAAGAGAATCGATGTCGTTCGCCGACAAGCAAGCTTCCCCAGCCGGGGAAGGTTCGAAAGGAAGAGGATCAAGCTCGTTGTTGCCAGAGACGCAAACCTCCCCAGCCGGGGAAGTTTGCTTCTCTGTTGAGGTCTGATCGAAAAGAAAAGAGTAATAAAAGTCTTTAGCTGAGAAGCAAACCTCCCCAGCCGGGGAGGTTTGCTTCTCAGACGAGGATGGATTAAAAAGAAAATCATCAAACTCGTCATAACCGAGAAGCAAACCTCCCCAGCCGGGGAGGTTTGCTTCTCAGACGAGGATGGATTAAAAAGAAAATCATCAAACTCGTCATAAACCGAGAAGCAAACCTCCCCAGCCGGGGAGGTTTGCTTCTCAGTTGAGGTCTGATCGAAACAATAAGAATCTAAGATGCTGTTATCTGAGAAGCAAACGCCCCCAGCCGGGGACGTTTGCTTCTCACACGAGGATGGATTAAAAAGAAAATCATCAAACTCGTCATAATCCGAGAAGCAAACCTCCCCAGCCGGGGAGGTTTGCTTCTCAGACGAGGATGGATTAAAAAGAAAATCATCAAAGAGATCGTAGTTCGATGAAGTGCTCTTCTTGTCCTGCGAGTTGTCTGTTTCATCTTCTTTAGCAGGAAATAGCGTGTCAGTCAGTTTCCTCATTCCATTTGTAATAAAATACCCAAGGCCAAAACCAAGGGGAAAGCATAAGCCAACTAACTCTTCTGCCATTCTCAAAGTCCTTGCAATAAAACTGTGGTGTGTTTCAAAAAGCTGGTTGGATATGAACTGGTGTTTTGAAACACAAACATTCATAACCTCAGGTGTTCTTTGATCTAGAACCGTGTGTCATAGATGAGGTCATAGCTACAATGAGCTCACTGTAGTTCAGGGGGAATGTATTGCTTCAGATCGTCGCTATGGAAACGATCAGATCAGTTCTGCATGACCGAAACTATTAACCCTTTGCAACAGTATCACTTAATCATTCGAGGCGCCATGATGTTGTGGACATTCAATTAATGAGTCACCTAAAAGTTCTTTGATGGTCATAAAATAGCTATGATGTTTGATTCGGGGGAAGAAAAAGTAGAAAATGTTTTATAGGTTGCTTTTACCCCAAAACTATATGTAAAACAACATCCTAGGAACCCCCAGTCACTAAAACCAACCTGGTTCAGTAACAAGTGCAAGTTGTAATTGGGCCTGTCGCAATAAACAATAAATCAATTAATCGCACAATAAATTAAAACTATCGACCTCATTTCAATTGTTGGCTTTATCATTTCTTCCAGGCTTTTTCTCTTTCTGTTGATGACACTGAATGAAAAAACTCCAGTGCTCTCCACTGACACTCCCTTCCTCATTTCCTTGGTGTAATGCCCAGCGCACACTACACAATCTTAGAGCTATCGACTGATTGTCTGCCCATTTTCAAAATCTGAGAGACCACACATTAGCCGACAGAAATCCTAGGTACAACGGTTTGATCGAACCATGTGGTGTCCAACAATGGGCACAAAATAATAAGTCCAGTTAACTCATTTTAAAACCAGGCATTAATCAATGTTTTACTATAATCTACCTGCACTGCATATGACTAGTGTCAGTCCTGACTGAAGAAAAATCATTATAACTTATTTAGGTCACTTTAACGAAGAACAGCTGAAAAGTTACCGGGTTTATCAACTGCGGTATAAATTTCGCTCCACCTCCTCCCCTTGTTATTTATATTTTCTTTGCACGGAATGTTGAATAAACATTCATGTTGTTTCCACGTATCATCTCCGATGTCCGCTGGACTTCTGATTGGTTACCTGTCACATTCAACAGGCTGCGTTAACGCTCCCAGACTGGAAAAACCCTTGATTTAGATCGGAGCAGCCACGACGATCTACCGCAACACACCACACAAGCGACAAACTTAGAACATCCAACGTTTTAAGATTGTCGCTTGGTGTAGTGTAGTCATGTAGTGTGAACTATTGCATCAGGTAGTCGGATATGCCCGTCTTCTCTAATTAAATCTAATGATTACTGAAGGGTAATATAGTACACAGACTTCATAATCTGCACTCTTTTGGTTGAATGCAGTATTTATTTCCACTTTGGTTTTATGTTGTTTAGTTTTATTCAAGTACATTTTTTGTTAATGGAGACTGAGAATCCACTTTATTTTTGTTTTTGGTTGTTTTTGTATTTTGTTTATCAGTTCCAGTGTTAAGTGTTGTTTTGAAAATAAAGTGTTTCTATCTTTGGCAGGAAATCGCTGCCAAAGCATTATTCTCCCGTAGACCGGAATGCGGCTCGTACCGCTGCGAGCCCACCCACAAAAGTGGTATCAAAACGTGCGGCTTGATCCCGGCGTTGGAGCTATTACTTTTATGGGGAATCGGAGTTACGATGGCGACGTAAAAAGCGAAAAACGAGCCAAATTTCCAACTGCCGAAACGCCAAAACTAGAGTGTAACTGACGCTTCATTAGAGTGTGGGAAGCAGAGCGATTTTTACCCCAAATAAATTTTGAAATCGCAGTCACGCCCACAAATATCGCCCTATCGGTATCAAACTCGGTCATGACAACGATACGAGTGTCTGCTCCAGTAAAATGTTTTCGAAATTTTGCTAGGGCTTACGGTTTTTTGTCAAGGTGCTTCAGAGCGAAGTCATGCGACAGGATTTCCACACACTCAGCCACATTGACTTCCATGTATTTCTCAAAAATGTCAGACCTCAGCGCACACCATTTTCTTCTCATTGCTGTTATTACTGTGAGTGATGTAGAGATATGAATCGTGGGAATATCGGAGACGAAAGATAGCCCTCTCATATGCTTCAAACGGTTTTCCGATACGTATCACGGTTCCCGAACGGGAAGGAGTTGTTTGGACTGCTTTTTTAATTCAAACTGACTGGGTGTCTCACAAAGATAGAATTCTTTCTCTGTCTCACACACATGGCAGCTGGCAGAGGATCCATTACCATAGCAACGGAACACAGCAGTCACTGTAGTTTTAACTATAGTAGAACTCAGCTGCTCTTTAGAACTACAATGACTGAAGGTTAGGACTACAACATGGCGGAACTGTGAGTTACTACTGAAGAGGAATGAGCTGGCCATGAGAACTACTTGTGTTTGGGCATTTTATAACTGGTTTTAACCAACCATTGTTACACACAGGATTAGTTTGGCAATTTAAAATGAAGCTGACTGAAAATGTCAAAATAAAAGCCTTAAAATTCGTCTGTGGCTAGGGCAGCGCCACAGGCGCTGCAATGATATTAGCTTACATTATCTTTTTCTCTCAGGTTAGGGCACTGTCTTGCGCATTAACTTTAGCACAAACATTGGCATTTCACTGTCCCCCACTAGTGCAGTGCCGTAGGCAGTGCAATAAGATTATTCTGCATTATCATTTTCACTCAGGTAAAAGCTCTGCCTTGCTTCGCAAGGCAGATCATTAGCATTAGCCTTTTACCTTCAATGAGGTATTAGCTATTTCTCCGACTTATTACCCATGTTTGGTACAGTGAATGGAGTAAGTCAAATACAGAGAACATGCCAGTGATGCTCCACATGCTACTTAAAGTATTCATGCTAACATTAGCATTTTGGCTAATTTTAGCGTATACACTTATTTTAACAGACTGAGTGGTGCAAGTCCATGTTAGTCAACATTCTTGTGATTCTCTACATGATACTTTGTAATTCTTTAGCCAGTCTTAGCATGCTAATGTTTAGCATCAGAACGCTGGGTCCAATCCGACGGGCACACATTGGCAGGCCCCGGTTAAATTTCTTCAGGAATTTTCTAGTTCTTTATATCCTACTGGAAAATTCCACAAAATGTTCAGCTTTTCCTGTTTTAAAGACTGTGAGGCAGTTTTATTAGGCTTTGTACTGTTGACAGTACAAAGCCTAATGATCAGCTCCCAGATAATCAATCTGGGGAGCTGATTATCCCCAGAATGCTGTAAAGAGAGTCATCGTTTTCAGTATTTTAATTCTTAAATACATTTTAAGAATTTTGAATCTCCCGTGAGCTTTTTATGAGTGGTGTGTTTTCGCATCATTTTGCTTTTATAATCTAAAACTGGTTCTGTCTTTGAGATAACAGTTGTCTTTGTCAGTACATAAGTTGTAGATCTGACTTACATAAACAGTTTACTGGGCTTTTTTCAAAAGCTTTCATTAAACTTCCATACTTTTTATGTCCCCACTGATAAAAGACATACTCCAAAGCACTTACACATATAAATATATAATTTAGAGCGGCTTCAATTTGTATACATCCTCCCTTATGACTCACTAAGCCCACGTATGTTTGGCTTAGAAAAACACTTTGTCCTGGTAATATTATTTCCAGGAGGAGGAAGTCCTCTTTCTGTGGAAGAGGACTTTGCTCTGCTGCTCTCTGTGTTTGCTCCTGTCTGTGGCGCAGAATGTTTACCTTCCTGTGATTAGGAAT
Organism: Poeciliopsis retropinna; assembly: GCA_010277075.1. Taxonomy (NCBI): domain Eukaryota; kingdom Metazoa; phylum Chordata; class Actinopteri; order Cyprinodontiformes; family Poeciliidae; genus Poeciliopsis; species Poeciliopsis retropinna. The sequence continues at coordinate 9,213,642 of VMRM01000013.1, forward strand.
TATTAAGCTAAACTCTAATGCGCCTGTTTTAATCAGCCTTGACCCCCCCAAAAATTATGTAAAAAAACTAATCTCAAAACTCGTTCACTGTGGCAGAGAAGAAGCTTATTGTTGTTAGACAAGACACTGAGTATGCCTTTAAAAATTAACAGCATCCAATGTGCTTACATTAACGCTTTGTTTAGCTGATTGTTTTTAAGAGTGTGGTTAAAATGTGGCGAGTATATGTGAAAACCTGTTTCTTTATGATCAGATAATTGTGCCAGCCTCTAGCTGAGCTGCACAACAAAGGCTGTCACACAGGTTTTCCTTCACGCCCACAGACGCATGCTTGAAATAAACAGGAGGGTGTGGAAACTACCCTGCCTTTGTTTTTTTAATCATACTTCACCCGGCTTCTTCACTCAGTCTATTGGTCTGCTGTAGAAGTGTGTGTGTGTGTGCGTGTGTGTGTGTGTTCCCTGTCGCTTCACCGGCTTCAGCTGTGTGTACACATCAGCGATCCAACGCACTAAGGATGGCGGAGGACTCTGTTCCAGAGGGTCCCAACCTGAAGGAGTTGAGCGAGGAGGAACTTTGGGAGCTGATCAATGACAACCGTCACCGGATCTCCCTCGGGGTCCGACCCTGCATCTTGTTCCCCTATCTGAGGCAGGTCAAGGTTCTCACAGAGGTGGATGAAGACGAGATCCTTTCCCGTCACAATCTGACTAATCGTTGCATGAGAACAAGTAAGCTTCCTCACTAGACTTTCTGTTTGACTGTTTTAAGAAAGTTAGATCTGCTCAAGCTGATAAGAATTTCCAGAGGTTTCTGCAGCTTCTTATTGTAAATTTATGGATTCTGACTTGTCCTCCTTTTGTTTTTTAATCCGCCAATCAAAGGTATGCCTATTGTTTTCATTTTTTCCCCTCTAAATATCTGAGATTGTCAAACAAAGTTAGTCAGATAAAGCTGACCTCAGTAAATGCAAAGAGCCAGTTTCAAATGATCTTTTAGTTCATCACAGGGAGAAGCTATTCAGACAAGCCTGACCCTGTGTAAGAAGTAATTGTCATCCAAATCTAATAACCAGATGTGCCGCCTTAGGTAGCAAAAGCAGCTGATTAGGACTACAGATTAGGACTACAAATACTCCATATTTGTAGTTTTAAATAAAAATCAGTTAAAACAGAGGGCAGAACTGACATGTAGAACTACTTGCTGTTTTGACCAATAGATGACTGATTTATCCCAAACACTGTTACTCATAGGATTAGTGTATCCCTTTAAAATAAAGCCTACTGAAAATTTCAAAATAAAAGCCTGAATATTCCTCTCAGGCCTTTCACAAAAACTAACTGCTTCAAACAGTTACAATTATGTCTATCCTTGTGTGTCTCACTCACATGACAGTTGAGCTGCTCTTTAGGACTACAATTACTAAATTTAAGAACTACAACATGGCGGAACTATCACTTTCTACTGAGGAGGACTAAGCTGTCCTTTACAACTACTTGTGTTTTGGGAGTTTTATAACTGATTTTAACCAACCGTTGTTACACATGGGATTACTGAAGCAATTTAAAATTAAGCTTAATGAAAATTTCAAAATAAAAGCCCTAACTATTTTTAATTCAGATAATTGCTCTTTGGAGCAAAATATAACTGATTTAACCTAATCACTGTTACACAAGGGATTAGTTTGGCCCTTTGACATGAAGCTTCCTGAAAATTTCAAAATAAAAGCCTTTACATTTTTACATCAGATAATTGTTATTTTCGCAATTGCAAAACAGATTTAACCGAATCACTGTTACACATGGGATTACTTGGGCCGTTAGAAATTATGATTTCTGAAAATTTCAAAATAAAAGCCCTGAAACTTTTAAGTCAGTTCATTTTTGTTTTGGGCATTTTATAACTCATTTAACCCAATGAATGTTAATCATGGGATTAGTTTGGACATTTAAAATGAAGCTGACTGAAAATTTCAAAATAAAAGCCTTAAGATTCGTTTGTGGCTAGGGCAGCGCCGCAGGCGCTGCAATGATATTATCTTACATTATCTTTTTCTCTCAGGTCTTGCGCAGCAAGACGGTGCATTAACTTTAGCACAAACATTAGCATTTTACTGTCCCCCACTAGTGCACTGCCGTATGCAGTGCAATAAGATTATCCTGCAGTATCATTTTCTCTCAGGTTAACAGTGAATGGAGTAAGTCAAATACAGACAACATGCTAGTGATGCCCCACATGCTACTGACATTAGCATTTGTAATGCTAACATTAGCGTTTTCGCTAATGTTAGCATATACACTTATTTTAACAAACCGAATGGTGCAAGTCCATGTTAGAAAACATTCTTGTAATTTTTTAGCCAAGCTTAGCATTGATGCTAATGCATCAGAACGCTGGGTCCAATCGGACGTGCACACTTTGGCAGGCCCCAGTTAAATTTCTCCAGGAATTTTCTAGTGTAAACTTCTTCTTCCGTGACCGTTAATGCGGCTCGTACCGCTGCGAGCCCACCCACAAAAGTGGTATCAAAACGTGCGGCTCGGCACCGGCATTGGAGCTATTACTTTTGGTGGGATTCGGAGTTACGATGGCGACATAAAAAGCGAAAAACGATCAAAAATTTTTGTCAGTTACAAACTGCCAAAACTAGTGTAACTGACGTTTTGTTAGAGTGTGGGAAGCAGAGCGATTTTGACCCCAAATAAATTTTGAAATCGCTGTCACGCCCACAAATATCGCCCTATCGGTATCAAACTCGGTCATGACATCGATACGAGTGCCTGCTCCGGTAAAATGTTTTGGAAATTTTGCTAGGGCTTACGGTTTTCTCTCAAGGTGCTTCAAAGCGAAATCATGTTTCAAGGTAACTGACGCTCTCAGCTATTCATTTTCATACTTTTATGGAAAATTTCAGACCTCAGCGCACACCATTTTTCTCTCATCGCTGCAATTATTGTGAATGTGCTAAAAATATGAATCGCGGTACTATCGGAGATGACAAATAGCCCTCTCATATGCTTCAAACGGTTTTCCGATACGTATCACGGTTCCAGAACGGGAAGGAGTTGTTCGGGCTGCTTTTTTCCATTCAAACGACTGGGTGTCTCACAAAGATAGAAATCTTTCTCCACCTTTCTGTCTCACAACATGACAGCTGGCAGAGGATCCATTACCATAGCAACGGAAGGCAGGAGGGCCAAGCAGCTGATTAGGACTACAAAAAGGCATCACTGTATTTTTAACTAAGTAGAACTCAGGAATGAGCTGCTCTTTAGAACTACAATGACTGAAGGTTAGGACTACAACATGGCAGAACTGTGAGTTTCTACTGAGGAGGAAGGCTGGTCATTAGAACTATTTGTGTTTTTGGCATTTTATAACTCATTTTAACCAACCATTGTTACACACAGGATTAGTGTTAATTACATATATTAATGAAATTAAGTTTAATTAATATTTAAAATAAAAGCCTTGACATTTTTTTATCATGCTGTTGCTCTTTTGGCCAATATATAACTGACTTAACTAGTGTTACACATGAGATTAGTGTTGCCATTTAAAATGAAGCTCACTAAAAATTTCAAAATAAAAGCCTTAGTCAAAGTGGATTTGTCTCCGATGATATTAATTTGCAATATCTTTTTAACTAAGGTTAGGGCATTAGCATTAGCAATGGCTGCCTCAAACTCAACTCTCAGCTGAGATCGACAGGCGCCAATCCGCCTGTCGATTTCCCGCTCCCTTCTTCCCTCATTCGGTAAGGCCTTTATCGCTTTACCACGATAAAGGTCTTACCTTAATTGTGGTAAGGCCTTGCCCTGTCACAATAACAATAAATCAAGTATCTTGGGAACAAGATCCCAAGATATTTGAACTCCTCCACTTGGGGCAGGACATCCCCTCGACCCGGAGAAGTGGTTATTAAATATACTATATTTGATGGGGTAACATCATGGGAGGACAGACCCCTACATGGGTGTACCACCGGCAAATAACTGAAGTGGCTGATATCAGAAAGTCCTACCAATGGCTGGAAAAAGCTGGACTCAAGGACAGCACAGAGGCCCTCATCCTGGCCGCCAGGAACAGGCCATAAACACCAGAGCAATAGAGGCCCAGATCTACCACACAGACAAGACCAAGGTTGGTTGTGCAAGGAGGCCCTTAGACAGTCCAGCACATAACAACAGGGTGCAAGATACTGGCAGGGAAAGAGTACATGGAACGACATAACCAAGTGGCAGGCATAGTGTACAGAAACATCTGTGCAGAATATGGACTGGAACCCCCAGATCAAAGTGGGGAACACCCCCAAAGGTGGTGGAGAAGGCCGAGCTAAGATCTGTGGGACTTCCAGATCCAGACGGACAAAATGGTAAGGTCAAACCAACCGGACATGTCGTAGTGGATAAACAACAGAGGAAACCGGTGGTGGATGTAGCAATACCGAGTGACTGCAACATCAGGAAAAAGGAGCATGAGAAACGGAGAAATACCAGGGCCTCAGGGGGAACTGGAGAGGGCCTGGAAGGTGAAGACACAGTGGGCCCTGTGGTCATCGGGGCCCTCGGGGCAGTCATATATATGACTATATAATATATATATTATATTATACAAATACTTATATATTTAAGTTATAAGTATATATACTTAAATATACTTAAGTATATTTAAATATACTTAATTTCCCACAAAAAAAACAAGGAATTTCTGCAGTAATTTAGCATATGTATAAGAAACATGGACAATCTTTGATTCAAAAATTGGAAATTTGCAAGAAATAAATGTAAATTTTCCATCAATATTTTACCAAATTAACACTAAGAAATTATCCGACATGTAAAGTCAGAAATTGCATAAAATTTTTTACTAAGATTATGTCAGAAATTTACAACATAATTGGTCATGGATGCACATCTGGATATTTTCCAAACTGGTCCATCTGGGCTCTTTTCCTGTATCAGAACGACATTTCCTGGGTGCAGACCCCCATGAACGCCTCTAACAGGAACCAGAATGCAGGCCTGAGACAAGAGAAGAAGAAGCTCCAACATGGCCGCATCGGGTCAGCACCCGGACGATGAGGTTCTGATAAAGAGCCTGGATTCAAACATTTACACCAAAAAAACCAGATGTTCATCTCCTGAATTTATCACTTTAACCTTGGAGGACCTCTGGCAGTTTTGGTCAAAAATATCTGAATTTATAATGTAAAAGAATATTCTACTTTTAATACTGCAAGTCTTTATTGTTATTCATTTAAAAAAAAACATTTTTACAACATTAGATTAATCCAAAATTTTGATCATAAATGTGTGAAAACAACTAAGATATTCCTGAATGTTTTTGGTAAAAATTTACTTCTCAATTTTTCTATTACCTACATCATCCCTAATAATCCATAGTTGGTTCTTAGAATTTCACTTTCCAAACTGAAAAACACTCAATGTGTATTTATTAAGTGTTTGCCTACCAGTGAGAGGAGAGGGTTTGTTCAGGGTGCTGTATTGGTTCTGCAGATAGAGAGCGCCATGGCGGGAGCTGAAGGCCCGGCGGGAGGCCAGAACCAGCTCCTTCTTGATGATGCTGGCCTTTGGATGGTCCTCTGGCAGTTCTGCCAAGCGCTGGTCCAAGGAGTCCCTGAGGAGGTCCAGCCGTTGAGACGCTTCACTGAGACGGGACTGAGCCTGGAATCAGCACAGTATCAATTGTCAGCTATCTACTAAAACTCTAACTTGTTAGGCAATGAAGGTGCCTAACATTCACACCAGCCTGCTTAGTCCGCTTTAATCAAACTCTAGGTTGTTTCCCTAGAAAGTCTGGTTCATTTGGGGATATGTGAATGCGCAAATGAACTCTGATGGAACAAAAGAGTGAACTCTTATCCTCCTAAAAACCTCAGTTTCGGTTCGGTTCACGTGAACTCTGGCACAGTTCAAATGCAAATGTGAATGCCATCTGATCTAAAAGCAGCATGCGGACTATAGCGCACTGCATCCTGGATATATAGAAACAAAAAAACATGCAAATCTAGCACTAGCAGGAAAAACAGTTTGGAGTTTTTGACAAAAACAAAAGAGAAATTCTACAACTACAATGGCGTTTTATGGCCATTGACGATAGAAAAAAAGGAGGAGCAAATTTCTCCCAAATACTAGAAAAAGACTAAGACTTTGAGATTCATTTCTGTAATTTTCTAGAGAAAACCTTGGAAGTTTCTGAGGTTGAAAAGTCTCACATTTGCTAGAAAAAAAAAGTGGAAAATTTCTATGAAAAAAAGTGGAAATCTATGAGTTTAAAAAGTCAAAAATTTGCTAGAAAAAGCCCCTCAAATTTCAAGGTTGCAAGAAATTTCTAGAAAAACACATGAAAATTTCTAAGTTTCAAAAGTAAAATAACTAAATATGAAAAATAACTTGTTTAATTAGTTTGGATTGTTTGACAGTGCAATGACAAATGTAACAAATGTTTCAATTCTGGTTTCCAATCATACCAGTCCACCAGGTGTGAAAAAACCCTAAATGGTCTTATGGTGGTAAGGCCTTCCTGTCACGATGAACAATAAATTTTTAATTGCACAATAAATTAAAACTATCAAGCTCACTTCAATTATCGGCTTTTGGTTTCTTCCAACCTTTTTCTCTTTTGTTGATGAAAGAGAAAAACACTGAATAAAAAAGGCTAAACTACGGTGCTCTCCACTGACCCTGTGGACTTGGTGGTAATTCCTTCATTGTCAAAGAGGGTCGCCAAGTAAAGAAGAAGCAAAGAAGAAAAAGAAAAAGAAAAAAGTAAAAACCACAATAATACATAATCAGCCAGGGACTTCCAAACATGCACAAATAAAATAAAATTAACAATAACGGTTGCCATATGTAGTTCTTTAGGTATGTAAACAAATTTTTGGTGTCCTTGGTGGTAATATCTTGCGCCTCTGTTTTGTTTGTAGGACGTTCTTGAAATAAAACTTCTTCAGGTGGCCAACTGGGTTCGTTAGGAAGTTCTTTCCCTGCCACTGCACTTTCTGCATGGACCCATCACCAAATGTAGTCGTCTTTAAAGCCAAACTTGGGTCTTCAGACTCTGCTTCAATGCAAACTTCCCCTGCAGGGGAAAGCTCGAAAGAAAGAGAATCGATTCGTTCGCCGACAAGCAAGCTTCCCCAGCCGGGGAAGGTTCGAAAGGAAGAGGATCAAGCTCGTTGTTGCCAGAGACGCAAACCCCCCAGCCGGGGAAGTTTGCTTCTCTGTTGAGGTCTGATCGAAAAGAAAAGAGTAATAAAAGTCTTTAGCTGAGAAGCAAACCTCCCCAGCCGGGAGGTTTGCTTCTCAGACGAATGGATTAAAAAAAAATCATCAAACTCGTCATAACCCAGAAGCAAACCTCCCCAGCCGGGGAGGTTTGCTTCTCAACGAGGATGGATTAAAAAGAAAATCACAAACTCGTCATAAACCGAGAAGCAAACCTCCCCAGCCGGGGAGGTTTGCTTCTCAGTTGAGGTCTGATCGAAACAATAAGAATCTAAGATGCGTTATCTGAGAAGCAAACGCCCCCAGCCGGGACGTTTGCTTCTCACACGAGGATTTAAAAAGAAAATCATCAAACTCGTCATAATCCGAGAAGCAAACCTCCCCAGCCGGGGAGGTTTGCTTCTCAGACGAGGATGGATTAAAAAGAAAATCATCAAAGAGATCGTAGTTCGATGAAGTGCTCTTCTTGTCCTGCGAGTTGTCTGTTTCCTTCTTTAGCAGGAAATAGCGTGTCAGCAGTTTCCTCATTCCATTTGTAATAAAATACCCAAGGCCAAAACCAAGGGGAAAGCATAAGCCAACTAACTCTTCTGCCATTCTCAAAGTCCTTGCAATAAAACTGTGGTGTGTTTCAAAAAGCTGGTTGGATATGAACTGGTTTTTGAAACACAAAATTCATAACCTCAGGTGTTCTTTGATCTAGAACCGGTGTCATAGAGAGGTCATAGCTACAATGAGCTCACTGTAGTTCAGGGGGAATGTATTGCTTCAGATCGTCGCTATGGAAACGATCAGATCAGTTCTGCATGACCGAAACTATTAACCCTTTGCAACAGTATCACTTAATCATTCGAGGCGCCATGATGTTGTGGACATTCATTAATGAGTCACCTAAAAGTTCTTTGATGGTCATAAAATAGATGATGTTTGATTCGGGGGAAGAAAAAGTAGAAAATGTTTTATAGGTTGCTTTTACCCCAAAACTATATGTAAAACAACATCCTAGGAACCCCCAGTCACTAAAACCAACCTGGTTCAGTAACAAGTGCAAGTTGTAATTGGGCCTGTCGCAATAAACAATAAATCAATTAATCGCACAATAATTAAAACTATCGACCTCATTTCAATTGTTGGCTTTATCATTTCTCCAGGCTTTTTCTCTTTCTGTTGATGACACTGAATGAAAAAACTCCAGTGCTCTCCACTGACCCCCTTCCTCATTTCCTTGGTGTAATGCCCAGCGCACACTACACAATCTTAGAGCTATCGACTGATTGTCTCCCATTTTCAAAATCTGAGAGACCACACATTAGCCGACAGAAATCCTAGGTACAACGGTTTGATCGAACCGTGGTGTCCAACAATGGGCACAAAAAAAATCCATTAACTCATTTTAAAACCAGGCATTAATCAATGTTTTACTATAATCTACCCACTGCATATGACTAGTGTCAGTCCTGACTGAAGAAAATCATTATAACTTATTTAGGTCACTTTAACGAAGAACAGCTGAAAAGTTACCGGGTTTATCAACTGCGGATAAATTTCGCTCCACCTCCTCCCCTTGTTATTTATATTTTTTTGCACGGAATGTTGAATAAACATTCATGTTGTTTCCACGTATCATCTCCGATGTCCGCTGGACTTCTGATTGGTTACCTGTCCATTCAACAGGCTGCGTTAACGCTCCCAGACTGGAAAAACCCTTGATTTAGATCGGAGCAGCCACGACGATCTACCGCAACACACCACACAAGCGACAAACTTAGAACTCCAACGTTTTAAGATTGTCGCTTGTGTAGTGTAGTCATGTAGTGTGAACTATTGCATCAGGTAGTCGGATATGCCCGTCTTCTCTAATTAAATCTAATGATTACTGAAGGGTAATATAGTACACAGACTTCATAACTGCACTCTTTTGGTTGAATGCAGTATTTATTTCCACTTTGGTTTATGTTGTTTAGTTTTTATTCAAGTACATTTTTTGTTAATGGAGACTGAGAATCCACTTTATTTTTGTTTTTGGTTGTTTTGTTTATTTTGTTTATCAGTTCCAGTGTTAAGTGTTGTTTTGAAAAAAAGTGTTTCTATCTTTGGCAGGAAATCGCTGCCAAAGCATTATTCTCCCGTAGACCGGAATGCGGCTCGTACCGCTGCGAGCCCACCCCAAAGTGGTATCAAAACGTGCGGCTTGATCCCGGCGTTGGAGCTATTACTTTTATGGGGAATCGGAGTTACGATGGCGACGTAAAAAGCGAAAAACGAGCCAAATTTCCAACTGCCGAAACGCCAAAACTAGAGTGTAACTGACGCTTCATTAGAGTGTGGGAAGCAGAGCGATTTTTACCCCAAATAAATTTTGAAATCGCAGTCACGCCCACAAATATCGCCCTATCGGTATCAAACTCGGTCAGACAACGATACGAGTGTCTGCTCCAGTAAAATGTTTTCGAAATTTGCTAGGGCTTACGGTTTTTTGTCAAGGTGCTTCAGAGCGAAGTCATGCGACAGGATTTCCACACACTCAGCCACATTGACTTCCATGTTTTCTCAAAAATGTCAGACCTCAGCGCACACCATTTTCTTCTCATTGCTGTTATTACTGTGAGTGATGTAGAGAATGAATGGGAATATCGGAGACGAAAGATAGCCCTTCATATGCTTCAAACGGTTTTCCGATACGTATCACGGTTCCCGAACGGGAAGGAGTGTTTGGACTGCTTTTTTAATTCAAACTGACTGGGTGCTCACAAAGATAGAATTCTTTCTCTGTCTCACACACATGGCAGCTGGCAGAGGATCCATTACCATAGCAACGGAACACAGCAGTCACTGTAGTTTTAACTATAGTAGAACTCAGCTGCTCTTTAGAACTACAATGACTGAAGGTTAGGACTACAACATGGCGGAACTGTGAGTTACTACTGAAGAGGAATGAGCTGGCCATGAGAACTACTTGTGTTTGGGCATTTTATAACTGGTTTTAACCAACCATTGTTACACACAGGATTAGTTTGGCAATTTAAAATGAAGCTGACTGAAAATGTCAAAAAAAAAGCCTTAAAATTCGTCTGTGGCTAGGGCAGCGCCACAGGCGCTGCAATGATATTAGCTTACATTATCTTTTTCTCTCAGGTTAGGGCACTGTCTTGCGCATTAACTTTAGCACAAACATTGGCATTTCACTGTCCCCCACTAGTGCAGTGCCGTAGGCAGTGCAATAAGATTATTCTGCATTATCATTTTCACTCAGGTAAAAGCTCTGCCTTGCTTCGCAAGGCAGATCATTAGCATTAGCCTTTTACCTTCAATGAGGTATTAGCTATTTCTCCGACTTATTACCCATGTTTGGTACAGTGAATGGAGTAAGTCAAATACAGAGAACATGCCAGTGATGCTCCACATGCTACTTAAAGTATTCATGCTAACATTAGCATTTTGGCTAATTTTAGCGTATACACTTATTTTAACAGACTGAGTGGTGCAAGTCCATGTTAGTCAACATTCTTGTGATTCTCTACATGATACTTTGTAATTCTTTAGCCAGTCTTAGCATGCTAATGTTTAGCATCAGAACGCTGGGTCCAATCCGACGGGCACACATTGGCAGGCCCCGGTTAAATTTCTTCAGGAATTTTCTAGTTCTTTATATCCTACTGGAAAATTCCACAAAATGTTCAGCTTTTCCTGTTTTAAAGACTGTGAGGCAGTTTTATTAGGCTTTGTACTGTTGACAGTACAAAGCCTAATGATCAGCTCCCCAGATAATCAATCTGGGGAGCTGATTATCCCCCAGAATGCTGTAAAGAGAGTCATCGTTTTCAGTATTTTAATTCTTAAATACATTTTAAGAATTTTGAATCTCCCGTGAGCTTTTTTATGAGTGGTGTGTTTTCGCATCATTTTGCTTTTATAATCTAAAACTGGTTCTGTCTTTGAGATAACAGTTGTCTTTGTCAGTACATAAGTTGTAGATCTGACTTACATAAACAGTTTACTGGGCTTTTTTCAAAAGCTTTCATTAAACTTCCATACTTTTTATGTCCCCACTGATAAAAGACATACTCCAAAGCACTTACACATATAAATATATAATTTAGAGCGGCTTCAATTTGTATACATCCTCCCTTATGACTCACTAAGCCCACGTATGTTTGGCTTAGAAAAACACTTTGTCCTGGTAATATTATTTCCAGGAGGAGGAAGTCCTCTTTCTGTGGAAGAGGACTTTGCTCTGCTGCTCTCTGTGTTTGCTCCTGTCTGTGGCGCAGAATGTTTACCTTCCTGTGATTAGGAATTATTAAGCTAAACTCTAATGCGCCTGTTTTAATCAGCCTTGACCCCCCCAAAAATTATGTAAAAAACTAATCTCAAAACTCGTTCACTGTGGCAGAGAAGAAGCTTATTGTTGTTAGACAAGACACTGAGTATGCCTTTAAAAATTAACAGCATCCAATGTGCTTACATTAACGCTTTGTTTAGCTGATTGTTTTTAAGAGTGTGGTTAAAATGTGGCGAGTATATGTGAAAACCTGTTTCTTTATGATCAGATAATTGTGCCAGCCTCTAGCTGAGCTGCACAACAAAGGCTGTCACACAGGTTTTCCTTCACGCCCACAGACGCATGCTTGAAATAAACAGGAGGGTGTGGAAACTACCCTGCCTTTGTTTTTTTAATCATACTTCACCCGGCTTCTTCACTCAGTCTATTGGTCTGCTGTAGAAGTGTGTGTGTGTGTGTGTGTGTGCGTGTGTGTGTGTGTTCCCTGTCGCTTCACCGGCTTCAGCTGTGTGTACACATCAGCGATCCAACGCACTAAGGATGGCGGAGGACTCTGTTCCAGAGGGTCCCAACCTGAAGGAGTTGAGCGAGGAGGAACTTTGGGAGCTGATCAATGACAACCGTCACCGGATCTCCCTCGGGGTCCGACCCTGCATCTTGTTCCCCTATCTGAGGCAGGTCAAGGTTCTCACAGAGGTGGATGAAGACGAGATCCTTTCCCGTCACAATCTGACTAATCGTTGCATGAGAACAAGTAAGCTTCCTCACTAGACTTTCTGTTTGACTGTTTTAAGAAAGTTAGATCTGCTCAAGCTGATAAGAATTTCCAGAGGTTTCTGCAGCTTCTTATTGTAAATTTATGGATTCTGACTTGTCCTCCTTTTGTTTTTTAATCCGCCAATCAAAGGTATGCCTATTGTTTTCATTTTTTCCCCTCTAAATATCTGAGATTGTCAAACAAAGTTAGTCAGATAAAGCTGACCTCAGTAAATGCAAAGAGCCAGTTTCAAATGATCTTTTAGTTCATCACAGGGAGAAGCTATTCAGACAAGCCTGACCCTGTGTAAGAAGTAATTGTCATCCAAATCTAATAACCAGATGTGCCGCCTTAGGTAGCAAAAGCAGCTGCCATCAAGCATGCAGGAAAACTGGTAATGCTTTACATAACTGTGGGGGAATTTTGGCCCAGTCTTTGTTGCAGAATTGCTTGTATTGAGCAACACTGGAGAATTTTTAACCATGAATATGTGAGGTCTTACCACAGCGTCTGAATTAAATTTAAGTGTGTAGTTTGACAAGCCCTCCGAACCCATCCATTGTTTTACATTCAGAGATAAACTTTCTACTTTGCTGGTTGAACATCCCTCTGCCTTTAGATTTGTCTAAAATCTCTTACATTTTAAGCAAGATAACAAGATTCACAGTTCCCTTAATTACAATAAGTGGTTCAGGTGCTGAAACGCACAGCAGCCCCCAAACCACCTCTCTACCACCACCATGTTTCACTGTCCATATGATTTTTGACTTTCTGAAAAGCCGTAAGACAGATGTAATGGGACACACACCAGGAGGGTGTTATTGTTACATTTTCACAAAGAGCCAAATTGTCCATCCATCCATTATCTTACCCGCTTATCCTTAGTGAAGCTCTGAGCTGGTGCCTATCTCCAGTGGTCAATGGGCGAGAGGTGGGGTTCACCCTGGCCAGGATGCCAGTCCATCGCAGGGCAACAGAGACAGACAGGACAAACAATCATGCACACACACACACACGCACACACACCTAAGGAGAAGTTAGCGCATTAACTGGAAATGTCAAAGGTTTCTGACTTTGTAAATTAATAAAATTTTATTTTCAAAAGTTGTTTGAATGACTGTCAAGACATGTCAATATGTTTTATTTAAGAATTGAATAAGGTTAACAACAATGGATATATGTAAGACTGAATTCTGGTGGTTTAAAAAACTGGGTTTTGTGTTCTTTCCAAATAAAACTTTTCACTGTTCGCATGAAGCTCAGTCTGAGACAAAAGGAGATTAATTGTATCACCTTTTAGGCTACATGTTGGATCTGCTGAGGACCCAGGGAAGAAACGGAGCTATAGCTCTGCTAGAGGGGCTGATGATTCATTATCCAGTTCTCTACACCCAAATTACAGGACGTAAGCCCAGCACAGAGCCCTCGAGGTTCAGCGGTAAGTGTCCTAAAACATCTCCTACACTTTCAAAGGGTGTCTTTGTCTCCTGCAGCTCACCTGCATTTTCCTCCTCACAGGTCTGATTAAGTACTCAGAGCTGACCGAGTATCTCATCAGAGCGGTAACAGGGATGCAGACAGAGTTGCAGGAGGCCCGCAACGAGGCTGGCAAGATGAGCGCCCGCTGCTCCTCCCTGGAGTCGGAGGTCAGCCAGCTGATGGAGCAGGAAGAGAAGTACAGCCACCTTCAGACTGAAAACGCACACTTGCAGAGACACCTGAGCTCTCTGCAACGGGAAGTCACCAAGCTGAAGGACGAGAAGTGCGACTTGTACATCCGCTACACTGCAAGCATCGAGGAGAAATCGGCTATAAATGGGCGGCTGCACGACCTCAACCTGCAGGTGAGTTTTTGCCTTAAAATTTTTCTTTGTGTTTTAATTTTTTTTTTTTTTCTCCTGAAAAATAGAAGCAGTGTCCAATATTTAATTTAGGTTAGCATTTGTTGTTCCTTCTAAGAGTCTCAATGTCTGTTATTGCTAATCCAGGGAAAGCATGATTAATGTTAACATCATAAAAAAATAGATTCAAAGTACAAAAAGGAGACTCAGAAGAAGTCATCATCTTGAATTTCACCTCAATTCCTTTAAACGATAACTTGTTTCCTCTTCGAAGAGACTGAAGGTGGATATAGAGGGGAATGTCTAAAAACTGATTGTAATTCTTAAGTTTTTCCATTAACGATCAAGAAGTTCTTTTGAAAAACTCTTTGGAGAATGTGATTAAATTTTCACCAAGAATTTCCTGCGTTATGTAGTAAAATGCCGGCATGCTGTCTGTGATAGTTAATATCTTTTCCCAAAGAAAACATCACAAGAATTTCTTTTCTCTGGTTTACAAATGGCCATTCTGATGAAGCACATAAAGTATTATGGTTTAAACTGTAAAGGTCTGATTCATGACAACGGCGTGGACTAATTCAGTCTTTTGCTGATCTCACAATATTCTCTGCTGTCTCCTAACTCCACTTCAGATGTGCAATATGAAATGACAATATTTTATCTTATGAACAATGTTCTGGAAGAAGGAAACAAATGTAGCATGTTTTATGCAGCATTGTCCCAACAGCTTTGTTTAATTACCCAAGATTCTTTTTTAAAAAATGTTTATTGCTAAACATTACTGAACAATATTTAGCTACTAAGCTTAAATTTTAATTGTTGTTTATGAGCCTAAAGTATTGTCTAAAGATTAGACACATAATGTGAAAATTTGTTATTTGTTCACTTTGTTATTCTTGGATATGTGAAGACAATAAAAAAAATAGTTTGTATCATGTTTGAAACCTTTTTCTATTATTATTATTATTATTATTATTATTATTATTATTATTATTATTATTATAATATTATTATTATTTCTTAATAATAATAATAATAATAATAATCATCATCATCATCAAAACTGTCTGTATTTTCTTAGATCAGCAGTAAGGTGATTTGTGGGAAGTATTTATTTTTATTTTTTTTTTTATTACACTTAGTAATTTCTCTTTAGCAGTTAAATGGTTTACTTTAAAAGGAAATGAGCTAATTATGCTCTATGAGTAGTTTACGTTTTTTTTTGTCATATCCTAATCAGGAAATATGACTACCGGTGCGTCCTTGATGCATTTTTTCTGAACCAGGAAACCACACTGTGCAGTTTGTCACTGAAGGCATTAATGGCACTATGAGCAGTCGCTGCTACTGTTACTACTATTACAGGAAGAAATGTGTCTAGGTAAAGCTTTTTATCTCAGCTTCAACAGAAAACCAACTACTAAACCCAAAGTTTATGTAACTGGTTCTTATTCAACCTGGAAGATTATGCCACCAGTGTGTCTGCAATGAGGTTATTGAAACAGACAGGGCGAGTTATGCAGTTGTGTTTCAGAGATCGAACAGCTGCGGTGACCTGCATGTAGGACAGGTGGGTAGAAGGAGCTGTGGTGACTCAGCTCACACTCACAAAACCCATCATTCTGACAAGAGGTGTTAAAAAAGGAGCAGCTTCACTTTCTGAGGGATTTTGACCAAAGGATGTCATAAATCTCTTACTGAGCATATTCCCTAGCACGTTTTTGTTTATTTGCACAATAGCACAATATGTCTTATTCAAAAGCATTTCTAAATTTAAGAAATCTGTGGTGCTACCAACAAGCTTTGGATAAGTTCCAAACAAATTTTATGTGTTTCTTTGATTTTTTTTTTTTTAATCATACATTTGAAAAAAAAAAAAACATACACACACACTGTGGATCATAAGTAAACAGCTTAAGTCGTTGCAGCACATCAAGCATAACAAAAAGATAATGACAATGTGGTTCTCCGTGCTGTTCATCTTTGGCTTTTAGACAACTTTTAGGCGTTAAGATTATTTTTTGTATTGCTATATTTACAACAATTTTCTACCAGTTCAATGCTCCTCCTTTGTCTTTGTCTCGGTTTTTGTCTTTATTTTTGTCTTCTTCTTATCTTCTTTTACTTTTGACCTCTTTTTAACCCTCTTATCAGGAAATGACGACTCTAGAATGTTTGTCAAATTCAAGTATCTTCTAATTATCACCATCAACCCAAATGCATCCCCACAGTCCTTCTAACCAACATTATGACTGTTGATTACACATTTGTGTACTTTTTTCTTTTCCATTCTTCCCCTTTTATTTAGATCTCTAGTTTTGGGGGTTTTTCTATTTTTTCCTCACTGCATGATCAAATGCTATACAAATGAAATGACTGTTTATGAGTAGAAAGTTAAACATCTTTCTGCAACATCACAGTAGGACTTAGGGGAAGGTTGTACAGAGGACCATGTTTTTTTTTTTTTTGTTTTGTTTTTTGTTTTTTAAAAAAACAAAGCAAAAATAATTGGTATTCTTGTACTGTTGGATGAAACACCTGAATATCAGCTCTTCCTTAAGAGATGGAAATTTATAAAGAAACTTTTTGAGACTTATGTCAAGCTACAAAAAAAAACTTCACCATGGCATATAAAACGCAAATGTGTTGTTTTTATTAGGACACAACAGTTCATTATCAACATTTGGATGCATTTGTTGTCTTCGATGGCAGGTATATCAGCTGCAGACAGACCTACAGAGCATTCAGATGGAAAATGAGTTCCACAAACAGCGTTCCCTCCGAAGCGTTTCTTCTTCTCGGACCCCACAGCTGCAAGACGAGGTCAGAAACCTCTCATTGAGTCGTGTCAGTTTTCTTATTTGAACTTTCAACAGAGAAAGGATCAGCCTCTCATTATCTCTTTGTGATCTTGTCTTCCTCTCACATGTCAGGCTCATAAGGAAATCCTGCAGCAGGACTTGGCAGAGGCAATCGACAGTCAGGTGGAGCTCGCGGAGCATCTGAAAAGCTACAGAGAAGAGAATGAAAAGCTGCTCAGAGACAAACAGGGGGTGTGTGTGCATCCATCATTATGAATGAGGAAAAAACATGCAAATTCAGCTTAACAGTATTAACAGAAGGTGACCTTTTAAGATTTCCATGCACAAAGTTAACCATGATGTATAAAACTGTTCCATGACCACAAGGAAAATATCGACTATGTTTGTTTTTTTCTTTAGTTTACATGTTGGACTAGGCACCTTTTTTAAAGAGCCTCGCAGCAGTTTTGCTTCTGATTATGGATCACATTGATTATGTTTTTAATTTAGCCATATGTATTTTTTCAGCTCTTAAATCAGACAGAGGCTCTGAGCCTTCAGGTGCAGCAGCTTTCTCTTGATTGTAAGATGCAACAGCAGAAGAGCACCGTGGTCCAGAGCCAGATGAAGGAACTTCAGGTAGAGAGGGACCAGGTGGGTGCAGTAACTGTTCCCTTCAGTCACTACTTAATATCACCACTGTTTTTTCAAGTTGGGTGCTTCTGTTTTATATTTTCCCTCCAATGTGCAGCTGTAACTTATCCACCATAATGTTTTTTCTTATTATTTCCTCATATACCCACATACCAGTAAAATCAATATTTTTTTATTGGATTGTTTTATGCTTGTTTTAGCTTCCCGTTTTGAGTTAGGGTTTCTTTTTTTAAATTTAATAAGGCATACTAGATTGGTTCACATCTAAACAAAATCCCTCTCAAAGCAGAAATGTGTGTGTTAATTTGCATAAAACACATGCTTTGTTGCACACCTTATTCCCATGAGGCATCCTGGCTTCTATTTATAACTCGAGCGCTCTACTAAGAAAAATGTTGACGTATAATCTCCCACACCTTAGAAAATATCAAGTGTCTCTAAGTTGCATCGTGGAGCTATCAGCCTTATATAATTGCTTTTTTTATTCTGTGATAGTGCTTGAATGTAATAAACTGTGTAATAAACATTATTTTTGACTATGTCTTCCAGTTGAATTAAAAATTGCTTTTGAATCCTGGGTTCAACAATCCTGTTATCCCCTAAGAAGTCCTCCCCATTTACTACTTCCCTTATTTTTAAGTTAAATCTTTGTCTATAGGTTAAGAATAATGAGCCTAACTGTTGTATTTATACTATGAAATGTATCATATTCTGTACGCAATTTAAACATGCTGAATTTTTTTTCTAATATCAGATCCCATCTTTAATAGCTTAAAAATAGAAATTAAAAACTTATTTGTACGACACAATTTTTAGATGAATCATTATTTTTTTATTCCACATTTCTGTCATTTATTGTTAGTAAAAACGGAAATGTGGCATCACTTTAATACCAATCTGCATTTCTTTTTTCTTGATGGGAGCCATCCTTGGCAATGTTATGTATCGATTTGAAGAATTCCAGGTTTAGTTGGTCCATAACCACGTTTCCATGGTGACCATCTAGATGAGTCAGGAATCTGGCCTGACTTAGTTAGGAGCTCTAAGGACGCTATTTAGTTTTAACTGAGCACCTTTTGATTAATTTGAAATCTTCCCCTGTGTGTGAAGGCCTACCAGGCCAGAGACGATGCCCAGGCCATGATCGCCCGCATCCTGGCTGAGAAGGACACATTGAGGAGTCAGCTGGTGGAGCTGCAGGAGGCCATCTTCACGCTTCAGGCAAAGCGCATCCCCAGACCCCGCCTGCGGAAATCCAGTGTAAGTTTTTCACACACAAATTACCACATTCACACAAAAGTACAACAGATGCAGAAGTAACTTTACTGATGCCTTTGGGTTGGGGTCGAAGTTGAAGGAGATCAGCTGGGAGAGTCCAACTTCCAGCTCTGAAGAATGTCCTCTTCCAGTCCGACGGAGACTACGCCGCATGGACGCACTTAACCCCATGTCCCTGAGTTCCTGCACCTCAGAGGTATGCAACATGGCGCTGTGAGAGATGGGTTTCTCTTTAAGAAGAATTTAGTGTTAAGTAATGCTTTATTAGGCAACACTGCTCTTCAAAATGTTGTACTCCTTAAACTTGATCATATTTGTTGCGTCCTAATGTGATGACTTGTAATTGTGAAGTAGAAGGAAAATAATACACAATTTTATTTTTTGGAATAATAAATTATGAAATAAAAATAATCGAAACTTTGACTGGTTCAGTGGCTATGTAGATAAGTAAATATATTCAAAACCTGACCAGCTTTTCAGTCTCTACTGAGGAAAAGCATCCAACAGCATAAGATTTCTGCTACTGTCAATATTGTTGGGAAATCATGCTCAAGATGCAACATCGTGTTCTATTAAGCTTAAAATAACTAGTCCACATAATAATGCAAAATTCCAACAAAACCTGAGAAACCTTGAATGAAATCAGTGCTTTTTATTGGTTGTATTTATGTTCTCTTAGTCAGAAGATGCTGTCCCCTCCAGCATCCGATCCAAAGGCGTCGAACCACCCAGTCCAGAGTCTCTCCGTAGAAGACAAGAAATTTTTTTTGAAGACAGCAGGTGTGTGTGTGTGTGTGTTTGTGTGCTGTAGTACATGTGCATTTACAGTGAATTTGTTCTAGTCCATAAGGTCATTGGTGACGGTGGGAATGGGTGTCACCTTACACACCAGGAAAAAGGAAAATTTTCATTCTGTCCTCTACATTATTGTCTGGTGTTGTAAGATGACTTTCAGGTGAATTATTAATTCACAGGAATGTGAGGTTCATGTCGCGCAGTCATGAAAGCAGGCGAGAGGTGTTGAGCTGTCTGTTTGTACTCTTTAATCCTGTTTCTTTTTATTACTTTTGTTTCTGCAGTCTATGGGAATGTTCCGTGTTAAGAGTTGTCTGACGTTTTAGCTTTGTCACCAACCCACTGACTTCTGTGTCTAAGCACATTTCCAAAGTTCATTCTAGTTTGTTCTTTCTTCTCATGTAGTTTGGAAACAGCAGAAACTGACTCTGTGCTGGACGACTTTGTGTTACTTTCTGATGGTACGTAGAGACAAAAGCTGTCCTACAGTCAGCTGTCCTCAGTGTCTGGTCTTTTGCTGTTTAATGGAAATACATTTATTTCTTATTGTTTTCATTTGAGCCTTTGTCAGCACCGATTAGTGATACATTAACTCTGACAGATTATTGTCGGGGAAATCAGCCCTGGTGCCAGATCATCTTACAGCCTCTCTTTTGTTCAGCAGGGAGTGAAGACGAGCAGAAACCCAGACCTTCCTCTTTCCATGGCTCCAACTCTGTCTGGTGAGGAAAACAAAGGAATTGGGATTGATAAAGTACAGCCTAAATATGTAAATAGTCATTTGTAGAAGAATGCCGGTGATAAATGGGATAAACTATAAACAATATCTTGTCAATAAAAAAAAAAAGGCCTGTAAACCTCTATGAACTTCAAGATACAGCAGATACAGTCTTAATCAACTATCTGAATTAGTGGCGAATCTCCTACTTCCGCATTTCTCTGCCAAGTCTCAGCTAATCTGGGCGCCTTAGTCTTCTTAAAATGTATTTTAAATGTATTGTTTCAAAAAATTTTAACTTTGAAACAAAGAATTCTCAATAATTGGAGTGAATACTAGAAATCAACCCCTATTTTCTCTCTTCTTCTCAGCGTCTCAAAATCTTCAGCCCCTCCCTTCCTGGTGCGTTCTCGTCCAAAAGCCATCCGCGTTAATGGCCGCGTTCTTGGCCTCTCCCTCCAGTGTGATACCCTGCTAAGCCAGCTCTCAGTAGTGGGAGGAAACAAGTCTGGAGTGTTTGTGCACCAGGTGACTGAGGGCAGCGCCGCCCATGTTGCCAGCCTCAGCCCCGGGGCGCAGATTGTGGAGGTGAGTGTACTGAGAAAACAAGTGACGTTTTCCTGTAATGAATAATGCAATTCTTATCAAGCTGTTGTTCTGCAGGTCAGGTATGAGCAAAACAGCAGGGCTCTGAGGATGGTGTTGGAGGACTCCACTCTGGAGGAAGCTATGTGGGCTCTGGGCCAGGTTACAGGCTTCTGTCAGCTGTCCCTCCGCCCCAGGCAAAACGGTAAACCTTACAGTGTTAAAAGTCTAAAACACAGAGCAGAGTTGGTGCTGCTGTGCATTTTGTGTTTTGTTGGGTTTTTTTCTAAGTCAAGTTGGCAATAATGGTTCCAGCTGATGTGAAGTTATCAGGAAGCAGATTTTTTTTTGCAATTTTAAAATTAGATAACGACTCATTTGTCATCTTATCAAAATGTTTCCTCTTTTTAAATATTTTCTCATCCACTAAAGGATTCTAACTCATATCAGAGTGGAGTAATTAAATCATGGAGTTACAAACAAACAAATAGTCCAGCAAATAGTATTCCATCACTAATTTGTGTGTTTGTTGAAAATTCAAGCTTTCAGACATTTGCAACACTTAACCTAATCAGAAAAAAAAGTGCAGTGGATTTCCAGACAGCTATTTAATTCATCCACAGTCCTTTCAGCCTTTTAGTGTTCAATCTTCAATTCCTTTACAATTATAATGAACCATATTGTACATCATAAGTTCATTCTTGACCAGCAGGCTTGCTTCAGCTCATAAGGAGTCGGTGCACTGAGTTGATGCAATGTCTACTGCTGATTTTTTGCAGTAGACAATAGTTTGCCAAAGGTTCTAATTCATCCTTCTGAAACAATTCATTCATGTTTTCCATTCGCCTTCATGGCCATGGGCGTCTAAACTAGTTGGACCCTTCTCCTGTAGTATGTCATCGAAGAGAGCACAAAATAAATAAACATTCGCAGCATCATGTGCAGAAGACGACTGGTGATGAAGGTGCTGCAGCAAATTTACTGTCGTTGTCATCCTGCGCAGACTACGAGGCGCTGCTGCAACAGCTGCAGAACAGCCCGATGTCGTCAGGAGACTCCTTTTACATTCGGGTCAATTTATCCCTTCCCGCTGGTGCCAGTGGGACCTTGGCCGTGTCATGCAACAATATCCTACACGTAACAAACACGAGACCTGCCGGCACCGAAGATCTGTGGCAAGCAAGCCAAGTTCACCCGTGCCAGTTGCTTGACCTGCAGAGTGGAACAGTACCCAATTATTACAGGTTGGTGCTCTGCTGTGAGCCGGTAGTAGAACCTAATAGCTCAAGGTGAGAACAGATTTCCTCCTGTGTTACAGGGCCCAGAGACTTTTGATTCAAACAATTGAAGATATGAGCTTTCAGACAAAGAATCGCCAGAAGGTATTTTAAAAAAACAATAATGCAATCTGACTAATGAAGTGTTCAGGGCTCTAAGTTAATTATGGAAAAACTGTCATCATCCCAGGCTAGACGAGAAATCACCCACAGTGAACAGAAGGCAGTGAGGATTGTCAGCACGGGGCGCCAAGGAAGGAACCCTCTGTGGGTCAGTGTGGATGAAGAAAACACGAACGGCACTGAGTCAGGTACAGTGACCTGCAGCAGCACCATCACAAATGTGAAATGCTTGTCTTTACTGCCATTTTGGTGCTGCAGTGTTCACAGTTTCTAATGGAAGTTGCACGTTTGCCTCTGTTTTTCCACCTCTGAAGGTTCTCCGTTGCCACCCAAAAGCTGTGTAACCCTCATGCCCTACACCCTTGTTACTCCTCATTTCCCACCAGTCTGCAGGCCCATCCTGCTGCTGCCAACAATACTGGGACGCATGCTGGACAAGAAGCTAGGCAGCTGGCAGGGCTTTGAGCTCTGTGAGCCTGGTAAGCGATGCAGCGGCATTATCGCCTGGCCTACTCATCTCTGTCAATACAGTCGTAGGAAAACACATAACACAGTAAAACTTTGACACATAAAGATATTTGTCACTTGAATTTTTTTTTTTTTTTTTTTTTACATCTTGTCATTTTAGAATCATAAACCTCAATGTATTTTATTGGGATTTTGTGTGATAACGCAACACAAAATGTGCATCTGTGAAGTGGAAGGAAAATTATATGCAATTCTTTTGTTTCACAACAATTTGAAAAGTGGAGAGTACATTTCTACTCAGCCCTCCTGAATCACTGCCTTGTTTGAAGTGGCAAGTCTTTGGGAGAAAGACTTTGTCAGTTTATAAATTTCTGCTCACTCTTTCTAAAACAGCTCAAGTTCAGTGCTGTCCTCCTGTCAACCCAAATCCAGAACTGCTGGATCTGTACTAAATTAAAGTACATCCTAATCGACTGTGGCAACCACTTCAATGATGTTGAAGGCAGTTAGGTGCATTGAAATGTATAAGAGGGCTAAAACACACACCACAATTTACAGATTTAAATTGACACATTTCTAGAACCACATATCATTCTTCCCTCTGCACAATCATGCAACACTTTGTTTCTTTGTGTGTCTTCCATGAAAAACGTATTAAAGCCCACTGAGGTTTGTGTCTGTAACATGACAAAGAGTGAAGAAGGTGACAGGGCATGACCCCATTTGCAACACACCTTATGTTCAATAGACATAGCACGTTTTATTGGTGAGATTACTGATTCTTCTCTTCCTCTACTTCCGATTTTATACTGAAATGATGGTGTGTCTGACTAGCTGTGTAAACAATCTGGTCTCTTCCTTGGCGAGGTAAACATTTCATTGTGTTTATCTGTAGCTGTAATCCAGGAAGGAAATAAAAGCAGTAGGTAAATATTTCTTAAAAAAAAAAAAATCTGCAGCAGCTATAAATAGTAAGTGTGTGACAATGTTCCCTGCAGTGGGGTAAATTAAATGTTTGTTGATCTTTGTGGGAAAGTTTGATCATTACAATAACAAAGAACAAGAACATTTAGCAGAAACATTTGTGAGTCATTGTGATCTGTCGCTGTTCCTTCAGAGATGTTGACCTCTAGTGAACATGCTGCTCGGCTCCAGAGGTCGGAGATTCTGGAGGAGGTTGAGCCTGGTGGAAACCAGTGCTACACTCTTCAAAGTGTTGAGAAGGTCATAAAAAAGGTCAGAACGCACTCTCTTTTAGCATACTTAGACCCTCTGTATGCAAAATGACGATTAATCTGCTAAGAAAATCTTTTTTTAAAATCACCCATTTATGTTTTACTTTGTTTTATTCCTCTTAGACTGAGTTAAGGTTTGTCTGTGTATGCAAATCCCCAAACTGCGAATTGTTGCGGCTTTAATTTGAGACTAAATCTACCAGACAAACCAGCACAAGCAGACAGTCATTTTTAATTATAAGGAACTGATTTCAGAGTGACAATCTTTCTGACTTAACGGCATATTTTGCCATCCCCCTTCTTCTCTCAGGGCCTTCACTGTGTGCTGCCATTAGGCCTGGACTGTGTGCGTCGGCTGCACCGCTCCGAGGTCTTTCCAGTTATCATCTTTATTGGCGTGTCTGCACGCAACGCACGTAAACTGAAGTATGTTTGTTTTTGTTTATTTCACAGTAGCCACTGAGTTCTTAAGCACTACATGTACAGGGGCTAGAAATGTCAAACCCCTTGAACTTTTCCAGGAACTACCTTATATGGATCCTACTTAATAAACCAACATAGATTAGTGCATAATTTTTTAATGTTTTATGAATAAAAATGTGAAACGTGAGTCTTTAGTCCAATACTTGTGAGTAAAATCCAGTTGCCTTCCGAAGACGCCTAGTTAGTGCAAAAATGTGAGTAATTTAATAGCTGTTCTGTAAAGGCTTCAGAGATCTGTTTGAGAACATAAGTGAACAAATAGAGTGAAACATAAAAAAACGCAGCAGACCGGTCAGGTTTAAAGTTATAGAGACGTTTAAAGTAAATTTGTTTAAGACAACAGGCCCACAGGAGACAGTGAATATTTGGTAAAAGGTTCACTGTTCCAATGAGAAACTTTTTGACCTATGTGCACAATGCTACTGTGGAGAAAAGCACTCCAACTGCAAACACCATGTCCGCAGTGAGACATAGGGTTGCTGTCTTGAGGGATGAGGAAACCAGTCAATGTTGATTGGAAGATGTATGAGGCTACCTGCAGCATATCCATGATGAAAACATATCAGAGATTGCAATAGATTTCATTCTCCTCTTCCAGCAGGACAGTGACCCCTACACTACCACACAGTGTGATTGGCATTTGAGAATTTATACAAAAAAACCCTTTAATTTCTTGGATAGTAACAGAACTACCACGTTAGCACCAGTGAAATGATTTTACATATCACATGGTCTGAAGTCAATGCGCCTCTTTTTATTTTCCGTTTTGCAGGTCAAAGCTGCAGCGTAGCGGCCAGACGGAGGAACAGCTGCTTGCATGTTCAAAGAGCGAGGAGCCGCTGTTGGACAAGCTGCCATGCCTGTATCACAGCATGGCTCCGGACTCCTGGTGTGACCAGAACTCCCTGCTGACCAGCCTCCGCACCATCATCTGGGAGGAGCAGAGGAAAGTCGTCTGGGTGGAGCTGGACCTGTGGTGAAGATAAGGGGAGGAAAATTCAGATAAAACTATATATATGTATATACGATGAATAAGCTTTCCAAGATATATTTTTGTGAACTTCAGTATGTATCCATGATACTTGAGAGAGTATAAAATCCTGTAGGAATTCCCTGTATAAACTGTATATTATCTTCTTCTATTTTAGGTATTTGTTTATAACAAGCATTTGTAAAAACACGATTGTATCAACAAGAAATTGTATCTCCACATTTGTTGTAGGTCAGTTCTTGTTATGAGGGATTGCATCTGGTGTAGATCTCTTTTAAACCACTACATTTACCACTACTGTTTTTTAAATGTCCCCTAAAGGGCATTTTACCTCACTGCTTTTTAATTCTCTTTTGTTAAATAAAAGATTGTTGTTACACATTTAATAAGTATCACAGATGGTCTCTGGATGTTTAGTTTCTGTAAATCGTCCACAGGTTGTTACTGATCACGTTGTTTGTGCCACTCAAAGCTAAACTCTGAACTCAGAGAATATGTTGAACCCACTTCCTCATTGCTTCTTTTCTCCCTTTCTCTTTTCTTTGTGCGTCAGGGAATATGATACAGTGTTTTTCACTCAGTTTGACGCAATCACTTAAAAAAAAAACAACTACTTCCTTTGTTCTCCCAGAAACCGTGCCAAACTGGAGCATGATTTGTATGTGTGCGCCCTTCTCTCTTCTCTTCATCCAGCCTCTTTGACAAAACATTATATTCATGTTTTTTCTCCTTCTGTCTTTTCTCTGCCTGCTAGAGCTTCATTCACATTGAAGGTGTTTTTAAATTTATGATACAAAAATGGTATCACTCTAAATTTCTAGGGAAAATGCCTCAAATTTTTATGTACATATATATATTTGTTTTTTAATATTGATTGCCAGATCTTTTAGGCTAAAATGTAAGGTTTCTTTAATTTTGTGAAGGAGTAAGTTTTATACAGGTTCCCGCTGTCTTATGCCTTTTCATACTGAATTCAGCCATTTAGCTTCAGCAGTACCGCCTCTCGCCAGCAGCTGGAGATAGACACCAGCAACTCTCGACCCCACTGGGGTCAAGGGTGAACAGAAAATGGATGGATGGATATCTAACATCAAGAATGCAGAATAACGTGCTGCTCCGCTATGGATTTTTTAAATTCTTGTTTTGGTATCTGTTGCTAAAAAATACCCGTCAGTAACTTTATTATGTT
The DNA here is from genome assembly GCA_010277075.1 of Poeciliopsis retropinna. NCBI lineage: Eukaryota > Metazoa > Chordata > Actinopteri > Cyprinodontiformes > Poeciliidae > Poeciliopsis > Poeciliopsis retropinna. Next base: position 9,240,369 of record VMRM01000013.1, read on the forward strand.
CCGTGTAAAGGTATTTTCCTAACCTTTTTCTTTACACAGGTGAAATCTATGTAGTTTATGACGGTTTAATCCAGCGCATGCGCATAAGAATTATAACGTCACTTCTCGCTGCGTAGCCACAAGAGCGGCGCACAATATAAATATCGCTGATAATTCGCCGAAATTGGAACAAAAATAAGTGCTGTAGTTTTTATCCCATTTTTATTTTTGCATGCAGTGTTGCAGTTAAATACTCGGGAGTTGTGTGAAAGGACGTGGGAGAGATTTTGTTTTGTCACGGTAAACTGGCTGGAAGTTTGCCGAGAAGAAAGAAATCTGCTGTTAGCTAAGTAGTTTTGTTTACATATTGTAAGGTAGTTTTCAATTAGCCTATTGTCAATTTTCAAAAATGAAAAATAATAATAAAAATAGTTACTTCTAATAATGTAAATTGAAAGGTAGCACGAAAACAATAAAGTAGTGAAAGTAGTCTGAATACTTCAGCTAATACAGCTACAGCATTTAGTACAAAGTACATGCAGGGGACGTTTAGAATGGATTGCAGTTGCTTCTTTCGTGTAAATAACAAAACAGTAATTTATGAGGTCAGTCTTTACTTGGTTTGCACTATACAAACCACATGGGATGCACTGCAGCAGCAACATCTTGAAAACATTTTTTAAAAAGTGCAAAAGAGCCAACTCGTTTTTTTTTTTTTTTGCAGCACTTTGCCTGAGATGTGCCCACATTCAACATTTGTATGAATCTCCAATTAGTTTAGGTATTTTCATGATGTGTACAAACTTCTTTATCTATGTGGAACAACAATAGTTATTGTTATTCCACTATGCATGGAGCTGCAACACTTTAGAAAAGTAAGAGTTTGATGCACAAGTTGGTTAAATACTTTTATTTAATATTTGGTAAGAAGAAACGCTAGTTTTTCTTTTTATTATGTTTATTACTTTAGATCCAGAACCAACATTTGGGCAAAAATCTGAAAATATACATGGACCCAGGTTAAGCATAGTCTATTTTTTCCTCATAGTGTTCACGTCAGAGCTATTCTTGTCACTTATTCTTGATCTCAGGTTTCCATTCTCTAACCAGTTTTGAACATGATGTCACCATTTTAACAACCTGCCTAACACTTTCACGTCTGATGAAAGGATGCTGGTTTGCAGAAAAGATGTCAGGATGTTGCTCAGGGCTATAAAACGCTTGTGGTTTTTTCCTCTGAGCTGCTAAAAAAAGATTAAACAAATGTTACTGGGTGCGTAAGTACGTATAATTTTCAGCTGGCTTGAATGAGAAAACGGCCTCATAAGTTCAAACCCATGCACCCGGTTCTTGTTTTAAAGATTGTTTTGAAGTTGTGTCACAATTTCACCACCTTAAAACTAGAGCTCTGAAATTGCATCATTAGAAACCTGTAATGGCTACGACATCAAAGCCATACTTGATGAGAAAATGTTCTGATTATTTATGTTTTGGGCCTAACTGTGATTTTTTTTTTTAAAGAGTGCTTTAATTGTCAGTGGCCACTAGAGGGCAGCAGAGAGAAGCAAATGTGGTTTGAAGGAAGCTGGAGGGGCGATAATGGCGAGCAGGGGGAAGGAGAGAGAAGAGATGCAGCTCTTTGGTTTCTGACCACATGCTCACAGCATCGCAGTTTCACTGGCTGCTTCCCAGCTGATGTGTTTACAGCCTTCACCGAGAACCAGAGCACCCCCCTGCTCTGCACCCGCACACCCTCTCACCTCTGTTTTCTGTCTTTAATTAGCTGTTTATTGTTTACTGACTTAGATTTAAGGCTTTTTAAGACTTCAAGGGAATCAATTTCCCCGACTGGAAGGTATTTTTGGCTCCATCAGGGACTCAAACCCTCCCTCTTGTTGCCGGGAAACCACTCCAGTGATCTGTGTGTTGTCAGGGTGCATTAAAAACAGCAAAGAGGCAAAGTTAGCTGGAGAAGATCGAAGAACAGATAGAAATACGGTATATATCAGATCCTTTTGGGGTTTTTTATACTAAAGGTGCAATAATCACCACATCTTGATTTCCCTTTAAGCCTCTCTTGCTTCACACTGATATTTTAGTGAGCAATGTAAGCTTGAATACAAAATTTTATTCACAGTGGTTGTACACATTAATGGAAGAGGGTGATATTGAATGAATTTAGTAGATCTGCTGCTCTGAATTAAAGTGGCTCAGTGTTTTTACTTTTATTTTTCTATTTTGTGGTTCGTATTGTTCATTGACCAGGTCAGTTTTGTGTTGGAGGCAGCGCAAGCCTTTGAGAAAAACGAAGCAAACGCAAAGTAGTCAACTGTGGTTCTTTAGCTCTTGGGCATCCATTTAAGCTCCAGGTGTGAATTTATGTATTTCAGAAGCCAGGCAATGTGAAAGTTGATTCCAGATCCCTATTTGGAGTTCAGTTGAAAGAGTATTTTACTGTATACTAAAAACTATAGAACATTCTGGACCAACTCTAAAGCAACATAATAGACAACCTCAACTTAAAATGATCTGTTTTACACCAAACATTTTGTACCCTAAAGTATAATGTGCTTTGGCATGAAAACAACCTGAAATAAGGGTGAAAATACCAATAAAATTTACAATCCTTCTAGATTGTTTATTTTTTACCTGTGTTTGGATTTATAAAGCCTGTTTATGACATTTTTATTTTTTTTTATTTTTTTTATTTTTCTGAAGGAATACAAAGATAATTCTCAGGAGCAGAATGTCATTTATTCTCTCTATACCATGTCATCTTTCTCAATGTATAGGTATATATATAGTCAAGCCCAAAATTATTCATACGGCTGACAGATTTAGGTTTAAAAAAAGTCTCCATTAATGTGTCTTTTGACCGGCTATAATATAAACATATGAGATTAATCCAGTCAGAGTCTGGCTGGGTTAATTTAACTTCAGTTGGATTGAGAATCTGAAGAGGGACCTAAAAATGAGGGTGATGGCAACGAGGCTTTCCAACCTTAAAGATTTGAAACTAATCACCTAAGATTGTCAAAATAACAGTGGAAACGTGAACTAAGAAGGATTTTATTGCTGAAATAACAGTTAAGATTTTTTATTGATCATTATAAAGTGGTATCAGTGTTTATTAAATGTGAATAAACACTGATATGTTAAACATATGTTGTAAATATGTGACATTTTAATGTGCCTGGGCTTAACTGTACTCTTTACATCTGTATGAAACACAAAGGACAGAATGCATTCCTCAGTGTTTCTTTTTTTAAATTGAAAGCGTCACGCTTCTTTTTGGCAAAACTGGAAAAACCTGAGTTTCGTCTATCTCTCACATTAATTGTCAACTGTTCAGATGGCTGAATAAGTAAGCCATAAACAGTGTTACTCTGAAAGCAATTAATTTTTACTGTCTGTAGTGTTTTGAGTTTCTGTGAATCCTTGATTTGCATTTCTGTTTGTGATTATTTCTTTGCTTTGTTGGTGATATTTATCCAGCTCCTTCTCACAGTGTCTCTACCCCCTGTCTGCCTGTCATCTGCTCATTAACTCACCTGTCTGACACTCCAGTAACACTAAGTGGTTTCCACAGCCTGCATCAGGTCTTTCTGTTGTTGCCACCAGCATGCTTTGTTGGTTTTTCTGAGATCATTTGAGCAAACCTTAAATTTAGACAATAGACGTGTATTTGAGGACCGCTTGTCACTCTTCTTTTTTTTTTTTTAATCCATATTTATGCTTTATTTAAATCAAAAGCAACATTGTCACTTCAGAAATCTTTTTAAAAACTATTTGGAAGCATGAAGGTTTGAGTTTACGAATTAAAGTTGAATAAACATGTAAAATGCAAGTCTTTGGGAAAATATTACGTTATGTGGCTTTCTATAATGATAAAGCAATTATATGGTTGTAAACTAATATATCTGGGTTGGGTAGAAACAATCTTTCAGTATGGGTCAACATTTTTCAGTGGGGCTTGGCCTGATCGTTCTTAATTAGGTTTAAAACTAAATTTCCTCTGTTAATTTTTGTCTTTGCATGAATAAAGTAAGTTTTCGTTCATTTCAGTCTGCATGAGTTCAGAAGTGAAGGCAAAGAAATATAAGAACACAACATGTTTGTTCTGCTTGTAACAGTCTAGAGTAAATATAAGTATTATTTGAATCTGAAACAACACAAGGGCAACATAAGGAGTGTATGATTACTGCAAACACCCAGTGATATTGAAAAAGTTGGATCTTTTCATATAAATCATGTTGCTAAAGTATATTTACATGAATATGTTGACACAACTATATTACTTTGCTCTGAACTGTAGATCACTTCATTACACTTGCTTTTTAAAAAATCTAATTCAGTTGATCTAACAAAAGTATGAGATTGAATGAGCAACTTAAACACTTTTAGGTAATTCATATTTAATTTTCTGATTTTTTTTTTTTTTTTTTTAGCATAGAGCGTTAATTGATGTTTCAAGGACAACAATTTTACCTTCTTGGTTATTCATAAGGCTTCTTGATTTCAACAAAAAAGTCTAGGTTTGTAAAATTGTGACCATAATAATCAAATATTTAATAATCAGATAAGCAAATGAAGAGGTGATTTATTTCAGCAACTCAATTTACAAAGTGAAACAGATTAATTACACATGGATGTTTTTCAAGCCTTTATTTCAGTTAAATATGTTGATTTTCTGCCTGAAGCTAAAGCTAACACATACATTTAAGGTAAGAATATTAAATTAGTAAAAGTATCTTTGACTGCTTTAAGGTTGCTGCTTATCAAATGAATGATATGTGTGCATGTAAAATATATTTATTTTGCCAAGTTTGTACTTCGACAGGATCGTTGTCTGTTGTGGCATTTGCTCCTGTTCTCAATATGAACAAACAAACAACTATCAGAAATTCAACTCCTTTCATAAACTTTTTTTTTTTAAGACAAAAATTATTTTATTAAGTGCAGGATATGATGCTGGTTTCAGTGCTTCAGTGTTTTATTACTTGTGCTATATTTAAGCCGCATTGGCACGGCTTTGTTAGCCGTTGGGTGTATATTACGGATACAGTAGGCTTATCAGGTTTTTCATAAAGACATCTTTCTTCTAATGGTGGAAGACCAAATTCAATGAGCTACAGTTACTGGCTGTCACATTTCACACCACACAGCATAATTTGATCTGCTGTTTGCTTCTCACCACATAAAAGCTGGTAGGAAGACCATTAGATCTGCAGCTGATGGTCACAGGGAAATTTGATAATCTCCACGTTTGGTGGCTTTAAACTCTCAAATTTTATTACTGTTGATGCCAAAAAAATAAATAAAAAATCCGTCTTTTCTGTGTCTGTCTCCATGCATAGAGCACTGACCCTTTGCTGACCCTGCACGGCGTGAATCATGTCACACAAGAGCGGCCGTGACCTCATGTATGTGTGTGAGTATCTTCAGGCTATCTGCTACAAACACATATTTACACAAAGCTACAAAGACCTCAAGTTAAAGACCTGTCATCACTGGAACTCCTTTAAATCAACAATTTCTTTCTGTAAACCGTCGGTATTAACAACAAATCCAGTATCTTTCATTCGGGGTGTCTTGTTATTTTAAAGAAACTTTGAGGACTCCGCCCAGAATTTCTCCGCTTTTGTTGTAGCTCCGTCCCCTGGAGGGAAGTCACATAGTTAAATGTGAGTGTGACAAAAGTCACCTAAAGGGGATTGAAAATAGCCTCATATAGAGCTGCTTGTGATGGAAAATGTACGCCTACAAGTGAAACACTTAGAAAAAGTACAAACGCAACACTTAACTTTGGTTCACTTCAGATTAAAAATATGCTTTGACAAACTTAAAGGTTAAAGAAATATATATAAGATCTACCATTGTATCTTGAAGTTTCAAGTCCTATGAATTCGTCTTGCTACACTGAGTGTTTGTCATAAAACAGCCGCCAACCTCAATGTGCTGTGAATTCATCCATTAATTTATCACCTTATTTTCTGTTGTGGACTTGCACACAGAGACATCTGTGCCGTATGTCTCTTCATTTTTATTCTCAGAGAGAGCACAGCTGAACCAGTCACAGCAAAAAGAGATTCAATTCAGTCACACAGCAGCAACTCTGACCACTTAGGCGTTAAAAAAAGAGGTGAAAACGATTTGCTGAAGTTCAAACTGAGCACCAGAAATTAAAGGAAATTGGATCATCTAGGTAACAGTGAACATGTCAAGGTAGAAAGACTTGTGTGAGTGTTTTAGAAACGTATGATTTACAGCAAAGGCGTCAATCTCTAGGCCATAAGGGTAGGTCTCCTGCAACACATCTCCCTGGTTCAGCAGACCTGAATTAAATGACTGCATTGCTGCCTCAGCATACACTGACAGTTTACTCTGCCCTATCTATATTTGATTTAGGTATGTTGAAGCAGGGACACATCTAAAGGTTAGAGGACGCCGACCACCAAGGATTTGAGTTTGACACCCATGATCTGTGGGAGGATCTTGCACGCAACCAATTTCTCAGCTTTCAAGAGACCGTTTCAAAAACGAGTCAGCTGAGCGTGAGCGTCAGCTGTGTGGACGACTTTGAGATGACAGAAAGACAAGAGTAACTCAAACAACTTTCTAAATCCAATTTAGACACAATACTGTATCTGAACACAGAACATGTGGAGCCTTGTAATTGATTAGTTACAGCTGCAGAAAACCACACCCTCTGTCACTTCTGACAACTGACTAAAACTGGACAATGAGAGATTGGAAAGACGTTGGTCTCAGTTTTAGTTGCAACATTGAGATGGCATGGTCAGCATTTGGCAATAACAACATGAAGGTACAGATTCACCCCAACCTTGCAGCAGAGGTTGCTGACCATGGCTAACCCTTTGTAACAGCAGTAGATCTGTCTTTGACAGCTACTTTCAGCGAGATAATACATCGATCCTCGAATAAACTCTAAATGGTTTGTTGACAAAGATAATAAATTGATTGTACCTCAAGAGCAGTTCACATTGATTTAGATAAATATTAATTACCGTTATGTTTTATATTCCAATTAGAAACCCTGAAAAGTACCAAATTGTAATGAACTAAATTAAAGGGTAGCTAAATTACATTTCAATTCATTAAGCTGAATTAACAGCACTTAAGTAATATATTAGCAAAAGCAATATAATAAACTAACTTGAACTAAAACGGTTAACAATGTTCATTATTAGCCCACAAAACAAAAGCACATAGCTCAGGCTCTTAAAATGTAAAGAAACATTTTAAGAGCCTGTTTGATTTTTATGAGCAAACAGGCCTCATGAAGTTGAGAAATATGACAAAAAGATGACGTGTAATTGTGATGTTATCTTGTCTGTTAAGTTTGTCTACGTTCCTGCGTGTGGTGGGACGCTTAAACAACCTGGTTTCGCTGCATCACTCAATGTACCACACTGCCTCACATATATTTGTGTCGTTTGTTGTATTTTAAGTCATTTTGCTTGTTTTTTAAAAACAAGCAAAAACAGTGTCAGATGTTCTTATAATTCTAAAAAATTTTGTCATTATAGTTTTAAGGGTAACATTTTACATAAAAACACACCTGATAATATGGATTAGAAGTCATGTTTATATTGAAAATGTGACTCTTTTGTGAAAATACTTAAAGGTGAACAATCTCTTATCAATATGGACAAACAAATGTGGCATTAAAACTAAATCAATAGTCGAGTGGAAGACATCCTGGAGCATCTATTACAACACCCTCTGAATCAGATCTGTAGCTTTCTGAAGCTGAACTTTGTTCTTCCTTTTCCATTATGTTTCTGTTACAGTTGAAGAAAACATTTTGATTTTATTTCCTAACAGGGTGTGAAGGTTAGACCTGTTTGACTTGATTTTTTTACAAATTGTCATGTTTGCTCTCCTGTGGCAAGATTCTCAAGTATTCTTCATGCGCCTCTAAATACGCACGTATGATTAATTGGTCTCAGATTAAATCTTGAGCAGAAGTAGGAGGAGGACTAAAGCTCAGTGTGGCGTAAGACAAAACGAAAGCCAGAGCGTTCAGTTAATGGGTGTTAGGCGTCCTTTTTTGTTTCCCAGTCTGGACTGCACACATTCTTGTTCACACCCATAAAACGATGATTCTCATTTCACAGCCTCTGCTGTGTTTCTAAAGAAGCTTATATGAAAGTAAAACGGGAAAATGTTACTTTGGTCATACAAAGTGAAGAACTTCATTTAAAAAAAAAAAAAAAAAAAAAAACTTATGATGTGATAAACCTGAACTGAACCAGGAACAACAGGACATGAACAGCTACATTTATTTTTACTGAAACCATTTGGGTCGCATCTAACGGCCTGCTTGGTCCTTCTGTTTCTCACTAAAATAATAATAATAAAAAAAGATATTTGTACCATTAACTTTTCTTTCCACATGCATGAATGAAAAATTTGTTAAATTTCTTCAATGTCCTTATGCTTTATTAATATTTTTACTAAAATACATCAGTAGTGTAAAGAAGAATTCGTTTCATTTTTGTCTTTGTTGCTCATATGTCCACTCCACAATACAGTGAGTGATGTTTTTATTCAGGATGTTTTAAAATGTATTTGAAACATTGTTACTTTCTGATCGATAACCAAGTCTTAAAGTTTACCTCCCGTTTTCACTGAAGTGCTAATGTGTTGGCATGAAGCCGCCATCCAGTCCATAAATGTGGCCTCAGCTGAAATAACCACCATGTATTAACTGACCTGCTGTCAAGCAGCCACAGTACGATCAATACTTTCAGATAATGAAGTCATTGACTTTCGGCAAACGCTAGATAATGACAAGACTGAAGGTCTCCTGTTATTGCCTTATTTTATGGCTTTGTCTCTTGGCAACATGTGCATGAGTTCTCCATGCTGGTGTATGAATGATGGAAATTGCGAGTGTTTTAGGGTTTGGAGTGTAAAGAAGCATCACTGGAGCATAGCGGACTAATGGAGTTTGTCTTTTAAAATGCAGCACGGTTGAACTCAGCTTGGCTGATTCAGTAAACACTGCAGACAGTACTGCCTCCTGTGTTACGACATACGGCTATTTTTACATCTGAAAACTAGAAACAAGAAGTCAGTGTACCGACGAGAACAATGACAATTAAAATAAAACCAAATAAAAGCAAGACTAACATAGTGTAGGATGATGAAAACCAGCCAGATCTCATTTTGGTAGAAAAGGTGGGACTAGTTATTTATAACTCCATTCAGAACATTCTAGGAAAAATTATTGATGAAGTATTGTTCCTTTTAAATTGTAAGATTACCTAAATAGGAATAAAGTAACTACAGACCAATAAAATACAGCTAAAGTAAGCAAAAGATTGACTAACACTAAATTAAAATGTGCTGTCTATAGTAACACTGACTCCAACATGGGAGAGATCAGTTGGGTTTTTTTTACCGTTTAACCTATATGAATGTTTACTAAAAGACAAAACAGATATTTTTGTGTGTGCACATTATTTTCTATTCACAGCCAACATCTTTCTGCAACAGACTATGAATATCAAAGGGTCTGAAGAGAAAGAAACTTTAGCTCCATCTGTATAATTGTAAGAACTGCATATGCGTCTGTTAGTTATTCACATTACGCCCTCATTTTTGCACCTGTTATTTTTATTGAAAATGGTTTAAGTAAAGTTATTATTATTATTTTGCGAAGGTAACCACAAAGCATTAGATTTCTATAACTGTGCATCGGTTACTGGATGCTGTGTTGGGGTTTTACTGATTGTCCAACCAACTGACCAAATAATGTGAAGTTCATTGAATTCATTTATTTTCTGATCTGCTTGTTTGCTAGGACACACCAGTTCAAAGCACTCCCGTTAAAAAAAGGTTATTGTGAATTCGAGGCTCTCCAAGCTGTTCTATCGTACTGTTACATTTATTAAATAAATGCAGTTAATTATAAAGTGTGCAAACCTTCCCCTCAGTTTCCCCTATATTGCTCAATCTTGCTTAGATGTGAAGTTATTGTAAAGCCAATAGTGTGTTTCAGTGTACATGCATGCGTATGTTTTGTCTCTATAAAAGCCCCACGAAGCCTCCATGAATTTCCCTAAAACAGCTGCATGGCAGAATGTTTTGAACCTTTTAGGATCGTCTTCGATAATAACGTTCCCATTGTCGAGGCTTTTGTGTTTAAGCCTGTTCCGATCTTGTCATAATGAACTGTTCTCGTGTGCATGTTGTAAATTCATACTAAGGTGAAGCCTGAACCTCAGGTTGATCCACGGCTGACCTGACAAGAAGCGGCGAGAGCCAGAATCCGCCTGCGGCCTACTACCCCCCACCCTGGTGCACTTTCTTCTAAACACGCACATTCACCCCTTTCTTCTTGATGTTTTTACTTCCTCCACAACATTCTTCAGCCTTTCCCTCTACTCCTCTTCTCCCCTCTTCTACCTCCAGGATGAGAGTTAAGACAGACAGCCTGAAGTGGATGTCGAGGTGAATTAGACACCAGCAGACAATGTGATTTCTCTGTCTTTAAGGCTTTCTTTTCCCCAGAAGAAAGCAAAAGGGGTTGGTTTGACATTTGCAAAAAACACTCAGCTCAGAGGAAGAGACAGAGAAAAAGTAGAAACACTTTGTTCAGAGGAAGAGACAGAAAAAAGAACAGTACCAGTCGAAAGTAGGTGCAAGACAAGTACAAGCAAAGAGCAATTTGAAGTGGAAAGGAAATGCTAAGCAGCCGAGTAGAACTGACACAAAAGAGGTGAAAAAAAATATAGGAGCAAAATCACAATGAAAAGAATTTTAAAAAAAAGATAAAGCGAATTAAAAACTGAGCAGTCAAAAGGTTGTGTGAGTCAGAAACAGAGGAAGACAATAGCAGGCCATCCAGGCAGCCACTTAGTAGTCCACCCACTCACTGCTATCCAAATGGGTAGATTGACGCCTCTTAGCTCCTTTAATAGCTCCAATAATGGACCTCAGTATAGGTGGGCTGTGAAGAGGATGGCTATCCTATCCAAATAACTCAATTCCTCAGTTCTGGTCTCTTGTTTCAGCAGCATTCAGTACATCAGGGTGGGAAGTACATGGGATAATGCTTCCAGATTTACCCAGGCACACAGAGCTGGGGATAAATGATGAATTATGGTGAGAGTGGCTGATGTTGTGGTAACATAAGGTCAATGTAGGTTGTGTCTCTGCGGGCACAGCACAATATATCAATATATACATCCAGGATATAAAATGCACAGCACCCTAGTTCTTGTTTTGTTTGTTTGATATCTAAAGCTCACTGTATTGTGTTCATTACTGTAGATACATTTATTTTTGTTGTAGCAGAATTTAAATATGCTGATAAGAATACCTAAAAATATATTTGTACAAATTTTATTACTTAAACATGTTAGGAAATCCTGGGACTGCATTTCACATATCTACTAACATGACATTTCACGCATCTAACGTGTTGGATTAATGTCTGATTAGCAGCCAATGGTGTCAGTTGTGTGTTAAGGTGCAAATTGAGGTTCATATACAGCTTTTTATGTCTTTAAGGTGAATTTTCCAACAGATAAAAACTACACTGAGATACAAAAGATATTGGGGAAACTGGGATTCCAGCTACGTTGTTCGTTATATGCAAGTTTAATGAATTCAAATTTAGTGTAGTTCACGACCAGATTCATTTAGGTAAGTGTATTTATTTAAAGCAAAACCTGTTGTACTAATGGTTTCTAATCTTGGTGTTCTTTAAGTCATATTGAAGTTATCACTGGCTATATGTGTTGTTTTGCTGCTGTAGACTCATCCTGCTGGAGTTCTTTGCATGCAACTATTAGGCTATTTTCTCCCACTGCTCTCCATTAGATGCACTTATTATTGCCAATAATTTTATCTTTTCTGACTTTCTTTCCATAGAAGATATTTTTGGCTCAGTGACTCAGGCTTTAGCTGCGTTTCCTGGAAGGAATCATTGTTATAGTCATCAGTGACTTAAGAAGAAGCAACTGAAGCAACAGATCCACCATTTTTAAAATGAGGCAATAAGACTTTTGTTTCTCGTTTGTCAGTTTTTGATCAGTCCTTACAGTCTGTAATTTTCTCTTTCTGTAATATTTTTCACTTTTAAAAATAATACTGATAAATTTCACTGTGAATATCAGAGACTAGGGAACCTTGGGTTTGATTTGATCGAGTTCACCTTGTACACTCCAATCTGATTTAGAGGTGTAAGTTGCTGCATCTCGCTGTTGTTTTATTTTACAGCAACAGACAGAAATGAGGAAAGGAACAGATTCTAAATCTGCATTTTAAGTGTTATTATAATGTTCCATCTCTTTCACTCATCATACAATGAATAAGATACAGTATAAAACATTGAGCAGCTGTGCAGGTACAGGCTGCTGGAGGCTCAGACCTGTGACCAGTGTTCAACAAACACACGATGGTGTCTGCTGCTCCTCACCATCTGTAAAAGAAAAACCTGCTTTAAAACTAAATCAAGATATAATAATAATTAACTCAAATTACTAAAAACAAACATATGCTAGGAACTGATAGGGGACAGGACTTAAATGAGTATTTTTAAAGGCTTTTATGAAGCTTACAGTAATATATATTTACAGAGTACAAATGAATTGATTAAAATTTTAGAAGAGTCCATTTTAGCAAATACACCTTTAAATAGTATTTACAGCCAACAGGTAGAAGATTGTTACCATAATTTGAAACATGATATTTTAGTGTGAAAACGAAGAGAGTTTTTTCAAAAATAAAACTTTTAATTTTTCTCAGTTGTGGCCAGTTGTTGTTGTTGTTGTTAATTAAATTGATAGTGACAACATCTTAGTTCAGACAGACTGAACAATGAGAACACGAACAAACAAAAATGGGAAGAAAATCACACAAATTACAAAGTATTAAATGCACATATTCCACCCCAGCGAGGTTACAGTAATGGCTGGTTTCATTTTAGTGCCTTGGCGCTGTTTGTAAAATCCTCTCTTCAGCTTTAGCAGACCAGCCTCCACAGTTGTTCAATAACTGAGCCTGCAGCTCTGCACCAGGAGAGGAAACTACACATCCGTTTCAGACCTTAAATACACCCCGAGTGAGTCATCAACCATTCACTGCAGTTTACTCCATCCCAGTCGATTTGCATGTGTCCAACCTTATAAGCCCCCTTCCCCACCGTCTTACCACCTTCCCAGTAACCAGCAGCTGAGGATTGCCAGGCCCTCTGCCCCAGATGTACTGTAGGTTGCCAGAGCGTAGTGAGCCCATGCAGCGTGGAGTGGTGGGGGTCTGGGGCGCTGCCTGTGGCCTGGTGCCACGCTGGGCCTGGTTATTATCTCCAGATGACTTCAGCATGAGTAGCAGATGCCTTTTTGGCCACAGGGGCCAAACAGAGTGATGCAGAGGGGGAAAGTGAATGTGTGTGTGCATGAGTGTTTGCATGCTGTTCACGGCTGCATCAAGCAATTTATTACTTTCCCACTTATCAGACCATCTCCCTTACTATGCTGGGAAGGAGTTAGTCTCATTACAAAATAACAATCCTCTCTCACAATAGCAATCTTACATGGACTTGGAGAGATGCATAGATGATAGCTCTAGGTGTGTTGAGACGGTGACACTCGCAAACGGATTATAAATCAGTGCACTTCTAAATGAAATTGCAACAGAGGGCAGATTTATGTGCATGTATCTGTTCATGTGCCTCAGTTTGTTAGCAGGTCTATCACCACGGTTATTTTACAGGCCTCCTTCCCAGCAGCTAATAATATACAGGCAATCCCCGCACTACTCCGACCAATTTAATAGGAGAGCGTCAGGAAATGATATTTCTAATCAGACTGCGGCAAATGTCTCCTTTTATTAAAGTGGGGGTGCATTTGCTTTCCGTCTCCCCGTTTGTGTATGGAGAAATCTAACCAGCTGATAATGGCCTCGGCTGGCCTGGTGTCATCATATTAAAGCGCTGAACACCTCTCTCCCCCACTCTACTCCACACTCCCAACACCAACCCGCTCATATTCTTCCTTCTTCACTCCACTGGTAAAAATCCACACGGTTTTTTGTTTTTTTTTTAGTGCTAAATATTAATGTGTCTTGTACCTTTATTTGGTAGTGATAAAGAAATGGGGAACTTTAGGTCATTTATTACCTTCCCACTTATCGGGGATAGTAATATACCATATAGTATGGTATATTATATACCATACTATTTACCATATAGTATGGTATATTACTATATGGTATATATACACATTTATATATACACCGTGGTATATATAAATGGTATATTATTGCTATGGTATACTATGGTATAGTATAGCTATGCCATACTATAAATACTATAAACCATAATACCATACTATAAATATGCTACTCTATACACAGCAACATTACACTGTAATGTAATGCTATGCTGTAGTAGACTATACTATGTTACTCTATGCCAAACTATACTTTACTACGCTGTGATGTACTATAAAATATAAAACTACGCAATGGTACAGTACATAACACAGTATGCTATACTGTGTTCTGTGACAATATTGTACTACACTGTTAGACGCCATGCCACACCGTTCTATAATGTACTTTGTTACACTATCCTACTTTCAATGCCATCAGTACCTTGAATTAAACAAACGTTCAAGCTGCATTCCTTGCCTGTTTTCCTGATGTTGTTTGAACAGTGAGAGACTAAACAGTTTCTCGGGTTGCACCAGTTGTATTTTACTTACACTGAGCCGTATCATCATGGTAGGTGTAAATCAAGCTAAACTTGCAATTAGAGGCCACTGCGAGGGAGTTGTCTAAGGGACAGTGAATGGTTAGTGCTGAGAGAGGAAGCAAAAGCAAGCGAGTGTCAGAGTCTGCTTGTTCACTGCTTGGTGTATTTATTTCTTTTCTTCTCGTTTTTATTTTTGCCAGTCTGAGTGTTTTTCCCGGAGTAGCCCTTGAATATTCTGGAACTGGGCTTGTGACGCCATTCATCCACCGTTATGTGTTCATCAAGACACAGACTGCTAGAGCTGGAGGTAAACACAAAAGTCGCCACATACATGTACACACAGTAAGTCTGGTAATGTGCACCATCAGCTCCCGAATTAACATTTTGAGACTCAAAATACACTTATGCATACTCATGATTTCTTCTGACACACATGTAAGCAGCGGAATATTTAATAAACTTTTTTTTTGTCATCAAATTTTTATTATCCTTTGCATTTTAGTACAGATACTCAAATGTACTTTACAGAAGCACAAGGTGCTGAATAATAATATATACATCTGTACACAAGGTAGAAAACTAAAACAAATAACACAGAAATGGGATATAAAGTGAATAAATAAATGTATATATATAAAAAAAAAAAGGAAATCACAACCCCCAGATAAAACCCCTGGATCTAATAGCTTCGTAGCCCTTTCACATTCTGAAATTAACAAAGAGTCGCTAGAAGCGAGCTTCATGCCTTGACGGTAGATTCTTTGGCTCTCGCTATCGACAGTTCTTGATTTAAAAATGTCCAAATATGTCAAAATCCATGCTCATAAAGAGAGTGAGTGTGGAGGTTTCCAGCATGTTGCCACTAGTTCTTTTGCAGCTGTGAGTCCTGCCAACAGTGCTCTTCTTGCGTCCAGTTTTGGTAAATCGTTCAGAATGAGTATAGCAGGTGAGCAATGCAATCTGTTCCTAAACATCTTAGATAAATTGGTGCTCACTCCCAGAACATATGGAAGAAACTACCTGTGTCTCTGGAAGAACAGAGTGTACATCTAGGATCATTAATAACCTTCATCAAAGGAAGTTTTCTGGGAGTTAAATATATCCTGTGTGGAAAGTTGAAATGAATTTGATGATGGTCAGGAGTTCTCGATTCCAAGCTCACATTAGTCCACACTTCATCCCAATCAAACGACGGCTCCATACCTGGGGGGTCTTTTTTTCCAAATCGAATCTAATGCCAGAGGTCAATAGGTGTGCTGTAACAAAATCCAATAGTCTTCAAATTCAGCTGTAAATTTAACGGCATTGATCAGTTTTTGAGGAGGGTGAGTTGTGATAGGGCCCTGCAAGGGGACGCCACTGTCTGTTAAAGATGATCTTAGCTGCTAGTAGAAGAAAAAGGAGGTAACTGACATGTCAAACCTATTACATATGTCCTGAACAGTGAGTAATCCTCCCTCTCCATAAATAATATTTATCAAACATTTTAGCATGACTGTAAAATACTGTATTGAACCTATTTCTTGGCAGTGTGTTACAAAATCTAATCTCTGATATTTGCAGCATTCAGGACCAGTTTACGCAGCAGAGATTCAATCTGGTTTCAGGGGTGTGGTTATAATTTATCCTTTTGTTATTTGGGTGTATTTAAATATCTCACATTATTGGAAAAAAAAAAAAGTATAAGCTGCTTGCATGTTGGAACCTGATGAGTTCGGGAATGTTTATTATGGACTGTAAACAATGGCCGACGGTAGATGACATGATGTGCATTAAAAATTACTACTAAAGACAATTTTTCAGAATAAGTCGTCTTTGATGAAGAGTTTTATGTAATGTAATAAGCAGTTAACAACATCCACAGCTACAAATTGACGTTCTACTTTTATTTAATCTCAGCCAATTTCATGTCAGAGCTAAGGCTCCGTAAAAATCAGTGGCACCGAGTCAATTGCAGTCGCATTTCAAGGCAACCTTTTTTAATAGGTATTGACAGCAGGTTTTAGCTACGTTCTACCACCATGCTTAAAAGCCCATGTTCTACTGATTAGCTAATTAAAACCTGGAGAGAGAGCTATCGATCCAGGGGAAGGGCAGCTGGGAGACTCCGGTCTCTCAGTGTGAGATGGCGCTGCTGCTATCACGTGTTAACACACACATACACTCGCAACAAAGCGCACCCCTTTGGCTAGTTCCTGAAAGCATTACCAAGGCTTTTTGCACTCTACTAGATCTATATATTGGCTTTGAGCAGAACTTATCTCTTCTAAATTGAGGGCACTTGCTCATGATTGCTAGTTGAAGAGATATTTTTGTGCTGTCTTGTGTTGCGCGCGGCGATGGGGCTCACCCCGCCAGCTTCTGCTTAATTTGTCCCCCAGCAACCTCTGGGTAATGCTGGGTATTTATATCTAGGGTGTTCAGACACCTGATGGAGGCAGATTACAGGCTTGTGGAAAGAGCAGGTAGCTATAGAGGTGACAGCCTTCACTTTTAGAGAATCAAGGTTCTGTCCTTTTTCTGGCACCTCGCATTACGGCTAATTCTAGTGTGTGATATCATCACACCCCTGAGAGTGAAGTCATTTTCAAGAACAGGCAGAAACAAATGTGATGTGCTGCATTCATGGAAAAACACAAAGTCACACAAGCAAGTGATGTAATGTTGAGACGTTTTTAGAAACACAAAATAAAGCAGGAACTTGTGAGCTCTCTTTTGCACATAGCTAAACTTGGGAAATCATGAGAGCCAGACAGAAATTGATAGAAGTTATATTTTAGCAAGTTGAGGCTGAAACCTTTCACTTCAGTTTTGTAAATCTGCTGAAGTGAGGCTTTCAGTTCTTTGGATGTCATAGTTGAATCTTCTGTGACCTTTTGTGACTGAATTTTGGTCGGCCGACCACTTCTGGGAAGGTTGTTGTCCTTGTGTTGTCTTTGGCTAATATTAAAATCGGTTTGGCATTTTGAAACACTTATCTGTGACAAACATGCAAAAAATGGGAATCAAGAAGGAGGCAAATGCCTTTTCACACCACGGTACATCACTCAGATGTCACAGAAAGCAGACATTAACAGAACAGATCATTGCTAAACACAGCAATAGTTTATATTCAGATTTCTTCTTCTGTGGTTTTTGCTCTTATTGTGCATGGCCACAGTAATGCTCCGGTGTCGTATGTTGAGAAAATTGTAGAGGACTCTAGATAAATAACACTTGTAAGCTGTTAATCAAGAGGAGCAGCGAGGACTGAAATGGCCAGATTTAGATTTTTCCATGACCTGCAAAGTTCGCGCATTAAGTCATGCAGCTGAATGATCACCTAGGTAACATACTTACTATTCACCACGCATCCAGCTGCAGTAGAATATCAGCATCAGACTCATCAACACCAGTGGGAAGAAGCATGAATTTTCTTTTTTTACTTTACCAGCAGAAATGACTCAAACACCTATGCTTCTTCTTTGATATCAGCTCTATGACTTACATGTTTGTTAACATAGAGATGTTTGTGTTTCTGTAAGTATTTATGTGTTTCTATACGTTTTTGTTTAAAGACCTCCTGGCAAGATCATGTTTCTGAAGTCTCAAGTGAGAAATGTTTCTGTTCCATGTTTAGATTTCACCGTTTTCCTGTTGTGGCTCACTTTGATGCCATTAGATGTAAACACACTACCGGCTGCAGGGAGAAAAAGAAAATGTGATGGAAAATTACTATTTATTTATTTATTTATTTTTTTTAGTCTTGGCACCACTGGTCGCCTCTGCATTATGTACTTTCACAGAATCTCACTTGAAAGAAATCGTAACTATCCCTTTAAGAGCAGAACTCTGGTAGTGTCACATTGCCCGTTTTCCATGACACTCATTTTCCATGATGAACATGGCTGGTTATGTCACACAGATGACTGAATTTCTGCAGTTTATTTGTTACAGTGCAGAGTAAGAACAAGTGGTGTTAGGGTGGAGAAATAAAAAGCAAACATTGCTCTAAATAAAGTTCTGTGTAAGTTCAACTAAGACCTGCATGGCAACATTTTTTGGACTGATGATGATGAGGGATTATTTCTCAGACAGTTATGCAACTGATGCACATGATTACCCATCAAGGGCCATTTGACTTTCATAATGATTTCATAGTGATATTTACCCAACCACTTATCCAGTCTAAGGTCAATCGTACACTGAAAGTAAACTTGTGTGAGCATATTTATGTTTTTCTTTTTTGTTTTACTTTTATGTAAATCTTCCAGCTGTTTAGCAAAACAAAGAAAGTATCTGTATACTGTTACATTTCAGGACAGTATGCGGAATAGGTGTTATTATATAACTGATATGTCTATATAGGTTTGATATTTGAGCATGAAAAACTCAGATTACCTCTATTGTATTCATTAGCCACCCGTTCGTCTCTCCTGGGATGGAGGATTAGCTCAAGAGGGGAAATGAACGCTTTCTGGTTAGACGGCGTTCCGTCAGCCTGCAGCAGGAGGTCCATTGTCTGGTCTGATATCCACGCAGGACACGGGACATCTGATCTGGCAACCTTGACGCGTTTGACGTAGTCATTTGCACTGCGGGACAGGAGAGGAAAGTGAATGATGTTGACAGGAAGGGTTCCTGTTTCCATCTGGGAGCTGCTGGTTGATGTGCTTGGGTTTGACTTTCTGTAGGAAAATGTTGGAAAGTAATAAAGATTTTATTGACTTTCTGTTGACAAGCGGGGACATGCGCGTGATGTGAGTCATTAGAACGTGTTGCGAATTGATTTTGATTTGTGACAAGAGGTGAATGGTCAGCATTTCAGCCTGCAAGACATGCAGCAAAACCTGGTGTGCTCACCCTGTTAAAATCCTGTTTGTTTGATGTAAGCAGACAGAATTTGAACCAGGATGTGTACATGTCAGTGATTAGATAAAATTTTAGCATTCAGTCTTTTTAGGCTCATAATTGTCATCAATTATATAAGATTTAATGAGGTGAAATGAAGTTCATCTCATGTATATATTTCCTCTGGTCAAACTGTGGAGACGTTACAAAGGAATAAAAAAAATTGATAATAAAACGACATGTCATTATCAAAGTATTGCATAGATTGATAAAATTGGTAAAAGCAAAGTAAAGTCACTTTCTTTGGTTTTGTAAATTTTTTAGATCACATTTTTACTTTTATTATATATATATATATATATAATCCTAGGTATATATACATATATTTTATAAACCTTTGCTCATATGGTTATATTTGTATTATTGATATTCAATACCTCAGCTGGAGCAGCTTGTCAACGAATGAGCAATTTCCCCTTTGGGACCAATGAAGTTTATTCTATTCTATTTTCATTGTGCATCTGTTTTTCTGCACTGATATGCTGTATTTAAATAGTTTTTTTCAATGTTCAATGCACATTATGGACATTTTTGAAAAATGCAACTGATTCAGTTGCACATCCTTTGGATCATGAGTCCCATTTGCCTATTTCTAATAACCTCATAGTATTTTCTGTTATAGTCTTGCACAATATATTATTCTTGAATTTCAGAAACGGTAGATTTTCAAACCTGAAAATAATACATCTTTTACTGAGACATCCATCGTAAGTATTTTTGTTAACAATAATATTTAATATTTTAAGTCCTTTTTTAACTCTTTTAAATGTAAAGGTTTGAACCTTAATATCTGTTGCCGCTGTTCAGGGGAACAGCAGCGACATTAAAGGTTTTTTCTGTTGTTTTTCTTTTATATTCAGATCTTTACAAAAATGTTTTCTGTTGCAGAACCTGGCAGCAATAGCTGCAGCTACATTTCTAAACTTCTGAACGTTCTAGGGGCTGCACAGATGGTTGATTTGATTTAAATTTGTACAATATAGTGTCTGTGTATTATTCAAATTATTTGCTTGAAGTTCCTTCAAATCACATTCGTAGTGACTCTGCATCATATAAATGAGCTGAACTGAACTGAATTGATTTTATGAATATAAAGTCCTAAGATCTGGAATTTTAACAAAGATGTACATATTTATTAAGATCCACCGTATGGCTCGGAAGCGGGCTGTTTGGTTTGAGGTATTTTGTAGCTCATGCTATGGGTAAGCAGCACTCATCTGAACCATTGATGGACAAAAACAGGCGGACTGAGTCTGATGCAATCAGTGGTAGCAGCATATGCAAAGAGGTTTTCATGTTGCATTAGCAGTCTCTTATGATATTCCACTTTACAGAATAATGCTGTGCAGGGAAGATGCTTTTTTTTTTCATTTCAACCAATGTGAAAGAAATTCTCTGTTGTCTCTCTGCTTTTCTGCAAATGGTGGCATTAAGCTTCAGAAGATGGAACACATCTTTCACCACTCTGCCCCCTTCCTCTTTCTCTACAGTCCACCAAATCCATCAAGGGAATTTAAGTAGCTGTTAATTACTTCCCTCTCCCTGCTGAAAAGAGGAAAAAGTGGAGGGAAATCTAGAGAGGGGTGAGATTTTTAAAGAGCCGAAGCTTTGCTGTGGTACAAATCCTCTCTGCCTAACAAAACCAAATCAATCTATACCCCTCAGCCATTTACAAACCGCTCCACGCTCACACATACACACCCAGGGGAAGATGATCCTGTAAATCTGCGGTCTCAAGGGGCTATTTGAGTGCTGCTCCAGGGCTTTTTTTCCCTTTTTTAGGGGGAAAGGGCGGTTTCTATGTGAGCTCAGGGATTGAAGGTAGAGCGTAAATATCCCCAAATTGAAGCTAAAACGTAGCATTAGGATTGGTAAGCCCCACTTTCAGCCATAATGTTCCACAGCACCAAACCATTGTGCTAGAGGACCTCTATTACAGTGCCTGAACCCATTAAGTCAATGCAGGAGAGATTACCTGTGAAACAGAAGCAACGAGCTACTTCGTCTGACATGCGCACCCCTCAACAAAAAAGCCAGGGGCAAAATTAGATTTAGGGTCGGGCGTTGCCCGTGCCTGTAGGCAAGAATTAGAGACTGTTGGATCGACCACCATTTGCTCGTTACATAGAAAGGTTTGATCACATGGAAAACAAAAATGGAGCCTTTGAGTTTTATAGATACTTTCAAATAATTTGAACCAGGTCACATGTTGGAGTCCAGCCACAGTTTATTCAGCTGAACTGAACCTTGTTGCAAACGGGTTGAAAACAGTGCATTCAGAAATCTGTTAATTTTCATCGTATCTTACGTTCACACAGCAGGTCTTGATGCACAATTCAGATTTTTTTTTTTTTTTTACTGAAATCAGTTGTCTTTGTATGTGCGTGTGCATATATGTGTGTGGTCGTTCATACCACTCAATGATGTAATTAGACATCACTGTGAACGGTTACGACCTACATGTGCAGGGAAATGTAGACGCCACGTTTACTGGAGTAATAAGGGACGCCGCCGTCTATCGGTCGATATTAAAGGTTAGTGAGCAATGAAGCCCACGGTTTTGCAGAGCATTGACTGCGACTTTTGTAGAGAAGTCTGATTAGATGTGCAGTCAGAGCAAGGAATGGTTCACTGACACAAACCTTGACTCTGTCCCATTTCCCTGGACAGAATTGGAAAGAATGACGTTTATTTACTCGGCTACATCTGCATGGAACATGTTGCAGAAAACCTGGAAATGAACAGTTTTTATTTCATTGAGCAATTTAGAATCCAGACTGAGAGCTCTACAGATGACTTCCTTAAATTGTGACTATTTTTCATCATTATCCATATGGCATTTTAATTAACTAATTGTATATTTATTGTGTAAGCTTAGCTGCCTCTTGGCCAGTATTACATTGAAAGAGAGGTTTTAAATCTCAATGGGACTTTTCTGGCTAAATAAAAGTAAAATTGCATTGTTTGCGCAGTTTTACTGCGTCCAGCATCTTCTCCTGCAGAATTATGATGCATGTCTCACATCAATTATGTAAAAGTTGAACATTGAACGAACGTTGTGACATGACCATTCAGACGGCAGACACTTTGAAAACTATTGGATATGTGTCGACTTAGTAGAAATGGAAGTGGCATAGCGCAATCTTTTGGGGGGTCTGATAAGAGTGGAATTGAGTCGCTCACACTTCCATAAAAAAGTTGGATGTTGTAACTACTAAAATTACAACAGATGATAAGTAGCAGTCGGGGTTTCCCTCTTTCCTGAAGGCTGCTGCTACTGGCAGCTCAGCAGGTGAGTTTTCTTCCCGTATCTGTGGATCTTACTTGTGAGATGTTTCTGAACAATCTGAAATTTCTCTTCATTGCTTTGTGTCTCTAATTGTCTAAAAGGCAGGTGTGTGAGACGAACATCCTCAACTTCCGTTTCATTCCCAGCACCTCATTTTACGATAGCTGTGGTTAAAACAAAGTTGTATTGTTTGCCCAGAGTCCAGATTTATCGTGCATTTCTTTGGCTGGTCTGATGTGTATGCATTTAAGGACAGAGAGCTTAATGTGTGTGCATGTGTGTATCTGCGTGGTGGTGCTTGTTGCCATAGTATTTGTCCCGCAGGGAGAAGACTGCAGTGGAAATGGAGGCAGAACGTTTTTAAGCACTTCAAAGTGGCCTCATTCCACACAGCTGAGCTCAGAGGTGTCTGTCTGTGTGAGTGTGTTTTTTCTGCTCAGACCCCACTGTGTTGTTTGCATATAAATATATAGATGTAAATGTGCGCATATTCTCCTCTGCATTGATGTCTGGTATTTTTTTTCTTGTGTGAGCATCCTTTTGGGTTATAGATGGCCTGTCGTACCTGGCTTTGTTCGTGCCCCCTTTTAATCCCGGCTCCTCCGGGGACTGAGCTGCAGACTCTGCACAGCTTTGGGCCTCTTTCGACTCATATATTTCTGCCTGCGTGAGTGTGTGTGTGTGTGTATCTAGAAAAAGGTAACATCTCCCAGACGCAAATCGGAAGACAGGGGATGCAATTGTGACTGATGTGCTGCAGATCTGAGCCTTGGCTGCAGTGAAAGTAGAATCCACTCACTATTGCTTTGTCTCCCCGTTACCCGCAGCAGAAAATGGAAATAGCCAATATCGAACCAAAGCAGTCAATATCGCTCTCCTGAAAAGAGCTGAAAGGGACGCTGGCATCCTCAGAGCAGGACCAGTGGAGGGAGGAGTGGGCAATAGTTCAACTATGTCAGACTTCATCTGTCCTGGCTGATATTCAGGTCTCTGACAGCTCTGCTATTCTCTGTCCAGTTTCACAGCAATCTCCCATTTTCCTCTTCCAAGAACTCTCTTCTTCTTTTTGTATTATTTTTCTCAGAAACTCTCTCTTTCTCCTCTCTCTGTCCCTGTTTCTAGTTCTCACCCCCTCTGGGCTGCCATTCTGCAGCATATTGCTCTCCCACACAAGTACATGCACTAAAATATGGTCTTCACTCACACACACTCACTCTATTTTCCTTTTTTTTTCTTAATTGGCATCTCTTCCATCCTTTTGCCTTTATGAATAAGATATGTGGAAAAAAAAAAAATCCAAGAACTGAAACAAAAAAATTAAGAAATGCCCTCGACTCATAAATTATTAAGCTGCCAGTGAGGAAGGCAACGCTGGAAAAAAGTCCTTTCTGTCATTTGCAGTTTCCACTCATCATTGGGCGGACCAGATGTCCGTCATGTGTCCTCAGCTGTCAGTCTCAGTGAAATGTCTCCACACCTGACACACTTTGCCCACTTTTGTTTCAGAGAAGATTTCAATCGGTGGTCTTACTAGAAACTAGCTGTTATATTCCTGGGTTGAGTTGTGTGCTAACATGTTTTATATGGAGGCTACTGACATATTTGCGGATGTGTTTGTTGCACAAATAATATTGTGCTTCACATCAAGTCACAAGAGTTAGGCCTCAGTTTTCCCTGATTTCACTAAAAATAACTAAAAGTGAAAAACAAACAATAATTATCAACCAGACCGTTTCTTACTGCGGTTTCTGTCCCAGAAAACATTTCTAAACTCTGGAATATTTCTTTCTTTTAAGTAAGGGAAATGTTTTGCAGTCTTTTCTAAGGCCAAGGCATACAGGATTTATGTAGCTATCCGATCCGATGGACAATCAGGTTGGATGACGTACGCAACAATTAGAATATGTTAAAATCAAAGGGGCCTCACAGGGAATCTAGTGATTCCCTGCGACTGCATCTCCGACCCGGGGTGTATTTTGGTCGAGACTCGCAGCAATATGACACGAATGTCATGAGGCAGACAATAAGTAAGACACAGTGGCAAAGTAAAATGCATCCGCCTTGGTGAAAAATACAAACTGAAATCTTTTGGTAGTGGGAAAAAAAAGAAAAAGTAGTGCATTTAACCATGGAAGGATGTCAAAAGTACTGAAAAAAATTAAAGTGTGAAATGGCAACCTTGTTCAAGCAGCTTCTTTTCCGGACCAGCTTGTGTGTTTATGCTGGCTGGATTTTGCGGGAAAACTCAATCTCGCAAATCCAGTGGTCCGTATAGTGACTGTCAAGTCGAAACCTGGATGTGAGGAAAGAAATGGATCGGAGTGTGAAGAGTCGGACGCGAGTGGTGCGTCTCGGCTTTAATCCAGCTGAAAAGCAGCGCAAAGCCGCAAGTGTGGGAGGGGCAGTACAGCACTACAGTACTGCCCCTGTGTGACGGTTCAGCATTTTCTGTGGCGTCTCCTTAAAATGACCTAAACATGAAGAACAGCATAACAGAAGAGTTTAAAAAAAAAAAAAAAAAGTTCATATGATGACCTCAGCCTGGCAGACAAAGGATTTCTTATTTGTTTTAACAAGTTTTGCAGAGCTTACTGTAAGGGGAAAACCCATTATTTGTATAAGATAAAGTTACAAACCACAGCTTTGGGTGTTACAGTCTGTCCATCATGCAGCTGCTGTTCACACTCAGTCTAATTTATGGTGGAGTTCACTTTCACTTCCACAGTCTGCAGTTCTGCAAAAAAACATCAAATATTCTGTTTTTGTGGATTCCGAAAATAATCAAGCTTGGCTGATTAAGCAACAGAGTATTTAATAGAGTACACATTTTAACCCAAGTCAGGTTGTTTTTACATGACTTAGGTTTAGACAATTTAGGTAATTCAGGAATCAGGAAACATTGTTCAAGATTAGAATGGAGTTGTACCCGTGACAGAAGACATGAAGAAAGTACCTCTAAAATATAGTTATCAATACTGTGATTTAACACTAGTTTTCTAATTAAATATATTATTTATATTGTGCCATTCTTTTTTTATTGTTTCATTCTCAACATTCTATAAATGTAATCAGTCACATTTATTAACAAATATGGTGTAATTCCAGTTGCCTGCTTAAATCTGAACTAAAACTTAAATTAAGCAGATCTGATACATTTAATCGCAAACCTGTTCATCCCTGTTGCGTTTTTACTTTCTCAATCACGCTTTTTCCTTCTGCCTGACTTTCTGCAACCTTTTTTCCAATGAAATGTTTCTTAATTGAATATGCAATCTTAATTGAATGGAAAACTTCCTGCTGTATGGAAGTAACATCCAGCAGGTCATAGCCTTTCCTTTATTACCAGAATGAATAGAAATGAACACTTTGAATATATCACTGCGTTGAGACAAATTAACATACCAGTTTCACTTTTTAAATTAAATTAGTGAAATGAATCACTTAATTTTGATAGTATTCTAATTTATTAAGATGCGGCTGAAGTCATTACTGTAGTTCTGTGTGTATTCTGCAAACTGGCAGCTCTTTGTTGTCCATGTAATTAAATCTCACATGAAGCCCAGAGCGTCTGATCGAACGGCGATTGTCGCATTTCAGATTGAGAAAGAGAGAGAGAGAGATGGGGGAAATGTCCGAGAATGATCTGCAGTAAATGTCTGCAACAGACTAACGTGCGTCTGTGTCTGAACGCTGCTGTCGCTCTGTCACTGTGACAGAATGAGGCTCCTGTGTGGTGGTTTGTTCAAACACACTAACTCACTGGGACAGTTCCCTGATGCCAGATGTATAACATTTTAGGATCATTGAGTAATTATTTCACCACCAAACAACCTTTTACTGTAAACCTTTATTCTGAATAAATAATGGAGTTTGTTTTTTTTAAGCATCATCAGTGTCTGAACTGATTGTATCAATGGCGCTAATCTGTTTTTAATTTGATTGCTTTTTCTCTTCTTTCTCACTTCTTTGTATTTGTTGTGTTTTGCTCTCTGTGGTTTTTTCATGATGGTCGTTTGGTTCAGGGATCATATATCTACTTCTGGATGTGTGTGTGCATGTGTGTGTGTGCGGCTGTGTTTCTTTGCATTTGCACAAACAGGAATATCATGTTTCTGAATGCTTGTCCCTTATATGGCGCCTAAAGGTAAAATGGCAATATATATACACAATATAGGAGAGTGTGTGTGTGTGTAAAAGAGAAAGAGGGAGGGAGGTGGAGGTTTCAGGCTCTCCTGTGGTGAGATTGCATTGACCGCTGTGTTATTGCTCTTTAATTATCAATTACGGCAGCCCTCCGTCCTGGGAAGAGTTGGGGGGGTGGAGGCGTATGCGGAGGTGATAATGAATACAGAGCTGCCATTAGGACAGTAACCATGCTCTCCGTCTGGGGCTTGGAAGCTAGTGAGCAGGAGGATGAAGAGGAGGAGGGGTGCCAAGGATTGGTTGGTGTGCTAATGAAACAGGCTGCAGCTCAAGACAAAAGAAAAGCCACCATCCCTCCCTCGTCTTGTTCTTCTGAAATATTCCCCATATTCTCCTGCTTGCTTTGCTCCTCAGATGTCGACATTTGGCACCACTCCCCCCCCACAGACATAACTCAGACATATTCAAACACTCCCACGACAGACTGCGGTCTTGCAGACAAACTGCGACTGTGTTTACTGAGGGGGTCATCTTTGAAGCGGCAGACCAATAACATCAGAAACCTCTGCAGCCATGTTGTGTCCTTTTATGGATATATTATTTTTAATGCGATGGGTGACGGAGGCAATGTGGAAGAAAATACACATTTGTAGATGATATTCAGGGTTGTATTTCGGATTAAGTCTTTTTAGTCTGACATTAAAATTTGATAGATGATCTGAAACCTTTAAGTGTGGCTAAAAAACAGAAACTGAAGAAATACACGAAGAATAACAAGTTCCTTCTGCACTCACCATGTCTGACTGAGAGTGAACTTTGCACTAGCCTGTAGATCCTGGAGCTGCTTGAATTGTTTCCGTCTACTTTAGTGAAAGCAAAGTTATTTTCCCTTAAGCATTCTTGCACAGTTATGCAAATAATTACAGCTATAAATAAGACTTATTGCTGTTTGTTGCTTATAAATTGGCCTTTTTTCACTTTCGCTGCCGTCAGATTTCGTCTGCAGCGAGACCTTGTGTCTCAGGTGGACGTTAAAAAAGCCTCTTAGGCAGCACGGTACACAGCTTACAAAGCCATTTTATTTTAAAGTCGTAATATATTAGCCGCCACAATGCTGATGGTTAAAACCGATTTCATGCTGAGTCAGATTGATGGTGAACTGAAAGATCAGGAGACGCTCAAAATCCTCCAAATATACATTTTCCTTATTTCATTTTTGTTGGCTAAAATTTGGCTGCTGCAGATTTTTTTATTTTTTTATTTCCCCCTTTTATAAAAACTGAGCGATCGTGAAAAGAATAAAGATTTTATTGGGACACTGTTTATGCAGCCACTTAATCACTTCACCTGCCTGCAGTGCCTATAAAGAGATGCTGCATGGCATCGTGTCAGCAGAGCTCACATGTAAATAGCTCGTTTTATGTGGCTGACATGTAAATGCCACGGCAGCGGCAGAGGGAAAAAAAGCACGGCGGGATGGATGGTGATGAGCATCCCTTCGTCCTTCCCCTGCCTGACAGATGAGATCCTGCTTCAACAGCAACAGACAACTGCATCCTGTTTCTCCCCCCCCCTCCTTTAAGAAGATGATTCACATTAAATTGCCTCCTGGAGGGGGAAACATGGAAAACAAAACTGCCCTCTGCAAATAAATTTCTGAATTAGATAAAGGCTATAAAAGCTGCGGGGTGACATGATGGCACATTTACACACTGAAGTAAATTTAATGACGCCATCTGAGAGGCAGACCAGAAGAGGCTCTGCTGATTGTTTGTTTGTTTTCTCTAACTGCGCAAAGCGAAACGTGTTTCAGAGAACGTGACGGGGAGGCGGCCACGCTTCACTTTGTCACATGCGCCATCAGACCCGAGCAGGCATCCCGCCAAGGCGGGACAAGTCGCTCCACCTGTTGTAAATCTGCTCAGGTGGAGCGGTGCAGAGGCAGATAAGGAGATGGGTGAACCATGAACTCTGCTTTTCAAGCTCGGCCTGAAAGAAGAAAAGTCCGACCCATTCACGTTTGTTTCTACGTCCTTGAGATTTTAAATGCGTGGCATGTTAATTATGGCTACATAATACTCTCAGGTCCTTGTAGTTCCCTCATGGACAGGAGATTCCCTGATCAAAATAAAGACACATTGTTGGCTTTTTTTTTTTTATTTCTTTGTAGAATATGTCTTAATTAAAATTAATCTTTGTTCCCTTTATGTTCAAATTATGGCGACCAGACAGAGGCCAGTCTTCCTCCAAGGCCAGCGTTCTGTCCTCAACCACTCCTCCATGTTTTATGTCCTGCATAAACTTGCTGACTGAAAAAACACAAGTGAAAACAAGCCGCAGCTCCCGGCTTGGGAGAGGAATAATCGACGACCTTCAGGGAATCGGACACTTTGGCCATTCAAGTCCCCTGCAAGACAAAAAGCAGGGCTCCTCTCAATAACCTAAAAGGCTGCACACATATTCAAGCTCTTCTTTGCTGATGATGGAAAAATAGGAACCCATCCTTCAAAGAATTCACTGAGATTCATGGTTGAGTTGGTGGAAAGAAGCACATTACTCATTGAGTCCTTTCAACGGCTGCAAATCTCAAGTAGGTCTACAATACATGCAGTGCCTTGAAAAAAATATGATGTTCCCATTAAATTCTTTTATCACATTACGACCACAAAACATTTATGATTTTTAATGGGATTTTGTGCTATAGACCAAAGTGAGAAAGTCACTCAGTCTATACACTTTGGCAAAAGTCACTTTGACAAAGTCACTCAGTCAGACCGTAATAAGATTAGTTGTGAGGATTAATTTTTGTGTTAGATTCTCAGTTATTATTTATACTGTATATGAATATGTTATAATCTAAACTATTCCACCCCACATCTGGCTGTATGTCAAACATTTGCAGCTTTTAACGGGTCTCCCTCCAGGTATGCCCTCTTTTTGGCTCAATTTTCTCTTTCTAACGATTCTTCATCATTCAGAAAATATTGTAAGAAGTGGAAATGTGGCGCAGTAGGTAGAACAGGCTCCCTACGTACAGAGACAAGCTCTTTACGCAGCTATCTCGGGTTCAATTCCCCGTTTGCTACATGTATTCCCCGGCTCAGCCTCATAAAAATGTTGTGATTTTCCTGCTAAAGCATCAGAACGTTTCTCCATGGTAGGTTTCAGTTACTCTATCCTCAATACTCGAAACACAGTTTTTTGGGGGTTTTTTTCCAGTCAGCCTTTTTGCAGCCTCTAACTGCTTCGCTCATCAAGCAAAGTCTTGTAAAATCGTCAGCCGCCGAGGCTCCTGTTGCGCAGACGCTACTGGACTGTATGCTGAAATTTAAGAGGAATAATGTGACCTGTAAGCTACTTTTTAAATGTGAAAAGGACGGGAAATCTTATCAGTGAAAATATAGGACAGTAATACAGCCCTCTTGTGACATTTTTGGTTTCCTAATTTAGCTTGCTAAAATAGAAAGCTCTTCAGGCGATGAGAGTCCCCCGGGCTTTAAGTAGAAGTGTTTTCTCTGAGAGCAGCTGTGTTAAAGGTCTTTGTTTCTGTTGTAGACTGGAAACCTTTCAGATCACCAAAACATTGGAGAAATATATGGATTAAAAAAGAAAAAAGATTGTTTGTGGGAAAGTGAATGGAAAAACCTTTGTTTCACTCACACATATTTGTAATGTATAATGAATTTTTTCCCACAATGTTTAGGTATGTAATTATGGGAATCTTTTTACCATACTTCCTTAGGTATATTTGAGAGGTCAAACACTGATGTTGGACATTGAACTGTTGAAGTTTTTTTAGGCACTGTTAAGCTAAGCTGAAGACCAAATGAAGCTTGGAGGTCTGCAACTACTGACTGTGCAAAATGTCTGAGACTTTTGGAAACTGTGCAGCTCATCGTCTGAAGATCCAGACCTGTGGCTCCAGGTGATGTAAACCATCTGGAACCGGGGTTCTCAATCTCCTTTCACTGGACAGATTTTAGACATAGCCCTTGTCCGACTTGCTTGAATAAAACGACTGAAATTCCTCCTGGAATTAAGTTCAGATTCCTGCTAATTACCTCATAATTTGAGCTGAGCTTAAGCAGATACACATCTAAAAGGACATGAACCCCAAACACACTGCAGACTGAGGCAACTGATCTAGAAGGCTCAAGATGTTTTTAGCGAGGTCTCTCTGTCAGCTGGTAAGGGCAGGAGTCCGTCGTGCTTTAGAGGTTTTCAGTATCTGCAGAGCTGTGAGCTTCACTAAAGAGGCAGTTGACTTATTTTAATCAGTTGTGCTGGGAAAGGAAAGTATTTAAAGCATGCGGGGCACTGGCCTTAAAAGGCTAGAACTGGGAACCAGTGTTATAAACTGTTATTAAGTCCACCTTGACTTCTCTGTCATACCTCTTTTTATTTTTTTTTACTCTGTCTCTGCTTTCATTACAGCCCTCAACTCCTTCACTCTCGCTCGGGTAGAAAAAACATGCCACCCCCTCATCGACACCCCACCCCTCTTATCCGTGCAAAATAGACTGGATGCTTTTGCTCACCAAAGTGCCTGCAGAAAGGCTTTCACCGTGCTCTGCCAGCAGTAAAAGGGAGGCAGAGCAGGGGGAAAAAAAAAAAAAAAAAAAAAAATCAGGGACCAATTTGCTCCATGTGTCTCGTTTCAGGAAATTGCCTTTTAGAAGGGCAGCAGGTCTTTCTTGCACAGAAGTGAAGAGTGGTAAACCTTGACCTGCAGTCCGCTTGTTTGTTTGGGAATATCCTGTGTGTGGGAGTATGTACGTGCTTGTTATGTTATTAAAAATCAAGTTCCAGACATTGAAAAGATAATATCTCCAGACATTTCTAATGCCACGGGATGTTGCGTACAGTATCTGCTCATTTTCCTCCCCTGAAGTCATCCTGTCACACAGATTAATGCTGTTTTTCAGAGCCTCTTTTTGTTTTCAGCTTGTACTTTTGTTCTTGTTTTCTTTTCTTTTTTTTCCATTCCGACACCATTCTTGTTGTTGTGCCTGAAGGCCCGCAAGGAACAAAGGATGAAAGAAGAGAGAAGATGGGTAAAAAGAAAAGCGATTAGCTAATTGTGACGGCTCTCCCTCACACTATTATTTCGTCCCAGTGCCTGTTTAGATAAAGACTTAATTCCTCTAATGTGAGGTATTCGTAACGCTGGCTTTGTTGGCAGCTGGCTGGCTGGCATTTTGCTGCTCCGAGGAGTCTCTGTCAGCCTGGTGCTATCCATCACCATCATCCATGCCAGGCGGGGCCCAGCGCCCCGGCAGAGGCTCGGCCCTCTGGGATGGCATCAGGGGGTTTGTGTGCGAGTGTGTGATTCTGTAACCGTGTTTGTTAGTCCTCTCATTGTCACTGTAAACAGCTCTCTTTTTGTCCTCCCACAAGAGACCGCGATGTGTGTTTTTACTGCTCATTACAGCTGCAGCTCAGATGCAGTCACGTTTTTCTGTGCTTTTTTCACAGAGTAAAAATATTGAGCCTTTGTGCTGTTTTTTTTTTTTTTTTTGAAAACTGGTGCATCAAAACATATTGACTCTGGGAAAGCCTCACAAGTTTTAAATCGATTCCTGTGTCGATTCTGTTTTGAAAGAAATTTATTATTGAGTAATTTAGACGAAAAGGTCGACATCATTAACATAGAAATTCTGAATGAAGTCAAAATAGCCCAAAAACGTATATTTGCTAATAAAAAAATATATTTAACTTACCAGATCGTGACTGTCTAGTTAAGAAAATGCGAGAATATGGATTTAAAATTTTGTGAATATATATTTTAGTGAATACTTGCAGTGTGCCAGCAGCATCTCCTGTTTGCATGCTGTAAAAATTTTAAAAGATCAAATGCAGGGTATGACTTGGTGTGTGGTCCCAAACGATTCTCTTTAATCACCATAGACACACGAGATGTGCAAAACGCACCGAATGGCTTTTAATTAGCAAAGTGATCATTAGTTCATGTATGGTCCGTGTTATCATTTCACTTATTTACTTTTCATTTATTTGTTTCTTAATTTGTTTTAAATGCTTTTTTAGATCGATTTGCAGTTTCTGCTGTAGGTTTTATGTATCATCTCATTATTTTAAAATGACTTGTTTAATGTTCAAACATTCATAAGCATATTGGAAATAAGAAACAAATTATTTGTGCAACAGAGTGTGTTGTGTTGGATCATTGATTCTCGGTGTCTTCATTAAGGAATCATTGTTGACCTGTTTCGGCGCCGTGTCTTTGCCTCTTGGTTTGCACGGTCCAGGAAAAGTGTCGTTAGAGACAAAGACACATAATGATTCAAATCTCACAGTTTCAAACCTTTTTGTATCCCTCAGGTCGAGTCTCAGAATATAAGGTAGAAAGAGAAAATGGGACAAACTCTGGACAAAAAAAAAACATACTCAATGCTCATGTGTTTCTGATCCTGATGATTTGTAGGTAGCTTTATATTTCCCTTTACTTCTGTGCTACAAATGCCAGCATTCAGAAATCTTATCTAATTCATCGACAGCCGCAGTATTTTCCATCCCGCTGTTAACCTGTCTCTCTCTCTCGTCTGCTTAACCCGCTGCTGTATTTCTTTTTTTTTTTTTATTTGCGTACAAATCCAGCTCTGACCACTGCAGAGACACAAATCTTCAGGAACAACATGTACTTAAAAACAAAAATCCTAGGTGATTTATTGTTATGTTTACTCGGGTTTTTGTCATATTTAAATTTTTTGGGGTTTTTTTTTTTTTCACATTTCTTTAAAGTCAAATGTGTATTTGATAGTTTTTATGGCGTACTGTACGTTCCACAAAGCACACATTTTAAAACGTTTTGCCCCGGCTTTGTCACTTTAAAAAGTCTTGCTTTATTACATCTTATTTGAGGAAAATATCAGCTTTCGCCGTCCTGAGTTTTATCTCGAATCTTCCTTTCCCAATTTTGTTTTTTCCCCAAAGGAAATTAACTGACAGATTCCTCCTGACAGACAGCTGTTCCTCCCACTGCGGGTCTTCTTCATAACCTGCAACAGCACCCCCAGCCCGACTCAGACACACACACACACACACACACCACACCCACATATATATACACACTATTCTGAGTTACTCCCTCCCAGGAGAATAAATCTGCAATCAACTGGGCCTATAAATAGCTGTGGCACACTTCAGCGCAGCCGCGGCCCCCCTGCCCCTCTTAAAGAGCTGCGCACACACAGACGGGCTTCACTAATCCATTGCGGGTCAACCACCCTCTCTTTTGCTACACTGCCCCCCCTCCTGTTGTTGTTATGTGCTAATATTTCTGCGTGCAAACACATTAACACGAGGTAATTAAAGTAATTTGTCTTTTCACATATCTTCACATTACTTGTAATAGCTTTCAGGCAATTACAAGCGAGAACCAGTGGCTATATTAGCCATTCCATCTGAATCTATTTAAACCCTTAGAGACGGCCACTAGCACAAAGCCAGAGTACTACTAGTTAACGGTAGCCAGGGCTAATAACCTCATTAGTCAGCAGGCCTAATGAGATGTGTTATTTAAGTAGCTACTTTGTCAAGGGAAGTATCGTTCAGCTGGAGCTAGCCCACAATGGAAAGGCGTGTTTTTCTTAATCAGTCTCATACACCAATAATTATGGTTTTGTGGTAATACACTAAACAGAAATAGATTTTATAATGTGCACCAAAATATGACTTGAGATATTACTGAGTGTAAAAAAAAAAGTTTATGAAGTGGATATGCAGACCTACGGAGTGCTACAAGTAGCCTTGTGTTATTTTGGGGAATTTTATTGAATGAAAGTTATGCATTATGAAACAATAAACATCAAATGACCAGCTCTCTCCAAAAAACGTTCTGCATGACTGGAAGTTATAGGTCTGGCATTAGTTTTGGACGGCAGTCAAAGAGTACAGCCGCTGGGATTGAGTCCCAGCATTTCCACAAAGTCACGGTCCATTTCAGGGTCCAGTTTTTTAATGAAAGTCTAGTTTCCTCCAGGAGTTTTTTTTTTATTCCTGAAAAATGGTGTTTAGAGTTTGGGCGACTTTGTGTTGAGAAGCTGAACTGTCCTAATTGAAACCCTGAAGTCTTAGATTCTAGTTTTTTGGTCATTTTCACAAACAGAGCAGTGGTTTCAGAAGCACTCTTGTCTCAGAGAACATCTCTGTAGTTTGACCTAATTGCTGTCTCACCAACAGTTATTTACACTGAGGACAAGAAATGCAAAGTGCTTAGTTTGCATTTTTAACTGTTCATATAATCCTATATTAACCATTTGTATGATTTGCATAACTAGCATTACAAAAACAGTGGCCTCCATGTGGATCTACATTCACAAAACAAATCACAAAAACAATCCAACATTCTCAATCCAGCATGTTTCATAACAGTCAGAGGCTGAAAGCTCAGAAATGAAATGTTCCCTTTTCAGCCTATTGTTACCTTATTGTTACCTGCTGAAAGTCTTACTCTCTCTTGCTTTCATCACTGAATGAAATGCAGACATGTGCCAACATGTTGTAGGGAAGTTTCCATTTTAGCCAGCTTAGTGATTCTGAAAATAACAAGCACTGAGACTTCCTCACTCAGGAAATGCTGAGCGTTGCTTTACGTTGCGTTTTAAATAACTCAGTTCAGCTTACACCACACTATTTAGAGTATTTTTAATTTTGAACAGAGATTATATATGGCATTCTGGATTCTGTTCTAAAAGGAAAAAAATCAAGTTTGTGCAAGGCAAAGACACGATCGGACACTTTTGAATAGATGGTCAGCTTTGTTGTATGGCCTTATCTTCTTATATCCATAATGCTTTGCACAGCACAGGGAGGCGCAGGTTCCCATTTAATTGACTGCACATGCAAGTACACAATAGAAAAATCGATGTTCAGTGTTGTTGATTTAAAGAAAACTGAAATATTAGTTTTCGAGATGACAAGTTGGGTTTTTGTTGTATTAAAAATTAACTAAAGGTTACGAGCAAATGATTTTATGCGTAGATGGAGACGATCTTATAATTCCTCCATTTTCTGTTGGATTTAAAACTAATACCTGGAACAGAGGACCCATGTCCCATTTTCAGTCTTTAATGTGTTTTAGTCCTGGAGAGAAAAAAAAATCAAAACCTGTCAAAACGGAATAGGCAGATCAGAGTTGGACCTCAAAAACCCGTCACTAGTTCTGATGTGGTGGAATCAGCATGCAGAAAGTGTCCTTTCATGTTCAGTTCTCCTAAAGGTCGAAGAGCGAAATAAAACTGTCAGGCAAATAAGAGGGGGGAAAAAAATCCAAGTCAATACTGAAAGGGTGTGTTAGGTGCTGGGGCGCTGAGCTAAGAAAAGGTCAGTGTGACATATTGATGAACCTTGTCAATTACTAGTCTCCCCGAGTTAAAACAAGAGCTTTTTTTTCTTTTTAATTGATCAATCAACTTGTAACACAATCAGTGATTATCGTTTTTGTCTGCAGGTGCTTTTGTGCGAGCAGGTAGATGTGTGTGACATTCAGCCTGTGGGTGTGTGTGGCTACTGCTAGCAGACCCCTGACCTTTCCGTGTACTGATAGTGTCCCCAGGGAGCGAGGGATGGAGGCACGAAGGCTGAGCCGGGAGGTGGGAGGGAGGGGAGCTTTGTTTTTCCAGAGCAGGCCTTCATGTCAGCAGAGCTTTGATGAAGCAGCAAGCTGGTTTTTTTTTTTTTTTTTTTTGTCTGTTTTGTTTTTTTTTAATAGCTTGAAAACGCACACTCATGACCGGATTGTTCTTGATGCTCCAACGTCAAAACTTAATTACAGATTCTGTGTGTGTGTGTGTGTGTATGTGTGTGTGTGCCACAGCAGAAAATTGTGAGTTCAAGTCTTTCGTTCTTTCATTTTGGGATTTTCAGCCACACAGACACGGCAGTGGTGACAGAGCCGTATGTATGTGCTTAACTCAGGAAAAGTGGGGGGGGGGGAAATCCCCATGTGAACCAACAGAGTGAAATCAGCCCAGAGTGTTGATGCCAGATTTAATTGTCGGGGGCAAAGGAGAGTGTAAACTGAACGCCAGGCAGAAAATAAGCGCTAGTGCTACCAGGCTGCACAGTGTATTAGTGGAGAAGCTGGGAGGAGATGTTAAAGGTGTTTTTTTTTCTTGTGTTTTTTTAACTGTGCTTCCGACCCACAAATCACGTCGTCACACCCCCACCACCCGTTTCTACTCCCTCTCCTCCCCCATCACACGCGCGCCATTTGCTCATCCATCACCATCACCTCCCGCTCCCCTCTCTCCTCCGTCTTCCATCTCTCCACCCATCCAATTTAGTCCTCACTCATTTCTCTCTCCTCCGCAGAGCGATGTGCTTTTGTCCTCTGTCTCAACCCTTTCCCCCCCTTATTCACCTGCTTTCTCCCCTCCGACGGTGTCTGATCGCAAAATTCAAGCTGTCTGTTGTCGGACGGGACGATAAATGACAGATCCTTTTGTGCGTGTGTGTGTGGATGTTTTTTGTCGGCATGTATTCAGTCTTTCATTTTGGTTTTTGAAGCGAAGTAGAGATTCAATGAAATGTGTTGATGCTTTTTTTGTATTTTACAGACTAAACTGAATTGGACAGTATGAGTTTGAACTTTATTAAAACTAGGAGACACAAAATACTTTAAAAAAAAAAAAAAAAAACTAAAAAAAACTTTAACTCTGTGGTTAACATAAAAAAATGCAGAGGACCAACAGAAAATAACACGTAATTGTACAGTGAGAGAAAGAGAACGTGGTTTCTAAAATATGTGGCATGCATTTGTCTGAGTTGAGACTTTGTGGAAGCAGCTTTTTCTGCAGCTGCAGTCTTCTCTCTGCCATCTTTCCACCTTTGTAGGCTGAAGTTGTTCCCCGTTCTTATACAAAATACCCAAAGCTCAATCAGATTGGATGGAGTGTCTCTGTCAATACCTGTTTTCAATTTCTGCCACAAATTCTTTTGGATATGGGTCTGGACTTTGACTTGGCCATTCCAATGCATGATTACCCTTCGATTTAAACCACTTCATTGTAAATCTGGCTGTGTGTTTCAGGTTGTAGTCCTACTGGACGTTTAGCCTCTGCCCCACTCATTTACAGTCTATGAGCTTTCAGCTCCCTCTGCCCGGCTTCCCTTTCCCTGCTGAAAAAAGTACCGCCACAGCAAGATGGGGTAAATATGGGTAAACATGTTTAAATGTAAAACACAGAGCATTTTACATTCAGACCAGAAGATTTTAAAGAAACTTCTTGTAGCTTTCTTGAGCAAAGATGGTTTTATTCTTTCCCTCTTTTATAAATGGAAGGTAGGATTGTTCGCAAATAAAACACATCAGATTAAATGACTAATTTGAGGCTTCGGCCCCAGAGTTAATTGGGACTGAATGCCATATTTTTTCCAATGTGCTTGACCAAAAGGTTTGAAAAAAATTATTTTCCTTCCACTTTAAAATATGAGCCTTCACAAAAAAAAATAATAATAATTAGCTTTTAATGTGAAAAAAATTTGGAGACATTTAAGGGCTGCAAATGTTTGCAAGAACACGACTCACTTTTTAAACTAAACTAATTTGTTTGGATGAACAAAGGATGTTGTTGCTCTGAACTTACAACACTTATTGTACCTGACTGTATTTATATGGATGTGAATAATTCACCTCCTGATACATTTGGACTTGTTGTATGAAATGAACGGATATTTTCATTCTCATCCTCAGTTGGTCGTGAGAGACATACCTGCCGTAAAATAAACCCTCGACTACGCTTTACCATCTGTCTAGCCTTAAACCTGATACTCCTGAAAAACCTTTTGTCTCTTTCTCTCCTCCTGTCCTGACACACACACACACACACTCACTCGCCCCCACACACACCTATCACACACCCTGAACTAATCCCACCTTTTGGCCTGTTTTTCAGTTTTTTCCAGTTTCAGTGTGAGCCGTGACACTCAAACTCCGAATTAAATAGCATTAGTTATGACTGCAGGGTACGGCACTCTGCCCTCAGCCTATCATGTTCGTGCCATTCTTACAACAAACCCACACTTTAATATTATACCTACCAACCCCACACCACCCCCTGCCCACACCCCACCCGCCTGCTGGGTCCCCAGGCTCTCTTTACCACTCATTAACCCTGTCACGTTTATGGTATGAATTAAATGATTCCAGCGATGCAGCCCCATGCACAGCCAGACCTTATTCCCTTCTTCACCCTATTCTCCCCTCCCCCCCCCGATCTCTCCACGCCTTCCTCCTTCGCTGCGGCTCCAGGCTGGAGGCGCAGCTTGAGGCGCTGCACTGCGCCCTCATTATTGCAGGCCTGGTGGTCTGCTCAGCACACTGTTGTTTCAGCATGTCCAAGTGTGTCAGGTGTGCATGCGTCTGTCAGTGTGGGGATGGTTGATGTTTTAATGTCTGGGTGGAAGCAGCGCCCTAACAGAGGGGTTTTTTTTTTCTTTGTGCACCGAGCTGGAAAAGATGGCCGAACGTGCGAGAGCTTTATTTGTTTTCATTCAAATATCTGACGTCTGGCGTCTTAAATCATTAAAATGATTCAAAGCATGGATTTGCATTTAAGTCAATGAATAATTTCTCTAGAAGTAAACAAATGAAGATCTAACATTTGCATCCACATTGGAATAGCTCGATAATTTACCAATAAGACTCATCAGATCTCCTCTGCTGCTTCAGTTACAAATTAGTGTCGGTGGTTTCAGTGGGTCGGTTAAAAATTCATATATTACATAGATTCATGAAATGTGATATATTTGCAATGTATATTTCTATTAACATTTATTATTTGAAAATGTTTGCTTTCCTCTGAATTTCTCACTAAAATGTTTGATGCAACAGTCAGCACATTGTTTGGGCTTCATGTTGAACATGTCAGTGACAGCAGTCTTCCTTATGCTGACATTATAACATGGCACTCACAAAGCATTTTAGTATTAAAATAATTTTTTTAAACTGTTCCAATATAATATAATTTGTTTCTGATTTGTAAGCTATAATCATCAAACCTCAGCTAAAATATGACACTTTTTCAATTGAGTTATAATAAAATTTTGTTTTTGTGGATATTCCAATTTTTATTTTTTTTTTATCAATTTATATTTGTGTATCTAGAAACAATCATGGCTTTGAAGTTATAGTTTAAAACTGTTATTTTCCTTTTGATGTGGTGTACATTTTTCTGTGTTGTGATTATTTTCATTGTGTTCGTTCTGCATATACACTATTTAAGTTTTAAGTTTGTTGTATACAAATCAAAACATCCTGTAGGAAACACACATTCAATTAGCAGCATCCACTCTGTCACAAAATAACATATGATCATTTTAAATTAGGATATAAACTTAAAATATGTTTGAAAATCTTTGTTTTCATTTAAAATGTAATTTATCATTGCACGCAGAGAATAATACAGACACTTTGATGTTGTGCAAACTGAATTGTGAAATTATTACTTCCTTATCTTTTAAGTTTATGTGTTATTATGATGATTTAATTTCTCATCTAACAATTGAACAGAAGTCATCTCTTTACTAACACAATGTACTGATGAAGATCAGTTTTTCTGATGACAAATAGAATAGTTATAGTTTGTTTTTTTTTGTTCTGCAAGAGTCTTTAAAAAAACCAAAGGAGGAGGTTTGGGTTCTTCTTATTCAAGCACAAGCATTACTGTGACATGGATGACTGAGAATTTAAGCCATCATCCATTTTTTTTACAGATCTCTCTTCACCTTTCAGCCTGTCCTTTTTTGGTATGAATATGTGATTGCGATATGAGCTCGTATCATTTTTTTCCTTTCGTGGCAGAAAAAGGGCTTTAGTCCATTTACCTTTTTTTCTTTCTGGCAGAAAATTGCACACAGACTGCTGGGAATATCCTTAAGTCAGAACCTTTTGGCTCCATCTTTTAGCTTGATAAACAGCAACCCATGACTCAAGCTAATCTGACGTTAGTAGCATCTGAGCTAATTGTCTTTATAACACTTTGCTCAACTTGGGCTGCAGCTGCTCATTAACACTTAATGGCCGGTTTCAGGCCTTCTCTTAGCAACCCTCTGTATGTTATGTGTAAATGGAGGAAGACGTGACTCTCTCTCTTGCTGTGGCAGCACCTGTACACGTGTTCATGGGAATGACTCTAATATGCTTGTAAACTGAAGTCACCCTTGAAAAGTCAACATAAAAGAAGAGTTTTGTGTGTGTATGAAGGAGCCTTATCAGCTGAATCATCCCGCTGCCATCTGTTTGTGGCTGTAAACTAACACACGCGGCTCCTTGATTTCGCTCTGATTGCACTCGTCTGTTTGTTTTTGTGTGTTGCAGGTCGAGGACATATCAAATGTACGCGTTACGACTCATATCCACGTTTCTTCGGATGGTACGATGGGAGAAAGATGAACCAGTTGGTTCTCTTTGAGCGCTTATAATACACAAAAATATTCTGAATCCCAGCTTTTGGTTGGTTTTTAATGGATAATTGTGGTTGAAAGCAGCTTCATGAGATGGAAACATGACACAAAAAGACATTTCCTATAAACATAAATGACTTTTGATGAGTTATTTAATGGAAGGGTGGTAATTATTAAAAACTAGAGCCAGATTCACAAATTAAAATTTAAACCCAGCTAACATGGTCAGATGAAATGCCACTTCCTCATATTTGTGCTGCACCTTTACCGAAAGGAATGTAC
Organism: Poeciliopsis retropinna; assembly: GCA_010277075.1. Lineage (NCBI taxonomy): Eukaryota > Metazoa > Chordata > Actinopteri > Cyprinodontiformes > Poeciliidae > Poeciliopsis > Poeciliopsis retropinna. Next base: position 9,282,107 of record VMRM01000013.1, read on the forward strand.
ACTTTGATCCCGACACGGTGGCGACACCTGGGAGCTTTCGGAAACGCCTCAAAATTCAGCAGCGAGAACCACAGAGCGACACCACCCATGTACACCACTTCTACAGAACCAATGCAAATGCTACTCAAATATCACAGCAATGAGTCATCACTCATCTCGGCGTGCTGGATCGTTAGACCTGAAAGTGAAGACATGGACAACTGTCTGATTAATCTGCCTGATGAATATCAGAGCTCTGAGATCGAATATCCAATGGTCTGCTGAGCCTTAAATGTGAAACCAAATGATGCAGTGATGGTAAAGGTAGCGAACGTCATGAAGCAACACAACATGAAGCAATTCCACACCCTTGACTCCAATAGGCATGCACTATTTGTTCAAAATAATTGACTTAATTTCTTTACGATTAGACCCAATGAATATTCTGGTTGGATATATTTTTGACAAAATTAGCAGAAGTTCTCTAGATTTTCTATAGGCGTGATGTGAGGTCTTGGAAGGGCCAATGAAGAAGCCTAATGTTGGTCTGATTTCTTTATTCCAAAACTATTTTTATCATTTTCCTGTTGGAACAACAAATTTTGTCCAAGTTTCAACCATTTGACCCTCATGTTAATGTCAGGAACAATCTAACCCCTGGAGCAACAACAAAAAAAAGCCAAATATCCACTAAAGAAAAATGTCATACCCAAACGCACATATTGTCATTGAGCCCAAATAGATCAGTCTTTGTTTTGTGTAAGAGGAGCAGCTAAAAAGCATAGCAACTGTCCAGCATGGCGGTGGCATCATGTTCCTGTGTGAAACAGGTGGAATAATGAAGAAGCAGGACTTCATCCAAGGTTTTCAGCTGCACCTCAAATCTCTATGATTAAAAGAAAACAGGAGTATTTTTCTCCAGATTCTTTAATTTCTGTAACTGAGGCTTTTCTCAAAACCTTCATGCTTCCTTTACTTTGCAAAGTGAACCATCCAGGCTGTTGCGCCTAGTTAAAAAATTATAATCACACCACATATTTCCTTTTTGATTTATATCAAGGTCAACATCTGTCAAGAAGACTGTAACATAATACCATTTTGTGAGGTTTCTTTGATTAAAATAGGCTTAAAATAATGATTTCTGCGATATTTTTGAGGTTTGTGGTGCAACTGAGTTGAGTCAAATGTTGGCAGGTAATCTGGTGTTCGCAGATCGAGTGATTTAACCCCAGCCAATTGGCTGTTCTAACACGCTCGTGTTTTTCCAGTTTCTTAACGAAACATGAAGTTCAGGGTGGAGTTTCCATAGTGGGAAATACGCATTTATCTCCCCAAAACTGGATAAACATGCAGCCGATTAATTTGATGGCGCCAGCTGCAATCATGAGAAACAAGTTCTTGACTGAAAAATAGGACACAAGCAAGAATGCTAACAGACCTGGAGGCAGAGTAGTCGTGTGAAAATTTATCCCCCAAAGATTTCCTCAAAACAAGAACAATTGCATTATATTCTGTGACAGATGTCACATTTTCTGCCGCTCTCTCAGTATTTACAGATTGCATTGCGTCTGAGGGTTGCAGTTTACATGCATATGCGTGTTCAGCATGTGACCGTGTGCCTGCCTGTTTACTTTATGCAGCAGCCGTTGGCAGCTCGCTCTCCTCCAAAGCTGTCCTCCCAACTTTAATTAACTACAAACACACACTCTCTCACACACATTCCCCCTGAGAGTACAAGGGAGCGAAGGGAAGCGGGGAAGGAAAACAAAAATATTTCTCTGACTGAAAAAAGGGAACCTGCTTCCAGTAAAGTGAGAAAAACAATATATGAAAGGTTGTGTGTGTGTGTGTGTGTGTGTGTGTGGGGCGTGTGTGCGTGTGTTTAAGTTTGTATGACTTGAAGGATGCAGTGAGTCACCACCCTCCTGCGTCATCTCTAACAAAGATGGAAGGATGCACACAGACGAGAGAAAAAAATGTGTTTTTTTGCTTTTTCACTCAGATGCGCGCGCTCTCACATCGCTGTTGTTTCAGAAAACATTCAGGCGTGTGAGGGAGCACACGTGATTCGCCGAGGCTGCATTTATGTGTGATTATTCACCGAGCGTGCACGGTGAGCATGTTTGTGCACCGCTGCAGCGAGCAGGACGAGCGTCCTTCATCTGCCAGATGTCCCCTTTAACCGAGTGCGCTGGAGAAGTCCACAAATCAGCAGCAATTTTTGGGTGGAATGAAATAAAAAAGAGATGAGAGGCGAGATGACAGATGGCGAATATCCCGGAGCTCGACGAGCCCAAATTGAAGCCCTTCCACTGTACAAAATCAGTGCTGTCATGCTTTGATAATCACTGCAGCATGTTAGAAAACTAAACTCGACTCCTGTGGGGAGAAGAACATAACTCGGCCTGTTTAGTCTGTTTCATCTCAAAACACGCTTGTTTTGGTTAACACTCACATTGCGCTGGTATGTGAGCAGCAGCAAGTCTGTTCTTCATTGACTGAGGTTTTATTTTAGTCTTAAACTTGTTTAACTAAAAAAAAAAAAGTTATGCTGAGTTTCTATGTTGTTTGAAAAAACAGGAAATTTCATTTCAGTATTTTTCCTTCCTTCTCTACTTCCTTGCTTCCTTAACTTTTTCCCCATTTCTCTTCGTTCCTGGCATATTTTATCTGTTCCTTCCACGCGTCTCATTTCTTTCCTGCCATCTGTCTGTTCTTTCTAATTCCAAAAACACATAAACAGTAAACTTTTGGTTCCTTTTTGGCAGCTTGAATTGTTGGCAAAACCTCTAAGACACTTGATGGACAATATTTCGTAGCTCTGTAATGGAATTTGGTTATAATTTCATATCAGTTTGAAAATGCTAATGCCAATGATGAACACGTGGTACAATGGAGATCAATTATATATTTTATTCCAACTACATTCAGGTTTGAAAGCTCTCTGATTTGGTGGTTCCTCGGTACATCTTAATGCTCCCCAAGCTAATATTCGCATGTTGCTGCCCCTAAGCCTTTATGTTCACAGAATATTTTGCACTGTAATGTTATAACAGCACCTTGTCAAGCAGCTTTTACAAAAGAAGAATTTAGATTTCAATGAACTCCAAATAATCTTTGTCTACGTTTCCTCTTGAATATTTTTGCTGGAAGCCAATTTCACTTTTTAAGCTCGATCTTTTATGTACTTTGCTGTTTTGTTGCAAACCAACTCTGAGGACACTGGGTCAAGTTGGATGACAAACTGCATGAGATTAAAGACAATATGAACAGACTAAATTAAAACAAGCATTCATCATTTTCCAGGCAAGTGTCATCCTGGAAAATAACAACCGCCTTTATCTTCTCAAACGAACCACTTCCAAAAAAAATAGGGCATGTTTTATTAAAAAATAAACTTTTTTTACATTGATAAATGTGTTTAGTCTCACTTTTCTGGTGTCTACTGAGACAACTAATGATTTATTTTGCATAAAGGAGGATAGCAAGTAACAAATAACCGGTCTGTTTTGAGACATCATCAAGAAATAATAGCTGCTTGTACACTGCCACAGGCACTAAGGTTTTATCTGACCTTTTCTCTTTTTTCCCCTGTCCACTGTCAGCGACGCACTAACAACATGAGGACGAGGTGTGGTCCGGTCCTTAGATAAAGCCTCCATTACGGCCACTGGGGATATCGCATGTGGTCAGAATCAGTCAATGTTGACTCACTATCAGCTCCAGACACCTGCGTCATGAATTTCCAGCTCCGTCAGTCATGTGTTCATCTACAGAAGGAGAAGTAAACAAAGCCGAGCGCAAAGAGGAAGGATACATCAGAATAAAACAGGCACACCTGTCCAATATTTTCCCCCCAACTGTGAGCACTGTCTGTTTTGTTTTCAGTTTTTTTTTTTCCCCAGCAACTCTTGGCAGAAACATGGTGAACAGTACTGACGCTCCTCCGCCTCCCCGTTTCTCTGTGGTGTGGAGATGTCACGTCTGGCTGGGTCTGAAGTGCTTCTGTGTGGATATGATGGTTATTTTTCTCCACACACGGCAACACACACACACACACACGGCAACACACGCACACGCCATCACACAGACGGGTTTCATCCTGTCTGAAGCTGCAGACTCTGCACTGTGTGGTTTGAATCTGCTTCTGGTCAGTTTGATCTGGATCTCTCTGCTCGCTGCACTGATTGTTCTACCTGCCACGTAATGAGCAGTGAGTGCATGAAGCACTCATTTCAGAAGAGATCTGTTGGTGTCTAGGTAAACACTGCGCAACGTGTGTCCTGTCTTTTCCTGCAAAAACGGGATTTCATTGTTCTTTTTGTGATCGCCATGTGAGGTGAAATCTTTTTTTTCATACTGTTTTTAAATTCAAATTGACCTTAATCTGTCCGTTTTTAAAACCAGATCCTTGCAAAAATTGTTCATAAATTCGATTAGGCGAGCGTAAACGTAAGCGTGTGTCTCAGGACTTTTACAACTCACCAACACACAGGGGCACATAAGTGTGAAATAAACGTTCGAAAAATATGCAACAGTATTTTGCTAACAAAAAGCTTAAAAAAGGGTGATGAGGATGTGTGGTCAGCCCCTTTTCTCTGATACACCTAAATAAAATCCAGTGTTTCTAATTGCCCACAGCAGCCACCAAAGTTAAGATGTGGACATTTTCATGAAGCAGGACAACATTGAAAGTATATAATAAAACCCTGCAACTTTGCGGTGAGAGGTGCTCTTTTTACAGATAACTTTTATAGAATTACAACATAGATCTTTTTTTTTTCTTTGCAGGGCAGATTGAAAACACAACTGCAAATTTTATCTGCATCTTAGTCCAACATTCGACATTTTTCTTTATGTCCTTTCAAAAATATATTGGGTTCACCTTCACATCTGGAGTGAAAACACTTTAATTTGCTATTATGTGATGGATTATGAAAATAATTTGTTTATTAGTTGGTCTTAGCAGACCTTTTATGTTTAATGTTTTAGTCAGTCATGTGTTCATTACGGCTCATTACTAAACCTGGAAGTCATGACGTTCAGCGGATGTCAGCCTGGTGTTTCCAGGAGCAATGACCTGGAGCCATCCTCAGGTGAAAATGAAACAGCTCAGTGAAGGACATCAGGTCAGATCATGACGAGTCGTCACATTTTCCTATGCGAGTGGATTAAATGGGAAAGACAACAGCCGTGTTGTTTATGTGCGTGACTGTGCGTTTAGTGACATTGGCTCCGTAATGGAAAAATAGGAAAACACTTTGTCTATTCAGCTTTGTTAGAATAAACACTGGGTGTGTGTTATTAGAGCCACTGGCAGAAATTACACAACCCCAGTTCATGTTGGCACATCGTTGCTCACCGGAGGAATCGGGAATATATATTTTTCTGCCCTTTTTTGTTACAGTGTCTTTTCTGCATGCTTACGGGAAGCTTAGCGCAATGAAAGCAGTGTTGAGAAACAGTCAGACAGCCGTGTGCTTTCACTGCCTCACCAGCTTAAAATGAATAGCTTGAGTTTATACTTCTGCACCGCAAAGCCAGGTTTACCACCCAGGCTTAAGAAGGTCGCTGCATAGTCATCCAGAAGAAAACTCACAACCCCTGATTATGAAGCTGCAGCTGGAACTTTTTATATGGGCATTTTATCGTGAACAACATCACCTAATATGGGGGCATCAATAGTGAGGAAAAGTCCCGGACTGCAAAACAGAAAGTTTTATTTGAAATGTTTCCAGTTACACTGGATAAGCTTCAAAAAGCTTCTTTTAAGATGAAATTAAAATGAAGTATTTGGAGCTACGCTTAATTAGTCGAAATAACATGAAATAATTTTTTTTTATTGATTCTCATCTCCCTTCTGTGCTCCATCTGGGATTTCTCTCATTGACCTCAATTTCTATTTCAAGTGGGCCAATCAGCGAACAGAAGGAGGAGTTGTTAAACGATCGCATCGATTTTCTGCACTGCTTGGCAACGACAGGAAGAGGTGAGCAAAGCCATTAAGTCCGTGTTCGCTATGCTTCCAATTATAGAGCAATAAAAGTTGAACTAAGAGGAACTACGTTACATATTTTATGCATTACATATTTTATTGCTGACAAAGATGTCTTAGACCCTCTCATTAACAGTCATCTCTTTTGACTGCCGACCACTTCTCTTTTTGCAGTGGGGGAAGAGAGAAGTGCTTATCTAGTGCTATGTTTAAATTAGGAAAACCAGATCCAACGCTCCAACAAACAGTCGTATCTCAATAGCCAAGGGTCCAGATCTTCTGTACAGAGCAACGCGTAGAACTAGTGGCTGGTTTTTATCTGGGCAGAAACCTTTTCTTGGTTTTGTTGACAGACTGAAAACCTCCTGACTCTACATCATCATTTTTAAATTGTTGATTGTATGTGCCTTTGACTGAAGCAGTTTGTTTGTTTTTAATAAAGGTCTTTTTTCTACTTGAAATGTTAGAAATTATTTTCTTGACTCGTGTCATTTTCAGCAGGCCATGAAAGCTCTTTCAACCCGTTTTGTGTGTGGGTGTGTTCGGGTTTGAATCGTCTCAAACTACGGTTTAAGCACCACTGCTGGTACCTTGGCTGTCTTTGGTGGTCCTAAAGATTTAATTTCTCCAATATAAATTTTCTTTTTCCGTTTCTCTCTGTTCTTCTGTAAATCACCTTGACATGTCTTGTGTGTGTCAAAGGCAGTAAAAAAAAAAAACTACACAAAAAAAAACTAATAAATTTTTGCCTTTCTCTGAACTCATTTTGCTGCAAACCTCCACATTTGCATCACTAGAAAAAAAAAACAACAAAGCAATACTTCTCTGTTTCCTGCTGTGGGTCGAGGCCTAAAGCAGTGAGTGTTGCTACAATCTACATCTGCCTTTCCAGCTGCTATAGACATAAAGTATCCTGTTGGGCCTTGTTTGAATGTAGGGGAGCAGATGATATGCAGTCATGACACCCTGATGTATTGCCAAGCCCTGAGCGCAAGCAGACAGACAAAGTATATATCTCTGTCAAAGGACTGGGAGGTGGAAACGGATCAAGAAAAGTGAAGCAGATGAGAACAACAGAGAGAGGTGGAATGTGTTTGGATTGGCGGTTAACACATGGCACTAAATCTTATCTGCAACCGATAACACTTCCAGCGCATGTGAGTGTGAACAGGTGTGTGTGTGGGGGGGGGTGAGTAAGAACGTGCTCAGAGATTATCATCCATCCAGCGTTTTACTGCCTGTGTGGAGGCGCTTCCTCCAGAAAAATGTTTTGATCCGCTGCCACACATGGTTAAGCATTCACCACCCGATCCTGCTTGGTTTCACCCAATGGCCTGAGGGGGGGGAAGAGGCAGAGCGAGGCACCACTCAAGAAGGTCCAGGTTGTGGGGAAAAAAAAAAAAGGCTGTAAACTGGTCAGGCGTGCCCACCCATGACCTCAGACTCACTCTTACCTGCCCCCAGAGCTCCCTACAGTAAACACAAAACCGCTGCAGATTTTGTTTTGTGTTTTTGTTTTTTTGGGGGTTTTTTTCACATATGCAGACATTAACTTTCTTATCATATCATCTGTCTTTCCATCTTACTTTTCCTCTGTAAATCTTTGGCCTAACATCTTCCTCTCTGTCTTTCTCGCAGTCCTGTAGCACTGGGAAATCTTTCAGAATCCATAATTCATGCTTCGCCGCTTCTCTCCCTCTTGTCTCCCACTTTTCCTCCCTTTCCAGGCCTCGTGTGTGCATGTGTACGTGTGTGTGTTGGAGTGCATGTGTGAAAATGACTTGAATAAAAATGCGAGCCCCTTGTGGAAAAACACGAACAAACATATAGGCATGCCTCTACACCCATTCGCATAACACCCGTGTTTGTCACTCTCATGCAAATAACTACTTGTTTATTTAGTCTGCAAGGAAGTAAGTAAGAAAAAATAATTATATTTGTAAAAGCCTTTATGCAAATTAGGCAAAAAAATTTCCGCGGTCACATGCTGCACATGATAAGTAAAAACGCAATATCAAAGGGAAATTTATGACACACAACTTAAGATGCATGTAAAGCACAAACTTAGCTTTCCAAGGCCAGAAGGCATGCAGGTCTTTGGGGGTTCAGTGTGTGGCTAAACAATTTCAATTTTTCCTTTGCTAATTTCAGAGAGAGGCTGCACAGTGTCGCAGTTAGTAGCAAGAAGGTTCTGGACTTGAGTCCTGGCCTCGGCTCTTTCTGCATGGAGTTTGCATATTTTGGCCTCCCGCAGTCCAAAATAATGATTATGAGGTCTCTCTACAATCCTGAGTTGTTTGTCCTGTGTGCACTTGTGACGGACCGGCGACCCATTCTGGGTTTACCACACTTCTCTCTCAATCACCCTGCAAGGATGATGGGGTAGAGACACCAGGTGAATAATTTTCAGACAGTGTTGTGATGAATTACAAAGTGACTGAATAATCCCTTCATGGTGATAAATCAAGAATCACAAATGTTACAACTGGCCCGTTTTCAAACACTCTGAGAGGTCATAGAAGTGAAAATACAAGCCAACAATAAAACAAAAACTTAGCACCCAACACAACCCAACACACTTTTCTGCACCTTTGGTAAACTTATACAAAATGTTCTAAAATAACATTCTCTTTATTGCAGCAGCTGCTTCTCAAATTAAGAAGGAAACTCCGACCGTCATTTTCAGTGCGTGTACTTCCCATCTCTCATCCCATCTCATCCACTGGCGCACTGTTCTGTTTGGCAATCCTAACTTGTTTAATAAAATAAAAACAATTTAAGATTTTTTTTTTGTAATTTACGCTTCGCTCTTTTAAATTGACCAGAAAGCTGGGGAACTCTTCATCAGTTATCAGTAACGTTTCCACAGCCTTTCCACTTGATTCGAAATGGGACATAATGCCGAGGCCTTTCCTGCTGAAAGAGGGGAAAGACAAGAAAACATGTTGTCCAAGGAAAACAGAAGTGTGTGTAACTCTTGTTGGCACCCCTGAAAATTCTGCCCTCCACAATCACAGTCATCTAGTCGCTCACTGGACAGCAGCCAGTCTCCTGCAACATTTCACAAGGTTGAATCATAAAGAAATCCAGGAAGGAAGTGGTTCTGGTGAAACATTTCTGTGACGATTTGGCCATATGTTTTAAAAATGTATTTATTGTTCATATGTAGTTGTTATATAATAATAATTAAGACCAGTTTCATTTTTCTAGACGAGGTCGTCCGCTTCTTTTCTGACATTTTCATGCATTTTAATTAGTTCATGCAGTCAGGATGAACAGAAGCGTACCATTCTTAACAGTGGGCATATGGTGCTTTTCCAGATAATCACCTTTTGTTTTTATGTCTTGGTTGCAACACATTTCAAGCTTCATGTCCTCTGCCCACAGCACACGCTTCTGGTTAAAGTTTCTGACATCTCTTTCTGGGATGTAATTACCTTTCCTGCTTGGTGACGTTCCATCTGGTGTAGTTTTTCTTTTTTGGCGTTTTATTGCAACCGAACACAAACTGTCCCACCTTTTTCTCCGCCATGCTCAGAAATGCGTATGTCATTGCCTTCACGCAGAGTTGTTCACCACTTTTAACAGCCGGTCGTTGTTGAAACTACCACCAGAATCAGCCAAGGTCAAAAGTGAACTTGAATGAATAACCTCTTTCCCATATCAAACCGCCCACCCACCAAAACAAATAAATAAAAAATAAAATCTGCTTTTCGGCAGTATAAGTTCCCTTTGAGCTCAGTATAATATCCACTTAATTTTCATTTCCCCCCTTCAGGTTGATGTGGTTCATTTGAGCTGCTCTGAAACGTGTCAGTCTGCAGCCTGATCCGACACACCCTCAGCGCCTTAGAGCAAAGAACGCAGTCATTCTTTCAGTCGGCTCAAACCGAATTTAAGGTGCTTTCATTTAATCTCGGAAAAACAGAGGTTAGGGTGCAAATTATAGTACAACTTAGCATTGCAAAAATACCAGCTAATGCGGAAGGAATCTGAAGAAGGAGGCGAGAAAATTTGCTGAAATCTTGGTGATCAGAAAAAAGGGAACAATGTGCTGCTTTATAAAGCATGCAAATCAGGTGGGACAAGCTGAAGAGAAGCAAGTAACACTGACAAAACACATGCATTTATTTAAAGAAATCTTCATAAATGAGGACTTTAGCACCATGAGTCTTGCGAATATAAAACACAGTGGAGACGGCACATAAACATCCAAAGGAGACAAACCTCATTGCTGTGTGTTTTTTTTTATTTTTTTTATTTGCATTTCTGTCATGATTCTTTATTTAAATGAATTTCTTAGGAGACAAGGGAAATCTGTTTTCACTATGAAATGGATCAAATCGAGTTTAGCCTGCAGTATGATTTTGGCCCATCCTTTATCTGCCTTCAGTTCATATCAAGCATTTCAGAGGGGATCTAGTCATCTCTTCCACTCCTGAAGCCAATCTCAGCTGTCATTGGGGAAGAGGGACGGAAAGGCAAGAGGTTTATTTCTGTAAGGTTCATACATATATGGTCATTTAATAACCTACCTGAATTAATTTTAGAGATCTTTACATTTCAATTTTTTAATTTTGTGTTCAATATTTACAATATTTAAAAAAACAACAACAACAACAATATCCGAAATGGCTTTGGCTTTACATCTACAATTAAAAGTCAAACAGATAAATCCACCTAGACGCCCAGACTGTCTTTAGCCAGGTTTGGTTTCTGGAATATTAAAATTGTTTGATATTATGAATAAAATTTTGTGAATTATCTGGAGACTGATGACTGGCTTGTATTTAACCAAACAATATGGATTTTAATCTGTAGAGGGGGAAAGTTATGACAATTCAAAGGGCCTCAGACCAACAGGGAGCCCACCACAATTTATTTATTTTATTTTATTTCTTCACAGAAATAACAGAAATTTGGGGCCCTGTCAATTACAAAATTAATCATATTGCATTTTCGAAGCTTGTTTTTAGCAGTAAAAATCAAATGTTGCCCCTCCCAGACCAAAAACCTCACATCCATATTTGCCCTGAACCAACCTGGATCTGCATGAAACGGTTCGTTCCTGATTGGAGCGATTGATGGTGTTCAGCAGCAGACAGTAGAAAACAAGAACGACTGTGGCTGTTACTGTGCAGCTAGGAAAGATTATAAAGGAGGTGGAGGAGATTGATCTTTTCACAGATTATCTGTCTCCTAACAAACTGTCACAACATGGTGCCAGCTTTAACAAATATGGAGAAAACATATCTTTTTTATTAAAGTTATATACTGTAGCTTGAATGAAATGCAAGTACATAGCATTTTTGGGAAGTCTGGATTGCTTCATGTATATTTTGCATGTTGTCTATGACTGTTGCTATGGGGAGAGACTTTTCAGTAAGCTAAAACTAATAGAAAAAAATTCAGAACCCTACTTTCAAACTGTGTGTGGACTGTTGAAAATAAAATTCATGAGCAGTAAATACTGTGCCAGTTATCAGCACTGAACCAAAGAAAGCAAGGCAGAAGCAAGCCTTTAAAACTGTGGCACTTTTGATGGGTCAGATAGACTCAAAAATTTGTAGCAGCACCTGCATAAGGGGGCCAATTTTATTTTTTTGTCAGGGGGCCCAAGATTCCTGGCAGCGCCCCTGGTCATGTGCATGAAAGGAAGGGTCCACTTGTAAGTGAAACAAACAGAGAATGATTTGTTGCTGGGCAAGACTATGTGGTGCATTAGTACAGTCTGTCTTGAGTTCAGCAGATTGTTTGGTGAAGAAAGCCTTCATTTGTATTTTAGCTTTTTTTTTTTTTTATCATGTTGAAGTGAGATTTCATTCTTTTTTTTTTTGTTTTTTGTTTTTTTTTTACTGTACCAATTCTCTAAAACCCCAAAATAAGTCATTTCTTTTGTAGTACTCTTTTGAATTTGTTTCAAGCTTCCTGCCAACCTGTCTCTTTAGACAACCTGATATACACTTGAGTAAAGCGATCAGCGTCATAAATCAGCAGGTTGAGAAGGCCGGAAACCAACGGACAGCTCAGACACGTGGACCAGGCGCAGCCAAGATTCGCTGCTCTCATGCCACCGTCCCTCCCTCGCTCTGCCTGCGTTAGTGTGTGTGTGTGTGTCAGAGTGTATCAGCCCATATTTATGACTACTACTTAAGGCTGACTACTGTGTGCTCTCCCGTGAGCCAGTATGTGTATCCCGTGTTGTCTCTCAGCCAGATCGTCCCCTCTTCTCTCTGTTGTTTGGCTTTTTACAAGGCCTCCGAGTTATGAATGTACGGACCTCCCTCCCTCTCTGGCCCCTTTAATAATTTCTCACTCTGTCACTCAGCTTTTGTGCAGGCAGAGCATTAAGCTTTAAGTCTTTTTTTTTTTTTTTTTTTTTTTGTACGCGTGCATCCGTGTGTGTGTGTGTGTGTGTGTGTGTGTGTGTGTGTGTGTGTGTGTGTGAGCGATTGCTTTTCTCTCAGCAAACTTGCACTTAACCAGAGGTTTCCTAATGAGCCTGATCCTGTTATGACCACCTGTTCTGGACCACAGAGGAATGTGCTGTAGGCAAACACTGTGTTGTTTGACATGATTAGCACATCAGGTTGAGGAGCAGAGAGCTTGACAGGAAGTTGCTGGTCTGAACTGTGTTTGTGAAGGTCTGACTGACTGTTTAGATGCAAACTGGGATGTTTAAGATGAAAAACCTGCTGAAGGGAATCCTGACATCCTTGGAAAATTATTAAGCATTTTTGTGTGTTTTATTGGGATAGGACAATCTATAGCAGAAAATAAATCAGGTCTATCATCTGCTTTAAAAAAAAAAAAAAAAAGGTACAGAATACCAATATTAAGAAATGTAAAAACAATTCTATGTTGATTTGTCGTTGTACTGCAGAATAATGAGGATTAATTTACTGACAGAGATCACTAGCTCTTCATCCAAAATGTCCTGGTATTTCAAAACAGCTTGCGATGCCCCAGTCGAGGTTCCCACACAGCATCACACATCCTCCACCTTACTTAACAGCTGGTGTGATTGGATTTCACACACGTTTAATGCCCACATGCAAAGTTTGGTACTGGATCCTTGCAAGTTTCATCTGACCAGGTATTTTTCTGATCCACATCCAGAATCATAAAACAGGATGCTGGATGAAAGTTAAATGGGTTTTATTTACAATGATTGAATAACTGAATAGGCTGAAGGCAGATTTTCTCTCCGCCGCATCCGGAGGAGAGAGGAGTAGTTCAGTTTGGACTCCCAACAAGCATTGTCTCGGCGGTGTGCTGATGGACGTGAGAAATCCTGGTGGAGAATGATTATAGGTGAGCTCTTCAGTCCATTGAATGTGGAAAAGCAAATGTAAGACTCAGGAGGTCGTAGTCAAAGACACAGATCAGCCAGACTGCCACTTTGCCACTAACAGATCAACATGTTTAAAACACGAGTTGTAAAAACGTTTCAGATACATTTCATTATGTGTGATTTTTTTCTCTTTTTTTTTTGAGTACCTTTTTATAAGTGAGATTTCCTTACTGGATAAATGTAGCGCTCACCGATAATTGTGGAGGGTTATTTATTAAGAAGACAGTAAAGAAGACTGAAGATGCAGTTTTACAGTTATTACAGGTTAATCAGCAAAATTATTTCATCCTTATTCCTCCGCCTTCCTCTCCTCCTCGTTTCCGACTGCTTCATTGGCAACACTTGCCAGTGAACTGAGGGATAATTCCCATTTTTCCTCGCTCAGCCACTGAATCAAATCTAATTTCTCTGAGGTCCACTCTTGCTAATTCAGCGCTAATAGTTTCGTCTCATCCCCACATATCTTGTGTCTCTCTGCAGCTCTTTGACTCAAAATGAAATTCAAGAGTAATTTTAAAATCTCCTCCTGAATCAAATCTAATTTTTCTCACTGCCTCCCACTCTAATGTGTATTTAAGAAGATCCAGTGCCGGCATTTCATCTCGGGTGATCCCTTCCTCTCCATCTCTCACTCGTCTGTGACTCCCTGTAAATGGTGAGAGCGAGAGCAGCGGAGGAATCCTCGGGATAATGTGACCGAATAAAGTCGCTGGGAAAGGAATTTTTTATTTTTTTTTCTAAAACACAGTACGGATATATATCGTTCTGGTTATTCTCATATTATCATTCCGTGGGTTAGGCTCTGCAAATTGCATTTGTCCACACTCGTCTTTTCATCAGACAGTCTCATTTTGGCTTTGACACACTTTGTCTCTCGCGTTCCTTCTTTTCTCTCCGAAGATGTCTGGTCAGAGAAACTCTTCCCTCATATCAAAAGGTTTTTAGGGTTCAGGAAAAAGAAGAAGGTCAGCTTGAACAAAGTGGGGAGAGGGTTAAGAACAAAGCAGTGACCATACCAGAGGAAGAGGGAGGCAGAGGCAGTGAAAGGGCACTGCGAGCAGGAACCATTTCATCTTTCATTTCCTATTGGAAATATGTATTTATAATCCATCACTGTGTGAGTAGCTCCAGTTTTTAGCTTTTTGCTAGAGACGCCAAGAAAAGTGGCTCCAGGGACGTTGGAAAAAAAAAATCTTCCCAGTTCTTCCTCACAACTAAATAAATGATTTCAAATTAAATGTATTAGTGTGAAATTAGAGTCCTGAGATTAAATGTGATTTCATCTCGGGGTTTCTTACACACCTCTTCAAGAGGAAAGGTTTCTGTAATTATGTGCTACATGTTTTCTCTTCTCTGTCTAAAAATGTGGAAATATTTCACTGGGCCTAAAATCTCTAGTCTCTTTAATTCTTCAAAGGGAGCAAACAACAGTCACTCAGAGGTGCAGAAACAGGAAAGTACAGAATACTATAGAATACATTAAACGCAAAAAGAAGAATTAATTCATAATCAGATTTGTCAGAGAAAACAATTGCTAAAACATTTCAAATGTTGTTAAAGATGCAAAGTAAATACACGCAAGTACATCACATTAGTCATGTAAAAAAAAAATAGGACACCTTCTGAAATTTTCAGTTCTTTATTAAAATATGGTTACATATGGATGCCTGATTTCTTATTTGTAACTCCAGGAAAGAGAATCTCAAATCAGGCACATTTCTGGTGACTTAATATCCCAGAAAAGGCAATTATCTAGAATATGCCACATCTACAGAAAGGAAAACACAATGCAATGACATGAACACTCAGCGTTTCACAAAAAGCCTTAAAGCACCAAGACTTTTCTAAAGATGCACAGAATTACACAGAAATTTATAAAACAAAGCATTTCAGTCGGAGCTGGAAAAAAATCAAGAGGCCATTACACTGAACCCCATTGAAAACCTCATGGTATTCCATCAAATACTGATCTCTGACCGCTTCCTGAGTTTAAAAAAAAAATTTATTGTTTCTAAATGAGTATGAACTTGTTTCTTTTTTTTGCGTTATTTGACGTCTGAAAGCACTGCATCATTTTGGTTATTGATAATAAATCCCACATTTTTGTTTGGAATTTCATAGACGTGTTGTCAGTAGTTCATGGAATAATAGAACAACGTTCATTTTACTCAAACGTAAACCTATAAGGAGGGGAAATTGGAGAAGCTGTGGACAGCCACGGAGAAAACCAGCAAACTCCACACAGAGAGGCCCTGACTGGGATTTCAACCCAGAACCGCTTTGTTGTGAGGCAAAAGAGCAAACAACTAAGTCTCTTTGATTCTCAGCAAGAATGAATGAAAAAAATAAATAAAAATAAGAAAACATAAAGTGCTGACCCCGTTTGAAGCCGTGTCATGGCAAGCAGCGGTCTGCATTCTTTCATTAACATTCATCGATTCATTACTTCTCTTGTTCAGTTTCTGTTCCTTTGCCCTGCGTTGCCTATCACCCTCCAAAAACATTAAAATTCAATCACTACAAGCACAATTTTCTCCCCCTCAGGGATTCCATTAAGTGTCATGCAACAACAGTGGAAGGTACTCCAATCAATGGCCTTGTTCCTCCAGCGTCGGCCCGCAGCTTGTAATTTGCATGATATTCGACACGTTAGCAGAGAGTCTCCCTCAGTTTCTCTCATTCACCACCGCAAATACAATTTCCCTCTCATTATCATGCTCCTTTTGCACTTCATAGTATATATATATTAATATATATATACTATGAAGTGCAATATATATTCAAAGGCGTGATATGGGCACATGGAAAGAGAAATTATACCGAAAGCATGCATTTTGACACAGATGAGAAGTTTTTCACAGAAAATGAATTTGGCTTCAAGTCGCCACAACATGCTCTGGTTCCTCTCTGCTCCTGCCAGTCGCTGACGGTGAATAGAAAATGGTTTCTTTGTGTTTGTTCTGCAAATATTTAGCTGGTTTGTGAATACTGTTTCCAGTAAGAGTAAATATAGATGACAGTTTTTAACTCGGGGCTCGGGGAGGTAAATAGTTGCAGTTACTACATAATTGATTTAATGCACAGCAAAACCACAAATTCGGAGGTTTGCTGTTAGTTTCCAGTATATATGTGAGGGAAACTGAAAATATAGCAGCCTGTTAATGTCTTTATGCAAATTCACTGTTACATCCTAGTAGTACACTTAACGTGTCTGAAATGCCATGCAACAACGCTATATGCAACCTGTGAAAAAGAGATCAAATAAAACCTTGAGTAACCATGAAAAATGTGGATTTATAATCAAAATCCCCCCCAAAAATAATAATAATCAAAAAAACTATTCAAGAGAGCCCAGAAATAAATGTTGATATAATCACAAAATACTTTTATATGAGTATATACAAAAAACATGCTTTGTTTTGTATTTTCTTTCATCTGTGCTTTTGTTCATATAGATATATATGTTTAGTCTGTTGTTTTGTCCTCAAATGTTTCTTTGTAAAGATGTTCAGTGTTTTGTCTGAGCAGCTTTAATGAAACAGTCTCGGGCTTTCCCGGTTTCATTCTCGGTCCGATCGCAGAGCTTTCATCACATCAGAACATCCAGAACTGAACTGAACCGGAGAGTCGTGTCCACTTCTCGTCCTTCTCGTCCGTCTTTGGTTGTCATCTGTAGAAGCAGGCTGATGCTGCTTTTTTTTTTTGTCCGCACTTCCTTCAAAATCTAAGAAATGTGTTTCGTCCCTCTGTTGCAATAAACAAAATGATAGGTTAATAAAATGTTTTATAAAATTTTCTATAATCTGCATAATTACCCTAACTTTCTTTAAAACCCCTTCTTTTCTTTTTTTTTGTCCTACAAAGGAGCGGTTTGCGTTTGTCTTTAATCAAGAAGCTATTGTTTCAGAATGAGCTGCTGATTTCCGCTGGTGAATTTGCTACTGTTGTTAATTCAGGCTTCATGCAGGCCAAGGCTGAGGAGGAAGCTTGGCAGGCATAGCAACAGTAGCTGGGGGGGAGGAAAGGGGCCTTGTAAACATTAGATCCGCAACCCGCCGTCCTCTGTCTTTCTCCTCTGTGTATCAGGTGAAGGGCAGTGAAGGGGTGCAGCAGCCAAGTGCCTCGATGCTCCATCGACTGGCTTGCTGTGGCGACCTGCAGAATACCACCACCACCTCCTCCCTTCTCTTCCTCTCCTTCCCTCCTGTCCTCCATCCTTCCTCCATCTCCCATCCCCCCACTCCAGCAGCGCCGGGGAGGCGGTAACGAGGGGGAGAGGCATGGGAAGAAAGGCTGGCAGGGTGAGAGAGGCAAGGGGGGGGGCCGGAGGGGACCATCGAGCTACCGCACCACACAGAGAGAAAGGCTACGAGCGGGAATAAACAGAGATAAAGATCCTCCCTTTCCCTGCGCACCCTGACAATGACACTAGGAGACTCATTACGAAGCAATGAGGCATAAAACGCAGAGCTACCCGTGCCATTCATCCAGCTAAGCACGACACTCAGTCACTAACACGCCACGATCGCATTCATCGTGGAGAGAATGGCTGCGGCTCAGTGAAATAAGACACAACACTCCGGCTGCATGCTGCAAAAACAGACTGATGACATGAAGTCGGTTAAATATCAGGTCTCTAATTTTTGCCATAACAGTGACAAAAAATGAAATCTTTTAGGATTCAGAATTCAAAGCGTTGCCACATGATTGTGTGGCAATGGATGTGTAAATGAACTACTGAGCTCTATATATTTTTCTTATCAGTATTAATATTCTTTGTAAGCATTAATACATTAAAATGACATAAATGCCATGTAATATTGTCATATGATTGAACTGATGCTCTTAGAGAGAATATCGTCTTTAAAACTATGCAGACTTTTGATTAAAGGTTTCAGATTATTGTGATTTCAGGCTAAGGGTTAAATGTAAAACATATTCACAGACACTTTGGAATTGGATTTAACCTTTCCTAAAAATATTCTTAACACCCTTCTAGAACAGTGTCATGATTAACTTTGGACATTCAAAGATTGGTATATAAACTCCAAGTTTTGGGTTTTGTAGAAGAACCAATAGGATCCTTTATTACAGCAATACTTTACTGTGACATTAGAGATTCCTCAATGTTACCACCTTACATTGTATTCCTGAGAGCACTGAGGTAAACACACTACTGTCAATAAAGCTGCTTTTTCATGCTTATTTTGATGTAATAATAAATTAGTAATGTTATTGCATTTTTCCAGATGAAAAGGCATGAATCACACCTGATTGTGTTGAACTGATTTCATGGTGAAAGACATTTTTCTTTGCCGTTCAATGTTTTCTGATGCGATATAGTACAAAAAATAATCATCAAAAGTTCTGAATGTAATGCTCATTTGATTCAACTGAATGTTATTTTCTAAAGATTTCATGTTACATCCTATTCGTTTTGATTCCCGTTTGGGTCACTTCATTTTGATGGAGATAATCCGACTTCTCATCCAACCACAGTAACTCCAAGATACTTCCTATAGGTACACCTAATTCATTTATTTAAATTAAATAACCATAAATCCTCACAGCAGAATACGAGAATGATGCAAAATATAAATCAATTCTTCAGTTATCAAAGTTCAAATTGTTCAGTCCCTTTCTGATTGTACAGGTGTGAGCTTTCACATCAACACCATCCAGAGCCTGCTGTCAGTCCCATGGCGACTTTAGGGTTTCCTTTTAGCATCTGTTGGTCGACTTTTAGGGTGAGCTATCTTCGCCTGCCAGATCTGAGCATGTTAGAAGATGATTTAACACTTTAAATCCCTTACTAGACCAGACTACTACAATCTTCCTTCACTCAGCACTTTAGATTGCCACTCACACTGAGTGTCACTTATCCCTCTCCAAGTAGAACACCTTGTGGTTGGTGGTATTTGATATTTATGTTCCAGCTCGCAGCCATGTGCTACTTTTATCATTTTGTCCTCAAACAATCCAAAATACCATTTCATTTCCTCCAATCAGCCCCCGGACACGCAGCGATGATGAGATGGAAAACAGCATGCTATAAAGCTACCAGCTAATTAGCATTACTCCCCCTTTTCTTCAGTCTTCCAAACAGGGCCCCTTCTCTCTCCTCCTACCAGCCTCCACCGCTGTGTTGAGTCTGCCCGAGAGATGGATGGTTCAGCCCTAATCACACCATGCAGAGCACGATCAGAATGGCTGTAGGCCACTCTTAACATTTACACCAAATGATCACACTAACACACGCCATAAACACAGGCTTGTAGTTGAGAAAATCTGCTCCTGCCTCCCCTCTCTCTGCCCAGGGCCCGGCAAACAGCAACACGCCTCTCGCTGTCACCTTGGATGGATTTCCTTGGATGCGGCTACATCCTGAGGGCCGAGGGAGATGGTAGCTGTCCCACTCCCCGCTCCCTCCTCACACGGCTCCTTCCTACCGTTTCTCCAAGCTGCTCTGGCCTCCAGCTGCTTTAGCAGCTTATGGAGCAGCCAGAGGAGCCAGAGGCGAGGTCGCTCTCATATCGGCGCCCTCTCATGTGGGCAACTTCAAGGTTCCTCCAAGGCAAGCTTTCAGCCAGAGCTGCACCAGGATGCACAGAGAAATACTAAACAAATTGGTTTACAAGCAAGGCTTTTTCTTTTGCACCCTAAAAAATGATGATATGTGGTTTGAGATTTTCCAAAAGATGTTACTCAAACTGAAACAAGTCGCTGCAATTAAAAATTCAATTAGGTTCAAATCTGCTGCTTCTTTCAAGTCAAATTTATTCTAGTTCAGTCCGTCTTAAATCTGCTCATGGGTCGGATTCAGTAACTAAAGATGGGAGTCTGTAAAACAAAACAGAAAAAATGAATATTTTAGAAGAAAACAGGCCACAATTCAACATTTTCTTCCCTGATGCAGAGAAATCGGTAATTAGGAAGCAGAACAGCTATTATCATAATTTGTATTTTTCATATTTATTGGATGGCTTAATATTCTCCAGGGAATTTCAACAGTAACAGCTATTAATAATGCAACATGAACAACTGGCATTCATCACTGATGCCAGATGTGGATTCTGGCAAGACTATTGGACTTGACAGTTGTAGGAAATACTAAATATAATGCTCTTTAAATCATTAGATGGCATTTTGTACATCAAACCTGGGTTTTGAAGTGTGCTTCAGTTTTCATGGAGGTTCAGTTTTCCTAAGAGCTTCCAAAATAAAGAAAGTAGTATCCATTGATTTAGTGAGTTCTAAATTAAGAAAATACTAAGTTATTTTCAAACGGGTTAAATGTTTCAGTCTATTGCTTGGTAAATCTTTGTTTTGTAAGCCGGCACATCAGCAGCTGGTACCACTTTTATTGTTTAGATCTTTAGACGAAATTGTCCTATAATTGGATCGTTGTCTCTTTAAAGTGTGCCCTTAATCTTGTCATCATATACCAGGATAACATTACTCACAGCTGAAACCTGTGAACTAATTTAGTATTTTCCAGAGTAAATAGGTGGCAATAATTTTTATTTAGACATTTCTGAGTTAAGTCTAAATGCAAATCCATTGCTTTAAATATCTGCTACTCTGTTTTGATCAGTCCCTTAAGACGCTTTGACATTTGTGGTTCTAATGTGAATGAGTGTATCCCAGGATCATAAATACATTTATAAGCCACAGTAAATGTTAGCATTAGAAAGAGCCAGCATGTGGTAAACTTTGCGAAGTGTGGAATTGGTCCAGTACTAGAAGAATAGCAACCAATGACTCTAGCCTGGGTTTTCAGTGGAGCTGCATCCAAACTCTGAACATTTGTTTATTACCTACAATCATAACGTCTGAACTGTAAAATAAAAACTCTGAAGTTCAATTCAATTGAAATCTCGCCCGTTCTGTTTATTTATATGACACCTTTCCCCCCCAAAAAAAAACCTGTGGCATTGTCAAGCTCACTCTTTGTCCCACATCGGGTTGGTCGGGGTCAGTTCACCCGCCTCGTGTTGACCTGTTGACCGGCTCATGAGATGAAACCATGTGTCAGCCCCACCGCCGGGCTCCACATCACCCCTCTCAGCTGCCGTTTCTGTCCCTCCTCCAGCCTCCCCGCTAACAACACACATGTCGGCTTCACCACTCACTGCCAGATACATAATTATGCTGCTTTCCACTGGCACCGCTGACATCACAGGAGCAGCAGACGTAAAATCAAAAATGACACGCTACTTTCTTGAACTTACTTCATCGGGGGGAACGGCGTGGTGTGAGCTGCTTTTCAGCTCAGGCTGGTTTTGGTGTGAGAACGTCTTGTTCTCATGAGCTGAACAGGTAAAGTGTAACCCATTC
Organism: Poeciliopsis retropinna; assembly: GCA_010277075.1. Taxonomy (NCBI): domain Eukaryota; kingdom Metazoa; phylum Chordata; class Actinopteri; order Cyprinodontiformes; family Poeciliidae; genus Poeciliopsis; species Poeciliopsis retropinna. The sequence continues at coordinate 9,303,772 of VMRM01000013.1, forward strand.
AAATGTCAAAACATCTTTCATGTGAAGATGACGTTACCAGAGTCAAAATCCCGGGCTCCTCAGTCCATTCCCCATTTTTAGATAATAACCCAAGGACAGAAAGATACAAGAGAGACAGTGAGGAAAAATGACACAAGGCACAAAGGAACTAAGGAACGAAAGGATACAAGAACAGAACAAAGGGCAGAAGAGAAAATGATGAAGAAATGGCGGTGAGGAGACAAAACTTCCGATGCCTATTAGAAAACATCAGTGAACAAACATTGTGAATAACTGAACTCAAAGCGATAAAGGACAGACACAAGGGAGGAAAGAAGGAAGGTTCCTGGGAAGGACTGAGGAAAACAAATAGGACACAAAGAAGGATGTAGGAGAGAACAAAAACAACACAAGTAGGGGAGAAAAAAGGAAGAAAGGACACAAGGGAGGATGGAAAGCCAGAAGAAAGGACCCAACTTTAAAACAATGAAATAGGGAGTGGGAGGTCTGGAAATAAAAACATTTTTTCATCTTTTTTTTTCCCCCCATACTTATCAAATCCCAGAAAGTATTTAAATCCGATTCCAGATTTTCATAGACTTCATAGGAGCTCTTTTAGCTGCATCTTACTTGACAACATCCTCCCTGTAAGAGGGAGGATCGACTCACGTCATGATCAGCTCAAAAACCACTGACTCTTGACTCCCAAACTGTGAGTCACTGAGCAGAGCAGCCACCGCTCCCCCAATGCTACCTGTCTTTGACGCACGCACACACACAGAAGACATCTCAGTGTGAGTCAGTGGGATGTAGGGCCACATCTTCCCCACTCTCTTTTCCAAACACTCTGGAGACGAGGCAGCCAGCATCACGAGCAGGCTGCGCAGTCTGACGTAAGCAACTGATTTGCTCAAACTCGGAGCCTTTGAGCAAATCAGCCTCCCAGGAGAGTCATTTCACCCGTTAGTCATACACACCCATTAACCTCCACGTCATTGCAAGCCTGATAAAAATAACGTCAATATCAGGACTGCGCCGTGAAACTTTAATTGTGTGCTGGAGATTTATGCTCAGAGCGTTCATTTGTGCCTTCGAGTTGCATTCAGAGCAAGAGACAATAAGTGTGACTCCATGAATCCAGCAGAATTGACTCTGTCACCTCTGCAGGTTAAACACATTAGTTACACACCAACACACTCTGAAAAATCTCATTCTGCAGAGGCGCCTCTGCAGATTACATTCGGCTTTGATAACTTCTACCAAGATGAATCTGTGCATGCGTGAGTTAATCTCGGCACTGTTTCATCACTCTTTAAAATCCTCATTTGCAATGATGGAAACCTTCTGCACTGCAGCTGGAACGTAGATTCACTGTACTTTTGTTTTGCTGCAACATGTCAAATGGAAAAATACTCTCAAGGGGCTAAAAACACTACTTCTGCAACTTTTCCTTTTCAGTTCTTCTTAGGTTCACTGTGGTCATATTAACTGAGAATTATGTTAAAAATGGTCAAATAAAGAAGCCAAGCATTTAGCAGCCAAGAACGCTACTGAATACTGCCGAAGAAAAATGAGCTTATGTAAGGAGCACCATACTTGGGTTACCCAAAAATATGCAAGTGATAGAAAAGTTCAGCTCGACTTGGAATTTATAAATTAAAGATTTATGTGATGTTTTGTTTGTTTTTTTCTTATGAGAAGAAGAAAATCGGGAGAATTGTTGTTTGAGACCAGCAGCTTTGAACAAAACAACCCAGCACACAATCAATTCATTTAAAATAGATCAATGGCAAGATCAGCCTGTTTGCAATTAAATGACTGTTGCTCATCAAAACCTGGTGTGCAAGGCACAACAACTCTGGCATTGTTCAAGTAAAAGTTGCACTTTCTGATCTGGTTCTGATCAGCATCATTGCTCTGATGTGCACAGGTGTGCACCAGCAATCTAATTCTCTCACCACAATTATCTGCTCAAATTAGCAAGGCAGTGACTGATTGTTGTTAGTCTCACTTTTCAACACATAATCAATCCATATTTTACTTTGTAGGGTTTAACCACTTTACAGTAGCGCAAATGTCAACTGATATTCAGAGAACATGTCACGCCACTCAAACTGTAGTCAGAAAGATGGAGCCTGTCTGCAGTTACACTTTTCACAACATGTGGTTAAGCTCTTCACAACATGGGTGGTGCACGAAGGGGAAGTTAAAGTGCTGGTAGATGTACCCAGACACCAGCTGCAGACGAATCATCTTCCCTTCATTTTGTTCAAACATAAAGAAAAATTGAGTTACAGGTCAAACTAAACATGCAAGAGGATTATTTGCTTCGACTGTTTGTCGAATGAAGGCAACCTTCATACATTGTCAGAGGATTTATTCTGACAGACGACATAAAAAATGTGACATGGGTGCATAAGAAAGCATTTATTTTACCGAGGAATGGTCGTGCTTGCAGAGGCCCTTGTCAACTCTGCAGTCTGACTGCTGCCTGTCCTATTCCTGCCATAAACTCACCTGTTTGCCTCCAGGGAGCTTGCAAACATTTCCCATAAGGATGTAGCAAAAGTGATGGCAGCATCTTTTTTTCTGTGTCGCCACATCCAAGACACACGCTTCTGTTGGAAACGCCTTTTATGTCAAGGATTCAGTCCATTCTCTTTTTTACAGCCGTGGACAGTTTGAGATTTCATGGTGCCGTTACAAACCCGTTATTGTCGTGTGCGTTATCAGTGTGCGTGAATTCAGAGAGATCAAACGGAAAATCTCAAAAACTGCCAAACTTGTTTTTAACATACTATAGAAGCAAGTCTATTTAAAAAGCTGAGCCGCTGGGACTTTACCACGTGACAGTAAAATATTTTGTGGTGATGAATCAACGGGACTGAAAAAGACGCCACTCCAAAAAAACAAAACAAGTGCTAATAAAATTTATAGCCAGTAAAAATATTTTAACAGGAAGCTGAAAGGTCAGACAGGTAAGGTTAAGGCACAGGATCCTATGACATTTATTTGCTCCTTTTTTTCTTTTTTTTTCACAAATGTTTGAAAGTGAGATGAACTGAGAGGAAGCAGATGGGTGAATGTCGGATTACTGGTGAACACAGGGCACCAAGCAGGAGGTGTTCATATGAGTCAGCAGGTCTTAGAGGACCTTTCAGATAGAAACTGGATTATACTCGTCACGTAGTCATTTCAACAACCTGGTAGACTGTCATAAAGGGACAATGTCAGATTTTAAGAGTTACTGGAAGATAAACACGTCTTCCTCAAATGTGGTTTGTCATACTTAAATCTTTTTTTACACTTTTGCTCTGCCGGTAGATGTGAACAATCTGTAGTGACTCGCTGTTTTTGTGCACCAGCTTAGAATGTTTAACACACATCTGCCATATTTGAATGATATGTTTATTTTATTTTTATTTTTTTTGTGATTTTGAAGAATGGCAACATAAATTAGCCTGTGTGTGACAGGATATGTATACCCCATGGAAGCAGAAAGTTGTGAGTGACAATTAAAACATTTTATAAGCAACTTTAAACAGTAAACTGTACTTGAGAAAAAATGTTTGGGGATGTTTATTGGAATATGAGAATTTAGTTTTAAAAGATTTCTTTGGGTAGAGTTTTGCCCCTCTGAATAACTATACTAAGAGCTTGATTTTTCCTAAATTCTCCATACAAGCAATTTTATCCAATAGTTTTTCAGACATAAAGCCAGATTTTTCTCAATATATCAGGGGCATCGTAGGTCCACAACATGTGCTAAGCAAAAACAAATTATACTAAAATAACTAAATAATATCTCTGCTCTTCCTCACCACATAAAAACACAGAAAAAGTATTTATGCCATGTTCAGTTGTTGCTGCTCCATTGAAACGAGATGTATGATAAAGACTTGAAGTGCAGAGATGTTTTATCTCACTGATCTTATATTTTAAACTACCATTAAAGGTTAAAGTTATGTAGAAACTCTTTCCCTTATTTATTTTCTCCAAGGCAAGAACTTTCATAATAGAGTTCTCAGTATAATGTCTGTAGTATTGGGGATGAATAGACACATTTTTAAATGTAGCACTTCTCTTAAGATGCACAACTTGCTTAGAAACTGTATGAGTGATTTGATTTCCAGGTATTTTGTTAATCCACTATGATATAAAAAGATTATTTATTCACATAAAACAAAGCTGTAAAATGTTGAGAGAATTCGCAGAAACCAGATTCTCGGACTTGTTGCTCTTAATTTCTGAACGCAGATCTACTGCAACAGGAATAACTTTAAAAGGTGTTCATGATGTGCTCTATGTTGTCATTTTTATGACAACATTAATTTCTGCAATTTTGATTAGGTTTTTTTAAATGAAATTTTTGAAATCTCTGAGTAAATCGCGCTTTTACAAAACAACTTGCGTTTCAAAGACGGCATCACAGTGAAAGGTCAAATGACATGGGCAGTTCCTGATCCTAAGCCATCTGAACAGCGTGTTGGCTTTACAACACTTTAAAGGCTGCCTCCTTTGTCTCACCCTCCACTTTGCGCTACTGAAGCCATCATAAAAATGTCAATGAGCTGTTTTTTTTTTTAAATCTTGTAAAAAAAAAAAAAAAAAACCTGTGTGTTCTGCAGCAGTGACTCACTCGGTTCACCTTTGTAAAAGACAAGCTGCTTTGAGTCGCAGCTGAGGCAGTGAAGAAAGAGTGATGACAGTTTGGGAAGTCAGTGTTATGAACAGCAACAACTGCAATGCACTGAAACTTCAGGCTGATCCTTCGTCAAGCAACAGACCCGGAAATTACACTCACACTAAAACAGTGAGAGTATATTGAAAATACGTTTGCATTTTAGTGTTACAAAAACTGTCTTAATGATAAAGTTTGGAATTATTTACTTTTTGGTCTTTGGTCTGTGGATCCTTAGAATAAAAAATGAATTAAAGTCACCATCTGATTTCTGTGAACTACTCTAGTTTTACTCACTATTTGACATCCTTTAGAAAAAACGTGTCATTTTTACGTTTCTCCACATGTGATCGGAGCATCCTGAGATGCAGGAACAGCTTTGTTTCTGTCGCGTAGAAAATGTTCGTGTCATGATCAGATGAACTCACACAATGCAGCAGCGTAAATCAGAGCCCAGGATTCGCTGACTGTAGTTCATGAACATCACATAGACTTTCATATTTCTCTGTGTGTGGATTTGATTCAAGATGATGTGTTTTTGTTTTTTGGGGATTTTTTTCTTCTCCTGTCATTAAGACGCAATAAATAATTATTCACCTGAGGTGTAATTACAGTAAAGTGTGAGTAATAAAAATCCTGTTGCAATCAGAGCTTTCCTTCAGCCTCCAAAATGAACAAGTTCAAGTCAAATGTTTGTCTTGGATTATTAAATGATTTAAAATGGACCTTTGTAAAGACATTTACATGTTTTATTTCTTGACCAAAAAAAATATATGATGTTTGGATTTTAACTAAGATAGACCAAAGTGATGGAAAATATATGGAAAAGATACTTCGAGCTTCTGTAACAAGGCGTCTGCACCTGTAGCTGCATCACGAAGAGATGTGATTGTTTTGTTTTTTACCTTTTATTTTGCTTGTGAACTGGTGTATCTGAAACACAGGTGAATTTATTCCAATCTCCACACCCTGTGTGACAAATGCTTTCATTGCGTGGGGTTTAGATGCATTATTTGCTCATCTAAAGAAGAAGGTGCAAATCATAACCTCAAGGTTAAACGGTGTAGTAATGTAATTCAGTGACTGGATGTAAAAACTGAGATTTAAGAAAAGGCCTGTCATTCAAAAAGAACTTGAGGATTTTGTAGCTACACCTCTCACTTCCCTGTGCCTGAAATCTGTTGGATTCGTTATTTTTCTTGTTATTTGATATTGAGACAACTGTTAATTCGGCTGCAAAAGACGCCAGACGTGTTTGTTGGTGTCTCTGTGCGTCACCTGATGTGATTCATTGATCAGTTTTTTCCCCAAATTATCCAAACCCGTTCTATTTGATCTTACTCAAAAAAAAAAAAAGTCGTCACAGATTAAATGTGGCAGCACGTCGCACGCCGCCGCTCAGGTAAATTCTCCTTGAGGGCGCGCACGCGCGCACGTCAAAATCCCATCCATGCCCAGTGCACGTGCCACATTTCTGGCTCTATAAACTCGCCGCGTGAGCTGTTTTTGGGTTCACGAGACGTTGCGGTTCTGCGCGGATGTCGAACTAAAATATGATGTATGATCACAGCCGGTTTTAAGAGCATTATGATAAAGATGAAGGGATCGGAGGGGTGGAGGAGTTTAACCCATGAAGGAACCTGACCGCTGTCACAAACTGCGGTGCTTCCAGTTTACCCTTTTTTTTGCCAAAAAATGCCCGTGTGTCCTCTGTTCATCTCCAATTTAGGAGTGACGCAGCTGAAACAAGCAGACGCCGCATGTGCACCCGGCACTCCGAGCGCGCGCCGCGACCGCTGCGCGCGAGCACACGGGGATACCTGCTTGAACGGGGGTCGCACGTGATTTTCAAACTAAACGGTTTTATTGCGCGAATAATCGAGCGGGATGGCGCCGCGGCCGCTCGGTTCTGGTGATGTTTCGCCGCCGCGTTGCGCCCCTTGCCTTATAAGGAAAGACAGTCGTGCCTTTCTGCTATAGGCCGAGCAACTGCAGCCTGCAGGGAGCCGTGTGCGTTTTAACCCGTTCAACGCTGAATTTAATTTGTTTTTGTCTGTATGAAACAATGCAAGGCAGCTCCGTTTGTCTTTATGCTCCAAGCCTTCTTATATGGCGAACATCCTTTTTTTTTTCTTTTAGATATACACAACAGAACAAGACCCTGGAAAAGCTCTTAAGAGAGTCAAAGTCACAGATAAAAATCAGCTATGAGATAAGTGACTCTGACCCATAATTGAATGTTTTGGTGTATATATTGAGGTGTGTGTGTTTTATTTGAGACAATGATGACCTCTATCGACTTTTACTAAAGCGGGAGCTTGACTTTAACCGCGGAGACAATCCCCACCATGCGCGGCGCTTTGTCTTTGTGTGACCTTGACTCATAGAGGATATGGAAATGTGTTCATTGTAATGCGCATCTCCCGAGCTGCGGTCGGACCCAGGATTTATGCCGCATTATCACCGTGTTATCCACACCTCGGAGCTTCAGATTCGAGCGTGTTTCTCTGTTTTTTCTGGGATTAGACCGAGAACAGAGAAGGCCTCCAATCAATCAATGTCAAACACCCACCGTGGCCCTGACGGTGGTTGGGCCTGTCCTCCACACTCATGTGGAATGATCCCACGTTTGTGACTATAAAGTTTATGTATATTTTTTTCAGATAGGAAAATGGACCTCGGATCACTATATAACAGTTGGGATTCAAATAATACAAATATCTCAGACGGATCCGATGTTTTTGATGTAACCTAACTCAGAATAACCAGTTAAATAAAGAGGCCCAAATAAAGGCAGGTGAGAAGTGAATGTAAGAATAATACAGTCACCGTTCATGGCACTGTTCCACATTCAGCCACAGAGCAAGGACAGATGCTGCCTTCAGGGTCTGTACTTAGATCGTATTTTATCAAACTTGTGCATGTTGCGATGTTGGATCCAACAGTTGCTTCTGCAAACAAGAACTGTGAAAGAATAAAGACTTGTAGCCTCAAAACCCTGAGGACTTTTAGGCTGTTACTGTTGTATATGATGGGCACAAGACAATTACTGATAGTGGCTTTCAGATGAAAGTATTTCAGAAGTTAATATTTTACTTGGAAAGAAAACTCAGTCAGGTTAGCTGGTTATGGAGGATAAAGCTATTGTTTAATATAAAAAGAGCTCAGACCAAAAACCTTCAGAATTAATGTGATAACATAAACTATTTTATAAACCTTTAAACTGCTGTCACATTCACACAAAAGCTTATCGTTGTTTACAGAAGTAATTGAGGCTTCGCACCTTTAATCATCTTGTGAAAGAAGATAATTAAATTTGATATTTGGTACTAAGAACCAAATATGTAAAGTATTTCCAGGCAGAGAAAGAAGAGAAACACATAAACCTCCAGCATTCTTGCTTTTTACACAGCTTTTCATTTGAGTCAGACCATTTATTCTGTCATTGTCGGTAGCAAAGTTGCCTTAGCAGGTGATGAGTACAAATCCAGCCAGAGCCTTTTTCCATGGAGTTTGCATGTTCTCCCTGCTTCTACATTGGTTGTCTCTCACAGTCCAAACACACCAGTTAGGTTTACTGGTGTCTCTAAATTACCCTGTTGTCTGAGTATGCCTGTGTGTCTCTCGTAGCCGCTGGGAATAAGTAGCAGACACCCACCAATAGTGTATCTAAAAGTGGATGGACCTCCTTCTACCTTTAATTCCCACATAAAAATCCTTTTTCACATAAATAACCATCTCATTCAATCATGACAAGAATTTAAAGGTCAATAAAATAAAATTATTATATTCTGAGGTTCCTTTTTTTTTTTTTCTTTTTTTTCAAAAGTTGGCGTTGATGTTAAATTGCAGATAGTTAGCAAACTGCTGCCTGGTTTGGTTGGGTTAAATAAGCCTGTGTTATTATTACATCAGATATAAAGCAAGTGCTTTAAGTTTACACACTGAAAATGTGTTTGAAACTCTTATTTATAGTAAGAAAGGTTTTCAATGGTTTACTAGTCAGTATGTGCAGCAGAACAAAAACAGAATATGAGAGACAACATGCAAAACATTTGCACAACGAGAGTACAGCGACTGGCTACCAATAGCTGCTAGCGTTAGCGTTAGCTCGTATTTGTGCTATTTGTCATTGACTTTACAGAACAGAACGTCTATCTATCTATCTATCTATCTATCTATCTATCTATCTATCTATCTATCTATCTATCTATCTAGTTAGCAAGCTGGCTAGCTATCTAGTTAGCTAGCTATCTAATTAGCTAGCTGACTAGCTAACAAGATAACTAGGTATCTGTCTAGCTAGCTGTTTAGCTGTCTGTCTGAACGGTTTTTATTAATTAGATCAGTCTTTTTATTTCTTTTGACTAGTTTATTTATTTCGTTATTTTGCTGTCCAGTAAATATTTTATAGCCTTGAACAGATTTCCATATTCTGACAATTTATTTTGACTTGAAAATCACGAATTCAGATATCTGGCGAGAGAGAAGGTTTAGACTATGAGAGATTAATTTCTTTAACGTTTTTGCTGTTTTTTATTTTTTGTTTGTTTTGTTTTTTAATATTTCTCTTTTTTCCCACAGCCCCCGAAAGCAGCACAGCGATCAAACCCCGCCCCCAGTCACCGCCCCCGTGGCGAAACGTCACATCCACGGCTATTTGCATGAAGTGTTTTCGTGCTGCAGCTCCAACTCGCCTGCAGAGCGAGAGTCTCCGAGGGCTGAAAGCGAGGGAAGAGTCGCAGCGAAAGCAGGAGGAGGCGGAGGAGGAGGGGGATCTTCACATCATAGAAGAAGCAGGAGGGGGGAAAAAAAGAGAAATAATAAAGCGAACCCTGACAGAATAGATCAGGTGTCCGCGGTGAGAGAAACCGGAGAGTCGCCTCTCTTGCGCTGGAAAATGGAGCTACCCGCCGCTGGAGAGCACGTATTTGCGGTGGAGAGCATCGAGAAGAAGCGCAGCAGAAAGGTTCGCTTTTTACGCACATGCATGCGTAAATGGGACTGACTAATCCCCCGTTTTTTGCTATTATAGTCTGCATGTTTATTTTGCCTTATATGTATATATATTTTTCTAATTGTAAAGGTGCCGCGCGTAGTAAAGTAACCTTATCCCGTTTGCGCTCTCTCTCTCACTCTCTCTCTTTCTCTCTCTCTCTCTCTGTCTCTTTCTGTCACAGGGGAGGGTCGAGTATTTGGTCAAGTGGAGAGGATGGTCTCCAAGGTGAGTCCGCCACTGAACGGAAACAACATCACGACCACATCAACAACAACAAAATAAAATAAATGAATAGCAAGCAAGAGAATATAAGAATCCTTCCGAGCGTGGGCGCGCAGATGGGCGGTTTTGCGCGTGCTTGCTTCTGGGCGCCTGACTCGTTGGCCCCGATGATGGATGTGGTTTTACGATCTGTGCAATCCCCCGTGTGCCAATTAGACAACGACGCGTCTGTAATTGAGGGCGATGTTTAAGAACCGCCCGTCGATGTGGATTTGTGATCTGTATCCAAGCGCGTAAAAGTTGCTCCTGATTTATAGCACTTGTATCCACCGAGGAGGGACGAGTGTCTCATCGTGTTAACTCATGTACAGACCTGCTATAAGAGGGATATGAGGGCTCGTAAATTATATGCTGAATTAGTGACGACCAGTGCCTGTCAGGGTCAGCCTTTTCAAACAGACCAGTTTGTCCCAGCTGCTTTATCTCCTCCTCCTCCTTTCTGTGCAGATACAACACATGGGAACCAGAGGAAAACATCCTGGATCCAAGGCTGCTTGATGCTTTCCAAGATAGGTGAGTTCAGAATTGGACAAACCAGCTTCACAAGTAATGGTACCAGTAAGTAAAAAAAAAAAAAACTGGTTTAAAGGTGTGCAGTTTCCCATATTTCCTGTTCCAGTCAGAGCACTTGACCTTAACTGCCATCCATTGGAACGCCCTGTGTGTTTGGTGAAAGCTTGGATTCCTGGATTATCCCTTGTTGATCGAGCCACATAGCTTGTCATTCAGAGATGCTGAAAGTTCAGAAATTGGATTTATCATTGTGTTTAGTTTAGGATTTATCATGGTGTCAGGTTACTTGGACAAACGAAGCCACTTTGTTAAGCAGCTACACTTTTTAGCACCTGGTTGTTAGCTGAGAGTCAGAGTCAGGTCATTGTACATTGGTGGTCTTTTAACCCTCACATATTTCTTCTTCAGGACATGTCAGAGGTGAACCACAACAGGGGTCACGTTGAGTCCATTAGTTGTAGATTTATTCTGAGCAGTACCAGAAAGAACCCACTAGGCCTTTTCTGTTCTAGATAGTCCTTAAGCACGGTCCTTACAGTTCTACATTTTAAGAACTATGACCCAGAAAACAATGCATGGAAAATTCTTTGAGAGAGGTTTGAAGTCAATGGAAAATTACAGGAGAGTTTTATTACCTCTTCAAAATATATGTCTCAGTTCTGCTGGTTGATGTTTTTAATCCTGTTTATCATTCAGGCTATCTGCTCTGTTGAGCCTGCAATCAGCTTTCCTATAAGCAAGTGAAAAGTGGTATGATTGTCAGAGCTGACTCCATCTTCCAGACAGCCAGGTAGAACTCCAGACATGTTACCTGGCACTTTCTCAAAAAAACTTTAAACCATAGGAACACTATGATGAACTTCGATTTAGCTAAATACTTATATCTGGCTTATGTTTTAGTTTTTACACTGCTTAAGAGGCAGATAACAAACCCTGGTTAGTCTACATTCTGATAACTTAATGTGGAAAAAAAGATCAGAAAGACATGAAGATCCAAAACAGAAACTTAACCTGCAATATGAGAAACCAGAGCAAAGAGTCCACTTGTAAGAGCTGGTCAAAAAGATTAACAGTTTCATTTTGGACAAGCTGTACATCCTGGGAATTCTCAGTGCGGCAAAAATAAATCTGTAAAAAGCAAGATTTTACATTTTAATAAATTTTATAGAACTGATCATTTTGAGATATGCCAAGGTTTAAAAGTAGTGAACAGTTGAATGTCATCAGTATACCATGACAGGATGTGCAGCGAGAGACCCAGTCTAAACAAATCAGATGTGCATTGAGCATGGAAACACTTCCTAAGGATCATCAAGATTCAAATTCAGTCCATTCAAGTTCCAAACTCACATGCCTCTGTTGCAAAAGAAAAGAAAAACTCGTGGCCATGCAAGACAACATAATATGTTTGTAATTATAGCATTACAACTAAATTAAAAGTTTTAAAAAAACCTTCTAAACTTAGTTTTATACTGGCGACTTTCTAATCATACCCTGAGTGTGTGGTCTTTCCGCTGCAGGACTTTGTAATTGAATTTCTCGACGGTGCGCCGCGTTAAACTGTCACTGGCTTTTCTCTCAGCCTCAGAAACCTTTAAGGTACAGGTCACACGTTGCAGAGCAAACTCCACCTCTGTTTTTGCAATTATCACCAGCCCTCTGTTACAAAGGGGAGGGGGTTTATTGAAACTAATTACGCATCCCTCCAGGGAGCTAAATCGTCTGAACGCCAGGCTATGAAAATACACCGAGTCGTCATTGTAATTAGAGGTGATTGGGGGAAAAGCGGGGGAGGACTCTGACATCACTCCTGTCTGCCGTGTTCAGTTACTGCTTTTGGATAGGCTCCCATTGAGCTGGAGGAAACCTAAGAAAACTCTTAACAGGGGGGCTTTTCCTTCACCTTCGAGTAGGATTTGCACGACTGAGCCGATATTTAAGATCAACCTTCATTTCAAAGTAATGATGAGAACAAGCCTCTGGAGAGATAAGCATTTGATTCTCTGCAAAGAAGGTGAGGAAGGGTGAGGATGGTTTACATAAGGAAGTGTCAGTCCAAGTTGAGCCTGAGGAGGACATCCGTGACGTTTTGTTGCCATGCAACAGTGACTGACTGCCTGCCGGTCTCCTCTCCCACAGGGAACGTCAGGAGCAGCTGATGGGATACCGCAAGAGAGGACCCAAGCCGAAGCACCTTCTGGTTCAGGTAAGAGAAATCTAAACTGCAGCGGATTTGATTCGGTAAACCAACGCAAAGCAATGTGAAACTATTAAGTTGAAGGGAAAATTATAAATAAGAGCTTTTAAGATATTTTACATATAAAAATCTGCATTTATGTTCGGTCACTTTAGATCCGCTTTCCCTTAACAAAACAGAGTGAACTGACTCTTTTCAGATTTTCAGAAACCTAATTACTAATTTAAGTCTGACCATTTGTTGTTTAAACTCAAGTTAAATCGATCTGTTCTGTGAATGCCTCTGAGGTTTGTTAGAGAAATTTGGTGAAACAAACTGCCTCATAAACAGCAAGGAAAACAGCAGAATGGTCAGCGATAAATCAGTGGTAAAGTTTAAATGAGGGTTTGGTTTATCTAATATCTAACACCTGTTCAATCCATCTTTTGAAAATACAGCAGCAAACCTTCCAAGACATTACCAAAAATCAAAACTGACAACTCTGGAAGAGAATCCACTACTTAGGTGGGACAATCTGCTTACAGGACAAGTGTTAGTTGTGAACTCCACAAATATGTCCCTATGGAAGAGTGGCAAGACAACAAAGATACCCCATAAGGCAGCAGTCTTACTGAAAGACAGTTTAAGAAAATGATGACTTAGCCTAGCATACATGTCTAACTTCTCAAGTTTTTATTTTGTTAATGAACACCATATAGGCTTTCCATTCCTTACTCTTCAAAATTATGCGCCACTTTGTGTTGGTCTGTCACACGACAGCCACAGAAAATACATGGAATGTTTGTGGGTTTAGAGCGAAAAAAATGCAAAGAGATGTAAATACTTTTTGTAGTGAGAAGCACAATCAAAGTTACCAACAGCAACTTTGTTTAAAACATTGTTTAAACAATGTTTTTTTGTTTTTAGTTTATTAACTCCCCAGATTACCAAATGTATACATGCTACTAAATGGGCCAAATCATTTGTTTAATGTATCAATCAAGACTTCAGAAAGTCCAAAGGATCCCCTCAGAGGTGTGTCTTTATTCCTCTCAGGAGGGTGTTTTGGTAACACATGACATAAAGTCAGCAAGGATACACAAAGCTGCAAGGGACATTCCTCCAAGCTGAGGTCACAGCCACAGGAGACACTTTGAAATGTCACTCTGATCTCCAGCCGGTGGCTCAGAGAGCTACACTGGACCAGCAGGGGGGCTGTATGATGATGGGCTCAAAGCCCTGAAGTAAACTGTGCACTCATTTGGGCCTCACTAGAAACCTGTCACACATTCCTATCTCAGCATCTCTGTAGCAGCACCATGAAAGCAATGGGTTTGCTGTTGCATCTCTCTCTCTCAAATAAAAAATCCTATTCGAATCATTCGTCCTATAATTTTGCCGTTTGAGTAATCGATGTATTGCTTTGCAGGTGCCATCGTTTGCCAGGAGGTCCAACATCCTGGCGAACCTTCAGGAGGCTTCCTTGGAAGGCAACAGCTGTCAGAAGTCCAGCTCTATCCAGATGATATGTCCCCAGGCCCAGCAGTTCCAGCTGAACAGCAAGAAACTTCACCAGTACCAGCCCCTGATCAGGGAGTGTGATGCCGAGCAGCAATCCAACGGCAAGAAATTCTTCTATGAGCTCAACAGCAAGAAGCATCACCACTATCAGCCGGACCTGAAGCAACATGAGCAACATGTTTTTGCTAAGCCAAGGGACGTCAAGGCTCCCGAGCTGTCGAACAAAGGATACAACCTCCCAGCAGTGCTGCAGCAAAAGTGGGTCCGGGACAAAGACTCAGGCTGCCTGACTAAAGTAAAAGACATCACTATGGAGCTAAAGAAAATTCCAGCCGATCTTAAAGGACAGAAGGAGCCGGAGAGAGTGAAACCGAAAGAGGATGTCTCAACACACCCCAACGGGGTCAGCAGCAGTAAGCTAAAGATTGTTAAGAACAAAACAAAAACGGGCGGATTGTCATTGTCATGAGCAAGTACATGGAAAATGGCATGCAGACTGCTAAAATCAAAAGCAGTGATTCTGAAGGCGCTGAAAGGTCACTGCAAGGAGCAGAAAGCAGCGTGGAGAGGCACCTGGCAAAGATGAAGCTTGTCAAAAAGCTTGGCCTCATAAACGGTTTCTCGAAGCAACCCAAAGACAACCCGACCGTTCCTAGTTCTGGGATAAAAGCAGATTGTTGCAAAGAGAAAGAACTGTCCGCTCAAACAGAGCGGACTGTAATGGAACAGGACAAAGGTGCCGAGAGGCAGCTTCCACAGGATAAGCCATTACAGCTGACAAATAAGCCTGACGAACTGCCCCTGCCCTCAGAGAGGAGGTTCCAGACAAAAGAGGAATCCAGAACGGCCATCACGGACTAAAGCGACACCTTTCCGACACAGACGCTGAAAACAAGGACTGGGTAAGAGGTTTCTAAGTTGCAGGAGTATCAGCGCTCCCCACACAAATTCCTCACCCTCCCAGAGTCTCATTGTTGACAGAAACGAACAACAGAGTCCTGCTTTACTGCACGACTATGGCTACGCCGACCAAGAGGAACCCATGGACCTCAGCATGGTCAAATCGAGGCCCATGTCTTCAGTCTGTGTGGGGACTGAGCCGGAGACGCGGGCTGAGGAGCCAGCACATCCACCAGATGACAGTCGAACACAGACAGACACACAAACAGAGAGCCAGACTGAAACACACAGTCCGTCAGAGAAGGAGAGCGCTGACATTGTGTCTGACTCCAACCACCAAGCAAAAAAAGACGAGGCGTTTCCTTCTTTCCAGCCATGCCTTGGGAATATAGTCATCACGGACATTACTGCCAACTGCCTCACCGTAACCTTTAAGGAATATGTAACGGCATAACACAGCTGGACACCACCTGAGGGACTGACATATGATATATTTGTATTTTCTGATTCCTGAATGTACAAATGAAGCATTGATGTTGTTTTCATTTTGTAAAACTCAGATTTAAACACAAGGGTAAAAAAAAAAAAACGACTCTTAGTTCTCTTCTTGCATATTTTTGAAGTATAAACACCAACCTGTTGGTATTTCAAATTTCCAACTTAATCCAAGCTGCAAAATTTTATGAAATAATTGAAGAAACTCTAGCCTAACATGCACTTACTTTTGTAGACAGTCTTCATTTTTCTATGGATGTTAAATGATTTGTACTCTCAACCTGTCTACTTTCAGTTTACGGATAAATGTAGGCTTTAAAGGGAGTTTTTGTAAGGAAGAAAATTATATTAAATCAAGGTACATTACACTGTGTCAGAGTGCGTGCGTGAGTGAGTGAGAGATGGACCGTTTTTAAAAAGGATGCGTGCTGCTTGGATGTTGATGATGCCATTAGGCATGCTTAGACAGGCAGATACAGAAAAATGAAGCACCTTCACTGTCAATTTGTGTCATAGAAACAGAAGATCATTTGTGGTCTCCATTTGATCTGTTTGAAAGACTTCCTCCCCATTCACAACCCCTGGGAGCTTAAACTGAGCACAAGTCACTCCCATTAAGTTTGCGGTGTCTGTTTAACCCGCTGACAGGATCTTGTTTTAGTGGAACATCAGGCATAATCAACTTTGGAGAAAACAGCAGCCATTTTAAGTGTGTTACAAACCCATTTCAGACAACGTTTTGTCCTTCTGGCTGCATGGGATCTGAGGTACTTTGAGAGAACATGAGCACTTATATGTGCAGAATAAGAACAGGAGGTTTCCTATGATACTAATGGCAATAAAAATGTTTTGCAAGAGAATCTGTAAGTGGTCATTTTTCCGTAGCGCTTTGTTCTTTGACTGTGAATGTTTGAACTAATGTGACCTCAAACCATGATGTGGTTTGGAGGTCAAATTTACACCTGCTCTTTACGTGGCTGACTGGCTGATTGGTGTATGAGTGTTTCTTTGAAAAGAGTATCGTCAAACCGATCAGGTTTTGCAGGACCGGTCTGTACTACGTTGCACAGGTGTAACTTAGTAGATTTGAATATAACTGAAAAGTGAATTATTTGAATAAATCATTCCAAATGTGAAGCTTGTATATCAATCCATTCCACACATACCAACACGTTTCAGGTATTTTTTTTATTATTATTTTAAGTCGGGGCTCACAGACAAAGAAAACTCAAAAGTGAATTTCTCAATCGAAGTATTGCAAAAAAGTAAATAAAGTTTTTTTTTATTTTTACTTTTTTTTACAGATGTCAGCTTGCTGTAAAGTATTTCCACATACTGCTGAGTCAATGCTTTCGCCGGTCTGGGCTGTTTTTGCTTGAATTACTGCATCAGTTCAACATGTCAGTAATCATGCTGAGGCGTTGAGGAGGACCGGGTCGCAGACTTCAGTTTGTCTGCATTGCTGCGCCTGGTGTCTCTCACTATTTCCTCTGTAATACGATATCAATTCTCCACATGGGTCAACAGCTCCAGACCTGTGGACACCACTGCTCTGGCATTCAGTGTCTCTACAAAGGCTGTCAAACTGCTCTAAGAAAGATGGCCAACACCAGCAGACGACATGGCTCCTCAAATCATCACTGACCGTGGAAACGTCACACTGGACCTCAAGCGAGTTGATGCCCAATCTCCCTCCAGACTTTTGGAACAACCAGTTTCTTACCCTGCTTGTGTACAGTGTCAACAACTAGACAGTAGTTAAGTCGGCAGTCTATGATTGTGCAGACTGTGGAACTGTCATAACATTTCCTTAATTGTATTGTTTTATATAGTTTTTTTTTTTAATGATTGGTCTGAATGTATTTATTTATTTTTCTTCTTTTTATGAGAAACTGGATTCAATTTCCAAGAGCTGCAGGTCATTAAAATTCAAACATAAACAATAGATATCACTCCTTGTGCAGGTTGTTGAATTCGACCATTATATATATATATATATATACTGCTCAAAAAAATAAAGGGAACACTTAAACAACACAGTTTGATTTCACAGAAGTTTGATTTACTTGGAGTTATATTGTGTTGTTTAAGTGTTCCCTTTATTTTTTTGAGCAGTCAGAAATACTGACTTAACTTGAGATCCACCTGTACATGTCAACAAATACTGTGACGAGAGCTCATGAGTCAGTCACCCCTGATTCAAAGCTGGACATTGACCTGAGCAGGTCTTCCAGTCACGCGTTTGTCAATATCTGCATGCAGGAGTTTGACCGGGTGGGTCTGTGGGTGTCCGTCACACATACAAAGCAGCATCTCAACTGGCTTCACTGTCTGCCAATCGATTAGTGTATGAATTGCACCAAAAAGCAGTTGCCCATTGAGCGTAAGATGCGCAGCGCACTTGGGCGCTCTTCTGCGCGAATCTTGTCAAAAAAAAAGAAAGAAAAGAAAAGAAAGAAATCGCCGATCTGGATCGCCAGACATTTATAAGCAACTGGTGACTGATGTGCCTCTTTGTACCGAAGCAGTTTGTCGGGACAATCGGTGGGATCTGTGGGAGAAGACAGCAGCAGTTCGACCATTTCCCTTCGCTGCCGGTGAAACTGCTCTCCGTGCGCATTAATGTGAGCAACGACAGAGAAAATGGCTGTCCTCGCTCTCCTCCTCTGTGCACATTCTGTTCAAGAAAAAAAAAAAAAAAAAACACACGCCTCTCAGTTTGTGGACCCGCAACAGAATCCCCGCGCAGTTCGGCAGCTGCAGGTTTTGCGCAATGTGCAGCTTGCTTTCTCCCACTGAAGTAACAGCATAAATGAAGACGTTTGTGTCATGTGGTGGATATAGACAGAAACGGAATTGTCACATCTCATCGCTCCTTTCTGCCAACTGAGGCTGAATTTGCACATGCATGACTGAGGGAGGCCCGCCGATGGTCTCGTATTCAGAACCTAATCTGACCAAAAAAAAAAAAAAAAAGACGTATCGTTCTGGATGAAAGAGGAACTCTTAAAGGCTTAAAAATGAACTAGAAAGTTTTCCTCGAATATGTTTTTCTACTTGTTTGAGAATGCGTCAAAGTAAATGCGTAGCCGGCCTGGGGAACATGCGAACTAGGCTGCTGTTAAGTTTTCCCAGCTCAGGTCACAAAGAGGCAACAGAACCTCTCATGCAGAGCACAGATCTATTCTGGATCTGAATCGCTGGAAATGTGTCATTGTTACTTTTAAGTCCTTCCAAATGCAACATCTGAATGGATTTTGGATTTGTGGAATCAAAGGAAAACTCTGATACTACACATGTTAACGGTTATGATTTAAAGTGGTTGGGTTAACAGTTATTGTTGCTGCTCCAGTGTTTGTTGGAGTCCCATGTTGTTAGCAATGCCACTACAACCTCATCAATAAATACATTTTTGTCTCTTTCTCTGCTCTACTGAGACTATAACAAATAAATAAATAAAAATACCACCATGACTGCCAGACCAAAGTGGTTATTCAGATAAAACCTTCTTCCCAAAGTGCTTTTTATTCAATAAATAATGTTGACCGGAATTGGGGCCCCAAATGAAATCCTGATTAGGGCCCTAAATAAATTCTAGTCGTCTCTGCTTGCTCGTAGCTTGCTTCTCCTCTGCTCTGACTCCTCTTTAGTCGGCCCTGTTGTTTCCCGACCTGGCAGCCTGCGGTGGAAGTTTTCCGCTTTCTTGGCAGCCAAGGCGCAAAACACTTAAATTTAAATCTTATTGTGTGGTGTAATGAAACCATGGTGCCGACCGGGGTTTGTTTTGGTTGTTTGTTTGTCTTGTTTTTAGACTATCGTAAAATTAGGATTGGATTTCTCTCTCAAGGAATGAAATAAAATAAAAATAATAAAAATAAAACAATGTCAGTGGTACTTCGTGGCGCCACGGGTTTCGTCGAAACAATAACGTAATTGTTAACCTCCGTGTGCTTATTTCACTGGTCATATTTTCTACAGCTATTATTGCCCGTGGGTTGTGAGCGCAGTTTTTTTGTTTTTTGTTTTCCCCTCAGTCTGTGCGCACCGGCAGCCCGCGCGTCTTTGCCCAGATACAAGCCAGCCAATGGCGTTTGAACGCGGCAGCGGTGCTGCACTGCAGGCACGCCAAGACCAATCGCAGCCGCTGTCTGAGCTGCGCCCATCTTCCTCTTTCTGTCTGACATTTTGTTCATTCAGTTTGCTCGCAACATTTTCTTACGGAAAGTCGAGATAATTCATGAACATGTAATTTCGGTGACGTACTGAAAGCCGATGTCTCCGGCGCGCTTCGTTTTCGTGCGCCCATGACGCAAATTATGTTTGAGAAAAATGTTTGGTTAAAAATGGTTTTGTCTCAGGTTTTATTGTTGTTATTTTTTTTGTATTTTTCGTGATTAGTTTTTAAGGGAAAATACTCGTTGGATTTGAGGCACGGATTTTTAACCCAGGCTGCAGAGAATCCAGCTGAGCAGAAAATCGTGGCGCATTTTGGTTCGTCTGCTCCTGGTTAACAGTAGATTTAAAATATATATAGGCCTACACATATATTTTAGGGTGTAAAGAGGTTTGGATAAACTGGACGCTCTGAAGCGCTTACCTGGGGGAAAAAAATGCTTAATGTGGAACGTGTTGACATTTCCCGTTGACGCGATTTGTAATAAAGTCAGAAGTATTGTTGTGGAAATGATCATCCAAAGGCTTCCGCTCAATAAACGCCACAGTCGCAGTAAAGAAAACGATTTGAGTGAGACAACATTCAGAATTTTCATATTTCGATTTTGAGTTTTTATTAATATTACTGGGCAGTGACGGGAGTTCAGCATCACTGCTAGTTATTTAAGAACATCAAGCAATCTTGAACATTTTTAGACGCTTAGATAATAGCTGTCGTAACTGGATTTCAATTTTATTTGTTTTGCCTACAATGGGAAGTTCATTATTTTTTGATATTTTTTTTTTAAATAACTAGCGTGTCTATATTTGTCTGAGCAGAGGCACGATAATTAAAAAAACATATAAGCTTCAGTTTGGTGGTGTTTAATAACGCGTGGTTTGTTTCAGTCTGCAAACATCATCTAGAGAAGGAATAAAAAAAATAAAAATAATAAAAAATAAATAATGTGACCACACACATCAGCAGCTTCTTTTGGATCCGATGCTAAAGACTAAACGTAGATCCTTTATTCCGCAAAACTCATAACTATTCATTTTTGGTGGAAATCAAAGACATCGTGGTCCATATATAGTTCGGCTGCTCGTTCGCAGCGCGAGGCCTTTACGGAATCGTCACGCGGGAATTCCTCCACGTGAGCTTTCTAATCAAATACAAGGTGGAAACGCGCAGATGTCTGAAGCGTGTCTGTTTTCATGTGTCATCCGTTTACATTCGATAGAGTCACACCGCAGTGGATCACGATCACTGCACTTTAGATGCGTAATAATGTAATAATTTGGAGTTAAAAGCAGAACAGGAAAAAAACCACACTGCAACAAGTTATTATTATTATTATTATTATTATTATTATTATTATTATTATTATTAATCTAATTGATGAAAGGTAATTAGGTTTTGTTGCGATGATTAAATTTTTATTTTTATTTTAAAAAGTCCCCTCTCACGTCTATTCGCCAGAAAATAAAATCTAAACAATAGCTAAATGAAAATGCCAAATAAGGAGAAGGAAAAAGGCCTGGAAATTTTTTTTTTACCTAAATCCGACTCTATTCCTTTCTTTAAAAAGGGAAATAGTTCGTGGGCAGCCAAATGTGAGCGCATTTAATATGCCGCTCCATAATTCCGTAATACAAGAACGACACGGGAAACTTAAAACAACCGTTGCCACATTTTGTCAAGCATTATTTAACTTTATGTTATAGGCTACCCTACGCAGGACAGATAATCGACCGAAAACATTTCATTCTAATTTTAGAATCAACCTGTTTTGTCTAATTTTATTTTGAAATGACTGAAATCATTCATTTTTAAATTTATGTTATTCGGTAAGATTTTCTTTCTTTCGTTTTTCTTCCTTCCTTTCTTTTTTTCTTTCTTCCTTTGTTTCTTTCTTTCCTTCTTTCTTTCTTTTCCTTTCTTTCTTTCTTTCTTTCTTTCTTTCTTTCTTTCTTTCTTTCTTTCTTTCTTTCTTTCTTTCTTTCTTTCTTTCTTTCTTTCTTTCTTTCTTTCTTTCTTTCTTTCTTTTAAAGCAAAAGTGCCGAATATTATCATTTGTGGAATTTAGACCGAAGCTTTTATGCCCTAACTTACTCCTAACTAATGACAGATGTTTAGATATAAAATGTCGTGTACACAGTAAATGCAAAAATGAATGATAATAATAAAGATGCAAATGTTTTGCAAACATATTTCCAGGGGTATACTGCGGTTAAGCTATACAGATAATCTTTTAAAGTAAATAAATGAATGGGTTCCTATTGTCAAAATGTCTCACATTTTCATTAAACACTAAGCAGACACATATTCAGTTTCTGCCTGTTTTGTTTGTTTGTTTGTTTGTTTGCCTGTTTGTTTTGCTGTGTTTTTTTTTTTTTTTTTTTTGCTTTGTTTTTGTTTTTGGGTTTTTTTGCAATACCATCAAGTCCATGGTTTTTCCCATTATTTTCTCTTTTTTAAATTAATTAATTAATTAATTTTTATTGCTGGCGTTACATAAGTTTGGTGAGACTATTCATTCGCTGCACGGATAAAAAAAAAAATAGGCCACCATTTTAGTCCAGAAAAAAACACCCCGGCTCCTCCTCCGCTTAGAAACCCTATTCACGTAGCAACGGCTGAGCCAATGGCCATCCAGCTCGTGGTTCCACCGACGGCGGTTCCTTAGCAACGGTATTAAAAAAATGCGCTGACGTCCATTCTGTTCGGTATTATTATGGTCTGTCGGGAATTCTGGAGGTGGGAGGAGAGTGAAGTGCAGCGAGAGGAGGTGGGGTATCTGCTCAACTAGCGCCCATCAGGCTAACGGTAGGTAGCACTGGAGTAAACATGGAGCTGTCCGCCGTCGGGGAGAGGGTCTTCGCGGCCGAGTCAATCATCAAGCGGAGGATAAGGAAGGTAGGAGGGAGGCATAGCTGCTCTGCTCTCCTCTGCTGGAGAGCCGAACACAGCGGGAACATCAGCGTAGTGTAACGCTGCGGTTGCCTCTGCAAGCTAACCGAGAGTCCTGCTCTGTTTCTGATGGCATACAGGGTCGGATTGAGTATCTGGTGAAATGGAAGGGATGGTCGCCCAAGTAAGTATCGTTACACCGCCTCTTGTACATGTCTTCGAGCTGCTGCAGAGCTGTCTGCGCACTGACCGTGGTTAGCTCGCCGAAGCTAGCGGGATTAAAATCAATTCAGTGGGTTTTAGCTGTAGGGCCAACGAGTCCGCTCACAGACCTGTCAGTCTGATTTAACGCTCTGCTCCGCAGATACAGCACTTGGGAGCCGGAGGAGAACATTTTGGACTCCCGTTTGTTTGCCGCTTTCGAACAGAGGTAATTACAACGTCTGTTAGCATTTCTGGATACAACCAGTGAACATAATATATGCAGCAAGTGTGCAGACAGTGTGCTCCGTGCACTTTGCTCCCCATGACACTTCATTATGGATGTCTGTTGGTGTTTTCTCTCGGCAGAGAGCGTGAACGAGAGCTGTATGGGCCCAAGAAGAGGGGACCGAAACCAAAGACGTTTCTGCTTAAGGTAAATTTAGAATGGCATTTTTGTTCTTACCAGTATTTTGGCTTCCTCATGTTGACTTTGTCTTTATGTTTGTTTTTTGGGGGGAGTTGTTTGATAAGAACGAACAAAAGATGCAAAAGAAGGGAAGAATAACTTTGTTTGATCATATATATATATATGTGTATGTGTGTGTGTTAACAATTCCATATTTGTGTCTTTTGGTATTGGAAATAATGTTCTTGTTCCCTGCTGTCTGCTGAGATGTTAATTTTTGTTCCCTGTTTAAAGTATCTTTTTGCAGCAGAAATACAAGTAAACATAATTCACATAAATAAGAGGAATTTCTTTTGGAGGTTCACCTACCACCACAGCACCTTTAAACCTCAATTTTATATTTTTCAGCCTTGGTTATTTCTACATGCACCACAGACTGTTTTACAGCTAGAGAGTCAGTTGATTTTTTTTTTTTTTTCCAAAATTTCTGTTGTAATTCTGTCAGTCTTTCCTGAGCTCAATGTTAAAATGTCCCAGCTGAATTTCCCTTTATTTCTTTTGTAATCTACAAGTACAAAATTAATTCAATGGTTCTTGGGGTCAGTTTATTTTCTCTTAAGCTTTAGAACAGATTTTTAAAACTATTTTTTGAAGATGAAGTCTAATATTTGTTCACATTAGGTTAACTCTATGAGGGTTGTTTTTTTTAAATCCTTTTAATTATTCTTTTTTGAGAGGAAGGATCAGTTTAACTGTTGTATTCTTGCTATAAACCACCTAAAAAAGCTGTTAATTTTTTTTAATTATTGATCAGTAAAGTGCACCTAAAATGTTTCTAGTCTGTCAATGATGTGAGAGCTGGAAATCATACTTTGTGAAACTAGTCAAAAGGTAGCAGCTTGCTGTCATGGCAACTGAAGAAAAAAAAACACTTAATTAATAATTAAGCATTATTAATTATTGCTGATAAGGAAAGCTTTTGTTGCACTTGCTTTAATTTAATTCGTGATTTAATCTAAACAGAAAATATGTTTGTCTCAGAGCTGATGATGCTGTGTCTTGTAATATCACAGTGGTACATGACATTTTGAAGATTTCCTTTATAAAACACCAACATTATTGTCATGCTGTTTAATACAAAATTTTAAAAAAGAGATTTTCTATTTGTGTAACTTAAAATTGCTTTGTTAATATTTTCTTCTAGGCGCAGGCTACAGGTAAAACCAAGTCGTACGAGTTCAGGAGCGAAGCCGTCCGAGGGATGCACATTACGTACCCAACCCCCGAGCCAGTCTTCACCCCCAGGACCAGAGAAGGCCTGAGGGCTGTCGTTCCCACCATCTTTCCACCGAGCGCTGTCAACCGTGGAGAAAGCATGCGTGTGCGACCTTCTGAACATAGTCTCCACGAGCACCAGCGATCTTCAGTTCAACAAACTGATTCAGACGGCACCGTCCAAACACCCAAAAAAAGGGGGCCGAAGCCAAAGCCCCGCTTTGTAGACGACAACTTCAGCCCGGTCGTCTCAGGGCCACACAAGAGAAGAACAGAGGAGGAAGAGGAGAGACACGGTCCTCGCAAACTGTCAAAGTTCCAAGGAGATGAGGAGATGAGGTTGCAGAAGCTGGCCCACAGACACTCAGAGAACCACAAACACCACCACCACCACCACTATTATCATCATAATCATCACCACCACACACAGAAAGTCTCCCGCGGGAGTTCCCACAAGCAGCTCCACTCTCACCGCAGCACGGAGCCGCACAGGACTAAAGACGGCTCCAACTACCTGGTGGCGGCGCACTTCAAGCACCACCACAAAGCGAGCCGCGGCCGACCCGCCGAGTTCCCGCCGATGGAGAAGCCTTACTTTCTGGACAGGCGGTCTCCGACCAGGTTCGATGACAGCCAGGACCAAACAGCCTGGAGGCCGTGCCTCAGCAACGTGGAGAAGGTGCTGGTGACGGACGTGACCGCCAACTTCCTGACTGTCACCATCAAGGAGAGCAGCACCTCCAAGGGCTTCTTCAAGGACAAAAGATGATTCTGGAAGTTTATGGGATATTTAAGCAAAGCTCTTTTTGTATGTAATGTATAAAGGAGTATGACATAATTAAGTTCATATATATATATATATATATATATATATATATGTGTGTGTGTGTTGAAAAGTCTGGCATATATTTAATGTTTTGACCAAATGATATGAAGTCCGTTTTACCTGAGGTGTTGATGAATGTGACGTTTCCTTTGCAGCAGAATGCTGCTTTCTGTACAGAACTCCTAAATTTCACTATTTTTCCCACCTAAAATCAGCTAGAATGTATTTTTTCCCCTCATATCTTCCAAGCTGAGTTCAAAACAAAAAGATGCCCAGGTCCTATATTTAATCTATTATTTGAGCTGGTTATCCCGATATATATATATATATATAGAGAGAGACAGAGAAAGAAAAACAAACAAACAAACAAACAAACTGGAGCACTTTGAATACAGTAGTATTAAAAAATTGTTTCGTTATCCTAAAGAGTTTTGTAATGTCTTGTAAAAAAACAATTTTTTTTTTTTTTTATTAAACCTTTTTTTTTTCCTTCAAGGCGCATTTATCAATTTTCTTCCCAAGAATATACACCATTTTACATTTTTCATAGATATGTTTGCCGTAACAGAAAGTTTTCAGATTGCTTTTTAGATGCTTTTCAATAAATCAGTTGAGTTTCTGATATCTTTTGAGTATTATGGTCTGTTTTTTTTTGTTCCAATCCATAATCTATCAGGATTATGGATTTTTCTTCTTTCTCCTTCAAAACAAATAAATGTAGAGGTGCCAAGGCCTCAGGCTCATAAGTCTCCTGATATTTAAATGGCCATAAACGTCTTAATAAATTCTTACTGCTTTCCTAAGGCAGTTTAGGTCAGGTTAGATTTAATCAAACCAGCGACAGAAAGTTGAGCTTTATTTTAGTCTTCTTAGGCTGAAAACTAATTTTAACCTGCACATTCCCGTCGTATTTATTTAAATCATTCTCTTCTGCGTATTTTCTTACGCATGAGTTTCAATGGGACATTTAAGAGTTTTTACAAAATGTTTCTGTTACATCTCAGACTGTGCAGTGCATCTATGCGGTATTTATTTTTTAAATGTGTCCATTTTAATAGAGCCATGAGACACTAATGTCCCGACTGCATATCGCTTTACTCTGCGCTGTCTATTCATAAAAAGCATATGGTTTGATTTGTAAACATAAAGGGTTTGAACACGGGTATTTATCCATTGTTTTATTTTTATTTTATTTTATTTTGCTGTTCATTGTTACCCAGGAAAAAAAATCTACAACTAGATAAAAACGTGAACTACACTGTTATACACTCGAAAACATTTTTGTTTTAGTTTGTCTTCATGTAGAGTTTGAAGAACGATAATAGGAAGAAAAGTTTTTTTCTCTCATTTTTTTACGATCCCTTCGTGAAATTCGTGTCCCGTCGTTCCTGGTCGTTTTCTGCAGGCAGAGAGGAAGGGGGAAAAAATTAAAAAAATTAATATAGGATCGTGTTTCATTAACGCAAAAATAAGCAGACGAATTCGTGACGTAGTGTGACGGCTTGACGTGTGTTTCGTTTTTACTTCGTTTAGTAGAAAACGGTCACACGGGACTTTGTGTCCAAACTAGACCTGAGAAAGGTTCGTCTGGACTGAGCTGAGTCATGAACGCGACTACAAATTGAAAAAAAAAAAACCAATAATAATTTTTGGGGAAAAAAATACAAACCTCACTTGTTTTCTTTGTATAGGCCTACAATAAAGGATAATTTGACTATTACGAGCTCTGACGTGGCCTCGTAAGGACTTTGAATAGACCACGGAGGCCTGCAAATTATGAGTGCAAAGCCTTGATTTTTATCAGCGAGTTTTATCAGCGCGCGGATTGGATCCGAACAGCTGGATGCGGAAAGATGGAGGAGACCTTGGCGCTCAGACCGGGTGTCCGTAGTTGCTGTCGCAGCGGGGGGGGCAGTGCGGGTTCAGCCAGTACTCCATGTTGGTCTCCTGGGCCCTCTGGTCCAGCGCCTGCATGCGGAGCAGATGCTCCTGCGGAGAGATGCAGAGTCACCTGAAGGAGACGCGTGGAGAAAAATGAGCTAAATTGAAACGTTACAGGAGGATCGAGGAGTTAAGAGTGAAATCCCGCTGATTGAGCTCCAGCTAAACTGGAAAATGAAACTAGATGAGTGCAGAAAAGCATGACTTGCGTGAGTTTATTATTATTACTACCATTCTTATTTTAACAGCTTTGCAAAAATACTAAACACTGGAACACGATGAAAGTAAACTGCTGCAGACGCCACATAATAACCTCAGGTCTCCTTATAATAATAATAATAATAACAACAATAACGTCCCTTAAGCGAACCTGTGAACACAATAAAATAAACAGTGACAGCGACCCCATCAAAATAAGATAGGGGGAAAAAAAAAACTTTTTCCATAAATGAATGAGATCTGATCTCAAACTGGCATCCAGTAACAGGATGGTGAAGAAAGACATCAAGTAGACGCATCAAACTCAAACTGATGTTTCAATGCTTCCAGAAATAAACATGGCCATAATTCAAAGTTTCCAAACCAACACGGTGATTCACTTTCACAGCTCACAGCAACTCAATGCACAAAACGCTGTTTCTCTTCCACTTATGCGGTTTACTGCAATGTAATGAACACATTGCATTACTTTTAAAGACTCCATGTTTTGCATTTATTTATTGTTTTTATTATTATTATTATTATTATTATTATTATTATTATTATTATTATTATTATTATTATTATTATTATTATTATTAATAGCAGGGCCAGTGGCACTTTTTTGTTTGAATTACTTCCTGCACACCTTTTTGCCTCCTGCTTCCACACAGACAAACAAATTAAATATAAACTCCCTCGAGAAAGCCAGTTCTGCAAAACACAAATTCGTAATCACGTACACAAAGAGGTATTTATTTGTTCAATGTTAATTTCAGAGACTTCCAGTCTGACACTATTTTCGGTGTAATTAGCCTTTCTCCATGAATGGTGTGTTTTGTGACAGTGTTTACACTGTGCACAACACTGGAGGGAAAAACACATTCCACTTTCACTGGACGTGCAAAAATCAATAATCTTGGACCACCCACACAGGCTGTGCCGCCCTGGGCAATGAGCCACATTGCCCATGTTATGAGTCGTACAATCGTATTTATTCATCTGTGATTTAAAAAAAAAATTCTAAGTGTCAAACTAAGGTTCACTGTAATTTAGTTAAATTAAGGTTTTATAATCAGTTCATGCATTTAGGAAAAACATGGGCTAACGCTGCGCTTTCTACAGTTACTGGGGTCATGAGATGTGAGGGAAAAAGATCAGGAAGCAAATTTCTCCATTAGAAATCATAGAGAAGCCGTCCTTTAAGTTGAGCATGTTTATTCAGTCGGGATTTGGGGGGTTTCACAATAACAACATGTCAATAAAATCTGTTTTGCAAGTGGGATAACACTTAGTTTTCTCCTACAACAATGTTGGGACACACTGAGAGAGGGATCTTTCAGTATTCTTAATTTCCCCACTTCTCTCTGGGTTCTCCACAGTCCTGGGTCTTCTTTTGTGGTTCCTTCTCTTCGTTTAGTCTGATGGGAACATTTCAGTCGTCTGTGATTTATTCTGCAAACACAAACTCGCAACTGAACAGCTTTTTCTTTCCCGCCATCCACAGTTCTGAAGTTCCCAGTAGCTTTGAAGCTTTTTCTTTTTCTCTCCCTTGCCATCCTCCTTGCTCTACCTGCTGCCAAGATGAAGGTGCATCCTCGTCCGATTCCAGTTGTTTGAAATTGTTACATATTCATCTGACCCTCCATGTGAAGAGGTTTAGACGAGAAGTTGTTTTCATGAAGTAATTTCACTCATTCTCCTTATTTGGATATCATGCTCACTTGTCTTTCCCATTTTGAAGAACAAAATACAAGGAACTGACCCACCTCAGTGTCGCATAAACTAAATAGCCCGTACTAAAGGAAAGCGATTGATTACTGATTTACAAGTTTTGGACGCTCTGATCCATTCATTAAAATAAAGCCTGAGTTATAAAGAAATGTTAGATATAACACAGAGTGAAATATACTCTGTAATGTGAGATATTTTATGATTGGGTTCTTCTTGTGTCTCGCCTTACCCTCATTGGTTCATCGGGGTGGCCGGCCTTCACCGGCCAGTCCTGTCTCTTGCTGCGAAGAAGCTGCTTGGCAAACTTCTCCCCGATGATAGGATTGGCAACTGAGGAGGAAACAAACAGTTTGTCTGCACAGTTCATTTCATTGTCTTGTGATACACTCGGCCAGCCAACCTGGCCTAGTGTATCACACTCCCCCCCTCCTCTGGCTCCTGGCTGTGTGGACGTGAGTCAGAGTGCTTCCTCCTGGTATTCCCAGCTCGCAGTTTAACCTCAGCCTGTTTTTGTTTGTCTTTCCATAAACATACCAGCTGCTTTTGTCACAGCTGGGTATTGGCCAATAAGAACAACATCCGTCCTCAACCAGGGCAGCCGACAGACAGAGCTATTAAGCTCTCTGCGCTGATGTGAGGCTGTTTTTTGGGGTATTTATTTATTTATTTATTTATTTTACCCCCACAGCCAATCCCAGGGGAGCTGCCCCTGTAAATACTGGTCTCTGCAGAATGAGGACTCTCTGTCCCCTCTCTCCCTCTCTCTCTTTCTGAACCCAGGGCTGTGTTTGGAGGCCGGGTAGGTAACAAAGTGCTCATTCATCCTTCACACTCCCTGGAGAGGGACTCCCAGCAGCACGTGACCCCAGCATGCAGTCGGTCGGGGAGGCTCTGTCTTCTTCTGGCGCATGAGCGAGCTGCAGGGGAACGGTGACTGCTTCTGTCAACATCGGGGCCCCGTCTGGTGCAGGTTCTGCTGCAGCTGGGGCCTCACAGCAATACGTGGCAATTTTCTCATCCAGGAATATGGACATTAAAAAAAACACACACACAATTTGAAATCCAGGAGTTTTCGTGATCTTCCAGAAAGCAAAAACAACATGCTTTAAATAATAAAATAACTAGCCTTGTTTATTTTAGCAAAAAGCAAAAATATGTTGTTCCATCTGTCTTCAAATATAAACAGTCTTGTAAAATACAATGATAAGTTTTTTCTTCCCAAACTGTACAAAGAAGCTTCCCAGTTGCTGGGGGGGGTGGCGGGGGAAACACAGTTAAGATACACAATAAGTTCATTAAATAGTGCTAATATCGCCCTGCTTTCCTCTGTGACTCTGATTTTACCTTCAGCTTTATTCGGAGATGCAATCCTACCTGTTTCAGTGGCCAGCAGGACGAGGCAAAGCAGAAACACCACCAGCTCCTTCTTCATCTTTCCTGCCTGAGTCTTCATGGCTCTTAGCTCCACACTGCAGCTCAGAAGGTGTGCAGGGGGGAAATTTCTCCTCCCTGTCTTCCACCCCCTTTCTCCTCGCCCACAAACTTGTCTTTTTATTCGGCGAGTATACATTTCTTGTTTCAACTGTATTTATTTCCAGACAAGCAGGCTGTAGGTTTTGAGAAATATTCCTTTTTTTTTCATTGTTAACAGATCTGTACCTCTTCCCTAAATTTAAATTATATCAGTGACATATAAATCCACTCCTAGTTTGTCACTGTGACCTTTATCAACTCGGGCTCTGTCAATAACAGGTTGCCAGTCTGCAGTCACTTTATTAGGCTCATCTGTTGAAAGAGGCAAAGATGACTTGCTGAAACGATAATGATGCTTTAGAATGAGGAAAAAGAGGACTTAGTTAACATCATGCATGTACACCAAAATCCAAAGCAATTGCATAACTTTATAATCAATACGGATCCAAATGTATGACGTATGTTTCCAACACCTAACCAAACTACATCGTGGAGAATTAAGGCAGCTCTGTCTGCAAAGGAGGGTCCAACCCAGAACAGGCAAATCTGACCTGATAAAGTCCATTGTCCAGCTGACCTGATAAAGTCCATTGTCACCTACATATGATGCTTAGTGCATCTCTGTTATATTATCTTTGTTGCTGTAAAAGTTTTTTTTTTTTTTTTTTTTTTTTTTACAAATACTTATTCTCTCATCAACTTTTTTTTGTAGCATGGCCAAGTTCAGATACTTAATTAAAGTGAAAAAAAAAACTGCTGTCAAGACCTTAAGCCCAACTCTGGATTATTAGGAGCAAAACTGCAAAGAAATGAGTTGTGGTTCAAGACTTTTGCTCAGTGAAATAGAGGATTGGGTTAATAAAAACATCATTTATAGAAATTTCAGTAAGTCAAGTAAACAATATAACACACTGATTTAATAAAAATACTGAAAGTGAGGAAACCCCTCAGGAAAAACATGTCATTTTATTAGGGGAGTGACTAATTGCAAGCATGTGGCGGAGTGTCCACTAGATGGCAGTGCTAACACACACACCAACAGATTATTTTAGCTGCAGACGAACTTGATACGTTTTCCTGAGAATGTATTTGTTTCATGAAATGAGTTATATGAGATACCATCAGAGGAGAAATACTACCTTCATAGCTCGTTAAAACTGGGATTTTAAACAAATGTGAAAAGCTTATTAAGATTTAAAATAAAACATTTCTATGCGATTAGATTTGGTGTCAAACGAGAATGAACGAGCGCTACGGAACACGTCTTCTTGTGTCATCACGTTCGTTTCAACATCTCGCGGTTTCTTTCTCATCATTGTGTTTCCAGAAGAGTGGGTAGTTTAATACCCGCTTTTCCGTGATTAATTCTGGGGAAGCAGATGTTGTCCTCTCGTTGTGTGAATGTGTCATTGTGCCGCGGGATCTCAACGCGGCGCATGCGCAAGCTTGACCTCAGGCAAGCGCCCCAAAGATAATTTATTAAATGTGAGACGAGGTCTATAATTACGTCTGTGTTCGCTCGAATTGATGGATAGAAAACCACGAACATGTATTTTAACCTGGTTTTCCTTATTTCGTTTCATTGCGTCACCTGGAATATTTTTATTCAGGTCAATATCTTGTAAATAATCACAAAAAACACATCCCAGTTGCTCAAAAATAATAATAATAAAATAAATAAATATATATTATTAAGAAATCACCAAACGTAATGTTTAAAAATGGCTTTGAAGAGTTCACTAATAATCATAAAACTTTAATAATACTGACAGGAAACGTAACTTTGCCATTTCTTGTGATCGAATTGAATTCGTAGGGGTGAACCATCTTCGCGTGTAAACACTCTTTGCAGGAGTTACGTCAGCGTCATAAGTTCGTGTTTTGACGTGATGCCGTCCTCTTCCTGTTTGTAGTTTTTCATCTTCAAACTACAGAGCAGCATCCTGTTGATGCCAGTGAACATGAGCTCGGCGGGGACTCTGCGCTTCTCTCCCCCCGTTTGCGCGCCTTGAAAGCCCGTCGCTTGTGTCCGGACCGCGGCCGCGATGTGCCAGGAGGGGGGCGAGGCGAGGGAGGACCGCGGCTCCCGGGAGGAGTGGACGCTGCTGTTCTGGACCTCTCTGGCCGTAATCGTCCCGGTCATCCTGACGCTGTGGTGCAGCGCGCGACGCTCCAAGAGGAAGACCCACATGAAGGAGTTCTTCAGGAAGAGCAAACACGGCTGGCACTACACGGACCTGTTCAACAAGCCCACTTACTGCTGCGTCTGCTCGCAGCACATCCTGCACGGGGCTTTCTGCGACTGCTGCGGCGTGTGCGCCGACGAGCAGTGCCTGCGCCGGGCCGACAGGAGCCTCCCCTGCAAAGAGATCATGGCCCCGGCTCGCCCGGACGGATCCACGGAGCACCGCTGGGTCCGCGGGAACGTCCCGCTGGCCAGCTACTGTGCTGTCTGCAAGCAGCAGTGTGGGACTCAGCCGAAGCTCTGCGACCTCAGGTACCACAAATGATGATCAAACAAGTAGATTGAACACATCACTGTGACTTCATCAAGGACCAACCTTTTGAGGTTTTAGATGAAACATACAGATAATGAGTAAAACGTTATCTATATTCGCACATAAAAAAAAAGCCACACATGTGCATTAATTAACATAAATCTTTCAGTCCATTAAGATTGGCAGATGATCCAAAATATCGATAACCACTCAAAGTCGTCATAGGTGTCAAATCGATAGGAGTGCGGTAAAATCGATCCCAGCAAAGCTACTCCAAAAAGTTACATGTTTAGGAATTTTCTACTTATTTTTTTGGAAAATGTGATTTAAATTCTACTTCTCAAACAAATTGGAATGTTGTGGTCTCACATTAAACCTTCAATAAAAATGGAGCAAAAACAAAATTATTAATGATAGACATCCCATGATAACAAAATGTTTTCTGTAGACATTTGTTGTCTTTTTGCTCTTTCCTATTAATACATAACCAATATTTCCTTGGTTTTACCTGGTGATGAGCAGAGGTATTTCCACATTTTGTATTCATATTTTAAAGCTTTATGTTCCAAGATATTCACAACTTTTTACCAATGCTGTGTGTGAAGCTGCA
Source organism: Poeciliopsis retropinna (assembly GCA_010277075.1). Taxonomy (NCBI): domain Eukaryota; kingdom Metazoa; phylum Chordata; class Actinopteri; order Cyprinodontiformes; family Poeciliidae; genus Poeciliopsis; species Poeciliopsis retropinna. The sequence goes on from VMRM01000013.1 coordinate 9,337,546, forward strand.
ACTTCACTGTTTATACTTTCGAGCTTCTCTGACGTCTGGTTTTCATCTACTCCTGGGATGTTGACAGAACTCGTCTGACAGCCGGAGAACAAACACGGTTTCATTGGAAAGACGTTCCACCTTATTTCTCGCTCAATGTCTGCTTAACTTACAAATCAGAAGGCATGTTAGAAAAAAAATGCATTATGCATTTGGAAGAATTTAAACAACAAGATGAGGTTATGCAGAAATAAAACACAATATAAAAAAGTTGGTCATTTAAAGAGGTAAGTCTGAGGTCAGAATCGGATTGATTAGAACTGCTCCCTCTTCCTTCCCGTCTGATGAACTGCTGCTGTTGTCAAACGTGTGCAGGCTTGACATCGCTCTTCTCAACTCCCCATTCGTGGTTTGACTCCAAACCGTCATGGTGCGTCTCCCTCTGCGCCTCTTTTCCAGGTGTGTCTGGTGTCAGGCCACAGTCCACGACGACTGCATGGATGGCTTAGCGGACGCAGAAACGTGCGACCTGGGCGAGTTCCACAGCCTCATCATCCCTCCTCACTACCTCTACCTTGTCAACAAGCTGCGCCGCCGGCACCCTGACGAGTTCACCAAGGTGCCACGAATCCGACGTGGATCTCCTGAGTCACTTCCTTTTTTCAGAGAGAAAGTGAATGTCACATGACGGTTTTTTTTGTTTTGTTTTGTTTTTCCTGCAGCTGGGGGCTTCCTGTGGCAGAAACTGGACACCTGTGTTGGTGTTGGCCAACACACGGAGCGGCAACAACATGGGGGAGGCTCTGCTGGGAGAGTTTCGAACGCTCCTCAACCCTGTGCAGGTCAGCTTCTCCCTTCCCTGTCGTAATAAGCATTTAATCAATTAACTGCGTGATAAATTAAAATGACCTTGATATTTTCCATTCTGATTACTGATATTTTTGTTTACAGACTTTATAATCCATTTTATTCATGGCTTCGTTTTTAAGCATTTTTTTTATTTCTGGTTTACTATTTGTTTTTGATTCTTGTGTTTTATTTTGTCTATTTAGTGTGTATTCCAGTTCTAGTCTAAAGTGTCATTTATACAATTTAAAAGTTAATTGTTTTTTGAGAGAGCAAAACATTCTTTATTAAGCCATTATCAATATATTACTTAAAAGTTGTCTGTAAAAAACATGAACTTTTATCGCAATAATCACTGGGACAATTTATCGTGCAGCAGAAATCGTTGTTGTGTCAGGCCGACTTCAGGTGTGTCAGCCTCAGATTTGATCAGAACGGCTCCGTCCTTTTCCAGGTGTTTGACCTTTCTGAGCTGACTCCTTCCAAAGCCCTCCAGCTGTGCACCCTGCTGCCCCCGGGCAGAGTCCGGGTGTTGGTGTGTGGAGGTGACGGCACAGTGGGCTGGGTCCTGGATGCAATAGATGCAATGAAGCTCAAGGTACGATGATTTTGTTCAGCTTTGATGAAGTCCGGAGCTTTTCAGAAATCCAGAAAAAAAAAAAGGGGAATCTGGCTTTTTGGAAGAAAAATGAACGAGAAAGATACAATTAAAAAAAATAAAAAGGAAAGGCCACGATAATGTACTGTTTTGTGATGATCTATCATAGTAAATCTAAATAAAACCAAAATGTTTATGATTAAAATGTTACAAATTGAGCTTTTTTTTTCTTTTTTTTTCAAAGCAGCATATGTCACCTTTTTTTAATTTATATTTTTTATTATGCTGCTTTTCTTTCAGGACCAAGATCAGTTTATCCCCAGGGTGACCATCCTTCCTCTGGGGACAGGAAATGACCTTTCCAACACTCTAGGCTGGGGAGCCGGTTACGCTGGGGAGATCCCAGTGGAGCAGGTTCTCCGCAACGTTCTGGATGCAGAAGTGGTCAAAATGGACAGGTAAGGGTTCAGAACTGCATGTTTTTAGTTTTTTTTTTTTTTAAATTAAAATAGTTTAGTTGAACAGTTTGTACGTGAATGTGGATACTCTTCTTGGTCGTTTCAATGCTGCTGATCTGCACAATGACAATTTTCAGATGGAAGGTCCAAGTAGCGTCAAAGGGGGTCTACTTTCGGAAACCAAAGGTGATATATTGCTAAGTTTTTCAAACACACGGCTTCGCATTTCCGTGCAAACATGTTTACAAGCCAAAGCTGACTTATCCTCCCTCCAGGTTCTGTCCATGAACAACTACTTCTCCGTGGGGCCGGATGCTCTGATGGCGCTCAACTTCCACGCCCACCGTGAGAAAACGCCCTCATTCTTCTCCAGCCGCATCATAAACAAGGTCCCAGCGCCTCGTTTGAACACGCAAATCCCGTTCAAACTTGACCACACTTGCATTTTCATATGAATACACAGCTGCTGGTTGTAAATTTGGTGGCTTTGTTTTTATTTGTCCTCCCTCAGGCCGTGTACTTCCTGTATGGCACCAAAGATTGTTTAGTGCAAGAATGCAAAGATCTGGATAAAAGGATTGAGGTATGGTAAATTTTGCAATCGTTGATAGTACCTGATCTGTTTTTATTTTAGCCAACAAAGCTGCTGAAAGGAGCGCAATATAAACTCTCCTAGTGAAGCAAAAAAAGCAGTGAGCTTCAGCTGAGCCAGGCTACTGTCATCCTCTTTTATGCAAAGTGAAACTAAGCCTGTAAGTTAATTTACTAATGCATGCAGTTAGATGAGTTAAAGAGTCAATTTTTATGGCAGAGTTGTAATAAAATGCTAAATGAATAAAGGACATAGTCTTTGATTTGCAGACAATTCAAATCTAAAGTAGTGAAACTAACAAAATAGATCTTATCTAAAGGGAGCAAATGTCGTCATGCAACCCTGGCAACTGGACAAAAACAACCACCTCAGTCAGCCTCACTGAACTACAGCTGCTGTTCATGGGTATGAATGTTAAACTTTTAGGATTTATTTAAGCCACAGTATTTTAAATGGGGAATTTTATAGAACAAACATAAATGATTTTTAAAAACAATCTTTGGGGCCAAATCTTTAAAAAATAATACACATTGCATCCAAATTTAATGCTCATATTCAACTAAAGCTTTACTGAGTGCAGTGAAAGGCTTTGAAGTGCCTTTTAACTGGAAAGACTCCACTACGGTTCAGTTTTAACTGACATAATTTGGTTGCACAGTTTACTGGAATGGCTTCAACCTCAACTGATTGAAAATTTAGGAACTATGAAAAGCCACGATCGTGTCAGGAAATCAACCAGTCTAAACTTTGCCAATTCCTAGAACAACTCCAAAATCTTTCAGTTCTCTTTGGAGATCTTGGACCTTTACAGACGTAATAGCACCTGATTAGTTTTACCAAGACAAAATTCACTGATATTTAAATGACATCAGCCCATGTTTAAACTAACCCTCCTGTCGCTGTAATCTGGAAACCAAAATGCTGAGGATTGATCCATCTGTGAATCATCTCTGTCTTAAATATGAGTTCATCACCAGATTATAGTACTGAAGATGCTGAACTCTCTCACCTTAAATGGTGAAGATTGTTGTCTAAAAGTAAACGCTTAAATAATTTGGTATCATTATCAAACAAAGATAGAACCAAAGTCATCATTTTTGTGACTTTTAATTGTTGATGGTGTTTGCACCACAGCTGGAGCTGGACGGGGAGAGGGTGGCGCTGCCCAGCCTGGAGGGCATCATCGTTTGCAACATCGGCTACTGGGGAGGAGGCTGCCGGCTCTGGGAGGGGATGGGAGACGAACCCTGCCCCCCGACTCGGTGAGACCTGATTAGGTGTGAAAATATAAGAAGAACTCAAATTTTTGAGGGGGCTCATGTGACGGATGCCCTGAACCCGCAGGCTGGACGACGGGCTGCTGGAGGTTGTGGGTGTGTTCGGTTCTTTCCACTGCGCTCAGATCCAGGTCAAGTTGGCCAACCCTGTGCGACTGGGACAGGCACACACTGTCAGGGTGAGAGCATGCCCTTCCTCCCACTACACCCCCCCACACATATAAATGACAGCATTAGCAGGCCTGTCTGCTAATGTGTCTTTGCATGTAAAACAGGTAACTCTTTCAGTTACTCAGGCTGGATTTAAATGCCAGATGTAAATGGCGTACTTGGGTCTGAGTCATTATTTACCTGGTCTGAACGCGACCTTATTTGCATTTAGGAGAATTTTTAGAGAAGAACTTTTATTTTTATGTCCAGTGTTAATAATAAATTGTATTTATTGTCCAGAATATTTTACCGCATCAATAAAAAATAAAAAATAAAAAAAAATCCCAAATTAAAAAAAAAAAGTTATCAATTTAGTTATTTAATTGGCAAAATGTAAAGAAAAAGAAATCTTGAAATTATTCATTGTTATACCTTTGTGAATATATTCTTTATTTTATGGATCTATATTCTAGGGGTGCACTGATCGCAGTTTTCTGGCTCATCGCCAATTTCCAATCTTTAAAAAGCCTGACGTACCAACTCTGACTTTGGTCGGTACAAGTTTGTTTCGTCTGAAGTATCAGCAAGAAAGCCACTGAGTTGGCTGGGGTGACTGTTGTTGCTGCAAGCTTGCAGACATGACCTGGTGGGCTGGTCTATCAGTCAAACCTCTCTCACAGGAGAGCAGAAGTGGACAGTGTTTGATAGATAAGATCAGCTTCACATGTAAGTATTTCCCGATCACCGATCTCCCAAAATTAAGCAAATCGACACCGATAAATCAGTACGCCCCCACTATATTCAGAATTTTTCTAGCAGCTATACCTTTCATCAATTATGTACTGCATATATATTTTGTCCTCAGGATTATTTGCTGAAAGACGCGTATTATGCACTAAAACTTCCTTGTGGATCAGTGGCGTGGGATATTCTAACATGTGGGATTTTCAACCTCCAGCTGGTTCTGAAGAGCTCCACCATGCCCATGCAGGTGGACGGGGAGCCCTGGGCTCAGGGGCCCTGCACCATCACCATCACCCATAAGACCCAGACCTGCATGCTGTACCACAGCGCAGAGCAGACCGACGATGACGATGACGAGTCCAGCGCCTCCGAGCCGGAGAGCCCGGCCCCTCATGACTCGCCCAGGCCCCCGTGGTTGACTACTGTGCAAGCGTGACGCGCCTCAGGCGTCATGTGATCCTAAACGCCTCTTATCATGGTTTCTGTTTTACAGTCTGACTTCACTGGTCCACCGTCTGCTTGAGGTTGTCTCCACTTCATACGCCGAGTCACAGTTTTGAATCCTCGTTTTGTGTTCTTTGTCCTTTATCCTTTATTTGTTGCAACTGAGAGCTCAGGCATTTACAATCTGGAGCAGCCAGGTGGCGGCGAGCATGTTAAGGAAAGCTTTCTGTTTATTTGCACTGATCCCTCGTACCATATAGATTATAGTCTAGTGCTGTATTTATTCTGCTATATTTAAAACTGAGTGCACCTTTTAGTGAGACAAATGTAACTCGTCCTCCACGCCCTCTAAAACCTGCAGCAGGCCATGAAAAGCCATGATACAAGGAAGAGTTGTGTAAGCGATGACATCAACTCTCAGTGATTCATCTTACGTTTTATGGTCTCTAAACCAAGCACAAAAGAAAGCTCTCTCTTGTGTTTGTTGCTGAAACTTTGAACGTTTGCTAAAAGATCCGTGAAGGTGACAGAATGGCCACCTCCGAGTTTCAGTAAGCTTTCCCAATGTGCCGAATATTCAGATTCACTAGATGTCCCTGCAGGAAACAGGCTGACTTGTTGAGGGTCAATATGAAAGCACTGCCAAGTCATACTTTGCCAGCATGTAAAAAAAAACAAAAAACTTTTTTCCTCATCTTTGCAAACTGTTTACATACTTTGTGTTGCACTTGAACGTAGCTCCTATCCATATTACTGCCATAAATTATTATACCTGCTGATGAGATTTTCCATTGTGCAGTCCTTCAGCTTCTCGTGTTTTACCTGTTCTCACCACAAGGGGGCAGACTGAGGAGAGTATTTAGAGGTAGAGCTTTTCAGACCACTTTAGTCCAGTAGTTGCAGCATCTGTCCAGGTGTTGCTCGGATGAGGCTGTTGCCCCTCGTTTTTTTGTCGGAAATCCTGGCGCTGGCGGGATTCCTGGCGCTCCGAGCCATATCAGGAAAAGTCTGTATGATGTCTGGTTAAGGATTTGCTGCTGCAGGCTTTAAGGTTGAGCAGCATCAGTAACTGGGCATGATGATGCCTTGCTGGACGACACCTGCTTTACCTTTTAAAATGCTTTTACCAGAGCTTTGTGTTGTGGTGAAGCAGCTTTTATGAAGCTCAAGCGGCATGATCCGCCCTCTAAGGTTTAATTTTTAAAGCTGATTTGACACATGTTATTGCAGGACTGACGTTGTTATTGCTTGGGCAGACTGCCCTCCTGTGCATTTATGAGATTTTACGCTGGCTTGTAAACAGTATTGATTTTAAAGCTAAAATGTCAGAAAAGCAGCTTAAGCTTTAAAAACTCCACTAAATGACTTGAAATACTTGTATAATCAACGACTTGGATTTTCTGCTGTCAAAATTGCCTATAAGAATCTACTGTAATGATAATCAGCAACTTTAGGAAGACTTGTGTGATCCCAGTTTACTACAAAGAAACAGAGCTCAGAGGAAAACAAGCATTTATTGCCAACAATCATAAAAGAATGGCTGTTTACAAAATGTGACAAGAACCAACTTTGATTGAGATGAATGTAAAGAGGTGATGCTTTGAATTTGAAGACATTCCCATAAATATTTTCATACATAACTGAGGTGTTTGTGTTTTCATTCAGTTCAATTATAAGAATAAATTAATATTTACATTTTTGATGACAAGGTGTCTTTAATAGAGCTTGGAAAGCGGTTTGGGATACGTCACCTATATCCATGAAGAGGAAGAGGAAATTAAACTTTGATTTTTTTTTTTGTCCTTCTTTGAAGTTAGACATTCTATATTTTGACATTAGTGACTAATGCAGTGATGAGCCTATTTTTCCTCTATTTGTGTTATTTCTAAACAGATGAACATGATGCTAGAGTTTCTACAGTTCAATATACAGTTAAAAATGTGATGTTATATGACTTTTAAATATTGACGCTTCATATCATAAAGCAGGTGGCAGGATCTATGCTCAGATGCCATATCGTAGCACAGTTAAGGTGCATGCAAAGTTTATTATCTCGTTTAGGTCAGTAAGAATTACTTAGCAAGTCATATCTGACTAACTGGAATTATAACCCATGGTTCCATTTCTCTTCTTCATATAAAGGTTTTGCCTTCAACACTCATTATTTTTCTTGCGCTTCTTCAATGTAGGGAGGAGAAGAGGTGGAACATTTTAAATATTTTTTATAAAAATCTAGCTGTTCCTTTTAGAAGGTTTCACAACCCTAAACGTTTTCATTGATATTTAAGTCATCCCAAAATGTCACAAAACTATAGTTATATTTGAATAAGGAGTAAAGGCTGGTTAAGTTTAATACCCCAAACAAAACCTGAAGCAAACAGTTTCATGTATTAACAATCACAACATTGTTACTGTGCGTAGGTCCAGGAGTCCCTTCAGGTTCTGCTGATGAGGTCTCCGACGCTCACAACTACTTATTTTTTCTAGGATGTGGGTTGGACCCGGCCGGTTTCCCTGACGGTGGCTGCCCTCTCGGCTTGTCTTTCTTAGCAGAATCGGGTCCTTTCCACCCAGGCTTCTGCCCTCCTTGTGCACTTGGTGGCTTTTTGCCTTGCTCTGAAACAAAGTGCAGAATGCTTTTTTTTCTCTCTCTCTCTCTGCAGCAGAACAGACAAACCGCTGAAACGAATCACCGGAGCTTTTAAACACGCCCGTCGGTTGCATTGAAAGAGGCCCAAGAGCAAACATTACAAGGCCTCAACATTAAAAGTGGTTATTCAGGTTTGAGAGAAGCTGCTGTTTTTATTGGCAAAAGTATTCGTGAACTTCGTCCTGAGCACAGCTGACTGCAGACACACGGTCACCACCTGACAAACAGCTGGATGCTGAACTCAGCATGCCTTCATAGAATCTCAACTCTGGCTGAAAACTCAGCCAGAGTTTTCTGTCCAGACTGGTGCGCACTTTCAAAAAAAAAAAAAGTCTGCACCAGAAAAAGCCACTCATCTGTTTAAAAGATAAAAACTTTGTTGACTTTTAGGATTTTATGTGACAGATCAATACAAATTAGTCAACTGATCCAAAGTTTCAGGAACAGGTGTGTTGTTTACAATTCATTAATTGTATTAAAATCTGAAAATGTAGCATGAATTTGTATCGCACCATTCAAGTGTTATGTAGTAAAATATCTCATATTTCACACAAATAAAAAGCTCAACGTGTGAGATATGTTGTTTTTCACCCAATTGTATTCAAGAATACAAACCACGTATTCTTTTTTTTTTCCCCAATAATTTAGACTACTTCCTGTTGGTCTTTTACAAAGAAGATTAAATTAAACCCATAAAAGTTTGTGATAAAATGACAAAATATCTTAAATGCTCCAGGGCCCCTATCTATTACACCGATTAAATTTACCAAAGACCAACAGTCTAAAAACCCTAATATCTGATGCATTTATTTCTGCCGGGTTAATACATGACAAATGTGAAAAACAGAATACAAATTTAAATGACTTACTGTGAGAGGGTTGGTGGCCACCGTCGTCAGCCTTCTTGTCTGAAAGGCGAAACAAACAGTAAAATGTGAAAGACATTTTATACGTGCTCACTGTGACTTCACTGTCCAAATGTATTCGATCTGAAAATCTTTGATCTGTTCTTTTTCTGTTGCACAGTTAAAACTTTTTTTCCACACTATCACTATTTAAAAATGTGACATTGCTATTTTTATTTATTTATTTTTTCAAAACAACAATATAAAGCAAGGCTCTGGGCAAAGATGTTTTCCAAACCACCCATCGATCAATGAGCATCACATGAAATCTTTCCAAAGACAACAAGCTGATCTACGTGATCCCTGGATCAACACTGACAATGCAAATAACTGATAAAAGGTTTTTTGGTGGCAAGAAAAACAAAATAAATAAATAAAAAAAAACTGTTATATAACCAATTCAAAGAAATAACAATGAACTAAAAGTTTTATAGTTGCATTGCAGGTCCTGATATCTGTTTTTTTGTTTGTTTTTTTATTATTATTTAGATGTAAGATTTTTAGAAGCTTATGAGATTTGTGGTTATTGAATAACCAACCGATATTTCTCATATTTCATAAGTCGATTTTAGACCAAGAATCCACAACATTTCTGAAAATTCACCCGTTTCTATTTCACCCTCGACTCCTCAGAGTGAAATACCACGACAAGTTATGTAGATCTGATCTAAGGTTCTCAATCTTAGAATAAAAACTTGAAGTAAATCCAATTCTAAAAAAAAGGAATATATTGATATACTCATATTTCACACAAATAGAAAGCTCAAAGTGTGAGATATGTTGTTTTTCAGGCCCAGTCTGTTCATCTTCTGTCCTCACTGAGCAGCTGTCAAGCATCATACGATGAAGAGGAGTGGCTGCTCTTCCTCCTGCGGCCCTTTTCTGTTTAGCCGTACTTTCAAAATGTTTCACGCCTGCTGGGTTGTTAAAACTCCTTGCGTTAACCAGGTGGTTATGAATAGACCATAGCCCACCAGGGGAATTTAAACCACAGCTGGGCAGCGTACTAAAAACAGAGCTCCAGACGGCCGGGTGCTTGTCCAGTTAGCGCATGGTTTTGGATCATGAACATTATCGTCTTTTACCTTTGCTTTTGGGCGGATGCTTCTCGTCTCCACCCCGACTCGGTACCACTTTGTGGGCTGGTTTACCGACTGGTTTTCCTACCGCTCTCTTTGACATTCCATCAGGACTTTTCTGAGAAGCTGAAGTTTGGAGAAATCTGTAAACTGGTTTTTTTTTGTTGTTGTTGTTGCTTATAAATTAAGAGAATATATTACCATTCTGCCATTTTTTTAGATGCATGGTTCATTTATTTTGCTAGAGATATTGGTTTTGTCCTGAATTAGTTTCCCTCTTTGTGGTCAAGCAAAAATTAAGTTAAGTGACTGTAAAGAGGCTTTACGTAATTTGTTTAATAGTTGTGTGTGATGTTTCATGCTACGTACGTGGTTTCTGTTCGTGGGAGAACGGAGGCCTGGAAAAACCAGATGGCTGACTCTGCTGCGGATTCCATGTTGGCTTTGACTGTATGTAAACAGGAATATGGACGGGTTGGTAGATGGTCTGGACAGGTGGACGACCTGGACTATGGGACCTGGGTGGAGGTCTTTGCTCTGGAGGCTTTGAGAATTCTGAAAAAGACATGGTGAGTATCAGAGAAATAAATCATTTACATGTACCACAAAACAGTGCCTTGCAAAAAGTATCCATGCCTCTTGAACCTTTGCCATGTTACGACCTTAAAATTTAATCTATTTTGTTGGGGAGCGACACAAAGAAGTGGTCTGCAATATAAAAACTAGGGGTGCACTGATTGCAGTCTTCAGGCTGATCACAGATTTTTAAAAAGCCTGACCTGGCAATACCAATTTTCTTTCACAGAAAAATAATTAAATATAGCCTCAAGGTAAGATGACAAAAGTGGGACGACTAGTTAATAGTGGGACATGAACAGACATGAGCTGGTGGGCGGGTCTGTCACTCACCCTCACAGCAGAGCAAAACGGTGGCTGATTTATTTTTTTTATCTTACCTACCTTTGCAGAGGTAAGTATAATTTCTGGATGAGATCATTTAGCCATCCAAATATTGGCAAATTGCTGATCTTCCAAAATCAAGAAAATTGGGGCTCATTTATTGGTTAACCCATTCCAAAAACATAAAATACATGGTTGCCTTAATACTTTTGAAAGGAACCTGACACGAGCACAGATTTCACTTTTATAAAAGTTTGAAGGCAATAATTAGTAGAACATTACATACGAGACTCGGGGGCCCAGTATGATTTGTTTTCTCCACCAGCAGCTCCTGAGAAAGAAGTTTCTGCTTGTCCTGAAAAAGGCAAAGTGGCTTCATTTTAAAATACAGAAAAACTGCCTTAATACTATTTCACTACAAAGTTCACACCAGGGTTTGCACATGCATTTATGTAAGAGCAATCAGAATTCATTTTGGATGTTTTCTGCATGACATCAGCATATCCAGTTAGGTTGTCACTGAACATTACTGGCTTTATTCAACTTCATATTAAGAAGATGGGGGGGACATTTCTAATGTTAGTGTGCCTGCATATTTACCTGGTTTTAGCAGTGGTCCTCTGGCCTCAAAAGGCTGAGTGAAGAGCATCATCAGGCTCTCCTGCAGGGTGGCAGCAAAGCTATGTGTTGCCATCACCCTTTTGGAGTCCAGGTTAATTCGAGGAGGGTGGGGGTCAAACTTAACCACCCGGGGCAACTCAAATGAAGCCTGCGAGGAGCAAGTGAAGAACGTAAGAATTTTATCACTATTATAGTGAGAGGCGTTTCTTAAGACGCTTTTCCACTAGTCCGCCACTAACCGGTTCTGTCTTAGTCCACCACGGCAAAATAAATTTTCCATTAGCGAATCTGGTGCGACTCCGTCTGTGCGGTTCTCGGATTTTTGTACCTACTTCAGGAGTAGCACTAGCCGGACCGAACCAGATTTGACGGACCGCTGACTGCATTCATTGATTATCTTGTGATTTACGCCACTGAAGACTCCATACATTATAGTTCAGCTGTAACATAACAAATGAGCAAATATGAGTTTAATCACGAGCAGCGTCAGGGACACATACAGTAAATAAGTGGGATTTAGCAACGCCGCTAGCTGCACGTCTCAGTGAAGAACAGGCAGCAATAAAGCAGAGAGAAAGAGTGAAGCTGTGGTCAGCTTTCTGACGCATCTGCAGTTTTGCTCAGACGGTGTGAAACACCAGAGCTGATCTGAGTCTTAATTATCATGTTTAGGCCAGCAATGGATTTCTAGGAAACAACTGGGTCCATCAGAACCACAACCTCGACGTTCTCCATTGCTGAATGTTACTGAGTGTTGACCACAGCTGCTGAGCGCTCAAGGCCCACCCACCATAACGAGGAACAGAGCGTATAATGGAAAAGCTCACTACCTTGGGTAAAACCGAACCGCACGTTAACAGGTTAGTGCGCGACTTGCCAGTGGAAAAGCGCCTTTAGTACTGCTACTGAAAGAGGAAGTGTGTTTCAGTCCCACCTGCAGAAAGGCTGGCGTTCCCGCCTGACTCAGCAGACTGTTGATCTTCTCTCTGGCTTTCTTCATCCTCTCGCTGTTGTCGACGAACTTTGTTGTGAGGTCGCGAAGTCTGGCCTGACCAGTCTCCAGCTCACAGTCCACCTCATGCTGGGCCACGCGCTCATCCTGAGCCAACATCTCCCCGATCTGCTGGTACACAGCAGCCAGCGCCATCTTCCTCTTGCTCGCTGCGTCCTGGAGACGAGCAGGCTGATTCACCTGTGCTTTGTGAGCGCCGGCGTGTGAGGTGCAAAAGTTACCTTGAGCTTGCCCTGCAGCTCGTTCATCTGAAGCACGATGGTGTCAGTCCTGTCAATCTTCAAGTTCAGAATGTCCAACTTGTCCCTGAATTCAGACTGCAGAGGAAGAGATGAGAAACAAATCATCAAAATAGAGCGTGCTGAGGTTCAAACATATGAGATGTTCTGTCTCCTTCCCTTTTCTCCCCAAAGGTTCTTTTCAGTCACAGCTGTGACCTGCCTGGAGCAACGTTTGAACTCAGTTTCATTTTTTTAATGCATAGACAAAAAATAATAGACATTTTTTTCTGAAATGTAAATTACATCTTAATTATGTTCTGACCTATACATTCATGAGGAAGGCTGCTGACTTGATAGCTGATCAGCAGCCAGTCAAACACCAAAGGTCACTGCTAAAGAAGTTGGCTGCTCAGTGTGCGGTATCCATGTGTACTGATAGAAAGTTGCGTGGAAGGAAAAACTGTGTTAGTAAACAAGCCCAAACAACTTGGTTTGTGTGAAGAAGACAGTATCAAAATCCCTCCTAAGATTGGTAAAAAAAAAAAAAAAAAACAGAACTTCTCCAGAAAATATCTTAGTGCTATGCGTACCCAGAAATGTTTCTCCACCAAGTTCTGGGTCAAACTGTGATGGAGGTACTTATTTCACTTAATGACAAGTAAGCCATTTTTTTTATGCTTTGCCTTTTCCCTTAATTTTTTTATGATTATATTGAATTCGTCTCCACACGCACTTCATTAAAAAACATTGCTTTGTGCTCTGACGGTTATTTACGGCTCTTAAATGATTTTATGAGGCCCGTGTGACCTAAATTTGACGCAATCAGGAGGCAGAACAGGTTTGATAAAGAGCAGAAACAACCAGACAAGGAACAGCATAAAATTAACAAACATGAAAGGGCAAGAAAAAAAAAACACTAATCTAGATACTAGCCATGCAAAATGCGAGAACCGCCACTTAAACAGAAAGTTAAAAGGAAGTTGTTAAGTATGATTATTGTTCTTTAAAAAAAAGAAAAAAAAGGTGCGGTCCAAAATGCATTTTCTTATTTTTAAAATGCGCCGCAAATGTTCGGTGTTGTTTAAAATAAATTCAGTGAAGCTCAGATCTCGCTCACCGCTTTCAGGCTCCGCTGCTCCTCCGGAGAGGTGAAGCCGCAGCCCTTGTGGACTTGCTGCAGGCAGAGGCTGCAGATCAGGCGGCCGTGGTCGGTGCAGAAGTGCTCCATCAGCTTGTGGTGGTCGCTGCAGATGTGCTCGGACAAATCCCCGACCGGCTCGGTCAGCTGGTGGAGGCGGAAGTTACGGTTCTCCCGGTGGGGCCGCAGGTGCTCCTCGCAGAAGGAGGCCATGCATGTGAGACAGGTCTGGGCTGCCGGGGCCTCCATGCAGGTGTCACAGCGGACCACATCATCTCTCTCATCCTCATCCTCGTCTTCATCCTCCTCCTCTTCCTCTTCTTCTTCTTCTTCTTCGGTCTTGCTGGACCTGACGCGGAAGGTCTCCACCACGGTGCTGAGGACAGTGTTCTTCTTCAGCTCCGGCCTGGTCTCGAACAGGGTGCGACACTGGGGGCAGCTGTATGAGTCGGTCCAGGTGGAGAGCAGGCAGTTCTGGCAGAAGTTGTGTCCGCAGGGGATGGTGACCGGGCAGTCAAAGGTGCTCAGACAGATGCTGCAGGTCAGCTCGTCCTCCAGGCTCATGAGGGAAAAGCCGGATTCCTCCAGGTCGGCCATTTTGCGAACCACAGTTTACAACAGCTGTGCGAAAGAAACGAAACTGAGCACTCGCTGTCCTGTGAAGGACAAAAAAACAAACAAACAAAAAATCAGTTCAGAGTGGAAAACAGAGATAAAATGACCCAGTGTTGTCACAAGACAACAGATTGTTCATCTCACGGATAACTTCATGAGATGAACCCACCTCTGCTGCCAGCTGGGTTTCCTCCAGGAAACTTGATCTCACGCAACCAGCCACAAGTTTAAGCCACTCCCAGTCTGTAGTCCACAGAGGAGAAGTACAGCGCATCAGGTGCGCGGTATATGGGGGGAAAGTTATGACAATTCCAAGGGTCCCTGACCGACAGGGGGCCCTCAGCAATGTATTTATTTTTTTATTTTTTCATTTTTTCATAGAAATAACAAAAAAGGGCTGCCCAGTGGCGCAGTTGGTAGCACTGTTGCCTTGCAGCAAGAAGGTTCATTAGCCGACAAAACATTCAGAAATACTGTTGGAAAAATGACAAAATAAAAAAAGAAACAAAAACACCCAGTTTGTATAATAATAATAATAATAATAATAATAATAACAACAGCTATGCCACATCGTTTTTCCACATTAACGTCAACTAAGTTAACACGTGAGTTATTTATTGAAATTAGAACTGCTGTAGATGATTTTAGAAGTTATGTCTGCAGTGAACAACCTGCTCTGACTTTTAATATAAATTAGTCAGTAAATAATTTTTAAGCCCTTTAGTGGTTTTCACATGAGACAAAATGTAACATCAAATTAATAAGACTAACTCAAGGCTTAATACATTTTGATGTTACTCACAGTGGACGAGTCACATAATGAACATATAACAAAATCTCATGACAAGTTCTTATTCAATGGGTCTAAGTGTAAGGATATAAGTGGTTATTATCAGCCAGGTTCTTTCAATCATCCCATTATGTTCAACAGGGTTGAGCGTCTCTATCAGAGCAGGAGGTTTTATCTAAAACCTTCTGGTTTAAAATCTATTTGAAAGAAGTTATTGACTTATTTCAGTGAGCATTTTATTTGTTGAAAATACATAAACGACATCTGATTAATTAAACTGGATTTAAACATTTATTATGAGTAGAAGTTCAGACCGGTTTTTGAAGAGACTGAATAGTTCCAGAAAGAAAAAGAAAGGCGTCAGCTAGCCTTGAACTTGGATCTTCTCCAGAACCCTACTCTTTTTCTTATTAAGATGCAAAATTCTTTTTTTTTTTGTCAGGTAGAAGTTGAACTTTGCCTGCACAGTGGTGCAGTTTGTAGCCCTGTTGCCTTGCAGTAAGAAGGTTCTGGGTTTGATTCCCAGCCCGGGGTCTTTCTGCACAGAGTTTGCATGTTCTCCCTGTGCATGCGTGGGTTCTCTCCGGGTACTCTGGCTTCCTCCCACAGTCCAAAAACATGACTGTCTATAGTGGTTCCTGCTGGAAATTCCAATTTTTGCTACAGAACTGACCATTTTTCCGATGGAAACACTGAAACACTACCGTACTGTTGTCATTTAACATCCTGTAACATCCTTTGGTAAAGTGTAAATATGTAAATATCCCATCACATTTGCCTCTATTATTTTAGCTTTTTGGACAAATAAACAGATTTTTTGCACGTTTAAATATATTTTGGACAGATACAAAACCTTGGATTTTGCCTTGACGTTCTGTTCTGTGGGGTTCTATTTACTTTGGCAAATGAATAGATTTAAAAGTAAAATGGGTTGAAAAATCATGAACATGACAATCATATTGATCATTTGCAAACATGACAGACTGGCTTTTTGTTTTTGTCTTTCCAATCTTTTTGTATTTTGCGTTTCACTGATTTGAATTATTGAAATAAAACATTTTGATGATTATCTAATTTTCAGCTGTACAAAGTGTTGCAACACAGGAAGGAACATTAATATGTTGCACAAAAAGCCTGGATTTTACTTGCTGATGACATCTGCATAGATCATATTGTAAAGTCATCGGTGGAATCAAATAGGTGAGGCCACCAAGTTTATTACACGGCATCAGCTGGTATGTTAATTGTCCTGAATAAAACAAACATTGACAACTAAGTTGATCTTTCCTGTAACATCACCTTAGAGAATGTTCTATTGCTTATCATTTAGTGACATTTCTCTTACATAATTTTATTTGCATCTGCTGTTGATTTTGGACACAGCTGACTGATAATTTGTTGCAACCAGTACATAAGCAGCACAGAAAGAGACCAAAAACAAAGTTTATTAAATCAATTGATTATACTTTATTAATCCAAAGAAAAAAAAAACATTGCATTTTCAATTAAAATATCTTATTTAAAATGATTTTTAGGCTCAAAACAGAAGAATAGACTGATTTCAGGTTAGTTTGGCTGAAAATGTCCAAAACGAAGAACACGACTCAAAGAAAGCTTTGATTAAACATGACAAAAAAAATTAAAGCAGAAGAAAATGAGCCAGGAAACATTAGCTGGGAATTGAAACAACTCTGATGTGTGATTTAAACAAGCGACACCCTGGGAAGATCCCTGAAAGTAGTTGTAGGTTTAGAACAGGTATGGTGTTAAACAGAATCTGAATGCTACAGCTTGTACTAATACACTGCAGAAACAAATGACTTAAGCTAAGCATCACACGACACAAGACTTAATGAATTGGAAATCTTCCCTCCTTCCAGTTAGCTCACAATAAGCCAACAGATACGCCAATAAGCCAACAGATACGCCAATAAGCCATTGGCTCGTGTTCCCAACTTTTAGAGGAAACTAAAGCGTTTCATCTCTGTGAGGCTTAAAAACACAACAGAACCAAGTTCAAATCTGGACCTGGACTGTTGCTGAGTATCTCCGTTCTCCGCCATCATTTCCTCATCCAAACTCCACCAATGAAGCCAAAAAGTCTTCCAGGTGAAGAGAAGAGAGACGGATGTTTCATTTCTTTAGTAAAACAGACTCTATATGACGTCTGCTGTAAACAAAGAAATGATGTCAACACGCAAGGCTTGGTAATCCCGACACAACCATCCAATCCATTTACTCTGATTTCTTAGATTTGGCATAGTGTGAACAAGCAATATTTATCTCGTAATACTTTTGCTACGATTTTCCATCTAGTCTTTATAGCCTCATCTGCAAATAAAAGCAGGTTTTAAAACACATGCTCAATATGAAAACACTGCACCTAAAATGACGTGATTCATTCTCACAATTTAAACAAGATTTAGTAACCTAAAATAACTTTTTTTTTGTGGTAAAAGTTTTATTGAATTGTAAGTATTTTATCAGGTACATGTTGGATGTATTTTTTTTTTTTTTAGATGCAACTCTTTCCTTCCCATTTCCAGATACCAAAGCCTCAATATCAAGCTTCTCAACTTCTCTTTGAACAAAGTGGAAGCCGAAAGACCTGCATGTTGATAGGAAGCAAACACCCAGCAGTCAAAAGTAAAGACTTTACAGGTGTTTGTCCAAAAAGATTTGCTGCTAGATGTCTTAAAAGGACAGAGCAACATTGGAGAAACAGGGTGTTTAAAGTTTCTGAATCCATCAGTACACTCCTTAACCTGAAGTGTGGTAATATAACTGTGGATTTGTCGCAAATGCAATAATCACTGCAGTATTTCACAAGAATATTGCAAGCGATTTTCTGTTATTGTGCAGGAATTCTGTAAACAGATCTGAAAATCCAAATCTGAACCCAGATTATCGCTCATATTTTAAGAGTATAACGATAATCTGGTCCACTGCCACAAGCTCAGCTCTTGTCCTGCTGTATATTTTCTGTTTCAGATTAGGAAACCAAAAAGAGAAAAGTGTGACTATCTCCAATCCACACTGATTGAAAGACAGTCAAGTCTTATTCCTTGATTACATTGGATGTTTTAAAATCAAATGTTTTCTTTTAAATACATCCCACAATTAGGAACAAAACACAGAAGCTAGTCCCAATCACCAAATCCAAACACTTGAGTAAAATGCTTCAGCAGCTTTTACTCTAAACCAAAAACCAATACCAGCTTCTTTCAGCCATATGACCAAAACAGAAGCTCCCACAACATCCACCAAGAGCTAAGTGCTTTATTATGAGCCACCCTCAGCCCTTCCCATCCATTTATGTATTAAGGCTTTCATCTGTCTGCTTAGTCAGTCAGCTCAGAATCATAACCTCAATAATCCTTTTGTAAGAATCACCTTATGACAAGGCATAAAGGAATGGTCCAACCAAAATAAAGACAGATCCACATATGGGTGAGAACACCATGGACCGTCTTTACTGGCTAGGGAAATAAAATAATCAAGAAAGAAGTGTTTAAAGGTATACCAAGCAAGGCATAGCTAAACTTAACTTTAATGTGTCATCGTGTCCAACTCTGTAGGAACTCTGTCTTATTTTATGTTGCCAATTCATCTGGGGGAAGACTTCAAGTAAAACCAGCTGACCACTACATACCTGACTCCCCACTTTTATATCATCTTAGCTTATGCTTAACTTGTAAATATGTTTGTTTCTGGATCTTGTGATATTAAAACAATATATCTCAGAATGAGTTCTGTCTTGCAAAGTACAGTTCAATGGAAACTAGAAACTTTGAGTTTAGAAATACCAGCTGCGTAGTACACCTTTAAACTAAGAAGAGTCTTGGCACCTCAGAGAAAGTGACAATGAGGGAAATTGTTGAATATAATGAAGTGTGTTGTGATTAAAGTGTGATGAAGTTAAATAGAATACGCATTAGCCAATCACAGAGAAACAGACTGGTAATTTTTGGTTTGTAGTTTAAATCTGACATTATTACTAACCCAACATTTTTGTTGGGTCAATAAGGATCCTTACTTAGATTAATGTTTTATTTCCACATCCTCATTCCAGACCAACCAGTGTTGAATGACGCACCGGTCAGTCTGCCATCTTTCTCATGCTTCATTGTAAACGCATGCAGTTTTCACATTTTAACTGCACGTCAAACTCTACTGAAGCTTGCAAAGAGTAATGTGAGAGCCACTGGAGAAAATCCAGAAGGCTGGGTAGACGGCCTCAGTGATCTGAAAACTAAACGAATGGAAGGGATACGCCCTGTCTGCCACGTTATAGAACGTAATCTTGCCCTCCTCACAATCCAACAGCACCCCGACGCGCTTCGGATTCGGATTAACCAGCACCACCTCCGTGCTGCTATGCCAGGCCGACAGCTTCACATTGAACCACTCGACACACCAGGACTTGCTGTTGCGACCGAGCCTGCTGGTGGGGCCCTTGCGGTCGATGCTGCTGTAGGCCAGCCCGATGCCGATGAAGTTGTTGCTGCTCAGTCGTACCTCCCAGTAATGGCGGCCTGCGGAGAACCCCTTGGAGGCCAGGACCTGGGAGCAGACCGCAAAGCGCTCTGGGCAGTCGGGGTAGTTTGTGTGCTCGTCAGACACAGAGGCCTTCGTGAAATTCTCGCTTAGTTCGATGCGTTTATGGGCCGTTCTTTGATCAAAATTGAGCACAGTGCCATCTAGTAGAGACGGAACAAAAGACAATTTTAACAACAAACACCTGCTGATAGGACAAGATGGAAAGATATTTGTTTCCTTACATTTCATAAGGTCACTTCGTTTCTCAGCAGAGCTCATCTCTGAGGGAATGTCTGTAGTCTCTGTGACCGGAGACAGGAAAACACATTTCAAGCATTTTGCGCCATTTCAAAGAGTTCAGATGCATCTCAAATTAGAATTTCATCAAAAAGTATCAGTCTGTTTCTAATGACTATATATTTCAAGTTTTTTGTTGAAGGTTTCAGCAAAGGGCTAATGAAAATCCAGTTTCTCAGAACATTGCGCAATATCAACTTAAAACAAGATTTTTAATACAGATATGCTACCGTTTACTCTACCAAGGAGAAAACTGATAACTTCACAATTGTCCTGTATGCAATAAACTGAGTGGAAGGAAAACCACATGTTCTCCCTCCACTCAACTTTCTCTTCTTATTAAGCTTGGGGCAGCCAGCTTCCTCAGTAATGTCCTTTTTTAGATAACACTTCCTTTGGAAGGTGTCAGTGATGGGATTATTGAAATAAATGAACCATTTGACATTCTTATTAGTTAGTATACACCTGAAATATCAATATGAAGTTGTCTTTTTTTGTTTTGAACAGTTTAGTATTTATCAGTTATTCACATTGCAGCATCCAAGTCCAGTACCTACCGGTTACTTCTTTGTTTTCAGCAGCAGGACGTCCCCTTGGTTTTTCTTTCACACCAAAGTCCAGCAGGTTTTCAATAGATTTTCCCAGTTTCTTATTGCCTGGATTTATTTCGGTGGTCAGAGAAGGGTTTTTTGCGGCTTCTAGAGAGAGACAAGTCATTTTCTCCATCTCAACTGTAACAAAAACCTCTAAGATTCACAATTATGTACTACTTGTGTTGGTATATCACAAAATCTCAAGAAAAAGCCATTAGCTTGTAGTTTTAATGTAAAAATGTGGGACTTTATCGTTTTGCCTGATAAAATGCAGGGTTTTCAATCTCATCTTAACAAACATACTCCAATGATGTACGATTTTGGTTTGTGTTTGATTAAATTACTCTAGGAATGTGGTTTGTTTGCATAATGAAAGGAGAAAAGTTGAATTTTTCCTTACTTTGAGGTTTCTTCTTTGGGACCGGTTTGGCCTGAGGACCTGGGCTGTGGGATCTGGGGAGTCGAGGGTTCACTGTGGGAATGTTTGACTCTGAAGAAAGTTACAAACATGACAAATACAATTTTATTATGCATCTCTTTGGAATGAGAGATTACAGATACATAAATTGGCAGATTGAAAACAGGTGTTGGAGAAATAAACACACCGGATTCCTGATTAGTTCCAAGACTCATATGCAGAAGCCCAGAGGCAGAAGCTGCTCTTTCACCTGAAACATGAGTTTAGTTACTTAGCCTTTTTTGCTTTCATCTAAATAATTAAATGCATTTCTTCTAAGACACCGTCTCGCTAAATCACTGCATCAGTTAAGAGTATTTGTTTTGATTGGTTTCCTGTTTTTCACTCTTCACATATTTAAACCACTTACCCGCTGCAAATGTGCCAGTATTAAAGTCTGAAATAAAATTGGATATTTACTTCACTCGCTTTTATCATGCAACTGCACAGGATGAAGCCACCAGCTTAGAACTGTGCTTGCATAATCACCTGCTATGAGTTTTGGGATCCTGTTCTCCACAGGTTGCTTCAAGAGTTCTGTCAGGTAGTTCTTAAATGTCAAAACAAAGGCCTCGGCTTGCACGACCTTCTTGGAATCCAGAGTGATTCGAGGGGAGTAAGGGTCGTAGCTTACAGCCTGGGGAAGGTTAAATGAAGTCTGCAGGGACAGAAAAACCAAGAGGTGTTCATTCAGAAATGTCTATTTTGATGACCAGCCATCATGTGCATGCAGGAAATATTTTGCAATTTATGTTTCTTTTTCATCCTGTGCATGAGGAGGATGGTTGGGTAGAAGAAAAATGAATGTTTGTGTACGGTGCTTGGTAGATGTGTATTCCTTAAATCTGTTAGCATTTTACCATATTACAACCATGCACAATGTGTTTTATTGTGTTTTTATTTATGAGACCAGCACAATGTTGAGGTTAATTGTTGCATGGCTTAACATGGTTATGTCAACCACATGTGTTGCCATTAAAGCAATAACTTGTTCGGGAAACATCTCCATCAGGTTAACAATGAAATGAAGACTAAAGTGTTTTGCCCATTTTCTCAATCAGAGTCAGATTGGTAAAACCTAATACTTAAGTTTTACCAAAGATTCTCAGTTAAGTTTAGGACTTTGACTGTGCCATTTTTACACATTAATCTGCAGCAACCCAAGAACTATGATGGTTCGATTGGCTGCTTGTACAATTCTGTCAGACCACTTTCATTTTATAATTTTGACTTGAACAGCTTCCTATGAGCTGTTCAAAGCTTACAATACTTAAAAACAAACAAACAAAACTCTGCTGTAAACTCAATGAGCCACATTGTTCATTTTTCATGTTGCTGTTATCCCACCTGCAGGAAGGTCAGGGTTTGGGACTGACCCAGCAGACAGAAGATTTCCTCTTTTGCTTTGCCAATGTTGTCGACGTTCTCGCTGAACTTTGAGATGAGACCTCTGATTTTAGTTTCACCAGTCTCCACCTCTTTGTCTATTGCCTTCAGGGCGTCGCCCTCCTCTCTGGTCATCATGTCGCGCATCTGCTGATACCCAGCTGACAAGGCACTTTTCCTGTGGATGGCCGACTCCTTATGAGGACCACAGCAGCAGAAATTAACCCCACAGCAGAACAAACTGAAATCGACAGCATTAAAGCTCTTCGTTTAAGCTTTAATCATTCAAATGATACAAACCCTTAGCTTGTTCTGCATGACCCTCATTTGAGAAATTACACTCTCATTCTTCGAGAGCTTTCCATCCAGAAAAACCAACTTCTCTCTCAGGTCCAGCTGTAAGCAGAGAAAACACGACTCATTCATTCACATCATGTATGGATGGATAAATATGTTTGTGTAGATGCAACATTTCCCCATTTCATGGTGAAGTGCTGAAGCAGAGCATGTATTTATTTGACTCGTCAATCCTGTTCAGATTCAACGACATTGTGACTGAAATAAACAGAGTTGTTTGCAGTAAAATATTAACCTCCTCAACAGTCAACAAAATCAATAATTCAACAGAACATGATCAGTTCTGGGCTGTGCAACAACAACCGGGTGAGTTTCAGTAGTTAATTTGTTACTGCGCATTTACTTTATTAGTCGTTAATGACATAATAAACTCAAGTCATAAGTCATCTTTGACTTTGGTGTATTCTTGGTTTATGAGAAAAGTCTCCTGCTTCACCGCATTGTCTCTGCTCAGGTGATTCACCTTCTGACCTCTACTCTATCTGCCCAGAGTCAGTTTAAGATAATTCATGGGTGAACCATGAAATATTTCAATAAACACTAAACAAGATGACTTCAAATGTTAATGAGTTGCTCATTTAATCTTCCAAAGCTACTTCTAAATTGAAATATTTTTTAAAATATAAATTATTGAATTAATGTTTCGATTTAGGCGCTTTATGTAGTACGAAATATAAAAATACAATTTATGGCTGATTCCTAATTTGCAGATACAGTTCTGATTTTTAACCGGAGCCATTTTTTAAAGCAACCTAAACACTATTGTTGCAGTGGAATCTTCATACATAAAAGCAGGCGCATTTTTTTCAAAGGCTGATAAACATGACTACAGCAGAGAAATGTTTGTAAATAAACTAAGCTTCACAAGCATCTCAAGGCTGTTTACATCTGACGCTTGTGCACATTCATCTAACATTTTTTTCCCTTTCGCTCAGCTTTCTGTTAACGTGCTCATATACAAATCCAATTCAAATTCAAAAACGCTTTACTGATCCTAAAGGAAAATTGTTCACTCTGTGAACCATGAGGTTCTTTAAGTGACTTTATGTCCTAACCTTCCATGTGGTTGGTTTAAATGACCATCTGCTGGACTGTGGTTATGACTGCAGATCATAATGTGTTAAAATCCTAAATGCTTTGTCTTATTCAATGTGATAATTCTTTTTGAAAAACTGAATTTTTGGGTCACGTTAATTACAAACTATATTCAGAGAATCATAAGGAATTGTTTTCATTATTTCAGGAATATTTTTAAGATGCACTTGCATGTACCTCTTTCTTGCTCCGCTGCTCCTCTGGAGTGGTGAAGGAGCAGCCCTTGTGGACCTGCTGCAGGCAGAGGCTGCAGATGGGCCGCTGGTGTTGGCTGCAGAAGAGCTCCATCAGCTTGTGGTGGTCGGTGCAGATCCGCTCCATCAGGTCCCCGACGGGGGACGTCAGCTGGTGGAGGCGGAAAATGGGGTTCTCCCGGTGGGGCCGCAGGTGCTCCTCGCAGAAAGAGGCCATGCAGGTGAGACAGGTCTGGGCCGCCTCCGCTTCCATGCAGGTGTCGCAGCGGACCACATCCCTTGTCTTCTTCTCGGGTTTGCTCGCAGCGACCCCTTCGGTCTTGTTGGACCTGACCCGGAAGGTCTCCACCACGGTGCTGAGGACCGTGTTCTTCTTCAGCTCCGGCCTGGTGGCGAACAGGGTGCGACACTGGGGGCAGCTGTACGAGTCCTTCCAGGTGGCGAGCAGGCAGTTCTGGCAGAAGTTGTGTCCGCAGGGGATGGTGACCGGGCAGTCAAAGGTGCTCAGACAGATACTGCAGGTCAGCTCGTCCTCCAGGCTCATGAGGGAAAAGCCGGACTCGTCGGCTTCGGCCATGATGAAACCAGCAGCTGCAGCGACGGAGAAACGAAACTTATAGGCGGCGCCTGAAAAAACGAAAGTAAGAGACGACTGAGAGGGATTCATTTACGAAGAAAAGTTAGAAAACTAAAATAATATACACTGAATACGTATCAGTCAGCTGCTTTTAAACAAGCATGCAACTATATTAAGTTCATTTTTAGGACCTTTGAGTCCTTTAGTTTAACACTGTCGTGAACAGACAGCGTCATAAGCGAGCACTGCTGTTGAACTTCCGCTTTAAATTCTCAATAAATGTCTCTTACTGTACCTTAAAGTTTTTGTGGACCCAGTTCTGGTCGGGTTTTCACAGCACTCCGTCTCAGACCAGGGTGGAACCGCGGAACTCCGAGGTGAACCGTCACACATCGGCTCCAACCAAAGTCCCTCCCTTTTGTTTGCCAGCAGGTGTGGCGTAACGCTCAACTCAGAGCAAAACTCGGCCTGTTGCAGTATGCTGTCGACCAGTGACAGTATACTCCTCTAAAATATGATCAATTACGTAATCATCTAAAATGCCAAATTTGCTGTGTAATGGTATGTGGGGAGGCTGGGGCGGCATCACGTAGAGCAGGGGTGGGCAACTCCAGAGTCGGTCTCCTGCAACTTTTAGATGTGTCTCCATTTCAACACACCTGAGCCAAATAATGAGGTCATTAGCAGGACTCTGGAGAACTTGACTGCACTTAGGAGGTGATTCAGATATCGGGTTCAAGTGTGTTGGACCAGGGAGACATCTAAGAGTTGCAGAAGGTCATTTACATGCCCCACTCCCACAGACATACAGTAGCACTTTTGTGTTGAACAAACAATAGGCACTTTACATGGCCAAACACTGCAATATTTTAATGACATCTGATTGGTAGTTTTCAAGCCTCTGCTACGTTAAAGGGCTATTTCAGGGTCCTATTTTGTAGGTAACTCTATTTGATAATTTCTCATTTGAAACTTATTTTGACTTATCAAAACTGAAGTGGCTAATTAACTGAACCAAGGTTTTTGAAATACAGCTATAGATATCTAATGGAGGATATTCTAGAGAAATAAGACTCGGTGTCAGGCTTATATTTAGGCTACATGCTACGGAAACAAAGGGAAAACAGAAAGTGGTGGATCACAAAGTAACTGTTCCTATACATTCTTCTGAACTTAAATATTAAGCAAAAAATAAATGCTTCCAACAGTTGCATTTATTTTAATGGGGTTAGATTTAAAAATGTCAAATGTGGCTCTTTGCAGTTGTTTTTTTATTTGTCAGACAGGTTTACAAGTAAAACATATTTGACATTTCGGTACAAAAAGGAAGCAGAAATGTTCATAAACCTTGTAGGTTTGTTGAGTTTAGCACAGACATTTATACAAAATGAGAAGTGTATATTTTTCTGTCTCTGTCCGGGCTCAGGTGCTGTTGATGTGGGGCTTTTCAGGATGCTCCATCTTGTTCTGGCTGCTGGTGCTGTAGGCCTCGCTGAGCTGCTGCAGGTCCTTCATCAGGCCTGCAAACTGTTCCTCCTGAGAGCAAAGTGAAAGCAGCCATTAATGTACTGTCATCATTTAAAGTTTACCAAAAAAGAATCGTCTGCTTGGGTTCAAACATGGCCGTCTTCTTAATTGAAACTTTTAAACCAAATTACTTCTGGGATCCAGGTCCAATGAATACAGAAGCACTACCATGCTCGAGTATTGATTTCAGGTTTTTCTGCTGCTTAATTTTTGTCAAACATAGTGGATCGCATTGAGGCCAAATTTCCTTTATGATGCCGACATCTTTCATACACTCCTTTTCTTTGTTCAGACTCATCCTTGCAGATGTAAGTGGTGTTGCCATTTTCCTCTTACAGAGAAGTGGCTAATTCCTGGCAACCTTTCAAAACAGGTTAAACTCGTTGTTTACTAATTGTACTTGAATGTGAACATGTGAGTCCTAGTCACTCCTATGAACACTGGCAGCTGTCTTGAATATTTTCAACTTGCCAGGAAAACATCGTCCTGTTCTGTGTTTGAATGGAAAAATGTCTTGGAAAAAGAATTTTTCAAGTTGTAGTACAACTACTACAACTTAGGAGTTTGTATTGAGAGCAAATGATCTCTCGGTATCATTTTGTCTTTGTCCCATGGCATCTGATTGCATAATACCAGAAAAGGCCAAGAGGATGTTTTTGTAAAGCTTCGAGCCAGAATCTTTTTAAAACCACACCCATTTGTATTAATTTTTATATTTTGTTTATTTCTTTGTTTACAAGCATTTAGCTAAATTCCTTCTTGAAAGGGATTCTCTTAAATTTTGCTCGGCTGCAAAATATATATATATATATGTATTTGAGTCATGTTTGAGTTCATCCTACATTTAACAATAAAAAATTGTTTAGCATTTCGATGGACTGACAAATGCTGCATTTGCATGCTTTTTTGCTCAAACTGTGTGCAGCTGACCATATAAATTTGACTTAAATCCATTTGAATTCATTCTAATTTTGAAGATAATTTTAATATCTAAATTAAATTCACTGACTGATATTTGTGTCTCTGCTTTCCTTACCAGCACATTCATTCTCTCGGCTGCAGCAAGTGCAACACCCAGCTTTCTCTCATCTTCTTCCCTTTCTTCTTCAATCACTCCCAACCTGGAATAAAAGTTGCCAGCAACATGCAACATGGAGTAGTTAGAAAACATGTGGGGAAGTTGTCTCTTCAATTTGATCCCAAAGATTGCTTTAGCAGGCACAAAAAATTCTGTACAATCTCACCTGAAGGTGGCACTGGCGAGCTGCTCCTCTCGCACCGCCAGCAGGTTCTTCAGCTCATACACCTCAGCTTGTAGCATTGCATTCTGGTCCTGGCTTTGGCTGATGAAGTCCTCGAGACGTTTGGCCATGTCCAGCTCCCGCTCTGTCACCTGCTCTATCCCCAGACGGAGCTCTGACAGCTCCTGGGCGTGCTGGAGAGGAATCACACTTTTATGTAAATGCAGGAAATTGAAACCCAGTATGAAATCAGTTCTGGGGATGGATGGGTGGATGGTTGAAACATACCCGGTCCAGTAAGCTGAACTGGTCGTTCTCGGCTTTCATCTCACCGGACTCCCTGTTGGGGTTGACGATGATCCATGGAACTGGTGCTGGAGCACGCCTGATGCTTTCACTCTGAACAAGGTAGACAGGAGACTGCTGGGTTTGTTTTACTGGCAAAACAAAAAATATCTCTGGAAAATGTCAAAAAGCATTGATTTACTGGTTGGTATCGCACCCTGAGACCAGGCTATACTCACAGTATCTGGTCGTGTGATAACTGGCTCGTTGACCTCGGCCTCTTGCTCTTCCTGGTCCGATGTCGGCAGAGCTTCGGAACTGGTCTGCCTCTTCAGGGCTTGTTTGCCGTGACCGGGACGTCTGTGTGGAGCACTCTGGGTTCTGGTGACTGGCTTCCTCTCTCTCATGTTCTTACGTGGTCTGCTTTCACTGCGAAATAAACAGGTCGGTGTGTCATAATGTCAATATTTCATCCATTACTGAACTGTAAAAAAAAATAATGCAGTTTTCAAAATTTTCAAATGATTCTTTTGTGTCTTTTTTTTTTTAGTTCTTAGATAAAATGTCCTGCGAAACTGCATCTAAAATATTATCTTTTGTGATCCTAAAAAGCAAGGAACAAAATGTGTTGCCACTTTAAAAAATGGTTTAAAATGTTTACTGCAGATTTTTTTCTACAAGTAGTTCACACAGCAGTGGTTTGTGGTTCATTCAGTTTTATAGTTTATTGGAAAGCCAAAGTTGACCGAATGCAGTGCAAATTTACTGAGTGAAAATCTACTGTTGTCATCATTTCCTTAGAGATTTTATACATTTCAAATGATCTTCATTACTTGTGAATTATTTAACAAGTACACAGGTGTCATATAGTACCTGTCTTGTAGGCCTTTGGAGTCCACAGGCAGTCTCTGGAGGGAAGACTGCAGAGGACTGTACTTTTTCAACTCTCGTGGAGGAACGTACACCGGTTTGGACGGTTTTGTATGACTGCAAAATAGAGGCCGGTCAAAATAGCAGCATAAAGCTCACGAAAGAGGCTCAAGGCCCCTAACTTACCTGTTCACAATGATCCGAGGTGCTTCAGGACCAAGTGAATCACTTATCTGGTTCAGGATTGAAGGCAGAGGATGCAGCTTGTCAATTGTGTCCTGAAAATGAAAAGCTGGAAGTTAGTTTTATATCATAAAATAACATCTGATGCATAATGGACTCTCATTTGCTCGTTTGCCAACCAAACTGGGATCACTTTTCGTCCCACCTGATTCTTCTTATAGATAATGTCCACAAGGAGGCCGTGCAGCACGGCCAGACGCAGGGGCAAGTCTACATAGCCGTCAAAGGATGTCATCGGGATTTCAGTGTCTTGATTGGACACGGTTTGCAGGAAACACCTCATCCCTTCCCAGTGCTGATCCAGGAATTCATTCATGAACAGCATGTACTCCTCCTTCTCTCCAAACCTGAATCCACACAAAACATTTCATTTGCTTAAACATTTCAACTTTTACTCATGTACAGTTTGTCAGCACGAGTAGAGATGACTAGACGCGACTCACAAGGTGGAGTTGGCCAGATTCTGGATGACTTTGGCAGTAAGGGTGAGGGTCCGCAGGGTGTTCGGCTCCGGGTATGCCTGTGTCAGTCCGAAAAGAGAAGGACTCAAGATCGCAGGACATAAGAAGCGAAGGAAGAGTGAGGCAGAGATGAGTCGCTGCCCAATTTCTGCTTTCCCCTTGTCTTCACACAGCTCCATCCAGTTGGAGAAGATCTTGTTTAATTCCTCGGGAAAAGGTCTGTCAAAGGGAAAGATATGCTCGATCAGTTCCTTGCAGCAATTTTTCTTTTGCTTCTTCTTCACCCAGCCGACGTGTCTCACCCGTGTATCTCAATTATCTTCTGCACCACATCTTCACAGGTTTCCCTCAAGTGTTGCTGGTTGCTCGACAGTTCAGCAGCGGGGCATTTGAGAGGGTCAACTTCACAGTTCTCCACTGAGGCGTATAACCGGTTGATGAAGTCCCCTTCATAAGAAAACGAAAGAAAGAAATTAAAGCAGATAGCATTCAAAACATTTCAATTAATGTATGTGAAAAGAAAACAGAGATGCAGCCAATCCCATCCAGTATTTGTATCAGATCTGATATTGACCATTCACTGATTGGATGTTAATGGAGGTACTGTAAGAGAAAACTCCAGATCTCTACAGAGGAGCAACACTGATCTTCACCTGATAACAGGCAGGTTTATTTCGTTGATGATGCTCATTTATTTTGTTTAGTTTTTTAACGTTTAACCACCGCTTGCCATGGATCTTAAATCGTTTGGAAATATTTGGAAATGAAAACCCTGCTGGAAGTCCTTGACTTGAGGTATGAGTTTTTACAATCTGTGTTTTACACACTAAGCCTCCGCTGTTAACTAAAGTTACAGTAAAAAACAGTTTTAAAATGCCGCCTAAACACGTTCTTCATTTAGATTGGCTGAAACAGGGAAGTACTATTTCAGTGAGCTGCCTTCTCCTAATCTTTTACGTAGATATGCTGCACTTAAGAATGTTTAATGTCCCCCCAATGCAGAAAAGTTTTGATGGGGGAATGCAACAAATAAATGTTTTACAAGTTGGATCCCCACTTGTAAAACTGTTTGATATGCACATAGTGCATGTGTGTTTTTCCCTTTACATTAGGTAAAAAAAAAAAAAAGGTTCAAATTGAAGCATTTTGGATGTTAAATAATCGGTATTAGCAGATATTTCAATTCATATATCTTTAAAAGAAACCACAATAATCTTTACGTATTACCCACCTAGTGTATCAATTAGGTACTTCTGGCCAACCAGCTTCATATATTCATCTATGGCTTTAGTAGCCAGTGTGTTTTCTCTGAAGATCAACGCTTCCTTCTCTCCGAGTCGGTTAACCTCTGCATCGCCCAAATCAATGAGGAACTCCTGGAAAAAGTCCAACATAAACAATGAACACAGTTTTAAAACAACATAATGCTGAATTTCTGTTCTTGTGTTGACATGTTTTCTCAACCTTGGCCTTGCCAATACTCTGGAGTACGTGGACCAGAGCTCCTGCCAGCTCCTCTTTTTCCTTCACGTTGAGAAGCGGCTCCAGGTTTCCGCACATTTCTACATATCTCACTGTCACATACTCCGCAAACTCTTTGTATTTCTCCATCGGCAGCACCTTCAGGTTCTGGAACCGGGCCTTGATGCGGAGGGAAGCCTGTGAACTCAGCACTTCCTTGTTCCCAGCTGCGGCCGACGCCTTGAAAGGCGTGATGGGATACCACTTCTCTTGATAGGTCCGACCTCGAATATCTGCCAAAGGTATGTTCACGCTGCCCAGAGGATGCAAGCTGGACTCATCCCGGGAGTGGCGCTTCTTTTTGGAGTCTTCCTCACGGAAGAGATGCAGGCTGATTTGGGAGATGGAGGGAAGATTGTCGAGCTCAAAAAATTCCCCCCAAAACAGTTGGCAGCCACCAGCTGCGCCCCCGCTTCCCCCCAGGCCTCCTGAAGACCCGGAGGCACTGTCCCCAGCCATGCTGGAGCGATTAGTTGGCTTGCCGACAGCTCGACTGCTGGTGCGGGCAAACAAGGTTCCATCTAGGTGAACTTCACAGTAGTAGCGCCGTTTGGGGGGAAGGTCCTTTGCTTCATTAACCCACAGACTCAAGGAGTTCTCAGTGCGCTCAATGTTATCCTGTGAAAATGAAGGAAGTGTTTTACGTGGTGTTACGTGTTTTTACGTGTTTTTCACATGCAAAATAACTTACCTTGTTGGGCTGCGCAGCACGTCTCAAGTCTTCAATCCAGCGATCCCGTTCGGCAGCCGAGGAGCAGCCAAAACAGTGGGTGTTCTCAGAATTTATCACCTAAAAAAACACAAAATCCATCCAGTTACTGAGAAGACTCAGCACATCCAACCCGTAGAACCCAAAACAAAGTTTACCTCAAAGCAGTACTTCTCCCCTAAGATTGAGCTGTGGACCGGTCTGATCACAGTGCTGGTGTCGGCACTCAGATCCAGACTCCCTACTGGAACCGATACAGACTCACGGGAACCATACTGCCTGCAAGTTACAAACAACAGTGAACAAGTTAAGCAGAGTGCACCTTTATAAGTCAGTCCAAGCATGCCATGGTTTCAAAAGGGACAGTTTTAAAATTGCATAAGTTTATACGCTACATCTTTTTAATGGTTTAAAGTGCTTAAAGCTATGAGAAGCTTGACTGTAAAGTATCTGACTGCAGGCCAACTACCCAAAGCAACGATCAACTAATTGCAACTGTAGTATTTTTACTTTTTACTTTATACAGTGAGAATCTCATATTGGCTCACGAGTCCAAACCCAATAAGAAAAAGGTTTACATGCACTTAGGAACTCATGCTTGTTGACACGATTTCCCATAAGTCAATTGTCAAACCTGCCTGTTATCAGGTAAAATAGCCATAATATTATGGCTATTTTATGGATGGATGATTTTCTCATTAAATGCATGAGTTTACCATTATCTTCAGCTGTTTTTTTTCTTTCATGCTGTGTTGGAAGATAATTGCTTTTAAAGGAAAGAAGCAAATTTAGATTTATTTCCTGTGCTAACCCGAGGAGGTTAAAATACTTTAGAAACACAAGAGTGTGCTTTACCTGCTTAGTTTGTTTAGACCCGGGTTCAGTTGGGTGGCACTGTTCCTCTTGGCCTTATCCAGGCGCCGTTTGATCAGCCCCTGAGGGTGAAGATGTTACACCGGGGGGAAAAATGCAATTATGTATTTCGTCAAGAGGAAATGCAGTGTTGGTACACAGATTATCTGATGTGTACTCACCCGTACACCACCATCCTGGTTCTTCGGCCGAGAGCCGCCGCCCGGGAGGCCCACAGGGTCAGGGCTGCATTCTGAGGGTCGAGATGCGTCAGCATGAGAAAGGCATGTAAAGATCAAAAGGACATTAAATCTATCAAAAGAAAATATATGTTAGGTAAATTTTATGTTTTTTTTCTCCCCCTCAAAATGTTGTTAATCCTAGCATTTTTCACTTAGGACATTTTTAGCTTGTAAAGAGAAAAAACTGATCTTTGAAAGAAATGAACCGTTTACTTCAATGCATTTTAAGTCATTTCGATGAGATTTGGTCATCATTACCAGTTTTTTTAAAAAGAAAAACAAACAAAAAACAAAAACTCCTTCTAAAATTCACATTTTCTACTTTTAAAAGCAGTTTATGACACATCTCCCAAGTAAAACTCAGCACCGTGGTTCCCCACGTAGTGGACATTTTTGTTTACCGAAGGAAACAATAGTCTGAGCTGCAGTGATAGCTGATGAACCCAGAATCACAGGATGTGGTTTTTAGTTGGAGGCTGATAGCTACAGAAATCATAGTCAAACTTATACGCTTCACGAACGAGGATTCTGTGAGTCTTTCATGTAAATGAACTTCTTGAAAATCTTCAATATATAATTTCCTCTTCTTTTTATTTCTAGAGTCACTTCTTCAGAATGAGATAAAAGTTAAGAGGAAAATGTCAATTTTTTTCCAACAAAGCATATAAGGTAGAGCACCGTTGGACTTTTTTGCTTACCTAAAGCTCCTCCACAAACAATCCAGCGTCTAAATCCCATCATTTAGTCCGAGCTGAAAAGGGCGTTTCGCTGTCTTACTTAAGAAGCTGTCTTTAACATTTCCTTCCTCTGTTCAGTAAAACATGCTGCTCCTGATGGCGTTCAACAACTGAGCCGATCCAGGATTGTCATCTCAAGATTGCAGCCTCTAACTTTCTTTTAATAGTTAAGCGGAAATCAAACAAGATGATTCTTGATCCCTCCCTGGCTCTATCCCCCCCTGTGCTCTTCTTTCTCTGCGTCTGTTCATTGGACTGTTTGAGCAACCAGCCGCGATGTTATCTTCCTCAAGAACTCACAGAGGAAGCAATTTGACAATCAGCCTCACAATTCAACTTTCAGCCATTTCCTCTGTGACTTTCTGCAGAATCACACGTCTGATGTCATGAGACAGATGCTTTTTCCCACTTTGGTACGTTTGTGTCTCACTTGGTGTCTCGCTTGTGTGTGCATTGACCTGAGTCATTGTCGGCGAGGTTCTGAACGCTGAGGTTGGACAAGCAGCTGCTGACACGGTTTCGGATCCACGTCGTCGGCTGAGAGAGACGCACACATAGAAACTCTCCAAAATTAGACAAATGTGTTTTTTAGAATGGCTGTGAAATGTACAACAGGTGCATCTGAAAAAGTCAGGAAGGTTGGCAAAAAGTTTATTTATTTCAGTGATTCGATTCAAAACTGAATTGAAGTACGTGAGTGATACTCTCTGCATTATATAGAGCCATTACACACAGAGTGACATATTTATTTTTTATTATAGCTAAGAAAGACAAGAATATAACAAAAACCCAAAATGTAGTTTTTTTTGGAAAGTTGTAGAATTACATGACACCAATAATAAAACATAAAATAAATGCCACCACACACAAAATGATCCAGCTGAATCATTCTATTGCTATCATTGGGCAATATCCATTATCTTCTACTACACTTCTTCCTTCCACTCAACTTTCCATTAATTAATTTAGAGGGTTAGGGTCTCAGTTGTCATATTAAAAGTACCTTTTGAAAATAACAGCCTTAGTATTAAACACTTTTTATTAAGTCCACATTTCTGTTTTTTTTTTTTTTTAAATATATATATATATTTATAGAGCTGATGTAATATTTAAATTAAAAATTTCACATTCTTATTAAGATCGCTGGAGAAAGGCTCATCTCTACATGCTTAGGGATACGGATAGAAAATGGACGAATGAATGGATGTCCTCATTGTCAGTGGAAATTATCATAATTAAAAGAAATTGAGTCTTTTAAGGATCCATCTGAGTGTAATGAATCTATACATCGTGTTTCACATGGTGATAAAATCCCTGAAATAAATGGGCTTTTCAGAAATATCCTAATTTATTGAATTGGTCTGTGCATGATTTTCAGAGAATGTGAATTTAGGTTTTTTACTATCTGTAAGCCACAATCATCACAATTTATGAAATTGTTTAGAAGACATCACTCTGTGTGTAATAAATCTATGACCTGAAATAAATTCACTTTCTGTTTTTGTCCATTTTTAGATGAATGGACAGTTACACTGCCTACATGCAGGCAGTGTAACTGTGAGACTTGTTACCTCATCCTCTTGAGTGATGAGGATTTGTCCGTCTCCCAGGATGCAGTTGGTGATGTCCCACAAGGGGACCTCCTGCGGTGGGACCCAGTTTTGTCTTGTCAATTCACAGCCTGCAGCATGTGCCGGTTCAACCTCCTTCAAGTCTGCAAGAGGACATTGACTTCACTCACACACACAGTCGATAGGGAAAGAGGTGTCTGCGATCTACACCATCATTTCGGGCACACGGTGACCCCTGTTTGTTTTTCAGTTCTGATAATTATGGCCTGATGAGATGACACTTATCTCACTCACCGTGTGGCCACTCCCATTTACTGATGCTATCTGTTTCTTCATGACACACCAAGAGATACGGATATCCTGTTGTTTCTCAGTAGCTTTGCTCAACTTCCTTCTTAATTTGCATAGTCTCTGTGTTTACTTTTAAAAACTATGTTTTGCGGATGCAGGCTTTTTAAAGAAAAATGCAGAAAATGAAGAGGCTGAGAAAAGAACTGAATAAATTTTGTAGAATCATTATAATGATTAAATAACACTCAACTATACCGCATTCACCCAAACTACTTGTTGAAAGTATCCTCTTGAAAATGACTAGGTTGCTTGATGGAATCTTTTCCTCTGCGACATCAGTGAGACTTTAGGATTAGAAGAACCTGATTATACTTTGTCCTATCCCAATAATCTAAGAGATTACTAGACAATAATATCAGGTGGTGTTTTTTAAGTGTAACCACCTTCATAATCTGTGGTTGGTTGTGTTTGATTTGGGTGAAAAGAATAGATGAACCACAGTGTTTTTGTTTTTATATTCAAACACCTTCTAGGATCAGTTCCAGTTTTTGTTGCCGTTACTTGAAGCTAAAGAGATTTTCTGTCCAAATGCAGCGCAGCGTAAAGTGTGCCATCTTGTGTCGTAAGTTCATTCTGGTGCAGCGCTCTGCAGGTCTCTACCCTGCTGTGTGCAGTCCGAAGGAGTCATGCACAAAAATCCGAAATCTGTTTTTTTTTTTTTTTTTTTTTTTACTAATCACTATTGTCTGACCACATGCAAGCTTTAGTTTGAAATGTTTATCAGACGTCATGTGACTGTTGGGTGTTGCTCACACTTTTTCCTGCTTCTCCCTTCTCATCACTGAACATGATGCAAGGACACTGAGTTAAAAGCTTGACTTGTCAA
Source organism: Poeciliopsis retropinna (assembly GCA_010277075.1). Lineage (NCBI taxonomy): Eukaryota > Metazoa > Chordata > Actinopteri > Cyprinodontiformes > Poeciliidae > Poeciliopsis > Poeciliopsis retropinna. The sequence continues at coordinate 9,373,496 of VMRM01000013.1, forward strand.
TCGAAAAGCAGCTTAGGGACTGCAGGTCTCCCAGCAACCACATGTGCAATTTGGAGGTGTGTGCAGTTCTCTCTAGCCTGGGGCCATTGTCATGGGGAGCTCAACACTTACAGATGCTTGTGTGAAGTGGGTTACATTATAGTGTAATGTTTTATTTTATTATCTTTGTTCATTGTTTTTTTTGTTTGTTTGTTTGTTTTATATGATCCTTTTGTTCCAGCTAGAATAGTTAGACAATAGTTAAAGTTAATTAGCATATTTAGTTTGGCAGCTCAATGTGTGTTTTATTAGGTTGTAGCTTTGAAATCGGCGTTACTTCTCCTTCAAAAGCTGTTGCTCCTCTCTACCAAACATGGAACCAATAATTCTGCCAGCAGTATAATTAACACCCACAATCCTAACGCAGATGTTTGTTGCCTCTCTAGAGGCAACAAACAATGTGCATGGTGCAGAGACCATGCACATTCTGGCTAATTTGTATTATTAAAGTGCCGTGTCATCCAGTGTAAAGAGGACCTAATAGCAGTGGGAAATAAGAAATGCATCAAGCACAGACTCCTTGAGAAGCTTTTATGTTTTTCTTGTTTCTCCATGTAGGAAGCAGATGGAGAGGCTGAAATGAATTAGTTGCAGTTTGTGAATTACCTGGAGGATCACTGTGACTAATGCACAGTATTTTCCACTTACAGGCATTTTCATACATTATGTTGTAAATGAGCTTAAACAAATTCACACAAACTACACGGGTGAAATTAATTTTGCTAAAGCGATTGATGCTGAACGTCAGGATCATTCGTTGGACTTAATTTTACAAAGAAGGTTTTTGCTGATAAACTATAAATGTAATTAAAAAAAAAAATCAAGTTCTGTCAACGGTAATTACAAAGGAAAATTAAAAAGCAACATGTAATACTGAGATGTAAACTTTCACATCAGTGTAAAACTGGAAAAACGAATAAAAAAGAATTTTATGAAGGTTCTTGTATTTCACGATGTGTTAGTAAACTGGACATCGTCGCTTTTTTCTCTCTCTGACTCTTGTGCATCATCTGTATCAGGAAGGGACCAAATACTGCAATCAGGCTCCATCTAACAGAGAGAGGATCTTATTTTAAATTCAAAATACTAATTCATAACATTTGACAATAGCAAGGAGCAAATGTTGCACTGCAAACAAGCTCTTCTTCAAAATAAAGACATTCATTTATTTTGAAATAAGAACATATTGCATTCACATTTGATGTTTAAAATGAAACATCTGCTGCTTATGACAGGATGTAACTTTGAATTGTATTCTGTCTGGTGGTTTATGCTTCATTTATCATTATAACATCACCATTATGTTTCATCCTTGCACTGATTTTTTTTTTTATCCCATTTTCTTTTCTTTTTTTTTTTACTTTAATCTCAGATGTTATTTGAATTATTTTATTTTACTTTTATTGACTGCATCTTTAACTGAGGTGACTTTGTTTTTTTCATTATATGTGTACTTGATTAAAAGCACTGTACAAAGTTTTCTATATTATTATTACTGGATTTTCTTTGTGCACAGGCCCATAAAATAGGTCCAAGTACCTATTTTGGCAGACTTGGACCTATATTATTTTTTAGGCTGTGATCATTAATACACAGCTCAGTGGTTAGATACGAGCCTGACATGGTTTTGTGAAAAGATGTCTCACACACCACACCTTTGTGCCACCAGAACATCTGAAATGCAACAGGAAATCATGGCCTCGCCACATGTGGTGAACGTTTAACTGCGTTAGAGCCAGACGCACTTTTACGTGGGAAAATCCACTTTTGCAGAGATGAAGTTCCATGCAACCCAATTCATTGAAAGCTGCTTCACACGGACTCAGATTGCGTGTTGTTACCTGGCAGCAAGGCGTGCTCGCTGTTGCGGCTCTGCAGCCTCGGCCTCTTGAGCTTCTGGGTCACGTTCCACAGATATTTCTTGAAGATCGCTCCCCCGCTCCCTTTCGGCGACGGGTCATTGGAGGAGGCCCCTGCAGCCTCTGGGGCAGCTGATGATGAGGACGAAGCTGGCTGGCCCGAGCTGGAGGAAGGCGTTAAAGCTGCAAAAAGAGACCCGGGAGGCTCCGACAGAGCCCTCCTGAACGGGTTCTTCCTGGTGACCCCGGCGCCTTTCTCAGCCTTGGCTGCCTCTCCGCTTTTCCCACCTGTTGAGTTTTTGTCCCCGGGATCCTCACTCAGGGCTTTGCGCCAGTTTTGCATCTTGCTCCACTTGTTGCTGGAGGCCTTCTGGATCTTGTCGATGGTGGACGTGGAGGCGGCCGCAGCCCCGTCTCCTTCTTCTCTCTGCTCGTTGAGCGTCCCCTTGGAGCCGGTGTGCCACTTGTACGTGTTGAGGGGGTCGGCGGTCTCAGACGGCTGAGGATGCTCGACAGGAGACTCCTTTTCCTTCTCCGGTGACCCCTGCTCCTTTGACAGAGGCTGAGCTGCATGCTCTGGATCTTTCTCCTCGGTGCCCATCTCAGATTTGACTTGCCTGCTGCAGAACTTCTCTCCAATTTAAAGCTGCGTTAACTGCCTTCATAGGATGTTTCTCCAACGTCCTTTCTGAGTTACTGCTATCTTCAAGATTTATATATATATTTTTTGTATTACTTATTTATTTTGCTCACGCAGGCAAAGCAGTCCTCCCTGGTTCTGTCTCGGTGCTTGTCTCGTTTCCTGTCTCGTAAAAAAAAAAAAAAAAACGTTATCCGGCAACAACAGTCGCAGAGCTGCTCCGCCTGCGGTTGCTCTGCTGCAGGACCCAAACTCCTCTGCTGCTGTGCGCCGTCTGTCCCCACTGAGTGCCACTGAGAACTTCACCTTTTTACACAAAACCCTGCTATTTTTGTCTGCTGTTTATGTTCTGAATAAAATCAAACTTCCCTCCCTCACTTCCTGTTCTGCTTAAATGTAATGTTTAAAAAAAAGAAACAGTTTACTGCGACAGACCGAAATACAGTTTTTTATTTGAAATAAAGTTGTTTTTTTTTAAGCAGTTGTTGTTTTGAGAGTGAGGTCCACCATCGGGGCTGTGAAAGGTATTTTTGGCAGATTTTGAGTTGTCTGTTGTGGCGCAGCGCTGTGAGGAAACGTGGCTTTCTCAACAGGGTCTTGAGCTTGATCACATTTTATATCAACACATTTCACACGTGAAGCAAAAAACACTTAAGAAAATGAATCCCAAAAAAGGTTTACACATAATCTGATGCGCATTGGATCTATCAGTAGCCTATTCACCTCTGCGTAATCGTCAGAGGTCACCTGTGGGCGTATTATGGACTGTTGACTGTTAAAATCAATTTCCTGTGAAAGCAAGCCTGTGCTTCCTGTCAGATCAGTCTGTCGGAGTCACAAAACCACTTCCTGTTCTCGTTCTTCTCTCAGCTTGTTCACACCTGCAGGGTGTCCTACCAAAGCCTGATGGCACATTGATCCACTATTTAATTCAACTCAGTCTATAAAGCACTGACATTCACAGCAATCATCAGCTATCATCTTGAGGAATTTTACAAAAATCATTTAAATCCAATCATACATACAGTCCAAATGATGCAGGTGTGAAACGGCACAAAAAGCTCAATTAATTACTCAAAGTTTCAACAGTTTCTATCTAAGGAAGCCCAGCAGGTTGCATCGACCTGCTGGGCTTCACTCCTCATGGACGAGCACGTTGCTGCAATAGACTACTGCTTGCATCATGTCGTTGACTTTATGGCAATCTCTCATACCGATGATGCACGCAGCGACAGTGGAGAGGAAACACTCCTCTTTAACAGGAAGAAACCTCCACCAGAAGCTGACTCGGTTCAGGCCAAATGCAACGACCGACTGGTGGGTTTGAGAAGACAGAGCAGACACACAAACAGAAACAGAACTCATGTAGGAGGATTAAGTTACAGAAAAGTAAAAAGTTAATAGCAGGAGGGAGACAGAGAGAGAGAGGAAGGAAGAGAATGTTTAGTCGTTGGCATCCTGATGTCCTGATTTGAACACAACTCTGTGGGTTCAAATGTTGAAGTGTAAGCACAATGTGAAAATCAAATAAACATGAATTCATGTGAAAACATTAATGTTTTCCCTTTAGAAAATGGATTAAGGAGGATTTTTCAAATACGCATCTGTATAACAACAATAATAAAAGTGAACTCCGGTATTGCAGACAGCATGGGAATCTTGAGAAGCTGGATATTTAAAAAGCTCACCGTCATAATTTTACAGAGTTGTCATTATTAATTTGTCTAAATAAACATCTGAGCAGTTTACAGTAATTTAATTCTGAAAGTTTAAAACTGTAAGTAACTGAAACATGGAGCCAATGTGGAAACTGCACCAAATAACCCAGACATCAACTCCCCTCTGGTGGTGACAATAGGGAAGCACAACGATGTTTTTTTTTTTTTGTTCTGGATACTTAGATGCATAATTATGTGTTTTGGTTATAATGATAAACATTTTAAGTTGGATTTATGATAGGTAAGTTTCTGTCTGTAAAATCCAGGAAGGAAGATAACGAGTTCTATGTAAGTTTATTTTATCCGATTAACACCCGATAAAGATAGTAGGTCTGAGTTGCCTTCTTTTCACTGTGATTAAAAGTGAGAAGAAGGCAAAAATGCAGCTGAGCTGACTTGGTAGAAAGCCCAGTCACCCTGACAAGGTACAGCCTATGAGTGGGGTTAGTTTCCTTTTCTTTTCTTTGTAATAAGCAGAACAAATAATGACCCCCCACCAAAATCAGTCAAATCAAATGGAAAAATCTTGTGTGTGCTTCTGGTATTTCTCTTTCCACTTCGTGATACAGACATGAGGAAGTCGTTGCCTAATTGTTTTTTAGGGGAAGGAACCCTCCAGTTTTGCAAAGGAAAAATAGTTTTCAATTGCTTTCCTTCATTAAAATTTTTTTTTTTCAGGTCTTAATTGTGGGTTAAGACCTGAAGTGTTTTTTTTTTATTGGGATTGGTTCTGGGGGCCACATGGAGCCAAATATCTTTTCAGCCTTGGATTGTACAGGAAATCTTTACATCTGTTGAATGGAGGAACTCTTGGAGGGATTCAATTTTTTGAGGACTACTTATTGTTAGTTTGTAGACACCTTAAACAACATGAGAGAAGGGGTCCTAAGCAAATGAGAGCTTTCAGCTAATTGAAACATTATGAAGACCAGCAACTTCTTTAAATTTTTTTCATAATTCAAGTTTATTGACTTCAAAACTTAAAGGCGACATGTTCTCATTCATCCAAAACAGTTTTTTTTTTCTAAAATACAGTTTCTTACACGGAGGTACAGAGAAGATATGCAGTGGTGTCAGCGAAGGAAGCAGGGAGACAGAATCGTGTCGAACAATCGAGACAAAAAGTCATAGTTATAGCCCTCGTTTATGACTGAGATCTGGATGGAAAGCATCAGCAAAGCTCGGAGACCTGGCATCCAGCATGAACACACTTCTTCATGCCTGTGACTTAAGCTGAGGTCCAATGATGAACCGAAAAAAAGCACACAGAAGGAAAATAGAAAGGAAATTTATAAGATTAGAACATCAGCTCTCAAAGTGCAACTAGACAAAAGCAGGGAAATATTTGCTTAACAGGTCAAAAAAGTTTTAAACATTTCATTAGATATATTTCCTCCCCTTTACGGCAAACATTCATTATTTTACACCATCACACACACTTCCTCATTCACAAAAGATCCATTTCCACATCTTATTGCATTTAATGTCGTTTAAACAACCATTGACCTTTATTATTAGTTACAAATGAGCAGTTATGGATATCAAAAACGCCTATATTCGGGAGGCAAATTTGCACCAAATTTTATTTTATTTTTTTTAAATACATAATGAAGTAAACTGTATCAAAAACTGTTGCATGGAAGTGTTGTATTTTGAAATGTGCCAGTGGCCACCTTAAAAATAGCAGATACAATTTTAAGTGATGTTTACAAAGGTTAAAATTGTATTTATGGACACATGGCTCTTAAAAATGGCTCTCTTAATTCTTTAACAATAAGTCTGTAAACCCCTGTGTGCATGCACAAATGCACCCATCCTGTTCCCGTTTCCACAGCACAGTCACAAACCAACACACATACAGAAACAGTTCACGTCATCCTCTTATATCTGCACTCTGAAGTCCACACCACCGAAGAAGTGGAACGTTCTTCCAACTCTGGAATATCATTGGCTTAGCAGTCAGTGGTACATTCACCAATCACAGATGAGGCATCGTTCCTTGTTCTGAGTTCCACGTTTGTGCAGACAGAAGCAAACCTCTCTAACAAAATGTAGAAGTGATGTTAGTGACGGTTATTTTCTTTTTGTCTGCTTATACATTACTCCACATGCATCTAAATAATAAATATAAATATTTCACACATTAGAAAGTCCAACCTGCGTTATTGCTGCTAGCAGACCTGAGTCTAATATCCAACCGCTCCTCAAGGTGGGAAAGTTTCTCCTTTAAGTGTAGAAATTTGTCAGCAGCAGCGCTGCAAACTTCATGAGCAGTGGATGCTGGAGCCAGGTCTGTTAGGATGCTTAAACCACCAACATTTGACCTATAAAACAACTAACTAGTAACACAAACCCCCTTTTCCAGTAACAATGTGGCAAACGTTTACTTTGTGCACGTCATAAACCTGTGTGTGTTTTAATGTAACAGCATGAGTGAGGTATGAGTCGTCTCAGTACTGCGTTAAGTGGCTGCTAAAGTGAATGCATAAATGTAACAGCGACCTTCCAGTGTCTCTCTCCCAACCAATGGGATGAAAATATTGCTTCTTTCCACCTCCACAGAGCTTCACCCGCTGACCTCCAAGCAAACCCCCTGTGAATGGTCTGACACCAAAATATATGACCTTTGTGCAAAAATCAGCCCTTTAAATCTTTCAGTTTTTTGTTGTTGTTTTTTTTTTGCCTCGGTTTCAGAACTCTTTATCTTTTATTGTGTGATAGAGTCCAAAGATGAGAGGGAACATGGGGGAGGAGGAGGAGGAGATTTCCACGATGATGATAAAGGCTGTGTGGAGTGAGGGGGTTCAGGGTCCAGAGCTGCTGGTTTCTACCTGGAGATCATGGAGCTGGACTGGGAGTGGTTAGAGGAGGTGGTAGCAGCACTGAGCTGAGAAAATCCGCTGTGGCTCGATTCCAAACTGGTCATCGAACCCCTAAAGGGAGAAAAAGAAAGCGATCGAATGAGTACAGGAAGCTGGCCTGAGCAACACCTTCATGAGTGTGCAACACCAGAGAAATCCCCAGCCTGCTACGGACGGACTCAAAGCACAGTGTGTGCATGACTCATGCACGTCATGCAGAACCCTGCGCCCAGATCAAATCCTGCAGGAGCCTCACTCTAAAACCATAGGCTGCAGCACCAAGCCGACACGCCATCACCCACAAAAGCAATTAGACCCCTACAATCGGTTACAGAAACTCAAATAACTTAAGTCTTCTAACCAGTATGAGGTAGAACAAAATAAAAACATATTTGAGTGTCAACAGGTTGTGGTGAGAAGTTACTCAAGTTAAAATTCCCAAAATAGGAACGTTGGACGTCATGTTAGGACTCATCTGTGGTTCATTCAGACTGAGAGAGCAAAACTAAGAGACTTAGACTCACTTTAGGAGCCTTCGATTTCCAACTTTTAGGGCTAACATAGATATACAATATTAGATCAATGAAAATGTAATAGAGCAACAAAGCAATCTAATACGGTGTATGATCTCCCTGAAATAAAGAAAAAAAACTTTATTATCTACTAGCCAGTAAAAATAAAGCAGCTGCCATTAAAACATTTACATTTATTCAAGTCTTTGATTGAATCAGACACATAAAGGCAATTGCAAAGTCAGCCTTCCATCACCTGAAGAACATTTCTAGGATTAAAAGCCTAATGTCCCAGCAAGCTCTGCAGAGACTCATCCATGTTATAGCTTTAGTCGCATTGATTAATGCAACAGAGTCAGAAAAACAGATCATATCACCCTGGTCTAAAGACTAACATTAGGTAGTTTTTAAATTACTGAATGGGCTATAACCAAAATATATTAATCCGTTGTTCTCTCACAGACCTCTCAGGTTTTCTGCTTCTAATCTGCTCTGCATCCCCAGAACTAGAACCAAACATGGAGGAAGCAGCAACCAGGTTTTATGCTCCACTTATCAGGAACGAACTTCCCAAAAAACTGCAAAAATACAGAAACACTGAGCTCCCATAAATCAAGGCTGAAACCCAACCTGTTTAGATTTGCCTTTGGTCAATAATAACTGGAACAAATAAAGTGCTGTCTGTTTTTCAACGAGTCATAGTTTTTCCTTTCTTTTCCACTGCAATGTTGTTCTTTGCTAGTTTGCTATGTTCTGGTGATGTAAAGCACTGAACTGCCTTGTTGCTGAAAATGTGCTTTACAACTAAGATTGCCTCGACTCCCTGAAGTGATTACACCAGCAGAGTCACAGAAACCAAGCAGCCATAAACACACAACTTTGAATCCAGTGTAGCCACTCATAAATTTGCGCTACTTGAAATGTTTGCAGATAAGCACAAATGTATTTTTTTAAGCTTAAAGTTGTGGTTAACATGCTAATCAATTTGAAAAAGATTAGCAAAACATCTTGTTGTTGGATGGAACCAGAATGAGTTACTGTTAGGACTTTAAGTTTGTTTTTGATTCAGAAAATGAAAAATGAATGAAAAAAAAAGGGAAATAGTGAGGTAGTTTTACAAGTGACTAAAGATGAAACAAACATGAAAGCCGGCAAATGTTTATGAGTGTGTGCATGTGCACTTGGATAAGAACTACCTGAGGAGGTGTGAACAGAACTGCGTCTAAAGAGCTAATCATGCAAGCGGGATAAGTAAAGCCAACGAGTGGATTAGACCCCACACGGTGATGCAAAGAGTTTTTCAGCGCGAAAAAAAGCAAGAGCCTGTTACCCAATGCTTGGTCAGCATTGCTAACAAGCAGAAGCAAAAATAATCTTTTTTGTTGCGTTAGAAGCGTAACTTCCTTTGAGGGGAGGGGCACTCGATTTAGCAGCCAAAAGCAGCAAAAATGATCAGCTAAGCTAAAGAAAAAAAGGGCAAACACTGAGCCACTTACAAACTCTGCACATCACAGCAAGCCGTTCTTCATAGGAGGAAGACACAGCAGGAGGAGGAGGAGGAAGGGGTTGTGAGCAATAGAACAGGAGTGGATTGGACAGAAAAAGATCAATTAAAAGGATAATTTAAAAAGGAGAGAAGCATTTTTAATTTCTAAATTCTGGGCTTAAAAAAATAAAATCATGAGGCTTGTTACAGTGTCCGAGATATTACTGGAGGGTTGTACTAAAATATACTAAAAAGGAGATAAATTAAATGTGCTGTAATGAAACAAATGTCAACATAGTAACAAAAGAAAAAGAGAAAAAAAGAATTTAACAAAAGGATTTATGGACTTGGAGAGGATACAAGATGACGTCACAAAGTGCAGAATTAAAGATTTTCCTATACCAGGCCTTTAAAACATATTCATACTGATTGAATGTTTCCTATTTTGTCATGTTACAAAACTCTCTATATTTTGTTTGAATTGTATCTGTCAGACCAATACAAAGGTGTTTGTAAAGATTTCAGAAGTAAATTTCAGAAAAACAAGATACATTTTATTTCAGCATCCCTATGTCAATCAGGAACCATTTCCTCGCAGTCTTTTGGTACATTTTACAATCTTTGCCCTTTCTTTTTAACAAAATAGGTTAACTTTGTCAGAGTGCATGGTGATCATCTAAAGACTAATTTCAAGTGTTGCCATAGAGACTTAGCTAGATTTACATGTCCATCTCACACACAAATATTCTCATTAACCCCGACAAGCTAATGTGGCCTAAATGGCTTGTGGCAAAAATAAAAATTGTACTTTAAGTGAGAATCCTTTTGCTTTCCTGCTTTGTGTTGGTCTACCACATAAAATTTGGTTGTAACATTTTTCTAAGTGAAAAAAAATCCAAGGGGTGTGAATACTTCTGGAAGGCACTGCAGTCTATAGACAGAGTTTGTGTGTAAAAGCTGTTTGTGCCTTTTGCATAAACAACATGAGTTCAGTTACCAACCTGAAGTCCTCAGAGCCCAACACCTCGGTGTAGAACATGACTTTACACTTGTGTGAGGACACCTGCAAAGTGGCCAGCACATCGTCTACTCGGGGCAGATTGGTGGCCGAGCAGGCTGGCATGTTGTGAAACTTCCACTGGAGGATGTAGAAACCCGGCCAGCGAGTGATATGGGAGCCCTGAGGAAAGGAAAGACCAACAGAACATTTGTGACCAGGAATCAAAAAGCTGTTGTTTTTTTTTGCTCCAAAAAGAAACAAGAAATTCTTCATGATAAATCCTCACCTGCACGCTCTCCCCCTCCTTGCAGGTCAGGGGGGACTCCACCATGCTGTAATCTTGTCCCAGAGTCCAGGACTTGTCAATAAGCTGGACGTTGTTGACTCCCGGCGAGGTGATCCCGTGGGTCCCCAGGGGGTCTTTGCGTGGTGGCTGAGGGGCTCGCTTCGAGTGGTAGATGTTGAAAACGATGTCGCCTTTGCACACGTCAAAGTCCCAGGTGATAACTGAGGTGGCGTCGATGATCTCGATCACAAGCTGCCCGGAGAAAATGAATGACAACGGTTCAAATGAACGGAACAAGGAGGTAAATAGCAGCTAAATGCATGTGTTTCAGGTTATAAAAGACTAAAAACGGATTTATTAAGACCAAGAAAAATGTATTTAATCATATTTAAAGCTCTCTTTGAATGTAGCTGGGCAGAATAAATAGTTCCAGAGAGCAGAGTGAAATTCAGACGGGTAATTATAGATTCGTACTGTTTTAAATATTGCAACATGATAGGAACAGTATGTTACATCAGCCAGATTACATTTCAGAGACATGCTATGTGTTTAATGCCACTAGATGGCAGATGTTTCAAGTAAACCTCCACCAAAGCCACCTGCAGGTCTCTGTTGTCCTGTCCTGTATAGAACAGCAGCATGCAGGCGTTTATCTTTGCTCCTCACTCTGAGCCTCACCTCATGCGGGGCTCCCTTAAAGATGCTGGCACTCTGATAAATCGTCTCGGTCCAGAGACGGACATCTTCGTTCTCGAGCTCCTCAGGTGTGCGGTACATGGATTTAGGAACCAGGCCGCCTTCCGGTACCTCACACTGAAGAAAAACATGCAAAACCCAGGAACAGGGTTATTGAAAGACATATCTCAGTGTGAGATATCAACATATCTCACAATTTTGATTGCGAGATATGGAAAGTTCATGAACATATTTTCCTTTCACTTCAAAAATATATGATACTTTATGTTTTTCTTTTATATAAATATAACAAAGGTTTGAGTTCTGAAGAAGTTTTTTATTCAAAATATGATCTATAAGTTTTAATCTCCACTAAGCACTTACCATACACTCTCCTCCTAGAAAGTCAGGGATGATTTCCTTGTCTATGTAATCGACGAGTCCTCCAGGACCCTGGTAGTCATTCCCTGCATAGATCAGGAACTTCTTTCGGGTGTTTTCGTCAATGAATGGGCTCACCTACATGCAGAGATAAAAGCGAACGCAAGTAATAAATAAACCAGATTAGTAAAAAAAAATTTTAAAAAAAGGACAAATAAAAAACTGCTTGTAAAAGGTAGTAAGTGTTAGGTATGTTTTTTTTTAATTTTTTTTTAGCTCAATCAGCCACAGACACAATTTGGAGTCATACTGGGATTTCAGTTGCAGGTACAAAAACAGTAAAGCAAAATTAATGATTCCAGATCATTTCAGTTCTAAGGTAACCGGTTCTGCTCTCACCAGAGTCCAGAGGACTGGGAAGACTCTTGGTGCCCTCAAGATAAGCAGCCGTCCCAGAGTCTCTGGATAGTTCGCCTCCACAACTTCAATGATCCTCAGAAGCGCCTTGACCCCTGGTCGCCACAAGTGACGCATGTTCAACCCCTCCAGGTCAACCAGGCATGTCCAACAACTACAGAGCAGGAAGCAGGAAGATTAGTGTGGATAACAACTCGCCACAAACATGCACACGCACACACACACAAACACACACTCTGAAGTGGGCTGCAGCCTTCTCTCTGATCACTTAACACCTGCCATCCTGAAGCATGGCTTAAGTGATGAAGGTAATGCTAGTTAACTGCGAATCCTGAGTGCGTTGAGAAGCATAGCTCACATGCCTTCTCGCGGCGTCCCACCTCCTGTTGGAGAGCACCGACACAGGCACCATCTAAACATCTGACACTTTGCTATTTCCAGTTATGGAGAAGATAGAGCTGTGATTCTCTGTAGCAGCATCACAGCTGCTGAGCTAAACCCTAACACTCAATCCTAGGTGTGCTGTAACGCATGGAGCTGCTGCTTTTTTTCCAAAAACAAGGACCACTGTCCTGTAGTCCTAATGAGAAAATTTAGTCACAAGACTGTTAGAAAAGACAACATAATATCTCCTAAATCCTTAACAGCCTGGTTTTTACCTGATAGGACGACCAAACACCTTGGTGTTCTCCTCACAGCGCCTCAGGCCCTCCTCATTGATAGACAGCACCTGCAACATCACATTGAAACAACAGCACTCTCACTGAATGCCACAAGAACATAAACAGCATATTTATGTAGGTCATCAGTTGAATCCACTCCCTGTAGGCGATTAACCTGTAATGTAACTGTGGTCTGACCTATAAACTTAATGACTTCTGTAGGGAACTGAACCGGAACTGTGGCTTTGGTTACGTACGTGTCTGAGCAGAGATTCCTCTCCGAGAGCGCGCACCAGGCCTTTGGTGTCCATGTGGCCCAGCCTCAGGATGTACAGAGGACGACCGTCTAATAAAGTAAAACAAATATTTACATGAGCCATCACTGTGTTTACATTCGAAACAAAGTAAGTGGGAAGGTCTGCCTTCCGCGGCACAATAAGTAAATTTTGTTCTGAGAAATCGTTTATTGTTCTGTTCAAATTAAAACCAATCTTCTCTGGCAGCATGCGATTACGTGCGTGAGGGAAAACTAAATAGCTTGAATAGGTTCATTTACTTTTAAAAGTCAGAGGCTTACAGCAGTAGGTCGTTCAGGACGACTGAACAAATACTATCATGATGAAAACATGCTGCTCTAAATAAGGGTTGTTTGTATAAGAGCAGCCTGCTGCATCAGAAGGTTTTGTACGCGAGTCGACTTCAGGTGCGGCTCTATGTGGAAATGCACCTCTGTCGTGGTGGTGCCAGCCGCCGGTGTAGTAGTCCTGAAGAACCTGCGGAGGGCTCCAGGTCTCCAGCAGGTAGTCCACCTGGTGCTGCTTCCTCCACGTCAGAGACTGGCAGAGGATCTCCCGGGCCTTGTCCATGTTGAAGTCTCTGGCCCGCAGGAAGCGCAGGATGTGTTCGTCTTTAGGGATCTAGAGGAAACAAAGAAAAAAAAAAAGAAGAAGTTAGGTTTACGGTAAGTTATTAGAAGTTGACCGACAACTACAGTCTTCCACTTAATTACAGAAAATACCTTTCCCTTGTGGGTTTCCTGAAGCCATTTGCGAAGTCTTATGAGACAGCTCTCCTGCAGAGGCGTCAGGTCGCCAAGGTAACGTTTGATGTAATCTGCATCCAGTTTATCTGCAACAAAATGCTCCAAATTAATACAATTTGTCTAAACAGATCTTCACGTCACTGTACAGAAACAATACAACCCACTCTTTTGCAGAAATGGCTGATAATGTTTATTTCTGTCATAATATACATCTTCTTAAAAACACATTTTTCATTCAGGTTTTTAGCCAATAGCCTAAAAACTTTCTACCTCAAGTTATTTCAGCGCTAATCGCTTAAATTGAGTTTCCTTTTTCTATTTAAAATCAGCTGATATTCTAAATTAGGCAGCAGTCAGTGTCCAGATGAATTTATCTGAGGAAACACACCTTCAGGTGTACCAGCCAGGATTTCCACCAGGCTGTCAGCCTGAGGAGCTCCACTATCCTGGTTTGCCTCCTGTGAGGCGCCATCTTTGGTGTCAGCAGGCTGCGAGGCGGAGACAGGGGGCGCGCTGGGGTGCTGGAGTTCAGGCGGGCTGGCAGAGAGACTGTTTGGCGCAGGGAGAGCTGGAGAAACGGAGGAACAGGTCCAGCGGGGAACATGAGTGACGCCCTCACTCTCCAGCTCCCTTAGGTAGAACTCAATGATTTCCTTTCCCTGTCAGGAGTAAGTAAATTACGGTGAAATCATTGCTCATATATTCACATGAATCCATTGAAATCAAATTAAACTAAGAAGGTTTTGAACTATGTATTGCATTTGAAAACTGGAGTCACCTTGGCATTTGCAGAGTTCACATACTTTTCCCACAGTAAAATTTCAGCAATTTTCAGGCAATTGTTATGGTAAGTTTTCAAATTAAAATTAACACAAATGAACCAAAAACAACAACAACAAAAAAGACTGTTTCAACTCACAATCACACATCATTTAATACCGTTAATTAATGTAAAAGTACCCAATTTCAATAACGTTGTTGAACGTAACAAACATAAGACGACCTTTATTTAAATTACACATATTATGTTCTATGCAATAACCATAAAGATCTGACTGTTTCTGCACTCACAGGTTTGAGAAAGGAAATATAAAAATCTATGCCATGATGGGATGCACCCCACACACACCTTGTTGATACTACTGGCATACTGCTTCATGGCAATTTTTTCCACGGTGCTCTCGAAGCCAAAGAAGGACTTGATGTCCAAACTGGCCGTTTGTTCGAAACATGTCCAGCCCTCGTTCTCTGGGTGGACCTGCAACATCACACACAAAAACATTACTGTAACCCAAACTGTGTAATCACACAGTAAAAAAGAGAGAAAAAAGAGGCTATTGTTACCATAGTAACCACACTGGAGGATGACGCACAAAGGGAGCAAAATTCACACTGCGTAAACTGAGTGGGAGTATGTCTGTCAGTGTGTTTGGGTAAATTTAGACAGTATTTTACACATGAGCTGTTTGGATTCAAGTGGGATGAAAACAGAAATTTAGAAAAGAACTGACAATTACAGAGAATGATGTAAAGGCTTTACCAGGCAAGGGGGAAAACTTTGACTCACTGTCAGCCGGTATCCACTTCCCTGCTCAATAATCTATAATCTTCTGTCCATTACTAGTACATTAATTAAAATCGAGTTAAAAAAACTGAGTCTAACATGAAGATTACATTAAAGCATTTAGGGGCGTTTTTAAAGGAATAAATATAAAATCTCACTGTAGATTTACTGCAGATATGCAATACATTTTAGGAATCTGTTGGAATTATATGAAGGAAACAAACAGGGAAGCAAAGGAGGTAGAAAAAAAAAAGGTGGAAAGTAGAAAGTAGGAAAAGAAGAGGACACTGGGGGAAATAAAAAGGGAACGAAGGATGACACATTGAAAACATAAAGGAATAAAGACTGGATAAATAAATACTTTTGAATCATCTTATTTCCCTTCTGTTTTCCACACTTATCAAGAACTGGAAAATACAGAAATCAATCAAAGTGAGAGGACTTTTTCCCTGCATGTTCCCTGATACTGGTGGCAAAATGGTGGCAGCTTCATCGCCTTGAGTACTAAAATATTTCAGGTCCATTAGCTGCCTAACTGAGCTGCCCTTCCTGGTCACTGTTACCACAGAGTGATGCAGCACACTGCAAGAACCTCTGTGAGGCTTTGGACCTAAAATTAGCCTTTTGCTTGGTTGGAAGCTAATACGATAAGCTTGACCTCATTAACTCATAACATCCACACATGAACAGACAGATCTGGAGTTACATCCATGCACACTGAATGCAGGAGGGGAGAAGAGGAAGAGATGCTGACAGTGGCAAGTAGCAAGTTTAATTCAAGTTTGAAGCACTCCCGCTTCTAAGACATAGCATGCACACAGAGTGGATTGCTGTACAACATCACAGCTTTAAGATACTGACTGAGTAGCAGCAGGTCTCGTGGACAACAACCCTGTTGGAAAACGTCTCATTGTGAGATTCAATGTGCAGAGTCCTCTCCTTTTTGTTCAGAGTGTTTTTCTGGATGAAGTACACGTAGTCGACACCGGCAATCTGCGAACCACAGAAAACAACTCCTGTTACTTTCAAAGCAACGGCATGTTGTGAGAAAAGGGTTCAAAACACGACTGAAGAGTAAAAGAATATTTTACCCTTTTAAGAAGCCGTGGTGCATCGACATCCAGGGCACAGCGTCGCTCGATCCTGTGGGTGGAGCCGTCCTCGCTCGTCTCCTCATTCACCACGTCACTGTTCACAAACATGGGGATGAGGTGACAGGTGGGGAAGCGGCGTTCATAGGCCTGTAGGTGGAAAAAAAAAAAAAAAAAAAAAGGAGGATGAATAGTTTGGCGCATGATTTCTTTATGGTAATTTCAGGTTTCAAGTTTCTTTCTGGGGCTGCACAGTGGTGCAGTTGGTAGCACTGTTGCCTTGCAGCAAGAAGGTCCTGGGTTCGAGTCCCAGCTCGGGGTCTTTCTGCACGGAGTTTGCATGTTCTCCCTGTGCATGTGTGGGTTCTCTCCGGGTACTCCAACAGTCTGTCAGGTTAATTGGTCCTTCCAAATTAATTAATTAGGTGTGAGTGTGTGTGGTGTGTGCATGGTTGTTTGTCCTGTCTGTTTCTGCGACAGACTGGCGACCTGTCCAGGGTGAACCCCACCTCTCGCCCAGAACGCAGCTGGAGATAGGCACCAGCAACTGTTCACCCTTAAGGACAAGGGTGAACAGAACATGGATGGATAGAAGTTTCTTTCCAGTGAACGCAGCAAAAACAAAGCATAACCAGTTCCAGCTAGTTTGTCATCTTGTGTGTATGTTTACTGTGCAACAAGTCGGAAATATTACAACACCAGGATTCCTTTTAGAAAGAGCGTTATATTAGCTGTACCTCTATTAGCTAGTTTAAAAGTAACAAGCATTTAAGTGGCTCAAGCCAAAGTTACATCCCCATATCTATTGAAAACAATGCAAGTAATCTTTAAAAAATGTACAAACACCTAGATTGGACTAAACTTAAGAGCAAAACAACAAATAAAATTGTGCTACAAAAACAAATGACTGAAGTTAAAAACATAAGGGGTTAAACTTAAAAGGAAAAATTCAGTGTTTATTTGTGTGTGATTTGCATTTTCAACTCTTGTGCACACTGCACTTGGATGCTTTTCCCCAAGAACATGAGGAAAATACCCAAACTTTGATGGTTCATCAAAAAACTACCTTAGATCTGATCATCATGATTTCATACCAGAAATGTCTGAATAGCAAGCAGGTTTATGATTAGTCACATGATTCTCATAACCTCTGGTGGGGCTATCCAAAGCTGATCATAATGGGGTTTTTTTTGTTTGTAAATGTGTTGCTATTAAATTTCACCTCGACTACAAAATGTGAATATAAATTGTGCTCAACCCTCAAACCAGACAGTACATTTTAGAATGCTTGAGAACAAGTTCCTCATATTGTCTCTGACAACATGAGGAACAAAAAGATATGTTGACAACTTTATCGTATTATTTAAGCTAAACAAAGAGGAGCATTCTTCAACGAGTAGAACAACCAAAATATTACATTATCCCAGTCCATTCAGATGTGGGTTGAGAATGGTGAGCAGCAGATGGCTGCATTTTTTGTTCCGTGTTGCTGCCAGGCCACTCGGCTGCCCACTGAATAAATGAATGCTGACCTCTGTTTTTCAAGCTCTGATGCCCTGGAACACCGGGGCGTTCAGCTTTGTCCTGCCATCAACACAACAGCCTGAACTGTAAACATCTGCTTCATCCATCACAAACAAGCACACGCCAATAACACACTCACCACAAATGACATGCATTTACAAAAAAACCCACAAAGACTTTTTTTTCCACTCTCCAGCAATAAAACGCAAAAAGCTTACTTAACAGCAGATAGGCAACTACCAACCACCAGCAAAACAGTGTTGGTGCTCTGTTTATGATAGACCTAAGAAAAGTAAAATAGAAGCAAAGCAACAGAGGAAAATAGGCAAGTGACTGATATCTTATTTTCAGTATTTATCGGCCCCAAGCAGTTACTGGAAAGTCCAAAAACATTTTTCAAAAATTAGTGAATGCGCCATTGTTGAGTGCTAAAAAAGTCCCAGTGGCTTCATCATAGGCTGTTGATGAAAAGAGGATGAAAAGAGGAAACCAATTTCAGTATCAGTTAAGTGTTTAAATGAAGCCAGAGAAAACACAGATAATGTGAGACGTCATTTAAAAGAGAAACTATTTTCTATGAGATGTTAAGACATGTCTGTTGTTCATTCAGGCTGTGACACAGCAAGAGGGAGAGAGACTTTCCATAGGTACCAGGAAGGCTGAACAGAAAGTACAGCTGCTCTGTTGAAACATTTGGAAATGTTGGCAGTCTTCTGCAAATGTTAAAGTAAGGATTTTGATTTCTCATGAGTATCCAAAGAGGCTGCTTTTTGGGTGAAGCTTGCTATTAAATGTAAAATGTTAAAGACAGTTCAAAATGCTCAACTAGTTTGTCTTTGTTTTGAAATAACTGCTCAGTTAAATGTAGAATTTCCTCAAATCCAAATATGGTGTTGAAATATGATAATGATTTCCATTAAGGCTATTAAAATAATGTTTTCATATAGGAAGTTGAAGTTTATCACTGATTAACTTCATAGAAATAATCAAAATGGCCATTTGATACTAAACATGCATTGTAAACTTACATTCCACATCTTTTATAGTCACTGGAATCAAACTACTCTTGAACACAAAAAGAGGAAAAATCTAGTAAACCAAAATCTTTTATATGAGGCAATAAAGGTATTTCAATGCATAAAGAAGTGTGAGAACATGGATCTCCCGTCTCCACAGTGATGGGATTTGTTGGCCAAGTTATGAGTAACCTTGCCTGGAATTTGGTTGGAGAACGTGTGTGCTTTCCAGAGACGGCTGAGGGGAAAAAACAAAACAATGTATCATATCTCGAGTTCTTCCTGCAAAAACACAACTGTTTTTCCTCTGGGCAACAAAGTAAATCGGTAAAGACCAAGAGTCTGGAAAAAATAACTTGCTCTGCTCAGGAAGGGAGATTCAGGAAACTCATGAGCTCCAAAAACAAAGGGACAATGAAAATCGAGGCCGGACGGTGCTGCAAGGCGAATACAAATGGGTCTAGAGTTTTACCTGGCAAAGAAATACAAGGGCTGGCAAAGAGCCCAGCACATTCACCATCTTCAAACTATGTCAGTGGGGGAAATAAGTTAAATATAGATGAAAACACATTTCTAACACATTTTAAAAAGGACTTTTGGTTTTGGTAATAGCTTGAAAATAATTTTGAAGGAAAATTTCCACTTTGGTGGACAAAAATGTTTTATATCCTATCAAATATTTAAGGACACTTTTCAGGGAGAAAGACCAAACTTTCTCTTGGTTTTTGAGTTGAGTTACATTCTACTTGTTTATGTGAAACCAAATTAATTAAGTAAATGCACTGCTAAAAAAACAACAACAAAACAAAACAAAACAAAAAAAAAACACACCCAAAGAAAAACCAAACCTAACAGCTGGGATGCAATGTTTTTATTATTTTATTTTGATTTGCAGAAACATACCAGAGTACAAGCTGCAGCAAGCATTTACTGACTGCATTTAAAATGTTCCAGTGAAATGACTTCATTTAGCTGGAACATGAACTCTAGTTGTGCAGCTGATAGAAAACAAACAAGATCCAGGGCTCGCCCATTTTCAGTTTTAATTATGCTTTGCCAGCACTCTCCGAGATCAATCCTGAAAATATATATTTAAACCACATCTGATGCTGACTCTACAAAACATTGATCAAATGCAATCACAATTACAGTACGACCATTGATAGCTTTACATCTACACTTAATTAAATAAAAGCATCAGTTTATCAGGTATAGATTTAACTGCAATACAAGTCCAAAAAATAGCAAGAAAGCTACATGGATGTTAAGATAAGTGTTACTGATATTTTATTTTTTATGATTTATAAAATCCAGTCCCAGAGAGAAAGAGTAACTACTCAATCCTAAAAGATACGTTATCATTTTTTGTAAAAAAAAAAAAAAAAAAAAGAAAAATGTTAAACAATGTATTGAAGATCTGTTAAGGGTCTTGCATAAATCCAATAATATATTTTTAATTACTTACTGCATAGATCTACACAAAGAAACCGTATTTCTATACAAAGGAACTTGATTGTGAAAATATTAGGTATTCTCACCATAACATTCAACAATGCTAGCGAACATTTTACCATTAAAGTGGCTGCAGTAAAAATGTTAAGAAAAAGCAACAGTATTCTGGAGTCAAACAAAAGAACATCTTAAAAAAAAAAACATCCTGAAAAAAGATCACTTGTTGATCCAACCTATTTTTTCTTCCCAACTAATAACTGGAAATGTAAAAAGACGTGATAGTTTTTTTTCTTGGAATCAGAGTTATATCTCTGAGGCTTATGAAAACTGTTGTATAACAAAAACAGCCGCCACTCATAGGTCAGTCAGTTTAAGCTATTAAGTCGTGTCAGCAAGTAGCGAAAATGGGAACACTTAGGTAGGGGGGACTTCCATAATGAAAATACAGAAAGAGAACAGCTTAGAGATTATCAGAAAAACAAACCAGCAAAGCAGTACAGAAACACTGAAAAGGCAACGATAGAGTGTGGCTGGCTTTCCTTAAAGAAAATTCACAAGAAGAGGAAACAGCAACTTCCCTCGAACAAACAAATGGGTCATCTGAGTGAATGCAGGCATCTGCCACCAAATGCTCTTAAAGAGACCAAACTGTCATCCTATTCCATCCATCCATCCATTTTCTAACACCCTTGTCCCTAGTGGGGTTGGGAGGGGTGCTAATCTCCAGCTAAAGTTTCGGGGACAGTATACCAAGCCAACACAGAGACAGACAGGACAAACAACCATGCGCACACACACACCTAGGGAGAATTTAGAGAGACCAATTAACCCAACAGTCATGTTTTGGACTGTGGGAGGAACCCGGAGAGAACCCACACATGCACAGGAAGAACATGCAAACTCCACGCAGAAAGACCCTGGACCCTGAATCGAACCCAGGAACAAAAAATACTTTCATAGGGTTCATATAAATGTCATATTTCAAAACGCTACACTTTTCCAGACCAGGATTTTTAGAGTTTTGGATTATTCTTGTTTTAATGGAGATCCTTCAAAATCAGGCTTTGATCATTTCAGAAAATCCCCCCCCCCAAAAAAAAAATAAAAAAGCAATATCATTGTTTTGGCATCTTACATGAATGCAGTTCGGAACATTGGGTCCACTTTAAAACAGCTGTTAATCAAGAGGCCTGAAGGATTTGATCTGGCAAACCACATCTAAAGCTCATCTACAAATATATTTATTTAAAAAGCTTTTTTCAGAAATTCAAATATTGATGCATTAGATAATGTAAAATAAGATTACCAAATAAGTCTGAACACAATCCATTTTCTATACTATCGTTTAATTTTGCTATATTTTTGGCTTCAGTGACGCTGCTCATTGAGGTCTACATATAAAGGGCTCAATAGATATTATGTCATATTACCACCATTGACGCAAGACACAAACAAGTCTCTTTCACTGTGGGTCATTGGCAGAAGCATGACGTCAATTACCCTGTTTTTAGTGACTAAAATCATTACGGCCTACCAACCAGCACATCAGGCAGGTCTGGGCCCTGACCCATCACAGCAATCATTATGCAGGTTGACACATTAGACGACCCTAATTTTGTTTTGGAGGCATCTGTTATATGAAATATAAGTTAATGACTTGTCTGGCCTTTGATATGAATTTGCATCTGGACAAGAGGCAATGTTTATAAAAACCCGATTCGCAAAAGCTTTGTTCATTTAACATAATGTAAAGATGATTGGATACAGAATGCAACATACACAAGCCTGAAAACAAATAACATGGGACAAAAATTACAAAGAAGGACGCTTAAATGTCTGCAGAAGTGCTACAGTAAACACACAGGGTGGAATTACAGGAAACAACTTCTTGGAACTGAAACAAGCAAACCTTGTATTGAAGTTCCTCCTTCTTTCAATTAGCAGGAATTAGTTTACTGGTTTTATACCGTCAGAGTGGAAGAAAAACCCCTTCCTGACATTACTTGTCAGTCATGCTAACACTAATGTGAACAGTATATATTTTTTTATTTAATTTCCAACTGTATACAGTGAAGTTTAAAACAGAATAAAAATAAATAAAAATCAGCCTGACAAAACAGCCTGAATCTTTAAGAATGGAGAAAGATCAGATGTCATAGGCTTAAAACCTATGGGTCATTTCCTAAACAGTCCGAGTAATACTAGGCATTTATACACCAGACAAAGAACAATACATTAAAACTAATATTTACATTAAAATCTGTTAATATCAAATGTAAATGTTTATTCAGAGGATTGCCGAACATTTACAAGGAACACATAACTTCTAATCAGAAACCACAGATGTCTGGTGAGTTAGGCTTTTCAACAATGCTAGTTTCACTTGTCTCACATTACCATTTGCATGAAAATAAACGAAGAGTATTCCAAGCCAGTCATGTGATATCAAGTAAATAAAAAAAAGCCTGACAAGGGAACAAAGAGAAAAGCTCTTAGGTCCTGGGTCTCAATCCTTGACCAACCAGTTAAACAACCTTAGACTTTTGTTTAAAGTCTATGTTGACAAAATGCTAATCCTCTCCATGTAAGATTGTTTTATAAGAGTATTTTAACTGCTGCCATACATTAAAAGGTTTAATCCAGAAATAGTATAGCTTAAATTATAGAATGATAAAGGAACGGAATCAAAGGAATACATTTTCCCGTCAAAATCAAAACTTCTCTCAGCCGAGGCGTGGACTTGATCAGAAGTAGGAGAGAGAACAAAATCCTGACTTTAGAAATAAAACAAAAGCGCTTTTGGTCGCTGCATGCCACACTACCCACTGTTCCTTTTTCGGTGAGCTCAGTGGGATTCGTAATTGTATGACTGCCTAGAACCACCAACTTGGATAAATGCAGGAACAACATGCCAACCAGGCAGAACGTCTGCATGGGCACCTCAAGTGCCAGGCAGTCCAAATAAGCGTCAATAGTTATAGCCATAAACTATCTGTCAGACATCAGTACCTGTGCACCGCATAATATTTGAATCTGTGAGTTCATTAACCAGTGCAACTAAAGCTGACCAAAATCAACTTCATATACTTCATTTTGGAGGTTTTTTTTTTTTTTTGTCTGAAAAATTCTGATTTCTGTGAATATTGCTGGGCAGAATGAAATCTATGGGATGTGTCATTTTGGCTTTCAACTGAACTAAACGCCAAACCCAATTGTTTCAAGTGATAAACCAGCCCCCGAATACATGGGGGTGAGGGGAAAACTGCTGCAATCAAAGAATCCATCTCCATTTTCTCCGAGTGACATTCAGCTGCTGCATAACACTGAGTCACTATCCACCGACACAGTATAGAGGGACTGCAGTGTGAAACCAAACTAAGGGGTCAGTTGTGTAAGAATATGTGCGCACACACTCCGTTCTCTAGCAGAGAGAAGCAGACTTGGGGGAGGGGGAACCACTGAGGCAGCATCTCGACCTTGCAGCAGCAAAGAGGGTGAATGAGTGTCTCGGTGATCAGTGAATGAATTTAGCTGAAATTTTCCATTGGCTCCTGTAGTCACATGGTTTCTGAAGGAGCTTGCTGTGTGATAAGCCTCCCGCTTCCCTCCAGCAGGCCATAACTGCTGACTGTTTTTGGCAATCATCATCTGACAAGGTAAATGAATTAGACACTGCAGGAAAGGCTCTGGTGCTCTAATTCAGAGGAGTGGATGAATTATCCGAAGTAAAAACAGTCATGCAAAATGATGGGAAAGTCAGGGAATAAAGGCACATTTAAATAAGGAATCATTCACTAAGGCAGACTGTCACACACTCCGTTCTCTAGCAGTATAATGTCCTGTCTCTCATTAGAAGCTCTTTCTGAATACTTACACGTTTCACTCCATTATTTTTTTTTTGCTTCTAAATTGATGCGTTACCATGACATTAAAAAAAAATGACACTGTTGCACAGTGCAATCGATTGTGCAAGTAGAAAATTCGGAATGAGAGTCCCACACATGTTGAGAATCACAGACCTGCCGACAGCTCAGACAAAGATTAAAACAACAGAATAAAGCCTGGGATGCCACTGCAGCAGAGAATTGGGCTGGAAAAGCTTTAAGCAGACCTGACAGTATGTGGGTCAGGACATGGTGGGACACGATGTCATCCTGGCAGGGTCAGTTCGCACAGAGCCAGGCCAGACAAAAAAAGAAGGGGGACATTGGAATGAGCCCAGAATTAAAAGTTTGTGGCAAACACAATGCAACAACTCCTGAGTTCCCATTTCTAAATAATTGTGCTACGGATGAAGTATAAAATAAATTGCTAGAGAAAGAAGAGAATGTTTCCTATTTACAAGATCCAACAGATCCAACTCAACCAAATCGACTGGTCTGATCTAGTCATACAGAGTGGAGCGAAATGTGGGCACTCTTATCAGCAAGACGAGCTTTAGTTTCATCATTTAACTAAGCAAAGCAGATAATGACATGCCTCCACGGCAAATGTGGATAACCAGACGGAAATATTTTATTTCCTCCTGGCACGAAGAAGGTTAAAGAATATAGAATTGACTTACTCGAGGCTCAGAAATCCTGGCGCAATAAGGCAAAATGAAGTTACACAAACACATTCAGCCACACCGGTAAAAGTCAATTTATACAGCAAGCAACAGGTCCAAGTCTACCTTTTGGCAACATTCACCTTAATTCAAATTCTTTATTCTGGTTACTTAGGACTCTTGCACAAAAAAGAATAATGTTCAGCCATATGTGTTATGAAAAATAATCTGCCATCTTGTCATTCGTCCATCGTTTCAGGAATCAATGATACTTTAAAGATTATATTATGAAGATAATCCAAGCTAAAACGTTTTGGTTGCTCCAACATATTAGGACAGATTAGCCACCAGGAAGGAAATGTTTTCTCTTGCTGAATCTGCATAAAGCCCAGCAGACAGTACACCCACTTTGCACATCCTGTTCCCTTCCATCCAGCTGAACATGTTCAGATCGAAGGCAGGACCAGAATATTTTGTCCCTTGTTTTGTCCATTGTTAGAAATGTTTTTACCAGGAGCAGGTTAGCCAGTTAACCCAACACTGGGCTGCAGCATGAGTATAAACTAGCATTAGGAGACAAGTCAGAGCAAGTTACTGTGCTTCAAATTCAACACTCTGAAGCAAGTGGACGAACATGTCTTCAGTTTATAGTTTCCTCTCTCCTCTTGCAATTATTTAAGCCCTTGGTGTGTCGATGTGCCCTAAAAGCTAATGTTCTTGCAGGCTAAAGACAACAACAGGTGTGTTGTGTCAAGCTTTTGACATTCCACTGCAACTCCCCGAGGACTGCCTGGATGTTCTGACACTGGACTGCAGCGATAATGGCCGCAACAAGTTTGACTACATTTCCTGTTATTGAGATGCAGCAACAAGAAAAAGAGAGTCTGCTGTAGCTTAGGTTATGAAAGAGTTTGCTAATGTACTTCTTCTATTTCATTTTAAGAACAAAACATACATCTTGTCAAGAAACCCCCGCCCCCCAAAAAAACACCCCATAACAGTGCAGATTGTTGCTTGTTAATTATTAAGGTACTCTAGAGAAACATGATTAGCTGTAGCAGGTTTTGGTTCGACTGACTGTAGATTTAACTAAAATGTTGCTGACTGTGCTGACCTGAAAAAGTTGACTTCCCAAATAAGTTGTTTTTCTAACTGGTTAAAGATTACTGCACAATTAAGTACCGATTTACATGTTCAGTAAATCCGTACTTACAAACTAATAAAGGTAATATAATAACTCTTGGTTTAAAAAAATTACATATGTAAAATTCAATGGAATACTCAGAATTTGCAATTAACCCTTTTTTTTGCATCAGATGGTTTAATAGTATATTTTGGTAGGCTTAAAGCACAGATAATCATCCTGTTTCAGTGTTGCATTTTATTTTTTGTTGTGAGCTGATATGTCTAACTTGTTGCAACAAAGAAATTAAGCTCATAAAACTATCTGAACCAACGTTCTTGTGCCAAGAATGCCGTCAGCACTAAGTGTACCAAGAATACCAGGCTCCAAGAGGGAACATTGTAAAGCAGCAAAACAAAAACATCTGAAGGGCATCTGGGATCCAAGTCTCGCTTATGCAAGAGGTCATTAGAGCTCACAGCAGTGGTGGCCAGAAGTTGAAAAACTTTGATAGCTCCTGTCATTGAGCAAAGTGCCTCCTCAGGGTCGAGTGACAGACTGCTGCGTCTGAACAAAACTTAAGACATTCAGCGTTTACACGTACTAGGCATGGAGAGGTTTGGTTTTTAGCTTCAAATGGGTAATTAAGTGAAATAACTTAACAAGGTTGTGCAAAGCTGAGTCAGGTCTTATTTGGAACAACCCAACACAATATGAGTAACTCCCTGATAGCAGAGAAAATGAAAGGCTGTGTTGACATGAAGAAACGGCTCTTAGCTGCATCACAGTGTCATGTGATGGTTTCCTACAAGCCAGGATGTTTTTGCGCATCTAGGCTACAATAATGATAGAGCAGCTAGAAGTGTTTCTCAATTCCGGTCCTCAGACCCCCCTGCCCTGCATGTTTGAGGTGTTTCTCTGCTGCCACACACATGGACTGAATCTATGAGTGATTAACAGGCTTCTGCAGTACTTGATGCCTGCAGAAGAGGTAATGCAATCATTTGGATCAGCTGTTGTGAAATAGAGGCACATCTAAAACATGCAGAACAGGGGGGTCTGAGGACTGGAATTGAGAAACACTAAGCTAGAGAAAATAAGAAGGCACTTCACAGGCTATATGGTGAAGAAAAAAAAAATAGTTGTGACGCACCACTACTAAGTCTTCTCTGCAACATCTGCAAAAACAAGTCACTGCAGAGAAAAAGTCACAAAAACCTTTATTTCATGAACTTGAGCTTCAGAACACTTTACACTAAAATAAGCAACACAGTAATTCGATGATGTGTTTTTATTATGTCAAAGAAGACAAATACCCACCATGCGTTTGTGTCCTAGTTTAAAAATATGCATCGTTCTCCAGATGTGACCCATCTATGAAATCCTGAAGATGAGCTATTTGCACCTTCAGAGAAAAACATGCAACTCTATATCGCTGTGATTGCAGATTTCAGCTCTTTGAAAGCTCACATGGTCCTTTACCTGCATTTTATTTTTAGCCATCTGTTTGCACGCTGCTCAATCCCGCCTGTGCTAAGGAGATTTACTCTCCCTGTATGCTCCCTCGTGCAGGCATCGAATCTGCTTTCCATTTAACAAAAACACAGCTCGTCTGAAACTATGTGTACTAAAATAAAGAATGATGGCATTGTGAAAGGAAGTAAAGTCATGCAATATGTGATCAGATGTTTTGATTAATTGTTGGTTGCGAAATCATATCATGAATCTGCAAGAGGCCAGTATAACATGATGGAGGAATTACAAAAATGGGTAAATAACCAAGTCATTCAGTCTGGTTTGACGAGTTTATAAAGGGATTTTTTCCTGGTAGTTTTGCTCTGTTTTTCTTGACTAGACAATGATAAAAATTTTTGTGGTAGATATTCACCACCAGTTTGACTTAGCACAAATGTACCAATTCAAAATATGAACAATTCCAGGCATTCACCAGATACAGCCAGCTAGTCAGTCAGCAGTGAAAAGCCATGCTAGCTACTGAATCTTTAATGCCTCAAATGCAAAACAACAACCAAATCTGCAGCAGGTTTGTGTTTGACATAAAAAGCACAGTCAAGATGCATATTCACACATATAGCCTGAAAACGTGCAACACAATGGTTCCCATAATCTTTTGAAAATTACATGAGAAACCACTGATTTAGAAAATGTAGCTTTTCTGCTCTCCATGTTTGATCACCGCAATATCTTTGAATTCAGCTATTTAAATACAAGATCCAATGACTAGCTTCGGAGGATGACCTGTGAAACGCCCACCCATCAGTGTTTCATAACTGCAGATCTAATGTATTCAAAACTCATGCAAATAGGAAAATTGCTAGCGCCCACAGGTGAGAAAGACTTACCGCCATCACCAGCTCAAAGGGATGTTTATACACCCGCACAGGTGACTGATACTTCTGCACCATGATGGGAATTACAGGAACACCAACAACCTGGACAGAAAGTAGAAACCACCAGTTAGCAAAGACAAAACATTTATAAAAGCCATTTGATATTTAAAAGGAGTGGGGTTATTTCTGATGGACAAAAAGGGTCAAATAAATTTACATACAGCACTATAAAAAAACAAACTAGTGCACACTTAACTAAAAGAGGGGTGTGTTTTGGATTGTGTGGTTCAGAGTTCTTGAAAGCAAAATGCTAATAAAAGTATAGTTATGGAGCTGCAGAAGGCAATTCTCCCGAGCTGAGACCGAGGATCCGGATGATCAGTGGCTGCAGTACATCCCTCTCATTCATTAGAAAACTGTGTCACTGCAAGCTACTGGGCATAAACTAGACTATTCTCATCTGCACCCTCTGTCAAAGCTCCTTTCTCAGCAATGCATCACTGGAGCTCATGAAATCATTTAAAAAGCAGGTGCCACTTGTTCTTTCAAACACAAGCAACACAAACCACATGCTGGAGCTGGCCTCTGCTCAACAACCCCAGACAAGAGGCTAGGAAAAAAAAAAAAAAAAAAAAGGAAAACCACTGTAACAGAATGTTCTAGATGCTGGAGGATAAGAAGCTTAATACTGAGAGAGATTTTTTTTTCTTTTTAATGAAGCAAAGACAATGTGATGTGAAAGGATTTATTTCCTTCACTCAGCCTGTACTACATGTGGCTGGAGCGTCATGTGCTGGGATTTTGCTCAACAAGCCGGTCCTTGTTTTTAACTGTAAGTATAGTGTGGGTACATATCTGCAGGAAGAAGTATGAGGTAACTTCCAAAAGATTAGCACAGCTACTCCGAGGTGCAAAACACAACAATACAATCTTATAATCTTGTTTTCTTTCCTAAATTTTTTGTTTGTTTGTTTTATTTTTTGGTGTCAATTCAAACTCAGGTAAATTTGACTCTTGGTTTAGCTTTTTTTAAATTTTTGTCCCATTTTGTTATGCTTTGCTCCTCTGGGCCAGCGTACATGAGGACAGCCAGACTAAAATGAAGCTAAGGCTAAATACTATAAGACCTCCTCATTACCACTTTAAACAGCTGATTACTACTGCCACTTATAGTTACCGTCATGATTCAGGATCTGTCAGCAACTTTGAAAACATCCAACACAAGATCTCAGTATGACTTAATAAACACCTCAGCAAGCACATTTTAATATTCAGTTCTTTACATATCATTTTTATATCTACTGCCACATTCCTACTTTTGCATGGACATTTTAAATATGCTGATAATCCAAATCAGAATATTTGGATTATGCTGATTTTCAATCAGCATGATTGCTGAAGGTAATATTATCTACATATTTGCCTAGCCTTCTATTAAGACTGCTGCAGTGTGTAACTTTTTTTTTAACTTATTTGTTGACACCGTCACTATGTCGTGACACTATGGTATGAGAGATAATCTGTATGGGGAAAAAAAACAAGCTCCTCTGGTTTCTCCCTGTGCTTCAAGTGCTAACTAGAAACAACCAATCAGTGCATGAGATTGTCAATCACAATTTCCACCATTTGTCCATTTGGCAGCGAGTACATGAGGTTGAGTGACAGCGTTAAGACTTTCCTTCTGGCTCTGGTTGGTTATTTTTGGTCGCCGCAAAATAAAAGCTGAGGGAGGAGGTGTTGGAGCTCGATCTTTTCACAGATTATCTGTCACATAACGAACTGTCACGACATGGTGACAGCTTTCACAAATACTTTTTTTTTTTTTAAATTAAAAAAATCCCAAACATACTCTTTATTAAAGTTACATACTGCAGCTTTAAGGTGATGTCGTGCAGACTGGGTTGCTTGGGTTATATGCTTGCCACGCCACATTGCAAAGCTTGACCAAAGAGTAAACCATAACATGACTTTTGTTGTTTTAGAAACAGGACAATGACAACAAAGTGACAGTGCAAACATTGTTAGGCAAATGTTTTCCTTACTTGTCCTAGTGTTCACTTGCAACATTTAAGAATAGGTAAAAATAGAAAAATAGGCTTGTCGTAGAGGTAAAAAAAACAAAAAAACAGGTCATTAAGAGAGCAAGGACCACTACTATAAAGAAATAGTCAATTAAAGTTGCTATAAATGTGTAGATGTGGGTCATTTCGCCTCATCACCATTTTATAATTTTGTGATTTTATTCAGTATGCTCCAAACGTAGATCAGAACCCAAATAAATAGAAATGGTGCAACAGAAAAAGCCTTTGGAAACCAAAAGACACCAAAGTGAAATGTGAGAATTTGGCTTTTTTTTTTTTGACTCAATTATCTCAACAATAAAAAGAAAAATAAATGATTACTCAATGGTTTATGTTCATGGGAAGAAAATGTTTTGTTTACAAGTATGACATTTAATTTGGATGGAACAAAATGTTGAAGAGCAGGTCCCAAAGGAAGGGCAAACTAGCAAAGGTCGAGAAACAAATGTGCAAACTAAACAATTTAGAAGGCAGGATCCCAAATTAAAAAGGATGGATGAATGGATGGATAGATTTATGTTTTCTCCTCATTTAGAAAACACAGCAGACCAGCAGGTTAAAAAAAGCCGTTTTCAGGACAGATCTTTCCTCATAAGGCATCAGTTTGATACCTGGAGCTCTATCCTGGTACGTTTTCGGCTGATGTTCTGATCTGGTTTCATTTAGTGTAGCAGAAACCGGTTGTTATGTTCGAACAGGTTTAACCGAACTGAGCACTAAACACGTATTAAAAGGGCTATAAACAAAAACTGAAATCATAGCAATATTTGCGCCTAAATTAGAATTGGCGCAGCTAAATGTGTGGCACAATGCTGATCAATGCAGTGGCACACTATTGTTAAAATGTTCCACTCTGTCACTGATGGGAATTTAAAGGGAAATTCAGCTTTTCACGCAACCCTTCAATTTCTTCGACTATTAATAATATCGAGATTTTACCATATCTATTAAGTATTGTGACGTTTCAAAATCATGTAAGAGGTAGATTACCTGAAAATACTTAATAAATGGCATCATACCTATAATTATCACAGTAAATAGGTCAAAACCCGCTCGCGTTAGCTAACATAAAACAGTTCAAACTGATTCAGACTAGCCCGTAAGCTAACACTAACTTCACAAATAGACATTAGCTTCGCACAGCTCTCACAGCATGTACGTACCGGTGACTCAGGGAGAAGAGTAAATGTTTACTTTTTTTCAGTCGTGACCTCTTCTGGAAGGGAAACCGGTGTGAATTCTTGCCATTCCGCTCCCCTCGGCTCGTCACTTCACCCCGGCTCCGCGGCTAACGACGGTTAGCTTCGTAACGCTAGCTGGCCATGTAGCAGGAACAAATGGCCGAGAAAGCTAACCGTAAACAAAGTTACTTTTACAGACGAACAGTCTGGAACACTGGATTCTTGGGAGGAAAATAAAAGTCCCACCCAGCCCGCCGCAGCTGAGTGGAGCCCAAGCGGATGGAGAAGTGTGGACACAGGAGGACAGCGGTGGTATTTCTCTCTCGGTGGCTCCGCCCTGCTTCTCTGAACTCGGTGTTTTTCCACCTCCCACTTCTGCCTTCATAAAAATCTCCGCTTCATGCGAAGGACAGACAACAGAGGACACGTTATCGTTCCAGAATTACACTGGGCCCTAAGCTCCAAAAGCCACAGGACATACCGTGTGGATACAACTGGTAAAAAAATAAAAATAAAAGAAGATTATTTTCAGTTTCATTATACAACCAGCTCAGATTCAGATTAAAATCATATATTCCCCGTGCAAAATAACACTGATATTTGCTGTAAATCCTAATTCTGCAGCCTGCATGTTCCCTTCAACGTGTGCGTGACTCAAATGTCACAAGAAAGAAAGAAATAACAATGAATATGTTTTTAGAAAATACAAAATGTATGTCTGCTGGACCATAACCAACTGAAAATTACAGAAAACTGGTTTTCAAATACAGAAGCAACTACTTTAAAAAGGCTAAAAATCTTTTTTTTTTCTTTTTTAGATTAATCACATAAAGGTTATTTCAAAAGTGTGTGTCTGTTAATCTTAATGTTATCGCAATTATTACTATGAAAATAAGATAAATATGCCATTGACATATATGTGATTCTTCGGGTGATGAATTCAATTCATTATGTTTTGAACATAATGACAAAATGACATGAAAGTTTGGGGATATTTCTGAGACGCATCTGTAATGGCACAAAAGTCTCAGCTGTACTTTGACTGCATCAGCATGAGAGAAGGGACACTTGGCGACTAAATGCCTTAAGCAGCTGTGTGCTTTCAACGTGAGTTAAAGCAGCTGAGCTCACATGTCTCAGATGTGAAAAAAAAGACATGAGAGCTGCACATTCAAGAGAGGAAAAAGAGACTGAATGATGTGAGGATCCAACATTTGAAACAAAACTGAAAAACGGGTTTTGTAAAAATATCATATTGACCAAGGAGTAAGCCTGCATAAGATATTATTGTTAACCATTGATATACTGATTCTGGCTTATTCACTTTTCAGTTTCTTTTCTGTCCTTACAAGGTTGGAAACATTTAGCATTTTGGTCGCTGCATCATGAATGAGCAATATCTGCAATGATACCACATGTATCATGTAATTGGCATGTGCAGCACAAATGTATGACAACTGGAATATAACAGCTGACAAACAGTGTATGCCAAACAGCCCTTTGGGACATTAATATTACACTCAGTGATATTGTGCATAAAATACACTGCGTAGTTGAAAACAAATCAACCAATTTATTAGCTTAAAGAATTTTGAGAATGTTCTTTTTTTATCTACTTAAGATGTTTTCCAATACCTGCGGTATTTGCGAAATGTTCCTGTCTGGGTTTAAATCCCTCAACAGATCTCAAGCAGTCCCTCTCAAAGTTCATAGTGACATTCTTTACATTGTGAACTCTGCACCTGTCTGCATCCTGTCATGATTTCTGAGCAGGTTGTGGTGCGATAGGTTTACTGTAGCTTTGAGTTGGTAGCAGAATATCATTCAGAAAATGATGTGCAAAAATAGAACCTCTTAATGAGTCACTAATTTTCTGTATGGTGAATCTATTCATATTTTTTAACCTGTTAAGGATTTAACAGGCTGCATTGTCAGACAGCTGGGACAAAATAAAAATACAGCAAAAAAAGGAGACTAGCCACTGAATTGTTGTACACAGAAAAAGTTTGCCCCTCTTGAAGTTAATCAAAATGACCAAAGGATAAACAGCTCATGACGCAAAAGCATGCATGGTATTTGTCAAACATAGGGGTGCTTATGTTATAATTTGCGTAAGTCTGGTTGCTACAAACTCAATAATTTTTATTTATATTTCAGTGCTGCTGCAGACAACAGGATGAGGTATGAGGGGGAATCCAGTAAACCAGGACACAGACAAAAAGAACCAGAAACACTAAAACTCAACTTATTCACAAGCTTTCAAAAAGTGGCTGCTTATTGTGTTACTGCATTCACAGCGAATTCTACAGCAAAAGAGCTGAGAAATAATGAGAAACAAATAAATGAAATAAAGACAAGTAACACTTTCTTCTCTTAACTATTTTTGATAATAAAATCAGAAACAAGATCTTAAATGTAATGATAATTTTAAATTAACTTTACTGAAACTTATAGAGAAAACGTAATTTTACAACTTAGTGTTTATCCATGAGACATTCTATAAGTGTCAGATACAATCATAACTGTTGTAGGATTGGCGTTTGACCTTTGCAAAACGCCAAGGTACTTAATAGAAGTGGAGGTGGACATTGAAGGTCAAAGGTAGCTTAATGATTTTGTCAAAAGCTCCTGATAGCTTTTGACAATAACTCCTCACATTTTACACAGTAGGGGATGACTGGATGTTTGCATTAAGAGATAGGTTTTGTTAAAAAATATGCAAAGTTTTAGGACTTAAAGCAGCTATTCAGTAAATTTATGCTGTTTCATGAATTTTGTCATATGCTTTATGTGATTGGTTGATTGTTTCACTTATTGACTGAAACCAGACTTTTTTGAAATCGTTTACGTCAATGTGAACATTATCGTTTGTTTGAGGTTCTACTGCCATCTAGTGGAGCAACAATAACCCTCACTAACCTCACTGTAGGTGAAGACGTGGATGGCTTTGTAATTGATACATTGTTGTGACAATTTTTCTAACACATGCGACGCTGTAGTGACTGACTGCTCCTTATGGGGCCCAGAGTCGGGGCCTGATAAGAGGAAGTGATGTTTTTGGATTAGAAGTTCAGGGCGAAGGTGTGAATTGAAGGTTAGTTTAGACTTTGGGTTAGGCATGTAGCAGTAATGATTTAGGGTAAGGTCAGGGTTAGACTGTAGAAATGAATGAAAAATGAATGGAAGTCAATGCAAAGATCCACAACAATGTTGTTTGAAATACTCTGGTTGTCTACATATATGGGTGTTTATAGTTTTATTTCTTAATACCAGCTTATGGATTTCTGCTGAAGAGAGTGTGCACAACTTACTCTGGCATAACAGAGTGATTGTACTTGAATAATTTATGTAAAATTAAACTTTTCAAATAATACTAGGATTAAGGCAGACCCCCCAGGCCTCTCTGTCCCCCAGATTTGTATGAATTTATATTGTAGCATTTCTCAAAACTCACTCAACACTTTTTAGCATCCATTTTTTTTAAGAAACATACATTTTAGCAACATAAGTTTGAATTCAGAAGTAAAGAAAATGCAATGTAATTCAAGCATAGTTCCGCTAGAGGGGGCTATATGAACGTATACTATGAAGTCTCCGCCCTTTTGCTTTCGTCAGAGTGTTTGCGGAAGTGAACGTCTTGTCTAGTTTTGGTCGCCCCCTTTTTCTGTAAAAATAAATCAAAACTACAACAGATGATGACCCAGATGCCCAGTCCTCCACCTGAAGAGTTGGTCAAACAATGGGAAAGGTTAGCGCGGATCTGCTACACCTTATAGCTCCATGAGCCGGTTAATATCCTGCAGTTACAACTTTAACTCTGCGTTATTATTCTCTCCTTGTCTCAATGTTCGTGTTTTGGGTTTAATTCAAAGCTAAAACTGAATCCATGCCAGCCAGCATAAATTACGACTGTAAAAATCAGAATTAGTATAAAACGTTTGAAATTAGAGCGCGGAATAATACAAGTGTTTAACTTTTTAAGGATTCCTATTCAGTCTGAGTTTTGCTTTTATTCATTTATTTAATTTATTTTTTTAAATAAAAGTGTGGACAAAGGATAACTAAGCATATCAAAGTGTTTAAGGTTCCAAACTTTTCTCTTCTCCATTTCTGAAACGAAAAAAGGGGAAAGTAGTTATATCTGCCATTTTCCCTAAATATGAATAAATTCTAAATGAGTGACAGAAGCAATGCAAAAGAATGAGTAGCCAGGGCCCCATAAATGTGTGTTTTTATAAAATTGCATTTAATTGAACACACACAAAAAATGACATCAATGTAAAGGTTTTGGGATTTTTTCAGAATTAAAAACAATATTTTAATCACATGGTTGATCAAACCTGATTCATAATGCAAAAATATCACATTGTTTCTTATGTACACCAAGCCAAAGGTCGTTGGTAAGAAATTGTGCCAAATAGTCGCAACAAACCTAACCCAGTATGTATGTTCATGATGTAGCTCAATCTCCTATAATACAGTTATTTAACAGAATACATTATTACAGAGTCTTGGTTCTGAGTGTTACAGATGAGTAAGTGTTGGATTTTGTGAAAACATCTGTGTGCGTGCGTGGGCGTGTGTGTGTGTGTGTGGGCTGGGATGTGTGTGTGCGTGTGTGTTGCTCTGATACAGTGAGCAGAAGCGACTCAGGCAGCAGGTGGTGGAGGAAGACACTGAGGACTGGCAGAGGAACCCGGACTTCTGCGGCCTGGAGCGGGTTGGTGGCATGGACCTCTCCTTTATCAAAGGGGATGAAGTCACTGCCTGTGCCCAGCTCGTGGTGCTCAGTTACCCTGATTTGAAGGTGAGCTGACCTCCATCGCGTAACACTGAGCCGAGCCTCCCTCTCGTGGTGAAATAACAGAACAGTGGCAGTAAAAAAGATTTTCTGCTCTTTTGCTTAACAGACGTGAGCTTGTTTTTTTTGTTCATCAGTGCCATTCAGTTAGCAGAGGAGCTATTAAAAAACATAGCACAATAAAATGAAAATTAATATTTGCTTGGCCTTTTAAGGCTCTATATTGGCCACAGCTGAAATTTTGTCAGACAGCTGCAGGCGACCTTTAAAAGCAGTCATATTTAAAGTGTTCGCTCTTTGAGTCATCATTATTTTTAATTAGCTGCTGTTTTTATGACTTCTGAAAGGTGATGGCATGAGGGAAGAACTATTCCAGCTGGGATATTTGCTTGGTGTCTAGAGTGACATGTAGTTTAAAATGCTTCGTAATGTCTACCAGGCCATTTATCTTCATCATCCAATGCCAAAACCTGTAATGCGATCAATTCAGTTCGTCCTATTTTATTGTAATTTTACTGCATACAAAAAAAAACTCCAGACAGTTTTACTCTGAAAGCTATAAAAATGTAAGTGGAGTGAAGTATATAATAACAACAGCTGAGTCAGCGACCCCGTGGAATTAGTTGTTTTTCCCTAGACATGAAACCTTTTAACAATTTTAGCAATAATTTAAACTTAACTGCATTGTTTTATAGCTAAGTTTATATTGGAGTGTACCTAATTGGCTGTTTATTCGATTACAATGACACTTAACACATACCCTTTTTAAAATGACAGGTTTTTGTAAAAAACATGAGGCTGGGCAACAAGAACCATTTTCTAAAAACAATGTGATATTTAACCCCACTCCCACCACCCACTGGTTCTTTGACAATTTCAATTCATTTTTATGATTCAATCTTTTTAAGATCAAACATTCCATGAGTTTTGGTCAATCTGTCTTATTGAAAATACGGTTTAGCTGTTACAGTTTCTCTATATATTTTTTTGGCTTTTTTTTCTTGTTTGCATTTTTTTATTTTTGTCAAATAGTACAAAAATACAAGGATTTTTGGAAAGATAATCTGAAATTGTTGAGCATGACTTATATTTACACCAGAAATCCCAAACATATTGATTCGGGAATGTATACTCTTTTGAGGGCCACTGTATACTGCATGTGCACCTATTTAATTATCTCAAATGTTTGACACTGAACCCATGAATTAAAGCTGCTGATCAAGATGTTATATTTGTTACATAGTTTGTCATGAAACCAATCATGTGTTGAAGTTCCATCCACTAGTTTCTGTGCCCAATACCAGCTTTTCAAAGTCTAATTTGTAGCATCTGCTGTTTAATTTGAAGGAAGGTGATATAGGTCTGACCTTATAGCATCTGAGGCACAACAGTAAATTATTTTTAGAGTGACCAGAGAGCTGTGACAGCTTGTGCTCCAGAGAGATGCAGGTTCTGGTCTCCTGAACCCTGCTGATTATCTGCAGGATCCCAGGAAGGTCATCTTGGGAGAATCAGTCACCTGTAACATTGCTGCTTAAAATAGACAAAAAATTCAAGCAGTGTGCTTAAAGCATATGTTTGCTTAGTGACATACTTTATAAGCTTTTTCTAAATGCTCATCATTTAACACGTGTCCCCAAGGTGTAAGCAAACAGTCTAGTAACCCAAAATCTTTCATGTTTTGTTTGAAAATTTGAAAGAAAATTACGGAAGACAATTAGGGCTGCTGAGATTAAAGTCAGAATTAAACTTTTTTCAGCTGCCCTAATCGTCTTCCATAGAAAATGGTCTCCATATACAACTCTGCAGAAAAAATAAGACATAGGCCTTTACTAATCTTTTTTTTAATATTCATTGCTGAATTCTTTGTGTAATCATTCAAATAAGTAATAGAAAATCTGAAAGCATTTAATGCTTAGCAGATTATTTTGATCTAAACATCTATATTGATTATTAGGCATTATGTTTTAGTTTTTTAAGGTCTGAACAATACAAGCAATGAGGTGACAGAAGATTTATAAAGACTTATAAAATATATGCCGGTACACTAATACTTATATATACACTTATATATATCTTTAACATTTTTTTTCATTTCACACAGCTTGTGACAATAAGATGTTTGCATAAATGTGAATGCATCCTAGACCATAGAGGTGAATTAAACTGGAACACTTGGATCCAGACAGCATCGCTCCGTCTCTCTTTTAGGACACTATTCTGGTGTCCTAAAACCCAGTACAGGGAACTAACTGGTTTCTGCTCTTTCCTCTAAGGTTCTGTATGAAGACAGTCACATGGTGACCCTGACAGCTCCCTATGTCTCTGGCTTCCTAGCCTTCAGGGAAACCCCTTTCCTCCTGGAGGCGCTGCAGCGACTGAAGACCAGCCAGCCGACACTTATGCCTCAGGTCTGTGTCCAATGAGGAAAGAAAGACGAGTCTGAATTCTGTTCTGGATTAAACAGGGAGCCACAATGTGAGACCCTGAATTAGTTTTAAAATAATTATCCTCATCTCTGCCTGATCTGATGCAACAAGTCAGATGTACCCGTAATAATTAAACTCATTTTATTTCTCTTTAAACAGCCTCTAATTAGGACCTGTATTACCCAGGTTCAGCTCGGCTCACTTCAAACTCATCAGATCTAGTAGAGCGTCTATGACAAAGCTCCTCTGTTCTCCCTCTCACTGTTCCTCCATGTGTCGTCTCTAAGTCATCCCCACCCACACGCTTCTGTTTGTCACAGCCCACACGCCTCCTCCTCTTCCTCCCCCTCTGTCTCGCCGTCCCCATGCAAGAAAATGTGTGGAGAGTTTCTCTCTCACACACACACACACACAAACTAATTTACTTCTACTGACATTTAGCATGGGCACACACACGCTCTGTCCCTGCCCAGTTTATCTGCAACCTTTCAAGGGGTCTGTTCCTGAGCAGTTCCTATTCCCAGCAGAAAAATAGCTGCATCGTCTCTTCTGGGCTCAAACATTCATTGGTGTGTTGAAGTGGGAAAATCTCAAACTCACATGTTTTCCTAACACGTCTGAGTTTTCCAACAAAGGGAGTAACAATAAAAATAAATGGAATGAAATTTTAAAGTGGACATCTCAAACTGTTTAGGGCAGTAGGTGATGGATTAAGGCTTGCTTGTGGCTGTCTTTATTATTATTCCAGTTAAGCTGATATTTGTAGTATATAGTAAATGTTCTGTTTCCTTCCAACAGGTGGTGTTTGTGGATGGGAATGGTCTTTTCCACTACAGAGGTACATATTCACTGATGTTTTTATGGATTTTAAAGGATATTTAACACAACTGTGCTAATACAAATTAAAGGGTCAATTTCCTATAGATAGAAGATCTGTGGACTGATTAAAGAAAAAGAGAGCAAAAGAAAGGAGCCACCATATTGAATGATTCAAAGAAATCGTGCCTACAGGAACGGTCAAAAGTTATTCTCTTTGTATGCTCCAACCTTATACAATTGTAAAGGCTGGGTGTGCATGGACATCTTTTACTGACAAGTCCTGGTCTTTATTTAGTCCAGAAAAATATTTTGAAAATGTGTTTTTTTAGCCTGTAGGACAGTTTTTCTTCTTCAACAATAACTGCAGTTTTTTTATTTTTTTTATTTATGTTCTGTGTGGAAAGTCTGTGTGAAAAAGCAATGTTTTTTATCCATTACAGAATTCGGCTTGGCGTGTCATCTTGGGGTGCTGTCAGGTCTTCCCTGCGTGGGCGTGGCTAAGAACCTGCTGCAGGTGCAGGGGGTGCTTAAAGACGAGGAGCACCAATCACAAGTGAGACCACCAAATAATTTTAACTCATATAATAATTTTGAATGATCAAAAGACTCTCTGTATGTTTTGGCATGAGAAATTATGTGCTGTGTGCTACACACAAAATTTAAAATTGTTTAAATTTAAACAATTTTAAATGTTTAAAATGGACCGTATTTATTTATTTATTCATTCATTTAAAATATAGTCCCTAATTAAAAAAAACCCACTGGAGATCAAAGCCTGGTAAAAATCAGTCCATTGCTCCACAATTTGCTTCTTACAGACCCTCGGTTAATGAGAAACAGCGGCTTGGTGGAGACATGGACTCTGCTGAAGTTTGAAACAACTGAATCTGATATTTCCCAACCGCTAACATTTGGCTGTGATGCATGTAAAGCTGTAAACAATACCCCACTGCAAAGAGATGAGTGCCAAGCGGAGTAGGCTCACAAAGTGTTTGCAAGCAGTAAAATGTCTTAAACATTCCTCTTGCTCCAACTTCAATTGCTCAATATTTGGGAGCGTGGCCAACATGAACTGAATGGCTTCGTTCACTTCCTCCAAACTACGTCTATAGGCAGACTATAGCTCCAAAACAGCACAGAAAACCCGTGTCTTCTTTCATAACTCCTCGTTCTGCTCGGTGATTTGCTCAGCAGAAATGCATCCTGAGAAATTGAGCTGAATGGGACAAATCCTAGATGGAGCAATGAAGAGAGATGAGAATCAAGTGGAACTGCTTAGGAAGGCAATTGCCAGGCTTTGATCAAAGTGAATTAGTGTAAAGCTCATCAATCTAATATTTGCTTGAAACGCATAATTTTTTCATGGCGTTTGAAATGCAGAAAAAAATATGATGAGATTAGGACTCTAATTTGGATTTTTTTTTGAAGACTAACCACAAATAGCTTTTTTGTGCTTCACTTACTGTCTCTATTAGCTCAATTTGCTTCCCATTTAAAAGAGCTCCAATGCTTGACAGAAAGTTTGAAGGAGTGATTAGTTTTGTTATTTTGACTTGTTTCTCGTAGTACATGTCAGAGAGGGGCAAAGCAACAGACAGAGTTTATTTCTTGTGTGTTTCCTCAGCTCAGATCCACATGTTTCTGTTTGCTGGAAGAGTGTGTTTTTGTTCGGCTTTGACAGTGTGACAAGTCTTTGTTGTGTAGCTAATGCTAATGAGATGCTCTGAATACAAATCAAGCTGGAACAAATACCTTTTGGTCCAAGTGTGCTTCTGGGACTGCAAAACCTGGATTTGATTAATATGCAAATGTTCATTTTGTTCCAGTCTGGCGCCTCGGTGACCTAGAGGAGGAGGGACAGGAACAAATTAAAGTCAAAAATCTACCTGATGGACAAACATTCTGTTGCAGTCAGAGAAAAAAAAAGATATATGTAAATTTTAGAGGTGTAACGGCACGCATTTGGACCAAAAATATCCGTTACAGCCATTTTGGTTCAGTACGGACATTTATAAAGCAAATATAGCATTGTTTATACCTGAACACAACAATGTTTATGCTCTCAACTAAGTGTGAAATGCAACTTTCTGCAGTTCAGCTTCAAGCTGTCACTAAACTCTACTATTTGGGAACTTTGAGGTTCTTCACGCTGCTACAGAAAAATGTTAAACCGAACCAAGAAAGCTTTAAGTCAGTATTTGCTTTTTTTGACAGCATCCTGAGAAATTGAGCTGAATTTCTCAGGATGCTGAGAAATTCAGCATCCTGTAGCTCTGTCCTCGATTCGCCTCCATTAGTAAATTGAGCAGTGTGTATGCGAGCTAAGACCTTCCTCCGGGCTCAGATTAGCTGATTTTGACCATGAGTGGTCAGTTTCTGCAGATGGCAGTAGGACCACAGATTACCTTTTGCAAACATCAGTTAAAGTCCAAATCCAGCTGCCTACAGCATTACCAGTCCTAAATCCTGCACAGTTCAAAATGTGGTCATTTTAAACTGTGGAAATCATTTTAAAATGGAAATTCCCCTTCCATTTTAAGTTGGATGGGGAATTTTGGTTCAAGTATCAAATCCTTTGCAGCCTGTGACTTCTTGTCTTGAAAGACTTCTTTTAGTTTTATCCATCTTCCAGTTTATGCACATCGGCATCTTTGTCCCTGTTGAAGAAAGGCATCCCCGCAACATGATGCTACCACCTCCAGGTTGTGCTGTTTTGAGGTGATATGCAATGTTAGGTTTCTTCTACTTTTTTAAAATTTTTATACTTTTATCATTTTCTAAAAATGAAGCGAGTTTCCGTTAAGATGAAGAAAAGACATATTTGATCCACTGCTGAGTCCATTTGGATGCAACACACACACACACTGCTTATGCCTAAAACACTCAAGTGGCATTGTAACATCTAACTGAATTCTCTGAAGGAGTATCTCTATCTCCCTTAATTAGTGTCTGTTGCTTTGGCATTATAAATGTCGAATCTGATCTCTATGTACACAGATCAGAGTCTCCCCAGAGGATAAAGTCACACACATCCACCCATTGAACGTCTGTATAAATACTAGCTAGTTTCTCTTTTATTGTCAGTCTCAAGCATCATTGGCTTCGCATGTCCATGCTCCATCTTTGGGCTCAAGCTTGACTCAGTTTCTGTGGGAAATGTTTGGTTTTGCTTCCCATACATATTTTGGCCACCATTGTCACTCTCTGGGGGTTTAACCAA
Source organism: Poeciliopsis retropinna (assembly GCA_010277075.1). Lineage (NCBI taxonomy): Eukaryota > Metazoa > Chordata > Actinopteri > Cyprinodontiformes > Poeciliidae > Poeciliopsis > Poeciliopsis retropinna. The sequence continues at coordinate 9,416,272 of VMRM01000013.1, forward strand.
TTTGTCTACAGACGCATACTGAATTGCGATGCTCCACATAAACCACATCTTTGCGGATTGAGGAGTTTAATAAATTAGTAGTGGAATAATGTGTGAAACATAAGCTGCAACAGGCTCCTTTCCAGATTGGAAATTGGACTGAAAATAAGCTCTTTAGAAACTAAATGAGCCATTACAGGATCTCAGATACACATGTGAAAAGCTGTGCTGCACAGTTATTAAAATGTAAGAGTAAGATAACATTCCCAGTAGACAGAAATAGTTCATCCAAACTATTTAGCTCTATGTGAGACTTTAAAGTTAAAGTTAAAATATAGCAGAATAGAGTTAACACCTTTAACAAATCTTCATTTGTCCAACAGTCTCAATGCTATGATAGTTTAACACCACAGAATTTTGTTGCACCTGTATGTTAATTTTTGGTCATAAAGTAATTTTTCCTTGGTATCTGTGGATGCTATTTTTGCTTCTGGAAGGTTCACCTCTATTCCAGGTTCTCTCAATTTGTGGATCATGCCTCTCCTTGAAGAGCTCTGACTCGAGTATTTATTTGTTGTTTTGAGCTGCTATTGAGTGTTAAACATTACGTAATACTTCAAACTCTGTAGAATAGCCAGTATTGTACATTGCACAGATGGTTCTTATTTCGATTTATCTCAAAATTGATCTCAGAATTGATCTCAGATCATCCATCTGCTCATAAAATTCTTTCCCCCCCAAAAACATTTAATCTATCTGTTGAAACAAATGACATATAAAAATGTTAAGTAGTTTTGTTCAGCTTTATGGCAAAAGCAGCAAATAAACAAAGGTGCACTTCAGCTGCTATTTTTTTCTGTCGAACTAAATTAACAGCCACAAGTGTCCATTTAGTGTCCTTATTTAGGTGTCTTATCCTGCTTCTGAGCTATTATAAAGGCCTTCTCTTAGCTTGCTTCAAGACAAAACATGTTGAAAGACTGCAAACACTCAAAAAAAGTGAAAGTCTCTAGTTTATCTTTCCTGTCTCTTCCTTCTTTACAAGTCATATCTTCTTTGTCTCTCTTCTTCTCCCCCCTCATTGGTAACCTAGGTGTGTTTTAAATCGGTGTGTTATTGATGACCTCTTCTGTATTTCTGACTTCTGGTTCTGTCCTCCTCTTGAGTCGGAGGAAGCAGGCCGGCCTCTATCTCACACACGGTTGGACTCGTCCCAGCTTGGATCGGCCGTCCTCCTGCTGGCTGCTTGCTGTAATCAGTCATAGTGGAGCAGACACTCCATCCATCACAGGGGCTAAACTCCTTTCATTGCTCTGGCCCATAACACACAGTGCACCTGTCAACAGCAGCCCGCATCGCTACGGCTGACTTTGTCCTGTCTCTTTGACTGTTTGAGCTAAACTTTAGTGGGAACAGAGATCGGATTTAAGTCCCATAAATCTGAAGGCTTTTTCATTCTTTTTGAAAAGATTCAAAGAAATATGTCAGTTTTTTTTGGAGGTTTTTATTTGGGCTCTTTTAAAGTTTGAAAAGGGGGTGCTGACTGATTTTAGCTCTGGAATAAATTTCTTTTTGCAGATATTGGAGTTCAAAAGGAAGCAGGGAGGACATTATTTGCTGGCTCAATGAAAATGCAGAGCAAACAGTGATTTCCTTCTAGGGCAATATAAGCTATAAAACATCTGAATGAATACCTAAAAATATTTTATGTTGTTTGTATTTTATTTTCCCTATGTCATTTTAATTGTTGGGGCATATACTTGCATTTAGGTGTTAAACTGTTCCAGAAAGACGATCATTATCCACTTAGTAAATCAAGTTTAGTTTATATGTTTAGCATATTCCTCAGATAAACATCAGCAAGAGCTTCAAAGTTGATATGAATAAAACTGTAATCTTTATTATAAAAATAAAAACTACTGCAGCTGTGGAAAACAATGTAACAGAAAATAAGGTTAAACACTCGAACCCTGTTAAAGCCTGGTTTCAGCTAGACATGAAAGTCAGGTCACTTGGAGGTTACAGAAAAAAGCCCACAGAGAGTCATGTCTCCCACTTTCTGAGTTAACGGTGTCTTTCACTAAGCCGCTATTTGTTATGTCATGTTGTACATGTCTTTTGACTTTGATTTCTGTCTCTTTGCCTCTGCAGATTGCTGCTCTGCAAAAAGGAGGAGACAGCTTCCCACTCACCGCCGCCTCGGGCAAAGTGCTCGGAAAGGTGCGTCAGAGGACAAACAAACTGAAAAAAAAAAAAAGAAACTTTCAAAGTGGTGCTTTGTTGCAGGCTTACTTCAAAACACAGCCACCCAGTTGAAAGTCAAATTATTTTAGGGATGATCAATGTCACATAGAGATGGATGCTGAACATTTACTGGAGATATTTGTCTTTATTTTCAGGCGTTGAGAAGTTGCGATAAGAGCTCCAAGCCTGTTTATGTCTCCGTGGGTCACAAAATCAGCCTGGGCACCGCTGTCCGCCTGACACACTCATGCTGCCGCTACCGAGTACCTGAACCCATCAGACAGGTACCCTACGCACAAAAACTGCAGGAGTTCATCAGGCTTGACACGTCACAGCAACATGCCTTGCTGTAAACATGCCCAACTGCTCAGTTGTGAGGCAGAACGCTGCTTCGGTGGGCACGTTTTGCTCATTTCTTGTATAACAGCGGGCCGCTGTGAAGGGAGGCGGTGTGAGCATCACGCTGTGCCGAGCTTTTCAGTAACAGGCCCTGGGAGGCTTGTAGAAGAGGAAGGAGCGTGTGTGCTAAACATCCCCAGTCCCGTGTGGATCTTTTACACTCCACCACAAATACACAGATTGTGCTAACACTCTGAGACAATAAGATCCCACATTACAGGGGCGAGTGTGACATGATACGGAGAACTATTCTGGCTCCAAAGCTGAGAGCTTAGCAAACTTCACACCTGGAGACTTATTGACATAAAAGAACTTCTCAATAATTTCCTGTTAATTTTGAATTGATGCTTTGCCACATACTGGTCTCTTTTCTGCCATGTTTTGGGAGTTTTAAGCTTCTAGCTGCAGCTCACTGCTGTGATCTCGGTTTAGGAGAGCCTCTGCTGGAAGAGGAGAGGCTAAATATGTTTCTGAAGCGCTGCTGTGTGAATTTGGGTTCCAGCTGGGGAGATGAAAATGGCTCTGCATTGAATTTGACGCAAATGATTTGCTCAGAATCAGCTACATCAAACTATTGATTGTAAAGCAAATCTCACTGGTACAGTCGACCATATTTTTACTGAAAATAGATTGAGTCTTAGAAAAAAAAAGAAGAAGGTTAATATCCTTTTGCAGCAAACCCACCAGATGTGTTTGGTGCCAATTCAATTCATGTTTATGTAGCACCAATTCACAACAAATAAAAAAAAAAATTACACTTATAAATATGTAGTTAATGCCATAAAGCTTTATCATTTTATCTTCTGACTAAAATCCATGGTTCTGCTGAGAGTGGATTCTTGGTGACTAGAAGACGCCACTCTTTGCTGCAGTCGTCTAGCGGTGTGTAGCTCCCTTACGATCCTGCTCTCTGGGTCAGGTGGCAACATAAAAATAACTCCTAGTGGCCACTGACCAAATGAAATGAACCACTGTGTGATTTCCTAAGACAGGAAAATAGAAAGATATGGTTTATTAGTTAGGTTCATAAAAATTTATTAACTGGAAGATTTAAATTGTAAATAAAAATCATATAGTTGCCTTTTTCTTAGACTGGTTATAATTTATCAACTGTCTGGTGTTACACAGATGATTTTGTTTAAAATAGTCATTAGTGTACACTGTATCATTTCACTGAACCGCAATTAGCAGTTAAAATTTCAAAAATGTTGTAATCTGATATTCTACAGAAAAGAATTATTATTTTTTTCCAGGAATGACAACAAATTTATTGCAATAGCTGCTACATTTCAGCAAGATACACAATTTTTCTTTCTGGATTTAAATGTTTTTAATGTTTCACACAATTTATTTATAAAAAGTACCAAATGTAAATCTGCTCATCAAGTTGGAGATTTCTTTTAAGTGTCAACAAAACGTTTACGAAGAGGGAACTTAAGCTGAATTGCTGTCCGCTGGTGGCAGATAAGATGCTTATGACTTTTTTTAGTTCTTTCTCCATACTGCCCAGTTCAAAGTGAGCTGATCTCCTGCCCAGTGAATGGTGGGACCCCTAAAATGCTGTGGACAGTCAATAAATGAGCCATAATAGTTATGGCAAAATTTGACCAAAACATACAATTAAAAGTCTTGCATTTTACTAAATATAACCCTCCAACGGCTGCTGTTTTTATGAAAAGTAAACAACTTGCTAATGCTCCTCCCAGCCCCCTCAGGCTGTTTCTCTGTGTGCCACTAGGTTGTGCTGTGCTTCTGCTGTTTTCACACAGGAAACACGAGCTGAAGCACACATCTCAGACTCATGCGTGGCTCTTTTTTTAAATTTTTTTTATTTCAAGTGGAGCTGCAGTAGTATCCCCAATCGCTCCCACACATACAACCACCACAGGAACGACAGGGTTTATTTTATCAGATGTAAACATCAGAGAGAGTTGGGGACACTTTCACCTGCCTCCTTCCAACCACTAGTGGCCCCATCTTTAACTTATCCGTGTCCAGCTGTTTCTCTGTTTGACACAAACATTTTTTCTGCCTCTCATGTTTCTGTTCCAACTGATTTCAAAGAAAATAAGCACCAGAACAGATCCAGTCAAGACGAGTGCCGAGGTCACGCTCAAGTTTATGTCACATTTTTGTTCTTCAGCATTTCAAAGCTCAGTCACAACACTTCAATACAAATGCTGAAATTTTCCAAGGAAAAATAAGAGACTGAAAGAGCTTCCCTTGTGTGCCGACGCTTACTATTGTGCATCTTTATGTTGTCAGATATAGCATTGTGGTTCATCACAAGGTTATGCACAGCAGAGCCCCGTAGGTTGTTAGATAAGTCAGTGAAGCTGGAGCAGATCCTGCTTGAACTTTTGCAGGGGTGTGTCAGAGAAATGAAAGGGTTTTGCATGGGGAGAAATATAAAAATAAATTGTTTTTATTAAGAAATCTTTATTTTTTTATGCAAGTTTGAGGGCTTTACTAGGAGGACTGACAGCATTTGTGTTTTTTTGTTGTTGTTTTAGTTGACTAAAAGTCCTCCAGCTATTCATTTGGATGCAATCACATCATTTCATTTTCATCCAAATTTCTTGGGAGCCACTTGTTCCTCCACCAAAAAGTCTACATTTGTTAGCTGGGTTTTGTTTACAAATGTGTTTCGGAAATAACATCTGTTAATATTGTTGCCCTGCTTTAATGTTTGTGCCCATATCTTTGGTTCTACTTATTTTTACAAGATCCATAAATGTATAACAAGATTGATTCTTCCCATGCCTGTAACCAAATTCCTAACAGCTTCAGGTTTGTTAAATCTCAATTAAACACTAGAGAGGGAGAGACGTGGGGAGTACTGAGGCTGAAATGAAAAGTTGCTGCATTTAGCAACAAAATGGCGTGACGTTAGTGTGATTTAGCAAACCGTTCTGCTGTAATGTATTTTTTAAAAATTATTCACGAACAGAGGCGACATTATATCACATGTGTACTTATGAGATCGTAAAGAAGAAATTTGGTATTTTAGTGAATGTATCATGAACTTACGACTGTAATATTTTTAAACAGTTTTTAACACGTTTTATTAAAGATTAGGATCAAATCCAGCCTGCAAGCATCATTGAAAGCTCCAGCTGAATTTTTAGCTTTACCACCAGTCAGCTAAAATCCTGCTGTGATTTGTGGAATGATTTATTTTTTTACATCTGGGATTTATCATTTATTTAAAGTTTATGTATACATCTAGTTCAGAGGTCTGCAGCCTTTACGATCAAAAGTACAATTTTGCTCTCAGGACAGCCAAATAAAACTAATTTAGCCCCACAAAGGTCACATGACATTTAAAAAAATGACACATTTTTAAACAAATATCTGCGTTAAAGAGCCAGTGTTTCATTTCTATATTTAGGATGAAAAACAAAGATAAACATAAAAGATGATGAATTATTTAAAGATAAAAAAATAAAGAAAAATACATTATCTCCAACCTAATGACTAGGAAAACAAATCAAAAAATATATTTCTTTTATTTGTGGAAATTCAATAAAGATATAGCACAAAAATGCAAGTTAAAAATCTGCATTTGTCATGATATCTGTATTTAAAAATATTCTCTGGATCCTTTTCATTTTTAGAAAATGTTATTCTGGAAGGTCTAAAGAGCAACTTGCAGCCAGGGTTCACATCGCTGATTTAGTTCCTAACCTAAAATTAGATTGTTGTACAAAATAGGCATCCATCCATCCATCCATCCATCCATCCATCCATCCATCCATCCATCCATCCATCCATCCATCCATCCATCCATCCATCCATCCATCCATCCATCCATCCATCCATCCATCCATCCATCCATCCAACAGTCTATTATGTCATGAAATCATACTGTTTTGAGACTTTTTAAGCTTATGTCTTGAGTTTTATGAAAAGATTATGAATCATTTTCCTCCAATATTCTGTTATCATACAGATTCTCATGCAGGACCTGACCGTCCGCGGCTTGAGGGATTCAGAAAGTTGAAAGGGAAAGATGACATCATGGTGTTATTCTGCAGTGAAGGCTGATGTGTGAATGCACTGCAGCAGAATAGAGAGGATCCACTAAAAACACTCACTCACACACATGCAGGGAGCCAATTCACACCCCGTCTCAGTTGTGCTCCCCCACCCCATTAAATTCTCACACTACCTCAGCGTCTCACGCTTGAACATGTGAGGGACGTTAAAGACAAGCAGACATCTGCCTCGGCCCGAAGCTCTGCAGTCATCATGGCAGCGAGAGTAACAAGTAGAGGGGCAGATGGGGGGAAGCTCGCATGTCAGATCTAAAGTGATGAATTGAAATGCCCAGAACTCTGCAGCGTCTCAGCGTCATCAAGCGATGTTATGTAGCCATCATGTGAGGCACGACTCACTTACCGTGTGATTTGTGAATGCAATTAGCCAAACTGATGTCAAGCTTGTTGTGTTGGTTCTATAGATAACCGTATAGGGACAAATTTACTACCAACTTCGAAAAAGCAGAGTACTTAATGTTTTTTTATTAGTGAAAAGCCTTCTGTGTGCTACATGAATATGTTCTTCTACACAAGATGCACCATTTTGTTCAGAATTTAGCCAGGATTTTGGGCCTAGTTTCTATAGGGAATTACATCTGATTGATTGTATTAATCAGTCAAACAATGGGTAAGAGTTTTCACGAATTGTGGAGATACTAAATCATGCAAATGCTCAAGCTGCTGATTAAAATCTTAAGGGAAAGAAAAAAAGCTACAAGTGTTTGCATCTCAGCTGTTGGATCACAACCAGAAGCAGGGCAGAGCTTCAAAATGCAAATGCAGGACACTGGGAAAAGGAAAAAAACAAAAACGTCAAGCATATTATTGTAAGCTGCATGCAGGCTGTTCATAAAAAATGTAGTTAAAGACCAACAGCCTCCAAAGAAACTCACAAAATAGAATTCGAAGCACAAAGAAAGGACTCATTGGTGAGAAGCCAAAAATTAGTTTGAGATATTTCCGCTCAATTGATGGGACCGTATCTATATCTGGTGAAGATGGGACTGAACAGGATTAAAGATGAATAGCGGCAAAAAAAGAACTAAAGTCTCTTCAGTAATCCTGTTATTCCTTCATGAAGGACATTCAAAGTCTGGAACTGACAGTTTGTCATCAAACAGCTTCCAGTGGTAAACTAGTTATTGCTTTGCACCATATCCACCATATCACCATATCCTTTTCTATCGGTTCAGGTTCTAGCAGTACGCCGGTTCTTTCTCAGCATCAGTTCTGAAGAAGCTCTTCAGTCAGAAACCAATATATGGAGACCAGCAACCAGTCAAAAGTGAAGCTACAGATGATATTTTCCATAAACAACGTATCAGACTCACTGTCGACTCACTGTCTCATATCACCAGGTGGTGTTAGTAAATCCTGTTTACACTGTGTTTAGTTGTTACTTCCCAGCACTGCCAGTGCAGATGAGAGATCTGCACTGGCAGATTTCTCTTTCACAAACAACACTTATTGTTTAGTCGTTGATTTATTAAGATAAATATGATCAGTGTGGTTTGACTCTCTCTGATCCTACACAATGAAAACGTCAGAAGAGAGGCATGATTAAACTTTATGTTGACTAGACATTTAATTTAATTCATTGATGACCTGTGGTAGGTCTTTGAAAAGATCTACCACCAACCAGCGCTTCCTAAATGACACATATACATATTTTTTCACTATTTCTGCTTCTCAGTTGTCTGGAACTAGATTTTACCTTTAGCCATTAGCATTAGAGTTCAACTTAACTTCAAAATGCCTATTATAGCATTTATACAATAAGCACTCTTCATCCCATTTCTCTTCTTTGAATCCATGTCTTTTAAAGGTGTGACATTGGGTCATACTTTGAAAATTAGTAATAAAATCATTTGTAAGGAAATGGGGATTTTTTTCCTACCGTCACAAGAATATATTTGTTAGAGGGTGCGGCCCAGTTAGATGGTCACTCTTGATTTAGACATTTTATCAGACACACATGTTCATATACACCACAGAGCCACGCCTTCCTGCTTCCTCCCTAAAGTCACTTAAGGGCTCTGATACACTGCGGTCTGTCAGAAAGCAAATTTTCTTAAAGCTAATGTTCCCTGACAAACGTACTTCAGATTGCTTCACTAGTGATTAGCTGGCCAGCCACTTGCTTCAGCAGAAAATTAAAATAATCTGAAAGGCTGTTGTAATAGATGCAGGCTATAGCTGTTGCAGCCTAATAGTTATAGGAAGGAAATTAGCACTTTGAGAACATTCAGACTTTTCTTCTAAGCTGAAGGATGAGATGTTCAAGAAACATTACAATCCCAATTCATAACCTATTTTCAGTGGAGGAGACTGTTTTTTATCAGTGCTTTTTCTGTCTTTCAGATGAGAACTTGTTTGTCTGTTTCAGCTGCAGGACAATATTTCTAAAAGCATTTCATCAAACTGTGCTCTCAGTAATAGTCACTAAATAGTATTGGAGGAACTCCGTAGTTGGCTGTAGAAAGGTCCTCTGTTTTGTGGCAGAAGGAAATGGTTACAAGGAAAAGCTCACACACTCACTGTTGCTTTGGTTATACAAAAAAAATTCTAATTTTTTTATTGGGAAAAACCCCCCAAAAACTGGATGTGGTTCTGGCACTTATGAGTTGTTGGCCACTCCAGAGTGAGCAACAGTCCCAGCCTGGCAACACTTATGATAATTATCTGGCTCTGCCTAAACATGCAGCCAGAGCTTGGTTGAATGGTTTTCCTCCGATTGTACTCATGTAGTGGAAAGACCTCGTCAAAATCCAGACCTAAAGTAAACCTCTGTAAAGATTTCACAGTCATGGACTTTTTTGTGTTGATCTCAGATGAACAATACATTAGAAAAAGGTTTGCAATTGGAACGTAACAAAATGTGAAAGGCAGTGTGTGAATTACTGTTTTCAGGAAGCTGTGTTTGTTTACACTGTACCATGGGTTTGTCTATAACTGCTCATTTCCAGGTTTGAATCCATTACTGTCCGAAGCCCTCCTCCACTCTGATGGGAACACATCCATTCCTAATGGGACTCTGAGGAGACTCTCCTCCATGTCTGAGTGCTTTGTACAAGGTGGAAGTCCCTAATTATGCTCTTTCCTCTCCATTTGTGTTCCATTTCTGTTAAATCAGTTATGCAGGATGTGTGGTGGGGGAAACCAAAATGAAAAGTTTGTAGCTTCCTGACGGACTGATGTCTGGGAAGTTTTTTGACTTCTGTGATACAGATTTACACTCGACATAAACTGTCTTCAGAAAGCTGTGGAGAAGCCAGCAGTGAAAACTACAGCCCTCATTGTCCTGCAGGGCTGATTTCAGCATGTGTACAACTTTCAAAGTCTCCACTTTGGGTTTCAATACATCCCCCTTTGCACTGAGTGGGGAAATGTAAAAACTCTACAGCTGCGCTCCCAGATTGCAAAAACAGATGGAATTTCAATGTGAGTGATGGGCAATGGAAAGCCTGCATGCAAAGAATAAAAGATATCGAAGAAAGGAAGGAAGCACACAATGCTTTCGGGTGGATATTGCTGATGCATATTTTGTGTGGTTATTAAAACTTAAAATATGTTTGAGAAAGGATGATTTCTGGGTTTATTATTTTAGGGGTGGTGGTGCTATAGTGTGCAGATGCAGGAATTTACATTATTACACTGTACACTGTTGAACAAAAAAACATGTTTGTGTGTGCACCGAGTATCAGAACTATTTCAATGAGTGGCTTGTTTTTAGCAATAATACATTTCTTTAACCAACTGGCATCCCCCACCACTTTGTTCTTCTTTTTTTTTCACATCCATCCATCCATCCATCCATCCATCCATCCATCCATCCATCCATCCATCCATCCATCCATCCATCCATCCATCCATCCATCCATCCATCCATCCATCCATCCATCCATCCATCCATCCATCCATCCATCCATCCATCCATCCATCCACCCACTCTCTGTTTCCCTCTTCCTTTCTGATTCTCTGCTACGGGGGTGTCAAATAATTTGCCTCAGATTGTTGCTATGCTGTAGTTTAAAATTCTAAGAGTTTGCCTCCAGTCTCCATATTGCCCAAGGTTTTGTTTGCCAACTTGTATCTGTTGAATTTTTGGTTAGAGTTTCTCCTGAAGTAAATCTGGGCCTCATTACAAGCTACGCTTTGCCTTTAACAAACGGTAGTAATAATTCATCATTCCTACTGAGATCAACAATTTTTCATTAGGCTAACAGTAAAGGCAAATCTGCTTAAGATTGTAGCACATTCCTAATGCTTTGCAAGGGTGTTTTGTTCAACTACAAACACACATGTTATTGTATTTTATTGTGCCATTGTGCGATACATTAAACATCTATGGGATCCAAACACTGTCCATCCATCTACACAGAACACAATCAGCTGTTCTGTGTTGGAAAGGGATGCCTGGTATGATGACTTTTTATTTTCACTGTGCATTTGTATTCAGTCCCCTTCAGTCCAACATCACAAAGTTAAATCTAGTGCAACCAACTAACTTCTAAAGTCACCCAATTATTATATAGTTGTAATATTTGCAATTTTATCTCAGTCCATCCATCCATCCATCCATCCATCCATCCATCCATCCATCCATCCATCCATCCATCCATCCATCCATCCATCCATCCATCCATCCATCCATCCATCCATCCATCCATCCATCCATCCATCCATCCATCCATCCATCCATCCACACAGAACATAATCAGCTGTTCTGTGTAGGTTTTTTAGAGAACAGCAGTAAACAAATGACCTCACAAAGTTTTTAAGGCTTGCATCCTATATCCCTTCTGACCAGTTTGAAATTGTAATCCATACATTTATTACATCTTGATTACATTACTGCAAGGAGTAGCAGTAATTGGAACAACTGCAACTCCTGACTGGAAGCAGAAGGCTCAATAACATCACCCCTGTACTAAAAACCTTGGATTGGTTTTTTTATCTTTTACAGGATGCAGCTTAAATTTTTAGTGCTTTAAAAAGTCTGAATAGCTTTGGCACCATGCTACTTAGCTGATCCTCTTCACTCTTACAATCCAAAAAGGACTTTTGGATCAACAGGTCACTTGCTCAGATCAAGACTAAACATCAGAGATTACAGAGTCTTTCCTTTGATAGACTCTAAGCTCTGGAACACCCTGCCTTTGAAAGTCAAGGCCTCTCAAACGCTGATCAACTTAAGTCTGCTTAAAACACATTATTTAGCTTTTAATATGTAAAGCACTTTGGTCAACTCCTTCACTTTTAGAGGTATATAAATAAATCTGATTTGGACTTGACATTGCCATTGTCTGTAATTACGGCAAAATAATAATTTACAGAAGGACAGATAAAGATTCCAGACCTTTTCAAGGAGAAAAAAAGGAATATCTTGTCATGTTAGCTTCAGATTGAGGGATGTTATTTGGTGTTCTTGTGATATTGTGTAATCTGATTTATTAAATTGAGCTAAATGCTTGGGTCTGGGTCCCTCGTGGCTTTGGTTGGTCCAATTTGTCCCATCTGTTTCGAAGACACAGAATGGGCAATGGGATTTAAACAGAATGGATGGGCTTGAAAAGAAAAGCAGCGACAGCGAGAAATTCTCTCAGCTGTAAAAGAGTTATTTCACTAAACCAACAAGGGAAAATATCCATGAAGACTGACACCACAGTTCCTTGTGTGCCAGCCACTGGTTGGGATGTATAAGTCTTTCTGAATGTGCCTGGAGAACCTGACTGATTTAGAGTGGAGCTCACCTTCGGGCCCCGAGGCTGTCTGAATGTTAATATATGGCTGTCTGACATTCTGCTACTGTTGCCACTGGACTGTGGGCCTCCACTGAGAGTTGGGAGGAGAGCTGGAAAGAGACCTTAGCATAGCCAAGGGGTGGATATGACAGAGCCATGGGAAGCAGGAGAAAGTTTGAATAGTGAGTGATGAAAGGAGCTGGTTTAAAAAAAAAAAAAGTTTGGTAAGGTGAATCTCAGAGAGAGGAAACGCCATGAAGAGGTGATGGATGCGTATAGAAGTGGTGGAGGGAGTGGAGCATGTGGCTGTAACTGCAGGGCTTTGGTGGGGATGGAGGATAATGACCTGCCCCAGGCGCCTGGACCAAACCTTTACTCTGTGTAAGTGCATGTGTCAGTTGGATTTACATAAAGTTTTGCTAAACAGCCAAAAATCTGTTTACCTCTGTTTTCATAGCCAGAAAGTCAGGCTAGAAAATTGTGATTTTAAGCTTTGTTGAGTCCATTTTCCATCAGATACACACAGTCTGAAACAGTCACTCACACTGAATTAGATTATTTACCTATTTTAGGATATTTGCTATTATTGAAATATTTTCAAGTCTTCCTTTATGCATAAGCAAATCTAACATTTCTTTTTTCTGTACTGGGTGATTTATTCATGCATAACATTTGATATTTGCACTGCAACAGTCTCCTGCTGTTATCCAGCTACTTTAGCATTAGACATCCAATTCATTCTTCAACTTAAGTTCTGTTTTAAAATTCTTAAATTATATTTTTCTGCATTGATCAAATAATAAAATAATAAAAATTAAATCGAAATATTGTAAACAATTTTCCTGATTCTGTTTCAGTGCAGGTCCCTTACTGGGTTTGTTGACATCTACAGCTCAGTAGATTTTGACTCGAATTTGTTCACAATCCCAATCCACAATGTCGAAAACAGGAGCCTCTAAAGGAAACCAACACTCTTCCTCTTTTCATGGCCGGCTCTCTGCATTTTGCCACGATCTCTGACAGAAACCTTTCTGCGTGATTCTGATGGATTTCGTCTCGCTTTGATCTTGTCCTGTGATGTTTGGAAACCCCACAAGATTTAAACAGATGAGAGTAATATTTTATTGCACAAACATAACAGCATGATCCAATGTAAATACATTACTGTACTTGGGGATAGTACCAACAGACAGCTCTATAGATTTAAAAACTTTGCAACCTTGAGATCGGTAATGTTTGAAAAGCCACATGAAATGGTCAAGAACGTTTTTAGTTCCTTAAGCTTCCCAAAAGAATCAAAAACGGAGCAGAGAAAATGTAAAACCATTTTCTATTTCCTAAGCTAAGCATCTGTGCATGAGTCTGCATAACAACCTGATCTCAAACAGCTTTGGAAACTAGCAGAAATTTTTTTGTTACACAATATAAATAAGTGATATTTATGTATGGTAATCCCTGTTAATATATCACTTTGTGCAGAATGCAGGGATTTGTCAAAATAATCTCGCACTCTCTGCTCAGAAAATCTATTCCCATGTGGTTTGCACTCGAACCACAAACACATCAGCTTTTTGCATATAAATGTGTAAATGTTTTTATCCACCAGCCACAGAGTAGTGTAAAAACATCAAACACCACTGAAGGCGGTGTTACAAAACTTCCCTGCATGTAGGTTTGTGACACCGATTTCAATTCTTACAAGCACTTCGAAAAAAGAGGCTGTTAGGAATAAAAACATCACCTTTGCGCATCTTAAGCAGTGACAAGATGATTTAATTATTTATGGATATGTAAAAAAATCAGCGTCAAACTTTGGGCACAGCAAACAATGGTAACCTGGACTGCTTCACCTCCTGTTGCAAGGTGTATGCTTCATAATATATCTGGGTTGTAAGGTGTAGCAGCTACCTTTCTATTGCATATGGAGTGTTTATCTAACACAGAAACGTGAACATTCGCACCACACTAGTCACTTGTGAGAAACTCACATCGAATCATTAAAATGAAGTTGTTCATCAGAACCTTAATTAAAAAGCTGCTGGGTGTGGTTTCTCCTTGACACTGCTGAAAAGAAAATGGCAGAAACGATAGACGAACTGACTTAAGAATTTTAAGTGATTGTTTTCTAGGATGTCCTCTGTCACAAGGGTGCATAGTTTTTGTCTCACGTTAATGCAACATATGTGGTTTACTTGAGGAGTCCTGTACTAAATGTACCAAAGGCTGTCTTTCAAACCGTTTTCTCCAGTTGTACAGTTTGCCTGTTGTTCTGTATTTCCCTCATGCCAAGACATATTAGAAGGGTTTTTATGCAATCTGGCAGATTCTGGAAAAGTAAAAGACTGGGTTTTTAGACTTAGTGGTACCATAACCTATTCTTTTGCTGTCTCCTTCCTTCCACCTCGATGTCCTGGTTCACCACTGTGGGAGAATAACTTCTATATTATTGTCTCCTTCCTTCCACCCTTGTGTCCTATCTTCTGATCTATTTTCCTTCCTTTTGACATTTGTCTTTTTCACCTTCCTTCCTTTTTATCCTTGTCTCGCTCCATCTCTATTATTGCTTTTTTTCTTCCTTCCTTCTTTCATTCATGCTTTCTTTTGGTCCTTCTACTTTTTCTTCTGCCTATTTTTTCTTCTGAGTTGTTTGGTAAAGCCAAGAAAACAGAAAAATTTGGACCGTCTGAACTTTTCTTTACAAATGCTAAAAGATGAGCAAAAATACAAAACAAGGAGTTGCATTTTTGACAGAGAAACTTAATGTTGCGGAGACTTTTCAGAACACAATTGTTGGCAGTGAGGTCTGAGCTTTTTCCATTTACATTTCACAGATTTATTTGTAATGTTGATATAATATGACTAAGCTCAACTTCTGAAATGTTTTACCTCTTCCTGTTTCCTCTCCATCTCTCTCCCCCTCCTGTTCCTCCTCTTCTCCTCCACAGGCTGACGTTCGCTCCAGAGAATACCTACGCATACACTTCCCATCTTCCGATACGTGAATTAGACACTGAGGTAAGTGACAAAGGATTCAAAGGTGTGGATTCTCACCCTTATACATCGCACATCTGTTAAAAAAAGAAATTCTCAGCAGGAGGTTTCTGTCTCTGCTGTGATTTGCAGTCCTAAAACAGCAACTGACTCATCAACGACTTTTTCTAAATCCCAGAGTAAATTCTCCGTTTGTATTCCGAAATACCAATTATTGCGGTCTAATTTGCTGATTGAACCAAGTAAATTTGCATGGGAAGAAGCTAAATACGAGAAAGATATATTTTCTATCAGAACTTTTTTTTTTTATTTCTTTGAACAAAAAGTGAAGAAAAAAAAAAAGCAGCAGCATTTAGAGTAAATAGACAGAGAGTATCTTTTTCTGTTCGACCTGTACAACCTCATCAGGGGATGTTCACAATCAGCTTTAAGCAGCACTTCCTCAACTCAGTTTTGTGAGCTTCCCCCTGTTTGGCCTATGTAACAGAAACTGACTTCATCCTGCTGCTGCCTAGTGGGTGGATTTAAGAGTTTAAGAGCCTTTGACAGCCCCTCTGCATATTTCCCTGCATTTTTATCGGTGTGAGGGTGGGGCAAAGGTGATCCAAGGACGTGTAAGGTTATCCAGAGATGCTCTGGCTGTGAGAGCGAGAGCATGTTAAGCTCAGAAGAACCTTTGATCCTTAGAGTCTCATCTGAAATAACAGGCTGCGCTCCCCAATTTGACCCTGCCTCCCTTATTACTGATGAAAGCTGCAGACCATTAGCTCACTCAGTTCCTTCAAAAGTCTAATCATCATTCACCACATGAAGCCAAGCATGTTCAAACATGCTCAGAATCAAACCTTCCGAGTCTGAAGCAGAGACGCTAAAATGAACTCACTGGTTAGCACAGGAGGCTGTACGTGTGCTCTTTGGTGTTTCCGTGCTGTGCTTGGCAACATAATGGGAAATATGTGTGCGTCTTCTTGGAAGCTCACTGATGTGGCGAATCCTCTGACGGAGCTTTGATCAGACTTCCTGCAAAGAATTGGAGACAGGAAGGGAGGCTTTGTGCTGAGTTGGCATGTATAACCCATATTTACCTCACACTCTTCACAATGCTGGAGGCACATTTGATCCAATGTACCGCGCCTTAGCTGCTTGATATGGTGGTGTAGGTCTTACTTTATGATAATGTCATACTTTCTTCACCTAAACATTACCAGCAGTATCCAGCTGACAAGCTGGTCTGAACAATATCGAGTTTCAAATGAAGGCACTGGCAAGAATCAGAAAAGGTGCTAACACTCAGGGAAATGTTGAAATAGCAGTCCGTGCAAGCTTATTGTTCTAAAATATTGTTGTAAGTGCATTGTGTCCAGAACATTTAAAGGGGCAGTGTATGGGGCATTTTCCATCCACATAGAGTGTTGTTTAATTGCACAATCAAGTAACTGTTATCTTCAGTTGTTGTAAAAATGCTATAATTCAATATAATTAATTCCTTGAATTTGGGTCTCTGTCTCTTTAACAAGCTCTTTCTGACACTTCACCTTCAGCACATCATCACAACAGTGTCTCTCCATTAAGCCTAAATAGTTAAATAGTTAATGAATTAGCTTAGTGAATAAGCTTAATAATATTTTTATTGATAAGGAACAATTAATTACTGTATGACCTTTAATCCTTTTAAAAACTCTTCCGATTGTGAGATGGCCCCTCCCTTGGATGCAAATGGTTTTACATTCATTTTAGAATGAATGTCATTAATTCTCCCTAATTTACTTTCTGACTAAAGAAAACAGAGCGGACTCTTTTACCAGCACAGAACAAAACAATCATCTCTTTTATTTTTGCGCATTTCAGACACATCAACATCTTCAGTATGATATGAGACTGTCATAGCTGCAGAAGGAAAAACTTGTCATCCTATGTGGCTTGATACATTGCTGTAGAAAGTTTGAGGCAGTGTGTTGCTCAGCTTTGGACCCTGGGACGTCCCTGTGTGGTAGAAGAGGATAAATCTTTTCTGTCTTTGTCAGAGGCAGGACAGAAACTTGAAAGATAGAGCATCAGGACAGAAGATCCCAACAGAAGAGAAGAACAAGATTCTTCAAGATGGAAAGAAGCAGAAACACGAGAATGACAGAAAATGGAAAAACAAAGTCAAATTAAAAAGAAGGTGTCCTTTATATTCTGGATTTCACTTCTGTCTATATTGACTAAAAAGTCAAACGGCTATGTAATTATACTTTATGGACAGCTGCAGAAAAATGTAGAGAAACAGAGTTTATTAACTGTATGTAACAAAACAAAGTGATAGGTTAATGATAAAATGAAAACGACAGCAAAGAAAATCAAATTCAGCCATTTTTGGTGACTAGACATAGTATCTGTCAATTAAATGAAGGATGGCCTACTAAGTTATACTGCTAAGTGATGTGGTGATGAAAAGCCATCTCACAAGTGATTTAGAAAAAATGTGGATGTCTTTTGCCCGGACGCATGTCTACATGTTAGGGGGATACTCAGAAGAAAGAAGTTAGAGTGGAAAATAGCCATAATGCTGATCTGTAGCTCAGCACATCAACAAGCCATTCACTTTCAATTATGGAGACTGGTTCAATCAGCTTCATGCTGTTATACAAACTCTACTGCCCTTTACGAAACATTTCTGAAATGTCATGGAAAATCTTGGAGAGGCGCTCGGCACAAGGTTGGGGTTGATGAGCTCTACTGGGAACCAGCCTTATTAAAAACTTATGGTGGCACAAGGACATGGCTGGTTGCTGAATATACAAGGCAGCCTGAGCGTTAACCAGAGAACAAAGTGGCAGAAGGTCGATCTGTCCGTCTGTAGATGGGTTGAGAGATCTGTCCATCTGAGGTTCTCCTTCTATCTCTTCCTGCCTCAGTCTAAGTTCTGTAGATACATTTCGTATTTACATACCCTATTTATAAAGTAACTGTCTTAAGTTTAAGCCATTAAAACTATTTTCAGTTTTAGATCAGTTAGCGTTCCTGAGTGATGAAGGTGAAGGAAGTTGGGCTTATTTTCTTTCTTAAAAATATTTCATTTTTTAACCAAACAGCTACCTGAAATGGTTGAGAATAAACTGGCTTATAAGTTTCAATCTGAACAACCTCACCCATACAACCACTAAGATTATTATTGGGGCAGTTCTTACACCGTTCTTCACAAGTGGTTTTAAAAAAGTGTTTTGCCTAAACTGCTTTACAAATTCAATTTCAAACAGTTTTACAAATAATTTCATGGGTTAAAATGAAAGTTGATCTTTAATAAACCTGGAGTTACAGCTTCTTTTGTATGACGTCAGTCTGTTTTATTTGCGTCAGTGAACCCCGAAACTAATCCCAGGGTGTAGAACAGAGACACAAAATAATGTAACTATATGTATTTTACTAGAAAAAAGTTTAAGCTTTTTTGCATTATTTAAGCTTGTTTAGCTGTTTGAGTTGATATGTTTTCTGGTTACTCTCTATTCTTTGGCTGTTCATAAAACAAACAAACAAAAAAAAGCTTCCTGTTCAGTTTTATTGTAAAATCAAAACTGGAGTCAGAACAGTACCATTTTTCTCTGTTTAAGAATCCCTGCAGGCATTTCCTCCATCCTTCTGTTTCTTCTTCTTATTAGACCTCATTTCAACATAACTACTTATTTCACTCTCTTTTGCTCGCCAGTGTGGCTGTATTGGGATTTATTACCTCTTTGTATATATTTATCTCTCAGTTCTGCTTAGCTCCTCCTTCCTCTGGCACTCAGATGAAATCATTTTGACTGTTTTGTTGCGATATTAACAGATGGAGTCGCCATCCATCCATCCACTTTGGTATTTGTTTGCTACCAAACTTATGTATTGACTTGGAGCTGCCTTGACGTGTGAATATCTAGTGTGTTCTGGAAGACTGTTGCATGTGTGTTTGTGTATCTGTTTTGAGTGGAGAGATGATTCAAAGGGGATACGCAACAAAAAGGTCAGGAACTGTGTAGTGGCAGTGGTGATTGTTGCCGCTTGCATGCTGATGTGCTGAAAGTGTCAAAGTATGAAGTTAAATAAATGGTCAGAAAGCAAAAAAAAATAAAATAAATAAATAACAAGAAGTGAAAGCAAGTGGTAAAGTTGACACGGCAACTTTGGATGATAAAATAGTTTCTCACTTTTTCTTATATTGACTTTCTGTTGGAAGTCTGTCATCTGTTTCCTGGAAAACAAACAAATTGGATGTCAAGGAGAAGAGAATGGGGATATAAAAAGTGAATCTTATGTATTTGCTGAGATGGACGACGAGAGCAACAGGGGCGAGAGGGATAAAAGAATGGTTTCTGCAGACAGAGGAAAGGACCCTCCCCTTTGTCTTTCTCCTTATTTATTCTCCCTCCTGTCTGTCTGACGCAGTGGAGGGGAAATCGCATACATTTCATCATGCCCGGCCTCATACAGAAAAACCTTCCCTCCCTCTGCCCAGAATACCGCCATGTGCCTCTCAAGTGCTGATAAATTGCCGCCCCCTGCCTCATTTTTCACCATCTTCTCATCAAACACACTGACAAAAAGCCCCTGCACACTCCTCAACGATAACAAGAACAATCGCTGAGCCCCAGGATCGCGAGACAGGATGAGAGAAAGGACAAATGGGTTGGCAGATCAGGAGAATGTGTGGCAGATAAAGAAAGGCAGCAGGAAAACTGCGTTTCAGTAATTTTTTTTTTTTAAAGAAGAAAAATAACTATGAAGCGCACAAGATTTGTCTTGTTTTTTTCCATTTGAAAGCTTAAAAAATGCTCTATTTTATTGGATCAGAATGAGATCTGCAGTAGCTTCAGGTGATATCTGCAAAGTTTTGGGTCCTTGTTGTTGCCCTGTTTCCTGTGCTGTTCAACAGCTGTGAATTTGATCGGTATCACTGCAGGGGAATACCCACAAACAGCAGCTAAGCTACCTTTTTCCTCATCCATTTCCCTGCTGCAACAATATCATAATTTGCAGCAGCCATGTGACTGAGAGGAGCTCACTGTGGGAGTCCTGTCAAGATGGAGAGTCATGATATTCAGCACACTGATGTGTTCACTAGACTGCAGTAGAAAGGTTTGGGATGACACATCATGCCTTCATCTTTTTCTCAATGCTCTCATCATACCTTGACCTTTGTTTTTTGGGTGTTTTTTTTTGTCTTTTTTGCTAGTGATGGATGCCAAGGAGAGTGACTCATGACTTAGCAGCTGAAGTCTTTTTGATAGTGATAGTTTGGGACTTTTGAGAAGTTTTCTAAGGTTTTATATTTGTAATAACATGCATACAATATGATAATTCTTAAACCTAAAGATTAGTCAGGGGAGCCAAGCAGAAAGAGATCTTTTACTATTAAAAAACAACAACAAACACAGAGCTCTGAAGCTTTTACTGTCTCATCAATTAGTAAACTTTATAAAGCTCCTAAACCTTTATAACTGGTTTGTTTGACAGTCATACCATATTTTTACTGGAGGTGAGTTAAGGATTCGCTTTACTGTTTTAGAGTCTGCTTACTCTAAAATCTACCCATTTAGTTATTCTTGGCATTTCGTTGCGTTCCCACTGCTGTTTGGGTCTTAAGCTGCAGTTGCATTATGATCTGAGTGTGACTGATGGTGGGGCCAACATGATATCTGGTGCATTGCCAGACAACTTTGGCAAAAACACGCAGTCCCACACGTCTGGCTGGGTTTCTTTACTCCAAGTCACCCTAGTATCTCATCAACCTCTTCAATACATGCCACACTTTCTCTATATAGAAACTCAATTAAGCTTTTCCTTATATGTTTTGCCCCCTGATGCTTTTAAAGATTACTCAATTGAGGCTGATGTATTGCAATAAAATTACAAACAAGGACAAGAAATTTTTTCCTGACCCGTAAACAACTAGGGTGTTTGTGAGGATTAGAGCTTTTCTGTGTGTTTTTTGGTTTCTGTGTCATTTGAGTCACTGTGTTGTCCTGCCTACCCCTTGACTGATCCCAGCTGATTAGGTGTATTTAATCCCACCTGTGTCTCTTGTTCCTTGTCGGGTCCTCTCTATTCTGTCGTCGTTGTTCCCATTTGTGAGTACCGTTTACCTGTTGCTACCAGATTCTGAGCTCCTTGCCTGTGCTGCCTAGATTTTTATACTTTTCAACATTAAATCATCATTTCATTCTACAAACCTGGGTCTACTGCGTCTACTTCACCACTCCACAACCGCAAAACATGAGAGAGTCACTGTTTAGTCCTGGGAAGGACTAAAATACTTCATAAAATGAAGTGTGATCACATTGTATATAAATAGCACTGGGTCCTGCTGGGTTAGCTGTGTTTTCATTTCACATTAAAAGTAAAATATTCTGAATGTTTGCTATCGGGACTGGAAGGACCTTTAAAACATTAACGTGTATAAAGTAAGTCCATTTATCATCAGACTTCTTGTTTCTCAGTGGTGTGTTTGAATTACCTCTCCTGAATAAAGGTGTATGTGTGAACTGACTGAAACATATTTTAGTACATCAGCGACTAATAAACTGGAGTCTTTTTGAAAGGTGGAAAATCTTTCCCATACTCCTCGGCTTAGGTTTTTTTTTTCTTTTTTTCAAACTGTATCTATATTCTTCTTTGATGAGTCACACACCTTCAAACGCTGTTCACTCTCTGTTTCATCTCTTTAAAGATAAACTTTGTCAGTAATTCTCCAGGTTAGATGTAGCAGATCTAAAATGTTTTTGTTCTAGAGTGGAGCTCATAGTCATTTCATGCTCAATTGACTGTGTGTTGAATTAATTTAAATTATATAATTATATATATTAATTATACTTTTACACAAGTAAAAACAAAATTTGACAAGGAAACATTTTTCCCTAATTCAGACAGCTTTACACCTTTCACACAGAGCATTTTTGATAGAAAATGTTAGTACGCCAAATAAAAAAATTGTTAAATACATAAACACTACATTGCCAAAAATATTAATTTATCTGCATATAACCTTGAGTGATATTGTATTCTCAGTCCTTGTGTAAAATGATGTCGGCACACTCTCTGCAGCTCTTACAGCTTCAACTCTCTCCTCACACAAGGTTTAGTAGTGCGTTTATGTGGATGTCTGACCATTCTTATAGAAGTATATTGTGAGGTCAGACACTGATGTCGGATGTGAATGATAAAGCTTGTTATTCAGTTCGTGACTTCATTCATCATTCTCACAAACATTTGCTCACTTCTCAAATTTTAAAGTTTTTAGGGTCCGGGGGTTTAATTACTTTTCTCTCTTGGCTGTGATCATGGGAAAAAGAGACGTTATTATACGCACTTACACCCGCCTTTTCTCACACATATGTCATGTCACACTTTAAAGAAGGTGCAGCCTCTGGGCTCCTTCCCTGCAGCCCACCTGTCATGCCTTATCATCCGTAAGCCTTAGTGAGCTGTGAGCAGATCAACACGACTCATGGCAGCTCATGTCGCCGGTGACTTTCTCTCGCTGCCACCACAGCTCATTTGCATCAGAGTAGCAAACTGTTTTCCTGCAGGGAAAGAGGGAAGTGCTAATGAAATGAGTTTAGAATCATAGCTGGAGTTTTTGACACACTATCAACTTTAAAGTCCTAAGTCTCATAATGTTAACCTAACCAGGACTGAATGATGTCAGGAAAACTCCAGTGGAAAACTCCACTAAATCTTGCAATGACATCAACAATGACTTGTTAGCATTTTTCAGGCTTTAGAAAACATCGAAAATGGACGTATGCCTTCGGGTTTGCCTTTAAACCGTTTGTCAAAACACAGATGGTGTCATGTCTTTAGATGTTTTATTCACAACATTACAGTTATATTGAGGCACACAAGTGGATGTTGACGCCTCAAGCACGCTGCTTCTTATGTAGCATCATGGAAAAGGCAAAAGGTATCAGCAAAGATATCGGAAAAAGAGTTGCGGACCCCACAAAGTCTCATTCGTCTGTTAAAACATTTACAAACAAAGATGAGCACCATGAAAATGTTCAGCCGCGTTTTCCCATGATCGCATCCCGAACTGCAGATTATGATTTAATCAAGGATGTGAAACTTGCTTACTTATGGGAATTTAAAAACAAATAGCAGAAAGAAACATTGTTCCTATTTGCATGTGAAAGTTCCCATTGAACACATGTCTCTCTTTCTGAATTAAGCCTCTGTTTTTGTTTAGTAACTAATGACAATGTGTCATGTGGTATTATTGTTTGCCTCAGGTTGTATTTACATCATCTTGAGAACTTGGAAGGACTGGGTAATATTTTATTTGTTCAACTGTTGATCATGCTATTAGACAAAGATACGCCAAGCTTATCAGAAGCTCTCTGAAATTCTGACACCTCACAGGTTTATGGTCTACATATAAGTTTATGTTGATATGCAGCACAAAGCTTGTTATTCAGCCTTGACATCATCATCATCATCATCATCATCATCATCATCATCATCATCATCATCATTCTTCTCAAACATTTGCTTATTTCTTAAGTTTTAGAGAAAAGAAAATGGTTTAATTAATGTTTTTTTCTGAGTTGTGATTGTGGGGAAAAGATCAAATTTACCTTTAGTCGAGCATATGTCTCAATTTAAAGAAGCCGTAGCCTCTGGGCTTCTTCCCTGCAGCCAACCTGTCATGCGTTGTCATCAATAAGCCTTAGTGACACGTCTCGGCAGCTCATGTTGCCTCTGACTTTCACAAGTTAGAAAGAAGTAAACAGGCTGTGAAAATCTGAAAATTTTAACTACAGAAAGTATGCATTTACTCCAGATTTGTTTAGTCTGCTTTAATCGACCATTAGTTGGTTTGTTTGTTAAACTCTGCAGAGTCAAACTCTGATATGGACCAAAAAAGCCAAATCTGGTCTGCCTAAAAGCCTAGTGCACGGTTTGAATGGATTTATGGGTGCAAGTGAACCGGTGATCTCTCCAAAAGCAGGAAGCAAACTGTAACACAGAGGATTATAGGTAAGTACAACCAAAACAAACGGGCGAGTCTAACTGTAAAGAGAAAATTGGCTCTTCTTCAGATGGTTTTATGTTGTTTCCTTCAGTGGTTCCTCCAGATGAGGAACATATTTTTCAAAGGGTTTGGTTCATTTGACACAGTGCAGTGTGAAAAGGAACCACACCAACTGAAAATGTAGCAAATGTTGTCATGTTGCAGCTCGCTTTACACTTTTGGCAGTGATGGATGCATGATCCACGATTTTCAATTCTTTTATAAAAAATTCAGAAGATTGAGAAATCTCTATGTTTTATTTAAAATATAGTTTTTTTTCAACCCACTTCTCTGTTATTTATTCTCCACCTCTTTTTTTACTACCAAGTTATCAGAGATTTCTTTTAATTCAGAACGAAGAAGAATGTATTCATCAGCGGTTAGTGAGCAGAAATCATAAAATTACAGATGTAATATGATCAAGACCAAACGCTAATTCTCTTCTCATTTATAAATACTGATTATGTGGATGTAGAATCACCCATTTATTGAACCGAGACAGAATAAAACAGTGGATGTTCCGTGTCTGGATGTAAATCAACACACACACATCGCCCAAAAATATTATATAAAAGTCTGTTGTACAAATTCTCATAGTCTGACAGCCATCTCAATATTAGTCTGTTCCCTTTTCACTTCCTCCTACTGGATAAGAGACACTATTAGATTTATTGCAAATAATTCCTCTTGGGTAAGGAGCCTGTGGGCTTTAGCAGACAAGATGTTGATGTTATCACTGCCAGCAACAGTGTGTGCTCTCCGCTGCTCACTTTGAGTTTGATATACGAGGAGGAAATCCCTTCAAAGTCTCTGTAGATTTTGTTTGGTTTGTTTTTTTGGAATGTGCAACTATTGCTCTTACTGCTTTTAAAGTAATGTTATTGAGGTACTTCACCACAGAATGGTCATGACCAACTGTGCAGAGTGTAATTGAAATCCAGACGCATTCAATCTAGTTTTAGCACAAATTATTACAATGTGATTGAGTCATTTTTAATTTGTCCAAAAGTAAAAATTCAATGAGACTGTATGAATGCCGGGGATGTAAATCCCAAAGGTAAAAGGCATCCATCTCATTCATATTGAATGTCGTGCGTTCACATACCACATTCCCGCTGATGCTTCTCCTGCAAGTGTCTGTCATAAATATTTTCCCAATATGTCAACTTCCATAAAATTTGTTGTTGCTGCCATTTTGAATCATGAAGCCTCCGAGTCTGACTTGCAGCCTGTCACCAGATCGCAGATTTTACCCATCATTTTCTGACGCTCCAAAAGTTGGTCAGTGGTTCGCTTAGAGGCGATGCATCACTTGAGTTCTGCCCGGGCGCCGGGGGAACATTCTTCGTCACGCTGGCAGAGCTTCATCACTCAGGACACCGCTTGCGTCACACAGAGCGGGTTTGACACCTGATACTGAAACTTCCCAGTGCTCTCCATGTTCTGTTTCATCACAGCAGACTCTTCAGCTAATCTGATATTTCAAAGGACTTATCAGACTTGTCTTCATCACCGTCTCATGACTGAACCAACTCGAGAATACAGATTCTGTTTCATCACCTTAAAAAGGTGAAGAGTTGAAACTCTACATTAGTCAGACTTATCAAGTAATTTTAGATAAGTTTATGACTGTGTTGCACTTATAGATGCATTCAACTGTAGTGTCAGCAAATGCAATATGCTCTTTTGTGACATCCTACACAATCATTAGTATACCTGGTAATAATGTGTAAAACAAAAATGTAATCACATAATGATTTATTATTGCAGGAACATTGTTATGCAAAAATAAAAATAAAAATTCAAATTTTGGTCCATTTATTCAGTAGGAGAAAAACATCACACATATAACAAATAATTGTTATTTAAAAATAATCAGTGCCATTATGATTGGTACTCCTATTTAACCTAAAATCTAAAGTATAAAATACATATTTCACAGTGAGCTTGTGAATGGACCCCTTAAACTTGAGAATATATCCTCTGCCCTTTTCTCAACGATATAATTTTTATTCTTATTGACCTGGGGACATTTGTAACTTCAGACTCTGTGTGTATCCATAAGTCATTTGAAAATAATAAAAGTGTTAAATAATTTATAACACACGAGAAAATTATTTCAGTCACAAAAGTACTGCATCCTTTTCGGCTCACTCTTAAGATAAAGTGTGTGATATACCAACAGCAGACAAAATCCGGTATCAGGGTTCAACAACAGCTGACTTCTGGGTTTATTGATATGCATAAATACATTTTTGAAGGGTTACAAACCTGCGTCCACCCCCACCTGCAAATACCTCAATATGTTCTGGTGAAAGACATGCACACAAAACCCCCTGAAGTCAGCACATTTTCGATGCTGAACAAGCGTCCGAGCTGATTTGCCATGCCGGTCAGGCTTCAAGCATCGTCAAGTGCACATAACATTAACCCGCGCACACACACTCACAGGGATGTAAACATTAGCAATATTTTCCCATTTCCTCTGCAGGGCAGGAGGGAGAGCAGTAGATCTCCAGCCCTTCACTGGTAATAATCTCTTTTACACTTTATGCTGCCAAGAAGATGAATCATGGAGGACGGGGTCAATGTGTGTGTGAGAGAGGAGAGATCTCTGAAGTGCCCTGTAAAGGCTGGCCTTTATGATCCTTGAGTGTGTGTGTTCATTAGAGGTGAAGACAGAGGCCAAGGTTCTTTTTCCCCAACATTATCAGCAGACCTGCAGAGCTGTTTGTTATGCAGATGAACCTACACAGATTTGCAATCATTAAGAAAACACCGGAAATGACTCATGTGACCTGCAGATGAAAAATATTCAGAAAGATTTATAGTTTATATAAAATGTATTCAGTGGGACACTAATAAGGAGTCATATAAAATTAATAATTTATTACAGTGACGCATAATCTCAACCACGTTTGGAAAAATTACACCTCTGAGCACATTTACTCAAAAACAATATAGCGCCCACTTTAAATCTTTTTCCTTTTTGCAAACTCACAGGCAGCATGATCATTGGCTTCCCTAAAAGCCAATGATCATGAATAAATACAATTGGAGCATTTACTGTTGAACTTCTAAAGTTGATCAGATTGCTGAGGCACGTCTATTTCGGAACTCACAACTTTATATTTTAATGGCATCTTATGGAGGCTAATTTGTCCTGTACCCACTGCGCAGAATAGAAAAGACAAGAAAACATGCTGAGTGTCTATATGTTCATACATATAGTTCATGTATGTTCAGTTTGTACTCCGCTTCTCAACCACTGACCACTGGAGGAATATTGGAAATGTGAATCTGAAAACAACCCCAAAAAAAACAGAATGAAGAAAATTAAACCTTGAGTAGAACAAAGATGTCGAACAGTAAAGGTGAACTCTTCCATCCTTTAGAAATAAACCTTTACATTTAATTAAAGTTCACTTGAGCAAATTTAGCTCAAGTGTTACTAAGTAGCTCTGAATTCAGTTCACGGAAGCTAAAATGAATTAATTAATGTTTGTAATTCACCATCTAAACATACTGAACATTCACACTTCCATCAGGAACTAGTTCTGATTCATTCATCATGTTTTGTCTGAAATAAAGTTTCAAGTATGTTGTACAGACAGTACATATACAAGTCCTTGTGTCAGTCTTGAATGAAGAGATTAATAATTTCACTACATAGTTTTGGTAATCTACCTTAAACCTGCTTTATTCTCTTCTGTTGTCTTTGCTCGGAGGAACTGTAGTTTCTTAACTTAACTAACGGCTGAACACAGTATTGCTGAATAACTGCCAGGCACTAAAATTTGATGTTGTGTGAGAAAAAGGGAGCAGGAGGGTTCGCTCACTGCACATATTTTGATATTTCTACAGCCATAAAATTACAATCCAGATGGCTTTTGATTATAAAGGGCTTAAAACATTACCATTTCCTTTTTGATAAAATTATGTTTCTGTTTCAGTGCCTCAGCTGACAAAAATCTTCAATCATGGAAATAAATAAAAGAAGTGCTGTTTTTGGCTTCATTTGTATAATGGTCTGAGAAAAAAAAGCAACTTCGCTCATTTATTCTGCATCTCTTCCATCTGTCTATTTTGATGACAGATACAGTCTTGATCATATGAATCAATCACAATTAGTTTAGTGTGTTGATTTTGCTGCTTAAGGCATAATCCTTGAGTTATTATTATTATTACATTTAAACCAAAGTAAAGTGAAGTTTAAAACGAAACAAACACTAAGGTCGACGCTCACAAAAACTGCAGACATTTGGTGAAAGCCCAGCCGAACTGTCTCCGCTGCAAACACTCCGGAGTCAACCAGGCTGTCAAGGTTTTCCCCTGAAAGCATAATGCCATAATGCTTATTCATCCATGAATAGTGCACCATTAAATAACAATAAAATGAGATATGCTCTAAGGTTTGTCATAAAAAAAAGTGTGTATATATAAAATTTGTAAAGTTTGTTGTGATGTGCAAAACATCACGCAGATTTTAAATATTATTAATATTTAACTCAAATACAGACAATAATATCTATAGTTTGAATTTTTGTACATTGTGCAGCTCCACGGTGCCAGTTGTGCATGTTCACATTGTTCAAATGTTCATTAACTCAAAGTGTTCTCACCAGATTAAGAGAAAGCTATGAAAAGGCTAAGGGTATGGATGCTTTGAGATCTAAGAGATCTGCCTAAAAACTAATGAGTACCCATTTGTAGCTTTAGATATTAGAAAACAAACCTCTGTGCAACCCAATTCTGAAAATTGAAGAGAATTGCTAGGCTGGTGTTTCTGCTGCCGTCTGTGAGAGGAAACTAATATATAGACGAATATACTGTATTTTCTTTTTAATTTGAATATATTTACTGTGTCTGATTAAAGTTGAGGATGAAAACATACAAATAAAACCAGGTTTATTGGTAATCAACCCGTGGATTATGCTGAGCATGTAACATATTTAAAGCATCTGCATCTTTAAAATCTACAAATCAAGTTGCTTAAATCATGAGAGCAGTGTGCACGTAGTTTTAAAAAGCCACGACGCAAACTAAGTCTATGATTTTTATTTTTATGCAGCGTGAGTCTGTTGACAGAACTAAACCATTGAGATCCATTCAAGCATGAACAGAAGCTGAAATTGCTCAGCATACTAAATACTACGTGGCTTAGCAGAACAATATTTGTTTGCAGTCTGTCTGACAGAGAATAATCCACCATGATTCCCAGATGTTAGAAGTTTGTTTACGTTTGTTAAAATTCTCTGATTCGTTGCCCTAAAGACTCTCTCACACTTGTATAAAACAGTGTACAGACAAAGCTTGTCTTTAGTTGGCTTGATGAGGTATTTTGTAGCACACTGAACCACTGCCCAGTAAAGCTCAGTTTAACAGTGACAGACAGACAGACCTAATTCAGATTGGTCATCACGTTAAGTGACAGAGTAAACAAAACATATAATCTCAATAACTGTTTGTGTTGTGATATGTGTTTATAGTCAAACTTGGCAGTGCTTCAGCTAAAAATCAATTGGATCACCCAGACCTTGAAAATATTGGACAGCTGAAAACCAAAGCTCCAGGTTGAAAATGGGTAAATTCATAGCAACTATCTTCAAAACAATCCTTGCCAAGACACTGTGGACCAGCAGCTTTGTATTTTTCTGTCAATTGTTCATCTTGAGTTTTTATTTCTTTTCAGAGGTAACCCATAGCAACAGTATCAATAATTTGGGACTCAGTAGATTTCCACTTCCTTCATCCTTCAAAGACCTGGAGGCTTTCCTTTCAGAAGAATAGTACAATATTGCTCGACACTCAGCCGCTGCTGAAACACAAACACATTGTGCTCAACACTACAGAGTTTTAATTTTTCACTCTTTATTGCTGTGCTTCATTGGGACATTCATGTTTGCGTGCGTGGCATTACATCCACCTTGAAAACGTCGATAGGACATAAATCTGTGCATGTTCATAATTCTGCAGCCATCCAATTAGAAATGATCCATAATAGCCTATTAGAGCAAGAGCATTCAACTCTAATTGTGTTAGTCATAAGCTATCAAAGCTGTTCTTGAAAGGAGATGTTGGCTCCCACTCATTACTCTTTCATCAAGCATAACCTTTTGATACACAACACAGTCAATGTCAAAACGTATCACAGCAAGCAGGAGTTAGCATTAAAATGAGGCAACAATGTTTATTACTGCTTATTAAAAGAGACAAGTGGTGAGCTAGCAAAACATTTTTTAGGAGGACATAACAAAACAACTTTTTTATGTTACGTTTTACCTAAAATGCAATAAGCTTCGATCTTTAACTTTGTTTTCTTTTATCCTCAATATCTCCTGCCTATGATCTGTTTGCAGATCATAGGCAGACAGCATTTTCTGTATTTCTTCAGGCCAGTTAAATTGTTTTTAAAAGTAAAATTGTAAAATTGTGGCCGTAAAATGATCTTTAAAAAAGTTTTGAAGTTTTATTTGCATTTTATGGTTTGCCTATTCGCAACTAAGGCAAAGTAAATCTTCTTTTGAATCCTAGTGTTACATCTTAATTCCTGCTTCACATCCTTTTAAGAAGGAGTTTGGAAAAACATTTAAAAAACATAAATTTGCATGAAGTCTCGCAAACAGAACCAGCTTTTACAAAAAGCATGAAAGCATGAAAGAATCAAGGAAACACACCAAGGATGTTTTTGATAAGAGAATAATATTATAACATAATGCAAAGGTCAAGAAAGACAATATTACATACTGCCCCTTTAAAAGCCTGCAAATCCACTTGCTCCAACTTTTAGTAGTTGCAAGGTTTTGTTGTGAACTCCCTAATCTTTAGCTTAGTTTTCTACTTCTTATAGTTGGGATTTTGATTCAGTCATGTCAAGACTTAAATATTACTTCCAGTCAAATGAAATAGGTTGAAATAAAAAAAAAAATTCAATAATTAATCTACTAGGGCTATAGGTAATTTTGGCTCAATCATACAGTACATTTAAGCTCACAGACAATAACCAGCGATAAAGAATTGGACACAAAGTGGCACTTCACAAAAGACAATTATTCTATTACAGGGTTGAAATATATGCATATTGAAGCTTGTTTTTATGTTTTTATGTCCTTAAAGACATATCTGTAAATATAGTAATGAGGTGATCCTAATTTAACAGCCATAAAGCAGAACGCAAACAATTATTTTACTAGTTTGTGTCCAAAGACTTAGTTCATGCTGTTTATTAATCTTAATGGAGACTTAATTTATTTCATAATGCTGCCAATTCCAAATTATGTGACTGAAATGTTTACATCAGCAGTTTGCCAACTGCCTAGAACAATAATAAATCTTCCCATCAGATTGTTAATAAAAGTTTTGATTTCACACTCATTCACACATTAAGCAAAGACATCAAAGATACGGTGTGACAGCAACACATAAGGAAAGAAGCTCACCCATACAAACGATGCTGCTTTCAGTGGCTCTTAGCTGGTAAGCTGTTAGCCGAAGTCATAAACTGCATGATATTACTCTTCCCCCGAAGAAACATTGGATGATGATGACATTTTTTTGTTATCTTGGACTTATTGTTCTGCCGCTGCCCTCGCTTTCCAGTGAGTACCGGTAAACAAAGTATTTTTGTTGCTCCTGTTTTCATTTTTGTACATGTGTCAGGTTGTTGTTTATAGGGACCCCGGTGCAGAGAACGACTGTGGTGAAACCGAGTTCATTAATAATGAAATAAGGAAACTTTCAGTGGAAAATCACAGGGGCAGCAGGTCATCGAACAAGGAGAAAATCAGGGCAGAATCCAGGATGAATCAAACAAAAACCTGTAGCTAAAACACTGAGTCAACAGTGTTTTAGCTACACTGTAGCTAACCAAGTGAACTAATTAGTTCACTTGATTAAATGATTAACCAAGTGAACTAATTAGAGAAAATGTGGTACAACTGTGGCAGAAGGAAAGCAGAAAAACTTGGAGGAGGGAAACTAATTACCACAAAGGGAGCTAATCTAAGACTCAAAATTAACTACAAACCAAACAGAAAGAGACTAACACAGATCTAAAAGAAATAAATCCAAATGCAGCAAGAACAGAAATAAATGAAGAAACTATAAACAACAGAGTGAACTAATATAGCAAAGCCCTGCTGATAATAACGAACACAGAGAAATAATCTGAATATGGCAAGACTTAGAACAAAAAGTCACAGAAACACAACCAACCGAGGATGACAGCATGACAGCATGTGCTTTTATTTTGACAATCACTATTTTGACAAATAGGCAGAAATGAAACTCGTACAGAAAAACACAGGTAGTTTTTAATTCTGCCTATAAAAGTTTGCAGTAAAGAAAACCTTATCCTTTCTGTGACGACTCGTTAAAAGAGACAAATCATTTCTTTCTAGTTCATTTTTGCGTTCTTAAGTCGGTGTTTGATTTATCTTTACCTGCAGAAATAATTTTGCAGACAGCATTGCCAGCAGTAAAACTAATTAAAAGCCTATAATCAACAAATATAAGACCTTAAGTGTTTGTATCTATAATGGATATCTCTTCTTATGGTAACTTAAAACGCCCGATGGCTGCTCTCGACACATTTTCACTCTCTCCTTTTTTCTCTCCCTGGGTCAGTTTCTTGTTATGTCGGCTTTCTTCTCATTACAGCTCTATTAGGTTGTTCCTTTATTGACCATTCTGCTTGTTGTCCAGAACTTTCTTACTGTAAGATGATCACAGCTCTCCATCTTCCCATTCCATCCTCTCTTCCTTTGTCTCTTTAGGACTCTGTAAGCTAACTTGCCAATCTTTAACCCCTCTGTTAAATAGTAAAAAAAAAACCCATCCTGGGTTGTTTTTCAAAGCAAATTGTTTCTATTGTGTTACTATGAGGCTTAAGCTAACAGGACTTGGGATGGCAATACAATGGCAGGTAAACTCCTCCTGCATTGTGATGGTATAATGTGTTTATCACTGTCTGGTGAAGGTCTCTGTCATCACTCTGTTTGCACCATTCTCTGTTTTCTATTACCGGATCAACATGTCCTGTTTCTGTCAGCTCAGCAATATTAGGAGTGGTGAGTCAATCAACCACGTAGCAAGTGAGGGGTTTCACAGAAGCTCGGCTCAGTCTTGTGCATAAAAACAATAACCGAAAACCACGTGACCGAACATCAACTGTTTGACTTCGGTCCGACCATTCTGGATCCTTTCATCCGCAGAGCTAATATCGGCTCTCGTTGACACACAATTGTGTTGAAATTTCAGAATTTTACTGCCTGCTGAACTCGACACTCGGCCCAGGTCATATTGTTGACAGAGGTCTGTTTGACCTGTTTTGTGATTGGTCAGAAGTTTGTTTCTGTGTTTTTAATACTGAAATCAATTCACTTAAACTTGTTCGCTTCCACCATGCGATTTTGTATTTGCAGGATTCATAAATACTTTTGAGGAACTTTTGGACTGAATTTTTCCAAGATTATATTTTGGTCTTGTAAATTTAAACGGTTCTTCAGCCCGTTGACTTTAATTGTTGTAGTTTTGAACTCGTCGACATTTGTCTTTATTTGGTAAAATGGGAATCTCGTTTTTCATTCTGAGAATTTTTTTTTTTTGAAAGAAATGCTACTCCTCTGGATTACCAACTGAGTTTTATAAATGAGGTGTTGCTGCTGCATCTGTGTAGTTACGGTCTATTGAAACACAGTTTTAATCCCAGTCACAGCTGCCTCTCCTCTTTTCTTCCCTCCAGTTGCTTAAAACAATACAGCTATTCATGTGAATTGAGTTTGTAGTGAATTTGTTATGAAGTGAAGTCACTGTGACAAAATAATCTGTGGTATTCTTGCCAAAAATCCCCCAAAATCCCAGCTTTAATTTTTATGATTGCAGCCTGGCTGCCACTCTAAGTTGCTTTGGTCAACAAGGCAGCAGTGGAAGGAGCAGAACCCTCAGACCTCTTCGGACAATAAGCTCCAGGTCTTATTTCTTGAAAGTTTTAGATGTTTTTTGCTCCAACACCCATGATTTATAATAAAGGACCTCCAGCAATCTTTTGTATAATAAATAAAAGATTATGTCATTTTTTTGTTTTAATTGGGAGTACTGGAAATGTGAAACATCCAAACACATGCAGGACAGTGAATGCTTCCACATGTGTGGATGACAATTAGGACACTAAAACAGACACCGGATGAAGACTTTACTCTAAATTCAACATGGTCTTTTAAAGTATTTATTTAAGTTTGGAATCAAGACATGATTTTGTTGGTCTGTAAACAACTGTGACATGAGGTTAGATTTACACTCATGTGTTCTTTGCAACTTAGCCTCCTTCCTGAAGGAGGAGAATTTTATTTATTTTGTTACTGTCCACTTTTCTTTTTTTTTACTACCAAAAACTGTTTTAACTTTAGTAGCTCCCAGCATTCTTAATTCAGAGTCATCATTGTGTGTCAACCTGCAAAAATAAAAACCTACAAAAAAACCTAGAAACAAATAAAAACATTAAAACTCGACATCCTGGCCATGCGGTAACACATTTGGACAGTCTGAAGGATTTCTGCACTGTCACTGTTAAGTTTAAGACTTAAGCTCTTTTAAATATTCTGCTCTGAGTGGAAGTATTATCTCATGTCCAATCTGAGGTCAACTTCCAACTCACTTAACCCGGAGGTACTTCAGAGTTATTTGGTAAACAGTTGCTCTTGCAGGACTTCACACATAGAGTATCATCTGACTGGCAAATTTCTGTTTTCGCGCATTATCAACAGTATTTTGGGACCAAAAGGCCTTGAAGATTGACAGTTTAGCTCTTTTTGTCCTTAAACAAAGCTGTCCCATTAGGATAGATTTTAAATTTCATGTATTCCAAGAAATGATTTGTACTTTGTCTCCTCTCTTCTTGTGCTAGGTTGCGGATGCTGCACTGCAGAATCTGAAGATAAAGAGGCCCGGTCTCTGAAGACCCCTTAAAGGTCCATCTACTGCATGTGTGTTTGTGTGAACGGTAACTTCTAAAAGCGCGTCTGTTTTAGTCTGGGCCAAGAAGAAATAGAGATTAACTGTATCTTCTTTATGCACTCACCCCATATTTAAGCTAGATATGGGTCAGAGTGACTCTTT
Source organism: Poeciliopsis retropinna (assembly GCA_010277075.1). NCBI lineage: Eukaryota > Metazoa > Chordata > Actinopteri > Cyprinodontiformes > Poeciliidae > Poeciliopsis > Poeciliopsis retropinna. Next base: position 9,451,806 of record VMRM01000013.1, read on the forward strand.
TTATATTCTGTTCTCATTATAATTTTGGGTCACTCAGCCTTTTTGCACTGGGAGCTCCAGAAATAAATCAGAAAAGTCCCCGATCTGCCACAGAGAGCTGGTCATTTGTTAATATCTGTAAGGAAGGAGGACGGTTTTATGCTTTATATGCAACGGTACAGGAAGGTGTAACAGATGCACATGGGACCACTCTGCTTCACAAACATTAAAGGCTGCACCGTGTACGTGCTCTCTGTAACTCTCTTTAAATGCGTCAGACTTGGCCGTGCGCGCTGCTGTGCCAGGCTGGTCCCAGAGAGGGAAGTGGAAAAGAGAGACGGGAGGGAAGGGGTCAGAATCTGCAGGAGTGGTGTCCAGGAATAGAAGCGGTCAGATGGGGCAGCATTGATCAGCAGGAAGGGTCATCAGATCAGCTGATGGAGACTGCAGGTGGCTCTGCACACATCTAAAAACCCTGGATGATACGCTGTGCTGCTGCTGCAGAGAGAGACGATCCTGTTACACCTGATGAAGATATGCAGCTTTGTGCCTCACTCGATAAAACAGTGTTAGTCGAATTTGATCACAGATTAGCACAAAGTGAAACATGAGTTATGCAAACTTAATAACAAGCATCAATCTACAGCTTGGATGCATACATTTTAAAACAAACAGTTTTAACTAAGCAGACCACAGAAAATCTCAACACAGTTTTTTTTTCTAATGTTGTACATTTCACCTTTCTGTACGATCTCTTCGTTCTCTTTTTATTATTATTATTATTATTATTAGTATTAGTATTATTATTATTATTGCTATCTTTACGTTTCTGTCTGCTTCTGTTTGTCACTTTGCAGCTGATACACCTGAGTTTCCCTGGAACATTAAAGGATATTTTTATTCTATCTTTTGTAATAGACATTTTAGTCATTTTAGTTCTTGTATTCATTTGCTTTTCAGGCAATTTTATCATCAGTTTTAATAGATTTTTTCTGGGATTATATGTTCATGCCGTGAAGGTTTCTTTTTTTTTTGCCACAGTATTTTGAACACACAAATTGCTAGAAAACAAAGGCATTCTTATTTGTCTTACCTTTATTTTGCTCTGTGGACTTATTTATCTTCATTTAAGTCCCAAGCTACGGACTGTGACTCTGTTAAAGACGTGAGCATTTATCAGTCCCTCCTTGCTCCCAGCCTGAATGAGCTTGAGATGTATTTCAAAGAAGAGCAAACAGTGAGATCTACCCTAAAAGCCTTGTTGCTGCACTTAGAGCTTTAATTAGAAATATCTATACACAGTATTTACTCAGGGACTACAAATGCATTCTTTTCAAAATGTTATTTGTAGAAACCATTAAAAAAAAGATCTGTCCTTTTCTTTGACTTTCCCCGTTATGCTCTCCTTTGTATTATTTGTTACATAGAGTCCTTGTGAAATGTTATAAAACTTGTTGCTATGACAGAAAGTGGAGGAATTAAGAGTGAGGAACATTTTTGAAAGGTGACGTATACCGAGAATTTTTCTTCATAATCATAATCCTAAACTGTCACATTATGTCATGTTGAAGGAATAATAATTATTTTTATGTACTTGAGAAAATACTTGTTGGTAGAGAGAAAGGCATCTACAATACTAACCAACAGACTGGACTTCAGTGACAAATCTGTTTAATTTGCTAACAAAAATAATTTCAGTTTAACCTTTAACGATCTCTCGGTTTCCTATGACCGTTAATCCAGAACACTTTACCGATCTTTGAAAGATGGAAACATAAACTGCATTTGGATGTGAACAGCCTTTTTCAGGAAGTAACAACCTATTTAAGGGGCCCTTCATCAATCCCCTTCAAATCCAACAAGGATACCAGATGCTAAATAAATCTAGCAAGATGATCATTTATCTCTTAAGACATGTGAGACAGAAAGACGCTTAAGATTCTGGGGACGGTTTTGACGAGGTTTGAACTGCTCAAAAGTTGTTGATTTGCTTGAGTGTGTCCACAGTTTAATTTCAGCCTTTCTCTTCCAGTCATCCTGAGTTTAATCTCCACCATAGTTTTGCAAAAGGGCTGTGTAACTTAATCAACAGGGGAGAGAGCTGCCGTGGAGGCCCGAGAGCAGCAATCTTGGCAGCAAGGCGGAGTATCAAAGTAATAAATTGTTTATCTCTGATTAATTCGCAGAGCTTGTGTCCTTAGGCTCATTTTTCTGCTTTTTGTTTGTGTAAATCAACAGAGCAATCAGAAGAAGTATTTTTAGTCTGAGAATGATTTAAATTAGCCAAATCTATCCTGTTCTTTTGACTATGAAGACAATTCCAAAGAGTCTGGGCTGAAATAATCTTTTTATGATAATGAGGAGTTGTCTTGCAATCAGAAAGCTGCGTGTGCGTGTGTGTGTGTGAGAGACGTTGAGGTGGAGATGCCTACTGTATGCATATCAGAATCAACTTTACTCACCAAGTTGCTTTAACAAAGCAAAATATTTAAAAAATGAAAGCTTTTTCTTTTTGTAAATATGTGTGTATACAGTCCTTTACAGAACTGTATTTGTGTTGGCTCATTTTCACCAAGAGTGCTCCGTTTAGAGGGAAGTCTAAACAGTTTGTGTTCAGGATGTGTGGTGTCTGCAGAGATGTTAGCTAAGATAAGATAAAAGCTTTACTGTCCAGAGATGTTCAAATTTAGTTCACATAAAGTGTCAGATATCACACAACATAAACATTCATCACAGGAATTTATGTCTTGTTTTGTGGATGAGCCGATCCAAACAGTGATGGATGAATACAGGGCAGATTGAATTATGGCTTCTACAGACCCTTCTGTATCAGGTGCAGATATAAAATTTTGTAGTCTCCAGCTGCCATTGCTGTTACGATCTCAACATTGTTCACAACTCATGAAAGAATTAGCTCGGCTTGATGCTGTTGGTTTACCTCTTCAGGAGTCGATTGGGTTCGGCCTCGCTGCTCTGTCAGGAGCTGACACTCTGAGAGACAGTCTGACAGCTTTTTACTCTGAAACGGTTCTCTGTTTGCGCTGCGGTTCTCCCACCTGCAATCACTCCGTCTTCTCCACCATCTTGCCTCGTACCCTCTGTGGTTTGGAGGCTCAGAGCTGTTGAATCGAAGCTGGTTAGCTTTTTCTTTCTGCTACGTAGAACTCGAGGTCCCTGACGGAGGCCAGTGATCCCGGTGCTCCCTGACAGCTCCAACGCTTTTTTTTTTTGTCTGTCAAAGCTACTTGTTTAGTAGCTTTGAAATCCACCTTCTTTCACGAAATTAACTGTCTTGTTGCAAGAAGAACATCAAGTGTCGGATCCATTCCAGATTCCTGTAAAATGTAAAATGGACCAAAGATTTCTGCAAATATTTACATGCGGACTACAAAACATCAACAGACAAGTATTGTGGCGTTGCTGCAACTTGACCAGGAACACAAGCGCTGAGGTGGCAGATGGATAAGAAATAATGACTAAGGGTGCCGCTGCAGGTTGACCCTCAGATCCAGTAACAAGAAGCCATGAAGGCAGGAAACAAACTTGCCATAGCGCAGAGGAAAACACACAGGAACAGTGTGAAAATCTAGACGAGAAGAAAGGAACTGTGGAGGTGTGTGTTTACAGAGGAAAGGAAAAGACAAACACATCAGAAGTTTGTGGGCTATTGAGCGTTACAGCTTGACTCAAAATCTAAGAGGAGTAATATGAACCAAACACATTTGTGAGAGAAAACAGAATATAAATAGAAGCTGTTAAACACAACGCATAAAAATAAGATCCTCAAAATATAAAGTATTTTTGATCAATTAGTGATTTTTGTCTTCATTTGCTAAAATTAGGTGTAATTGTGTAAAATAACAGCCTAAGAGCATTAAGTAAGTTTAATGTTCCTATCTCAGCCACTTTCACTGGTTGTCAAAACCTGCCATATAATTTAATAATTCAGTAAATTTTAGCTGAAGCATGAATCACAACTTTCCATTTACTTTTTAAACACCGTCGCACCAATGTTAGAAGATTTTGGAAAAATGTGGAACCTGCTTTTATATTTTCCAGATTCCAGATGTGGAAGAAATAAAGTTTAGTATAAAAAAAGTTTGGTTTTCCAGATTTGCAGACCTACTGGACTATATGTTGTTTTATAGCTTATCTAATTAATCTGATCTTAGATTGGTGAAAAGCAAAAAAAAAAAAAAAAAAAAAAAAAAAACTATATCAATGAACTTTTGAATGAATATGGATTATTAAATTCAAAGGGAAATAGTTAATCTTTCTACATTTTGTGCTTTGCCTCAGAATTGGTCAGTGGTTCTGTTTTTATAAATAGATTGGCACAGCAGCGGCTTTGAATGAGATTATTACGGTGGATCAGGAGGGCTTTCACAAAAATCCTTTATTTTGTCTGGACTGGGGTTATTTCCCACTGGAGCTTTTAGTTTTCTTTAAAGGGATCACTGTGTGTTGTTTGGTAGTCGGCTGGTTGCGCTGATTTGAAACCTCAAAATTGTAGTCTGGACCCAACAGGTGAACTCTGGCTGAGAATTAAGGATTTAAGAAAACTTTTGCCTCAGTTACTCGGTAGAAAGCAGGATTACAACCTGGTGTCCCTTGGGGATAACATAGCATAGCATAAATTTCTACGAGGGCAAACTGTTGTGAAAGGGGTAAAGTAGAGCTCCAGAAAATACCCTGGCTACAGAAAAAGGTTGCTACAGTGGAAATATGCTTCAAATGAAAACTGAGGTGAACTTCTTAGTATTTACAAGAAGCAATCATTCCCATGAATAAACTAATTTAAAAAAAGCTCATTAGAAAAAGAATTTGCAATAAGAGAAAACATAAAAGTCTCTGAGTTGACAGGTTATAACTACAGGATATGAAAACAAAAGATGGGAAGTGACACTCAGGTGAAGGTCAGTGTGTTCTGTTCAGCTAGAAAGAACTTTTTAATTCTCTATTGACTGGAACTGAAAGGATCCAGTCAATGAATGTCTGCAGACTTATCCTCAGCAAAGTGAGCTCAACTTACAGAGAAGACCGAAAACACAAGAATCTACCACATGGTGGACTGCAGTGTGTTGTTTACTCTTGTTTTTGCCAAAAAAGAAATATGTACATAGATTTTTTTTTTACATGTTAAGCAGAAGAAGTATTGGCATCCCCAGTGGAAGTACATTCACCAATTGGACAGAACTTTTTTTTACCTTCCCTAACTGTGTGGCAAGAAATTAACCATTTCCAAGCCACGCTGACAGTGGCTTCTATATCATATTATGTTTCAATTTTAAACCCAAATGAAACACACGGAAATCTCTAATAACTCATATAAAGTTCTTAAACACTTTACATTAGTGTTTTAAGGGTGCAGTTATTCAGCTGTTTGACAAAAGCACAAAGTTTGTGCCTGAACTGCTGTCATTCTTTACCATCAGAAAATCCACAAAAAGCAGTTAAAAGCCTCCAGCTGATCGAAAATACTGCAACAAGAGTTCTGATGAAAACTAAAACGAGAGATCACATTTCTTCTGTTTTAGCGTCCCTTCTTTGTCTTCGTGTTATGTAAAACGATCCTTCTCACAACCTCTTCATAAGAAATCTCTATCAGACACCAGAGATCTGATTGTTCCATATGTTCCTAACAGAGCATTAGACTGCTCTGTTTCTGCTCTGTTTCTGCTCTGTTCCTCTCAGACTGCAGGTTTACTGCTGGTTCCCAGGTTTTTACAAAGCAGACTGGGATTTAGATCCTTCAGTTCTTGTGAAATCAAGCGAGAGGCAGACACACCGTCTACTTTTAAGACAATGTTCAAAACTTTACTTTTTGATAAAGCTTATAGCTAGACTGGCTTAGGTTATCGTGTAGTTATGCTGTCACAGGCTTAGGCTACCGGAGGACAAACTCTCCACTTTCCCTCAGTCTGCCACATTCGCCTGCTGCTCTTCAATTTTGCATTATTTGCTCTCATTTCACCTTTTAACTTTATGTTCCTTCTGTTTTTTCCTCTTCACAGAAGCTACATCTGGTCTGCCACTCTGATGAGCCGTGACACTTTCCTGGACGGGGGACAGCGGCTTGATGCAATCTGCTGAGTTTCCTTAGGTTGAAAACTTTTTGAGCATTTTGAATGAAGAAAAGAAACTGGTGCATTGTTTAATAACTAGGATTAAATGGACTGTATGTATGATTGAAAGGGTTTTGAAGAATATTGAGACTATTGTACTCATTGATATCATATTCGATCTGATGAATCAATAAAGAAATTATTCTTGTTTGATTTTTATGTTGCAAACAGCTGCTTGTTTTCACATTTTGCCCAGTCTGTGAAGGGGTTTTGAATACTTTTAGGTCCAGCTCCATCTCTACATTTTCTCTGACAGTTTATTTTTTAAACAGAAGGAAAATAGCACCTTAACGTCGTGTTTTATGTCAGCAAAAAGCATGCATGCAGACATGAATACAATGACAACAAAGTTAGCCTGAAGTCCCCTCTGCTGAATGTGCAAGCACACAACATGAGTGCTTTATTTGTTCTTTGGGCTTGATGTACTTTGTAGAAGAAAAAAAAAAAAAAAGAAAAACATTTTGTGGACTAAGCAAGTCGACACGCTGTCGCAGTTATTCGGTCGTGCAGAATCACAGGGAATTAGTACATATTCGTGCTTTTCTCTTTTTGGTGATCCACAGCAACCTCCAGTTCTCTCAAGTGAATGACGTACAAGAGAGAGAAAAGATAAAGTGCCTTCAGTTCCCATCATCCCGGGGGTTCCATCCGGCTCCTTTCTCACCACTTGGTTTAGCCATCAAACAGCGTTTCATGTGGTCCCCAGCTCCTCGTGATCTCAGCGTCTGCAGTCATCAAATATAAGCCGACTGTGTTTCTAATGGGAGCGGCTACACTACACCTAAACCTCGAGGTGGATCTCATCTGGATGGAGATCAAAGAGAGTCCGGGAAAGAAGCTGAGTGGGGAGACCACCCCTCCTGCTTTGGTGTCTCGCTAATTGACAGCGTGCACTTTGATGCATTTGGGACATTGTGTTCCTGCGCAAAACTGTGTGTGTTTGTGTGTGTCGGCTGCAGTTGTTGACCAGCTGAGGCATGCGTGCAGGAATCATACTCCAATGACTGTTTCATCTACATCTGGCCAGCTGTGTCCTCTCCGCGGCTGTGTCCCCTGACAGTGTCCTCCTTCCAGAGCTGCTGCACTATTCGCTCTATGTGCACATGCAAGACAAATATTAGAGCCAAAAGGCCCCTGAATGTCGTCATAGAATGAAAAGGATGGGATATTTTTCAAATTGGATGTTCTTTCTACTCCTCTAAGAACATAATTAGTTAGCTATGTCTGTCATGAATAAACAAGATGTGATGCAGGTTTTTTGTTTCTGTTATTTATTTATTTATTTTTTCATTTGAAATTATACACATTTCACATGGAGGAAATTCTGGTCATTTCAAAGAAAGTCCATGAAATTGTCAAAGGAAAAGAACATTGGCTCCAATATGCCAAGGCTCTTGTTGAGTTTCTCCTGCTTTCTTTAACTTCATTGAGTTGAGCCTTCAAACGCCACAATATTAAAGGGTCAATCATAACTCTGTTGTGTAAAGACACCTCACAATTTATTTAGACAAGATTACATCTCTTGGGCACTGAGTCTCACTGGTTCCCGTCACAACTCCAACTTCCATATATTCCAAAGGAGGCGACAAAAATGTTATTTACACCCAACAAAATCCAGGCACCAGATAGATCAGGATTTTTAAGATTTTTCCGTAAGGAGCAGAATTCATGGTACTATTTCTTTATAACCAAAAAGTCTCCATTTTGTTTCTGTAGTATATATATATATTTTGGTTTTGGTTTTTTTTGTTTTTTTTAATTGAAACTCTTCAGTGGATGCTCTCTTTGCCCAGTTTCATTCTAATTATTGAATGATGAACACTGACCTTAGCCAAGACAGCGAGACCTTCAGATGTTTTTGGCTCTGTTGTGAATGAGTCGCTCTTGGAGTCATTTTGGTTGACTGGCCACTTCTGGGAATGTTCCTGTAATTAAACCAGGTAGTTTGGAGTTATTTTTCACTCAAAAAACATCATAATTATTTTACAACCACAGTCTTTATTTACTCTTGTTTTCTTTTTGTTATTAAAATCTGATGTCCTAAATCATTTAACTGTGCAATGATTGTGCATTAATATTCTCACGTTTTCTTGATGGACTTTTTCCTATGACTCTGAAACAAGTTTCCCTTTGTGACTCTGTGGGACACTCACATCAACTCTCTAAGCATCAATGGCCTAACCATAGAGTTATCTTGTTGGCATCTCTCAGTTTGCAACAAAATGTTGCCACAGCAGCCTTCGAGTGTTTCACTGTGATCATATCACGGTGCCTCAGCTGTTTTCACAATATCTATTCTCTCTTTACCAGTTTGCATGTTTTTTTTTTTTTTTCATCTTCTTGTCTCCAGATCGGAATAAACCCCGGTCTTCTCCTTCTGTTTTCATTTTGAAGTCTCCTCTCTGTTGGCTTTGTCGCTCCGAGCTCTGCGGCCGCACGCCTTCTGCTCAGCTTTAACTCGCCGCTGAATCATTGCTTCAATTCTTTTCTCTCTTACAGTTTCTCTCCATCATCTCCGAGTAATCAGTCCCAAGCTACTCATCCAAGACAAAAACTTACCACATCTCTCTCTCTCTCTCTTGCTTCTTTATGTAATTCCAACTATTTTTTGAAAAATTATGTAATATTTTTTCAGCAAAACAATATCTTTGCCAGTGAGCCTTATAGGAGAGCTGAGTCATGTTGAGTCGAACAGTCATCCTGGCTGGTGAGCTGTAATGTGCTGGGTATTATCATTAGGGTATACGTCAAACACTTTGTCTGCGCTGGCAGGGTGGTGAGCTCTCTTGGCTCTCACTGCAGCACCTTGATTTAAGCTTGCAGTCAGCAGTTAACAAAGCTCATTCAGAAGCGGAGATTTTGCACTCCTTTCCCTTATTTGTGCCGTTGTACCCTGTAAATACAACAGATGTCTCATATCCCAGTTACATTTGCAGCCACACAGTTTATTATGACACCTTATGTCAGGTTTGGAGGCTCAAACCAGGCTTGATTTTTTTTTTCATTTTAATTTTGATTTTTCGGAAAAAAAACCCAAAAAAACTGCAAACTGCAGTTCACAGAAAAAAAGCGTGTTCGTTTTAAAATATGTGCAGAGATTTGAAAACCTTTTGTGCTTCGTGTTTCCATATGTTTGCCACTAAACCAGAAGACAACCAAACGTGCAAAAACTAAAGAGTGTTTTCAGTCATAAATCACTGCTGCATGCAGTGCTTCTTTTGAGGTTAAGCCTGATTTTTTTTTTCACATTGACCAGCTGAAGTCGACTGCTTATGGAGTTTAATATGCATAGGGGATCCTTATCCCGCTGCAGAAGATGCCCCAGTCTTTTTACAGATGGTGTGCTGTTTGCCTCCATAATTTGTTGCTTTTAAATTGAATCTCTCCTTACCTCTGCCAGAGGAATGTTCTCTGTGCCACAGGCTCCAAAACAAATTCAAAGCAAGATGGATCCACCTCCATAGCAGTTTGTGGGTTTTTTTTTAATGCAAATTCTGCTGAAAAAGTTTATTTAAACTTCAGTTTGGTTCTTCTGTAATTACGATGCTTTGCCAATATATCCCTTCCTACAATGATTTTGCACACGTATACAAACTTTTTCCTACCAATGCACTTAATAATGATTTTAATGATCTGGATAAACCATCAAATGGAAAAGTCACACATTTAATTCAAGTACTTTTCTCTAAACTTCAGGTACAAAACTTGACAACCCCATTCTTTTAGCAATACTGATCTAGCTTGATATGTAAAAGTTCAGGGGGTATGAATACTTTTGGAAGGCACTGTATGTCTCTTGAACCCTTTTTCCAATCTATATATGAACTCTTTGAAGGAGGAAGCTGAGGGAGGAGTGAACTTCCTTTACTGGTACAAAAGACAAAATAAATGTGTTCTTGAAGCAGGGAGGCTGGCAATGAAATAGGAATACACAAAACAAAACAAAATGCCAGATGGGAGCAAAAACAAAGCAAAACAGGGACCAAACCACATCTGATGAAAGAACAGGCATCCATCGAGAAAAAAACGTCAGGGACTACATAAACTCTGAGGGAGTAAATAACTGGAAACAAAGCAGGTGCGGTGGGAGCATAGAAAATAAAACTAGCAGCAACAAACCATAAGAAAAAGAAAACACAATAATGCATAAATTTAGACCACAGAGCAACTATATAAGACCCAAATTAACACTTAGTTTGAAATTGTGCAATATAATTCTGAAACAGGAGAAAACCCAAAACAAAAAGGCTTGTAGGATCTAAACTGTGTGAGCAAACCGTACGAATCTGCAAACCAATAGGTTTCACATTCAGACATTGCTTGACCAATCTAAAGCAAATGGCCATCTAAAACTATTTACACCAATTGGAACTTTTCCAAAAATCATTTTACTTGCTTTGGGGTATTTTAGTGGGACTCTTGGGGAGGTGGACCATCACAAAGTGGTGCATACTGCAAAGCTGAAGGAAAATGTTTCATGGTTTATTGTTTTATTTTAAAAATGTCATGGCTTGGATGCATATTCGGCTTTCTTTTGTCAATACATTATGCAGCTTTGTTTTTCTGCAACTTCAGTTGGTTTATATTTTTATCCAGCTGTGCACATCTACAAACTAAAGGTTTGATATAGGTCTGGGCTTTGACTGGGCCATTCTGATAAACTCATTGTCCTAATGGATGTAAACTCCCAATCTCAAATCTTTCGAAGCCTTTAAAATGTTTTCTTCCAGGATTGTGATATATTTGGGTGCATTTGTTTTCATATCAGATCTGCACAGCTTCCTTGTCCCTGAAGAATGAACATCATCACACCATAATACTGCCACTACCATGTTTACCTGCAGGATTTGTGAGTTAAAAGTAATGAGGAGTTAGTTTCCCTTCACAAATAGTAATTTTGCTTTTCAACCAAATATGTAACTTTTAGTCTAATCTGAACAGATCATCTCTTCTGCATGTTTGCTGTTGTGCCTTAAGGTCTGTGGAAAACTGTAAATTGAACCTCTTGTGGATTTCTTTCCACACTGACTTTTCCCTCTAAATTAATGCATGCCATACTTTAGTTTTTTCAAGTTTTATTCACTTTACAACAATGACACTTTATGACATTTTCTTGTAAAGCAAATAAAATAATGTGACAAACTTTTCTAATTGTGTTTATTTTTATTGCTCTTTTGCATTTCTCTGACATGGATTTTAGACAGGTTGTAGGTAGGGGTGTGTGTGTGTGTGTGCGTGGGTGTGTTGGAGAAAGACAGCTAGTTCTGTGTGTAACTTCATGTTCCCTCTCTCCCACTGGGCCACACGAAGGGTCCTTGGCTCTGGCCTCACTGAATGGCAGATTTGGGCCAATTAAGCTGAAAAATAGGAGCGGGTAGGTATGCGTGGATTCAAATACACATACCTTGACTCTCCCGTAACGCGCCCGGGTCAAGCCTGACAACACCCAGTGGATCCACCCTCCTTCCTGATGTCTACACACGTCCACTGAGTTATTTTCATTCTTTCTGTTTCACATTTTGCTACTGCAGAGCTGCATGTTCTCTATCAGCGCACAAATACACACCTCATCTTTATATAACTTAGTTTTAGGCACACAAACATATCCACTGCAGAGGCACCTCCAACTTCCTTTTTTTTTTTTTTCCTCTTCATGCAATTTCTTTCTTCTCCCTCTGGGACAGCTGGTTGATCCAGCCCTGCACAGATTTCCCTCCAGTGCCTGTCTGCCTGGGAATATTCATATCAAACATTGCTTGGATGCTCTCCTGTCCAGCAGATTCTGACTCTGAATAAGATTTCAATGTCACGCCATTAGTGCATTCATGACCAAATGCCCCTTTTTACTCCAATGCCCCCAGAGATGCAGCAACGTGGAAGCCCTTGGTGTGTTTTCACAAGCGTTCAAGGTTATTCTCCAAAGCAGAAAAGGGCAGTCATGAGCTGTTTTTATTTATTTATTTATTTTTATTTTTGCTTTTTGTTTCCGTAAAGAACGGAAACCACCGCCTGCTGCTGCACCAGCACACACAACCGCAACAGAAATTCTCAATCCTTCGTCGAGGAGCCCGTTCAATTATTCATACTGCTATTGCGGTGCTCTGGCACGGAGAGCAGGAGAGGGGAAGGGAGCAGGGTGGAGGAGGAATGAGGCGAGAATAGGAGAGGGAGGAAGAGGTGGAGGGGAGCGGGTTTTATCTAAGAAAGGGGGCATCAGAGATGGAATATGTATGTATTCAGGGGAAGAATCTGCATCGGCCTCTTGTTTCTGCATCACCTTGCCTAACGCTCTAACTGTAGTCGCTCCTTTTGCTCCAGCCTCACAAGTGATCATACTGACCTTGACTAAGAAATTTGTCTTTGCTTAACCCCTGCAGGAGGATACATCACAGGAATAGGACTGTGAAAGACAAGTCTTATATCTCAGCCAGATCATTTTCTCAAAGCTCTTGTCCTGCTCATCTTCACACAACGCGTTCCTCCTGTCTTTTTTGCCTCTTTTTACTTCCTCTTCTTTTTATTTTCACACCGCTTTTTTTTTTCTTTTCTTTTCTCCTTGCCAGCTTTCTCAGTGCAGGAGAGTGCTGTGTGAGAGCTGCCCACTCCCCTTCCTCTGGAGGAAAAGAGCGGGAACATAAGAGAGTCAAAAGGATTTATGGCAAATGAAGGGAGGGCGAGGGGAAACCAAAGGAAAGAGCATGCGCCAGTCGGGTCGTGGTTACAGTGAGAGAAATAAAGATGATGAAGGTGGTGGAGGAGAAGGCTGTGTGAAGGAAACAACAGCCTTCACACAGCCTTTACAGTACAGAGCAGCCCTTCAAAGACTTCAGACCACTTGGGTCTTTGGCTCAAATGGTATATTTAAAGCTGTGTTCAAAACAAGGTCAGGCGTTCATCAGTAATAGGGAGAATCACTGCTTTTGGTAGAAATCACACTTTTACAAGGCAAACAATTCATAGGCAGAAAACCATACGTGTGGCTGATTCTGTGTAAGTGAATCATTTATTCAGAGGTTAAATGTTGAAATTAATAAAAGCGTGAAGTTCAGTTGTTGAAGTCGTTCCAACTGTGAGCAAACAGGTGGTCCTAATCTAAAGATGAAAACAGCAGATGCTGTCCATGCTGGCCATCATTTGTTCCTCTCAAACACATTTCAGTTCAAATAAGCAGGTTACTGTGACTAAAAACTTAATTATATAAAGCGTATAAAAATTTCAGACATAATCCTAAATGACTGAACATGGAAAAAAAAAACATGGAAGAAAATAGAAAAGCACTGTTTAATTGGATACAATGTTTACATTTGTGATGTCAGGAAAGAAAATATTTTTACTTGGCATGTGTCTAAACAAGGAGTTTATGTAATTGGTTACTATGGACTGCTAGCTCTTTGGGGGGAAAAGGAGGCCCACAGCATCACTGAGCCTCCACCATGCTCAGCTGTGGACATAAAGTGATTTCTAAGAAAAAGCAGCTCAGAGATCTCTGAGATCTCTAATATTTAAAAAGTGAAGAAACCCTGACAGTTATCAAAGTATTAGAGTAATTTTCTGCCTCAGGTTGTTTAACTTTAAAAATGGCAAAACGAAAATACTGTGAAATGATTACTCTTAAGGTCCACATTATGTTAACGCATGATGAAATGTGAAGTGAGCACCGGCTCAGGAAAAGCTGAAAGGCCTCAGTTCAACAGAAAATTCAAAACCGCTGAAAAAAAACAACAAAAAACATCTAGAAAGTGTAAGAAAAGACCACAGAAATGAGATATATAGATGGGTTATAACTCAGCAGGGCTACAGATCAAACACACACGCACACACCCATACTTCAAGCGTTATGAGAAAATGCCTGAAAAATGAGACTGTCTCATACATTTTTTAAAGAATAATCTAAACGTAGGATTTTCCTGTGTTTTTATTGTTCCAGGAATAGTTCTGGTCTGCAGCAGCTGGCTTAGACGTCACTGTTGAGCTGAAGCCTTGTTGCAGCTGCAGGTCATTGCATCAACCTAATGGGACGTGCATAAGCCAAGCAGATAGACATCATGTGGTGCTTCTGCAAACTGGTAAGATGGACAGTGTTTGAAATTGGGAAAAACTTCTGTTGGAAAAAATAAATAAATGGAGAACAAATAATAGCATGACATAATAGACAATTTAAACACAAACTATCGCATTCATTCATACCTTTGCCATCAGTTTAAACGGTTTTCATTGGCAGATTAAAGGTAAAAGCCCTAAAGACAGAAATGTTGTAAATGGTTTTAGTACTGCAGACCCACATCCCCTAATTGCACATAATGCAGCTAAACCAACATTACTGTAAACATAAAAAAATGAAAAGAAAAGAAAAGATAAATAAAAGAGCTCAGATTTCAGACGTTCTCTGGAATACGACCATTTGCATGTGAATGAAGTGGATGGATAAGTGCCTCTACCTGAAAATCTATTTCCATCACAGCATAATGGATTCTCCAAGTTGCTTGCTGCAGCGACACCAAGGCAGGAACCAGTAATGGTTTTACGGCTGTTGGTGCCGTCTTGGACTTTCTTTCCTGGAACAATTTATGATGTGCTTTTACAAAAGGCCACACTCTGGGGACAACATGAGGGAGAATGTGAAGTTCAAAAGAAAAAAAGAAATAAAGAACTGTTCCCACTTCCTATTCACTGAACTACCATGTTGTGATTTCGTTCCTCCAGGTTCAAATTCTTAAATTAGTGATTTTAACCAAACTTCCTGATGCCAAGTGTTTATAATCTTTTTCCAGATTTGTTAAATAAATCTTGGCTATTGGAATCCTTATATAAATGAACTAATTTGCTAAAATAACCTATTTCAAATTTTAACTCTAACAGAAGACATGCAAATTTTTTGCAAGAAAGAATTTGCTCCCTTACAGATTTCTTCTGTTCTTGTCCAACAATATTTTTATATAAAAGAACTGGAAATAACACAAAATGTTTTTTAAAAATGATTTCAGTGAAGGAGAAAATGCATCCAGACCAATTTGAATCAGCTCAAGCGTATTTGTACATACGTCTAATGCAATTTGTTTCAGTTGTTTGGTGCAAATCATTTTCGACATTTGCAAAACGTGCAAATTCTCGGAACAATTCATATAAATATCAAAATAGCATGGATCCCTCAAAAGCAAAATCCCTAGTTCATCTCTCAAAATTAAAAACTGTGTTTCTTTCACATTGCAATATTATCCTACACATCTATAGTTTCTGCCTCTTCTCTTTAAGAGTACCGTTTCACACCTCTCTTTGAAGGTTTTTTTTTCCTTATCCTCGCATTTGTGTCTGGTTCATGGGACACTGCTGTAGTGGACCTGTGAAGCCCACTGAGACAACCGTGTGATGCTTTGGCTATAAATAGAGAGGAATTACACTTCAGTTGTTAAAAAAGAGGAAATAAAGGAGGCCTTCATCCACCTTGAGCCCAGGCTGCCCAGGAAGCCTCATTATCCCCCCTGCGTCCTTCCAGGAAGCTTCTGCTGATCGGTAAATGCCACAAGTTTCACTCCCAGCTGTGAGAGCTTTCACCGCAGGGGAGAGGGGAGGGATTAGCTTCTTTTTTTCCTTTTTCTTCTTTTGAGTTGGGAATTTGATTTTGGGAGTCCACTTTTAAGGACCTGTTTCAATCCCTTTGACTGGTTCAGCTCCACACCAAGCAGCCTATCAATACCGCATCACTTCATCACAGGCCAACATTTGACACAGTGTCAGCAAATACTCTTTTCTTTGTTATTTATTGAGCAAACACCACCAAAACCCGCAGTTCAGGAAGCTGTTTTGTTACCCTAATCTTAACAAGAGCAATTGCGGTGGCTCCAAAGTGAAGCATGGTCTGTGTCCCGCCTCTGCCACGGGGGACAGCTTATGAATTAATGAGATGTCAGCCAAAGTGTCACATCTTTATCCACTCAATCTCCCCGAAAGAAAATAACAACCCTCACAGAGGAACTGATGCATCGTAGCACCATGAATCTTGTCCGTCTCAGTGGATTGACTCTGGAGGCTTCATCTTAAAATATACATGCTACCTTTTTGGCATATGAAGTTTATCTTTAATTAGTTATTGAGATGATTTTGGTTATTATTTACTCAATTGTGATGTGAAGAAACGCAAAGTCCACAAAGAATGACTGCAATAGAGTGGTGGGATGAGTCCTGTCGAGTGTTTCAAGTTTAGTTTATCATCTAACATCAAAACTAACTGGATGTTTCAGAGATACTGGATGTTACTGATGTTAAACACCGGTCCAGAAAATGCAATAATAAAGAAGAGTCATTTAGTAGTGAAGTTTGGGTAGATATCATAGCTGAGCATTAAATAACTCGATTCCAGGATGACTTAAAACACTTTATCACGCCTCATTTTGTTGGGATTTTATGTGATGGACCAATACGGTGGCTTGGAAATGTGAAGCGAAAGAAAAAGCACACTTTGTTTTCAACTTATTTTGTACCTGGTGGAGAGAGAAGCAACAGCACCAAGGCTTCAGGAGACCAGCAGAAATTGATGTGGAAAACAGCAACCACCCTGACAAATAGTGAGCTTTAAGAAATCAGCCATCAGTTTCACCTCCTAATTTTGAACCTTTGTTTGCTTTTTTTCACTTTAGTTTTCCCTTGCAAAACTTTGCTACAATACATCCAAGGTCGTCAACAAGAACCAGTGTGTTTGTTTGCAGTGCCAGATGATGAAATACCCTGTGTCAAGTGATCTGCAGGCAAAACTTTATGAAACATGTTTCGCCTGAGCAGCAGAACAACCTCTCACCGCTCTCTGCCTTCAGGCAGGTGTTACGCTGAGTGCCTACTGTTACTGTAATCAGTTGACTTTCTGCGTCTGCCAACTCACCTCGTGTGTTTTCATCATGCAAAGTTGTCAATCCAGACTGCTCACATAAGAAGTGGCTTAATCTCCGAGGCAAGGGTTTAAAATCCTCCTGTTGGTTGCTTGGATCTATTTTTGGTCTGTCTGCTCAAAATTCTGCACAAAGCAGAGTCTGGTGCACAAATGCAATCACACTTCAAAAACATCTTCCATCACTGCTCTGCAGCTTTATGACAGACAGGCTGTATGCAGTGATTATGTAGCTGGGTGTTGTGTGGAGTGGTGTCAAAAAGGTCAGACAGGCTTGTGTGGTCCGCCGAACGCAGCCAAAGCTTTTGTTATTATTCACTTAGCGGTGCAACGAGAGAGATGAGCCTTCTGGTCTCAGTCTTACATCATCATGAAAAGATTGTTTTCTGGGAGCACAAAGCAATGCTCTTCAGAAAAGTTTCCTCTTCAAAAGTTTCATTCAAAGGTATTTTATGCGTTCTCTGTGAGAGATGAATGATTGAAATGGCTCATTAGTCCTTCTTGAGTCTGCACCGGCGTTTGCAAGCAAAACAAAGCATTCTTAAACTTTAAATTACACATAAGAGGAGCTTAGGATCCCTCTCTCGTGAATAAAATTACCTCGCCTGTTTTTATACGTCTTTCTCGGGAATGAGCGCTTTGCACGAATGACTCACCGACAGCTGCTGAGAATCACAAGGAGATGAAGGGTCGGTACGCTCTCTCAAAGAAAATCCACTTCAAAGACATACTGAGATTTAAGATTTATTACTAATAAATGCCTGCGATTAAATCAATCTGTGATTAAGCTTAAAGTGATCAAATTTAAACAGCTTTAAGAGCGTTTTGGCCAACTGTTCATTCAGAGAAGTGTAACAGGAGTTTGGTTGTTTGACCCAGATGTATTATATTTATCTGGAGAAGGCGTTGCCATGCCCCTTGAGAAATTTTGTGGCGTTGCTGCTGGATGGTGCCGCAGATGTTATGAAGGGGGTTCTGATCCCTTTAAACTCAAAGCAATAGTAGCATCTGCTGCGCACTCAGCATAAAGTCGATCCTGTTCCCAATGGACGTTTTCAGGGCTGCCACTTGTCTTCGGTCCTGTTTCAGTCCTTCAGGAGGCGAAGCTGAAGTGATGGAGAGAGTCTGCTGACTGGTTTGGTCTCAGGGTGTCAGCTTTGCTTTTTGAAGATGTTTTTTTTTCAACCTCAAGCGTGTTACTGAAGAGGCTGGAGTCAGAGGAAGCTCCTCCAAGTCTGAGGTCAATGGACTGCTCCCTCTTGGTTTGGGAGTTTTGGTTTTACATTCTAATCATCCAGATCTCTGTCCAGACCCTAAACCTCTGTGACCAGGTATGAATCATGTCCGAAAGAACACGATCCTGGTATCAACCAGATGAAATTAACTTTCCCTTTTGAACTCAGAACTTAGGGACAACTTGAGAAGATCTCAGGATCCGTGTCACTGGAGGTAATAAATGAAATGCTGTTTCTGAAAACCGCAGGTGTTTAGTTGTCAGATGGGTGTGAAGCTCAGTGACAACTCAGCTTAAACTTTCTTGCTCTGGAGAATCTGAAAGAAAGATGCTGAAACATTTAATTACCATATTGAACAACAGCACATACAAATCACCAATAAATCAGAGACTTATTCAGCTCTGATCCTGGAAGAAGTCTCCAGGATTATTTGAAAGGTAAAACCTCTGTTGTGTGGATACCTAATATGGCCCTATAATAGACTCTGCACTGTCAAGAAAATGCATGGTTCCTTCACTCTCTTTTAACTACGAAAGTATTAAATTGGAAGTTAGCGGTGTTGGGACAAGTCCTAACCGGGACGTCTTATTGTGTTACACACAATACATCTAACATCAGATGGGGAGATTTGTGATCAGAACCTCTAAGTATTATTCACAATAAGATTGACTTGTTAGACTTTAAAAACTCAAAGCACAGTTCAGACTTGGGCTTTTGGTATTTTATCATGCAGGGTATGTATTCTGGGAAAACAGAGAGTTGGGAGGGGATGAGAGCGATGCTTCCCTCCTGGGAGCTTTAACCTTCCTGACATTTACACATGACTGACATGAGCCTGAAATGTGCCCTCCTGTGCTGAGATAATTTCTCAAACTGTCAAGCTGGACGGAGGGCAGACTGCATAATACATAAACAGATTCAGATTCAAGCACTGAAGAATTTTCACTTCAAAATTCTACACTAAGTTTTTTTTTTTTTTTTTTTTTTTTTTGTCATACATAAAACACAGTTCGATTTCAAAAATAAAGGGGCATTCATCATTTTTTGCAAGGCACTATATAAAACGCAAGTTTAGATCATACAAATTTGTCAAATGAAAGTGTCAAAAATGTTGCTTAGCTTTAATTGATTGGACCAGGTATGTTTCCCCTGTGGCTGCCTCCGTGACTCCAGTGCAGGCTTGGAGCCTCTCAGCAGCAACAATGGCGCTTACGCTTCCACCTTTACAAGAGTCACTGCTACGCTAACAGGCATCTGTAAACCCCTCTCTGCCTTTGGAGGTGCTCCCGTTGCTTAGCTTTAATTGATTGGACCAGGTATGTTTCCCCTGTGGCTGCCTCCGTGACTCCAGTGCAGGCTTGGAGCCTCTCAGCAGCAACAATGGCGCTTACGCTTCCACCTTTACAAGAGTCACTGCTACGCTAACAGGCATCTGTAAACCCCTCTCTGCCTTTGGAGGTGCTCCCTCTCCTTCTTCTCTATCTGATGAAGAGGAATGCCCAATGTCTGTTTCATGCACATAAAGCCAGAGATACTTTATGACATTTAGTATCACAATTTTATTACAAAAATTAAATTTTTCATCTGTCAGTTTTGCCATGCTTGGAGCATATAACAATACAGTAAAAAACCCATACCCAGAGAGGATAGTAAAGCAGATTTCAACAATGCTTCCACAGCACTCTTTCAGTCATGCTGTTACTATACAGACACTGTAACATTCCTAATACAGAGTAGTACAAACACCTGCCAAAACACATCATGTCAGATAACAAACTGTAAGTAAATCACATTTACCAACGAGAGAGAACAAGAAACTTAACCCAGCTCAAGAAACAAACAAAAACAAAATAAAGGAAAAACACAAACTAGTAAACATTGAATTTGCAACTGAAAACATACCAAATGTGCTGAATATTTGTACCAGCCCAAGGCACCCAGGCTTTGTAGCAATGTTGGCAAGTTCACGACATTCTTACAGGGAAAAACTTGAAGCGAACAATGATTACAAATCGACTTTTACCCGCAGTCTGACTTTTTGCAGTGTCCTTCCTCCTTTGCAGTGTCCTCTTTGTCAGTCACAGTGCAAGTTCCGGAGGGTGGAGTGGGTGGGAGGGTTGGGAGGCAGTAGGGTGGGAGGGCTTGGGTGGTAGGCTAAAGTGATGGAGGGCAGAGGAAGGAGAGGCTGGGGGTCATTAGGAGCTGTACCGCATCGGACATCATTTCACAGCGCCAAACACTGACAAAAATTGGATGGACAGCGTAATCTCCCACTGCCGGAGGAAACAGGGAGCGAAGGGGGGGGCTGATGGGACTGTTTATGTAATTCCTCACTTGGATTGTGAATCGTCGAAACATAAGGCGCAGATTGCCAGCTGCCAGTCCAAGACGAAAATAAGCCAGAACGAAAAGCTTAGGTGTGCTTTCAACTGAACATCCAAGAAAAGAAAAAAACGCCCAAAAACATCAGATACCAATTTTGAGGAATTAAATTTTCTGGGTTTTTTTCTCCCCCTTCTCAAGTTTGGAGGTGCTGTTTTTGCACAGGAATACCTAAGAGTGACATAAATCCCAGATTTAAGCTTACCAATTACTCTCTAAACAAAGGTCAAATGAGGACAGGAACGACAAAAGCTCAGAAATACACGGAGGCCTTTTTTTTTTTTTCTGAAACAAGAAGCTGCGACTCAGTTGATTGAGCTGCACGGCTCGAAGGTCCATTTGGTGGCGCCGCCAAATATTTCAATGTTGCTCTCTGTCCAGGAGAAGACGTTACCGACAAACGCTTTGCTGTTGCAGTTTGCCAAGTTGGCGATTTCAGTGGCTGAGAGTTTCCTGTTCCAGATGTTTAAGTGTGCGAGTTCACCAACATATGCTTGTGTTGCATCAAAGCCCCCACCCAGCGAGTCCTGTGGAACGAGAACAGAGCGCTGTCAATGTATAAACCTAACTTTCAAGAACTTTCACATGAAGTCTCATTACAACCATAAATTTCAAAGTATTTCACACAAACTGCAACATGGAAGAAAGCCGACGTCTAATATTTAAAATGTGAAAATTGTGGCATGCTTTTATGATGCTAAACATGTCATTAAATAAACCAAAATCCAGTACAAAACAGTTCTCTTCAAAAAGTTGCCAAATTAGCAAATGTATCCAGCCTGCCTGGATCATTAAGTGTTAATCACAGAAGCAGCCAAAATGCCTAGAGTGACTTTACTGAATCTGCAAAGATTCACAGCTGAGGTGGGACAAGTCATGAACTTCCACAAATGTGGACTTGATGGAACAGCATCAAGTTGAAAAGGTCATGGGGAGACGGGCTCAGCCACATACAAAGTAATTCTGAAACAAAATCTGCAAAAAGTTGCAGAAAAATTAAACTTATGCAGAAATTAAACATACAGCCAGACCTGCACTACAATGCCAAATATCAATAATGTTTGTAAAAAATTTTTCATTTTCCTGCGAGTTCACCATTATGCATTGGAACGTGTTCGATCCATCACATTAATCAGCTGAAAGTTGATGAATACTTTTTCTTAAAGTACTGAATTTAAACATTAAAATACGATGAGATATAGCTTTGTGGTTGAAAAATCTTTAACAGTTGTTAAATATTTACTGTTAAATTTACTATTGTTTACTGTCATAGTAAACAATAGTAAATACCATTGTTTACTATGAACATATGTTTACTATGTTTACCATAAAGAGAAAGTGACAATATAAATTAGAAGAAACAAGCAATTACCAAAGTTCAATACCACATTTGTGTTTGCTAATTGAACTCTAGATCTTTAATGAATCATGCTTTATCCAAATTCTCAGAATGAGATTATGCCTCAAGTCTCAAATGAACACAGTAATTAGACAGCTAAAGCTTAACCGGACTCCTCTGTAAGTGTCCCCACAGTCTTATTTTGTGACTATCTCCACCTCTGATCTTTCTTGCAAAATTGAACAGATAATTAGTTAAAGGGTTGTTTCCGTAAGACGTCTGCGAGGGATTTGGGAGCAGAGGCTGCAGTTAGAGATGTTTTTCTTAAATAAAAAAACAGAGGATTCACCTGCTCTTGTCCCAGAACCAGCACTCCATCTGCTTTGATAGGGTGATACGGCGCCAGATTCTCTCCGTGCCCCTGCTTCACTCCGTCCTGGAAGGCCTCCCATATCCCGTCACGAATGGTCCACGTGATGCAGAGGTGATGCCATTTTCCATCGTTGATGCTGAACGGCAGTTTTGCAACCTGAAGAGAGGAGATAATCTCCTGAGTGCACTGTCTTTTCATGTCGGTAACAATATCCTGTTCAGGGTACACAATGGTATGAATGATCAACTCCCTCTCATCCTTCTGCCGAATCACTTCCTATATATATATATATATATATATATATATATATATATATATATATATATATATATATATATATATATATATATATATTCATCACCTGATATTATCCTGGTTTTGGTTTGGCCATTCTGACTCATCCAAGCACATAAAAAGCAATAAAGCATTTCCCCACAATTTGGAGCTTTTCTACCTAATTTGTGGATAATCTCAGTCAGCCATAGAGTCTAAATCCAGGCGTTACAAACTCAAACTGACCTTGTCATTGATAAGGAACTCCATGGGGTTGTTCCCCCACTCAATCAGCACCAGCTCGTTGGCCTGGCCTGGAACTGCATAGGAAAAGGGCGTCCCCAGGCCAGGTGAGGCGCTGGACTTGATCCACAGACACACGCTGAAGGAGTACATCTCAGGAAGCGTCCTCTTGGCTTTGGCATACATGTAGTTGGTTCTAAGAGGGAAGGTGAGCTGAAACCTGTCTGCTGGCCTGGTCTCTTTGCCTGCAGATGAAAGAGATGAGGAATTATTTTGTTGATTATATAATCCCCAGCATAATATAATTACATTCATATTGCTGGAGTTAACTTACAAAACCTCCAAAAGGAGCATGCATCTGTTAATTTTGCTTTACAATGAAAATGTTTATATGTACATACACAGTAATGCCAAAATATGACATACATTGGCTATAATTATGTTTAAACTCATACATAGTTAAATATCTGTATGTAATATTAAATGGGTAACATTATTTTAAAAAACATTAGGAACATGCTGAAATTCTGTTCTCGATTTTAAGTTTTGGTTGCCACCCTATAAGTTTTAGTAATTAATTTGAACTGGCTTCAAATGTAAGACCTCAGTACAGTGCAGGTTTTCTAATTACATCACATTTATGAAAAAAAGAAATAAGCCAGGGCGTTGCAAATTCGTTCATTTGCATTATCATTGTGTGCATTGTTTTTTCTACTTTTGAGATTTTTTTTTTTTTTTTGCTGATGCAGAGGATGTCTCCGTCTCCTCCCTCTTCATGTCTCTCATTTACACCGCTAGCACGCGCGTTTGCACGTGTCGAAACACTGAAAAGACCTTCTGCTCCAGAATGCGCTAGTGCCAGGCGCGCCCTTCAAACTTTCTCTCTACCTATGACTTCTGCAGCAGAGGTCTGCTTTGAAAAACATAACCTCTAAAGCAAGTTTGGTGATTCACTGGCAATGAGAAACATCAGCCCAGCGAAGCAAAAGCGAAAACGGGTCTGGGGGCGTGAAATGAACGCTGGGTTCAGCTGGAGATCCTGTGCGTAACGCAAATCCAGACGCACCTTTCTCCAGGTCTGAGATCCTGTCGTGCAGAGAGGAGAGCGTGGTCTCCACTCTGTTCCTCTGGTCGCTCTCGTTCCTGTGTCCTGGCTTGCTTTCCTCTATGTTGACCCGGGACAGAACCTGCTTCTCCATGTCATCTATCTTGTTCTGCAGCAGATCCTTCAGGCTGTTCGCCTGCGCGCTGTTGTTTCCTCGGCTGTACTGCTGCATTAGACAGGGGGAGACAGATATGGAGTTAAAGACAAATGGAGAACACCATCTTGGTTTCTTTACTGCGATCATTTTCCTTTGAATTAACATAAGGGGGTAAATAAAATGTGTTACTGACTCCCCGAGAAAATTCAGGATACTTCCCTTTGGCTAAATAAAACAGAGTTTAACTCGAGGGGATCGTCAGAATGAACTTTTTGAGCTGTGAGCGCTTCTCTCGTCAGCCTACCTCCAGATTCTCCAGTCTCTGTTTGAGCGTCTGTAAAGTCTGTCCCAGCTGCGCCAGAGTGTCTGCGGTACCCCGGGATACATCCCCCATGGTGTTCTTGCCCCCCGGTCTCCTCCCCCCGGGTCCCGCCGCCGCCGGGAGGCTCTGACTCTCGCAGCGGCTCAGCTTGGACGTGAGCTCCTTGATTGTCTCCTTTTGGTTCACAATGGTCTCCTTCTGCTGCAGCACGGTCTCCCGCAGCTGAATGATTGTGGTCTTCAGGTCTTCCGCCGGTCCGCTGTTCTGCATCGCCGCGGTGCACATGTCCACGTCTTTGGGAACCGACGTGCAAATGAACTGTGTCTGTCCAAAGTCCTGCGCGGAGCCCTCTGCGGCAAACAGGCAGGAGAGGAGAAAAAGTTTCCACGAGAATCCCTCCATGGCCGCCGCTCCTCAGTGAAAGCCTTCGGGGTGTCAAAACAGAAGAGAGAGAGAGAGAGAGGTTTCAGCACCGCGGAGCTGTCCACTAAAAAACTGTGCTGCGCTGCTGATCTGCGCGCTTTATATAGCGGACATGAGGGAGCGCAGACTCACCGCATCACTGAGGGGAGGCAGCGGGTCCTGCTACACCTACTGAATCCTCCTTATTTAAGGTCGCACTACGTGTGTTTGTGCACACGAGAGAGAACGTTCAAACAGGAGAGAAACTGAAAAAAGAAGAAGCATTTCTTAATAAATCAAAGCCTGAAACAGGTGGAGTGCGCATTTAGTCACTGCTTTCTTCATTTATAAGGATAAGTGTGGACTTGAGAGAGCTGCTCCACTGGCGAGTTACGGAATGGGAAATGATCACCCCTTATAAAACATGAATATAAGTTGTCACTGCTTTAAATGTATTTATTTATTTATTCCATCCATCCATCCATCTGGTCACGCCGGTTTCAAAACTTTCTGGAGGCCCCCTTCACTAACAACAATAAAGATGAGTTTTTCATTTTCATTTCAATTTTTCAGAAGGAATAAACCAACATACATCGGAATCAATTTTTTTTTCTTCTGTAATTTAGAAAGAAAATATTTCTCTTTAGAACAAGAGCTCATTTCATTTCAAGATGGAAAAATGGCTGTTTTTCCTGGTTTTTTTATTTTTGTATGTTTGTTTTCCTAATCCCACCTACGACAATCTTAACATTTTCACATAATGTAACATTATAGAGCGCGGAAATGTTGAATGTTTTTACTGTAAAAAGAAATAGATCTGCAGCGGCACACTGTACTGCTTGTACAAATTATATATATATATATATGATTACAGTAATGTTCCTGGTAAAAAAAAAAAAAAAAACTTATTTAAAATCTTCCTCTCGTCTGCTCCAGGGTCTTATGGTCCACCTTAAATGACCGCCGCTGCCCCAGTCATTAGAGCAGCCATCCCGGGGACAGAGTTCTCAGCACAACCCCATATTTCTCCCTAACTGGCCACTGTGTGCCACAGGAAGAAACAACAACTTTTTTTTTTTTTTTTTTTTTTTTTTTTTTTTTACCAATCAGAGAACTTACAGTGCAGCAGGATACTCGCATTTCTTAACAGAAAGAAACACATCACAACAGTGTCTTTTTCCTACCTCACTTCAAACAACCTTTCGGATCCCATGACCTGAAAGGAAGTCGTATTAATTCCCACCACTACCACAGTGGAGGCGCTAAAAGGAAAGGAAAACGTTCCCAAATAATTAAACAGACTCTTATGTAACCATGCCCCGCGGGTCTGGCATTAATAAATAAGACACCCAGCAGAGGAAGGAGTGCAACATTTCAGCTGATATCATATTGGGAAGGTAAATCACCAGTGATGTGTATGCAAAGGAAAGAAGAGGGGATGGGGGTGGGGTGGGGGGGGAACTCTGGTTAGTGAGGAGAGGAAAATCTTAGGTTGATTTCAGGTGCAATTATTCCCTTCACACACTCTTCTGCATCAAGTTCATGCTTGATCAAATGTGTCATAGTTTAACTTCTTCAGTCCAAACTGCTTATATAACTGCTATATAAGCAAAGAGCTACATAATACCTGTGATTTCAAACTAAGCCACATTACTGCAAAACAGTTTTATGTATTTTCTCAAAATTTAGAAAACTGTAATTTGAATATTAAGTGTTAAATAAGAACAATGTAAAAATACACCAAAAACCAATTTCAAGGCAATTTGGGCAGCTTTATGTAAAGAATGGCTCATCGACCAGGGCGTCATTTCACTGAGGACAACATCCACTCCAAGCAGCCCTGCAAGTATGAAACAGATATAGAAAAAGAGTTATTAATTCTCACTAAATTCAGAGTTCTTGTTTTCAAAGCCTTGAACCAAGTCCAACACATGAAAACGACCAGCGAGAAAGCTAGCAAAAGTACATTAGTTGTTGTTGAATGTCTTGTGGAATCCAGCACAAATTGCTATATTTTTAACAAAGCTGTGTTTACCAGTAGTAAGAGAATATAGTGCTGGATGCTGTAAATTCAGTTTACTTTGTTTGCAAATGACATAAAGTTATTTAAATAGTTCAGATTGTGAGATATCAGAGTGGCTAAAAATATGTCACATCACAAAAGTCCCAGACTAACAAATCAAATCAAATTCATTTTTAAAAGGAGAATCTCTGTTGGCGCTATGGCTTATTTTTACTTATTTATTTTTTTAATTCTGATTTAATCAGCTTTAATACAAACACATAAAATAGAAGAGCTAGGTACCAGATTAGCATCTTTTACCGGTGCATGATGTTAGCTTTAGCATGACATGCATGTCATTTGTATAAAATGCAGTAACTCAGTGGGGACATCATTAATAAAATTATCTCAAATTATCTCCTTATATTAGTTTATATTTGTCCCGGATGACATGAGCTAAAGATTATTGTGGAAACGTGAGTTTGTGACAAGTCTTCAGTCATTCATTGTGAGTCCAATGCAAGTCTGCAGTTTTTGTTTCTACAATAAGAGTCTAAATTGCATGCCAGGGTCTAGCAGGATTCTACAGATAAACAATAAAATTCCAAACCAAAGCTCGATGCCAAACTTGCAGATAGAAACAACCAGATAAGTCAAGCAGAAGAAAAAATAAATAAATAAAAAATGATGCCTGTTTTTAAGATGTGGATTGTGGAAAAGTTTGTCCCTTGTGGATCACCAAATCCTGGAGATAAATCACTTTATTCTTTCTTTCCAGGGCTTTTCTTTTATTTCTGTTAGGAATAGACAGTAAACAAACCAGCACGTCATTTATGAGACTGTAATAAAAACAGTAACACTCTGTGAGGATCAACTAAAATAGCATGAATGTCATGTTACTTTGTCAGTTTCACCACATGACTTGTGTTTCAGGACGTGGCAAGATCTACCCAGATCCAAAGAAATGAAACAACTTCTGATTTCATGCAAAACTAAATTGCTATTATATTATTTTGTTGGGGACATTGTAAAGGAATTTGGTATATTAATGTGTTAACTGTAAAACTTGAAGTGTATTATTTTGGGGGAGCTGGTGCTTTTTAACAAACATTTGGGGGTTTACTAAAATGTCATGCTACTTGTTAAAAGACATCAAACCGAGGCTGAATGATTCCACATTGATTACAGTTGAGCTTACCCACATTTGATTTGTGAAAAGCAAAAAAACAAACGACATTCTTAACCTTCTCAGAAACATTTTTGGGACTTTAGGTGAGTAATATGGATTTTAGTGCCTGTCCATTCACAGAACTCTGATTGTGGTATTAGTTTCAGGAGTGAGGGTGCAGTTCATTGTCTTTCTCCGCCTGTCTGTGTGTGACCTGGTCCTGTCTGCAGCGCTCAACCTCGGCCCTGGCTCTCACAGAGAGGAGTCTTAATCGAAAAGTTGCAGGTTTTGCTGCCAGCCAAGGAGCTGTTGCCGTCTTGCTCAGAGATAAATCACTTCTGCCTGTCTGTCCTTGTCGGAGCGCTGTGTAAAACTCAGCCATAACTGTACTGCATAGGCTACGTATGTTTGTTTTCACAGCGACACTTCAATGTTTCTTTTCCTCTGCTGTTGCATTTCAAGAGGCGTTCTTTTCAGACTTGTGTATGTGGGATGAAAAGTGACCCGGCAGTCGGCTGTAATTTGTTTAATTATCGATCCAGTGCCTGTGCAATCAGCAAGGTGCCACGTTGAAGGCGGGGAACCGTGGCTGTAACAAATGGTCAATGACAGAGTCTAATTGGCGGGTCACAGGACAGGCATGTAACAGATTCTCCTTATCTCTGCACATGCACATTAAAGCTGGAGGGATTTTTCTTACATTAAGGCTCCTTACAGGAAGAGCTGTGGATGACAGAGTAACTCTTTAAGGAGTCATAAAAGCAATGTAAAACTTGTTTATCAAAACTGGACTAGCTTTCAGGGTTTTTCAACAGGTAGACCAATGTAGGTTAAAAACATCTTGTCAGCAACCATCATCATAAGGAGCATTCTTTAGTGACTTAAATTTACTTAAATAGCTACAAGTCAAACTCATCCAGGTTTACAGGAACACATGCTTCAAATAAATCACTCTGTGTGATATGAACCGAGATATGAGGTTGACTTTGAAGAACTGAAGTGAAAAAACTTTTTAAAACGTCTTTTAGCCACTGAGGTACAACATTAGAGAGAGCCTGCAGAAGGATTTTATCCACTCTTTGACAGGAGTGCAAGTCAAAAGAACATGTGCAAATATCACACACACAAAAAGCTGACCTAAAATTGCTTAAATTCAATGTTTGCTGAAAGACAAGAAGAATATGAAGGGCCCTCCTATTAATCATATGCTGATTTTTGAGCTCAGGAAACATTTGGAATATAAAATGAAGCTGTCAGAATGGTTACTTTATCTTATGTGCAGATGATTTGATGAGCAAGAAGTGACTTTCACGCCAAACACAATTTCCCCATCTAATTTATTTTTGACTCACTAGTTAGCTATAAAGAAAATAAGCTGTGTTAACGCAAAATGCAAAAATGATCAAACTGGGATTCTAACACAGGAAGGTCAGCAGTGACTGCTGGGCTTAATTAAATGCAGATCCCCAAATTAAATGCCACTGAGAGCTCAATGGACCTTGACCCAAACTGCGTCTTTTAATGTAAATTAAAACTTGAAGAAATACAGGAAGTTGTTTTTAAAGGAAAATTTAAAAAAATAAACAAAGTCTTCTAATAGTCTCAAAATGGTTAAAAAGCTGCTTTTTTAGGATTCCAGTGAATCACAGCCAGACCCATAATGTAGAAATGAAAGAGTAGTGAATCTTCACCTCTTAAAATATCTTATTCAGGAGGTCAAAAACATCTGGGCCATGCAGGCCTCACTGTCTTTAAGGTTAGAGTTTATGATTAATCAAAAAGAAAAATAGATTAGAAGAAAACGACATACAATGGGGAAGTTTAGGCCAGAACCACTGCTGACCAATAACAATACAAAGCCTGTTTTATTTTTCCAAAAACATCTTGGTCTCCAAAATCTTTGATAAAATAGTCTTTTGATAAAATAGCGGAATACTTTGGAAGGTGTGTATCTCAATATATCGCTGCAGTGTGTGAAAAAATATAAAATTATGCCATCAGTCATACTTGTGGAACCATAAAATCTTCTTTCTACCAGAATAACCTGTAGGAAAATGTCCGGTCATTTGTTCAAGACCTTAAGCTTGGGAACACTCTGATGATGCAGCCAGACATTGATCCAAAGTTCACCAGCAGGCGGACACCAGCACATTTGAATAGTTATTAAAAAAAAAAAAGAAAAGGTTTTGGCATAGCCTGTTCAAAATCTGGATGTAAGTCTGATTCAATTTGAAGCAGGCTGCTCAAGCTCATCAGCTCTCCAATTTGGCTCAATTAAGCAGAGCAGCCCCAGGTTTCTTCACAACAATTTAAAAGACTTGTTGCCAGTCATTGCAGATGTTTGAAGAATATTGGATTATCTTCATCCAGTGTTAAAATTTGTTTGATGAAACAATGAAGTTTGACAAAGACCATAGAAATAGAAGAAATCTGTAAGTGGACTAACATTTCCTCAGCACTGAACATCTATTCTATATTCATCTCTTATCCTAGGCAATAAACTGGAAGCTGCAGCACCATATGTTCAGCACGTTTCCTCTCATTCTCGTCACGTGCCTGTCAGTAGTTTGCTGCGAAACCCAGAAAAACTGTTGCATTAACCGAACACCAAATGATTCAGCTCTCTGAAACAGAAACATTCTGAATCAAAGATAGAAGAGAATCCCAATGGCTCTTGATGCGTTACTGCAGTTTCCATGAGCACACTCTGCGATGTTTGCCATTTTGGACACACTCAGTGTTGACCTGCTTCCCCCTTGCAGAGCACAAGGTCAGGTTTTGCATACGAACGCATCAGCCAGCAGTTCAGGCTGGACTCCAGGGGACCAGTGTGAGAAAGGGCTGAAATCCATAATGATCAGTCTCTCGAGCAACTGAATAATGCAGAGCTTTATAATAGAAGCCATTCTCTAATGGCAGAGACAGATAAGAGCCATTTCGCTCACTGACACCAAAACGCTTTCTTGTTTATCCACCAAGTGTGATAGCAGAGTTCAGAGGAGATACCAGCGACTGTTCAGCATGCGGCCATGCGCTCTGGTGCGTGTTGGATGATAGTTTGCTTTGAGAGTGTCACCTAAGGGTCAGATTTGGGTTTTTTTGTTTGTTTTTTTGGGGGTGGGGGGGTTTACCAGCTTTTGTTTGAACCAAATCTTGTTTCACAGTTCAAAAGAAGTGTATTTTCTTTTCAATCTCTAAATCTGTTAACTTTCCTATTGTGTTTGCTCTGTTTAGGTTCCACAGAGCAAACTTTACCTCTTCTCCTCTGTGCACACTTCACCTCTGACTGCTGAGAATTAAGACATGCTGCTTAAAAAGAAAGATCTGACACCTCCATTCCAATCTTTTCAAAACCATGAGGATGGAAGGACATTGTGGGACATTGGGAAGTCTTGTGCTGTGGAGTAATCTGCTGCTCTGCATGTCTTCTCACCACTGACCAAATGGTAATACAAGAGGCAGTCACAAACACACACACACACAACAATAAGCTATAAACAGCTTCCTCTCTTGAGTTATTGTTTCCCCTTTCATGCCAGTATACACATGAGTCAGAGCAAGGGATGATTTTGGCTTAAACATTCAGCACAACAATCGATACCTCACGATATCACAGGCCGGAATTAACTTTTATTGATGTCCAGCAATACCACCAGAGAGTCCTGCAATAATGTATTGCCTCTCATTAGAATCCTAAAGTGACATGAATAAATACCAGCAGTATTATGTATTGCACTGGCCGCTTAGCTAATCTCATCATAATTCTCCAAAGCCTGGACATTAACACTTTTGGAAAGACAGCACCGTTCTTCAAGCTGCTTGTTTTGGACTTCCTCCAAAAGCTACATTTTACTCATTAAGTCTTTCCCTGCACAGGTCCAGGGCCAACACTGGGAACATAATGAGAATGGAAGTGCAGTGTGATGTGATCTACAATATTTCGGCCCTATTTTTAATAAACTTTATGAATCATTTTCATAAAGTGATTCAAGTGGTTTACTCTGCTGACTATTCCAATCAGTCAATAAATGTTTTTATGCGAGCTTTTGGAAGACAACTCAGCCTTTCAAAAATGTCCTTTTTTTTAACATTAATGTTAATATACAACCACAAGCCTAAATGCTCCTTCATGGACTGTTTGCAGAATGACACAGATAGTACAGAGTGGAAAGAAAATGACTCATGAATTTCAGTTGCTTCTTTTTTGTTCAAATTAAGCTCTTAAAAGCGAAGAGTCCACTTGTATTCAGTCCCCTATACTTTGATAACCCTAAATAAAATTAATCAAAATAGCAACCAAGAAACATTGGAGGAGTTTAACATCCCAGACTGGAGAATATAATTTAATTTGCCACAAGTGATGTTGGAGAAGTAATCTTGTGAAATAAGGTTCTCTGGTCACATGAGATCACAAATGAACACTTTTCTCAACATGCAAAATCTGTGTGTTGCAACTGAGTACACTGTTCCTTCAGTTGGAACTAAATATAAGACAACCCTAGAAGTACATCTATTAAAAGGTGTAAAAGACTTGGGAATGGGCAAGTGGTTCACATTTGTGCATAAAATCATTCATCATACAACCATAGCTTCAGAGGAACAGTTTAGATCAAAATACAAATTAACTCCATGAGATTGTTTCACCATCAACTGAGATTGAGCTGTTTTACAAAGAATATTAGCCAAATAAAAGGGGAAAAAATCAGCCTGTGGGCAAAGCTGGTACAGTAGTGCAGTTCTGACTCAATGGGACTGAACAGAATAACAATGACGCCTTTAGGTTTTTGTTTGTAAAACATTTTGAAAAGTATCTATTACTCTCATTCCACTTTTCAGTTATCTGCTACTATCTGTTGTTCTGTAATATCATCTCCTGGTGAAATATATTTGTGGCAAATGGACAAACGGTCACAGGTGTAAAAAGGTATGTAAGGTAAGTAATTTTAATATATTTTGGTCTGTTTCTTCTCCTAATATACCAAAGCCATTGAGATGTGCTAAAAAGTCGCATTTGTCCTTTAACTGGATGGTTCTGTTAATTCTGTGTTCGTTTAGACAAGAAAACTAAAACCAGGCTGCAGCTGGTTGTCATTTTAAAAGGAATTATTCCATTTTATGACTTTTCATCATATTTCATCATATGTTGCAGGGGAAGAGAACATTTTATCTTGCATTATGTTTCACACTCCAGAGATGATGTGACATGATTGCAACCTGTAACTCTGTTATTTGGAGAAAATTGGGGTATGAAGTAGGTAGCTGAGGACAAAGAATCAAACCAATTGAGCAAGGCCTTGCAAAAAGTATTCACACTCCTTAATTTTTTTTCACCTTTGGTCACATTACTGACAAAGCCATGCTTAACTTAACCTGGAGGTCAAAGGTTGTTGTTTATAACCTAACTCTGCTTTAAAACTTCTCCACAACTTTATCCCAGATCTGTCTGTGGGACTTCCTGATGCTGCGTGTTAACTAATATTCCCCACTAACATTGAATAAGTAACCTTATATAATAAACCCCTAAAGCCTTAACAGAACAGCTGAATTCGTAAAGAGATTAAACTAAATTACAGGCACAGTAACCCAGTTTAACTAACCAGGTGGCTTTTTTTAGAGGAGCATTTGTGAAAGATGGCTGAGTAGAAATGCCAGCCACACTTTTCAGATTTATACATAATTTTGTTTATATACATCTTGATGATCTCCCAGGTAATGTCTGTGAGCTGAGAAGTCAAAAGTTCAACTTTTTCTGGAAGTTCTAGTCAAGCTATTAAATAGCATTTCAGAAAAAGAACATTATTCAAACACACAAACCTGGTGGTGATGGTGCGATGTCTTGGACTTTTTTGTTGATTTAGGATCTGGATGGAAGATAGCGGTCCAAAGCCCACCAGCAAGTCGATCGCTCAATGCCTAAAATGTAATCAAGTTTTTGGAGTGGCTTAGTAAAAGATTGGGCCAGTAACAAAACACCCGAAATTAAGATAATTTTAATAAAAGCCATTTTAAATGAAGTAAAGGTGAAATTACAGTGGTAATTACGATGAAAGGAGTTTGATCTGTAACTGGTGGGTTGCATTTTTGCTTTTCGAACCCCAACTCAATCTGTCTCAGTTGTGTCCTTGGGCAAGGCACTTCACCCGACTTAAAAAAGTCATACGATATTTGTCTCCAATAAAATCTCTCCACCACACACAGCAAATGTCATCTCAAGAGATAAACGTTTGTACCAAACAGTTCATTTCTCTCAGTGTTTTAAATGTTTCGATGTGTGGCTCAGAAATTCACATAGCTAAAGTCCAGGTTGGAGTCCTTGTCAAACAGCGACTAAAGTCCCAGAGGGCTAGAGGCCCATTTGTTTCAACTAAATTCTACAAGAGAGGTGTTTCTAGAGCCCCTCTTTTAATGAGGAAACCCCATAAGGGAGAATCCTCACATTGATAGGAAATTCTTTGTTGATAAGTAAAAATTAGCCAATAGACAGTATAAAATCAAACGACTGGAAGTATGTCAAAGATCAGGATCCGCACAAAGCAAAACATTTAGATAAATGGATAACAAGTTATAAATTTGACGGCCGTCTAAATTAATGTTTTGATTGTTTATTCTATGTTACATGACTTTGTGTTTTTATGTTTGTTATGATGTAAAGCACTTTGAAATGCCTTGCTGCTTAAATGTGCTATACAAATAAAACTTGATTTGACTTGATTTGATAGCCTTAAAGCTAACCGTTTTCTTTAGGTGTGCTGTGGGATCATCCACACATAAACAAACATAAATGCCCCCCGTTAATTTTATACTGCGCCCTAATGGAGCGGCAGCTTCCACAGAGTTTCACAGCATTAAAATCAAGCCGAGTGACTTGGTGTTTAGTGGCGTGAGTGAGGCCGGTGCTCTGTGGGAGCAGGTGTGTTTTAGGACTCAATAATATTGTGAAGATGAAACCCTGTGAAGCAGTGGAGTGGAAGTCAGTAGTGTTTGCACACTTGGCATATCTCCTCTCAATTACACCAAGTGCCTACTTGTAAAATACAAGTTCTCTGCAGCGGCAACGCTACCTCCGTGGGGGGCTTATTTTATCCAAAAAAAGATTAGAGTCTAACTTGTAAGTTTAATACGAACTGAGTCCAGTTGAGTGAAAGGGGGGAAAGGAGTGAAGATAAACGCCAGGTTCTGCAGGATTAACAGATGGTTTAAATACAAAACTTTAAAAGATTCCTTTTAAATCAGAATAAGTCTTTTGGCCATGATATCTGCTATGTTGGAGTTTAATATGTTTGAGAGTCTCCCTCCAAATTTCTGCTGTTTTTTTTCTTATAGACAAACTGATCTATTTTCTTTTCTAGTCTCCTTTGATGTAGTGAATCAAAGCAAAGCGTCTTTTTTCAGATTTGAAGATATTTGTCTAAGATCTAAATTATGCATCTTGTTGAAACACAGCTCAGAGATCTCAGTGCTATAGGGGAAATTAGTTCACCAAAGAGAGCAGCGATAAGCTGCCCATGAATAATAAAGCTCTTGAAGAGCTTTATTGTCATGTCTGGTCAGAAACCCATGGCTCACTAGCACAAATGTCCTTTTAATTCTATAACTTGAAAATAAATAGAAGATGAACTTTGTGAGATCTTCAGCATGGCAAGGTTTTAATTTTCAAAGCGTAGAGCAGAGATAGTTCAGCCAAGTGCTACGTTAAATATTTAACTTAACGTTGCTCTTGCTGTTTGCTTGAGACGGTTATTTATGTTGATACTGTTTTCTCACTTTAAATTCTCTGTTATTGAATACAGTCAAGATGCACTGAAGTTATGAAGGTTCGCTAAAACTGATCTGCTGCAAATTTTAGAGCTTTTCTCTAAAATTAGCCTAATTTTTTTTAATCTCCCCATGTTGTCTGCATTTGATTTGTGTTTTAGGATTAGACGAACAACATACTGAACTGTGGATGATCAAAAACAAACATTTTCAATAAATTCATTATTACTAAAAATGTCCGAATAAATCCATTCAGATTTATTCGAATGGATTTATTCTGATGACACTTTTCTCATCAAGTAGCTTTAATAATGCTCACATCTAATTAAAAACTGAAAACAATGAACTCCAAAACTCTCTGGTCTTATCTGTCATGTCCACTTGAATCATTTGCCATGTGTATTCTGAGTGTTTTTCTGCCTTTTCATGAACTACAGCACAATCTCAGTCACCTAAGTGGTCCATGATGGGTTCCCCTCTCCCCCTTTGTGCTAGCACTTCAAAATGCCCATAACTCCATCTTTTTGGGAA
Organism: Poeciliopsis retropinna; assembly: GCA_010277075.1. Taxonomy (NCBI): domain Eukaryota; kingdom Metazoa; phylum Chordata; class Actinopteri; order Cyprinodontiformes; family Poeciliidae; genus Poeciliopsis; species Poeciliopsis retropinna. Next base: position 9,488,016 of record VMRM01000013.1, read on the forward strand.
GGTGGAGAGGAGGAGCTGTTGCTGTCGACTCACCTCCAATCTCACAGTGTGAGCTTGTTCACTTAATGAGTAGAAGCATGTTGCTCTGGTCTTCTCTGAGGAACAAAAACCCTGAGAGCTCATCCTGATCAGTGCTTCAGTGTGAATGAGCTTCAAGTGCTACAAAGCCCTTCGCTGCCGGCTTTGTGGAACAGAAAGTAGCACCATTATTAGAGGTATCACTCCAAAACACAAGGTCAAGGGGCTCTCATCTGCCTCTTTCTCTTCCACTGCTCCCAGTCATTGTTAAATTCACATGTGAGAGGTTTATCACGTTGTCCATTCAATTAATCCAATCACTATACTTAGCTGTCAAATTAATAACTACCACATAAAAAAACACAATTCATTAGGAAATTATTTCTCTCCCCACACTCTGTTTTTCTTATCAGAAAAAATTGGTTAAGTTTCATCAAGCAAGATTAATTATTCTGGTGTCTGTTTTGGTCCCAGGTTCCCCATAGTCATCAAGATTTCTCAAATATGACGAAAATGAGCTTACAATGATAATAATGTACATAAAAAATAAACAATTTCCATTAAATTATGAGATTTTATTAATTTTGTACATGTACAAGGCTTTTTGAAGTGCAATTAGTTTTCTCTTTGGCCTCATCTTTATTTAATAATTAATGGCATAGTAAAATCTGTGATGTGTGGGTTTATACATTCAAGGTTGATTTTAAATAATTATGTAACCTTGAATGTCAGCTCATTTATACTTTAAACCTTAGAACTCAAAGATGGCATCCTTTTTAGATTTTCTTTGTAATAGATTAGAGTGGACTCCTGAGAAGATTTTGCTTTGGGACAGGAGACACCTACATCAGCAATGGGGGAATTAGAAGAACTCAACATATATTTGTGATGAGGTTGGGATTCTTCAAAAGAATCTAAATGTGCCTGAAGAGGACATGCAGCCCTCAAGCAAAGAGCTCCTAGGAAGGGATTTGAACCCAGAACCTTCTGGACACAAGGCAACTATACAACCCAAGTGTATATGTGTGCTGTCCAAATAAATCCACTTTTGAACTTCTCACATTTTGTCACATTACCAACATACAAATTAGAATTCTGCTCGAAGATCAATATTGAGTAGTGCACAACTGCCAAGTGGTAAGAAATGTTTTTTTGTTTATTTTAGACTGAAAATGTGTACTGAATATCAGTATTCAGCCCCTCCAAGTCAATATGTGTGAAAACCCTCTATGTTCCTAGCTTTGTAAACTAAGATACTAAAATTATTTCCCTTCACTTATCGTAAAATGACGAAAACTCCTGCTTGGAGAGAATATTCTCAAATTGATAGCAAAAACAAAATTAGGGAATTTGAATTTTCATTGCTAAAGTTATTAGTGGAGCCCATCAGAGAATAAATACTTATCATCATTCAGCTACCACAAAGCATTAATCACAGAAGCAATATGTTTTTATCAATACTCTGTAAACATGGCATAAAAATACAAATTGGGAGTTTAATTAACATTGGTCTTTGTCTGCTATTTAAGTTTGGTTTCTGACCTTTCATATGGAATACAAAACCATTTTTAAAAATCTGTATTAACCATTATAAAGAGAAAGTAATTTTTGTTTTATTGAGAATGTGTATCCAAAACAATTTAATACTCACTGATTTATTGTCTTTGGACAGAGCTGAGTGGAGAAACATCCTTTAAAAAGATTGATGCTCTTTTGCAGCTCTAGTATCTCTGGTTTCTTGTATCCCACTGGTGAATTGCATGAACACAGTGCTTCTTCATATGAACACCAGCCTGGTTGAATTCATTTATCACTCTTTTCTCTCACTTGCCTTGCAGCAATCAATCTAAGGAAACAGAATTTTTAGCCTCTCCTGCTCCTGTCTTATTTAGCGAGAGCTTCCAGCATCCTGCATGGCTGTCATGCTGTTCACTGTGTGACAGGAGAGTGAATAAGAATGAGGAAAGGAGACCAAGCTCCCCTTTAGTTTCTTTTCAGCCAAACCAGGGTCTCTACCTCTATTGCACCCATGTGATTGGATTGGTTTCCTGCTGCAGAGGCAGACACTGAGGCCGCGAAGGCAGCAGGAACAAATGAGGTCAAATGTACCTATGAGTTAGCTCCAAGCCAATAGGCGTGTCGAAGGTGTTTTTCCCCTTTTCCGCCCTATTTCGATTCCCCATCCATCTTGGATTTTCACATTTCCCAATGCGAAAGCTGCTGGTCATCAGTGTTTCATTAGTGTCTGAGATAGACTGTGTCATGCTTAATGAAATTCATCAAGGCCTCAGAGCAAACTTCTTCATCGACTGAGAACAAACTGGTAAACACGTTGATTGTACTCTCTCAATTAACTGGCGCTCTGTGAAGTCATGATCGACCTGTGCGAGTACATGAAGTCTGCTGCTACATTTTGCTTCAGCAGCAGCTTTTTCCTCTCAACAGGTCATCTTTCAGTAACAAAGCCTTCAGCTCCTGCTGTTTAAGAAATAAGTGTCAAAACACATGCAAACATGCTGCTCACCTGACTCACGCAGGTTCTGAGAAAAACAAACCTGTACGCAATCAATATGCATCAATTAGTGGAAGAAAAACACCTGAAACAAGTTCACTTAAAGTGTATAAAAAGTACCTTATTATTTAACAACTAATCAAATCGACACAAGAAAAACAACTCCTAACAAGTAGAAATGTCATGTCATGCAAAAATGAAAAAAACCTTCAGCAAATTTCAACAAAATTAGTTTGTTTTTCTGTTGTCAAACCTAAATGCCAAAAATACTAGCAGAACAACACAAAGGCAACTATACCTTGACAGAATTTGGGTGCTTAGGTAACTCTTTTCATACAATATAAATATAAATGTTTCTTTTCTTTTATGAAACATGTTTATTTAAATGTTTGCTCTTTTGGAATCATAATAACAACTGTACTGCACCTTTTTTCTTATTGTACTAGAGTAAAAAAAAAAAAAAAAAAAATTTAAACACTTGACCCAGACAGAGAATAAATGAGTCCTCTGTTTTCATTTGTTGTCATAGGCACAAGTCAATCTAATTTTAATTTTATTTTTTTCCCCCACACCTTTATTCCTGAATTTTCTGGTGTGCTATTTGGTCTTCATGATTGTTTTCTCTTAAGCCTCCAGAGAAGAGAGCATTTATTCTAAAAGTTTTATTTAGAGCGCTCATAATAAAAGGGGAAGGCCTCAAAGTCACGCCACAGTCAGGAGATTTTTAATTTAGTTTAGTTTTTTTTTTTCCACTTAAGTTGAGAATTGAGCGTCGGTCTGTCAGTTGGTTTGTGTTTGTTTTGGTGCGTGACAGGAAACGGCGATGACGTTTTACGGCAGCTTCGGTGCATTGTGGGTCGAACCCAACATGGCTGCGCCCTTGCTGAAGTGCTGAAGAAGCGCCTCTGCGGAGATATTCTCGGGTCTGTGTGTAGTTTTTAAGAAAACCTTCAAGCCAAATCAGCTTCTCGGGGCGCTGGTTTGCAGGGCAACACCGCGGGACCCTCAGCATCGATAAGTGTGGCCGTCTCTTCGCGTGGCTGTGGCAGACTGTCCGTGTGAAGATGGGCCTCGTCTCCAGCCCTGTCCCATAGCAAAGAGCCCCGGGGAGAGGAACCGCAGGTTCCCCTGCAAACACGCACCCGTCCAGCTCGCCTTTGACGGATTCGACCTGCTGTACCGGCTTTGGACGCTCCCCTACAGTTTCCTGACAAGGATTATCTGCGCCACCGTGTCTGTCATCGTCCGGAGACGGAGAGCTGCTTCCCCATCCAGGGTTGATAATCCCGCCGCACCAAGGTACGCATCTGCACGCTTCGCTAACAACACTGGGCGACATTTCTGCATTTCTGCTTCCACTCGTTTATCTCACAGCTCGTGTTGCTGTATGATCCACACGGAGGGGTTTAAAATAGCATTTTGACAACTGATAGCGGCTGTCGGAGCAACACCGGCGCGGAGCAGCTGTTGAGTTAGCCGGCCAGTGGAGCTAACTGGATGCAGCCTGCAGCTTTTGTTTGGCAAAGTTTTAGCAGGAGATGATTATTGGTACATGTGACCCCCAACAACAGGCATCTGGTATGTGTCATGACATCCTCAAGTTGTATTTGCCTGATAGACAAATGGGAAGCAGATACCTTAAATTATTTAGCTTAAGATTGCTGAAATTATTTTACTAAAAGCTTTAATCTTATTAGGTATCACCACCAGTAATGTCCAACAAAGTTAAGTTTTATAAACAGGCTTTCAGGTCATTTATGTATGAACAATTGGTATTTGGTAATACTTAAGTTTTTTGATGGTTTATCTTTGGTTTTCCAGCTGCCTTTTGAAGTTTCTGAGGTTAATTCTCCCCTTTAATGCATCCCTGTTAAATCCACATTTTGCAATTTTACACCTGTCTACTTCCATTCTGCCTCTCATAACAAATCATTTCCAATTTACTTTCACAACTAACAAATGCTATAATTTTTTTCATCATCACAACATCCCCACCTAATCTCAATCAACCTTATGATCTTGGTCACATTAATAAATATCTGTTACAGGCATAAACAACACATTGTTATTTATGTCATTAAAAAAATAGCATCCACGCACCTCTTTGTGATGATGATATTGCACATTGATATTCAGCAAACAGTTGTGGTTCCTTATATTGTGCAACTCTAACAGCTGAAATGTATTTTTTTGTAATTATGAAGAAAATAATCATGGGGCAACATTGCAATGCTTGGATGTTTATTTTCTAATTAAAACAACCCGTGTCTATAGTTTTTATGGTTTCTGCTTTTACATTCTAGAAAAGCTGAGGCAGCAGATCGTCTGTAACAGCAAAGCGTTATCGACAATTTGTAACTTCAGTCCCAGAATGCCTCTGTCCTGCTGTTTTTGGTTGCATCCCTGCTCCAGCACACCTGATTCAAATGAATTGTTAATGAATAGGCCTTTGCAAAAGCTGCTGATATGCCAAGGAGGTAATTCAGCTTTTTGAATGACCTCGCTACATGTATGTTGAGTCTACACATATCTAGACTCAACATCAATTCAGGAATTCTATGCCCCAATGATTCATGTGGCTTCATAAAAAAACCATGATATTTTTAAAAAATGCAGCCATTAATGTCAATAGAAAACATTTCATACATGCTCAGGAAAGCCTAGATACAACTTCATTCAGTGTATGATTGGTGAATTAATTGGTTGTGTAATTTTTGTCCCATTTTGGACGAGACGTTTGCACAGCACTGTTATTGTGAGCCAAAAGTTGGTTTGGTGTCAATTGACATTTTTATTTAAGCAGGAGGTTTTATAGCAGATCAGTAAATGTGACTTTATCATTATACAAACAATGTGAGGTTGTAAAGTCAAAACTGAGCGGACAGTAGTAATAACTGACTTGTCATGACTTTTATTAGTGTACAAACATTAGGTTGCGTTTAGGCTGCCTGAAGTCATTTCTAAAGCAAGCTGGGAAAATGTGACTGGGTGAGCCAAGAGTTGAGAATAATTTGAATGAACTAAATTACTTTAATTATTCTTTTCTAATCAATGTGGACAATAGCATCAATTTCAGGGGCTGCTTTGAAATTGCGCAGCCCTTCAGTAAGAAATTGTATCCGTTAATGTGTATTATTGTTTTAAATAACATTTAAGATTCTTAATAGAGAAATTCCCTTATGTGCTGCTTGAAAAATGAGACTGCAACTGCTTAAAAATGTTGATGTAGCAGTTTTTATGCAAATTAATGGTGGTGTGCTTGAGAATTTTCGATTAATTTTTTTAAATGTAAAATTTATTTTTGATCATTTTTTTCCCATTTTTTGTACTTATTTTATTCCAGATGTTTATTATTATTATTTTTTTTTACATTTTATTTTTACCTTTTCATTCTGTTTTTGAAAGCAGATGCAGTAGAGAGGTCTGGTGTCTGTAGCATTTTTTTTTTCAGAGTTAATTTGAAAGACCATAAATTTCTAAAATAGTTTCTTCTCAGAATCTGTTTTTAAATACTGAGTTCTGCATTTCTTTTTCTTGATAATGATGTCAAAGAATAGCTCAGAAGAAAGACAGAAAGTTTTTGATCGACCAAAAGCTAAACACAGTTTAGTCTGTAGTCTTATCTTAACCTTTAAGTATTTGTTTTCTTCTGTGATTTTTTTTTCTCGCCATTCTTTAAAGGATCCATGATCCAACTGTGATTACATTCAGATTTGACAGATGTACTATTTATGATCCACTGTTAAACAGTGTATGTTGACGTGGCTCTGAAGTCATTTTAGCTCCAGCCTTGTTGTGCAATAATGTCCTTTAGCCTAGTGGTTTGTTTGTAGCTCTCACATGCTTTGTGGTGACTTCATGATATGAAGCTTGTCCAAGTTTTGACTGAATAACAGAAACTAAAACCAAATTTCTGGTAAATATTTAAATAAAATTAAGTCTGTTTTAATAAGGATTTTTAGAGGAATACTAACATTTGATTTTAGGTGAAGTGTGGAAAAGTGGCCACAGCAGAGAATATGATCAGGTCTGTCCAGATCTGGCACTAACAAACATCAAGTCTATTTTAATCATACTTTTGACTTATCGTTCTTATGCTTCTTTACTAAATATACATATTTTAGAACTGTTCTCTACACAAAGGCTCATCACATTTGTTGCCTTTAACTCCATACAGGGCCCTGATGAAAATGGACTCGGATTTGCTTCATTCCCCGGCTGTGGGGCTCACTGAGGAAGAGGAGGCAGACATGAATGACTGGAAGCTTCCTTTGACCTTCATGAAGAAAAGGCACTTGGAGAAGATCGAGGGCTCCAAGGCGTTGGCACAGAGCTGGAGGATGAAAGACAGGGTAAACCTTTAGCTTGTTAATGTCTGCATCACCCCGACAGGGCCAGAGAGAAACTGGGTTTTTACTTATGAAGGTTTCATTTTCATTTTCAGAGAGCAACTTTGAAAAAGAGAAATTCACAAACAGATAGTGGTAATTGACTATTTTAAACATCTATGAAATTAAAAGAAACAAACTAATATGCAGACATTGTAGTAGTATTTTTGAAATTCAAATTACATGTTTGGATTTCGTCAGCGACTCAATCTGGAACAATAAACAACATTTATGATGGATGAAGAGAGTGAGACAATCTTTATTACTGGAATCTTAATGAAGCTTAATCATTTTATCAGTAATTTCCTTCCTCTACTTTGTCGCATGACATTTTTGATTCAGATTTTTATTATAAAACTGAACATATTAGTTTTAATAACAAAAGAAACATGGTTCAGGTGGGATGATAGGTAGAGTCAGAGCACAATGTACTGACACTGTCACCTCAACCCTCTCACCAGAATAGGATGCCGGCCACAGTGTAAAGCTGACCTGGCATTGAACTCTATTGTTAATTATCTTTAGTTGGATCTGAAACTCTTAGCAATATAGATAAATATTAAGATTTTTATTACCACTGTAATATATATTTTAATCATCATCATATATCCAAGAAGACAGCCAAATCTGCAAGAGATTGTCTTCTGGTTTTGGAATAGCTCAGCCAGATTTGAGGCTGACAGAACATTTGAAAAAACAGGACAAGAGATATTGTCACAATGTGACTTAGAGAAAGTTTGCAAGGAATAGTTGGTGATTATTGGTAAGAAAAAAGTTTGGGATCCTGATAGACTTCTGTCAACGATTGAATGCTAAAATTGAATCAAAGTATAAGTTGAGCTTTTTGCACAGTTACTGTATGTCACTAAGTTATTGTAGATTTTAAAAAAAAGCAATTTCAGATTTGTCCTTCATTTGTTTATTTTCAGTGGATTCTTTTAGAGTAAATGTAACAATGTACTGTGAAAATGTTTCGAAATAGTCTTTTTTTGTTTTTTGCGGAAACTTGGCAATTTATCAAGGATGAATAAATTTTTCAGAGCCAGAATTTATAATTGCATGACTAAAATAAGAAAACATTTTTAATAAGATGTGTACCACAGGCACTGCACCAACCCCAGAGTGAAATCGTGACATGTTGAAACACTTTTATTTCCCTTTTCTCTGTCAGACCTGAAACTGCGATATGAGTAGCAAAGTTCATCCACCAAAGCCTTGGAGGATCACTGATTGCCATGTTCTTTATCATGCTGTCTCAGTCTGAAAGCGCTTAGCTTTTGAACTAAGATCAGCAGATACCAGCAGTACCTTTAGACAGAACACTTGCAAGGGAGGTGGTGTTATTGTCCAGTCCCACATGCGTTCGCTCTGTCAATTCAATTAAAAGTTTCTGTCTGTGTTTAAACGGATAGCTCTTCTTCACCAGGAAACTGGCTCATTATTGTCTTTCTGCTTCGTTACTAAAGTGCTAATTCATTTCATTCTGCTGGAGGCTACTTATCCAGCGTTTTAAAGGTGAAACCTCATAGCTCTCCTTCATGATTTGTCGTTTGATCCATTGCTCAGTTACTAACTCGATTATTGAATTGCCTCTCTGCTACGGGGTGCTACCATTATAATGATGGCAAGTGTCACTTAGTCATACATGGCCCTGGAAACTCTTCACCTATTGTAGAAATTCACCCGATATGAAAATTTAACACACGCCTGCTGTTAGGACACGAGCTGAATTAAACGATACGATAACCGCAGAAGTGTCGAGCTCCGGGAAAATGAAGACATCATTAAATGTTAGGCTGCTATTGATTCAAAAGAGGTAATAAAGGCAGAGGGAAATTGACATTCCTATCAAAAAGTTATGCTAAATCTACTCTGTAACATTCTTCTTTTTTTTATTGCTCGGGGCATTTTCAGACCACAGACCTGCATTTATTAACCTGTGAGAAGTCGACACATTTCTTGAAAATGAACTGGGTGCGTAAGAGCTTTTTATGCAAGAGAGATTTGAATTTGATTTAACAAGTAAATGCAATAAGACTGCTCTGAAACTGTTCAGATGGTTTTTTAAAAAAAGACATTCAAGATATTTTCGAGAGCACACATTTGATAACAGAAAAACTAAATAACTATCAAAGCCGGTGGGTTGTAATTTTCACCTTTTTGTTTTGCTGTTGCGATTCAGGCAAACCTCGCACAAAAAGTTTTTTGCTTTATAGAGTTTAGACTCAGTTATCAGGAGAATATGCTTATGCTCTGGCTGATTTGAAATGATGGTTATTATCTGCAAAGGCTACAATGTCTAGTGAAGTGATAAACTAGCATTTAAGCCTGGTGAGAGCAGCTTGCAGCAGAAGGCTTATGAGTGGTCTTTCAGTGATGTTCTGCACTGTGGGAAATCAAAGGTCTCTCAGACACACACAGAAGACGACTCAGAGGTTTTACCATTACTTGCCTCATTGGTCAGTGTTGTCTATATTCCCCTGTTAGGCTTGTAGAAAAACAAACAAAAAAAGCGATTGACTTGTCTGTGCATTTGCCGCCGTTGGTGTGTGAGCTACTTGTGCTGAAGCATGCCTGTGTGTGCACTTGCCGAGCCAGTGAAAGCAATTCTGAGAAGAGTTTTCAGTCAGAGCAGCTGAACATTATCAGTGTTGTGCAACAGAGTCAAAGGTCAGCCCAATTTTCAGCTAAGAGTGCGGGTTTTAAGAGAAAATAGCAAGTAAATGCTGATGAAGAATCAAACTATGTATTGGGGATATTTATTCTAGTTTAAAAGAGACCAGCATAATGATCATGTTAACTTGTAAAGATCACTTTGAGTCTGTCTTTTTCTCACAGTAAACGTGGTTGAAAGATTTTACGTCAAACCAGAAGCATGATTGATCTCAGCTGAAGGTTGTTACAAAATGAGACATTTTGGCTCTTTGTAAGATCACCTGCTACAGTCTAGCAGTCTATGCTGTGGTGAAAATGATAATTTTCATGAACGTGTCAGTTGGTTTTATGTGTTATATAAATGAGGTGCTGTTTGTTTATCCATATGGTCTTAAGATTTAATAATAATAATATATTAGACGCCTGTTACCCGATTCTCTGTAAGAGTGTGTATTTCCTTGTAAATGTTGATTATTGCCTTGACACGTAAGATTTGATGAAGGTTGAAAACATTTCCAAATCCATCATGTTCTATAACAGAGATTTAAAACATCAAAGACAGAAACCCCAGCAACTTTGCTCTACTATGCTTAGCCTTCCGATTATCCACTGACTCTCAGCTGGCGACTGAAGCTCTTAGCGCTTTGGATAAACAGGCATCTCGTTATATGAACAGGCGTTAGGACACCGCCAAATGGCTGCTACAGAAACTCGAGGATTCAACACGACATAAAGCTTAAAAATGTTGATTTTGCATAACACTCCCCTCTTAAAGCATAAATGATAGTAAGCACAATTAGTTTTGAGGAGAAGATGAAGCAAACAAGAGGACTGTAACACTAAATTTGTACACTATTATTGGTTTAGAAAAAATAGAAAGGGGTATCCAACTCACATTTTATGTGTAGTCATTGATGTCAGCACTGCACCAAACCTCCTGAGGTTCCGCAATGCTGGTTTTATTTATGACAGCGCAAATTGTCTTGAGCTGCCTGAGTGGCGATTTAAGAACGGCCAGAGGCAGCTTTAGCAGGGGCTCGTTTTTGCTGCCGTATCGCCAAACTGCTAAGGAAGTGTCTGTGTGACAAGCTCCTTTCAGCTGTGTGCTTGAGGATCCAATTAGATGACTGTCTTTTACACAATACCCATACATCTCTTCAGTTTTTATTTTTACTTTAGTTACTTATTGATTAAGCTGCTCATAAATGTAACAATATGCAATTGTTTTTAAAAGGAGTCAAATAAAAGGAATGACTTCAGAATATGTGAAGATCTGACCCTGAACAAGAAAAAACCTTGAAAAACAAAATTAAAGATGAAGAAAGAAGGCTTGTGCACACCAGTTGCTTGGCATCACTCTTTCTCTTCAAATTTGAGGACTCTTTAATTTAAAAGCTAATTCAGTTGAGGCAATGGAGGAAAATAAAATCATCCATATTGATTTGAAATCCTACTTTGACTCCATGTTGAATCTTAATTTTAATTGTTCTGTCTTGGATTATGCAGACGACACACACTACATAACCTAATTAAATGCGATTGTCACCAAACGTTTTGGTCGGAAACTCTCATCCGGCTCTTCGTCCCTGATGTAATCAGTGGCAATACATTACAAAGAAACAGATCTTCCCACATTTGAAGTGCAGTCAGTTGCAAAAGGACTTGGGTAGATCGGGGGATTGTCAGTGTGTAAGGCACTAAGACCTGTAACCATTGTTAGAAATATCTGTGACCTTCAAGCCCTCAGGCAGCTCTGCATGAGAAACAGTCACACTACCAGAATCAATACTGCCAAAGGGGCCCAATTGTACCTCAGTAAGGCGCTACCTCACTATACCCTCCATCACTGCATCAAGAAATGTAGCCTAAGAAGAGCTCTACTCCACATAAGGAGGAGGAAAGCTATTTACCAACACTTCAACAATGAGGTAGCTACTGGAATCAGATTGCAGATTAAATTATAGAAAAATTGAACAGTCATCACAACAGAAAAATGTATGGAAAATAAAGGAGTATCACACATCAATGTTATGGGGGTTAATGAGTTTTAAATGTAAAGTTAGTTAGTATATAGTCCCAGTAACTAACCAGCTATATACAATACAAGCAGGTTTATGCACCTGAAAACCTCTATTGAATTTACTGGGTGTTTTTATATATATAATTCCTGAGTCTAGGTATAGAAATTAAAATAAGAATACATAACGGTAATAAATGATATTCTCAATTCAATGAAATTTGCATATCAAACTATTTTAACATCAGATATTAGACCATTTTTGTTTTGAAAGGTTTCAAGGTATTTTTTTTACTTCAAATGTCAATGACAGGTTTTGTCATGTTTATACATGTGAATTGTTAGTCAAACACATTACTTAAAGGTGATAATGTTCTTAAACACAGATGTATTTTCTACAACCACAGGATGTGCCTTTCAACATGGTTGTTTAAGAAATGAGAAGCAAATGTAAACCTTGATTTGAAAGTAAAACTGCTCAGATAATACCTGGCTTCCTATTTTTATTTCAGATGGGCTTAAATTTATCAAATTAAAATTATCTAAGAATATATAACTAGCTGAGCATGATCTCATTATTTTTCCCTTTTTTCCGCTTCTGCATCTTCGAGTTATTTATCTCAGAGCAACAGGGGCTCATTTAGAGCTCACTCACTTTCCTCTGTTTTTGCTTTCACACATGTCGTTTCTACTTCAGAATAATGAAATCGATAGGTGATCAATATTCAGCCCATTGTAATAATGTGGAAATGAGGCTGGTGGTCTGTGCTGTATCATTAGTTGAATTCAATCAGGTTCATGCAGTTCATTAGGCAGTGTATGGACTTTCAGTCACAGGGACATGAATGTATTTGCAATTTGCTGATAATAATTAGATAGTAGTGATTTTTATATCTGCGTGTTGCGTTACAGCAGAGAGTGTTTGGGTTTTAAGTGGAGAGAGCTTCAGATCAAAGCAAGTTCCCATCCTGCTGAAGAGTTGCTGAGCAGAATACTGAATGCAGCTCTCACTCTGGCTTTGATGATTCTTAAATTATGTATGCTGCTTGGTGAAGCTTGCACATTTTATACCTCTGTAGGATTTTCATAAATTGTATTATGTGCATGACTTGTATCATTCTTAAAATGTAGCATAATCTTTCCTGGTCTTCTTTGTTAATGGTAAGATGTGCTCCCGGTCTGTTTGCCTCGTTGTCAATTTGTACCCCTATTTTTATACTCTGGGAGCAAACTGGTTCTAGTTTTGCAGCTTTGTGTGGCAGAGCCAGAGTTCACTGTGATAGAGACACAAAGATGCATTGTAATCAATTTTGTGGAAAAAGACCCTGAGCAACCTCTTGCAGGGAGATTTGGTTAATTGGATATTTTAACACAATTCCAAATTTTGTTCTTTGTGCATCCAAAGAACAAAATGGGGAACGGGGTAATAACCATCTCACTGAAAGATGAGACTGATCTGGTGTTTTTACATGCGAAAATAATGGAGTTAGTCTTTATTTTTTGGTTTAGTTTGGTCTCCTAAATTCCCTAAACGTTCCATGTTTGTCCATAAGACCAGCTACCCAAGGAGGAAGGAATTCTTAAGACAATAAAATCCGTTTTGATTGTGCCCGAAATGTCCATAATGAAGGATTCCTGTTGTTTAAACAGGAGTTGTTCCTTCGCACTGCCACCCTGTGCTTGCCCAGTAATGAATGGAAAGGGACAAAGTCACTGCCTCCATGCAGTAAGCTGGTCTTCCTTAAATGTACACCTTTTACAAACTGACATAATAAACTGTAGCTGATTATATTATTTGGGACAGTTGTCATGTAAGATGCTTTGAGATTACAATTTTTATGTATAAATTAACTTTTGGAGCATAACCTTTGTTTTTATATTTGGATGGTTCAATTGTTGCCTTAGCCAGTGCATAGATGCTTTCATATAACAATGGATAACACTGTAATTTTGGCGTTTCTTCTCTGTGAATTTTACATGAACATAAATAAAGCCTGATTTGGTTAAACAGTGGTAGAAAATGGTGGAATTAAACCCAGATTTTCTCATCGTCTTAATGGTGTCTTTGTCAACTTCAGTCCAGTTTTTCACCTGTTCCTGCTTTCTGCTAGTGACAGAACGACTCAGGAAGATTGATGTTCTCCACTGGTTTAATAACCTTCATTCACTGCCCACCCGATAAATGGATTAATCAGGAGTCATTGATCGGGCCCTGATGCGGACTGAATGGGAGCCTAAAAAGGCCCCTGAGGGAAAAGGCTGGGAAATCCCCTGGAGTTCCATGTTGTTATTAACAAGAAGAGCTCTGCATCCAATTTTAATGCACGGGCTTGAAACAGAGACTCACATGCATGCACACACAAAAATGCAGTCGCGTAGAAGAGGTTTTGTGGCGTTCTTTTCGTTTTAATCCTTTTAATTCTCTGCATTTTGTTGTATTTTCTCATTTATGATTTAGTTTTCTCGTTTCAGCCATTCAAGACTTAAATGGTTAGGACATCAAATAAGCCACAATCTTGTTCTGGATCAAGTGGTGATTAAATCCCAGTAGATGAGCCTTTGCATACATTTTAGGGGAGATTTTCTGTTCCTCCGGTTTGGTGACAAAAGTTGGTAATAAAAACACAGAGGGAGTACAAATACACCATTTTGGCACCATTTTGCTTATATGCAGACAGGATAATCTGTCTGCAAGATAAGGAAAAGGTAAGGGTGATTTACTCTACAGCTTGCGAACAAGAATGCACCTGTTTTGTCGCCTCCTATTTTAGCTGAGCTAAACTTTTCTTATCACAGATTTGATAATGAACTTTATGTATTTTGTCATTTCTAGTTCAACATTTGAAGCACTTGAATTGATTCAACTTTGAGCAGATAATAGCAAAACCATACATATAAACCAATATGGGTGTGTTATACGAGTATGATCAGTTTTGAAAGTATGGCTGCACAATATTAGAAATACTTGAAATTGTGTTACTGATACAATACTGTGTTGAGGGTATTGATTGCAACTGACTCATATTTTCTACTCTTCTGCATCATATGATGATTCTATCACTCTTATACTTTCACAAATCAGTCACTTAGATCACTATCATTAGTAGTTATGAAGGACTAAGACAGCTGATTCTCATCTGCATAACATTGATAGAAGACATTGTGTAATTTATTATTGCTTTGTCCAGTGGAGTCGATGCAGAGATAAAAACAGTGCCTTGGGTTTTCCATGTGTTATAATGCAGTCCATATTTTAATGCAGGACCTAAAACCAGTGGGAGTTCCAACCAAATGAAAACATGAAAAGAGAGGGTGGGGCAGGTTCCTACACCCTCAAGAGCACACTTGAGAGGACTTAGGCTTTTAGTCGGCCCATTTGATCTCAACTGAAGAAGATTAAACAGCTAAAGAACAAGTGGGAAGAAAAAAAAAAAGTAATCGGCAAAAACCAATGATGCCTTCAATAAAGTTTTCTTTATCTGGAGGTAGATTCTGATGTCGTAACCATAAAGCAGACACATATCTGTACCATGACATTGATTATATGACTTGTAGTTTTCACAGATTTGGAGGAACAGCAGGTATATTTTTGAAATTTACCCGCTAGATGTTATCATGTCAAATGTGTGATACTTGTATTGTCAGCTGCCATATATTTTAACTCGGCATTTGTTGCTTATTTATAAAAGATAAATGTAACTCTGGAGTTCTTGTATTGTCACAGCAGTCCTAATTATTACAAATGCATAAAGTTTGTGGATGAGATTACCTTTCTTCATTATTTCACCGCTCACACTCAGATTTGTTATTGAGTTAAGTCAATTTTATGCTCATGGTCACTTCACCCCACTAAATCAGCAACGATTTAAATCTGACAGCTTCTCTCGGGGCACAAAGTGTTTTATTAATATAAGCTATGAAGGCCTCCTGTTTGTGTTGCTTTTGTGTGTGTGTGTCTGTGTTATGGTTCAAAATAAACAAGCGTATAAATCAATGAGAATAATGTGGAGCACATCTGTGTGCTGTCATACTCAAATGCCACGTTGTGTTGAGAAATATCCCACATTTATCTGCTGTATCTGAGTGCAAATGAGAATCAAATGTTTTGTAAATTACCTCTGTCAGATGCAGGATAAAAATAATGCAATCAGGGCTGTTTTAATAGGATTTTAACTATCTTCCTGTAGTGAGCCACTTAGTTGTAATCATGATTAACATTGTTGTGGCGCTGGGCCTTTAATGATTTGACTGATATTTGGTGAGTTATCAGGTTTTTCTGGCATTTGCTGGCTCAGATTAACGTAAAAAGGGAAATGACCTTACAATTTTCCCAGCAGTTTGCTTTGACATTTTACCTGGAATGACAGAAACATCTCTCTTTTCCCCATGGACTTCTGGATCATATTTCTCCAAACTGTCCTGCCATTTTCAGATGGTGTATTTTAAAGGGCAAATTTCATGTTTTTCTTTCTTGTTAAACTAGTGTTCCCCAACCCTGGTCCTCAAGGCACGCTGTCCTCCATGTTTTAAACGTTTCCCTGCTTTAATGTGCCTGATTCAACTGATTGCAGTTGAGCAAACGCCTGATAATTAGTTATCAATTGAAATCAGCTGGACTGAAGCAAGGAAAAACATACCTAAAACATGCACATTCCAACCCTGATTTTCCAATCAGGGTTGGAAAACACTGTGTTAAACCACATCTTTTCCCTGATAGTGTAAGTTTGTAGAGTGCATAAAACAAAATTATAGACAATTTTTTCATGTAACGCTTTCATATAAAAAAAAAAAAACCTTTTTTTTTTGTTTACAACAAACACCAAAACATCTGGTTTTTGAGTTCTTCTTTCAGCTTTTGTAAATTGTAAGAACTGCCACGGTATAAATCAGGCATATTTTCACTTTATACTGGTGACGGCTAAAATGGGACTTGAAGTGATCTCTACTTACCCCTTTCTTTTTGTTTCTTTAGCTGAAGGACGAGATCAGTGATTAATATTTTTGAAGAGCAATTTTGTTGACACAGACTTCATAATGCATTTAATTTATTATTTTGGTTGTGTTTGGGTTTTTTTGTTTCATTTTCACTTATTATTTTTGGTTATTATTTTCATTAGTGCTATTGGACATTTAACATGCTCAAAGTGATCTGTTGAAATTGCAGTTTTATTGATCTTTAAGAGGATGTACTTGTATTATTATGCCATAATTATATTAGTTGAAAATTGTCTCAAAACAACAATATTATTGTTTATCGCAATAATTTCTGGGAGAATTTACTGTTGAGCAAATAGGCTGTATTTCTTATAAAATGTAAAACTGATAAGAATTATTTTATCTAAAAGTTTATTTAAAGGTACATTTTGCTATTTTCTCAGGTCTTATGTTAAAGTCTGCCTAGCAAAGTTCGCCATTTTTAATAACTTATAGTAATGCATCTTACTATATAATCTTACTTTTATATAAGATTCAATGGCAGAGGGATTTATACACCACTCTTTGGTTGTGTAGCATGGCTGTTTCCTTTGTTTTAAATGTTTGACTTGAAAATTGTCAAAGAACTTTCCATTCATGAGAATAGTTCTTGACATTCGGCGTGCAGGGAAGAAAAGGGCATGGTGTGGGGGGGAAAAAAAAAAAAATCAAGCTTAAATGAATGAAGTGATGTAATCTACTGTGCCTTTGTGTATAAGGCTGCATGTACATGTCAAGTGTAGCCCCGCTGAGTCCCACTAGCATACTGACCTTTTACTCATTTGGTGGGAAGACACAGGGGGGCTTAATTAGTTTCACAATAACAGGCCTCAAAAACCTGCTCAGCCAGAAGGTTGCACATAACCCACAGCAGACATACAGCACATGCTCAGTGGGTCTACGTTACATTGTTTGTAAAAGGTCACCTGGTTGTGCTGTTATGACCTACATATCAAAGTCATCTTTAAGTTATTAGCAAATAATGGTACCAGAAAACACCAGAATGTTGCAACCAATGGTGTTGTTGCAATACCATTGGTTGCAACAATAATAGTATTATTGTTGC
Source organism: Poeciliopsis retropinna (assembly GCA_010277075.1). NCBI lineage: Eukaryota > Metazoa > Chordata > Actinopteri > Cyprinodontiformes > Poeciliidae > Poeciliopsis > Poeciliopsis retropinna. The sequence continues at coordinate 9,505,646 of VMRM01000013.1, forward strand.
AATAATAGTGGTTATCAAACACATTTTTCTTTCTAATTATGTTCTGTTTTCAATAAAAGAAAATAGAGAATACACAAACTTAAAGGCAGCAATAACTCCATCTGTTGGGCCATCCAGGAGAGAAACACAGCTCAACACAGAACATTGAGCACATGTAGTCAAAGGCAGCAACAGCCCTTGCATATCCCTATAAAAAGAAACAGCTGCACTGAGCTAGGAGTACTTTCTATTGGGAAACAATAGAAAGTATTGTATACATGACTATTTCCACTATAAACTTTGTGAATGATGCCAACCAGGATTGAGATACAGCTAAATGAGAAGCACTTTGAATGACAAAGAGGGTACATGTAGCTAATGGCAACAATGTCAGTGGCACCGCCCAAGAAAAAGACACTTATCAATACAGAAGCAATAATATAGAAAAACTCGGAGCACCCAAAGTTCATAGCAGGTGGTAGCCTTGCTAAGGGAGACAGACAAACACAAGTCCCTGATATGTATACAGTGTTACAGAAAAGATTAGAACAAATCTTATTTTTATTGATTAACTTTAATAAAATTTTCATGAACTCACATCTGATTTTTCAACATTTATGATCAAATAAACAATATTGTGTGGACTATAAAGCAGTTTCAGTACGTCGATATCAGAAAATACAATCAGTATTGAACGAGGATTTTCATAAAAAGTATTGGTGTGGCCTGAAAAATAACAACTTGACTGTAATATAGCTGTCTTAGAGCACTAGACAGCTAGGGAAAAATTATGTTGCATTCAGACAAACAATTATTGCGCATTGGAAAAGAAACATATTTTCATTTCTGTTTTTAAAAGCATTTTTCTATAAATACAATTCTTTTACATCTGCAAAATGTATTCATACAGATGAGTGCAAGTTCAGCTCTTTAGGTAGGTGACCTGATTCAGGCTCATTAGGATCTTCAGGATGAATCCACACAGCGTCAAAAAGCTTGACGTCTGTCATGACACAACGGAAAGTGTTTCAGGTGGTAATGGCTCCCTGCTAGTTCAATATTTAATTTGCACAGTAGGGAAGCTAAGCTGCCTGCCAGGGGCTGATGATGTGTGTCAGGATGGGCAACATAACCCACAAATCAATGTTTACTTTATTTCATTTTCTTTATTTCAGGAAGTGAGTCTTTACTCACTTCCTGCCTTAGTGTTGACATATATGGTGCTGCCAGTAATATGCGTTATACTTTTCTGTTTTGATATTTGTGGGTTCTGCTCAATCTGTATTTCAAAATTAAAACACATGAAAGAAATATTAAAACTTTGTGTGCAAAGGTATTCTAAAGAAACTTAGTTTCTTAGGAGAGCTTATTTCTTCAAGAATTTTTGAATGGTCATCTATGACAGGATTACATGCTGTGTGTGTGTGTGTGTCCCTACAGATGAAGACGGTGAGTGTTGCTCTGGTTCTGTGTCTCAATGTGGGAGTGGACCCCCCTGATGTGGTCAAGACATCCCCCTGTGCCAGGCTGGAGTGTTGGATAGGTGAGTATATCCTCCCTATTGATAAACATATAAATGAAAAAAAAAACAACTACTTTTCAATAAAGATTGAGGTGCTCTTAACATATAAATTCAAATTTATATGTTAAGGTGAAGGTAACAAACGTCTAAATGATGAGAAATAGGGCATTAGCTTTGCAAACATAAATCAAATGACATACAAAATAATCAAATTATTAAATAGCTCTGAAGAGTTTAATACTCTACATTTTACTGCTAGTTGATGATGTTGAAAACTGTTAAATGTTAACAAGAAGGGAGATTTAGCAGACATTTACACATGCTTTTATCATTTTCATAAATGTAAAAGCTGTTTGAATTAAGCCTTTTTACCTTCCTCTTTTTAGGAAAGGATGACAGTGTATCCTTTTAAGAAAGGATGAAAGTTTAATTGCCCTAAATAAAAGCAGTGGTTTTCACATTGACTAACTAGGTTTGTATGCTTTATCTTTAATGTGCCAAATCACTTGTTGAGTTTCACATTTTAGCTATAAGTATTTTGAATCCTGTTTACTGACTGCAGACATTTTGATGTCTAAAAGAAATGGGACTTTTACTTGTTTTGCCTCATAACAAATTTAAATTTATGATAAATTAATGATGATTTCTAAACGGTGTTTTAAGCGCCAAACAAAACACTAAACCTGCTATTTTTCTGAGTTTTCACTAGCAAAATAGATTCTTCTAAAAGTTTTTAGATTTTGAAATAAAGGTGATATAAGTTAGTTCATTAAAAAATCATCGTCTGAAAAGCCAGTTTAAGCATTGGGTTGTTTCTATATTGTGAACCCTACAGATAATTAAATCCTATTACTATTCTGTGAGGTTCAAGGTTAATATTTTGTATTCAAATACCCAGAATGTTATTTAAAAAAAAAAAAACTGAAAAAAATCAGACAAAGCAAAACACTAGATCCCTCATTTCTCCTAACTGGAAATGTTCAACCCCTGTTTATCTCCCCTGAGAGTTAGATTGTATCACAAGCACTACTCCGTAAGTTAGACAAACTTTCTCTGCAAGGATAGTTTCCCCATTTATTGCTGTAGTTTGTATAAAAGTGTTTACTAAACCTTGATGGTAAGAGCAACTACTATGCTCTAAAATGCTCTGCATTCTTCAACTCCCCCATGTGAAGGAACCGAATTTGAATAAATGAGCTTTGAAATGTTTTAATGTAAACCTGTTTTGTAAAAACTGCTTCAGAAACCATCACATAATCATAGTAATAGTTTTTGAAGTACAGTACAGTTTTCAAAGACCCTAATATCAATTGCTAGTCTCTATATATCTATATGTATAAATTATTTTGTAAAAATTTGTACAAAATATATGTCTAAAATATGTATATGTCTACAAGTAACACTTGCAGAGTGAAGCAAAAATGTTTCTTGGGACTTATTTCCACTTTACAACATTCATTATAAGAAATTTCAATGTATTTTCTGAGATAGACCAACACAAACTAGTACATCATTTTAAAGTGAAAAGAAAATTAGGCAATTTTTTATTTGTTTTCACAGCCAACGACCTTCTAAAGTTATCTAAGTAGTAAACACGGTGTGTAGTGTAATCCCAATTTAAATCCAGCATCATGGAGACCAAGAAACACAGCAGGCAGTTTAAAGCAGGATTCAGAGAGCACTGTGAGATGTTTAATCAGTTCTCTGACACAACATCAAAGACTTAATTAATGGGTTTTTTTTTTCTTAGAGCAAAAACAAATTAATCTATCATATCTCTTAAGCATATTTGTGATTTAAACAGGCTTACTAATCAATAATTTTCCACTTACTGAGAACATTTAAATGCATGTTTAACATTTATTCTTTTTCTTAGTGCCATATGTTGTGATATCTGGATATTATTTTTAAAACCCCTCCATTTCATACTGTATTTTTAATGCCAAAACCTTATTTCCCTCACAGACTCACAGTCTGAATGTGGAAGCCGTAATTATATCTGACTTGTCAACCTCGATTTTACCAGTATTTTGTTGTTTTTTTTTTTTTGTTGAGGTGTGACAGTTTTGGGCAGTTGGTCTGTGTGGGTGGGAGTCAGAGGTTGCAGTGTGGTTTCACCACGCTTGTTTTTCTTGTCAGATCCTCTGTCAATGAGTCCACAGAAAGCCCTGGAGACCATTGGGGCAAACTTGCAGAAGCAGTACGAAAACTGGCAACCCAGGGTGAGTGGAGAAAGCCTCCTTATTACAGTACCATATATCTATCTCTCTCTCTCTCTCTATATATATATATATATATATATATATATATATATATATATATATATATATATATATATATAAATACACAACACATGCATACACTAATGGATTCTGTTGTTGGCCATATCAAGCTGGATGAAAGCATGTTTCATTGATGGTAAAATGAAGCACAATAACTATCAGATGAATTTTTCCTCTCATATCAGCTACATTTCTCCAGTACTTTCACCTGAGTTTTTTTTTTTTTCTTGATGAATTGCTCATCCCTTGGAGGTTTAATGTGAACCTGGTTTATGTTTTATTTAGCTTTGAGATCGTCGGCAGGCTATTTATTTATTTCAGACAAATACATTCCTTATCTTTTAAGCTTCCCTTACATGTTTTTCCAACAAATAACATCACAGAAATGTGTTTACATATTTAAGTTGATGCCAGGTGATATTTTTTGTTTCCCTGATGGATTTGTTTCATTTTCCAATTGTTGACTTTTTGGAATTCAGTTTATTGAGATTTGAGTTTGTTACTTAACTATGTTTATGCGGAGTTCTAAGGATACTTTGTAAAATTGTGCTTTATGTCGTTCACAGCAAATAGTATTACAGTGCATCTAATTCAGTAAGAAGTCAAATATTTTACAAATCCCTTAAATTGTTAATCATACTACGTGGGTATTATGTCTGAAAGTGCCGACTTTTAATGCTTCCTGCTACATTTCTTGATTCACCTTTCTTGATAAACACCATGCAGTTGTTGTGATTGTGGCTTACTACATAATACTTACAAAATACAAAGTATTATGGAACTAATGCATTGAATATTGTGTTGCATTACGTAGGATGAAAATACCTTGTCTTACCAATATTTGATCTTGTCCACTAATAATACTGCCTCAAAATCTGTCATTGGTTCAGTTTGACAAGGCTTGATTTGATTTGATTCATAAAGCTTCAGTATCAAAACACACATCATCTTGTTGGGTGTGTTGCTGAAAGCTGTGGAGCTGCTAGAAATAGAACACGTGGCTGTTCAGTGTGATGGTTTAGAAGAAAATGTATAAAGTAAGAGGAGGTGGAGGAAGAACGACTCCAGAGATGGAGCCGCTAAAGAAATGTGAGCTCGGGTTTGGTTGATCCCAGAGGTCAGCAGCAAATGGTGGTAGGAGCCTGGGAGGAGGAGGAGGAGTGGGAGGGTGAGAAAGCTGTTCCTGTTTCCAGCCTGAGGATTCAGAGCTGTGCAGTATCACGACAAAGAGCCGATTTCGCCAACACACCTTACATAAAGTGTTGACAAAGCAATCAATTATGCTGCAGTTATTACCTGCTTGTCACAGTGGGGGAAAAACATTTTTGTTGTACATGACTTGAGTTGGTAAATATTATACCTGAGAGCAAATTAGCATCCATTATTTTTGCACATTTCTGTGTACAGCCCATGGCGGTTATTGGTAGCAGTGTTGTTTGCAGCAGCTGAACCGTTCAGAGTTTAGCTTTGCCAGCTCTGCTGTCACGAATCTATGTCTATGTTTGCTGTAGGGCTCGAACATTAACCCTTATGGCCAGCAAAACAGAAAGAAAAGCAATCTCCATCCCAGCTGCCCACTCACTTTTTCCACCAACACTTCCTCCCGCTCTTTCGTCCCTCTTTGTTGTTCGCTGACCTCTCTTTACCATCATTTTTTCCTCTATGACATACAAATGTTTTATTTTCAATGAAGGCTCTCTTGTGTCCATAACAAATATTTTTGTTTTTCTACTTTCTGTACTTATAAATTGTTTTATTCTGTGTTTAATTTTTGTTGTTGCAATTCTTGATTTCACAAGAAATAATTCAATTGAAATACTTAAATGACATCTGTGTCTCTCAAAAAATAATGAATATATGTAGGAGTGGTATGATTTAAAAACAGATTTTCTTAAAAAAAAGGCAGATTGAAAATAATTTGTGCTCTTCTCAATAACTGTGACAGAAAAAAAACCATTATTGGCATCGCAGCACTTTCCATTTCTAACCTCAACAGCCGTGTTAGTGAGCAGTTAGCCAGGTAATAAAACACCAGCAGAGCTGAATGGTGCCACATGTGCCAAGATTGTGATTGGTCTGTCACTGACAGATGTGGTTGTGCTGCAGCTTTCACCACTGGTCATGGTAGTAGACCCTTTCCATATGGAGATTCCTCACTCAGTTTTCAGATTACTGGGGTTACCCTGGTAACCAAATATTCAGATGGTTGCTTTTGCTTTAGTTTTAGACAGATTTAATATGGATGGTATCTGTCCATCTGTCTCTTCATTCGATCCAGAAAGAAACACTAACGTCCATCTCTCTATTCACTCTGTGGGATCCCAGGTGATCCCAGGCCGAGGGAGGGGATTTAAAGCCCGTCTAGGAAGTTGTGGAGCTACTTCAGAGTGTCGTACCAGTGGGGCGTTTCCAGAAAACCTTCAAATATGTACTGATCAAGACATTTCAATGGGCAGAGAGTTGGGTCGGCTCAGAGCTCCCACCGGAGAACAGAGCTGCAGTGTCATCATTACTTCAGGTTGTTTCAGCAGACTTGAATTGAGCCTGTATCGTTGCAGATGTGGACCCTGTCCGTTTGTCTATCTCTTCCTCTGTCCTTCCATCATTTGTGATGAAACATGAAGACACTCCAATATCTTGGATCAGACCCAGAACTAAATTACTATTCATATGTTGTTCATACTGATTCACATCATCTGCATCTGGGCTTCATTTATTCTTCCTTTCTGTTTTTTTTTTTTTAAATTACTTTTGTCTTTTTATTTTGCTTTATTAAAATGAAGACTGTGCTGTCCAGAAAGCCATTGCAATATCTTAGCTTTCAGTTTACTGTTGCGCATTCTACCTCAATCTGGCTCAGCTGCTTTCTCATTCTCTTTTAAACCTTGTTCACTTTCATATTATTTGTGCCTGTCACCCTTTTCTTTTCCTTCTCAGATGTCTATTATTTGTTTGGGAATCCTTTTTCAAACTCTTTCCTCCACAATTGTTGGTTGTTATCTCTTAAGATAAAAAGTGACACGCTTGTCTTGTCAGATCGCCTTTTCAAAGCCAACTCAGTGTGCACAAATTGCTGAACATATTGCAGCTGCCACACAAGTTTAATCGAAGTGGTTTTTTTTTTTTGTTTTTCTTTACTTTTTTGGGGGGTTTTTTTCGGTATTTGTGGGGTGTCTGTATTCAGCTCTCCTACCTGGCTGCAGCCTGCAAACCCCTGCTGTCCTCTCAGCTAACGGTTTCTGCATTATGCATCGTCGGGCTGGGCTTCAAAGGCTTGGTCTCCCCGATTTCTGAGCTTTTTCCATCACCAAAGAAAAACCAAATTGAGATCTGGTATAAAATTTCACTGTGTTTTAAGATGATGCAATGATGACAATACATCTTAAAGGGCTTTACCGCCCATTTTCAGTTTAGAAAGTGAATATTGATTTATTTGTTTCCTCTTCAGCATGGCATCAGTTAGAGGGTAGGATGCACTGTATGGAATCCATTAATTGATGAATCTTTATGTTTGCATCCGATTGTTTATGGTAGAGATGCAGCTTGCAAAGTGGAAATATGAAAATATTAATCTTTCTAGCTGTGTTACTTTACTTCTTAGAGCTTTTTCAATAAAATCCTGGTATTGAACTGTCTTTTTAGGATCTGGACAGATTACTGTCTAAGAGTATTATATGCAAGAAACCCACCAGAAAAAGAGATATTAAAACTGCTTTGTTGCATAGCATTTACCATCATTATCATATTTTCCAAATGCAGCTTTACTCAACCCATCAGTTTTCTGTTAGAGGTTTACAGTGGAAACTGAAATTTATACATAATAATGTTGATTATGTAACTCAGTACAGGGGAACTTCCAGAAGGCTGGATGACTTCCAGATCCAACGTTGTAAGACATTTGTTCACTTCCAGATTTGTCACTGTCTGTGTGGCCTTACTACCAGAAATTTATAGAGCTTGTCAAATGTAGTTAACCCTAATACAGCATTTGTTTTGCTTACTATCTTTGTTTATAATTGCTGCTATAAATGTACTGTTTTAAGAATAATGTTCTGAATTTCTTGTCATGCAGAATAATCAACACTGCGTTGTTTCCCCTTGGTTTAGAGAATCAAGTGTCTTTAAAGTCTTCCTTGTCATCTTTTGTTGCTCTACTCTGAAAATAGTATTGGGTGTGTCAAGACTATTTTTACTTCCCAACTCTGTATTTGGTTTCATACGTACGCATTCAGATTGGCTTGAAGCTGCTGGAAAGGATGCAGAGCAGGAGGGTACAACACAGGAGGGCAGGATGTGACTCAGTGAATTAACAGAGACTGTTTTTATACAACACCCACCAGTCCTTAGGCTACTTCTTTATTCTGTTGAAGAGGATAAAATATTGTTGTTCTCACTGAATTATCTGTCCAACAGTCAGGACAGAGAGTGGGCACTGGTGTTTTTAAGGACGATGGGGCAAATTGGAGGCGGGTGCCATCAGCAGCAGACTCTTAGAGGATTTCAGAATTGGCTTAAAAAACACTCGTCCCAAGGCGTTTCTGTGTCTGTGGAAGTCATCTGAGTCACTTTGCTGCCTGTCACCAGGCCTTTTCTTCTCTGCTCCGCTCCGATGATTCATGTCACGTTTTCTTTTTTCTTTTCTTTTTTTGTTCTTCATAATTGAGAGCCTTCCTCCCAACCAGCCATAACAGAAATACATTTAAAGTTTTTCTGTTTTTCTTTGTTCTAAAAGTTTCACTACTATACAACTTTCATTAATACAGAAAGGTCTGTTCACATCAAATGAAGGATGTCTGGTGGAGAAGGAGGGATTTCAGGATCTCCTGTCAAATAAAAGAAGGAACTTCCCTTTTTGCTACTTTTAAATAAATCATTCAGTTTGGTCTCTGGGATAAGCTGCAGTAGTTCATATCATGTTTCCTTGCAAGCATTAAACTTTTGACTTCAGTTTGCCTATTGGCCACTCAGTGGTATATGAGACAGCATGCCCGACGGACCAGAGTTTACATCTATGTAGAGCTATATTACAATTCTGGTTGGAATGAAACTAAACTTGTTACATAAATGGCAAATTTTCGAGATATTTTCAGTCCTAGATGCACGGTTTCTATCGGTGGGCAGATACAAGCATCATTTGTTAAGCAGCTATCTTCAGGTCGGCTAATTTACTAGCTTAGATAAACTCAGTATACTTAAGTTACTCTATAAAGAGCAGAACAACATAAATGTTTAATTTGCTACATCAGCATGTTTAGTGAGACACTGGTGTTTCGCCAGAACTTTTGCTTTGATCAGCATAATAAAATTAATAATACAATTTTACATATGTTGTTATAACTGTAATAATCAATGTTTTATTTTAGCTGCAGTAGTAATAATTGTTGCTTTGTGTTTTACCTTCTAATTTAAATATCCTGGTCTTACGAAAATATTTCAAGCCATAACTTGTATATTTATCTTGAACTGTACAAAAATAGTTAAAAAGCCAATGAAACAAGAACATGATATAATGACCCTCCATTATTTTTAGACAAATTCAGAGAAAAATATGCAAATATTTAATTTGGTTAACATGAAATCATCTCAGAAACCTTAATTTGCATATCTTGACCCACAATAGGGCCCTGACTCTTTCAGTTTGGGAGCCACTGAGTTGTATGATATGAGGTGGGTGGTAGAAAAGTTTTGATTAATGTCTGCTCAGATCACAGCATTGATTTTTGACAGCTCTTGTACAGTAAGTGGCCCTGTTATCACCTGATTTGTTAATTTTCCTGTTTCTCTTTAGGATCTGTGCAAGAACCGAGAAGTTCCCTCAGCCCTGAGCAGCATTACCAATTAATTTTGCTTAATGAGCTGTTTGTCATGAAGCCTGACATAGATGCAATGGGTTTATCAGCATACAACAAATTTGCTGCCAATACACCAAAATGTGCTGAGGGCCTCGAGTTCTTTTAATTGCAAGTAAACGCATCAGTTTACGCTTTTTTGCTCTGAAGCGACTTGGGTAAATGATTAAATTCTTCAAATTAATTTTTTTCTTCAGCCTTTTAATTTCTTTTTTCCTATTAGTGTTGAATGATAAGACAATGCTTAGACAGATTAATTGGATAATTACAGCTACTCTTTCTTTCTGACTCCTCTCTTTTTGTTAGTGATTGTTTCAGAACAGTGTGACCTGCACTTCTCCTTCCTCTTATATTTAGTATTTATGGAAATGTCCAGCACCTCCATATCACCTTTTTTAATCCCTATTTCCTTTCCTTTTTCTGGATTTCTGTCCATTTCAGTGATGAGAGGAGCAAGTCTATCAACAATAGACAATTAAAAGGCAATCGCCTTTTAATTGGCTAATTATTTATCTTTTGTTTGCCTTATTGTATTTTTTTTTACTAATACCCAATAAACAAAGATAAAAAAGACAGCTTATTTAAAAAAAAAAAAAGAGTTGAGGAAAAGTAAGTGGAGACCTGATTAATCTGTAATCAAACTCATATTACATGCTCATATGAGAAGTTTATTTTGACAGCCTGCATGTGCTTGCATAATAATACAACTCAGAAAGAGTTTAGTAATTTTCCATTTTCTGAGCATCACATTGAAATAAAGGAAGTGTTGTTGTTTTCTTTTCAGTTTTCTGTGCTGAATGTAAATTTATCTTAGTTTCTTCTCATCTGTAAACTCTGAGGACAAACATATCCAACATTTCAAGTAAAATGGTCAGAGTAAAATGCTTCAGGTCAGGGTCACCTAGAGATCGTCTGTCTTCTGTCTTCATAACTTGCTTCAGAGAAATAGATTGTTTTTTATATTGAATCTTAAAAGTTTGCTGATTGAACAGATGGACTCAAATGTTCAGGAGCTTGAAGTTTATAGATGTCTAATATATAATCCAGGGAAAAATCTGAAATGAACTTTAAAGTTATATTGTGCAACTAATTACACTTGTTTTTTTTATTATTTTTATTTGAGCTCCTTCTAATTAACTCTGATTACATGGTGACCATTCTACCACGTGAACAGTCACATGCAGTTACAGTAACAATATTACATTAAGTTGATAGCTGGAAAAAACAGACACACCGACTACAAACAACTTCCTTTCAAAACAATGTGTGGTACAAGATATCTATGTTCTAAATAATAGAAAAATGCTTTACTGGATAACTTCTGCAGAAGGAAATCTGATTGTCCAAGCGTTGCTTGGATTTTCCTCTTATTTCCAAATTGAAAACATCAAAAGCTTTGCAAGCTGCATGCGTTTGTCTAAAGACAATATTTTATTGAGGATATCACTTATAATTGGTTGTCACCACCAACTAAAAAATGTCTGATAAAACACAACCCAGTGAGCCACATGAAAGAAAAAACTACATCACGCCCGGAGTTCAGAATTAAAATTATTCAGCTTTCCCGTCTTTGTCTCCACTTCATCTTCAAAGCCTGCTAGCCTTTAATGTAATTACTAAGCAGAACCTGAAATCTTATTCTATTACTGTTTACAGTTTGAACAAATTCTCATTACTTATTTTTGTTCACTTGACGTCTGAAAGAAAATATTTTATAATTAGTTTCTAGTGTTGCTGCTTCTTTAATTTTACATTTAAACAATCCAACTTACCGTATTCTTAGGGGTTTATTTATTAATTTTTTTGCAATGTCTAAAGCTTTTGAATTTGCCACATTAAATGGACTGAACTTGCAAAACTTTTTTTTTTTTCCAGTACCAACTGGTCATTACAAAAGCTTTTGCTGTAAAAGTCACATTGAGTCAGACACTGGTGTGCAGATCGGTAGGTAACTTTGGGTTAAAGTAATGTAGTGGGAGGAATCCGTAAAAACAGGAAGTTGTGATTTCTTCTCACATTTTACTACAGTTTTACTTATTACAAGGATAAAGAAACCTTGAAGAGTTAAGAGTTGAGTGGCTTAAATTGTATTATTGCTTGTTCTAACTAAATCCGGTCAAATAACTCTGTCCAGCTCACCTCTGCAGGATGTCTTTATTCCTCCTTGTCCCCAGGCTTCATTAACATTAAGGCAGTCCTTTCAGGATAAAAGGGGTCATTGCAGCTTGCCACAGAGAGAGGAAAAATTATCATGTCGTATTGATCTCCTCTCTTTGACTCTGCCATCCCCTGTAGTAACTCCCCATATTAACATAGCTTCTTTACAAGCTCCATAAAAGCTAAAACTTAAAAAAACAATAATGTTTGCTTAGCAGTTTTCAGTTGTAGACAGCATGCAAATAGTCTGATACCATTGTGAGTGCAAGTAAAGTTAAAAAAAATATAGAGAGAAAGGAAGATCTGCATCTGAGTTTTAGGCCTTCACTGATGTTAGCTGCATCACTGAACTTTTTTTTTTTTCTAAAGTTTTAGATCAGAAATATAGAAAAAGTTTTCATTCTGTGATTAATTTTGATCGTCTATTTTGACACTTACAGTTAAAATAAATCTCTCTTTAATTAAAGACCTTCAACAAGTTTAAACAGAATTATTTAATGTTAATATTTTTTATGTTTAGTGTTTAATTATTATTTACATTGTATATGTGTAATCCCATTTTGTTTATCCTAATGTATATTATATTTTTAATCATTCATTTTCAATGGAATTAATTTGAAATAAAATATTTATGACTATAGATTTTTAAAACATTTCATTTATTGAACTTTATTGAACTATTTATTAATAATATTCCGAGAAAATAACCTTGAAGAAAGAACATTCAGTCGCAAACTATTGTGTTGTATGAGGTCTTACCTGCTGTATCTGTAATGCCTGCTATGAAGGTGTCAAAGTCTGTAGTACACACAGAAAACTGGCCGGATGAAAGAAATAGGAGGAAAATTCAGCTTTTGAACTGTACTGTGTATTGAAAAATATAAAAAATGTCCCTACAAGCATTTTTTATTTTTGTAGAAGAAGGATTTAACCATGGATCTGGTCAGGTTGAATTAATCCACACCAAATGGCAGTTGAGTTGTCACAATTTCAGAGGAAGGTGTGTAGTTAATTAAAAGAAAAGAGCAGAATACATGGGTGGGGGAAAGAGAAGAGAGAGAAAAAAGCAGAGAAATAGCCATTCATTACTGCCACTTCACAAGTACTGGCGGTTTAATGAAGACGGATAGTTCTTCTAGCTGTCAACACTGGAGGCTTATCTCTGTATTAAGCAGTCCCACCATTAGGAACCTCCTCTCCATGTTAGGATTGATCTTGAGCATTTACTGACTTGGTCAACTCCGTAATTAGGCTGAGGTTTGACACCAGGTCTTGTTTTTCCTCTTATCCCACAGCGGTGATCCTGACCTTGTCGTTTCAGAAAGGGCAGGAGGAAACTTTCCTTATCTTCCGCAGAAAACTCAGGTTTCTTGGAACAACTTCAAATACCTCTCTTGATTTCTCAATAAAATAGGAAAAGAAGGCACAGGATTAAATGATTAGATCCAGTGGCCCCTTGCCTTTATCTAAAAGTTAGGCAAGTGTGAAAATATTATCTGAAGGGAAGTTCTCTGTGTTGTCTGACATTATGTTGGACCATACATCCAACATAATGGATGTATGGATTGTGTCAGGGGTCAGATCAATCTTTGTTAAAGTGAATCTCGGGTCTCGAGATAACAAGAGCTGCTGGAGAGACACCAAATGTCTCCTCCTGGTCATCACCTGGCCATGGTGGAAATTTTACCAGGAAAATTACTGCTCTGTCATTTTGGGTAAAGACAGCAGTCATCATATTTATTCAGGTAAAGGCATCCATATAGTTTTGAATTCAGTTTCGACTTCCAAAAGTGAGAAGCAGAGAAAGTGAAACAGCGCAGGCTCTCATATTTGGAAAATATTTGTCAAAAATAAATCTAGATGATTTTTTTCTTTTTTTTAACAGAAGAATCCTAATCATAATTTATCACAATTTCTGCTCTTAATCTTAAATTAAATTAAAAGCTGCAGGATGATAAGTTGAATATTATTATTCAACTTGTCTTGTTCAACCAAAATCAAAAACTGCATTTTTATTTAAAAAGCTGTCAACAATACTCTGGTAAAGCTCACTCTTGTTATATTAAAACTAGCTCATTAAAAATAGGATAATAACATTGATTCATCTCCACACATTCAGAGAAAAACAACAGGGTGTCTATGCCAGAGTTTCTCTTCTTGCAGATTGTCAGCAGGTTATTATCCTTCATGATCTCAAACCATCTTGTCAGCCCACCACTAGCCATCAGATGTACATGGTGGTGACAAAGGGAGGCAACAAGATTCATAGAGGCTTTATTGTTTAAAGTGCTGATCATTTAGAGCTACCAAAGGACCGTAAAGTACTCCATGTTTTCATGTTGTGTACTCCAAATTCTGACCCCAACACCTGAATAACATGATTGAAATTGACTTATTGGGACAGGCAATATTTTACTTTTTCTTTCTCTGTTAATGTCCGTCTTCTGGTTTGTCACTGAAATGAGAGGCACTCAATTGGTCTGAATCAGATGATCTGTTGCCACAATCTATCTGATTTAAAGGCTCACATTTTGTTATGCATTTAGAGATGGTATTCTGCATATCCTGGCTGTAATGAGTGGTTATTTGAGGTACAGTTCCCTTCATATCACATCTGTCTGGCGCTCAGTGGATATCTTTTTTTAGGCCATTCTCTATAAATTTGAGAGATGGGTTTTCTGTGAACCCAGTAGATCAGCGGTTTCTGAGATACTCAGGCGAGCCTGTCTGTCAGAAATATCTGTGCTGCGCTGAAAGTGTCTTCAGTGTGTCTGATACTTGGTTTGAACTTCAGAAAGTTATCTTCACCATGTCTAGACGTCTAAATGAATTGGGTTGCTGCAATGTGACTTGAATTTGCCATTTCAATTTCAAGCTCAGCCGCTGGCCACAACTTGCAATTGATCAAGTGTGCCTGATAAATTTACCCAATATTTATTTTGCAGGTACTTGGCTACTTAGGAGAAAAAACCTGAAGTGTTTTAGATGTTTTCTTTTGAGGGGTTATACTCTGTTAATATCTGGATCTGATGATGTTTTTTTGATGCACGCATGCTATTGTATTTAAAAGGTTGCATTTGATGAAAGAGAATTGGCTTTGGAAATACCTGTAGTTGTAATTAAATAACGGGACATTTCCATCGTCTGAGCTTTTATCTAATACAGTCTTGCCTCTCCTTCTACTCTATTCTTCCTGATAAATGCATAACCTCATCCTACCAGACGATCAGCTTTCTCTTTCAGGATGTTGGAGGCAGAAGATGATTCTTTTTCCTACATTCCCACCCTCCACCCTTTCATTTTCCTTTTAGTTTGCTGTTACGCCTCTCAGCTTTCTCGTTCGTCCTGTCCAGTCTATTTTTTGTCCTTTTATTCTCGACTGCCTCCTAAATGTTTGCACTTTTTCCACTTCTTGAAAAGATACAGAACATAAACGAATCGGTGCCGTTTGATATCTGCAACAACTCCCAGCAAATGTACCCTTGAAGATCAGACAGTCTTGCATAACACATTTTAATATTTTATTATCTGACAAGGTTATCTGGGAGACATCTTATTAGAATTATGTGTTTATTTTGCATGTGTTTGCTTTTCTTTGAATATTCAAAACTAAATTTTTGCTTTTAGGACTTTATTAATCAAATCTTTTGTGAAGACAGCTGGTCAGCAAACATTGTAAGATTTAATTAATTTAAATTTAAATTATCTAAAGTTTTAGAAATTTGAGTATGCTTTTTCTTCATAACAATAATACAGATATTTTAATAAGCTGATTCCTTTTTTGATTGTATCAAATTTTCATCTAGCAGAAAATTAAGACCAGCAGAATCATTCTGCTGAATGCTTTTAGGTTACTTCAGTTTTCCTGATAAAGCATCCCATTAGTCCAGCAAAGTGTCAAATATTTTTGCTCATTGCTGTTAATATCTTTAGAGGGTCTTGTGCAACCCTAAATCCTTTCAATGGAAATTGAGAATAATATTTTGGATGGGTTTATCCCATAATATCCCCCAAAATATATTGAAGTTTAAAGTTTGCAGTGTGACAGAATGTGATAAAGTTCAGGGATATAAATACTTGTGCCAGGCACTACATGCTGGATTGATTTTGATGTCCATTGAAGTGTAACTCTGGCAACACAAAGCCTTTCAGTGGGTGACCGAAGGTCTGTGTGACCTCTGAACAGCAAGGTCTCACCTGACATCCACCACCTTTGCTCTCTATTTTACTTTTATACCTGGACACATAGTCTTGTAGTTTTAGAGCTATGACTTATTGTTTCTCCTTTATATGAAATTTTGCTTCAGTCTGTCAGAGGGTTTGCACTTCCTTAACGTCTCATTAGATGTATTTTTATTGTCCCTGTCGTCCCCGTGGTTTCACAGTCTGTACAATTAAACAAATATATCACACACACACACACACACACACATCATTTATTTCTGTGATTATGCAGGTTGCTGTAAAACACACACTAAATAGAAATTTTCGTCAGACTGAACCTGAGCAGAGTTAAATAATTATGGTTATCCAGTATGTGATGAAAGTGTAGATCAAGAGGCTGGTCATCCATCCATCCATCCATCCATCCATCCATCCATCCATCCATCCATCCATCCATCCATCCATCCATCCATCCATCCATCCATCCATCCATCCATCCATCCATCCATCCATCCATCCATCCATCCATCCATCCATCCATCCATTCATTCATCCATTCATCCATTCATTCATTCATTCATTTTCTTTTCACCCTGGTTTTTAACAGGCTAATAACTTTATAACATTATTAAAAAAAAAAAAAAAGTTTCCCACCTTTTTTTTTTACTTCAAATTCAATTCTGTTGTTTTCATGTCAGTGAAAAAAGGATAAATCAAAACTTTACCTATAGTTTGTTTGGGAACAAAGTACCATTAATTTTCTCGTAATTAGATGTTTATTTTAAAAATCGACTACTGCTTAGATAATAGTTTTACTTTGTTAAAGAGAACATATTCTTAATGCACCACAGCACAAATAGCCATAATATGTCTTTGGGTTGTTTGATCAATACTAATAACTCTTGTCTCTACATGCTGTTGCTGTGGGGAAAGATCTAGTAGCAAGACTAATGATTTCCCAGCAACACAAATTACTAACATTTATATTTCCAGCAGTTTGCAGACCTTCGCTTTGTCTAATTAAGATTTCTAGTAACTTCCTTAGTTTATCACCTTTTTGTGTACTTTACAATGCAAATCTGATACAAATTGCTGCTGAATATTTCAATAAATTTAAAGGTTGACCCTTAGTAGAGGCACACTTTGTTCTGATATCACACAGAGTTAAAATCAGCACCATTCCCTTAGCTCTGTCTCTAGGCTAATGGTTTGTGGCACTCTTGTCTGCTTCGGTCCCTCCTCAATCACCAACCGGTGCAAGTGGCCCTGCAGGTGGCTGGAAATGAGGGAAGCAGTTGATTAGACCAGAGGATAGCGATATAAAAGGCATCTGGCAGCTTGGGATAAGAATAACTGCTAATATACATCTGCAGAAGCACATGTTAGTTTGACTGCTGCTCAAATGTTCTACCAGTACTTTAATCCAGCCTTTTATTGAAATGTTGAAGTATTTTATTGATAATTTTCATCAATATTAAAAGAATGTATTGAATCCAAGCTATATTTCTCCTGTCCAGATGAGTGCAGTTGTATAATTTGTGGGTAACTGAAGAGAAAGTTAGAGGAAACAATGACTCAAGTCCTTTTTATTATGATAGTTAAAAAGAGCAAGGTAATTGGATCAGTAAAAGCAGAAGGCCTGAAATGGATGTTCTGTTTTGCAGCTTTGCAAAAAAAAAAGTAACATAAAATGAAAGACACCAAAAGTAAAATTCAAGGAGGCTTGGGCGTTACATCAGCAAATTGTAGGGCAAACATCTGCAGAGTTAAATATCAAAGTGCCTTTTAAAGACATCTTGTCATGTTACTACTAGACACTTGAATGGTTGTAACTGAGATCTTAAGACAGAAATTGGTTTGAGAGCATGCATAAACAACCATGTTTAAGTGATGCCAAATAATCTGAGCTGGATTTAAGTCTGCGATTTAACCAATATATTTTGATCTAAACCTTTTGTTTGTAGCCTTGGCTTGTTGGGTTGGTGAAAGGTGAACCTTCCCACTCAAGTCTTTTGCAGCCTCTCGAGGAAAGCGGCATTCCTCTTTTCATCAACTTGCTGAAAAAAAGCATCCTCACAGCATGATGCTGCCACCACTTTGTTTCATGGTAGATATGATCTGTTCCAGTGATAGTTTTATGCCTTATTTTGGATTTTTCATCCAGGAGTTCAATTTTGGTCTAATTAGACCAGCTTCTTCCACATGTTGTCTCCTCAACATGGCTTCTGCAAAACTACAAATCAAATTTCTCAAGGCTTTTTTCTTGCCACAAGAGCAGTGGATCTGTGCTGCTCCTCTGAAGTTACATAGCAACTTCTGACTGCTTCTCCGATTAATGCTTCCCCTCTCCTCACCTCTTCTCGGAAAATTTGCAGTTGCATGTATATAGATGTAAATGTACCTTTGCGAGACACTATATTGTCAGAAAATGCTTGTCATATATAGTTTTTCTTCTTTAAGAATTGCTTCCAGTTGCCTGCATTTCTTTCCAGATCAACTTTATGTCACCCAAGCTGGTAATGAGGTGCAACATCTGACAGTTTGCTTATTTTTAGCTTCTCCTAATTCTGGCATAAACCTGGTCTGAGTATATCTAAAAACCTATCTAAAAATTTAGTTATGTACCATGAACTCTGCTGGATTTCAGAAATATTTTGAAAAACTTCTATTAAAATGATCAATTAAAGGAGAAATGTGTGTAAAGAACACACGTTTCACCTAGTTTAGACCACTCAAGGTGAAAGATTTTAATTAAAAATGTCTGGAAATTTGTTTCAATTGCTACTCAGGACTTTGATTTTAATTGGACTGGTGCTTGAGCGGTCTCTCTCTCCCTTTGCTACCACAAATTTACAGCACCATCACTAGATTCGCAGAGATTTGAAATTAATGCAGCTTAATAACACCTTCTTTAATTGGATCCTAAACCACCCATGTATATTGTGTGCCAATTAATGTGACTATCATAAAATGTTTTATTATCTACAATATGATTAGATCACCTCAGTTGTGGTTTCCACCTTTGGAGCAAATAAACAGATAGGAAAGGGAACAATGAACAATTCCCAAATGTCATTTAAATACAAATACATGCTATGATTAGCATACAGAAATAGGAGGTAAATGTCTGAATGGATGTATTGTTGAGCCATCTCGGGAAGAATAGGAAGTGGTCGAACTTGCAAACTGATAACATTTTTCCAGTGGAGGACAGAAAGCCAAATTGATTTCTCAGTTCCGATTTCATTTAGAGAAGTTAGATGAGGGATTGTGAGGGCTTTTAAATCATTATCAGAATCACTTTGTCCATGCACGCTAGAAACCCTGCTTATTGGAAATAATCAGATGCTCGTAAGCGTACAACGCAGCAGTGTTTAGTGGATTCGGACCTTCTGCCGATTGCATAACTCATACCACTTAGTCAGAAGCAGCAGCAGTCCTGTTCTGACTCAGATTGCTCTCTTCCAGCATCCCGCTTGTTTGAGGAGAACTTGATATTGGATTTCAAATGGCTGTGTTTATGTCTGTGTGGTACTTGGTATGCAGAATGTGTAAAAAAAGTGCAGGTTTTAACATTGTGGATGAACTCTTCAGAACTTTGAAAGAAGAAGTTATTTTAGAAGAACTAATCTGTCTTCTATAACTAGACATAAATTGATTTGCTGTAGAGGAAGAAGAATTGCGCGGGGCCTGTCGTGTTGACAGGAGGTGAGTTTTGGCGTGATTAGATGGTGACGTGTCATCTCACTCTCTCCTCCAAAAGACCTGCTGTGAACTGAGTCAGCCTGGACACACTGGCCTCAGCAGGACTGCTGTCACCAGGGAAATGACTATCAACTCTGTTCGTCTAACTTGGCTGTTCTTTCTCACCGGAATTTAAATAAGTGTCCTTCATTTATTTTTGTTCAAACCTCTTCCTGGTCAGGTCTCGTAGGTGCTTGAAGGTCGGTTTTCATCAGCAATGTTTTCACATTTTACTTTGAACTCACAGGGACTTGTTTGTCAACTCTTAAGAAAAAAAAAGATTTATTCAGGGAAAAAAACCAAAAAACATTTACAACCCGATAATTACATGCTCTGTAGTAGACATGACATTCAGTCAGATTGAACCTTTACTGTTTCAGGTCAGTTGATGTTACCAATTATTTCTGCTCTTCAAAAGCTAAAACTTTCATACATTTCCTTAGCATTTGATTCAGTTGCATTTAAACTGTAGGACACGGCTCAAATGCTTTAGGCATGATTCGATAAGTTTATCACACTAGTTGTCCGTATTTTTGTCCCATTTCACCTCACAGATCTAATGTTACCATGTTATTTTTATAGGGTGCCTTGCTCACACACTCACTTTCGTCTCTGTCCACAAAATTTGACCACAAGATGTGAAAGCGAACTATGAGCGATGCAGAGCTTCTGTCTCTAAAGGAGGCAAACTGACAATGTTTTATGTTACACTGCTGTAAAACAACACTGTTACATAACATCACACAGGAAATACACTCGTTTTAAAGGTGTGCCCTGTATCATCTCAGGTGCCATTTGTCATCATGTCACTAGCTGAGAACAGGTGACCTTTACAAAGCACTACAAGCATTCAGGATGCAATTAAATCCAGACTGTTAGGCTCACCTTGCATCCTTCAGCATTTCTGGTTGTCACAGATACAATGATAATAAAAAAAAATGTGAAAAGCTCATTTATTTAATTATTCATGCAGAGAAACCATGTACATGTAAAAAAGTGACAACCACTTTGGATGATAAAGTATGAAATAGAAATTGCATACTTAAAAATGCAATTATCTACTATTAACTATAGAGGTTATTTTGATGTTACCTTTATTTAAATTATCACACTCTCATGTAGTCCAGCTAAATAAACTGGGGGAACTATTGTACAGGTTACCCTTAATGACAGTGAAAAGTGAACGTGTCAGAGAGAGGAAATGAGCAAAGTCAACCTCTGTCCCCTCAATCACCAGCCAACGTCTTCTGGGAACAAACAGCTTGTCTGAAAGTAAAAGCACCAAAGAAACACAGACAAATAAATCAAATAGCTGATTCCTGGAAACTCCTCTATTTATTACAAACTACTACCAGATACACAAACCAAGCTAGTTCTGGTATTTTGATGCGTCACATACATTTTACGTCAAAATCTTGCAAGCAAGGCTGATTTAATTGTTTTGCACTGATTTGTCTCAAGACACCAGCATTTAGTCAATAAAATATGGTTACAGACTGAAATATTCATGAGGAAATATTTATAATCAGATTGAATCTGGGACTGAAAAACAATTCTAGACTGAACCATTTACTATAGATTTTTAAATGTTCTAAAATTTTTCATGCAAATCACTTTAGTTGTACCATACAAAAGGTACAGAACCTCCCGAAACCTAGCCTAATCTTTGTGTCACAAATTGATTTTCACAAGTACAACAAAACATACCTGTCTTGTGTTTCAACACAAGACAGAAAGAGAAAACTCACACAATGACTTGCAAAGGTAGGGGCTGTACAGCATGTCAAGGACCAGAGATACAGTCATCATGATGTCGGTGATGACATAGCGCAAAACTATTCTGGGTAAAAGAAAAGTGGAATATACAACAGTGCACTGCTACAGGTAACAATGACAACTAGGCAGGACAAAAGTGGCTTTGCGTCTTCGTCACTCTGAGGGATCAGGTGATGAATCAACTAAAAACAGATCAGCTAATTAAATTCGTAAATTTTATTTCATCATCAGTGGCAAAAGTATTATGTTTTTTTTGTTTGTTTGTTTGGCAAAGTTGTGGCATCCCAACAGTTCATTTCTGAGTATTCGCTACACAAACTGATTTTACTTAGGAAGAAAACATCTTAACTGTTTCAATCAAACAAATTTAATGTCTGAAACTAACCTGAGTTAATACACAACACAGCTTTCAGATCACAATTTCATTATCTTGGCCACATAATTATTTTAGTTCTAACGTGTCAATGAGTTTATTTCTCATTGGCTTGATTCTTTAGATCAAGCCACATATTGCTTTTTCAGTTCTACTTTTCCATCTTCAGTGCTTTCTTCATTCAACATCTTAGGCATTAAATGGCCAAATGGATGACAACCAAGTTGTCAGCTGATTTTCAAAACCTGAGAGACACCACGCATGACAAACACCCCCCCCCCCCCCCCCCAAAAAAAAAAAAAAAAAAAAAAAAAAAAAAAACGACCAAATCCTAGATATGATAGGTTGGCCCTCGCTATTTGGTATATAGCAACAAACATTCAGATCTTACAAAATCTCTTGAGATCAGGCAATATTTCAGAATAAACAATCATGGCCGACAAAGGACAAAAGAATGATGATAGTTTGTAGACTAAAAGAGAAGAAAAACAATACAAAACAATTTCTCTGACATCCACCGAACGGCCAGGAGCGCCATCCTATGTCTTCTGTATGTTGGATTCTCATCTGAGTTTTTTTCTTCACTTGTTTAATTTCTTTCATTTAGTTCTTTTTTTACATTTTTTATTTCTTACTCTTAATTGATACTGCCATACCTTTTTCATATACGCCTCTGATTCAGATACCCTGTCTTCATCACTCACTGTAACACCATTATGCCCTTCACAGACCACTTGATACCACAGAGATTAATGTCAGGCCTGTTGGAATTCAGACGCTTTTATCCAATAATAAACAAATTAAATTATCCTGCCAGTTCCGCCATGATTCTTCTGTTTGTCCTCCTCCAGACATTCGAATCAGGAATGTTGGCGTCTTCAATAAAGGTCTACTCAGCTTGGCCACTGTATTTTATGTGATGCGACAAACTGATTCTGATTCAGAAATTCACAAAACACAAGATATAGGTAGGAATACAATATCCAGAATCATTTAGTCATCAAATAATTGATTATTTGAATAATTGAATACTGTTAAAATGTTCTACAATTCTCGTTTGGGAAAGTTTTGAAGAAGAAAAACTTCAAAGTAAATCGTCATTAGGTGCTCATTAGCCACACTTCACAGCTATTTATTTGTATTTAAGTAACCGGTGTAAAAAATAATCTATCTGCTCCTGGTTTCTTTCCTTCTTGTACCATAGATTCCCCATTTCTTAATTTTATGTTCAAGAAGAACTTCATAGAGCAGTGTGACGTGGTTAGACCATTGCACGATTTTTAGAATTAAATAAACATGTTTTATCCACCTATTTATTATAATTTTTAAAATCCTTATCTGTGTATAAACATTTTTAAGTTGAATTGCAAATATTTACTGCAAATTTGAATAGCTGGATAGTCAGATAAACATGTATAAGGATATAGTACATGCTCACACCCCTGTTGTGATATAAAAGTGGGTTTACACATCGATTTAAACTTTTATCTCCTTATATGTTTTTAATTGTCTCAAATTAGATTAAGTTTTGGTCCAGTCCAAACACTGGCTAGTTTTTACTCTGAATATTTAGACGACCAAAAGTTGTAGGAAAGCTAAAAATGAAGAGGGCTTTTATTTTTTAGCTTATTGAGTCTAAGCATACATCCACATCAACACTATATTTCCTCACAATGGGATAAACATGGTGGGGAACATTGTAGAGCGCAAATAGTCTTTTGTGGGCAAATATTAATAAGTTGATATGTGCTGCTAGACTTCTACTCAAGCAACCTTAATGTTTTTTAGACATTTTTCAAGAAAGTTCTATTTCAAAGATTTCCATATTGTCAGAATTCATAATCTATAGATGCGTTTTGCTTGTTTTTCATTTGAGCATTGAGTAGAAAGTTTTTAATGGCTTTATCTGAAAGAAACTTGCAGCAGACCTTAACAATAGTAGACTAACAGATGAAAGGAAACAAAAAAAAGAAAAGAAATCAAAGCCTCAGAAGTATTTTCTGCCTGCAACATATTTTAAATAAAAGTGAATCTAAAAACAGAAAGAATCTGTTTTTATTTTTGTCATAATTAAATTTATTTATTTTTTGGGTGAGAGAAATTGATTTCATTAAAGATTTACTTTTTTTTTTTTAAAGCCTAAATTATTGTAGAAATGGTACAATAGTACGGAGTTATTGTTCTGAGCAAAGTGATGGTTGTGTTGGATAGCTAAGTAAAACTGTTGGTCCACAAGGTCAGCTTGCTGTTTTTATGAGCTATATTGGCTGGATGGTTCTTGGGAGATGAGTCTACATTAAAATGTCTGCTATGATTCACGTCCAGTCAACAGGAGGCAGGCTGTTCAGTAAAAGCCAAGTTAGTTGCGCAACAAAAGGGCTTCGTTGAGCTCCACAATGATTCAGAGCAGTCAGAAGAGGAGCTTTTCTGTTACATAACTAGCTGCTGACACCTCTGTGTCACTTTCAGCTTTGCACACTGCAGCCCTTGATTTGGTAAAAACCAAAAACAATACACACTCCCCTAGATTTTACAGTCTCCGGCTGTAAAATCTCCTCAAATTAGTCACGCCGAATGCTGCTATGAACTTCACGCTTTGTGACTTCAGAGCAGTGGAGTCGGAGATGAAATTCGCAATAGGTGGTCGAGAAAACAGACGGTGACAAAAACACTTATTTACTAGTATGCTCAGAAGCTTATTCGGCCATTTGAGGAGATGCAGCAATGTGCCAATTTGCTTCTTATATTTTTGACCTTTGATTTTTTGTGTGATCTTATTTTAGGGCCTGATTAGATGGTAACCATATTAAAATTAAGGTGGACGTATATTATCCTGATATCTTTGTTATGCTTTTCAGGCACGCTACAAACAGAGTCTGGACCCCACAGTGGATGAAGTGAAGAAACTTTGCACGTCACTGAGACGCAACGCCAAAGAGGAGAGAGTCCTCTTTCACTACAACGGCCATGGAGTTCCACGGCCCACCGTCAACGGGGAAATCTGGGTTTTTAACAAGGTAAAAAATACAAAGACATCACCAGAATTCCTGGTTTTACCTTTAAAGTTTACACATGTTGAGTCATTAAGTAAAAGTAATTTGTCAATAAGTATATGAAAGGGGAATAATCTAAAGGCATTGCCAATCTTTCCATGATAGTGGTCTTTATGCCTGACACTACAAATGAACAAACTCATCACCTTGACCATGAAAACAAAGAGAAAAGCTGAAGATGCATAATCACAGAATTATACAGTTCTGACTTTGCATCATTGTAAACAATACAATTTCAACTAAGCAATTGTGGGGAAGACTGCTGACTCGACAGTTGTCCACCAGATAGACATCGACAGCCTCCACAAAGAGGTAAAGTCACAAAAGATCATTAAAAAAAGAAAGCAGACTTTTCAGACTGTTGTGTCTAAACATATTATGTGAAAGTTGAGTGGAAGGAAAAGGTGTGGTTAAAAAAGGCCACAATCAGCAGGGATAGCGGCTGAGAGTATTGTGAAGCGAAAATAAAACCCATCCAATATGAGGGAGATTCGCAGGGTGTGGACTCCAGATGAAGTCTGAACTTCAAGAGCCTCCGCATTCAGAGGTATTTAGGACATGGGTTCATCCACTCCTGAACAATGGACATCAGAAGTATCTAATCAGGACTAGATACCGATTATTCCTGACCAGTTATGGACCAGTTACCATTTTCTTTAAAGGTAGAATTGAATTTTGTTTTCCTTTTGATAATCGAGGTCCCAGCATCTGGAGGAAGAGGGGAGAGACACAAGATCCGTGTTGCTTGAAATCCAGTGGAAAGTTTCTAAAGTCTGGAAGCATCTGCTGGTGTTCGTCCACATGTTTTATGACATCCAAAATTAAGCTTCATCTAGATGTTTATTTCATCTTTTACTCACAATACCTCGTACTTACTCATACTGCTAAAGGCCCTGATAAAATCTGTAGCAAACATGTTATAACAGCTTGATCAGCCATCAAACTCCATGACCTGAACCCTTAGAGTCTGTGGAATATTTTCTAGGGAAGACGAGACAAACCAGAGGCAACAATGCAGATGGGCCCTTAAAGAAGTTTGGTATTTCTTAACACCAGAGCAGAACCACAGATTGATCGCCTAAAACAAATTAACTTCTTGCCGGAATTGAAGTTTATGGAGATGAACCTGTTCATTTTATGTCTTTATCTTTTTGTCTAAAAGATGCGGTGTTCCCTGTTGCACCAAAACAACAGCTGGTGGTGTATCAAGTTATACCGCAAAAACACAAAATCTTATCAAGTGCTCTTGGTCTAGTTTCTAGTGCAAATATCTTAGTACACTTGAAATTTGATTAAACTAACTTATTACTAGCTTTTCAGCAAGATATAGGAGCGTGCTTTAAGTAAATAATTCCAAATATTCCACTGGCAAGTGAAATAATCTGCCAGTAGGATTAGCACATTTTCATCAATATTAAAGATTATTGATTTAATATGAGCTCATATATCTTGCTGAAGAGTTACTTGAAAGGTTTTTTTTTTTTCTTATTTCAAGTGCAGTAAGATATTTTTGCACTAGAAACTAGATAAAAAATATTTGGTAATATTTTGTTTTTCCCGTGTATATTTTGGATATAATATATGAACTTCCTACGCTATCCATGTTTGCATCACTTGCACGTTTTCAACCCTTTTTCCACTTCTTTAATCAGCGGTGAATAATTGAACACTGAAAATCTATAGAAGTGACTTATCAGCAGCAACATGATGCACCAAATCTCACACTTCTCTCCTCTCTGCTTTTCAGAATTACACACAATACATCCCGCTGTCCATCTACGACCTGCAGACGTGGATGGGGAGCCCGTCCATTTTTGTTTACGACTGCTCCAACGCGGGAATTATCGTCAAGTCATTTAAGCAGTTCGCCCTACAGAGAGAACAGGAACTGGAGGTGAGGGAGCTTCAGCAAAACCACTCATGGTTTACGACATGTTGCGGCACAGGAGCAAAGAAATACAAGCTGGGATTTAACAGGAGAGGACGACATTTTAAAATATGAGATGAGTCTTTCAAACACAGAGTTAACGAGCAGTCAGATAGAACGAGATGAAGTGTTGGTATTTAGGAGTTATTAGAAACGGGGAGCATTACCACTGAGCCCATGTGACCTGTACAGAAGTTAAGGAAGTTGAATCTAATTGGTGTCGAGTCAGGATTCTCAGCTGGATTTCTTCCTCACTGCTAATGGCCAGCTGGATCAAAAGGACTTGGTTTGTTCCCTTTATCCATAAATACAGACTTTCCACACAGTGTGGGAATGTCTGGATTTTAGTTTTCAAGATTTGAATTACATTTTTTTTTTTATTATCCGATGTTGCTTTCTTTCCCATAGACTAAATGCAATTTTAATCTTGTCTCATTTCTCTCCCCCTGTTTTGTGTGTTTTTGTCCTTCATTTCTTTCTTCTTCCTTTCCTCTATCCTATCTTCCTCTATCACTTTATGCTTTATCTTTCCAGCTTTATGTTCTTCCTTTTTTATTTGTGTCCTGCCTTCCTTCTTTACTTTTTGTCCTCCTCTCATTGTGTCCTTTTTTGTTCCTTTTCTCATGTCATTAATTCTCTTAATTCTTCCTTTTATTCCATCTTTCTTGTTTATTTCATCCTCTCTTCCTTCTAATTTTACTAATTTCATACTTCCTTTTATTGTTTTTCATCCTTTTTATTCCTCCTATCCTTTTGTCCTTCATTTTGTGCTACTTCTCTTCCATCTGTCCTTCCTCCTGCCCTTTCATGTGTATCATCCTTCCTTTCTTCCTGGTGTACTTCCTTCTTTCCTAGCATTGTTTCTTTATTGTTATCTTGCTCTACTCCATCCATCCATCCATCCATCCATCCATCCATCCCATCCATCCATCCATCCATCCATCCATCCATCCATCTTGAACGCCTGACTCCTGGGAAATTTGAGTCTCAAAATGTATGAATTTTTTACATGACGAATATGTAGGAACTCTTCAAGCAATCCATCACTGCTTCAGTCTTTTCAACACTTCACCTTTTTTATTATGTTGTCTCATCTTTTCTCCTCTGGCTGAAACTAGCAATGTGAATGCCTGATGAGATGGCACTGTCATTTATTTTAATTATTCATAAAGAAGTTTTTGCCAAACTGTAGATTAACGAAAAAAAAAAACAGACAGTGAGGAAATACGAGGATATACAGTGGAGCTGGAAGTTGGCAAAGAGGAGCCATGGTGAATGCTGCATTCCCTTTTAAAAAGTAAAGGTGAAAGCAGCAGATAAACTGCTGAGTCGCTGCAATGCCTGTGTTTGCCCTCAGATTAACCCGCTGTGTTCTGAGAGTTTCATGAGGTCATGGGAGGATTGTGGGTAAACATGTTTTAAAAACCTTTTCCTCCACTAAATTAGCACTTTGATTCCCTCAAAGGTGTTTTCTTTGGAGTAAAATGTGTCAAACACAAACAGAGACCTCCAAAAAAGCCTGCAAGAAAAGAGTGAAGTTGTAGCCCTGGGAGGGAGGACAAATATTGACATTCTTACTTGGAGTATACATGCTTTTAATTTTTTCCTATATGTCCTCTTGCATACAAAAATGAAGATTTTGATCAGTAGGTTTTAATTCCAGTCCTCTGAGCCGACTCTTCCTCTTTCTTCAGATGAGTCTCTGCTCCAGTACACTTGATTTAAATTACTACATTACGTTCTCAGTATGTAAACAAGTCATCCAGAAGCTTGTTGATTACACATTGTTCAGGTTGGGTATGTGGCAGCAGGGAAATGTCAAAACACAGCAGTAAAAGTATGTACAACAATTGATCCTGGGTACCAAGGTCGAAAGTGCTCCTCTAGGTCACCCAGTGAAAGATCCTCTGTTTCACTGCCATCTTGATTTGTGTTCACACATCAGATTTTAGAGTTTAGCAAACCAGTTTCTTAATGACTCAGCTTTTCACAACATGAGAACTTTTTGTTGTACATTTTTATTGTTCAGTTGTGGCTTAATTGGGTTACAAATGTTACAACTTAAATGTGAAAAGAGTCTAAAAGGGGAATTAAATAAGCTTTGTACCTACACAGAAAAGACTGGGAGCCTTTTCTAATAGCAAGCAGGAAAATAAAACTCTCACTGCTATTCAAAGTTTATTTATGAGAGCACTCCTCTTTACACTACAGTGCTGCTTTTGTCAAATTGATTCCATAAAGCCTGGGGTGGGACAAGTCAGCAAATGTTTGATTGATCATTTTTATGCTTCTATTTACATTTTCCATAACAGCTAACACTGTACCTTAAGGAGATTTCCTGCGCCGTTGTATAATAAGTTTTCAGTCCCAAAACTTTCAGGTTCAGCTTATGTGGATTAATGCAGGAAGTAAGCTCAAGAAGTAATTTAGTTGGATGCATGGGAAGTTGCATAATGTCCATACGCAATATCACTTTTCCTATTTGGTACCGGCACTTCCCATTGTCTTTAACAGAATTATGTCATAGGGTGATGTAATGGAAGATTAGCATAAAGGTGGTGACTTCCAAATAGCTCCCAATCTTTCAGGAGAGGATCAACAGAGCCTTGTGAAAGTATCCATGCCTCTTCTGAATACTTACTTTGATGCAGAAAATGAAATCCAGTGTAAACCTTCAAAAGTCACTAAGCTACTGATGAATTCATCTTTGAGTAATTTATTTGTAAATTACTGCTGGTCTGTGAAGGCCACAGCGTCATGTAGGTCAAAGAAGATAGCAGACAGGCCAGGGGTTAAGTTGGGGAGAATTTATAGAAGCACTTTTCATCTGTGAAAGAAAAAGAAAGCCGTTATCTAAAAAAAGCCAAAATAAATAAATTGATTCGCCGTTTGTCACAGGGGATTGGTCTGACATGCAGAATGTAATGTCTAGTGGAAGATTAACACCACACATCAGTCTAAATACCGCTCCACAGTGAGTCCTGGTGGTGGCAGCATAATGTACCTGGCATGCTTTTTCTCACCAGGAACAGGGAAGCTGTTCAGAGATGATAGGAATGCAGAAAAGACAAATGGAGAACAATTCTGGAAGAAAATATGTTATAGAGGCTGCAAAAACCTGGAGAGTGTGGATGAAGTTCACTATGACGTTCATAACTGTCCAACTAGATCTACAACAAAATTGTTTAGATGAATGGCCACTTAAAAACCATGCTGGAAATTAACTGAGAATCTCTGTCAAAGATGGAAAATTCATAATCTCAATCACTTAGAAAAGTCCTTGAATGCAAAAGAGAGTGTGAGACAATTCCAGTCTTTAGTTGCTTAATGCCTAAAGACTTGAAACTGATCACATCAAACGGTGGTTCAGCACAGTATTGATTATCCCTCAGTTACAAATCCACCTCCCACTTTTCTGTTTGTTTGCTTAAAAGAAACATACAATTCCCCCATCACTTTGATCGAAATTCTTCTTTTTTCTGATTTATTGAGAAATGGACAAACACCGATTGAAGCTTGCAGCTTTTTTTCACAGTTTATAAAAAGTTCAAGAAGTATGTTGCTGTAAGGGGGATCGTCCTCCTTAACATGCACAGATATGTCTATGTGTTGCAGCACATTCGTTCTGCACATCACTGGTCCCAAGCACAGTCATCCAACCACACACCACTGAAGAACGGACAGCTCTCAGTTCTCGCCCAGAACGACAAGCTTGACTTCACCAGGGACCGTTTTACTCGAAAACGCTATGATGCAGATCAAGTCTGGGTGAGATTAGGGAGGCATGAGAGAGGGAGGAGGTATTTTATAACCTCCTCCCATTTTTGTATTATGGACCTCATGTGGTCCATGCAGTTCATCTGTGTGTGTGTGTGTGTGTAAGAGATGCGTACTGAATGCACAATCATATGGCCACCTGCTTCCTTTTAAAAATCTCATCACTTCCTGTGTGCACTCAGCGAACATGCTTGTTGCATTAGTAGGGAGTAAAGTGTGTGTGATGTTGAGAAGGAATCACTGCAGCTCTTAAAGCTTCTTCTCTCTGGGTGTACTCGTGTTTGTGTGTGTTGTGGTTTTGCTTTTTCCACTACGCCAACTTTTTTCCCCATGTAATATTGCAATCAATAATGCATGCATAGCTCTTAAACTGTAGTTCTCAATTAGTGTTTCACATGGCAGCTCTCTTCTGCTGAGAACATCTGAAATCCTCTTCCCGTGAAGAATTAGTTTTGTAATTTCGCATTGCATTTATGAAAAAAAGGAGACTTCAGCAGTTATATCCTGACGTATTGTCCCCCAGAAAGCAAAAAAAAAAAAAAAAGGAAGGCTGTCATTATGATTTTCATGGTAATTTCCCAGATTACAATATGCTAATGTGATAATTACAGTGGATGCTTGGCATTAATCAGCTTGTGCCGGCGGTGCTGTTGTGTTTACCGTCAGGATTATCATGGCTGGCAGTGACACGCTTTCTTTCACCCGATGATGTTCTTAGGCTAACGCACCGAGAGGCATTAGACACATACACTACTTTGTGATTTATTTCTCTGCAAGCAGGATCTCCTAATTAGCCGAAGGAGGAATTATGTCGTAACAAGATTGGCGGAAATCCATCTGAGCGGCACCAATCGTACACGCCCACAAAATGCTTCAAAGAGGAGAGAGAAATGTGTTTGATGCAACAAGAAGGAAGACAGTGGCACACCTTGCCACCGCTCTATTAGTTGAGGCAATTTTTCTTTTTAATATCATTATTTATTCATGTGTGCAGAGCCACTCTTACAGCTATGTGTTAAATACATAATGTAATGAGATCTGAGCTTCCCCCTCCTTTTTTGGCCCTCTATTACAGAATCTATTAATGAGTTATTGGACTTGTAGAGAGCAGCATATACAGCAATAAAGTGTTCCTATATAAATCTATGCAGCTCCATTACAAGAATATCTTTAAAGTTTAATAAGCTTTACTGGAAACTGCAGTTGAATGAGCAAAATGAAATAGTTTCCTCTTACGTATTTGGTATCTGTGACAAAACCTCCTATTTTGTTGTTGTTGTTGTATTTCACCAAGAGTCTGTTGCTATTGGTTGTGCATTACAAATCCCTCTGCATGCTCTCTCCAGAGCAAAACTCCAGTGGTTTCACAGTATGAGGTGAAAGTTTGAAATTTTTTAAGCTATAATGCATCCAGCTTTGACTGTTTCACAGCAGCTCTGCTCTAAGACACAGGTATAAACACTGTGTTTATACCTGTGCAGTAGTAGCAAGTGTAGCTGAATGGGGCTGAAGCTTACTTCAGTACCACTCTTCAAAGAAGTTTTGCATGCATCCTCTGATCTAATGTGCCAGTTTTAACCTGTTCATACGGCTCAGGAGCAACACTGGAAACTGAGGGCTGAAACAGCCGACTACCGCTTTGAAATTCGGGATGTTTTTGGTCAGAAGGACACAGAGTTTTGTAGGGTTGACTGATTTGCAAATGAAGATGTTCATAGTGAAACATCTTCATGGATTTGATGAGGCTAGATAGGTGGATTAAGGCAGTGTGGAAAGGAAAATTGTGATGTTATATTTACAAGCAGGTATCAGAAAATGCTCTGTCAAGTCACTTATAATTCTGTATTTAAATAACAGACTAGAGTGTGAATGGTGTCTTCATCAGAAAATGAAGAGGTTTTTTTTAGTTAGATTGTAGCTCATTTTCTGTGGAAGCTATAATTTTATCATCAACTCTGATGTTCAAGTTTCTTTCATTTTAATGACTGTTAACTTGGAAATGATGAACACACTTTAGTCTTTCTTTGACAAGATTGATTAAACCATTCTTTTTTCATATATATATATATATATATATATATATATATATATATATATATATATATATATATATATAGCTTGCTGTCACAACCACTTTTAAGATTTATTAGTGGATGAATAAAATCAGTTTTCTTTCTTACACAAATTGACAAAAACGCTTCTGTCACTTTTTTCTTTTGATTATCCAAGCTCTTCCTCCTTGACTGCCTGATTTCCCTAAAGACTGACACAGAGGAGTTTTAGCATTTTATATCTCTCTTTCAAATATTTTGTACTTCAATTTAAAGGAATGCTCTTAAGTGTCAATTTATCAACCAATTTTCTAATCTGAGACATTATATTACACGAGTGCAGCCTAAAGCATTTGGGGATCAAGACCTAGACGACTGAAACTTAAACCAGGTTTCAAAATAGAGGCAGTTTTTTTTTTTATGTGTATTTTAGAAACTGATCTGCTGAGGATTTTAAACACAATAATTTCATACGTTTACATTGAAAATATCCTATGAGTGGCTAAAAATGCCCTGTTGAAATCAGAGATTAGAAAAGAACAGGCTGCTTAAGATATACAGAGTACAATCTCTAAACTCACAACATGTAAAATTTTTAGTTTTGTTGGTTCTTAATAGTAAGAATTCTAGTAATGATGCAGTTCATTTTAATTTATTGCTTTCCACTTAATCATCCATCATTTGTGTTTAATTGTCCAATGCCTCTATTTGTAGTCATAAGTTGTTTTATTTTCCTTTCAAAATTGCTTTTTCATCCCCAAGCAGTTAATTATATTTTTGGTAGGAAGAATAGCATTTCTGACTGATTTCTCATCAGAATAAGGATTCACAGTGAAAAAAACGTGCCACCATAGTCGGGAAGATAAGAGAGGGTTTGATTTTCTGCCTTACCAGGAGTTTTCAAACTTACCAGGAGTCCTTCAGTAAAATTAGCCTATAAATAGTCAAGAGCTCCAAATACAATTCAAGTTTTACATTATGGGCACGCCTCCTCCATATCTGACATTTGCAAGTATCGACTTCCCTGACCTAGGATGTAGAAATAGCTCCATAAGTTGGCTCCCAGAATAAACAGGACGATTGTTTTCCATTCACAGACCGCCCGTTAAGAGGCAGAGAAAACTTCACCTGTTTCTTTAAATGTTTTTTTTTTCTGTCATAAGAATCTGTGGCCAAGTTTTTGCCTGGTGGAAAACTGTGATATGTAATTTATGCAACAGGATATTCAGCTCGCCTTTTGTGCAGCAGTGGGAAAAAATGAAACAACTTTTATCGCTTAACAAATGCTCCTAAGACAGCAAATGTTTTTGGTTTTAATAAGATGCTTTTTGTTTTGCCATCCTCCTGTTGTTCAGTCTAAATGCATCATCACTGTAACACAGCTTAGAAACATTAAAAGCAACTCTTCAGTCTGCAGGGACTGTGTTGAATAATCAATGCTGCAAGTCTTTCTTAAAATGGGTTTGCTTATTGATACATTTCTGCTCTGACAGAAGTTAAAAGGGATTATGGGAATTGTTGTTTTTGTGATTTTATTAGCAGTACGTTGATGCAGAGTCTCACAAGAACAAATTGGCTTGCAAGAAAGACACCAGAGCAGACTAGTGTAGGTGGTGACCAGCTGCTTAAGCCATCACCTATTTGTGCTCAACACTCCACATACACTGGCTTGTTTGCTTCTGAGATTAGATTCTTTTCTAAGTTTCAGTGATTCAGCTCTCACTTTGTAACTTTTATATGTTTTTCCAGCTAATTTTGTCTTCAAACAACTTCTGAGTTTACAGATTAATACACCAGTCTGATAACTTATGAAAAGGTCTGCATTTTCCATGCTTCATGGATAAGTGTAAGAAGAAAACATATTGCAGAAATGTTTTAATTTTCAGACTTCAGAATTCCCTTTGACATTGCTTAAAAGTTGTATCCATGGGGTGGACAACATGGACTTAAATTTTATATCACTATATTTTATATTATTTATACTATCATTACCACTTTTATCATTGTGGTAATGATAAAAGTGATGATAAGAACTATTTATTTCTTCTTTTTCTAGCTAACTGTATGAGAATTGTTAACCACATATGTGTATTTATAACCTGGTGGTCTGTGTCAGCCCTCTCTCACAGCAGAGCTTGAAAGGACAGTGGCTGATTTTCAGATCTTTCTGGAAGTAGATGCGCTGGATAATATCGTTTCTTCATGTAATCACAGGGCCGATTTAGTGGTGAACCTCTATGTGGAGTATATCTGAACTCATTCATTTTTTGTTTTGCAAAATTTTGTTTTTGGCCTAATACATGTTTTGTCATTTTCAGTCAGTGATTTCACATTAATGTGTTACGTCAGTCTCACCCCCCTTCCATCACAACCAACATCAGAGAATCAAAGTGTAATATTGAAAGCAATGCTCTTTCTGACACATGAGAGCAAGATTTGTTTTAAATAAATCAGAATCAGCATACCAGCTTCTTTCCCTCTCTGTTGTTTATTTCCTAAGAGAACTGGTCAGGTGGTGGAGGAGCTTGAATAAAAAGCTGTTTTGGAGCTCAAAGCCAGACTCCCCGTTGAGATTGATTACCTGATGTATTTGCAAATGTGAAACCTGCTCTGGATGGATGTACACAAACTCCCTTCTGCTAGTCAAAATAAATCTCCAAACAGCTTTTGACCTGTTGTATGTCTGTACAGGTTGCGGCCATCAATCCCAGCCACCCACTCGCACAGATGCCGCTTCCGCCCTCCATGAAGAACTGCATCCAACTGGCTGCATGTGAGGCAAACGAGCTGCTGCCCATGAACCCGGACCTCCCTGCTGACCTGTTCACCTCCTGCCTCACCACACCCATCAAAATCGCACTTCGATGGTAAGGACTCACACTTTTCTGTCCCTTCTGTCCAGACAGCTCTTTCTCTCAGAATGATGAGGTTTTTTTAAAAAAAAACAAAAACAAGGTTTCTTTAATGATCCTCTGGTCACTCTTTATTTTAATTCTTGTGGATTATTTTTATTCACTTTAACTGTTAACAAAGTACGTTATGTTCCTGACAATTGTGGAAACCGGCAAACTTTTTCCACTTTGACCACGCCGGGGATGTTTTATTTATTCAGTTTTATTTTTATATTTGCCAATCACTGCCTTGGCTCACTGTCATGCATGCTGTGCACAGAGCAGCTATTCCTCCGAGCTGCTGCTCAGTATTCAGCTGATGAGGAATATTCAGCTGTGATGAAAAATGTAGACCGACACCATCTGCAGTGATGCAGGGGTGATCATCCCCACAGAGAAAGCTTCAGCAAAAAAAAAAAAAAAAATGGAATAGGTGGAAGATATTCAGGCTTGGCTGATACAGTGGCCTGATGTGAATGCACTACGATGCATCATTCAAAAGACTGTAATGATGGAAGTTTGAGCTGAAGCTCCGGAGCGCACAGGTTGCATCACACACACATCAGCTGTGAATGTGTGGTTTACATCAGCTAACAGCAGCGCGCAAACCCAGGCTTTGAATACAGTAGCAGAGAACAAATTATTTATGTTTAAATATTTCTCTTTTACTTGATGTTGGCTCACAGTTGTCATACAAGCCTAACAGCTTGCTATACAAATGTTACGTAAAAGCATCTATATCATGTTTTCACAGGCAATTATATATTGTCATCTCATTTTGCTGCATTTATGAGCACATTTTAACAGCATTGTAATATCTGCCCGACGTAGCGAGTTACTTTCATGGATTTTGAAAGTCTTTCATCAGCTGTTGCCAGCCTGTGTAAATTCATTGCAATACCCTAGTGTTTTTGTGCCCCCTTCTTTCTATCAATCCAAGTACAGGGTTCCTGTGGAAAGGCTTGGTATTTTAGCATTAGCAGGTCTCCCCCATACCATACTGTCCAAACATCAACTGAGGTTAACCTCATCTCCACCAAAAACTGAAAAACACTTGATCAAAGCACATGCAGCCAAAACTGATAAAGAGAAGACGATGTGAAGAGGTGCACAGCGATGCTCAAACAAATAATTGTTCTGATTAATATTAACATTTGACTTTTCGTTGTCTCCTGACGGAGCTTCATGTCTTATGACTTGAGCAATGAGAATAGGAGTAAGCTGAAGCGTTCCCCTCCCCCATGTGTCTGTGCTCAGTCATTACTCACTGGGTTTAAGAGATTTCCACTCTCGTGAAAACTGTAAAAAGAAGGTGATCAGCTCATCATTAATGCACCTCACTGCCTACCCAGATACAGTCTCTATCTGCTGCATTCAAAGTCCCTTTGGTGCCATAAATCAGTACTTCCCTGGGCCTTTTTTTGCATTTTAATGACTGATTTCACTTTGTAGACACTGAAAGTCGCAGGGGCTATTTAACAAATTTTCGCCTTAAATTTCCAACTTTTTTAAAAGCATCTAAGTGAGAATGACATGTTGCCTTCAGGGGGTGTCATACAGCTAGACAAATGTTTCTGCTCTGCCACAAATGTTCAAGAGTTTTGTTCATCTTCCTCTGCTCTAAATCCACCTCCCTCCATGACCTTCAGCATAATGAGGTCTCACTTCTGTGCCATTAATATTGATCAGTTGCCAGCATTCACTTCCATGAAACAGGTTGCTGATAGGCTGTTGGCTGTTACTGGCTGAATTAATCCTTAAAAAGATTAATATTATGATGCTCATGGCAAATCTGGACCTGGTCTCGTCTATCAAAGCCCCAGTCGAGGTCAGGTTTGCGTTTCTCTTCAAGCCTCTGGCTTGGCATTAAGGAACACTTTCAGTTGACTTCAAACTGAAGTGCTAATAGTTATGTATATTATATTATTATTATATATGTGAAACTTCCTCCTTAAGCTTAGTTTAGTCTATAAGTATAAAATAAATTAATTTTCTCTACACTCGTATAAGTTTTCAAAGCTAAATATGTACTTACTGATGATTGATGTACTCAGATTTATTCTAGATTTTGTTATATTCGAGAAATTAGAGCTGCTGCAATTATGTTAGCCATAATCATTTCTCGACATGAGCAATTTTTTAGGACTGTTGTATTGGAAAAATAATGTTAATGAAAAGTGAGCGATGTGGATGTTAATGAGCCATGAATTTACTTCAAATTTGCAACATATTAGCCAAAAAACTAAAACAAAAGTGTCTGAACAGCCAGTAAAATCCGGTATGCTAATCAGCTGTGAGGCTCCCTTACACCTGAAATGGCTCAGTTTTACTATGTAAACCAGCTGAATTCAAACACAAAGCTTACAGTTTTAAAACCTTAGAAACAGTTATTTAAAGAATTAGATGGTTTCTTCGTGACTTCAACCAGTATATTTTGCCAAAAAAAGAATCAGAATTTTCCTTGTTTGTTTATTTTTTTTCCCCTTTTCTCCTCTGCTGACTTGTTCTGACAATTTTATGAATTTTCTAATGGTGCACTCATTTCCGTTTTCTGGTTGATCACTGATCTTTAACTGATATTATTGTCTGAAACATTGCTAAATGTAGCAATAAAGTTGCTGAGTTGGCCACAGTGGGCTGACTATTGTTAACTGCGAATGTGTAGTCATGACCTGATGGTCAACCCTTTCTCACAGCAGATCAATAGAGCACAGGGGCCAATTTTTAGACGTTTGCAGCGGTAGATAAGATTGGGAGAGAAGATCAGTAGATAAGATCGGCTACACATTTAAGTATCAACTGGTCACAGATTTCCCAAAATTAAGGAAATTGGAGCCGATTGATCCGTAATTTTCTTTTTTCTGAACTTTTTAACAAGACACTGAGTCAGTTTATAAGAGATTTTCTGTGTTTTTAAAGTGTGGATCAGTTTAAAGTATATACTTCATCCTTACTGAAATATTTAGGTGATGACAAACTGGAGATTTGGTTACTCTGTGAGATTTCCTAGGAAACAGCATCAGGAAAAGCAGACACATGACCCAGAGAAAAGATAAAGTGTTTTTGTTTCTTATAGGCTTTTGAATACAATCCTTCTTCCTGTAGAATAACTTTTTTAAATGTTTAGAGAAATGGTTGACTAACTAATGCTATGCCTGTGTTCATCTCAGTTTAATGTAATTTCGTTGTAGATGTTGTTCAAACGAACATCTACATTCTGGCTTGAATGTAATTTAAGCCAGACAAACTACCAAACAATACATACAATTAAACCATAATTGAAAATATTTGTAAGTTGCGTGGAAATATTAGTCTCCACTTTTTGCGTTTTGCATTAAGTGAATTAATAGATCCTTTATTTCTTTAGAGTTGCACTCTTGCTAAGGCCAATTTTCTTTGTTTCTACTTGGGTCTTATAATATTTATTTTTTAAATACCTAAATAGTTAATTCTACTTAAAGCTGTATATTCAAATCTTTGTTCTCAGTGGCTCTCACTTGCTAAACTATATTGTGTAACAATGAAGTAAAATGTAATAAAACTGCATTTTTAATGATTAAAAAATTATTCAAACAATTTGTGGTTAAATTAATGGGGGCTGGGAGGGAAATGCGTCATTGGGAGTCAGCCCTTGAAGGAACACAAAATGCATCATTCTCCTTGCAGCCAGAATGTTTGGTCTCAGTGAAATTATGGATGCATTTTTTATCATAAGTAATTTTCATAAAGACTTTTGCTGCATATCACATAAATTATTTGTAGTAATCAGCCTTCTCATGCTAAAACTGCAATCATTTAAAAAATACACATTTCTTGGGCATTGTAAATACATCTATTCTGCAGTATAAACATTATTATTTTGTGTTCCTAATCGAGATAAATATCCACAGTTATGATGTTCAAGCATAGAAAAAATATTTTCTTCGACACAGGATCTTGATTTTGTTCCTCTCCTTCACTTGCATCTTCTGTGCACGAAGTAATGTGAACACGATGCATTTCCAGCCTTAATTATTGTCCCCTGTATGCTTCCTGGCACTTTTTCCCCCTTGCCATTAATTTTATAATATTGTCTAAAACTTGAGATTAGAGGATTGAGAAGTGTGAAGAAAACAAGCAAGGAAGGATGGGCTGCGGAAGTTTAGCGAGGTTAGAGTGGGAGGATGGAAGAACGCACTGATGTGCTGGCTTACCTTCACTTTAAAACTTTAATGAGATGCATTGAGAGATAGATGATGGGGGTTTGCACAGAGAGGAGAGGTTGGAGAGAGCCAGGCAGGGAGGGTGCATGTGTACCTTTCATTGCTCAGCTGAGCAGAAAATCATTACTGATGGAGCGGCATCTTCAAGGGATTTCCCTGCCGCTGCAGCGAGTGGGGAGGAATGTGGAGAA
Source organism: Poeciliopsis retropinna (assembly GCA_010277075.1). Classification (NCBI taxonomy): domain Eukaryota; kingdom Metazoa; phylum Chordata; class Actinopteri; order Cyprinodontiformes; family Poeciliidae; genus Poeciliopsis; species Poeciliopsis retropinna. The sequence goes on from VMRM01000013.1 coordinate 9,545,584, forward strand.
GATGTGCACATCTGAAAATAGAGATGGGGGAGCAAGGTGGCACAGGGGAGAATGGAGAAAGAAGCACTGATGGGGGAATAAAACATCGGGGTGCAGATCAGCCATTCAGAGGAGGTTCTCAAGGGGCTGTCATCTTGAGGGCCCTGCTGGTCCGTCAACCAGTTTGGTTCAAAGTGAAATATCACCCCCTCTGTCACACTGATTGCTCGGAAATGTCAGGTTCCTGATTCCATTTGACTTTCAGTGATCCCCACCTTATGTTTTCATCAGTCACCATCAGCTTTCAGAAACCGTCTTTTAAAACTAAACAATCAATCATTGTGGGATAAACAAATGCTGCAAGATTTTATAACTCAACACTTTAATATAGGACTCCTTTCTTAAAAAGTCACATTCATGCATTTACCGAACACACATGATTGACTTTTAATTAAATTAAAAAACCCAGGAAGATGCAGTGTTATTTCAAGTTGTGACTCACACTTTTAGACAAACCATCTCTTCACTGTGCTGCACACCATCGTATTGATGCCTAACAATGGACTGTAAATAACAGATTTACAGTCCAATGTCTCATCAACTGTCCGCTGATTTAGTCCATCTTTTTGACTGCTAGAAATTACGTTTTAGACATACGTTTGATATAGAACCTGTGTCTGTCTTGTAATCATTTTTTATTATGAACAAATGCAAAATGATGTTATGTTTTATCTCATGATCTTAATACTGCAAATTATTTGGAAAACATGTAATTGCAATATTATTGAATAATTTGATTCCACTTTAGTTATGCTTATTGAAAATTTAACAGGACATGGAATCACTTCAATTTATGAGGCTTCAGCCAATCAATCACACCTTTGACTTCTTCCAACCACTTATGCCTGAGGGCTCATAAAGAGACTGGTGCCTATCTCCAGTGTTTATTGGAAGGGAGTACACTCTGAAGAGAGAGACAGCCATGCATGTACAGGAAGAATATTCAGAAATATTTTAGCCCGGGATTCAGACTCAGGACCTTCTTGCTGAAAGTGCTACCAATTGCTCTGCTGTGGAACAACCAATGAGGATTTGTCACGTGCGTTCATGCATTTAAAAAGATTCAGATTATTACTGTCAGACTATGAAACAGACATGCACATCAACACTTGGTTAATATTTCATAAGCCCAATCTTTTCAGCAGCTGTACCTTTCTGAATGGATAACAACTAGGGTCAATAACTCTTTTTGGTGTACAGTAGATCCAGAAAATAATAAACTACTAAAACTTAAAGTCTTATATTAATTTATAGTGAAGCTGGAAATACATCTCCTGATCTTCAGAGTGCACTAATAGCCATTCAAGTGAGAATCCAGAATACCCACAAGTCATAATAAATGGCATTTAAATTTTCACGACAGACTTCAAATGCACTACACTAAAGTTGTCAAGGAAAATGTCAAAAATACTTTACCTAAACTAGCGAGGGGTCGGGTCTTGTGAATATAAGTCGCTGACGCATTATGACTTTGTCGAGTTAATTTGCCTGAACATGAAACACTTGCAGATTATTTTGTAGGCAGGTGTTGCATTGCTGGATGGATTAACGAGGACAAACCATTGGTGCTATTAAACCCATAGATTCTGTTGCAGCAATAAGTTACTCAAAGAAGCCTTTTTAAAATGCCATGTCTGAAAACGTTTGCCAATCTGAACCTCCGCCACCTTGTAGATGAGTACGCCATCTTTAGGTTGTTGACACAGCAGACAGCTTTGCCTTTATTTGGTGCATTATGAAGCCAACGTGCTTCCACTCACAGCCGCTCAGATTCTTTGTTCTCACAATTATCAGACTCCACACAAAAGCCTCTGGTCCTCCATCTTGCATTAATGAACAAGAACAGCAATTGCCTCCCTCACAGGCATTTGGCCACCATCATTACCATTACAGTGTTTTATTCTCCTATTGCTCTGAGCCTCTATTTTCAAATTGGATTACAATAAACAAGCGTCTTTGCCTTCAACACTAATGACAATTTCTTTTATTCTAAGGTCCTTGTTGTGTCAATTAATGTGAATGTGTGTTGGTGTCAGCACCTGTTAAGCATCAGCATGGTGATTAGACGAAGAAGTAAAAGCACAACTAGAGATTCTGAGATGGTTATGAAGAGCTAACTTCATAATGGCCTGCTGTCAGACAAATTTGAACCAGTTAGAAAAGATGCCAGCTGCCAAATGAACCCCTTGATTTCTTCATTGTAGCTCTAATACGAATAGTTCTCCAAATGCTAATCCTGCCTCTGGGATGCTGCTTTTTCTGGCATGTGTGTGGGGAAGAAAAAAAACAAAAAAACATGCATAATATTGATGCTGTTATTGGGAGTGTCTGACAATTATTTTTTCCTTTGCTAGCTGCTGTACATTTTGGATAGATAACAGAGGTTTTAAGTAAGATCTCATTAGCTAACATTGTTTGAAGCCAGAAAACTAGGGACACAGATGCGATTTAACAGGAAGTGGAGCAGCAGCTTGGGCATATGCAAACATTACAATATAACCTCATTATGTTCATTGAGAACAATTGCTGCTCTTCCTTCTAATTCCAGGGTCTGTGGAAGAAACAGGGGAAATTAAGCTTTCACAAGAGTGCACACCCCCCCCCCCCTGTAATTTTATTCAGGAGCCCTGGCTTTAATAACAGAAATGTAAATTACTTGTAAAAATGTTGACACATTCATCTTCTCCCTCTTGTCTCTTGATGTGGGATGAGCCACAGAGAAAACGGTTACGTAACGCTGCATAGGCTATAGCTGACGAGTTTCTTGAGACTTGTATGGATTTGAAGAGAGCAGCAGGTTTACCTCAGAAAACCTCGTCATGCATACTAATGGAAAAAGACTCACATCTTGGGGTTTCGACGCTCATATGATATAATATATTTTGGAAGAAACCCATTTTTAATGTCCTGACTGTTTCTGGAAAGTGGTAAATATGTGGACTTGTCCATTATTTCTATATCTGATGGCACAAGCAGACTTGCACAAATACTTGTGCCATAACTTAAAAGCCAAACCTTTACATTTTACATGAGGAAGTTCTTTGCAGAGCAGTAACGAAAGAAAAATATCAGCACTGTATTTCCATCAACATGCTTCAGCATTGGCATGGTGCGCTCAGTTTATTGTACGATGTTATTTATTTTGCCACACATGATGATTTGCATGTAAATTTTATTTTGTTCTGACCTGAGCATCTTGCATGAAAACTGCCCCCTACTTATCTAAAGGCAAACTCTAAATGGTTCAGTTTAAGGCTTTCCTGCAGCAATGGGTCTTCCTGCTTCTTTTTCTCAAAATACTAGATTTGTAGAGTTGCCACTTGAGCCATGGATCTGTGCAGCTCCTCCAGACTTTTTACATTTTAGCTGCTTCTCAATTTATGCTGTCCTTTGTAGTTGTTCTATTTTGAGATTATGAATTGCTCAATGAGATGTTCAAAGCTTAGAATATCTCCATATAACTTAACCTTGTCCTGTCTGCAGTGTTTCTTGATCTTCTTGATTCTGTTTGTTCACTAAAGTTGTCTAACAAATATTCAAAATCTCAAACGAACAATTGTAGTCAGTGCTTAAGCTACACATCCACATAGGTGGATTGGGCTGTTGCGGTAACTCAGGAGACAAAGCCCAGGAACACCTGCCAGCCCTTCCAGTCCATATAGCACTGATGGGAGACAACGGCTGATTGAAGGGGTAATGAGATGTAGAAGGCAGCCGGCTCAGCAGGGACCAGAGGAGACACTGTCCCTCCCACTCCTCCTCTCCCATCTCTCACCCTGGGAGCAGTTTTGTAGTTACCTCACATTGGGTCCACTTAATTTCCCTCTTCAAAATTTAATATGTACATGCTCACTTTCTCGCCTCTGCACTTATCGCCCACACATTTGCTCAGCCTTTATTCACCAGTCCAAATTAAGTTTAGCCATCTTTGCTCTCCGTCTGTAATAATCCTTCAATTTCCTCATTATTTGTGCCCAGCAGCCCTTCAACTCTTCGGCCGGCTCATTTTTTGTGTGTGTTTTCTTCTCAATGCAGGTATATTAACGTACCGGTCATAGGAAGACTGGCGTCAGTAAAACTTGACTCCTCTTTTTTGGATGTTTTATTGGCTTTGATTTGTCCTAAATTTCCAGCTTTTGTTTGCCGAAGCATGTACTTTGGTACATGCTAATGCAGCTTAGCATTTATCAATTTAGTTTTATCAAAATTATGTTTCTACATTTTTGTAAAACTGTGTTTATTGTGACATTAGACGATAACCTGTGAAAAACTCAAACTCGTCTGCCTTCTCTCAAGGCCCCACTGTTATCTGCACAAATACACCAGAAACAACCAATCAGATTCAGGAAGAGAGTCTTAGTGCTGTCAATCACCGTCGTGTATGCAGTGCTCTCATCCTCTCCCTTGCTCTCTGCTGTATTAAAGCTCTTTGTGGCAGCGGAGCCTACCGTGAATGTGCAGGCTAGTAAGCATGGCCAATAATAATGGCAGATAAACAATTTTTCTGTAAGATTAACTTATTTCTTCACAACTTCATCACATCTGCAGCATGTGAGCTTGACTACGAGCTTCCTGCTGGCTCTGATTGGGTGTTTCTGAACAAGTGGTGCATTTCTGCAAATTGCAGTAGAATCGCACGAACTCCATTTTTTCCCCTTTTTTTTATTATAAAAGTTACCTACTTCAGCTTTAAGGACCCCACACTGTGGCAAGAAAATTATTCCCACACCATCATACCCCACCAGCCTTGACTCATTGAAACAAGATAGGATGCCTTCCATACCCTCACCCTACCATCTCAATGTTTTCTGGTGTCACTTTCCATGGAATCTATAAACATTTCCAACTCTGTTTCCTGTTGGTCTCTTTTGTATTGTCAAGTGGAGTAAATAAATCCTTTGCAAAATGGTGTACTTATCCCTTTTTACAACTCTGTTGGTACTGATTAGATATCAGCAGGCCAGTATTAAGTGTTCACAGACATGACTGTAGTTTGAAACAAGATCAGTAAGTCAAGCTGGTAATCTATCCAGAATGATGAGATGCACAAAATTATTTGAACAGTTAAACTTTCTTCTGGCGCAATGAATCTCTATGGTGACTCAGAAAACAGCGGAGGACGGATCAAACAATAGTTGGCATAGCAGCAAAAACAAAGTGGTTGCACTGTAAGATTACTTTAGAACTGGCTTTAGCACTGAAGCTAGTTTGGCTATATTGTTTTTTTCTGCAGAAGCAGGTGAATGATCAGCCAAGATTGAAGCTTGAAAGAGCTTCACTGTTAGCCTTTATTTTTGTTTTTGCTGGGTTTTTTTAGTACCTTCATGCAAAGTGACTGTGCCGAGGACTTTTAATAAATGCTAATTTAATTCGCAGCTGCTTGAGTGGACATAGCATCAAGGTGATTCAAAAACCTACTACTTTTCAATATAATATCGTAGAAGGTATGAGACATTTAAAAGGCTCCCTCACCCGATGCAACCTTTTATACGTGTTATGTCAACAGTTTAGTTGAGCTACTGTAGAAAATGTTAAGTTTTATGGACTAAATATTGTCTTTTGTAGCTGTTGTTAAGCAACATTTTCACTCACTGTGTTCCTCTGTTTGTGCTTCTTTTTAATTGCTGAGTCTCATAACTAAATGCTACCCTCATTGTGCCGAATTGTTTTTTCTAATTTTGATATCGCAGAGAGCAAAGACAGCAGAGCTGAAGCTCAAACAGCCAAGTTGAATGACTTTGCTCTGATCATAGTGCGTGCCTAGAATGTCGGAGCCTGCTTTTGATCATAGGTGAGGACAGACATGGCTTTTCATAAAGCCAGGATAAAGTCAGTTTATGGATCAAAATTATGATATGGTATGAATGGATGAAATGCCACCGATTGCTTCTGACCTCCCATCTTGGGTTCCTCTTTTTTCGCTCCTGTCGTCTTTTGTGGAAAGATTCTGATGTCTCGCTGCACAGAAATTTGATTCCAATTCCCTGACGAAACCTTTATTTTTATGATTGGTAACGTCAGCCTGTCTATTTTTGTCCTGTCTTAATTCTCCATCATCTGTTGTTTATGTGTGGAGACTTATAAATTTTGTTTTGCGCCAAAACATACAAAAGAATAAACAAACCCATTAATGTTAAGCTATAATATCCCTGTGGCAAAAAGATTATAGACATATGTTTGTGGGAATTGATATTGCTTTTCTGTGGTATTTTTTATTTGACCAGATTGTGCATGTTGTGACTTTTAAGTAAGATGCTTATAATCAGAGACCATAGAACAAGTTGTTGTGATCACATCTTTCCTGCTCTTGGCTTCAGGAGTGTCAGACTCACTCAAGACCTCGGCTGATCTTTGAAGAGTCAGAAAGTCGTGCTGCTGTCATGTGGGAACTCATTATTCTTCAGGAACAGAAGGAATTCAAGTGCAGCAGCCTTCGTCACAGCCAGTCAGGGTGGATCAGATCCTGGATACATTGTTTTTGGGCATTCGTGAGTCAGTTTGACATTCAGATATGCGTCCGAAGATGACGGCAGCTCCGGATTCTGCTCAGCAAACTAGAATCACTCATTCACATGAAGAAATTATTTAGAATTAGGGATCTGAGAGCTGTCTATAAAAGTAAGATGCAGCTTTGACTTTATGTGCTCAGTGTTTCTTCTACCATTCTCATAGGAGCAAAATTTGCCCCCAAATATCTCTTGCCCCTTGTCAGTTCCTTTGAAGATATATTTAATTTTCAGATAAAAATAAACTTACTGTAGAAGTGTTCAACCATTTGTCATCAACAAATCACACAGCTGGATTGTAATGATGTATTTTGCACATCTCATTTCCGTTTCTACATGGCTACATGTGTTTTTGTAATTTATTTTGTTTTTTGTCTCATTTACATTTTGGGTTTTTTAAATTTTCTTCTGCTCTCTATTGCGATGCCACAGAAGGTTCTGTTTTGAGTTTCATCCAACTGTATTAGCAATCATTTGGTATTTGCTCTGTTCTTCTAATAGACAAATTTGTTTTGTGACAATGCTGTCAAGCACACTTGTACAGTTTTTGGCAGACATGGAGTAAACCGTAAGCATCCAAAACGTGATGATTTCAGCTTCTGGATCAAGAGTCCTTTTATAGGCTTTTGAATACTAATACAATATTTTTAAACAAAAGAAAAGACATTGTTTTTGTATTTAATTTAAAAAAATGCAATTACAATTATATGAAAATATATTAGTTTATGCAATAAATCATTAAAAAACATGCCACACCATGATCCTCCTCCCACTTTCTGTCATCTTCATCATTTCTCGTAGTAGTAACATGTGATCTTTGACCACAACTCGTGTAATACGCAAATAGTGTTTCCATTGGAGTTTAGTGAAATACACAAATTTTTATATACAGCTGAAAAATCACCTCATTGGAGCATAAAATTCTATCGAAAAACATTGTCTTTTCAAAATTTTTGTGTTCCTTTCCATTAAGCAAATTGATTTTAGCAGTTCAAATTTACACAATTATATGGACAATGGCAACACAGCAAGTCCTATCTGACATCTTGAAATTGGTCTCTGTCACTTTAAGAATCTCTGACCCTTTCTGAGACTCTCTGGTTAGCCCGTCATCACAACAATGCTCCTCCATGCCATCCAATGATACTGTTTATAATACAGTATATTATAATGCTCTTTTAAAGAGCATTGTAGTTTGTATTATAAGCTCAGCAAACGCTCAATTTTACCTGGTGTTTTCTAATTCTGCATGGGGGAATGAGGGCAATAGGAGATGCAGAAGCCTGAGTAACTTTGCGGGAAAAAGGCGCTGGTTTGTGTGAGCAAGTGTTTAGGCACCCCTGGACTGGCTGCCACATCATATTCAAGGACATCTCAAACATGCTTGAATAAGTCAAAGCAACACTTTAGGTTTGTGTTTCGTGAGGAAATTATGTTATGACATGATGTAATGCTCTAGGTTAATTTTGCATAATACCCCTCTCTTAAAAAAATATTCAGTCATGTTATTTTTATAAAAGTGTAACAATTTATGAGAATCTCTTTCCATTGCTTTCTTTTATGTAATTCTTCCCACAGCTGCTCTCTGCTCACTCTATGTACAAAAGCACACACACCTGCTCTTCTCCAGGTGTGTGATGACTCCTAGCGATCTGTGCGACTGTCAAGACTCTGAACAGCAGCCGGCTGTGACTTACATCTGGCCCGACCTGTCAGACCTAACCAGGCATAGTAAACAATATCCCCCATGGCAGACGTCTCAGAAATACGAGCCGATGTTTCCCACCGACTGTCCCCTCCTTCTCGACTATAACTCAGCCAAAATACACTCGTACCTCTCAATCCTCGATGCTTGCAATTTTTGCAGCCCTCATTTTTCATTTGAGTGTTATTTATTGATTGAATCTCATGTGGGTCATAAAATTTCCACCATTGAGGCCAAACGTTTCATTGCGTTGTCTAGCATCTCTTGTTTTCTCTTTAACCTCGATTAGTAACATCTCCCTTCTGTTTTCTTCCAGGTTCTGTATGCAAAAGAGTGCCAAGTTGGTGCCGGGGGTGACGTTAGACCTCATTGAGAAGTAAGTAGGAGCGCACAACAATTTTCCCTCTTATTGTCAGCAGGGCACGGTCTGGAGACATCATTATCCAGTTTCCCTTTCCTGCCTGTCTTGCCTCGCTCTCTCTGTTGTTTTCCATCCTGAAGGTATAATCCTATGCCTTTGTTTCCCTCTCACTGTCAAAGTGGCAGCACTTTGGCAGATTTAAAGCTTTAAATTTGCTGAATTAACCTCCGGGTGTAGAGCGACTGAACGTGGATCATCTCTTGCTCTCAGGCACACCATCCTCAGATTGATGCCAGCTCTCAGTATATCCAAAGTTTTGCTGTTTTCACTGAACTGTCTGTGTAGACACCCACCTAAGCTTTCTGGCGGATGAAATGACATTTATATATTTAGATGGTTGACTTATTTTTTAAAAAACGTAAATAACTTGGTAAAAACAAAAAAGAGTGGTCTGAGCGTGCCTGAGGGAGTTGAACTTGAAGGGCGTTTCAGCAGTCTACTAATGATGTTTATTTGTCACACTAAGTTTGTTGAATTTGAATAATAACCGTGACATCAGTCTGCCACGGACCAGCAAGAATAATCTGGTGAGGAATGCACATTCAAAAATCTATCTACTCAAAATTATGCACAGAATCAGAAAACACCATTTATTTTGTTATTTTAGTTTGATTTGATGCTTACCACGTCTCCTAAATAGCAGAAACGGTTTCTTCCTCCTCTCAGTGAAGCTTCTGTTACTTCCTTTTATGTGTAATTGATAGCAGCAGGCTTATGCGTGGAACTTCCTACAAGTCTTTCCTCCCAACTGAACATCTTTTTTCAAATGATTAGAAAATGAAAATCAAAACAAATGTTCAATAACCTGATGCCAATAGTCCCACAAGCACCTGCTTTTCCTTGCTGAGCTCCTTCTGTCCCGAAGAACAGCTGCAGCTTGAATATGAGTCATTGAGGCTGATGTAAAAACTCATCATTATATTTCTTACCACAGAGAGAACACAAGTAAGTATTTACAACCAGATACTTTATTTTTGTGCATTGTGTCGTATTAAGTTTGGTGCAGAATGAGTTATATTGTGGGGAAGATTTTTGGTAGTCGGCCCCTTTGTTGCATTGAATGAAACTCTTATGCCACATTCACAAAGCAGGTATTAATGGTCTTTTGGGTTTTTTTTTCTTTTCTGAAATCTGTTAGTGATGTAATGAGACTTTGGTGGGAACTGTTTATGACCCCAAAGAGACTTCCATGTGCGGAAGAACAACGACATCACGGTAGTGCACTCTTTATGGAAGTGATAATGGATGGAGCCGTTATTCAGCAATAGGCCAACAGTATTTTCTCAAGATCACAAGAAGACGAAGGAAGCTAATAAACAGAAAGAACTACCAACAGAAATGGCCTTTTGTGGAACATTGACACGTATGCAACGTTCTACCAGAAGTGGTGGGATTGTGATGTGACCTGCTTCACTTCTGCATTAATAAAAAAATAAATCAACCATTGTCTGGCTTCTTTGGGTGCAGAATTATGATGCTTGTCAAAGACATAAAAGTTTGCTAATTGGACATGAGCATTCAGACTGCATAGGCTTTGAAAACAATCGGATATGTATTCAATTCAAAGATTGGAATTGGGCCATTCACTCTGTGAAAAGTCCTTGCATGGTGTTTGAACACAACCTTAATGCCACACCATTATGAGAGATTTTGGATAAGTTCAGGCTTCCAACTTTGTGGAAACAGTTTGCGGGTCATCTCATACTCTTCCAAGATGAATTAGATCAGTCCTTCTTTTCCAGAATTGGTGTATGATCTTACAAAATGCCTTCTGAAAAATGGTCCGATAAACACAACCCTAAATATTGTGGAAAGCCTTCAGAGAAGAATTAAAGCTGCCAAGGGTGCAGTGATATCATATTAAACCTTATAGAGACAGGGATGTCACTCCCGTTCACATGTTTGAAGGTAAACAAGGTAACAAGTGAAAATGTTTGGTAGAGATTTGTGTTTTAAAAAGTTGCGTAATTACACGTTATTATGATGATGTTATTATGGGCTTGTTCATTTAAGAATTCATTTTCTTACTACTTTAATTAGTGAGCCTTATTATCCACCTATTATTATGTTGGACTTCATCTTATTGCAGAAACTATCTTCTAGAAATACCAGTGCATTTACTCACATCTGCATAGTGAGGTATTCCTGGATGTCAAATAAATAGGACACTTCTCCCTTTTTTCCAAACTATTAATGAGAATTATTCATAATTCAAACATGTATTTTTCCAAGCTTTTTCTCGCTCGTCTGAGATCTTTCCTTTTAGTTTCCTTCTGATGTTATTTGTACACATCGTCATTGCTTCTTTTCATCTCCTTTCAAACATGACCACTCTGCAGTTGATGGATGTTGAGCAGAAAATGCTGTAGAGCAGAAGATGAATAACTCCCAAAGGCAGGATGGGAATGTGCTAGAGAAGGGATGAGCACCTTTGAACAAGTATAACAATTTTTTTCCTCGTATATTCTTTCTTCTCAACCATTCTGACATTAGTTGATGACACTGAAGCTCTCCCTTTATGCTTTGTGCTCTCATGTCCTTTTTATCTTCCATCTCCTGTCTCTTCTGAATCATCCTGGGGACTACAGGAACAAAAACATTTGACCTGGTGGCTGTAAGAACAGTTCAAACACCCACAAATGTCACACTGACTGATGTCAGCGTTTTTTTTTTTTGTTGTTGTTGTTGTTGTTTTATTATCATATATATTTTGTTGTCTTCCCCTATTTGACTATGAATAAAACACTTTAACCACATATGCAGCTTTTGACTCATTGTTCCTGTTAAAAGTAGTTTTTGTTCACCTGGGTTCTTTGTGGACTTGCTACTTTCTTGTAGACTTATAATTAGTTGTGAATATAAGTAATCTTTAACAGTTGCTTAAGGTGTTTTTAAGCAACAGGCATATATATATATATATATATATATATATATATATATATATATATGTGTGTGTGTGTGTATAATCAGTTTTTGTAGAAGAGTTTCTAACTTCTCTGTCTTGAAGTCTCAGCAGTGTGGGACCTCTGTGGCTGAAATGTGCAATGTGCTGTTCTGGTTGATTGCATGTCCTATGTGTTGCACGGGGGGTTTAAATGTTGAGTCAGCCAATATCCACCTTAGTTAAATAATGGATATCCTCAGAGCTCATAAAAGAAAAATGGGACCAAGCTCATCTCACCTGAACTCTCTAGAGTTGTGCCAGCTCTTTGATTAAAGCTGAGCCTCAAAATCAAACAGGAGACAAAAACACTTCATTACTTGACTTAATCATAATCCAGATAATCTGATGTTTCCGCACCAGAGTGAGGACCCTTTAATGTGATACTTAATGTTCACCTCCTATGCCTTTTTGCAGGTCTTGACTCATTTTGTTGATTGTTTTGACTTTCTTTCCCTCAATCTTATCTCTAATTGATGAGCCTATTCTTCTAAATTGTGGCAGAGGTAGATGGGCTAATATTTTGTTTAAGAATACTGGACGTATTTTAAATTATGACCACAAAAGTCAATATTTGCAGTACAGTAAAAAGCTAAAAAATTTTAAATGATCATGAATGTATACATTCATTGGTTCTGACCAGACTTAGTAGCTTGGATCTTTCTTTTCTAAATGTCTTTGAAGGGTCATTTTGAACTTTGACTTTGTTTTCACACATTCTTTGCGATTTGATGATTGCTTAACCCCTTAACTTGCGGCATCCCATCCATGGGACAAATCTAGGGGGGAGTACCACAAGAGTGCAAGCGGGGTCGGGTGAAATTAGTGGTAATTTCCACTATCAGTAATAATGTGTCTATCTGAGGATTCCTCTGGTTATTATCTTTCATTAGAGCCTCATTGATGACTGCATATTGAAGCATGGAGGCGTTACAGTCATTTGAAGTTTGTATATCAGGGGTTGTCCAAGTGTGCCAGATAGTATTTTTGACTGAAAAAATAGAAAATTTAGCTTGTCATCTTCATAAAGAGACAAAGATTTTGCATGTACTCCAAATTGTTCAAGAACAGCAGCTGATTTAATTTGGGTATGCCTTTTTTCAGCCATTTTTGGTGATTTTGGTACCGCCAGGACCAAAATCACCAAACAGATCGGTTCACTGGTAGTTTTGTTCTTGCATTTTTACCACAAGAACAACCTCTGTCAAGTCTGTGTGCACTCAGTTGTGTGGCTACTGTTTCATGGCAACCACATAGAGGAAAGTGCTGAAAGGATGACAGACCGACACCTCCTTAAAAACTCAGTTGTTGCTGCCTCCACTGTCGCACAACTTCCTAAAAACAAACTTGCTTGGAAAACTGGTTGAAATTGCGTGAGTTCAAACTTTTTACGTAAAGTTTGGAAATTTACACCTGATTACGTCACAGCTTGTTTCTGCAGTGTGTGTTATGTAATTGGTAGATCAAACAACTTTTTCTCTCTTCCATTTTCCGTATTGTTCTTATTCAACACCAGTCTGAGCATGGCTAAGCATCCAGCCGTTACACTCAGCGTCCACTCATTTTGCTCACCTTTAAAGGTTACACGTGGATAGAAATGGCCTTAAACACTCATCGTCTTTGTTACAATCATTTTGTTAAACAAATTCAGTATCATGGCAACTTTGAATAGTCGCTTGTTGATGATTTGTTTATTAATTTGATCATTCTTTGGTCCTCACTCCATCTGTACACCCTTCTGTCTCCTTTCTTCCCACGTTCATCCAACTCACATTCTGGTTGGATCCAGTCACAGGAGCATTTTTACATAATGGAGTCACGAAGCACAGGGCATGTGGATTTTACCTGCTCACCCCCTCTCGCTCGTCTCAAAGGGGGGTGTTGAAGCAACTGATGTGGGATGATCCATATTAAGTCTTTCCCTGTGCCTTTCACTATAAGACTTTTCATCCAACCTGCTGAACTTTAGTAATTAGCAGGTTTCTGGAATCATGTCTCTGTTATTGCTCTGTTTTCAACAGTGGAAATGCTGCATCGATCCGGTAATGAAATACTTCTTTCATTTGCTCTTTTGTCAAGAACAAGCTATTCCCTCAAGGTGGCAGAGATGTTTCTATATTTTTCTAGGAGCTTTTTCCTCCTTTGTGCAGAGCCTTCTGAGCTTGTTTACATCCAGTGTCTTATATACTGATGTATTTTTAAACTTGAGTGTCACGTGGTCTACAGTACCTTCAGAATCATGAGCCATCAGTATCAACTCTTCCAAATTATAGGGAATAAACTTGTCGCCTTGACAAGGGGCTGATATGAGATCACTGCCTGTTGTTCTGCCTGTTGAGATGATTAATGATGATTCATATCTTCAAGAGACTCACTGTCCACAAAAAACATTAAAAAAAGATTACTTTAATTTTAAAGCTTTGTAATACAGAATCAACATGATACCCATGCTGTCAATGCAGCCTTTTAAATGTGAACTTTGACTTCAATGTATTTAATGTGTCACAAAAATTAATCAATTTAAAAACATGATCTCTGTTAGCTCCTTTTTATTTTTAGCTGGTGCTTGTCAGTTAATCTACAAGAATATTCTGGTGAGAGCTTTTAAAGGTCTAAATATTTTATTAATCAGTATGAGAGAGTTGTGTTGCGACTCGTAGTTCACTTTTATTGTTTGAATCAAAGCAAAAAACTCAAAGTTCAAACCAGCATTTTAATATCCAACAACTGTCTAAGCTGACACCTCACATTCACATCTTCATTTCAAGGCCATGGTGTCTTGCACCTTTTAAGGTCAATGCCTTTTTGTTCCCCACTAGATGCATCATAAAGAACTTCTAAAAAGTTTTAAAGGGCCAAAATAATGTCAGCACTTTCTTTGTTGTTCTCTTTCGTTCATTTGGAACTGGAGACACTCTCATAGATGTGAAACCAGAGCATTGGTGGAAACTAAATTGGGGTGATAAATCCTAACTTAATGTGGAGAGCAAGAGATGGACAAAACTTACCCAAACTTTGATTGATGGGAGAAGCCTCAACATCTCAGAGGGCATTCTTACCCATTCAGTGATTCATCTATCTGTTTCTTCACCCATCCACCGCTTGCCTCTCTTTTTCCCCCCCTCAAATGTATTACAGAGAATAATCAGTGAGGATGGGAACTGCTGAGTGTTCATCCTGACTGCTGACTTTTCAAACACCTTTGGCAGGCACTCAAAGTGCTCAGGAGTTGGCCGGCCCTCATCGTTATACAGAGGGCTGGTAGTGCCAGGAACCTTACAGCTGCTATTATTTGTCACTTAGAGGTAGAAATTGAGGGCTTGGGTCAAAAAAAGTTCAGCCTCGTTGCACATTTATACAAACTTGGGTGGAGGGTGATAAATGACTTGAGATGTAATGTATTATTGAGAATGAGAAAGTGAGTATGCTTGTGCTTCAGTGTGGAATCTAATGATGATGATAAATGTTTGGAAATTACAGTTTGTGGCGAAATCTGAATGGAAACAGTTAAAGGTTGTACAATGAATATTAAGATTTTATGCTAAACCTAAAGAACTTAATTTTTTGTTTTGTGAAGTGACTGATCCACCATTCTCAGACTGTCACTTTTAACAGGGAATAAAAATGGACGCACACAACCACAAATATTTAAATCATTTAAAGGGAAATGAGAAATTCATATGTAAAAAATACGTTTTGCATATTGACAAATTTCCTTTTTTTGATGGCAAAAACACAGAATGCTAGTAAGAAGAGGAGATTGCAAGCTTGATGTCAGCTTTTATTGACATCAAGTTGTATTTGTTTTCGCCTTGGTTCTTTCAGACCTGAAAGATGCCAACAAGAAAACTGATGAAGAACTTTGTAGTTTCTTTTTTGTTATATTTGTTGCTTTCTTGAGTACAAATAGCAGTTGCATTTACAAAAATCTGTCGTCTTGTTAAGATTCAAGATTTTTTAAATTTATTTGTTTGTGTTGGGACTTTTAGACAAGAAATTGCTGGCGAGCTTTGAATCATTGTCCTAATTTTTAATCCAACTGTACGTAAACCTAAGGTCTGCAGGTGATCGCACTACCACCTTCTGCTTAACAATTTTGTAGGATGTTTTTTTTTTTTCCTGAAGCTTTTAGTTTTGTACCAGATTTAACAATATTTGTACTTTTTCCCTTAAAAGTGTCTCATGATGTCATGTTGCCCAGTCTCTTGTTTTTTAATACATGTTGCCCAGTCTCTTGTTTTTTAATACAAAGTCTGACCTTAACTGTGACACATAAGGTCTGTAGGGGGCATTTACTGACCTCTTGGATGAGTCATTGATTCACATATGGATTAATCTTTCTCAACCGGCCACTCATGGGAAAGTTCATCACTGTTCCCTGTTTTCTCCCTTAATAGATAGTGGCTTCTGCTGTTGCTCATGGAGAGCTCAAGAGCTTAGAAATGGACTTTTTTCCTACTTCATGTTGAGGTATTTCTTCGGTGGATACATTGAAATTAGATTGTTATGAAAATTCAACAAGAAAAGGAAAAAATAAAACAGAAGAAATCTAGGGGGGGAAAGTTTTTTAAATTGATTCCTGTCTAATCTTAGTGTCTTATGACGTTAGAGGAGGTGTTACCAGGATCAGCCGGAGATGGCCACCTGTGTAAATATTTTACTACTGAGACACCTTGTCAAGTCAAATCAGAACACAGATTTGTTTTCTTGCAGCTCACTTTGTAAAGACATCCTCGCTGACATTGCTGCAATATAGCTGCCTCTTAAAACATCTTATCTTGTAGATCTCAAACATGATCAAAGAGAGGCTGGACTTACTTTGTGTTTGTTCCTGGTGTCAGTCTGAGCTCAGCCTACAGCGGCTCCGAGGCACAAAAACACATGAATATTCAGCTGCTAATCTCTGAGTAAGAAACTTGGTGCTTTCGAATGTTAATTTCTTCACACGGTGTTGTAATAGTGCAGAACAGTTGCTCCTTTTTTTGCTCTGAGTAAACCCTGTGACATGCGGTGTGCGCGGCTGACACGATGCCATCTGTGTTGTGTTGTGTTGCAGGATCCCTGGCAGGCTCAACGACAGACGCACACCCCTCGGAGAGCTCAACTGGATCTTCACTGCCATCACCGACACCATTGCGTGGAACGTGCTGCCCAGAGGTGAGTCTCTTCGTCACAACAACGATAATACTGTTGCTTTGAGACCATTTTAAAGTAATGTAATGGTAATGGCATAGTAATGCGCACATTCTTAAAGATCACTAAACTTCAAATTCTCACAGTCTTGTTAAATATGCAAAATAAATAAACGAAATCACAGAAACAACAAATGAAATTAATGAAGTCCCTGTAAGCAAAACTGTCCTTTGATAAAGTCTTGCTGAGAACGAAGCATCAGACTAAAGACTTTTTTTTGTCATCCAGTTTTTGGTAGGAAGAGAAAAACCATAGATTATGCAAACAGAAATTATTGACCTTGCTTTAATTTATCATGTGATTAATTGCTCTATTGCATGTTGTGACAGGCCTACATTAATGTGCTTGAGTTGTGTTTTTATTGGAATACAAAAAATGTAAAATAAAAATTTAAAATTTCACCACGCTCAAAAATAAAGCAACATATTGTGGTTCTCTTTAGTGATTTACAGCTACCCTGGTCAGAGATTTCTGAGCAGATTCTGATTTCTTTTTTTTCTGGCTGAATTAAACATTTGTCTGCCTCCATAAAATGTTTACTGTAGCTCTTAAGTGACCCCAGTTAAAAAGTTTTAATTTCCCTCTTCATTCGTTCCTTCTGTCTTTACTTCCTTCCTTCTTTTAGAATCATCTCAGTACAGTCAAAAGATTTGCAATAGTACAAGTATTCATAGGAAGCTGAGTTTCCTTAGAAAACGCATCAATTTGCATCAAATCTGGTGAAAGATTGAGTGTTTTGAGGGTCCTCTGCAGGGATGCTCCAACTGTCTCCTCTCGCTTGTCTTTTACATCATAAGAACAAACCCCGCTATGCGGTACACATGTAAATAGCAACAGTCGAGTAATCCAAAAACCAAATGATCTGCACTTTCTCTGCTATGCTAATTGAAAAAAACAAAGCTTTAAAAGGAATTTCTTGTGATGCTTTAGTGTGCTGATTTGTTATATGCACACTAACCAGCCGTCAGAATTAGGGAAATAAGCTCCTTTTTAAAAGATTTTGCTGTTATAAGCTGAAATTAATGTTTGAAAGCACTCAGTGGGGTGTTGGGGGAGGAAGATGAGTTTGCAAAGACATCAGAGGCATACTAAAATCTTTCTTTAAACATATCTGGGCAATGATGAAAAATAAAGTGTCCCGCGTGGCTCAGCTCTCAGGGAGTCCAAAGTGGGGCACCTAAAATAAAAAGCAGCGATGTTTAGGCATCAGCAGTACTATGAGAGCATCAGAACATCCCCTGTGGCTGAAAGCATGCCGCTGTTGATATAAAATGCCAGAAGTGCAGTTTGTGCAGGTCAGCTCTTCAAATTGAGATTAATTGTGTTTAGAGTTCCCCGCACTATAATTGAGGATATCACTTGAGCCGGGGTTTGGCAGACGACACACCTCACTGCAACTACCCATTTCTCACATGCTTGCCCTGACGAAAACGCTGGCGCACACACTCATTGTTATGACATGCCTCTAGATTGTGTATTCCTTGATTTCCCTCCTGTTTCATGTATTCAACAGACATCCTCTCAGTCACACACTCGAACTCCCACGCGACAAACTGTGTCCCGGTTAGAATAGCATTCTGACAATGTTGTTGTCTGCCAAAGCCTTTTAAAGCCTCGGGGCTCCGCTGTTAATGAAGCTGCCCATATTAGAGAGATTTCATGTAATGAAGGCACTTCATGCATCTTATCCAAATCACACACACACACTCACACTGAGACTTCTCCAGCCTGTCACCAACAACATGCTCACTGTCCCTTAAGAAATGTCTCCAAAAAGTAACAGTAAAATCATAATCACCAGCCAGAAATGGTGGAAAGGAAGTGGCCCGACTTTGTCAAAGTTGAGCTAAACCAGTGGATTCCTAATGTGTTGAAGACTTTGAGATTGACACGTTATAAATCAAAATTTCAGACACAGTTCAAACCAGAGATTTGCATACACTGTATGACAGGATACATAACTTTATCCACTGACTGACACTAAATAATCTTTTTTTGATTTAATTTAGTGAGGAAACCCAATACTATTTGTTTGCTAAATGACAGAAAAGGAAAGAACAGGAACTTCTTAAAGAGACAGAGGCCCAAATTCAAGGTGTTGGATTATGAAGCCAATTTTCTTTTATGTCATATTTGATATGTGCAGTATTGTTTTAAAAACTGAAGATAACATAGTTACTTGATTGTCCTATAAAATGGCTGTAAAATACATAGCTGTGCCCTGTTAAAAGAATTTCCTCTCCCGCTCTTCTGGCATTCAGCTAGTAGAAGTAATTTTCATGATCCTATCTGATTAAAAACAGGACCAGTTTAGTGTGATTTAATGTCAGACTGGGGGTGGGGGGGTCTTTTAATAAAATGTAAATGTCTGGTTTCAACTGTATATTGCAGCATCGTGTCTGTCACATCATCTTTTTTGTGTAGAGCAAATGTGCCCAGACTCTGCAAGCCTTCCAGACCCACCATCCTGTTTGACTAAGCCACAAGAAAAGGACGCGATTAAGGACACGGCTAATTGAAAATAAACATTTCTCTGTCTTTTACATAGTGGAAGCAAACCCCCAAACCAGAAGATTGTTTTTCCAAATTTAGTCACTTTGGCTCAATAGGCTCTGTTCATTCACATATAAAGTGCCCCATTTTCGTTTATTCTTACATGTCGGTAAATCTAATTTGTTTTTTGCCCATCTTCTGTCTGCAGAATAATATATCATTTCTATTTTCTCCATCCCCAACTTCAGATCTGTTCCAGAAGTTGTTTCGTCAGGACTTGCTGGTGGCCAGTTTGTTTCGCAATTTCCTGCTTGCAGAGAGGATAATGAGGTCGTACAACTGTACACCTGTGAGCAGTCCCCGTCTGCCCCCCACATACATGCACGCTATGTGGTAAGACATGCTCACAAGCAGAGCTCGGGTTACATGAACACGCAGATGCACAGATGTCTGTGGCTTTGTAGAGCTGGAGGTTAAAGGAAAGACAGGAGTCACCCTCAGAACGCAATTAAAGGATGAGAAGAGTTTCTAAGAGACATATTCTTTATTAGGAAACAGCGTTATTCTCTTTATGTAATGATATGTATATTTAATGAATGAACATTTTAAAAAATCAACTGGGAAATTAGAAGTGAATTCAAACAGTGAAACATGCCTGGAAGCTAATTTGTGTCAGTGTGAAGGGATTTCTAACTGAAAGAAAGCTGCTTCCTTACAATGATTTCCTTTTTTTGGTTGGTTTGTGACTCTCCATTGAACCAGCTTGTACTTGCAAGAAATCGCTCAAAAACATCTCGACAGTCAGAGTTTGACAGATGCCTCTCAGAAGTTGTTTCAGCTAAAGGGTTTAAAACTAGTTATTTGAGGGTGTCCTAACTTTATCCTCACATGGAAGGCACATTTTGTTCATATCTTTTGTTGATTAAAAGAAGATTATTTGATGTTGTTTAATCTCAGTTAAATTTCTTTCTTTTCCAGCAATAAATAAAATGTGACTCTTATTAAACTTAAAATATTAAACTCTTTAACAAGAGTTGATCAAGAGTTTTAATATTTAAACTCTTGATCAAGAGTCAACATGTGGAGGTGTTTCCTGTCTGGCCAATTCCACTCGATATTCATCTCCCTTAAATGCTCTGTCTAGGATTTCTCCCGTTGAGCTTGATTTCGCCAGTTGAATTTCGACCCGGACTATCAATGAACACAAGGAGGAGTTGTGAAAGATGATATCAGTCTTCTGCACTGTTTTTGAATTATTGTCTTAGTATACTGAGTTGTAGTTTGGCATTGGCAGCGCAGGAAATGAATGAAGTCTGTGTTGGCCATGCTCTCAAATATTGAGCAATTAAAGTTGCAGCAAGAGGAATGTTTAAGACATTTTACTGCTGATGGAGATGTTGTGGCCCTTCTCTCTGTGGGGTTGATTACAGAACATTCAGTTTCTGGTAAACTTCATAGAGCAGCTTCATTCACGATAGCGCTGACCTATTACATGTGTCACATCCAGGGACTTCCTGTTATTTTTATATGAATACCTGTTTTCCTAGCTGTACTGTAAAAGTAATTATAACCCATATACAAACACATAATGTGAATGATGAAGGTGAACCATTAAGAGGGGAGCTTGTGGTTGTTTGCATTTTATGAAATTGTGATCCCAAATAGGCTTTAGTCACTGCTTTCACATTTCTTTTTGTTCCCGACTCAAGAAAATCCACTGAAAAATCAATAGCTTCTCTGGTACATTTTGTTATTTTGTTTTTCCAGTGATGCAACAGATGCTTTATGCATCCTCAAACATACAACAGGTTACTCACCTGTCTCTCATTTACAGTCTTGGATCTATAAGCAAACTGAAGATAAACACAGATTCCTGGAGCTGCTCTCAGTATAGATTACATGTAAGCAATATAAATGCTTGAGTCACTTTCACAGCCTCCTTAAATAAGTAATGGTGTGGAAGCCTGAGCCAACATGTGGAGGTGTTTTTATATGTTTCTGCCTTTGAGCATATGCAAACTCTTCATGTATTATTTTCTTTACATCCTTTTTTTTCTCATGTTGACTATTGCCAGTGTTGCTGTTAGCAGTGAGCTCAGTGTTTTATAGCGGTGAAAATTACTACCAGTACAGTTGCAGTAACTGGAAACAGAACAGGAGTGGTTGTCAGGAAACGTCTTACTCAACTCAATCTTCCAAATCGCCTCAGTTTAATGAAGCTTGTAGAGATTTGTTGAGGTTTTGCCACGCAGGTTGCAATCTTCACTTTGGCTCGACTGTTGCAATACACTAATCGCTTTTGTTTTCTGTTGCTGCTTTGTTGAGGAGTAATTTGTGTTGCATGAGCAGTTTTGAAGATCTTTAAAATGATTGAATAAGACAGTTATTTACAGTAGATTAGATATGAAGTAGGCAGAGAAAACTTGGTGGTGTGTTTGTGATTGTGTGATGTGTTGTGGTGACTGGTTTTCTATTGTTGATAAATGTGCAAAGATCTCAAACTTTTTCCATATTGTCATTTGCGTGTAGAATTTTGTGGAAGATTCATTTACTACAACTTGTAATAAGATTGTAACATGACAAGATGTGGAAAATGTGAAGCACTTTGAGTCTTTTACGGATACACTGTGTGTAATTAAAATTGAACATAATATGCTTCATAGGGTTCAGTAGTTATTTAATGCATTTATGAGATATTTCTTTTAAATTGATGCTTTACAAGTAAAGTGTCCATGTTTTGTGGAATATACAGATGGGAAAATATGGACTTTTGAAAGAGAAAATAGAAACAGTGTTTTAACATCAAACACATCCAAAATCAATGGAATACAAGATATGACTATTGAATTACGCAAGTGCTCTTTTGAACAAACTACACAGTATGCAAAAACTGAGAAATTTGTTCTTTCCTTGGGCTGTAAGAACATCTTTACACTATTCTGCTCCTGCATCTCTGGCTGGATGTTGTTGCAGCTTCTCGACAGATTGGGGGAGAACTTTTGTTTGGTCCTGTGTTCAACAACAATAATATACATATACCTCAGCACTTGAGTTTTTGTGTTTTTGTGAAGTATGAACTGTTCAGGCCAAAAAGAGAGTTATTCTCATGTTTTTTCACTTCAAATAAAAGAGTCCATATCTGTTTTTCTGGTTTATGTATAGACCTTATGGGAGTACATTTAAGCACATTTGAACAGTCTCCAATACAATACTCAAGTTGTTGTTACAGATCATTAAAATAGAAAAAGAGTTTTTAATCAAAAACTACTAATGCACTTTGTTTAATTATTTGAATTAAACACAGCTATATTTTCTGATGTTTCACCTCTTTAAAAAAAAAAAAAAGGTTTCTTCAGTCAGGAAATAATGTGATTATTTACTGCTTAATGAGACAAACACTGAGTTGAATTAAACCCCATTTCCATTTGTCCACCATGTTTTCTCATTAACATACGTGTTTATACACAAAGACCTGCTGTTGTCCGATTCCTCTTTTGCACAATTTAAAAGCCATTATCTAATCATCCATCTTCCTTTAGTTACACAAACATCTCTCCATCATTTTTTTTCCTTTGCATCGTCTTCTAAAAATGCCTCTTTCTGCTTCTCCCACTCATTATCTGGCTGGCGTTGGCAAAGCCTCCAGGAGAGGCTCGTTGTGTAACCGCCTGGCATCTCTCCCTGAAACAAATACTGCTCTTTACTCCTTGAGCACGCTGTAGTCTTTCTTTCTCGCTTGTTCATCCCTATTAGTTTAGATTGCGGGTACTTTTCAGTGTTTGCGGCCCAACAAATTGGGATTTCACAACAGCACATGCAATATTAAGCAGGATAGAGTAACGACTGAGCAGTGCTTTAGGAGACTAGGAAACCAAACTGTGAGGGCAATAAAGAGAGTAAGTGTTTGAGATAAAAGGCAAGTAGGAAAATAAAAGTTTGGGCCAGCATGGACTGCACCGAAAAGGATGGAGAGGAGGGAATAAGTACTTTAAGGGTTTGCTGATTCATGTTAGTGCCAAAACACAAACAGCTACTGTTATTCAAATGGGGCAGAACAGGGCAGGGCAAATAAGCCTGAGGCTGATTACTCCCTTGCCAGCCATTTAATTGCCAATAGTATATGTCTGTTTTATATTGGGGCATGTTGTTGCACCACTCTCTGCAGGCAACCAGAGAAAAGAGCTTAGTCAGTCGCCAAATGTTCCCCTACACAGCTTTCCCTTCATTTCACACTCAACACACGCATGATCTCTGCTGATGAGTCACTTCTATTGCCTTTGCGAGCGGGCTAACCATGCCATAATAAACTTGGAGCAGCCTCCATCTGAGAGTACGTTCTTGCAGATAATATGGTACTTTCTGGTTATTTAGGTGCCGACGGGTTGCATAAAAGCCATCAGGGATGGACACGCGAGCTGACAATTTCCCAATCACAAGTTATGAAACCAGAAATTAGTGTTTTCATATCTGATTTGTTAAAGGAGAGCACCTAATACACAGTTGAGTTGTTGCTTTAATTTTGTATTATTTTTATTTTAGTCTACAATAACAATGATACACTGTTACTGAGAAACAGAAAGAATAGTTGGACACTGAGGTTTCTTCATCTTTTTTTTTTAGATATATTTTTATCATGTAACTGTTTCAGATCATTTACCAAATTTAACACTTGAGAATAACCCAAGTTTACATAAATAGTCTGTGTATTGTGATGCCACAGCATCTGAACTAGATTTAAATTCAGTGTTTCTCAGCCCAGGCCCAATCATTGGGAGCCTAATTAGATCTTTCTAGATTCTTTACAGCCAACACTGTATGTGGCTGCAAATTGCTACTTGATGAACAGCATCTCCTCTTCGGAATGCAATCAGCTTTTTACTGTGACGATTTTTACCACAGGGCTAATTCTTTGTGCTGCTGCTGGTGACAAAAACCCCCCAATAGCCTTCATCAAGCTACCTTTATATGTTTCCATGTTGCACATTTATCAATGAGTCCATTACATATTCTGCACTGTGCTGTCAACCAGGAGTGCAACTCTATTATATCACTCTGGAATAATGGGAAAAGCCATTTGAGCAGGAGAAAGAGTCTCAGACAGAGTGAACCCTGCGTCATTCATTCAGCTTCACATTACATCGCTGTGCATCAACTGGGAACATGAATCAACCTCTAACTCATGCTAACTGAGAGGAAAAAGCCCCATCGAGACTCTGAGTTCAATTTTCTGCAAGAAAAAGAAGCTGGAAAGTGGAGGTTAGAGGAGACGGGCTGAAAGGGAGAAAAGAGAAACTGTGATAAGGTTTGATGTGGGTTGCATAACCCCATGAATTAAAAATGACCATGGGAGAAGAGCTGGTGTTTAAAAGGGGGATTAAAGGCTCCTCACTGCCCTCTCTAGGACCCATGGAAGGAAATCTCAGGTGTTGAAGGCGCTCCGAGAACAATGCAGGGGAGACGATCTGATCTGAGAAAAATGGATTTGTACGCTGGGGTTAAAAACTCGACCATAGACCTGGTGTTGACCTGCACTTGTGTACAAACTGAAAATCAATTTAGCTGTGTTATGTGACAAGACACAACCAAAGCAAATGAAATACATTTTGATTAATATATATAAGTAGACCTGGGTGAAAGATTGAATTCCCAACAAACCTAGCAGAAGGTGGTCTAAAGAGTGGCTCGATTCGGTTTATTGTTTTTTATTTCTGGGGGAAGAAACAATCTTAACACCCAAGAAATTGTGTTTTATATAAATACAGAATTTGTAATTAATGTTTTTCAGCTAAGTTCTCAAGTTTCAGATACATTAATAATTGTTCATAAGTGCATTATTTGCTGCCTATTTCATAAGAACATCAGCTTGACAAAACTGGAAAAACTATTTGTACAACAAAGCTTATTACAATATGATAGTGAAGACACATACATGATACATAAGACATAACAGAACTGTTTCTTTGGTATTAAATGTCTGAAACATTCCTCAGCCATTTTGGTTGAGGTTGACATGATAACATCACACTGTTGCTGCAGATTTGTCGGATCCATGTCGACGACGCAGATCTCCTGTGCCGCCACATCCCAAAGGAGCTCTGTGATTGAGATCCAATGTCAACTTAGTGTCATGTTCAAAACAGCAGTTTGAGATGATTTATTACATGGTGTGTTATCCTGCTGAAGTATCCGTCAGAAGAACGGTACACTGTCGTTGTAAAATGATGGAAATGGTCACTTTACAACCATTAAGTAGGCTGTGGCATTAAAACAATCCTTAATTTTATCGAGATATTATTTCCCACTCCATGACACCACCAGCAGCTTGAACTGTTGAAATGAGCTAGGATAGCTCCACAGTTTTGTGTTTAAGCCAAAATGAAACCCAGCCATCTAAATCTTGCAGCTGCAAATGTTTTTATTAAAAATTTTGTTTCCTGTGCTTTCAGAGTTGACTCACTTCTCCTTTCTTCTTCGTCTATCTTCTCCTTTCCAATGCTTCTGAACTTCAGAAAGTCGTGTAGATGTCTAAAAACACTGAGTTGCTGCCATGCAGTTGGCTGATTCACTGTCTGTTTTATTGACCAGTTGAATAAGATTTAGCAAATAGTGCTTTTATTTAAATAAAATGTACTGGGGAAAAGTGCCACTATTGATTTGTTATCATACTTCTATGATATTACTACATGATAAACTGTACAGTTTTATTGAACTTGAACTATTGATTTCATTATTCAGTGAGAGACAACTAAATAAATTTAAAGTTTGAATAATATGTGATAGATTTATTTGTAATATTTTCCTTTAAAAAACACTATTTTATTAGTAAGAATTTTATAACCATTCATTACAAGCACCTTCTTTTCACTCTTGTCTTCTTTTCTTGCAATTTCAAATATGAATAATGCCACAAATGCAAACATTAATAAACACTTCTGTATTTTCATAATTGGTACTATCACTATTGTTCTATTTACTTTGTCAACATCTGATTAATTGTTGTAGTAATACTTTTGTGAATGTAAAACTGAACTTTTTTGTATTATTACCTGACTTGTGTTGTTTTTGAAGATCATATGATGTAATTCTAATGTGGTTTGTGTCCCCGTGTTTCATCCCTGCAGGCAAGCCTGGGACTTGGCCGTGGACATCTGCCTTTCTCAGTTGCCTACCATCATTGAGGAGGGCACCGCCTTCAGAGTGAGTGCGTGTGTGCGCGTGTGCGTGTGTTTGTGTGTATGTTGTTGAGGGATAAACCGGGACTCTGACACTTTAAAAACGCGGACAAATACTTTTTGCTGTGTTTTTATGAGTGGCGACGGGAATGTTAGAGATAACAGGATGCCATCTTTGATAGATGGCTTCTGTCTGCTGCTGATGTCCGGGAACACCAAACAGTTCTCGTTTGCTCTGCAGCTTTTCCTCCATCAGCACCACCACCATCTCTGATAATTACTCATACTCACACATTCCCAGTGGATAATATTGTAAAATGTCAGGTCTTATAACTCAAGTATGAGTGTCAAATAAAAAACGGTTTTCTGAAACCACTGGCCCTGCACTTTCAACCACTGGTGTTTTTATTGTTATATTTACTGACACGGCAGGGGACTCTGATAGAGATGCTGAGTTCAATGAAAACATGCTGCAAGAGGCTTATTGAACTGATGATGGGCTCATATATCTCGATCAACTCATTTTTTTTATGCATGAGCCAACTTGGTGCTCAAATTTGTAGATGGATCGGTCGCAACCTGTACTTTGTAATGGAAACTGTTCAGGAGACTTTAGCACTTTAATCTTGGGCTTTTTTCCTGTCCACCTCCCCATCGGAGGTGGGCTTCTTCTCCATCGCTCCCCTGGGGGCAGTTTCCTTTCCACACTTTCCCTAGCACTCAGGCTGAAAACACTTACCAGCATCATAATTGAGCCCCGGAGGACCTTTAAAGAAGATCTCCCCGCTCTGTGTTGAATTCAGGAGTCTTTAAGATATTTCTGGTGCTCTACAGCTATACACATTACTTTCTGAGGCTTTGGTAAAATTGATGAAAAGAAACATGGTGTGAAAAAGTGTTTGCCCACTTCCTGGTTTCTTATGTTTTTGCATGTTTATCATACTTCAGCATTTTAGAACACCAAACCAAATTAAATATTAGTCAAAGACAAAACAAGTAAAAACAAAATGCAGCTTTTTAATGAGCATGTTTTTTAGTACGGGAAAAAAAAATCCAAACCTACATGGACCTGTGTGTGAACAACTGCAATAAAGCATTTGTGATAACCTGCAGTAAATCTTTTACAGCTGTAGAGGAATTTTGTCCACTCATCCTTGCTGCTTTGTTCTAATTCAGCCACATTGGAGGGCTTTTGAGCAAAAAAAAAAAAAAAACCTTTCTAAGGTCAAACCACAGTATCTCATTTGGATCTCCCTCTGGTCTGTGACGTTGGAAGGACTCCTTGCCAGTACCCTAATCTTGGCTCCCTTCTCAGGCAACAAGTGTGATTTTGCTGTTCTGGGACATTAAATATTCCTGTTGATGACAATGTTCTTTTTTTTTTTTTTTTTTTACTTCAATCTTTAATTGAACAAATTAGTAAATTTCTAAGTGCAGATTATCTACCCAGCATGCTTTATATTTCACAAAACAATGAATAAGGTCAAAGTTTGGTGAAGTTTTTTTTTCTGCTGTGATTATTCATAAATTAATCCATCCATCCAGTTCAGTGCTGTCATTTCCCTCCTCAAGATCTATTACCGTACCCAAACATGGCATGATTCCTGCTGTAATTTCACCTCACAGCATGATCAAATAACGTGGGGCGAGCAGCCAATCAGGTGGCCTGCCACGGCAGCAGAGACCACAGAGACGGTAAGCTGATCATGATCGATCGGGATTTATGTTGTTGCTGCAGTGCAGTGTCACCTCTCACCTCATTATGTTGGGCCTTTTTATGAAATGATGAGCTAGTTGCTGCAGACTGGCTGTGCGTGTGTGTGGGGGGGGGCGGGAGGGTGTGTATGTGTGTGTGTGTGTGTGTAAGAGAGAAGGAAATTCAGCGCAGTAAAAGCTCTAATATCTGTGTTACTTCTGCTGCTTGTCTCCACAGCACAGTCCGTTCTTCGCAGAGCAGCTCACGGCGTTTCAGGTCTGGTTGACCATGGGTGTGGAGAACAGAAACCCTCCTGAGCAACTCCCTATAGTGCTGCAGGTACACGCACACAACCACGCATGCACAACCTTCTTATAATCAATGTTTTCTGTATGCATGACGGCACTTCATTAACCCAGATCTACGTAAAGCCTGGTGATTGGAGAATATACAATGTTAGAAATATTAACATTGAAGTCAAGCATAGATTAAATATTTGTTTTTCTATGTTACACTTTGACTACAAGAATCGAAACTGATCAGTAGGTTTCTTTTATTATTTCTGTGGGAAAAAAAGTATTACAATTTCTTCATTTTGCAGTTATTAGTAAGAAAATGCCATTCTGTTCTCCTCTCACACTTTCCCTTTGTCCTATGTTTCACCTATGACTCACATCTACTTACATTTAATAAATAAGGATATTTCCACCATTTTCTGCAGGGTTTTTTTGGCTGCCAGATTTTCTTTTTTAAAAT
The DNA here is from genome assembly GCA_010277075.1 of Poeciliopsis retropinna. Taxonomy (NCBI): domain Eukaryota; kingdom Metazoa; phylum Chordata; class Actinopteri; order Cyprinodontiformes; family Poeciliidae; genus Poeciliopsis; species Poeciliopsis retropinna. Next base: position 9,574,506 of record VMRM01000013.1, read on the forward strand.
ATTTTGATAATTGGCACTAATGCATTGATGACCCAGTCGAAGTGCTAAAGAAGGGTTTTATAAATGGTATCATAGACGGTACTCTGACATCCTACAGAAATGTAATAAAACACTCAGCTTTACTCTTGTGATACATTTCAGTTTCGTCTTGTAGACAATATTATTGCTAAGTCCACAGTGTAAAAACTGCATGTCTTCCCTTTTTTTGAGAAAAAAAAATCACATTAGCATTAAAAACACAGCACTGAACGCAGCATGAAAGAAAATCTAGATTTTTTTTTGCTTGACTAATGGGTTTTTGGTGATTTTTACACATAATGGCTACAAATTAAACATGGCATAGATGTTTCAGGTGTTTGCAGATCTGCATCTGTTGCATATTGTCAAGGGGAGTGAGGGCCAATCTTCTCGACACAGTTCACAGCACGCCAAGCAGCTGCTTAAACTGACTACCGCTACATAAAGTGCTGCTGTCGATTTTACCTGATACCTAAAGCTATCAGTGTTGCAGGTTGCACAAAAAAGGCTTTATTCTCCATTATGAAGCATCTTGATTAAACTCACAAATCACCTGCCAGAATTGTACCGGTAGCCGGGAATATTACTGCTACAGGGACTACTTCTTATGCTGATATCTTGCTCTTCTCCAAGGCTTAATTTATTATAATTTATTACACCAGGCGTTCCTTTTTTACCACATCTTTTACCTCAGAAGTGTGAAAATCCTTCTTGGAAGTTCTGTTCAGGACTTTCAGGCTAATTTCCTTTATTACAGCCCCACAGCTAAACCTATATCTGTGGCCGCTCCTGTGACTGGTAGAGATGGTAAATTTGTTGGGGGGGATGTGGGTGGGGTGCAGTTTGATGCTTCGCTTTCGTCCTTCCACCTCCACCGCCATCTTCCCCGCAGGGTGGTACAGTGGCAGCATTGCATTATATCACAGCGTAGTAGCTGCATGAAGCTGTCCGTGCTGAATGGTAATTTCCTGCTGAGTCAGCGCTCTGCGAGCAGCAGCACATCCATACAGCGGGGCCCGTCGGGACCCGTTAAAAGCCAGGAAAAAGGCGCCGTGATTGAAGAGCACGTGGATGCTGTGTGTGTGATTGTGTGTGTGTTTGTTTGGAAACAACAGGAAAACAGCTGCAGTAGCTGTGCAGTTTGTGCAACATCATGCGGTTAAACATCGTGATTGGGGAAAAAAATATATGTGTATGTGTTACTGGATGTTCCTGTGTGTTTAAACACACTGTTGTAGGAGGATGAAGACTGGCATTTCCTTAGAGTGCTTATGATTTGATGCCAAATATATTCAGGCACCATTTGAAGGATGAAAGATTAACAAGAAACAAGAAAAGCAGAGTAATCCATCAATAATGGTCTTTAGTAAAATGAGCAACAACTCATCCAGAGAAGGTTTGAGCTGCTGTACTGCGTTGTCTTGACAACAGCTACTTCATCGAAAAAGGATTAGCAGATTGTGCAAAGGGATTACAGCATTTAAAAATCGCAGTGCTCCGGTAACAGAGGCGTTCATGCCTGTTTGTTCCTCCACACGCCGCTGTAGCTATTAAACAACATATGCACCTCACACAGAGCGCAAGTTTTCATACCTGAACATTTTCTTACATCACAACCGCAAACTGCAATGTAAGTAAGTCATTAGGATTTAATGTGATAGACCAACACAAAGCATGATTCTGAAATGAAACGAAAAGCAGACAGAGTTTTCAACAATACTAGCCTTTAACTAGGCCGTTCTAACATCTGCATATGCTTTGAAAACGACGCAGTTGCCACTCAGGCTGTATGTTCAGGGTTGTCGTCCTCTAACAAGTTTTCTTTTAGGATCATACTCTTATTCAGCATTCTCCCCTCAACTCTGACAAACTTCACAGGCTTTACTGGAAAAAAAAAGCCCATCCCCACAGCATCATGCTTGCACTACTGTGTTTCACTGTGGATTTTCTGCCACACACAGCATTTTGCATGAACCTATTATATTGCTTGTGGCATATTGGTAATGGCTTCTTGATTATAGTAGCTTTATTTTTGACACTCTCCCAGAAACACCAAAATTTTTGGCTTGTGCCTCTAAAAGTTGTCCTGTCTCCAGCTATGTCCACCTGAGCTGGGGATCCCTGCAGCTCCTCCAGAGTAACACAGTGGCGATTTCACTGCTTCTCCAACTAATGCTCTCCTTGGCCTTACCCCTTTTCTCCTTTTATTTTCTAATTTTGTGAATATGGTAGGTAATTAGTGGCATAATATTTTATTTAGAAGAATCAGTATGTGCAAATTTTTTTCAGATTTTCATTGGTTGAAAATATTGAAAGGCATGATTAATTTTCCTCCACTTCATGAATATGCATTGTTTTGTGCACTCGTTGGTCTTAAAGAGACCAACGAGGTTTGGAATTTGACAATAAAAGGAGTGAAAAAGTTTGGGGAGTGTGAATATCTTTATGGGGCACTGCAACATGACGTGCATCGGTGCTCAGACACAGGAAAGCAGGAGGCAGCGCTTACTCACTGCTTGTGAATCAGAGTGAGGTAAAGATATTGCAGCGGTAAAAACACACTCACGTTCTCTGTTATGTTGCAGTGTTGATCTGGGACTTTATTTCCATTCCTTCCAGGCCTTCTGCTCTATGAATAATGCACACCAAATGTAGTCGGTAATGATGAGAGTGAAAGAAAGATATGGATTTAGTTGGATTGCGCTCATACCAGCAGAGGTTTGGGTCAGGTTGTTGCCCTGTGGCTTTTCTGTGGCGCCTACGTCACGTAAAAACACACGAGCACGGACGTTCCCACGCTCCTCCTCAGAGCTGGAGGCAGACGTGCTCCGGTCTTCCCCCAGCCTCCTCCTGTTTCTGCAGTCACGCTCACAGGTCGATGTCCCCCCGAGGATTCTTTTCATGCGTCGTGTGTAGGAGGAGATGCTTGTGTGAGTCTGCGGTCCTCCATATGCTTGTTCCCACACACACTGTGAAAGTCACATGGAGATGCTCCGGCGTTCTGCCTTCACACAGATTTTAATGCTGCATTGCATAGTCTATGCAAACACAAGCATTTATGTATTTATAGCGTCTGCCATATGCATCCTATAAATAGTCCTGTGTGGCTACAACAGCTTGCTAAATTATTCCCAGTTGGCATCGGTATTTCATTATATGAACGCAGGTAAGTTAAAGCGCCCACTGAGATGATGTCACACTCCGATGCCTCTGTAAGCATCCAAATAAAATGGCAGCCAAGAAGGACACACCCAGCTGCCCACACAGGCATGCCCACACACTTGGTAATGGTTCTGGTTCTAGTAGTGGTGAGAGCACCACCTGTTCCAACCCACCTTCTCTGCCATATTCCCTGCTGCTCTTCCTCTTCCTTTAATCTCAGACTTCCCTCCGGTTTTGTAGGCAAACCCAGATTATCTCTGATCTGTTTTCCTGCCTTTCAGGTTCTCCTGAGTCAAGTGCATCGGCTGAGAGCTCTGGACCTGCTTGGACGGTTCCTGGATTTGGGACCCTGGGCCGTCAGTCTGGTTCGTTCGCCTCTTTGAAATTTGACACTGCTAAGGGAATTCTGACATAGTCAAACCCTGAATGTCAAAGGTAGTTTATACAATTTGAAACCATAAAAATATGTTTCACCATAGTAATAACTGCATCATTTTTAAATCTATCAAAATGGTTTGAAAGATTTAAACAACAGTGCAATAAAACGAACACAAACTCTGCATAGTCAAATAATTATCGACTGAATTAAACGTGAGCTTCAGATGAAATATGTGATCAGCTCACTCGGTTTACAAAGAACACTTTGGTTTTATTGACCACATATTAAGAATTAATCTTAAAAAATCCCCATCATGCTGTTTTCCCTTAATAAATGTAAGCATACAGTTGAAACCAGATATTTCACCAAGTAAAAAATTTTTTTTTTCTTGCTGTCTGACCTTAAGCTCTTGTTTCAGGTCAGTTAGTATTACCAAAATTATATCTATTTGTTAAATGCTAGAAAACCAGAACATTTTTCAGAGATTTTTTTTTTTTGTGTGTAAATTTATTGATTTCAGAATTTCACATACATTTGGCCAGTTTAACAAAACAATGCTTTTTAAGCTTTATGATTTGGGTCGAACCTTCTGGGTTTCCTTCCACAAGCTTCTCACAATTCTTTACTGGACTTCTGGTCCATTCCTCCTGACAGAACCTTTTGTAACCAAGTCCATTTGGTCTTTTCAGGCCTTTTCAGTCCTATCAATAACTTCGCCATAGGATTGAGATTATAGTCTGTCCCAACCTCTATTTTTTTTTTAATTTTTCAAAAAATATATATATAAGAGAGCATTGTAGAAAGTGATAAACATCACTTACATCAGTACACAAGTACACCAGTTTGCTGCCTGATTCTGCTTTACGCTATCCTCACACCTGTTTGCTGAGAAACCACATGACTTTGCCCTGTAAGCACCGGTGCTGTGTGTTTGTGGATCTTGCAGGCCCTGTCTGTTGGGATCTTCCCATATGTGTTAAAGCTGCTCCAGAGTTCAGCCAGGGAGCTGCGGCCGCTGCTGGTGTTCATCTGGGCCAAAATCCTTGCTGTGGATAGTGTAAGTAAAGCTAAACAATCACACACAGATGTCCAGCATCTTTGTGTTTCTTTCTTGTTTAATTTAAAACCTCGTAGGATTGGCACTTCCACATTACTGTCATCAAAACACTTGGAATTTGTCAAGATTTTATCTAAAAGGTTTAGGATTGTGTTAATATGTGTATTTTATAAATGTTTAATCACCATTTTGATTGTAAAGTAAACCTGCAATGTAATTTTCTCACAAATTAAATGTTAGAGAGTTAAACTGCGAGCATGCAGCTGAAGCATTTTTCTTCTTTATATCAGTGACATTCTCACCGTCTCACTCTGGCTTAGGAAAACATTACAGAAATAGATGGAGATAGGCGTAGTGCTTTTCCTCATTTTTTCCCCTTTTCCTTAAGAGTAACAATAATTGTCAAAACTGTGGGGATAAAGTGCACCTCCTAAACAATGTTGTTGTTAAAGAATTTGGAAATGACGAGTTGTGCCAACAAATAAAACTCAAATTCAAAAGGCTTTATAAAGTCTTACAAATTTATCAAAATATATTTGAAATAACAAACATGCAGCCATGTTAAAGAGCTGAAGCGTCAGCTCAGGTACTTGAAGTTCAATTTGTTTTTTGTTCATTTTAGTTAGAGATGGGAGAAATCTGGCAACAGTTGTTGCTTGTTGCGATGTGCTTCCTAATGTTTTGTTTTTGAGGAAAATTTGAAGAAAGCCGTTCTTTTCAACTGACCCTGATTTAATAATAGTATTCAGTCGTCATGCAGTCTGTTCTGGGAAAAAGAGAAAAAAGCAACACATTTTAATAAATGTTATTCTGAATGAAGAGTGAAGCCTCTCAACTCCTGCTCTCCATCTTCACAGTCATGTCAAGCTGACCTGGTGAAAGACAACGGACATAAGTATTTCCTGTCTGTATTAGCCGACAGTTACATGCCTGTAAGTATCAGCCGCCATCGCCAGTAAAAAGTGCTTTATGCGATTGTTTCTGCTTAATTTGATGCGAAGCTGTTTAAATATTAATAGCTTACAGTGAGAGAGTTGAGAAATGCTTTCCTCTCTTTCAGGCGGAACATCGTACCATGGCCGTTTTCATTTTGGCTGTCATCGTCAACAACTACAACACAGGCCAGGTACAGAACCGGTTTGAATTTGTGTGTGTGGCTCCGAGTGGATCGTCAGAAGGCCAGAGGGAGCACATGGCAAATTATTAATTTACTCCTCTCGCCAGGAAACGAGGTCCTCTCAGAGCCAACTGTCATCTCTGTCGCCTGTTGTATATTTCCAGTAGATATTGGTTATGTGACAGTTTTGTCAGCGGCAGTTACTTTTGCAGCCTCTGTTTCTGCCCCAGCCACCTATGTGGTGACACTTTATCTCCAAAAGAGTCACTTCCGTCGGCCCCCGGCCTCCTGCGTGCAATCCCAGAAGCCTTTTATGTCTGCTGCTCATCAAATACCCAGCGGTGCAACGTAGGGATAATGTAACTCACCATTCCACCCAGACACGCAAACAATTCCTAAGAAAATATTTGTAATATTTCTGTCTACTTATGGTTATTTGTGTCTTTTATTCCCAGTCATGTGCCTGTTTCTGATATTACATTTTATAAAAGTGACAAATCAGAAAACTGTACCCGCTGTCAGGCTCAGAAACACCAATCCTTCATGTATATTTCTCTGTAAACTGAGCACTCCCACATCTCCTGCTGGTTTCTGTAAATAATAGATGATCATGACATTACAGAGAGACTCTCCCTGCTTTTCAGTTTCAGTTTCCTGTTTATTTCTTATGTTAAACAACGCCATTCATTGCTGTGGATTTAAAGCTCAGAATGTGTCACATAGCAATCATAATGTTGATAAAAGTATTTGAAGCTTTTATTCATAATAGTCAACAGGGTGCTGATTTCAAATATGAGATTGACTAAGCAATGGACTAAAATGGGTCTCATTTTGATCATGAGTGCAACAATAAAGGAAAAATATATTTTTTATGTCACCAGGGGCAACCAAACTTTCAACCTAATTGCCCAAAATGGCATATTTCTATTTTATTTAATGTGATCACTGCTCCCAAAATTTTTTTCTATTGATTTTAGTCAGAATTAAGTGATTAAAAATGCAACAAAAAAGATCATGATCATTTTTTCATCAATAAAAATGCACTATATATTAAAAAAAAGGTAATTTTCCCCCCAAAATTATTTATAAATCTTTGTAGCTTAATGAAAAGAGTCTCCCACGGTCTCACTCAGAGAGTTACTTCTCTGCAATATCTGCCAGGTGCAGTTTCTGGTTCTCTCTTTATTGTGAAGGTTTGTAGGAATTCATATTTTGGACAAACATTAGAAAAGGAACAACTGAATGAAGCATTTCAGGCCTACATTTCCAAAAAGGAAAATTCTAAAAGTTTCTCATTAGAAATATGTGCTGTGGTACATTTTTATGCTTTAATAGTAGCAAACATTGCTGCTGCGGCATTTTTCTGTCACCAACCCATCATCACAGTAGAAATGAGCAACATAAAATGCAAGAGTTGCGTATCCAGTAATTTCTCTTTTTTAATCAGATATAACTATAAAACCTGAACAGCTTCTTTCCTGTTCACGTATTTCTTCACTGCTGTTGTAATTCATGTTTGATTGTAATTCATGTATGATCTGCAAAATCAAAATTTGACAGAAAATCAAAAAAAAAAAAAAATCCACTATGTAAAAGGAGAAAATACTCTTTCATTTTTATTCTTTTATTGTATTAAATCTGTTTGTTTTTTACCCATAAAGACATTCAAATCAAACATGTGATCTGCGTTATCAGCTCTCAAAGTGTTGTAGTGACATTGCAGAGCTTTCCTTGGTGCTGCTATAAAATGGATCTGTTTTATCATCTCAGTTTATATAGCATGGATTTTCTTTCCAGTCGCTGTAGTTGCTGCATTTTTGATAACTTGCTTCAAGAGGAAAAAGCAATAGAGCTAAAATCCAAATATAAAACACCATTTAACATCAATATGATAAAAAAAAATTGTGTCATTACTTTGCAGACTTTACAGTTAATTTTAGTAAAGACTTCATGTCGTTGTGTTGCTAATCTATAATCTTTTTGTCCAAATCTCACAGAAGGTTTAGAGGTTAGTGGGGATTTATTGACTAATAAGTTTCAAGTCAACCTAAGACCTCTGCGCTGCTTGGGAGGAATAGGCTCCCATCATGCTTGTTTTGTCATGAATGCTATACAGAAAGACCAGTTTTAGCCACGAGTAAAGCAGTCACAGTCAGAAGAGATCTGTCTTTTCCTAACTGGAAATAACATAGTTTTTCTTTATAAAAGATCAAAGTAAAAAGCTAAACAATTTAAGGTTTCCAACATCCTTTCCTAATCTTTCTGCCCTCTAGGAGGCCTGTCTCCAGGGTAACCTGATCGCCAACTGCCTGGAGCAGCTTTCTGACCCCCACCCGTTGCTCAGACAATGGGTGGCGATTTGCCTGGGCAGGATCTGGCAGAACTTTGAACCAGCGCGCTGGTGTGGCGTCCGAGACAGCGCTCATGAGAAGTTGTATACGCTGCTGTCAGATCCCATCCCTGAGGTGAGAAGTCTGAGCCACACCTTAAACACACTCAAAGACATATTAAGGTGTGTATTTATGGGGCACCAAATGTTGGTTTTGTAGTTGTTCTGTGTCCAGATAAAGAGAGGAAGAGTTGAACATTTCTCTTCACAGGTTTCTCAATTCAGTCTCAACAGGCTTCATCAGTTTTGTAAAGAAAATTAAGCAAAAATGCCAACATTTTGCCTCAAGAGGCCTGAATACAAATCCACACCACATTTTCAGTTTGTCAGACAAATATTTCTCCACTCCACAGTCAAGTACAATTATTTTGTCATAAAACAAATTAAAGATTGTTTGTAAATCTTTACAAACATTTGTGAAGATGTGAAAATGTTCCATCTGTTTGAATACTTTTGCCAGTTGCTGTTTATTCCTGATTTATAATTACTTTATTGATTGTTTCTACTGTTCAAACTGATAAGATTTTAAATTAACAATGTAAGTTTTTTCTGTTTTGTTTTTTGTAGAATCCAGATCTATCTTAAATTCTCAAAAGGGTTGGGTTAGCTCTACATTTTTAGATTTCCTATTAAGATTTTTTCCTTTGAGGTTGAAGCTGTCATGAGAAAAATGGAGCAATGCCACTCATACAAACAAAGCTTTAATAAAGTGCTGGGTTTTTTGCTTTCAAACTAGATTAAACATACAAACGAGTTGTTGCTGCATTTATCACAGAATTAGATGGCCTTCGTCCCAAGGCTGTCGCTGTTTTCAGCTCTTGAGCACGCTCTCCTTTGCCCAACTACTCCTACATTCCTCCAAAGAAAGTCTTGGTGGATCATCAGCATCCACAGGCCTCTCTTTTCTTTTGACAAGTGTTTCATGACTGGAGCTGTGTGGGAACCTGAGCTGGGTGCAGATTTCACAGATGAAGGGTGGAGAGAAACCGGCTATTTCTGTGCTCGATCAGCAGTTGAGGTTCTTCACAGCCTGCATTTTTCTAAACCTTGACTGGCTGTGATGTATTCAGAAGTGCGGGTCACAATTCAGTCTTTATATATAGAGCTAAACTTAGCAGACAGAACAGTTTTACCTTGATTGTCTTCCTGTTTTCTGCAGTAAGATGATAACTGAGAAACCAGACATGTAAAATAAATGTCAAACATTTTCAACAACATCACAAAGAAATGCGTAGGACAAAGTTTAAGAGTAGTTAAACGTTGAAATTCCTTTGCTGGCTCTTGTATGAAAAAGTCATAAAAATGAACTCTATGAATAATGGTGGTCAGAATATGGATAATAGCTAAATGAGACATAGTGCTAGACACATTCATCTTCACCCCTGGTAAAATACATGTAAAAACCTCCACATAAATTAATGTTTTATTGCACTACCACAAATTCACTCTGAAATAATAGTTTTTTATTAAAAACTACCAGTGCAACAATTCTTGATACCCCAGCTGTTCTTACTTTGTACAACTTCATTCTGTCAATATGACAGAACTGTTTTCTACTTTTATAGTTGATTTGCAGCCAGGCAGAGGAATCTTTTGGATAATTCCCCTTTGTGCACAACCTCTCCAGATCATCCAGAGTGCTTGGTCGTCTTATATTCTCTGCTCTCTTGAGCTCATCATAAGGTCTGATGAGCTCTGGTAAAATGGAACCTCTGGCACCTTTTTAGTAAATGCAACCCACAATTTTTAATAAACTGAAGGTCATTCAAAGCGTTACAGGTAATCTGATATCTGATACATCAGATTAATATTTCAAATTGATCTTTAATATCAATTTGAAATATCAGATGAAAATGATTAAGTAAGACGAAGTCAGGGGTAATGTCCTGCAGTTTGAGGAAGAAACTTGTTTTATGAGCACATTTAACATTCTGACTTCTTATTTGTTATTGTCCTTGTATTCTCTTTGTTTCTATTAATACTTTAATACTGTAAGAAAAAATATACAAATAAGTGCTTGTTGATTAAAATGAGAAGAAAAAATATATGCAACATCCAAATCTAAAGTTAGTGTCAGGCATGAAAGAAAATCAGTTTGGATAAATATAGTTTCCTGTATAGTACATGCATTGTTGTCCATCTGTCTTTCTATTATAACAGTGAACAAATTTTTATGAGCACAGAAAACTAAGGTTTTAGCAAAATACGGTAGAATTTAGGCTTATTGTGATGGAAATGGTGCTGCTTGTGAAAGTTTATGGACATAAAAATTGCAATAGGTTTCGAGAAATTGTCTGAAGAATTACCAAAGGAACATTTGTTGAATCTTGTTGTACATCTTTAGCCCTTACATGCTCTACTGAACACAGAAACAAACCGTTCTGTAACTCCAGGGAGCAGGGAACCACCGTATGAATGTTTTACGATCAGATGCTGTCACACGGTGATCCTTCATGTTCCCAGTAAGTAGATCGCTCTTCTGTCCAGACCCACATCCTTCATGTTGCAGCTGGAGCTCCAGCACCTTACAGGGTCATGCATGGACACCAGAGAACAGCGTGCAGAAATCGCCCCAACATCCACCCAGATGCTGATAGAGAAACAGCTGCTTCCAGCAGAAACCTCCTCCCTGGCAGCTGTTTTATCTGCAGGGTTGAAACTGAGGTCTGCAGAAAACACTCACAGCCTCTTCTGCATGTCCAGGCTTTTGCCCCAACAATATAACAACTTTTGTTGTTAAGGGTTGCAGAGGGTTTTTTTTTTTTTTTTTTTTTTTTTTTTTTTACTAGATAAATCTTGCATTTTAGACATTTGTACTTTTAAAAAGGTCACATTGTAGATATTAATCTCTGTTTTGGAGTCAAATACAAATCTTTTGTAATGTAGATATTAATTGTATTTAGGGTAAATCTTTTTTTTTTTTTTAGTTGGGGGTTTAGGAATGATCCTAGTAAATAAAAAAATGTCCTTCTCTGTGGTGGAAATTTGACTTTTTGTGTTGCTTTTTCATAGCCTGGCAGAGAAAATAAGAACTGCATAAATTCATGACTATCTACAACTTTAATTGGAGTTGAGTCAAGTTTGAAAAAGTTAAAGTAGGCAGACATTCACTCTTTCAGAGTTTGCAACTTCCCAGCTGTGCACATGGAAGACATGGTCTTTAATAAAAAGAATTTCTAAAAAAAAAAACAATTGAGTCTTAACCTTTAGCTGTAAATGAATTTTAGTTTGACAAAAATATTTGTAGACATACTTTCAGATGTAATGTAGCTTCAGTCTAGTTTAAAACGGTGAAAAAATAGACATTCCTCTTGCCTAGTTTAATCCAGTCAAGGACAAAGTGCATTAAATGGAAAAAAGCTTTTCTTTTTCCTACTTTTTAAACTCAATTTCAGATGCCAAAGAAGACGATAAAAACAATGCTACAACAAACACCTTTCTGTTATCAAGTGGCATTGAGGAGGCCTCAGGCTGAAGTCACAGACCACGAAGTGTCCAATCTCTCCAGGGTTTCTCTTACAAAGGCATAAAACTTTCTTTCACTAAAGCTTTAAATTAATAATAACTCTTGAGGCCACTAAGGATTGTTTTATTCTGACAGAGGTTGTCTCGAAAAAACTCAAAGGAAGACACCAAAGACCTCTTGCGCAGCCTGATAGGACAACACAGGTAAAACATTACCTGGAAGGTCTTATGGTTCAGATGCCTGTCTGACAATCACCCTGCCTAAAAAATGAGTGAACTGAATTTCACAAAAACTTACCAAGTAATGCACTCACTGGCCACTTTGTCAGGTACACATTGCATTTACTTGGTTCAACAAAGTGTCAGACACATTCCTCAGAGAGTTTAGTCTGTATTGACTCTGTAGCTTTGGCTGGCTTTGACAAACCAGTGTGAATTCTAACTGTAGTTTCTAGTACTTGACTGAAACATCACTTGGGTTGGTCTTCAACTGCTGTCGCCCTCTTGCTCCAGCGTTCAGCCTGTTGATGATATTCTGTGTATCGTAGTTTCAAAAAGTTTAAAAAGACATTTTCATATTCATTGAATTTCCAAGCTTGATATTTCAGTTTTTTCTTGTTTGCTGCCGCAGGTGATGGAGGTGTATTGATAATTTTCTTTATTAAGGAGTCAGGAGACGACTATGAATGTGTCATTCAGAGCATGTGTAATTTTACCTCGACCTCTACTAAACAACACTTCTCTGTTAGGTAGGCTTCCATGAAAGGAAAATTAAACATAAAATTGTCTTCTCTTTTTAAGGCAAAGATTCATAAGATCCACAAAAAACTGCACTTTCTACTCTTACATTTGCGTAATACACCTTTAAGACCAGAGGCATATTAAGCTGTCTCTCTGGGAGCTATCAGTAACTTCAACACCAAGTCCCATTTTAATTTTGCAGATAACCTGCGTGATTAGTAAGCAAGGTCGGGTTTCTGGTATGAAGGAAAACCAAGGTTTTAAAATATTACAAATTCAAAATTGATAAATGTTTCCTTCATACTGTTCCTGTAGGTTTAAATGAGATGACAAAGAAAGGGCGGAAGTGACTGCAGAATACATCAACAGCGCTTTCTGTTTCAGTCATGAAGCTTTGTGTTGCCACCATAAGCCACTCAGGAAAATATTAATTCTTGTGCTGTAATTTGGTTTGGTTTATGACATCAGTCGCTAATGCAGAATCCTCTCTGGGCGACGCCGAGTTTAGATTAAACATCTACTGAAGCGGAAAGAGAGAAATGAGATACTGTACTGCCGATCAGCTAATAGATGCTTGCAACTCAGATGATCTTCACATTTTACACTGATGCTGGGAGACAAACTAGTGTTTAATTACTTCTAAATTTTTATTTATTGGTCTCACTTGGCGTTCTGTCAGTTTTGTGTCTTAAATGTGAAGAAAAGTGTTTAAAAGTCTGAGAGTTGTGCTCACAGCATTATATCACACACCAGCTGAACAGAAAGTTGAGGTTTTTCATCTTTATTTAATTGCAGGTAAGATGTGCTGCTGTGTTTGCTCTGGGAACATTTGTTGGAAACTCTGCTGAGAGGACCGACCACTCCACCACCATCGACCACAATGTGGCCATGATGCTGGCTCAACTCATCAACGATGGCAGCCCCGTGGTCCGCAAGGTCTCTGAGCTACACAATCGCACTAATCACCAGTCACACATAAAATGCAGCTTCATCTTCGATTTCATGGAAGCAAAAACTTACCTAAGATGTTTTGTTTTTGCTGTTTCTCAGGAGCTGGTGGTAGCCCTGAGTCACCTGGTGGTCCAGTATGAGAGCAACTTCTGCACAGTTGCCCTCCAGTTCATAGAAGAAGAGAAGAACTACGTCGTGCCATCACCAGCCAATGCTGCAGGTGATTTGAAGCTGATCTTGTTTGATGTGCAAAGTCTAACCCACAATTTGATTTTTTTTCTTTCACCAAAATTTAATCTACTCTACTATTTGGGATTCTTTGAAATGTGTGTAATTCTTTTTATAATGTTCATTTGTCACAAATAGAAAGTTGGAGGTTAAGTGTGCTTTGCAAATCTTGTCCTCCATTTATCCATCACAGGTTTTTGAGTAAACTTAAAGAAGAGATGATAAGATTTCAAGCTAGAGTTACAGTTTTCTGCACAGGCAGGTGTGTTGGGAATTCAAGGATACTTTATGTGGTAAACCATATGCTTATGTAGTATACTGAGTTTAACTCCTCCCTTTAAAGCATTAGACTAACAACGAAAAGAGGAGCAAATCAAATAGTTTGTTGGACCTGTACAGTGCTCTAACATTTCTATTTTAAACATTTTAGTTTAAAATAGCAACCAGCTATATTTTAAACTAAACTTGCGTTTACAAGTTTAGTTTAAAATTTAAAATGTTCCTAAATTCACACAGTTTACCAAAAATGAGAGCAGCAGAAGGTGTTGTCTTTAAGTTTCGAACATCAATAAAACATTTTTTTTCTTCTGTCTCTGTTGACAATCAGAACCCGGCAACATGACTCCAGTGAGAGACAGTCCGGCCATCCCTCGTCTGCGATCCGTCAATTCTTACACCAATATCCGAGCAGTAACCACCGCCCGCAATCTGAACAAAAGTCTACAGAACCTCAACCTGAATGAAGAAGGTATGACAGAGAGAGCAATGGATGCTGAGAAACTGAGATTAAAGGCAGCTGTTTGTAGGAGGGGAATAAAATGACCAAAATTTATTTTCCCAGAATTGAAATTCTTCAGATATCATTTATGGTGCACCATATATTGCGTAGCACTTGCCATTGCAATTTCAGTTTTTGCTGTATTACAATCACATAGTACTACTCAGATGAAATATTTAGTAGGAAATTATTATTTGAGTGCCAGCCATTCGAATTCAGCAGGACAGCAATGAACGTCCACCATCTTCCATGGTTGCTGTGTGTTTTTAGTGGCTGCAATTCCAAACCCTATAAAAAAGGGATATTTTAATAAACCTAAAAACAGAAAGAATTAGGAAAATTTGTATTTATCATATTATCTAAATGTTTAGTGACGGTATTACAATTAGGTGTTTTTCTAATATTGTGCAGCCATATATTTAAAATATCTACACTCTTTATGCAATTATGATAAAAAGAGACCATGGTGGAGTTTGCATTGGGGAGCTTTTTCACCCAGTTCATTCCCCGTACCCAGGCAGAGCAAAGAACCTGACACATGTAGTCCAAGTATTCATGAGAATGTATTGCAGTAATTAAAATGATTTTGTACACATTAATTGCTTCTGTACCTTCAATCCCCCAACCACTCTCCAGATTCTCCAGAGCTAGTTTAAAATATCAATTTTAACATTTTTAGTCCTGTACTTAAATGGGTTTATTCATCTTTTTGTACAACTTTTTTCCCATCCACTTAATTTCCAGTTCAATATGTTGCGATTCTTTTTTTGATGAGGCAGTTCTGTTTATCTTATTGAACGGAAATAGTTCGCAGTTTCCCTCTTAGCTATTATTGACGGGGTAGCTCTACTAAGAATATGATTTCATATTTACTGAATTTACTGAGAACACCAAATAAAAAGAGCTGCGGTGTTATTTTCCTCATTCAGGTTGTTCTTGGAAACGCTGAGCTGCCCATAGTGCTGAAGGGTTGAGACATTTCTATTGCGGTTAGAGGTTGCAGGACTGTTGAAATATGACGCATCATATTCCTGTGAATGAATAATAATTCTTGAAAATTGTTCAGTTTCAATGAAAATTTAGTTGATAGTCATTTACTGAATGTCGTTGCTATATTTTTAACTTGATAAGAAAGACACCTTGCAGTGGATGATGAGCATGTTAGGGACTTTTGAAGGAACACATTATCGAAACTTCTATTCCACATGCCCCAAGGCCTAATTTTAAGACATCAGATAAGGCTATGGTTGAGTAATTTGATATAGAAAGTAATGCCATAACAACTGAAGATAACATAGTTACTTGACTCTGCTATAAAATGGCTCTATGTGCCTGGAAAATACATAATGCTGCCCTCCTCCCTTAAAGACAGATAACTGGAGCAGATTACCTCCTGATTGTCATCCTTGTAAATTATTCAAATTATTTTCTTTTCTTTTTTTTTTCTTTTTTACCTTTTTTACATTTTCATCGTTCTTTTTTAGTTAAATGTTGATATCATACGGCCTCCCGCAGCTGTATTTATCAGGCTGAAAAAGTGTAATCGTTTTGTTCATTAAAATAGGTTCCCAATAAAGACAAATGATCCCATTTACAGCCAGCTGTAGAAATGTCAGTCTAACATTTCCTCCCACAACTTTCCAAGCACACACCAGCCTGCTGTCACTCCCAGCCTTCTGTGTTTCTGTCACCTCTCGGGGATTCAGGCAGCCAAAGCCAGGCGTGCTCCCCTCCAAACCAGCGCTGCCACACTGAGTAATGCATGAGCTGCGTGTAGCGCTAAATCACCAGCGCTCGGTGAAGTGCCTAACCTACTGCTGACACCATTTCTAATTCACCTTCTCGGTGCTCGTTCTGATGTGCAGGGGTGTTTATCATCAATGAGCTCCGAGCAGAGCGGCTCTTTATTCTCTACCAATCTCCATTCTCACATTTCAGCCTGTGGTTTGTTAGGAGGATGCATGGCATTTGAGCTTGTATGAGTCAGAGTAATGTTTGGGGAAACTGTGAGCTACAGCAGCTCATGCCTGGACCGGAAAGCTCACATGAAGTTATGAGGGGTTACTCTCCGAGGACAAGTATGTTTCCTTACTTATTGGGATGTAATATGGTTTCCTTTATTTTTATTTTACAATTTATCCAGCAGCAACGAGAGTAATAAATGCCACTTTTCTCAATTTCTGCTCTTTAGGCGGTCCAGCAGCCTTCTCTCCTGGTAACCTGAGCACCAGCAGCAGCGCCAGCAGCACGCTGGGGAGTCCCGACAACGACGAGTACATCCTCTCGTTTGAAACCATCGACAAGATGCGGCGGGTTTCTTCATATTCCTCCCTAAATTCCCTTATAGGTAACAACCATCCCAATTTCAGGACAGTAGATTGGTTCAGATTCCCTACTTAAATTGGGTAAATTTGTCACATTATATGGATTCTGGAGGAGATCTCTTTGGTTTAGGTAGATGGCACCTTACAAAACAACACATATAACAGAAAGCTGGTTTTATGTAACAATAATACAGAAAAAAACCATGCTTCAAAGTAAAGCTTCTCTTCCAGAAGCTTTTTTTTTGGTTCTGCTCTTCTGCTTCCAGTTTTAAAAGTTCGTTCAGCCTTTAAAGTTCCCTTCATCGTGGAGCTTATTCTTCCTAAAGCTTCAATCAGGGTTGATGTCAAAGAACAGTAAAGCATACCAAACAACATCACAGTTTTACAAAGGTTTAACTGCCTGTTTATTTCACCTGCTCACAGTAACGTCTGAATCACACTTTAGTTTACTGGCTCCAGCTTTAATATTCCTGATGCACTGCCAACCCAGAGATGGGCCTCATAATATCCAAGCTTGTTAATTCCAATCATATTTGATTGAAAAATAAATTATGTTTTAATTTTGTTATCTAGTCCAAATATAACCTATATGTTGAATATTTTATTGTTTAAACTAACTTACTGAGTGTTCTTAGTTTCTGTGTAGAATTAGTTTGCATCAGTGTTAATGGTTAAACCAAACCAAACATTGCAGCACATCTCTACCTCAGTAAAACACGGACCTGTCAATGCCAGTTGAATGTGATTTGTGTTCATAAATAACATACAGACAGGCTGTCATCCATGCAAGAACCCAGTAGCGGTTCTTGCATGGATTGAAGGGATATTTGAACAATCATATGGAAAATATATATGTATATTTTTTGTTATATTTATGCAGAAATCAAAGTTGATTTAACAAAAAAATACACTAGTTACTTTTGTGAAAAGTGAAGCAATAAACTCCTGTTGCATTAAACCTGCAGCAGTTTTGAGCAAGATTTTATGACTTGATTACAATCATCACAGTATATCTGCCCTACCCAAAGCTCTATGATGCTGCAGCTTGGACAGCAGCTGCTACTGGTTTTAACCAGACAAACAGTAGAGAATGAAGGCACTTTGGAGAGACTGGGACTTTTGGGCATCCCATAGGAGAGTCAATGCTTCCAAACAACAGTCGGGATAAACAAAGTGTAAAGATCATCAGGGAGAGCATGAAGGACATTAAGTGCTTTTCTTGATCTTCCCTCCACTGTCTACTGCTCTCTGGTGTTTGGTGGGGTTGACTATCTGCTCAGGCGGCCACTAAATAATAGCTAAATAATAGTTCCCACCACCTCAACAACAGAAATATAAAACTTTTTCTCTTTTTTTTATTCCTAATTTGCACTTCTCTCTATGTTCTCCGCTGCTATGTCATGTCCAGTTTTGTAATTTTAACTTTGAATATTTGCAATCAAAACATAAATCTTAAATTAACTTATCATAAAAGTCCAGATACTGAGGAGAGTTTTTTTTTCCAGCACATTTTCTTTCAGTTACACCCTAAATAAATTCCAGCTGTTTTGTTTGCATAGCTTCATATCAGGTAATCAGTTTTCCTCGGCTATTTCTTTTACAGCTTCAATACAAAGTGCTGTGTAACTATGTTTACAAATTTTTTTCCCTGAAACTCGTTCAGGTCATTCTTTTCCGTTTTCTTCAGGAAACAGTTTAAACATTTAATTTGAATCTTAAAAATCCAAATTAAAGCTGAGTTTTTTGTCAGTCATCACCACTCACTGAAATTTTGGGTTTGTCTTTTCAAAACACTCAACATTAAAGCCTTGAAAATGAATGTTTGATGAAAGAAATAGTAATCGCAGTTTGGCACAACATTTGCTCTTTCACTTTCATCCAACAAATCAACGATTTGATGCTCATTCTAAACCTTTTTCAAGCCACTTGCTGCTGGAACGAGGTTCCAGGGTAAGCAGGTTAAAAGACATATTGGCCCCTCACCCACTCAGCTTTGTGCCAGCCGCAGAGTCCTGGCCTCCCAGTGAGCCTGTTTGAACCCACACCTTGCATGGTGCTGCATGCATAAGCAAACAGACTGCATTTATAGAGCAGGAACTACATATCACCTAACTACTTATCATCTAAGTTGGTATTTTTATTCTTTTTTGTTTGTTTATTTTCCATTGTATTGTGACCAGAAATCACCTATCACTTTATTAGACCCTTCACTCGTCAGTCTGATTCGTTTGTTCTTTCACTCCTTTCTTGTTTGGCTTGAAGTTCACACTTCTAAATTGCTCCCTCTTTTTTATCTCCATTTTGGTTTTATCAAATCACTAAGAAGTGAGGGCCTGCGCGTTATCATGCAGCGGTTTGGAACAAATTGAAGCCATAAATGCTGTTTGCGGCCTCTGCTCAACACCGGGCTGCCGGAGAGCAGCAGGACAGCAAAGCTGTGTGGGAGGGCAGAGTTGGAGTAAAGTGATTTATTAACTTCCCTCTACTATCATTTGTACAAGCCCTACCACACTGTGGAGACCACACTGCTGTCTCTGTTGGGCACTATTGTTTTGAAAAATGAAGCTAAGGCTCGGTTTTGTCCATTAACCGGGATGCAGAATAGGCAGTCGAAATAAATTCTGATTTTCAAATAAAGATTTCAAATATGTTGATCAGAATGGAAAAGGTAGCATGAAAAGGTTTTCATTTCCATTTTTTAAATGTTATATCAATATTTCTTGCTTCTGTCTGTTGGTCCATCATCCACTTATTCATCCTGCCATCCACAGTTTTATTTCTTCCATCCATCTATCAGTGTTTCTTCCATCTACCTATACAATAATCCATGGTTTTTCCAGCCATCCATCCATCTATTCATCTGTCTGTTAATGGTTTGTTCATCCACCGATTACCCATCTATCACCTAATTTGTTGAGTTATCTATCCATGGTTTACCCATCCGTTCGTCGATCGATCTGTATCCTCATCATCCATCCCAGATTTTGTATTTTTTTAGACTATAAATCCAAAGCAAATTGGATAACTAGTGATATACAAAATACATAATCTTTTCCATCTGATTTAAACATCTGTTCGGTTAAAACATAACATCATATAGATGTGCGTTATTTAATGTGCTGACACAACTTTCACTGGTGTTTTTGTTACAGTTAACGTCAGAACTATTATCTCCTGTGATGAAATCACACAAAACGTATAATTTCCATGGATGTGACGTCAATTAAAACTGCTCATACGTCAATAGAAACTTCCAAAAGAACAAAGATTAATTCTCCACAAAAGTTTGAAAAGTATATTGTATTGACTTGTTGAATTGCAACAAGAAAACCGAAAAATAAGATGAACTAACCTTGAATGTAGAGGAGCTTTCCATCCTTATCTCTAAACCCCCGCTAAGTTCCAGCTGGGTGAATATGCAATGAGTTTCACATAAATCGAGCTGCATCTGCTATAATTAAGTGAATACTCTTCTTAAGGTTATATAAATAATTTAAAAGAAGCTATTTTCAAAATTACACTTGGATGGGGCTCACTAAAATCTGGAAATAAAATTTGTTTATTTCTTCATCTAATGTACAAGAGAACCACTCCAGGTCATAATGTCATTTTTTAGTTAAAAAACTTCAGCTCACATATAAAACATGTTGAAGAGAAACAATTAGGCTTGAGGGATATGAAAAATAGCCAGAAAAGAAGGTCTTTGACTGACATCATTGTTGCCTTCAAATTCAATGTATTATGAGTTCGCCTGTGCGCTACTGGTTTGTGGAGAACATGGAAGGTTTGTCATCCAGAGCAAATGTACTCAAGCTAATTGGTAAAACATCCAGAACACATAGCGTTGGCTCAACCCATGTATTAGTTTATGTGTAAATGTTCAGACACAAGAAACTGCTTTACATTGGTAATAAAAGCTGCTAAAACCAATGGAAGAATATAGACAGAATAGAATATAGAAGTTCTCAAGCTGTTATTGCTCAACAGCACATAAATTGACTCTTTAAAAGCAAAGTATTGACTATATAGCGCTTAATACACTCGGGAACACAATATAATTGATAAGAATAGTTGCCAGCACTCTGAGCATCTGTTTTGGAAAGATAATTTACACATTAGGGTTTGATAAGTGGACAATATTTATCTAGATTATTCTTCCAACATGAACAGTTTTAAGCTTAACAGTTTGACATAAACGTTGAATTTGATTTTACACCAGCATCTATGTTTTGAAACATTCTGGATCTGAATTGACTATTATTTTTTTCAGGGGTTTATATCTACACGGTGGATTTGATGTGTTTTCCGTTTATAGTTTAAAGAGCATCATGCAGCATCTACAATATGATGCTTTTTGCAGTAGAGCTTCAGGGATGCTTTAAAAACATCTTGAACTATTTTTTATGTTGCAGCGCTTAAGGCCCCTAAAATCCCTGTGGTGTGTTAACTGTAATTTGAGCCATTTGTGAGAAATTTGGAGGCACTATAAAAGGAGGTGCAGTGGGTCATTTAGTTAGCACTTTAACATCTTTATGACTTCACATTTATTTAACTTTTGCTCAAATGACATGAGTATTAGATTTGGACGTGCTGCAGCTTCACATTCACCATGAAGCTGTCTGTCATGACGTCTCTGTAGAGTCAGTACAGTATTAATTTGTTTGCTCTTATTATGTAAAGCAGTCATGCTTTGCTTTTTTTAACCACTATTTACTGCAACAGCTCCCTTGCTAATCACATTCTATCCCTCTACCACTTTCCCTCCCAGTTTTTTTTTACTTTTTGAAATTCTCTGCTTTTGTCAGAGGACACTGGGTTCTGAAAAAGGTTGTCCCCCTTTGTCCTCATTTTTTCTACTCCAGACATGCCTTCCAACCTCTCTAGCAGCAACTCTTTTCTTGTTTCAGATACTTTCAACCTAACGCGCCAACTTTATTCCCTTTGTCTTTCTTCCTGTTTCAATCATCTCTCTGCGGTGTCCGCTCTTTGAGGCATGGGACTAGTGATTGTTCCCCAGAGTCCTCTTTGGAGAGGGGTGTCCTCAGTAACTGGGTCCAGACTTCAGTTATCCCTGGTTTTTTGCCATTTATGTACTAAGAAGGAGCGGATGCATGGGCGGAAACATCTGCAAGGGAGGAAAGTGAAGGAGAATCAACCTTAAACTGGAAACAAAAGAGAGAAGGGACTTATTAGAGCATCTCTTAAGCAACCTGAAGCTGAGGAAAAGGAAGACGAAAAGTTTCATAAGTTGGAGACAAAAAGAACAAGAAATAAATGAGTGAAAGGAAGTAAAACTCCCCACTTAGGGCAGGTTTTTAACACGGTTGGTTGGTGAAGACTCCAAATAAGGAGTAGAAAATGAAAAGGCCCTACTCTACTTTATACCATCTCAAGTCTTATCGAGATCTATTTTTATGTTGAATATTTATAATCTGCTTAGAGATATTGATATGGCCGCAAAGATAAAAATCTCTGGGTTTACGTGAAAGCAGACCAAGAATTTCTTGCGTTTGCTGAGTTATGATGAAGTATTTCATCATACTTGACATGAGTATTGTCAAGTACTCACGTCAAGTACTCATGTCATGTCAAGTATGATGAAGTATTTCATCATAGTTCATCATACACTGTTGTGTATACTAGAACACAACATTTCAGAGGTTAACAATACATTTCCGTAGTATTTGGTAGAATTTCCCTTTAAACTGTATGAGTGGAGTCAAACTTTAGCATATTCTGACCACAGTGACTCACTGGAATCTGTCTCATTCCTCCTGACAGAACTGCTGTAATTGACTGCATGCTGACACACACCATCTCAGCTTTTCTAACAGACAGGTATTTGGGCTTTGAGGTGGACACTTCAAAATATAGGCAATGTTGTCTGTAAGACTTTTCGTAATTACCTTGTCTTAGCGTTATTGTCCATTTGGAAGACCCATTTGTGCCCAAACTTTAACTTCCTGAAGTCTTTAGATTTTTCCTTAGTGTTTCCACCTAAATGTTCTTTCATTATCCTGTCATAATTTTGTGAAGTGCAACACAATATAATGCTGATACTCCTCTATTTCAAAGTTGGGACAGTGCTCTTAGGCTTGCATACTTCTCCATTTTTCCTCTAATTGTAACTACAATTTTTAGATCACAGTAATTGCACTATGGATAACGACAATCTCGACAATCTCCTACCAGGTTCATCCAGCTTCTTCACAAGATATTTTTCATACCCAAACACTTTCATCTCTGGAACCTGTATACTGAATTGTGTGAAAACAATAACAGATTGGGTCATGTCGTCTTATGTATTTTTTTAACAGCTGTAAATATGTGGTTTTCATCTCTAGTTGTTCGTCTGTTGTGTTTTTATTGTTTGGTGAAATGTCTGAACTTGTCTCTTTCTGTGAATCCTTTCAGGTGTGTCCTTCAACAGTGTTTATACTCAGATATGGAGAGTGCTGCTCCACCTAGCTGCAGATCCGTTCCCAGAAGTTTCAGATTTGGCCATGAAAGTGCTCAATAGCATCGCATACAAGGTTTGTTGTGGTAAAAGTTTCGGATAATGTGAAGACTCAATGACTCATCATTGCAAAAATAATAAGGTAGAAGTTGGCAGCTATTGTAAGATCAAAGCTGTTACTGCACTGTAGTTTGTTGTTTCTTACAAGGTTAAAAATTTAAAATATAGAGCTACATTTTGCTATATTTCACTCTATAATATAAAACTAGTCACTTCATAATCTGCAGAATATCCTACTGGATGTGTCAGTAATGAGTCTGTTTCTGTACTTAAGTTCAAGGGTTTACACATTCCTGGTAAAATGGCTGATTTTTATGACGTAAAAACATAAGCTCATTATTGACCATTTCAAAACATTGATTTTATTCTTTGACATTGGATTCAAAAGCAGCATACAGTCCGTCAGTCTTAATTGTGTTGTGATTAATCATTCTGGGATGAGTTTGGATAAATTATCGGCCTCGTGATATTAAAAATCTGACTACTTTTTTTTTTTTTTTTTTACACTTCTCTGTTACTCAAAATAACTAAGTACGAGTCTTATTCCCTCATTGACAGCATCCACATCGAAGAGTGTTGTTGTAATCCCACCCTCGTCCACTGATTGGAAAAATATTTTTTATGTTGTCACATTCAGTCACCAAATGATTTTTTGATCACCAGCCCATTTCTCTGTCAAGTAGATTTTGCAACTTTGATCAATTGTATTCAGTAGCAGTGACAACAGAATGTAAAGCTTGCTGACTTCTGCCGTAGATGGAGCAAAGACTATGCTCTTAGGTTCACAAGTGTTAACATCAGCTTAACAGAGAATCCAGCCCTTTTAATTAGGATTTTGACTTTCAAATTTTATTGATTTTAACTAAGTGAACAAGGTCAGACGCTAATTAAAATTTACTTGCTTCTCTGGTGATCAATGCATTGAATTTTTTTTCTATGTGTAGTGTCCAGCTATTTTCCTTCTTATTGAGTTTTGATTAATGTCAATATTTTCTGAAATATTAGACTTCATTTGCATTTTATGTTTCATTGCTTCATATTTCTGCAGTTTTTTTTATTTGGTAAATGTAAATCTTTAGTGTAGATTGTCAGATAAATGTTGATTCACTGCCACTGGGCCTCTCTTTAATTTTACCTGGTAAAAATTTTGATTTACAAACATGACATGCATTTAATTTAGGAGTGGTATAAGATATTCAACGGAGAGTCACCTCAGCCGTGTCCTACTGCAGCTTATGCTCATTCATAGAGGAAACATGTTCTGGGATTAGTTTGGATAAATTATTGGCCTGGATTGACTGAGTTTCAAGTATTTGGAGATGGATCTTGCTGAGGCAGAACAAGCTCCCAGTGGGGGTGTTTCCCAGTGGGAAGTAGAGCATCTAGTGGAAACGATTACCCCAGTTTACCAACAACTCTGGTAAAGCAGAGGAGGTGTATGTCTTACCCCGTTTGTGTGATGCTTCTTCAATTAAGGATCCATGTATAAGTTACAAAACTGGGTCAGATTACCTAATGAGTTTTCAGGTAAACAGGTTATATCACCTGTTTGGTTCGTCTTTTATTCTCTAAGGATACATTCATATTTTTCTGGTAAATCTGCTTGGGCTTGCTGTAGATTCAGTTTATTTTCAAAAATACATTTCTGCTTTCTTAGCCATACACTGTCTTATCAACATGAGAAAAAAAAAAACTTCCCATTAGCTTTTTATCTACTTTTTCACTTCCACAGAATCTCTATTAAATCTGTCTCACACTAATGGCTTCTTGATGCATTGCTCATATCTCATATCAGATTTCTTTCCTCTGTCACAAACACTGTAGATTTCATAGAAAATGTGTAACTCTTACATTAAGCTGCTCTGCTCCCCCCCCCAGCCTGTTAGATGCACAAACAAACAAAAGATGTTTGCTACAATCTGGTAATTAGCATAGAAATCAAATCCCAGCCAATGCCAGTCAGTGAAATGTGTTTGCCTGTGCTAACAAGATTTAAGTAGCCCAGTTTTCTCTGCACCGAGCTCCAGTAAACAACAACTCTACTATTCATCAGTGATGCTTCGCCTCCATTGTCCTTATTAGGTTTACCCCTCCCTCACACACCATCGTTAGACACCTCACAATGAAGAGGCAATATTACCTGCTTCACCTAATGAGATAAACTTCTTGAAATTTAGGCAAAGTTTGTAAAGTGCTGCACTTCTTAGTGCTGCAGCTGGAGGTGATAATCAGAGTTTATGTGTTATGTGTGTTTCTAAACCAAAGAAAATGATGTTAGCCTTTGAGATAGTTGAAAACTATGAGAACAGGTTTCTACCTTTCAAATTTGAAGAACAGCCCTGCAGTAAATGCTTGTTTTTCACACCAGGCAACCATGAACGCCAGACCTCAGAGGATCCTGGACTCTGGGTCTCTGACTCAGTCGGCGCCAGCCAGTCCCACCAGCAAAGGCACGCACATCCATCAGGCAGGGTGAGGAAATCATGATTGATTTAGATGTTGATTTTTGTTGTGACTTTTAAATGCATCTTCTTTGCTTCACTGTTCCTCCAGCGGCTCTCCGCCCATGCCCAGTACCAGCAGCTCCAGTCTGACCAATGAAGTCCCCAAGCCCCCTGCCAGAGAGCAGCCAGCAACACGGCCCCCTTACACCCCAACGCTGGGAGGACAGGCACCCCACTCACACCAGTTCCCCCGCACACGCAAGATGTTTGACAAGGGACCAGAACAGGTGAAGGAAAAAAACTCTGTTGTGGGAAAAACAGCTATTAAATGGAGAAAAGCTTCCCACCATTGAGCATGTGTTCTTGTGCATGGGTTCAGGGAACTGAAGATGGTGAGGAGCCGGGTGGTCACAGGAACTACGTGAGTCTGGCCCTGCAAACAGGCCTGTGTGACTGGAGTGCCAAGTATTTCGCTCAGCCTGTCATGAAGGTGAGTCTCCTGGTTTTAAACCATCTCTTCTAATGGGGAAACAAATACACCTGCTTAAGGATTTTGTTTCTAAATGAGCAAATAGACATTCACAGTAGAAGAAGCCATTACTCCAATAGCATAATGCAAATAACCTAAATGCACTCCTAGCCAGAGATCGTATTTTTTGAAGACATGTGATGGAATTGGAATTGGAGTTTGGGCCATAATGGTCATTATTATATTTGGAGGGAAAAGCAGGCAGGTTGCAAACCTGAGACCAGCATCCTCACTGTGAAGTATGGTGCTGACAGCATCATGATGTAGAGATGTTTTACTGCAACAGGTACACTCCATGTATGGATCGTCCATGTAGTCAATGACCCTATAAGCATGCCACCAAATTTGTTACACATTGGTTTGTACAAGGGAACTTGTGGAAGGATGGCTAAAACATTTGACATTTTTAAATGTCTGAATTTAAAGAAAGTAAATATATTTCTTATCATTAATGTATTTAGCAAATATTAAACTATTATTTTTCTGAGTGGCACAAAACAGTGACATAACCAGCTTGGGTTTGGCCCAATTAGTCCTGTGCGAAAATAAACACTGTGTTTTTATACAGTTTCTGTAAATGTCTGATTCCAACTGTATTTACTTGCTCTGGTGACTTCAGGTAGTTGCTAAACCATAAACGGACGACATTTATTTTGCTTTTTTCTTGTCTTTTTGACATCTGAAAGACTTGAAGACACTAAAAGCTGCACTCACACATTCACAGAAACATTCATGCATCTCTTTTTAAACTGTGTTGTGTTTTTCACTGACACATGCAGAGTGATAAAGCGAAGAGGCAAATCATACATCTGTGTCTTTAAGGACTTTTCAACACTTTAAGTCTCCAGTCTGGTATCAAACCACCGACCTTCTTCTGACTGGCCGACGACCGCTCGCTCTTTTGAGCTCTACTCATTTTTTGTTGCTAAGCAACAGTGAAAAAGATTATGACAGGTTATTTTCCGTTTTCACATATTCATGTGAATTTTCATCATAGCTGTTTGTTTATTCCCCATTCTGCTGAGATTTAGGAACAGAGTGATCCATTCAGGCACGGGAAGCCGAACTCAGGGTTTAAAAGTTTATTTTAAATAGTAATGAACTGATATGCGAAACTGCAAGGTAGGGACCAATCATTGGAGGGGGAAAGCACCTGCTGCTTCTTCAAAATGGCTTCACTGAATAATTGAGCACTCAGGTCCATAATGTAACATCCTCCACAGGGAAATTTTAGATGAAGCACAGTGATTTTGTTATATCTGGTAGTTGGTGATGGTTTTCCATATTTACTCAGGTTTTCTTTTGTTTTTATTTTAAAAAAAAAAGAAGATATTAAGTGTCTTTCAAAAGTAACTATATTGTTAAGTAAAAACAAAAAAGTCAGAAAGCTGTACAACACATGCAAGCATGTCCTGGTGAAACTAGCTAATGAAACTATTAGGTTTTCAGAACATTTTAGAAAGAAATATTGTTAGTTTTAAAGAAGAGATAATAGTTTACAACAGGCATGGGAAAGTTAGATTTTCTTTTTGGACATAAGTACAATGTTGGTAGTAATGCAGATATTTCATGCAAAACATGTAATTAGGCAAACCACAAAACTACGACACCCCAGAAAAAGAATTATTTTAATATTTATATATGCCATCATTTAGGCTGTAAAATGTACCGCTATTTAAATGTGTAAATAATGTATTGAATAATTAAATATTGATATTTTTTATTATTATTTATTTTTTAATTATGTATCATAAATCCTATATAATCTTTTAAGTGTGTGAATCAATAACTAGATCCTTTCTGATTGGTTAACTTGGACGTCAGTTCAACTGTCGATCAACAACGGCACAAACGTTGATATGCTGAAATATAAATTAAACAAATTGTATCATTGAATAAGTAAATCAGAAGATTAAATAAAAGATATAATTAATATAATTTTAATTAAATGTATTCATTTCATCCTTTATGTATTCACAAAGTTTTCTAAAATGTTTTAAAATTATTGCTACATGTACATATGTATTTACTTTATGTATGGACTTTCAGTTTTATTTACATATTTTCAAAGACATACACATTTTTTAATTATGTGAACCATAGCACTTTTGGGGTTTTATCATAATGTGGTTAAATTAAGTTATTTAAATTAGAAAAGCAACAAATATTTTTTCATCTGCTTAAAAGTTGACATTTGAGATTGCTTGGGTATTCCTGTGTTATTTTAGTCTATGCAAGAAAGAGACAATATGTAAACTCAAAATCTTCATGTCAAAGTTGCTACAGTAA
Organism: Poeciliopsis retropinna; assembly: GCA_010277075.1. Classification (NCBI taxonomy): domain Eukaryota; kingdom Metazoa; phylum Chordata; class Actinopteri; order Cyprinodontiformes; family Poeciliidae; genus Poeciliopsis; species Poeciliopsis retropinna. The sequence goes on from VMRM01000013.1 coordinate 9,602,894, forward strand.
ATCAGAGTCCCTGGTTGCAGCAAAGTGCCTAATGACCAAAAGGCATTTTACGTTGCTTGGTGCCATCAGCTTATTCCCTCTGGATCAGATCCACTTTTAAGACTTGTACTCTGTAACTCCAGTCCAATTCTTATACAGACCAAAAGAGCATCAATTCAATGCTGTATTTAGCAGCAGATAATGCAGCGTAATGATTTAGGAATTTCATAAATGACTTATCTCTTATTTCACTGCAGCTATTTGTAGTTGTCAATAACTTGTGGTCTAATGGGGAAACTAGGGAAGGTATTGCAGTACTTTGTTCACCTTTAAGTAACATTGTGTTTAAATTTTCCATACCTTGCAGTCAAATATAGCTCCCCGATTGAAGGCAAGTGCTGAGAACTGGTGTCATTTTCAGGAAGGAATAAAAAAACAGGAGGTGTTTTTATTCTGCTTGGTTGAACAGAGTTTGTTTGGTGCAGTTGTTCTCGAAGCACAGAGTTGCTGCTCGGCACGACTCGGTTTGAGCAATAAATACATCTGGATGTTATCAGCACTTTTCCAGGTTTCTGTTGAATACTGTCCATCATGGATTTTCTTTTAAGATTCACAAATAACCCAAACCAGAAGTAAAATTTTCAGTTTATCACAAACTCCTTACAGGTTGTATTCAAATTTTTTTTTGTAGAGTTTGATGTTTCTGAAGGGTTCAAGAGGAGTCTCATCATGTATTGTAATAATAAGAAATGACAGAAAATTATAGAAATTACTATAACTTGTTGGTTTTCAGTGAGCAAAAGCATTCATCTGGTACAAAAAAAAACATACCTGCTGCCAACGTAAACAAAACTTAACTTTCTTATCTTAACTAACTTAAGTTCTCATTTAAAACTAGCCTCTCTTGTCACTTTCTACCATCAGCTTTTTCCACTTTCTGAACTGACCATAAATGTTTGCTCCCATGTATTTTCGAGAGGTCAGCAGTATTCAAGTTATCAAAATGTTGGTCTAAATTCAGGAGTACACAATCATGCATGATAAACTTGAGACATTTTATTCCTGCAAAATGCTGTTTTGCAGAATAGTTGGAATGTGTCACCTTTCCTTTCGATATCAAGAGAGAAGCTTTGACATTTAGAAACTAGATAATAAAATCAGTTAAATACGGTATTTACAAGGCACACAAAAGGTCACACATCCTAATATTTCATTGGAAAAACCTTTCGATTTGATTTGAATATCTTCTGCGATGTCGCATTTATTTCTGTCCAAAGTTGCATTCATTTTTCTCCAAGCAATTTAAGAGATACTGGGAGAGTGGGACCACCTCCTAAACTCCTAACCCTAACTCTAAACCTGAATATCCCGAAGATTATTGTTGGGGTTGAGGCCTAGAGTCTATGCTGGGAATTGATATGTGAAATTAATATCTCATATTCCTTGACTACTTCCACACAACTTGAGGCCAATAAACTCTGCCTTTCTTCTGCAAAGATGATGACTCCCCACTATCCCTCGGCTTAATAATGTGCTGAACATTTCCTAACCCAGTTATAATCGTTCCAACTTTTTTTTTTTTTTTGTTTGCCTCACCTGACCCTTCTTAAACAGATGAATGTCTTTTACACAACTACTCAGTGTCTTCTGATATAATTTTTTAATAAATTAGAACATAATCAACCCTGCAGTAATTATCCAGTGGGAACCTCTTACCTATTTACTTCGTAATATCCAGGTGGTGACTTTCCTTTGGTAAAGCAGTGTATGATGTTAGATGAAAACAGGGTAGAAAACTCTGAAAAAAGAAAAATGATCAAAGCAAAATGTTTGAAAAGGACAAGACACAGAGGGACATGAAGAGGTGGGAGCAGAGTATGGTGAAGAAGGAGGAACAGGTTGACAGTGAAGTAAAACTTATGATAAAGAGCATTCGGTGTGGATGAATGAGATGAAAGACAGAGAGTGGAGCTCCAAGAAGAGGGGATGGAAATCAGAACGATAACTGGATAGGAAGAGCAGGCGGCGGAGACAGCAGAGCGAGGGTTCTGCTGTGCGAATCTAAACGCTGCGTTGGCAAAAAATAAAAATGTTGAGTGCTACCATAAAACTCCTCCTCCATTACGAAGCTACTCTGTTGATGTGAGTATGCAAGTTTTTGTATCTCTTTGTCAGCAGCACACAAGGGATGTTTGTATGTGGATGTTTACGTTAGATGCTTAAATGCCCAAAATGACTAAAAGTCTTGAACACATCTTGATTTGTTCATAAGTTTTTTTGGATGCTCTTGAATATTTAATGCAAAAGCATTAGAATCACTTAAATTATTAGCATTTCTAATCAAGTCCTGAGAATTTTGAGTCCCATGGTATGAATGGACTTGCTTTTCATCACCTCTCATTCTTTCAAATTGACTAAAACATCTTTTCAATCATCTGTAGAATTCATATGACCTCCCAGAATCAGTTTAAACTTTTTATGCAATTCAGAATTAGCCATTCCATAATTTTATCTCTTGCTGTTGCATAGCCTGGTTTCTTTCAGTAGAAACTAACCTGTAACCAAAAATATAAAATATCAAAAATTAGGTATCACAACCAAATGTGCCTTAGGGTTTTCAAGTTTGGACCTTCAGACCATCTGAAGAAACATTTTATGGTCTGCCATCGATGTCCAAAATCTTCTATTCACCTCAAACAGAACCAACAACTTTGGTTTAAGTTTGGTCACCGTTGGAAAACCCAATGGTGTCCGAGCTTAAATTAATGATGGAGAGTGAACTTGTGAAAGCACATGTAAAAAAAAATATGTAGTGGTGAAATATCCAGTCAGAATTCTGCCAGAATCGTTGGAAATCTACAAGAAGTTTGTGATTTCTTTGCTACTTGCTAAGGGATAATTATGTAATCATTTTTAGGATTGTATGTATATTTTGAGGGTGTGTGTGTGGATGTGTTGTTTTGATCTTGTGTGAATTAGAGAAACTCCACAGTGATTTCTAACTTCTTCTTTTCAAAGTTTACCCTGAAAAGAGAGTAGTTCAATTCCATCCTTGAACGTCTAAAATGTGTAAAAGTTGTGCTCATGATGAGTGTGTGGCACCTTTAATCAGAACGACAAATGTTCTCAGAGGTTCTGCTACGTAATACAGTTCATATTTTATTCTAGATCTTTCTATGTGGAGAACTAACACTCATCTATCACCTGAGGGTCTCATTACAGAATACGTTAGCTGCTGACACAAACCAGGGCAGTAGCGCTGGAAACAGCAGTGTGAGCAGGCTTTTACCTTGACATGGCTCTCATAGTCACACTCATTTTCCCTCTCAGCTTGGAAAATACGTCAGAGACCTCGTGCTGCACCTGCCTCCTCTCTTACTCAGTTAGGAACCAGAGAGTCCCAGAGGAACAGCCAAAGTTATTTATTCAGGGATCGGACTGTGAAGTGCTTGAACGTACATTTGTTTCAAAGCCACATTTACACACGTCAGGGTGTTGATAGCATGCAGTAGTAGTGTAGTCACGTGGTGTTGAAGCTGTTTATTGAAGCTATTTAGCATTCAGTTGGTGTGGGAGGCTTTGCCGCAAAAAGGTGCTTAATAAGCACACACGGCCAGCCATCATCAAATACCACACACACGTGCAGCTTAACTGCTACTGTTTATTTAAAAATCATATATTTGTAATGCATGACTTTAATGCATTCATCTGGACGCATGCTTTATTTTACACTGCATTTTTAATGCAGCCCTAATGAAAGACTTATTCTGTTCACTTAAAGCTGGGCACTAATTCTGTGGGGTCTCTTTTGTTATGCAAGACTTAATCAAGTTATTTTTTTTATGTTGTCCCCCTGCTCAGCAGATGTGATTAGATGTAATTACAGGAAGGGATTTTGATACCTTGAGTCATTTTTTTCATATGCTCATGAGCGTCCCCAATGTTGGTGCAGCAAAATTAGGTTTAAAAGTGGGATGGATTAAATTATGACCTCTTCCAAATCCAGGCAGACAGGGGAAATGGGAGAGCAGCATGATCTATGGTTATGTCATAGTAGAATAAAACAACGAGATGTGAAGAAAAACAGAAAATGACCCAAAATACAGATATTTTATGGAATGTATAGATGAATCTTTGAACACAGGAAATATGAAATAATATGCTTTTTTTAAATGAGCAAGACTAGGTTTAAGCTTTTTGACATTTCATCCTTTCGCTATTTATTTTTGAGAAATGTCTTATTTTATTCTAACATCATATTTTCACATTATTATTGCTTGTTTTACATGTACGTCACACATCTGGTTTATATTAACTTCTATAATTTCTCTGGGGAAAACAACAAATTTCAGAGTCACTTTGTCAAAGGTGCCCATTGATAAACCAGTTGTTCATGGAAGAGTTGCTGCTTTTCTTGCAAAGCAACAAACAGAACCATTATTTACTATCATTTGACAGTATGCTTAGTCACAAAGTCTGAAAGTCTTTGTAGGATTTTATTTTTTGGCACAGTTTGGAAAAGTCCCCCAAAACAATGAGCTCAACAAATGGCTTTTTAAGAACAATTTCTTAAAATATATGCATTTTAAAAATTTATAATTTTTTTTATCTTTTAGACAAAGAAAATTAAAATTCATCTTCTCAAGATATTCTCTTTTAAAACGCAATTTATGAGGTCCTTTGGATCTACAATCATTTCAGATTTTTTTTAAGTTAAAATATTACATGCTTAGATTATGGTTGAGTATGTAAAGATAAAAAGAAATTCAGAGTGAAATGATTTTATTGTTTTAATGTAATTTCTTTGTGAGCAGCTTAGATGTTGCTGAACATCGAACACTTCAAATATTGAGACTGTTGGTCCTTTCCACAGCTGTCGAGTTTGACTCTTAGGCCAGAGACCTTTGCTGCATATTTCCTGCCTATTTTTATTGTCACTGTCAAAAAAGCCTACTGTTTTCAAAAGATCTTGATTTTTTTTTCCTTTTGTGTACTATTGGCTGGACACAATAAAAACCCCATAGAAAACCTGATATTTACGGCAGTGGGCAGGGCAGGTTCCTCGTATACGCAGGCTAACATCCTCCTTTCCTGTCGGCTTAACGCAAAGGCCACTAGGTCATTTTTACTATGTTTATGTCTGGGGGCGCTCCACCTGCCCCACCCTGCGCAGAAGGCCCTTCCTCCCTACCTATTGATTCATATGTGACATTGTTTATGTTGCAACGTACAGATAATATGAATATGTATGTGGGTGGGTATTCATGGATTTAGGTATATGTACGTTTATATACTTGGATAAATGTGCTGTTTTTACCATTCAACTTTTATACTATTTAGCTTGCTCTCCTAATGCCGGCTGTATCTCTTGGTATTCATGACCTTCATACTTTTTATAATATTCAGCTTTTTATGAATTTTTCACCCCATGGGGGTCCCGTGGAAGACGGTCCTGACTCGAGGGACTCAGACACCGGCCCTGACTCAGAGGGACTCTGAGGCCGGTCCCGACTCGGAGGACGGCCCCTGGCAATCCTATTCATGGGTGCTGAGATACAGTTTTAGGCCTACAATCGCCACTGTTTGACACTAATTTTGTTGTGTAACAAAAAAATTGCTGAATGTAAAGTCAGTATTTAAATTGAAGTAAAACGATTTACAGAAAGTCACAGGATCGAAGCGCGCCAAACATCGTCCATTTGTTGTTTTGTATTATGATGGAGGATTTTTAATGTTTCTTTTTTTTTTTTACATTATCTCAGATCCCAGAGGAGCATGACCTGGAGAGCCAGGTCAGGATGGAGCGGCAGTGGAGGTTCCTGAGAAATGCTCGCGTTAGAAGACAGAGTCGAGTCATCACACAAAGAGGTGAGTGGCACACAAACGACTAATTAAATAATTTTTTAAATGTGTTATTTTTAAAAACAACTGGAAATAAAAATAGAAAATGTTTATTAAATATAGAATTAAGTAATTATTTGTTACTGTATTTTCCGGACTATAAAGCACACCTCACTGGAAGCAGCAACCGCAAAGTTTAAAAACAAAAAAAAAAACTGGAAACGTACATATATAAGCCACACCAGGCTATAAGCCACTGGTATCTCTGCCGCTTTTGGTTTTTCACAAGGCCACAGCATAGGGCTGCTTCCTTAATAAATCTGCTGTTAAGGACGCGGCCCTGTGTATCCAATGCTGAACCATGGATTCTAAGACACTGAGCTTATGCACAGCGGCTGTACTGCCAGACCGGTAGCTTTCAACTTAAAAGTACCTGCATCATATGAACTTCTTCATGTTGTTTCCATGATGCAGGGGTATGAGCTTGAATACAGAAAAGCCACACTGAGCTGTAAGCCGCTTGCTTCAAAGCATGGGGGAAAAAGGTGCGGCTTATAGTCCGAAAATACAGTAAATAAATATTAGTAATGTTAATTATAACTCACCCATCAAGCTCAGTGGGCAGGATTATGGCTGCTTCTGTAGGGGTTTTGGCATCTGATTGGCTGCTTCAAACAGAAAGTCAAGAAAGTTTCTTTCAGTTTTGTTGGATATGTGGTAATAACTGACCTTTGTCTTCAGCTGTGTATGTGATGATGCTAAAAAAAAAAAAATTGATATGGATGATTTGAACTACAATCCTAGGATACATGATTTCCACAAACATATATTTTTGGACTAATTTTTGATATTTCTTTTATATATATATATATATATATATATATATATATATATATATATATATATATATATATATATATATATATATATAGTGTGTGTGAATATCTCCTCACGATCTTCATCACTGATTTACTGAGCTTCATGTCTGACGTCTGGCCAGAAGAAGCCAATGATGCGACAACACAGCAAATTGTGTCCAGATAATTCACAGCAGTGAGCGGATGGATATAGAAACGGTTCGCAGCTGGAAACATCCTGCTCCATGACACACAGGAGTCCCTTCACTCACACACACACGCCCTCATACAGAGTCTGGAGTGGCAGTATTGTCACGAAATCCTCCTGTGAAGTCAGAGCGCTCTCAAACAGAATAACTAACAAACCCAACGTCACTGGCAGGCCCCCTGCAACACACACCACACACACAGTCACGAGGCGATTGGCGTCAGAGCTGAGTTTTGCTCACGTACACACCTCTCCCTTACTTTCAACTGCTCGCTCAATCATTGAATTCCCCCTTCTATTTTTTTATTTTTTTATTTTTTTGAAAGAAGTGAAAGGGTTGCCCTCATTCAGTCGGCTCCCTCTTGAGAGAGACGAGACTGGAGGAAGAGGAGGAGCGCAGAGATAGAGGAAGAGGAGAAAGCTACAAACTGACTCAGTTTTTGTCTAGATCCTCACCCCTCTGTAACAGTGTTTTAGTGAAGTTGTCCACTTTTAATGCAATAGTTAAACAGCTTTTTCAGTGGTCACATTAAACTGTGGTGAAAATTTTACTCATTCTCCATAAAATTCTGTATGACCCTCTCAAATTATTTTCTTATTTTCTGGCATTACAAAACCCTTCCAAGTCTTTGAGATACTGGGATTTACTGGGATTATTCTATTCTACAAAGAATGATCAGAAAAAGAGAAAATATGCAGCATCTGATATCTAGCTGTGTGGATAAAAATGATTTTCCCACCAGGGGACCAATAAAAATGATTGTTCAATTCCACTCTGCTGTTTTACTGACTGTGATTGGCTGTTAATTTCTGAATCAACCAATCAGGAAGAAGAGCCTAAAGTACAGCTGAAAAGTCTGGAACATAATTATCAATTAAACCTTTTCTTCATGATGAATGCACATATTTTAAGTAATGCATTGTAGTGATACTCTCCTGGATACTCTTCAAAACAAATTCCTCATCTGACATTGGAGACGCATTCAACAAAAACGTGACTATCTGAGTTTTGAGAACTCTTACCATCTTCCTTTTTTGTCACAGGCATTTCCCGTCTAGATGATCAAATATTCATCAACCGTAACCCCGGCGTGCCATCTGTTGTGAAGTTTCACCCCTTCAACACCTGCATCGCCGTGGCCGACAAGGACAGCATCTGGTCAGAATGCATCACACACTGTGCCTGAATTCCTCCAGCAGGCGCTATTGTTTCACTCACACTGGAGCCTGAATATGTCTGTACCAGTTTCTGGGACTGGGAGAAGGGTGAGAGGCTGGACTACTTCTACAACGGGAACCCTCGTTACACCCGGATCACTGCCATGGAGTACCTGAATGGACATGACTGTTCGTTACTGCTCACTGCGACAGGTGGGAGGCACTAATTCACATCCAGGAAATATAAATGTCTGTCCCCACCAGAGCATTAGTAGTGCTTACTGTATCCTACACACACCTCTCTGTATTCATCATCAACATCACTGAGCAATTATCTTTCTTTCTTTGATCGTCATAGGGCATTTTTCTTTAGAAAACAACTCTACATTTAAACTCATTTATTCTGTTTGTTCATCACAGAATAAATTTAAACAAAGAATAAACATTGCCTTTAATTGCACTTCAAACCGAGAAAATGCCCAGGAATTAATGCTTTTAAATTCAGCCTCATCAAAAAGTAATGTGCACTTATTGAGCTTTTCTCCATCAGTCATGCTCTGAAGGATACCATTTCTTATACAGATACCACATTAAAAAAGTAAAGCAATGAGCATAAATCAGGTGGGAACTTTCATGGTTTGTAATAACGTTCTGGAAGGAGCGAGTGGACAGGTTTAGTGCTTTGCTCTTAGTTGTGTTTGAGCTGCAGAGATCTTTTTAGGGCAAGGCTTCAGCCCTGTTTTTCTTCTCTGTCAAGATGTTTTAGGTGAACAGCCGTTTAAGATCTTACTCTGCTAAACTTCTCTGATGTTTTTTACATTTAAAGAACTTTAGCAAATTTATAAAAAAAAATTAAAAAAAAAACTCATGAAGATTTCATTACACTCAGAAGATACAAAGGCATCTTAGTTAATTAAATATCACAAAATGTTTATTTATTTCAATAATTTATCTCAAAAAGTATACCGTATAGATTCATTATAATGGCCTCTAGATAATGAACACCCTCAATTTCTTAAAAATGACATTTTAAAATAGAAATATAAAACTTTTTAAAACCAGAAATTTGGGGTTGTGATCTACAAAACTGCGGTGAACAGAGTTTGTCTACTGGGCAGTCATTAATACCCTCGGCAAAGAAGATAAGGAGCAGGAGATCATTGCTGAAGAAGTTGGCTGATCATGTGCCGCATGTAAACATATTAGTGGGAAATTCAGTTCAAGGAAAAACTGACATAATTTTGACTCTTTGGTAATAGAGAGTCCACACCCAATTATTGGAACAAATAACGGAAATTTGTTGTGCTATTTTAATTGGCTGTTTGAGTGGCTGACAATTTAAATTAATTGTACTTAATTTAAGTGTATTCCTATTAGGAGAAACCTTTAAGAAAGTGTTTAAACATTGGTTGTTAGTGTAATTTTGGCCTCTTTGTTGGTAATCCAACTACCCAGTACCTCACTGAGACATACTGAACTCATTGCTGAAATCAAATAAAAGAGTAAATGACACATTTTCCTCTTGCTTTGTCTATTTTTTATTTCTACCATACTTTTTCCTTCCATTCTATTTTCCAACAATTGGCTTGCCTACAGTAAGTTTTTGAATTGAATGACTGACATAAATCCTCTTTTTGATTGTATTTGAATTTATTTGTGTGTTTTTTTTATTATTATTATTTTCATCTCGCCACCTCCTTCCTTTGTCCAGATGACGGAGCGTTGCGTGTCTGGAAGAACTTTGCTGACCAGAAGAACCCAGAGATGGTAACGGCGTGGCAGGGCCTCTCCGACATGCTGCCAACCACCAGAGGTCAGCCCTCCTCCAGCACCCACAGTAAAGAGCAACACTTTCTATTACTACGTGTTGTGCTCATGCCCCACAGTCCTCCTGTTTTGGTGGATGCTCACCCCCACCCTCCTATCCAACCCGTCCCAGTCATAAATTCACACCTCCCCATCCTCAGCAAGTATGACAGGAAGGCTGCTGCATTAATTCAAACAAGCTTAAACATTGGATATATGCAGTTCTTGTTCTCTGCGCACACTTTTTTTTCTTCCATAACATCCTGTTTGGTTCCTTTAAATACAACCGAGGAGCTTTTTAGTTAAAAACTAAAACTGGAAGCAGACTGAAGAGGCTCCAGAGCAAAGCAGTTAATAAACATCAATTTAATATTCTTTTTATCTAGATCACAACAAATAATAAACATGAAGAGAAAACAATCCCTGTTGAGCAGAAATGGGTCAAAAAAATATACGTAACCCTCCTTAACTTTAGGAAATAATTATAAATCCCAAAATGACTGACCAGTCCCATTATTAATGTGCAATGGCATAATACCTCAAACAATCAGAAATAAAACATGATACAGATTATTTATAAGAGAAAGTACAGCTACAATTATGCATCACTTTTTCAATCCAAATATAATGAAAGAACTTTCAAAAAGTTGCACAAGTTTTTGTTTAAAGAAATATATGTACAAAAAATATTACCAGAATCAAGGATTAGTGACACCATCAAATATAAAAACATGACTCAGCTCAGAACCAAAGAAAAACTAATAAGAACCTGAAGTGTTCCTATTGTTTAAATAAATCTCGTTTGGTGATTTCTAGACATATATAACTTAAAATAAGTCATAACACTGGATTAATCAAATTCAGTGTTAATGTCAGATCATATTAAATTTTACTGTACATCATAAAAAAAGTCTAACCTCCAATTCATTAAAGTTGCCATAAAAACAAATTTATACATGTCTTAAAGTCTTACTGTATGTTTCTATTCTGTAATTGCTAGAAAAGGGGCCTTTATGATGGTTCAAACTATCAGACTGTGTTATAACCCCAGAGGGTTGGAGATTCAGGTCAGAACTTGTGAGACCAGATCTCTAAACTTTTAGTAGAGACACAAGATTGGAATAGAAATCAAATGCAACTTCCTTCCAAACTTTTTTATATTTAGGTTGTGCCTGATTTATTATTATGTAGTGATGTTTTGATTTTTTTTTCATCAGATAGCATAAATGCACATTATTATTTGAAACAAATATGATGTGAAATCTGATGCCAGCCACCATCAGAAACTGTCCATCAGGTTTCTGTTATATTTTTGAAAAAGTTGGATTTAACCTGCAAAATGGCCTACATTCAACTTAATCTGGCTGCAGAATTATGCATTCAGCAGGTAGGTAATTTTCCCTCTTCCCTTGCAGGATAGTTTATCTTCCATCAGCAAAACAGATCACGTAAAACTCAACTGTTGACAATCTTGTGGACTTACTGTCACGTTTAGCCTCTTAGCTGACACACTTCCATAATTCCTGAGGCAGAGTTATTCACAAATATGTGAACCAGGGCAGACAGCAGCGCTACACTCTTGTCAGAAACATCCACCCACTTCACTGTTCTACCCCACCGCACACACGCGCACATATGCACAGTACACACTGTCATGCCTCAATCCCAGCTGCTCTACATTTTTCTGCCTCAAGCACTTCTACATTTCTGGGTCAGAATTGTTTTGGGGGGACGCGAGGCTGCAAGACTGTGCACACTTCTTAAATGTGTCGATAACTGCTGCATTTAGTAACCACACTTTAGTACTTCTTATGAGAAAGAGCCAGTAAATGCTTTATTTTATATTAAATATACAGTTACTTATTTTGACAATATAACAATAAGGGCTAAGACTTTAAACCTGTTAATTTCAACTAATTAATTACAGAAAAAAATATATTCAAATAAGAAAGTAAAATATGTAGTGCTTAAATTAGTAAAAATCTGATATCTGGGTGCAAGTGAATGTAGCACAGAAGTACCTAATATGTAGAAAGTGCTCCCCATCTCCTATAGTTAAGCAGGGCTGCATAAAAGAAGTTTATATAAAGTTGAACTGTGTTTTGAGCGTAATCTTTAAAGGTCACTATTACTATAGATCCCCAGAATGTTTCAGTTTTTGCTTATTTTCTGCTTTTTTTGCTTATTTATGCAGCATTCAGACTGGCCAGTGAGGCATGTTAAGAAAAATGCATTTCATGTAGAGGGTTTAAAGTCACATTTCCTCTGAAATACAGTGACTGTAATGACTCTGCTAAGTTAAATGGGTTTAATGCAAAGCTGTGCATGGTTAAATAAGAGATGTATTTTTTTTTCTCTCTGGGCCAGGCAGAAAAAGGGAAGAAAGAAAATACAAAAATGAACAAAAGTTAAAAATATTAAGAATTCCTGCATTGATATGAAGGATAAGACTCAACCAATAGCAAATATTATCATGTATGGCAGGACAAAGCAGGAGAGTAATTGTGATCAATTAAAAGGGACACAGATGTTGAACCACTCTGAACTCCATTTCCAAAACCCTGTAGACTTACATATATATGTTTATTTTTTCCAGTTTCCACTGGCAGGATATCACCAGTTTTACCCTTACTGACCCTCTAAGAACAGGGTTTCTGTCATGTAGTTGTGTGTTTTGATGTTCAGCGTCTTTTTGTATATTTAGAGTCGCTGCATTTTAGTAGAAATGTGAATTTTTAATCCTTTACAGATAAAGTATTTTTCTTAACACCTCGCCCTTCATTCTGAGCCAAAAGGCCATAAAATACCAACAAAATAAACTTGAATTGAGTTTAATGGTCTCATAAGCTTCATCAATAACTTTGATCAAAAAAAGTTAGATACAAAAGTATAGGGCCAAGCATGTCTTCCAAGGTGAGGGAAAAATAGAGAACAGAAAGTTAAAAAAAGTTCATAGAATACATCAATGGAGAGTAGTAGGAGAAAGTAGTAAAGTGAGGAAACACCAGGTGTGTTGTTATAGGCCTCAGGTCCACCAGCAACTCAGGAAAATCCAACCCAGCTTTATATAAAAGGAAAGTTTTAATCCTCATCTTAAAGGTAGATGGGGTATCAATTTCTCAGGTGGAGCTAAAGTGTCTTCCAGTAACTACCCCCGCCCCCTGGAGATCCATCCTACAGTCTGACGCAGCAGAAGGAAATTATATGTGGTTGTGCTGAAATGTCTAATTGGAAAAAAAAAAATATTGGCTACAGCTCCCAGGTGCCTTGAAGATGTCATATCAATCAATCGTCTCCTGTCTAGTCTGCATAGTTTCTGTGGCATTTAACGTCTCTGTGGAAGGCTTTATGTTTGGTACATGTATGTTTCTGTGAAGTAAAAGTGCAAATACATTCATCAGACATTTAAGTATTCCCCGATTGTACAGAGCTAAAGCTGACTAATATCTATGAATTCTGTGGAGTGATTTTATACTGGATGAATTCCTGTTAAACTGCCCACTTCGACATTAACAGCTAAAAAGATCTTGCAGGATGAACATTTAATGAGACTAAAAAACATGTAGTAATAGAAGACCTCAAAAATGAATGTTGTGTCCTTTGTAATGAGCAATATAAAATTAGTTTTTTAAATATAATTTTACAGACATCTGTGTTTATTCGAAAGCCATCTGTATTTAGCTTTAATATTGTATAATGATAGCTCAGTTTGTGGACAACTTGTGCGCCGCTGTGTTTCGTAGCACATCTGACTGAACATTGGATCTGTCAGGATAAGTGACTGGATGACCTAAAGCCTCCACAGAGGTCCCAACAGAGTCAGCAGAGCTCTGAGGGGACTGTAGGGATTGTGGAGAGGCGACACATTTAACTAACCTCATAGCCTGGATAAGTCCCACACCACAAATTGCCCAGAGAGGCTCTTGCCCCTGCAGAGAGGACTCTCTGTTTTTGTCTCTCTCTGCAAGTGTTTTCACAAAGACTTTCACATTTAATGGTGTGCTTGTTATGGCGGATTGACAGTTGCTGCTTGGCTTGGACTCTGACTACACTGAAGGCATCAGCTGAGATTTCTCCTGAACTTTTAGTTAGGCTTCAGCTTGTTTTTTTTTGGCAGAAATGTTCAAAAATGACCTCTAAAACCTCACATACACACTCGTTTTTTGTTTTGTTTTTTTCAGGCACACAGTTCCTGTCCTCTTATGAGTTATTACATTTACTTAACAGGGATGTTGATGGTTACAAGCTAGAATTTGTAGGATTTAAAAAAAAAAAAACTGTCCTCAGATGCATTAATAATGTAAAATCAAATAAAATATTATACAACTCTATCTTTGTGCTGCCAGAAAAATTGTTCTTGCTCTGAAGGCAGCTGCTAAAAGACTGAACATTTCTCAAGGAGAGGCTGGCAGAGACAAACAGTCGGAGCCTGGCACCTGCTGGACCCGTCCCCACTCACCCCATCTCCATCAGCCAATGGCATGCTTCTGTGCTGTTTTCATACCAGTGGAAGATCTCTCTAGACTGACTGGCTTGTTGTTACTTTGCTGGGTCTTTGACATTGTTTTGTGTTTTCCCTCATCTCCGGAGAGAGGCTGAACAAGGCAGCAACAAAACGACTCCCTATCATGTCAAAATCCTGACTTTTTAATATCGAATCGAGCAGCTTCATTATTTCCTAAGGATCCTACTCGGTCGACCTTTCTCTAACTTTTATTTACATTTCCAGACATTTATGTGCAGGAACCATCCATCGTCTGCCGCTTATCCGGAGTCGGGTCGCAGGGGTAGCAGCTTAACAAATATTCATCTATTCAACCTTTTCATCTTTTGTTACATTGCGACCACATACTTCCGTGTATTTTATTCAGCTCACATAAACTAGCACCATAAATAAAGGATGCATTGTTTTCAAAGGTTTTTGCAAACAAAAATATGAAAATCTTTTGAGTCTTTGATTTCAACCCCTCTGAGTAAATGCTTTGTAGGAACACTTTAAAGGTTTGTTCCTACCAGCTTTACCCAACTACAGACTGCTATCAATGCCAGATCAGTAAATTTCAAGTCTTTTTTGTTTTTCTGAACGGAGCACAATCTACCATGTGTTTGCTGGTGTCTCCTACATACCTTGTAGGCAAACTCGAAATGGGAGTTCTTATTTCTTTTTCTTCAACAATGGCTTTCTCTGTGCCACTTTGTTGTGTTTTACTCTTTCTTTTTATGGATTCAACAATATTCCTTTACATTTTAAAAGCTGGGAATATATTAAATATTATTTTGTAATCTAAACCTAGTTTAAACCTTTCAACAACTTGTTCACTAACTTTGGAAAACATACTTTATGAGGAGTATGCAGACATAAACACCTGAATTTATGCTATAATATTTACATCACTTAGTGACGGTGTGTTTTATTTGTATCAGAGTAAATGAGGCTTAATACAAATGTGCCAATTGTTCAGATTTTTATTTGTAAAGAATTGAAAACCATTTGCTTTCCTTTTACTTCACAAGACAGGAAGATAAAGTTCTAATATAATGCACAGAAGTGTGTGGTTGTATCTGGAGAAAATGCAAAAAAGTCCAGGGTTATGAAGAATTCTGCGAGGGACTGTAGATGTGTCTAGTCCTGCTGCTGTTTTTGCCCCTGCGCTAAAGGGCGAATCAGAACTTTGGACCCTGCAGGTTTGGAGTTTGAGCAATGGTCCCTGTTTGGGATGCAGATCCTCTTGGATCTCAGCTAGTTTTGTTGTTAAGCAGCTGCCTTGTTCATTTCTCTGCTGAATGCATGTGAACTGCAAAACTCAAGAGGTGACGAATCTTTTCAGTTTTACAGTTCTTTTAGTAGTGTGTGGGACTCCTTGGGTCAGCATGCACAGGGGTTCTTTCTAATTTGTCGCTGGCTTTGTTGCATTCCTGCTGTACCCCCGT
This sequence comes from Poeciliopsis retropinna, assembly GCA_010277075.1. NCBI lineage: Eukaryota > Metazoa > Chordata > Actinopteri > Cyprinodontiformes > Poeciliidae > Poeciliopsis > Poeciliopsis retropinna. Next base: position 9,618,674 of record VMRM01000013.1, read on the forward strand.
CTCCCTTCCCCCCGCTCGCAGGTCTGGCCAGAAGGGTTTCCATCTATCTTGACAGGAGCAAACAAGGAGGTGAGTCTTACCTTCCTGTTCTTTTCTTGCTTATTCGGAGAGCAAGGGTGCTGCTGTATACAGCTGGGAAAGTGCCTCTTCTGTTTGTAGTCCTTTTAGTTCCTTTAACATCATCCCCTGCGCCCTTTCCCCTTTTCCATTGCTCGTTCATCTGTCTGGTGTGTTAATGTCCAACCACTCCGTCTCTGACAGTCACTCTGAAGTTCACAAGAATACAAAGGAAAAAATGTGGTTGTTTAATTTTGTTTATGATAGCAAGAACCTCTCAAAAAGTTAACCCGCACTTAACAGGGATAGAAATTAAGTTTAAATTCTGAGAATTAAGTTCGACCAAAACAACCACGCCATGCTATCAGAGTTGTGTATTTCATCTAAATTTAGTAAGACTGGAAATGGAATTAAAAACCATGCAGAACGCTGTTGCTGATACTTTTTTTTTTTTTTTGTAAACCTTTGCCAACAATTTAGCATCAGTTTGATGAGGGTCCAGGCAGGGCTTTACAATCTGTTCACAACAACCAATAGGAAATGTTTGGGTTTCTGTTATTGCTTTGGCATAAAGGCATGAGCGCCTGTAAGCTGAGATCTAATGGCATCTAACTAAACTCGGCCGTCATATAGCTGGCGATTTACAGCGTTTGCAGAGGTGAGGCCTTGTTCTTTTGTCTTCCTTCTGCATTCGTATTCACCTCATGTCGCCGCTTTCTTGTATAAAAGCGGCTCATTTACGTTTATCCCTGGGGTTCCGCTGTTTAATTGGAGTGTGTGGGTGCTGTGATATTTTTAATAACGTTGAGCTCCCCAGTCTGTGATGCTGCAGGGGCCAGCCTGTTAAACTCCAGTGAAAATGCAGGAGGGTCTTTGGCTTGGGGAATTTATTCCTGCCGCTGCGGTTGGAAGCAAAAGGTTGTCACCAGAGGTGTAGAGTCAAAATAAAAATAACAAGAGAAAGATGAGTTTCTAGGGAAGAATGGGTGAAGTCACAGGGATTGTGGAAGGAGCTGGGTGAATACTTGGACAGCATGAAGATAAAATAGTGGGGATGGAGAGAAAAACTAAGGATCTAACTGTGGAAAATGTTGCTAAATTTGGTGACTTGGAGTACTTTCTGATTAAGAAAAGGCAACAAACTTTCCTTAAGATCTGAAAAAGATGGAGCGAACCACAAAGACTTGTCATCCCTGCACTGACATGTTGGTCTAATTAAAGTCTGTGCTGAAAAAAAGGATGTGACAGAAGAAAATAAGATGATGACAAAAACAAAAAACTGGTGCAAACTTAATCCCGGATGGGCTAAGACTGTACTGTCCTGGTTCTTATTGTAACCCCTTCCTTTTGGCTACATTAAATAAAAATAGGACGGTCCGCTCCCTTTAGCTGCATGGAGGCGCACGCTGTGTCCTGCTCTACATTCAGCTGAGCTGCTCGCTGCCTTGTTAACACCAGGGCTCTGGGAACCCTAATAAATCTACATCCTGTGAGTTTTGTGAGGAGTTTAAGGGAATAGTACAGATAGTTCGGGTAAATCTAGAACAGCCCTGAAAGCATGCGTCCCCCAATCTTATTTTATTTTGCTTTTTATGACTGGATGATTAAGTATATGCTAATGTAAAACTGCACATGCCTTCTAACATGCGATTTTGGCAAAGTAAGTTGAAATCAAATATCAAGAATTGATATAATTTTTTTAAAATCTTGGATTAACAAATTTGTCTCAACCATTTGCGATTGTTTGCATATTAAATCTGAAATCTGAAGCCGTGTTACTTAGCAGTAGCCTGACAAACCGGTGAGTTATAATCCATTAAGTTAATATAAAATTAAGCAAAAGTCAAAGGTCTCTGTAGTACATCATCATCATATTCTTGTCAAAAAGATCACATCTTTCTTTTTATTCAACTAAAATTACAGTAAATTAAGACATTTTTGCACCATTTGAATCTCATAATAAATGTTCAGACACACAAGGACAATTGTGATGCCAATCTGTGAGTCATCTTCTCACAATGCGCAGATGAACAAAATTTTTATTTTTCCAATTGATTTAAAAGTTAGAGTAGTGGAAAAAAATATTATAAAATACATGTAATATTTATGAGATCAGCAAATATCAGTTATTGGCTATCACAGCAATATTAATATCATAAAAATTTTGGCTCAAATTTTCGTATCAGTGCATCTCTACTTCTTACACCGTTGGAATAAAAGGCAGGAATACAATAATATGATTGATAGTTATAACTATTAATGTTCCAACATCACACCTTTTTCCTGTTTTTGCAGCTCCAAAATTGTCCTTTGGTTAAGTGATATACAAATTATGTATTTTATATTTTATAAGGTGTAATCCAGAGGGATGTTTTAAATTTACCCAAAAATTGAAAATTCATGACCACCTGCTGTGTCGATGTTATTGCTGATGTTTAAGGGTCTTTAAGCTGACTGATCCGTTTTGATCTTGATTGTCTGTTCAGTTGGATCTGAAATGACCATTCTGTGTCTCAGATTTCACCGATGCTGCTTTCACTAAATTTTAAGATCAAGGAAAATGTTTTGTTCATGCTAATTTACTGAATATATTAGAATTTTTAGCTCTTTATTCAAAATCATTGAGATTTTAATGTTGTTGCTTATTTCTCAAATTCTGTTTCTCCTGAGATTTTTCTGGTGTTGTTAGGTTAATGTAAAGTGTTTTGGGATTTTCTCTGTTCTGAATCATTTAAAATGATGTGAGAAACCTTCTCCCCATGACAATTAGGTCAACTATTGTTAATGCTGGCCACATTTATAGGGTGTCGTTGCAAAGGTCTTTTGTCAATCAACCAGGATAAAGCTGTTTGCCTCCCCCGTGTGGCAAGTCCGAGGTCCTAAAGGAAAACTAATGTCAGAGCAAGGAAGATTCCCCGGAGATCAAAAAACTCTCCCGGAGTGATGTCATCGTGTATTATGAGGCACAAAGAAGCTCCTAATAATACAAGGGAGAGCGTATTACCATTCAAAGCTGGATGGAAGGGAGATAAAAGAGAAAAAACTGGTTTAATGAGCTGAAGGGATAGTCAGGCCAGTGCTGGAGAAAATGGTGCAGAATGATAAAGCAGAGGAAGCCCCCACTTCTTAGAAGAGAAAATTGAATAAAAGTGTGATATTTCTGCAAAAGAAAGAAAGATAATGTAACACATAATATTCTTCTTTATCTCTGCAACGCTGGCGATAATATTTTTCATCATAACTCAGCCAGCTCTTAATAATGGAAACTTTCCCCTGGTTGAAAGCTGCTTAAGAAGAGGTGATATCTACATGTTTAAAGATGCAGTCTTTACCTCCATCTCCTGACTCCTTTGGGTCCAGCTTCTCTATGTCCATATTGATTTGTGTGTGGATAACTAAGGCCCCTTGTGGCTCTCAGAGGGTTCCTCTAAGGCAGAGTTTTCTTCTGGCTTGAGCTGCTGAGCACTGATGGGAAGCAGGAACTAAGAGCATCTGGTGTAAAGTTGTGGATCTTCTGGTTTTAACCTCTGAATCTAAAACTAAATGTTTTCTGCTGGAGTCAACAAGGCTTTGGCTTCCTAAAGTGGGGATTGACAAGGGATAGTTTTTGGAGAAGAAAGAAACAGTTTGAGGGGAAGTAGTAGCTCAGGGAGAGGAAGAGGGAGTTGACTGGATTTATCTCCAAAGTAAAGCTAATGTTCAGAATACATTACCTTCGACTGGCATATTGATTTTAGGTGCTTTAACTTGTAGAAGTAGTTAAAGATGAATAAATGATGAGGAAAGGTCAAATGTTTTTATCTTAACATCTTCATGTGTCATTCTTCACAATTTTAAATTTTGATGCATTTAAGTGTACTTGGTGTCAAACAGGTTTTTATAGTCAAGAACAGACCTCTGTTGGTTTACATTAGAGCTCTGCAAAATTAGGGTAACATGAAATTGTGAGGTTTTGATTGTATTTTGCAGAGTTAGTTTATTCACAGTGATCAACCGAACTCTTATTGAATTCAGTCACCTTGATCACAACAATCTATAACAAATGTTTTTGGTGCATAAAACACTAAGAACATCCATCCAGCTGCCCAAACATATTTTCGACCTTAGATATTGTAGCCAACCAAATATTACAATGAAGCATTATTGTGATTATGATCTTGCACTCATTGATCTGCATCGACAAATATGGTTCAGTATTCAGTGCTTTGATGGTTTCTCTTTTTTGTGAGAGCCATTTTTATAACCAAATAACTTTTTTAAGCCAGAAAAAAAGAGAATTTGATAGATAAGAGGATGAATGATTCCATGCTGTAATGAGATGAAAAAGGCACAGAATAGTCTTGTCTTTTTTCTCATTTTCCTGTTATTTCTTTTACACATTTTAAGAAAAAACAAAGTAGAAATACCTCAAACACGTGTTTGCCTTGCGATACATACTTGGTTTTGAAGGTTTTCTCTCAGTAAACCTCAAGAGGATTTCGCCTCACGGGGGGGAAGATAATGAGATTAGAGAGATAAGATATAACCGTCTAAATCACAGTTCGGTGATAGTGCACACGGCTCTGTGTGTTGGGCAGCTTCTCTCTCCTCCCCATCTCGGCTCCGCTCACATCCAAGCTGTCGGCTTCAAAGGGAATGCCTCGTCTCTTCTCCCAGCCTCAGTCTTGTGAAGTGTTTTTCCCTGCATGCCGTTGGCTCCGCGTGAGCCCACGCTTCAGGCGGCGTGATGCCCGAGCTGACTGGGTTACGTCACAGTCAGGGCGTCAAAGCCGCCGGCGGCACATGGGGGCTTGGGTTTTTCCTGACAATCCAACGCCAGCAGAACAATACAAGGCCATGATATATTTAGTTCAGCAGTCAAGCCACTGCTCCTAGCAGAAGCATGTGGAGCTGAAGTACAGCAAAGAATATTGGAACAATGGACCTTTCCTTCTTCTACCTGCATTTAAAAATGTGGCACAGAGAAAAACTGGATGAAAACATGAATTATTGCAATTTTACATGCAACACATCAGAGTATTATTATGCTGTCTCTTCATTTTTATTTACTGTATACTGGAACAACTGTTGCTTTCTAACTTCTTCCTTTGCAGTTAAAGTCACCACTGCAGTTTAACTGGATGAATCACTTTAATTCAAATAAAACCATCACTTAAGCAAAGATAACAATGTGTGACTGAAAATAGATGATTTATATAAAAATGTAGCTTCCTGACAACAATTTGCTTTTAAGGAATCAGTCATTTTTTTTCAGAATTATTAACCACCATGTATGAATATGTCACTTTAGTTTTTATTCTCTAAACTCTTGACAGACCTAGAGCAATGAAGCACTAAAACCTAGACTTTTATAGAAGAATATTGTAGGCAAACTCTTCTATTACTTGCCACCTAAATGTTATTTTTCTGAAGTGTTTCATTTGCAGTGTGCAGTAGTACTCGTGATACTTTGCCAAAAAAGAGTTGTAAGAGTAAAACTTTGAATGAGATATTTTTTCTATTTCTGGTCTCTACTGGTGATAAAATGTAAATTTAGTTTTAGTATTTGTTCGCTACTTCCTTATGTGTTGTTGTTTAGATTCTGTTTATCAGTGATCTTTACACTTTCTTGTGGACACTACATCATTTTGTGGGTGGGTTTGTCCTCGACAATACAATTCATATTGAAAAACTTGAACCACTTGAAAACCAAGTGGTTGAAAAATACCCTGGTTACTGGAAAACATTCCAGTAAAGAAATACCAGTTACGAATACAAGTTGAAGCATCGCCACATCATTTTTCTAGAGGAGTTTTTATGAAGCACCGCGATTCTTTTAGAGTTGTATGAAGGCATCTGATCATTTTTAGCTGGACATTTACTATTAAGTAAATCAGAAGCTTCCCTGAATGCTACAGCAGAAACCGTTCTGCTTACGCCTGAACGGTTGCAGCGTGGAGCGACTCCGATGCGCCGTGCTGCAGTTAGAGGCCCGTGGACTGTGTTGGTGAGCCAGCAGAGCTCGTTTCAGATTGTCCTCTTGTGGCTCCTGCCAGCATTTGAAGAGCCTCGCTGTCTTTTGCTTTTTCACTCGATTGCTATTTGAGTTGCCAGAGCCAGAATCTGCTGACGGGTTCAGATTAGCGGTCATCTTGACGGGGCACATACAATTGCTGCATCATTCTTCCATCTGTGTGAAGTTCGTACTCAGAAATGTATTTTTAAAAACTGTTTTCTTATAAAACAATACAAATTATTTCTTATGAACAAACCTGGCATTACAGGTTATTGTTTTTTTTTCTTACTACTGCTGTGTTCGAGTCTGGCAGTGTTTCTATTTTTCTCTTTTTTTTTTTTATCTGGGTGGGTGTATGTGTTAGTTACAGAGTGGTGCAGGAAGCTAATCTTCATTTGACTTGCAACATGTGGCAGCGAGAGCCTCCTGAAATCTCCAACAGATTGCGCTGGTTGTGTTTTGGGGAGTGAACACATGCTGTTTTGTGTTAAACAGCTGTGTGTGAGCACAAGTCCAGTTTAAATTGAATTAAGCGCTTAAAAACCATAAATTGAAGCAGCACTTCACAGATTGTAGACCAATTATTTTTAGTAATCAAATTTTTCAAGCTTTTTTCTGTAATATTGACTAAAAACCCACCTTATGCTAGTGTAATAACAGTCCTGCTGTGGGCTGTTTCGGGTAGCTGTTGTGTTTATGACTCACTTTTTGACTGACGTCTCATCGATGTGTTTTAGGAGCTGGGATGGTCGTGGACTGGGAACAGGAAACTGGTTTGCTCATGACGTCGGGAGATGTGAGAGTCATTCGGATCTGGGACACGGACAGGGAGATGAAGGTCCAGGTACTTAAAACAAACACTTTTCTTTCCTGATGTTTGTTCTTTATTACATTTCTCATTTTCTTTCTTGCATCATTCCTTCTTTGTTCCTTGTATCCTTCCATTCTGCTTTCTGTTACTCATTCCCCACTTTATTTGTTGCATCCTTTCTTCCTTCCAACATCATTTGTTTCCTTCCTTCTTTCTGTCTTTTCTTGTCCTTCCGTATTGGCTTGGTTCTTTTGTTTCTCTTTTCCTCCTATTTTTCCTTCTTGCCTTCCTTGTTTCTTTTTTTTGAGTTTTTTTTTTGGCACAAGTGGCCTTTTTTTAAGTAGATATATATAGAGAGAAAGGTAAAACAAAGATTCCACATTTCAGAACTAAGCCCCAGTCAGCTATGACCAATAATCTTTGTACGTAGTAATAATAATAATAGCCTCCATAATAGCCTTCTTCCTTATCTTATCCTGATGTCATTCAAGCTTTCCTTTTATTATTCCTTTTTCATCATTATATTCTTTTCTCGCTCATTCTTTTTTGTCTCCTTCCATTTTTGATCATTTCCTTTCTTTTCTTCTGTCCTTCCATCTTTTCTTGTATCCTACATTCTTCTTCCTTCCTCGTGTCATTCATTCTTATTCTCCGTTTTTTGTCCTTCCTTTTCTTCCATTGCAATTTGTTTCCTGGCCTCTGTATAAACATCTGCCATAACCTCAAAGTGAACGCTTGTTTTTAAAGTTCAAAATTTGATTTTAAATTAGAGTCTGGAGGGAAAGCAGGGAAACTTTGACTAAAAGTTTATTGATCGGAGCGCTGCCTGTGAACTAATCAACCTTGATGTAGCGTCACTGTGTTAGTTTGGCTTCATCTATTTAACTAATTTAACGAACCTCAGTGTGCTAATTATTGTCATGATGGATGGACTTCATACAAGTACAAATGACCTGTGGCTGCATATCGAGTCCAACTTCAAATGAGTCGGGCGTGATTGATGAATTCATTGAGAGAGGTCAGTGTGAAATTAGTGTTACCTGTTGAAACCTCGACTAAAGGGTTGCTGTGTGTGTGCGTGTGTGTGTGAATCAGGACATCCCGACTGGAGCCGACAGCTGTGTGACCAGCCTGTCCTGCGACTCCCAGCGCTCACTCATCGTTGCGGGTCTGGGTGACGGATCGGTGCGCGTCTTCGATCGCAGGATGGGCCCCAGCGAATGGTAAAGTCCCTCTAACCGGATCCTGCACACATCTTCTCACCTCATTGTTTCCTCGTCCAATTAAGCTCTATTTGGATTTATGATTTAATTTCCCTGTCCTGTTTTATTTAAACTGCCTCTCTTTTGTTTTAATTTAAGGCAGAGGAGTTGTGGTGGTTTTTGCCCACATTAACTCCCTCTGAGTCCTACATTATTCTCTAATCTGTATTTATTGTGCTTAAAGTGCTGTAAATCTGCCTCTGGGGTTGTCACTTCTTTTAATGGACCTCGGTGGCACTGTGTCTCCCCCCTCAGCTGGTAAAACATCATTTTAATTTCAGCCCCTGTGGGCTACAAAAAAGCAGCTAAAGTGTGGAAAGGCACATAAATCTTTAAAGAAAGAAAGTAAATGTAATGGTTCCCCTCAGGCCTGCAGCTACATCTCAGAAGTTTTGTTTCTCCCTCTGCGAGAGCCGGAAGTGAAGCTCACCTGGGTCATGCAGGAGATGCGCTGAAGGGATATGGGGAAAATCTAAAATGCAGCTTTGAGTTGTAGTTTCACTAGTTTTATGTTTGCTTTTCTCAGCATTTTGCTTTGTTGAGTTAATGGGGCTCTCTGTATCTTTTGTCAGACATTTCAGATGCTGTGCCTGTGCAATCTATAATTTATATAACTCTGTTTTACTGTATGGATTAGGTCATTTAGATTCTGCACAGCCCCAAAGCCGTGATGAGGCACATTTCAAAATGCATGCTCACAGGAAGTTGGACGTTTGCTGCCTTAGTCCTGAAGCCACACTGCCATCCTGTGGTGTTCTGTCTGTATTGCATGATGCATTAAGAAACACTTTATTGCTTGGTGCTCAGCTTTTATCTTAATACTTTACATAACCCCCTATTCTTTGAAGCATACAGCACTTTACAGAGATAGACCAAAAGTAAAGATAGTCAAATGCAAAGCTGTGCCTAATTGAAAACGATGCAAGACCAGTTATGTTCTGAAGTCATCAACCTCCTGAACACTCCAGATGTTCTGTGAAGCCATCCTAAGTTCAGAACGTCTCCCAGAGTTTATTCTGTTCATCATTTGAACGTGGAAAGAGAATGACACAACTACTGACCCCCAGCCAATTCACTGCTGAGCTGAACCGGAGCTGCAACCTACTGATTTAGGTCAAAGCCTAGTCAAAGACCAGACCTAAATCTTTTGGTGACAGAAAACTGATGTTGACAGCTGCTCTCACTAAACTTTAGCAAAACCCCCAAAAGACCTGCAGCTGTATTTGTGTGAAGAGGCGGTTCTAAAAGTGTTGTAATTCATTTATCATTCATGCTCTCTTCACAGGTAGGCAGTACTTTGTGCAAGTATATCACAAAAATGACCAAAAAATAATTTAAAGGTTGCCGTTGTAACATGAAAGAAAACTTGAAAAAGATTAGTGAAGTTCTCAAAAGAATCAATTATTGTCTGCTTCAGATAAACTTTGCAATCCTCAGGGAAAAAATGTTTTATCATAATTTCTGACAGGCTGTGATCTTTTTGTGTTCCTTCTGACTTTTCAACTTTTTCTTTGGTGAGACGGCATAAAGGCTAATGTTAGCTTGTGGTGTTTCTGCAGTCGAGTGATGACCTATAGGGAACACGGAGCCTGGGTGGTTAAAGCTCACCTGCAGAAGGAGACGGATGGAAACATTATTAGTGTCAGGTAAACGCTCTACAACCCTGAGGCTTTTATATTCAGCCCTGTTTGCCTTGGCCGTTCTGACGCTCACGCCTGTCGCAGTGTCAACGGAGACGTACGGTTTTTTGAACCGCGGACCCCAGACTCGATTAATGTGCTGCAGACTGTAAAGGGATTAACGGCCTTGGACATCCACCCACAGGCCAACCTCTTCGCCTGGTGAGTTTGCTCATATGGTCACACAAGTTCACCCTTAAAAAAAGCTTTATTACCATCTATTCCGCGATTCTCTTTTGAACCTGAGAACCTTGTTTGTTCTGCTGTTGCGGCTGCAGTGGATCGATGAACCAGTTCATAGCCGTCTACAACGCTAACGGCGACGTGATCAGCAATATAAAGTACTATGACGGCTTCATGGGACAGAGGATCGGTGCTATCAGCTGTTTAGCTTTCCATCCATACTGGGTAAAATGTGAACCAGGAGCTTTTCTGTGCTGCAGCAAAGACGTCTGAAAAAACTGATTTTGTGACTCAACTTCTTTGTAACCTTTAATACTGAACTTCTTATTAAAAAACTGTAATTCCAGCAAGTAACCCTAAAACTGTCTTTTAATGAGGATTTTTGCTCTTTGGATTTTTATTGCTGCATTTGCTTACAGCATATGTTGCTCTAAATTATCAATTTTCGATACACTTATCTAAAATTGATCTGAAGATGTAATAATGGAAATTGAAAGTGAAATTTGTGTAGGTTCCCTTTTTAAAGTTTACCTTCTGTTTTACAATTTTTCCATTCAGTGTTTTTGAACCTGACTGCAAGCTAATGACTCACTGCATATTCCAGGCTTTACAAAATTAATGAATTAGAATCCTATTAAATTTACATTTTTTGGCGGCGGGGGGTTTGCTGTTCTAAATCTTTTCCGAGGCTGTTTTCTGCTATTTTCTCATGCACATCACGTAAAATGAAGGAACAGTGTTTTAACCTCTTATTTCCTGTCTCCTTTCAGCCCCACTTGGCTGTGGGAAGCAACGACTACTACATGTCCATCTATTCAGCAGAGAAGAGGCTCAGATAACACACCAGCACAGCTCCTCTCCCCCCACTTTCACCTTCTGACCCTGAGCCTCGCGCACTGGGATGTAAAGGATGTTTTCTTTTGGGGTTTTTTGTTTGTTTGTTTTTGTACATATGCAATTCACCACCGTGAATGTTCAAGTGATGGCTGCTCTCAAAAACTCAATGCTACAACGTCTCTATACATATATACATATATATATATATATATACATATATATATATATATAATTATTGTTATTATTATGATTGTTTATTCATATTCTTATTATGAGGCTAATGATTGTAGACTTGGCTGTGCTGAGGAGTTTGTGTGTATATAATTAGCAGAAGAAGAAGAGGTTATATTTTAAAGAAGTTCTACCCCTGGATGCCTGCAGCTCCTCCTGGCTGCACAGCGAGCATCAATACCTGAATGAACTGTGACCTGACACCCACACAACCCCACAGTGGGGTCACATACTGTTGAGACAGACCCACCGAAACAGGACGCATGGACTGAGCCCCTCCCTTCACACACAAACATACACACATACACACACACACACACCTCCCTGCGCTGGACCCTTGTGTTTATGTGTTGCAGATTCACTGCAAAGAGAAGCAGCTTTAACCCAGAAGCGATGGACCGCTTGTTGTTGTGTGACTGACGTTATGAGGGATTATTTTTCTGTGTGTGTGTGTTGTTATAGCACAGATGAGCCCCACAGTGGGCCCTCATAGCCCAAAACCACAGCGGACCCCCGGTGTGCCAAACATAGTCAGAATCCTCCACCTCTTTATTGCAGCACTAAAACTGATTTATCTATTTTGTTTTTTTTTTTTTTTCTGTAATTGGTTAAAAACCTGCAGCTCCTCCCAGAGAACACAACAGCACCCACCTGGAGGCTGATTGGCTCACTTACCTGGTTACAACCCAAAGCAATAAGGCTGCTCCTGCTGCAGCTCGGCAATACAAACACTCAGTTTTAGTTTGATCGTTTTCACCAGCAGAGCATCAGGCAGGTTCTTCTGCTTCCGTCAGAGACAGGAAGGACATCAGATGTTTAATTCCTGTCACGGCCTAAACTCTGCTTATCAACATAAACAAATACCATGGAAGAGAGCTAAAAACAAGCTTTGCATAAGTACTGAAAAATCACTCTGGTAGGATTTTAGATTAACTTATTGATTATTTTCAGCTCTGGCTTGCTTTGCTACAATCATGTGTTGGAGAGCTAGCGGTGTGTTTCATGTTAGCTGTCTGCTCATCTCCACATCACTCTGTGCTTTAGTCGGCACCCTTGATTTCACTCAGGAATCTAAAGAACCCACCTCAAACAGCTGACCTCAGAGCAGTGAAGATGCTCAGGTTACTCACATGTTATTGAGATGAGTGTCACTGTGGTGCATTTAGGGTACGGCTCTGACGTTCGTTTTTTTTCTGTGCGTGTCCTATCACCAACAACGTGCCTCTTCCTCCGGGCCGCAACTTTGCCTTCTTAGCTTCTTCTTTTTAAGTGTTACTTTTCGGTTTCTGTTCTTGTAATTTATGTTTTTAAGTGCTTCCTTTTGCCTCTTTATTTGCCTCGGCCTCGCCCTCTCAGATGCTACCCCGCTCCCTCCTGCGTTACATGACTGCAAGTTTGCTTTTCCCTGTAAAAGTCACCACTTGGAGCCAGTGGTCCGGACCACCACAGCACCGTTTGGTTCACTTCAGCAGGCATCAACAGACCAGAACCACATTCAACTAAAGTTATCCTGCTTTGAGTTTTAAGATTTTAGACTTCGGGGGGGGAAGAGACTTTAACACAGTAGTAAGAAAAGAAAAGTGAAAACAATCAGGTTTGTCTCTGTGACTGTAGACGCCTTCACTGACTGTGGTTTATAAAACGAGAGATGAAATCAATGAAATAAACCAAATACAACACCTGACCTCGTCTCTTTCTGAATAATGTCTGATTATGATGTTCTCTGCTAACATTTGCTTATAAAACAGACTAAACCTCTGGAACTTTAGCTTCTTATCAAGATGTGCGACCAGTAGCTTTACAAACCTCTTTATAGGTTATTGTGTAAACATCTGAGTATATTCTTTGGTGCATAGCATATCAAATTGCTATGCGTGTTAGATGCCTGCTTACCTCCACAATTTCTATTGCTTTGGTAAATGCAGAATATGCATTTACTACATGCTTTTTGTTCAGTTTTCATGTCAATAAATTATATTAAAATTCAAAGTTAATTTATTTCAAGAATTAGCAACTCCAGAACCATCAAACTGGATTCTGGCCTCTCCTAGACCTTGATTCACATGCAGTGGTATGAAAAATGGCCTGTTCATGTTAGTAAGCCTTCCAACACAGGTGAATTAAAACTATTCTGCAAAGAGGAGTTGGGCAAAATGACTCAATAGTTACATAAACAGCTCTTGGTGAAGGTTGCTGCCTTAAAGGTTTAGAGTTATTTTATCAAAGTGGTAGACAAAGATGGAAAACAGCTTTTTATATTTACTCAGTTACATTTACTTAATGTTTTGAGGGAAAAAATATCTTTGAGTAGTTATACTACACCATACTTGTACTTGAGCAACATTACTGTGAAGTATTGCTACTTTTACTCGATTAAAGTTTAAGGGTACCTGGTGTATCAGCGTTAATTTGTATTTATTGAGTCTTTTGAGCCATTTAGAGGCCAGGAAAATACAGTAAACATATTGACACTGGAAGGACTTTACCTTCTTTCTGGGACGTGTGAACCAGAATCTGCACATAACTTTTTTATTTTATTGTCTGAGGACATCACTTTAATACATCTAATCAAATGTTACAAAGTACTGAAATAATTTCTTGGTTAGTTTTTACTTGAAAATACTACTACTCTTACCTGAGTACAGTTTTTTTGGGTAGCCTGCCCACCTCTGCTGGTTGAGTGAAGATCCGTATCACTTTTTGGACTAAGTGAGATTTCTTGTATGTTTTAGCAGCATATTTGTTAGTACAGCTAGCATTTAGCATTTTAACCTGGTGGATCTTATATGAGTAAAAGTGGAGCAGGTGGCCCTGTCTGGGTCACAGTCCTACCTGTAAATGTTGGTAAAATAAATCTGACACATGGATGCATGATGAAAGTTCTGAACACTGCATGCCCAAGCAATCCTGCATTATTCTCATCACCATTTCTCTCACACACACACACACCCCCACACACACACACTGTATGTGGAACACATTCCACAACAGCAAAAGAGTCGGGCGGCGCGAACATCCTGAGGAAACAACACTCGCTTCCTGTCAAATTAAGCCAAGTCGATGGCTGCTTGGGCTGATAACCGCCGCCACTGGGTGAGGTAAAGCGCCACCTCTGCTCCCACCCACCAGATCCTGGTCCATCCTCACATTAATGTGCGGCGCCCGTCAGGCAGCTCCAGTGTCTTTCACCTAAAGGACAGCCACAACCACCAGGAGCCTCGGCGTTCCTCAGACAGGATGGGCCTCCTGCCACTGTTCACCTCCACGCTCCTGTTCAGCTGTAAGACTTCTCACCCGCTTCTCTCCCTGTCAAACAGGAGATGATTGATCTGATCTTCACTAACCTGGTGATTCCTTTCTTTTCTCCAATTCTTCCATTCAGGGACAACTTTGAATACAGGTAAGCATATCCTGAGATAAATCATATTTGGACTAAAGTTGTTGTATAAATAGTCTGATATCTCCATGAGGGGTTGTTTTATATTGAGTAAAGAAATATTTTGGACATAGTAAAAAAGACCAGTGATACTCCGGTTTGTTCAGTGGAAACACTCGTGGCGGTTATCAGTCACTGGTGTCTGCTGTGGTGGAAAAGTTGAGTTGGGAATTGGTTGGTGAGGATTGTCACACGCCTCTGGAGCTGCTGTGGGAGGAGGGAATCCGTAGATCTGTAAGGCAGCGGGTTCAGGATGGAAGGAAAGTTTCTATTTAAACTCTGCTCTGTGTGCTCAAGGCCGGATCGGTTCCTTTGCACTGCTGATGTTTAGATTTTATTTCATATGGCAGATTTCCTCACTTGTTTTCTTGTAATGCAAATGATATACTTTTAAAAGCAGACTTACTAAATGGTTAAGTTTAAATCACTTATTTTGCAGCACTGTCACACAAACCTAAGAAGCTAAAAATTAATATATAAATTAGGACAAAGTAAATAATAAAATACTGCAATGTTTTCAAAAGAAAAGTTCCAGGGTAGAAAAAAGTCTTAATACCAGAAGAAAAATCTAATCATTTTATGTACAGCTTTGGGAAAAATTAAGAAACTACTTAATGATGAGTCTCTCTGATTTTACTTTTCGTAGGTATGTGTTTGAGTAACACGAACATTGTTCTTTTATTCCATGAACTACTGACAACATGTCTCTGAAATGCTAAGCAAAATTTTAGTATTTATTTGTAGAAAACCAGAAATGGTCAAAATAACAAAAAAAAAAAAAAAAGATGCAGTGCTTTCAGACCTCAAGAACACGAGTTTATACTCATTTAGAAACAACAATACTAACGTCTTAACTCAAGAGTCGATATTTGGTGGAATAATCAGGAGGTTTTCGATGGGGTTCAGTGCAGTGGTCTCTCGATTTTTTCCAGAGCTGTATAGTTTAAGCTGGTCTGTCATTCAGGTTCTGTTTGGAAAACCCAGAAGCAAATCTGAGTCCTGCGCGTGCCTTGTTTCCCATCATCAGCCCTGCCAGTTCCTGCTGAATGATGCTGGGCGTGGGCCAGAATCAGTGCGCTCCGAAATGGTGCTAAGTCCCCTGAGCGACCCGTTTGTTAAACAAAGTGCTTTTCCTGCCTCCTCAAGGTTTGTTTACTGCCCCTCTCTGAGTCACAGCAGCAGCCACTCAGCTCGTATGAGTGGTCTGATAGTTTGGCGTCAGCATGCAGAGGCTTTCTGCCTCAAACTACCCTCATTTCCGAATGCTTTACTTCTCCCCTTGAAGATGAGTCAGGATCAGGCTTGCTGCTGATAAAAGAATGAAAACGAGTCATGATGATGTGCTCATTTTCTCTCTATGTTGCATGTGGAGTTTGATAGCTGCAATCATTCGAGGAAAGATGTAAAATCAGAACCATTTTTTTCTGTTTATTCTGAATTTTCTCTGTTCTTGCAGAGGATGTTGTTTATTTAAAGTGGTTGGTTTTCTGGTGCAAACGCAGTTTTAAGCCCATTTCCCTTTTCTTGGTGATTTTTATACATTCAAAATTCAATGTCTGTGTATGCTTGGTGTTATTACTGTATGCTTGAGCATCCATCAACTAAAATTACATTGGATTTCCGGAACCAATGACGCTCTAATCTGGCGTCACCTGGAAACTGCTGGAACACTTTAGTGCTACCGTCAACGCTGAAGTAAAATTATATTGTCATGGGCTGAGGTAGTGCTAGCTATGAACCAAACCATATCAATAAAACTGACCCCATCAGACCTGATTGAAATTTTCAGCGGCCCAAAAGGACAAGTCAAATGCCTTCAGAGCAAAATGTTTCATGGTCAGAAGAGGCAATGCTCAAAGCTGTTTGTAAATTGATCAAATAAACTCTCACAATAAAATGATCCAATATCCAGAAATCCATATTGATGGCCACAAAGGTCATGTGGTTTCCTGGAAACTGACTTAGAGGAATCTAACCATTTATTAGTGGGGCCATAAGTAGAGTCATGTCAATAAACTAGAATATTAATGAAAAGTTAATGTATTTCAGTAACTCACCTCGCAAGTTAAACACATCATGTAGGTTATTTATACAGACTGTTTTCAAACTTTGATTTATGTAAAGAATGATGATTCACTGCTTGCAACTAATGAAAATGTTTTGCTGACATTTAAGATTAGATTATTCAATCAGAAATGTGGGTCTTATGAAAAAATATAAGGAAAAGCCGCATAACGATAATTTTCAAAAAGTGCCATATTCTAATTCATTATGATTACTTGAGTTGTTTCAGTTGTTGATGTTGTAAAGTTACTCCACTCTAAAACAACACAGTTCTTTAGTTCTTTTGTTTCCACAAACGCTCAAAATGAATGCGATTTGTGCCGATGGAAGAGGGTGTATAAATCTCTCAGCAGAAATGAGAGGTTTATATATATTTCCTCCTAAAATGAATTACCAGCTCATTAATAGGATTGATCCCCTAAAAAAAACCTGGGCAGAAACGGGACACAATTTAGACAAATTGGCGTAAAACATTAAACACTGCCATGTCTGCGATACACCCCTATCCCTCCTGGAAGCCATTTAATTCCTCAAAATCAGTGTTATCAGTGTGAGCTCCCCACTTTTAATTAGACTTCTTTAAAGCTACTATTATTGTCAATTAAATTCTGATCATTGTTGCCTATGTCACACCCCAGCTTTAAAAATAACGAAAGTGGACCTGTCCATCGAGCCCAGTGCTGCTGTGGATAGAGACACCGACGTGGTTTTGAGATGCAAGGCCGAGGTTCTCGCCTTCGGGACGGAGGCACTGAATCGTGTGTACACCATATACAGAGGTGACAGCGTAATCTACAACAAGACAACCAGCTCCTCTGAGGATTTGCTCTACCGCCTGCCTCAGGCCAGAGTCTCCAACAATGGCAAGTACAAGTGCAAGATAAGCATCATGGGAGAGGTGAAGGCCAGTGAAGCTGCAACGCTCACAGTGACAGGTGAGTCTGTTTTTATCTGTTTAGCTGATAGACTCTGGATTTGAGAAAATAAAACATTATGGCAATAAATACATTGGTGAAAAGGGAGAAATCGGTTTTTCTCAGTGATTGAATCTATAATAGTCATATTGACATGAAATATGACCGTTATGTTTTTAGTAGTATTGCTCAAAATAATAAGATTTGAGCAATGCTTTGATGATGAGATTGCTTTTCATTCCCCATGAATTATGATTGATAATAATTAGCTCTGATAAGGAGCAGGATATTTTCCCAAATGCTGAGAGACATTTGCTATTTTCCTGGTTTTCTGTCTGTTTTGCAGCATTTCTCATCATCTGTTCACATACATACTCCGATGCTTATTACCTGTTATTCCACTTCATTCCAACTATATTTAATAATAGAATTTATTTTTAATTCTTAGTATGTTTTGGATTGCATAGGATGTTACAGATATGATGTAAATGTCATGTCTGTCGCCCCTTTATAAATATGGTCACTGAGAAAAACGAAAAGCTAACTGTGGTTTGATTGGAAGTTATTTAAAGGTTCTGTTTCTTTGGTTTGCTCACTCATGTTCTTTTATGTTCACTGGTTTCCAGGCATGTCAACGCCTATTCTCCGCTTGAACAAAGCTAATATCACTGAGGGGAAATCAGTAACAGCCACGTGTTTAGCACCAGGAGAGACGGGTTCCCTTTTGTTCAACTTCCATGACAACTCCAAGGAAGTCGAAAATGCCAGGGTGACCTCCAACGAACTGACATTTGTCCCTAAAGGCGTTGGGAACCACATTATTTACTGCTCCTACTTGGTTTTCGTCATGCCAAACATATTCAAGTCCCAACACAGCAACACAGTCACGCTTACCGTTGAAGGTACATTAGATTTGTTCATTGGTCAATTCTTCCGAGCCTCATCACATCTCATGATTCATGGGATTTCCTCCACAGAACTTTCCATCGAACCAGTCCTGAAGATTTCCCCTCAGGATAATGTCTACGAAGGTGACACTCTCGACATCACTTGCTCGGTTAGTAATGTTACGAAGGATTACCAAGCTGGAGATCTCCTGCTGAGTCAGGACACCGAACTACTAAAGAGTGGGAAAACATCCATCCATGTCAACTGGACTGCACATGCAAGAACCCCAATGCTTACCATTAAATGCCGGCTGTATCTGCAAGATGTAGTAAAAGTCGTCAACAAGACAGTTTCAGTGAGCGGTGAGCAGACACAGAATGAATGATGTTACTGCATGAAAACCTTTTCTGACTTATTGCTCATTTATCATATTCTCATTGAGATCATTTCACTTCTCTGAGACCCTTCCACATATTACACTGGTTTCAGTGATTGTGTTATAAATTGTTCATTCTCAATCTATCCACAGAGCTGTTCTCCGTGCCCACTCTCAAGATGTCTGCTCTCGAAGTCTTCCAAGAAGATGAAATTAGTCTAACATGTAGAAGTGAGAGATTGTCTTATGATAGACTTGAAGGAGAATCCCTCATTTACAGTCTTGAACCTTTTGACTACCAGATGGTTCGAAAAGGGAATGGAGTATTCGTTGGTAAAGCCCAGGCAATTGATTTCAACTATACATGTACAGCTGCTGCAAAGGGCATCAAGAAGAAGAGCAATGTGCTGACGATTCATCCCAAAGGTGAGCACAACTCTGATGAAAACAACAGCAGCTTCACATTTATTTTTTGATGTTACATACCATATTTGGTCTTCATCCATATTCTTTATAAATAATCATGTAGTGGGAGTTGTGGTGTTTGGGTTTGTTCATTTTAGGTTCAGTTTATTTCATGAAGTGACGAGTGCTGGGTCATTCTTAACTAAAACCTAAGAATTAAAACAGAATGTAATGGCAATATATGATTCAAATATACTGTTTCGGAGATAAACCACTTTAATCTGGATGAATGTAACATGAACTGGTTGCGTAAATTTACCATATCAATATTTCATCTCCATTTATGTTTATTTGCAGCTTCTTCAAATACCTTGAGTTTGAGGCTTTGCTGATGTCATATTTGAATAGATGGGATTTACTAATTTACTCTTGTTAAAATCTACATTGGTCATTGTTTCTGCCACTTTTTGATGCACCTTTGGTGTTAGTGCGAGGTGTTTAATATTTCCTCATAGGCCTGTGCAATATTTAGAAATCATGTGAAATACAAAATTAGTAAAGGTTGATATAATTATACTGCTGATATAAGTACGAAGAATTCCAACTATTGCAAAGTGCTCTTTAAAGTTACTGTTCTGCAGAAACCCGACAGTTATACTTAGCCTCTTCCTTGTATTTGTGTTTTTTAAACCAAACGTTTTGAATTGTTTTTCTGTCGCTGATACATTTTCCTCCCCTTTTGTATTTTTCTACCTCTCTCCTTTTTAGTTCCTGTCTCGACTCCAAAGATCTGGGTCTCTGGCAGTGCGATCGTCGGGAGGACAGTTGAAATCTTCTGTCTGTCGGACACAGGCACCCCACCCATTACATACACCCTGTGGAAGGCGAGCAAACAAAACCAAACCGCCATTGTTCATGAGTTCAATAAAGCTGCTAACTTTACAGTTGTCGTCAATGAACCTGAAGGACTACGCCACTACCTTTGCACAGCAAGTAATGGAGACAGGACGCCTGAACTAAGTGACAAACTGCAAACAGCTGTCATTGGTAAATATCAAAATCTGAATTAAAGAATAACACATTTATTTGGTTGATATTGTTTTGCATGAAAACCAGCCTACGTTGAAGAATATTCTCAAGGATAGAAGTGCTTCAGTTCTCATGAGATCAATAGGTTTTTGCCCTACGTCACTGGATTGTGTTTCCTGGTGTAAATCTGTGTTTTTGGTTTCCTGGTGGCAGAAAATGTGTTTTTGACATTTTTGACAACTTTCTGTGTTTCCAGTAAACAACATCGACATCCTGATTATAACACAACACATATATTTGGTTTTTTTTCATTTGCCTCTAGAGCCAATGACTGAAGCATATCTGATGGTCGTTCCTGATGTCGGTGACATTTCCGAAGGACATAAAGTCATCCTCATTTGTTCTTTCTGGGGCACGCCACCCGTAACAGTAAGGTGGCTCCGGGACAGTGATGACAATCCACTGAAGACCACAACCACAAATATTAACACCACAAGCTACGAATTCGTTGTGAATAAGGAACACACTGACAGTTACTACTGCCAGGCTGAGAACCGAGCCAACTCTGTTGAAAGTAATAAAATCAACTTAGTAGGTGAGTCTGATTTCTGTAAACCACCTCCTCATTCTATCCTCTAAATGCTATAACAGTAAAACTAAGCGCTCAATTAAATATTTGGTTTGATCTGTTAATATGTTTTACCTTTTAATGAGCACAAAAGATTGTGCCATGTTTTTTTTATTATTATTATTATTATTATAGAAATGTAATCATCATCCAGTGTTTATGTCAGGCCTGTCGCAATAAGCAGTAAATTAATTAGTCACATGTAATTAATCAAAGCTCAATAATTTCCATTTCCATTATTTATCTTCTTTCTCTTTTCTCGCTCTCTTTTCAGTTTGGTGCATTGGTTTCAGCTAGCCTATTTCTGAAGGATTGTTTTGTTTACAGAGACTTCATAATCCATTTTATTTGTTGTTTAGTTTATTTATTTTGGATGTTTAAAATGTCTTCCAGTTTCAGAGTTAAATGTTTGTTAGAAGCTCAAGTTTATTGATCTCTTAATGCGTTGTTGCATTATTATTCCTTTACCTGAAAATGGTCTCAAAGTGATAATGTTATCGTTTATTGCAATAACTTCTGGGACAATTTATCATCCAGCACAATTTGTATTTGTGACAAGCCTAGTTCATGTGTCTTTCTGAGTTTAAAAAAATCACTTAAATTTTGATATTTCATGATAAGTCTAATAAATCAACGCATTCTCTAGAATCTGACAGCAGCAATTCTCTGCCAGCATTTTCTGGAACAGAACTGGGAGTTGTCCAGACTTTGAAATAGCAAAGCAGACCCCGAACATTGCACTGCCAGCATGTTTCACTGTGTGTATGATGTTGTTTTTCAGAAATGCTCCATTCGTTTTATACTAGATGTAACATAAAACATACTTGCCCAAATGTTCCCCTTTTTTCTCATAACTCCACTGAATATTTCCCCAGAGGTTTTTGAGATGCTTTTCTGGCAAATGTGAGAAGGGCTTTGTGTTGTTTTTGGTCAGCCGTCTTTTTGGCCTTGAAACTCTCCTGTCAATTACCTTTATGTGCAGTTTGTCTTTCTTATAGTTGAATTATGAACATTGACCTGAGTCACGTTTGGCCTGCAGTGCTTCAGCATTACTTGTTGATGCTTTCTTGGAGTAATTTTGCTTGGCGAGTGTTTCATGTTTTCTCCCTTTGTGGATAAATGTTCTCACTGTTGTTCACTTGATTCCCAAAGCCAGAGATGGCTTTCACTTCCAGACTGATAAAAGTCAGCGGCTGATGTGTTACTGTGCATTTTCAGCCTTTGTCATGTTAAGTCAGGACCCATTTCAGTGATTTCTTGATTTTATTTCACAATGACATTTTTACAAATCTATTTCTACCAGTCCAAATCTACCAGTCCATAAAACATTTACATTCCTTTTCAATCTCACAAACTGACGCACACTTGATCTGGTGGTGAAAGGGGAGAGGGGGGAGTGTCTAAAAATAAAAAATAAAACAAAAACACATTATTTTTCTACAGAGCTTGCTGAAATAAAAATTATCAATAGTTTTTCAAGCCTTTCTGATATTTTTTGTTTTTTCTCTCCTTAAAACTCTTATTTTTGCTGCAATGTAACATTTGGTTCTCTCCTGACTGACACTTCAGTCTATTTCTGTCATTTCTTTTCTTAAATTGGCAGTTTTGGAAACTTTAACTCGTGTCATTTGCTTTTTATATATCTATTTATTTCTATCCACCAAAATCCACTGATAAACATGTAATTATATATATAAATATATCTAAATTTAATAAAGAACTAGCAAAGACATAATTATTATTTTTATTTTTTTATTTTTCTTCATATCCTTATTTATTATCTCATGTCTCTTTTTGTCCTTTGTGTCTCTCTTTGCAGTCGGCATGGCAATGTGGAAGAAATTACTGATTTCTGGGACCATAATACTGGTGGCGACCTCACTCGTGATGGTGGGCTTTATTCTGTTCACAAGATCCAGGAGAGGTAGAGACATCTACAGTCCTCCAGAAACTCAGGCCTCTTACATCTTTAAATAAAAACCAGCCTCCCTCCTCCTGCAGCCTCCCCCCCGGCCTCTCTCCTCTGACTTATCGTTTCTTATTGTAGGAAAAAAAGAAAGAGCGGCTGAATTGTCAGTGTGAGTTGCCTTTGACTTTTCGCTTCTCCTGAATGTGCTGGATGTTTTAGGAACTGGTGCAGGGTGTTCAGATTTATCAGGTGGTTCGGACGACACGGCAGAGTTTGGATGCAGCAGGTTACAGGAAATATTTGGTGTGTTTTGCATGTTTGTAGACAGAAACATAATTTTTCTTTCATCGTTATAGTCCTTGCTCCGGTAGTTCATATGCATAGGAAGCTAAAAGGGTCACATGGATTTAAGTTTCAAAAAATACAATCCTAGTGAAATACATAATTGTTTCACTTATATTTACTATTGTTGTCCTGTAAGGTATTATAAATTATTTATTATTTATTTACCTTTTAAATATATCCAGTTGTTAATGGTCGAAAGATGAATTGTTTCATGATAAACAGCAGAACAGAAACCATGGAATAATTAGATAAATAATCACTTAGATTTGCAATGAACAAACATTTTCAGGAATTGCATCTTGTTAATTCTGTAAAAAAAAATAAAAAAATAAATAAATAAATTTTAAAAAATATATAATAATAATAATAATAATAGTAATAATATCAAATATCATTTGATATTATAATATCAAATAATATGTTATAATAATAATATATAATAATATAAAATATAATAAGCAGCTGCTTCTGGTCTTTGTTCTAGATGTCTATCTATCTTTAAACTCAAATGAGTTTTATGGGTTTTGGGATTTATTTACTGAATGATGAGACTTTTGCCTTAATTAGTAAGCATTGTTTATTCTCATTTTATTATTACGTATGAACTGATGCTATCAGACCATTGCTGAATAAATATTAACCCAAGAAAACAACGTTCTAGTTCTGTGGTTGACTACCTCACTGAATCAGTTTGCATATCGTGAACACGGTACGCTGATTTGATTTCCTTTCTTGTCCAGTTATTTCTTATTTGTCACAGTTACGTTTGTCTTACTGAAACCTTTTTCTGGAGTCAATTTAGAGTAAGGCGAGATTTATACTGATGCCTTTTTGTTCCATGACTTATGGATGAGTTAGAAATATGGGCGGAAACCACAATTACATGATTACAATGTCTACAACATGCAAAACATCTTGTCCAGCTTCTTTACCATTTATCTGAAGTTTTTTTCTTGACGTCACGTTTGCCTGCAGCTGACTTATTTTCACCATTTCTCAGAAAGCCTGCGAGCCCTAAATCAGATGACTCTTTAACAGTGACTCTAACCCACGACACAGAGGTTTATAATGCAGCCCCAGGTAGCTTGGTTTTTACCGTCCTCCTGTGTGTCACTTACAGGCCCCATCAGTATTTATTGTCTAACAGCCATTATCCCACCCTAAACACTCATCACACTGTGTTGTAACATCTTGACTCACCGCAATAATCCATGCTCTGCTCTGCATGCAGAGGTCAGATCAGGGTGACCTTGTTGCCTGTGCTTCCTTTGAGTGGCAGATTTCTTGCTTTTTGTGCATGCTCAGCATGTTTATCACTGAGGACAAAATTATTATTAGCCCCCTATGTGATTTAATGTTTTTCAAAATGTTCCTAGCTGCTTTCAACAGAGCAAGGATAAGTTTTCTTTGGATAGCGTTATTATTTATTTGTATTTGTTTACAATAACCAAGTAATTTTAGGGAAAATAATGCAGGGGTCAATAGTATTAGCCTTCTAAAAACTGGCCTTTTTATTGAGGCAGCTTTAATGCACACCAGTGTTTTGAATCAAGGTTTATCCGCTAACCTTGAACCCTTCATTAAGGATTTCAGCTCTCATTTAGGAATGCATCATATCGAGAACAACAACAAAAAAATCTCTTTGGATTCAGATTCAGAGATGAACATACTGGCTGCTGGTCGCTGAACGAAGGAAGGAAAGGAAGGAGAGACCTTTAACCTAAAGAATACTCTCCCCACAATGAAACATGTTAGAGGGAGTATCATGCTGTGGCAAAGCTTTAGCACGGCTGTACTTTGAAATCTCTTCTTGCTTGAAGCAAGTCAGAAGAAAGAACCATAGGTGAAGATTTTGAAAAGAACAAAAAGCCCCGAAGTAGTCAGCAGTAAAACATACATCGCTCCTGGTGAAGAGCTGCATTCACTAAACATTTCTGACTGATCTGCAGCCAGTGTAGAAAATCTGGAGTGAACCGAAGCCAAGGCTCTGTTCCAGATCAGAGAGAGAAGAATGAGGTCTAATTCCTCAGGGAACTTGTCAGATCATTGAAAACTACAACAAATTACTTCTGGTTTTTATCCAATAACAAATAAATACAGATAACTAACTGGAGCAGGGGGATAATATTTTTGGCCCATGTGTTTTTTGAGTGAATAAACATCCCAAATAAAAATCAGATGTTTGAAAAAGCGGGGGTGTCTAATAAATTCTGTCCTTAAATGTGTGATAAATCGCCTTGTCCTCGTATTTCTTTTTTCTTAGCATGTCATGTCATCCGCAAGAAGAGAAGGTACTTTTCTCTCATTTTCTGCAACCTGCTTAGAGCAGCCATTATCCTCTTGTTCCAGACGCAGCGTCGTTCTATGATGACAAGGAGGGGAGAGTGACCAATGGGACGCGAGGTAGTGTTGCATCGCTTCCTGCAGACATCAGCAACAGGAGCAGCTACAGTATCCCAGCAACAGTGTAGAGGCAGAACGCGATATCGTTAAAAGAAAATCAAACTCTGAAAGACTTAAGAAACACAGGAGACAGAAACACTTTCCTGATTTTTTGACATTTTGGAGGAAGTGGATAATATTTGTTTCCCTGCAAAATGGAGGGCCTGTTTTGGTTTTCATCTTTTTTTTTTTTTTTTTTTAAGAAGAAGAAATAAACCAGGGCCCACTGCTCCCTCTCCTCTCCTCTTTCAGTCATTGTCCTAACAATCATTTTTTGGCCTTTGTGTCATTTTTCTGTGTGACTGCATGCCCATTTCTTGTTTCATCTGTTCATCTAATCTACATGAAATAAACCTTTTAACACTGATCTGTATATATGATAACAGGAAATGTGTGTATATAATTTTGGTTGATTACTGGACTGATGATGGAGAGCAGTTCTGTAGAATAAAGGTGTTTATTTTATTTAGAGGTGTGTCTCAACCATTCATTCATTTGTCCTGCTTTTGAACGACACCTGAATTATTGAAATATGTTCTTAAATACTTGCAGTCAGAAGTTTACATGCACTAATCATGGACATAATTGTCAAATAGGTTCTGGGGCTACTGTTGGTACAAATGAGTCATCCAGGTTGGAGCAATCATAAAATGTAAAATTGGAAGGTTTTTTCTGTACATTACAGAAACAGGCTAGGACATAAAACCAAATATTCATTTAGATGTCTCTTATGGAGCTCCACATTATTTCTTTTTGTTAACCTTCCCGTTCCTGGTTTAATTATCTTGACCACTATTCTTGACGTTGTCGGGATTATAGAATTTGTTGATATTCTGTTAAAATGTGATATGACCACATTTTAACAGAGATTATGTAATTTCTTCAGGATTGTCATTCAGTAGATTCCATGTAAACCTTCCAAGAATATTTTCATTCATTGATCAGTTGGACAAATTTAGAGTGAGTCTAAATTTCAACCTGGCCTACAGAGTGCTAGGTTGAAAGCACTCTGTAAGTGTAGACTTGACTTCTACACCTTTGTAGCTAATCACATGGACAAGCCAGAGCGCTTCCAGAAAAAAAATGTTTTCTGATTGGGCGAGAAAAATTATGCTGTTTGGTTACAATGAGAAGAGTTATGTTTGGGGCAGTAAAAGTAAAGTTCTCAAACCAAAAAGCTCTGTGCCTGATGTCAAGCGTGGCAGTGGTTGTGTCATGATGTGGGTTTGTTTTTCTGGCTGTGGTAGAGGTGCATTAACAAACTGGGTAGAATAACGAAGAGAAAAGTCGACCGCTTCAACTTTACCTCATATCATCAGCTTGACGGTTGAATGCGGGACAGGTTTGGGTGATCAAACAGGACAAGTATCCTGAGCACATATCAAAGTGCTGGTGGGATTTATAAAACAGGCAAACATTTAACTTGTAAAATGCCCTCAGCCTCAGCTTAATTAAAAAACATGAGCAGCATTAATATTTTTGATTGAGGGTGTTTCCACCGTGAATTCAAAAGTATGCACCTAATTGTTCTATAATAAAAAAATTAAATCTGTTAGGTGATTTAACATATCTGACATACGAGCTTGTAGGCTTGGTTATGTCGAAGTCCTGAGGCAAGAACAACTGCATACCATGAAGTCGGTTTGTTTCCTGAAAGCTAAATGCTCTGCAGAGACTTCCTTGAAATGGTGAAACAATGGAGTTTCTGATTTGCTTCCTATGCTGGCATGAAGAGCTCTGCTGTGCCGATCACACTGCTGGTATTTTGGCGGGTTGGGTTTGTTTTGTTCCAGGCTAGGCGAGTTTGAATGCACTCAGCAGGGGCAGGAAATTATTCACATAAGCCTCGATCGAGCCGCGTGTGAGATTACATTACCAACTGGGGAAGTTGTTTTTGCCAGAATCTGTGGTGCAGTCGCTCTTAAATTAACAGACTATTGTGAACAACTCAGCTGAGGGTTTTTGTGTTCACGAATTAAGGATGTGAAACCTCCTTTTTTTTTTTTTTTTTTTTTTTGTTACAGCAACTTACAGGGTTATAGTGACATGGAATGCCACAGAAAGTTTATTCTTGCTTTTAGCAAAGAACATAACAAATGCCAGATTAAGAATACATTTAAAAGACACATCACATAGAATGGAAAAAATGTTAGTGTGTTTATGGGAATTTGTGAAAATTATTTCAGGAGTGCATTTGTGAACCATTTGTCAAATCACATTGTCCAGTTGAATTTATCTCAGTTTATAGATTTTGCTTTGCTTTGTTGATGCTCATATTGGAACTTAAAGCTGCAGTATGTAAGTTTTACAAAAAAAATTTTTTTACATATTTGCTGAAACTGTCACTCTGTGTAATATGAGACAGATAATCTGAGAAAAAGAAAATATCTCTCAGTGCTAACTGGAAACAAGCAGTCAGAGCCAGAAGGAGGGTCTTAGTGCTGTCTATCATGTATGCGCTGCTCACCTAACACCTTCCCTCTCCTCTTGCATTTTGCTACACTGCAGCTTCTTCCCGATAGCAGAGGCTTCATTGAATGCTCAGGCTCATTAGCATGACCACAGATGATGGCGGATAAACGGTTTTCCTGGAACGGTTAGGTGTTGACAGTCACAAGACAGAAGACATGCAACAAAGTCGTCAGGGTTGGGAATCCAGCCCCGGAGAGCTGCTTTTAATCCAAACTAATAAAACATTAAGCAGTGCTTACCTGATTTGATGAAACCTCGTGCTGAAATCTCTTTAGATCCAAAAGAGATGACATCCCAAAATGTGTCACCTTTGCTGACCCCATCATCTTGCATTTCCACCATGTAGAAGGAAAAAAACTCAAGAGGTTGTCTTTTCAACTCACAATTAATTTGTGCCAGGTCTCATTTTACCCACAAGGTCCAACTTCGCATTACAAATTAATATCACGAATTTTCAATATAAGTTACCCTTGCTTGTCAGCTAGCAGTCTCTCAGCTCCTCACAATCTAAATGAAGGATGTACCCCAGTGCAGAGCAGATGGAAATTTCATTTTAACAAGGAAAACAAATAAACAAATAATGAGGCAATCAGACAGGAAAACAACAAAGCAACTGCACCGCAAGGAGACCAGCGTGGAGAGAAAACAGAGCACAGAAAACAGGATAATCTGCTAAGGAGGTGAGAAAACTGTTCAGCTTACAACTACCAGGAGGGAGAGCGAGAGACATGAGAATCACATGTGACTAATAAGAAGAAGGAAGGGCAGCTGGAACAACAAGAAGCAGGGAACTAAAGGAAATAACAACACAGAAATAAATACAGAGGTTAATAAAAAGGACTTTTAATTAGGACGGTGGGATTTTACTAAACCAAACCTGATTAAGGCTAACACATAACAATCAGATAAAACAGATAAAACAAGAACTGAGATTATCAAGACATGAAGACTGCAATGGAGGGGATGGTGACAAAACAATACAGATGGCAAAGGAGAAAAGAGTGCATAAGAATGATGATGATGATGATGATGATGATGATGATGATGATGGTGGTGGTGAGAATGAACACTGCGAAGGAGAGGATGGTTTTAGTGAATGAGACGATGTTGGAGACATTAGAGAAGTTGCAGCAGATGACAGCACAGGAGACGATGGATGGTCCAGACGTCCGTTCTGGAGGAGGCCTGGGATCAGTCTCTGAAGGTTACAGTTTCATTTTTTGTGGAAGCTCCAAAGAATCTCCATGGGGAGCGCAGAGTGCAGCTCAGGCTGTGTAGGCGCCGGAGGAGCCAAGGGAACTTTGCGGTGATGACGTGGAGCACGCCCAGCTGAGACCTTGGCCCATCTGCTTTCCTTATTTGTGTCTGAAAGTTTGAAAAATTTATTTAATGGATTTTCTTTTCTTTTCTTTTTTTATTGCATGCTGGGAAAGTTTCCAGAAATCGCTTCTTGCGGTTTAAATTGTAAATTATAGTTTTGTCTTAACTTAATCTGTTTGGTCTGTGTTTAACAGTAAGAGTGGACAGAACTCCAGAGAGCGTATGGAGCAGCAGGAAACCTGAAGCAGGTGAGACAAAACTCCATGGCACCATTACCATCGTGGGGCTTTTTCTGTTGCCCCTACATTTCCATACTACATTTCTTTCAAATCATTTGTTAAAAGAATCATTTGTTAAAAGAACTACTGATAAATGTAGTCATCAGCCTTACAAAAAACAGATCTATTTTCATTTGAAAAAGAACTATGGATGTGATTAGCAATTGTTATTTAGAGACAATTATTTAACATTAGTGGTTGTTTGATGCCTATATTTGTAATTTTTATTCCATCTGTTCTCTATTTCTTTCTTCCTTTATTTCTTTCTTGTCTAGTTTAGGTGTGAAAATAACAGAAAACATCCTTCAATAATGACACTAGTTACTAACTGCACTAGCTAAATTTACAGTTGAGTAAATTGAGAAGCCAAGGCAAAAACATTTTACACATTTTGAGTGAAAACTGATATAAATCCTCAGATTTACAAATAGATACTTGTTGTTTTCATATCTGAGATAGTTCCAATTGCTGCCTCTCATGTTTTTACTTTACTTAATGACCATATTTTTGATCTAGTTTTCTTTTGAGTCAGTTTTTTCTGGCTTATTGTCTTCAGGAAGTAGTTCATCCCTGGTGAAACTGCTTTATTTGTTTCGTTAACGTTTCCTGTGACCTTATGTGGCTGATAAGGTCTTTCATCCTGGTACTGGCTGAGATTTGTGGTGGCTTTGAATTTTCGGAAATTCCTTCACAGAAAAGGTTTTCTGTGGCCTTTTAGAGTCTTTGTCTTTGGGGTGTTAAAGTGGCAGAAATTTGACTTGCTTGTATTGACAAATACATAGTTGTCTGTCTATTTGTGTGGATTTGGGGTGCTGGGGAATGAAGAAATTTGGAAATGTTGTGTTGTTGTGTTGACGTGAGTTTTTCTCATGCAGAAATTGACGATGATATCAGCACGTTGTCCGACGAGCCAGAAGTGGAGTACACAGAAGTGGTGCATCCGCGCTCATCAGATCCTACTAAAAGTAATACACAAAAACCTAAACTCTTCTCTGCATGAAGCATCAGCTCGTCTGCCTTTTGTTACCCAGAGCCACATTCCTTAGACGCTGATAAGACAGGGCAAGACTTCCTGGGAGGTGCCTAATTACACTTAATTAATACACCTCAGTGCTGACATGGATAGCTGATGGGATTTCCAGCACTGTTGCAGCAGTTGTAAACAGGAAGGGTTGAGCTAATTGCAGAGAAGGGTTTGATGTTTGTGCCTTCATTGTCATGGTCTTGTGCTCTGGATCCCATCGGGGTGAAGATGGTCGTCATACTGGCAAGACCCTCCTATTTTTAGAACGTTGTTTATGAAATTTCAAACAGACAGTATCGACTCAAGTCTGTCCTTTGATGCTTAGACTGCCTGTTTTTGTCTCTTCCATGAACAGACCCTCTTAGAAAAGGCACAGACACAGTTTACAGCGAGCTCCAAAACTCTCCCCACGGTGAGTTCACCTCCACTAAAACCCTTCTATTGGCAGTGTCTTAAATTATCCTGGTTTGCATATTGAGTGACTTTTGTTCATCCGCCTCTGTGTCTTCTTTTTTTATAATAACTTGAAACTTCCTTTTTTTAAAAATTCGCTGTAGTTGTTCATTGCCTTCTCTTTCCAATCTGAGAAAAAACTATTCAAATGCATAATTAGATCCCCAAATGTCATTTGACAATCAAACCTGTAAACTTCTGTAACTCTTTGCAGCCATATGAACCTTGTTATTGCGTCCCCTTAAAGCTTGATTTCTGGCTCTAAAATGGGAAAAGAATATACAATAACAATAACAGCCATAAATAACAATATTTATGGCTGCAGCACTTAAGAATCTTTAAATTTTACTAAACATGACATGGAGTCAGAGAGGTGAATTTGCACTGCAGCACACAGGAGCAGTTTCATCCTGTTACTGCAGTCAGGAACTTCCTGTTATTATACAAGCAGACAGAAGCTGGACATGTCTATCATGTAGTCCATCAGAGACCTAATGTTTCCTGTACGAAGGAACCATGAATTTTTTAGGCAAGTGTGTATCAGACATAAAGTAAATACAGAGTCAGTTTTGAGCTATTAGACTGGGTTTTGGGGGCAGAGGCCCCTGCAGAGGGTTTTCTAACAAATCACTGCTAAAAATGACTAATGAGCTGCTCTGAGGTCAGGCAGTGAGTGAGCAGGATTTTACATGTTTAACTGGTGATGTGTTTTCCTGCAGATGCTGCTGACCACCATGACTACGTGAGTAACTGTGTTCTTCCTTAACAATGTAACATCTGAGTCATTGGATGGCATCTACAAGTTCCTGTAGATGTAATTCTGTCTAAAAGACAGAATTACATGCTAAAAGTTTTTCGCCAATTTTGTTTTGTTCTGCACAGAAAAATGCAAAAAAGTCTCGATCCATCCTAAAATGTATAAAAATATTTGCTTTTAGTAATTTAAAAAGATATTGTTTCTCAGGTTTCCAGAAGAGAAACATGTAATGGAAAATACAGCAAACACCCACCGTAACATAGAAAGAAGTTGATTTTTCAAAATATTTAGCTAAAATAAACATTAAACTAATAATATACCTAAGTAAAATATTTAACTAAATAATTAACTAAATGAAATGTGCAACACAACATTTATTCCAATAGTTAGCTAGATAAAATTTTTAGCTACATTTATCAAGATTTTACTTAGAAATTCAAGATTAAGATAGATCACTTTAGGAAATTTTTTTTTAAATGTCTGACATTAAATGTTTTGCGCCATCAAGGACTATTATGTCAAACCCTTGAAGGATGGATTTCTCAGTTTTTTGCTGAATGACATGAACTGCATGTCCTTCCTAAAACCTTCATTTTCAGTTTTTGTATTCAGCCACCTCCTGGTTGCTTTGACTCTCTGCAGCTATAAAGGGAAATTGTTGTCAAAGTTTCCAGAGAGGAACAAAGGCATTTGGGGCCGAGGCTTCCTTTCCTATCAGTTGTTCAGATCAGCACTTTGCTCCAGTCAAATTAGTACCAAGTCCATCCCAACCAACATACCGCCTCACTGTGTGCATTAATCACTGCTGATGGTGACCCTCCTGCCTGCCCCTACATGGCATTGAAGGCAGCAAAATGGAGGAACTGGAAATAATAAACAGTGTATGTGTATTCTTCTTTAAAGATGCTGTTTGGTGTGATTGTTTAAGATTTTATGCTTGTATTTTACATGTGTATTCACCAGTAAAAAGTAACAGATTTAATCCTTGTTTACAGTTTATTTTGGTTATGATGTGGTTTTAAATTTGTTTGCTGACTTTACGTTATGTTTCTGCAGGGTTCAGTAAAGTATGTTGATCTGAATGGAGACCAACAACCTGGGATCACGCAGCACAGTCCTAAAGACATTAGCTACTCAGATCTGCCGATGCCTGTGGATTAAAGATGAGTGCTGTCTTCACTCACTTCATGGGCTGTAATATTTTCTTTCTCCCTTACGCTTCGTGTCCACGCTTTACTGTTTCTTTAAAATACCTCACCACTTATTTTCAGTCTTGTTACTGACTGCTGAATTGCTGTAAATATTTTTCACTTTAATAAAAGCCTTTTAAACCAACACATGTTTTCATGTGTGATTTAACAAGGGACAGTGATCTTATAAAATACTTCAAAAATAAATTACCACGGAAAAGAACTTTCTGTTGTTTCTATACATACTTATATACTTCAGGATCAAGTACTGTACATTTTAATATCAGACAAAGATATAAAAATATAAATATGTGTTTTAATATTATTGTTTCATTTACAAAAATAAAATAAAAAAAACACAAAGATATCAAAACCAACTTGGCCTTGTTTGAAAATATAACCGGCCTGTCATTTCAAATAGTGATTAACTTTGATTAAGCACATTGTTTTGATGAGTTTCACTAGCTACACCCACATGCATAAAGTTGGCCAAAAGATCTGAAAGGAAACACATAATGCTTCTATCTAAACAACTTCAAGAAGAGATGAGAACATTGAATCACTCTGGGTTTCAACGTCATTTCTAAGGCTTGACCAACCACGCTGCCATTGTCCACAAATGGAGAAAACATGGAAAATTGATGTAACTTCCTGGGCTGGCCCACTGACATTACTCAGAGCACATCAGGGATTCATCCAGGTGGTCAGAGAATGTCGAGCATCTAAAATACTGCAGGCTTCACTTCCTTCATGAGTCAACAATAACAAAGACAATGCTTTAAAACATTACTTACTGAAAAGCAACACAAAGGTCAATCTTATTTGCTAAAAATTAAAACGTCACAATCCCCAAGACTTTTGGATAATCTTTTATGTTTCATGTTTGGTTTCCATTTGGTCAAACTTGTTTGATAATCTGTAAAACAGAAGAATGATAACAAATAATACAAAACAAAAACCTGTAAGGGGGGAACTTTTTCCCCCCTTACAGGTGGTGTTGTATGGACTCTAAGTAAATATTTTTGTGTGGTACTAATGGCCTTTACTGAGCAGTTTGAAAAGCAGGAAATTGAGCCGAGGGAGAAGGGACGACATCCACTGAGTGCTTCTTACTAGTTAATAATCTAAGATTTGTTGAGAAGCTTTTGAAAAATATTCACTTCGACAAAACAGCGTTTCTAGTTGCTCACCGGTAGAGGGCGCCGTTGTACTAAATCTCGGCCAGCATTTCTCTCTC
Organism: Poeciliopsis retropinna; assembly: GCA_010277075.1. Taxonomy (NCBI): domain Eukaryota; kingdom Metazoa; phylum Chordata; class Actinopteri; order Cyprinodontiformes; family Poeciliidae; genus Poeciliopsis; species Poeciliopsis retropinna. The sequence continues at coordinate 9,652,896 of VMRM01000013.1, forward strand.
TGCTTCCACGGTTCGTGTTTTGCCCCTGGACTGAGTCCATCCTGTGGCAGAACAGCACATTACGCTAAATGGTGTGAAAAATTCAGAGTATGACATACATGTTTTCATTTTATAAGTTCAAAAGTGAGAAGAAATCACCCACTTTAATTTGATAACCATTTTTAATAGTATGTATTATGTATTATTATGTACATACCTATTATGTAGTTGGGTTTTCATATATATATGTACTTCAAGAAAATAAAGTGTTTTACATTGCTCTATAATGGAGATTTTTTGCTATTATACAATTTACTTTGTGTTACTTTGCATTTTCTTGATCGTGTTGCACTTTGTTTCTTTTGTTGAAACAAACTGACAGTGTGAGTGCACTTTGCATTTCATTTAAGCTGTAGTTATTATCCCAAGTGTGACATGTTAGAAAGTTTAGTTCTTTAAACAGCTGTTTTCTTTATACCATCTCTAATGATCCCACTAAGAGTGCTGGCTGCTTGTCACAAAGACAAAGCTTTTTTGCTTTTTTTTTTTTTTGCAAAGCAGCCAAAACAGGAAATGGGCCCCTCAGAGGTTGGTGGCTGTCTGGCAGATTCAAAAGAGGAATGAGTTACCAAAATTCAGCACCAGAAGTACACCTCATCACTTCATGACATGTTTGGTAGGTGAATTATCATTACTGTTTTCTGCACCACGTTTGTGTTTTATACATCTGCAATAACATTGATTGTAGGTTGGCACCGTGTAGATAGACAAAAATTAATTTAGATGTTCCACAGAAGTATTCCAGCAATAAAATCCCCAAGTCTGATTAAACAGTTTTCTTTTCCTGTCTTCCATCCATCCATTGTCTACACCCACTTATCCTTGGAAGAGGTTGAGTTCACTCTGGACAGGTTCGCCGGTCCATCACAGGACAAAACAGAGACACAAGATAAATAACCATGTACACAAACACACACGTACAATTTTAATCATTAACAGAGAAACCTCCTGAAGAAATTTAACCGGGGCCTGCCAAAGTGAGCCGGTCGGTTTGGACCCAACATTCTGATGCTAAAAATTAGCATCAATACTAACTGAGCTAAGCTTAGCTAAAAAATTACAAAGTAGCATGTGGAGAAGCACAAGAATGTTGACTAACATGGACTTGTACCATTCAGTATGTTAAAATTAATGTATAAGCTAAAATTAGCCAAAATGCTAATGTTAGCCTAATTGATGTCAGTAGCATGTGGGGTATCATTAGAATGTTGTCTTACATTGACTTTCTACATTCAGTGTCCTAAACATTGCTAATAAGTAAGAAAAAAAAACTAAAAGCTTATTTTAGGGAAAAAGCTAATACTAATGCACTCTCTTGCTGCGCAAGGCAGAGCCCTAACCTGAGAGAAAAAGATAATGCAGGTTAATATATTGCCCCACCTACGGCAGTGCACTAACCTGAGAGGAATATTGAGGCTTTTATTTTGAAATCTTCAATAAGCTTCATATTAAATGATCATACTAATCCAATGTGTAACAGTGGTTTGTTTAAACCAGTCACATAAAGGCCAAAACAGCAATTACCTGATGTCAAAATTGTCAAGTCTTTTATTTTGAAATTTTCATTAAGCTTCATTTTAAATGGCCACACTAATCAGTGATTGGTTAAAATCAGTTCTGAAATGCCCAAAACACCAGTAGTTCTAAAGGCCAGCTCATTCCTCCTCTGTGGTAACTGACAGTTCCGCCATGTTGTAGTTCTGACATTCAGCTCTGACCTCTTCTGTAGGCACTGAGTGTCTGCCATGTTGTAGTTCTCACCTTGTATGCTCTCCCTATGCATTGCTATGGGCAGGCCCCAATTATCCCAAACAGTATAAGAGGAAACTGGAGTTTTCACAACCCACACATTTACATGGAAAACATGCAAATACCATGCAGAGATTCAAACCCAAGACCTTGTTGCTATCCAACTGCGCCACGGTGGAAGCACATCAGTAGAAACATCAGTGTGATGTCTGTCCATCAATGAGCAAGTGAGGGTTTTTATCACTTGAACCAAGCCTGTTTGGTAGAGAAGAATGTGGCAGGGTAAACAGCTGAAGCAATTACTTAACACATTTTGTTGAGGTTATGAAGCAAATAGAGGAAGACCCTGTCATTGCATCACTGCTGTTTTTACAAACCGAAGCAGAGGCCCATAGACAGGTGTTGTAAATGTGCAGTTCAACCACGACTCTGGATGAAATGAACTTAGTAATATGAATGTGGTTGTTGACTGAAACACAAACATTGCTAGCTGGTAATCTTCTGTGTTCTGTTATTAAAAATGTATTGTTTCTGCCATGCAGTGGAAGTGACTCATTCTGTTTTCAACATATAATAAACATCTCGTCCTGAAATAAATATAACGTCCATCAATTTGAACATGCCGTTGCCATTGGTATCTGTGTAATTCATTAAAAACCTGTGTCACATCCGCAGAAGGGCTTCACTGACCCCTGGGGTTTATGGTAACAGCAACGGCATGGCAACCAAACTTAAACTCAATTATTGTTCCTTTGCTTGCTTTAAAGTGAATATTCATCTTCTTTCCCTGCTTTCTCTGCCATCGCCTTTATTAAAGCCCCAGAGGCTTTAATCACAAAAGGTAGACTCTGAGTGGACAAACATAGAAGGTCAGGAATGATTCATCCAGCATGTCCTCATCAATTATCCTGTCCTCCTGCCTTGCAGCCATCCTGCTTATAACTAAACCTCCTGCTGCATGGACACTTACAGTTTCATTCCTTTCCCTACATTGTATGTGAAAAAAGCTAATTAATATTAGCTTATTGTATTCACATACTGGAGAAAGCTGGAACTGTATATCCTGGGTGTAGTTATTGTGTACAATTGACAACATATTCTTCAGTATTTATGCATAAGCATCATCTCTGTTCAGTTTATCTGTCCGTGTGAGGGAAAAGCATCTACAGGGCATGATGCTGCCAGCACCTGCTCTCCAGTTTCTCCAGTCCAGAGAAACTACACTAAACTACAAATGAGAATTCTTGGAGTTTCTTCCATTCTTCTGTACAGCCCAGATTTGCACATCCACAAACTAGTTTAACTTGTGTTTTCTAATTATGTGAACACTTTTAAAAATATGTCAAACTTGGTTTGTCCAGTTGGTTCACGAAGCCCATTGTTCAATTCATCTTTGAAGAGACGGAAGGTTCTTGGTATGTAGCCTTGTGGCAAAGATAATATAAAAGAAACAATGAGGCACTGTTCTGCTCTTGTTTATTATAGCTTTACCAACTGTATCATTCCACCTGCAAGCACTGAATCTGATGTCACATGTTAAAAATACTCATAATCCAGATGAAACAAAAAAATATATCATACAGAAATTATGTTCAAAAAAATGGAGAATCCTAGCATTCTTCTGTAAGTTCTCTCATTTAATAGGATTGCTGTCTTTAATTGCAGACATGTCACGGTCATGTGCACTGAATGTAGATGACCTTTACAATATAAGTAGGTAAAATGTTCAAGGACTGTTTGGGTTTCCTCAGCACAAGATTGTCCTAAGACTACAATAAGCTTCAAGAGACTGATGAGTTATATGTTGAGTCCTTTAATTGTCATATTTCCAGATCACACAGTAATGACTTTCCGGGAGATTAAGCTTTCGTTTAGCTTTTCTTTTTTTAATTATTCTAATATTCAAGGTGAGTAATAAAGAAAAACCAAAGCAGCCATCAGGAATTAATATTTGAAAGCAGAGTTGGACAAAGATCTGCAGACTCTCAATATAAGCATTAAAAACATTTTAAAACAACATCCTCAAAAAAGATTGAACAGAATTTACATTTCAGCCAAATGCCAAAAGCATTCACATTAAATATGAAATTGTGTAGGTTTTTACTGTTTTAAACTAAACACAGGTCACTGTAAATAGTAGAATGCTTATTTTATTTGTGATCTATTCTCTCCCAAGTCCGCCCTAGAACATAGAATACATTAGAGGTTCATTGATTCTCACAAACAGTTGTAATGACTCTTGCACCAATGACTCATTGGAAAAAGGCTGTTATCTGCAGTCTGGTGCAGAGAACTATTGATCTGGTAGAGGTAACAGTATTTGCCACTACTTGTCAGGACTCTGAACTCTGAAATCACTTGTAATTCTGGGAATATGTGACCTACTCTGTGACAAAAGCAGTCATCTTTGTTGGCATATCATGTGAACTTTAGGATCTAAGTAGAATACATTGATCTTAGCTGCCCTGTCCTGCTGCTGCTCACCATCTCATTCGCTAAAAACAAGATTATTTCATCAACATTTTGAAACGTCTGTCATTATCACCCTTCTCCCACAAAATTGACAGTAAAGCAGCAGTTTGCCATAATTCACTGTGATACAAATCTATGCCACACAGATTCAAGAGTGTACTTACAGATGATGGCAATAAAGTTACTTACACTTACTTTCTTGTGATCATCCTATACAATGCAGCTTTTTCCAGAGTGGAATACTACTTAAAAAAACGAAAACAACAAATAACTGGCTCCAATATATACATGCACTCCCAATAATATTTTAATAAATCTATTTTTAGTATGCTGCTGATAAACTTAGTGCTTTTAGTACAAGCAGTCAGCTTTATACAGAGATGAGATCAAAATTGAGCTATCTGTCGGAGCCATCAAGCTAAAGTCGACACTAAATAGGACACAATTTAGCGCTCCAACAAGACAATGAGCCCAGTAACATCAAGAATAATTCTGTTATCAAAAGGTTAAAATGTATCGTTAACAGACCAAAATTAGCAAGGAACTGTAACTTATCACTGGCTCTTTATCTGGACAAATACCTTGTTTAAACTGGCAACTCACAAAATGTTACACTCTCACGAGCTTCTTTAATTTTAGAAAATGAAACTGATTGAATGCATCTATCTGCATTCATCCCACTGTTTAGCTGTTGCTCTTTACAGTGCCTGGATAGCCTCACCTATTACCTGAAATTCTTGTTTTCATGCATGAAAACAAGAATCTAGTTAGAGACTAGATTTCTGGATCTAGTCTCTAACATTCCTGGCTGAACAACTTCAAAATTTTACGCTATAGCCACTCCTCTGTTGTGCACTGTTTCTTTCAACTGTGCAGCAAATGTCTTTAAACCTTCCTCTCGACTATTTATCAATAGTCACTTCTAACGGCAATTAGAAGTACTGGTTTAGTCTGTTATTAGTTAGAATTTTACAAAACTGTATCATCTGTGTAAATTTTCTAGGGTAACATATGTGTTCCTTGATATTATGAAATATTGAAAGAGTCTCACTTGGCAACATTTTTAAGTCTTTTGCACAAAAAACAAAACCTCTTGCGAAAATGTTTTGTGGTGATATAAGATACAAACGCAGGTTGGTAATATTTTAAAACCTAGTAAAGTAACTCATCACGTAGACTTTGTTTTTTGGATACACAAAACATTTTCTCCAGATACCTATGTACAGTTGCCTTATTTGAACTAAACAAAAATCCCAGACTTAAGAAATAGTGTAAATACTGTCATTGCATAAGTTAAATGGGAGTCGCTGCAAATATGCTGCCCTAATTTCTCCATAGCTTTTCTTTGTGATACTAGATTCTCTTGTATTTTTCCTTGGCTATATGTTAACCATTTGATATAAAATTTGTTCCTTTCATGTTTGTTTATTGAAACTGTGGGGAGAGTCTTTCAAGTATTTATCTAGCAGCTTTGCACCACCTAGAAAAACTGCATTTACTGATATTAAGTTACACACAGACAAACTTTGTTTACTCAGTATTTGACTTCTATGTCAATTGATTAAGAGCTAATTTAAGGTGAACTGAATCTAAATGTACACTACACTGCTCATGTTTTTATAAAATATATTGAAATCCATCTGTAACAGATAATAAATATTTGATACACTGTTGATTTCTTTTCCAGGTTTTCCCACCTACAAAAGTTGGAGAGGTCTGCAATTTTTTCCACGAGTTCACATAAACTTTGAGAGACAGAATCTACAAAAAAAAAAAAAAAAATCCACCCCACCTTACAATTAAATTATGGTTTTAGTTTGTTTATGCCATTACCTCTCAGTTAAACAACTTTTTATTAAACTAAAAGAGATACCAAAGGTTACACAGGTTTACATAACATACACAACACGGTTTTTATTGCACCTATAAGGTAATTCCCAGCAACTTATTAGTTAACAACATTGCATGCAGAAGATGATCAGCTGAAGGATGATAATTAATTTAATTAATAAAACCCCTCACAGACACTGCTTCTTTGCTTTAGGTTTAAGCTGTTACACGTCATCGATTCTCCTGACACTTCTCCTTTTTTTCAGGACGTGCTCCACACTCTGGTAAGTTTTGACATAAAGGTCCTTGGGAGTCCCTTTTATTGTGCCTAATAATAGTAATAATAATAATAATAATAATAATAATAATAATAATAATAATAATAATAATAATTGCTTATAATTGTAAATGTATAAGTTTCCCTGATTAAATAGAATAAAACTTTTTGATTATAATATAATATAGTGAAATGTGACAGAATGGCGACCTGGAGATAGGCACCATCAGCCCTCATTACCCCACTAGGGACAAGGGTGTTAGAAACTGGATAGATGGATATAATATAGTGAAATAAATTTGTAACTTATAAATTGTTACTTATAAATCTGACCTAAAAAAACCCCCACATAAATCTGGAAAAGATCAGGAACAAATGATCGAACGAATCTGAAAAGAAAAACGGACTAAAAGGTATTTAATTTACATTTTTAAGAGAAAGAAACCTAGACTGAAAAGAAAAATAGATCGGGACTCCGCGTATTTTTATTTTATTTATCTTTTATTTGCAAGCTGTAAAAATATAACAAAAATAAAGTGAATTATTTAAATATTATGTTTGAATAATAACTAAATACGGTGAATGTTTTGATGAAGCGTCATCACACGCTCACAGCGGCTGTGTTTTCTTCTCGGCTGCAGTGTTTCGTGGTGCCTACGTTTCACTTCCAGGTGCAGCCTGCTGCGGTCCAGTCACATTTCAACACGAACTGCTTTCGGCCCCATAAATGCGCATGCGCACTGCAGTTGACCCCTCCGGTTTTCTGCGTGCACTGCCACGTTAGTAGCGGTAGACACAAAAATACCAGCTACTCTCCCAACCCTAAACAAGAAAACAAAAACTCACGAATTGATACGAATTTATCTACGAACTCGCAACCAATTGCGTCCGCAGCTCTCGTCTCTGTGTTCAAGAAGAAAACTCGACGGTAATTATGTTTAAGTTTTGGCTGTTGTGTACACTGGCCGTTGCCAGCAGGGCTGAAATCGCAGTAGAAGAAGATGTCTTGGTGCTGAAGAAAAGTAACTTCGACGAGGCTCTCCTGGCTCATCCCAACCTCCTGGTTGAGTTCTGTAAGTATCCCTGGCTGCTAGCCGACACTAGCCGCACTTTTTGCTGTCAATGTTCGCCTTAAATTTCCAGGTTTTAGGTTGCAGATGGGAACCGCTAACACACAAGGCACATATGTTTTGATAAATTCTGCATCAGTTAGCTTACTTGGCTAACTGCTTTTAAACTTTTTAGGGGGGAAAAAACTAGATATTGCATTTCAGATGGTATGTTCTCTTTATTTTTCAGGCGGTCTGGTTCAATCTGACAAGCTAGCACCAAATATACCAAAAAATGTTAGCGTTTTTGTAGTAGGTAAAATGAACTGCTAAATTAATTTTAGCAGTTAATAGTTGTTGAAATCAACTTTGTTCATGGGATATCCTGGTGGGTTGCCTCTTTATTATTAACGCATTGAGTTAATGAGAAAAGAGCTGTAAGTTTCGATTGAAGGCTGAGGCTTTCGCACAAGTACTTTCGGATTTCGTAACTCCTTTATGGATCACAAACACCCCAGTTAAATAAGAGAGAACATGGTTGAATCTGCGTTGAACCAGAGCAGTTCTTGGACGCTTGCACCAAATCCTGACGGGCCGTCCGGGCCCATCCCGCTACACTTTTGTCAGATTGTTGGGACCTGCTCCGTGGGTTGTGTGACAGCAGTGTGGACCAGTCAAACGGGGCCGTGGGCCGACACCGACCAATGAGCATCGTGGGGAAAGGAGACCGAATGCCCACGTACGTCCTCAGCTGGGCGGGGATCACGAGCTGTGCTGTGCAGCTAGGTTGACGTGTACTTTACAAAAGTTCATGTATGCGTGCACGTTTACGTTGACTGGACTCAGACAAGGAAGTTTTGCTCACTGACAAGTGATGCAAGGCCTTGGACTTAATTAGACGTGTCACTTCTAATGGGCCTGCCATCTGGTTGGACTGTGCAAAGATGGCCTCGAAATGATACTTTTAAACTCATCATAGGTTCTTTATCCATCCTTTTTCTCTTTCTTTCAATAATCTGTTGAGTAAAATTCAAACATGTAGTTTAAATTACAGCAAGCCTGCTGTAAAGTAAGGCTTAACCTGCAGCACATAATTAAGACGGAATAGATGCTCTTTAGTAATTCCTCACTGGAAAGTTTGAAATATATTGTGTACATTTCCTCAACAAGGAATGTAAAAAAAAAATGTATGTAAATATTTCTGCCTCACTAAAAGCATGCCGATGTGGAAACTAAAATACAACACTGGTGGAGAGGAGGAAGGGTCAGTAAAATGTAGGATTCCTACAGTTTGGATACTGAACAAGTGTATGAAAAGATAAGTCATTATTGCCTCTGCTCCTAATAAATGTATTATCCTGAGGTGAAAACTAGCACAACCCTTAAAAAAAAAAAAAGAAAAAGTTAGTTTACCAGAATTGATATTTGCCTAATGCATAATTTCTGCCTGGTTTATGTTACAAAGAATCTCATCAGGAAAAGACATCTGACTCTTTGCAAATTGAATGTTTTCTCTTGAGTCAAACACTTCTGATAAAATAACCATGTAAGGGAGAGACCTCATACAATGCATCATTATCATGTAGCATTCTGTACAAATAAATATTGGATAGAAAAATTAGACAAACTAGCTTTTCTGTTTTAAAAAGAGATTTTCTTTAATCAATTAACATTCTTGCCACTTGTTTGTAAAACAATTTAAAATTGTACTTGTCTGACATTCATATGCATCTGAGATGAAGCGATGCCCTTCATTCTTCAAAAGCAACAGAAATTCCTTCTTTCGGTTCTCGTACTCGCAAGATTTATTTCTGGTCGCTAAAAATACATTAAAAACTTTCCCTAAATATATGTTGGCAAGTCAATGCATCAAAGTTTATTTACTTATGCAGCGTGTGTACAGTTTATTTTTTAAAAATCAAAACTCTGTTTAGCTACTTTTATCTTTCTCTGCTGTACCACCCCTTACCGTTGAATTCTCCTGAATCAAGATGGATCTGTGACTCCCACTTTGTCTTTCTGCTCATATTTTGCTGCAACAACCCATGAAATCCTCTTGATTGCTCTCAACAGATGCACCATGGTGTGGCCACTGCAAGGCCCTGGCTCCAGAGTACGCCAAGGCTGCCGGCATGCTGAAGGCCGAGGCCTCAGAAATCCGCCTTGGCAAAGTGGACGCCACTGAAGAAAGCGAGCTTGCTCAGGAATACGGCGTTCGGGGGTACCCCACCATCAAGTTCTTCAAGGGTGGAGAGAAGGAGTCTCCCAAGGAGTACTCTGGTGAGTGACTCAGTTGGTGCACTCACTGGGAACCTACTCATCCGTATCGACCTGGTATTTGTAGATAATCTGTCTGGATCTTAATTGCTTGCAGATTTTACAGTAATTTATCTTGATCACTACTTGAATAATTTCAGCAGTCATAGCATGTCGTGATTTTTGAGTAGCTCTTCTCAGAACAAGAAGTATTATGCTTTGAAATGATCTGAAAATATGATCCTGAATGCTTCAAAGCCAGGCCTGCAGACTCTGTTCACTCTGGCAATTTGACCTGCACAACGGCATCAAAAAGTAAGCCAACCAATCAGCTTTCATCAGAGTGCAGGTGGGCCGGGCTTCCTCGGCACGTTCCCCTCATGCTGAAGCTGAGTCGGGGCAGACCTATGTGCATTTCTTCACGTCGCCTCTTCAGCCGGCTTGCGTCTGACTCCTTTAGGGAGGGGAGAGGGAGGAAGCTTGGAAGTGGTTTTGTGGAAGTGACTACTGTGGGTTGGATCTAGTTTTTTTGACTCGACCGCCTCCCACATGTAGCTCAACCAGGGCTGCAGGCACTGTGTCTGAGAAGTTGCTACTTTGTTGCAGCACCCGTTTTGTTCACCAGTGAGACGTCTGGTGAACAAAATGGGTTCACCAGACCAGTTTAGATTAATAACATCAGTGCCATTTCAGATAAAATTTTTTATAAATTCCCCACTTTTTAAAAATTTTTTATTTATTCCCCCCCGTCCATCAAAACAGTCAACAGTTTGGGGGTGACGATTATCATAAACAATCAGCCCCATTTTTAACAAATTTAAACATGAAATGAAGGTCCATTTAAATTTTGGGTTGAAAATGAACTTCACTTCCGCTTGAAGCACTTTAAAGATTTTGCTTAAAATTGCAGAGGTTTCTGCTGTCGTTTTCACTGTCCAAGTTCTCACAAGCACTCAGATGGTTCATTAGAAACGCTGCTTCATTTAGGTGCTATAATTTCAGATTCACTGCATCTGTCTGAGCCAGCTTCTTACACACTTATTGATTATCTCTTTATTTTTTGGCAGCTGGCAGGCAGGCAGATGACATTGTCAACTGGCTGAAGAAGCGCACAGGGCCTGCTGTCGCCACCCTGACTGAGGTTACTGCAGCAGAGTCCCTGATTGCTGACAATGAGGTGGCAGTCATTGGATTCTTTAAGGTGGGTCTCCAGAATGGAAGTATTTGCCCCAATCTTCCTTTTAAGCCCATTATAAGGCCCATAGTATAGGTTAAGTCCTTCTTTAAGACTTGTACAAAACTTGCTGAATGCTACTGTTATCTTTGTTTACAGGATGCTGAGTCTGCTGACGCCAAAGCCTTGGAAAAAGCAGCTGAAGCCATGGATGATGTTCCCTTCGCCATCACCTCCAGTGATGAAATTTACTCAAAGTTTGAGGTGTCCAAAGATGGCGTCATCCTCTTCAAAAAGGTGACTTTCTACTTGGAGAGGTTTAAAATTGAGTGGTGTATTAAACCATTTGATCTGATTTTACAAAATGTCTAAGATACAGCTTCTAAAGTGTTTCAGGTCAAGTTGAGGTCTACTGAATGTAGGTTATCTTTTCTTGCTTATGTAATAGAGGTATGTGAAATGGTGATCTAGCCACTGAAGGCGCCCTGCTGGTGTTTGATCTACACCTTCAGGAATTTGATGCTGCAGACAAAGTGTCAAATGTCTGTTGCTAATCCTAGTTCCTCTGAGGTCATTCAACGTATTGGATGTTGGGTTATGTTGCTTGACCCAACTAATGAATGACTTTGCGGTATTGAGCTGTTTGCTGTATTAGGGAATGGTCTGCCTTTCCAAGCACCACTCTCCATTGACTAATGAATTTATTAACTTAAATACCTTATCCTTTATCAGAGTTTCATTATTTTGGAGTTGCTTAGTCATTAAACCTTAAATGGGTTTAATGGCCACTCATCATCCCAATTTGAGTTTTGTGTTATAGTGTTTTAGGTATAAAGTGACCAACTTGCCATGTTAAAAGTGGCTTCAGTTTTTAAGATGACAAACTTAAATCTTTAACACCATGAAGCCCTCCAGAGATTTGGTGGGGGGGAAAAAACAAAGCACTGTGTACACGATACACATGTAGAAGGTTTTATTTCTTTTTTTTTTTTGGTAGGGATGAGATGTTGGTAATCAAGACAATCAGTGAATAGTTTCCTTTCTCATTTTTGCATGACTTTCTCACTTTGCTTTAATTGTAGCTTAGCTATACCCTGCACCTAGTGCTCATGTCCGGATATGCTGAGGCTTGAAGTCCTTTTATCAGCAGAACAATCAACTTGTGTGAGATTGTGATTTGTCAGATTGGGCCAAAGTACAAAGGATCAGTAACTGAAAGGAAGTAATCAAACATCCGTGTTTTTCAAAAAAACTTTTTGCCTATGCTTTTTGGGGACTGTAGCTCATAATTCTATTCTTCACCATATGAATGCTTTTCATTTGGTCTATAAGATATCTTGCAGAGCACACAAGTTTTCAGTGTTATGAAAAGATATCCAAATTTAGCATTACAATGTCTACTCCAACCAGGACATTTTATGGTGAGCTCTGGCTGGTCATAATTTGAATAAAAGGCTGTGACAAAGTCTATTTAGGAAATTGGGCTGCACTCTACAGGTGCGTCTCAAATTTCAAAATTCGTGACAATTTTTTAACTTTCAATTCAAAAAGTAAAAAGTGTATTAAAGACTACACTGTGAATATTTCAAGCCTTTATTTTGATTATGGCTTAACTTTGGATTATAATAGTGCTGACGATGATTTCTCATGTTAGGACTTGTACCAGTGCTTTCACTTTCTGCCGCTGCTGAGCGGCCAGAGATTCATGCTGATAAATTTACTTTAATCCGAAGGTTGCAGTTGGTGAACCCTCCTAAAGTAGGGGATCAGCTCAATAAACAGTCGGTGAATTTTAGCTTGTTTATTGCAACTGGGATTTGGTTTTAGGTTTCAGTGCTTAGAAGGTTATCCTGTGCTATTGTATGCCAGCAAGAGCAACTTGGCAGAGCGCTACAACTGCTATTCTTGATGCCCATTAAACAGCCTGTTTGGTCTGCAGAGAGTTGGATGATTTTAGAGCAGTTTGATAGTTCACAGGCAAATTAGCTGGGACACCAGGTGGTTAATGTTTGCGTCTAAGTGTTTCCATGTTTTCTTGACAGTTCGATGAAGGTCGCAATACCTTTGATGGAGAACTGACGAAGGAGAAGCTCTTGGCTTTTGTTAAGGCCAACCAGCTGCCGCTGGTCATAGAGTTCACAGAGCAGGTAAAATTAAACCAAGACAGTTCTCCCTTCATACTATTGATACACTTTTAATGTATTAATGCGTTCATCTTTCCCTATTGCAGACTGCCCCAAAAATCTTTGGGGGAGACATAAAGTCCCACATCCTCATGTTCCTGCCCAAAGCTGCTTCTGACTTCCAGGACAAAATGGACCACTTTAAGAAAGCTGCTGAGGGATTTAAGGGTCAGGTAGGTCAACCCTCAGGATAACCAAATGAAGCTACTGAAAGTTATAGAATCGACAGTGTAGAACTGTTTACATAAAGCAACAGATTCATTTTGAATATTCAATAAATCACAATACTTGGTTTTTAATCTTCAGTGTCTTTTAAAATTCAGATCTTAAATTTAAAAACCTCATATTCGGGTCCTAAATACATTCAGGTTTTTTTCATTCCAGTTGAGAAAATGTATTAAGTTGCCTCTTGAACACTTACTTGGAGAAATGCACTGTAAGCATGAATCCTGTGTAATTTAATGTTGCTGAGCAATTTGGTTAACAAAATCACAAGCTAAAGCTTAGCAGATGCTGTCAGAGGGAATTTAACCTGTATGCTTTACCTATGATGCAATTTTTTTCAAAACAGGGCCATTGTAGTGTATTTGGATAATTGATGATAAAATTTCATGGTTTTACTGTAAAACAATATATGCCTGAAGCTGGGGTGATGGTTGTATTTAATTTTAAGTTAAATGATAGTTGTTGATTAAGTCTTTATTAGGCTTGACTTCAATTTTATCTGGATTTGTGTGGCTCTTAAACAGGCAAATGATGCAACAACCTTGTCTTGTTGCCAGTTTATCTAGAATTGTATAAAATGGCAGCCTCTTTATGAGAACTTGCATTAATTTAACCTCATGGGTAATCTTAATAACTTTTCATTACTTGGACCTTTTAAAAATCTTAAACTATTGTAAGTTTTCAATGAAAAAGTCAGACGTTTATCTCCTGACTCTGTGTCCAGATCCTGTTCATCTTCATCGACAGTGACATCGACGACAACCAGCGCATCCTGGAGTTCTTCGGCCTGAAGAAAGAGGACTGCCCCGCCATCCGCCTCATCACGCTGGAGGACGAGATGACCAAGTACAAGCCTGAGAGCAGCGACATCACGGCAAAGAGCATCACGGAGTTCTGCACGCTGTTTGTTGAGGGCAAACTAAAGGTGAAGCCCTGGGAGGCTGCTTATAGCAGCAGCAGTGGCTATAGATAGTTTACCATCCAAAGGCTCGTTTTAACTGTTATAAATATGTAGCATAGTGTGAACAATTCTAGCCACACTGTATGCACCACTTCTACTTAGGGGTCACGTCTTACTTTTGTTGAAGTTTTATTCTAGTTGGTGCCAAAATGCAACCAAAACTAACTGCTGTTTATTTTACTTTCCTTAACCGTTTTGCAGGCCCATCTCATGAGCCAGGACATCCCCGAAGACTGGGACAAGAACCCTGTCAAGGTCTTGGTGGGCAAAAACTTCGAGGAAGTTGCATTCAACCCTACTAAGAATGTCTTTGTTGAATTCTGTAAGAAATCATTTTGCTTGTTTACCTTTTTTTAGCCTTTTATTTTATGTTTTTATTAAACATAAAACATAAAATTGCCTTTGAGGAATTGTTAAAATCTAATTCCTCAAAGGCAAATGATCAGACATTAATCTTCAGTCTGAAACTTTAATTCTTTGTAAGCCTATCTCAAATATCTAAGGGCTGACTTCAGGTGCTCTTAGTGCCCCGTCAGCTCCACTTACTGCCAATTAATTTCTTACCAGGCTCTAATGTTGCAAAGATAAATATAGCGGCAGGAGTATTTTATACCCATCCCAGTCCAAATGGGTTTTATTTTTGGGATCGTTTTTCAAGTCTGGCTGTTGAAATGCAGCTGATGGCCAGTAAGGCACAGCCAGGAAAAAGCTTATTTCCTGACTGGTGGTGGACAGGTGGAAAATTTCTGGCAGAGTGAAGTTGAGGTTTGCACTTTACAGCATATTTAGAACCTACATTAACATGCAGAAAGTGTATACTTGGGTTTCTCTCAATCTGCTACATTTAATACTGCAGTAATATTAAAAATGATACTAAAGAAACATGGTGCTGTGTTCCAGATGCTCCTTGGTGTGGGCACTGCAAACAGCTGGCTCCCATCTGGGAGCAGCTGGGAGAGAAGTACAAGGACAGCAGTGACATCATCGTGGCCAAGATGGACTCCACGGCCAACGAGATCGAAGAGGTCAAAGTCCACAGCTTCCCTACGCTAAAGTTCTTCCCTGCAGGAGAGAATCGTGAGGTAATCCTTCCATAACTTGCATGAAATCAGACTAGAACAAAGACTGCTTCTACAATCACAAATTATTGCTGTTTAAAATATTAGTACCAATTTATATTATTCTACTGCAGTAGTCCCTAATCCTGGTTCACTGTTTGCATGTTTTAGATGTTTACTTGTAGCATTAACTCTCCACTCAAATTAGTCATTCACATTGCATCAACAAGTTACAATACAGTCAATTCTGTTAGTGAATGGTACTTAAAACCAGATGCAGCTTACTGGCAGAATGGTAAAACATGCAGTCATAGATGAAACTGCTGGTGGTTATATCCGCATGGACCACAAAATGCCATTGCTAAAGACAAAAGGCTGTGCTGCAATGAAACATGGAACGTTAAGTGGGGGGAAAAAAAGCCTAACTATACTGTACCATACGCTGATGGTTCAGTTACTGACATAAATTTGCGATGGACCTGTAGATCCTCAGCATGTTGAGTTCTGCTGAAGCCATTTATTTACTCACTTATAAAATCTGGTGTAACCTCTGCAGCATCCTGCACAGTTGGCCAGACGGCCAAGGCTGGGAGCCCTCATGTTGTAATACAACTGTCTCCTTTTATGCTGTGCAGTGAAGCAAAGTGTTTAAGAAGTTTTATAGTATCGGAAATCTGAGGATGGTTCTATAAAACACGTTATGTATAATTTACAGTTGTATGATAAACATCTAGCCAAACCTAATTAAATTTGTAACTTTTAGCCACATGGCTTCATGTTTCCATTGCATTCTCTGACCTGATTAATGTGCTTTTACTGCTTGTGGTCAACAGGTGATTGATTATAATGGAGAGAGAACGCTGGAGGGCTTCACAAAGTTCTTGGAGAGCGGTGGTAAAGATGGAGGCGCTCCTGCAGGAGACGATGACGTCGATACAGATGTGAGTTTGTGAGCTTACTAAAGCACATCCTGAGCTTCATGAGAAATAGTTGATAGAAAACTTTCAACCTTTTTATTTAAAAACAAAAACTACCCTTTGTTTTTGCACTTAACTAAATAGATTAAGGTGGACAGTTTAGCCTCTAGCTATAATCGCTTAATTTGACACTTTAAATTTTTAGCTTTAAAGTTTCATAAATGGTTAAATAAGGCAAGGCCTGTGCATAAACTTTGCAAAAATCCATGACTTCCCAGTTTTTTTCACTTTGAAATACCTTTTCGTACAGACAATGAATGTATACAAATGTAGATTGTTTGCATTAGTTTAAGCCACATATCTGCAGTAGGAGGGTGGGAGTTCAAGAACCACAAAGACAGAAAATTACATCTTGCGAATCTTTAGAGGTTGGCAACCTTTACATTTTACGGTCAACATCACTGCTGCAGCTTACTTAGTTAGAGATGCAGACTGATTAACTCGACTCTAAAATTTCCTCCATGCCACAGTGGGGCAGTCACATAAACATTTGTACAGTTGGTGGGTGGGGGGTTCCTCCGTATTAACACCTGCCTGACTCACAATGAGCCCACCCCAGCCCCCCTTTCTCAGAGGTCTAATTGCAGCTGTCCGGTCAGCTGTCACTGGGCTTTCTGGGGAGACCTGATCCTCCTAATGGAGCTGCACGTGCCTCGTTCAGCTTGAACTGGAATGGTTGGGGTTACAAAAAATGTTTTGGAATTCTGCGTAGTTGCTGCAATTTTTTTTCGCTTTAGTCACTTCCCCACAAATACTTACTCATTGTATAGCTTGCACTGCCTTAAACATTTAGACTGTAAGACCATTTCATTGCACAAACATTATGCAGTTTTCAGGAACTGTAAAGGATGGCTTTATTACCTCAAAATGTTGTAGTGCAAGAATGAAGAAAAGTCAAATTTTCTCTAACTTCATTTTGAAGTTGCTCTATAAAGGTTTTAACCTTCACTTCAGGCAACCACTATATTTAAACAGGCACGTGTTTGCATAAAGTTGCCAATGTTTTGACCACTGTTGTTCACACTCAGGACTTGGAAGATGTGGATGATTCAGATGGCGAGGATGGCGGCGACGATGAAGGACACGACGAGTTGTAAGAGCTGCAGGAAGAGAGAGAGAGAGGGCGAGAGGAGACCCACCCCAACCTTTCCAACCAGTCACCACCACCTTTGCTTCCTCGTGGACCTTCCCTGTCCTGTGAACATTAACAGTCCACCTTAAACTGTCCTTCAGTAAACTAGCCTGAGAACCAACCAGTCTGACCATCCAAGGCTGGTTCAGCAGTTTTTTGGTGTTCACCATCTAAATCTTTAATTTGGCACGTTCTGCCCAGACTGGTCACGTTCCTCCTGCGGGATCCTTGGGACAGTGACCCTAATGCCTTGTACCCAAGGCTCCTCATCACAGCCTTGTATATTTTTGACCAAATGATGTAAGAACAAAAAATGGCACTGATGCCCAGTTTTTGAAATACTAATTTTTCCCAACAAGGTTATGACTCCCATCTGTAAAACGACTAAATCCTTTGTTCAGTGTTGGTTTGAGCTGAAAGAAATAATCTGCAAGCTGAAAGTTTGGGGGCTTCCAGTGTTCTCCCTCTTAAAGAAATCCAGAGGACCATTGGGTTTTGTAAGGACTGTCTCAGGGGACAAGGGGCCATCCTTAATTTTTTTTTTTTTTTTTTTTTATATCTATTTTTTTAAGTAAACTCAGTGTAGCACACAGAGGACCTCTCCCCCTCACATCTGTAGCCGAGACCAGTCATTTCCTATCTTCCAACAGGGGGTTGGGTGCCATTTCTTGATTCCCACATATTTCAGTTCTTTCTCCTCATGTCAGCATATCTACTGACTTATTTTTGCCTAACAGGAACAGTTAACGTTTGAGTAAAATCTCTTATTTAATTGCATTCACATCGGGGGTATTTGTGTTTTTATTTTTTATTTTTAATTTAGGACTTATTCTTATTGTACCATCGTGCCCAACTGTTGCCGGGCTGTTGGCGCTGTTGGGGCGAGGTGGCCCTTACTCACCCTCTCAGACCTGTAGGGTGACCAGAGCCGGTTCTGATGGGTCGCACTCCATTCATGCCTAATTGGAGATTCACTGTGGTTACTGAAGCAGACAGATGGGCGCAGTTTAGTCCGATTGTCGGCTTGTATCTGAAGTGGGGAGGGAACAGGTGCACAGCCCCGCCGTTTACCCACACTGCAGTCGCCTGCTTCTCTTTTGGCTCTACTCGGCACCCTTAGTTGCCATGGTGCCGTGTGGAGAATGTTTGCTTGTCTGAGAAAATGTAAACGTGTCTGTTTGGGCATAAAGGGGGTTGAGTAGAGTGGGGGACGGGTGTGTTTGTCAACCAGCGTTGGGAGGGGGAGGGGACTAACAAACCATTCCATCATATTCAAATTTATGTGGAAAATGTGAAATGGTGGCCAATAAAAAAAGAAAAAATGGAAATGTGTGGATTTGTGATGTTTTTGGACTAAAGTCACGCAATGGCACTGGATGTAGTTCTGATTCTAAAATGTATGTATAAAGATTTAATTCATTTGAGATTTGGTAACTCACATCTAGTCAAATGTATTTTCCTTAAACTTAAGTAGCTGTAAGTTTTTGAGGCTATTATTGTACACCAACATCACATACACTTGCAGCCAATTTTCAATTAGGTTTTCAAAAACAAAAAACGGTAAAACGACTCCAGTTTTTCTGGCTATGACTGTAGTAAGAAAACTTGACACTTGTGCAGAAAATAGTAATTGAAATCCTTTAAAAGGTCAAGCTGGCAAGAGAGCTCTATCTAAATATATCAAAAAAATTGAGTAGAAGGAAGAATTGGTAGAAAAGAGGCACAAGAGATGGGCATAACTATCCATTTCTTGTACAATCCCAAATTTTGACTGGGATTAGCTTCTCAATGCTGAGGCTAAAATTAAATTGCATAAGATCAATGAAAATGACACAGAATTCCATCTTTTTGTGAGGTACCATCCTATATATTAGATGTAGTTGAGTTTGCTAATACAGTGTAGTTATGCCATGACATAAATTAGGTATTGTCAGGGAAAACATTAAGATGCTATTGTAGTTGGCTGCTCTGGTTCTGGCCTTGATAAAATTTATGGGGTCAACACCAGATGATGTGGCTTCTTAAATTACTGTGAAACTTCAAACTTGATCTTCAGCAAACTTGTTACTCTCTCCATTCTTCCTTCAATTTATAGAGGAATATCAATAGAATTCCTCTTGGATTTTTAGCATAAGCCTTTGGTAAGAAAATAATTTTAGCAAAAACAAACAAAAAAAAAAGCAAACTGACAGTGATGTGGTAATCCAAACCCATGTGAGGTTCCAGGATAACATCAGCTGTTCAAAGTAGGCCAGGTTTGTTGGAAACAACTTCCTCTGGGATCTTCATTCCCAAATAAAATTAACTTTAATCTAAAACAAGGACATTGGACCACTGAGCCATCTGGTATTTTACTCCTTGGTCCAAATAGGACAATTCTGACATCTCAGATTTAGGCAACAATTTGGCTACTCCTCCTGAACCAAAGTTGTTTATAAAGAGCTCTGGTTAAGCAGATGCTGAATTAAGTATGCAGATGTATCGAGATACTTTGTATGCAAAATTTGGCATAGTTGGATTTTGTTCTCAGAATTAGATGGCGCACAAGCTCCCAGAATCAAAAATAATTGTCTCAAGGAACAATGTCCTGGATGTATTTGTCTGGTGGCGTTTGAAGGCTACAGTTCATGAATCTCTCACAAATTTTGACTGGGATTTGCTTCCTACGCCTGTCAGGGCTAAGGCTAACCCAGGCTATTAACTTCAAACACACTTTTTCCTTCCACTTAAACCTATCTTGTTGCTGGACTTGTATATGAGTCTCACTTTCAGATGCAGCAGTTTGGGCCTGTATGCAATGGCAAGTGACCCCCATACAAGCATCCATAACCCTTAATCAGCATGTCTTTACATTATGTTGGTAAATAATGGAAAGTCCAGTGTTTTACCAAATTAAATGAGGTCATTATGAACATACCAAACTTTGCTTTGTAACAACTGAAATTTCAATTTTTATACACTGCTCAAAAAAATAAAGGGAACACTCAAATAACACATCCTAGATGGACAGTTTGATTTCACAGAAGGTTGATTTACTTGGAGTTATATTGTGTTGTTTAAGTGTTCCCTTTATTTTTTTGAGCAGTATATAATTAATCTCCTGAAATACTTTAACTCCTATTCAAAGCCGATTCCCAGCAAGTAAACAGCAGCGTGATGCAAAACAAATTGTCATCAGCTGCCGTGTCACACCCTAAAACAGTAATCAAACCTGTTTATCAGTTAACTTTACCATCAACAGCCCCTCATGGGACTTCACTTCACCTGATCCTGCCTGGTGTTTACTAGAAACTTCCAGCCTCCTACCTTCCTGTCAGCTGAAGGGATGTCACTGATATATTTAAGTGGACAACATCAAGAAATGTGATGTTGACAGGTCCAGGAGGTTACTGGCTGTAATGTGTGTTGATGTAAGCTGTCTGAAGAGGCTTATGACCAGTCAGAGGGAGGGAACTGGTTTGAGCCCACTCATCTTCCAAATCTCGCGGCTGATCTTAAAATAGGCCAGCAGGGAGAATAAAAGAGCCACAGCGAGGAAGCTGCACCCTCAGAGGAGCAGTTGATCCAGGAGAGAGACACAAACCCTAAAGGGACTTAAAAGTTTTTGCAAATTATTCTGCAACAAGACTCCAGGATGAAGTACTACGGATGCCCCATGTCCCAGACCCTGGGAATCAAATCTTACAGCCAGCGCTGCAACCTTCCAGTCACCTGCAAGACTGCAGCCTCCCTGAAGCCGGTCCGGAGCGTCCACTTCCCCAACGACGTCGTTTTCCAGGACTATGTCCGGCACGGCGAGCTGGAGAGGATCGGACGTTTCATCAGGGCCAGCAGGGTCAAACTGGACACCATTTACCACTCTGGTGAGGGGCCTTCTCAGGATTGTGAGCTTTGAAATCAGGCATAATTTAAATGACTAAAATAGATCTCTTTCTCTAAAGGAATGGCAGCCATCCATGAGGCAGTCCTGACCGGGAATCTGGAGTGTGTGCAGCTGCTGGTGCACTATGGAGCAGATATCCACCAGAGAGACGAGGAGGGGTGGACCCCGCTGCACATGGCATGCAGTGACGGCTTCCCACACATCGCACGGTGAGCATCCACACCGGTTCATTTAGAGTCTCTGCAGCAATTTATCAGGGGCTCCTTAAAGAGCAGGGAACTCATTTTGCCATAATTAGTCAGTGATGCACAATACGTATGAAATCCAACTGAATATGGAATGAATTCGCAATATATTTCAGATAAATTGTACACGACAGCCCTCAGTAAAGTTATGTTTGCCATCAGTGTATGGATTCTCTTGAGAGCTGTGCTGCAAAAACACAAAATCTCACCAAGTACTTTTGGTGTAGTTTCTAGTCTAAATCTTTGCACACTTGAAATAAGCCAAAACTGACTTTCAAGTAACCTTTCATATAGGAGCTTGTTTTAAGTCAGTAGTTCCTTAAAATCGAGTTCAAATTATGCAAAAATAATCTGCCAGTAAAACTAGTTCTTTTTCATCAATATCAAGGAATTGTTGACTTAAAACAAGCTCTGACTTTTTGCTGAAAAGTTACTTGTCAGATTCTAAGATATTTGACTCAGACAGGGCTTTCTGCCGTGCAGACGCCTCACCTTCACTGACCTGGAGTGTGTCTGGTTTCCCTTCAGCTACCTGCTGTCTCTGGGCGCCGACGCCGAGCTGGAGAACGAGTGCGGCGAGAAGCCGGCTGACCTCATTGAGCTGGAGAACAAGGAGCTGCTGAGGCTCTTTGGGCTGGCGGTCAACGACTGAAGACCCCAGAGGTCCCTTGAGCTTCACAGTCGTCCGAAAGCCGCCCAAGTTTTTCCCGAATGTCTCTTCGGCGGCGAGCGGAGAAAGCCGCGTCAGTCCGGGTTCCTGGTTTTTGAGCTGCCATGGCTCCGAGAGCGAATGGATGCTGGGTGGACGAAGGGCTGGCAGAGCTGACAGACTCGTCTGTCTGGACTGTTTTACTCCAGCAGCACCAACCGGCTGCATCCTCTCCGCGCCTCAGACCTTTTTATAACTTTGCTTTTTTTATACTGTTATCTGAAAGTGCAGGAATGTTCAACTTTGTGAAACAAAGATGTTGCACTTTTTCGTTCCACTTCTAAGATTACTGTCACGTTTATGTTTTTAGCCTTAACCAGCAAGTTTGTTGTTTTGTTTTGATAATTTGAAATTAATTGTACTGTTCATTAACTTGTTTGTCCTTTTTTTACTTGTTGAAATAAAGTTAATTAATTCCTGATGTCTTTGCTTTACTCTGCAATGAACATTAAGGTTAAATTGAACAGATTTAAGAAACTAATTTAAATCAGATGTTTAAGCTAAATATATATTTTTAAAAAGATGATAAACCAACAGAGCATCTCTCTAACAACACGTTAAAAGATAGTGTTCTGTTTCCAATGAAACATGAATTATAATGGATCAAGGTTGTTCATTAGTCTTAAATCCACACATATATTTATCTAAACAAAATAAAATTTATTTCAGTAATTCAATTCAAAGAGTGAAACTCAAATGCAGTGCATCCACAGTATTCCATATTTTGTGTTACAGCCTTCTTCCCAATTGATTTCAAGAAACAACTTAGACATCACAAATAAATATCACAAGTACTTCAGTCTTTTGTTTATGTAAAGTTCCTTGAGGTAACATGTTGTCAGTTGGTGCTATTTAAATAAACTGAATTCATTTTATTTTTACAGCAGCATTTGGTCTTTGGATCAACGTCAGTACTGTTACTGTGACTGAATTGTATTGTCAAGAGGTACAGTCACCAGAGGTACAGACACCAGACCCAGCAAAGCAGACGAGCTGAAGTTTGTTACCATAGCAACCTGGGTTTCCATCCCACCCCGCCCTTGCGCAGTAATTCATGCAAAAGCAGATCTAACAAAGTATTACATCCTTTTTTATTGGCCTTTTATAAAATTCTGAGAAACAGAACTTCTAGTTTTCATCGGCTATAAGGTAATTTAATCAAAATGATCATAAACACACTTGAAATGTATCACTGGAATATATCCTTGTGAGTGTGTTGAATCAAAAAAAAACTAATAAATTACATATTTAGATTTTTCATTTTACCTATAATCATGAAATATTTAAAACTAGTCAATGCATACAAGCCAGACCAAACTGAACTCCAAACATCCATCACAGGTCGGTAGGGTTTTTTTTCTTTTTTTTTTTTTTTTAAAGTCTTTTAAAGGTGTTTCATTGGTTTTGCTGCAGATTTTTCATTGACCAGCTCTCTTTCTTCTGATTCTGGCCTCCCTCTCTGTTCACTGTGGAGCCAGTGGGTTGAAAGGTGAGCAGTGTGGGCGAGATTTGTTCACCTGAGCCTTACTCACACCTGGACTGGTGAAAGACAGAGAACAGTTGAGGAGCGGGACTGCTGGTCTGCCAGGTGTCTCAACAGACTGCCAAAAAATAAAATAAAATAAGTCACCACTGTACCAAACTATATTAAAAGTGCATGGGACAGAAAACTTGAAGTAAATCGCACCTTTTGTAATTGCACTAAAAGTCTTGAAAAGTGTGTTGCTACAAAACCAGGTTTTAAAGTGAAAAAAACCCCAAAACATTAATGTTGTTTACATTATTGTCCCCATTCATTAAGCACCACTGGGAAAGATGTGTAAAATATCATAAAATAAATGTACATTTTATTTCAGCACCAAAAGAAAACAAAGCAAAATAATAATAAAAAAAGAACTAAAAAAATCCAACAATTTGATTACATTTTTGGGGTTTTTTTCATAATAACTCTTGACAATTTCTTTATCATAAATATAACTGATTTTTCTTTTCATTTACAATTCTGGTTTTGTATTGATCGGCGTCTTGATTCATATTATTTATTTATAATATTGCGTATGTCTTCATATCTTCAGTAACACAATAAAAGTTTAAGAACAACTAGAATTACACAATCAAAGACAAACAAGAGACAGGATTATTTTACCAGCATACAGTGTGGAAGAAGGTATGAATCAACGTTTTGTTTTTATGGTAGGGAGTCGTGTGCAGGGCAGTGCTTCAACACTGCCCCTTGTGGATAAAATGAGAGTTACAACCTTAAATAGTGAAGGACCTTGTTTTCAGCTTTATTCATCAAAAATCTTCTTCAAACTGAGCCAAGTTCTAGCTTGGAATAACTAGTTCCTCATCAGTTAATACGACTTCTTTAGTGTTGTTTTACTATTCTATTCTTTTTGCCCTCTCCTTTTCATCTTCTAAAATCAAGTTGAATCAAACTATTGTTAAATACAACAGCGATTTGCCCAGAGTACATTAATGACTTGGAGAGTACCTGACTGGTCTCTGCTGTGACTGGAGTCCTTTTGTTCTCCGTCCTCTGGGTACGGCCTCAGCTGCACAAAGAGGGATTTCAGGACTGAAGGTGCTGAAGTGCCTACACAAGAGTGCAGAAATATTAAAATGAATGGGCGAAAAAACATCTTCAGTTCACATTGTAGTTTTATCAATGGGACTTTATTCGACAGACCAAAACAAAGCACTGTATAACTTTGAAGGGGGGGGGGGGGGGGATTGACACGTTTTTATTAAAACCAGTCATTCATTTGTTTTCCGAGGTACGCTGAAGCTGGTTAAACTGGTAAAGCATACTCATGTGTTACATGAAGGCCCAGTTAAAGTACAAACCCCTGAATCTAAGTGAGAATCGAAGTATGGCAAGACTTGGAAACAGATGTTCTCCACCCAATCCTGATAGAGCTAAAGAAATCCCAAAATATGTGCAGCAGTGATTGCAGAAAAAATGTTGTTCTACAATTTAGTGCATTTGGGTAAAATTCAGACAGGTGGACTTGAATGTGCTTATTTAGTACACCTGCACTGGATTTTATTTGAGGAGACCAGAGTAAAAGGATGAATATAAATACAGGCCATACGTTTGGATGTTGAAGCCATGAATTAATTTTTCCTCATATTCAAACTAAACCGCTTTGGGTTGGTCTGCCATGAGACCCAGTATCATACATTAAAGTCTGTTTGATAAAAGTATAGAAACACTTTTACCTTTCGGGGATGAAACGTCAGGCCGGTTTTGATCAGTCCGACTTGAAGATGGCTCATAAGGAGAGCCAGATAAAACGCTGCAAACTGCAGCTGACGGCGGTTTCACAACATCATTTTCAGCTTTGGAGCTCTGGGAGGATTCAGAAGATGCTTGCCCGTGATGCATTCTAACCTGGGATGGGAAGCACCTTGGATCAGAGTCTCTCTGTTTGGGTTTTGATGCCGCAGCAGCAGACTCCGCCGTTTGAGTCTTTGAGCTTGGAAAAGAAGGTGAATTCTCACTAAGAGGGGAAGCAAAAAGGCTCAAGAAGGGCAAGGAGGGAATCTGGACATCCGCAGACTGCTGAGGTCTCATAGCTGCAGTCAAAGAGTTTGATCCTGGTGTAACACTGTCAGTGAGCGGGCTTGCAAAAAGGGTACTGAACGATCTATTCCCAGTTTTATTACTTTCAGATGAAAAATCTCCATGATTTGTTATGTCGCTGCTGGATTTTATGAAGTTTTTACAAGCATGGTGGTCCAGTGTAGCAGGTTGGGCACCTGAATGTTTCTTTTTGAAGTTTGGGAGAATCTTGGAGAGTTCAAAGTGATGAACTGCAACGTCAGCTGCTTCTCTTCTTTTATGACATGTAATTACAGGTTCATCTGGAACAGCACATCTTCCTTTGGAGAAATTTGGCTTCAGATGCTTCAGAGGACATGCCTGTCCCGTAGAGATTTCACTGGGTTTAGTTCCTGCTAGTGAATCCTTGATTTCTGTGCTTCTGGAAGGTGCAGACGTCTCTGGATGATGTAACGTTTGTTTGATGCAAGCTTTCTGCCCCTCCATCTCTTCCTCAAATGTGTGAGAGAGAACTGGTAGGGAGTCTGAAATCAGGCGGTTTTTCACTTCGAGACACGACAAGCTCTTTGGCAATGTTTGTTCACATCCATTCTCTACAATTCTGAGAGATGAACGTGGCTCCTCTTCTCTAAAAGGAGGAGCTCGGATTTTTTCTGAAATGACATGAGGTGCATGACATTTGGTCCGCTCTCCAGGACGATCTGGTGTTTGGCTGTCTGAGGAGTTATCTGCAGATTTATAGGCGCTGGAGATAGCTTCAACTTTGGGTTGGTTTGGATAAGGTCTGTCAGAAGAAATTTGAGGGTGAGAGGGAGATGAAGAATCCTGACTTGCAGGAGTTTTAGAGAAACTGAAGAAAGTTCTGGACAGCTGAGGTCCAAGTACGGCTTCCACCGAGTAGCAAACTGGCACCTGTTGGTTCTGAGTGTTTGATGTAGAGCTGGGAGGTTGGTCAGCGTCTGACGCACACTGTTCTGTTACATCAGGTTGCTCGAGGGGTCTCTTCTCAGCATCCGTGCTGTTGTAAAAGCTTGGCCTGGAAAATGAAAATAGATACAAGTTCAACCTGAATGATAACTCTCACTGTGCTGTTCCTCAAACAGACGTCTAAAAAACGCAAACTTTAATCTATTTTAATCTATAGACCACCAGTTAGTGGCAGAAAGTGGCACATAGCTGTGAAAAAAGAAAATAGTAAATGGTTTCATTTTTTTACAAACATATAAAGTATTGACTTAGCATTATCCTACCACCACTGTGTTTGACCATATGATGTGAAATATTAGTGTTGCATCGCACAAAGGATTTTTGCATTCATCTCATCTGACCAGAGCACCTTCTACCAAATGTTTGTCGACTCCTTTTATATTTTCTGATTTCTGACCCAATTCTGAAATTTTAAATCAACTCAGTGTTTATTTACTATTTCCTGGTGTTCGTGTCATGACTTTTAAATCTGGTGCTTCCTGTGTTTTAACACCTGAGAGGCTGAGACATAAAATCCGGATTCTTGTTGTCTTCAGCAGGTTTGGTCTCCTGTGCGTCCACCTGCTGTTCTGACGACTCCTCTTTATTCGTCTTTGCAAGTTGGTAAAAGGCTTTCTCTTGTTCCAAGGCCTGCAGCGGGAAGACATTAACCTCACTTAGATGTTACTGCACAAAGAAATGCACTTTAATGCTCTGGATTCCCAAAACAGCTGCAGCACCAACCTCCTCCAACAGTTTTTCAGTGACGTCGTTGAGCGGCTCATGGGAGAACCTGCAGTTTCCTTCTTGCAGGCATTTTCCTTTCTTGTGGAAAAACTTGCACGGAAACGACTATGCTGCTGAGTAAAGGAAAACAAGAAAGCTGTCCTGCCATTTCTGACAGTGATCTGTGCGACAAAACAAGAAAGGGGTAAAAGGATATTATGCATGTAAGGGCAGCTCTGCCCGTTCATGCAGAATCCTTTGATGTAGTACTTGCAGGCTTCTTTTATGATGTCGTTGTAACCTTGAAAATGCTCCAGCTGGCATTGATCCTCCTGCAAAACAAAAAGGAATAAACAAAAAACAAAAGTAAACAAAATGAAGACAAGTGAAGCATAATAACCTTTTTTTTTTTTTTTTGATCCTGTAACTCGTTAAGTTTTACAAAGCAGACCTTAATGCATCGGTTGAAGAGAAAATGTCGACACACAAGACGGCCGTCCACCAGCAGGGTGTTCTGGTCCTTAAACTCCTGGGTCATGAATTTTGGTTTCTCCTAAATGAGATCAAAGATGAAATGACCAACCAAATTTCTCATATTTCCTCTGAGCATATCACTGTCAACCTTTGTTCACCTCCTTTTTTGGTCTTGGGCCTCTATCATAATGATGTTGATTCTTCCCCTTCTTCTTCCCTTGATTTTTTTTCTTTTTCTTGTGTTTAGTTTGATAATTCTGACCGCTGCCGTTCTGCCAGCGATTGTAAGTGGAGTTAAAGCTGTGGTTATGTTTCTGGGCCGGAGAAGAGCGCTCACTCTCTGTGACCTGCTTCTGGCAGGGTTTGCTCCGGGAGGTAAAGTTGCATTTGGACAAGAACTGATGAAATCTCTTTTAAGAAAAAGAAAAAAAAAATTACACAAAAAATTTAGAAACACATTTTGCTAATTAACTTGATTTTATGACCTGCTCACGTCATAAGATTTTCACATAACTTTCTTCAGGCATGTCTGTACTGACTTATTCTGAGTTAATAATGTCTGATGATGTTGATGCAGTCTCAACCTTGTGGTATAAAAGTATACTCTGGTTTAATTTAGGGTTTTATTATATCAGAATACAATAAGAATGCCAACTGGCCACACATTTAATTACTAAGTGATTTGGTAAATAGGGGAGGTCAAAACAAGCCCGTATCATCACCCATCCATCACCATGCTTCACTTTGGTGCAGTGTGTTTGGGCTGATATATCAGTTTCCATCAGTCTAAAGGACAAGGGTCCATTAATTTTGTGGTATTTATATAAATAAACCCTTGTGAGATTTCACAAGCTTTAAATTATTTTAGAGGTATTACGTTTTGGAGACAATCTCTTTGAAGAAAATGTGTTTTCTCCTTTCAATCAGAAGTTTTGCTACAGATGCACATATTACAAAACAAACAAGTTTACTTAAACTGTTTGATTAAAAACTGTAAACGATTAGGAAAAATGTACAAAAACACATACAGAGCTTTTTCAGTTACAGTAGCTAATGATTTATTTAATGTTCCGCAACACTCAGCATCACATGTCTTTTTATGGTTGACAAACTGCATCCAAAGTTGACTTTAACTAATCTTACAAAACTGACAAGCAACTTTAAACGTTTTAAGTGGTTCACCTTGTTGAACGACCCGGGAATGTCCCGCTGTGTTTTCCTTTTCCTCCCTCTGGAGCCATTCTCCGTTCTGTTGCTAGGAAACACAGACATGCGCAGAGATGCAGAGAACGCCCTGCCGTCGTTTTATTCGATTTTACTCCACGAAAACCAGCCGTTTTACCTGGACGTGACGTCAGATTCACCTGGGCTCGTCGCGTTTTCACCCATATCAGACAGTCCAGAGAATAAGTTAGCAAAAGCCATTTTCTCCCCACGTGTCAGAACAAACTTCCACAGCAGGAGAGTAACACTGTAAAATGTCCCTCTGGTGTTTGTCCAAATGTGAGCATTTGTCACCCGCCGTCTGCAGAAACTTCAACGCGCTTAATTTATGGCAATAAATTAAGCGCACCAACGAACCTGGTCACGTTCCTTCCTCAAGCGGATGTTTTCTTCTTTTGGGAAACAGTTTACTGGTGTTTTATCGCCGCCTTTTGGCCCGGAGTGTTAACCACATTTTAAAACAACAGATCTAAAAGGCCAAAGTTACAGTAGAATATTCATTTGAAAAATATATATATTTCCTGAAGAAATACTGCTTATAACTGTGCAACTCCTATACAACTCCTTTGGTTGTTGTATAGGAGTTGGACTCTTTTTGATTTAACCTCTGGCCAAAGGTCTGGAAATGGACTGTGGCCTCTGGAGCAAAGAGATGTACCATCCAGTAACTGAGCAACGAGTCCTAGAAAGACAATTCAGCTTGAAAGACTGATCCCCTTAAGACTGTGTGAATCAAAAAAAGAGACGGTTGAAAGCTTTCATCCCCTGTAATGTATTCCAGGTTTTGGGTTCAATCAAAATGGAACGAACAGTCCTAGATTCCAATTAAATGCAAGTTTTACATTTAATTCAGTCACTCTTTTTGTGAGCGGATAGGTTTTATACCTGGATCTGAAACAGGACAGGGAAAGCTGAGGTCCAGCTGAGGAAAACAAACAGCAAAGTTAACCAAAAAGTTTGTTTTAATTAGAAAACGAGAAAGGCATAAAGATAATTTGCCATCACCATAATCTTTAGATAGTTTAGAAGACTGAAATCAGGATCTAGCTCAGAGGTGGGCAACTCCAGGCCTCAAGGGCCGGTCTCCTGCAACTTTTAGATGTGTTTCTACTTCAACACACCTGAGTCAAATAATGAGGTTATTAGCAGGACTCTGGAGAACTTGACTGCACTTAGCAGGTGATTCAGCTATTGGATTCACCTGTATTGGACCAGGGAGACATCCAAGAGTTGTAGGACACCGGCCCTCGAGGACAAGGATTGCTCACCCCTGATCTAGCTGGACCTCTGAAAATGTTTAATAATTGCAAACATATTAGTGAAATTAAAACATTACTTTGATGCAAATTTTGCCTGGGGTCTAAATAATTATGGATTTAATACAGGATCACATCAAAAATCAGGAGAGATGCAGTATTTTAAAGTCCTAGGCACCACATATTCTAGAGGTGAAATGATACCTTTCAACATATAAGGGAGTGTACTAGTTGTACAAAAGCTTGAAAATATAAATTGACAGTCTGTTAAAAAGATTTACCTGTTTAAGAAATGAAAAAAAAAATCTAACAAATATATATTTTCTTTTTTGACTTTGAACTTTTAAAAAAAAATCCTCATTGAGGGACATTTTAGCAGTCAAAGGCAAAAATACAAAAGCAATCTCTCAATCTGATTTCTTATCAGGTTGGAACAGTTTTAAATGTTTTTCTACTTTACTTGTTAATCTATATGCTACCCTAAAGCAAAACTGGGTAGGAATGCTAGAAATTGATCATGACATGTGCCTTTATTTGAACCTTCCTGAAATCTAAAATGACTATCAGTGTAATTAATTAAAATAAAACAGTCAGCAGACAAACTCATCATCAGCAGGACTGATAAAAGGCTAAGCTTGCTGGAAAGCCGAGATACCAGCTGGACTTTGTTCTTCCACATGTGAAACAGGTGTTGTGCCGAAAAGTGCGCGCCTGTCGAGGTTTCTATTCTCCGTCGCGAGGACGCGCATTGCTTAATACACCCACATTTCGACGAAGAAAGAGCGTTAAAATCAGACCGAAAAGGGTGCTTTTAATATATTATAAATGTTAACACCTTTCTTATCCAAATGAGCTAAAAAAAACAGAGAGAGAAATAGAGCTTGATCTACGATGCGCGTTCCCGCGACAGGCCTTGCAAATCTGAGCAGGTGCGCGCTTTTCGACGTGACATCTGTCCACGTCCGACTCAAAGTTCAGGTCACGCAGTAAAATTTCCAGTGTCTCCTCTGAGAAGACCTGACTCCTGTTCGCACCGAGCCGACTGGATGACACGCTGGGCCCTCGTCGCGCCCCTCCTGGTGGGCCTGTTGGCCCTCAGAGCTGCAGGTCAGGAGGCTGGAGACCCAGAAGCCTCACCGCCTCCACCGGGTCCCCCCTCTGATGGCAGCACCCAGGCGGAGGATGAGAGCGAGGACTGGGGGCTGAACTCCCTCAGGGGAGGCTTTGAGGCAGTTAGCGGCTACTTTGACTCCATGCTGGAGTTCATGGGTGGAAAAGATGGAGTGTGCCAGTACCGCTGCAGACATGGTAAACCTGACCTGGATAAGTAACACCTGGTCTTATTGATTTCGTTTGAGTCAGCAAGCGTCTGTAAGATCTAACCATACTTGTATATTGCTTTCCAAATAAATGTATAGCTGAAAAAAATCAATAAAAAATGTTAAATTTATCCTTGTTTCAGACTACGGATGAATTTGAAGTAAAGAAAATCCGCAAGACACACAATCATATGATAATCTTTCAAACTGCCTTTACTGCCATGTATCATGGCTGATATTTTAGCTCTTAAAGACAGCTCATATACATTTACTTTTAAGATCTTCCTCCAAAAGAAAAAAATATTTTTTTCCACAAAAATGTGTTTGTTCGAACAAACCATTTTAGTTACAACTTTACATTTTCTACATACTATTTTCTGATTTAAATGTATGGCAATGATACATTAACATACATTTAGACAGTACCTGTTTTAGAATGTGAATAACATTGTTTTGAGTGTCTCTTGTTATTTATTTTAAAATGGTTCTCCCTCTTAAATGTGTAGGATTTACTCCAACTCTAAACGCAGAGTTGGAGGCAATATGTTTTCCCATATTGGCTCTGTTATCTGGGTGAGGTCCAGGAAACGGACTGTGGCCTCTGGGTAATAGGAGAGGGGCCATCCGGTCACCGGGGACGTGTCAGATATTTAGATTCTGTGTTTCTATGTGCAAACATGGATCTGTTTAAATCTCACAGGTATATTGTCCAACTGGCTTCATGATTTACATCGAAATAATTGTTTTTCTCTATTTTGTGTTGCAGGTAAAGCGCCTCTTCCTCGTCCAGGTTACAACATGCCTGAGCCTGATGGATGCAGCTCGTACTTCTTTGGCCTTCCTATTCCAGACGGGGTAGGCTTTGTAGATAAAAGCAGGTTTCTGGGTTAGAAAAAAGTCTATTTTATTCAATAGTGCTTTTCTCATGAATTCTACATGGAAAATATTTATGTAAGGATAGCTGATTACATACATGAAAGAATAACAGAATGAATTTGGATGTGACCCAGAGGATAAAATCCACTGATTGAGTAAGTTCCACATCAATACATTTGTTCCATCCATGTGTAATTTTTTTAATGTTGTTTATACATTTATAAACATATTTCAGGTGTGAGTGGCTTGACAGAAGAACTTTCCCTAGTTCTTTTAGTGATACAAAGACTTGGATTTACTATTAATAAAACCCAGTATTTTTCTAAAATTTCCAGTGAGGTTATGTTGCTGCAATAAAACCTCAGTGGTTTTTGAAGCCACATGAAATCATACTCCCCTGTGTGTCTGTGCCAGATGGATGTGGGAATCCCAGCGATGACCAAGTGCTGCAATCAGCTGGACATGTGTTATGACACCTGCGGCTCCAACAAGTACCGCTGCGACTCCAAGTTTCGCTGGTGTCTCCACAGCATCTGCTCGGATCTCAAGAAGAGCCTCGGCTTCGTGTCCAAAGTGGAAGGTCAGCGGTCTGCATTTTCTCTTGTTTAGTGAAGCCATTTTGATTTATTTTACAACCTTTGCTGACAGTCAACACATAGTATATTACAACGTGTCATCCTTTATTTAGCTAACTTGGAGCTAAATGCAGAAACTATGGGAAGAAGGAACTTGGGAGTAAACTTGCACCTGTTTACCCAATGCCAAGGAGAGATAACAGCAAGAAAAACAATTTAGTATCCATGGAAAAAAATTACATTTTTTATTTACATTTCTTAAAACGTTATAAAATTGTTTTAGATCCTTTTCAACTACAGGATCTAAAAGTCAGTCAAGCATGGCTGACTGACTTCATGTTTGATCCATCTTTGTTGATGTGTTTGAGGTTGGAAGGCCTCTTTGCCATAACCCTAATTTTAGCTAACATTCATTAGTCATCTATCAAATTTTGTTCTGTACTGAATCATTTAATAGTACTGGTACTTCCAGTTAGTTATCAATAGGTAAGTTTACTTTAAACCTCCAAGAAACATAAAAAAATAAATAAATAACAGAACAATGTGAGAAACTGCTGAGGTGTCAGAGCAAAAGGTTGCTTTCTCCTTTTTACTAAGATCTAATATCTCCGGTAATTATTCTATATATAACTCACTGCAACATAACAGCAGATAGCATGTCTTCAGTTTTCTGTACTGCTCATTCATTGCCCTTTTCATCCTCAGCGTGCGAGACAGTAGCCGACACCTTGTTCAACACAGTGTGGACTCTGGGCTGCAGACCCTACATGAACAGCCAGAGAGCGGCCTGCTACTGCCCAGGAGAGGAGAAAGATGAACTGTAAACCATGGACATGTTGCTATTCCACAGGAGTCACAGGGAAAGCACAGTGATGCATCATATTTGATGGTATAGTGTGTTTAATATGCCCATGACTGAGTAATTTATTTGAACCTTCTTGTCTGTTTTATTAAAACTAATGATTCAGCAAAACGTCAGTATTGTTTGGAGCGCCATGTGAGATGACTTTATTTCAACATGAACTCTTATGGATCTGTGAAGAGCTTTCATGTTGTAACCCATAAATAAGTGTTAAATATGTGCGTAAAATAAAAATGTAAAAATTCAGATGAGAGTTTCATTTAATAACTGATGCTTTCATTCATTACCTGGCGCCTTCAGTAACAACAATCTGATCTATTTGAGGTAAATAAAAAGGGGGGGAAAGTAATAAAAATTGACATGTTCTTTTTCCCTTTTTCAATTACTCTGAGTACAGTTGATTTATTTTCACTGTGTGAACCAAACATGCTCAACACTGGTAGTGAGACAATCTGCTCCACCAGGACTTTTTTCCGTTTTAAGTCTCAACCAGAAAATTGAATTTCCTTCTGTTTTTCCAATGGAAACTGATTTATTTTTAGCACACACCTCTAGTCTTGATCGTTTGACATTTTATTCTGTCTCATATGTGATATTACCTACAATCCAGTATGCATTCAAAGAAGTAAACCCCCTCAAATTTTAATTTACCCTGGAGCAGCACAATGTCAAATCTAAACTCATCTTCTGCTGTTAAAATCAAGAAAAATGCTTTGTGAAAATACTAACTTTGAATGCTTTACACTGAAGACCAATAAAAAGTAGTGAAGGTTTTTACTTTTATATGAATAGAAATCTGAAATGTGTGGCTTGCACATGTACTTGTTACCCTTAAGTGAATATTTGCTGAGGCAATGTTATTGTAGCTACAGATCCAAGTCTCTGGGTTTAACTTGATTCACATGTCCCTTACTAAAAAATAAATAAATAAAAAGAATTGGAAACCAAATAATTCTACAATTATTCTCCAATTAGTCACCAACTGAATTTAAAGAGACAAACCTTTCATTTCCCACATATTTAATAAGTTTTTCTGTTCATTGCTAATTTTTGACATCCAAAGTCAAAAGCAAGTTATACAAGTTTCTCCTTTTTAAAACATTCAGCTTATTGTCTGGCTGTACAAACAGGCTCCACAGAACAACTTTGCCCTCGGAGTTTTACACTAAAGTAGTGAAGACTTTCAGAAGTAGCACCTCAAAATTACAGTATAACAAAATAAATCAAACATCCACAATCATTTAAACGGTATTTAAAGATTTTACTAGGGAAACCAGACAAACTAAAAGACTCCTGGCAACAAAATAAGGTTAACTATAACAGAACCAGCAAATAAATGTTAGAACATAACATAATTATTGGTGACAAAAGTAAAAACCTTGATATAAACAAGGAACAACTTAAAGTAAATTATTCTGAGGAGGTTTTCATTTACTTGTGCCATTTGGAGGAGGATTCAGCTCGAACAGGGAGGAGCAAAGTGTTTATATAAAACTGAAATGAAGGTCAACGATCCACGGGGGATGTCAGAGTTTCTACAGATCTCTGAAAGCAAAGAGAACAAACAATTAAAAGTTGCATTAACTGTATATAAATTTACATTTGTCTACATAAGAGATCCCCTTGTCAAAGTTTGTCTAGAATGGGAGGCTTGTTCAAAGGTTAAATGATGAGTGGCAATTCTCAGTGCTTTTCTAGTGGTGGGACTTGTTTAGTATTCTTAATTGAGTTACATGTAAAATGTATTTAATTAAGTTATAATATAAAACCATATAGACAAAAACAGCAATTAACTGCATTAAAATTTTAGCCAGAATTCATAAATCGAAATTGATTTGTTAAACTCCCGTTGTTTTTTATGCATCAGATAAAAAAAATAAATACATTAGTTTCGTTAAAGACAGGATCTATCACGTTTTGTCAAAATTATGGCAACAGTTTAAAAATAATACCACCTCTATCATTCAAGGGGTTTCATTACAAATGTTTTGACAGTTACATTTAGGAACCTATTAATAAATTATTTAAATCCATGTTAAATAGGGGTGGGGGAGGAGTGATATTTCAGAATCCCAAGCCAAAATGAATAAAAAATGAATAGCAGTTTGAAACTATTAAAGGAATAGTTTTAAACTGCTGAATTTCCAGTTAATTACTATTTGGCTCTGAGAGGGCTGACTAGCTTTCTACAGTTCATGGAAAAGGTTAAGAGGAGTAGATGCAGAGCATGAACTCACAGCTTTCTAATTTACCTCTAAGCAAATTAGATTTTTATAACAAATTAATAATCTAAAATAAGTACTTTGATATTCTGTAGAATTTCACACACACACATCACCTTGAGCAACACAATCTACTAGTAACCTAAATATAGAGATGAAGTGGGATTAACTTTGAGCCAATACAGCTATGAAAGAAAACATAAGGACACAACAGAGCTGGAAATGTAATGTACTTACATTAAAGGAGCTCAGAGTCCAGGGACTCTGCTGATGGCTTGATGGTGGAGCTGGGTTGTGTCAGCAGCCTCGCTTTCCGGTTAAACTCCAGAAGCTACAGAAAGATTTTGAAGAAATATTTGTACCGTCTTGTCAAGAGATTTTATTAACAACCTAATGCATCTTAAAACTTATACATAACACATTAATCACAATCATACTAAACGTGGAGCTTTGTTGAGAAGGGGGCAAATATTTCACATCAGTGGTTCCACAGCAGTAACTGAACATTACTTACAAAAAAAATAATAAAAAGAAAATAAAAGACTAGTTTGTAAACAAAGCCACGTGTTTGGTGATCATTGCTCTCATTGGACAGACATGACATAAAGAAAAAAGAATATGGATGTTCTCCATGCTGTTATTACAGCTGCAATATGAATGTGAAGAGCAGCTCATTCAATGATATTTATCACTAGTAACAACTTTTATAATATGTGCTGTTCTCTGGTTATTCATAAAATGTAAAAGGATATAAAATAACAAAATCAAGGAAAGAATCTTCATTCTTTTGAAATTTAGATTTTACACCCTTTAGATAACTCAATAAGAAGGAAAATATAGAAGAAAAAAAATCCACACTTTGTATTTCAGTATTTGTCCAGATCTGGAATACTTTAAAAGCAAATTCAAAGCTCTTTGGGACAAAGTTGGGACCCTTGATATGAGAACTTCTGCCAGACACTGTAGATATTTTTCTGGTGCCACACATGATTTAATTGAATGTGTCATTAAAACACTGCTGTAGATCATGATAGTATGCTGTGAAGGTAAATCAATCTGTCAAATCAGGTGTTCTAGACCAGACAGACATCTTAAACATGCAAGAAAAGGACTGGGAACCACTGATCTAAGGCAGAACCTTTAATCTGGTGGGTAGTTTGGAATACCTCTGAAGAAGAATAATAGAAATCTGTCATAGCGCAAGTGAAAAAGGTAAAAAAACAAAATGGGGAAAAAAAAAAAGTCAATTTACCTTTTCCCTCAGGTTAGCCTTTATTTCCTCCTCTGTAAGCTGATGTTTCTTTTCTTCCATTACCTTGGCTCTATCACCAGGAGTCTTACCCTGTGACAGCGTGGAGTTTAAGGTCTTTGAGTTGATGGTTTTCTTCACTGCAACTCTTTTATCCATAGCAACCGTCTCTGCAACCTTTTTCTCCATCGCAACCGTCTCTGCAACCTTTTTCTCCATAACAACCGTCTTTGCAATTTTTTCTTTCATAGCAACCGTCTCTGGGTTTTTTTCTCCATAGAAACTGTTTCTGAGGCTTTTTTCTCTGCAGTCAATGTCTCTGCAGGTTTTTTCTCAGGAGACTTTTCAACTGTTCTCTTCTGTGAAAAATCTTTAGTTGAACTTGCAGATTGTTTTCTCTTCTTCTTTTTATGAGTCTTTCTTTTCAACTCCAACTGATTGCGCTCCAGATTTGTTAACCAGTGACATCCCGTTGCACTGCTTGCAGAAGAAGGTATAGTATCAATGACTGTGAGGCAACGAGAACCACAGGGTTCGTTGCTCTGACCTTCACTCCCAGACAGGTCTGGATTCCTGAACAGCATGAAGTCATGAAGGGAGATCTGACCAGGTTGGTTGGGAAGCCTCATATCTGCTAATACTGAGTGCCACTGTGAACGGGAAGTTGGCACATTACTCTGATTTGGGTCAAATACCCAATTGGAGTTTATAGCACTGTTGTAGGCATTGTAGTAGTTCATATAGTGGGCATATTGGTACAAACTGTAATCGGTATATGCAGAAGGAGCACCGTAAGGAGAATGAAAAGGATGTTGTTGGTTTCTGTAACTGGGCCTCTGGGCATCTTTACTGGCCTCAGTCCTGCTGTGCCGCTTTCCTCCATCTCCACTTCTGTCACGAGAACGTCTATGTGCATCTCTGCTGCGAGAGCGCCGTTGCCAGCGGCCCTGAGGGCTCCGACTACGGCTTCTAGAGGCATCTCTAGAGAAATTTGAGGAGGAAGAGGAAGAGGAAGAGTACGAAGAGGACGATGAAGAGGAGGAGCGGGACCTACTGTGTTTTTTATGGGCGCACGAAGGTTGACTTTTCTGTTCCATCCTGCTTTCGCTCGTCTCTCTATCTTCATTCTTCCTTCCATACAACCTCTCCTGAGTGCGATCTGTTAGTTTGGTCAATTCCTCCATGTCCAGATTCAAACCCAACGTTTTAAGAATGCTCTGCACTTGTTTATGCTTTTCATCTATTTCTGAGGTTTCCTTTTCCTCTTCCTTCTTCTTTTTCACTTTAAGGACAGGCTCTGGTTGGCTACTAGAGTCCAAACGTCTCCTTTTTTTAACTTTCTTTAACTCAACGTCTTCAGGTGAGGACGTTTCTGGATTAACAGTTTTTGATTTCACGCTGCTGATCCCACTGCAGCCTGGCGGTGAGAATCCAGCATCGGGCTTCTGGTTTTCACTCTGGGGGGCCTTTTTCAAACCAGAGGGAGAGGTTTTTGGAAGATCATCTACCTCATCTTTGATCATCTTACTGAGCTTGGTGATGTCCACTCCACTATTGAGCAGACTCACAAAGCGCTCAAAACCCTTGTTATCGCTGCTCTTGCTCTTGAGACCTCTGTTCTTCTCACCATCACTTTTAAGCGTTTTACTGACACCGCTCTCTGACTCAGAAGCTCGGTCGCCACTGTTCTTGTGCCCAGAACCTCCGTTAGCACCACCATCAGACTCAACATTTCTTTTCAAGCGGCCCTTGCCTTCAAGGAGCTGATCAACTCTGTCCTTGCTGACACTCCTCTTGGTTTCTGAACTTCTGTTGTGAATGTTTTCAATCCCAGAGGCGTGGTTCGCACTGCTCTCGCGCTCACAAACTATGTGGGCAGTGTTCTTAACAGAAGGTCTATAAAAGTTGTTTCCTCTGTCTTTCTCTCTGTCCGAATTTCTTCTCTTGACTTCAGAACGTTGGCTGATGGTACTCTCGAGGTCAGAGCCTCTGTCAACACTTTTCTTGTGATCAGAAGCTCTGCTGTCACCAGTTTTGCCCTCATCGCCTCTTTTTGGACTGGTCTTGCTGTCAGAACGCTCGTTGACACTTTTCTCGTGATCAGAATGTTTGTTTTCACTTTTCTTGTGGTCTGGATGTCTGTCAGCTTTGCTCTTAGTCTCAGAACGTCGCCCTGTATGCTCAGAACCTCGACTGGCTCTGCTCTCGCCCTCCGGACTCTTCTTGGTACTGCTCTCCTTCTTTGTTCTATGAGGGTCACTATGGCTGGGAGGATTTAGCAAAACATCAGGGTTCTGAAAAACATTTAAGACACACAATAGATTAAAGATAAATGTAATTATCTTAAATAAATTTAATCGGGGAATATACAAAGTACAGGTGTGCAATGTAGACTTAAAAGTTTTATTACTATATTTTCTGCCTTTATTGTGATTATGACATAATTGACGACAAGATCTTCCAAACTAATTTCCTTGCGAAACTTGAAATATTTGATACAAACTTAAATTCAAGTTGGACATACCATATTATCCTGAACTAGCCATGTTGCACATGAACTCTGGTTTATCTTTAAACAGTTCTCATGAGTACAGAGAGGTAATTCAGAGCTGAGCCCAAGTAAGTGACAACTATCAGGCCCCACTGCTTCTAGAAAAGTACATCTATTGAAAGTGCTAGCCCATTTTAATGCATTTATGACACAAGCTATTTGCCCACATACAATTACAACCCAAAGTAAACCGTATACACCAGGCCTCTAGAATCTGAATTTTTGGTTTTCATTAGATGTAAGTTATAATAATTTTAAAAATTTACACAAATAAACACTCTACAATGCCAGTTTCCATATAGAAGAAAAACTCTACAGGACGTACCGTGGTGTTCAAGTTGGGAGCAGCTCCTTTGTTGAGAACACTGAGTAAGCGCTCATATCCCTTGCTTGTGGTGCCCTCCTGCCTTTCAGGGGAAGTAATGCTGCGGCCAGGAGGCAGAAGAAGGACATCAGGACCCTGTGAATCATCCCACATTCATAAGAATGAATAAAACAGTAGTTAATCTGGCAATAAGTAAGCTAACATTTAGCAGGATAGACAGTTCTTTAAGTTTTTGTCTCTCTTTTGTCTTTTTAGAGATTTGAGGTGCTCCAACTCTCGTAATGTGACAGTGTTTTAACGTAATCTGGAATCGTGTTCAAATATGTTATCTTGTCAATAAAACTTGACGAAGAATGACATTATTCTGTATGAACAATTATTGTCCTTTTAATAGAATTGTCATATAAGGTGCTGTGAAACATAGCCATTATAGATTTCTTCAGTTTTTCCACCTTTGTCATGCTTAATTGTTTCAGATCAAACATATTTTAATACTAGATTAAGATAACCAGATTAAACACAGAAACAGTCCAGTGGAATGAAAATGCAACAATCGAAGAAATCTTTAAGGGGCAAACATTTTTCATAGCTCTGTAAATGAAAATCAAAATGATGTACTGTTTTTTTCATGTTAGGGACTGCTGCTGCTGCTGTCTTCAGAGCAGTGAGTAAGTGCTCGTATCCCTTATTGGTGGTGCTCTCCTCCTGTTGCTGCTTTGCAGGCGAAGTCATGATGTGGTCAGGAGGAGGCAGAGGGTCATCTGAAAGCTGAGAAACATAACACACTCATCAATATCGAGAAAACAAGAAATTATGTTTGAAATTATGAGCCTTTTCGGCTCTGACGTATCTTTTAAGAGTAGTCAAAATAAATCAGTCGAGTTAAGGTTGCTTGGCAGCCAGGGAAGTTAAATTTCAGTTACATGCTTCATTCATTCCAAATTGTTTAGGATTCATTTTCCACTTTAAATTTAGTGAAATGAATTCAAAGTTAATACCGGTACTACCAATAACATTGAAACACCCCCACAGTATGAGGCTTCCATCACCATGCTTTGCTGTTGTTACAGTATTTATGGGTTTTCAAGCTTTACAGTAAAGCTAGAGTCCTGGTGAAGCTCTAGAATGGGAATTTGCTTTACACACTTTGCTGACGTTGGTCTTGTAAAGAGTAAAAAAATTGACGGAGCAACATTTACGTATCACTGTCCTCAACTGAGGTCAGTAACATTTCTATTCAGATGCATATTTTTATTTTGTTTACCCAATGCATGTAACAGCTCTTGCTATACATTTGACATTCTTTATTTATTTTTGTTGTTGATGTGGCGTAGATGTTACATTTTAACAACTTTGTGTGTACGGCAGACATACCATGTTTTTCAGGTTGAGATCAGTTCCACTGTTGAGCACATTGAGGAAGCGTTCGAAGCCCTTAGCAGCGTTGCTTTCCTCTTTAGACGGTGAAGCAACAGCCCGGGTGGTGAGAGGTGGAGGAACATCAAGGATCTGTCCAACATCAGGCATGCATCAATAATACAAACACGTTCACAGTGGGAGAAACACCAACAGCAATTTTATTAGCTTCTTTAAACAATTCTTCCAGAACAGGTTTCTGTAAGGAGATGGGAACAACACACATAAATTCATATTATGGCACTACACTAGTACAGCTGGATAATAAAAACAGATGTGAAAATTATAAGAATTTGTTTTTTGTTTTTTTCGGACTGTCAGTTTGTTTTTGAAATGGCTAAAAAAGCTAAATCTAAAACATGCAACTGTGTATGTACACTATAAATCTTTTCTCAAGATTGTGCAAAATTTTCTCAAATAGTGAATGTTAAGAGAAACATATGTAAGATGACAAATTTTATTCTTAAGGATAACAATTTCAAATCTATAATCCTCATCTAAACATATTCTAAATTTCTAGAAGGTTTTATATCATTTAAATGCATGTTTTGAAATGGGATTTCTTTCCGTTGTGATTAAATTCATTCATAAAATGTTTAGTACAAACCTTCTCTCTGTTGGGTGGTAAAACACTGGGGTCCCTGAGTCTTTGTGCCTTTAATGCCTTCACTCTGAGCTTCAGTGGATGATGCTGCTGCTGCTTCACTTCATCTTTTCTCGAAGCAGCGGCTTTTGCTTTTAGTAGACATAACTTAACCTGCCGATCAGAAGATAGAATCAGAAGATGCAATACTCATTGCTTGAATTCATTATAGCTATACACTCATCCAAACCAGATCAAAAGATATACATACATCCACCTACTGATATTTTTATAAATATCCCTTAGGTATTTATACGGCATCTCAACAATATGGTCTTTATAGCAATATAAAAAACTTTAAATTGGTTGGACTCCGGCAGAACTACCAACTCCAATCAATCATAAAAACTTAGCCTTTTAAGTTTTTAAGTTTCAAAGCCATTTATTCTAAGATTCAGTAAAATGTTTTTCTATTTAAACTTGTACTTTAATTTTGATTGGATTAGGATTAGATAATGATGTCAACTATAAATTAAAACTTGCCTGTCTAATTTTTATCTTTAAAAATCATTACAATTATAACATATATCACTTAAACCCTGGAGAGTTAGGGTTAGCACATCGATACCAAAATGAGTATGAACTATGTATGTAACTTTTATCAAAGTCTGCTCAGATCTGCACATAAAACTTTATGGACATTACCTTGGAGAAAAAGCTGAATGAACGTTGCTGCAATATCTCTGTCACTCTGTCTCGAAGCGATTCAGGATTGTAACTATCAAACTCCTGGTCATCAGGAGAATCTGGATTCTTCACAATCATCTCAATTGCTTTGATGGCGATGGTGGTTTTTTTATGCATAATCTGCTCATGTAGCTCCTGAAGCTCTCGCTTCTTTCTCGCCAACTCAGGATCTTCCTCATCCTCTGAGTTGAATGGGTTTCCATCTGGGTCTGGGGAGTTCAG
Organism: Poeciliopsis retropinna; assembly: GCA_010277075.1. Classification (NCBI taxonomy): domain Eukaryota; kingdom Metazoa; phylum Chordata; class Actinopteri; order Cyprinodontiformes; family Poeciliidae; genus Poeciliopsis; species Poeciliopsis retropinna. The sequence continues at coordinate 9,696,273 of VMRM01000013.1, forward strand.
GGGTGGGGAACTGGGTTCCTTCCAGGCTACACCACCTCCATGAGGCTGGACAGCAGTGTACATAGGGTGTGTTTGCCATTGATCGGTAAACCTTGGGACTCTCTCCATCCTGTTGATGTTGACAAGCTTCTGTTGATCTGGCTCCAGACGTACCTGCAGCCTTTGAGTAGGAAAACTCCAGGCATTGTCACGTGGATCCATCGTACTGCCTTTCACGGTTGATAGAGGCTCTATTGACATAAAACATACAAACACGTTAAACAGGGAACTGATATCACGACCCCACAGACAAACGCTCAAAACAGAATAATTCATTTTAGCTAATGACACCAAAATACTCGAGAATTAGCGTTTACAAGCCAAGCTTGACGGAAGAGTGTTTGACGTAAACAGAACTGGGTTCATTCCAGTTCAAGTATAGATAGATTTTCCGAACAGAAAATCGGAAATGATTAAAAAGTGTTTACAAAGAGGATAGCATAGAAGCTAACAGGTTTACCTTCTGTTGGAAAACCGTCATCTGCGACACAACCGAACAGCTGTTTTTATCAAAAACATAAATAAAGTGAGCTCCAAGGTAGCTTGCTGTGACAATACGTAGACGAAATTAACCTTCTTTGGTGGGAAAAGGGTTTGGTCAAAATAAGTCTGCCATAAACTGTTCTGAAGAGCAAAAAGACAGTATCTTTAAGGCATTAAAAATGATAAGAATTGTTCAATAGCGCCACCTCTGCGATGGAGGACCACCACTGCAAAAACAAGTTGAGGAGATGCCTACAGAATAAATATTCGTTGTCTGAAACTCTTATATGAGGTAACTAAATATATTGGTCATTTTAGTATCAGGAAAAAGTCATCTAAACCCTTCCAGTTGTTAAAATTACACAAATACAAAATCTGTTAAACAACCCATAAACCTGTCAAAACTTAAAAAATGTTTTTAAGTGAAAGCAAGACAAAATTTACCTCAACTCTGATTGTAATATTACACAGTAAACAAATACATATTTACCTGAGAATGACATTACAATTTGTGTCTGTTTTTAAAGACAAAATGTCAATCAGAATGAAATGACATTGAAAAACAATACAGGAGACATTTACTTCAAGCTATCAGAACTAGAGGTGCTTTAACAAGATTTACAACAGGAACTTTTTTTTTTTGACCCAGAAACGGCTTTTACATCTGGAATAAGCGTCTGAATAATAATCATAGACCTATGCATAATACATTATGGTTTATCTGGGGTTGTATTAAGCTAATTTTAAAAGCTGGCCAGGACCATAAAACTTAAATGACCATAGATTTACCAATAGAAGTAAAGTAGGATGCATATTTCTCAAAACATATTGTACAAACAACGGAAAAAAAGTGTATGTGCACTTGAAAAGTGAATGCATAAATAAAAAAATGTTTCCTGTTATTGTTAATATTACACCAAGTGTACACACCGACTAGGCACATTATGACATGACAAGAGTCGTGGATAGTCACGAAGATGTTAGAAGCATATCCTTTAAATCCTGCAAATTACAAATCAAAACCTTAAAAAACTGGATAAAAAAAACTTTAACTTGTTGTAATCCTGTACCAAATTTGCCTTTTGGGATAATTAAGCTGCTGAAAGAAGTCAGGGTAATCTATCAACTGATTGTCACAATGCAAAGGTAAGTTGCATACGTCAAAGGAACAGCCCCAAAGTATCACAGTGCCTCAAATGGTTGTCTAATTCCTATGGTGCATCTTTTATCCCTGCAGTAAGTGAAGTACCGCCACATGGTTATCCACATGATGTAAAAGAAAAGTATTTAATCAGATAATCGATTTAATAATCGATCAACCAGCTTGATCAATTATAATACAGCGTATTTGTATTGCTCTTGCTTCCATTTTTTCTGAAGCCATGATCAAGGATCAGTGTTGGCGCCCTAAGTGTTCTGTGATCATGTAGATCCATACGCAACAAACTGCAATACACTAACCAGACTGACACCTTTCTACCAGAACCAATATGAATTGGTTCTGGCAGAACCAATTGATATTGGCTCTACTTTAGCAATTTAGCTTTTATTTGTGATGAGACAAGACAGCTTTTGCTTGTCGCCAGTCACTACTTCTGCTTTCAACCACATTTGAATAAGAAATTTACGTGGAAATTGCTGAATTTATTTTAATCTTGACAATGGTAAAAATAGCAATATGGACTAACAATTGCAAGACCATATTGTTATTTAAAGAACACCTACTTTCACTGCATTAAAAAAAATCAGTAATAAAAGAACAATTGCTTCAAAGTTTCCTTTGAATAACTTTTTAATGTTGTACACTTCATATTATTAAACAAGTGGTAATTACAAGCACACAAATAATGAGGTAAACCTGACAAGACAATTCAATAGTCTTTTTTTATGTTAACAAAATCAGCCAAAATAATGAAATATATACACGCAAAAGAACATTTTTCTAAGCCAGAGCTGGACTCATGGCAGAATTGAGAATTTATGAACTTTGGATACCAAACAGATGTTGATCATTACGGACTAAACTCCACTGCTGGTTCAGTTATGATAGATATCCAGTGTTTATTCTCTTTCATCAAATGCAGACCATTCTTAGATGGAAACGATGACTTCAAGAAAAAACTATTTGCTTTATGACCGTTAACTATACAGTTTTATTTTTCGCCTTCAAATTACTTCCAACCAGGTTACATTGTTTGTTTTGTGCATTTTACAAAACAAATAAGAAAAAGCTACAAACTATGTCTATTTCAGTGTTTTCCAAATTTTAAAAAAAGCATATAAATGAAGACATATCACACTCACTTAATAACCTGCAGGAAGCGGGGCCTTCCTTGCGTTCTTGATATTTGCTTTGTTTTCATGGCCGGTTGAGCCTCTACGTTTGTTGGATTGCAAAGCTGCAGGTTTGGTGGGAGTGGCGGTCTCATTTGAGGGAGCAGCGGAGGAAAGACATTTGGAGGTGGAAAGGGAGGATGAGGGAGCATGGGAGGCACATGGGGAAGGAAACTTCCTGGTCCGGCAGGAGGCGGGAAAGGAAGCGGAGGTGGAGGAACCGTTGGGTATGACGGTGGTGGATGGGTGATGGGCGTATAAGGTAGCCTTGAAGGAGTTGGAGGCATTGGAGGCATCGGCGGCATCATTGCCGGAGAAGGTTGGCTTACAGCAGGGATAGGTTTGGAAGTAACATTCAGTACGGGAATGCTCTTCACTGTGCTTATTTTACTCTCCTCAGTGCTCTGACCTTCCTGAAAGGTCCTCCTTTTTAACTCCGGACTGCGTTCAGATCGCTGCAGGTCTGCTTCATCCCTTTGATTGCTTAAGGAGTCTCTCCTTGTATAAAAATTTTGACGTGGTGGACTAAAACTAGAACTGCTTGACAACGATCTACTTCTGCGTCCCTCGGTGAACGTCTGTCCAACACCTCTTTCTCTACTTAATCTGCGGCCACGCTCGTTGTCTCTCTTACCATAAAGCCGCTCCTGGATTCGATGGGACATTTGCCCGAGCTCCTCGAATCCCAAATCCACACCGATAGCCTGCAAAACGTCTTGCATTTGCTTGCGCTTTTGCTCATCTTCAGGTGTCATACTTGTCTTTTCCACTGAAGGGGATTTGCTGCCAACAGACACGACATTCCGGTCTGGACTAGCGGACCGATGATGAGGCAGCGGAGATGTCGACCTGAGGGAGTCCTTACTTTCATTCCAGTAACTGTTATCTTTGTATGATTTCTGTTGCCTCTCAGCGCAACTGGGAGACCACTGTTGATCTGCAACTTTCACAAAAGACCTTGGAATAATGGGCCCATCACACTGTGGTGCAGGGCTCTGACTTACTATCTGAGTGAGAACGTCAACATTCACGCCCTTGTTGAGTACTTCAAGAAAGCGTTGGAAGCCTTTGGATGACTTGTCGTCAGGGAGTGCGGCTCTCTGTGGTGGGGCGTCGCTTTTAGAAGACTGATGGAAAACATAGAAGCCACAACTTTAGATCTATGAATTCAAAACATTATTTCAAGAATGAGGCAGATATTTTGATGAAGTTTTCTGATCACAGAGAAATTAATAAGACTGTAACAATGTTTCTGTGTTTAAAGCTGTAAGCCAAGGAAAAAATAGGAACTGTATATTCGTCTCTCCAAAACATCTCGAGAAACTCAACCACGCGTCTATCTTTAGTCACACTGAATACTGCAACAGTGTCCTCACGGGTTTGCTTAAAAAAATAAATTAAGACAGTTGCAGCTGATCCAGAACGCTACTGCTCGCATTTTCACAAAAACCAGGAAGATAGAGCACATCAAACCAGTTCTAAAGTCCTTACACTGGCTCCCTGCAGGTCAGAGAATAGACTTTAAAATACTGTTGTTAATTTATAAATCACTGAATGGCTTGGTACCAAAACACATTATATAGCTGCTGTCATATCAATCTTCCAGATCACTCAGGTCTCCTGGTTGTGGTCAAAAAGCTAAAGTGAAAAAAAACACTTAAGAAGACAATGTACCTGTCCACTGGATCCATTTAGTGGCATCATGGTTCTGCTTTCATAATATTCATCATAATAGCCAGATGTCGAGGGGTTGGGTATTCTCTCTCTCCTATTGGCTTGAATCTATTAGATATTTGAACATCTTTATTAATCAAATAAACTTAATTTTAAATGTAAAGTCTGTTAAAAGCATTAAAAGTCACAACTAACCTTTGTAGTGTCGTCTGGTGAGAGGGTCCTCTCTAGCGAATACCCAGGTCTCCTGTTCTTATAAGCATTTCCTTCGAAACGATTAGATGAATCTCTGTCACAGAAATCCTCATACTGGTATTTGTGAGGCAACTCTTCACGTTGATTTCTGGATCTGGAATATGGCGACATTTTCCTGTATCTGGCACCATCTTCATGTGACGGCGAATATCCCAACTGTTGGTTACGTGAAAAACTTGCTGGTGACAGCCTGTGAGCTTTTTCTGGGGAATCCCGTTTATATCTATAATCCGTATCACCTTCCTCTGTTTGCCTTCGCCTTTTAACTTCAGGCACATCCCAATCAGGAGGGGACAAACGCCTCCTCACCGGGCTCTTTCCACTCCACTCTCTGCTTACTGAATCTGAGCTGCAGAGTGTATTAGGAGACTCGCTGTAATCTTGACTTTTGCTCACTTTGGTTGTGCTACTGTGTCCATCACTGTTGTATTTATAATAAGAGGCCCAAGGTGTGTTACTGCAGAAGTCGTGCCTGTCTTCCCGTCTGTCATCATAATCATCCCACTTCTGTCTTGAATTTCTGTCACCATCCTGCCGCCTGTAACCGTAGTCAGATCCTTGTGAATACATCCTTTCACATTTATGGCTAAAAAGAAAAGAACAAAAGAGGGGTTATTTTGTGTCTTGTGAACCATTTCCATTTGTATTAGACCATTATTCTGTTGAAAGGCCAAATGAAGACCCTTTTGGCAAAGTACAACAGATTATCACTCATTTCCTGCTTTTGATACCTTGCACAAGCAAAAGAAGGAAAAGCAAAAAGGCCCACAGCATCACTGACCCTCCACAGTTACCAACAGTGGTCATACGGTGAATGTCCACAACCCATTCATCGTCTTGCTGCCCACGTGGTGAGTCTGTTGCTACAAGCTCTACATCAGTCTCATGTAAAAGGGGCTCCAGTTACACATTGCACTTAGTTGAAATCTAAGATCAAATTTATTGAAGTTGACCAATTTTGTCATTTCTTAAACAGAATAATATCTTGAACTACAAGGTAAAATATGCAAGAAGTGTAGAATAACCAAGTCCGTTTACCACCATCGTCAATTAAATGGTACAGATTCCTTACGACGATCAGTTTCTCTGGCCGACGGGGCTGAACTGGCTGCTAACTTCAGCTAAAATGAAGCTAACCGTTCAGAGGTCAAATGCGATATAGTCTAAAGATTCACACCGTACAAATGTAAATATAACATAAGCTATAAGTGACATACTGACAATTTAAGCCAAAAACAATGCATTTAGTTTAATCCATTTAAAAAGGGTTGACGTAAGACTGAGGTTAATTTTGTTTATGTGCCCACTTAATACTATCCCGTTAAATTACCGTTTACGTGGGATGACTCCACTTTCTTGAAGTAGCTGTATTCCTTTAAAGTTGAAATAAAACGCGTAAACACGATTAAGCAATTAATTAATGCGCCTAACTCAGCAATATCATGTAATAAACGAATGAAACCGAAGTTATGCTGGAAAAAGGCCGTTTGGTTTCTCCTTACTTCCTCCAAAATAGTGCCCCTTCTGGTAGGAGGATGAACGACTTCTTATTTTTCCTATGTCGGGTTTGGCTCCTGGCATCCTGGAAACCAGCTAATGGCCCATATTTAAAAATATATACATAAATAAATAAATAAAATAGAATAAAATAAGATAGATCAGAAAGCGGTGGTAAGAAACAGATTATGATCTCCACTCCAATCCAGAAGGTGGCGGTAATGCACCTAAAAGCTGTTAGCCAGCCAACCGCCAAAAACAGAAAAAGAAAAAGCTCAAGAAGAAGAAGTCGTTTAACTCAATGTAGTTGACTGGCGTAGAATTAGTCTACACTACTTACAGAGTCCAGTTGTTTTATATTTGAAATGTAATTTATTGAGAAGCTGGACTGTGAGCCGCAGCGTTTGACTCGGGTTTGAACAGCAGCTCGGAGAGAATGAAGGTGAAGATAAGGCAGTGGAGCGGGGTGGCCTCCTGGTCCTGGGTGGCTAACGACGAAAACTGCGGCATCTGCAGGATGCCTTTCAACGGCTGCTGTCCGGACTGTGAGTACCTGAGCCGGGGGCTGCTGTCCTACATACTGCCTGTCTACTTTACCACTTAAAGTAGTACCACTTTCCTTCCTAAAGTCCAAATACCCTTCATGTTCTAAACATTTGGCTCAATTTCCTTACAACTCATAAAACCCAATCTGGGCTAAATATTGAATAACTGAACAGGCACTAGGTCCTTTGTATCCTCAGGGCATCAAGTTGTTAATATAACAACGTTTAAATACACTGTATGGGTGTCAAAAATACATTAATGTGCAACATCCTGTATGTTGCTGCCCTGTAAAGTGTTTCAAGATAAAGTTTATGTCATTTTCTTTCATTTTTAAAAGATGGCCAGTTGTCTGCTATACTGGCCTTATCAGCTGAGATCAATCCACATTCCCTTAAGTTTTTTCTTTTCGTAATTTTAAAGGCCAGTCAAAATGCTTGAAAAAGGAGACTTCTGCTTTACAGCAAACATATTGTCAACAGCAAGCAGTGAAAAACGTTGCTATGACAATGTTTGTGGTGTCATGACTGCCAATAACATACCCTGAAATAAAGGCTTCGTATTTAGCATTGTATCTATGGGTTTAGATCATGTACCTCTGTTGTGTGCACTCTTAAAGGTTTTGTAATATATTTCTTATTTTGCAGGTAAAGTTCCTGGAGACGACTGCCCACTGGTCTGGGGTCAGTGCTCTCACTGTTTCCACATGCACTGCATCCTGAAGTGGCTGAACTCCCAGCAAGTCCAGCAGCAGTGCCCAATGTGTCGTCAGGAGTGGAAGTTCAAAGAGTGACTCCATCTTTAACCACAATAAAGATGGACGCTTCACAGGAATTCTTTTTTTTTGTTCTTTACCTCCTTACACCACAATTTCCTCTTTGTTTAATGCTGTTGATATTTTTGATACAATTTCTGTTAAGTTTGTAATAAAGTAAATATAATATTGTGTGTCGCCATTGCACTTAATTCTTTCAGGAACAACTTTGATGAAAACATTCACGAGTGGTTAATGTTTCTGGAAAACCTACTTTTAAACTGCTTAATTAATTTGACATAGACACACTTTTTCATCTCTTCTAACTTGCAGCAGGACTAAATGAAAACTTACTGTTTTTTTTTTTTTTTGAGAATTCTGACCTATTTTTTGATGCTGTAAGAAATTTTATTCCTACACAATTAAAGCACATTGAAAGCAGAAAAAATACATCCTGGTTTGAGTCAAAGATTAATATCAGACACAAGACTGATGTTATTGGCTTGAGCAGAGGCTACCAAATCAGGTTCCACTTTCTTGTGCTGTATCAGCTGGTATTGGTCAGTAAGTTAATGTACGGCCAAACAATTGTTGCACATCAAATTACTAATAAAATATATGTAATTAAATTATGTTTGTAAAGCAGCTAGTGGTCAAGTTTTGTATACAAAAATAAATAAATAAAACTAATACAATGGCAACCAAGCGAACTCAACAACTAGTAATTGTCACTAAGCTTACAGCTCATGTTATTGAGGGTCTTTGTCTTTATCTTATCTTTATCTGTGGCAGGGATTCAAAATGTCTTGCAGTTTCAAAATCATGTCACTAGATGTCATGGTTGATCTGATTTTACTGTAGTAAAACACTAAAATCTTCTCCAACTCCAAACATTAATCAGAATTACATTGATGTGACAATATTTTTCATGATTATTTAATTGTATTTTTAAAAAAATGGATCCAATGTGCCTGCTGTAATGCTAACAAGCATACATTGAAAGTTTTGATCTGTTATATAAGTCTGACTTACTGCTAGACAAAAAGGTAATGTGCTTATTGTATACAATAATATTCAATAAATTAGAATATGTATTCTGATGAGGCTTGTCAGATTAAAATTACATGCTGAAAATAACCTTTATGGTGGTGTTAAACATAATTTTCATTAAGCCCTCTGTTCATTAAAACTGACCACTGCAAAAGCAAAACCTATTTTCAGTAAAAGACTAATATTTTATTGAATACCTTTTCAAAATGTGACACATACAACATGTCAACCTAAAAGCACTGCTGATGTAGAGTCTTTAATTTGAAATGAGGTTAATGTAAATGCTTTAATTCCAGTGTGAAACAAGATATGGCTTAATCACTACATAATGATTGATGATAAATAAAAGCTGTCATTCTTCTCTTCTTTAGCGATCAGCAATTTACACGCAAATGCACACACACACACACACACGCACAAGCCCTCATACGCATGCACATACACGCCTTCACACGCACACACCCACACACATGCACACAATGACAGGATGCCAGAATGTACCAGTAAAGCCAAACAAAACTGCAATCTTTAAACCCATCCCCATTTTGATCATGTTAAACCAAAGTTTGAACAACTTAAGACTTAACAGAAAAAAAAAATCTGCATGGTGTAAATCCCAAACACAGGTGTACATTGAACAACTATATACGGTGGAATCAGTTTTCAAAGGTTGGTTGATAGGAAATAAACACCTGAATCCAAGAAATGAAATAACACAATACGTAAAACAAGAAATGCAAATAAAAAAAAAACAGCATTCAATAATACAATCTTATATCTAAAACTCCTTACAGACAAACCTATACAACAGAAAAGACACAGAAACCATAAACCACAATAAGCATCCTACTAAATTATGTTGGATTCAGAGTTTCTGCAAGGCATTTGTATTTATATTACATCATTCATACATCCAGAGCAGTCTTGTTTCCCGCCTCAGGCAACAGCTCAAAGAAATGCTTTGCTCTGTGTTGCAGTCCCTTCAGACTCTCAGATCAAGTCAAACATAAAATTTACTTGGTCAATCAAACCAAATCTGCATAAAAAGTTGAACCAAATTATCACAACAATTCGGCATCGATTCAATGTACTTTGACCGTTTTGTTTCTTTCTCTCACTTTAGTATAGATATGAAACAGATATGAAAATGAAGCTTCCATACCAGTTGCATCTTAAAAAGCTGAAATTGAGTGCTCCTCATTTTATTGGAATCCACTAATTCAGCTGCTGCAACATGAGAGTGTGTCTCACTGAAAAAGGGAGGTCAGTGAAGACGGGACTCCATTAGGCTACTAAACCATTATCCATAAGTACTTAACTATGCTGGTTTTGTTTCTCAGCTTTCGGACTCAATTAAATCTAATCACTCATTGCAAGACACACAAATTGACTAAGTTGTTAATTTCCGTTTTACTTTTTTGAAAATGTAAGAAAGAGAAAGAAAAAAACTGTAAATATCAGAAATAATCTCTAAATTTTAGTCCCAACTTTTGTCAGATTTGAGCTGATTCAGCCCTACAAATCTACTTTTTCACAGTCTCCATCAGAATAATCTGAGGGCTTGTCTTTGTCCTCGTCTACATTAATAGGTTTTTTTTCACTTCCACTTGTTCAAATTTATTCTGAGATGACACAGATGAGGTTCTTGTCTGAGCAGCCATTTCCTCTTTGAAATCCTCAATGGTTTTTCTCTTGAAGCAGCCACACTGCACAGGACAGGCACAAACGCAACCATTAGACCAAACACCAAAACAAACAAAACCATGTCTTAATTCCCAACAGGCTCCAACGTGGGACATAGAAATCTCACCTTCCACATGATGATTGTGAGTATGATCAGAAGGATAAATCCCAGTATCACACCAGTTGCAATGATCAGATTTCTATGTTGAGGCACCGTAAACTCAACTACAACTCCAGTCTGTTAGCAGAGAAAAAACAGGTTATGCTTTACATAAAAAGATGAATTTGTATTAACTGCATAGGTATCGATGAGAATTGTACATACTGATTTTTCTACTGTGTAGTTCTTGTTTTTCTGAAACGAAAACTCAGATTACAATTACCTTCAAAACTGCACTCAAAAGATGTCTCAGCAGTTCAACCTATACATACCTCTTGTTTCAGCACATATCTACTACCATCATAGCGAATTTTTATAGAGCTGTTAAATTTGACCTCTCCGTGGACTCCAGTATATTTTTTTAGAAAGGGCATATTCTTTAGAGAAAGAGCAGGACAGGACAGTTGAGGGGATGTCACAGGTATGTGTGGTGTATTTTGTCCTAACTCATTACAATACATACCGATTCGTAGTTTTTCAGATTTCGGAAATGCACATCCCCCAACAGGGAAATGTAAACATCTGAATAGTTTTTTAAGATAAATGTATCGCATTTTATGGCCACACAGTTTTCTTTCCATGGGCAGTCCTGCAACAAAATCATACTTTGTGTCACATAGTGATTTACTCATAATTGACAACATAGTTTAAGTACCAGTCTGTTACACTAACCTCAGCCTTTGGGGTGGAAAAGGTTGAGCACTGAGTTTTGTTCTTAAAAACATGAGAAAAATGTAAATATTGAAAGCTTGCAAATAAGAGAAGCAGTAGAAGTTAAATGAGAAGTGTTGAAAACAATTGGACAACTTACTTGCTCGACAATAACTTTATAGTTTTTCATTTCAAAGTTGTGTTCCAGTTTCTCTTGGAAGAAGAGGAATACACTGATGGGAAAATCCTTAAAATATGTGTTGCGTATCTGTAAATAATAAGAAGCCACATCATTACGAATAAACAGGTGTGTTTTTTCTATAATACACTGATATGTTTATGCTTCAAAGTGATACAACTGCACTGTTTTTTTAAATCACTTACATTGTATATGGTTGATAGCTTTTGTGTTGTATAATTTTCTGGAGTGAACTTCAGGTTTTCATCAGAAGTGTCATTTCTAAAAAAAACAAAAAGCAACTATTGCAAAAGACAGGAAACCTTGGTATAATACAGCTGAAAATACTGTGTATGTGTGTCACACTACTTACACTGCTATTGCCATTCCAACAGAATATTTTACAGGAATACTTTTGGTCACAGAAGAACTCTTGCTGGAGTTTGAATTTTCACTAAGAACGCAAAGGATAAAATCCTGTAAGTGTTGAAAATATAAAATTTTGCTTCCCAGAAAATTTTTAGCTACCCTCTATTGGGAATTGCTTTTTGTTTTCTTTTAATGTACCTTTTTGCAAAGATTGTCATCGGCAATGTGTCATTCCACTCAAAATCTTTGGTGCGAAAAGTAGCAATGAACTCTGCCTTTAATGGGACAAGAGAAAATTGTGTTAAATTTGGTTCTGGTAAAAAGACAGGCTGTTAAAGTTTGTCATTCAGAGAGCTCTTCACAGACTCTCTTGTGTCGCTAAGCAGGATGTTTGACAGCGGTATTACTCACAGAGGATTTGCTGCGATATACAGGAAGGCTTATGCCACAAACGGTCTCATTGAGCTTGTCTTGGTCAGCACAGATTTGAGTTAGTTTCTTGTTCTGATGAGGAGAGAAAAGTTCAATCAAGCTGAACTGCTGTAACGCTCCATGTTTCAAAGCAAAGCTGCATTGACAGAATCTGTGTCTTTAATGAAGCACACTTAAGAGTCACCAAAACCTTCTTGACCTGTCTCTGAAAGACACTGCAATTTTTTTTCAAGCATTTGGTTGTGAAAACTCTGCCTAGACAACCGACACATCCTGTGTCGGTTTCAAGTCCTCAAAAAACATTTTGCAGTTTCCGCTACTGTGTCACAAAAAAGGATGAAGTAAACATATTTTATCTTTCCAGTGAATATAACATTAAAACAAAATCAATTTTTCTGGGGTTTTTTAAATGGTCATGATGTCAATGAACACATTTTTAATGAAGCATTGTTAGACTTTTCCCTGGCTTGTATTCAGTGTTCATTTACAATTACAATTTGTAATTAGTACTCTTCAAAAAATGTGTACAATTTCTCATTCAAACCCAGTGGGCTGAGGCCTTTTTACATGTACAATGTCTATGAAAAGTATTCACCCTCTTGGAAGTTTTACCCTTTTTATTACTTTAACAAAGCAATCATGGCCAACATTTTTTTTTATTTTGATAACTTTAATCTTTGCACATGGTGCGTCTGCTCTACCTACTGAGCCACCCAGCAAACTAAAGTTTCTTATTACAATGGTAATCCTAAACACGAGAAATCGTAGTCATAGCATTCATTTAAGCAATTCATCCCTAAAATTTGTACAGTTATTTCAAATTTGTGGATTCAATTTGTTTTTAAACTTCTTTCCAGATTTTATGTAATCTTTCCATCCTGAGAAAAAAAACAAAAAAACAAACAAACAAAAAAAAAAAATCAACTAAAACAACCAGAAAATAATGTGACTTAATTTACCCCTGTTTGATCCAACATTGAGAAAGAGAGGCCTTGAGGGTAGAGCATCGTCAGGCTGGTGTTGTATGAGTCATCAGCCTTATTCTCAAGTTTTATCCATATTTTGAAACTGCTATCTTTTGTCACTAAGAGTTCCTCAGACCTAAAACAGAAAAAGTACTTGTTAAATTCAGTTGAGTCGTTTGGAGCAAAACAGTACCTTTTCTAGATGCATGTACATGTTTTTTTTCTCAAAATACATACTTAAAGTTAAAATCCACTTCAAGATCAGCAATGCAGATTTCTTTTTCACAGTGTTTTTCGAAAGGAACCTGTAAAAAAATGTATATTATCCAATGAACAGAACTGAATGCAACTTTTGCCAAACTAGAATAAACATTTATCTAGATTGTTTTCTTTACACATCCATCTTTACATCTTTACATTCCTTCTGTTACTGGACCCACCTCAACCATAGCCCGTCTATTGCTGTCTATGCTAAGAATGCCTCTTGAATTCTCACTGAAATGTTGGGAAAAGTTTAACTTGATGTTGACAGGAGATAATGTGTCTTGTATGCATTTCTGGAAAACAGAAATAACAGTGTGGTCAGTTCTTGAAGAGACAAAACCAGAAACATTTGAGTAAGATTGTTTTCAGTCTTATGATTATTCATACATTCATGAAGATAGAATAGTTGAAGCATGTTTCCTTGTCAGTCAGCTCATGGGTATGTATAATATTCCGGCTATTTGCTCCATTTTCATTGAAGAAACCTCGATTTGATTGCCTCATTGGATCCACATTGAGCATGAATGAGATCTTGATTCCTGACCCTTTAGTGGATAACAGTGTGCCATTAAAATGACCAACTTGCAGTTGCTGTAGGTGAAAATCCCATTTTAATGCTCACCTGCGGTGCTGTTTGTTACTTCTACCATTTCAAAGCAAACTGTTATGTTAGTCATTGGTAAAGATTTGTTCTCCATCTTATCCAAGCAGTTGATTTTCTGAATGCTTATCACATTGGGATAAAATGACAGCTTAGCCTTCACCTCTAACACAGGTTTGGACCTGAAAGAGACCAAATAAAGGATTTGTGAACAGTTTTTATGCAATTCCCATAATCAAGTTATTGTTTTAACATACCTGTTCAATTTTAAACAAGGAACTTTTCAGATTGCTTTTTTCTTACCATCAGATGTTTTAATTTGGTAAAAACTACAAGTACTTTAAAAGCCTCAAACCTAACTTCATCTATTGCCTTTTTTCTAGAAACGAAGCCAAGTTTGCATTTCAACATGTCATTTAACTTGAAGAGTGTAGTGGTACACTAACAAAGTTATACCTTAAGACAACAGCAGCACCTTGGGATCCCACCACAATATCTGGCAACCTATCCTCTCCGAGGTCGATGTTTCCATTGATGGACTGACCAAAAAATCTCAATCCAGAATCAAATTGTGCTCCTGTGATTCTCTGGAAAAGCAGAAACTTCACTATTAGAACTGTCACACACACACGCGCGCACACACATGCACGCACACACATGGAAAAAATAGTTGGTGTCAATGGAGTAAAAGCCCATATTGGTCACTGAAATAAATTGAAACTGACAAAAGTAATACATTTTGTTGTGCAACCTTTTAAAGAAATTAAATTATTTCTGCACCTGTTCACAGGTGTTTTGGTTCACACCAGTAGTCCCAGTAACTTTGTGAACTGTCAACATGCATTGTGATAGTTTCGCCTTTAAATGCTTCTTGGTTGTCTCCCTTAAAGTCCAGTTTGGCTCAAACAACAAGAGATGGTGTGATGTGACACTGATTTACCTTGACTTTGGAGTTTACCTTTAATTTCTTCTAAAGTTGTTCTGAACTCTTCTGTTGCCATTTGTGTTAATCTTTTCTTCAATTTGTCATCCTGTGGCCAGAGAGGCTGGCTAAAGTGTTGTGAACTTAACTTTCTGAATAATATGTGCTAATCTAGTCATAGGAGCATCAAATTGCATGAATACAGTCTTGTATTATCATTAGCATGTCTATAATTTTTTGATTTCTTGAGACAACTTTCTCCTGGGCTTCCCCTGATCCATATTCAGCATGGTATACACCATGTCAGGAAAGGTGGTCGAAAAAACAAACGTAAGCATTTTCACCCTTAAAATCTACCAAGCACTTTGTTCTAATATTGCAACAAATCATTGTAAATTTTACGAAATGAAGAGGGTCACTGAAGGGTCTTGCTGAGGTCTTATGGGATTTATCAGTGATGACCATGTGATTTTTTTCTTGTATTTTGAAGCAGTGCTGGTTGCTGTGAAAGCAGCCTTATGATATCCCAATTGTTAAGAGAAGAGTGTACTGATGGCATAATTAGGCTGAAATGTCAGTGTAACAAATTAAACAATTTCAAAGGTTTTGGTATGATTAGCTAGCTGGTAATAGTAAAAAGCTAATTTCGGATGTTGTCTACACGATTCCTTTTTACTCCAGCTATTGAGATCTATGCATAAAGTGTATAGAGTGCATAGAGAAGAAAATCTCTTCTCCTCTCAAATTGTTGGAGAGCTAAAAGAAGGTCCTGATAGTTTTTGTCTTCCGCAGTGAAACCGAAACAAGCAGCTGTGCAGAAATCTTTCATATATGGTATGTAGGGCAATTGTGTAACTTGTGAGGAAACACACAAATGTAGTACCTGCAGCAGTACCCATGCAGTATGGCAGGAAAGCAACAGTGACAAACCTTTTTGGGGCGTGCAAAGCAGCAGCATAAAAGAGAGCCTTCATGAGGACATGTGGAGTCCCCATTTTGCAGTGAGTGTGCTACATTTGAACCTCTGTGCAGATCCTGGAGACTGGTGGACAGTTTTAGCCTGGTGTGAGAGAGGGTTCGACCTTCTGTTTCCCTTAAAAAAGCTTTGTTGATGCCATGCATTAAAAAAATAATTCTGACACAGTGTCAGTTGGACTTATGACTGCATCATTAAAATTATTTTTAATTTTATTTAAATTTTCTTCACCTTTCTCTCTCAGCTGTGTGTTCTTGTATTAAACACAAAGCAGGTTAAACTCTTTACAAAAAAAAAAAAGAAAGACAAACTGATCAGCAAACGCAACTTCGTTCGACTTCAGAAAATGCATGAACTTTAGTGCACTTTTTTACTTGACAGAATCTTAAATGATTGTATCACCTGGCTGGAAATGTTGCGCATCCCTGTGCCGCTTTTTCCGAGGTAGATGTAGACCGCTCCGGCGTTGTTCTCTTCCAGGGGGGCTCCTACTGCAACATCTCGGAGACCATCTCCATTCAGATCTGAAAGACTGGATATGGTGGTGCCAAATCTTCCCATGGACGGTGCTTTCACGTGAAGCACCTCATTTAATTTGATCTACAAGTAATAAGGACAATACTTAACTCAGTAATAAATTCATGCTAAAGTGACTTTTAATCTGAGCCTCAACAATTGATGTACCTCATCAGAGAGGGCATAGATGTAGATCGACCCTTCTTTTCTCTCCTCGGGAATGAAAAACATTGGAGCGCCAACCAGCAGGAAATCAGTGTTACCATCTGAGTCAATGTCGACAGAGCACAGCTCCGCACCAAAATAGGAGCCAATCTGGAAGGTACAGATAAATAGTTGCTTCCTGAGCTTTTACTTTCTGAAAAGTTAGCTGGAAATTCAATTAAGGTTTTTGTGTCCCTCTCTGCAACTGCAAAACTGAAACGTTGACGCTCAGTATAAATAATACTTTATAATATAATAATTTGTATTTGTTTGCAAACAGAAACTTGTCTGTAAATTCTTGACTCTTTCTAAAAGTCACAAGCAAAATACGTTCATCAGCAGACATAAGCTTAAAAATGAGCAACCCATGTTCATGTTAATTGTTTATATTGTAGATTGAAAAACAAAAAAAACAACAAAAAAAAAACTACAATTTCCAACCTGGTCCACAGTTATTCTTTGGACTAATGGCCACTTGTCTTCATCATGTCGAAAAACTACAACCTGTCCCATGTGGTTGAAACGTGGGGCTCCCGTGAAATACAAAGAAAGGCCATTTCTTTCTCCAACAGAAAGTGAGTATCCTACAAATGTGAGAAGCAACAAATTGTCATGACTTTCTTTTTTTATATTGCACAATGTATGACACTAACAGTCAATTTGAAACTGATCGAATTATTCAATTATATTTCTGCTCAAATAAATCATTTGAGGAAAGTAGCAAATAATTAGCATACCCATGTAGGAGGCCTCTTGCATATCTGGGTCTAAAATCACCTTGTTTTGTTTCTGATACTCATTGAGAGTCCCACGCCAGGTGTTTGAACCCACTGAGCCCAGAATCAAGGTGTCCTGTCAACACAAAAGTTTGATCAGAATACACACATGCTGACTTATCTGTGATAAATGATCTTTTGGTGGAGACTCATCAAGGTCTATTTCTTTTAATTCAGTTTTTAAGCAGAACCTTTTCTAGAAGTTTCCTTTTGTTTATTTATTTCAAGAAGACATCTATGACTCTACTCTCAGAAACAAAAGGGGACACAAATGTTTGACAGAACTGCAAGCCAGATAAAAACAAAAACATTAAGTATGCCAACTAAACCAATGCATAATTTACCTTGTGTGAGATGGCACTGAATCCACTTTGCGCCATTTCATCATTCAGTTTTTCAGATCGAGTCCTATTAGATCCTAAAAGTTACAGGAGAGGAAAAAGTGTCACTACCACATGGACAGGGAAAAATCATTAGCATCTTGTTAGTCAACACTGCAAAATAAAACAGAAAAAACAAATCACCTTCTATAGCGAAGATCTGTTTTTGCAAACTTTCCAGTATTCCAGTAAGTCCATCATAGTTTTCAATTTTGAACACATTTTTATCTTTTGGATCTGATGCAATTTGTTTTAATTTCTTGATTGTATCATTTCGAACTTTCACCTGAAATGAAAAAAATAAAAAAAGAGTAGTACATGATTTCAGATCTTACACAATTAAAATTGCCATTTTATTTATGATTTGGTATTTTAAACAAGGAAGCAAACTACCTTCTGAAGAGACAAGTAGTTTTTAATTGGTCTGTATTAACGGTCTAGTTTTACCAGTGATTAGTATTCTACAACAGCTTTGTGGAGATTCAAAATACAGCTTATGAACCAATCATACAATAACTTGAAAGAACTTTTGATCTTTTGAATCTGTGCTATACGCAATTGAAACCAGACATACAGCAAGTAAAAAGACAGATTTTTTTTTTTATCATTGTCTGAAGTTAAATCAGGCCAAACGTCTCTCATTTTTTGCAGATTTTTTTTGTAACTTTCTTCAAATTCAGAAGTTTAAATACATTTAGTCAGTCTCTGGTTCATCCAGCTTTTTTTGCTGCAAGGGAAATCCCTTCAGTGTGCTAACTGCACTGATGGTATTTACTGAACAAATGTTTGTAACAGGAACATACACTTGTTCAATCAACTTTTATTAATTTCAGCCAAGGTGGTTGGGATGAAATGTTCTGACGACACTCTTAACCATTTAAAGCAAATGTTAAAAATTATTTTCTTTTTCATTTTTTATAATAATGTTGGGCTGGGGTTGAGGAATTATGCCTTAATCACCAGATTGCACAGACTTGTAAAGCATAGCTGAAGTAGACAAACGTTAGGTGATATAATAAGCAAGAAAGGCAAACACATAAATGCAAAATAAAATTTGTTTGAGAATTTAAAAGCAGTGTTCTGGAAAAACTATATCACTGTGTAGTGTGATGAGCAATTAATGTTACTCAGTTTCACAAGAAATTTAACAGAAAAAAAAATCAAATGAGACAAACACATCTTTGAGTCTAGTAATACAGAAAAATATGTTCAAACTCACCCCAATAACAACTCGAACGATTTCTTTAAGATTATAGGTTTGAACACTCCTGAAACTTTTATCCAGATCACTTGGATCTCCATCTGTGATTATCACCACAGCTTTATTTGCATCTTTTGAGGCTCCTGCTGCTTCATTTTCCAAGAGATGGTGCCTGAAGAAATGCTGGCGTTTAGGGTTGCTGAAGACAACTCAGCTTAATCTGCGGGAACTAATGTATATACTGTGTGGACTTTGGGCATGCGTACTTACAGTGTAAAGTTAAGAGCCCTGTGTGTGTTGGTGAGACCCTTCATATGCTCTTCTTTGGTAAGTTTGTCTTGAGCAGTACCATCAGCGTAGTCCTTAAAGTCGAACACTGTCTTGCAGATTGTTGAGAACTGAACTGCTGCAAACTAAAGAAAAAAATATAACATTGATTTGATTTGACTCACTAACACTTTAACTAAATGCTGAAAGAGTTCACTGACCTTGAAAGATGTGTTTTTAAGTTGGTCCATGATGTCTATTATGAATTTTTTATTTTTATCAAATTCTGCTGTGGTCATGCTCTCGGATCCATCAAACAGAAACACAAGGTTTACAACCTTTTCTATGCATTCTGTAGGAAAGTAGAGAACATTAGAACACCATATAAATCAGCATATAAATACTAAAAACAGCACAGCCTTACTTTGGAACAAAGGCTTGAAAGAAGACAGCAGCTCAAAATCATCAGTGATGTTGTAACACAAACTGTTCAGGTAGACGTTCTCATCGCATGGATGAGCGAGGCTTGGACTGCAGGCCTAAAGCAGAGGAAAGCATGTTAGAGAAATGGGACTGGACACTGTTTAGACATTAGTTTTGCTCTAAAATATCCCAGATAGTGTGTGGTTTCTTACAATAAACCGAGATTCTGTATCCGTGGTTATTGATAAGCCGAGATGCTTGGATGAATATGGTTCTGAAGTACCTGTAAAACATTTTGTTCCAGTTATACTTTATAGCAACAAACTTATCAGTTTTTACTACGAGGTTTGATAATCAAAGTAAATAAATGTTAGATAGATTCTTGCATTTATTTTTACTTTAACTTTATCACAGACTAGATGTACAACAGAGTGCATCTAGTCTAGAAGAATAGAAAGCCTGTCTTTGAAATAGACAGTTTCTTGCACAGTCATGTCAAAGCTTGGCTGCTAAAGATAATCTGCTGATCTTTTAAAAGATTAAGTATTTCCTTACTGTTGCAACTGATACCAAAGTATAATTTAACAAGATACTCACTAGTTCTCATTTTTATGCAGGGGTAAGACCGCTTGTTTATTCTCGTAATGTTAAAAATATTCTCTTAGTGTGGCCCTAATGCTCTATTGTACATATGAAACCAAACTAGCTATACTTAAGCTATAGATATAAAATGCATTATCGCCTACAGACTGGGTTTGCTATTTCTTGAACTGTAAAATGCACTGTAACAAATGGCTGTAAAAACTACAGCATGAAAACACAGTAAGGTGGCTGGGTTTTGAAAATACAGCATTTTACTGTGATCTGAAATGCGTATGGAAAGTACATGGGACATAATTGGACCAATGGATCAAGTGCTGAAATTTACAGCTGTACTGTAAATTTTTAATGTACAGTTGCATTGTGGGATATTTACAGGCTGGTTTTAAATTGTATGTTTGTTTGTTTTAAACTGTAAGAGTTTTTATTTATTTATTTATTTTTTTTTAATTTTATGTACAGCACTTTGTATCAGCTGTGGTTGTTTTAAAGTGCTTTATAATAAAGTTGGTTGGTTGGTTGGTTGGAGGCGAACGTTAACAGGCTAGAGGGGGGGGGGGGGGGGGTCAACAATGACTTTCACCCGGTAAGTACTATTTAAAACAAACATTGTATTGCAGTTTAGTGTTTGTGTACGAAAATATATTTTATGTGGTTATATTGAACTACTTTGCTAACGCTAACTTCGGTTATCTCTCAGTTAGCATTATGTGCAACACAAGTGCTTTTTAGTTCAGTTCACCTAGAATATGCAGATTGCTATATTATAGCCTTGGTCTTTTTGTGGAAGTTGTTTGAGGGTAGGATGTCTCAACTGTTTGTTGTTTTTTTCTCTCTCTCGCACACAGGACTGTCAACGTTAACGAATTAGCGCACGCGATTAACCTCGACATTTTAAGACGTTAGTATTACATAACGCAGATCAATCGAACCATCAGAGCCTCCCTCCCGCGGAGGGTTATCTAGTTCACAGCAGCGCGTTACACACGGGAAGCTACGAACAGCGAAATACCTTTTTCCGCGAGAGCAGACAGCAACAAGAGTTGAACAGTTTCAACTTTATTGTGTTGGGTCTTTAGCCAACGTTGTGCATGTCTAGTTTACTAGCCCGCAATTTCAAGTACACGAATAACACCGGTCTCCGCCGGCTGGATGAGGGCAATATAGTGCCGCCTTATCACAGGAAATAAATGTAAAGGAACATTTCTAAACCAACGTTTTACAGTGTGACTCATACCCCTGGAACCTTTTCACCTTTTATCACACTACAGCTACAAACTCAATGTATTTCATTCACCTATACGGCGCATCCAACCACCTTTGCTAGTCAAATAACGAATAAATAGTCCAGAGATTTTAACTGTTATCAAAACTTGTCTACTGATTTACATAAATGTTTTACTTTTTATTTATTCTTCTCTGTATATGGCTTTGAATCTTAGAAAGGTGCCCTCGGAAAAAGTTTTATATTATTAAAATTGTTGTGTAGTCTCAACGTAAATACGACTGAATATTAGTGAGCAAACAGCATCAGAAAGACCAAGGAGGACAGTAGACAGATCAGAGAGAAAGACGTAGAGAAATTTGAAACTGGATCAGATTATGAAACAATATCCCAAAGTAGGAACATCTCAAAGAGCTCTGTTCAAGCTATCATCTGAGAATAAAAACATGGCAATACTGCAAGCCTGGCAAGACATCACTGTGCACTTAACCCGATTAATGCAAAACTAGCGTTAATCAGAGTAGCAACCAATAATAACCCTGGAGGGGCTACTGCGATCCACTGCTCAGGTAAAGGAGAATATGGACAACTTGTTATTGTTCATTTGTTCAAATCTGAGCTGACTGGACAACAAGAAAGCCTTGACTGAAAGAAGTCTTAATGGCGACACAGCAAATGAGGAAGAAGGAGTTCAGGTCATGATGAAGCTACGTTACATTTTATCTCCTCTGCTCGCTACCTCCTGTTTCGTTCCAGCTCTTTGTGATGCCATATGCATTGTTGTTTCTTGTTTGGATTTACCTATGTTATTCACTGAAATATTTTGATCTCTGCTTTTAGAAAAAATATTCTCTCCACTTGGTTGTTTGATGCCTGCTTCCTCGATACAGTTAATACCTAATAGGATTTTGTCTGACTACCCTTTTCTTTTGTCTTTGCCATATTGGGAAGTGGAGTAGATCACATCACTTTATACTTCAGGGAAATAAGAAGTCATGCATAATTTAAAATTCTTGAAAAGTACGAGTTTTAAATGATTGAATCATATTTACATTGCAACCAGTACTCATTCCAATTTTTTCAAATATTCTGAGTTATATTTCAAACATCAGTACTATTGGAAGCCATTTTTCTTCTCCTTTATTATGCAGTGTTGGTTAAATATGACAGACCGCATACCATTGAACCACAATTCAGTGCCATCTTGGTCGAGCTTGGCGAGTCCCCCTGACCCATTAAACCGCAGCGGTGCAGTAACGATCACCCTGTGAATCATAGAAATATCAGTGAGATATAAGCAAAAGCATAATTCTCAGCAAACAGAAAAGTTTTTGCTAATTACCAAAGTGTTGTTCTTGTAATGAAATATTATAAAACAGCTTAAACCACAAGTTTCTTACAGAAAATTGTTTAAAAGATGCTTATCTCCTGTCTACTGATTGCGCTTGACGTTGCTATAAATTTTCTCGGAACCAGAGAACTGGAGCTGCCAACTCACCCTTTGTTCTTGGGTGACATGTACTGAAGCACTTTGTATCCAAAGAAATCTTTCTGCTCGCCACGACGAACGGTAGAGTTCGTTGTATCAATGTTGAAAGCTGAAGTAATTGGGATGGCTGCAGCTGAAAAGTATGAAAGATACATTTTACAAGCTCACAAAAGTAGCAGAACAAGTTCCTTTTCTGGATTTCGAAGTTGTCTTCATTGTAAAATAATCTGATCAACCACCTTTATCATCTTTTCAAAAGAAATTTAATAAGTGCAAGCTCGTATAAATAGCTATCAGATAATCTGAATGTGTCAATGGGGAGTGAACTGTAGAATGTATAGTTTTAAATGTAAGCCTTCTCATTTCTCTGGGACTTTTTTCGTTAGTTTGCCAGGAAATCCTGTTTAGAGCGGAGGTGTGAGCAACAGCACAGACTGAGATAATGATAAAACAGAGGAGGTGTGCTGCATGAAGTGAACCAGTTTAAAATAAATGTGTGACAAACTACACAGGACATTCACTACATTAATACCAGAGTTATGCATTGGCTTTACGGAGTTATTGTCTCCAGTTTTCAATTGTCAAAAGCAGAAGCTAAGATAGAAAACTTTCCTTAAAGCCATGAGAGCACAAAAAAAGGTAGTGATTAGTAAAATTAGGAAAGGCAAAGGTCATAGCTAATAGAAAACAACATCACATGGGAATCATTACAGCCCATCTGCTTTTTCTCAGAGTTAGGACTTTTACTAAACCTCAAAATTGTTTTTGTTTTGCAGCTGGTGTGCTTCAGATTAAAGGTTCTCAAGGTCCACTGCCCTTAACGTTTAGGCATCTTCTCCAAATTTCCTCTGTATGCCATTATGTGCTGCAGAAGCCTGTCAATCTCCCATTTATTTCAGTCACCAGTCAGGTGTGTGGTAGCAGAAACCTCCTAAATTATTCAGGATAACCACTTTGGCTCATTCTTCTGCTGCATGATTCAGTTGAAGTTAAGGTCATAAATTGATCTCCATGTATTTTCCTTCAGTAGGGAGCAGAACTCTCAGGTCCATTTAGTCATGCAGATCCTCATGCAGCAGAGCAGCCCCAGACATTTGCACCACATTTGACGCGATAATGTTCTTTTCTTGTAATGTATTTATTTTTTCAGTTGTATACCAGATGTAATGGGATTTATATCTTCCAAAAACTTCCACTTTTGGAAGTTGGGATGTTTTCCCTAAGTTTTCCTCGTCAAGGGGATTCTGAAGTACATGAAACATGTGAAGCATGTCTTTGTGATCTCTTTGGTGAACAGTGGTTTTGGTGTTCTTATATTTGAATGATGAGTAGTCATTCAAATATAACTGAGTTGTCGCTTCATTATTGTTTTGGTTGGCCCACCACCAGCATTTCTTGTTTGTTCCATTCATAAATAATAGTTCTCACTGAAGTTTGATAGCATGCCAAATAGGTTAACCCTTCCCAGACAAACAGATGCCAACCATTTTGTTTTCATTTGTTTTTGGATTTTCGTAGATGGGATAAACATGTTCTGCTTTTTAAAATATTTTAGTCTACTTCATGCTGTCAAACAGGATCTATTGAAGATATTTCTTGGCTGAATTCAGCTTTTCAGAAAGTGTGTCTGATCACAGTTAAATTATAAATTACCAAAACATTCCCACCACTTCTTCATATTAGAGTAGGTTGATGTGGAGATTTTTTCGACATAATAAATCAATTTGTAATTTGAAAATTGCTGTTTGTATGTATTCAGGCTATGTTAATTACTGAGATCTGAAATCATTTAAGCAGAAACAAAAGCGAGCTGAGGCCAACATAGTTACTTTCATTTGATAGAGAAGTTACCACTGTGGGCAAAAGAGAAAAAAAGCTGCGGGAGTTGTTGCTCATGCTTCTCACACCACCCTCATTTACCTCATGGTGCAAACATGCTGCACTTGGGTTTAAAGCAGCATAATCAAGGTAGTCATCTCCAGTTTTCAAAGCAAGTTCTTAAACTATTCTCTAACTTGCTAAAAATAAATATTTACTTATTTTACTCTGTTCAACCAACATAACAAATAGAACATATAGAACATATAAAAAAACATTTGCACTTGAGATTTATGAAATTTTTTACATAGATATACTTAATTAAAATGGTAATGAAAGATGCTCTCACAAAAGTTTACACCATTCAAGATACATAAAGCTTCTTATTTTCATCCCACACACGCCAGTTCACAAATGCAATAATTAAGTGTGCTTAAAAACAATAGAAGAACCCAAAAACAACACAAAAACACAAAATTTAAGCCTAAATTGAACATTCTCCTTAATTTATCAAAGCAAAATTCAATGTCATGATCACTATTTCACTAAATATCAAGATATTTAAGATTTGAATAAAAGCTAGTCTAGCAAAAGGGAAACTTTAGCAGCCAATAAAGTTTTTCTCAGTCTGTTGTGTAAATTCAGCAATGACTCATTCTGACCATGGAACAGATTGTGAAAACTATGATATAAAGGTGTGCAACCTCTGCTTTATGAGTAAATTGGGAGTGGAGGGGTACTTTTTTTAAAAAAAAGTCTTTTTTATTAAAATTATTTCTTACACTGAAAAGTTCTTTTGTTTAAAGGGAACTGTCTTCATTAGATTTGCTATTGTACTGTTCACATTAAGCAAAAGTGTTAAGAAAAGTTACATATGTGCACATTTAAAGCTTTAAAATGACAAATGATTTTTGTAATTAATGTTTACCACAATAAATAAACATTTTCCAGATCTCCGCCTTTGTTGTTAGAAAGTATTGTCCATCGTCTGATCAGTTATTCACGGAAACATTTTTCACAAGAGTCATTAAACATTTTAGAGAAATGGGGTAGAATCGATTTGCAGAAAGTATGAACTCCGTCCTATAATTGAAAACCTCAGACAAACAAAAAATAACTCCTCATGGTCACCGCTTTATTCACAATGCCTTCAGTGGCTGGCCGGCATATAAATATAATTCAATATCACCTTTGCACATCGCTTTGTAACAGCTGAGCTCTCCCCAAAAAAACTTTTCATTGCAGAAAAAAAAACATTGCAATAATTTTTCTTACAAATAATGTTCTCACAATATTAAGCTTTTTGTGCTTTTAGCTGTTGGCAATACTCAGTTTGTTCTAAAGGGGCAGAAAATCAGCTTGGTACAACAAAGATCAAATCATGCTGACACAATAATGAAGTGCACCCATTTGTGGTGAAGAGTTTCTGCTTTTCTTATTCTTAAGTCTACACGGTTTCCTTTCCACTTAAACAGAAAAAAAACAAACTCATAATTTGTCACAATTTGAGTAAAAAGGATAGCTGTAACTTTACATATTGATTATTTTAGTTGCTTCAAATTTAACTTTTTAGATGATTTCCACACCTTCTGATCAAAACCATAATTTACTCCATAGTTTTCAGTTTTAGGTGAATAACATAAAAAAACACCAATAATTATTTTTAACTCACCTGTTAATATCATGTAGATGAGCAGATAGAAGCGCCAAGGCACGTACATCTTGTCATGAATTCAGACTCTACAGATAGCGCCTTTCTGTGTCGGTGTGCAGTAGTTGGAGTGCGTGTTGAAAAATGAGTCTGTTTCCTTAGCAGGAAGGTGGGGCACTTCCGCTATTATACGTTGCTTCAATCACAGCTGTCTAAAATGACTTCGATCCCCAATACTTTCCACCATCATAAAAAATTTCTAATTATTTCTCTTTCAAAAAAACACTCCAGTTGGTTTAGATTGTGTTGGTTTTATTTTAAAGGGCCTTAAAATGTAAATATTTTCCCCATCAATGCATCTGTTCATGTCTGAATGTTCTTGGCTAAACATGTCTCAACTGTGTTTAGGTTTAGAAAAGCCTTTTTTTTTTTTTTTTTTTTTTGAAAAATGTACATAAATGCCAGGTCTTTTGGGCGGAATCACAGATCAGCCACTTTTTTCACAATAAACTTTGAAACCTCTCACCACCAACCTGGAGTTGATGGTGAGAGAAAATAAATATCTGTGCATATGTAATACTGGATTTGTAAACTGTGTAAGTCTGTTTGTGTGTAACTTTGGATATTTATGTGTGCAAAACAATTTGTGAACTGAAAACATTTTCTGCATGACTTTGGTAATTTTTAAATGTGTTTTCAAATGCACACACCAATATCTAGAAATTATCAATACAAAATAAACACAAATTCTAAAATTTGACAGTCATTTTTTTTATCTTCAGTCTCACAAATGTGATAATCATGAATTCAAGAAGGCTCCTCCACATGAATAATTAAATTAATGTGCGCAAATTGATTAAGCGACACGTACGTACAGATAAAACGCAAGGGCGTGAGGCTTTTTGAGACTCATGTGAGACTCAAACAAGCTTAGACAACTTACAGAAATCCAGAATGAAAAACAGATGTAAACAATAAACAGCCCTGAAATACCTGTCTGTATTTCAGGGCTATGAAATACAGACAGGTACTGGTATACACTTGTCTTAGTTATTGCTTAATTGTTGCTTCTTTATTTTTTCTCATCTTTGTTCTGTTTAAGCTTGTGACTGCAGCAGTTCCTCTGCTGAAGTGTGTTTTAGAAATCCAGTTTCTATTCTTCTTTTGAAATGACAAACAAGATGTGATTAATTAACAAACAACCTCTGCAACTTTTACACAACAGAAACAAAAGAGTTTTCTTTACAGTGCTCTACTAAAATATATGCACACATGAATCTATTTACGTTAAATCATAATCTACCAGTAAACAATCTATTTTCCCAGCATTTTTGAAGGGTCAAACTGTATTCTCTCCAAAATGGCCTAAAATTTTGCTTTGAAAAGTATCCACACCCCATCATGCTGCCACCACCTTGTTTCACTGTTTGCACAGGGGGAGGGCCACCAGTTGACTCTATCTAATAATAAAGTCAACTGCATTGGATGCAAACAAGTGCAGAATTTTATGTCTTTTTTTTTTTTTTTTTTGCACTGATCTGTTGCTGAACTCCCACTACTCAATTATGTGTTGCTTTGTGGTGTCACATAAAGTACATTGACATTTGTAGTTGTAACTTCACAAAAGTCAAAAAGTGTTTTTTTTTTGTTTTTTTTGTTCTTTTTTTGCATCAATGTGACAACAGTTAGTTTAGTAATCACTTCTTTGTTCCTGGCTTTTGAACTTTCAGAGAGAAATCTGAAACTGGGCATCCCTGAGTGATGCAACCCAGAGAAATAATGTCCACATGTGAGGAGAAATATGAAGCTAAGTTTTCAGGAGTGACTCCTCCGCTAGCTTCTATCTGAAGAGATGGAAACTCGTTCTTCAGGTCTCGAGCTGCAACATGAAGCTCCTGCAAAGCAGAAATGTGGAAATGGACGCTTGTTAGTTTTGCACTTGGAAGTTTTATTTCTTGAACATCTGAGTTTTGAAATGCCCTACCTGTGGCTGAAAGTTGTCCAACATGACGATGTCTGCTCCAGCTGCGGCTGCCTCTCTTCCCTCCGCTGTGGAGCTACACTCAACCTCGATCTTACTGCTGAAGCCACACACTGAGCGCGCCACTTTCACGGCCTGAGAAACAAACAGGATTCTAAGTTTGTCTTTTGCAGAAGTAAGAGAACGATGCTTGAACTCTATACATGTGTCAGTCATGTGGGGATCACTGGTTATTAAAAAGGACATGATTTAACATTACTGCTTTAATATTGTCACCATGTCAAGTGGGATTTGAGTGATAGGCTCTGGCAACATTTAAAAAAGCTCTATAAAAAGATGTGGTGAGAAACAATGATCACATTGTGACTATTAAAAAAGACCAGAGTTTCTTTGTGTGAAGAAACAAAATAGATGTTAAACAAGGAGGCAAAATTTGACTTTAAGACCAAGCAAACTCCCAAATAAGTTTAATCTTTTACCAAGCATTGCATGGATGTCACTGAGAGACGTTAAGAAGGTATTGGTTAAAAGAATGACATTACTGATAGATGCCAACAGGTTCAATGTGCCACATTTTTGTTCTTTTCTCTTATTTTTAAATTCAGACATGTTCTGGTGAGCTGAATGTAAGAACTGCATTTTTTAGATAAAAAAAAAAACAAGTTCATGACTGTACATAAGAACATGATTCAAAGTATCTTCCTTGATTAAAACTTAAGGGTCATCGTAACTGACCACGTCAATATTAGGAAAGCAGTACCTGACTTAGTTCTGCACATCACGAAAGAAGAACTTTCACTTTGTCTATGTGCTTTGTAGTTTCTGAAGACATTTATAGTCATCATTGCCAATTTTTCTGGAACCTCAGCAGGGTTCTAGAACCTGCTGAAAATAGTTAAGACAAAATTAAAAATGTAGCTCCTAAAATATTTTAATCTGACAAATATGTGAGCCTGAGTCTAACTGATAAAATCTCCCAAAATAATAAAAAAAAAGCCATTTAAAATAAACAAATTCAGTTCTTAAGAAACTGTAAAATAAAAACAGTAAAAGGGAAAATGTGTCAAAGTCCTTCCTCTGCAAGCTCAATGTCAGATTAATAACAACAGCACGACATGGTTTCAAGACAGTTTTAGGCACAAAAAAAGTGATGTTACATTTATCACTTTTGGCTTAAGACACGATCCATCATGTCTTATGGATCATCACAGTTATGTTGTAGATTAAACATATCTGGATGAACCATTCACAGCTAAAACACTCAATCTGATCCAGTTTTATTCCTTAGGAGAAATCCGTCAAATTAGATGTGGCTATCTGACCAAAGTGATTCTTAATAACTATGACCAAAATGATATAGAGCTTAGCAATCCTTTTAAATCCAAGTGAAATGTGAATGTCTGAGCAGTTCTTCTATTAGTTTTCTGCTAAATCTGCATTATGCCCAAAATGACATAATGCTTCTTCTTTTTTTCAGTTGAAGAATGTGTTTTTGTTGACGCTAAAATCTTTAAAGGGCTGGAAATGCTGGGTTGTGACGAAGGAAAAACAACTAGCCTAAGTGCAGTGCTCACCAGAGCAACTTGTGGCCTTTTATTAGCCAATTGCACCCACCTGTGTAAATCTCCACTCACAACAGGAAGTCAACAAGAACATCAACAATAAGATTCAATTTAATTTGTTCTGCATAACACATAAAAGAAGTCAATTCCAATAGATTTGTTTTGCAAATTAAATGTAATATAACCATATTCTTCTAGATTAGTTTTTCTATCTGATTAAGAGTTGTCAGCAAGTGGATAAAAAAAGGTCTACAGTATTGGACTTTATCTGCTACCTGTGAATTTTCATACAAAAGACTGAAAGAAGGAAATTTGAAGAACTTATAATTGCGGCATCCAAGAAACTTGAGCCAGGTAAAGATTTATACACAATCTTTATACACAGCTAAATAGTATTCCTGTGATACTACGTTGGTATCATAGGAAAACATTAAAAACTGACCTTTCTAAGCAATTCTGGATATTTTATATTCTATTGAACCAATTAACAAGACATCATACTCAAGTTTGTTTGTATAAAACATTTCAGCAACAAAGCAATTCAAAGTGCTTCATGTGATAAAAACAGCACAATAAACAAAGAAAAAAAAATTACCGTGCAGTAGCAAAATAAAGAAAATTAATGAAAAGTTGGACTCCAGACTAAATGATGTTCCCATCATAAAGGTTTTTGCAGAGTCGCTGAACAGAAGACTCCTGAATGGTGGCATGGTGATAATATATTTTAAAAAACGGAGGCACCTTGGAACAGAGCATGAGACAAAAATGAACAGAACAGAGAATCTGTCAACAACAACTCAAAAAAGAAATCAAGAAATGAGTGGTTTCTTTTTTTGTAACATGAGAAAACGAGAACCTGGCAGACTAATGATGAAAGCTGTGGCAAGGGGAAGCTGAGATAGACACGAATCAAAAGGAGAATCAAATCTAAGAAA
This sequence comes from Poeciliopsis retropinna, assembly GCA_010277075.1. Taxonomy (NCBI): domain Eukaryota; kingdom Metazoa; phylum Chordata; class Actinopteri; order Cyprinodontiformes; family Poeciliidae; genus Poeciliopsis; species Poeciliopsis retropinna. The sequence continues at coordinate 9,727,131 of VMRM01000013.1, forward strand.
AATGAATAATACATAAGAAGTTAAGTACGAAGAAACTAAACAGTCATTCGGGTTGATTAATAAATGCTTGCTCACAAGCACAGACACAGACAGCACCACCTATTTCCACAAAGCTCCTTCTGGGAGCTACAGGCTTCTGCCTCACAGCACACATCCCCCACACCTCGCCACATTCAGTTCCTTCAGACTAGCATCAGCAGTGATTGGAAAATACCTGGTGGACCGGCACATCTGCTGGGCTCAGCATGCAAACTACTTCTCAGTTCAGTTCTCCTAAGAACTGTTGTTAACGGAATAATGGAAAAGCAATGTTGCGATGATGTGCTGAAAGTCAGAGTGTCAGAAAGAGCAGAAATTTCTGACACTCTGAGACAGAGGCAGAATTTCAAGGTGTCAGATTTGGAAATCAATTTTTTTTTGGTCAAGTTTCATATATGCAGTATTTCTATAATCAAGTAAATTAGTTAATTCAAGTAACTAAGTTACTTGATTAAGTTATAATCAAGTAAGTTGCTTGATTGTAACTTAATCAACTAACTTAGTAAAATGGCATAATGCCAATGTAAAATGGAACAACTGATTATACCTATTACTGCCCTTTTAAGTTAATCACAGACAGTTTTGAAAAGCAGGACAAGAAAAATTTATTTTTGAATGGTTTCCAAGATTCTTCTCTTTAAAAAACATAATGTCAACAGAAAATGTTTTCAAAAGTTCATCTGAATAAATTATAGCATCAATGTTTGTTCAGAATGAGAACGCAAACCATATTCTAAACACAAACACCTCATACCCAAGTGTCAAACATCATGATGGAGGTGTGATGAGTTGGGCTTTTTTGAACCCACACAACCTGGTTACATTCAAATCATTGTGCTCATGACCATACATTAACTGAATTTATGTAGACATTTTTCTAGCCATGCTCACCACTTTATATGCTCGAGCTACATTCACACAACCACAAGCATTAATTTTGGCCCTGGGACATCTGACTTACCAAATCCACAACCTTCTGACTGCAAATGTGAGACCATCTGCAAAGCATCTAAAAATTGTCTCAAAGTAGATTATGTCAGGTTGCAAACACAGCTCCACATCTACCACAGGATGACTGAATCATGATGCTGGAATGGCCTGGTCAAAGTCCTGACCCCAATCCAATTAGTTCTCTGTGGTGACATCTCCAGCCAAGCCTTTAGGAATGACTTCCCACTGTCTTTGAAAAGAAGAATGAGCCATAATTGCCTCACAACATTGCAAAAGACTGATAACATCTTACAGAAAATGACAACTGAAGCAAAGAGGCTTTCTTTTTGCAATGTCTATATGTAAAGAAGTGGTGCTTTAAAGTGTTATTCTTGTCAGAGTAACATTTTTAACAGGTATGTGTGTCTCAAATGGAGAGTGTCTCTGACTTGGAGAGGCATGCACTAGATAGAACCTCCCCGCGCCCCCCCCAAACAAAACTTGTGTATTTTATTTATGGAAGCTGGCCTCCTGGGGCACAGCATGGTGCTGTGGGTTGGGTAGGAACCCCGTGTGCAGCAACTGGTCCTCGACGCAGCTGTCCTGGGTTCAATTTCTTCTCTCTCTCCCATGAAATAAAGACTTCTAGCTTTACAAAGAAAACTCAGTAAGTATTAAAAATGAAGCTCTTATGTACATCTGCATGGAACTCATCTGTATATAATTAAAGAAAATATATTAGTATGAGAATAATTCTCCTTTTTTAAAACGTAATTCATGATTAAGTTCTTGTAAAATTCTAAAACTATTTTTGTCTTGTGACTGGGTTAATTATTTCCTAGTAAAGTTCTTAAACATTTTAGGTTGCCTGTTTGTGGTTTCCTTTTCGGAGATGTTTTGGTTGTTTAGCAACATTTTAAACCCTTTTAAAATTATGTAATCTTATATTTTGTTTTGTTGCTATAGAAACAGAAAATTTCATCTAACACGATTTGAAGGTAGTAAAATCTGGTGGATTTGTGCCATCTGTTGTGTGGTGGCGCCCCCACAAAATTTGACATGCCTTTGTATGGACTAAAGATGCAAAGTTGTGGTGTTGTGATCAGTTGAACACAATCTTCCTGTTTGTTCATCTTGAGCCTCTGCAGCTGCCCACCTCTGTGATGTTCCCCGATGCCCAGACGTGGTTGTCCTTCAGCATCACCATCCCGCTCAGGTCCTGTCTGTGCATAGATGCGTCGCCCACCAGCATGGCATACTTCTCCACCAGCCTAAAGCCCGGGGTGGTCTTACGGGTGCCAGCCACTTCTCCGTGCCAGCCCGCAGACTTTGCCATCAATTTGAGCTGAGAGCAACGGGTGGCGATCCCCGAGGCACGACTCAGGCAGTTTAGAGCAGGGCGCTCCCCAAGGAGGAGGCATCTCGCTGGGCCTCTCACCACAGCGGTCACAGTGACAGCATCTGGACCTGCAGACGTTCCAGAAAATGGGGAGATGGAGGTACTGCATGTTTTTTTCTTTTTTATAGCATGACATGTCAGGAACATTGTTCTCTTTTTAATTTGACTCCTATCTGAATGCACAGTTTATATTCTTTGTATCAGCAAATTACAATCAGCATTACATACACCTTAGTACTGCTGAAACCAGAGGTTTATATACCCCCCAAAAAAGACAGGTTCATGTTTGTTTGTTTTGGGTCAGTTAGAATTATCAAAATTATTTCTATTTGCTAAATGCCACAATAATGAGAAAGAGAAATGAACCAGCTCCTCCTGCAACAAAAAAGCTCCACACAAGATTGAGTCACCCCCATGCTTCACTATGAGGATGGCACAAGCCAGTCAAATGTGTCTGTTAACCTATCAGAAGTTTCCAAAACCATAACATAATAACCTGGGCTTCCTCACATCTGTTTTGCAAGTAAAACTTAGTTATAGCCACAATAAAAGAATAACATATTTGCATTTCTGGGAATTTGTACATATTTAAAGCTATTAATTCATGACACTTTGCAACCTCTATAACTGAACATGTTACTCTACTGTTAGGAAGTGCAATGTTTAAGAAGAAAAATTGTATTGTACAATTGTGTTGTACAAAGCTTGTATTGCTAACTAAAGTAACCTGGTTACTTAGCATACCAATCAGCAAATCTCACTGTTTTCTGAACTTAGAACTGAAAAACTGTAAATTTATGGTTTGATGATTTATCCAGATCCAAGATTGAACTTCAGAAGTAAAAGAAACAGAGCACAGCTCTTTCCTGCTTCAGTATTTCACTTCTTCACAGTTGGCTTGTTTTTATTTACCTTGCAAATAATTAATATCCATATGTACCGCTGAGGCAGTCTGTGTACCAACAGAATGACTTTCACCACAGTTTGACAAACATTAGTCTAAAGTTTTTTGGGAAAGCACATAGCAAACATGTTTTAAAATTCCAAAAAGCCCATTTTAGCAATGAAACTGCACATCTGACCTTCCATCTAGCACTAGGCTATTTTAAAACATTACTTTTGTTTCCATCATTCAGAGGAGATCCAACATTAACATTTGTTTGACTGTTTGAAATATTAAGTTGTAACAAACATCAAGATTTCAAGAAAAAGATAAGTAAATAAAAAGATAATTGGGGCGTTGTTCTCACCAAATGGTTAGTGGTTTTACCTTATGTCAGTATAGGTTTTGTGGTAATTTAGTTTACTGATGCTTACCGATCACCGCTCCTTCCTGGTATATCCAGTCCACTGTGCAGCCCACCTCAGTGAACACTGCTGTGAAGAAAGGGCTTCCTGCCAGCATGGTGTGTGGAGTTTTACACAACAACTTTGCTTCCATTTCCTCTGATCCCACGCAGACTCCTGCCGGGTCAAAGTTTGGAGTGTCCTCTGCCAGCCACTCTCGTGCAAACCGGGTCAGGGTGTAAGATGGAATCGAATGGACCACTTGTGGTTTTGGTCCAGACATGCTACAAACCTGGATTTAAAAAAAAAAAAGTATTCTGTAATTTTCCAGTCTTTTAATGAAAGTAGGAACTAAAATTAGGCAATGCATTGTCAAATAAACCTTTGCTGTCTAAGTGTAATTTTAAGTTTTCTAATGAACTGACACATTTTCCAGGTTTAACTACTGGTTTCTGTTTTTATTCCTGTTTCCAATGTAGCAGCTGCAACAAGACCAGAATACACAAGAAGATGACCACGACTGAGTAATGTCTCGCAAGGTCCATTTAGACTCATCACCCTTCTGAGTGAAAAAATGAACTTTTGCTCAGTCTGCGACACAAAGCAACAAGTTTAAAAGTTCTGCTTACTTTGTGTTCTTGTCACACTCTAAGCTCAAACCTAGAACACAAAGGAATAATACACAGAATACTAGGCTGGGACTGCAACAACATGATAAATGCAAATGAGATGCATACCTTCTTGTCTCAGTGGCTCTCTGTGTCTGTTGATCCCAGGCTGCAGAGGGACAGAAGTGAGTTCACATAGCCCCTAGCAAAATGTGGCGTGGAATTTGACCCTGTGTCCATGTTGGAATGTTTACAGGCGCACTCAAAGGTCACACCATAGGATTAGCATTGATTGTTTTTATTGATTAACAGGCCTCTGAATACAGATTTTGTTGCAGAGAAAAATCATTCTAATGATACACAATCAAATCTGAAGCTTATTTTCCCCCCACTGAATGCTGAATTCTTATTGAATGCATGAGTTCTGTTTACTTTGATTTAGTTTGCATAAGCTGACAAAAATTTTAATCTAAAAGCCTTTTGCAGAGAATTTCACAAGATAAAATGCAGAGCAATACATTACACTACATTTTTGCTGCCATAACCCGGTATACTATCAAAATCATGCGTATTCCATTTCACTTCAGTGCAATTTATTGATATTAGTGGTGATTAACACGAATACAACCTAAAAAGTTATAATAAAAAGTCCAGTTTAACATTTTCACTACAGTCTGATTTTAAGCTTATTGCCAGTTATCTATATGAAAACTCACAAATTGCTTAGATCTTTACTTTAATCCCACTATGAATAAACACAATGCAGAGAATAAAACACAAGTTTCCTTTAAGGGGAGAGCCGAACTCGGCCTCGACAGGAAGAAACCCCCAGCAGACCAGATGCAGGATGAGCCATGGGCTGCAGTGAGAACAGGAAGGAGACATAAATAAATACGAAAGCACCAGGCCAGGAATACTTTCTATGGTACAGGAAAAAAAACAGAAGTCAAAGTTGATGGCAACTCTGACTCACTCTAAGGGTCTGGCAGCAATAGTTCTGCATTTCTTAGATGGTATATGGGTGATTTTTATCTGCTGATAAGAATTTAGAGTTGATAACAAAGCAAATGTTTTCACTGAAGGACTAAAGCAAATGCAATATAATCTGAATTTAATCTGATAAGGTTTAAAACAGGAGAACTGTTTTCTAAAACAGAAAAGTTCATATTTCAATAGTGTATTGTGCCGTCAAAGATCCTACAGGAGGTACTTAATGGAAAATATCACTTGCTGTTCTTTGAATATTGACATATTCCCCCCTGAGTCAGTACTTTGTAGAGCCATCTTTTATACAATTACAGCTGAAATCTTTAGTGGGATGTTACTGTTAGCTTTGTTCAACAATTAAGAGTGCATCAGACTCGGGGGCAGTAACCCAATGTCCGAAGGTTTGGGACAGATTTTGAATTTGTTTTTTATTGAATGCATGTTTTAAATTGTACCTTATATAAAACTCATAAGCCCATATGAATTGTATTGTTTAAATATTGCTGCATTTTCATTAGTGTATACAATACTCAAATACTTGAAAATCCTGAACCTATAGTACATCTTTTCAGGACCAACATGAAGTCATTTCAAATGGGATGTTTTAAACCTGATGATATGAATGTAAGCTTATCTAGTAATGCATTCTAATTTGCATAAGCAGGCTTTATTTATATATAAGGCCCCAAAACTAGTGCTAGCCCAGGAGCCACTGGCCTTCTAAATCCGGCCCTGGTTGAACACACAAATAAAGGAGAAAAAAAATAAACGTTTTTCCATTTCTACATCATTTACCAAGAAGTATTGTTACAATGCGCCTCATCATGTGTCGCTTTTAACATCTTAGCACAGAGACATCGGTAAACTCTGTGTTTACTACGTGGATTTGGAGGATGTATAGGTTACAAGCATCAAAGAGCACAAAGACAGGAAGTACAGTGCGTGCACAACGCGCGGGCACGTTTCCCCTTTCAAAACATCGTCATGACAAGACGTTACGTCAACCTACGAAGGCAGTATCTTGACGGCGCGTTCTCGACGCTCTCGAGCACGAGCCGGACTTCCACCGCCTTCTCAGAGACCAGGAGCTAGAACCAGGAAGCGAAAGTATACACATGGAGGGTGTGTCTGGCCCCGCCAGCGCAGGTTTTATTTATAAAAACACCGTCCTCCGCGGTTAATTTAATGGGGGACACAGCGAAGACCAAGCGGCGGGAGCAGCTGAAGCGCTGGGCCGGCTCCAGCACCGACAGAGCGTCGGACGTTCCCCGGCGGAGGTGGCGGGGCGATGCCGGGGAGGGAGAAGGGGAGGCCGAGGCCGAGCTGAGTGGCGACCCGCCAGGGGATCAGCAGCCAGAGTCAGCGGGCAGAGATGAAAGCAGCCCCATCCCGAGTGGACGGTGAGGACACAGCTCAGTCAAACTGCTGGACACAAGCAAAAAGGAAGAAGTCAGCCTCTTATAGTATCAGGAGTTATCTAATCAGTTTAAACAGGTTTTGTGGTCTGCTGCTCTGTGCTGAGCCAGATCTCATTTTATCTGCTCAACATGTTTGTTATTGATCTTTTGGGGAGTACTTTAGTTTAGCCCTGCTTGTCTTTTGCCAGTTTTGTCGTTAGCACTTGCATTCACCACAGTTAAGGTTGATTCAGTGGTTTGGGGATCCACCGCATTCCTTGTTTCCCAGATTTTTACAAATCTGAACCCAGCTGTCCTTTTCAATAATTTGATGCTGCTTGATATCTTTCTGTATATTTTGCTTCCTTGGAACCAAACTGGTAATAGTAATATTGATCTTTTCATACCCAAATCCCAACCTGCTTTGGAGACATTTTGTACCCACTTACTACTAAAGATGTACAATAATATTCTTTAATCAACTCATATTTCACTGGAAGGAAATGTGGTCATATGACTCTGAAAAGCAGTATCTGTCAGAAGAGGATTGATCAGAGTTGTTTTGGTTGGACAGGCGTCATAAGAACCTTTCAATTCACATTTGAGCTAATTCATTGTTTTGCTGCAACACATAGCAGCAGAAATGTGCTGCAGGTTCTTGAGGTCGCACCTTTCAATCCAAGAAAATAAAGCAATTACTACAACAAGTCGTCATTAGATCATATGTCCCTAATTATTGGTGGTTATTTAAATCCCTAGTAAATGTGCATTAAAGTAAATGGTGCTGGGAGGCATGGTTATAGACTAGAAATAGATGTTCTTAGTTTTGACATGTTTGATGACTGAATTTTTTTTTTTCAATATTTCAAGTTTACCCCAGAATTTAAAACTTGCTAAGCCCGGTGGTTGGGGCGCTTGGCAGTCATTCATCCAGCGGCCCGCTGTGATAATTATGTGTTATTGGAAGATTAATGTCTGAACACCAACTACAAAGTCTTTAAAAAATGCAAACATTAAAAAAAACTTAAATAAATAAGAAATGCTAAGCCTGGTGCCCTCCCAGGCTTATAATAAACCTGGGGAAACCCTGTATTTGTTATTCAGGTCAGACCTGATCAAGAAAAATCTTGCTATCCATCTGTCTGAAAACCTGATTGGCCAATCTCTACAAATAAGGTGTTCTGCAAATCCTCAGAAAACTAGTTTTGCTGAGAGTTTTTCTGTTTTATCTGCACCATATTTCTCCTGGTTAGTAATGTCCCTTAACCAGCTTTCTCTGTCCCTGCTCAAGAAAAGCATCCCCTCTGCATGATGCTGCCACCGCCATGTTTCATTGTTGGATGGTGTTTAGTGGGTTAAGTTCAGTATTGGTTTTCTGCTACAAAGTGTTTCATTTCTATGTTAACCGGTTCAATGTTGGTCTCGTCTAATCTGAAGACATACGCTTTTGATGTCTCCTGTTTGGATTGTGATAATCTGCAAACATTAAAGTAATTTTAGCAGCCTGGATCAACTGAAGGATGATGCATCTTTCATCTCTTACTTGAAAGAGATGAAAGGTCTAAGGTTCATTTTAGACCTCAAATCAGCTACAGAAATACTTCAGTCTCTATTTTCTTACACTATTTTTGTGGGCAACCATTTTGCTTTGATTTTTATGTGATTTAAAGAACATCTCAGCATGATCGTGTGTGGCTGAGCTGCTCAATCAGAGCAGTGTTGTGTGTGTTTTGTTTGCTAACCTCTGTTCTATGCTGAGAGGCTGTTTACCATCCATATATCAGAAATTCCATCTCTTTTGACATCCTGGTTTCGTGCTCCGTGATTACATCAGTAAGTGCAGATAACCAGAAAAAATGTCTGTCCTTCAATATTTCAGGGAGATTTGTACAGGAAGTATTTTTTGCTGAAAGCTATTTGCTGTCCTCTTACTTTCATATATTTTTTCCAGCATTGCTGGAATTCAAGTTTATTTTTGATTGTACTACTTATGAACTTATGAGATTAATAGAGTCTGGATTTCATCTGGGGAAACACTGTGACACCGCCATCTTGCCGTTCCAGTTTGGCTTTGGACTATTTCTTACCTCAGTTAAAGCCCATCAACTTCTAGAAAAAAATGTTCATTTAGTGTCTGATGTGTTCAAACCCCTTGGGGGGTCACAATGTCTGCTTGGGGTCATAATGCTGTAGTTGATTGGTTTACAGATCTTTACATACACCTGTCATACACATTAATATCAAATAATATTGTGCAATTTTTAAAATTCATGCAATTTTATTGGTAGTTCACTTTATTGGGTAGATTAACCCTACAGCAAAAAAATCTGTAGAATAGAAGAAGTCAATTTGGAAATTTGAATTTATTACTCATACAGAAATATGTTTATACACCGACACATAAATTTAACTTTGATCTTTTGTACGCTGCACTTCTAACATGTGGCTTTCAGTCACCAACAAGCTTTTGTCCATAATTCTGGCTGCGAATTTGATCTCTCAGAATTGGTTGATTTTATGTAAAATGGTTTATCAGCATTACAGATACTTGGTGTTAGATTCTCTCATTGATTACAGTTTTAGTTTATGTTCAGAAGGGACAACAGTTGAGCTTTTTTGAATTAGCAATTAATCAGTTCAATGTCAAAATGAGCCTGTTAATTTCCATTTCAATTATCAATATTTTTTTAAGGGACAGAGATTTCATAATCCAATTCATTTATAGGTTCTGTTGCATGTGGTTTTTATTTCCATTTGTCCAGTAGGGCAGTGACCCCAAACACACATCAAACCAGCTTTTTGTTGAATAAACTTTACTTTACAGAACACTTAACAAACTGGAAGACATTTTATGTAAATGTCCAAAATGAAACACAGCAAAAAATAATAAATAAAACGGAAATAAAAACCACACACAACCAAAACCATAAATAAAATGGATTATGACTTCTTATATTGCTTTTGAAACAGAAATAATGAAGCTCATATTAATTTATCTTGCAATTGATTTATTAAGTGCTTATTGAGACAAGCTTATATGTTTGAGTCATGTTTGCATTTGAGAAAATGCTCTATAAATTTAAACTTATGAATGTAATTCTTGTTGTGTCAGCATGAATGGTTTTATTGAATCATAAAAATCACCAAAACCTTTCTTAATCTTTGAGGACACATGAACTAAAATCTAATTGAGAGCTTAAATCTTCAGCTTATTGTGTGCATTTATGGTATTTATGGTTCAGCATATAAACGATAAGTGGTCCCCACTTTTATCATAAGTCATTTCAAAAGCTGACTTTTCTAGTTTTGGGTGTCCTAAAGAGTCAAAGAGGAATATTTCTGGACCTATTCTGCAGAATTAGTGGCAATCGTCCCTTTTATCTGTTTTTAGGAAGAGGGTGAGGTTTGACCGCGCTGCCGAGTTCCTCGCTGCTTGTGCCAGCAGCGACACAGAGGAGGCCAAGGCGATGCTGGAGGAGACTGAGCAGTCCAAGGCAGAACGGGGAGATGGAGAGAGTCTGCCAGACATCATCAACTGCTCCAACGCTGATGGCATCACTGCACTGCACCAGGTAACGCAGCTTCACTGCACTGTCGTTTACATTCAAGGTTCTTCCTGTTTTACAATTCTCTTAAATTTCTTGAAGTCTCAGTGAAACATGGTGTAAAGGTATTTTTCAAATAATTGGAGGTGTGTTGAGTTTACCAGCAGTGGTGGAAACTTTCGTTGTCATTTTGTCGCTCTCCGTGTATCGAGCCCATTAAAATCGCTCACAGATTGTCTATTAACATCAATTTTCAAACCTTATTTTAGATTCCTGGTTGGATTTTGATCTGTACTTTAACTAGACCACTCTAACATAAATATGGCTTCATGACAACCTGACTGTAAATTTAGCATCATTGCCCTCCTAGAATGTGAACTTTTACCCCACTTGCTGCTTCTAAATGTTTTTCTTTTACTGTTGCCCTTGACGCAGCTCTATTGATTTGCCCATCAACTGTAAAATAGTAGAAAAACATGAGAGGATGATATCAGTTATGGTGTGTTCCTGTTTTCTACTTTCCTCTTTTTCAAATTTGTGCCTCCATCACTCTGTGACCATTAACATTTAGAGAAACGTAGTCAATGTCCAGTGTGTGTCTCGGCTGCTGTGAGACTGTCCAATTGGACAAATATTACATCTGCATGAAAAATGCAAGTTTATAAAATATAGAATATATTAGTTAACTATTATTGCACTCCAAGTAATCCTTTGCAGTGTGAATATTGCACGCAGTGGTATTGTGATGACCATAAATTTGCGTTAAGTTGTCCAAGTTTTTCATCAACCACAGTTTTGCTAAAGAAAACCATGCTAAAATACATTGAAGTTTTGCATAAGACATATTTGAATAAAAAAGCTGATTGTGACTACAGATGGAATATTGTTCTTTTTTTTAAATTTTGTTTCATTATTAGTATGTTAATTAATTTGCTTTTGCTAAATGTGTGCAGGCCTGCATAGATGGCAGCATAGAGATCGTGACCTTCCTGCTGGAGCACGGCGCCGACGTGAACCAGGTTGACTCCGAGGGATGGACGCCGCTGCATGTTGCTTCCTCATGCGGCTACCCTGACATAGCAGAGTATGTAGGAGTTTCCTTTAAACAATTAAATCAGTGCAGCACATTGCTCTTTGCCACTGTATTGAATATCAGAGAACACAGTGGGTGCCAGAGCATTTCTGCTCTCCACAATGCTGACATTGTTGTCTTCTGTGCCGAGATAACACTTCAGCTAAAGCGTGAGTGGTCCAGCACTCAAACGCGTCCAGCTTGAGAGATTTAAAAATGTATCTGCTTTTTTTTTTCCTTCAAAGTGAGAGTCTGTTTCCTCTCACTTTTGAGAGCTATTGTGATCATTGTGTCATAAAACTAGTTCCATCATCCCAGTGGAAAACCATGTTATTTGAACCAAAAACACAGATAATGTAAACTACAAGGTTAGGAATTCTTCTTCTAAAGGCATTTTGTTGTACACATTCAGGCATTCTTCTTCTTTTTTCTTAGGTTCCTTCTTCAGAAAGGTGCGTCTCTTACTGCTGTGAACTGTGATGGCGACGTTCCTCTGGACATTGCTCTGGATGAGACGACCGAATCCCTTCTCCATGATTACACACAAAGACAAGGTCAGCTCTTTGCCTACACATCGCTATATTTTATTAAAGTATTTGCAAATCCAAAGCATTTGATGCATTTTATTTCAGTCATGTCTGTGATATTTGGAATGGAAAATAAAATAATGCATATTAAGAAAAGATGGGCCTTTTTCACTCCACAATTTTGCAGTATGATTCCAACTGAATTAACTGCGGTAGATGTGTTTACATGTGGCACTGAAAGAAACAGATTTCTGTATTTGACTATTGGACATCTGCAGTTAAACTCTTTGGTTTTTCGTCATCAGTCCTGTAGAACAAGTGATTCAAGCTGTTAAATGGGTTTTCCTTGCATCCCTCATGCATCACATTCTTTGCATGTGTAAGATGAATTTGGCTAGATTGTCTCAATTAAAATAAAAAATGGGCCTAAAACATAGTTTTATATATATATAATTCATCTAAATTTGTAATTTCTTCACTAGGTTTTATTACTGTGGTCTATTTGTTTTTGTTTTGTCAGATATTTACAGAAACCTCTTAACATTTGAATTAAAACTTAAATTGAGCTTTTTAATAAAACCAATAATCATTATTTACTTGATTTTCATACAAGTATTTAATAAAACTATCAAAAAATCAGCTAAAAACTCAGGGCTGAATAAATAACGTTAACAGCAACATGTTGTCTGAAAACAGTTTAATCAAATTCGCTTCAAAATGCTGAAGATTTTCTCTGTTGGATAAATGTAAATTATTGTAAGTACAGAACAGAAATGAATTGTGATCCGTCTTGCTGTCCCTGAGTGAGTCAGTGCTCTAGCTTGGTCCTCCATCGAATAGTGGGCGTCTTTGTCTGAGGCGATTTGCTCTGGCACGTTGATGTCAGCTAGTCGTGATTCATACTGCATTGTGCTCTCCTCTATGCTGTGAACTGAATAGTTTTATTTGTTTTCTCAGAAGAGAATGTGTGTTTAGATCTACATTGTTTCTCTCTCCGTGTTTAAACTCTCAGATCATCACATCAACACATCAGCATAAGGTTAAATGAAAACATCGATCAGTTGAGTTCAATTTACCAGGATGCAAACCACTATTCCTCAGTCTAACAAAACTCCGAGCATCTTTCCTTTTTTCAGTCATTTCTTATTAACTGCTGGTGTGCAGGTGTGGATGTGGAGGCAGCAAAGCGTAAGGAGGAGGAGCAGATGATGTCAGACGCCATGATGTGGCTGAACGACGGTCCGCCGGCTGATCTCCGAGACCCAAGGACCGGCGCCACGCCACTGCATGTCGCTGCAGCTAAAGGATACATGGAGGCTCTCAAGTAATGTAGTAACTAATTTATTGGAAAACTAAATGCAATGGTTTACCTAATAGTTAAACTATTTTTAAAACAAAACAAAGAACAAAGATTTTCAACAAATTCATGGCAGAAAATTATATATTAAGTGGACTTCATACACAGAACCTGCGACTACCATAAACTGAGATACAGTGGAGTGAAGGAAGGACCCAAGAAAGAGGGAAGAAGAAAAGAAGGAAGGACAGAAAGTAATAAAAAGACAGTCACTACATCAAAAATTAATCGTGAAAAAACATAAAAATGGATGACATAAATAAAGGATAGCATGAAGGAAGGATGCAAGGAAGGATAGATGTGAAAGGACATAAGCAAGTACAGAAGGACACAATATAGTAAGGAAGGAAGCTTAATAAATAAAGAAAAAGTGAGGAAGGAAAGATTCAAAAATGAAAGGAGGAACATGAAACAAGAAGACAAGAACAACCCCAGAAGGGAGGACATGACAGTAAAAGGGGAAAAAAAAGATTCAAGGACAAAAGGAAAAAGGAAGAACTCAAAGAATTTGAGTAAGAAAGGATGCAACTTTCAGACAATGGGAAAGAAAAAGTCTGGAAATGCAAATGATTTCTGTTCTCTTGCTCTCTCTCTCTTTCACACTAATTCAAATGTAGAAATATAGTTGAATGAAATCTCAGTCTCTGTTGCCTCTAGCTCTGTTGTCCGTTTTGCTCCTGCAGGATGCTGTGTCAGTGCGGACTGGACGTGTCGGCCACAGACTTTGACGGCTGGACGCCTCTTCACGCCGCAGCCCACTGGGGTCAAGAGGAGGCGTGTCGCGTTCTGGCCGAGCAGCTGTGCAACATGGAGGCTCGCAGCAACGGGGTGAGCGCCACACGCTCGTTAAGCGTCTCGCCTCTGACCGCCATCTGTTTCACCTCCTCTTAATGTCTGATTGGTTGAATCCTGCAGGGTCAGACGCCGTTCGATGTAGCTGATGAAAGTGTTGCAGAGCTGTTGGAGGAGCTTTTACAGAAACAAGCCAACGTGAGAAAGATTTCACTTTAACTTAATGTAATAAATGTTTTTTCTGAGTTTAAAAGGGCCTTTTTTTCCGTCTTTCAGTGGCGTAATGAGCGGTCGATATCAGAGAGGCAGAACCAACCAGGCCCCAATGCCGCAAATGCACAAAACAAGCGACGGAGGTTCATTCCATGTTTTACTTCTTTAAATCATTATTTCCTCTTGACACCCTTTTATGCTCTTATCTGTGAACATAGTGCAATAAGACTCATAGTAGCATGCCCAACATTCAAGATGTTTTGTTTCATTAAACATTTGAACATTAAGCATTGAAACCCACTTGCAATAAAAGAAACAGGATGAGGTATTTCCAGGTAATGTCAGTCGGAGCTTCCTAATGCTTACCTCCTGCTTTTCAGGACATCTGTGTGCAGGATGAGCAGCAAAGACAAGATAAACGTGCAAGATCTGTCTAAAGAACGAGGCGTTTCAGGAGGCGTGGATATGAGCGAAGAGAAGGAGAGCAGCACTGGTAAATCAGCTGCGAGTGCTGCAACTGCTTTATACAGATCTGATCCGTAACTCTGATGTTTCTCTGCAGAAAGCTCTGCTGTGTCCAGTCCAGACACCGAGAGTGTGACTACATCTACCATCAGTCCTGCAGAGAAGGTAAAAACCCAGCCTACTACACATCGTCAGCGCTCCAGCTTAGAAAACGAATCTGAATATGCTATTCACATAGCATATTGATTTTTAACATACATTTTATAAAACTATTTTAGAAAATTTGAGTCTGTAAAAGTAGAACTCTGAAATGAAAATATAACTTCCTGTGGTGTCATTGCTTCAGGTCCCAGTAGGATGTTTAAGCTGCTGCCACATCTGAGATCAATGATGTATTTTCAAAACAGAAATAAATTGTTTGTATAATTTCATACTTGTAAATATGGCATTGCAGATATCATTAGGTAGAATTAGTGCAGAACTCAAAAACACATCTTTAATGGCTCTTCGGAGCTGAGCATGCAGTCATTAATCACAAAGATGACATTTATTAATATTAAGTGTCCTCTGTAAGGTAAAAATTAAAAATGATTTTATTTGATATTTTTCTACAAAGATTCCTACGGATTCAGTGAGGAGGTTCATTCATACATCTGACTTCAGTTTGCTGGTTGGTTTATTTCTTCTCTCCTGTGTGTTGCAGCCTACTGAAGAGAAGACCGAGGAAGAGGAGCAGAAGGAGGAAGAGAAAGAACTGGACAAGGCGAGCCGAACTGCCAGAGTCCAGCCCACTCCTCAGACCAGGGAAGCTGCCACCGAGAGCCCCAATGCTCCAAACGCCGACAAGAAACCCAAACAGTAAGTCATACTCGACTCCACTTCTGTGTTTCGCCTTTACTAACACTTCTGTCCTCTCAAACATCATTTTCTATGCAAAACATTAATATGCAGTTTATATGCAAATTGTAGATGTAATTATTTTGTGTTCAGGTTCCAGGCAGCAGATCGAGACGAAGAGTCCGAGTCCCAGAGGAAAGCTCGGTGTCGGCTGATGCGACAGTCCCGTCGCCTCACTCAGGTGGTGCTCATTTTATTTATTTTTAAAACGTTTTGTTTTTTTTTTAAATCGTAGACCTATATTATGATTATATAAGGTATTAGCCTGCCCACAGTTGTTTTATCCAGATACTACCAGTCAAATCACAGAAACAGATGTACATGTTTGCATAATTTAAATAACAAGAAGAATATAGACTTGAATTAAATAATATTTAATAGCCTATTAATTTAAAACACTTTAGTGCCATAAAAAATAACTAAAAATAACCATAACTAAAAATTCACACAAAAATGAAAAAAGACTTTCACTATCAATTCACGTAAGCAATAATCATGGGTTACCTGAAACATATATACCGCAAATTAAAAATTATTTCTACAAGACATTTTGCCACATGTCCATCATGTAAAATGTAAATGCTGTTCATCCTTTCACTATGAAAAAACATCTAACATGCTGTGAAGCAGAAAAAAGAAATATCCAACTTCTAAAATTGGATATTTTTTCTTGCCTTGAAATTATTTGAAAGTAAGCCTTCTAAAAAAAAATAATCAATTAACCTTAGAGATGATCAAACATGTATCCAGAATTAGTGTCTTCTACCTGTTGGTTTTACTAACTTTTCCTTTTGCTCTACTTTCTATTTCAGGATCTACTTCTATCTCAGGGCTTCCCTTTGTGACATTTTGTACAACCAAACTTACTTCCCTTTTCTGTGTCCATTTGTAGGAAACACCCTCGTTTATTTAAATAAATCTTCTGTAGCAAATCATAAAGTATTCTGTCTGAAACGGCACCAATTCTTCTTCAGCATTAGTAACTGGTCATCTCAGACCCAACTGTATTAAATTACTCTCATTTGTCTCATTAAATGGCCTCTAACTGGTGTTAGACATGCAAATGTTGTGGATAATTCTTTAAATACATTTCTGATTGAAGACGGATGAAGAAATGTACTGAGCAGCTGATTGTTAGAGGAGTGAAAAGACCTATTGTAGCCAAGAATGTGCTTAAATGACATTCTGAACAAATAACACTATTACTATCAAAATCAACAAAATACTGTCTATTTAAGCCGCATAATGGCCCACTTTTACGTTTACTGTCCCGCTAGGTTTTATTTTTCTTAAAATGTCCCCCATCTTAGAAGGTTCTAAAGACTCTGGAGTAGAAAATGTCCCACAGCATTACTGACCCTCCACCCTACACAACAGTGGGCATCAGGTGCTTTTTCTGTGTAAATGTTTTCTAAATATTTCCATGGAAGATTAGCCTTGCTAATTTTAACCTAGTTAATGTTTCCATGGAAGATCTTTCATTACTCCTGCAATAAAAGTTCAATTTATTTCAAGTTTTTTGCATATCTGCATCAGATTTTCCAACAGGCATAACATTCGATAAAAGGTGCTTCAGTGAAAAACTAAGAGACCCACATTTCTGTGTGCAGCCAAAAACCCACTGAAGGTTATGTTTCCTCTCTCTGTGAAAGGGTGTGACCTTGACTGAGCTGAAAGAGGCAGAGAAGAGCGTGGGTAAAGCTGCTGATCCTCTGCCTCGAAATATCCAATCAGTGAGCCCCATCATCACCGTCACGCCTACTGAACGGGGTGAGTGGAAGAATTGACAATTGCATACAGTGTTTCATTTATTACTGATGATAAAAGTCAAAATGTTAAGGAATTGCAGCACAGAAAGATTGATAGTCTGTTAAAATTAAGCTTTTTAATATTTATAGAGGTGGCTTTGCACTAAAATAACATTTTCATTAGCTATATACAGATACTATATTTAATAAAAGATGATTTATGTGTTAAATATCAGCAGGTGACTCTACAGAAGATCAAAGAACTGGGAGTATTTACTGTCTGCGCCTGCAGTCACCATCTGTCCACCTTAAAAATGCCTCAGCAAGAAAAAACAGAGAACAGCCTCAAATTATTTCCAACACAGTTGTTCATTTTTTAACAGCCCATTGGAGGCTCTTCAAAATCAGTTTTATTTTGTTTTGTTTAATAAGTTGCACTTTTCTAAGTTTCCGTGGCTACCAGATGTTCAGATTGCAATTGTGTTTAAAGGGGATTATCACTTGGAAAAAGCTAATTAAAATAAATTTAAAATGCACTGATCAGAATCTCCTGATGATTTTTTACAAATTTAGCCTATTTTGATTTCAATTTAAGAGCTATAATTTAAGACGAGCATTTTAAAATACTTCTTGTTGCTGTGAGTGGCCATTACATATTCATATCAAGAGAAGATGCATCTCTGACCAACTTCACTGTCCCTGCAGAAGAAAACGTAATTATGCCACCACCAGGATTGTGAATAAGTAATTCATTATCCATTAAATATTTGCTATGTGAAAAATAAAATCAAGAAAATAAAAAAACATTTCTTGAGGTGAAGGCTGCTGACTCACCTTTTGTAGTTAAACAGTGATGTGTAAGACTGCATCACAATAAGTTGATATAATTTCACATTATTATACCTTGATTTTGCTCGTTTTCCAAGCTGCCATCCATCCTTCAGTTAGAAACGACCTTCATGTGGCAATAAATTCACGTTTCAGTCAACATTGTTATCAGATGCATGAAATGAAAATGAGAACTAAACTTTCAAATCTGCTCAATGTTTTGCAAAGCCAGTCAGTTTTGTGGTGGTTTTTTTTCACCAGCCAAAAGTTAGAAGTCAAACTGCTTTCAGTCTGACTTTGTTTCTGGTTCAGCTGTGTGACTTCTGTTTACTGCAAGTTCCCATCTGTCGCCGAGAAGCGAGACGTATGAAGCACGCTTTAGGTGTTGTGCTCTCAAGGAGGCTTTTTACGAGGAAGTGAGATTTTCTCACCTTACCCTGAGAGGCATGGCTGGTGGTGCGAGCTGCGTGGCGTGCCTCAGGGCGGTTGCCTTGTTCTCGTGCTTTTTGCAAACCTTCTTCTCTTGCCATCATAATTTCATCACCACTTTGAAATCTCCACCCTTGTTTATGTTGGTTTTGGGTGCAAGGGAACTGATCTCTTCCCCTTCAGAACTGTGATCAAACTGCAAACTCATGTCCAGTTTTTCACTTCGTTTATTTCTTTATTTATTTATTTTTTTAAGTGAATGGTTATTTACAAGAAGTGGGTTTGAAACAAAGAAGTAACAATCAACCAAAACCCAACAAAGCGAGCCTCAAAAAGCCTGGAGAAATATTGAGACCATTATATCTTTCATTGGCGGTTATCTGAGCTCGAGATCGACCATAAGCCGACCACTTCCTTTACTGCAGAGCTCCTTTTACCTCCACCCTTCTTCACTTCACTTTTAATCCTGTAATACTGTTTTATTAAGCTTTCTTGGTTCCTTCATATGCTTCCGAAGCTCATTGTTGTTTTCTGTCCACATCTGTTTGTTTTAGAGAATGAGACGCCGAAGCAGGCGGAGTCAGAGGGAGACAAGAATTTGGGAGTGAAGGACCGGAGGAGAGGCAGGAGGGAGAGACGCTCCACCGGCATCGTCCAGCTGGGGTCAGAGGTGAGAAGCCTTCAGAGCTGGACTGCAGACAGGGAGCGGGGCGGCCTTCAGTGAATCAATCAGTTTGCATGGTAGAGGGAAAGGGGAGTGAACCAGTTCCTCTATTACATGATGCAACTGAACATGTGATGTGAACTGTTTAATGAAAACAGGAAGTTACGAGACTTTGTGTTTCTGATCAAGTGTTGTCATCCCCTACAGATGGGGGCAACAGGATGTTATATTTAACAGACAGAATATCCTAAAAGAAAACAGACAAAACATTCATAATTGTTTTATGGTTAAATTTTTCCACCGTTCTTTAAAAAAAAAAAAACACCAAGGCTTTCACAGAACAAGCTGAACTTGCACAGAAATTAAATTATACAAACAAAAGTGAATTAGCAAGCCTCCAGTTTTAACAGAGCAGATGACGTTCTCATGATCACTTTACCAGGTAATCTCTCTGCTTCAGAGGGTGTGTGTGTGAGCAGAAAAGGAATGTAAACATGACCAGATCTTTACAAATAAAGACAGAGAGCAAAGCTGCTGCTTGTTTCAGTTTTAGGTGGAAGAAGAAACTCATCATGGCGAAACAATTTATTTCCCCAAAGTTTAAATTTCCACATCAGCCGAATATCACGTCCACATCGATCAGTCAGCCTCAGTGCTGAGTGTCTCAGGTCCCAGTCAGTGGTATACCTGCTCATGTTTGTACATCACATGAACCCACATGTTGCAGAAGTGGTGTGAAAATAATCACTAGCAACACAATGTTTTTGTAATGATGCCTTGTAAAACCTCCAAGAACTAAATAAGCAACGTAAAGCGTGTGACTGTGTGCTGAGTTCATGTCAGAGGTGGAGGGTCATGTTTACACTCTAAACTTTATGTTTTCCAGAATGATGACGGCGAAGCCCAGCTGGAAGATGCGAACAGCAAGAGCACTGAGTGAGTCGAGGCGTTTGTGTTTTATTTCATGTTTTTGGCCTTTTGACTGATTCTGACATATGGGAATATGGCATTAATAAATTAATTTAATTTGATATTTTTTTTAAATGTGAATCTTTTGGTTTGAAAGAAGTTCTATTTCTACATAATCACATACAGACATGCAGTGTTGTAAAAAAGAGAGCATTACCTAAATGCTAGTCTAGAGGTAAAAGTCTTTTTTTTATAAATAAGATATAAACCACTGCAGAGCAGTTTCATTAATCCCAACAAAACAATTGGTCACTGTATAACTCAGAAGGCTGTTTGGTTCTGAATATGAATGAATGAGAAGGCATCCAAATGTCTTGGATGATCAAAGTCTGAATAGCTTTGATGAGATCCTTTCCAAAGATGACAGGAAACTCTCACTGTAGGCAAAACCTTCATAAAAAACCAGGGTTTGCTGCGACTGGAGTGGAGACATGTTATCAGGGAGGATGTTAAACAGTTTCTTGTATATTTCACTTTGCAGAGGGAGGGATTTGCCTTCAGACTTCAAAACGGTAGGCGAAACATTTTTCTGCTCTCGGTCTGAGTTGAAATCAGTCAGACACGTCTGCAACTGACGAAACTAATTACCATACAGACTTATGAGTCTCTCTTTTTCTGGTTATCTGTCGTTTCCTCTCAGTTGTACATCAAGGTACTGCAGGAGAACATGACTCTGAAGGAGAAGCTGCAGGAGATGGAGCAGCAGCTGAGCCAGAACAAAGTGGAGCTGGAGAGACTCCGACAGGTTTGGCAGGTTTGCTGCTTCCTCTGACCTTTCATCTGGATCTGTGTTCGTGTCACGAAACATCAGGAAACAGAAATATTTTCATTTCATGCATGTCTAAACTACGGAGAAGTTTAGACATGTATGTATGTACTAAATAACAGAAAGCATTTTGTTATTTAGTCAACAGGAACGTAAAAACAATAATCACTGTTTGCGTACTCAGACGTTTCAGTAAAACGTCTTCCTGTGATATTTGAGAGAGAAACCCTCTGTCCTTGTGTTGCAGAGTCAGGAGAGCGACACTGACAGACCGGCCCTGCTAGAGCTGGAGAGATTTGTAAGTCAACTTCAGAGGTTTATTTTAAACACCTAAAACAAAGCTAAGCTGCCACTTCCTGTCCTTGAGCCTTTAAGCTGCTCTCTGTCGTTGCTTTGGAAGGTGTAATAAATTACAAGCCTACTGCAGAGAACGAGTTAACCGCTCTGCAGTTGCAGCGTTGCATGAAGCCCATGGGTTGAACCGGTCGTTGCCTGAACTTGCACAGTTTTACTGCAGAAGCTGAAACATTTTTTTTTTTGTGCTGTGGCAGTTGGTCTGTTTCCTGATCTTTCTGATTGGCTCACAGGAGAAGCTGTCCCTCCAGAGGAAAGCAGGGGAACTGGAGGACGAGCTGAAGGTACAAGGTTTTCTTGGATTTAGAAAAACGACACGTCAGTAACACGAGTGGATTTTATTTCTAATCCACAGCAGGTCAAAATGATCCGTAAAGGCCCACTAACGTTTGGACATGCGACTCTAAGCAAGTTGTTGAGAAACTACGTGCTTTTTGCAGTCATCAACATGATGCTGTTTGGAGTTTAATTAAAGCTGTTGTTTCCTGGAACCCAGCTTTTAAATAGAGTTCATATATTATAGGGTAGGGACAGTTTAGTGTAAATCTTCCTCATCCATCCCTAAATCAGTGTTAATGAGAATTATGAATAATCGTTTCTAAGCATCAGCTAGTTGCCTGTTGATTTGAGGAGAAGTTAGAAAATCTGTAGGTAGTTGTCGTTCACAAACTATTTAAACCATAAAAGATAAAGATTATAAAATATGCCTTTCCACCTCGGAGACTTGGAGCTAAATCACCAAAATACTAAGAAGAGAAATACAAAGAGGGAGGGTTTGATTACTCCAATGCCAGTAAAGATGTTTCCATTAATCAATAAAAATGTATAAATCATTTTTTAAAATGTTAATATAATGGATCATTTTATTCAAAATGGATGCTCTCTGTTATTTTCTCATATTTTTTTGAGATTTCTGTCTCCTATCAGAAACAAACGTCTTGGTTGATTGAATCTCTCTCTTTAAATCTAATGCATTTGAACCACAAGACTGGATTATGACTGAATAATTACACACACACACACAGAGGACAACACAACCATAGTCTTCTAGTCATTTCTTTAAACGAACCGATTCTGTAACGGTGTTGTTTGTCTGTGTGTGTAGGTTCTGAAGGACCTCAGAGCAGACAACCAGAGGCTTAAAGACGAGAACGCCGCCCTCATCCGTGTCATCAGCAAACTCTCCCGATGAACTGCAATAACCATACGGACACAAAGTATTACACAACTCTTCTGTCACCCAAACTCGGAGGACACAAACCAGTAAGGGAGACGCAGCGTGGAACTGTGGATGTCCAGCTCACCGCCTGCCACAACGTTTGGGTCTTTATGTTTTGGCAGATCTACTGTTTAACGAGGCAAACTGCACCTCCTGTGGGCCGGCGGGATGTCCACATCCACTTTTATATTAGGTTTTTATTGTATTTTTTACCTGCAATGTTTTATTGTGCTTTGCTTCAGTGATCTTTTGTATCTGTATTCAGAGACTTGAAGCCATGCACACATGACTCACAGTAAGGGGTGTGTCGCACGCAAGACTTAAATGTGCCAAAATGAGAAAAAAAATGTATAAAAATAGTCCCAGTTTTGCACATCTTTTAGGTAAAAAAATAATAATAATAATAATGTGGGCAGTATTGTTTCTCAGGATGATTATTTTCTTCAACGCTTACTGTTTTTAGTCGACTGCTGTACCGGTGGACCAAAACCCTGCATGCTCACCTTTCCCTGCTCCTTGTGTGCATTTCACATGTTCGTGCTGCAGCCGCCTGTGGTGTGCGTCGGAGTCGAGGCGTGTTTAATTACTGCTGTGTTACAGACTGAGTGTTTGGGTGCTAATAGAGACATTGTGAGGTGAAACTCAGGTTCAGATACTTCAAATAATGTTACAGTTCGAATCTCTTCCTGGAGGTTGAAGAGGATCTGATCTCTGACCTCTGTACTGTATATTTTTTTTATATATATATATATATATATTTTTTTTTTTTTTGCTTTGTTAACTGGATGCTTCTTAGTATTCACCCTTTGACGGCACTGCTGTTTAACAGACTGGCCAGATGGGTCATCCTTTGAATGTTTACTTCCTTACGAGACAGAAATGCATGTTGAAATGTATTTTGAAGCTGTGCCTTTGGATATACATTTGTAAGTAATATTTCTATTTTGCTTTGGCATTGTACAAGGTCGAGTATAAAATACAACGTGGGCATAAATAATTAAGGGTCTGCTGCTTCTTACTGTTTGATTTTACCTGAAAATGTTACAGTAGACCCTGTATAGCGTTTGTAATAATTACAAAATAATTCCACTAGAGGGCGCTGATGCATTCCCAGTTTGTAGGCCGAATAAGGAACCTGTGCAAACTGCATTATTGAGTTGGACCTCAGTTGATTGGAGTTTTTTATTCAGAACTCTTAACAAGTGGAAAAACACGGTTTGCCTCGAAGGTTGTCATTTCTACAGTAATATGATTGTTCTACCTGTTCAGCAACGTTAAAGTACCAACATGTCCTGAGGATGTTTTGGTACCACCTGCTTCCAAATCCCTTCCCAACATTTCAGATGAATTATCTTGCTTGTTTAAAAAAATGTTTTAAAAAATCCAGCTTTTAGGGTGAGTATGTTTGTAACTTGGGAGGAAAAATCCCAAGTTAAACATTATTGCAGTTCATACAGTATTCAACCTGTTTTTAGTCAAAAAGACCCTACTTATTCTTTAATGTGTCAGATTGAAGCACACAGAGAGAGAGAGAGGTGGATGTTTGAACAGTTTATCCAGAGTCCTGGGTTCTTCAGCAGATTTTTAACACTTTTTAGGTCTGATTCAATTCCATTTGCTTTGTGCCAATTCACAACAAATATCTCAAGGTATTTTACCAAAATAAAAATAAAAAATTTTACTTTGACTTTTGGAGAAGGCTAATTTTTAGTCTGGTGGACAATTTGTCATAATTTGCCACATGCACTGGCTCACTATCCTGCTGACAGACCCAGTGGTGACCTACTTTTAGTTTTTCATTTAAAATCACCGGCTATTTCACTTAGTTCCTGGTGCCATTGTTTTCTGGTGCCTATATCTGGTGCCTATAGGTAGGAACATCCTAGACAAGTTGCTAAGGGTAATTTAGAGACCAATTAATCTAACAGTCATGTTTTTGGACTGGGGAGAAGTCGGAGTACCCAGAGAGAACCCACACATGCTGAGGGAAAACAAACTCCATTCAGAAAGACTAAATGTTCAAACCCTGGACCTTCTTGCTCCAGGCAACAGTGACACAAACTATACCACTCAAAAATTGGTATTGGAATTTGATTATTTTCAAGGTCTGGATTAATCTGGAAACAATGAGTATGGAAGAATATTTGTATTAACAAAATGTACTTCTTTATGAACTTTGTGGTGTCCATTCGTTCTTTCCTTTGATTCTTCTTCTTGTGTTCATCCATCTTTACAAACACAATAGAAACATCCAAACATTTGTAGCAATCTTTAATAGTTTTCCAGTGAGTCACAGACTCAGACAGCTGGATAACATAATATGTAGGCTTCCAGTAGAGTTAAAGACTGCTGGTAGGACAGAAACAGGCTAGTTTAAAAGATTTACCAACTGTTGCGATGGAGACCTGGTGTCCCCAAGGTGCCAGCCTTTGCAGCAGTTCTCTAACAGGAACTTGTGGAGATTTTAAACAGATTTACTTGAAAGAGGCATCGTCTTAAAATTTGTTTAAATTCAACTTAGCAGTGCCAAAAACTGTGACACTCTGCAGGTGTGCCAATGATCATTTCCACAAAGATAAACTTCTTCATTCCTTCCTTCCTAAAGCATCAATGGTGAAAGTTTAAATGATTTAATTCAATCTTCAAATTTCCCGTTAATCACATGTTGTAACACAACTTCACTGCAAAACACTGCATCAGACTTAGACTTAGACTTGTACTTTATTGATCCCTTGGGAAGACTCCCTCAGGAAATTGAAGTTACCAGTAGCTTACAGAAAATAGTAGCACACAGTGAACAGAGTACTAAAAACACAAATTAAATACAAAGGTACACACTAAAAGTAAGTAGCCAAACCCTAAATTAAGCAAGAAATAAGCAAGGAATGAGAATATAAATACAGCACAATAGGAAATGTAAAAAATTTGACGGATAAATCGACCAGTGATATGGTATTGTACTATGTGGTTTGGCCAGATAAATATGTGGTTCACATTTGCAGAAAAATACAGGGGATCACTACTCCTTCTTCCCTCTGTCTTACGTCACCTCCCCCCCCCCCCCCCCAATGAGGAGTTGTACAGTCTAAAGGCATGGGGGACAAAGGAGTTCTTAAATCTATTGGTCCGACACTTGGGAAGCAGCAGTCTGTCACTGAACAGGCTCCTCTGACCGCTGATGACCGCGTGTAGAGGGTGACTGCTATCATCCATAATGTCCAGAAGTTTGTTCAGTGTCCTCGCCTCTGCCACCATCAACAGAGAGTCCAGCTTCATGCTGACCACAGAGCCGACGCGCCTAATCAGTTTATCCAGTCTGGACGTGTCCTTCTTGGATATGCTGCCTCCCCAGCACACCACGGTGTAGAAGAGGACACTGGCAATCACAGTCTGGTAGAACATCCACAGCAGTTTGCTGCAGATCTTAAAGGACCGCAGTCTCCTCAGGAAGTACATCCTACTCTGCACCCTCCCGTACAGGTGGCCGATGTGTTTTGACCAATCCAGTTTACTGTCCAGCCACAGCCCAAGGTATTTGTAGGAGTCCACAACCTCAACCTCAGTTCCCTCCAGTACGACTGGTCTCGGTTTTGGTCTGGACCCCCCAAAGTCTATAACCAGCTCCTTCGTCTTAGAGGTATTTAGTTTCAGATGGTTTGTATCGCACCAGAGAGCAAAGTCCCCCACCAGACAGCGATACTCCTCCTCTCTGTCGTCCCTGATACATCCGACTATGGCTGTGTCATCAGCATACTTCTGTATGTGACACAGCTCCGAGTTGTAGTGAAAGTCAGAGGAGTACAGGGTGAAGAGAAGAGGGGCCAGCACTGTGCCCTGGGGGGCTCCCGTGCTGCTGATCACAGTGTCTGACACGGTGTCCTTCAGCCTGACATACTGCGGCCTGTTGGTGAGGTAACTATGGATCCAAGTTACCAGGTGCGGGTCCATTCCCATGCTGTTTAGTTTGTCCTGGAGCAGAAGGGGCTGGATTGTATTGAAGGCACTGGAGAAGTCCAGAAAAAGGATCCTCACTGTGCCGCTGCCCTTATCCAGGTGGGAGTGGGCCCGGTGCAGCAGGTAGAGGATGGCATCCTCCACACCAACATCTGACTAGTAGGCGTATTGCAGGAGGTCCTGGGCATGTTCCACCTGAGGTCTGAGGAGGCCGAGGAAGAGCTGCTCCAACGTCTTCATCAGGTGTGAAGTGAGTGCCACGGGCCGAAAGTCATTCAGCTCGCTGGGCCTTTTCTTCTTGGGCACTGGGACAATGCAGGATGTCTTCCAGAGGGTTGGCACTTCCCTTAGCTGCAGGCTGAGGTTGAAGATTCACTGTAGTGGCTCTCCCAGTTCTGCAGCGCAGATCTTCAGCAGCCTTGGACACACCTGGTCCGGCCCTGCTGCTTTCCTGGGCTTGAGCTTCCTCAGCTGTTCTCTGACCTGGTCTATGGTGATGTGGGGCGGAAATTGTGCTGAGGTGTGCGGGTGGGTTGTCAGTGTTATGTTGTCTGGGGGGAGGGATATGGTAAGGAGCAGAGGTGGCTGCAGTGAGAGAGGAGATTGGGGGAGCATGGACTGGTTGAACCTGTTGAAAAAATTGTTCAGTTCATTTGCCTTCTCCATTGTTCCCCCATCAACTCTGGTCTTTGTGTTGAGGCCAGTAATGGTTCTCACACCTTCCCCGACTTCCCTCATGTTGTTCTCTCTTAGCTTCTGCTCCACCTTTCTCCTGTAGCTGTCTTTTGCTTCCTTCATACACTGCTTCGCCTCCTGCTGTGCTGCCTTCCTGGCCTCCCTGTCTCCTCTCCTGAAGGCAGCCTTCTTCTTATTGAGGACATTTTTAACTTCCCGCGTTACCCATGGCTTGTTATTAGGGTAACAGCGGACAGTCTTGACAGGGGATACCACATCTGCACAGAAGTTCAAATAGTCCGTCAGGCAGTGTGTCAGCCCCTCTGTCCTCGCCATGCGGGCTAAACAGTGCATCCCAGTCCGTGGTGTTATAACAGTCTCTCAGAGCACTCTCCATCTCAGGGGACCACCTTCTGATGGAGCGAGCTGTTATAGGCTGCTTTTGGACCAGGGGGGTGTACAGTGGCTGTAGGTGAACGAGATTGTGGTCTGACTTCCCTAGTGGGGGGAGGGGTGTTGCTCTGTATGCATCCCTCACATTGGCATACAGAAGATCAATTGTCCTGTTATTCCTGGTGGGGCAGTCAACAGCTTGATGGAAAGTGGCCAAAGTAGAGTCCAAAGTCACATGGTTGAAATCCCCCGAAATTATAATAAAAGCGTCAGGATGTTGTGTCTGTAGCCTTGCTGTGACAAAATGATTTTTTTCACAGACAGTAGTAGCATCCGCTCTCGGTGGGATGTAAACACAGATGGAGATCACGTGACTGAACTCCCTCGGCAGGTAGTATGGCCTCGAGCTACTAACGGCTAGTAGCTTGAGGTCCCGGCAACACCAAACAGTCTTTACAGTGATGTCCTGGGTCACCATCGGTTGTTCACATACATGATGAGTCCCCCACCTTTTCTTTTACCACTCGCTTTCGTGTCCCTATCAGCTCTCACAACAGTGAATCTTAGCAGGTCCACGTCAGCGTCCGGCACGAGGTGGTTTAGCCATGTCTCTGTAAAGATGAACAAGCTGCTCTCTCTGTAGATCCGCTGGTTGTTCAGTGCCGACAGCTCATCGATCTTATTCGGCAGCGAGTTCACATTCCCCATAATTACAGTGGGAACCGATGGCTTGTAGCGCCTCCTGTTCTCCGCTAGCTTAGCCTTTAGCTTAGCCCCAGCCTTGCAGCCCCTAGGTCTCCTCCTCAACGCCACCGGAATGTTGTGTCTTATGCCAGCTTGTCCCATTGTTCTAAGGTCCATCAGTTCCTCTCTCAAGTAAGTGAGAAAAAAATATCCAGGTTCCATATTTAATTTGACATTATCCATGGGATAAATAAAGAGCACACACAGCCTCTTCTCACGAGAATAACATGTTGAAGAGGCAACATAAAAAGCTAAAAGAGCTAAGAAATAAAATAAATAAAAATAAAAGAGCTACTGGAGAGGCAGCCGTCTCCCACAGCGGCCAAGTTGAGCAAAATCTTTATTGACCAATAAGAGCAACCACAAATGATGATATAATACACCCCACCAGCATGCCAGCGTTTTCATAGAAACTGTACAATGTGAAGGAATGTATGGTGCAGGAAAATAAACATAGCAATGAGAACAAAGTGTTTTACATCCAGATGTTCTGGTACAGTACAAGTTTAATTTTATCTAACATCGGTTAGTTTAGTGTCACCTGATCTCATGTGGGTGGGTCAGTCAGCAGGTTGAGCCCAGACACCGCCGAGGTCTCCGGCGGCGGCGGCAGCAGCAGGCGGTGCCTGGCTCAGCCTCCTCCACGCCTCCTCTTGACAATCAAAATGAGCAATGTAGTGAGAATGGTGTACAATAAGGCAAAAAGGGAACAATAAGCAAAAACAGCTTCATAATGTTAGTTTTCCTCCACATGACTGTAGTTTGGTACTAAGGCCTCACGGCTGGGACAGGCAAGGTTACCAATACTTTCTGTTCGTTTTTTTCCCCTAATTCAGTCGTAACATTCAGTCAACTCCAGAGAGCAGGAATTAATTCAGATTGGTGGGGAGGGGGTTTGTGCAGGTAACAATCTCCACTACAGCAGGGCGAAGGACGGTGATGAGACAAAGCCTTTCAGGAACAGACCAACTGATAGGAGAGTGCTGCTCATACACTGAAGACACGTTGATAAGTTTAGACATAAGGCAGCTACTTTTCTACTCGACACTCCCTTGTTGACTTTGGCCCCAGCCTCCTGGATGGAGGGGTGGGGTGGGCGAATACATTTAGTGAAGGTGCTACGGAGCAGCTCCGATCGAACTGTTACAAGGCAGGTATCGGTTCTTGTATCAAAAGACACCAAGCGAAGGAACGGTAGTGTGTGGGAGGGAAGGGCAGAGCGGATGCGGTGGGGTTAGCTATGAATACAACAGCTGATTAACATGTGCATACAGTCACATTACACAACCATTGATACAATTAGATATAAAAAAAGGCAAACAAAAGTTGATTGTACATTTGCTTGTCCACATGTACTTCATACTGAAAGAGGAAGACACCATTCTGGCGGGGGAGGGATGGGTTAATCTCTTCAAGCAGCTAAAACCAGGAGGACCGAAGCTGGGTGTGAGGAGGCTTGGTGCTACATAGCAGGTCTGTGAACAGAGGAGGGTCGTGAGCAACCAATGAGCCGTCGTGCAGGTAGTGATGAAATGGACGGAGGGAGGAAGGGATGGAGGGCAGGGCGAGCTTAAGACAGCCAGGTCACAACTAAGGCATGAGAGCATGAAATGCAAAGTAACAACAAAGAAGGCAGAAATGGTGGACAACAGGATGAGGATGGGAGGTGGGAGGGAGGAGGAGTGGGGTGAGGGGAACAACCCTCCGCCCCAAACACAAAGGCCTCTTTTAATCGTTCCAGTCTTTCTTGATGTTGAGGTTCCACTCCCAGGACAGGTGGTCATGCTTGTCGTCGTCGGTAAACTTGGATTTGATGACGTAGTTGCCGCGGGCCAGCATGCCTTTAGGAGCCTCCTCCATCGTGGTCAAGAAGTCGTATTCATTCGGGCGCGGGCCGTAGCTGCCCACCATGTAGTCTGACTTATCGACTGTCAAGAAAACAGAAAACGGTTCTGTCAGTTTGTCTTCACGATAAGGCTGCGACACAACTCGCTCTGTGTGTTTTATTGTTTGGTCTCTTTGTCGCTCTTAGTTTGATTTTGTTCAATATCTACAGATAAAATCTCAATCACATCTGTAAAGATGTCCAAGTTCTATTGTCTTGTCTTCTGATGGCACGATTTTAAGCCCATTGTAAGTTTTATTGTGTCAACAAAATTATGTTTAGTTTATTTTTAAGGTGAAGTACATGTTAGTTCAAGATTAGATTAAAAAAAAAAAAAACTGAACAATGAAGCCATGTCTAAAACAAAAACAATAATTTCTGCAATATATTCTATTTGAAAACAAAAAGTTGTTTTTCAAAATACTGATAATAGGCAAAAGTCGATTCCAAGAAGCTAACATCTGAATGCAGCTTTGCATAGGTCATAATTTTTAAATTTTTAATTAAATAAGAACCTGTGACTGCAGCAGCCTGCAAATGAACATTAAGTAAATGTTCACTTACAGGTAAACTCTTTTGCATTTTGTTAATGAAAAATAAACTTAGTAAATTATCTAGCCTCCATATAAAGACCACATTTGAAACATTTGTTGCATAAAACATCATTAGGTTAGGGTAATACTTAAACTATTACTCTATTGTCTAGTTATGTTATCATCTTTACTGCACCTTTCATGACCAAACCCATTCTTTGCTGGTCGTTAATATATTACTGGTTGATACTGCTTTATATGTTTCATCTATCGTAGGCTCACTTTATTCCTACTTATTTTATTAAGTCTGACTTTTATGTTCTGTAAATTGGAACATCTTTTTGAGCTCTGTGAGAAATCAGTTTCCAAAAAAAAAAAAAAACCTAATCAGCAGTGTGAGAACTTCCTGCCATTTAATCATTGCTGAATCTGTTAAAGTATGTGTTAACAGTAAAGAGATGTGAGAAAATTACACAGCAGCTGTCCAGTTCAGGTTTTCATAGTGACCATCAGTACATCATTGCATCTAAATCAAACCTAAAACGTCACAAAAACTGTCTTAATGGTCTTCAGGAAAGCTGTGATTATCAGAAATTCTCTTAAATGTCTGTCGTTCTATTAAACATGTCTGGACCAGAAAAACAACTAAGGTTTCATGTCACAGCTACCATTAAGCAGTAAAATCCTGCCACCTACTGGCTTAAATTGTCTTGCATCTGTGTTTTATTTTAAACAGGGCTCGCTCAAATTTTCCAAGTCAAAACGCCAAAAGTTTTAAGACCCCGGTTCCAGAGCTCTGAGCCGGTTTCTGAGGTTTTAAGTACGGAGTCTGCAGTGATTTGACAGAGAGGACAGAAGGGACGGATGACACACCAACAGATATGACAAAGAATACAAATGGACGATTTGCTGGATGGAATAAAAATTATTGGCTAGATAATAAATGGAGGAAGGGGGATTGAATGAATTGTTTATTTAAGGAATGGACAGTTTGAAAAACAGATTGGATGTTGGACAGAGAACGACCAGTTTAATGGGCAGATCTGAAAGTGAACGATTATATTAAATTAATAAACAGGATGGATATGCAAATGGCTGGACAGACGGACGACTATAAATATTTGAAGTAAAAACCATCAGCTCAGTTGTTGGAACAGTTTCTATCAATTCAGATTTTTATCATGTGGACAAAGACAGCATAGGAGGTGTGGAGAAACTAATTTTGATACTTTCCCAACCTGGAAAGATACATTTTAGATCTTTTAAAACTGTGGAAAAACTTGTGATAAAACCTGATCATTTTAGGAAGCAAATTAGTTTAAAAAAATATTTACAGAAGATTGAGCTGGATCAAACTATATGCCTAAGTAATAATTAATTACAAAGAATAGAGTATGACTACAGAGTGCATGTTGTAGCCTAACATACATGCAGAGACATTCATCACAGTTTTGACGTTTTTTAATTAGAATAAATGTAAATAGTCACCCTCAATTATGTCTCTTAAAAGCAGAATAAAATAATTGTATTTTTTTCAGTCTGGATGCTTTGGAGGAAATGTAACAATACAAACATTTGCCAACCAACTGACAGCTGTTCACAGTGTTAGTTTAGCGACAGGTGATGCAAAGCCAAATGGCCTTTGAAGTGGAGTGGATCTCCAGATGAGCCTCTGTGAGGGATTTGGCTGCAGGGAGTCCTCACTATCGTTTGGTTTAGGACAGAGCCTGCTGAGCTTCAGAGACAGCGGAGTAACGTCTGTGGACAAGCGGTTCAAAAGACATCAGGGGAAGCTGCTGACTCACTTTTCATTCCTTTCCTGAACGTCTGCTGCACGTACTTCAGGCCCGAAACAATCTCCTTGTTCACCTGAGAACACAGATATCACCTGAGATATTAGCAGGGACAAATCTTACAATTAGTGTTTATTGTTTTACAACAACAGTTGAATAAAATTTGTAATTGGGGGGGATGTGGGGAGCTTCTCTTCTGCAAAGTGAATTCTTCGAGTTTAGCAGACCTGAAATGAGCTGCAGTAGATTAAAAATATGGATGGAAAACTAAATTATTGGGCCTGACAGTAAAATGAGTTATCAATATTTCTCTCAAAACCAAACTAAAACCTGCTAGGGGATTTCACCATGGTAACAGACTTAGTGGATTCTGTGTCTTTGAGGCATTACTCTACAATTTCAGGGATATTACAGTAATGCTGAATCTTTGCCATCACTACTATATAACTATGTGTATCTATGTTTGAAGAAAAAGATAACTCCTAAAAAAGACTGAGATGAGCTCTTACCTTAAAGCTGATTTTTATTTTGTATTCTACTCCCTCCTTTAGCACGAAGGCCTGCTTCTTAAAGGCTTCTAGGTCTCCTGTAAGGAAAGTTGGACCGTCATGAGAATTGAGGGCAGAAATCAAACAGCACGAATCCCACGCCAAATTAGTATCGCCCTCATTTCATTAAAAAAAACATCTGTTCAACTTAACGCCAGTGTGCTGCCGGTTCTGAAATTCGCAGCAAAACATTTTTTTAATTTCTCTCTGAATGCCACAATTAACATCAGTTCTCAATATATAAAATAATGTATTTTCTGACTTTGAAGCAATTTGAAGGTATCACTTTTAAAGATTAAAGTTTTTTAGTTTTTTTTTTTTCCTGGGAAAAAAGTAACAAGTTGTTGTTTTCTACACTAAACACAAATTTGAATTGTTTTGTAATCTGAAAATTCCAGCATAATTATCCGTTTTTTTATTTTTTTTGTATAAAGTTGTTAAAATGTCAACACAATTTAGAACAAAGATTGTTTTTCACATCATTACAATCTACAAGGAAATCCTTAAGATTGCTTAAAAAAACGTTGCAAGAAAGTCCGTCTCTTCAGAAAAGCTTACAGAACTTTATGTAGGACAACTCAGCAGAGAAACTACAAACAAAATGATAACTTAGTTTTATTTTTAGGTGTCTGCAGAGCCTCTTTCTCACACAGACCTCATTTAAACCCATATTTTGGTGCAGGCGCACAAACGAATATAAATTTTATAAAGCCTCTAGGCCATGGGGTGTTTATTTTTTGTTTGTTTCTGGACATTTAAAAAATACATTTGTTGAAGTGAAAGAAATCTATTGGACATGCAGACAAACACAGTAGTTTATGTGCACTGATCATCTTCCAAGTCCTGAACTAAAGGAGTCTAAAAATGAACAGGGAGTCCCTTGTGTGGTGACCCCATGTCCAGCATCCCTGACCCAAACCTCATGTTATATGGCTTCTCTCTCTCCTATTACTTTATTTTTATTCTGTTCAAGGACGAGTCTGCTTGAACTCATCAGCATATTCTCACGGAGTCTATTTAAATAAGACACCTCTACTAATTAATGTGTGCAAACTTTTTTTTTTTTTAAGACAACACTTTGTAAAGAGGAGGTAAATTATACTATTCACACATATTGTTCAACGTATCAAATGTAAATATATCCAACGGTTCACTACTTAAGCTAAGCACACCAGAACTACTCTTGTTGGCTCTCAGATTCAGTGGAAATATTGATAACGTGACATCAACTCAGTATCGTCTCCATTGCACCTACTGAGCAGGCTGTCATAATTGGATGAGAAGTTTCAAAAAGCTGCAGTGATGCGAGGGAACACACAGCAGACACAGGACAGAATGTTCTGCACCGCCTCAAATCATGGCCAGCTGGAGGTTTTCCACTGGGAGTAAAATGACTTCAACTGTGTTAAAATACGTTTATGAGCTCTTCCAGGTTTGACACAGGAGATGTGCGGTGGTGTGAAGAAAGTAAGGCTCTGTTTATTTTTGCTGTTACACAAGCAATTAGCTTATAAACATTTAGCTGCATTCAGCCCTCTTGTAGTTTTCTGGATAAACATTTTGACCCCAGTAAAAAAAAAGATAATAAATATGGAAAAATATTGTGCAAATTGGATGAAAAAAATGGCCTTACCTTGCAGGTCCAGGACCAGAGGATTTGGTGCACTTTCACACACGAGAGACATTCGGGTTACCTGGACATTAGGAGCACTTGGATCTGGATGGGATTAAAAATAAAAAATAAAAAATGTATATTTAGATTAATACACTGACAAGAGTCCTTTTAGGATGCTAACAAATGTTGGATTGCTTTGTAGGAACATACCATGTTAGAAATAACATCCCATCAAAGCCCAAAGTAGAATTTATAATCAACTTTTCCCAGTTCAAGATATGTGGTGAAGCTGTGGTTTAAAATATCAGCTTCCCACAACAGGAACAACTTCAGTTAGGCTACTGTCAGAGAGCAGGTCTTGATGCTCGATTCAGATGTTTTTCTGAAATGTGATTTGTTTTGTTTTCGGATGCTTTGACAACTATTGGGTATCTAATTAAGTTCCAGATATTAAAGTGGCATAAATCACTTTTTTTTTTGTAGAAAAGATAAGAATTGGGCATTTCACACTCCAGTGAAAAGGTGAGATATGGGTCACATTTGACTGTTGTGTGACTTTTGCTTAATGAGCAATAGAATAATTAGACTGTACTGACATTTTTTTTAAAGGACTGTGCATCTTTAAGTGTATGGTATACTGCAAACCAAATCACTGACCGTAGGGATTCTGAACATTTCTGCCCACATGAACATAAAATCCAGCATTGAAGATTGGGTCGCTCGGTGGCTGAATGAATTCCAGCATGGAGTCATGAAAGGAAGCTCCCGGTACAAGCAGTTCGGTCATAAACCTTCTTATCTAGTAAATATTCCATACTCAAGTGTTATTTGTATTGTTGGAAAAGTCAAAGTGATGAGTGAAGGCAGCAACTCTGTCACAAGGTGGTAGCCATGATGTAATATCAGTTCTGATGAGGCTCAGTGCTTTTGGTCCAGATTTTCAAACTTCATGCGGCCTTCAGATCAGCTCAAGAACAGCGAATGGGAAGCATTGAACTGGTTTCCATGGTTGAGTGTCCTAGTGTCACATCACTAATTATAATGCAAAGTGTCAGAAGCAATGGTGTAAAGTGCACCACTATGGGACTCTACAGTAACTCAGATATGTTCTCTGGAGGGATGAATTAGGCCACTTTGGTAATTCAACACACAACTTAGAGACTAGCAAAGATATTCTCTTTTTAGTATCAGTAGCTCTGACTGTATTGTTTACATGTCAGTGCTGACTAAAGTTAGGCTTGGCTCCTTGACTGATCACAAAAGGAACTTGTAAAGCTTCAGCTTACAAGTGAAATGTTGTGGAAAGTTCCATGCTCCCAACTTGTGTTAGACAGTACCTTCCTGTTCCAATGTGACTGTGCACAATGCAGCATCCATAAAGACATGGTTGAGAGAGTCTGGTGTAGAAGAAGTTTACTGGTCACCATAGAGTCCCAACATAACAGAACCACGTTCTCGTAAATTATATGACATTGTTCTTGTCTAGTATCAGGGTCTGAATTCTTACTCTCAGATGGTCAAACATGCAAATTCAAAAATGCTTTATTGATCCCAAAAGAAAATGAAATGTTATAATTCGTTCAAGAGTTATTGTAGATTGTGATAGCTATGGGCAGGAAAGATCTCCTGTAGCAGGAGATCTCCTGTAGCAGAAAGATCTCCTGCTACAGGAGATCTTTCCTGCCCATATGTATTACTACTTTGAAGGATCCGCTGACTGAAGACAGTGTTTTTCTATGTCACAAGGCGAATGCTCATACCCAAAAACTTACTCCTAAAACTTTTAGAAAGCCTTCCCAGATGTGTGGAAGCTGCTACAGCTACAAACAGTTAGTGGACATCATTAAACAGTTTGTGTGTGGCTGGAAAAAACAAACAAACAAACAAACAAACAAAAAAACAGTTTAGTGTCATTTTTTTAACCTCATAACAAGAACCACAAATTGTATCTTCTTCCTTACAAGTTTAGTTTTAAGTCATTGCTAACCAAAGGCTAAGAGCTCAAACTTTACAGACAGATCCAAATTTGGTTCTTCAAGCAACCTTTATTATATGGCATTATACAGATGTAGTGTCCTGAAACATGAATCACAAACTGCAGTACAGACATCAGCTAGATGAGTTTTCTAAACCATGAGTCTCTAGAGGGTCCACTATCCCCAATCTATCTAACTCAAATAATAATTTCATTACGCATTCAGCATGCCAACAAAGCCAACAATGCCGCAGAAACCTGTTAATCACCCATGTAATTAAGTCATATGTGTGCAGCAGGAAAACCCCTAAAACATACAGGACAGTGGCTCCAGAGCACCACAGCTGACAACTATTGGGATACATAACAGATATGAAGATCTGTAGTTATCTGCAACTCAGTGGGTCAGTCTGAAGGGAAGGAGTGAGGCTTTTTACACCCATTCCCACCAATTTGAGAATTGTTTAGTTGGTGGTATCCAGCAGTTCAGACATTCGCTGTAGTGAAAATGATTTGAACTAATGTGGGCACTCCGACATGCTAATATACCCTCACTATACTTTGAGATTACAGCAATCCCAAAGATTACTGTAAATATTTCAAAGTTCTTTAAAGCTATTCTGGAACTCTTGAAGTATTTATCAGTCCAGTTACTGCAGCACTGCAGGAGGCCTGCGCATGATGCGAGTACTGCATCCTGCAGCTGTTCAAATATGTGAGCCGCAGGGAGCTGAAACTGGGACAGTTCTGCTGTAGTTCAGGCACTCTCTTTGGTAATTAGACTTTAGTTTCTTGGTTGCAGTGTAACAAAAATAATTAGAAACAAATGGATTCATGATTCAATCCGATGGATACTGGATCACAGTGCTGAAAAAACATAAAGTCCAAGCTGATCACATCACTGATCCAACAAAAAGTCAACCAGCAGTGAGTGTGTGTTCACATCAACACAGGATATTGTGTTGATGTCTCGTTTAAGAACTTTGAACATAATGAACACAGTTTAGTTCAAAATTATTCATATTCAAAGCAGACTAAACCCTTTATTTTGGCCAACATGGTTCTTCTGACTGAAAGTAATTTTGTTTTAGAGAAGCTCAACTTCACTGATAGAGATTCTGTGGAAGGATTTTTAGTCTGGGTGACTGAAATTAAACATTGGAACCTCAAAGACTTGAAGTTCATCACCAAATATAGTTGAAATACCACTGGAAGCATGCAAAAGCTGACCAGCAGTTTGCTTTAATGCAAATAAAGATTAGTAAATGACTATTGAAAAGGTTCTAATAGTTTACATTTTTAATTAAATGCAGATAAAAACACTGCAATTAATTTCATATCGTTTTATTATCATGTGGAAGATCTCTGCCTCATTTTCTACCAGAAACAAAATTCTTGATGCAGTTAATGCAGAAATTCACTAATAAGGCCATATTTTGAACGAGTATGCATCAAATTAATATTTGAGGATATGATACCCATTTTAGTTACATTTTTTTTTTTTTTTTTTACACATGCTTCTTGTCATTCAAACTCTAACCAGTCATCGATCATATGGTTCTATTTATTGTAATCCTTGAGTAAGCTAAGGGGTGATATTGGGTAATGACATAGGAAACAGAGACCCAGATCCAGAGGAATTTAGTTGAGAGGCTACAGCTTATTTCTATGGGTCCAGTAATCAAGCTTTGTATTTAATATAAATCCATAAACCTTGTGTAAAATTAAATATATATATATTTTTTAATCAATATATACAATGACATGTAAGGTGTGCATGAGTTGCCAAACATTGATGAGTAATTATTTCTAGATTAGCATAAACTTTAGCTTCATACGTTGCAAGAATCTAAGATACTAAAGTCTCCGATATTTGAAGTCTGTTTAGTTTAAATGCAAAGAGGTGTGAGAAATAAACTGTAAGAGAAATAGTATGCCAGCTATACAGGCAAGAATATTTTGGTGTGAATGAGAATGATTCTGAAATATCAATAGAAACTCTGTTCTGATACCTGCCTGGTTTCCCCCTGCAACAGATCTCTCTGTCTCTTTCTCAGTAAGTTACAATCTTACCTCAAAAGACCCTGCATCAACGTCCCTGCTGCTGGCCTCTGGTCTAATGTCTCCTCCCTGACTCTCTGCTCTATTATGACAATAAAGATTTATTTTAAATATACTGACCAAAACGTCTGCACAAAATTGAAAAGGTTATTGGTTTTATTCCTGGCATTGAATAATCAGCATTGGCAGAAGTGGGGAGAGAAGCCAAAATTTGTACTTAAGAGCAGCACTACTTCAACATACTTTTACTCAAGTAAAAAAGTAGCTTTCCAAGAAAGTACTCCAGAGTAAAAAAAAGAAGAAAAAAAAACAAAGTGTCTGATAAAACTAAAGGCTACATAAGTGATCACAAAATCTGATTTAATATTTTAAAATAATGTCAAACAAATATAATATAAAATCATGTACCAATTATGGCATTTTAAAGACTACATTTTTTAAAATGACCAAAAAATATATAGCAAAGACATTGAGGTCTTTCGCAAATCTTTTTTTTTTTTTTTTCTACTATTAAATTTTACATCAAATAATACATACATTAGGTAATGTTTACATTATAACAAGGTTTAAGTACTGCCAGTGTTAATATGTAGTGTTTATTGCATCTTATTAATGTCCAAATGACCCAACAGATTCAGACAGAAAATAACATTAGAACAACAAAGCTGGTACAGAAACAAGTATGTCGGTGTTTCTGTATCTCATACACTTATGGTTAAACTGTTTGTTCTTTATTTGTTGAAGTTACTTGTATTGAACAGAGTATAAAGATATTTCACTCAATAATAGAAATAATTCTATTAAGAATCAAGTTAAAGCAAAAGGTACAGTGCAGTAAAGCTACTCCCTAGAGCTCTTTTTCTTTAAAATTGCTCAAGTAAATGTAACTAGCTACTTCCCATCTCTTAGCATAGATAACAACAGCATTAGTATTCTTGTTAATGAGCTTAATGTGATGTATTGCTCTGGATGAGTTTGTCATCATTTAGCTATGATCTGAATTCAGCAGTTCAACTCAATTTACTCAGTTAATTTGGAAAAAATGGCCAGTTTTTTGACTGGCTGGCTTGCTGCCATGACTAACGGACACCAACGTGCTGCTCTGCTCAGCAGCACATCTCCCCTCGCTGATCCACACAGACGTAAAACCGACACTGTGTGCGCTCATGGTCCATTTAAAGACGGTTTGTAAAAACGCATCATGGCATTACATTTGGTTTACCTACACATCCCTCAATTCTTAGAAAAAAAACATTTTCTATAAACACTAAACTTCAGCAGAATATTGTTAAGTTCTTCAAGTTTATTTTTTTTGTTTGTTTGTTTTGTACTACAGCTTACAAAAATAAACATATCAGCTGTTAATGTCTACATCTCAGGCAAATAATTAGCCACATTTCCAACACAATCCCATAGCAAAAGCCATTTTTAACACCAGAAGGGATTTAGAATTTAAGCTTCTTAAACCATGAAACTCTAGAAACAGTTTTAACAGCAGTAGCACCTCCTCCCCCGATCCAGCACATAATCATACTCTGACATACCAACTTCAGTAATCCCGGGGCCAAGCAGGGCTTCTTTGTATTTGCGTAGACTTTCGTCATCTTTATCCAGCTCCTGGATCTCTTTCACAGACTTCTGCGCTGGTGGTTTATAGTTTACTGGTTCTGGCTCCTCATTTTCGGCGGCAATGGCTGCTAGCTGCTCTGGGGTCACCTCATCCTCAGCCATGTCTGGAGAAATTAATAACATAAATACATTTAACCACCGTAATCTCAAATCTTGATTGAAGAGGTTTTGTATTCTGTACTGCAATGCATCTGGTGTGCTGCTGTCAGGTTGTACAAAAAGCCTCATTTATCTTGATGCTGCTGCCCCAACTCTATCTGAAACCTGCGCTGAAGTAACGTCATCAAAATGAGTCATGAATTGAATTAGGTGTCATGGATCACATGACAGAAAGCCTCTCCAACAGAATATGGCAACGTCTAGGTCATGGGAAAACGACTGACAGGCCCTGGAATGACAAACTTGAGCCAACAGGGATGTTAAAAAGAGACAACATTTTGCACTCATTACATTTACTACATTAAGTAATATTTATATTGGAGTTATTTTTATAAAATATGGGCTGCAGTCCAGGAAATTCCTTTGAATTAAGAATATTAATCTGCATTTATTTTGACCTCATAGAGGACAAAATAAATGTTCACATAACATCAGGAACAATGCAGTCAGAACAGCTGGCTATTATGAACGCAAATAACAGTCCTTCTGCGCTTCCCCATGGAAGAGCTTAAGAGGTTAGCACTGGAATAATTTCCTTTGCAGGAACAGAGTGAGTAACAAAAGCAGGAAAAGCTCTGTTTACTCCAAGAGTCTTGACATTCACACTACAACCATCCCACCCACAGCCTGCAACAGCCCCACAGACATGTTGGGAGACTGAAGCAATGCAGTCTAAATATTTTAAATCTGTAGGATTCGGGTCAATTCTTGTGAATTTCTGTCTTAGTGCAAGATGATGTTTTTTAAAAATTTGGTGTTAGCTGCTTTAGCTATTCTATAGCTCAATTACTCTATTTTGGTGAATTTACAGATTGAAGCTGTGCAGAGACATTTGGGTAAAGTTATGAAATTACCCCATAGACCAGCACAGTATCAAGATAAATATATAACTTAAATTATCATGCAGGGATTTTGGTGATCATAACACACTCACATTAAACATTATCTTTGTAGATGTTAATTTTATTTAACAAATATTCAGCCAGGAAAGTCCAAAGTGACATGCTTATCTCCTTGAGGACTTGGAATATCAATAAAATATTTGAAATGACACCAATTGTTTTACAGACGTGACTGATTTAACATTTTTAAATAAAAAGATTTTATTTTATGTCTTTCTACACTGCAAGAGCATAAGATTATCAATTTATGGAATAGTGAGGAGATTCTCAGAGCACCCTCCAGATTTTAGTTAAATTATTTAGAAAGCTTAAGTTTTTATCAAGTTAAAAACAGTGAAAGTAATTGGCTGCAGCCCCATTATTAGAGCCATTTTTTCAGTCACAGATAAATCATAGATCTTTGAATGTTGGATAGCTGGTCAGGCACAATGGTGCATGTGTTCACACTGAGTAGAGCTCCAAACTAAAACTGATTTAACAATGGGTGGAAACAAGTTTCAGACATGTCAAGAACACAAGTTTGTTATGGGTCAACAAGCTAATACTGAATTTTTCAAGATATTTGCTCTCATCTCCATCCCACAGTAAACCACTAATGTTTTTACGTACAGTGCTGGTCTCGCTTATTAGAACTTAACTTTGTTTAAATAACCTTCAAATAATTTAATCTTCGTCATTGAACACAGTGAAGAACGTATTTGCACAAACTTTTAGTGAATGAATCCACTGCTGTTAATGCTTTGTACAGACCCAGTTTGACAAAATGATCGGATTTAGTCTTCTCAGATAATATTTCACAAACTGGGTGAATGCACACAGAGAGAGCTTGATCATTTCTCTTTGTATAATCACCCTAGATCATTGCTTGACTTCAAGATCCCATGCAGCATTTAGACTGCTTTTGTATGAGGGGACCAGAAACATTACCTTATTAGTAAAGTTATTAGCAAAAGATTGCATAGAGGCTCTGATGTTTTATCCTTTCATTATAGACATATGACCACTATGATTCTTCATCCCCAGTAAAGTGCAAATCTCTGTGCATACCACTGTCCTGGTCTCCTATCTGATCAAACCAGCAGTCATGACAGGAATGTCAAAGCCATGGTACCAGCAGCACACAGCGTGAGATGTTCTAGTGCTAAACAAGCTGTCCTCCTTGCAAAGAAATTGCCTTATACATCTCCCTTCAATTTTCCACAAAACCTAGATACATTTGGTCTTCTGCCAGAAAAAAAGTTGAGTTTTTTTTCCCACGTTTTCTTTGTGATAAAAATAAAAGATCTATGTACATCTTCGAGCATCCCTCTGGATTTGTGGCTATTGTTCGGGGTAAAATTTTAATGCAACTTTATACAAAACTAATAAATTCTTCTACAGTCACAGTCACAGAGAAGGGACGACTTGGAATAATTGACTGGAAACATTTTATTGAAAAAAATTCATTTGATATTAAAATAATCACAAATAATAAATCAAATCCGCATAGACAAAATTCAGACCAACACTATTATATAAATTACCAAATGAGAAGCTAGTAAAGAAGAGGCCCTCAGAGTAAATAAATTATGGAACTAATGACTTTAGGTTCAGTGCTTTTACTCCCCCCCTCATGTCTCCAGTAGTTGTGAGATAATGACCAATGTTGACTTATGCCTTTGTACATAAATTCTCAAAATAACTTAATTTCTTACCCATCCTGTCAAATAGTTCAACACACAATGTGCTAACATGAGATTCAAAGGATTCACAGTAATCCTATGAGGGAGAATCACCACACCCAGCTGTGTAGAAACAACCAAGCCAACCACTGAATAGGACAGGAAACTTTACACAAAGGGAGAGTGAATGATGCCGGGTCCTTATACACTGGTGCAGAAGAAGTTCCTATAAACCAAACTTTGGGATTCTTCACTTCTATATCCTGGCTCCCCTATGCTGCCTGTGTTGATACATGATTTGGTGCCACTTCTGATTACATTAATCCTAATTATTATGAGCTGTAGCTACTTTAATGTTTCTCATGTATCCTTTAAAAAAATTGTAAAATCTCTTGCCAAAAAAAAAACTACAATTAATTTATAATTTTCATTGTCACCTTTATGTTTATTGTGTTACCATTTAAAACCCAATATCCAAACTCAAAATTTCTTCCACTTTTTTTTTTTTTTTTTTTGATGGCTTTCATCAAATTTTCATAACAGTTCTCATGGCTGCTTTTTTCACTCATTTTCATTTCACTTCAGTGCAAATGTCTGAACACTTCTGAGGAAACAGGTTTGTTTTCAAGCTACTTTATGAGTGATCATTTTATGGTTCAGGTACAACAACAAAAACATCTCACCGTGCATGAATAACAAAACTTGGTAAATAATTTCAGATGAACGTTTTAGGCATTTTGTAACTTGCAGCATGCTGTAAGGACAATTTGATCATTAGTTTTGTAGCTGAATCTTTGCTGGAATGTGCAAAATGCTTGAAAGGGAAAGGCATGTTTGGCAACTTCAGATGTCAACCTTAATGAGCAAAATGTTTCCTTGTGTCTTTACCCGAATCTTAAGTTATCAGGTGCAGTGGCAAAATATTCAAATAAAATTAAATAGGAAAAAAAGGCACATCAAAAGGCATCAAAGCACTCTGCTACAGATTCAAAACTGCTAATATTTCCTATATTTTTCGCATACATTTTAAAGTACTTTTAATGAGACGATAGAGGAGGTACCAAAAAGGCCAGAGTGTTTTCCAGCTGAATGAATTAATGCAATACAACGCTGCCTGAGCCAAAACAT
Source organism: Poeciliopsis retropinna (assembly GCA_010277075.1). NCBI lineage: Eukaryota > Metazoa > Chordata > Actinopteri > Cyprinodontiformes > Poeciliidae > Poeciliopsis > Poeciliopsis retropinna. Next base: position 9,771,278 of record VMRM01000013.1, read on the forward strand.
TTTGAAGCACACAACTGCGCAGAGAAGGAAATATACTTTCCTTGTGCTTTCTAAACAAAACAAGTTCAGCAACTTGGAAATGACATCCAGTCTAGAAAGAAAACAAGGACATAATGTGGAAGCCAAAAGGGGTCCCATCACTTTGAACCAACACTGTTTTAAATCTGCCAATATCAGCTTTATAGAGCAGGAAAAAGGTAACTTTTCAAAAAGCACACAAAATACCAATATAAAATGGGTGTTTATATTTGTTTTGCTACAGTTTATATCACAAAATTAATAAATGTTATAAAAACATAAAGACAATATCCTGAAGCAAAAGGAATAGTTGCTCCTTTTCTCTTTTAAATAAAAGTGAATACATCAGGGTAAATGTCACAAACTTACAATGAGCATCATCATAATACTTCAAAACCATGAGAAGCGTATAAAAAGGCAAAACCCACCAGAAGTTGTTATACTGCTCTTCTTAAATGACAGCATGGCATACAGGAGAAAAAGAAAAAAAAATAATAAAATTTTTTTTTGCATTATCATCAGCTTCTATGATGGTGCTGGCCAACTTAAAAATCATATCCCTTTACAAAATCAATTCAAATAAATTTTATTAGCAGTAGATTCCCTCTTTGTCCAACTTCACTTATTTTACTGAATGATTTGTTAGATTTAACATTCTTATTCATTTTTACCATGGAAAATACAGTTATTATAAATGTGGTAATGACAAACTAATTGAAAAGGCTTGAAAAAAACAAACAGTATAATTGGCAATGTTACTTTTGAAATTTAAAATAATTTCCTCCAATGATGGTTTGATGAAATACTTTAAAACTTTATAGCTGGAAAATATGACAGCTGTTATTGTTTGATGCTCAGCTGCTAATTGGTCTACATGATGCGACTTGTTAAGATATAAATGTAGATTAGAGCAACAGTTCAGTGTTGTACCTATAAAGTACAGCTACAGAATTATAGCTGTGAAACTTTTGTGAAAGATCCTAAAACAAGGATAGAGACATACTTTAATCAAGTCTGACAAAGACGTCAGTGCAATGGCAAGTTGCATTTCATTTGTATTTTGGTCATGTGTGTAGCCCTAAGGTAGTAATAATATTTAAAAAATAGTTCGTGGAAGAGGTGGAGGATGTAAACAGAAAAATGCATTCCTACCATAGTGATTAATTTAAACTGCTCCTCTGAAAAAAGTGTAAATGTCATGAATGTGAAGGCTACAAGCTAACAAACAGGATGGGTTTTTTATTCCCAGGAAAACCGTTGTATATGCTGCTTTTCGCACTACAACACTTAAGCGACAGTAGAGCAGTTCTCAAAATTAACGACGTTATATTACTGAATGAATAAACATTTTTAAAATAAGGCTCAACTTTTCTAGGCGTCGGCCCTTTCTTACAGGGTGGGACTAGGAGAAAAGACAGACGGCTAGGAAACAATCCAGCCAAGCTAACAGTGCCTTGCGGCTAGCACGAGCGTGACAAGTTATCAACCGTCAGAGCGCGAGCAGCATCAAGACTGACTCAAAGCAGAGAGAATACCCGAAATAAATTCAGATCAATGTTATTGGACGGCTTTCACACCGCGAGGACTCACCTTAAAGTTAAAAGCCGCAGTGATTTCAGGTGCCTCTGCAGTAAGTGCGTTCGCTGCTCTGAGTCCTTGCAAGTATGGCGAACAAGAGAAAGGCGCCGCCCCGTACAGGCACGGGGCCGGGTGCGCGCTGCACGCGGCTAACGTACTGCGGCCGCGCGCTGATATTCAACAGTCTTTCCTTCCTTCCTGCGTTAACATGAACAATGGCATCATGACATAACAGCATTAGACAAAACTGATATATAGAGTAACATAATTTCAAATTATTTCAAATAATTTGAATAAAATAGATACTTCTGGGCACCCAGTCTGCTTCTCAGACAAATACAATATTTAGATCAATAAAAATTACTTGCAATGCATAAACGGGAGGCTACTGAAATGTCATGTGCAGAACAATAAAGGTACTTAGTACTAGATCAGGTTTCGTTTTGCATTCATGTGTTGTAATTCATGCAATGTAGGCAGTGAGTCTGCTAAGACCAGATGACATGGTTCCCCACTCCTTCAGACCTTACACCAGACCTCAAACGACAACTAAGCCACAGACAGAACAGGCTAAATACAAAAAAACGTGACCGTTTTAGTCCATGCCCTGGACACCTTGCTGATATGTTTCTTTATGCCAACATGCTGGAGAGATAGTGACAAATGACAACATTGATTCATATCAACATTTATTGTTACAGTAAACACACTGTCACAGAATCACATTTACAATATAAAAAAAGGAATCTAAATGGAACTACTTGCTTTGGGCAATTTATTGTTCATATAAACTGAATTTTTTCTCAAAACAAAATTGCCCTAAACACAGAAATTAAGAAAAAAAAATTATACAATAAAAATGTTTACACAATGGTCCTTGAAATAAAATGGCTTCAAAACATTTGATGCATTATACTGTTAAAAAAAAGAAAAAGAAACAAAAAGAAGAAGCACCCTGAGCGTTCTTAACTGGTGTCCATCTGACACTAAAACGAGAAAGAGATCATAATCATAGAATTATCAACATATACAGAGAAAGTAGAAACAACAACAAAAAAGTGTTATTCAGTAGCATACCTCTGATTTGTAAGCGTCCAACTGAGCATCTAACTCCTCTGCTGACAGCTGGGGTCTTCTTTCACCTCCCCTCCCTCGACCTCTGAAACCTCCACTGCTCCCACCTGGTCTTCTTTCAAACCGGGGCTGACCAAGCCTGCTGCGGTCAAAACCTCTGCTTGAGCTGCATGCACACCAATAAAAAAATAAAAAATAAAATATCACTTATATTTGTTCACTCTAAAATAAAAAGCAAAAATTAAACATATCACCTGCTATCAAGTTTTGCATACCTCTGTGTTTGAACTTCTGATGATTCTTGCTGGATTTTCATGGGACGACCTGAAAAGCAAAAGCAACGACATTATCTACCTCTATTGTGACACCCAAGATATAGATAAGAGTTACAAAAAACCCCCCTCACCATCAAGAGGAACACCATTGTAATTCTTCATGGCTTTGATGGCATCGGCTTTATTTACAAAGTAGACATCTGCCATTCCTTTACTCCGGCCTGACCGGTCATAGTGTACCGATGCCGTCTTTATGGGGCCAAATTCTTCAAACAGCTCCTGGAGAGCAGAGCGTAAACGTAAGTTATGTGGGCACCTCATGGTTAGAGGAAACAAGATTGAAAAAAATGTGCAAAACCACCTTAATATCGGAATCAGAAACGCCGAAATCCAGATTAGAAATCAGAAGCTTGCTGCTGCTGTCTACTCTTTTTTCTGGTACTGTACTTCCTCCACCTTCATTCTCCTCAAACATGTCATGCTGCCATTTGTCTGGCAGCTCTCTGGGCTGTGGAGAGCAAAAAAGTGACGTTATAGTAAAATTGCTGAATTTCACAGGAACAAGCATGAACACAGAACATGGGCAACCCACCGAATTATTCTTTATTTTGTTTACAGTTTGATGTCTGGGTTGACCATTAAAGGTTATTCTCCTCCACATCTACTGTGTTGTCTCTTGAAAAAAACTGAGGTTAATTTGTCAACTGATAGCACAATGCTGTTTTAGTTTGATCATTTCATGTTACTAGTAGTAAAAATGGTATTTTTACTACTTTTACACTTTCAAAGACTTTAAACCTGTAGTGAAATTTGCCAGATGCTTTTATAATACTCTCTAGAACCAAGAACATGAAAAACCTTTTCCCCCACTTTCACTTTCTACCTCAAACATGTCTCAAATGTAAACTTAAAAAATATGATCTACAACGATAATGTCATGTGCCAACTTAAACATAGCCTGATAACTTTTCCCTGGATAAACTAATTATATATATATTAAATGTGACATTGCTGACCATGGAATTAGTCTCTTTAACATCAGCTTTAACGTGTTATTTTTTTTTAGAGCAAACAGCAAGCTTAACTCTGGCCTCATGCATTTGACATTCAAACCCAGGGTTTTTCTTTGGTCTTCTTGCTATATAGCCTGAAGTTTATGAGTTGCACAGGTTTTATCCGGGTATATACATATTCTTTGTAATCAGGCTTCTTCTCCCATGCTTATGTTTACATACATAAATAGCATTTAATTCTAGAATGCGCAGCAATGGGTGGCATTTCTCCAGTTCCAACATTATGACAGTCCATCTTTATCGTGGAAATATTTCTACCAGTAGAAAAGGGGTTTGCAGCCAATAAGCAAACTAGCTTTCAACAAAGTGGTTCAGGAACTGATGCAAGTCCATTTACCAAGATTTAAACAATAGAGAGAAGCTAGTTATAGCGAGTATTGCTCAGACACAAATTGCCAACTATTTAAAGCCTCTCTGTCTTACTCTGGTGTAAGGAGCTGCTCTGTTGTTCCTGTCGCGGTGAAAGTTGTTCTCTCGGCTCCTCGCCGCCACGGGCGGCCTCGACGGTCCGCCGGCTCGACCTGAACTTCCTCCCCGCCTGAAGCCTCCTCCCTCTCCGCCGCGGCCTTCTCTCTTGTTCATCTTGATAATCTCATCCAGAGACATGCTCATCTTATCAGCCATGGCGCCGTTTAAACTTTCTGAAGCTAACAATGGAAATGGACGATAAACTTGCGACGTTTCCCGACTGATTTACGTTGGCGCGATGTAGAAATCAGCCTCCGCTCCGTTCTTGTTCTTCTTGTTGTGTTGCAAGTTTGCTTTGTGTTGCTGACACCTAATGGGCCGGAGTGACAACGAGAACGTGCCACGTCCGCCATATGTTGAGTGGCCAGTTCTCCCTAAAACAACAAAATTCGTTTGGAAACGCTTTTCCGTTTGAGAAGAACCACTAAACTTTAAATACACCTAGATTTGGTGTATTTATATGGCTTTATATTACAACAATATACGTTCCCTTTAGTTCAAGTAATTGCAATAAAGCTCTGTGTTCAAGGGTAGTTAAAATGAAATTGCCTTTTGCATCTAAAAATGAACCAAGGATATAGCAATTTTATTGTTGTTCATATTTTAAGTATTTATTATTTTTTAAGAGTAGACACTGCTTGTTAAGTGACTTATTAAAGTTGAAGCTGGTTTCTAGAGAAAATTGCTTAACTCATCTTCCTATAAGCTTCCCTGGTAAAGAAATGTGTCCTCAGCATAATGCTGCAACTTATTTGTCACAATGGGCAGTTTGTTGAGAGCAATGCAAAATGTCTGTAATTTTGGTGTCTTCTGACACCAGTCAGAAGACACCAAAAGTACCAGAAAAAAGAGTAGACAGCAGCAGCAAATGTAGCAGACAAATGTAGGAGACCATTTGTCTGGTCTCCTACATGGCTTGTTGTAGATTGTAGAGAGGGTTTATTTTGATTGTCCTTTTTCTAGTTTTCCATAGGATCAGACACACGTAATCCTGTCAACATATTCACCCACCTGAGCCGTTGATCTCGAGTCTCCTTCAGAGTTATGCATGCATCTTGGCTGCTTCCCTGATAAATACTCTCCTTTTCCAGGCAGTAAATGTAGCCAGATGGTATCATCTTTGTGGGTTTGAAGATGTGCAATGCTCTTTCCATTTTTAGTTGATGGATTAAAAACACGTTTGACCCTAAGTATACTTTGTTATAAACTAGCCCTACTGTAAACCTCTCCACCACTTTTACCCCAACCCGTCTGTTGTGCTGATTCCTTGGTCTTAGCATTGTTTGACCTGTAAGAAACCTCTGCCATCTTCACAGAACAGCCATATCTATAGATTTATAAAATTACACACAGACTACATTTACACATTAGACAACAGAAGGTGATTGGTTGCACTGGATTTTATTTAGGGTTATTTAAAATCGCACATATTTTTCCATAAATGTTCTGCTTTTCCAAGTGAAAATAAGTCTAATTATATATTTTTTAAATATTCAATACAGAAATCTTATATTTTTAATTATGTTTTTCAGATGTAAATATTTGTAAAGTAGCTGAATAAGCATCCACCGACAGTGGTAAATCATTATTTTTAATTGAGTTGTCCTTTTTTGTTCTTCAAAACAATTTACATCAGTTAGATGACATTTAACTAATTGTTTCAAGAAATACCATTGTTCAGCACTCTTTAGGGTGCATTTGCTGGGAGTCACATTTTGAAAAATTCCTTTAATGTACCAGATCGATGTGAAGTTTATTACCGGTAGCACCTTTACTAAAATAGTTCTATACCAAGTGCATTTGCAATTAGTATAGAGTGGAACTGCCATAAATCAACTCTCGGAAAAGAATATCTATTCTATCCTATTTGCTTATTTAAGCAAACATTCTGGCAGATCAACATTATTACCTACCCATCATTAGCTTCGGTGTGAACCAAAACGGAAAAACGGAAGCAAACTATACAACACACTTTGGACAGGCTATGCACTTCCTTTATTACAAGTCTCCCTATGGGTAGCCTTCAAACCAGATGGCCACTCATTCATCAGCAGCAGCAAACAAACGTTTAAATAAATGCCTAGTCAGAGTATTTGTGTAACAATCACACATCTCTACATGAGAGCCCGTGTAGTCTACATCAATACACTCACTAATGAGGTGCAGTCATTGCTCCCCGGGTGAAACAGATGATAAATGTGCTCCAACTGCATGTGCAGCTGAGACATTCAGTCTGTGTTAATGATGGAAGGGGGTCAGAAATGCAGGCTGCATAAGTGAAGCGGTGGCCGACCAGACGAAGAAAGAAACACAGGAGATTTTTCTTTTTAATAGTGCCAGGGCCTTATCCTGCCACGCCATGAGTGCTGGGTGGTGTCCACTTGAGGGAGCTGTAACAAAGGACAAAACCAGGAACACACCAGAGTGATCAGAAATAGAAAGTTGACAAAAGTTCTGCACAGAAGAAAAATTGCTAACAATCTGGCATTTGCTGATATTGATATAGAAATGGTTCGGGCAGAGTTTATTACACACACATGTCCATTTGGATCCTATTTTAGATTATGTTAATAAAGGGGAGAGGAGAATATGGCTACAAGAAACCAAAAGTCAAAGGTGACATGCTATGAAGAACAAAGAATGAAAATAATTTTGATACACAAATAAAATTCACAAGTCACACTAGTGAAAACATCTCCACAGTTTGGTGTGGGGATTGTTGTCTAAATGCACCAGGGCAATTTTACGCTGCAAAAAGTATATCTCAATATTGTGTTCTAATTGCAAGATTGATTTCATTAAATTGCATCAAAGTAGACAAGCCATTTCAATGGAACAAGAGCCTGTGCTTGTATGACCTTCAACCATTTGGATTATTTGTGTATGAGTAGGTGTGTAGCTGTTGTGTGTATGAAAATCTCCTGAAGGTGAAAAGTTGCTAGAATGGTGCAAAGGGTGGAAAGCTTGCAACACTTGGAGGTTAAGACCAGAAAAGGGCAAACTGCAGAAAGACACCAACTCAGAGCAGTCATCCAGCCATCACACAGGCAGGTTGTCAGTGACACACAGGAGAATCATCCCACAGACCAAAGAGGCACAGATAGAGAAGGAATGCACTGAACCCCTGCCTCAGCGTCACTTCCATGTCCCACAGTGCAGAACAAGACTGGAACCCCACTCCACTGGCAGCCAGGCTCCTGCACAAGCCCCCAGCAGCCCCCACACCACCCTACAGGATCCCAGAATGACCAAGAGAGTGAGAGCCCGGTACCATTTTCCCTTGTGAGCAATATTAGGGTTTCCCATCATAGCTTAGCTTAGGCACAGGCTGAGAACCCATCATGCTCATATATAGACCAAATCGTCACAAAAAGAACACCACACCAAGGGCCGCAACCCCCCCCAAACCAACCATCCCTAAAGATGTCGTCAGAGATCCCAACCCATTCCTACCTGATCTAACCAGCGGCTTTTGTTTATGTGTTAAAGCAGGAAAGCTGCTAAAACATACAAGATAGCAGCCATGCCCAGATTAGCTCCTCCTTCCTTTGGAAAATAATTACTAATAATTAGTAAGCCTACACAAGGAAATTTATTGTCAGGGATTTGAATATTCTTTACCGTGCAACAGAAATGTTCCCTTGAATGTTTAACTTTGTGAATACCAAACCAAATTAGTCATTCATGCACAAGATTCAACACTTAGAAGCGTTCTTTGATGCCTCCCACCTTCTCACTGGTAGAACTTAATCTCTGTGTCCACACAATCAAAGAATAGGTCCCCCAGTTCGTCTCCTGGTATCTCTCCGCTGAGCATGGCTGAGATCTCGCTCAGACACTGCGACTCCAGATCCCTCAGGATGTCGTAGACGGCTAAACCTTCATCCTGCGGCAGACACACAAGGCACAGACGTCTGAATGTCAACACCACCTGGGTCAGATGACACTCACAAATCATTTGTTTAAGCTTACAGAAGCAGCGGCAATCTGACTCATCTGCAAAACACAGTAAAGCTCCTGTACGTTAAAATGAAGTTAATTCAGGGAGATTTGTACTTTCGCTGTCCAACTCTGACACATTTGTTGAAGATCTCTAGAAAATATTCTTTAAAACACTTGACATTTAGATATCTGTAATTGTTGTTTTTCAAAAAAAAAAAAATTCATATTGTTGCTTGTTTTAAAAATTTTTTAGCAGTGTCGTTTTATCAAGAAACACCAAACTTCCTGAGTCTAACTCAGCTAGACATCCACTGCTGTGGAAATATTAACAACAACAGAAACACAACTGTTATTGATCAATATCTGTTTCCTCTCAACAACTGATGTACTGTAAAAAAACAATGCACTGCTTTGTGAAAAGGTAAAGGCTGAGATTGATGCCTCCAAATGTGTTAATAAAACTGTGATGTAATAGTAGGGAAATATTTTAGGATGAGTGGATGTTCTTATACCTTTTATGTCACTGTATAAAAATAAATAAATAAACCTTCATGAAGTCCCCATGAAAGAACAGCTGCAGTTTAAATATTTGGGTTTGTAGTTGGTGGTTATCTTACAGTCTCATTTCCTTTTTAACTTAAGCCTGTTTATTTTATTTATTTTTTTGCTCTCCACACACCTGGTTTTCATTTCTAATTACCACACGTGTTTACTTTAATCGCTGTCTTCTGAGAGAATATTTTCTGCCTGGCTTCTTTTGTCAAATACCATGTTCATACGGTAAACTTTAAGTTATTTCCCAAGGAGCCATTTCAGGTGTAGCTTAAACGAACACCATGGATCTGAATGTTAGAACAGACTTTGTTAGATCTGGTCAAATTAACAACTTGTACTCAAGATGATGTCCAGACAACATTATGAAGCATTTATGCATGAAAACCTAACAATTTGAATGAATTACAATTTTCCAAGGAATTGTTACACAGTTATCCCTGACAACTGTGTAACAGACTCAGATGGGTTCTTCTTTTAATAAAAGAAAACATCATTAGAAACTGCTCTTCACTCAACTTTTCTATTCTTTATATTAAAATTAGCTATATGATCTGAAACAAGACTGATTTTAAAAAAATGAAAGAGGAAAGACTCAGTTTTGAATTATGTGATGTTATAAATTATGGTAATTTGATACCTTTAAAATAAACAACTCTTTTTATCGTAATGTATTATGCACACAAATACTGCCTTGGTCATCTTTCCAATCCAAGGTCCCTGAACTTTTAATCATTTTTAAATTAAAATAAAGATATGAGATAATTCTGAATGAAATAAACACAGCATGGGTTATTTTAGATTCTCGTGATGGTGACTAATGTCAATCCAAACAGGGCTCTGGACTGTCTGTGACAGGTTTACCTTCTAAATTACACACTGAATCTCAGACGGCACATTAGCTAAAAAAAACCTACAGCAAAAAACAAACTCTGTTCTTTGGAGACATTCTTCATGGCCCTCTTCGAACATACTTTTAGTTACTTTATAAAGTTATTTTAGCTCATCTGTTTCTTGTCTACTGTGGGGAAATTTGGATGTGCGACTCCGGTAAACATTATCCACTAGTAGCACATCAAGTTTCTTAATTGGTCATGCTTCCTTAGATTAAACTGGTTAACAGGAACCAGAACCGTAATAAATGGAAGTAGACATTATATATAATTTCAAAATTCAGTATGAGAGATTTGAGCTTTTCTGAAATTACTTACTAGTTTGCAAACATTGAGGCCAAATAGCAATTTATAGATATGAGGTGGAGCTACAACTCTGCAAACTGGTGACCCCACCAGTTTGCAAACTGGTGCAAACCCCACCAGTTTGTCTTTGGTGGGGTTTTATGTCTTTGACATAAGACATAAGGGTCTTATGTCAAAGACCCTTATGTCAAAGACCCTTATGTCTTTGACATAAGACATAAGACCCTTATGTCAAAGACCCTTATGTCTTTGACATAAGGGTCTTTGACAGACCTTATGGGTCTGTCAAAGACCCATAAGCGACCATTCAGTAAACAAAGAGATTTTAAATGTCTATCTAGCAGTCACTGTCAAACTTGGACTTTATTTATTTAAGATTGTGCCTAGAGTGGCCAATATGCCACATAAATATACAACTGAAGATCAAATTTAAAATAGCTTTTTTGCTAACATGTTTGCTATGTCAGCCGAAATGCCAAGATCTGATTTCTGTGTAACTCAGGGATGTTGCGAACTTCCAACACAGATGGTTTCTGTCAAAGAGGTTAATAATATCATAAGTTGTTCCCCACCGGTTTGGTCTCCATGGTGTTGAGCGCCACCTGGTGGGCCTTGTAGAGATCGTGTCTACGATCCACCCGGCTCTGAAAGCGCGGCTGCTTCCTGACGGGGTCGCTTGGTCCGAACTGCGGAGAGACCACCCTCAGGACCGGAGTCGCACAGTCCGAGAATATAAAAGGCTTGAATATAGACCTGAGGAGGTGTGGGGTGTTGGTGAGGGGAAACAGAGATTGATAAATTCATAAAACAAGAGAGTACACTGATGTGGAGCAGCCTATAGAGTCATTTTAAAATCAAACCCAAAGCTTGGTATTTTCTAGACAGATTCCAAAGAGTCTGCACTTCAAAATAAAATGTTCAAAGGGTTTGCTGTAGACTTCTACATGTCATCCCAACATAGCCTAACTGCTTCTTGCTGTAGCTTGAGACAAACCTGGATGGGTCTGGGGTGGCAGTGAAGAAGTGAATGCAGGGAAGGCTAGTGTCTCTGGGCAGGACAGACACCATGCTCCCTGTGGTGCAAAATCCTCCAGAGTCCATGCAGATGCCGCTGGGTTTATCCCTCAGAATGGTCATCATCACCTCCGCTGTCACTGAGCCTGAACAACACAAAGTGATCAGCATCTTTATTGGGTTTCATTGCACAGGTTCGCTTTAACAAACACCATAACTTACAGAATAATGAATGAAAATCGTCAAAATCGTGTTGTGGGAAATCTACCATCGTGCTGTTGAAGCAGTTCTGTGCCTCCTTTGTAGCGCTTCTTGGCCAGCTCCATCCTGGCCGGAGGGTTTTCAGGACTAAACACCTGAGAGAAGTTGAATTCTCCCTGGCCATCCCACCACCCCTGATTCTTGGCTACACTTCGTAGCTCTGGATGCTCTGCTGAGATCTCTGTGTGGATGGTTAATTGATTGGAAATGTTCTTTACGCCCTCTGAAAAGACAACGCAAATGTTGTTGTTTTTTTTTTTATTAACAGGCTTAAATAGAATCCAAAATATTTCTTCCTTGAAAAAAGTAGCTTCACTAATTACTGAGAAAGTCCAAACATATTCCCTGGCCTAACAGGATGTGTAATCCATGCAACCTCAAAGATTAATCCTTTAAGCAGAATTTGCCCAAAAAGTAAGAGTGAGCCTGCAAAAGGGCATACATCATCATTTTTAAAACGTATTCTTTTCAATTGTGTTCAGACTTGTTGCTCATTGCAAACTGAATAATAATTAAAAACAAAGGGAACAAGCAAGAGCAAGGCAGCTGAGATCCCAGCTCAAAGTTTCTGAAAAATGATGACGTAACATTTAGAAGGTCAAATGTTACAGGCATTAGTGCAACACAAATCAAACCCAAGACAAAAGTAGTGATAAGTCTAGTAAAGGTCCAAACACACTGTAGTTTTTCCACTTACATATTTTTTTTTGGAGATTATCAACCACATCTGTCAAACTGACAAGGCTTTCTGTAGTTGGTTTAGTTTGTTACGCATTGCAAGCTTAAGCTTTACATTTGGTTGATGGAAGCAAAATTACAATACTGACATGCAATCAGACTACAGCTACAAATGTGTTTTCCTTCATTTAGCTCAGGCACGAGGAAAATTGTCATGATGCAGCTGAACTAATTATCATTGCAATTTATGCAGGAGGATCATCTGGTGATTGGTTTAATATGAAATGTGGACCTAAGCAACTTTTGTACTGAGACAAGACAAAAAAATGGAAATCGATGCATAAATCCAGATGATGTCACCATCCATATATGGTAATCATGTCCTGTTTTTAACAGGTAAGAGGCTACAAAAGCTATTTGTAGCTAAAGAATGCTTTCAAAATTACAAGCCTGATTTGAAGAACAATGGAAAGGTCGATAAGGACATATTTGTGCTTAATACTTTCAAAAATGTGTAGGATTTATGGCTATAAAACTAATACGTTCCCTCTAAAAACTGACCTGAGACTTTCTGTGCCACCCAGAGTCTCCCAGCAGTTTCGAGTACCCAGGCTTCACTGCGGTCCACCAGGAGGAAGGTGTTGTGGTAGCTGAAGGGTTCAGGTTCCTCCTTGCACTGCCCGCCCTGGCCATGCTGCTCCAAGAGGCCAGTAATGACTGTCAGTGCTGCCCAGGCACTGTCACCACGTTCCAGCCCGAGCCTGAAGATCAAACGCTGATCACTGAAATGCGGTTTGGGGGCTATGCTTATGTAAAGTGTGTTTGGATTGTGGTTCTTCTTGGTTTGAGTCAGCTCTGAAAGCTAAAGGAGTATTTTCCTATGCAATTATGAATCGATACGAGCCACACTTCTATTTAGTTTAAATCGCACAATCTACACAATCTACACAAACTACAAATAGGATTACTTCCTCCAAGTGTACAACATCAAAGCAGTATTTAACAACAACAATGAAAGATTGGTAACTTTTTATGTTTTACCAAAATGAATCAGAGTAATTTGAAAATGCTTCAGCAGCTCACCGGACAAGGTCCATGCCCAGCAAAGCCTCTCCAGGGAGCACAGGCTCTCGGGTCCAGACTGCCTCATTCCCGATGCACACTCCTTGGTCATTAGCTCCCATTTCGGCGCCCCAAAGCCAGGCTGGTTTACTGAGGACGACGGCGTAGGTCCTCTCCACTTGAGGGATCTGGATGTACGTGCACTGTAGAAAAAAAATTATTAATGGGAGAAAAAAAACAACAACCTTTGATTATAAAGAAGTTAAACAACATTGCACCATTGAGTTAGAAGCCAAAAGACTTCCAAATTAACTCAGTTGAGTTAGAAGTAATGGGTGCAATATAATACAATACTGTATTTTATCCAGAGCACAAAAATGGCAATTCCTCTCCCTTTGCAGACAAAAAAATATGTTGGTGAACTGTAGTGGGACAAATGTCATATCGTGTTCTATTAGGGATATAGTTCTCCTCACAAATATGCACAAAACTGAAACCTGCAGCTCTCAAGTATTAGTTATGATCAACCTAATCCGTCCAAAGTCACAATCAGCCTCCCAAAGTCAATTACAAAAGTCATAGGATGTCACCAAATCAACACAATAACTATTAGACAGACTATGATCCTAAAGACTGAAAGATGTGAAGGAAAAGTGTTTCTCTACTCTGTATCAAAAGGTATTTGAGGAAAGAGTTGTACCATCCGTAAAGAATTTCAAGTAGTAACATCACAAATGAGGTGAAACATACCAGTATTTCCAGCAAGTACTAACTGAGGAATAAAAGATGTAAAGTCCTGGGTTTAGCTATAACCCAGATCTTGATCTCATTGATATGGAACGGGGCGCTTTAAACACATTTTATATGTAGGAAACCCCTAAAACATCCCACAGCATGTTTTAGGGGTGGGAAAAATGTTCCTTAGAACAATGTTATAGAAGAGTAAGTCATGGGTACAGGAAGTACTAACACTAAGCTAATTTGGAGCTAAGGTGTTCTAGATTGATATTAAATAAGGTTTTATTTAAAAACTAGATTAATTCAGGTATTATTTGTAATTAGGCTGCATTCCAATGATAAGCAATTCTATGACTGAAGATTTGAACATTTTCTTTTAATGAATGAATATTTCATGGGGTGTTCTAACATTTGTACATCAATGCATTTCCTGAAAGATATTCATTGTGTTTGAAATTAAAGGACACTTTTGGTTGCACTGAAATACCACTTCAGTTTTGAAACCGTCCTCCACATCAGGAGGACGGTGGGACATGAACTTTGATGAGGCCTTAAAATTACTGAATTACCAAACTATGCATATTGATATCTCGAACACACTGACGAGAGGGAATGACGCTTGTTGTTGACTTAAACTGCTTTCACCTATGAACTCGGCAGATGGTTATAAATATGCAGTATGTTCAGTTTGTTTGGGACTTTTTCTGCTGTTGCTGTTCAGACACGTACTTCACAGTATGAGGTTTTTCGCTGGAGATGAGCTCCAACAGCATGCAAATACGATGGAGGGGTTGGAGTGGTGGTGGTGGGGGGGGGGGGGGCTGTAAAAGTACTGTGTTTTCTTTATGGCATGTCAAGAATTGTGAATGGATTTTCTTGATTACTACTTGCTTTGACAACAACATCACCAGCATTTAACGTGGTGGAGCTGAAACGTTCTGTCAACGTTCCGATTTTTATACATAAAAAATGTGAAAGCTATTTTTCCTTTTCCTTCCACTTCATAGTTATGCAATGCTTTGAGAACGCTCGTCATACAAACTCTCAGTAAAACACATTAAGGTTTGCGGTTGTGGCAGTGTGTGTGAATACTTGGAGTGTGAATACTTTTGTAAGACATTAAGCCACAAGAGCGGCCATTATCCAACACAACTATTGTTCAAGACGACTTCATTGAAATACAAGCCTGGCTCCCCTGTAAATCCAAATCAGTCCTCTGTATATTTATTGTTGTGGTTTTAACTGAACCCTGATGACCTTCTGATCCCACTCTGCCGACCCACACTCATGGGCTAATGAGGGGAAAAAGGGGGGCGCTTTGGTTGCAGCAGTAAGTGGCCAGATTTACCTCCAGCGTGGATCCTGGAGGATGAGACGCTGCAGGGTGGTAGACCACCTCCTGCACCTCATCTCGGGGACGGTCCGAGTTCTTCCCAAAGATCACGTGGTCATCGCGAGAACCGGGGGGTAAAGAAACAAAACAGTCGCATGACATGGGAGCCTGTGCCATCCTGCAACAACAACAACAACAACAAAAAGAGCAAAAGAAACAGTGAGGAGGAGGGAGCTGCAGCTTCAAACATGCCAAATAAGCACTTTCTAGTGTAAACAACCCCGAGAGTCTGGCAAGAGTGTTTGCCATCCAGCACGAATGAGCGAGCCTCCACCCTTTAGCCGAAAAGTGCATGTGAGGCATCAAGAAGGAAGGGGAACCTCTCTGTTCACCACGCGTCCTGCACCTTGCAGAAGAAAGTCCTCTCCAGCCGGTGCACTGAACATCACACGCACGGATTAGGCGGCGGTCTTGTGCAGAGCACTTCACTGACCGTAATCTCCTCAAATCCGAAACCCCCGTGTTGCTTTATAACCCGCTCCTCGCACGCATTTGCCATCGCGAATCGCTTCCGATCCGGCAATAATAACGCGTGGGGGGCAGCAAAAGAAAAAAGGTGCGCCGTGGGGCAAAGTAGCGGCGTGTTAACAGCAGCTCGCTGTCTGCGAACAGCGGCGCTTATTACCAGAGATAAGGCCCCAGCGCTGCCACTGCCCGAGCTGTCGCTTCGGCTCTGCTTATTACCAGGACACAAAGAGGGGGAGTTAAAACATCGATGGGAGTGGGGCTGGATTTGGACGGATCACGGCGTCTAAAAACTAGACTGCAACCAAGATTTACCTGTGTTTTAATTGTTCGGTGGTGGGAGCGGGACGGTCAGCGGGGAGAAGACAGGCAGGTTGTAGAAACCGAGTCACGTGACCGAGAAATCCAAAGGTCTGTACTTAAAGGTCTCGTCTCGTCTGGCCACAAACAGCTCATCGTCTGTCAGAGTCCGGTTCACAGTGATGATGCAGCTTTTTTTTCTTTCTTTCTTTTTTTTTTTTTTTTTTTTTATCACAGATCTGTCTCTTACTGGCTGCAAACTCACAGCTGACGTCGCATTTGTAATCACGGGAATCCCTGCAAGTTTACGCCAAAATGTGCAATCTTTGAAAAGTAAAGATATGTGTGCATCTGGTGATATTGGTACTGGTGTTGCTTAAAATTTCAACCGTCGTTGAATTGCGGCAAGAGAAAAGACAATGTCGAGGGGGGAAGCAATTAGACATTTTGTTTGCAATCAGCCAGTGTGGAACATGGTTATGTCATGGTTATTACTTTTTAGTTACTTTTAGTTTAATTTTTAGTCATTTTTGTTGGGTATGAGTCCATCTTTTACAGCATTGTCTTATAATCCAATAGAAAATGTGCACATGAGAAAAACCTGTGTTGAAAGTTAGAGTTACAAATGCCAAACATGGTCCTGTATATGTGTTTGGAGGTCTACAAAAGAGACTGACCGGAAATAATATTAATGATTCAACTAAAACTACTTTGGTTGTTGTGAGACAGGGTTGAGTTTGAATTACTTATACACAACATCATAAATATTTTCCTGTCTGTTCACAACTTAATATTTCTGTGTTTTTTGTTTCCTTTTCTGAATATTTTTTATTCTTTTGATTTGTCTAGTAGTTAATAAATTATTAACCTGCCAATGCCCTGTGTATGTTTGAGTCTTCCACATCCACAACAATTTTTAAAACTAATACTTCATATGAATCTGAACATTCATATGTTCAAAATGCATGGTGGTGGCAGCATCTTGCACTGGGATGTCATATTCTTGAGCTTTGTGTGTTCATTTTGTATCTGTTTAGGGTACTTTAAGTTTTTAATATGTTGGTCAGTGTTTTATATTTATGGTTGTATGATTTAGTTGCTGATTTTCTTCATAGAACTTTGTTTCTGTTTTATTTTGGTATTGTGCTTCCTGTGTTTTACTTATTCAGTTTTTCTGAAACAAATGAAGCAAATGACAACTAAAAGTCTTTATTTTCCCAAACAGGATTTTTTTTTTTTTTAAGTTAAAACAATTATTGTGAAGGTGACTTGTACACTATTGATATGCAGGATTAGTAGGTTTTTGAGTTCATTAGCTGCAAAGTGATGACAGATTTTATTTTACTAAAGATGTTATCTTTGCAATAAACCTGCTTAATGGAAAAGAAAGAGAAACCCCATGAAGTGTTTTTTTTATTATTGTTTGCAATGGTTAAGAGAGCTGTCAGCTATTCAGTGATGGTTAACGTTCCTACATTTTTTCCAACAAGTGTGTGTGGTTTAGTTGGAAAGGTAGTGAGTTATTTTCAGTTTTAACCACTAGATGTCACTGCATCCAATGCACTTGACCTTTAAACTGTTAGAAAGCCCTTTTTTTGTTCGCAGAAAAAAAGACAAGCAGATTACAATATAAATTAATCAATCAAAAAAATAGAATCAAGACTCCATGTAGTAAAGGGTTATGCACTAGGATATCTTTATGAAATCCCATGTAACAGTAATAAAGGAAGATACAGTGCACATTTGCATCGCTAGATTATATGAAATAAAAGTTGTACTACACCTGAGTACTAAGTGGAATAATACTGACTGTAACAAGTTAAATATATGTTTATCTTTGCTGTATAAATAGGTCACAGTCTTTGGCTCAATGACACTGCTCCGGCACAGCACTGGTTTTTACCGGTCCCTGAATCCCCTGTTGGCTAATCAGTGTAATTAAAGTTTGTGTGTGGTGTCAGTAGTTTATTGAGTGGGTGTGTCT
Organism: Poeciliopsis retropinna; assembly: GCA_010277075.1. Lineage (NCBI taxonomy): Eukaryota > Metazoa > Chordata > Actinopteri > Cyprinodontiformes > Poeciliidae > Poeciliopsis > Poeciliopsis retropinna. Next base: position 9,789,352 of record VMRM01000013.1, read on the forward strand.
CCCCTCAGTGGTGTTTCATTGAATTATGTCGCTGGCACTCCCTGTCTCAGACTTTGGAGACACATTCAGTCTCGCTACTCTTTGGAAACCCCTGATTGATTTTTAAGGGTCGAACTCTTGCGTGTTACTTGACATTGGTTATGTTTACTGTAACTGCTTCTGTAATGTTTGCAGAGAGTGGATCCCAGCCAACAGGAGATAAAAAAAAAAAAAAAAAATCAGCATCAAGGTTTAAAACATTCTTATCTTTTGCTGTATAAATGGTTAAAGTTTGGCTTTGTGAAGGTACTTCTGCATTGCACTGTTAAGGCGGTCTGTATTGCTTATTTGTAGATCCAGTCAATAGAAATTGACACTCTTCTGTCACAATAATAAAATGTTGCTTTATGGGGTGTCTGCTAAGGCCAAACTCTGTGTCCATATACAGTGGTACAGTGAACCCTTCACAATTCAATAGCTGTGGACTCAACTATTTGCTTTTTTTTTTTTTTATTCATGGAATGTACCTTCTAAATATTTGCATAAAATCTGCTTATTTGAAAATAACTTTGTGGACCATATGTAAAATATCTGAAAGAAAATGCACGTAGCTGGAATATTAGGCCAGGAGTCTTTGACTCCAGTTCTCATGGGTTGGGGTGCTACAGCTTTTAGATGTGATCCTGGTCCAATGCACGTGTGTCAAATGACTGAATTTGATGCAAGTAACTTATGATCAAGTTCTCCAGAGTCCCGCTGTCCTTATAATGTGACTAAGGTTTATTGGGACAGAGACACATCTAAAATTGTAGAACACCAACTCTTGAGGCCTGGATTTCAAGACCCCTGACATAGGCACAATGCTACTTAACAGATGCCCTGACCTGCATAGCTGAATCATGTGCTTTGGGATGGTAGATCTGAACTTCTGTACATAACGTGTGCAACCGGTAGCAGAACCTAAACACAAAAGGCTCACCTCAACAACAAAGTTTCCTTCACTTTGGCTTTACAAAACAAACAACTTAGCTGGCTAAATATAATTGCGGATTAAACAAGCCCTGCAATCCTTTCTTTGGAATAAAAAGATCAACCGAAAATGACATCAAGCCGTTTCCAAAAGCTTTGTCAAAAAGAATGTTAGAAATGTTTTCTTTAGTCATGCAAACCAGCTCAGCTGCACTGACTGACATGCGTAATCATTTCTTTGACTCAATTGTTTTTAAGTCAATGAGCACCAAAAAAGCTTGTATGGTCATTATGCATACAAGCAGATTCCATTTTGAAAAGGTACTCGCATTGTGTGTTTTGCTGGCGCAATCATGGCGAATTAGCTTTTTATCAGCTCACTTGCCCATGAGTGGCAGTTTGTCTGCGTCAAACTCTCAGCCCAAGCTCATCTGTCAAGAAGAAACACCTGGACCTCACTGAATCCCACTTATGCCAAATTGGGAGGAGGTGATGAGTTATTTGGCGAAGCAGCACGCTCCTGACTGATGTCTATACACAGCCTGTGGGGAGCGCTGAGGGCGATGGGCCTGAAAAGTTGAGAAATCTGTGAGAAGACATCCTGTTACCTGAACGGCAGTAGGCAACTTCCACTCCCTCCTCTGGCCTTTCATCTCCCGGAGCTGCTGACAAGCATCGCACATCCTGTCTGCCCTCACACAAAACACCATGAGAAGTAAACACCCACCTGAGCCGAAAGCAGACACACCCAAGGAAAGGATTGTACACGTAAACAACGTGCACATACACACGCAGAAATGTGCGTGTAAGCCAGCACAGACGTAGTGAAACTAACAGATGAGCGAGGCTTGTAAATGCATTCATATATCAAACTACAAAAGTAACAAGCTGCTATTTTGACTTAAAGTGTGATGAACAACAGGTAATTAGTCGAGTACAGCTAAGAAGGAAATTGGATGTTGCTCTGTTAGTCACAACAAGTTATTAAATTACCTTTGTGTTTTTTGTTCTGATGGAGAATAAAATAACTGTCTTGATGAGTCTTTAAAGATAAATCCAAACAAGCCTCACTTTATCAGCACCATGGTCGGCACCTGTATATATTTTGTGAACGCACATTTGGAAAATCTTTTATGCTTTTCTAACTTTTCTACATTTTGCCTCTTTGTAATCACCAACTTCAATGTATTATCATGGGATTTAATGTGATATTACAACGTGATGCTGGGTAAAACGGCAAAGCTGAATGGAAAGGGTAGAAGGTTTTATGAAAGCAGAATTTATAGTTCCATTGATTACACCAGCTTGCCCAGACCTGCAGCCCCAAAGCAGTCATGCTGTTTCTCTTATATATGCTTTGTTAGTTTCGTGCCAGATGCAATGGGATGCATAATTTCCAGAAAGTTTCACAGAATGTTTTTTTTATTTTTGGTCAGCACACTTTTAAAACTCTCCCATTGATACCATTGTATTCCAGTCTTATTCTTGTTACTCAATAATGCTTCATATGCTGCTGTGAGACCTTGTAAATGAGTTAGTGATGCATTCCATGGCCACTCAATGACAGAAAACTGATGCCTGTTTTCTCACTGTGGTTCACTTGACTTCCAAAGTCTCATGATTGACCTTTTAATCTTTTCCAGACTGATAAATGTCAGTGACTTTGTTGCTCAACCGTTCTTGAATTTCCTTAGATCAGGACATGATGTGTTGCTTTTGAAGACCTTTTAGCCTACTTCATGTTGACACACACTTTGTTCTTATAATTTTATTTAATGTTATTTTGCCCATGAAAGGAAGCCATAACTCATGATTTAATAAGGAACCAATAACTGTACATTCACACAGAACGACAGAATGGTTTCTGCTGGGTTTTTTTTTTACTGCTGATCGAAACGTTTTTGTGTTTTGGTTTTCTTTTGTGTTGTTTTTTTTGAAAATGTCTTTGTCATTTTTTTGTTGTTGAATTGGTCTTGCCATATTCACTCATTCATTACCGTCAATATCCATATCAGTTCCCATATCAGTTCATTCCTTTTATGGTTATTAGTTTATTGCTATGTTCTCTAGTCTTTCCCCTGTGGCTTGTAGTTCCTTTGTGACTAATTTAGTTCCATCTGTCTGAATCATTAATCCTACCTCAGCCTCCCTGCTTTGCTGTTCCACATTCCCCTGATTAGCCTCACCTAAATACAATGCCATTCCCCCAATCTTACATCAGTATATTAGCTCACTGGGTTTCTGTGTTCATTGCTGGTGACTGTCCTCCATGTTCTGGTCTGCCTGTGGTCAATTCTCTGATTATCAAACCCTCTGCCATGCCGATCCCTGTCTGCATTTGGTCTTACTTTAAACTCTCAAAATAACTTCTTCAATTAAATCAGTATTTGAAGACTGCAATTAATATTTACGCAGTTTTTTTCTGATACTAATATTGTTTTATGATCTGAATTAAGTGGGGAAAAAGCAAAAACAAAGACAAATCTGCTTTTAAAACTCTGATTATCTTAAGAGGTGTCCTGATAGTAAAACTGAGAGTGTAAACAACAGATTGAATATTGGGAAGTTATAGAAATACTGAAGTAAATATGACAAGGAAACAAAGGGAAAGTTAATAGAATGTAAGGCAATTCTGGAAAGAGTTAAACAATTATGAATTTCTGAACAGAACATGAGCAGTGACAAGAATTTACTAAAATAAAAATCAACTCAAAATTACACAAAACTCAAAGTCAAAACCATAAAATTAAACCACAGTCTTATGAATCATGATCAATGCAAAGATCTCAGGACTTTATAGACGACAACAAGCATCATCCTGAACACACAGTTCCTTTAGTGAAACGTGGAGATTGTGTAGTTAATCCATAGAAATATGATATATACATCTGTCAACAAGGAAACTTCTTACACACACCATATACCATAAAATGTTGAAAACAAGTCAGAAGGAGTCCATTAAAATCTGCTATAGGCATCCAGGAAAGATTAAAAAAAATGTAGAAGGTGCTCTGATTAGATGGGATCAAATTAAATGTTTTAGCCGACCTTTAAAACAAACACTACACATCTCCAAAAACACACCTCTTTTGCAGAAAGACATGGTGGTGACAGCATCACGCTGTGGGATTGCTTTTCATCAGATGGGACAAGAAAGTTTGTCACTTGATGGGAAAATGAATAAAATCTGAAGAAAAAGATAGAATGCTCAGGTGGAAACTGACCTTCTAGCACAGACGTCTGCAATCTGTGGCTGTCAACACCTCCTACTGTAATTGAGCAATATTTTCAAATGTAAAGATAAACAAAAATATCCTAGCTTTACCAGTTTCATTAGGTTTTCATAACCATAACATTTCCACAAAGAAATGACAAAATGTTTCAATACTCCTTTTATAGCTTGCAAAAGCAAGTCAGATGGAGTCGATAGGTTGAAAACTACATGCTTTACTGACATCATTTAGAGGAAAGTAAAAATGTATTAAACATAAAAACAAAACTGTTGCTTATATTTAAAATCAATCTTGTTTTACAAAGAGACAGATTGCTTTTGTGGCTCTAAAAATTCGGTTTACCTGGACTGCAGGCTTTTACAGCTGCAAAGGTTTGTGACTCCTGCAGCAGGACAATCACAGACGTTGTGAATCAAATCTCCCTCAGCCAAATGTCAGTCTCTAAAAATGTAACTTTGGTAGAGACACCTTAAAGACTTGTAGCAACAATTGAAGTGTAAGATTTTTCAAAAAATATTGACTCAGTGGAGATGAGTACAACTGCATGCCACATATTTTCAGAATTTTGTTCAGTAATTTTGTTTGCATTCAATGATAAATGCATTGAATTTTGTGGTTGTAATACAACAAAAGGTGAAAAAGTTCAATCGTTTTGCAAGGCTCTATATTGACAGGAAGATTGTTGCTGGTTGCTGTGTTTGTGGGCCAGTTTGCAAAACCTGGTATGTGAAGCGGAGGGCTGGCCGGAGAAAGATGAGGGGTTTTAGGGGACGGAAACAGCTGGTGAGAAGCCCAGAGGATATTAATCTGAGGGGGGGAGACAGGATGGCAGCAGAGGAGGCTGTCTAATAAAGCATGGTATTACTGCTGCAAAGGTGTGTGTCTGTTTGTATACGTCTGAATGTCTTCCTGGAGGATTACAGGTGAGCTACAGAAACAACGCTGGCTGCCCAGCTACATCGAGATGCAACAAATTTGGTAAGTTTCCACATTTTCCAAAATGAAGATGCGCCCCTTTTTTTTTTTCTTCTTCTTTTTTTTTCTTTTTTCATGGTGTGTTCAGTTTACAGCTGCAAGGAAATCTGTGATTATCTTTATGACGATTGATGAATCCAACCACACAATTTAAAGTTCTAAACACACGCAGAGAAAAAGAGGGGGGTTTCTTGGGAAATTAGATGAAATGAAGTGATCCAAATTTTCTTTCAGAGGAATTAAAGTTCCGGTTAAAAGGCAGAGGTGGAAATGTGGGAGGGGAAGCTGGGCGGCATCAGTCGCACAGACAGTAATGACGGCGCCACTGCTGTTTAACAATCAAAGATGGGGGGCGGGGGCTCGCGAGGAAGTCTCTCCATGAAAAATACAGGTGTTTGGTACAATCAAAGCTCAGCTTGCAGAAATGACTGGGTTTGAAGTTGAAAGGGGAGGCAGGAGGAGGAGGATGAGGGGGGCAGCTGTGGTGAGTGAGCTCCTGTGTGAAGGGGGGAAAAAAAACACAGGGAGGAACACTGTGGGCTGAGGTGCTCTTCCAGGATTTTGAATAATTAACAAGGATAAGGAAGTTGACTACTAGGTGCTTACTGTTTACTTTGCTTGGATTTTTTTAGTTGACTGTGGAGGGGAAGTGGGGCTTTAGGTTGCCTAGATCTCTGAAGGTTGGCTTGTTGGCAGAAGGATTTGTCTGGGACACCGTAGTAGTTCCCATGGGACTACAGACAAGTCTGTCCAGCCACAGGCCAGCAGATCAGAACCACAACCAGCTTACTATGATTCGAAAACAATACAGAGATGTACTGACAAAACAAAGTGTTCAAATGTAACCAGTAAGAATGGTGCAATAGTTTAATAAAATGTTACAGACAATTTAAATAAACGTTTTCACTCCATCTTTCATTAACCTGGCTTTCCCTCGCTATCATAAAGAAACCAAAAATGAGATTTTATTTGTGAACAAAGCAAAATACATTGATAAGTTAGTAGTAAGCCTTTCAAATCTATTCTTAAAAAGAATAGATTTAGATTTTTTTGGACAACCAAAGCTAAGATGTGGCACTCACTGCTTGAAAGCTTCACTACTGCATTAGTAATGTTGCTCAACCACAGTTGAGACTGAATATATGAAGCTAAATTCTTGCTTGTTAAACAGAGAAAGAAGGAAACGCATCGCACCTTCATAGGAGCTGCGGAGAGCTAAAGCTCAGGTGAAGGGACAACTATTCTGGCAGAGTGGTAAGTAGACAGTTACATTTAAAAAGTTAAGTCTTATTTTCAGCTTGCAGAAAAGAGAAAGAAGGTATTCTGCTTTAATCAGAACAAAATGTCAGAAAAATAACATTTCTGTTCTTATGAAAAGCCACATGTTTATGGTGAAACATGGTGATGGCAGCATCATGCTGAAGGCATGCTTTTCTGGAGCAGGTTGGTCAGAGTCGATTGGAAGATGGATCTAGTTAAATACTGGACTTTCCGAGTAACAAAGGATAAATACATATATTGTCAGATTTTCTTTTGTAAAATAAAAATTATAAAAATGGTGAACCGGACTGTCAAATTCTAAACAAAACAAAATATATAGCTAACAAAGACACTTTACATTTTTAATAGCTTGATTAGAATGCTCTTAATTAGTATTTAATACCTTCCAAAATCCTCTAACAGTGTCTTTGAATAAACATAAATAAACCAAGAGCTGAGGCTGCTGCTTTGTTTTCAACCATGGTGGCTTCAAATGGAAACAAAAAACAAAATGCAGAGAAACCATTCTTGACAAATTAGCGATACTGTTTGCTTAGATTGTGCAAAACAAATATGACAACAATCACATCACTGAGGCAGAACTATCTACAGTTGTCGAGTCGCTGCATTTTTACGGTTTCTGTGACGGTTTTCCCTGCCAGAGATTAGATAGGAAAACACAGTATGCAGAACTGATACGATCATGAAAACAAAGGGAATTTGTAAGTACAAGTGAGCAGATAGTCAGAGAAAAAAAGAAGCATTTAAGAATGTAATCTGTGTTATAAATCATCTCATATGAGTAGTCACTAGAGTGAACTTGTTTGAACTCAACTGTTGCTGGCTATATAAATGAATGGAAAGTGAATAATCAGTCATTAAAAGGGATTATTCAGTGCAAGTGGGCTTATATCATTGATCAAACAGAGCAATAGGTTTGAATTTCAAAATAAAGCCAAGAGATACTCTTCAAAATAAGAGACACAGTCTTGTACATGTTTATTTCTAAGGTTTTGAAGCCCAAACCAGCAATCAAATTCAATAATAAACTGGATTTCCATAGTATAGTTTACAGATAGTCTGCAAAAGGATCTTAAAATTTATTTGTTTGGATTATTCAAAAAATAGGTTTCACACGATTAACAGAAATAAACTAAAGATGAAGAGGGATTTTGTTGACCTTTCAAAACAAAGCTCAGATACTTCTCAAAACAAAAGTGTAAATCTTCCAAAGGTTAGCTAATTGTAAAGAGCAAGCTGCAGTTTAAGAGGCCACAAAAGAAGGGAGAGAAATGCTGTAGATACTGATTTGTGATTTCAGGTCTGTGGAAATGGAGGATTATGTTTCTTACATAATGTAAGAACAGGAATCAGCGTGTGGACAGATTATATGGAACAAAACTTGGATACGGTAACGCAAACTTGGATTGGGTGAAGCAGAAAATCTGAAAAAACACTGGTGTGGCTTTTCAAAGACTAAAACCACTGATGAACGATGACCGTGTTGAATGACGCTGACGTTTCCTGACAGTTTGTTTCGCCTGCAGATATGGAGGCAGTCTTCAGCTGCGTTAGTGCTGCAGCATTTAAAATGTTGGCTGTCTCTCACTGAGCACTTATATGAGTAAATGTAACCAGATGTAGGTAGTAACTAGTTAAATGTACTCAGTTACATCTACTTAAGTAACATTCTGGAAAAAAAAAAGTTTGGTCATTTTTGGAGTAGTTTTACTAGGCTGCATATTTTTTTACTTTTGCTTGAGTAAAATCCTGAATATTTTTGCTTGAGTAAAATCATGAAGTAAAATTTTACTTCAAATCTGTAAACAATCTGGATCTCTAGATTGTGAGTAACTTCAGTGAAATTAAGGACAGGGTTATTTTGATCAAAAATTCACACACAAACCTGAAGTTTGAACTTGAACGTCAAAAGTTTTATATTGACAGAAATCAATATATATATAAAAAAGTTACAACAGAAGTGTAAGCTTCTCAAAAGGATTAACCACACTGCTAAGAGTAAATCTGGAATGAGTTTAGCTTTAATAAATGATGGTATCATGTTATAACTGGTAATAATTAATTGGTGTCTTATAACTTGGTTGTAACTCAAAGCAGGAAAATGATACTTAAAAATAATTAAACACAAAGTGAAGACACTCTCAATGATTAATCAATGCAAACATGAGTAAACTTGTTTTTGCTCTGTTCTTCGAAGGAGTCGATAAATACACCAAATATGTTAATAAACATAGTAGTCAGAGTTCATTTCTCCAGGTCATTTGACCAATCTTTTAAAGATGAAGCTGCAGTGATGATTATATTATCTCATTATAGTGTAAAACCTTATATCTCTACATGTTGTAATCTTTATCTTCTCTGGAAGATATATCGGTGGTTTTCTTGTAATAAGGCTGGTTCAAAATAAGCAAACTCAATTTACACTAATTTACCACAGGTTATAGGAATAAGGTGGAGAGCCAGGTCAAAATGACCATCTGCTAAGTATGATGAGGCACTTTTTATCCTCTTGTCTACACCAACTAGCTTTGTTACGTTTCTTTTACTCTACTCACTTCCCATCACCATAAACCCAGAGGGATGAAAAAGATTAAAAACTTGTTATCTTATATTCCTTGCGTCAACTAACCACAGCAAGTACACAAAGAGGACGCTACAGATTGACATATAGGAATGTAAACAACTTCATAAAGGTTTTTCTACACTTCGTGTTTTCTTGTTCTTGTATGACAAGTTCAAGGAATTATTTGAAGCGCAGCAGTTTCACATAACTCTGAAATCCAACCACATGGATTCTGACGCTTAGAAGAAATTTAGAACTTAGAAAAACAAAACCTCTTCGCAAAGATTGTTTAAAGAATCACAGACGTTTTCTTGCGGACTTGCATAAAAAAGCAATATGTCAGCAGACACAGGAATAAAAGCTATCAAACAAGCCCTCCAAACATATTTTAATCATTAGGAGAGTTAGTGAGCCACCGACACAAAACTGCACTGTAATTAAATGCTATTTGGCAGACTCTTTCTGATTGTGCTGCATTGTATTCATGAGGAAATAAGCTTAACTATTTAAGGATGTCCGTAAACACCATTTAGACGTGGTGTGTGGTCTGAGCTCCTCTGGATCATCCCGAAACTCATGAAACATGCAGTTTTGCATCCTGATTTACTTCAAATAATCCCTCAATTTTTTTTCAGATTCTCAATCACACTTTATAGAAGATGTGTTACAGCGTATCATTACAGGCAAAGCTCTAACGTCAAAGAAAATGCTCCTGACTTGGGAGCTCAGTCTCTGTGTCACTAAAGCGAATCAAATAAGTGGTGGGTTGAATTAGGACGGTGCTGCTTGTATTTCCTGAATATCCTGTGGTGTAGCAGGTCAAACTCAGCATTCGTAAAGTGCTGCTTCAGAGAAAGAGGCCGTCTGTGATCTGTGTTTGTCAGTCGATTTGAAGCTCCTCCACCAACATGCTGTGACAGGACAGAAATTAACTCAGAGGAAGGCCAAATTACAAACAAAAAACGGTCCTCAAAAGAGGATAAAAAATGTTAAAATCATTTAAAGTGCAACTTCTATGAAACATCAACATCCGAGGAGCTTAGCATGCTATTATAATTTTATTAAAATATAAAGTCCATAAAGATTCTTCTGGTTCACAAACTGGGCTAATTTTCTTTTCAACAGAACCTTCCATATATATATAAAGCGCTCTAGAAAGAAATATTAAAAGTCCACATAAAACTATCAGTTTCCCTGATTTTACTTTTTATAGGTAAATGTTTGAGTAAAATGAACATTGTTCTTTGATTGTATGAACTTCTGACAAGCAGAAATTTAGCATTTATTTGAAGAAAAAAAGAAAGAAACAAAGAGAATGTCATTTTTCATATACCATATGGGAAATTAGAGTGTTACTTGGTCTTTTTTCCCAGCTCTGTCTGAATGTGTTAAACACAATTTAATATTGCATATTTGGACCTGGATTTTTCTCCTTTTATATCTTTTATAAGATTGTTTAACTGATAAGTCAATGTATGGACAAAAACAGAATAATTTTTGACGGGTAACAGATGTTTTTTAATCTAATGTGTGGGGTTTTGTGCTTAATTAAAAATTTTTTAAAAAAGTGAAAATAAAATAAGTGAAACATTGTATTATAGGTATTATATTCAGTGAACCCCGACAGTTTAAAAACGTCTTTAAAGCATGATTGCAGTTGATCTTACATAGCAAGACAAAAAAAAAAAAACTAGAAAAATGAGAAATCCAAAAACATCCAAAAGTTTTAATAAGGGCTAAAACTAACTAATTACCTGCCATAGTCAGATTGTTACAGGTCTCTGACAAGCTCTTATAAAAACTTTTGGGTATTTTTGGGGTGCTAGTTATTCCTATTTTAGTATTTCTTCAGATCAGGGGAATCTGTTAGTACTTATTGTACTTGGCCTGCCTTTTTTTTCTATTCCTCAGAAATAATGCTATTAATTATTTGCAAGGTAAATTCAAACAAGATAACCATGAATTAGAGCTACTAAGCAACAGAGGCTTGAAATATGAGCTGGTTAATCACTTTGCTCATCAGGCACTTTGCAAAAGTGTGGAAAAAAAAACTTTTCCAAGTACAAACAACAGTTAAGCAGGACTAAATGTTGGTGGGTAATTATGCTGTCTTACACTGTAGCTCGAACGTGGACCTGGAAATGACCAATCCTAAGCTCACCATGCTCCAGTTCCCAGTTTTAAAAAAGTGGGATTTGGAAATTTATGTCATAAGGAGTTCACACATACACACTATGCTACAATTTTTAAAAAAAACTCCACTCTGGAAGACTGTTTTTCTTGTAAAATCCCTATTTGTTTGTTGACAGGAGATGCAGAAAATGTAAATTTTGCCAGGTATCGTTGTTAATGTGGACACGTTCTTACGTCAAAGCTCCATGTCCTCAGGAGTCAGCAGCTTCCAGGGGAGGAGACGTCACAAGGTCCTGATCCGCCAGTCAACAACGGATTTTAGCACGAGACACATTACAAAACCAATGATAAAAATTAATAATATCTTTCTTTCTCATTTAGAAAGAGACCAAAAATGTAATCAATCTGTGACAGTAGATAAAATCTTATCACTTGAGTAAAGCTGGTTTCACATTCAAAAAACTTGACATTTATCGAAAAGACTCCTTTATAATATAACACAGGTACACATCATAAAAACATTTACACTTAGAGGTTTCTGGATCATGTGTGGTTGTCTGACAAGCGCATTTCGAAGGGCCTTGGAGGAAAAGAGTTTTTTGGGGTGGAATGTTTTATGCTGACACTATTTTCTCTCCAGTTTGTATCTTAGAACATTAGCTCCATGTTCAATAGAAAAGGCTTCACAGTATCACTCTGAGTATCACTGATTGAATGAGATCAAATCTGAGAGAAGAGACAGGAAGGGGTGTTTACTGAAGCTCTAACCAACTGATTTATTTATACGATATGTTTGAACATCTAATTTATCACTTGGCATAATTTATGAAATAAAGAACTGGAACTAAACTTTTTTCTGTGTAGTGTTGTTTGGAGTACAGCATTTGATTAAGACCAGCTGGGAGGGAAGGGACTTACCTAATTAGCACCGCTTACAAGGATACACAAAAAATGTACATTTATGAATTGATTATTTAGAAGTTAACGCCTGCATAAAGTGTGGATCCGACACAGATTTTTTTTTTCTTGTAAGGTAAACTTTGTACTGTCACTTTTTAAAACCCTTATTAGATTTTTTTGGGGGGGATAAGAATAATATTATTCTTAGACTATTAAGGTCATGTTAGCATTTATGTTTATATTTTATGAACATAAACGCTAATTTGTGGCTTTGACATTATGTTTAAAGTCCTCCATAATTGGGGGCTCAGTTTACTTATGCTTTCAACCACTTTTGTAATATTTGTTTTTAAAGTGGGGCCCTATGTGAGCTTGACATCAACATAACCCTTTGTGGGTTGTTGGTTTATTGACCCCAGGCAGCAACAGCTGATTGTCCTGATGGATTAATAAAAAATAAAAATAAACCACGAATTGACATTACGGAGTCGAGGTATGAAAAGCACTCATACGGCCTCTGAGTTACTTGAGGTAAATGATTTGCCGCTTTACCCCCGCGTCTTCCCACAGCAGCCCGTTTCCTCACCTCCAGCCTCAAGAAGAGGGGCTTCATCTTCAAAGCGGAGCCACGCTCGCTGCAGCTGCGAGGGGGCGGAGCCTGCCGGGGCTGAGGTCCCGGAGCCTATCATAAAGTTAGAGAGTCTCAGAGTGTCGCTTTTACCTGCGCGCCGAGCCGCTTCACCTGGACCGTCACGTGAAATATGATGAGGATTTTACCGTCGTGCGCGCACTTCTTCTTGACGAGCAGAGCTGATCTCAGGCAGGTTTTTATCCGAAGGAACGCAGCCGCAGCTCCGGGGACGCACAGGTAACTCCTCGGCGTGGGGTTTTCATATTCATTTATTGTACTTTTCACTGCGACTTTTTGGTTAGCCAGGGATTTAATCTGCAGCAGTAGCAGTAATCTGCCTTTAAGGAGTCTCTACACGCCTCAGCTCATGAAGAAAGGTGGTTTTGGTTTTCTTGTAAAAAAATAAAAAAATAAAATAAATCAGATTATAACTTTAAGCAACGTTATAAAACTTTTACTGATTTGAATCCATGAAAAGCGATTGATTGACGTTTTAAGTGCACAATCTGAAGTTCTTTTTTTTTTTTTTTTGTTCAAAGGCCTCCAAAAACTATTAATGTTTGAGGGAAGCAAATCTAACTCGAAGTTATAGTTATTCACAAAACACAATTTGGCTTTCAAAAGTTTCAGTGGCACTTTAAATAAAATTTAAAAAAACAGCATCAAATCAAACAAACTAATTTACATTTTGTATGCATTTCTTTAATTAATTTTAAAAAAATCCTGGGTTGAAATATGAGTGAATACAAACTGCATTGACATAATAATGCATAGTGATAATAATAGGACGAAAAACAACCTACAAATGCAAAAATCAATCAATAAAATTTGTATTTGTCTAATAAAACTGTAACAACAGGGGCTGGGTTAAAAGTAGCACATTAAACGAAGCTAAAATGCAGTGAATGCATGAGACATTAACAACATGGATGAAACTGAACGCATGTCTTGCTAGTGACACTACCTTGTTGTTTTCCCTACAACTAAATTCAAGTTTGCATTTTCTCTTTTCCACCCAAAATGCAAAATCCATCACCTGACAAAATATTTGTGAGGCCGAAAAGTAAAAATACGGTAAAAACAAACACAGCTTATTTTAACTTTATAAAATTTAAAATAAACTGTTTGTTGTTCAAATAATCCCTCATATCTTGTATTTTTACATCAGTCTGGACTCATGGATCTGTTTTGTTTTATATGAATTCAGCTTGTAGGTCTGTTACGAGATGCAAACTCTCTTGATCAAGTACTCTGTAGTTGTATTTATTAATGAAGGCCAGCATAGTTAATCTCCATCAAAAAGAAGAAAAAAAAAACCCATCATTATCTGCAGAATTTTCTGATTATTTGGAGTTAAATGTTCTTAAAATGACCTGTGCAGGCCGGACCCCGTGTCTCGCCCAATGAGCTCCCCCAAAACCCTGTAAGGATAAGCTGGCATAGACAATAAATTAATGTACTTAAAGTGTCAAAAATCAAATGATTACACATCAAGTCATCAAATTACTGCTTTACTGCATTACTGAAGAATTGCTAATTGAAATATATCTACACATTTTACTTAATGTTTAAGGGGAAAAAAATCCATAAATTGCTATATATAGATAGATATGCACATGTAAAATACAACAAATATATTAAAGAAAATAAAGTTTAAGTTAATGATTATGATTAATTTCCACTATGTGTGTTTTATTCCACGTAAGGGTTGGATTCATGTATTTGATTATTGAGATGGCACAATTAAAGAGTAGTTTCACTCCTTGAAAATTATGTGATTTTGATGATACCTTCAAGCCAGTGCTAAGTATCGATACCCTTATCTTTGCCACATAATTGTCAATGCACATATGAAATATCTGTTTAGCTATGCTGCCCCAAATTACCTGATCTCCCAATATAACTGTCTCCATCCTGAGGAGGAGAAAATGCTTTGCTTTACTCTGTCAGTTCTTCATTTCTTTGTCATTTAAGACTTAATAGATGTTTATTAATCACTTTCTGTTTAATAATAGTGTTATAAACAGTAGCACAGAATAGACACAACCCTTATTGTCCTGTAAAGAGGAGAATCAGGTGTAACGGTAGCAAAAGGTTTAAAGGTCGCACAGTGAAATTCTTAGTGTTAAAAAACAAGAGCAGCAGAATAAGAGAAAATTTAGGTCAAGGACTGTTGACTCTTGTAAATTAACGCTCAGTTGTTGTTTGGCTACCCAGACAAAATCAAAAGATATAAAAATGTTCCTAAAATTTTCTGTCACGCTTTCTGCTTTTTAAAATAGAGTAAACAAAGAAGAAGCAGAGTCTTCCTTTTAATGTTTTTAGGGTGTTTTTGGGAATCCCATAAATCATTCAGGATGTTAAGCTGCCATTCATATATGAAGTATTTCTGCAATTAATCATACACTTAAGAGAGAGCAGGAGAGATTAGCACAGATTAGAACTACATGCATGTCTGCGTCTGCATGTCACCAACTTAATCCGTTGCTCAGGTGTACAAAAACCTTTTTTTTTTTTTTTTTTTACAACCTACCAGGTTTTTCAAGTCAACCTTGGTCATTCCAGCAGGAATTAGTGTTTTGTTTTAACATGTTACCAGGGCGCTTTACTCGAACGTAGCTGCGGCACTGAGGTCTGAAGCGTTTGATTTAGTCAGAAAACTGTTTGAAGTTTGTCATTACAGACTCGTCTGAAGTGGCCCCTGCCAAGCTCCGGCTCCACGCCATCCATCTTGTACATTTAGGCAGGTTAAAACAAACAGCCTAAAAAAGCCAGTTGACCCAAACGAGTTCCCACAGACAGTCACGGGTCAACAGATGGGATGTGATGAGACAGATAATAAAACTTGACCTGCGGGTTCAATAGGAAAAGGTCTTCACGTAGTAAAAACTTCTTGGACTTCAAATAAACAGAATTGGGCTGTTTTTGTGAATCCAAAGTTCTGGTAAAAAAAAAATAGATCAGTGCAGCCCTGGATTAATTCCAGTCAGCAGGAAAAACATGCACCATCAGGGCAAATGAGTTATTGAAAACACCCATCAAACTGGATTGCTAAATAAATAATATTTGGGTTAGAATGAATTATTTTTATGTTTATTTCATTTCTGCAGTAAGAATGTTCTGATTAAAGATTTCTGAAAGTCATTGCTGATGTTATTACCAGTTCCTTGATCAAATGATAAATGATGAACACACCTGGCACAGAGTTGTGTTAACAACTTTACAAGTATAAGGCTAATATTAGCTTAAGTGAACAAACTTGTTCTACAGTTTCAAATAAAATCATTAACACAACGCACAGATATTAACATTAATATACCAGCTTAATTTTACAATCTTTTTGCTTAAAACTACCCTACTTTTATTCCGACAGCGTAAACTTACTATTATGGGATAAAGGAGTAACCCAGCAGTGTCTGTGCATGCAGTTCAATGTGCGTCAGGTTAAACAACAGTTTAATTAGGATTACAGCTAATGGATTGGGTTCAATATTTGATCCTGCACACTGAGGTAGGTTAAAAAAAAAAAGAAGGCTAAAACTATAAATTTATGAAGTTATCAATTGGGTTGACCAAAATAAACCAAAGAATTAATTCTTTTTGGTTGTTTTAATTTATGTACTAAAATCTAATAGACAACATTGTATGAAATATTTTTTTTATATTTTTATTTGAGCAATTTAGTGAAAATGTTGAACATGGCTAGCGCTAGCTTGTCCCGCCTACTTAGCACTTCAAAAGTGAAGATTACTAAATGACTTTAGGTTAACAAACATATTTGCTACTAACATAAACATGATTATACAGAATCATTTCACCATCTTATTCTTATTTCATCCTGTAGAAAAGGTCAGTAGAGCCTGACCTTTTCTACATCGTTTAGTTCAAAATGGCGATCTGTAGAGAATGATGACACTTTGTCCTGTCTCCTCTCAATCCGGATAAACATGGACACAATTTTTCACACAGTGTTTGCCCTTAAACCATCCAACTTCGTCACCAGCAGGGTAAATCCGGCATTTGGAAGGAGAAAATAACCCAGATGATTTAGTGCCCAGAGTAACATGTACATCGGGCTAACAGAACATTTATTACTACAGTTGCAGTCCAAAAGGTGTCATGATTGTTTCAAAGTACTCTTAAAACTTCTGGGCAAAGAACAACCGAAGTTACATCCGGCAGCATTGAGCAACCCGGGCCTGGATTCATTTGTAACAGCATGAATGGGTTATAGGTTTTATTCATAATAAAGTGTGAAGTTTTAAACCTCTAACAATAGGCTAAAGAGACCAATAGAGTGAGATGGAAAAAAATGACATGGATTACTAATATCTGGTCTACATTAATTATTTTTAGTTTTAATTGTGAACCAGCAACTCTCAGATAATACAGCGTGAATTAATACCTGTCTTGGCTTACTGAGCAACTAATCAAATGTAAATGCTGAATATATATCGCATTAGCTTTAATGTCTATTCAGCAGGTAAAAGGTGATTTTTTAAAATTATTATTATTTTTTTTTTTATCTGAACAAACCTGTTCTTTAGCATACAACACCCTGACATTAAAATTATCACTCAGCAGGATTCTTATTTCCTCCTGTGGAAGAGGTTTGGTGACGACTGATCTGGTAGGAGTGTAATTCAAAATGGCGGTCTGTAAAGAATAACGACTCTCCTTCTAGTTTCTTCTTTAATCCAATAAACTGGGTCACAATTTTAGACCAAATATTTGGTCTTGCAGCAGCACTAGACCAGGATTTGGGTTTTAGATTTAACCAACAGGTTCCTGTTTGCAAATCATTAATTAGTTGCGAATCAAAACCTCGTGATGATTGCCTCCAAGTGTATAAAGGCTTTTGTTAACGACTGGACTTGAACATTTAAGTCGCAGTTAGAAGCACACATTAAGCAAGAATCACCAGCGCAGCTTTCTCTTCAGCGTTCCTCCCCCCATGTCGGGCCTCCGTTCGATGGCAGACTTGTAAAATGGCGTCTGTGCTGAGTCTTGGTCGGGCAGGTTTTATGACCAGAGAATTTTGTGCAGCTCTCACACTCCCCCGGGGCCCACCTTTTGCCAGCTGTTTCCCTCAGGAACCAGGGGGCTCTGCCAGCCTTTCACTGGACGAAGGATGATGCCGCTGTCTTCGTTTGTTTACGGGCGGAGCAGAGGACCACGTAGATCTAAGCATCTTCAAAAAATTATACAGTTAAAACTCTGGCTCCATGTTGGCTTGAAATAAGTCACCTTGACCTTTAACAGCAGACCTTTTCACCAGAGAGATTCCGAACTAATTGTTTTACGATTTCATTCAGAGTAGAAAGTAGCTCTGAGTGGCTTTAACTAAGCTTTGATCCTCTTTGCTTTACTTCAGACTCAGCTGACTGAAATCTAATGTTAGGAGTCCCTTACTGTCAGTAATACCACTGACACCTTCTTGTAACAGTTCTCTCCACCGAGCAGCTTGTTGGGTGACCTCTTGGTTTTTTTTTACAATGTGGCATTTCAGAAATGCATCACACCGAAAGATCTCCAGACAGACACCAGACAACTGCATTGTTTCCTGCTGTTAAGATAATTGTAGACACTCGTGATTAGAGTACTGGAAGTCAACACGATAGTTTTGTGCTGGAACCTGTTTGGTTTTATGTCCTGCTGGCTCCTTCTCATTCACCGACACAAACATGTCCGATTTTAACAAGCTTTGTGTCACCTGTAGAAAATGGATAGGCACCTCCTACGGTACGCAACATCTGACTGCCGATGACGCCGCCGAATTGAGCGCAAATGAAAATTCCTGAGGCTTGTTGGGGACAGGATGTGAATTTAGAACATGTGCCCATAATTATACACATAAAGTAATTGTTCTCGTGTTGTTGTTGGACTCCTATTCTCCAGCTACTGAATGTTGTTAGTTCACAGCTGTTGATGCTTCCTTCGCCACCAGTGTGTCAGAGGGAGGGCGCCTTACATGTCTTCTTCCGTAAATTGCCGAGAGGGCTGTTGTTGTAAATTATGTGTGATTCACACACACACGCAAACACACACACATATATAAATATATGAAATACTTCTTCTGTCTACTAGGATTTATCTCCACAAGCCTCAGGGATGTACAAATAGGCTTTGGCCTGCAGCCATACCACCCTGCAACTTCTTCCTCCACCAAACTGTTCTCTTGTCAACACTCCCCCTCATCCCCTCCCTTCATTTCTGCTAAATTTTTTTCCCCCTGCTGCTGCCTCTGCCTCCGTGCCGAGCCAGAGATGTTGTTTTCTTTGCGCTTGTCTTTGACGGTCCTTCATGGGAAGTACCTGGCAGCGGATGTATGTGGCAGGCCTTTGCCTGGACACGTCTGTCTCCCCCTCTCGTCTGTTTCCACGGCCACGCAGCGTGAGAACTGCGGTATCTATGGTAACGGGGGAGGTGTCCTCAAAGTTTATAATTTTAAGTGCTGCAAACAGGGGTTTGTGAATTTAGTTTTGAAACATTTTGTTCCCAGTGTTTGAGAGACTAAAATAGGTGAATGAAAGACTGGTTCAAAGATGTTTTTTTTGTTTTGTTTTTTCTTATCTCTGCAGGTTTTCTTCTCAGTGCTGCCTGAAAAGACACTGATCAACTCCTCAAGCAGCTGACTTAATCCTGAATCTTACACCTGCACCACCGGCATTCATGGCCCACCCTTACGAGCCCTGGTTAAGGACAGCACCATCTAGTGGCAGCTCTGAAGAAATGAACATCCCGTCCTGGTGGGACCTCCACCGCGATGTGCAAGCCGGCAGCTGGATAGACCTGCAGACTGGGCAAAGTGTTGGCGTGCCCTCAGTGAGCACTGGCAGCTCCATGGGACTGCAGAACTCTTTAGGCCCGTATGGCTCCGACCCACAGCTGTGCACCATGCCCCCGGCTCAGCACACCCCCACCTCACACTCGCCCCACCTCTTCCCGCTGGACGGCTTCAAGATGGAACCACTGGGACCTGAAATGCTGCAGCAGGAAACCTTCTCCTTGGAGGAGCCGCAGGAGACCTCTGTGTCAGCTCGGCCCAAGCCCCAGCGACGTTCATCCTCTCGGGGTGCCGGGCAGACCATGTGCCGGTGCCCCAACTGCATCCACGCCGAGCAGATGGGCCAGAGCGCTGACGACAGCAGGACGAAGCACATGCACAACTGCCACATCCCCGGATGTGGCAAAGCCTACGCTAAAACCTCCCACTTGAAGGCTCACCTGCGCTGGCATAGCGGCGACCGGCCGTTTGTCTGCAACTGGCTCTTCTGCGGGAAGCGGTTCACACGCTCTGATGAACTGCAGCGCCACCTGCAGACACACACCGGTGCCAAGAAGTTCAGCTGCGCTTTGTGCCCACGAGTGTTCATGCGTAACGACCACCTGGCCAAGCACATGCGCACCCACGAGTCCCCGCCGGGGCACGGGGAGGAGAGAGTAAATGGGGATGGGAAGGGTTTTGATGCACCCACACCTCCACAGTCAGCGTCTGACAGCACAGAGCCTCAGCTGAAGCTGAAAAGTGAGATAGACCCTTCAGTTTCAAACGTGACAGGGCAGTCTGGCTAATTTTATCACTTGGAGGAGATGTTTGGTAGTAAGAGAGTTCAGTCCTCTCTGTCACAGAGGGAGAATAGTTTTATAATAGAGTAGAAGAATGGTTTGGACACACTATTACTGATGAAAGCTGGATGGAATGTATGCAACTCCTGTGGTAGTGATAGAAGGGATGCGAAAGCACACAGGAAACACAGGGTTGCATGCCTTGTGCAGCTAAAACTCTGCTCTGTAGATTTTAAAAGGAATCAAAGGAGAGCCAGAGGTGCAGCGTGCTGCTCGACCCGCCAGCAGACCAGAGGACGGACATGAGTCCAACTGAAAACAGATGTTTACGTGAAACTTGTTGAACATGTTACTGAAAGTGACGAGCAGGTCTGCTTCCAACTTTTTTTTTAGAAAGGAGACAATGACAATATATTTTGTTTGTATTTAATTTTCTGACTTCATGAGTGCAGCCCATTGTACCAGGAGACAAAATGTTTTTTTTCTGTTGAGAGCACACAGATTGAGAGCCATTTTTTTGTTTTATTGTGATAATATAATATAATATAATATAATATAATATAATATAATATAATATAATATAATATAATATAATATACTGTGCCTTGCAAGAATATTCATAAATGTTGAACTTCAATGTTTTGTTTCTTTTCACCCACATTCAATTTACTGAATTTTATTTGACACAACTACAGGAGAATTAAGTTTCTTTCTACTTCAGAAGTAGAAAGAAACTGTTAAATGTTTTTTAACATTTTATAATTAATAGTAATCTCAATAGTGTGACATCCAGTTGTATTCAACACTTTGTAGATGCATATTTCTGTGCAGTTAGAGCTGTAGGTTTTGTGGAGGAAGTCTCTACCACCTTTGCACATCTGAAGGCTGAAACTTTTATTCTGCGTTCATTCTGCTTCGCATAAGGCCTAAAACTCAGGTGAGATGGAGTGAACAGAATTTTTCTAGATCTTCAAAATAGGATTTAGACCCATACGTTGACTGGGCCATTCTAGCACGTTTGTTCTTTGAACTAAACCTAAACCATTGTCACTATGGTTGCATGTTCAGAGCTGTAGTTCTGTTCGAAGGTGAAGCTCCATCCCTGTCTCGAGTCTTTCGCTTCTTCCAACCAGTTTGCCTGTCCTTGTTGAAGAAAGGCTTCCCATCAGTATGATGCTGCCACCACCATGATTTACTGTGGGGATGGTTGGTTAAGGTTGAGGCAGAATATTAGTTGCACTAATATGTTGTGAGTCTAGGTAAAGTGTTTCATTTTTGTTTGCTGTGTTTCCTACGTCGCTTGTGGTATAAATATACTTCCTGAGCCATGTTTCTTTCCACCTCGTACAACTCCTCCTTGGTCTCTCATCTGTACCACTGATTATGACTGCCCTTGCTCTAAACCTCTCCACCATTGCATCCTGACCTTTCTGCTGTGTTCCTTGGTCTTCATGATGCTGTTGTTCTCTAGCAACCCTCTGAGGCCCTAATATGACAGTTATTCTGTGGTTAAATTGGAAAAAGATAGATTCTGTCTATTCATAGGATTACAAAAGTACAAAAGTAGTTATTAAAACTTGCATTTATTTAGCGGTATCAGAATAGAGGGGTAGGACTGCAATTGTACTCTGAGTCTGCACTTTTCAGATTTTACTACATGAAGATATTTGAAAACCAAGCATCTTTCTTTATCTTTCAAAATTATGCAATACTTTGTGTTGATTTATCACTTTAAATCACACTAAAATACATTAAAGTTTGTTGCTAGTAATGTGACAAAATGCAGAAACATTATGAATGTCTTCGCAAGGCACTGTATGTTTAAGAATTTGGGCATTTCATGCACTATAACAGCTAGAATGGACCAAAAATTATGTTCCTTTTTCACCTAAAGAATGGTGCTAAAAGACTTGAGAACAGGAAAATGTGAACAGGTGCTCGAGATGAAACAAACCAGAAACAGAAGAGCCACTTCAACGACGTGAAGAAGTTAAGACCCACAACAAACCAAGACATGGACAGAAAGATGCCGTCTGGTTTGATGAATCCAGGTTTCTGTTGTGACATGCTCAGGGACAGCAGACACATCTGGAAGCAGAGCACAAAAACAAGCCAGCCGCTCCGTCCTGACGACACTGCAGGTTGCAGGTATTGAAAGACACGTCCAACACGAAGAAGCACAAGACTCTGAGCTGCACTTGACAATTTTTGTCTTCCTAACAATAGATCAAATGGTTGTGTGTAATGTGAAAGAGGTAACAGTTGTTGAGTGCAATCACCTACGTCCTCTGCACTTTGCCTCAACAGCTACCAGTCTATTTTGTCTCTGATTTACTGGTTTAAAGCCCCCCCTTCTCGATTTATCCATATGTGCAGTAACAGATATTCAGATATTTATATAAAAAAGAAACAACTAATTATTTCCGTGTAGCTCCACCTTGAAAGAAAACAACTGGCCCCATTGGCCCAGTAGTGCTAAATACTCATAATTTGGAGTATTTAGCACTTCTCATAAAACTGAACAAAGGAGTTAGTTTGGAGATTTAAAAGGAAAAGCATGATGTTGGAATGAAGCCCTTTTTTGGAATTAAATATGTCTCCAAATGAGCTAGAATGACGTTGTGTCTGTTAGAGCCCCACAGATATTTATTATCAAATTGTTGTAAAAGAAAATGTTTTTACATATTATTTTTACAATTCTGCTGCCCCCTGCAGGTCAGTGATTTTCATACGCATTCCTAGAAATGTAAAGAAAAGCTAGAATACCTTATGACTTTTCTTTTTCAGGAGTGAAACAATTAGGTTACTTATATTTGGTTAGAATGTTTTAAATATCAATGTTATATGATCAGTAGTGGTGTAGCTTTATAGGTTGTATGCAATCCATTACAAATTACAGGCAGATTTCTTCATTTTTAGGGAGCTTTTGATGATCAGAGACTCAGTTGTATTTATGTATAGAAGATACATTAGAAAAAAGGGCTTAAACATTAGTCAATTATTGTTCATTGACTAGTATTAATGTTATAAGTTGTTGATGTTTTTATAGATAGACTTATTTTATTTTATAGACATTTTCTAATGGTTGCTGTAGTTGATGTAACAGTTTTTGGAGAGTGTAATTGAATAATTTAAATACCATAATGATTTGTAGTTCATTGATTATTGTCCCTCATTAATAAATCTGATAAAGAAATGCACTAAGTCTGTGTGTATTTTATCTATAGATTAAATGCTTGTAACAGTGTTGGAAAACAAAATCAACCTATTTTTATTTAATTGCTTGTGGTAAGTGGATGTTTTCTGATTTTATCGCTTTGTTTCCAGGCCAGTTCACTTGCAGGATTACTCAAAAACATATGATGCTGGATCATGTACAACTTTTAGGGTTTTTTTTTTTTTTTTTTAGAATAAATGTGTCTAGCTCAAAAACAAAGGTTTGATCAATATGCATGCTGAGTATCTTATTTTTGGGGTTTATTTTTCTAAAACACAAAAACTGTTGGAACAAGAAAATTGACACCCTGTAGACTGTAGTACGTTTGATTTATGAAGATTTCATTGAAAAAAAAATTGCACTATATTGCAGAGAATTTCTCTACCACCCATCTCTGTCATTGAATTCAGGCGTTTGAATGACTTCCAGGTTCACATGCGCATGAAATCCAGCACCCAGGCATGCTGCTTACTTCTACAAGCCTTACTGAAAGAGTGGGTCACTTTAAGGAGTACCATAAATTCCTCCATGGTACCAAGTGAAGATGCCTCATCTGAAAACTGCTAGTCCTGAAATTTGCTCACAGCTAAATAGTCTACTGAACTGTTAGAGGTAACATAACAAAGTGAAAGTGATTGGGAACAGCAACTCATTTGCCACAAAATTGTAAACTGCATAACATCACATTTTACAAAACATAGTGCAAATTGTACAGAAGTCATCTTTTTTTTTTCAAAATTTCATGTGGTTTTCAGATTAACCCAAGAATTATGTGTGGAGAGCTTAATAGAGTGGTTTTCCATAGCTAAGCTGCTGTGCTTAAGCCTTACATCACCAAGACTAATGCCAAGTGCCAGATGAAGTGGCATAAATCACACAGCTACAGGACTCCAGAGAAAACGAGACATGTTCTCTGCAGTGATGAATCATGTTAGTTTAAAGAATGACTCTCGACGACTTGAAGTGAATACATTGTGAAAAGTGAATACAGTGTGAAACAGTGCTAAAGTTGGACTTATCTCAGCGCAAGACAAAATAAGTCTTAATGCTTCAGCTTGCCACAATGTGGTGGACAATTCCACACTCCCACCTTTATGGGAAAAGTTTAAAGGTGCCTCCTGTTCTAATAGGATTTTGCATCAGTGCACAAAGCAGCAGCCTATTGGCCATATATTCATGGAAGTAGCTTTTGTGGCAGAAGTTGACTGACCTGCACCTTCACCTCAAACTGATGAAACACATTTGGAGTAAATTTGAGTGAAGACAAGCATTGCTTTCTCATCCAACATCAAAAATCACAATTGCACTTCTAGAAAGATGGTAAAAAAAAACCAAACAAAAACAAAAGAAAAATTCCCTTTTGAAAAAGTAAATGGCTAATAAGGTGTGTCTGCTAGAAGAAGCAATAAGATGACAAAACACAGTGCTGAGATTCCAGAAACAGAAGCTCTAACAAAACTGAATGATTTTGATCTTATGTTGGACAATTTTTGTAATCTTTAAATTGCCTGTCAACTACAATTAAAGTTATTGCAATAAAACCATAGTCCTACTTTTATTTAGTCTAAATTCTACTAGGCAATTTACGTATTGCCTAGTAAATTGTGACTTTCATTACATTTAACATCTTGACATTTAGAACGTATTTACTGGTTAAAAAAGCTAAAATGTATTATTATTATTATTATTATTATTATTATTATTATTATTATTATTATTATTATTATTATTATTATTATTATTATTATTATTATTAGTCCATTCTTGACTTTAATGACCGAACTAGAAAAGGTAGGAACGAATTTTATGTCACTGTTGCGTTCAGGGGGAATAATGTGTTGCGCCATGTTCGTAACCGGAACAATTAATTCAAAACAGGAAATGAGGAGCTTGACTGACTCCATTTTCTAGCTGTCGTTTAAGATTTTGGTTGTTTCACGTTTTCTTTTTAAGGGACTCCTTTTGTCCGTCTTGTTTTCTTATTAGATTAAAACCCCAAACTAGAATCCAAGATGGGAGGCGGAGATCTGGTAAGTTTGATTCAAACACGTAGGAGAAACTATTCTTCACGTTACGGATAAACAAAAAAAAAAACGCCATTAAAAATATGTGATTTAAATGTACACCTCTTTTCTTGCGTTTGCAGAGTAACGACAAAAGCGGGAAATTAGTTTTGACTTATCATGAACTATCTGAAATTACATTGAACTTTGGTTTTGTTAATCTTAACATTTAATGGTCACAAGTGAGCTAAGTAGGCAACGTATTCCAGTGTTCCACTTTAACTGATTTTTGAAAGTGAAATTATTATTTTTACTGAGCAAACGACAAAATAAAGACCAAGAAATACAGCAGTCATGAATTGGCCGTGTACTCCACAAATACTTTGACAATGACCATGAACCTTCAGGCCGAGTCACATTGGAGTTGTTTAGTTGTGTTAGAATGGCTCAGTCAAAGCCCGACCCAGTTTAGTAACCGTGGCACTTTAAAACTGATATAAACCTATATCAATACACTGATTCAAAGCCATCAAATGACTTACCCCAAGAGACGTACAGTTATGGATTTCGGGGCACTGAATACAACCACACACACAACACTTAATAGATTATTGTCATTATTTTCAATAATATATATTATTGAACTTTCGATTTGCATTTTGTGAAAGTTGTAGAAAATGAGCATGAATCATTTTTGACTGGCACTGACGGTAAATATTTCTACAATGTCTTTTCCCAGAATTTAAAGAAGAGCTGGCATCCCCAGACTATGAAAAACATAGAGCGAGTTTGGAAAGCTGAGCAGAAATATGAGGCAGAACGCAAGAAGATAGAGGAGCTCCAGAAGGAGCTGAAGGAAGAGCGAGCCCGAGAAGAAATTACCAGATATGCAGAGGAAACGGGAGCCATCAAGTAAGCTTGCCCTAACATCATCAGCTACATTTAGTTGGTGTCTCATGCAGCACAGTATCCTTTAAATTGGGTTTCTTGTTATTTTTACCCAACAGGAAAAAAGATGATCGCCTTGACTGGATGTACCAAGGCCCCGCTGGGCAGGTGTCCAGAGATGAGTACCTGCTGGGGCGTCCCATTGACAAGCAGATCACAGATCAGTACGAGGAGCCAGAGAGCGGTCCTTCAGCTGAGACCGGCCTCCTCCCAGGATCGATATTCAACCCTGCGACCCCGGCTTCCGGCCTTGATTTGGCAGCGAAGATCAGGGAAGACCCCCTGTTCCAAATCCGGTTAGTAAAACCACCTTAATCCTGTAACTCCTGGAAATATGTGAGCGAGATAGGAAATTAATCTATATGTGGTTTTCACAGGAAACGAGAAGAAGAAAAGAAAAGAGAAGTTTTGACTAATCCAGTAAAAATGAAGAAAATAAAGGAGATGGTAATTACTGGTATACATAAAATAAGGCTTTTGTGATATTTTAGCCAAAAATGGACATAAACATAAAAATATTTGCATTAACATTTCTTCTTCAAAGTAATTCTTTGAAGAATTACTTCAAAGTAATTCTGTTTATTGTTACTTGCTTTTTTCTAAATAGTTGCGTCAAAATCTTGACAAAAAAGACAAGAAAAAGAAGAGGAAGAAGGAAAAGAAAGAGAAGCGAGGAGACAAGGAAAAGAGAAAGGAAAAGAAGCATAAGAGGAGAACTTCAAGTTCAAGCTCAGAGGAAGAAGGAGACAAACACAGGTGTGTGTGTGTGGGGGGGGGGTGTGTGTGTGAGGGTGATAAACTGCAACATCTGCATAACAATTTAAAGTTGTCTCCTTTTTTCTTTTCCTCAGATGAACCAGACAGTCTTGTTTTTAGTTGAAGTTATCTTTTATCTTTGTTTAGTTCTGTTTTTGCACAATGAAATATCATCTATTTGCATAGAATGAATTATTGTTGATCTGTTTCAGGTCACACCTACGGGATGAATTTAAAGACAGTAAATCACATTCGCGCCATTTTCCAGGATATGGTCTCCAGGTCAGTAAGAATCGGGGGGGGTTTTCTGAATAAAAACTTAAAGCATTTTAGGGGGTATGAAAGACTTGATTTTATAGAAAATTGACAGGATACATGTGTGTGGTTTTATTCCACATCTTACGAAAAAAAAAGTATTTTTACTTTATGTGCAGATCATTAAATCAAACATAGATCAGCCATCAACTAGCACCTACCTTTCTTGAATAATGAGCATTTATCAACAGACTTGATTCCTTATTTCATTGTCTAAAATTTGTATCCACCTTTCCAAGAATCACAGTGACATGAAAGAGGGGTCTTCTATTGGAGTACGATGGGAACTACAGTTGTTTTATTAAGTGAATTTTGAAATTGGCTCGAGAAAGGGAGACGCACGCAAGTAACTAGAGTTTGTTTCCTCTCAGCTTCCAAGCGGCAGACATCAGCAGGCTTCTGTGATGTCAAGTAACTCGGCGCGCCGAGAGAGAAGCCGCTCGCGATCTCCCTACAGGAACCACAAGGACAGTCGCTCGTACGCTTCCTCTTACAAGAAGGTGGAGGCGAGAGATCCCAGCCCACAGAGGGAAACTTACGAAAGACACAGGAATCACGTGTCAAAGTAAGACTTCCTGGTCAAAATGGCAAACATAAAATACTGTTTGAATATTAATCTGTTGTGTTGAGGTTTTTTTTCTTCATCAGCGCACCCACATGGGGAGGCTAATTCTCTATGTTGTTTTACGTAGGAAGCTTTCTGCAGAGGAGCTGGAACGAAAAAGGCGTGAGATGATGGAGCAGGCCAAGCAGCGGGAGGAAGACAGGGAAAACAACGTGAAACGCTACAAGAGGCAAGACGAGCAAGATAAGCAGAGGGAACAAAACGCCAAGCACGACCGGCATGCTGGCTTCATCCAGTAAGTCCAGGCAGAAGAGGCTCATTGTGTTGGAGACAGTTATAAGTGCTTTTTGTTCAATTGGATCTTTTTTTTTCTGCAGTAACATGAAGCTGGAAAGTGCTGCTAGCTCATCTTTGGAAGACAGAGTGAAGAGGAATATTCACTCCATTCAGAGAACACCAGCCTCCTTGGATAACTTCATGAAGAGATGATTACAGCAGATTAGTTTAATGACTGGTTTTCAGACTCTGCCTTATTTCTCAACATCTGACTTTTTAATGTAATAATTGAGACAAAAAGATAACATGGGAGCAGTCTAAGTGGAGAGCACAAGTTTTTGTCCTAAGGCTTTTATTCTCAAAAGCGCATAATAGAGGAGGAAAAGTCAATCATAGTGGTGGCTGATTTAGTCCTGCCTATATCGAAAGAAACATTGATGAACAGTACTTGTACAGTATATTGTAAATTATTTTTAAGAGACTACATTGACCTGTTTTTTTTCATTTTTTTAAAATTATTTTATCAGGATTGTTTATTTTATGTACCATTGTAAGTTGGTTTAAAATGTGACTATTACTAGTTGTTTCATTATTTCTTTTGTTTATAAAAATATATATAGCAAGAAAATCTGATTGTGTTTATATTTACCAAACTCAACTCGCATACACCAAATGTTTTAGAAAATTGACAGTCAGTTTTATTTAGCACATTTAACCAACAAGGTGGATTACTGTCCCAGGTTACTTCAAATCATTTGGACTTAATGAACTAGTTTTGCACAATTTTCTATCTCAAACTTTTTTCTGAAATATTGAAACTGAGAATGGACAAAAGTTAGACACGTAAGAGCTGGATAGTACAAAAAAATTAAGATGTGTATCAACTAGCAGGATTTGTTAAAAGCAGTGCCATTGTTGGTAGAGTGATGTCATTATTAAATTAGATTTATTCCCACAAATCTGGCCTCAATAGAAGTCTCACTGGAAACATGGAAGAAGATGCTCTGATCTGATGAGATCAAGATTTAACTTTTACCTGTCTCTGGAGGAAAATTTAACATATGCATCATGCAGTGGGATCCTGCATTTTGCTGTTTTACAATGGACAAGTCACAGTCCATAATTAAGACAAATTAGAAATTGTAACAAATCTTAAATGTTTATGTTCACAAACACTCTAATAATTGGCAAAAATCCATGTTATTATCACAATAATTGTTTTTCTGTTATTCAGCATCTCCATCACTGCTACCAAGATTTTACTGTAATTTGTCAGTTTCGCTTTACTACACCTCTACCAAACTATACCGGGAGCAATCGTCCAATGGCATCAGAGGTTCTCGTGGAGGCAGTTGAACAGCCAATGACATTATCCCATCGTGATGACGTTGAGTACCATGTTTGTACGTTCTGTGTGTTTCTAAATCGTGTAGTCATTCTCATTCTGGGGAGTTAAAAATCAATTTAGATTAACGCAGGAGCGATTTGCTAGCTTCTAGCTACTAACAAAGAGAAAACAACACCCTCAAAATGGTAAGAGAACAATGTATTACTCCTCACAATAGCTTTTAGTTTAGAAAATAGATAATTTACGGCTACCAGAGCTGAGCTAATAGCATTAGCATGCTAGTTTCAGTTTATGGCCAAAAAATGATAAAAAATATCTTGAGAGTACCAATTAAAACGTACATTAATGTCAATGTGAGCTGTATGTTGTTAGAAAATGCTAATCAGTATAAAGAATACAAGTTCTAGCCGCTAAGGGAAACCTTTAACATAAGCTATGTTAACATTTTCTGCACAGAAACTAAAAGTTCGTTTTAGTTTCCTAGATTCACTCTCAACTCATTTGTGGTTTAAATTAACATAACTCCCTCATCTACCCTCAGTACTTTGTTGTGTAGTATGAAAATATAAGTCTTAAGCTATTTGCAATTATTCATCCGTTCGTCTGTCTGCTCTGTCATTCTGAATTGTGCGTTTAGCTCATGGCTAATTTAAAGTTTTCTCAGTGCTTTAGTTTTATATATTTTGAACACTCCAAATCCCCAGGAACTGTTATGAAAGTGTGTAAAAGTACAATTAAAAATACATTCTTTACTAAGAGCACCAGGTCACCTTTTAACCGTAGGAGATTTCTTGTGCTTAAAACAAGTGGTTCATTTAGCAGTACTCATTTGCTTCATAGTATTGTTAATAAGAAATTGGTTACTATGGTATTTGCACCAAATATTTAAGTTTATGAGTTAGATTAGTCTTAACTCATGCGTTTTTATAACTGGAAACATTTCCCTCAAAAATAATTGTTAAATGTAAAATGGGATCTCTCGTGAAGGTTTTAAAAACTTTCTCAAGCGATCTGAAGTTTCTCAGTCAGGACTGCAACTTTTTTAGTTTACTGCTTCTACTAGCACCTCGTTGTTTATGTCAGTAAACTTTTTCAGGCTGTTGACCATTAATCATCACTAGGAGGACCTCCTCTTTTTTTTAATTCCTAAAATCAATAATTAATTTAAACATCTTCCCCGCTTTCAGCTTTAGCATGTTTCCCTCACAACAGCTGACAAATGAGTGGACCTTGTTTTTGTATAATGAGTCATAGACCTGATGAAACAAAGTCAATAAGACAGTGTTGTCTGAAAATAATACAAAAAATAAACTAGTAAATAGATTTGTTCTTTGCATCTGCTCTGACTGACTCTCCATCCTCTTATCCAGTCTATAATGAACTATAACGGTGGGGCCGTCATGGCCATGCGGGGGAAGAACTGTGTGGCGATAGCTGCAGACCGGCGGTACGGCATTCAGGCTCAGATGGTCACCACAGACTTCCAGAAGGTCTTCCCCATGGGAGATAGACTCTACATTGGGCTGGCTGGACTGGCTACTGATGTCCAGACAGTGTGAGTGTCCCCTGACTTTAATCATCCATTTTTCCCACAACAAGGAAGGAGCAAAATATTGCAGATGTATGTTAGCAGCTACAGATGAATGATGGAAACTTATTCTCTCTACATTGTGTTTAGAGCACAGAGACTTAAATTCAGACTGAACCTGTATGAGCTGAAGGAAGGTCGTCAGATCAAGCCAAAAACCTTCATGAGTATGGTGTCCAATCTGCTGTATGAAAGGAGGTGAGTAAGTTTGGACAACCCTTTTTCTGTCAGAAATTTTCTGTTGGGATTCAAGTTTAATCAAAAATCTGTTGTTTTTTTTTTCACCTGCCATCTTGAGTTCAAATGATGAATTCTGAAAATTGGTATTACCGCTTAGTTAATCTGCAATTCTACTTTTTTATTGTAAAATGTCCTAGTTTCTGATTTCCAGTGACTCTTGCAGACAATTTGTATAAATTTGATGCATTTCAAGGCGTCACTAAAGTATAGCTATACTATAGTATATATATTTAGATTTAAACTTTTTCCAGGTCTGGATAATTGTGGAAAAGGGAAATGAAGTATGGAAAAATATTTGTTTTACCATATTTTATTCCATTGAATACAATGTGTGTCCACTGATCTAGCTTCTTATAAATTAAACTATTTATTTATCCATCCATAATTCCTCCAAATTATTTTCTGTCCATTCGTATTGCTCTTCATATAATTACACTCAACACACTTAACAAGACTATCCATCCATTTTCTAACACCCTTGTGTGTAGTGGGGTCGGGAGGTGCTGGTGCCGATCTCCAGCTAACATTCCGGGCGAGAGGCAGGGTACACCCGCAAGTTTTTTGCAGCTTAACAAGACTAATAGATCAAATTAATTACAATCCAAGTAATTACCAGTTATGATACAGTATAACCACATTTAGAGTATCATGTCAAATGGTGAAAGGTTATCTGTCAGAAGAAGCCCAGCAGACTGAATTGAGTTGCTACCTTTCAGTAGTTCCTCAGACAGAGTGGAAAAAGACTTTTATTTAAGCAGAGATCACCTCTTCCAGTGTAGTTATTGTCTTTTTTTTCTTTTCTTTTTTTTTTAAATTAGGTTCGGACCGTACTACATCGAGCCAGTGATCGCAGGACTAGACCCCAAAACCTTTGAACCGTTCATCTGCTCCCTGGATCTGATTGGCTGCCCCATGGTAACAGAAGACTTTGTAGTGAGCGGTACTTGCTCGGAGCAGATGTACGGCATGTGTGAATCGTTGTGGGAGCCGGACATGGTCAGTATTCACTGCAGCCGAGTGAGACTTAGTGAAGTCATCGGATTTTTGACATTTTTGACTGAGAAGCTGCCTTCACTGAAGGAACATGACGCGTACATGTTTGTTCAAATCCATGAAGGATTTCTAGTTAAAAATAACGGACTAAAGGAATTTTTTATCCTTTTTCTTGAGACTTGTGCGCAGCCTATGTTTTCAGTTCTTACATTAAATGTAATGAACAACATGGCCACAGATATTAGTTATAATAATAGTTTGTTTCCTTGCAATCAACAGCCACATTACTTGGGATTCCTAATCATAAAGTCTTACATTGATCATTTTTCTGTGTAAAACCTACACATCTAAAGTGCAGGAAGTAAACCATTTGCTTGTATTTCCATGTGAAAATGTGTGAGCTGTTCGTAGCAATTCTTATGACTAAAACAATAAATGTTTGTGGTCCTGTAGGAAC
Organism: Poeciliopsis retropinna; assembly: GCA_010277075.1. NCBI lineage: Eukaryota > Metazoa > Chordata > Actinopteri > Cyprinodontiformes > Poeciliidae > Poeciliopsis > Poeciliopsis retropinna. The sequence goes on from VMRM01000013.1 coordinate 9,822,291, forward strand.
CAGAGGACCTGTTTGAGACCATCTCCCAGGCGATGCTAAATGCAGTGGATCGGGATGCTGTGTCCGGTATGGGAGTCGTCGTACATGTCATGTAAGTGCAAAACGAACCCGTCTACCACCAGATCCACTCGCAGGTGTTTGACGTGGCCTGGAAAAATTTAAATTTTTTTGTTTTTGCAGCAGCGTTTACTTGATTTACACAGTCTGTGTATCGAACTTTAAGTAGCTTTCTATTTTTCTAATTTGTAATGGAAATATTTAAACTACAAAAAACATAATTTCTGTAAAATTTAATTGATAGCATACTCTATAATGATTTATAGGCATTGTAGAAGTGAGTTTGTGTCTAATTTTATTGGAGGAACTGGAGCAGCAGAAGTTATTTTTTAAACAAGCTTTTACATAAACTAATGCCAAAAAATATTTATTCTACAGTGTCAAAAAAAACCAAACAGTAAACTATTTTAAATTAACACAAAGGTTTCATCTTACATCATGTCTAAGCTCAACATAAACTTCAACCTCTAAGTACAGATATTAAAATGTTGACTGAATACATCATGGCAACCAGAGTGACCTATTATTTAATTTTAGAAATAATTGTAGTTCATCATCACTAAGAAGATTAGGCCCTTTTTTTGGTTGATCAAATAATTTGCTGATAATCATGTGAAAACAGGAAACACGATTAAATGTCTAGTTTATTTAAGAGAATAAACAAAACACCTATGGGAAGCCAATGGGACCAGCAAAGTCCCATTGTTGTCCCAGTTCAGAAAACACACAAACTGACCTAAAAAGGAAAGAAGCCACATTTAATAGACTGATGGAGGTTCTTGTTCACAGTTTAAAACAACCCACAAACACAACATTTCAGCCACAGCACATTGTAAAGCACGGTGGATCAGGTATTATGGTTTGGGAATGTTTGTCATATGAAGGTTGAATGCATCAAAATACTTGAGGTGACATTGCTTCATGTCAATGAAGACAATTAAATGGAGACCAGTGAGAAAGCAGCATCTTGTTTTCAGACCAACAAGCTTAGTTTTATGGAGGGAACAGTGTGAGCACTGGAACTTAATCCAAAGGAAGCTCAGCGTGCGGCGACATCAAATGCATAATTTCTGCAATAGAAAACATTTTTTAAAAATCATCACTTCCTAAATAAATGTGATCAAATTTTCTTTATGTTTTTATTTGGAATAGAATGAGTAGTGATCCCAATGCTGTTATTTTGAGCACAAAACATTTTGCTGTAGGTCAAATTGCAGATCTGGAAGATTAATGTTGTTTTTAATCTTTCACAGAGAGAAAGACAAGATCACCACACGAACCCTGAAGGCCAGAATGGATTAGAGCATTTGTTTCTCTCGCTACTCTTCCTTTCTGCAGTTGTTTTGTATAAAAATGATTCAAATACACCCGTTCTGTTTTCTTACTCATCTCTTCAATAAATAAAAAAATGGGTTTGAACAATAAACTCTTGTTATCTTTGAGCATGGTTTGTCCATGATTAGTTTGAACAGGTGCCAGGTTGTCAGCCAACAGATTTAGTTGCTTCCCATATGGAGACTTGGTGAGGTATATATATACAGTACACAATACAGTAAATTAATGTGCAATTTAATTTTTAAAGTATTTGATGTACTCTGCCTCTCACAGAGATGGGTATCTCTCTGGCAACCCTGCAAGGACAAGCTGGTGAAGCCGATTGATTGAAAATATGATTTACAAAAACATTTATTTCACAATTATTTTGTTTATGCACTACAGCTTATAAATGTATTTTATAAAATAGACTTGCTCAACAAGGTCAGTAGGTGGTGCCAACAACGAATTTGTAAATTCGACTTGCCTTGCACAAGTATACATTATTTACATGTATTTAATGTAAATAATGAAAGTTTATGTCAACATATGATGCATTCATTGTGCATGAAATTATAAAATCCACACATTTATAAAGTTAGTAGTTTCGTTTAAAGAATATTTATGCATTTAGTTATTAGCTTGTGAAGCCTGAACATAATGCAAGACAAATACTTGTTGGTAACAAACACAAACGAGCTGAAACTACTGAATTCATGAAAAATATTTAGCAACTAAATATAATTTCTATAAGGTATTTATACATTGAAATGCCTTTTAATTTTTCATACAACTTATTCTAGTATTGAACTTTCAAAAGCAAAGTATGGGGAACATATTTACATGCTCAGCATGAACCTCTGATGCTAATTTGACATTTGAGCGGTTTTGTTTCCAGAAGATGTAATGGCACAACAAAGAGGGCTAGAGAATGGCGGCACGTCTGAAACCAGAGGCTTTTTTCTAGCCTCAGGTCCAAAAGTTTACGTACATTCCAATCAATAATTGGATAAACCCCCCCCCACTCCTCTAGCAACCATACCCTTTTTGTATGGCCACAATATCGGCTATCCCATGTCTATGTCTGTATCAAGCTGCATTGTATGAAGGAACCCTTTTAAACAAAGTAAGTTTTAACCACATTTATGTATTTGCCCCAAACTAAAAAGTGTAACGTTGAATATTTATCATTTGGAGACATGACTCATTCAGTGTTGAGGAAGGATGAACGTTATTTTATTTTCAAAGGTTTTTTTTTATTATTCAGTTTTCAACTCAAAAAAAAAAAAGTGAATTACTCAGCAGGCAAAAAAATTCCCTCACAAAAATTGTTTTTGTGCAATTTTCCTCCTAAAAATCTGTAAATGGCACAGAAAACAGAAGAGCAAGGACAACAAAAACAAGATAAAACTCCCTTTAATATGCAATGAGTCATTTTTCAAGTAACCTTTTTTCCTAATGTCTGTTGGTAACAAAACAATACTGTATACAAACACAAAATTGCTACATTAATGTAAACAAGATATAAAAATGATCATTATGGTAATAAAACAAGTGTTTGCTGCAGAATTGCCCTTTTTTGTTTCACGTGAGTTTGTTTTTCCTTACACCAACCAACCTCCACCAAACTTACGGGTTATATTTAAAAAAAAATATCCCAAGACATTATGGCAACATAACATTCAAACTGTTTTTTAATCCTTTTGTTGGTTTAGTCACAACACTCTGATGCGAAGTTAAATGGTTCGATGTTACAACTGGTGCTGGAGTCTCAAGTACATGTCAGCCATGCATTTTTTTTTTTTTTTGACACTGCATTTGTTTACTTTATACACTGATATATTGATGTGGTAATCTCCAAATTGTCAGCAGTACATGTAAATCGTTTGAGAAGCCTGGTGGCAGCTTTCAGAGAAGTTTGTCATGCAATCTGGCCATTCTGCACCTGTTTGTCCAAAAGAGAAATCATAAAGAACCGCGTGAACAGAAACGGTAGGAGACGCTATACTGACAGACATGGTAACTGCTGAAGCTGACACTCCCATTCAAGGCATTAGTGAGACAGTTTTCGTGCTGGCGTGTGGAGCAAATAAGGTGTTGCAGAGAGTAGACTTTTAAGGGAAAAAAAATATATATATAAAAAAAAGGACAAAGAGGTTACTGGGATTTGAATTCACAAAGTGAGGAAGTGGTGGCGTTGTGTAACAGGCTCAAAGGATTTCCCCTCCAACCACCTCCCTGCAAAACCGCTGCAGGTTGATGGATCATATTGGATGCTTGTTTTGTTTTTAGATTTTATTTTTATTTATTTTTTTAAGAGGGGAGACAGACCTACACACAGAAGAAAAAGTGTGGTTTTTGACTGATCTATGACTGGAGGTGACCGGCTGGTCTGGAGGAGGAGACTATGATAAGATGTTGGACATGAACTCGTAGAACCGTTTGGAGTACTGCTCCGGGTTCACCGTCGAGATCTCGGCCCCTGCCTGTGGAAGAGAAACGGGAAACGCCTTACAAACGTTTTCTCTTTGATGCACTGAATGTTTTCACGGCTTTTGTTTCACTGCAATATCACACCAGAAACAAAGACAGAGAAATGATCAATGCTTTCAAACACTTGTTGGAAAAATTGTGGTACACAAATTAAGACTTCAGTTAATAGTAAATCCAGAAGTAGTCATGTAGGTAATCAGAAAACCAACACAGCTTTGGCTAATTCCTGCAGGACCTACCGGATTGGTCAGTTTATAAATATCTGCTAGAATCACTATGAACAGTTGATACTCAATATATAACACTCAAGTGATCAATTCTTTGTGAACTATGTGGCCTCAACTAGCCTCAAGCTACTTCCAGTCTGCTGCTGATAATTCAGCGCATACTAAGGATGGAACTGGAAGCTCTTTGCCACCATCTAGTGACCAAAATGTGAACTACATCTATTTGTGATTTTTGCAGCACCGAGCTTTATTTTAAAAACTTTAAACAGCATTCATTGTACAGAACCTTATAGTGATTACATGTTAGTGATTACATTTTAAACCATGACACTGGAACATTTGCTATGCCTTATGTCATTTATTCTTGATGCATCATATTCTTATTACTTGGCTGGAAACACACTGATGTCTTTTGTAGCCAGTCTGGTTTGATGTACACACAAAACCACATGATTTTGGCATTTAAGCATAGCTGTTATTTATAAATGCCAGGTTACATTGAAAGGAAAGAGTGACTGGCAATATAAAATCAGCCTAACGATCAGATTATGTGATTCATGCGGTTTCAGATTCATTGCCACTGCCAACGAGATATTTTTGCGATCATATATTTTGATAAAAATGCTTTTCTGATCTCATCCAGCAAAACTCTGGTGCTGCTGTACAATTAGTCCTATTCATATTTCAATTATAGTTTTCTGTCCAATAAGAATGGACTCTAAATAGTCTCAGATCTTCTCCACCCCAACTAAAACATGTTCAGCACCACCCAGGTAATAATCCTTTTAACATTTCTAGAATTACAGAACAGTGAATTAACCACTGAAACCATAAATAATAAAAATAATCAACAGTTCCTGTGAACCAACACAAACATTTTTCAATAGCGCTGGTCCATCTGCCATAATTGTCTGTAGAACTGCTGGAAAAGGGCCAACAACAAAAAGGATAAATTAATTAAAAATATGTTTTCCATACAGCAAATTTGGCCTTTCTTCTAAGTGGGAAACAGGCAGTATGCTTTATTCTGTCATCTGCCTAACGAATCAAATCTGGACATGCAGAGATTTATCTAGACCCGAAAAAAAAAAAAAAAAAAAAAAAAAAAAAGTCCATGCTTTTCCACATGCAAACTCTGAACTTTAAACTGAAAACAGGATAGAAAATCTTGTTAGTCAGCCCAGGTCTACTTTCCAAAACAATCTCAAAAGCAATTTATGAAAACTACTATTATTACAACTTTAGAAGTATTCTGTAATTTAGTTCTCCTACTGCAATAAATGCCCTGTGTTTCTGCACTTGATTTAATTGAACCAAATCATAATTTTATTAACCAGTAGGTTTATATTCCTTACCGCTGATTTGTTAATAAAAACAAACAAATTGTGCTTAGCATAAACTAGCAACCACTTAACTCCCCAGCTCCTTTGGTTGGTGTAGATTCACTTTAAATCTCCTTTGCCAGAAATAGCAACAACTGTTAAGCCACTAACTGGACCTGCTGGACTGGACTGTGCGACAAGAGACCATCTAATCAGAGAAAAGCCGAGATGCAAACTGCCTGTCTGCATTTGTGCCAACCTTTTCTCACAGGAATAGTTCTCTAAATATTGATATTGGTCTGTACACGCGTATCATTTACAAGTGTACCTTCTGGTTTGTCCACAAATTTGAAGCCAAAGCCTTCATGTAAGCAATGTGCACGCCTATGTTTCCCTCCTTAATCAACAGCAGCGAAATAAATTCACCTATAAGTGAGGGCCGACTGATTCAGGTTTCCATTTACATGCTGCTCCTAAAACAGCAACTACTGGCATAATGTAGAGAACAACAATTAGCAGTGTGGCAATCCGAACACTCGTATTAGAAGACTCACCCCATGTTTCACAGTTTTGGCAGCATGTGCAGCTTTTTTCTTAGCGTCATAGTGCGTGAGGATGTCGATAATAGCCATGAAGTAAACCTCCTTCTTCACAGCACCTGGAACAACAGCAACAATCACCTTTTGTGACCAATTAAAAATACTGATATTCAATATTGAGAGACGGCCACAGCTGATAAAGGTGATGAATTTGGGTTTATTCCCAGTGGCTTTGCAGAAGTATTCACTCCTCTAACTTATTTTTACTCTTTGGCACATTGCAACAATAAACTTTAATGTATTATATTAGGATTTTATGATCATTTAAAATACCTCGTCACACATTTTCATAAGTCTGGACTTTGCCTATGAATAGATTGGTGTTCACCGAACCGACTGGACAGGCTTGGTTCCATTCCACTGAAAGGATTAAGAGTTAATAGTGATGTGCGGCGTCACAAAAACAGTCTATGAATTTTGTCACATAGGCATAAAGTTCAAATTTGTTCTGGATTTATTTCACATAGCAGAGCTTCTTGTTTTCCTCATGGTGTGAATCACTCAATGGATTCTCTCCCCACCTGAGCTGTGGTTCTTTGCTGCTCCTCTAGAGTTACGATAGTCTTGCTTTTTTCAGATGACGAATTGAACAGAGCTGTGTGAGGACATGCTTTTATGAGGTTCCTCTCTGAGATGTCAGTTGACTTTGTTAGTTTATCTGATGGCGTTTGTTCACTAAAAAACCTCAGAGGCTTTCACAGAGCAGCCGTGTTCGTACTGAATGCAGCTGCAGCTCATTCACTCATTCACAGTGAATGAGTGAATGAGTGAATGACATCATTCAGAGTCGTCGTTGGTCGCACTGGATTTTTATTTTGGGAGGTCAGTATAAAAACAGCCAAACACCTCTCAACTACACTCCACTTTGTCAGATTCATCACATAAAATCTCCAAATCCCATATTAAAGTTTTGTGACTGTAACATGCCAACATTTTTTAATAATTCAACCAGCATGCATACATGCTGGTTGAATTATTCAACCAGCATGATCTGGTTTCTGCCTGATCTGATTGAATTAATGAACTGCTTTGAACTTTGAAAACCTGGATGCTCACTGTCGTGGCTCTTGATTGCGTAAACATCCACAGAGGGGTCGAACTCCCCGGGGCCAAAGAATCCTCCGCAGTTGAGGGGGTTTCCAGGACTGTCCGGAGGCGTGCCGAAAGAACCAGTCAGCACGCCTCGACCCATTTCGTCATTCTCAAACTCCTCGTCGTCCCCGCCGCCCTCCACATCCATCTCCTCCTGCTCCGCCCGCTCCACATCATGGATGCCTACCAGTAGGCTGTAGTCCATGATCTTGAGGGTGGCCAAGAACTAAAACACACACGTGGGGAAACCGTCATTACTCGGGGTTCCTTCTGGAACATTTGAATGGCAGAAAGTTTATTTTAGATTTATCTGCTGAAGCAGAGCTGTGGTTTAAAATGTCAGGAGAACAAACCAAAGTTTCTCTACCTCCACATCCCGTTTTAGCTTCTCCAAAAAGTACTTCTTGTTATCATCTCCTATCTGTAACTTGTGCCCTTCATTCAGGAAGTCATTGTCTTTAAAAGTAGGAAGCTCTTTAGCCTGAAGAGAGAGACACATTATATCAGTTTTCCATTAGCCGCTTTAGTTTTTACTGGGCAACTAAACGGACTTCTGTGCTTCAGCTATCGTTTCATTTATGAAACATGAACTCTTCAAAACAAGACTCAGGACATTTTGACGTTAATATTTTAAATGAGGCCATGGTACTACCAGGGAGGATCTGCTTTCGTTCTGCCTAGAACTACTTAATTTAGCTGTCATTTGACAAGTTTGCAGCTGGGGTCAGCGGAGGGGGGTTATTTTTGTCTCCTCTTGCCTGCAGCCATCAGCACACAGGATTAAGGCTTACCTTCTCCTTGTCACTGGCTTCCCTTGCAACTGTAGAACCCTAAGATCAGGAAAAATAAATAAATTTTAAAAAATAAGAGTTGAAACCAACACAAAGTAAATCACAAGAATTTTTTGAACACAGCGATGCATACACAGGAACAAGAAGTGCAGCTTTCGGGTTGATAAAAAGGATGTGAGATTGATGCGACGACATCAAGTCGTCCTTTTTACTAAAGCTCAGCACAAACTGAGATTTAACGGGCTTTATCAGTGAGCTGGACTTCTGCTCTACTCCAAATATTTTTATAACTTCACTATCCTTCCACCAAACTTTGCTGCTAACTTGAAATAACCTCAGGAATTATTTCAAAAGTAACTACATGAGAAAAAACCAAAATCCAAACACAAAGCAGGCACTTTTAATTTATGGCTCATCAGTGCAAAGCCAAACCAAATACAGCTGTTGGATAAATTTTAATTGCTTTTTCCTATAAATAGCAGTTTTTCTTCCGTTTTGTCAAGAGGTAAAAATGCAGTAAAGCTGATCTGTATCGTTCTATACTCCAGGATTCATCGTTACTGCATGGCTGCACATGCTACAAGTCCCAATTCCTCTCTTTTCAGACTCAAACCTTGATTTATGTTCTGCTTATTGACAGATGGACAAACAAGTTAATAAATGACAGAAAAACACATGAATGGAAGCCCGAATGGATGAAATAACAGGTGGATGGATGAACGGAATACTGGGTCGATGGAAGGATGTATGGACGAGCGGACTGAAGGGAATGGATCGAATGTTGGATGGAAAGACGGACAGTCTGGTAATTGCATTATAGACTGATGGAAACACGAATGGATGAACAAACATATGGAGAGGGATGGAGACAAAAGTTTGACCACTGGAGAAAAACATCAGTCCCCCCCAACCACCCCATATGTCCTGGTGCATAGCTGCAAAAAGCATTGTGTAGCAGCATTTAATTTAATCTTCAAGTCGGGAGATTATCAAAACTTACAAAGTCAGTTTTAAAAAAAATGTCTAAATTAATTTAGTCATCTAGCAATTCTATATACACCGTGCTGCACGTTCTTCTTTTGGATCCAAACATTCATCGGTGACCGTGGAGCACATTTGTTTTTTTTCCCCCCCAAATATCAAAGGGGAATACAAGTTCGGGTGGAATCCTGATCAGTTTCCTACCTTTAGGTCGTACTTGCGGTGCACAGTGAGACGATGGCTGAAAACGTTCCGGGTCACTACCATGTACGTCTCCACGCCATCCACCGTTAGCCTGTACATGCCCAGGAACTGAGGGAGCAGCGTGTTGCCATGACACTCCACTATGAACTGGAATCAACGAGAGGAGACGAGCGCAGGGTGAGTGGGAGTGATAGATGAAATATGCAGCTTACATCACTGATTAAACCTCAGCGCAGAGCTGCTCTACTGTCATTTTACTTTATCTATCAGTAGTTAAAGTGAGCTGAGACGAGAGAGATAGAATCGTTTCTCCACATATGGCTCCAGAACAAAAAAAAAAAAAAAAAAAAGACTGTTCTGAGTAAGTCTACCTGATGATATTTCTTTAGGATGTTGTGCATCTCAGCGATGTCCTCACTGGAAACAGTTTTGATTACAAAGCGATGGTCGTAGCTGGTCAGAAAGCGGTTGCCGAAGCGGCCCTGGGAGTCGCTGTTGAGCGGGGCACTCCTGGTCAGGGAGTTCTGCCAGAAGATGAAAAAGTATTATTTTTCAATAACGATTAGGAATTGTAATTTCTTTTGCTGGTGTTTGGTTAATCATTTAGCGAACGATGTGTAACCTGGTAGTCCTGGTCGTCGATGGCGAAGCGCTCCCTCAGGTTTCGAAACACCATGGGACAGTACTCTTTAAACTTAAAGCGACTCGGTAGATTTTCTCTGACAGGGAGGAGAGAGATAAACGGTAAATGTAACAAAGTTCTGAGCTCATGTTTAACGGGGGCGGGGGGGAAATTTACATTCATCCTGGAATGTAAATTGCCAAGTTTATTTGTCCTAACTTAATCTTGAAAAGGTGGTAAAAGCAATACAGCAGTGATACTAGCTGTAACTTTGTATAAAATCATTGGCCCATTTTCACATTTCACTGAGCTCCTTGTGTGAAACGTAAAAAAAAATAAAAATAAAACAGGAAACTAGAAGATGTACATTTCTGGTAAAGATTTCTAAGTTTGTATTTTTAATCACAAGTTGTCTTTTTTAAAAGGATAATTCTTTGCACAATAGAGCCATAAAAAAGTTTTTAGTAAAAAGGTGACCTACGTTTAAACCTAAAGCCTCAATAAACAGATCATTGACAAAAACTAAACACCAGCTCAGTCAAACAGCGATTTACACACTGTGAAGATAAAGGTCACAGACATAAATTGCCTTTGTATATACAGTCCATTAGCGACTGTATAAAGTTCCCTTTTCTACCATCAGGCTCAGTGTTTAAAGAAGTAAGGATGTCCTGGCCTGGTCCCAGGATCTACCAAACCTGAGTTTTCTCCTTAAAATTAAAGTATTTGTACCCTTTACATTTACTTCCACAATGACAGAGAGACTGTATTGGCTGCTGCGGATTCCCAGCTATCTGCTTTACATGAACTGCTCTGAACACTGGGCACAGATAGCTGTCAGAGGAGTAAAGTTAGACTAGCATTAGCCTGCAACCTCAGCAAACAGCAGCAGATGCAAAAGGTTTTAACAGGACAAGGTGGAAGTTCACTGAGAACTATAGAAGTGTGTGTCGAGTCAAATTTAACAACAAATGATCAAGCTAGGCACATAGTAGGTCATACCATGTCAAACGAAACTACAGCAACTTTCTGACTCACGTTAATTCAGAGTTGAAACAAAATACTGAGGCTGTGCTGTAGAAGGTCCAAAAAATAGCATTTTAGATGGCCACAAATATTGTGATAGAGAACAGAATCAGTAATACTCAGATGTAGGTTTTCTGGGAAATTAAGACCAATGATTGTAGGTGAATAGCCAAAATGCCCCCAAGATGAAAAAATGGTTCTTGTCAAACTAGCAGTGGCTTCGAAACAGGTTTCAAGCAACATTTAGCTGAAAATTTGTAAGAAGAATCAAATTATCTGCGACAAAATAACACCTTCATCACTTAAAGCAAAACTAAATTCCAGAAAGACTTTACAGGATGTTCATCATGAAAAGCTTGACAATAAACTCAGATTTAGCCGACTGTGGATGTAATTACATCCACAATGTGAAATATTTAATATTGCACACCAAACACGGACAATACACGTACAATATAAAAATGGTGCTCTTTTGAAGATGCATCAAATTAATGAGACCACACACTAACAGAAATTATAGGTAGTAGTTTTTAATGTCCTTTAGCAAGTGACAGTATTTTTTTTATCTAATGGTTTTCCATTTTATTACAGATTTTCCCCTTGAAAACCAAAGACAGCACATGAACTGATATACGTACTTGTTAAATAGGTGGTTGTCCACTTTGATCTTACTGTAGGCTTTAAAGTCATCTGGCATCAGCATCACAGGTACAGGCACATTACTTAACTCATTAATCTAGAGGAGAAAAAAGGAGAAGAACAAAGGTGGTCAGGAAACTGTGCCACAAGAGCGAAAGCAGCAAATCTTTACACAAACATTCCCCACAGTTATCAATCCCATGAGGCAAAGCGACTGACAACTTATTGTGAACTTATTCCTATTATAAGTCTTTTAAATAAGAGACCAGAAAAACTGCCAGACTTAGCTATCTGGCTGTATGGAACACAATACTGCAGTAAGGCCCATCCCCCACTTGTTGCTGCATACTGCTAAACTGAACACAGGTCTAAACTAAACTGGTCTGTCCGACGCGCGCTTAAACCCAACCCCAGGTCACTTCTTTATCAGCAGTGATTGTTTTTTCCCCCCACGTTTCAAACGTCACACAAACTGGCCAGGTGCAAACAATGAATGCGTGCCTGGCATAACCCGCTACAGCACGATATAATAACACGGTCAACAGAAAATATGACCACACCGAGCACACCCAACTTGTTCATCCATACAAAGCAGGAGCGCGAGTATGCATGCGATTCATACCTTGTTGTGACAGTCACACCCACCAGCAAGTGCTAAAGCTGCATGCTCACCTGTCACATCATCAATCTGCTCATTCACTCATATGCTGGTAAACTATTTCAATATTAGCTGAATTTTCCCACAATTACAAGGAAGACAAATTCAGTTTGAGTTTTTCACTATCAAAAATTTCTCCAAACTCAGTAACAGAGGAGCGCCATTCATCACTCTTATTGGGACGACAATATTCTAAAACCAAAGAAGTTACAAGCAGCATATCTGCCGACAAGCCTGACCAAGCAGACTGAAATCAGATCACTGTCCTCTCATAAAAAAAAAACAAAGTGCTACAACTGAATACACAGTTGTAGCAAATGTGTAGCAAAGTTGTAGCAACAACTCACTGAACACTGAACAACAATGTTATTGCAACAAAGCAACAATTCACTGGATTGTTGAATTTAGTGTTCAGTGTGTCTAAACACTAAATTCAGAAAACTGAATTTAGTGTTTTTATTTTAGATTTTCTATTAAGTCCATTTTACAATTTTTATAACTGTAATAATCAAGTTATTTTGGAAATGATTGGAATAATTGTTGTTTTAAATACCATTGTTGCGTGCTTCATGTGGACTCAAGCATAACGGTGAAAGAAATGCAGATTTGCTTTCCCAAATCAACAAAAAAAAAAAAAAACAGTTTCTAAGAGAAATTAGCATCATCACTTCCATGTGACTTGATCCTTAGGAGTTTGCGGCAGCAGCGACTCGCTCTCAGGCCAGAGAAACCACAGTTTATAAAGTGCTGCTGTTCAACCACAAAACACCAATCTTATCTGGAGAAACACATCCAGAACAAAAGCTCACCCAGAAAGACAATGCGATTCCTGTAACTGACATAAAAATAAAAAATAAAAACAACATGCTGGCAAACACAAAAAGAGACACGCTAAATGCCACTGTGGCTGTTTGGCAAATTCTTTTATTGCAGCAAGTCAATAAACCACACTGAAGCACTAACTTTTACCGTTTCTTTCTCCATCCCTGCTAGGCAACAATTAAACATCCATGAAACTTCTGACTGGAAGGGGACAGCTTTGATGTGAAGGCTGCTTGCTGTTTCCACTCGGCCCAACACCCACACCTCAAATCATCAGGCCTGTGTGCAGCACCCACACACCCAAAGTTCATCCGCTGAATACTAAGGATGCTGTAGTGATAAACATCCCATTAATGGCCTCAAATCCCCAAGCAGAATGTTTTTCTCCCCACCAGCGTACCACTAAATTTAGTATTTTATAGGTATTTTTCAGTTCTGGCAAAATCAACTCTGAAATGACAGAGTTATCGACACTGGAGTACAGCAAACTAATGCTGACTAATTAGCAGATTGGGAATTTGACAAAAAAAAATCAAATCTGGGTATAACAAATTTAAGTAAGTAGACATGCGAACATAGAAACATAGATATTGATAACATTTTAGGTGAAGAAAGTCAAACTTTAGCACAACAAAACAAAAAACAAACTGCTGCCTGGACACGCAGGATTCTCCTCCAACTTATCCCACCAATCACAGTACAGATGAATCATTTTAACCATTTTCTGTTCCAACTAAAACCTAGAGAGTTTTACAGGATCGACTACAGTGTTCGTTCCAAACTAAAAAACAGGAAGGAAAAAAATGGGTTATAAAAAAGGAAGCACAACTGCCTCCAAAGGATAACAGAAGTAAGAAACGATTTCTGTGAAATCTGTGTAAAATGCACCAATCAAAAGGAGCCTACTTCAAATACAAAAGAAAACATGTTTTTTTAATCTCCATTTCTTATCTTTTTATTCAAGAGATGCAACCTGACCGGCCAAAGTAGCATCGCATTTCTACTAGCCTCATGAACATTTAAATAAAACACTTATTTTTATTCAAATTCAAAATTCAGAAAGTACAGAGCTACGCCAACGTGCTGCCACCGTCAGCGGCACAATTCTAGAGCCGTAAGAAACAGAAACAACCATATAATGGGGTCATATTACACATTTTTAGGACAAGTATTAGAGTTGACTCATATCTGGTGATCAAATCTTGATTCAGATATAGAAAAAGGAAGATAGGTACAGTTTACATTACAAACTGCTTATTTATGAACAAATTTAACTAAAAACAAAAATAATAATAACACTGGTTAGCATGGCCTGGGCTGTGCTTGTCTTAGATAAATACAGTTTTATTAATATATACCAAAATTTGAATTTACATTAATTGTATTACAATTGGAATGTATGCATTTGAATCCAACTCTGCCTCAGATATTGCGTTGGATTGCTTTTAACTGCATTTTTGGACACGATTTGAACCCTGTTTCAAGTCGCAACAGGGTTATGATTTGAAACAGCTGAACCATTGCCACTTCAGTTCTTGAGGTGGCAACAATTGCCCTGAGGTGGCATTTGTTGCAAAATGACACGAAACTGAAACCAACTAAATTGAGATCGATGTTGCCAACATAATGTCCTGTTGAGCCAGCTGAACATGGGCCTCCTCGCTTTTGCCAAGTCGCCTCAGTAATCCATTGGTGCCTGAAGGGCAACTTTTTCCACGCATCTACCAAAAGTGTGGACAAGCGCAACAGTTAAGGCAAATCCAAAACTGCTTGTGCAACCCACTCCATCCATCTACCCATCACTGCAAGGCCCAGCCTGCCCTCCACAGAGCCTTTTTTTTTTATTATAGCCACAAGGAGCCTCAGCCAAAAGAGAACGCGATAGATAGATTTTCTGCTCTAATTATAGTGAGATGATGCAATGGAATAAAGTTGCAGCAAAGAGACGAAGGAGATGAACCTCCAGCAGCGACGAATACGAGCTCGGAACAGGTTTGTTTTGAAAATCTGTGTAACCTGCTGCCCCTCCCACCTCACCATGCCTGCACCACAGCAACAGCACATCACGACTCGCCACTGAAAAAACAACAACAACACTTTGCAATCCATAGTAATCTGTGATGGCAGAATAATCCTCACTGAGAAAAGTAAATAAATAATCTCTGGCGGGGGCATGCAGATTTTTCTGAGCTCAGATAACAGATGTTATGCTCGAGTTGGGATCCTCCTGTATAAATTGCAGTCGAACTCCTATGAAGTTTATACGAATGAAGTTTATTCAAATAGAAACAAAATCATGATTTCTGTTGCCTTTTTTTGGTGGGTCAAAAATCGGCTTTAAAGTGGATAAAAATGGCCCCAAAAATATTCTCAGAAGGAAATAAAAAATATGAAATATAGCAAAAATGCTTACTGAAAACCAGTACTTCAATAATAATAATAATAATAATAAATCCCTTTCCGTTTAATTATAGTATTAAAGCAGAATGCAAGTGACGATCTTGATATTTTGCGATGGTTTTGAAGCACGAAAGCCTGTTTGACAGATGAAGAGCGGCTAGCTTGGAAGGTGTAGCTAAATGAAAACACGCCGACACACAGAGAGGCAGCAGTGATGAGCTTACCGTGTGATTGACTCCCCACATTAACACGCTCAGGATGGGCTCGCTCGCTCGGAACAGCTTCACCTTCTGTCCTATAAAATGCTTCTTTTTCGTCTTGGTTTTGCTGGCGCTGACGGCCGCCGCGCTGGTGCAGTTAGATGACATGATGATGCCGTCTCCGGCTGGCTGTTCGCTTCACGCAACAAAAACAACCCCCCCAAAAAAGAATAAAATAAACCCGCAAAGTTAACGACGTGTAAACTGAAATCTATAAGTGCATCGTGGTGGCTGTCTCACTCTCGTTGAGTCTGTGTTATGAACGTAGCAGGACTGCGTGTATGTCTGTTGTTTGGGAGGCAGTCAGCGGCGGAGCATTTTGCGCCGTCACCACCCTTCCTCCTCCTGAGCAGGCCGCGGCGGAGTCCAGCGAAGAGCAAGCTAACCGGCCATCGGGCTACAAGCGCCGCCGCCCTCGTTTAAAAAAAAAAAAAAAAAAAAAAAAAAAAAAGAGCAACCAGCAGGGATGAAATGTCGCTGTCCAGCGCTTCGTCGCCCTTTTCGTAAGTCTGGTAACCTGAAACCGAGACTGTGCTGTGTTATTTGAAGGCGAATAATCCCTTCATGATGAGCTGGAGACGGTTTATCAACCGCCCGCCGCCAGACAAGCGATGCGTTTGGGGTGTCCTCAAGATGGCGTCTGCGCCGCGCCTGCGCCCCCTGCTGGCGTAGTGACGCAACTGCAGGGGGTTCCCATTTTAACCTGAAAGAGATTTCACGTTTATTCTGGATTAGGTCATAAAAAAAGAAAAAAAAATAATTTAGATCTCAACAGCTGGTATTTCATTGTTACTGGTATTTCGTCACCAGTAAACATTTTTTTAAATCTAATATTTAAAAAAATATATCTAACCTTTAATTCGAGTATACATCTAAATAACTGTCTCATGTTTCATGTTTTTTTTCAATGTTTCTGTATTGTCGCGGTTAAAGTGTACATTTGTTTGCTTTGTGTCTGGACAAAATCAACAATCACGGGAATGTCTTATTCCTCGCTGTTGCTGACTTTATTAAATTGGCAGCTCGACAGACCCTGTATGGCTTAGTTTAGACAGCAGATTCGACAAATTATGATTATTATTTTAAAAAAATAGAGAGAGAGGGAACCACCGAAACAACAACAATTGTGACATACAAAACAAAATAAAAATAAACAAAATATAAACATTACCATGAGCAATGAGGAAAAAGAAGAATATTGAAATGACAAGACACAAAGGAATAATAAATTCACCCATCCATCCATGGATAATCCACTCATCCATATTATCTGAGAAGGGTCAACAGGTGGGACCAGCAACATCTCTCTCAGCAATATCCTCCAGCTCAATTTCAGGGATCCCAAGTTGAAAGAGGGGAGTTTGTGATAATGTAGGATAAACATATTTATTGGATGGATGGACAGACAGGCAGACAGAAAGACAGTGATAACATAAATAAACAAGATATGTTGGGTAACAGTGTTTTGGTGGTTGACTGTTAAAGAGAATATGGCACAAGTTGGAAAAAGCTTTGATTCTCTTGGTGGTTAAAAAAAAAGATTATGAAAATGTATCAAACCACAAGAACAAGCTTATTTATTTATTTCTTGAAGCAGTAGATTTAAAAAAAAGAAAAGAAAAGAAAAGAAAAAACCTTTACACAATGCACGATTACGTGTGGTCGTTTCACTGACAAATCGATCAGAAAGGGAGTGAAGAAAAACCGCAGACTCTGGCTGCAGTGTGCGGTCTCGACACTGGGGGACCCTGAAGGGTCACTGCGCCAAAATCCAGATCTATAGAGGTTCAAAGCCGACGGGTTCCAGCCCCTGATCGGGGCCAGATCCAGCCTTCTTTTGTAATCTGGGTTATTAATTGTGACATTTAGACTATTAGGACTCCCATAGAAGTGTGAGATGCAGCCTCACACTAGACCAAATACATCTTAATGGGAAATGAAATTTTTTTTAAAAATTCCCCTGAAAAAGTAATGCTTTAGGTGTCTGAAATGCTAATTGCGAAAAGGAAGGACGTCACTCTCAGGATCTCAAGAATTCATTCATGGGAATATGTTTTAAAAAGTCTTGCTTGCTACTAAATGTTACAACAGCTTGCCATACAGATTGGGATAGGCCACTTAAGAATTTATAGCTAATGTTTTTAATTTAACTTGTAAGAATGTCATTTTAACAACGTGGGTTGCTATTGCTGCCCTCAAAAATGTTTTTTTGTTTGTTTGTTTGTTTTTTAAAACATGCTCCTCATTACCATTAATTAGAGTTAACTGGGTTTCTCCATAGCAGATGTAGTAACAGTGTATAACCAGTAAGAAGTGCATGAAACCTGTAGTCACTAGTTTCATTCCACCTTTTCAGATAAACTGAGAGATATTGGAAACAGCAGGCACATAAGGAACATATAGATAGATAGATAGATAGATAGACAGACAGACAGACAGACAGACAGACAGACAGACAGACAGACAGACAGACAGACAGACAGACAGACAGATAGACAGATAGATAGATAGATAGATAGATAGATAGATAGATAGATAGATAGATAGATAGATAGATAGATAGATAGATAGATAGATAGATAGATAGATAGATAGATAGATAGATAGATAGATAGATAGATAGATAGATAGATAGATAGATAGACAAACGCAAATTAAAGTTACTTAGAAATCTTCTTCAGATTAAGATAACTTCAAAAAGATAGTTTGGGGATATTTTCACATTTTTGAAAGACGAAGATGGAGCAGTAGTAATAGTGGTAATAGTAGTAGTTAGTGGTGGGCGGACTGATATAAAATATCAATCATATCAAGTCTGTATCAGTATCGGACAAACTACGTGGCGAGATTGATTCTTTAGCTTCAAATTCCCTCTTGAAATGTTCTTTTCTTTTTGTATTGTCGTTTCTCATGTCTTCCACAAAGCGGATTTTGTTTGGATTTGCTCTCAATGTTTTTCCCCAGTATGTTTATTTTTGGAAAAAATGTGCACAAATCATGCTAATAAGTTATTGAAATATTTTAAACTTTGTCCAAATTCTGCCCAAAGTTTAAGCATCTATTTAAGATTTGAACATAAATAATTCAAAGGAAAAGTTGCAAAAAAGGTCAGAAGATTGATAACACATCAAACCTAACTAAAAATGATCTGCAGTATTGACAGCAGCAATTTGGTCGATATGGGCCCTGTATATCAGATTGATACAAAAATAAATAAATAAAATGCAGCATTACACGCCTCTGGTAGTAGTAAAGAAGGTGTGAAAGAAGTTCCCGTCCAATCATTTGTATCTAGTTTGTCAGGAGAAAAACATAATGCAAGAGTATTTAAAGTTCCTGAGGTTTACTAAGAAAATAATATTTGCTATCAAGCTGAAGATACTCTGCCCATCCTGAAACTTGACTGTGGCAGCATCATGATATGGGGATGTTGTTTTTCAGCAAGAACAAGGAAAGTTGGCTCGGATAGAGATAATGTAAAACACAGAATAATCCTGGAGGAAAATCTGCCAATGCTGCATAGATGGGGGTGAAGTCACTTTATTGCAGAACAAAGGCCCTACACATGAAAACAGAGCTACAATAGAATGGTTTTAGGTCAAAGCACAGAGTATAGCAAAGTTACCAAAACAGGTATTGAGGCCCCAAATGAGGAGGCATAAACAGATCATGACATTGATGCAAAGAGGCAAAGGGGGGGCAACAAGCAACAAATATCACAAAACATTGCAATTTAAAGTACAGCATGAAATAATTTAATTATTTACATTGAAATTGGAATCAGGTATTTTAAAAGGATGGAGGCATAGATTGAAATTTTCACCTGGATTTAGAGTTTTGAATTTATAGTCGTACTGATAAATCTCACTGTAGATAAGTAAAGCGCTGTTTGTGACTGAGTAAACACAGTGTTATTTGGACTATTCTGTCCGAGGTCCCAAGTACTCTGCAGACTTCCAGCTTCAGTACTACAAAGAAAGTGACTGAGTTGGTTATGAAGTTCTGGATGATGCAGGTGAATTTGGTTTGGATGTTTTGCTTCAGGTCAAAGTTTCCTGATCTCTTTTTGAAACTGTCTTTCCCTTACACTTTAGTCCTCAGGTGGTTACGGTGTGATGTTGTCTTCTAGATGTCCTCCTGTCCAAAATAATCTACTCAAGCTTCACTCAGTAGTTAGCACCTCTGTTGAAGAGTTCATTTAATCTGATAGCAGGTCTGCCTGGACTTCAACTTCTCTCTTTAAAGAAACTGAAAGAATTAGAGTGGCAGTATGAGGAATTGCTACAAAGGCAATGACTTCTTTACATTGATAACATTTTTTCAGTTAGCATTACAAACTAAGTGCGATTTCTAATGCATTATAACTAGGACTGAATTTGATTTTTTTAACATTGAATTTGACTTAATTGATCAAAGTGTGTGTTTATGGATATTGGTTGAACTTGTTGGTCTGAAAGAAATGCATTGACATGACATTTATTGTTAATTGATGCATAAAATGCATACAAACACACTTTATTTCAACAAATAAATAACTGAATTACTGGAATTTTTGTAATCATTCACCTTTTGTTTTGTATCGCTGATGCAACTATTTTTATTTATTTTTTAATCATCTTCTCTTAAAAACATAGATGAGACAAGTTCTGAATTTTAACTGAAACTTATGTTAAGGGCCCTTTCAGGATTGGGGCCCTGGACTCATGAGGCCTGCAGGGCCTCTGGAGCAGACGAGCTGTTTTTCCATTCAGACTGGAACAAACAGAGGGCGTGGTGGAGCACAATCGTCTCCATTCGGCGGCGGCAATTCGGGAGAAAGGGCTGATATACATAAAAAAACGCAACGCACGGCCTGTGAGGGAGAAAACGTCGTTGCACAAAGTGAGCAGGGCCTGCGGAGGGTCCGGATTCGGCGCTCAGGCCCGACCAGGGAGAGCAGCGAGGCGACAAAATAAAACACCACGTGATCCAAAATGGGCAGT
The DNA here is from genome assembly GCA_010277075.1 of Poeciliopsis retropinna. Lineage (NCBI taxonomy): Eukaryota > Metazoa > Chordata > Actinopteri > Cyprinodontiformes > Poeciliidae > Poeciliopsis > Poeciliopsis retropinna. Next base: position 9,842,780 of record VMRM01000013.1, read on the forward strand.
CCTCTGACGGTGCTGAAAAAAGCCATTTTCTGGCGCCGCTGCACAATTCTGCCCAAGTGCAAACAATTTCACCTGGAGTCCGGCTGGGAGCAGTGAGGGGGGAACTTTGATGTCTGATCAGGTAGGAACACAAGCGTCGCTCTCCACCTTCTCTTTTTTCCGTCGGGAGCTCCGTGCGCCGCCGTTTGCGGAGGCGCACGCAGAGTTTGCACGGTGTCACATTTTCAGGAGCCTCTTGTTCGCTCTCCCGATTCAGCGCTGTCAGTGAATTTAAGATGGCTGCTTTGTGTACCAGTGTGATTCTGCAGCACCCCTCGGTGTCGGTGCTCTCCCCCCTGGATGTGCCGCGGCCCCCCGGCCGTGCGCGCCCGCCCGCCCGCCTGCTCAGACGGGCAGAGGACGGCGGAGCTCCGGGGAAATGGAGTCGCTCTTTGTTGGCCGAGGGGGAGTCAGGAGCCTGGTGCACAAGACGAGGCCACACAGAGGGCGATTCAATAGCTTGGCCGCTGCGTGTTGCTGCCCTCAGAGGGGGGTATTAACGCAGCAGCGTGCAGTGAAGAGTTGTTTTAGGTCCGTTTGTTGTGGTTTCACGAGGTGCTGTCCCAAGGACGAGCTGTACACACCCGAGAGCAGCGGCGGTGTGAGAGATAACCAAATCCAACACATTCACATTTCGGGTGCTTCTGCCCCTCCACCCCCCATCCCCCTTACCCACCCCTGCAGATCTGTCCAGATGGATAAAATGCAGCCGAACCGGGTAAAAATCACAGATCTGAACCCGCTGCTCACATGTCCGCTGTGCGCCGGCTACCTGATCGATGCCACAACCATCGTAGAGTGTCTGCACTCCTGTAAGTTCCCCCCCCCCCCGATAAAAGGCTTTATCATTACCTGCATGCACTGAGATTTGGTGAACCGCACATATGCATGCTGTGCCTGTCTGCTGAGATTGTTTTGTTTTTAATAAGGCTTTCATATTACATTGGACAGATGTGGACAATATTTTGTTTGTGGGGTAAACAGTCCTTAAATGTTATTAATAGGAGTTTCAAAATGCAGAAAACCCAACCATTTATATTAATGCATTTATTTACTAAGGGAAAATCCAGAATTGTGTTTTTTTTTTCCTCTCCATAAAATAAGGTTGGATTGAAGGTTGAGAGCCTCGCAAACAAATTCAAAGCTCATGTGGGGGTTTTCTCCAGGTATTCCAGCTTCCTCCCACCTCCCAAAAATATACATGTTAACTGGTTTCTCTAAAGTGCCCTTAGAAGTGTGTGTGTATGTGTGTTGCCCTGTGATGGAGTGGCAACCCATTCTACCAGATATTCTGTTAAAGTATTCTTTTGTTGTGATATTGTGATGATGATTAAAATTCAGCATATTCTGCAGCTCTAATGTATAAATTTCCACTTTCCTGAGCTATAAATATTCTACATTTCTCTGAGACCCTGGCCGCTAGTGTGTTGGAGGCTCGTCTTTATTTTGCCACCTGAAATGATGGGAATGATGATAACAAGAGGGATGGAAATGCTGTGCAGCGAAGATTGGCATCTTGGAGTCGTCGGATAGCGTTAGATGCTAAACAGGTGTTTGGGAACCAAACCATAGCTAAGCCCTTTTTTTTTTGTCCTACAATCATAAATATAAACATCTGGAGTTGTGATGGTCAAACATGTAAGTTTTGCTGAATGTTACAAGATTTGAGTAAGATTAGGTGACTTTTCCCTGACCCGTTTTTTTAAATTTGCTTCATCATAACACCCCCACCTTTATTGGCCTTTTGCATCACAACCACAACAAATTAGCATAAAATGTGGGGATTAAAGACAGGGAAGGGCCATCCAAGATAATACATGTTTTATTAGCATGTAGAAGTTGCATTTTTAGAACTTCAAATATTGCATTATTCTAAATACTGCATCCAACCAGTCCTTTGTGATTTCAGGATTGTAAATCCTGACATGGCGCTGATTACTGAGATTTTATATATTGTGCAGCTCCAACGTGGGCTTTGAACTGTACTGGAGCTGGTAGAAAACACTTTGGACATTTTGTGACGTGAAACGAAGGATGAATATTTGGAGAAGAACCTACTGCCTATAATACTGTGGGCTTGTTGCAGGGGCATTGCTGTGGAAATCTCATAAATTCTGCTAATAAATTGAAAATATATTTTTACCAGATCTTTTAGTGTGTTAGGATCCTAAACATAATGGCTAAATCACCATGGGAATGGTGTGCCACTAGTGTCTTAGAAATAAACTTGAAATGATAGAAATAATTTTTTTAAGATGGGATTTTCACTCCCACCCCTCAAACGAAACCCACAGAAGAAATATATGGCAGGGCTCTGGACCAACTTCACACCTGTGTGCCAAACTTCTTTTTAACGTTGCAGATTTACAAGCTCACCTTTTTCAGAAAAAATCTCTCTCATATTAGGGCCATATTAACCCATAAATGATCAATTAACAGTCTAGTAAAGTTCTTTATTTTAAGCGGAATTACTGTAAATGTGTTTAGAAAGCTTTGAGCTGAAATTGTAACAAATCAAGGTAAACAAAATAGAAAATCTAAATTAGATTCTTTAGGAGCTGAACATTTTATGAAGACGTCAGATTAAACCTGTCGTAATGTTCAACATAAACATTTCGATTACAGGGAGCCGTTTCTCCCTACAATTTCACTGTGTAAAAAGCTCACACCTGTAAAATTTCAGGAGTGATTAGACTTTATAGTTAGTGTTTGTCAACTAATGAACAAGAATAATTTCCATCCTCAATCTGCCAAGAGATTATGGTGATGGCACGGAGGACATCCAGCCTGAATGACTACGCTGTTTGGCAAAGAAAAATGACAAACCTATTTCTAACTGCTAACCAACTTTTTGCAGGTTTTACTGGTATTCTAAGTGTTTTAAGATCAATAAAACATTTATTGGTTGAGAAGCAGATGAAATTTTTTGACATGCCATTTTAATATCTTGTAAAAACAAGAAAATGCATGTAAAATGAAGCCTCGTTTTCACTCATTAACTGAACATTGTTCCATCTCTTATCCTTTCCTAGTCTGTAAAACATGCATTGTTGCCTTCCTTGAAACAAATAAGTTCTGTCCTCGCTGTGACGTCCAAGTGCACAAGACATGTCCACAGCTAAGCATCAGGTAAGCCAGATGTTTTATTTATTTTAATCCTATGTGCCTGTTTGACAGCATTGTCTGATTAAACCTTTTTATTTTTCAGAGCGGACAAAACTCTGCAAGATATAGTTTATAAGCTGGTTCCAGGGCTCTTCAAAGGTAAAATTGTTCAACCTCAGGCCAGCTGCTGGTTCTTGTATGTTTTGTTCAACTTCATAATGGAGCTGCGTTTCTATTCTGAAACCTAGACGAGATGAAAAGGAGGCGAGACTTCTACGCAGAGAACCGGGAGCTGGAACCGGGCGAAGTGGTAGAAACGTTTAACATCGCAGAAGATGAAATAATCAGTCTGTCCATACAGTTCTACGAGAGGAACCGGTGAGTCGGAGGTTTGCAGGAAGATTAGAAAACTTTCTAGACGAGCCAGGAGGAGCCTTGAATCATGAAAATTAAAGTTTGTACTACCTCTGCAGCTGTTTGACTATTTTTTTTTTGTAAAAATCCTGTTTTGTACTTACCTGCAGAAGCAATGAAAGGCAGCAATCGGAGATGGAAGGAGACAAGGTATAGATAGTTACCGCCACACATTCGGCCATCTTAATTCCATTTTCTGTCCCTCATCCGATTAATGCTCTTCCTCTGTGCCGTTCTTTGTTCCCAGACCAATGGGAAACGCTTCTTGCAGTGCCCAGCAGCTATGTCTGTCATGCACTTAGCGAAGTTCCTCCGGAGCAAGATGGATATACCAAACAACTACCGGGTAACTGGACTCACACACGCAGTAGCCTGTGCTGTTTAGACTCTGCAGAATCTGAGAAGGGGTTAGTGGCTCCCTCTGTTTTTTTTTTGTTTTTTTTTTGTAGCACTTGCAAATTTGCAGCATTTTTCCCAGTTGCTATGCTACAGAGATGGCTGCTGCCATTGTTCAGGTGGATATCCACTGTAGAGTGGCTAGTTGCAAACCTTAGCTTTTAAAGAAATTGACCAATACGTTTTTAATGGGTTTTTTTTCAAAAGTGTGTTCGGGTATCGCTCAGTAGAAAATTCTCAGTGTTGTATCATCTGGTTTTTTTGGTATTTGATTATAAAAGGTAATAGTAATAGGACTGCACAATATATTGTAAATTTATCAGCGCAGTGTCACTGTATTGACAGTTCAATTCACCATAAGGATATTTTAGGAGGTAAAGTTGGTGATAGACTGAGTTGTTTCATTGGCATAATGCTTCAGCTTATTATCCATTGGGAGGAAGCTTTAACTTCCTGGTTGATGTCTTAAGATGTTGCCTCAGGATTTAAATGCTGCTGCTGATCTTCAAATAATCAGCACACATTTCTACTTCGAGAGTTGTGTATAGTGCACCGATTATATTACCGACTGTAGTGCAATGGTATGTGTGTCGGATGTGGCGAGGTCATCCGGTGAGTATGTTGCAGATGGACGAATCCTGATTAAGTCGCAGCAAAGTGTGACCAGATTAAGTTGTTCTACACCTGTATGTGGTCCTATCTGACTGGAACAGACTGAAAGATGCATAAACTTATTTCTTAAATAGAAAAGGGAACTAGTTGTGTTGAATCACTATATTTTGAGTACAATAAGAAATATTTCATACATTTTGTTTTGGAAATTAACCTTTTTATTTGACTTAATAACATTTTTGTAAGCATTTTCAACATAAAATAAATATAAATATATATTTTCAGCCTTAAAAGTTGACTATAATGCCGACAGTCACTTTATTTAGCACAACTTTATGACCAGCAGAGGCTCAAAGTTCTGAAAGTAATGGATTTCTAGTTCGTTGAAGTAACTTCTAATGTAGCTAAGAATTAGAAGCCTCTTATCTGGGTCTGTTTCCATGGCATGATTTAAGTTGGTTCAGATTCCATGGAGCACAAAACTTTACCACATTGCTTGATAGGAAGCCAACTTCAGCATCTTCTTATTTTTATTATTTAAGAAGCAAATGGTTGACACTGAACTATGTATATGCTTTCTACTGGAATTTCTACAATGTTACACAAAAACTGCTTAGAAAAACAAGAGTCTGGAAAAGTATAGTGTTTTGAAATGGAAAATTTGTTGGAAGCCATTTTTTTTGGTTGCAGTGATGTCAGTATTGAGACGATGATCCAGTATGTGGGAGTTTGGTGTCCGTTAATGTCGGCATGTCATGATTGTGACCTTGTTGATTGTCTTACTGTGTGTGACAGGTGGAGGTGCTGTATGGGGATGAACCATTGAAGGACTATTACACACTAATGGATATCGCCTACTTCTACGAGTGGAGAAGAGTAAGTGACAGATCCTGTACCTTTAAGAAATATCTGAGGAATGTTACAATTTTGAAACAAGCTCTTTCCTTGCAAAGTATCACCAGTGTAGTAATTCAGAGAACTTTTTTATGTTTTCTCATGTTGCAGTCGTGCACCTCAATGTGCTCTTCTTAAAGTGCAACTCAAAAAGTGTCGTGAAAGGAAAATGAAGCAGGACTGCTAAGCTTTTATTATCTATCTGAAAGGCAGTGATGGCATAGATACTTTGAAAAAGTAACTTTAACTGGATTACTGATTACTCCTTGAAAAAGTAACTTAGATACTTGGATTTGATACTTGAAACTCAAAATAGTTCTTAGAGGTTTGCTTGAGAACGTTAGTGAACAAACAGCATCACAAAGGCCGAGGAACACAGCAGATGGATCAGGGAGAAAGTTGTAGAAAAATTTAAAGGAGGGTTTGGTTAAAAAAACAACCAAAAAAAATTATATTTGAGCTGTTGGAGAGGGTTAGATATATGATCTTTGGAAAGTAGAATGAAGAAAGAAAATGTTGAAAGTCAGAAGAAGTCTTTGTTTTTGTTTTTTTTGCCACAAGTAGGGGAAAGTGGTCAAAATTTATAGGAAGATGAATGAAGCTACTTTCAGAAGAGAACCTGTTGGAGGCTGCAAAGACTTTGGATTGAAGTACATGTCTTTCTCCAGCAAGGGGCGTTGTTTAGGCTCAAGGATTTATTTTTATTTTTGAATGGCTCAGTCCACATCTGCATTTAATTAAGACATGGAAAATGGGCAAAATTTTAAATCTCTCACTCACTTAAATCTCTCCCCATATGAGGTAGATTCTTACCCTCAACAACTTCTAGCTTTAATTTCACCATAAGGTGCTTGAATATCTGAAAGCAGAGTTCAGAAAGAGCAAGAGGCTTTTGAGTAAAAGGCACAATTTCTAGGTCTTAAAGTGAAAATTCTTCCAAGTCCTATTTGAAATATTCAACATTTTTATAACAATTAAAGGTAACAAAGTTAGTTGGTTGTGCTGTGAAATGGCACTATGTGCCTAGAAAATACATAATACTCCCCCTTTAATTCAGATTAACTTTAGGAAACGCGAAGGTCTCCTCAGCATCAAATTGTATGCTCTTGTGTAATGCCACACAGACCGGACCCATCCCCTTGCAGTACCTGGTCAAACCCACCCGGAAACGCAGGAGGCCTTTGCAGTCCGCCGCCCAGGGCAACTCTGACGGCGTCAACACCAGCCCGACGTCGGAGAGCGACTCTCAGAGCGACAAACTCCACAGTCCTGCCGCAGTCCAGCCGCCCAGAGCCCCCTCCCAGACGAGCGCCGTTTCCCACAACGCTTCCCCTGTCATCCAAAGCCCCAATGGCACCGCGGTGCCCAACAACACTCAGCGACACACGCTGTCCTCCAAACAAGGCTCCAGCAGCCGGAAGGTGACCGTCAACGGCACGAGCTCCGGGGCCAGCAAAGAGGAGGCACGGAGCGGCGACAAAAGCGGCGCGCCTCCAACAACTTAACCCCCATGGGGCGGCGGGGGAGGACAATGATATTTAAGCTGCTCCCTGTTTTTATTTCTCCGAGTAGCCGACAGAGGCCCGAGCTGTCATCCTTTCGGACAGGCAGGAGGCGGATCGCCGTTATCTTTCAGCTGGAAAGACTGAGACATGCAGCCAAATAGACTCTTGTATGTGCGTGTTTGTGTGGTAGAGTAGAGCCGTGCACACATACAAACTGTACAGGATGTATCAAATGTGAGCATGTGTGCATACATATGTATAAACTTATCTTTTATACAAGATATCGTAACCGTTTTTGTATTGTATATGCAGTGAGTCCGTTTCATTTTCACAGACATCCACTTGGCTTCCACGGCAGAATCATCAAAGCTTTTTGTGATGCGAGTCACAGCATACAGTTGGATGTTGAAGGAAAAAAAAGACAAGCTAATCCTCGCCTTTTTAAAGAGTTTCTCTGAAAGTGTCTGATATAAGCAGCGCCTCATCAGGTAGCGTGTACATTTATGGAAAACCGTTGATGCACTTTGTGAAGGTCCGGTCACGGAAGCTGGCGCGTATTTTCTCAGCAGGAGAATCTTCAGCCGTATTTTCACACTCAAGTCCAAGCACTACCACACTGACGGGCTACGTGTTCGTCAGCACGCTGTCCCTGTTCTAAGAACTGAGTGAAAAAGAAGGGATTTTGGAAATTTTGCCATGTATGTTGTTCCGTATATTTCAACATTCCCTTTTTTTGTTGCTTTTCAACAGATTCTTTTTTTTGTTTTTTTGTTTTTTTTAAATCAGCCATACGTGCATGTTTTAGGTCAATAAAATGTTTACTTACTAGGTTTTTCTGACTTAAGCCTCCTGTTTAATTTTCTCTGTCATGGACTTTCAGGGTCATTTTCTCCATTCAAAAGAAATTTCTGATTTTGTAATATGAATGTAAACACTGAGCATAATGTATAAAAATTAGTCATCCTGGGTATGAATATCTATAACATGTTTTTTTTAATGGTCCATTTAAAACTTCCCTTGCCCTCTCAGAACAGATTGGTCATGTAACAAAACAGTTAGTTGAACAAGTTGGAGATCTGTAGTTATAACTCAGCAGAACATTGATGACCTCTGTGCACCATGAGCATCTGACCACTTTGTGATTTGACAAGTCACCTTAGTCTTACCTTAGTCCCCACTCACTTCCACTCACCTTATTATACAAATACCACTTTGTGGAATATCTAGTAGCAAAGAAGTTTCATTATAGGCCTCAGTTTATTCAGGGTGATTTCAAATGATGTACATAATCACCTGCTTTCCTGTTACTCATTAATACAATAATATATTTTAGACAAGAAACAAACCTTACACAATTGCATTAGGGGGATTTTTAAAAACGGATTCAAGAACAATAATTTATTTCTGTAAGATCACTCATCTTCAAAGTTAAGAGTGGAAACCTAGATCGCCATTTAGTTTACTGGCAACATGTCCCACTGATTTAAAAAAAAAGGAACAACTGCCCTGATGCTGTTTTCTCTGAAATGTTTCTGCCACAGTTCAGAGACATCTCTTCATCAGTCTGTGTCTTCATGCAGCGGAGCAGACACGATGAAGTCCTGTTTGTGTGTGCCGTCGCAGTAAGGTGCGTTGTTAGTGTGCTTGCATCCACACAGCCACACTGTGGAGTCTTTTTCCGGTACAAAGCGAAGCCCCTTCATTCCCTGTGCTCTGGTTTTGTGGGTTCCATCGCAGAACGGCTTCAAAACAGAAAACCGCAAATAAATGAGATGTACTTTTTTTTTTTGGAGGTTTGTCTTTTTTAAAATAAAAAAAAGATTGTCTCACCTGTTTCCGACTGTATCCACAGGTGCACCATGAGTAGCGGTTTCCTCCAACAAGCTCCACTTTTATGGGCTTCTTAGATGGAATGACAGGTTTTGGATGGGCTGTGGACAGATTAACCTGGGGATTCAGTAAAATACACAAAGAAACACATGACTGCTGGTGTGAGAAAACGCCTTTAATTTGCCAAAACAATCGCTGCTTAACTACACTCATTTAGAGAAAATGTCTTAAAAGAAGGCCAGGATTTAAAATCAGTGCAGATGCTACTGAGAGAAGATGAGCCTGCAGGAGACTGATCAGTTTTTAAGTTCTCAGCCATTATTCAGTCTGGCCAAAGAAAGTCACCACCATCAGCAAAATATATTTCAAAAAATAATCCCATTCACACTCCAGTGGTTGACTATACAATAAAAAACTATTTTCTTTACCACAGATCCGGGGTGTAATTTGGTAGGGATGAGGAGGAGTGGAAGGCCTCTTGCTTTTCAGTGCTAAACATAAAGCTAAAACTTAAATGTGAATGCCATGCAGTCTTATTCCATAAATTAGGATAGATTTTCTGATTATTGTCAGATTAATAGTACCTTTTGAAAATAACATTTTAGCAGGCATTAAACATTCTACGAAATATAAATGTTAAAACGGAAGTAATCTAATGAATCCATATAATGTATTTCACTTGGTGATGGAATTGCTGACAAATTAACTTTTCAGTCATATTCTAATTTATGGAATCAGTGCAAAACTTTTGTTTTTCAATTATGTGACTCTGATTCTAAGCTGTCAGTCAGTTCGTTGGCAAAACCTTTTGTCCTGCTGACTCTCACATAGCAGATGATATACAATGCGTCTTTAATGGTTGGGGAGTAGAGTGACCATCAATGTTACTGGATTTTATAAAATGTGGCTCAAAGCTGAGATGCTGATATTTGGCTATGTAAAAATATACATTCTCTGCGTGTAAATCTATAAGTAGTTTGGGTTCTGTCATTTCTGTAAAGATACAAGAGAGAACAAAGCGAATTCCTCTTTTATATTGACCAATAATTAAATGTAAATTAAACTTAATCGTGGTTTAAAATTTAACAAATTTGACATGTAGTTTATGAAATATGTCATTCCATTTGACGATTGATCTGAATATCGCCACGTTCTACGAACAAATTATGTAATTTGTCCAGGGAAAGATGTAGAAAAACGGGTGGTTATATGATTTTTCTTTCTCAGTCTGTCAGTTTAAGGTCACACGCAGATTTATTGCCATAGCAACCAAAAAACAGCAGCCCCGGGATTCAGAGCAAAGATTACTTTCAAGTGCGTCAGGAATTAACACTAAACAAGCAAACAAACAAACAACAAAAAAAACATTTAAATATTTTTTCCCCAATATTTTTAGCCCATAAGAAACAAAATTACTTACTCTGTCTATAACGTAGATAGCGCCCTCTGCTGGAAACACTTAAAAAGACAGCAAGGCGTTTGTCTCCAGTGATCTCATGTTTCAATCGTTAAAAACAGGTTTTTATTTGTCACTTTTAAAGCTATTCATTTTCTCTTATTGGAAGGGAACATGGTGACATGTATTGTGGGCTACATGTCACCATATGTCCAAACCTTTGTGTTGGATAGAATTCATTACAAGTACAAACTCAACAGGACGGAGAAAACAGGAGGATGCACAGCAGGAAAAGAAATATCCATCTATGTCTGGAGAACTTTTATGCAAAAAAACTTTCCCATTATATTCTATATGCTGGTTGAGCTCCACGTGTAGAGGGCTTTACAAACTCCACAAGAACAGAGAAATGTGTTCTCTCTCCCAGAACCACAAGAACAAGTCTTCTGCTTTTGCAGCTCTTGTTTAGTAGTTCTTTACGCATCATCTGGGCAGAACCTTTTTTTTTCTTGTGTGGGATTCAGAGAAATGCTGTGTGATTGGTCAGAAATTTGACTTTGGCTACAATAAATGCTGCAGTGGGGTGGGACTCACGAGGACTTCTCTGGAGTTACATGCTTAGGTTTTTGAAAAATATGAAATGTGCTGGCCACATCAAGTATGCAGAGACCTTAACTGTTTCAAAGTGTATGTTTTTGCTCACCATGATTTATTCAACAATATTCAAAATTTACCAAATAAGAAAAACAACAACAGTAACAAGTACACCTCATCCATATCACTCATTTCTTGTATTGGGTGATTTATGATTAATTTATTTGTGTGTTTGTGTGAGAAAGAAAGAAAGAAACTGTGAGATGAAGAAGAAATTATCCATTAACCCTTGTAACATTGTCTTATTCATCCATATCATTGTTTTTTATTTGTTTTTTTTTCTTGTTGTATTTCCTGTTACTTTTTGTGTTATTGTCATTAAGTAGTCTGAACTTAATGCTCAAAAAGATTGAGCATTAAGTTTTAGTATCAATTAAAGTGGAGATCATTGATTTAGGAACATAAGTGAGGGTTTGATATACACATTTTGTAGCTAAGAACTGATTAGCTTTTTTTTTTTTGACAGTTAAACTAGAAAAATATTAGCTCCAGAAAATTTTTTTCTCCAATTACTGTTTCTACAGGTACTGTTTTTGATTTTTTTTAAAAAATTCTTTTGTTTTTACATTTCCTGCAGGTTGAGTTTATCCAACGTTTAGATCTTGTCGTTTATTGACTGAAAAGTTTAACAAGCAGTTCCTAGGTTTAACTGAACCTAGGAATCTAGGAAAGCATTAGGAATTGCTTTTCTAGCTAATTTGATCAGCTTAAAAAAAACCCAAAACTGTCAATAGGTCAACAGGGTAGGGCTTCATCATCAAATAATTGAAATACATTTAATTAAAACTGCCTGTATCAAGCCAACTTTTAATTGTTTCTTAAAATTGTTTTAACTACGTTTTCTCTCCTTCAGCACAAACATCTGAGTCCTGATGCAAAAAAGCTCAAACACAAATCTCGCACTGAATAAAAGAGAATGGAGCTCTAACTTAAAAACAAATAAGTTGATTTCTTTCATACAATCTAAAGGTTTGTCACACTTAATTTATTTACATGTGTTTAAAATGACAATTGAACATAGTATATTTACTTGAACTTAATTTAATTACTTGAGACATTTTTTTTAATTGCATTACCTGTTTGCTTTTTTTAATCAGTGCATCTTGGTTACTGAAATTCATCTGTGACACATCTATGAGTCAGTTCATCAACCTCCAAATCAGTGTTTATGTTCTGATGGTTTCAAATCTTTTTTTCCCCCATGATTTTCTAATTTTAGTCAACATCAATCATTTCCTGTTAATTTAAAGAGGCCCAATGACTCAATGCCAGTTGTGGGTGGTAAAGACTGACGTTTATATAAATAACTAAAAAAAAAACAAACAAACAAAAAAAACCCCACAACAATTAAACTAACACTTTTACCTCTGGTAGTTTTGTAGCACCATACCTTATGGTATGTTAATATGTTTGATATTTAGAAATATATCATACTTTAGTAATATTTTTAATAAAGATACTCTTTAGTGCAATTTTGTCTCCTGAAACCCGCCTTGTCTTAGAAAAAGCTCCTGAACTCCTGGGATTATTTGCAAAACTACTAAAACTCAACAAATAACCGGCTTTGTCGTAAATCTAAAACGCGGTGCCCTCAGATCACCAAGGTTAATTCTTTGGTGGCGTCTATCTGGACGACGGCAGGAAGCATTTCAGTTTATATTTTCAGACGAAAGTGTGTTTATGCAAAAAAGGCGAAACTGAAATGTCATCTCACCTTGGGAGCCGCCGTAACTGCTGTCCGCGGATGTCTGAAGGTGAAACTCAGCCATCGGGAGTTAAAAAGGGTCATCATGTTATCAACAACAGCTAACGCCTCGACTCACACACCACGACGACAATCTGCCATGAAGGAATCCAAATCAAAACAGCAACCAGTAAAACGTCCGGTCAGGAGCTTGGACCTGATTGGAGGCGAAGCGTTCGAGATAAACCACGTGCCATCTGCTAAGCCAATAAGAAAGCGGAAGTCACCGATTACGATTTAATGACAAATGTTTGGTTTCGAAGACATAAAATATGTCATTTTTATTTGTAAAAAAAATAAAATAAAAAGGCCACCGCCGGCATACGCAAACAAAATATATTTTAAGGCTGAATCTCAATAATTAAATAATGATTAATAGTTAAACAGAATAAAACAAATGGATAGCCTATTTATTTTTAATATTATATGAATAGGAATCCATGTAACATAGGCTTGATGGCTGTGTACACAGATTAAAATCAAGGGACGATGTAATTGGTTGAGTGTGAGAAAATGAGCAGGAACTACTGTACTCTTTTTAAATAAACGTTCAAAGAACGACGTTTCTATTTGTTAGATCACTATGAGACTCTAACCTGCTATATATTATACACGACACAAAGGAAACTATTTTGTTCAGTCCCCTTTTGGTGACTTCTCACTGAAAATCTTGTAAATCTGCCTCCACAGGAGCCCCACCATTTCTCAATTTAATCCATTTATTGATCCTCCTTCAAAACACTTCGTCCTCAGAAACTTTTTACTATAAATTAGAAATTAGAAAAATATTAGGGTTACATGGAGTACAAAGCATATATATATAAAACCCTTTCACACTTACTCCAAATGTTTTGTAAAAATATGTTTTTATTGAACTCTTACAGAAATCAAATACATATTACGGCAGTCCTTATTTGATTAATACAATAAGACTTCTTTTAGTGCTCATGAACAATATTATGTTACCAAAAAAAAAAAAAGAAACTTGGATACATATAAGCAGCATTTGTGTTTTATCAAAAGTATTTGCGTCACACAATATGGCAAGGTAAGATGTGATGACCTGGATCATTTAAACAGGCCTTTAACATACTTTACCACATCCCTGTAGATGACTTTCAAGTGCGAGCCGTCGCAATACGGAGAGTTCTTGGTTTGCTTACAGGCACAGAGCATCACTGTCTTGTTTTTGTCGGCGGTGAAAAGCAGAGGTGAGATATTTGGGGCTTTTGCTTTGTGAGCGCCATCGCAGAAAGGCTGTAAAACAGGATTTAAAAAAAGAAAACACATGTTAATCGTTACTTTACAACATAATGCTAAGGTGCTTTAATCTTCACTTATGTTGAATGTTACTTTGACTGGATTTAAGAAATAAATTAACGTGGACCTTTGTTTTTGAGTCCGATTCATAAGACAGCTTTAAAATATATTTCTGTGGAAAATGTTGGCTAATTTACAAATATCAATTTGTGGATGTCAGCATTTAACACAGTCAGTTGTAGGTAAGTAAGGCTGAACAAGTTAATGGAGGTAAAATTAATCACTTTATTGCACAGTAATGATAGTTGAGCTGAGGTTTTAGACTTCTAAATGCAAAACCTCATAAAAGTTTTTAACTGAATAAACTGGAAAACAGAAGAAAATCTGACCAACTATAATAATTTGTTGTCAAGTCTAAACATTAAACAAACAGAAATGTCTGATGCTACTTTAAACACCAGGGGAGGAAACTTCAGTATATTTTGTTTTTTGCTGAAATGAGAAAAATGGTCAGTTTTACAAAGCTGCAGGTAAACATGTTATAAACCATTAGCGGCTCGCAATGGGCCAAAAAAAAAAAGAAGTCAGCTCTGCAGGCTAATACACAACCCTTATTAGATAAGATGATGATTATTCAAGAGACTCAAGGCTCAAGTCTTTGTGAGGCTAAAGTTCAAATCTCAGCCTGAGTGGTAGTGACATCAGGACTTTGTTTGGTCTTAAGAGGTGCAACAGTGCGTTCTTTGTTGATTCAAAGCTCTTTGTAAGCATCCTCCCATTAATATTTCATCCATCCTGAATAGACTTATTTGACAGGAGACATGGGAACTTTTGTGATGTGAATCTAAAAGCAGCCCAGCTCAGCATTCATCTCTCTCACCTGTTTCTTGCTGTGACCACAGGCACACCAGGCGTAGCGTTTCCCAGCAGACAGCTTCACCCTGTATGGGAGCCGGGCAGCAGGGACGGGCTGAGTGGACTGCAGGTGCCTCTGAACCTGGAGGACAAAGCAACACATGTTCTGCTCAGACTTTAACCTCCTGTTGTCAAGTTGGCAGATGATGTCTACATCTCTGGACACGGTGCAGGAGGTATGATGGAGGAGTACAGGCAGAGGTAAAACTAGCTGACCACATGTTACTGGAAGTCAGTTCAGGTTGCTAAATAACGGGCGCCGCTGAGGTTGCTAGGAAACGGGCTGAGCTTTGCTGGCTTTGCTAGGAGATAACGTTACATTCAGAAGATTTTCCAAAAGTGTCATTTTTACAGACACCAAAAAATATTAACTTACTGCCAAAAAGCAACTGGGTGGACTTTTTAATCGTTTTTTTTTTTTTTTTTAGAAGCAGTAGAAATCCAAAAGGAAGGACAAAAACGTGCAAAATGTGAATTTTGCGTGACACGTCTTCTTTTAAAGTTTAAAGCATCCATTTAAGTCACTTGTTTTAGTTTAACAATGCATTTATATTTTGATTCAAACAGAAGCTTCAGGGAGAATAAACAGAAATATTTCTTAGTAAAAACACGGATTTTCATGACGTCTCATCAGTCAGAGCCGTTATCTGCTGCTCACCGGCAACACGATAAAACCGAGACGCTATACGTTTCAAGCTAATTAGCTAATTAGCTTCACGTGTCTATCTTCAGTAGTGGTAAAGGTGAATGGAAACGTGAGAGGGTGCGCCAGGTTGGATTTTTTTTAAAAACAGTAAAACAAACATGGTGTGAACACCCACAGCCGTGACTCAGCACGCTCACAGCAAAACTAGACGTTTTGCAGAAATTACGTGAATAAAAACCCCGCTGGGATTCAGCGAGCTGCAGAAATTCTCAGCAGAGTAGTTGGGATTTTTGGCAGACAAACTCACCGTGAAGGAGAAGACCGACAGGGGCGGAAGCAGCAGCGGAGGTCTTCGGAAGGTCTGCACGCATCTCGTCCGCACCGCGCACATCAACCCGGTGGCATTCATGTTTTTGTTTTTTTTTTGGCGCACTTTATGCGGATGGGTTGCTGAATGTGCCTTTTCGTGTTGTTATTGTTGTAGACGCAGGCAGAGAGCTGGAGGATACGCGGAAGAAGTTCTGGTCAGAACTTGGCTGAGACTCCGCCTCTGCCTCACTGCTCCTCCTCTTCTTCCTTAGACTCATTCATTTCATTGACAGCTCTAATCTGTGGTGCACGCCCTCTGAAGGGGGATTGTCAGGAGTAAAGTACCTTCTTTATCAAATTATCCCCACTGATTTATTCGCAGCAGGCCTTACAGGACAGCTTAGTCAGGGTGTCTAGGATAATCATTTACGTAGTCGTTTCTTGAATTTGACTGGAGAGGTTGTTGTTCCACCTGCTTCCTGTTTTTGGTTTCAGTCATAGTGAGCCTCCTTCTTCTCTAAAGTATTGAACACCTACAAAAACAACCAGATCTCCCAGTAGCCAGTTTGACATCATTTAAAAGATGATTTAAGCAATTTCGTCTTCGGATCTTTTCGGTATAGGTAGGTTTATATTCATTTGCAAAAATGTTCTATATCTGTCAGACTGCACATCACTTCAGATTGTCTCTCATTGTTTTCTTTCTAAATTGACTCTGGGTTAAAAATATGCATTTCACCCAAAATGTGCATTCTGCCAAAGAGCCATCCCCAAAACGTAAGGTGAAGATAAATTTTTCAGGATTTGAATGCTGACTCCTTGCATGTAAAGATATAAGATTCTGCTTCATCTTCAGGTTTCTGGCCTGAATGTTTAATATGATCATCACAAATATTTGGAACTATTCTCAACTCCCTCCAAAAACAGTCCCACAGAACGATGCTGCCATCGCTATGCCTCACTGTGGACATGGCGTTCCTTTTGTTGTACCAAACATACATGCTGGAATTATAATCTCAACATTCAACTTTGGCTTCATCACACCATACTTTGGGAGAAGTATGGATATTTTAAATTTGTTTTAGAAAAATAAGCAAGGACTAAAATTGTTCCCACGATAGCCACATTTACCCAATCTTTTTCCAGACTTTTCATATACTTTACATACTCATGGATTTGTACCTTTATAAGTCCAAAAGGAAAGCAGGTTTTTAAGACGACACCAACGCAAACTGCAAGAAAGAATAGACAGCGGAAAGCACTATGAAACAACTCAGTAAAATACATTTATTGACAAAAAAAGTTGTCTTTTTAATTTTGCACACAAAAATATCAAAATACTTTACAGGGCTTTGAAATCTGAATATTGTCAATTTGTTTCGATCAGTTCTGTCAAACAAATTCACTGTACAAAGACAACAACGTGCTTTCCTTCTTATAATTCAGTGCTCATTTCATTTATCTTTTTTTTATTATTAATTCATGGGAACAATGCATTTTAAATGATGCATAGTTATAACTTGGTATTTAGCTATACATTTGAGAGACATCACTGCATTTCATGCAATCCATAACCTAATAGCTGACATCTCATTTAGAGCCAGGTGCTTAAATGTTGCAATACATAAAAGATACACAGTACGACATTCATAACATGGAATATGTCTGTTACCCAAACCTCAGAGGAATGAATGTGTTTTTACACAAACATATTAAAGTTTACAAGTTATTATTAAAATAATAATAATAATAATATAAAAAAAAAGTCATAAAAACAATTTACATTTGGGCTTGCAGGGCCCCAGTGCAACATGACAAAGAAACCGCTTCAGCAAACCTTTGCTCCACTCTTTGAGTCTGAACTTTTTCTTGGTTGAGAGGAAAATCATAATGACGACAAACCTCCATCTTGCAGTCACACTAACAAAACATAACCAACATTCACCCTGGGTCACTGCTACAAGTACACATGCCTGGCAAAAGAATTCAGATCCTTAAACTTCTTACAACCACAAACTTCAATGCATTTTATTCTGATTTTAATGGTATTGGCCAACACAAAGGGGCACATAATTGCCAGGTGATTTTACAGTAACTGAAAAATGTGTCATTGAATTGTTTTCAATCCCAACTACTCTAACATGCCAAATTAAATCCAATGAAACTGACCTCAAAAGTCACCTACTAAGTAAACTGTTCAGATGTGTGTAATTTAATCCCAGTTTCTGTTTTCAGGTTCATACAAAATAACTTTATGAATTAAACAATTTCTTATTTATCTTCTATTTACACTGACACACTTCTTTTGTGTTGCTCTGTCAAAACAAATCTGATTAAGAAGTTTCTGGTGGCTTCAGACAATCTGATAAAAGTTCAAGAGGAATGAATATTTTTTACAAGGCACTGTCTCACAAACTAGGGAGATGCTTGAATCTGTGAAACAAACCTATCACCGACAGTTTGGGAGACTTGCAAGCAGAAAGTAAACCGCTCAGAAACTCAAGTGAGAGATGTAAATTAGAGAAAATCAGTGTGTAGGTAAAACCAAGTCAAACGGGCTACGGTCGAAGAATCAGAGTGGAGGAAGGTCAGCCTCTACGACGGGGTTTCGCTGTCGTCTCAGTGCTGATAGCAGTCACATTACGCATCAAACACTGCTATATCAAGAGTTCAACTCTTTCCTATGACTGCAACATGTGCTACAAATTATCGTTTCTCAGTCTTCTGAAGCACAACAATAAACTAAAGAGCTCTGCATGTGAACACAAAAGTCACAATAGAAAATGATTTGACACTTGACCATACGGTTATTCACAAGTTTTCACTGTTGAAATCTTCAGTCAGCTATCAAAAGTATAAATGAGTTTAAGAAGTTCATTTAAAAACAAACAATAAAAGCCTCCATGTGCCCGAGTTAAAAACAAAACCTATCAAAGACAAAGAGGACAGAGTGAGCCTGTGGGCCGCGGGCTCTCCCTGTAAATCTACCCCATTTATTAAGGCATTATCTATCCAGTATTGCTAAAAGAAGAGCTAGTTAAGAGTTATCCATGTGTGAAGGTAACACAAAGAACTTCAGGACAAGAGTGCAAAAATACTCACAAGTCATAAACCTCTTCATTTCGTGGTGGCCGACTGAGCATCCTTCAGAAGGGAGTCTGTGGATGACTAAACATGCACACTCGTTCAGGGAAAAAAATGATTCCCTTTCCAAAAAAATTTGGTTTCGTCTGTTTAATCTCGACAGCAACTGGAAGGATATAAAAGACGGAAGGAACTCTCATCGCGGGATGGAACGAAAAAGCAGACGCCCCTCACTGTCGACGGCGTGCTGCTTTTTATTTTTCGAAGTTAAAATCGAGTGAATGCCACGGTTTTTTTTTTTTTTTTTTTTAGGTGGTCATTCCTATCCACTGAAGGCTGCTACGATAATGACTCTCCACAAAATAAAAACAACTAGTGCAGCTGGCAGAAAGTTTGAGGTAATAACTAGCTTAATGAGGAAACGCCACTAACAACACACCAACTCGACTACATCTTATACTTAAGTGCCAGCGTGAGGCCGAAATGTTCAAAGGATGAGGACGAAAAAGGGCGAACGCAAACGGGAAGACGAAATATATCGAGGAAGACAGTGGGAGGTTGCCGGAAGTGCTTCCTCGCGGACTGACTGGAAGCTGGTTTGCGCGGCGGAGGGAGATGTCAGTGCTCGGGTAGTCAGAGCCAAACTCTTGACCTTTATATCAAACGTCAAAATAAAAAAGCCCACCCAGCTCCTGCAGCAGTGAGCTTCATAAGCAGCCCCCATTGGTCAAGCTAACAAAATAGTGCAATTTAAAGAAGAGACCACTGTAGTCATGCTCTCTGAAAGCTGCCTAAATGACAAAGATAAAAACCATAACACAGACCTCTAATATGAAGAGCTTCAAGACACAAAAAAAACCTTCACCTTATGTCACGTTTTACATTCATAGAAGTTTGTCAGACGAAGATGACAGAGGAGGGAGAGACTTGAGAGCCCAGAACTTCACAGAAACCGGCGATTCTGTCGGGACGTCGTCATCCGAACAGGACAGGAGGCAAAGGGGAAAAAAACACATCAGCCGTTCTTGTCTCCTGCCTTCTCTCCTGCTGTCTGGGGAAAAAAAATGTCAGAATGCAATTAAATAGCAAGAATTATTTAGAACGTCTTATTTATTTATTACTGTTGATCACATTAAAACCAGAAACGTTACTGTATTTTATTGGGATTTTGGCTGGTGATGGACAAAACATAACCCATAATCATAATGTGGAAAAAAAGATGAAATGCATAATTCTTATTTTTTGAAGTATTTAGTGGATTTGTATTCTGTAACCTTCAATCATCTTTATGTAGAATCACCTTTGGCAAGTCTTTTGGACTTATAAAAGTACCAGTGTTTAATTTTGCACAATAAAGAGGCCTATCTCACTGCTAAAAAAAATTGTTTTGTTAATATGTGCAATAGTAACATTTGCTTTAATGTGAATCATAATTAATTTTATTTGTATATTTAGGCTTAAGAATGAAAGAAAAACATTTTCAAGTGTGAGAAAAAAATGAAGGCAAGAGAAAACATGTGGACAAGGTGATAAGGAATAAAGTCTGGAAAAACAAATTCTTCTATTTTCTTCTTTTTCTCTCTTATCCTGAAATAGAAACAAACATCAAATTCAAATTTCAGGTTGTGTAAAAACCCTGATTGATGTTGGATCATAAATCTAATTATAGAAAAGATATTACTCTATTTCAGAAAGGTCAGACAAGAAGGATTTTTGTGCATCACTGCAGCTTTAAAAAAAATCCTCAAAAACAACAGAATATTCAAATGTCAGAAGAAGATGAATGAATATGCCTGTTTTCTTTCAGAAAGGTTTGGGGTTTGATCATATTGACTCTTTAGTCAATAGTTTTAATCCTCTGGAGGAAAATCACAATTAGGGCTTGTTGGCTTGAACCACGATGGATTCAGCTGTTCTTCAGGTTCGACACGTTATGAAATCCTGCAGCAATACTCACCCCAGGTTTGTGGAGCACATTGTCCTGCAGACCAAAGAGACCCCCCGCTTGGCTCCCCTGTAGGGGAGACGCGGTTGCCGATGACAACAGGTTGGGCGACTGGGAGATCAAGGGCGAGTTAGGGGTCGAGTTGAGCGCTCCCGTCAGTGTGAGGCGCTGCAGCTCCCTCTGTCTCTGCTGCTGCAGCATCTGGCACACCACCGCCTGCTGCTCCTGGAGGAGGAGGAGAGCGCTGCAGGTTAACTGATCTGTGATCAGAGCCAAAAGCAAACAAACAAAACTGCTGTTTCAATGATCACTGAGGCCAGCAGTCGCATTTGAAAAGCAAAGAGGGAGAGAGCGATAAACTGCAGGAAGGCATGCAACCAGCTCAACAGAGGTAAAAAAGACTTAGAGCTACAGAATCGACACTTTGCTCTGAATCCTGCGAGGTTAGAAGAGTTTGAGACTTCTTGCTCTCGAAGCACTGCAACAAACATTAAAATTTATATTTTTACTTGTTTTTGTAGCAGAACAAAAGCAAGAAATCTTCAGTCCCCTTATCGTGACAACTACTCAACTTCACAGCCAAACAGGAAATAAACTGGTTTCTATAATTAGAGTGTGTCAAAGCGCCTGACTGGTTTAAGCCCCAGCAGACGTTCAACAGTTTGCAAGTCAAATAAGTGTTGCTGCATCACTTTGGTCTAAGAAATACTCCATATGGGAGGAAGCAGCCTTGCTTAGCACTCAGGGTTTTCATATGTTCAGCTTGCAACTTGTGCTGCGATCAACCCACATTTATAGACAGCAACTAAATAAAGTGCATTCTGTAAACTGAGACCAGGAAGACTGGGATGATGTGAGCTCTATTAAGATGTGTGAACATTTGTCAGGGCTACAATAGTAATTAAATTGTTTTACCCTTCATATTCATATCAGTAATAATTGTAATCATCACAATAGCAACACCATCAAGGATAAAGACAGTAAATTTAATTTTTTACAATATGAAATAGATGGTACTTACTAATAATAATGATAGACATTAAAGTCAATAACAAAAACAAAGTAATCATTGAAATTACACTGATGAGCATAACTATTTCTACATATAAAACAAATTATAGAATAACATCTGACTTTATCTACTAAGTGAACCAGCATATTTAAATGCCATCCCTTCCCGTTGTATCTGGCAGACCTGATTTTTGAGGAGATGAAGGCAACTACTCTTCCTTAGGCTGCAAGAAGAGACGTGGTTTCTCTTTTTAATGACTGATTGCATGCGCACGATCAAGAAGTACGAGATGAAGTGATAAGAATAGCGCCACTACCGGTGTGAAGTTCTGTGAGGTGAAGAACTGCTGGAGCTGCTGCTGCTGCTCGAGGAGAAGCTGCTTCTGCTGCTCAGACAAAAAAGAAGACCTGGAACAAACGTAAACACCAAGTCAGCTCACAAAGCAGGCATCTCTGGTTAAAGGATAAAGTGTAGTACTGGTTTTTGTTCAAACCAAACTCTTGGTTTGCTCAAGAGTGCAACACCTTGCAAATAGGTTCACTTTTCCACATTTTGTAATATTTAAAACCCTATAAAGCTCAATGTATTTTACTGAGAGTCGACGTGATAGCGCTACATAAAGTCCTTTACTGTGAATTGAAAGTAGCCACGTAATATTGTCTTCGCGGCTGCACAATATAACAGTGCGGTCACACCAAAAGTGTTATGTGCGTCAAAAACGTGCCCAACGCTTCAAGTTCAACGTGTGTGCCCATGAATGCAGATGCTTTGCATTTTGCTCTAGATCTAGCGTTTTGCGTGTCTGGTTTACATTCAAAGTCTATGTGGAGGCACGTCGAGGGGACGTCATACAAGTCAGCTCTAGCCTTTGTTTTCCATTGGACGCTCTTGACGCTTTAGACCCTCCGAAGTCTTCAAATGGTTCAAATCTTGCAACACCAGACAATCGAAGCAGGCTGCAACAGCCATAGCTGTGTCTCCACATAGACTCTGAATGTAAACCAGATGCACCTGATGCTCAAAACACTTTTGGTGTGAACGCATCATTAGAAAGTCTTCTGATAGCAACTTTACTGTTAAATTTTGTAATGAAAATATCAGATGTGCCCTTTCTTCTTTCTCATCTTTAACATTTTAGTCAATGTTATTTGTGTCAGATATGAGCTACCGTAAACAAAAAGCTAGTATTTTGAGGACCACAGTTCAAACTATTATTTCTTTTTTTTTCCTTTTTATGCAACAGTTGATGTTCCATCACACAAATCCCCAATAAAGTACATCGAGGGGTATGGTCATAATGTAACAAAATACGCAACAATCAAGGAGTGTGAATACTTTTGCATGACATTGCCCTTGGTTTATCAAAGTGGTCTACAATGAATTAAAGCTCTTCTTGTCGATCAGAGCGTCTCTAACAACAACAACAAATGGAAGCGAAGTGTCTACATACGGGCTCATGTTCTTAGGAAGCTGGAATCCCTGGGACAGCGCCTGGGGGTTGAGCGGAGGCGGCTGGGGGCGCAGGGCGGGGAGCGACGGCTGCTGAGCGTTCTGCACCGGAGACTGGATCACGCCGTTCAGACCGCCCAGGACACCGTTCATGTTCAGCTGTGGGCTTCCTGTGATGGACGCGATGAGCCCACCCACTGGCAGAGCAGAGGCGCCGGACTGACTGATGCTCCCCAAAGCGTCGCTGGGCCCTCGGTTCAAACCGTTCAACAGGGGCTGGCCGAATGAGGCGGGACTCTGTTGAGGAGGGGGCGTACCCTGGAAGGAGAGCGACGAATTGCTGCGGGACGGACTATTAGAGTGGAGCTCCTGGATCAAAAACACAAAAGCTGACTTTTAGCCGTTTATTGCATATTTCCTTTACCATAAAATAAACAGACAGGAGAAATTATTCTCCTAAAGAGATTTGATAGTGATAACGCTGCCGGATATCTCAATATCCAGTAGTTTGATGATATCGCAATAGAAAGGTGATCAATATCAACGTCAAATAGAATTTTCAATAATTTCACTGAACTCTGATCCAGAACTGCACAGCATTCTGGGGGATGTAGGCAGAGGAAAGACTTTAGCTGCTCAGTCTCTCATGGCTAGCTGTGCAAAGTGGGTGGCAACAACTAAATCATTCACTCACTGTTGACTAGTGATCAATAGGTTGTTTGTCAATAAACTGTTGAGTAAGTTGCAAAGCAGCAGTTTCATGTTTTGCCACTACGCCTCATAACTGCTTAACAATAAAAAGAACTGTGTGGAGAGACAGGAGAAGATGATTACAACAGGTGGAGAAGAAACTGTGGATAAAACAGAAAAGGTCACATCACCAGGTTGGCAGTATTTCAGCTATTTAAAGCACAGAAAAATAATCAGTAATAATCAATATCAACTGATACGAAATCATGACTCGTTTCTCAGCCACGGTGCCCGGCCTTATGAAGAAAGAGGAGAAGTTTCTCACCTCTGATGAGGTAACAAAGGAGGTGTCATTCAGGAAGCAGCTTTTGGAGAGGGGACTCTTATTGGTGCTCAGGGGGTCTAAGGAAATGAGAGGAATATTCACAGGGTAAAAACTACAATTTCTAAGTTTACCACAATCTATTATGTTCGGTAAAGCCACAACAAACAACTATGTTAGAACTACACCATCTCTCTTCAAGCTAATCATATTAACATTCTGGTGCTGCTAAACAGAAGTGGGAGTGTGAGACGGCTCTATGGCACGATGAGGGGACAGAATCTGGAGGGTGTCAGAGATGAAGAGCCTAACCTTGAGAAGATGACAGAAAGCTCATCTGAGAGGATGAGTGCAGGCCCGGTCCGGTGTGGATGTTGGGCTGGAAAGGTACTGCCAGCTCAGTGTTGAGCAGCTGCAGCCGCTCCCTCTTTGCTGTTAAGCTGAGGATCTGGTCCTGGAGGCGCTGGTTCTCCTGCTGCAGCGAGTGCAGCGACTTCAACATCTCCACAACTGACAGAGAGAGCGCGTGAATGTCACAAGAAACTTTCAGTAATGAGTGAGAAGAAAGGTTAGCGAAGGTGATCAAACTATATAAGGGATAACTAGCCAGGGTCAGAATACGGTAGTACACAGTTGTGGATGAAACTCATCCACAAGTTCATTTTTACCAGGTGAGCCATGTGAGTAATTTTCCACAGCTTTCATGCATAAGGCTTGCAAAACTGTGCTTTAGGCCATACAGATCTTTTTTTTATCTATATATAAAAGAAGTCTAGGTCTTTCCTTTCAATCCTCACTTTACAACGACAGATTATATTGGGAGCTGCAGATACCCATCTGTATGTATTTATCCAACCAGACCTGCACCATCTGCTTAGAAACATCCCCGCACGTCACTAAAAAAGATCCACATAAAACCGTTGCCGGCAGAAGCAAAACAAACTTTACTGAAGAGTGAAGCTTTATGTGCTGAGTCAGACGTGTTTAGAAAATAAATGAAGAAGCTGGCACATTTTAGTTGGTGTCACAACATGTTTTTTCTTTCTGGACCAACAAAATAACAAGGTTAAATTACAGAAACTCATGTTTGGACAGAACATCTGTTGCTGTCAAGAAAAATGGAGACCAAAGCGCTCAAAGCATAATTAGACAATTTTGAACTATGAACTATCCACTGCACATATATTGAGTTTTCAAGCATTGATAGCTGAAATCAGATCTTAACATATAAAAACACATTTTTCACACCGTTGAACAATAAATTTGGTTGTTCCCATTTTAGGTCAGTAAGCAAAATTATTTAAATGTTAGAATAAAAAAAAGGGACATTTTTATTATGTTCTTCAAAGTCAGAGGTTCACGTACACCAACATCACAATGTCATTAAACAACGTGGAATAACCCCAGATGATTATGTCAAGGCTTTGTAATCTTCTTATAGAATAATTGACAATATTTGATCAGGCAAGATTTCAGAAAGAGAACCACAAGTCTGGTACAGTCCTTGGTTATAATCTTCGGATGCCTAAAGGCGCCATATTTGTCTCTTAAAACTATGCAAGTAAAACCAGTATGGAAAAGTCCAGAGGCCACGTCCTTTCAAGAGCGAGACGGTTCTGATTCCCAAGGATGAATACTTGGTTTAAAATGTGTATGCCTGCTGTGACAGACAACTTTTTATAACCAAAGAAGCTAGAGACCAAAGCTGCAAAATT
The DNA here is from genome assembly GCA_010277075.1 of Poeciliopsis retropinna. Classification (NCBI taxonomy): domain Eukaryota; kingdom Metazoa; phylum Chordata; class Actinopteri; order Cyprinodontiformes; family Poeciliidae; genus Poeciliopsis; species Poeciliopsis retropinna. The sequence goes on from VMRM01000013.1 coordinate 9,868,716, forward strand.
TCAAAAAGCAAAGAGGCAAAATGAACTTGCACCCATTTGAGGTCTATTACTCAAGGGAAACTAGCTTAGCAAACCACCTATGGGTTTTAGCTCTGAATCAGTTGGTCATAAAGTGGTTCCTAAACTCAAAGGAGTGAGTCAGCAGGATCGCTACACACTTTGTTACCACAATAAACAAATCAACAAAAAAACTAAACAAAACAAAAAAAAACATGATTTAAATTTAACCAATTGAGACTGAGACCAAATGAGACCACTACAGTCTTCTAACTCACTGTTGACCCCCATCTCTCCGTTTCCGTGTTTCTCCAACAGGAGCTCGATGTGGGAGCTTGCAGGGGGAACGTTCTCAGGACGGGCTCTGACTCCGGAGCCAAGTCCGTCTCTCTGGTCAAACAGGAGAGGAAGACAGCTCATGGGAGACCTGCAGAGGGACAAGGACAAAACTGGTCAGACTCTGGGTTTGGGTTATCTTTCATTTTAACTCCAGCCTGTTACCTTGTTATTGATCCAGCTCTTATTTTCCAACAAGCGACAACGAGCAAACCGCAGTTAAAAAACATATATATTGTTCATATTTATTGTATAATCAATTCGACCACTAAGTAAAATATTAAATTGTTAAGTAAAAAAAAAAAAGAACTAAACTATACAATAAATATATTATAAACTGTTTATTTAATAAAATACGCTGGTTCAAAAGAAATTTAAATAACAACTCTACAATTTGGGTAACCAATCAAATGCCAACAACAAAAGTTTAAATAACTTCATATGGTCATGCAGCACATGCAATAACTAAAATAAATTGCTAAAAATATATTACTAGTAGTGGTCATTTCATTATTTTCCAAAGTATGTAGTAAATTAGAAATCAATAAATTATTATATATAGATGTATTCTTCTTATTTACAAATAAATGTATATTTTGGCCTGTAAAAAGTTATTTAAAGACGAATTTATTTACTTTATTATCACATTTTTATGCCTTTTATGCTTCTTTGTACTGACCTTGAATATTTATGCATTTAAAAAGCTAAAATAAATGCAGATAAATGAGCAAAGACGTACTGTGAGGAAAGACTCTCTCTCGGCGAGTTTCCCTGACACTGGAAGCGGCAGTCATCAATGTCGGACTCTGACAACCAGAGCAGATAAATTACTAACAGAACGACAGGTTGACTAAAACTTTACTGTGTTTAAATTTTAATAATTAGATGCAGAGTTATTACCAGTGACATATAAGGGTATATTTGCAGGAGAAAATTAAATACGCTTGTTGTCACCTGGCAATGAGGTCTGGCCTTGGCTCAGTAGTGGCGGCAGTGTCGAGGATGTGGAGAGACAGCTGGCGAAAGGCTGAGAGGAGTTCATACTGTAGGAGGCGCTGGAGCTGGAATGGACCTGAGAGACAAAGATCAACGTCAGACAGACAGAAAGCCTCCATTGGTACTAAAAACCCACATTGAGGCCAGGTGGCTCATATCTTTGTACTGGAGGAAAATGGCTGTACCCTCAAATCATATGTGGGTGAAGGAGATGGCACCTTTTATTGTACTGGAACGACTCGCTTTTACTGTCAGAGGAAAGGTAGTCAATTTTGAAGAAACGATGACTCAGTTTGTGAGCATTATGACAGAAATTAATGAAGAAAATGATTAGTGCCGGGTTTTTTATTTTTGTTTTGTTTTTCTGTAATGGGTGCTATTTATTTGCTTTCTATTTTTGTATTATTTAAATTTGTTTACTTTAGGTTGTTTAATGTAAATCTCATGTCACTTGCTTATTTTGTAATATAAAAAAAACCTATAAAAATAATGAAAAAAGAAATGCACATCTGTGAAAAAATGATCTGGCTAAAACTAGAATTTCAAAATTACACATAAAAGTTAAAAGAAAAAGAGAAATTCTACTGATTTCTAAACAACGTAGAAAATCCCAATAATAACCTAGCAGAACTGCTTGTGAAACCAATGATGGATTACTGAGCGTCTGTTTCACCAGGCATCCTTAATTCTCGGTTTTTCTGATGATGTTTGTTCGCTAATGTTCTCTAGTGCTGCATTTCTCAACCCCGGTCCTCAAGGCACCCTTACCTGCATGTTTTAGGTGTTTCCCTGCTTCGAAACACCCCATTCAGATGATTGCAATTCAGCAAAAGCCTGTTAATCAACCATCAATTGAAATCATATGTGCTTTGTGTGAAGCACTCCAGCAGACCTTTGAGGTCTTCACAGAACAGCTGCATGTATACAGAGATTAAATGAAATGTTGAATTTATTTACATATTTTCTAGCCATACTGATCACTCAGTGTTTTACACTGTATCCCACATGCCCACAATTATTTACTGATCTGTAGGAAACTTGGGGGCACATCAGCGTATGCCATCAGGCAGCTGGAATCTGTTTTCTTTCAAGCTTGTGCAGCCCTTTGATCAACTGAAGTTTCTCTTTACTGATTAGAAATGACGATGACTTGAGTTTCCTAACGGTGTCTGAGTGAATTTCCTCTAACATACCTGCGTGTTTGAAACAGCGCTGACAGATGGAAGAGAGAGTGAGGAGCCGTGAGATGAAAGCAGTCCTGAGGAGAGAGGGGTGCTACACATTGCTCCTCCCAGGGACAAGGAGGTGCTGCACACTCCTCCACTGAGGGAGAGAGGCGTGCTGCAGACCCCGCCACCAAGCGTGAGAGGATCCTTGAGACTGGAGTAGATGCCTAAGAGAGGATGGGAAAAAGGAATCAAATTCAAAAACCTAGGAGGAAAAAAAAAACCCTAAGGGTTTTTACTTCTCTTGTGGCAAGTTGTGAAGCTCAAAAACACATAAGGCACCCAAGAGGCTGAGTCGGAAAGTAGGCCAGGAAATGTGCAGCTCACGCAGCAAACCATATCTAGGACAATATCTCTGCCTCATACAGATTCAACGGTACTATGAAGCAGATTTACAAAATATAAAAGCAGTGTCACGAGGCTAAATCTGTTGATCCTGGATGGCTTTTCACTTCCTCTGCACCTCTGAGGTCATGATTCTCAGATAAGCTGATGGGTGTATAATGGAAATACTTCAACAATTTAGAGTCAAGCTTGAAAATGAATACAACAGAGTTCAAACAAATAGCAACACACACACACACACACAGGATGTTAGAGGGCTACCACACACGCCCACCCACTCAGACTCACCGGAGCCGAGCAAAGAGTTGCTGCGACCTGCAGAAAAACTCCTAGCAGAAGAGGAAGAAGAGATTGTAGAGGAGGAAGAGGAGGTGGGAGGCAGCGTGGAAGGGAAAGCAGGGTGGGAAGATGATGATGGGCTCTGGTAGAGAGAGGAACTCAAGGCTGGGGGCGGCGGCGCTGGTGCGTCCGCATGATGGTGGTGATGGTCCTCATCCCTCCGCTCTCGGTTCTTGCTCCCACGCGGGCGCCCCGGGCCGTGGCGGCTCTTCTTGTTGCTATGGTGCCTCCGTTCTCGGGGCAGCGGCGGGGGCGCGATCTTGTCCTTCTGGCTGGCATCCTCCAGGATGGGAGGCGTGCTGACCTGAGACGGCTTTGAGAGGGATTTGGAGGGCTTGTAGTCGCTTGAGGAGGAAATTTTGCGTATTTTGCAGGTGCTGCCCAACCCTGAAGAGGAAGTGATGCGCATGATGGAGCCAAAGGTGGAGATGGTGACTTTGTTCTCAAAGGGACTCGAGTTGCTCTCCGTCCGCTCGTGGCTTTGAGATCCTGCCAGGGGGCAATCAGCCGGGGTCAATGCGGGGGGCTTTTGGTATTTACAGTCTTCCTCCTCTTCTTCTTCCTCTTCCTCCTCTTCATCTTTGTCATCTTTCTCTTCCTCTTCTTCTTCCTCCTCCTCCTGCACTGCAGACCTCCTGTGGCGCTCCTTGCGTCTCTCTCCGTTGTGGTCGTCGCCTCCACGGTCGTGCTCGCGCTCCAAGCGGGCGGAAGATGAGAACTGATGGAAATCCTGAGTGGCTGACAGGGATCCGCCTGCAGGAGACACAAAAACAGTCAGACACAAACACTCGAAACAACTTTTCACCGTGATGGAAATGCTGCAGGCAGTACCGGTGTTGAACGGGCTGGAGGAGCAGGAGGAGGAGGAGCAGCTTTTTCCGGTGCTCCCCGTCTTCTTACTCCGGTGACCGTGACTGTGGGAGCTCAGCTTCTTCGGCTTCCCTTCGCCATCTTTGCTGCTATGATGTGTTGAAGATATCTATCCATGCACATCCAAAACAACAGAAGAATGATTAATGTGTTTTCTGAATGACAGCCATCTTTAATATTCCACCTCAGATCATGCTCAATTCAATGGACTTTCAGAGTGATCTATTTTAACTGTAGTTTTTGCTTTAGGAGTAAACACATTTATTTTAAAACCAGTTAATGCATTTATGCAACTACATAAATCAACAAAGAACTTTCATTACGTCATTATAAAATGGCAATGTGATGCTACTGCATTCTTACCAAAGTAAGTCAAAAAACTTTAATACTGATGGAAGAAATTGTGTCAACTTGCAGCTAAATTGCATCATGCCTCCTTTAATATTTGGTACTAATGTGACCAGCGTGTCTTAAGATGGCCTGTGGTTTGGTTGTTTGTACCTTTTCTATACTGCTTGGTGTTATGGAGGAGCTCAGGCTGTCTGAAGACTTCTTGTGACGCTCTTTCTGACGAATCTTGTCTTTATGACTCTAAAACACACACAAACATACACACACAGTGTAGAATGGTCAGCATGTGTACAAAACAAACATCTCTCAACTTCACAGTGCAGAGATATATATTTCTTTCATTTTACCTCCCTGTAAATTCAGCATTAAATTGAAAATGAATTTCCTCACATGTAAAGTTCTTCGATACCAAACTCAACTATCTGTTTGGAAGTATTTTCTAGCACTTTGATTTCAAATTTTAGATTTATTTCTGTAAAAGGAAAGCATTTCTCTCCACTGATCAGGCTCTACATAAAGTGATTGAACACATTCCTTCTCCTGCTTTGTTTTTATTGCTACCTTTTTCAATAATCTATGTAGAAACTTAATTATTGATCTCACTGATTGACATTCATTATTGACTAGCCTCCCTATTTTTATAGTTTCACTTTAGTCGTTTCAATTCATCTCTGTCCTTTACAAAGAGTAGAGGAAAAAAAAACAAATTGACTTTATACTGAGGAGAGAGATATTGTTAGAAGTTAGTAAATACCAAGTTACTCAAACTAAATCAGACCAAAAAGTTGTTTACCTTCCTCTGTTTATGGTGGTGATGTTTTTCCTGCGATGGAGAACTGGAGCGCCCCCTGGGATGACTAAAGGAGCTACTAGCATTTTCGCTTGAGCGCAACTTCTTCTGCTGTAAAAAAAAAAAAAACAACAAACAAAAAGAAAAATAAGCTTTTCCTTTATTGTATACATTTTAAAAAATCACAATAATGACAAACCCCCTCCAAAAAAACAACACCACAAATCTCTCCAAAAACTAAGCTAAATCTAGAAATGATGATTTTCTTTGTACCATTTTGTTGTAGTGATGCTTGCAGTAACCACAGTATTTAACGTTGTCAGCTTCTGGGCCTTCCTCCTCACACAGCAGACCAGCCATCTGAGCACTGAGCAAAGTATAGCACAGGGTCATAAGTCAGAGTCAAGCTTCTACACACCCCAGACAACACAGTTGAACCTGAGAGATCAGTCACGGCTGAACGAGTTCAAGTTTATTCTGGATTTCTTCACAACATAGTCAACATTTGGTCTTTATATTACGAACATTCAGTTGCATTCAAAACACGACAAGATAAATGCACTTGACCATCATTCATTTCAATAACATGTAATGGTGATGCTGGTATTTTGAGTTAAATATGCATGTTCGACGATCTTCAAGATTGAAATTTAGACAAGGTTTCTCTTCACTTCAGGCTGTGTACTGAGATCTGGCTGCACTATGTGGCTAGAGAAGAATTTGCAGAGTCCATGCAACAAGATCTGGACTATAAGTTACATATTAAAGGTATCAGAGATATGCCTAAAATAAAGTCAGCGAAACGAAAAGGTGTGAGGAGCTATTTCAAAGAAGACCATTTTCCACAGAAGACTGTTAATTCAGCCTGCTACTTACAAACGGAGTGAAAGGTAAGCAGGTAAGAGGAAGACTGAACATAGTATATAGAAACTGTTATATACTATGTACAGGGCATGCTGACAATCTTTTGGAAATTTCATAGAAAGACTCTACAGTCTCTTTTAATTAATAAACACAAATAAATGTGGCTTGGAGTTAGTAATGGTGACCAAGAAACTCAAGACAGTCTATAATGTTGTCTGTCATCATTTTCTGTGTCTTAGAACTTTAGTAAAGTCCAATTTTAAAGTGACTGCTCTCTCACACAGATACAAGTAGAAAAAGAAAATACATTTTTCAAAATATATTCAGATTATATTAAAAGCGGAGGTAAATTTATTACCTAATTTTGACCCAAAAGCTAATGTTAACTTACTAAATGAATCAAGTAAACGTTGAACAACAAGCTAGCTTAAGCCAACATGATAATAACAGCATTTTTTCCCCCCAGAACACACCAGTCTTATCGATTTTGACTATTTATGTTTACAAATACCCCAAGAACAGCTGTACTACTAATTTTGTTGTACAGTCACCACAACGACAATAAATCAAATCTACCTAGTAGCATTTTAGTTAAAATTAGCTTTAAAGCTAATTAGGACTGAAAAACTATAGCCAACTTACTGAATATGCACTTATAGTTCATTCCTAACAGAAAAAATTTTGTTTTCCTTTTTTATTATTCTGTGTAATTCATAAACAGGTCACATGGGCATATACGCATTTGTGTGTGCCTGTGTTGCATTGCGTGCGTTGAGCCTCTTGCGGGTCAGATACTTTTCCTTGTATGCCATGAGCTTCGTGTGGCATATTAGTATGGGTCAGGAACTGACTGCCAGTGCGGTGCCACGTTGCCGTTTCTGTGTGCCATGTACATCACGTGCATGTGTATTTGTGGGGTCAGGTGCTCCATTTTTGTGTGCCACAAATATAATGCATGTCGGGATGTGGTCATGTTCATGTGGGTCAGGTGCGGTGATGGTTTAAATAATATCCTGCAGGCATCCCTGGCCTCACACAAACTTCCTTAGTCTCTCTTTTGTTGTAAATCTCAATAACACTGCAGTGATCTTGAAGTTGTGTTGTCCTCTTCCTCATGCAGCAGACCAGTCTTTTGAAACCCATTCATAGTATATTAGCCGTGTCACAGTGTTCAAAGCATGTGAAAAAAATAGTGGCTGATAGTCCATTAATTGTAGTATGCTGTACAACACTTGTGTCTGTGAAAGATGCTTTACGATAAACTACTTAATTTACACAAACAATAGCAAACTTTGAATCTTCTTCACTTAGCTACAACTTCAATACCAAGCAGTGTTACCATCAATGTAATTTGATACCACTAAAGAGCAGTGTGTTTAACTGGAAAAGGATTTGTTTGGTTTTATCAGAGCAGATGAACTAGACAATTGCAAGTCACCAGCAAACTTCTTGAGACTGTAGATTTCCAAAGATGCAAACAGAAAGCTCTCCAACTGCATCCCTTTTAGATCTTTTTTTAAACTGACTTAACTATTTCAAGACAGATCTTCAATCTAGGCACACACACACAAAAAAACAAACAAATCGATGCTATTTACTTGTCAAGAAAACTTGTCATCAGCTGAATTAGTCATCTGCAGTCAGAGGTCTGATCATAAAATGTTCCCCCGATTGTTGCATTTCAAGGTTTCATCATTGAATTTAAAGCTAAGGAGAAATAACAGTTCAAATCAAAAGTCTTTTCTGAAATGGGAAATAATGTTAAATTTTGTACTTTAGTATTACATTTAAGGCTGTCCATTTAAGTCCACAGTTAGGCCTGTCACGATACCAAATTTTGCTGAATGATTAATTGTCTCAAAAATGATTGCGATAAATGATAATATTGTTTGAAGACCTTTTTACACTGATTTAATGGAAATTATGTAATAATGCATGCCAAAGATAGATACACTTTATTTTCAAAAGAACACTTAACACTGGAACTGATAAACAAAACAACCAAAAGTAAAATGGATTCTCAGACTCTATCAACAAAAAATGTACTTGACTAAAAACTAAACAACATAAAGCCAAAGTGAAAATAAATCCTGCAGTCAACCAAAAGAGTGCAGATTATGAAGTCTGTACACTATATCTCCCCATAAACCTGGTAACTTTTCAGCTGTTCTTCGTTAACGTGACATAAATAGGTCATAATGATTTTCATTGAGTCAGGACTGACACGAGCCACATGCATTGCAGGTAGATTTTAGTAAAGCATTGATTAATGCCTGTTTTTAAAATTAGTTAACTGGCCTGTAGCCATTATTTTGCGCCCATTGTTGGACACCATGTAACAGTCATTATACTGCTTGGTTCCTAGAGATGAGTAGGTATCACCACAAGGGGGCGCCGTTTCCCTTTTTCGTTAGTTGTATTATTGTGTTGAGTGAGAACTCGTCATCGGTGATGATGAGATGCGGAGCGGTAAACTATCGTTACTTTTCTCATGTATGAGGCTATAATCTTAGTGCCGTGGAGATCTGGCTTTAAATGGACGAAGCTAAATAAAGTGAAAGTGTGAAATAGTTCAACAGAGCGTCCTGCTGTTTTGGGTTAGAGTGGCTAACCGCCATTGCTAACTCCTTCTCCAACCTTTCACCGCACCGTCACAAACACACGGCACAATAGAACCCGATCGAACCGTTATACCGAGGATTTCTGTCGGCTAATGTGTGGTTTTCTCAAGTTTTGGAAATGGGCCGACAGCTCTAAGATCGTGTACTTGCGCTGGGACTTACACTAAGGAACTGAGGAAGTGGAAGCGCCGTAGTTGAGCCTTTTTACATTCAGTGTCACCAACAGAAAGAGAAAATGGCCGGAAGAAACGATAAAGCCGATAATTGAAATGAAGTCGATAGTTTTAATTTATCGTTCGATTAATTGATTTATTATTTATCGCGACAGGCCTATCCACAATTAACATTAATTGAACATACTATAAGCAACTAAACTACGAGAAAAAGTACACAAAGTATTCGAAAGGATGAATGCGGTACACACAAATACGCTGATATATTTTAAAACAGCGCATTTGTTTACACCTTTTGCCATTTCCTTTCACAGAACTCCACAGCACGCTGAACATCAAACACAAACATGATGACACTGCTCATCACTCACCAGGTAACGTGAAAAGCTTGTCTGCAGCCCTGCCTGTTGCAGGTCATGCAGGCTCCACAGGCTGCCTTGCTCTCCCTCCCGTGGTCCTCACAGATGTAACACGTCTGAACAGCGGAGGACACCAAAGAAAGACAGAAATATGATTCATAATTCACAGCATGTGCAATGTGTATACCAATGTGACCAGAGCAAACACATAAAAGGGAGTTACACAAAATAAAAGATTAAAGCGCCAATGTAGATAATTAGGATGTTGAGCAGATGAGGGCTTAAAACAAAATTGTTTCTTCAGGGTTTGATACAGCAGAACTGTTCACCAGATGTTTAGGGAAATTGGATCATCTGTCATCATTTTTAAATATTTTTGGTGCTCACATCCACACAATGAATGCATAAAGATAACGATTCCCTTCACTGTCTAACATTAAGACTGAATGTTTCCTGTTTAGGTCAGTGAAGAGTACCAAGACAATTTTTTTTTTGCTAAATGCCAAAGCTCAACGTTCTTTAAACAAAAATGTTTACATTTTGATCCCTAGTATTTTGGTAAAATTGATTTTTAAACTTTATGGATTAGTTTAGATGCTTAGGATACCTTTTGACAAGCCTCCCCTGGTAGTGTAAAGGAACTTTAAAATAACAGGTGTAACCGAGTCCTTTCAGCTCTGCCCACGAAATTTTTTTATGGGACTGATATCAGGGCTGTGTTATGATCACCCTAAAACACTGACTCTGTTGTCCTTAAAGGGGCAGTATTGTGTATTTTCCAGGCACTTATAAAGGTAAAAAAATATTAATTAATTTATTTATTTGTGTTTTGAATGTTGAGGCCTGGGCTTAACATATATCCATAGGTGTGCCTCAATTTAAGACAATTAATCAGAATTAACCAATAAGATGTTTACAATGTCATGACATCATCATCTGGGTTTTCTCGAATTAAGTAAAAGGCAGACTCATTCAATAAATCAGAATATTTTTAAAAGGTCTATTGATTTTTTTAAAGCTTTATCACCAAGTTAAGCACATTAAATAGATTAATTACCCACAAGTGGAGGTTTGAAAAACTTCTGTTGTGACTTCCAGTTAATAAAAACATATTTAAGATTAGAATATCACATCAGATTAATAAAAAACTATGTTAAAAATAGAAATGTGGGCTTCATGAAACTTACGTGCAATACGTTGTACTTTTAATCTCACAAATGGGCCTCTTCTCAATACATACTCTAATTTATTGAATATGACAGAACTCTTTGTTTATGTAAACCTCTGAGTTCAAGTTAATTTCTCCTTCATAGTCCCTAAAATTATTTCAGTAATCCCAAGTGACCAAAAAAGGGGAATGTTTAGTCTGATGTTATATCACGGAGGGAGGATAAAGTAAGGTTATGCATATTTCCAACATTATATGCAAGTATCTGGTTTCAACTGTACATGTGGGCCTACACAAGATGAAATGAACAAGCTTTGTATTTGTCCGTCAGCGTTCCTTTAGCAAGCAGGGCAGGCTGGCAGGGGGCAGGAGAGGCCTAGCAACAGGTGCGAGACAAAGGAACAGCAGGCTCTTCACCTTTTTCACTCCAGCCGTCTCCGTTTGCTCTTTCTCTCCCTTTTCCCTCCATTCCCCACATCCCACAGAGCTCTCTGTTTCGCTCTCAGAGGATGACGCTCGTGCAGTGAAAAGCCGGAGACACAGCCACACCGAGCATGTAAAGGGAAGAGTGGCTTCTCAAGTTTTTGCTGTCCATTGTGAGGCTGTCTAGGAATGCAGGCTGCAAGAAATCTGGATGAATGGCTCTGACAGGGCAAAGCTGCATACAATTTACTGTAGCTGACAGTAATATGAAACCAGGCCCTCAAACACTCACACATGTGTATTTATATGTAGGCATGTGCACACACACATCAAAGGCACTGGATTTCCAAAATGATCCTAAGATTTCCTTTTAGGAGAGCTTATCTCATATGATACATGTTGTAGATGAGCTGCCGCCCAAAAGTCTTGATTCACCTATTTGCTGTCCAACGACCCAGACTTTAATGCAATCTGGTAAAATAATCTTAAACCTGTGTCTCCCCGCTTAAACCTTTTACTGCTGGTTACTGCCAGCATCAATGTAAATTAAGGATTGAAAAGTAAAATTTTTCTATGTATATGTTTTGTTTTTTGTTTTTTTTAGTAATGGTGTAAAAACAGCTACAATTTACTGTCATGCTATTTAAGAGTTTCAGCAACTAATTTCTACTGCTGTGGGTAGCATAGAGTACTGAAATGCTGGCCCCTCCCCACCTGTTGCTACACTCTGCTGGTCATCTGACTAAAGAAAGGTTGCTACACTGTTAGGAAATGTGACTGATAAAAAAAAAATCCCAACTATGATTTGGAAACTACGGTGGTATTTCTATTGAGGTATTATTGTTTTCAAACTACCGTTGGCAAGCTAATAGCCGCAGCGTGTGTTTTATACAACTGACAACAGATTAGCAATCAAAGCAGGAATTTCAGCTAAGCAGCAGAAATCAAATTAATCTAAAGATATTAGAATCGGTTATTTTTTACCATCAGGAAATAAACATTAGATTTGCATTCTGCAGCAAAACTAAGAATTCACATAATTTCTGGTCCATCAACAAACATCAGCCTCAATGCAGTTTTTGAGTTTAATAAGCTGTTTATATTTTTACTAATACTTTAACTACTTACCTCAAATATTAAAACATAACTAAAACAAAACAAGCAGAAGGCAATTCTTTATATTTTTAAAATTGTATTTAGTTTTTAGTTATTGGTCTTTAGTGTCTGTGCGTAACTTAGTGTGCGCCATCAGTTTGCTAATGAACTTCCCTACTAAGGAACAAATAAATTACGATATCCCATTAAAATCAAGCAAACGTATAGGGACACCTGCATAACGAATCAAAAATAAAACAACCTAAATCCCCTTTTTTTCCAGTATTATGTGTTATAGTCTTAGGAGGAAAAAATACTGTCCACAAAATCTGAAACTGCAGGTCAGCTTTCGAAGAAAACTGACATTAAAAAACTGACAGGAAAAGCCTGGCTGGTGGATCTTGGTTTTAAATTAAGGACGTTATATTGTGTTATATTTGTTAAAAATGTTTGTGTTGATGAAACTGAACCATAGAATTTTAACTCAAGTTTATCAAAACGGTACACCATCAGCCAGACTGTAAACATGCTGTTTAAGGGGCACATGAGAAGGAACAAGTGACACCAAGTTAAATCTAATGAATACAGAGGAATTTTTTTATGGTAAATGTGCATCGTTGTTTCACGCTACTCCAGCCTACATCTGCTTCAACTGGAAATCTTCCAGAGTTCCCAGAACAACAGCCATCGTGACCTCGACACACTCAGCTTCGGGCTTTTACAGGATGTGTAGGTGGGAACAAAGCAAACAAGTATGAAAAAAAAAAATTCAATACAGAATAAAGCTAAGAGTGAATGGTACAATACACACCATGTATTGTATCATTCACTTGTTTTTCAACATTTGAGTCACTGCATAGATGTGTGGGGCAACAATTATGTGACCAACATCAAATCTTGTTTGTTTTTCAAAAAAAATTCTGCATAATGTAGATTCAAGAGAGCAGTCTGTTCATTAACTCACTTACATTTACATAAAAACATATAGTAGTGAGAGAGTTATCTAAGAATAAATTGGCACCAAATGATTGTGCAACAACATCCAATGAAAGTGATTTAAAACATTTATATGTCCATAAAATCAAAGCAGAATAAGAAAGGGTTTTGCTTGAAAACAATATATATATATATATATATATATATATTGTAAATATATATTTGTAAACAATCCTGAATCACAATCATCATTGCAGTGGGAGTTTATGGGAGTTATATATTATATATATATATATATTATATATATATATATATATATATATATATATATATATATATGTGTTATATACATATATATATGTATATATAACACATATATATATGTGTTATATATGTGTTACGGTCCAAATTAAAATGAATGTGATTCTTTTCCAATCCAGTTGCTGTTGATTCTCCAGATGACATTAAAGTCTTTTAAAATACTATTTTTGCACATATTACTGTGCAAAATATATATTTCTGCAGTATAGGCAGCTGTAGCGGTGAAACTCAAGACCAAATGACATTCCAGCGTGCATTTATCCATCAGCCTTACTTTTACACAACAAACCATGACACACACAACAGGACTGGGAAACTCATGCTATAATATCAATCACTTATGATTTCTCTCAGAGGGACCCTTTGTGTTCACCCTCTCGCCATCCACATAAAAAATTAAAAAACAGGCCAAATAACAATTTAAAAATCTCTTGCTTTAATCTTAGACTCACTACACATAATAATTTAATGGTCTTGAATGAAAGTATTGGAATGTTAACAGTAATTAGTGAATTAAATTAATGAGGCATTTACTCTGTGCATTTGGACAGAGTAAATGCCAAACAAAGTTTAAACTTCTGGAAAGGACAGCAGCATATTTTCACTTTCTACCTCAGCTAAACTCTTCTTCTGAGGAGAAACTTGTTGAATGGCTGCAGAAGTATGCCTGGCCAGCAGATAGATTGTTTGAATGTTCAATGTTGTTATTTTTATTCATATAGCCACATTATATGATTGTTTTATTAAGTCCCATTGATGCTCCTGGTAGAAGGAGCAGAGTTCAGAGTTTGTGACCCTGTGGTTCTGTGACTCTGCAGTGGTACCAAAACTCTTCTTTCAGTCAATGACAGCCTTTTAATTTTTTGTTCTTGTTTTTTTTTTTTTTTTAATAAAAGTTAGTCTTTCTTTGGTGCCAAGAAGGTTTAGATATTGTGATCAACACCTAGACATTCTTTGCTTTGACCCAATTTATTTCTTCCTTTGCCAAAGCTCCTTCTTTTTAACTACAACACACTTTCATCATCAACGTGTCATGATAAAAGCAAGCTGTATGATTTTCTAATCTATGGCCTCCATGAAACAAAACTGCATTTTGTTTTACCCTGTTTGACAGAAATATGCGGCTGCTGCAACATCTAGGGATTTGTAAATAAGTGTTGATAAGTAAGCCAGTGAATGAAAAATATGAAAAAAATAATTAGTAAGTTAAAATTGGTCAGTAAGCAGTAAAACAGATATGCTGTAGTTTATTTTATTCTGATTTATATGCACAGAGAATGTTGTTCAATAATCTGGAGTGATGCAAAGAAAGACAGCTCTGCAATTCAGCCATTTTTAAATAATCATAGCTAATTATAAAATCTCTGATCTGTGCATCTCTAAACAACAAAGTAAAAAGGAGCTTGGTTCTCCATTCAACTCATCCTGCAGAAGCATAAAGATTTATTTGATTGCAAAAAGTGAATTACTTGGTTTTGGGAACCATCTCTCTAACACTTGTTCAGTTTATAAGAGTCTCCTGCAGAAACAAATGTGTATTCTAAGAAATTTTACTCCCAGTTTCTGCACAAAAAATGTGCTCCTTTGATTGTTTTTAGTAGGTCACTTTCTCTTTTTTTAGACCTAGTTTGATTATTTTTTGAAGGAAAACCCCCTCTTGCAAAACGTGAACTATGCACAGCAGATTAAAGATGGCACAGCACACTGACTGTAATCTCAGGGATTAACCAGTATATCCTAACATTCAAATTTCAGATAGAGCTCTGCTCTCTAATGGAGCACTAATGCAGGTTTTCCACTTAGATGTGCATGTTTTGTACCTTGAGGTATCTCTCATGTGGGACATACTGCAGGATGATGGGCTCCATGGTGAGAACGTTGGCAAACTGCACCTCAGGGATGTAGAGCGCGCACACTACGTGGGCCCAGCCTGAACAGCAGAGAGATTAGAGGAAGATGACAAGGCTCTTTATGGAGGACTTTAATCTGTTTCAGGCGCACTGATGTAGATCTCAGAGAAACATCAGGAGAATTAAGGTGGACAGAGACTTACCGCCACTGTCTGTCCTTTTAAGAGCTCCATCCTTGTGGGGACACAGATCGCATCTCTGAGGCAAAAGATGAGACAGCAGAGCTCATTGTGAGTGGAAAATCAGTCATTGCAGGCGAAATGGGAAGAGTGAGACATGTTGGCATACTCACTACTCGTGCTGCTCGTTCCTGTGACTCACACTTCCTACAGAACCACGGGCCGGTGGGAACCTGGACAATGCCGTAGCACGCTGAGACAAACAGACAAACAAACCAAGAGACTACTATTTTCCTGGGTTTTTTTTTCTTTTCTTAAACCTAATAAAAACATATTTTTGACAAAATGAGGAGAATATGTCCTAAAAGAAATGCTTTAAAAAATGCTTCCTAATCAATAATATCATTTGACGTATAAAATAGTATTTGTTCAAAGACTTGGGGACAATCTTAATCTATCTGAATTTTGAGACAAGCAGTATTAGCTTCACAGTATCTGGAAAATGTGATGTTTCACATTTAAGTAACAAAAAAAAAAAAAAAAGACAAAAAATTTCCTGTGGAGAAGTTGGAGATGGGGCTGAGCAAAATGGTCTAAAAATAAAATCTCAGATTTCTTCATACTAAATCTGATTTTAAGCAATTTTGTTCTTGCTTAGTTCTCTTAAAAATAAATTATAAATGACAAAAAATATGTCGAAAACTTGCTTAACCCTAGTGGGAGTTGACCTGAATTCAAAGTCCACATTAAAAAAAAAGAAAAGTTATCCACCACTTGGGCTGCACAACAGTGATTTAGCATCTCCATCATCAAAATTTCTGTCAGGTGTCAACATAAAAGTGAGTGAAAATCTATTCAACTGCTTGGTAACCAAACTTCATAGTCTTCGACATATTAAATGTTATTATGATATTGCATAAACTCCCACTGCAATGATGATTGTGATTCAGGATTGTGTGCAGCTTTTGTACAGCTCAAAAAGATATATTTCTACTTGATTTTAAAAGGAAATGATAAATTATACATTAGCTTAAAATCAAACCAGAAATCTTAACAGATTTTGATTCTTTTGTAGTCATTTTCAAATTACTTTTTTCACTGACCCACAGCAACAAAAATTACACAAAATATCTTTAACAGTTTGACCAATGAATGAAACGTAAACATGTCAGCATTTATTACTATAAAACCCTTAAGCTGTGTAAAAAAAAAGAATTAATGTACTGAAAATGGCTAATTAATTTTACAGTATGTTGTTTGGCACATCAAGAAGTGAATTTATGAATCTTGGTAAATTACAAGATGCAAGAATGTAAAAAAAAAAAAAGCAACTTCCACATAATTTAAAAAGAAATGTCTTACTGTATTTAAAACAATTTATATTCTGCTGCTTCATAACTTTTCTGTGATGGTCTTTACCGAGTTTATCCACAGCAGAAGACATGTTTCTTCTTCCTACAGGATGCAGTTTGGTTTTAATAATCCTCATAAACATCTCGTTCATATTTATAGGCCGCTTTCATCTCAGCCATTAACTTTAAAGCTATTTCAGCCTTTAACTCATCCATCATAAAACCTAACCACTTCATCGTCACTTCAGAGACAAAACTCCATTTATCTTATAGTGCCTTGCAAAATATTCACGTTGTCATTTGGCAGCCATAATCTTCAGTGTTATTATTGTAATTTGTGTTATAGAACACAAAGAAGTCCATAATCCTGGGTCGTATGTGTTTTTATTTTCCATACGAACATAAAATCTGGAAAAAGTGGAGCACATTTGTATTCAAATCTGACAGAAACACAATTTTGTGGGAATCCTATTACAACCCCACCTTCCAGCAGGAATATAACACCTAACACAAATACAGTAATTAGAGCAGGTAAACGAAAGCATTTTGATGCATTAGAGCCCAATCTGTGGCAAGACTTGAAAATGGATGTTCACAGACACACACTCCAAACCTGACCAAGTCTCAGTTCTGTTCATGTATGTAGTTGTCCTATCTGAGCTGTGGGTATCTAAAGCTCCTCCAGAGTTACCATGGGCCTCTTGGCTCCTCCTCTGATCATCATCTCCTTACAACCACATGAGTCTGATAGTTTATGTGAATCCTCATGAAACTGGTACATTTTTATGCATTGCACAATGTGTTCAAAAACTCGACATTTGCAGTTTTAACTTGTCTATGTTCTTTGGGCTCAGTGATGTTCACTAACTGAGGCCTTCAAACAACGGCGAGTTACACTTGAATGTAAAAATAAAAATTAAATTAAATAAAATACCACCATGCGTGCATTTCTTTTCTACAACTTCCCAATTCTGCACTACGTTGTGTCGGTCTGTCCTAAAGTTTGTGGTTGAAACGTGAAGAATAAAATAAAAGTTGAAGAAGTTGATACTTTTGCCAGGCTCTGTAAATAATAAACGTCGCAGAATCAAGTCTGATGATTTATTACATGGATATGTGATCCTGGGAGTTAGCTGCGCCCTATTATAATAGGTAAATAAAACAAAGCAAGTGTCCAAGCCGGAGGGCCTCACGGTGGAAACCGGTTGGGTGTCACGGACCCGAACGGGCCGGACGGCCACACACGGACCGGTCATGGAGGCACCATCCTTCCTTGATGTCAGCAAGCCTGCCTGGCCCTGAGCGTTCACAACAAACAGCACGCCTGCCTGCTTCCCCTGTCTACCCCTCCCACACGCTCGCAACACGCACGTACACAGAGCGAGCCTACCTCAGAGACCTGCCGTCCTCCGAGCGCCGCTGGCTGCTTCCAGCCGCCGGGCTCAGCGACCGCAGCTGCCCGCTAATTATGAGCTAACGGCGGCTAAATGTTACCTTGGTGAACGGCGACGCTGCAGCCGTGTCCATCACAGTACACCAGCGGGTTCTCAGCCCAGCCTCGCTCGTCTGAACACACGCAGCAGCCTCCGACCATTTCCCGCATGCTTCTCCCATATGAAGAAATAAATTTCTCCTCCCGAGTAACGGCCCAGACCTCGGCCAGGCCTGTCAGGTGGACATCCGGCACTTTAACGCTGTACCGGGCATAGTCATCTGCCGCGTCTGGCGCAGGGGTTTGTTTTTGCCGCAGCAGTGAAACCAAATCTCAGCGTGTAAAAAATTGCGCTGCTTCGCAGCTTCTACGTTTTCACCGTGATGTCCTCCTCCCGTCCTCAGAACAGATGCAGTGCGCATGCTCACAATTTGTCCTGCAAAGGCATCAACTTGGGATCGGAATCAATTTTGTGTCTTGATATTTTAAGATCATAGCTCTATATGTTTTTCAACTATATAAAATCACACACTTCACCCACCGCTCAATTTCTCTGTTAAAATAATTTAGCTCAAGCAGCAAAACCCATGGACTGCTCTTTTTTTAGATTGTGAAGCAACAACAGCGCCATCTGCTGGACTTTGTAAGAATGCAATTGCAAGATATTTCTCCGGTATTTCACCATTCGGGCTTTAACCTGAAACTACCCTGGCTTCCATGTATTTCCATGTAATAACGTGAAAAGTTACTACATATATAATTATATATACCGTGGTATAAATCTTTAAACCATGGTATATCTTAAAATTTTTTTTTGCTGTATGTATTTTATTATTTCCCCTTATTCCTTTGCTGGAGTGCACCATAGATTCATTTAAAGTTTTACTTGGTCAGTTTGTAGCGTATTATTTCATGCTCAAACAAACGGTGGGCCATTTTCTTAAAACGATTTCTGTATCAGATTAATTATGGTAATAAAAACTCATGGAATGCTCATATGTGATGCGTAATTTTAACAATAAAAGTTTAGAATTTTATGAAAACTTTGGTTTACGGTATATCCTTCATTTATTTTTGTTCCTAAATCCAACTATCCCCAGTCCAATATAACACATATCTGAACCCTGATCAAACAAAAATGACCAAGACACCTGCAGACATAAAATTTGGAATATTATTGGAGCGATTAAACCACATTTTCGTACCAAACAGTAGTAGATTTTTAGAAATGTTGATTGTCAAAGCACCTGACATCTCAAAAATCTCAAACATGGTCAGACAATGGCAACAATATGAAAAGATGAGGCTGAAATAATAAGCACCCCACTCCAATAAACCCTAACATTTCATTTTTTGGAAGGATGAGTTATCTGGAAGACGAATTCAGAACAAATACATTCACTTGAACAGCTGTGACGGTTAAAGTTCACTGCTAAAATCTCTAATTTATTACCAATAAAACAGATTTACTAGGTGTTGCAGCAGACAATAATGAAGTAATTAAAGACACTTTGAATCAACTATAAATGCCTTTTGTAAACAAAGTATTTTTATTGACATATATTCATCTTTATTACATCTTCTACATAAAATGACACACATAAGTAACCAGTGAATACCATTTTTTTCTTTTGGCCTTTAAAGGCTTCCATGGGGAAACAATAGACATTAGCAGCCCTAGTAAAACTGCATTCTTCTTCACTTTATAATAATCTCCTTTTAATTATTTGGAAAGGTATTGCACTCCACAAGAAAATAATGAGTTGTTTGTATACAACTCATTACACAAAAAACTTGTATTCAACTTTTGCTCTACAGCAGCAAGAGCTGAGATGTTTTTATTGGTTGTCACAAAAAGTGTAGAAAGCCTTATTTAATTGAATTGCATAATTGGAATAAAAAAATAAAAATAAAATAAATCCAAGCTGGACAAATAAGCAAAATGGAAAAACAACATTCTCATCAATGTTCATCTCAAAATTCTGTGTACTTGAATCATAGTAAAGTTGCACTTATTGTAGTTTGAATCTCACTAAATCTTCCACATGCAAAAAAATACATTTAAAATGATCAACATCTTTATTTTTTTTTTAATGCATAATATGCAGGCATGTACTTTGCTAACTGGTTGTAGTGCTATTAGTGGTTTGTCTGATTACTGAGTGCAAAAACTGACCACAGGTTTTCCAACTTGAAACTAGAACATGGTTAGTTTGGGTTTGATGGAACTCAGTATAAATAATCATAGGCTTCATTGTCCATCTGCTTTAATTTGCATGTGAGGTTTCTCGAACTACTCTTTTCTTCTAGTATCGGTAGCAAAGGGAAATGGGCCTAAACTACTTGTCTTCTCACCTGTTTCAGCCAGCCAGCTCTATATCACAGATAATTTGTTCCATCTTTGCTTTGTAAACATCTCTTCTGAGTATCTTGTGTTAGTCCCAGGTGTCAGTCAGTAGATGTCACTAAAAACCCGACATCTTTTGATGATGTATCGACTCCAACTTCTTAACCCTGGATTTCCTGTTGGGAATGGGACTTTTTGGCATAAGCAGATCCCTTCAATTCTCAATAACGCGTTACTTCCATTAAAAATGCCACTCACACTTCCATGAACCAGCATTACACCAGCTTTAGTCAGAGTTTATTTCCTCATTATCATATACCATTACCCAGAAGACGAATGCCTTGAATTCATCGTCTTGTACTTGGGAAAAGAGAAGCAGCAAAGCTGTGCTGTTGTAATGAATGACTTGGCTTTTTAACTCGACATGTGGAATTGAAGCTGTGAAGACAGTTTGGCCTCAAAAGTGCAACTTCTCTTCAAACCCAACGAGAGAAAGGGGAACTGGCTCTGATAGAGAGGACAGATAGTGAGGCAGCAGCTGGAAGAAGCGAACACCCTCTTCTGGTCTTAAAGCCAGCAAGGCATGAACGAGTTCCTGCACTGCCATGTGGGCGAAGTGCATCCACACGCACGCGCAGTCCGATGCACGGCCATGATGAAGTAGTTCTGTGGCTTGTCAATTTTTTTTGTGTGTCTGTGTTCACCAAAACTTCCCCACTGCACATTTTGGTCGTCAGCGGAAGTTTTTAAAAGTGTGTCATGTTGAAAATTCCCACAAAACCCTCACTTTTACAAAATATTTTTTTTGTCCTGCACACAGATAAATTCCCATATCTGGAGTATTACAGACATGATGGTGGCAGCGTCATGCTGTGGGGATTACTGTTACTATTGATTCAGTGAGTGAGGTGAGAATGAGGAGGAAAGAGAAACTGCTGACTTAAATTAATTTGTGTGCCTTCTCTCGTCCTTTCCCAACTGAATAACGAGTTAGCTATTATTCATTTGGACTGAGACTCCTCAGCACGTCGTCCTGAGACGACCTGAAGAGACCTCTGATGTGAAATAGAACCAGTTTCTCATCTTAGAAATAGTCAAGTGTAAGATCCGACACCTGCCAGGCATCAGTGGGATGATCCAGGAACTCATTTACATTGAAGGCACAAGAATAGTTTCCCTTATCTTGCTGCAACAAAATGATTCTGTTCTGTGCGTCGAGCAGTAAAACTGAGGCTTTTCTACCTCGTGGGAACGCTAAATGAGTATATTATTCTGGAGTGAGAAACCAGCATATGGTGCAGAGTGGTGTCCTTTGAAGCCGTGAACTGCAGATCTCTGAAAACCACAGCCTTAAAAAAAGAGACATGCGACCTTCGAGATAATAGGATGTTTTTTTTTTTTTTTTGTTTTGTTTTTTTTGCAGTCAGAATTGGCAAACTCGAACATCTCTAAACACTCTGCAGCTTGTGTGTGATGACAGAACTGCTCTTTTATTTTTTACATCTTTATACAGACAAAATAAAACAGTAGGTACAGCATAAATACAGTATTTTGTGTGGGTGGAAACACGTGGATTTATGCGAACGGACAACCCCGTTACGTACAAATATATGCATGCTAAGGAGTAGAAATACTCCTGCAATAACTCTTTACAGGCCATCTTTTCAGATGGGTGACTAAAAACAGCCGTCACACTCCCACGACATCTGTACTCACACACACTTTAACAAACGCCAAGGAAAGACAGAGCCCCTACTTTATGCTTTCATTTCTAATACCACCAGCTACTTATATGACTAAATCGCTGTTTGTCTCCATGGTGGTGACTGTTTGTGTGCATGAATGCAGTCTACTTGAGTTCTAGGCGGTGCTCGCCGCGGGCTATGTGGGAGGAGAACTCGTAACGGTCCCGGCTGCGGTGGCCACAAACGTTGCATTCGAGGGGATCGCGGAAGCCATGGCATCCCATGTGGATGGTGAACATGACGTAGTCCAGGAAGAGCACCCTGCAGTGGCCGCAGGGGTACACCGCTCCGGGCGGTGCCCCGGACTCTCCATCCACTCGCATGACCCGCAGGGCCTCGAGGGGCGTCAGTGGAATGGGCTGGCTGTGTGGGTGCGGGACGCCGTTCTGGTGATTGATCCCCCCCAGCAGGTGACCCAAGCTGTACATGACGGGCTGGGTCATCTGGGAGGTGTCGTTGTGGAAGGAGTCCATGCCGAGGGGCGGCTGTGCTCCGTGGGGGAGGCCCAGAAGAGGCATCTTGTGGCCGTTGGTGAGGCTGATTGGGTTGATATCGGTGCGGTTTAACGGGATGGGGTACGGTCTGTGAGTGGGGGGTGGGTCACCATCTGGGCCTGCAAGGACTGTCTGCAGCTGGCCCTCTGGCCCAGGTGAGCCTGGTGGAGGTTCCTTTATGTCAGCTCGGTGGAGCAGCTCCCTGTTAAAGCTCAGGTCCAGGCAGACCCCGTTGTCGCCTACACCAGTGACACGACAAGAGAGCACTGAAGATTCAACATGGGCTGGTTTCACATAATTCACTGAAGAGCATTACAGTACCTTGTTAAAGTAGAGTTACATTTTGTCACGTTATAGCAACAAAGATCAATGTATTTTTTGGGAGTTTTTCTACAGATTTTAGTGCAAATACCTTATTTGCATTATAACTTATGCAAATAAGTTATAATAACTTAATTTGCATTAAGTTATAATGCAAATGCAGTTTAACTTATAATATGGGAAAAGTGACTTGTTCCACTGAGAGATTATAACTAGTATTTTTTCATCAATATTAAGGAATCGTTAACTTAAGATATGTCTTGCTGAAAAGTTACGTATTAGTTAGTTTTGTCTTATTTCAAGTGTACAAAGATATTTGCACTAGAAATCAGACAAAAAATAAGATTTTGTGTTTTTGCTGTGTGATTGACCAACACAAAGTAATGTAATCCTGTGAAGTGGGAGGAAAACAAATCGGGGCGTTTAAAATCTCTACTGCAGTGAACATTTGTATTCATTCCCCTATAGCTTGTCTGTCACATAAACTCCCAATAAAATACAGTGAAGTTTGTGGTTTCAAAGTGACAAAGGGCTAAGAATACTTTTGCAAGGCACTGCATATGGACAAGCAGCAGAAAACTGCAGTCAGCTCGCTTATTGCTTACAGATGGGCAAGAGCTTAGACAGATCCAGATGGGGCTCACAGGGGTCCTCGCTTTGGTGTGCAGCACGTACAGAGCAAAAAATGTGCACCCCATTTGGCTAACCTGGAGCGCAGGCACTTCTTGGGACAAAAGAAGCTTAAAAGCAAGAAAACATCCTGAGCCAGGAGAGGACAGAGGGCTGAGGGGAAGCAGACGGCGCAGACGAAGGTCTTTGTTGCAGCTGCTACAGAAGTATCGACAGAGAAACACCTGCTCACGTTTCTCGCCTCCCGCTTGTTCTATCTTTCTCTGTGGTTGCAGACTCTCTTACTTCTCTTTTCCCCTGTGGTTGTCATATTGAAAGATCTCACTTCATTTGCCAAGCTGATAGACGTAGGAGTGTTGTGTATGTGTGTGTGTTAGTTAATGTGCATGTGTGTGTGTGTGCTCGCGAGAAGCTTGAGGAGTGATTGCGAAACTACAACCCCAAGTTGAGCTTAACCAGAGAGGTGAGAGGAGACTTGAAAAATTGTGCGTACGCTCATAAAGTTTGGGAAATGGCAGCGCCAACTCAGCCGTTTACCAAAACTGATAGCTTCTGATCATTCATCACTCCAGTGGATTATCCGAGTCCAATTCAAAGCAAAGAAAATGAGTAATACTACTGAGAACTTTCAGAATCATATTTCTTTTTTTGCATAAATTTGTTCAATTAACCATGAACGATCACATATACCCAACACTGACACCGCTCCGGGCAGAAAATCTAGAGCAGTGGGAAGCACTCTGTGGTGTGAGCCAGGTGTTCTGGCCCCAGTTCTCATCTGGCAGGAGACAGACGCCAGCAAAGACACACAGACAAACAAGAAGCTCAGGCAGACAGAAATCATTTACAATAGACTACTTTATTTAAAGACCTTTAAAGCACTGCTACAAGCAAACTGTTGTGAATTTGAGAAAAAGGCGGCAGCATTTACAGAAGGAGCTGTTGGGGAAAATAGATGCAACTTAATACTTGAAGTGCCTTGCAAAAAGTTACATCCATTTTGAACACATTAACACATTAGATTCACATACTTCAGTTGATTTCACCAGGATCAAATGTGACAGACCAAAACAAATGAGCTAATAATTGTCGATTCAAATGAAAACGAAGCACAATTTTCAAACATCCTTTCTATAATGAAAAGATATGCCCTGTCCCCCTTTCATCTGCTACCCCTAAATAGAATCCAGTCGAACCATTTCCTGCACCTCATCAGTACATAAACTCCACCTGTGTGTAATTTAATCTCAGTGTGACTCCAGCTGTTCTGCGAAAACCTCAAAGGTTTATTAGAGAACATTAGTGAATAAACAGCCTCATCAGGCTGCGGAGACGTTTAAAGTCATGTTATTTTACGGACGACACAATAAATATGCGCCATTAGAGGAGAACCTTTTGGCCTCATTATTTTGAACACATCATTCCTAAGAGGAACCACGGTTTTGGCATTAATGAAGGAACAGCCTGACCAAGACCAGGGAACACAGTACAGAACTCTGGGATAAGGTTGGAACTAGGACACATTAAGACATAACATGCCAAGTTTCCAACATCATAAAGTGATCAATTCATTATACGAAACGTATTTTAGAATGAGTACAGCTCAACTATTTTCTGCCAAGACAAGACAAGGAGAAGATTTTTTTTAGAGAAGCGGCCAGGAGGCACCAGTTACTCCACAGCTCAGATAGGAGAAGAGGACACACCAAAACTACATTTTTGACCTACATATAAAAGATGTTGGTGGCAGCATCATACCCTAGGAATGCTTTTCTTGAGCGAGAAGAGACAGAGATGATAGGAAGATGCATGGAGTTAAATACAAGGCAATTCTGGGAAAAGTGTTATGGAAATGAACCAAGAGCTACAACGGAGAGATTGAGATCAAAGCAAAATACAATCACGTTCTAATTTGTGTTGGTCTGTCACATCAAACTCCAAATAAATATGCTGAAGTGTGGAGTTTTAATGTTACAAAAAGCAGAAAAGTTCAGGGGGTATCAAGACTTTTGCAAGGCACTATTAACATGTCAAAACAACAGCAGCAATTGTAGCAAAAGCTAGTTTGAAAACAGGTGTAATTTCATTTAAAACACAAACAAGAACACAGCATGTTAAATAAGATTGCTTTACAAAAGTACGCCCGTTTTGCAGTTTGAGGTATGCCACTGTGCTTGCTCTTACCAGTGAACTTCTGTGGCATTGAACTTTTCCGCTTGGCAACGTTGCTGGCGAGCCTGTCGAGAAGCAGCGCGCGCTCTGAGCCCATCTGAGACCTGGCTGTGTGGCCGTCCTCTGCTTGACCACAAAAAGACCAAAGAAAAAAGTAAGAAAATAGAAAGAAAGATGACAGCAAATGTCAAGGAAATTAAGACCTGTTGCCGAGCCACTGTTCTTCATAAAATGAAGCGCAAATAAATAAATAAACCAACAAGGAGGAACAACATATTAATTTGACATTAGACGCTCCTCTGACCTCACTTCCTGTTTTTTTTTTTTTTACCTCATCAGTGAAGGAGGAGAGACCACAGGATGAGGATGTACTTCCTCACCACTACAGCACTATCAGGCAAAACTTACGACATTCGGTGACCACAGAAACAGTGCGCCTTCTTGTGTGTTGCAATCGTGCAACTGTCCTGCCGGTACAATAAGGCACAGCCGGCAGCGGGGGCTGACGTCTTACGCGAGCGTGCCTGCACTGGGCCGGCCTGGGCTCAAACGTTTGCCCTATTTGGCTTCCCCTTTGCTGATACAGACATGAGAAGCGGTCTCCGCTGCACTGAGCCATCACACCACAGCAGCCATAACCTATTTAGTCTGTAATCATGGGGCACCAGCTATAAGTTCATTAATTTAATGAGGCCATAAAAACAGGATCTGCTGGCTTTTTAACTGCACACCCGCTGTGTACGCTCACAAAAAAAAAAGAAAAAAGCAACAACGTGTTTTTGTGGACTCGATGGCTGCAGCAGCTGCATGTGTGAAGTTTCGGAGATGTTTTCAGAGAGTGTGACGGCTGCTCACCTCTCTCGGCGGGACCTTTGCTCTGAATGTACACATGGCACCTCTCTCTGTGCTCGTCGAGGGAGCTCCGCTGCTTGTAGCTGCGACTGCAGTGGTTGCACTTGAAGGGCTTCTCTACTGCAAGCAAGAGTTTCAGTTAATCACTAAAAACATCAACAGCATGAAAACTGGCACAGCACATATGATTTCACAAAGTGTGCAGTTTCGCTCAAAACTGATGAGGTGTTTCTTTGTGCTTTTTTTGTTTTGAGACTGATGGCAGGTTAAAAAAAAAAAAAAAAAAAAAAAAAGCACGTGACCTGAAAGTGAATGAGTAAGTTTCCAGAGATGATTGAGTAAAAGATATAATGTGATATGTGCTGTTACTGGAAAAGCCAAGAGCCCTCCCGCAAACCCTCACGAGCCGAGATTCAAAAGGGAGAGAAAACCTAGACTCAAAGGAGTAACTGACATGGCATTGTTCGCAGGTGCATACAATATATGGGCGCTTTGACGCCGTGTGTGCGTGCTGAATGATTAAGAACGCATGCATGTGGCTGGCTGCTACCAGAATGGGTGCGCAGGTGCCCGCTGAGAGCGTCGCGTCGTCGGCAGGCGTAGCTGCACATAGGGCATTTGAAAGGCTTCTCTCCGGAGTGCAGTTTGATGTGGCGAAGCAGGTTTCCCTTCTGGGTGAAGGAGGCCCCACACTGAGTGCAGTGGAATGGCCTCTCACCTGAGAAACAAAAAAATAACACTCAGAGGAAGGGGGAAAAAAAGGAAACCCACATGGTTTAACTCATTAACTGCATATTCTTGCATATTTGCTGCTTCTATTGGCTTGTTCGTCACAGCATTGATGTAAAAAAATGCATTTCTGTTTTTTTTGGGTTTTTTGCAATTACTATGCATTTTCTCATTATTACAGTGAATTGCAAAACACAGAATCATTCACCATCTTTTGAAAGGGGAACAAAGCAACAGCCACTGATTGTCGAGAGAAGACGTTCTTACGACTCAGACCACCAAGCGAGTTGTGCACAAGATGGTGAAAAAACAGCCTCGGCTAAAAGCGGTGTAACGCTTCACATGTTCCCCCACGTGTCCAGCTGACGGGGACTGTGCCAGTTCGGCCTTCTGGTAGCGGCTCAACATGAATTTACCAATTGAAAGGTATGCATCATCCACAAGGTTTCTCAACATTATCTTTACATTTGTCATTTTCAGAAAGTTCCCCATCATTTCTAGAAGTGTCTTCATCAGTACTGAAAAAAGGATCTAAAATGCTCCAATACAGCATTTTCTATACATGATACTCCAACGCAGTCACTGAAATGCCTCCAAAACAGAGCAGTAGTTGAACAGCATGATTCTTCAGACTGGAGGCAGGACTAATTAACTTGCATCTGATAATCTGTGAACCTAGCTAAAGATTAGCAGATCATTTTATTAAAAAAATCAAATAGGCTTATTACCAAAAATAATCAAAAAACCAATAGACACATGCAAAAACCTGGTCAGTCATTTTAAGAAGGGTTTAATGCCAAAAAATGTTTTTCCACTGGCAATTGAGAAAGCTGTATAAATTTAATCATGCCATATTTTTGTAAAAATGTAAATGAAACGGAAAAAAGTATGCCCCTTTTAAATTGTCTTTTTATTTTTTGGTGTGAATTGTCTGTCATTTACAGTCAGACAGAAACCTTTTGATTGAATAAAGAAAAAAAAAAAAAAGTAAATCTATAAGAAGTATGAATCATTTGGACTCAACTGTACCGGTAACCCAGCTGAGGCGTTGGAGGTTTGGTTCTGTAGTAGTGATGGGTAATAGTGACAAAAGTTGATGATGAAGGTTCCCACACATTTTCTATTTCAAAATTTCACACCGAATTTTCAGGTTTTGTGGTGTACTAGAAATTGCTACGACATTTGTTTACAATGAAAACTGCACTGCAGTAGTCAGGTCTTATTACTTGCATGTTTCACAGACGAAGAAACTCAGTGTTGTTCCACTATTTTGGAGTCTGGACGTGTCATTGCGCCGGCTCCAGTTGAAAATCTAAAACGCTCTCACTGGTTTCGTTTTCTTTTTAAAGCAAAACATAGAATCTTTAATACTGTTATTCTGCTTAGTAAGCAGAATAAGCCTCTTAACTCTTAATGTTAAGAGGCTACTTCACAAAAGTAAATAAATGTTTACCACCCTAAAAGTAAATGTTTCAGGGTGGTGCATTGCAAAACAGTAGAGCAGGTGCCCCGTATCCAGAGGCTATTACTCGTCAACCTAGCCGTATGAGGCTCCATTACTGACTTCAGCTGCATGTGTTCCCCTTTCTCTCGCTGCCAATTTCCTGTATGAATACTGCGAATAAAGGCCACAAGTGTTTTTGGTCTTTTTAGTAGCGTTATTGAACACATTTAGAGCCCCATAAACAAATATTGCTCATCACTTAAGCCATCATTGAGGTCGTTACTGTTAAACAGCACAGAAAAGCTGCATTTATCTGGAATCTCAAATGTTGCTCTCCAACATCAAAGTCAGTTTTTGGGGCTCCAAACGTCAGAGTTTATCGTCATCCCCATATATTACATTTCTCATCTTTTCTCCCCTTTTTCCCAAATAATTAAAAACAAAACAATAATTACTCATTCCTAATATTACTTAGCCCTTTAGACAATCTAAAGTGTAATCTAAAGCATCTCTATGCAAGACTTCTTGTAGGGGAGAATGGGAAAGTATAGCCAAAAGTACGCCTTTGTGGGGTCTCAAATTAAGTGTTAAAAAATTAGGTTCACATGGCGACTCATTTGGGGCCCATATGGTCCCACTTTCTAGCCAGGGTTTACCTGCATCACAGTTACAGGGGCAATTTATGTGGAACCCATTGGCGATCTGTTGTATCCAACATGGGGCCATTTTCCAGTTAATTTCCTGCTTATCTGGAATTGATATGAACTTACATTTGAAATCCATAAAATTCAGTGTTTGCAAAAATGTCGTAAAAAGAAACTACTTGGGAACATCTTAAATTCCAAAAACTGTCCTCGTAAGACTTTCCTGAAGTCTGGTTCAGTTTACAAAACCTATAAAAGGAAACAAGACATAAACAACAACCAGTAGTGGCGGTCTTAAAAAGTGTTAAACGTCAGCAAATAGGTGCTATACCGCTAGGGCACCCACAGGACGCTAGCTGACCTGAAGGGTGTTTTTATGGCGTTCGTAACGCACTCCTGTCAAACGTGCGTCCCAGGGAGGAAAAGATGTCAAGTTTTGCTCCAAGTCCAAAACTTTATTTTTCATCCTGCATCTTTGCATGCTCATCTGAACACTTATCTGTCATTGCCATCAAATCAAACAGTTAGCTGTTCTGTGCTTGACAGTGAACTACAATGGAAGATATTTCACAACCAGATCCCGCCTGCCGATTAGGTGGCAATGACATGTCAGATGCACGCAGAACAAAAGCACTGACCCCATCAATGAGAATAATTATCAGATGATCGTGCAGCTGTTTGTCTGTTTCAGGTCAAGTGCTTCTATACAATTTTTTCTGTTGGTTTGGTTTTGATGCTTACCAGTGTGGCTGCGCTTGTGCACGAGCAGCACATTAATGCTGATGCAGGAGAGACCGCAGATGTCGCAGCTGAGTTTCCCCTGTGTCGGAATGCGTGGCGCTGTGGATCCGGGCACGTAGCCCCCGTCTGCCGCCTCATCCAACGCACCTGTCGTTTGGCCGTCTGGTAGGGATGCTGCTTCGTAGCGCGAGTAGTCCACCAGTGACAGGTCCTGCGGCTCGTTCATGCCGTCCTCGTCTCTCAGCTCATCGTTGTCCTCCTCTGTCCTGTCCTCCTCAACACCTTCCTCCATCCCGTCCTCGCTGTCTCCCTCCGCTTCCTCTTTGGGCACAATCACTGCATGCTCAGTATCCTCCGTCTCCTCAGCTTCGGTTTTTATCACACCTAGACAAAACACGCAAGTAATAAAAAAGCAAGGCAAACATTTAGAGACCTGTCTAATCACACATGCGGAGACTTAAACCGAACCATATGAGAACAACTAACGTGTAAAACATTTCCCACTTCCAAATAAGGAGCTAAAAAAAGCTAGAGGAGACTCTACTGCAAGCCAGAAAACAAAACAGTCATGTCTTCACTTCTACTTTTATATTTAAAGTTCAATATTAGCACAGGCACGTCTCCAAACTGTGGGGAGCTTAATTTGGGCCGACGTTTAGTGTCTCAAAGAGATTCAGTAGATGTGCGCCTGAGATAAGAGGAAAGCGTTTCCTATGAATACACAGAAAGTAGAACCAGGACAGGAGAAAAGCACAGCAGGCGCCTCAGACAGATAAAACCAGTTCCCTTTGCTTTAAAGGAGTCGGTGTATTCATCAACACTGTCACACACACTCCCCAGTAATAATCTGACCTGCTTTTTTTCTTTATGGACCCTGTATATAGCCACAAGGTGTCAACATACAGTGTCCTACGAAAGAGTTCCCTCCACTTTTTCACATTTTCTCATGTCAGAACTAAAAACGTCCATGCATGTAATCTTACTGGGATGTTTTGTAATAGTTTTGCACAAAGTAGTTCATGACTGTGAAGTGGAAGGAAATGCATGTTTTTCTGCAACCTAAAAATGCGAAAAGTGCTGCTTGCATTTTGAATTCAGCCCTCCTCAGTCGACAGCGTGTAGAACCACCTCAAAGTTTCATGTTTGTGGGGTATGCTCTGGTGGCGCTGCACGTCTGGTGACTGATTTTGTTACTTATTCTTTGGAAAATAGCTCAAGTTAAGTCAGGTGTAATCTAAAGCATCTCTATGCAAGACATTTTGAGTTTTGCCTCTGGTCCTAAGTATGATTTAGCTCTGGACTTTGACTGGGCCATTCCAACACACAAATAAGCTTTGACTTCGTCCACTCTACTGTTACTCTCGCAGTACGCTTTTTGCCATTGCCCTGCTGAGAGGTGAAACTCAGACTCAGGTTTTCTGCAGCCTCTAACAAGTTTTCTTCTACGTGTATTTAGCTTCCGTGTATTTAGCTCCATCCATCTTCCCATCAACTCTAACTGGTCTTTCTGATAATGCTTCACAAAACATTACCAATGCATGTTGCTGCGCAAACCATGATTCATATGTGATGTGTAGTACTGACGTGTACTTTTCCGCCATTTAGATCAAGATCGTTTTGCATGTAGGCCAAAATCTTCACTTGAGCTGTTGATTGCTGCAGCTCCTCCAGAGTTACCATAGGGCTCTAGATTGTTTTGTGCTCTCCTTACTCAGCTGGTCAGTTCAGTGGACAGCTATGAAGGCTGTCCACTGAACAGCCTTCATAGCCTTCACAGCTATGAAGGCTGTCCACTGAACAGCCTTCATTGTGGGACTAGGACTAGGAATATCAGAATAAATATGGTTGAACAGAAAGACACAACCCAATGAAATACAATGAAGTCTGTGTTTGTAAAATGGCAAATTGCAGAGAACTACTTACATTAACTCAGTTAAATTTGAGTAGCTTTTGTGAAAAAAATACCTCTAGATGTAGTTTTACTTTTTACTTGAGTAATATTGTTATAAAGTATCAATACTTTTACTTAGTAAGTCTTCTGGCTACTCTACACACTGCAAAAAACTTAACTTAATGAAAAATAGGCTTGAAAATGCTCACTAGAAGTTATTTACATTGTTCTAACACAGTTATAAAGCTTCAGCATTAGTTTTAGAAGTTCAATTTTCAATAAATTGGATTTGGAAGACAGTTTCTTCTAAACATTTTTTTCATTTTAGACTTTAAAACACCAGAATTTGCCACATAGATTTACTTTTGTCCGTCTGATGACATCAAATGAACCAATTAGTTCATCGGTACTTGAGCAGTCTTTTCAAAAGTGTTTTACTCTTGAGTAATGTGTTGCATGATTACATTTTACTTTCACTTGAGTAAAATATATTGAAGGAATGCTCTTCTTACTACAACCGCCTCTGACAAAATGTGGAAAACCTTTAAAGGAATACTTTTGACAGGCACTGTGTGTTTCACCATGTCAGCTTAGAGGAATCCACTTGCTGAATGCACAGTTATCAGCACCGCAGCTGCTGACATGCAGAGTCCTGAGGCTCATCTTGCAGGACCTCTCACCTAGCCTCTTGCTAAGTGTGAACCAACCCTGAGAGCTACTCAGTTCCATCCAGAAACCACACTGTGGTCTTGGCGGTGGCTGATGATGAGCTAAAGAGCAGCGCCTTGTATTGTGGAGAGCGCTCAGAGGTGCTATGGAAACTTTGCAAGCACAGAGATCTGTGACACCCAATATAGAGTCCAGGGTCTCTGAGAGCAGTGAACCGCAGGGCCGTGCAGCAGAACGCAGAGCAGGGCTTTAGGAAGTGCACCCGGTCGGCTAGATGGCAGCCAACCAGAAATAAGAAGGGAGCGCCGCCTGCACACAATGTTCTCTTCTCAACACCGAGGATGGAAGTTAAAAGACTTTTGGAGTTGGAACGAACTGTTACGATTGGCAACTTGCTGTTAATTGACAGAGAGTCTTTGACTCTCTGTCAAATTCAACATTTCCAATTAATTAACATATAGTGGAGACAAGATACAGTTCAATTTCCCACAAAAAACTGATTAATGAAAATGAATGGAATTGAAGTTTATTCCAATAAACTTCAATTAATTAACTAAATCTTAAGACAAAATTGTAGATACTGATAGAAAATGGAGAGTAGGACTTGATTACAGTTTCTCTTCCAGACTTCCTTATTTTTTTGGCGCTAATTTATTATATCTAAACAAATTAAGTATTAAGTAGTAGTTCCTTCACTTGTCCATTTACTGATAGATTTCAATATTTTTCTGCAAAATCTGTAGAATCTGGGTTCGATTCTCGGCCTGGCAACCTTTGTCATATGTCTTCCCCGTTCTCTCATTACCCACATTCCTGTCAATTCACTATCAAATAAAGGCCACAAGAGCTAACAAAACCTTTTTAAAAAAAATATGTATAACAATTTCTCTATGGGATAGAATAGTCTTGCAGCCTATCTTGGCCATGATGATTTGGGAAAAGAGACTTTCAGTCTCCTAACTAAATAAATAAAGGTAAACAAATTACTAATTAAACCAACAAATGCTTAATTTCCACAAAGAAAAAAAATACTGTATTTTCATTAGCTCTCTGGTATTTGCAGTTGTACTTTTTCTTAAGCATGCTGCTTAATATGTAAGATAAACTGCAAATTAATCTGTTGAGAAGTAAATTGTGCATATTTGTGAGTGTGTGCACATACGTGCATCCATGACAGGATCCGAGTGTATTCCATTCACAGTGACAGAGGCGTCTTCCGTCTGCTCTTCTTCCTCCTGCGCGTTCACCTCTGCAGCCTCACTGCAAGCTTCTGAGCAAAGGCACAAATCAATTCTCGTAATCAGTTTCTCGTCAATTACAAATACAACACCTTGAACACCAAGAAATGAATGTTCAAATATTCCCTTTTAGCATTTAACATATAGAAAGTTTTTCTCGCATGCTTTGCAGAGACACAAACTCATTTATCATGTTTGCAGCTTGCACAAATTCCACAAATACATCTCAATCTTTTCGAAACAGTGCTTCAGGTCAGATGGTGGTTTCTGCGGAGGAACGAGCTCAGACTGATCACGTACGTTTTCAAATTCAAGAACAGGGATGAGATACTCACCCATCTCGTCCTCTTCTGGGGATGTAACTTCAGGATGCTTGTCTGTGCTCATGGTGAGATGCTGGTAGTTCGAACGTCTTACTTAACAGGTCCAGTTGGGTTCCTGTGCTGGGCAATTTTAGAATCAGGTTTGTGAGAAGGAGTTCACAGAGCGGTAACAATGTGAAAGGGCAAATGTGTTCCCCACATTCATCCTGCCGTTTTAATATAGGATTAATATAACATTTCACAACCCTATTAAAAGATATTCTGGTTATTTCAATGAAGCCTGTGAAGAAATAGAAGCAACACTTGTATCTGACTGTTCCTGTTGGTTGGACAGCATAAAAAAGAAGCTTACAAAAATAAAAGTGCGTGAAAGCCCACGGTTGATTGCTCGACCCTGTCTCTACATTTAGCCTTATGAGAAAGACAAGATATTCTCTCTACACGCATTTCCTGCTGGGTTGGTACACAAGAGTGAATGTAAAAGAGCTTTCCACTCCAGCAGCCAAAACCTCCTACACTTGTGGCCATAGTTTGAAAACGAACATCAATCCTACTGCATATTTCTAATCAAAGATGCTACAGAGACACCTCCACAGGTCACAGAGGAGTTAAGAAAGTTAATTCAAGTTTGAAAGCTTCTCTGAGTCATAATAGTAAAGAAAAACAAAAATAAATACAAAAAGTTACAGTCTTCTTCTCATAGTTCTCACAAGCTCAAAATGAAATTGAGAAGTGTGTGTCCACATGTTGCAGTTACTGCTAGGACCCACTTTTTTAGAACAGTTCACCTCATTACCATATAATCTATCAGGTTTGGATATTGCTGAAGCTCTCTTACCTTCCAGTTGCTCAGCACCAGAGGAGAGGAAAGCTGCTCTGGTATTTCCCCACTCCACCGCTGGACTTTTTCTGAATATGGATCCTGCGCAGCGTGACTACGGTGAATGCTGGAGCGATCCCTTAAAGGAACAGGAACTCATTGTGAACAAGGTGGAGCAACAAAGACTTCACATCCAGTAGAACGGCGCGAGCAGCTCAGACGGCCCAGAGCAGTCGGGGTGAAACGCAACCTATCAGCTGTTTCCACTGGGCCTGGATGTGAAGACTCCATTGCACCACATCCTAATAACAGGAAACAAAGAGTGGATTAGGCTTTTGATTTAATTTCTCTCAGTCCTCACTGTCACTGACTTGTTTCAATTTAAGGAGCTATAACTCCATCTAGTGGCCAAACTAGAGAACTGCTTTCCACAGCAATTTACTTCTACTTCAATACTGGTGAAGCAAAAAAAAAAAAAAAAAAGGCCTGAACTATTCCTGCAGTATTCCCACTGTTGCTCATGGAGAACAAGGCGAGCTAACTATGTGTAATGTGATGTGTGTTGATATTGTAGTTATACAGTGGAGAAAATAAGTACTCCAAGCCTATTTATTCCAGATAGTTAAAGCAAAACCTAATCAGTATTTATTGATATTGACTGATATTAAATGCTTATCAAGTTATGTTTTTCAGCCATATTGCCCCATCATACTCAGGCTCTTGTGGCTTATTTTTAATAAGTCTACAATACAAACTTAAAAACAAAATAAAACGTTGTGTTAACCAACTTATTCTGGTCTAAATAGAGGAGTAGGTAGTTTACTCTGTTGAAATCTGACTGAAAAACCTACATAATACTGTGTTCATCTTAAAAGGCCTGAGAAAGAGAAAGGATGACTGTAAAAGTTTTGACATAAAAGGCAGCTTGGAGATAGGCCTAAAATTTGCTAAAACAATTTGGCCACAGCCAAGTTTCTAAATTAGAGGCTGTACCACATCATAAAAGGTGCAGGGACAATGCCTGACAGCAAACTGCTGTTTACAGTAGCGAGGATGACCTGCTCTATGCTGGGTGAAGCCTCCTTAAAGAAGTGAAGGGGAGTAGGATCACAAGGAGAACCCAGAGGCTATATGTTCAACTCTATCCTTAAAAAAGGTCAGATTCACTGGTTCAAATTTATCAAACACAGATGGATAGTGAATCAAACAAGACGGATCACAAACAGATGCTGAGATAAGGGTTCTTGCAGCAACTAACTTTTCTATAATAAAGTCATTACATGTTTCAGAACACGCTTCTCGGCAGACAGGTTGTGGGGCACGTAGAACCGAGTCAATCAATTTAAACAGCAGGCGTGAGCTATTCTGACAGGACACAATAACGTTGGATAGATCTTCATTTTAGCATCTTTAACAGTGTTCTGATAATGGTGCCAGGACTTCTTGAGGACCTGGAATGAAAACTGCAATTTATCTTTCTTTTTATCTCCCCCACTCCCGAGTTCAATTTATCCTTTTTATATCCCACATGTGGGATGTAAAAAAGTATGTTCTGCTATGCTGCAACAAGAAAAAATAAAGCAAAAAGAAACATAGTAAGAAGATGTCTTCATAGTGATCTACATTTAGCTCTAACTACAGTGGAACTGAAGCCAAAAGAATCCTCTTTGTGATCTGGGAGCACTTTTTTATTACCTTCTAGTCACTTTTATTCACCCATTGCTCCATTGTATCTCTGCCCTGTAAGGCAAAACCTTTTATTCTGTTTTGTGTGCAATGGCACGTTTGTAATAGCGAACCAAATTGCTGATTCGTCACCAATCATTAATTGCCAGTGTGGTTGTGCTACCAAAGAGCTATAAAAAAAAGAAAATGGAAAAAAAAAAAAATCTATCTTTTACAAGGATCCTTGAGTTCAGTTTTAAAACAACTCCCCCGTCAAAGCACATGCCAAGGATGTGTCCGATAAATTCCCATTTGGCGTTTTGAACTTTAACGTGCCGACCATAACCCGCTATGCACCCCTCACATCTGGTCCCATGTCGCATTTTATTGTCTCTATCCCCTCACCCTCCTTCTGTTCTTGTAATTTTTCAACTCTCAGCAAAAAAATGTAGCCATAAAATGCAAAAGAACCCTCCCAAATACTTTGTTCTCGTCACAAACATCTGCTTCACATGATCACGAAAACCTTATTAAAACAACCTGGATCAAAGTATAATATCTGAAAATGATAGAATGAAGTAAAGAAATACACATTTTATTCCTAGCCTTGCTTTTTTGTCTAATATAATTCTGTTTTGTCTCACCAGTTTAATATAATTTGGGAAATCACACTCATTATTCCAGGCCTGCAACACATTACAAGAAAGCTGAGATAGGATGAATTTTTGGTTAGCATGCAAGCAAAGAACTATATCTGACAAGAGAAGCCTGAGGTGATTGTTATAATAACTTGCAGGAT
Source organism: Poeciliopsis retropinna (assembly GCA_010277075.1). Classification (NCBI taxonomy): domain Eukaryota; kingdom Metazoa; phylum Chordata; class Actinopteri; order Cyprinodontiformes; family Poeciliidae; genus Poeciliopsis; species Poeciliopsis retropinna. The sequence goes on from VMRM01000013.1 coordinate 9,906,263, forward strand.
TCACAAAAGCTCTCTCTATAAAGGAGTCTGAGTGTATTTTTCTTTTTTTTAACTACATACCATCATTGACAGGTTATGTGCTTAGAAGAATCAGTTTCATAAATATTTTTTGATTTTCTCCAGTCTATAAAAAAGCAATCCAGACTGTTCTCAGAAACAAGTCAAAAGGCCAGACTGTGATTGTTTACGGTTGAATCAGTGGCTCTGACAAAGTTTATTTCCACATCTGTGATAGAAACATTAAATTGAGTACTTTGAAACGTTGGAGAAACATTCTACTTATCACCCTGTTTTGTGCAATAGTTTCTTCAGAGTGATACAGGGTGTTAAATTTTCTACCAAACTTTGTGTTTTGCATGCATTAATAAAAGGATTGGTGTCATTCTTCATCAGGTAAAGACCTATTATGGCTTTATTTCAACAATGGCTGTTTTCCCTACTCCTCTATAGAGACCATATTTGTGGAGTCAACAAATCAGCGCCTCCAAAGTTACCACTATGCGCATCTATGATCAATGTTTGGCCTGTCTGCTTTAGGTGGACAACTATGTGTTGGTAGGTTTGTAGTTTTACCATAATCTTTCCATTTCGGGATGATGGATGATGGTTTTAACATTGCTCTGTGAAATGTTCAGCATGGAATATTGTTCTGTAACCTAACCCTACTTTAAACTTCCCCACAAAAATTTTCCCTCAGCTGTCTGCTGTAGTCCTTGGTCTTCATGATGTTTTTCATTCTTCATACAAAGACCAGAGTCCCTCACAGAACAGCAATGGCTTTTATACACACATGGACTCCAATTTTAGGACTTCTGAAAGCAACTGAGTGTAGTGGATTTTATTTAGGGAAAACGGTGGAAAGGGGACTGAGTAGATAAACAAACTACACTTTTCAGCACACTTGACTTTTCATTTTAGTTCCATTTCACGAGCTCAAAATACATAGACATTTGTGGTTGTAACATGTTAAAGAGTTCAAGGAGCACACATAATTTAACAAGGCACTTTATCTGACCTTCATCTGCCAAGCCACTGTTAACCTCCAAGAAGCCCATCCTTTGTTCGCTACCCCCACCCCTCATAAATGCCACAGAATATAATGGGGGCTTGCTAACTACCTATTGGGTTAGTTCACTGTTTTACAAGTTAGTCATCCTAATAAAGGAGCTTTCTAAAAAGCCAACAGATGTTTTCTCGTTAATGTGCGACTCAACAATAACAAGATTGGCCACGGTGTAGAACGACCTGTGTAAACAAACATGCAATCACCGCCATGGATAAAGCAACCCTCAAGGAGATTTCAGTAACAAGCCATGCCGCCATTCCCACCTGAGTGGTGCCTTGTGAACATTTGGCTGCTGCCCATGGCCTGTCTATGGCAACCAGCCACGAGCTTGGAAAAAAAAAAGCAGAAAGAACGCACGCTCACAAAAGCATTACAATGCATGCTGGGTTTCCATGGCAAAACGAAAGCAAAGGAACACAAGAAAAAAAAAGTGAGATGTCGACCAATAAAAGCCATTAAAAGCTGGGTGGAGGGCATATCTGTTCACACTGGCAAACAAGAACAAAGTACAGTCTTTCATGATCAGAAACACACATGATAAACTGTCCCTGCTGTGCAGTGTTATTTAAACAGAATCTTGAAGGGTGGGGGACTTTTTTTAGGGCTGGTGGGGGCAGGGCAGGATCAGGAAGAGTGGTGTTTTGAGTGTCCCTTTGCCTTTTATAGCTGCCCACCTCTGTGAGCAGCAAGGGGGAGAAAAGGAGATCTGGGAACTGACATAATGAAGGAGGGAGTGGAAGGGGGAATCCATAAAAACACACCGAGACCTTGTTGAGGGAGCAGAGGTTGTTTTGTTGGCTGAACAATAATTAGCCCCAGAGATATGTACATGGATTTTCTACTTTTGGGGTTGTTTAAAGAGGAGAGCACCTGATGAGTTCCTGCTTCTTTTCAGAACTAAATGTATCCTTTGGCAGACTGCAAATCAATACAAGAGACTGTCATGTAAAATACACCAAATCTGAACGGATAGTGAGTGAGAACAAGTGAGAAGGCGATTCAGCCATTTCCCTCTGTGCAATCAGGACTGAGAGGACAAGCAAGGGGGAGTGTGCACAAGTTTGCAGGTCTGAGAGTGTGAGAAAGCTTTGGAGAGACAGAGGGAGACAGAGGAGAGAGCTTCAGCCTGGCTTTTCTCTGCTGCGTCTGGAGAGAGAGGCGTGTCCACGGACCAGTATAAAGTCCAAAGAGAGCGGCTCGCATTGAGACATTCTCAGAAGACGGTCCTTCGTGTTGCACACTGACCAGAGGAGGAAACTGTGGAAACTGTGGCGATTCTGTTTTTGATGACCAGCTTTGCATATGGACACTTGTTGACTAGGCATTTTTTGGCATTTCCTCAAAAGGTGGATGATACCTGAAGAAATCACTTGTATATCTTTCAGTCTTAAAAAAAATATTTTTAATCACCAGAACATTTTCTAGCTGATAAAAGGCAGGCTCCAGTTTCTGCACTGTGAAACTGAACCAGAGGAACAGAGAGGTAATACAGCCGAGGCATTGTGTCCTTGCAGTCGAAACACTAACCGCCTGACATATCAAAAGATTCCTGGACAAAGTGTTCCTCTAAAACCTTCTTTGTCTGTCTAAAGTCTGCTGTTAGAGAGGAAAGTCATCAAAAAGCAAGAGAAGGGAGGGGTGAACCTGAGAGGATCCTTGACAAAGGGCAAAGGACTACGTGCAGGTGTCTGAGCTGTCATGGTGCGAGGACGTGGCGTGACTTCAACCTGCTGGGGCCTGTGGACATTCGGTGCCCTGTCACTGGTGGTACTGTGCTTATCGGACCAGGCCATCCGCTGTCCAGTGTGCTCCGAAGAGAGGCTGGCCAGCTGCCGTCTGCCCGAGGGTTGCGAAGAAACAGTGCGCGAACCTGGCTGCGGCTGCTGCCCCACCTGTGCTCTTCCTAAAGGGGCACACTGTGGTGTGTACTCTCCCCGATGTGGCACTGGCCTCCGATGCTACCCACCACGGGGTGTGGAGAGGCCGCTGCATTCCCTGATGCATGGCCAGGGCATCTGTACAGACGAGAGGGAAGTGGAGGAGAACTCAGGTAAGAGCAAAAAGATCTGAGTATGCATCTTAACTGCCTCTGCCAGGCAGACTCATGACAGGAAAGATTTTCAGGAAATGTCCAATTACAATCCTTCAGTCCCAGTTGACCAGGTCAAATTCCTGCTTCTTTGCTCACTTGGCCTTACCTGACCTGGGGAGTGGTTGTGACAAGGTCCTGCGTGTTCACCCTAATCTCAGCTAAGCCGTGAAGCAGAGCATGCTTCCTGTCGGCCAAGCTCACACAGTCCCTCTGCTGTCTCCTGGTTGCTCGCTGTGAAAGGGGCCCCGCTGTGCAGCGCAGGCTTAAGACATGCGAGCGTCTTGGTGTTGGCCAGAGCAGACCTTGTGTGTAAGAAGTTATGCTGTACCTGTTTCAATGAAAGAGTGGATTAAAGAGATCCTGCAGGGAGCCGTCAGGCACAGCCAGGGATGTACACCATTGCTGCAGTGTAAATGTAAGTCCATGTGTGTGCCTTTGTAATGGGAGGAGGTAATAAAAGCTGCTGTATGAAATGTCTGTAATGGAGTGAGGCCAGTCTGGGGCTATTAGCGCTCTCTGCAATCAGTAATTCACTTGGTGCTCTTTCATGGATATCCCCCTTCCTCCTGTTCCTCCTGCTGCAGATTTCAAACAATTCTTGCCCTGATGTCTCTATCAAGCTCTTCTGATCTTTGGAGTCTCTTTTTCTCTTCCCCGACTTCTCTTTGTAATAGTATTCTTCCAAAAATAAAAAAAAAAGTCTGCATCCAGTTTTACACAGTTGAAGGAATATTTCTTGATGTTTTATTAGCTCAACTTCTTTTTGGAGATGACATGTACTATTGGTAACTTTAAGGAAAATCCAATCGATCTAATAATGTTTTGAAGATATGTGAGCTGTTGCATTTCTTATACTGCAATTGCTCCTGCTGAACTCAATCTCCCAGATCATTACTGGCCTCTGAGAACACCAGAGAAGTAGATGAGACTCAGCCAATAGAAAGCTCCCAGGGGGTGCATCCTAACTGCAGCATCTGCTCCCCCTGACCCGATCCACCCCGCCTCCTGTGTGCCCCGACTGGCCTTCGAGCGCATCGCCCACTGCCTCCAGCTCCTTGATGAGGATGAGCTCATCGTCACCCTGGCTGCCAGAGCTGAAATTAGAGCCTTCTGCTCTCTCTGTGCATGACCGGCATAGGTTAGCATGACGACATGAAGTCAGAAAAAAGAAAGGAGCTGATTTTTTTGGAGTTTGATTAAAAAATTAAAAACAACAAAAAACAAACAGCTGTATGCATTTGTCTCAGCTTTCATCAGTCCACACCCGAATGTTACTGCTGCCCTTTGATGTTGCGCTGATCATTAAGTATCACTGAATATAGTTTGCAACAAACCAATGAGGAGTTATTGGTTTGTTTTTGTTTTTTTTTTTTCTGGGAATGAAGGCTTTTGGAAACTTTTGTGTTTTGAGTGTTCGGTAATCTGAGTATTGAGTCTCCATTGCACCCCCGTAATACCCCAAAGAGTCTGTCATAACAAAGGGGTGCAGTTTCCCCATAAACCAAACTGTAAATCAGTTCTACCAAGGCTTCTGAGATCCAGTGAATATGAGGAGAAACAATCAGAAAAAGAGGAAGTGGAAAAAGGCAACTTCATTCACAGGCAGTAGATTTCCATTGTGGCGCATTCGCTGCACTTATGCATTATTAAACAAGGGGGTGCATCTCCTGAATACATGCCCCACTCCTAGCAACAGTGAACATGCAAGATAAAAATAGAAGAGGGTTTTTAAAAACCAAGAGGATTCATAATAAAAGGAGCTAGGATGCAGCGAGGCACATCTTTGCTGAAAGGATGTTCAGGCTGGATGTAAGAGCCCTGCTTGAAAAAATTATTTTTAATACTATTTTTTCTCATTTGATTTCACTACTGACAAACTACAACATAAAGCAGAAAGAAGAAGAAAATTACTTTTACTATTTCAACAACAGGCGCTCAACTGAATCTCATGTTAAAGCCAAGGACCTCTTGAGTGTTTCTTCTTAGAAACACTCAGTCTTAATACTCAGAATAAATCATCATGCATGTGTTGGCACACATCCCTGCGTTCCTGCCAAGAGAACCTGGGTGTCGGGTTTTGGGGCACTTCTCTCTTGTGGCTAACGCAGATATCGTTTACGACCTGACTCATACCGATGTCAGACTATGAAAAGTCCTACAACTCTAGGTCCCAACAGGATTTGATGAATAATGCTGTCAGTAACGCTGGACTCTGTTTGACCACACTGAGTTTGCTGTGACGCACACATGTCATTATGAAAGCCACACACTAATGTAGATGAGGTTTTTCGGCAGTTTCAAACAAGTTGAAAATCTAAATTTCCATAGATTCTGTTTATTTATAAGGATTTGGTTTACAAAAAACACAATGGTAAGGCACAGGAAAAATCTAATCCAACTTAGAGGTCTTCAGTTTCCCTGAATCGCACTGGCCAATAACATTATTGCAACTACACAAGCATTGTCAAAGCCTCTACCCCTTTTAAGTCTTTTGTATGGCCACATTTTGGGTACTTGGTAGAAAAAACAAATGTTGAGATGTATACCAATGCTAATACTTGACCTTTCTTACTGGTACCTTGCTAAAGGTTCCAAGTCTGAAATTCTGAGACTGGTCAAACACCACCATAATAATTCTAAATTGTTGAATATGCACAAAATTTTTCTTATTTGTGAAAACACACAAAAATGGAATATTAAATCCTTTGAGGGGTATGCAGCTCTTCTCCAAATTTTTCATGTTTCAAGGTTGTTGCTGGACATTGCGTTCCAGCTCCCTCCAAAGATTTTCTTTTGGGTTCATGTCTGGAGACTGGCTAGGTCACTGCAGGACCCTAAAGTGTTTCTGACAGAGCAACTCTTTAGATGCCCTGGCTGTGATTTGGATCATTGTTATTCTGGAAGACCCAGTCACGGTCCATATTTAATGATCTTACTGATAGGAGGTTGTTGCCCAAAATGTCATAACATCCATTCCGTCCCTTTTCCTGAAAAGCATCCTTAACACATGATGTTTCCACACACATGCTTTATGGTTGGGATGATGTTCTTGGGATAGTACGCTAGTCCTTCCTGCTCGTCAAAACACAGCAAGTTGAATTTATACCAAAAAGTTCTAATTTGGTCTTGTCTGAACACGTGACCTTCTCCCATACTCCATCTGGCTTATCGAGAAGACAAACTTCAGATGAACCTCACCTGCACTATAGGATTTTAATTCATGACAGCTTAGTGCTATCATGGTAACCTTTGAGATTATAGTTTGGACTTTAGTCCTGATCATTGATGCGCCATGAAGTGAGCTCTTGCATGAAACCCCAATCAAAGGGAGATTGCCTGTTATCTTGAGCTTCTTCCATTCTCTAATCATAGGGCCAACAGTTGTTGCTCTCTCACCAATATCGATGACAAACTGTCCAACTAACCATCCATGCCTTGGTCATGTCTACAACACAGTCCACAATGTCCCTGGCTCTTTGGTCTTGACCATTATGGAGAGTGTGCTTCTTACCCCCTTATGTTTTTACATGAGGACGTGAAAATGTGTCACAGCAGACAGTCTGACACTAAAAATGGTATTTCTTATATGTTATACAAAATAATGTCAAGCTGCATATACATTTTGTTTGATTAAATTTAATCTTTCTTGGGATTTCAACTTTTTTCTTAAAAAGTCTTTAAGTTTGCATCAAAGTATGGAACTATGAATTCCTTCCAGGACACTGAAATTTGAGATTTCTTTTGGCAGATGTTCTTTAGTGTTGTCTATTTGCTTTCTTTGGGCTGTGCAGTACATTTGGACAGCTGGAGCTGTTATGATGGAGACACACCAACATTTCAGCTTGTCCTGCCCGTGACATTTATACTGTGAGGACAATTAATCATTGTGGGTCACTACATCATCTACTGATAGCAAAGAAACATTTATTCCCACTTCCTAAGCATTTTTTAACAAGTTTAAAAACAGAATGACTCCTCTTAAAATAAGAACGGCAGTATTGTTTATTTCTATGCATTATATTAGTGAATTCAACTTGAAAGTGGAAACAAAGGGTGCATTCCAAAGTAGTTTAGCCTAATTCAGTGCTGCTGTAGATTTCCTGAGGCGAAAGACACACAATCAGACCCCAGCTCATTCCTCTAATGTTGTTGGATACCTGACATGAATTCAGATTTGGTTTCAATAGAGAAGAAAAATAAAATTCCTTCCTGAAAACAGAAGAAACCCACAGTCTCAGAGGACAGAGCGGACAATGCTTTGATCCAAAGTCTTTCACAAAATTAAAGACAATGTTTTTTTTGTTGACGATCCATCTGGAAGAGGTTCTGGCCAGCTCTTTAAACCATATTTTTGAATCTGATCCACACCTGTGTGAGTGTGTTATCCCTGGCTTGTAAATGTTTGGGGTCTCAGGCTGAAGTCTTACACAATTTTTAAAGTCAACAAAAGTATTTCCTTTTCATAAGCAGCTAGACATTAGTGATAAAACGTTTGAAAACAGCTTGTTTCTATACACACTCTTCTAAAGCGGCATTAGTTCAATACGCAATCTCGAGTACAACATCTGTATTCAAAGCAAGGCATGCATTTTCATTTCTGCAGATTTGTTGCTTCATTTTATGTCAAGCTTCCGAAACAATAAGTCTGCATTCATAATAATTCTGCGTTTGCTGTGCTTGGATTCACACAAATTAACATAAGGTACTGTTTTGACACGAGTTGGAAGTGGAGCAGAATCAGACATAGCTAAAACTAGTTTTCTTCATCAAATAACATAACTTTGCTGAAATCATTCCACTGGTAAATGATAGAGAATAAGCAGAGGCATTTCACACGAGCCTTACTGATAGTTTTGAACAGTGTGTGTACAACTGATTCAGACATCAGCTGATGATTAACAGATTTTTAAGAAGTATTTTGCCTGGAAGCTGAAGGTCTGACATTGATACTCTGGCAGAAGCTGGTGTTGACTGAACAAAAAAGCCGCATGGTTTTGAGCAGGAAAGACTTAAACTTGCTGCCAAAGACATATAAAAAAGTCGTTTGCATAGTGTCATAAAGATGCCTGACAAACACTCATTACATTTGTTTCGGTTTATGTGCCGATTTCAGTTTACAGACTGTTATATTACAAACAAACCTAATCCCCCAATTTTAAGAAGCAGTTTGGTTGCATGAAGGGAGTATCTTCATCACAAGTAAACAATTAGGACAAGGTAACTACAGCAGTGATTGATCATCTTTGACCTTAAACATACTGTCTGAATCAATACTTTGACATTTCATATTTGGTTTATCTGGCTGAGTGGCAAATGCACCATCATAAATGTCCTAACTGATTTTCATCAAAGTGACTAACATGTTTTGCTTATTACAGATCTGTTTTTATTCAACACTGCTGGAACTGGCCATTGGCATGGTGCACTGGTGTAATTAGGCATATGGAAAAAATTGCACTAAATTGATCACTTAAGCTCAGAGTTCAGGACTCAGAATAATTTTTTATGATTTTTACTAAGATTTGCTACATCTTATACAAAGATATCAAGATCAACATTTTAAAATTGAGTTTATGTTTAGTAATGTCAGTTTTATCGATAAACGTGAAGCCAAATACAAATGTTAACATGCAGACAAATAATCTGAGGTATAAATCCAGCTGCCTGTGTCATTCAACAAGACCCAAATACTGTTTGAGTCCTTTCTGCAGTAGACATCTGACCACACACTGGTACTGTGTCAAGACAAGTGAGTCCATCTGTCGTTAATTATTCACCAAGCGCTCTTCTATTGTGCTTTCAAGTACAACAGGATTATCTATGACAAAACAATTTCAAAGTATGCATCAGTACTGGATTTAAAACTACATTCTTGACCATTTTCAGGATGTTTTGTTATATATTTTTTTATTCATTGTGAAAATGAAACGATCTGCAGTTAGTTCTATATTTACCCCTTTTTGAAAAATCTGTTCACTACAGGAGAAAAAGAGTATTAATGAATAAAGCAACACCAAACACTCACCGTCATTACTTCAATGGAGATATCCATCACAGATGGAAGAAAAAAAAATTAGGAAGAATTCTGCTCATTATGAAACCGTGAACAGAGTTTTTTCTGTGATAAATATGCTGATCTTCAGTTCAACTCTAAATAATTTTTAAGACAGAGATTTTATTTTATGTTAAAATTTTGAATCTTAGTTTTGCACGTTTGAGTTCTTAAAATAAAGGGGGGCGGGAAGGTGGAAACACTTAGCTTGTAAAACCAATGTTTTGTTGAAAAACAACAGTGTGTTTCATTGGTGATACAGAGTAACAGTAAATGTTTATCATTAGCAATTGATTTTTTAAGTCTTTTAAATTCCTACTATTGCCAACTTTTTGGGTTAATGGTTAAAATGGGGGGGAAAAAATGGAATTCAGAAATAGAATGCAAAAGTGGAATTTGGGAAAAAATAAAACAAGATTTGAGAAAAAGACAGATATAGGGCCCTAAATTAGTACCTACTTTGACAACCAGTTAAAGTAATTTTCTATAATCTGTTCTAGGGCTGAACAGTCTTTGGAAAATCTACAACAAGATGCTATTGATGAAACTAGGAATGTTGTTATTGGCTATGACTAACTTTCACTCTTCAGATGCTTAAAAGTTATCTATGCAATTGGTTATCAATAGGTATTAGCATACAACACTTTCATTTGTGATATTACATAAATTTAAGCTGCAGTGATGATTGCAATGCGAGTCATCAGGCAGCTCTAATATGTTCTTCCGATACAACTGTATCAGAAAAAAATATTGATGTATGAATCTAATAAATAAGTCTCCAGGAGCGGGTTAGGCAGTTTCATGTTTTGCAACAGTCCCATGACTCAAACTGAAGCTCGGAACAACTACCAATGCAAGGTAGATGTTTTATTAGGTGCTCGGACCACAATTATGCAAATATAAATTAACATATAAAGAATGTCAAGAGAAATGTAAGTGATATAATAGAAGAGTCATATTAGTTACAACTGGGCACACAAGTGGGGTCATGAATTGTTAAATGGGTGAACTGACCTGGAGTTTTTGTAGACCCTGCAGTCACTGAATTGACAACAATATCAACAGTGAACCAAAAATATTCCTTATTCAAATTTGAGGCTATCTGATCAAATTTGTCCCAAACTGAATGCACAACAGGACAATTATCCAAAACACAGCAGTAAATCTACCACGCAATTTTGGGATATTTTTTTTATTAGGCCACTTTAAAATTGTGGCCTATTTTGTGTTGGTATATTAAATAAAATCCCACTAAAAATGTAGTCTTTTTTTTTTCTTTAACAAGGAACCACACAAATGAATGTTTTTTCAGGGTTCTGTTGTTTTTTTTTTTTACAATTATTGCTCACCTGCCACAAAGAAACGCCCTTCAATCTGTCAGCTCAGGCCATAAAATGTTGGAAATATATCAAACATGCCAAAGGGTGGTGATCCAAGTGAAACCGCATACAGAAGTAGTGACTTCCTCCATGGAAAACAGCAGGGTAGCAAACAGGACATGCCACCCCTGACCCACTTCTAAATCACTTCGGCTTGCCCTGTGAAAGAGCGTGGAATCAGAGAAGTGTGAACAAAAAGAAGAGCAAGGGACAAAGTGACGGAAGCAGCTGAAATACTGTTGCTTCTTGCTGAAGAATGTGGTTACCACCAACAAGACTAAAAATACAAACAACTGAGAGACGCTTTCCATCTCGGGCAAGCAATGCCACTGTCTGTAAAGCTCTGAGAAACCTCTGGTCATTGTTCAGCTCCTGACTTTTGATATAAATGCAATAGAACTTGTCTGGGTGTGAGTTTGTGTGTAGTACAATTCTTAGAAAGACTTACATGATACTGAAGCTTTTGGACCTTTCCTTCATCGTCTTTTAGGCAACTGCAAACAACAAGATGTTTAGTAGTGTTCAGAGCAACAACTTTAAAGTGTTATAAAGCACTTAAAGTCCTTTGATATTCGTGCCAATCTGTAAATAGGCCAAAGGGGCAAAACATTTGCACAAAGTTCTTTGAAGTCAGAAGGGAATAGAGAGATGGTTGAGAACAAAGGGTTGCAACTGTGCCATTCCTCCAGTCACGTTCACTGACTGGTGCCCTCTTATGACAGAGAAAATGCCCTCTATCAACCTCCATTTGGAACAAAGCGATGTTGCTGGGGAGTTCTTGAGGACGAAGAGCGAGGAGAGCATTTCCTCAGGAAGCAGCTGGGAGCCTTCAGGCCCAGAGAGATGCAGAATTATAGGCATACAAAGGTGAAAGTGGTGGTGACCATAATGCAAGAGAGGACGGAAGAGGGGAGGTGGCATCGTTTTAAATGACCTCCAAGCTTGGTCATAAAACAATAGCTGAAGGGTACCAAGGTCGGTGCTGAAGAGAAGAGCCCAATTATCGAGGCTCCATCGTTGCGGTTAACCAGGCGTTTTGTTATCATGGGTTTCTCCACGATCACCTGTAGATCTACCACATTTTGCTAAAGTATTGACACATTTTTGAACTTCACAACCACTTCTTTTAATGTACTACTACTAAAACAATAATCATAGTAAGTGCAGGGGTGGGGGCTATTTCATTGGTAGGCCAACAAATGTAGAATGTAGAAAATAAATGGTACATGGTTTTCAGAATTTCTTACCAATACAATTTGAACAGAGGAACTGCATTTGTAATAATTTGTAACTAAATCCTCTTCATATCTGCATGTCTATGTCTTTATCAGTGGACAGACAGGAGGAGATCATCCCCGAACACCCGAACAACAGCAACATCCGGTGCAGTCCACAGGACAAGCGCTGCATACAGAAGACTATGGCACGACACCCTCTGAAAACCACAAATCTGAGAAGCAACAGCGCCAGAGAGGAGACCAAGCCAGTGCTGGTGAGTGAAATTACCACTTCACAGCAAACAAAAAAATATAATTCGTAAGCCCTGCAGGTATTTCACAACAGGATTCAATTGGTCCTGGTTCAAATTCTTAAAAAAAAAACAAAACAAACAAAACAAAACACAAAAATCTCCTACCAAGTACCTTTTGCTCACTAATTATAAAAATAATGGAAAAAAAACAAAACAAATTATCCCTCCATTGAGCTGATGTTAAGTCAAGCAGAAAACTGAAACTTTTTCACAAGTTGATGTGCGAAGTATTATTTTAGCTGGAGATGCATCCTTTGCTACAAGTGATCAAACGTACACTAAAGGTTTGCAATGTCATTCAATATAAAATGATTATTTTATTAAATAGAGGAATTGAATAATTTAATTGCATTTTAATTATTTATTTGCATTCTATTAATGTATAAAATTAGCCTAAGTGGTTAAATAAAAAGTGTGCTGAATGTGGCAATAGTTCTTACAAAATTAATTGTCAGAATAGTCAATAAAATAACCACTTACTGAAATAATTGTCAGCTACAAAGCTACACTCTTGCATCAATGTGCAGTTTGTTCCGTTTATCTGGCAAAGGAATGGTCATACCACTGTAATTGCTCAATGGCAGGCACATGTCTTAAAGCCTTTATCTAGATAATATATGACATATCTTGTGGTTGGTCAGCAGGTTTAAAGACACCTGACAAGGAATTATGACCCACCCATCTTTACAGAAACTCTGCAGGTTTCTTAGCTGCCAATTGGTTAACTTGAAGCATTCCCTTCTTAACTGGAGACTGGCTAGATCACAGTAAATGACCCTAATGTGATTCTTCTAAAGCCACTCCTTTGGCTTGATGGCAAATAGGCCATTATAATGCAGGGGGCCCCATGCATAGCTCACTTTCAGTGTCCTGCCTGAAGGGAGAACGCCTTGCTTCAAATTTTAACAATGGCCCCTTGCTGTGGTGAAGTCATCCTGTACCTTGGCAAAAAACAGCCTTACAGCATAATACTCCTGGGAGATGTTGCTCTTTGGAACATACTCTGCATTTTTTTTTTCTACTAAAGACATGTGTCGGGATGATGCCAAAGATCTCATCTGACCACATCGCTTTCTCCTAAATCACACTGAGACAATGGGAACCTAAAACACACAGTATGGTGCTGACGCACTTAAATAAATTATGTAAAGTGACTTACCAATATTCTTGGTAACTGTGGTTCCACTTGAGCTGAGATTGTTAACACGCTCCTCCTTTGCAATTGTAGACTGATCCATCACCTTCAATCCAAGATCTTTTTACAAAGTCAAACTCAGGGTGCCAAAGTTTTCATGCTTTTCCAAATTCCATGTACACAAAGTGCATGTATTATGTCTTGCGTGCTTTGGCACAACTTTGATCTTGACTGTCAATGTGGAGAGATGTGGATGGAAGAAAATATTATTTTTTGGTACACATGCTTTATGCGTGCAACGAGTTGAGATCCGGGGCTTTGGTAATCGTCCCATGACCAATATGCAAGTAATTCAGACTGAGCTGTAGGATATTAAATGCTTATTTCACTCAAAAACAGGGTAACTTTGAAGCCATGTAAAATTTTACTTAAATTCTGACTATCTAAAAAATGCGAGAGGTTATTTTTTGAGAGTGAGCAAACTCACAAATCAGCACGGAGTTGAATGTTTATTTTCCCACTGTGTAATAGAGAATAACTCCTAGATTAAATTATGGTTAATTCAATAGAATTGTTTTCACCAGACTTTGAAAAACTAATTTGAATACATTTTGCCTCTATCTAAGTAATGGTCATCTTAACATTGGAAGTGTTTCAGGAAAAATGAAGTCTACCAGTTCTAAAATAATTGTTTGCGACTTACATAGCAAGTTGCAAACCTACGACTGGTCTCAAACACCGGCCCCTGAGGGCCAGTTTCCTGGCAATTTTAGACATTTCTCCCAAATCAAATAACTAGTCCAGTAGCTGGACTCTGTTAATCTTGAAATCATGCTGAGGAGATAATTTAGCCATTTCACTCAAGTTCATTGGATGGATCTAATAGTTCCAGGACACCAGCCGTCGAGGGATAAAGTTTGAGAATCCTACTCTAGACATGAACTACTAAAAACTTATTAAATGTAGTCTAAGTATTTAGTTAATGTACTTATTGTGGAGAACATTATAGCTTTTTGGCATTCTGTGCTTTATAGAGAAACACTGAAATTTGATATTAGCTGTCTAATTAGCAGAGCTATTTTTGCTCGCTTAGCTTGTCGGAACTCCGGTTAAACATGCGGCTCTGAACTTTTAGTATGCAAAGTTTCTTTCAGAAGAACTTTGATTACCTCATTACAATAATTGATGGCGCTCCTCAGCTTTGCAACCCACTTTCCAAGACGCCACTAGACTCACACTCTTCTTCTTTTAAGTTTTACTGGCGGTTGGCAAATCAACTGAAGGTGCATTTACTGCCACCTACCGGACTGGAATGTAGTTGGCAATAACATCAAAAATACAACGGCACACGTAAGGGAGGGGCAAGTGGGGACAAGTGTTGCCAGATTGGGCGAGTTTCTCCCCAATTGGGCTACTTTTGAAAACTTTGGGCTGGGAAAAAAAACAACAGCTTTTGGTAGGTTGCTAATGTTTGGGCTGTTTTTCACAGCACTTGACGTGTTTTTAGAAAGCACCCATACAAAATGTTATCAAAATAGTTATCGCTAACTGGCAGAAAAGTAAAAAATCGTCACCATTTTAATGACATGTCATATTCTTACTCTCATTTTATTAGTTATTTTATTTTGAAATTATATTAGATAATAAGTGTCACTATGAAATTGTTTTGGCCCAAGTCAATTTTGACCTGAGTTTGAGAGTTGGGCTTGTTTTTTGTTGTTTGTTTTAGTTTTGATTTGGAAGCTGTCAGTCTTTCAACCCTGCTTCAATCTCCGCTTAGAATGGAACTTTCTCTGATATTTTATTAAAATTACTTTGAACCCTGGAAAGTGTGAAACAGATTATGATTTAATGGTTTCAGGTAATTTTAAAACAGAGGTATACCTGGAGACGTTAGCAGACTCAAAGTCCAAGTCACCTACTTGCAACCTGACTTTGACTTGCCTCTCAAAGACTTGAGACTTGGTCTAGAATTGTGACCATCTCTTTCACAATCTACAGCCTACTAGGTCAGCAACAAGAGTCTATGTGCTAAACTGAGCAGCCTGCAGCCTGCTCTATGACCTCTTAAAACCCTTTGGAGCTTTATGACATTGAAAAATGGGAGGGAGTAGACCCTGATCTGTGAAGCAGATAATTTTCTGACTGAAGAAACAATCAAAGAGTTTTGTTAAAACAGGAGCTGACATGTAGGAATTAACCTTTTGATGTGCATCTGGAAACAGGTTTTAAATTAACACGAAAAAGTAAAACCTCAAAAAGAATTCAGCTGCAAATAATTATTTGTATTTTTCATTTTTAGACATCCACTAGGAGCTGCAACACATTACATGTTTTAAATTCTGATTTTACTCAACTTTGCAACTTTCATAACACTAATCCTTTGTATAAATGTTTTGTGTGTGTGTCATTACTGAGTGTGTACAAAAAAACAACTGCACAACTGATATCAGGGTGTTCCATAAAAGTCTCTTGAAATACTTGTTTCTCCTAAAGGCGCCCTGCCGTGCTGAGCTGCAAAGAGCTCTGGACAGATTGGCATCCAACAGCCGCACCCATGATGACCTCTTCACTATTCCCATCCCCAACTGTGACAAGAATGGAGATTTCCACCCAAAACAGGTCTGTGACTTGGAGAACAAACTTAGTACGAGCTTTCTGGAATGCTCCTCTGGAATCACTGAGCAGACTGCTCTTTTGGCCATGTCTGCTGGTGAACTGCGAATCCTTAAAGGTACGCCAAATTAAATGAAAATGCAAATCTTTGAACTTCAAACGGCTCTATTCAGATCGCATCAGCATTCTGTGGGCCAGAACACAAAACACGCCTGCAGACGATGACATACTATCTTACAAGTTCAAGATCAACAAAAGAGTCTCCAAACAGACTGTCGCAGTGAAGCCAAAACCCTGTTTTTCCAAGCTGGCGTGGAAAGTGATTTACGTTCAGAAATTAAGATGTCATGTGTAAGGCAATTTGCCTGAAACCGCTGAACAACCATCACTCTATTATTGTGATGGATGCAATTAGGTTTTGAATGCAGTGGCTGCTTTTCTTTTCTTTTTCTGTTTCCCTGCTTTTGCAAGACTGAGCAAACATGCAGATAAGAGTGAGAGAATCAGAGAACATATAAAAAAAAAAAAAACAGAGATAAGGTCGCTTTAAGTTGCAGACTCAGACTATGTGATAAAAAGAAAGTTCTGCTAAGGCACCAGCCATCAAATGTCTGAGTTATGCTGATTGTGTAATGTGGTTGAAGTATCTCAGTCTGCTCAGTTTCTCAGGCATCTGCTTACTGTTTAACTAAAACTGCACTGTGATAATACCCAAAGGGAAGCAAAGCACAGGTCATTAAGGACAACTGGGACCAATTTTAAGCCAGCGTTGCTATGGGTTTTTTATCTGGTGGAGTTGGAGCCGATTTAAAAACTGAAATCATCCCGTTAAAAAGGTCCAAACACACACAAAATCTGAACAGCTGAAAGCTCACACGGGGAACGTGGGGAGTTGAACCTGATAATTTAATTAGACAAAATGTTGCTCATGTCGAACATGGCGGCTCCCTGTTGATGTTAAACTTAAAGATCAGAGTTAAATGCCAGAAATGACTAAAATGTTTAGTATAATTTAATTAACACATAACATTCAGACAGTCTGAATGTTATGTGTTAATTAAACACATAACTGCCATTACTGTTTGGCATTTGCCAAACAGTAATGACAAATGCCATTTACTGTTTGTTTAGTAATTGCACTTTTATTAGTTTATCATATAATTTTGATCTCTTTAAGACGTTAGGTGTTGGTGTAGTTAGTGGATACTATTTCTTTGCCAAAATGTATTTTTCACCATTTTAGAGACCACGGGTCACGAAAAGTAAAGAGTCAAAAGAGCAAAGAGCTGCTGCTTATTTGCTCATCTTGTACATACAGAGCAATGTCTGCATTCCTCCACAGTTTTGTTCACGTCAAACTCGCTCACACATGTAGATCACATATTTCAGCTATTTTTCATTTGGACTTCCTTGGTACTTTAAAATAATTTTTAAAAATTTATTCTGCTAAAAATACACAGAGAAAAAAACAATATATATATGGTATTACTACTGCAAACATCTAGTTCAATCACCTCTGCAGGAATGAGGAGCAAAGTCCTCTAGTGACATACTATTGGACAGCTGAGGCTTGACTTACATTAGCTCATCAACATTACCCTGATTCCAACTAGGCCAACTACAGAATTGTTTGGGTGTTGGAATGGTCCATTCAAATCCCAGAGTTTAATCTGACCAAAATTCTGTGGAGATATCTTAAGCTTTACAGAAACTGCAAGTCTTGATAAACAGTATAAGTGTTGTGAAGTGGTGTATGTTGTTCCACCAAAGTAATGTGAGATGCTGATACAGTCAAACATGAAACATAGTAGTGCAATCTTTAGAACTGCATTTATGGGACTAATTCCTTCATCTTTACATCCATCCACAGTGCCATCCCGCACGTGACGGCCATCGGGGAAAGTGCTGGTGTGTGGATCCCAAGACAGGCATGAGGCTGCCAGGGCCCCTGGAGTTGCGGGGGGATCTGGACTGCCACCAGTTAATGACTGCGACCCTACGGGACTGAAGGGTGCAGAAAAGGGACAGTTTGGGTTTGGTGAACCAGCTGAATTTACTGGTGCTTTTAGTAGAACCATATGACTAAAGGACTTTATACTTCAGCCAAGCTCTACCAAAGGCAAACAGTTGTGGAGTTTGTGAAAAAAAAAGGAAACCATTAAATTGAATTATTTTACTATTATGTTTCTGTATGTCAGAGTAAGTGATTTGAATCTTTTGAGCACTTGTCTTGTTTTGTTCCTACCATGTGAAATTAAGACAGATTGTCTTTAAACGTGTGCGCTTTAAAGTATCAGGTGGTAGAAAAACAAAACACGCTTCTTCAGAAAGGGGCTGTACATGTGATTTATATAAGAGAAGATTCTAACCTTTTCTGTGTAATCCTCTTAAAAAGTGGCAAAAAGCATTTAGTCCACTTTAGTATAGCTGATAAAAAACAGAAACTGATCATGTTGTCTTCTTTGTGTAGCACCAGATTGGTTGGAATCTGGTGCCATCCAGACCATCCAGAAATATTTAGTTTGAAAGATAAAGCTTATGTAGCAATTACTTTTTTGCATCCCATATTTTCTACGTAGAATACAGCACAATGGAAAGACAAAAAAAACCTTAACTGAGTGATAGAATTAAAGTAGCAAAGATTTCATAGAATAACAAATTCTATGAAATGAGATGAAAGGGCTGCAAAAAGCTTCAAACCCGTTGTGAACTAACATAGAAAAAGCCATAGCCTTTCACATCAAGTGCACCAAAGTCAAAATTAAAATTAAATAAGAAAGTCTGGATCTCTGAGTTCCCAGGACAGATTGTATTTATTATGCGGCAGTGAGTTCCCCTGTCATATTTTCTGACGAACATCTTTAGCACAAAAAGCATGGGTAGTGTTGCTTTACTAACAGCTCTGTGCGCTGCTGATAGGATAATCTTCTTTTCCAGCTGGTGCAAAAAGATGCCAGTATGACCCTTGTGTTTGTATGGATATGCTTTGGCTTACAGGATTTCTCCCCAGCAGACTGCTTGGCAGAACTAAATGGTGCTATATTCTGACTGTGCCAAAACATGAAGCAAAGATGGTTTCCACAGTTTTTTTGTTTTGTTTGTTTTTTTTTGTGGCCATTGTTTAGCATTCAAGAAAAAGTGAGAAAAAAGTATTGGCATATATGAGGAGAAACCTTATGTGTTCAGCTTTCTGCTTTAGCTATTGATAAATATTTTCCTTTTCTTAAAATGATGAAAATCCAATATTCAGCTTTGCACTATAGTTGCCGCTATTACTTTTTAATTAGCTAGTGTTCTGAAAAAGGCAGAACATTTTTGTTAAATAAAACAGCATTGTGTAATGAGCTTCGGACGACTTCTAGCTAACAAATCAAGTGTTTTATTCTGGTGCTGCTTCAAATGTACCACAAATATCCCAAAGCAAACAAAGAAATGTTCTTGTAAGTTCCCTCTTAAGTATTATGATATTCAAAGTTATGTTACTGAAGGTAACTAGTAGCAGTAGCTAATAGTATGCTAATTGCATAGGTGTACCAGTGGGCATTCAGAGTACTGGATTTAAGCTAACTTTTTAATATTGTCAGATCTGGACAGTTGGGTTTGAATGTTCATCGGAAGATAGTTAGTATTGACTCAAGAAAATATTTCTGTTGTTAGGTTCATGTTTTGTGAAGAGGACAAAACGCACCATAATATCAAAGATCAATTGCTGTTAGCACAAATTCAAAGTGTGAGATCAGATTTTTGCTGTTGTTTACCATTTTGCCACGTTATCATTTCATATTTCACAATTTTGTTTACCTGACAAAGGAGCCAATAGAAGTTTCCTACCAACTGTATGCCATGTTATAGCTGCCTTGAGGACATTTTGTACCCACTTTGGACTACAAAAGATTTAAAGTAGTTTAAGACACTTGTATGTGACAAAAATAAAAATAAATATACCAGCAGGAGGTCTTCCATAGTTATTCTGATTAGAGCTGAGATAGGACTTCACAATATCAGGAAAACATGACTTTCCAATATTATCACAGATTATTGCAATGACACCATCAACTCCAAGTAACCCACTCGCTACTCTCTTCTCCGTTATCAGAATCTCCCGACGCTTTACCATGTCTTTCATAAAGATCTAAAGCAGACAAGTGAACAAGATGGCAAATGTTTCAGAAACAATGAAATACCTTCTCATTGTATCAAAGTAATTTTTTCCTATTTGAATATTGTACACGTATGTGATATTGGGCTGATGATTGTGATTCAATGTGTTGTGCAACTTTGTGAGGAGTCATGCTTTTGCAATAGAGTGGAAATTTGAAACCCTTTTGAAATGTTAAAGCATACAAATTCATAACAGTGAGCTAATGGAAAAATCTCCTCTCTTATTTATTGTGAAAACAATTATGACTTTGGAGTCTATGATGTAAATGTAGAAGTTACGACATTAAACTCCAAAACCTGGTATGGGCTGGCCCATTCCTGACTAATTTTGGCCCTTTTACCTATTGTATTTTAAAGAAAAAATTACATAATAACAAAAAATATGATCAAAGAATAATAAAATATCCATTACTATAAATTTACACCTTGTAAGTTTATTTTAAAACAAATTTCCAACTACAATGTTGTCTTGTTGAGTAGTAGGATTATCTATGGCAAATTTTAAATTCTTTTATTTGCTCATCACAACTATTAAATATCAGCAAATTAATTAACTTTTTCAAGGATCTGTTTAATTAGTGACCTTTCATAGAAGAATGTATTTTATGTGATTACAGGTGTAAGTTATATCACTAAAAAATGGAAACATTTCTTGCTTATTTCTAACTAGCAGTTAGATGAAGGTAGTGTTGGAGAATTAATCTCTTTCCAGAGATTAAAATAACTTTAGAATTGTTTTAAAGACAGAACAAGATTTCCTACATATTTCAATGAGCCACACAGACAGATGAAAGAATGTTTTACCTGAATCTATCTTAATGCCACTAAAGACTCAACGCTAAACATGTTCAAAACCATCTCTTTGATTTATAATTACATTTTCATCATAAAAAAAATATTATTTTTCATTTTAAATGCCTTTTGAGTGCATAAAATAGTTACTTGATAGTAAGCTGCTTAATCTAAGACTTTGCAGTTTTGAACTGTTTCTGGAGAATAGACTATTTTTATTTGCATCTGATATTATCTGTTTATGTGTAGATTATTAATGTTTGCATGCATAAAAATAAGCCAGAAACAGATTAGGTCTTTTTTTTGTCTAGAAGAGAATTGTTGTGCTCACATGTTTGAGTGAACAGAGAATTAAAATATAGGGTTGAAATTAATAATGTTTACCTGAAACTAAAATGTACTCATTGTAATGCATCAATTAAAATACAATAGAAACTACGCTGTAGCTCTGTAATTCTTAGTGATAGAAGTGATATCAACAGTACTGGCCAACTGTAACATAAAAAAAAAAAAACATTTATGTAGGTATGTTGACCTATACAGAAGGTGATGTTGATTGACTTGTATTTTATAAGCTTTCCAACAGCTTGTGTAATCTAGACAGGTGAAAAGAAAATGTACATAATTTTTTTTTCTGCACATTGTTTCAATCAATATAAGCTAACCTCTGTAAATAAAAATAACCCGAACAAGTTTGAGTTTCTGATTTGTTGGACTAACACTTTATAGGAACCACAGAAATCCAGTTTAGGACTAACTGTTTTCACTCCAAGTGATATGAGATTTTACTTCTTCAACAACTGTACTTAGAAATAATGCAATTCATTTGAAAACAATCAAACATATGTCATGTTTACATGTTTATTTCTTTGATTGTATTTTAATTTTTACCTCAGACTCCAAATTAATCAGACCATGTAGTTGTAATTTAAGCCATAACATGCACACACAGCTAAAACCAGATAGCTGTATTCACTGTGTAAAGCAGGCGTATGCAAAGGGCCATGCTGCTGGTGGTCCTCTGACCACCACTAGCATGCAAGCCAGTCAAAATGACTTGACCAAGGACACAACGACTGAGACAGACGGAGCAGGGGCCTGTAACCCATTGATTACAGGACAAGCTCTTACCACCATCATCACTGCACCGTAAGTCATTGTATCTTCGTCGACAATGATTTGCAGATCCCAATGCAATAAAAACTTACATGCTTAAGTTTGATATTGCTCAGATATAAATAAAATATGTCACAGGAAATGTGTTTTTACTTGTTATCTATAGAGACTAATAACCTTGGGAGCGGCACAGGCAAAACACACACAACCCATATATAGAAGCCTTAGTCCTCAACGCGGCCATCTTGGATTTGAGCCCCAGCCAGTTGACGTTTTTCAACTGGCTGGGGTAAACATGATTGGGAAAACATGTACTGCAAGTTTTCCCAATCTCACAACACGCTTTCCAGTCTGACCATTATCAAATAATGGCCACAAGAGCCTTTTTTTTTTTTTTTTTTTAAAGCCTTTTTTAAAGAGAAAAATAGCCTCTGTGAGACTTTCCAAAGTCAGGCAACTTTGGAACGCCCAAATGTCATTGCTTTAAGAACTTTTAATGGGTTAATTTACAAAACTTGTTGCGAAGGGGAAGTACACCTGAGAGTATTTTTTTCAATGGTTCAAAGCTACCATTTCTTTTTGTGACATTATGAAAAATCAAATGAAATCTTATGCAATACCAGGAAGAGAATTATGGACGTTCACATAATTCTCTGGTACAAGTTCACGATGCCTGAAGATGCAATGTTCATCTATTTAAACAATGACATGTAAATATAAAAACATGTTTGATCGATTGCACCATATAAATGTTCAGCTATAATACAATTTAGGACTAGATATTAACATATTTTTGGAGCAGAATGATCGTTTACCAAAACAAAAAGCTGCCCAGGCCACCCATAGGCCTGCATTGAAAACTAATTAACCTAATATTTGGTTCACCATCAAGCTTTTGAAATAAGTGTTTCACATGGATATGGAGAATTTTTGACCTTCCCCCATTGCTGACTTTCTGAATCAAAACTGTTTTAAAGTGATGTGATCTCATTTTGGATTTAAGGCCCAACTTTAAATCAGAGTTGCACTAACTCCTCCAGTTCAGATTGGCTGTTTCAGAGCATCACACTACCACCACCATTTTTGACTTGGTATGATGTTTTTTTTGAGGGACTGTGTTATTTTCATGTCAGATATAATGGGACATACTGTCCAAATACTTAAATTTGATCCACTCCTCAGAATTTCATCTTAATGAATGTGAGATTGGCATTAGGGTTATTTTTGTTACCATTGGTTTTTGCCTTATAACATTTATTACATGCTCCCCTTTACTAAATCATGACCTTAACTGATTTAAATGAGGTCCACGTCCATTTAAATGTTGTGAGGTTTTCAATCAATAATATGTGAGTCATTGATGAGCTTCTGACACACCACTCACTCCTAGTAAGGTTCACCACTGTTTGAAGTTTTATCTATTTGTGGATAATTACTCCCATTGTGGTTCACTGGAGTCCCAATGCCTTAGAAATGTCTCTGTAACCCAGTCCAGACAGACAAAAGTCAATGACTTTGCTTTTCTTCTGTTTCCAAATATCATTCAGTCTGGGTGTTGACTTTTGAAATCTTTTAGATAACTTCCTGTTGTCAGGCAGGTTCAACTTAAGTGATTTCTTGATTTTACAAGTAAGGGAGTAGTCATGTCACACCTGAGTCTGACAGAATGGATCTAAAACCTGCAGGAAAGTAGATCTTGGGGAGTAGTGTTGGAGACCCTTGACCTAAACTGACAAGCTAGCAAAGCAGAGAATTAATCATTGAACCAGCAAAATCGCCCATGGTAACTCTAGAGAAGCTACAAAGATCCACAGCTCAGGTGGAATAATCTGTGGACAAGACAATTATTAGTTGCACACAAAACAAATCTGGCATTTTTGAGAAAGTGGCAAGAAGTAAAACATCATTATGACTACACCATCTCAACATTCTGACGAGTGGAGAGAGAAGGGCAAAGTTCAAACCATCTCTTCTGTCAATCATAATAACAAGGGATCATATGCTCAACTCCAACATCTCTCTGCCCAGCTTTCTAACAAAGCGGCCAAACAGATTTAAAGAGGCGAGGCAAAAGCAAAGGAGGTGGATTAGCAGCTGATGGTGTTATCTGAGACATGTAATTGTGGGACTATTACCTATGCTGCCTGGATATTGAGCTGCTAGATTCTCATGATAGCCATAAGACATACAGACTTCTGTCAGAGGCCTCTTCGGGATTGTTGCAAGACTGACTGCTCCTGAAGAAAATTCTTGTTCACTGCAACAGCATTTAAACAACACTTTGAAGGTCATGAGACGATATGAGTTACAACAAGATTTAGTTTCTCATGTGAATAAATACAATATTTTTTTAACTGAATTAAATTAAATTACCATGGTAGTGGCAGGATCATTCAGCGAGGACAGAGATTCTATTATATCTTAAAGTTAGATGTGTGGTGTTAAAAAATATATTTCAAAATGTTCACATGTAAACTGTTAGAGAAGTCTAAGGCACACTCTTCATGTTTGATGTCTAAATTAACATGAAGCAGATACAAGATTCTGTGCCAAAAAGAAACAGAAAAAAACCCCTTTTGAATAAAAGCTTCCAGGTGCTAGATAGTAGGGTCTGTTCCTTCATGCACGTCACAGGCATGCTCTATTATTATGATAAGCAACATGTGGAAGAGTTCTCTTACTTTTTTCACATCAGTGATAAAAAAAACAAAAAAAAAAACGGCTAAGTTTTTGTCTCTTGATCAAAAGTGAGAGAAAGCATTGACAGAAAACTTCTGAACTTTTTAAAATTTTATAGGGGTAAGCATAAAAGAAGAATCATTTCCAGAGATGGGTCGAGTACCAACAATACTACTCGAGCAGGAGCAGCACTGCTTCATCATACTAAAGCATAACTAGTTACTACACTTCTGATTATTTCATTGTCTTACATATTCTTTCTTCCTGTCTTGATAACCTTGGTTCACCCAGAATCCAATGTGAAAGTCAATTAAACAGACAGGCTGCTGATACTGCTCAAGGCAGCAATGGAAGGAAGAGCTCTCTAAAGACACCTGACAATAATCTGAGGGGAGCAGCTTCTAAAAATATCACTCCACCATCCACTACCAGAGTAAACTTTCAAGTCTGCTTAGTTCCACTGCCTGAGTCTATTTTGGAGAGCTCTATGGGCTTAAGAACAGGGCCTTATACTGCTTTGGGGCAACATCTCCATTGGGCTGGTTCAAAATGTCACAGCCCCAGTTCTGCCCCTGGGCATCCACAATCCCACAGCTGAGCCCAGGAGGCCCATTATTAGAGCTAGTGTGCTTAGTTTATAGGAAGCATGTGACTTCCCCCACCTCCAGAAGTACTTCGCTGCAGGTGTTTGACAGTATATAGTACAAGGCCCAGACATTCCTACTGTGGCGTTAGCTGCGTGCCGTTTGCACGCAGTCCTCTGAGCACCACACCTGGAGAGAAAATCACATCAGCATCATTAGGGTGCAGGTCAAGCAGAATTAAAAGCAGCTCTTGTAGGTGTGCAGAGTAAACAGAAAGAAATGGGGTCATATTGAACACAGTCAATTAAAAGACCCCAAACAAGTGCTATTCAGGTTGAACGGACTGAGATATAGGCTAAATCCTGCGGGCTTAGGACTGTTATTTTAAGGCAACACACAACTACAACTGTTGACCTGGGCAGCTCTCACACAATGCGAACAAGAATGCAAAGTATTTCAGTTGTAGCAACAAGGGAAGAGCAAATAGGTCTCATAAGCTTATGGCCTGTGAAGCATCCATAATGTCATGCCTAATATGCTGACACAAGTAATTGTGTTCAGGTGCATCTCAGTAAGAGAGAACATCAATGAATAGTTCATTCAGAAATTCACCTCAAAAAAGGAAACTTATACAGTATGCAAATTAATTATGAACAGTGTGAAATTTTTAAAGGGTTATTTCTTATATTCTTGCAATTATGGCTCAATTGACATGAAATATTTAGCTTGTAAAAACATTAAGTATCGCATTAGAACAATTAAAAAAAGCCTCAATCAAAAAATGTTATGTCATGGCCATTTTATAGCTTACACAATCATGGTGAAGACTGCTGACTGGACAATTTTCCAGCAGACAGTGTGAGTCATGGAAAACCTTCCATGAGTGCAAGTTACAAAGGGATGTTGCTAAAGAAGCTAGCTGTTCCAAGAGCATTTTATCTAAAGGTCACTAATGGAAAGTTTGGTGGAAGCAAAATGTTGTAGAAAAACTTCCACAATCAACAGGGGCAGGCAAGAATTGTAAAACAAAGGTCAGTCGAACTGCAGCTGGAGGCACAGTTTCAAGAGTCACCACACAAGTTCATTTAATTGGAGCAATTGCCTGCAGATAATCAGAGCACTCCAGAGCACTGCTGAAATTTCCTCAAAATGTTGACACAGTCAAACAGCTAAAGACTTAGATATGCTTCAAAAATATTTGTAAAAAGTCACCCTATTTGGGAGAATACTATCAAGAACTATGCAGAGTATCCAACTATGTTTGCATATTTTTAAACCACTTCAATTTTTTTAAAATTGTATTGTTTGCTTCCTTCAATTTCCACTTAAAACTCTTATTTGTTTAAAACAAATAACCAAGCACAATATTCCCATGTTAAGACATGGTGGAGGTAGTATGATGTTATGAGGACAGGAATTTGGTCAGGACTTTATTTATATGGTGTACCAGATGTATCCAGGTCATTGGTTATAATATCAGCATTAAACCAAAGCTGAACCAGATCATGTCAGAAGAGTCTTACCTGAACTAAAGAGAAAAAGGACGGGGCTTTTTGCAAATCAAGGAAGAATGCAGAGGCAGAAAAATCAAACTGCTTAAGAACGGACTGGTGGTCAGCTGTGTTTTATCAAGTTCAAAGTTAGCAAAGGACTCCACCAGGAAATTATAAGCAACTTCATACTGCAGACAAGCTTTATGGAGATGGTGATTTAATTTTCCAGCAGGTGTTGGAAACCTGCCCACACTCCCAAAAATACCAATATCTGATTTAATTGTCATGGTATAGTGGACCAATAAAAAGCCTGACCTAACCCCCATAGAGAAACAATAGAGTCAGGCCAAAGGAACATGAGCAGTGGAACCAACAAGAGAGCGAGACATGGTCACTATTAAAGCAACATGGGCTTCCTTGCTAACTAAGCCTGGGTGTTAAGAATCTCACAATTCAGTTCAGTTCTTTGGGTCACAATCTTATTCAATATTGATCTGGTTCAATATTGATTTCTGTGTTTCCAGTATTGTTTTGGAAAGAAATTAATTGCAATGCCAAGATGAATTTATATTGTTACCCACCCCTTCTTGCAACACTAGTTGCAATTAGCCAGTGCTAGTTGCACTAACATTAGTGCAATAAATTGTGCCAAAGGGCCCTGGACCTACTAATTATAAAGTTTACGTACATGTTAGAAGGTTGACATGTCTGTACTAAAGCCCTTTCTTCATTAAACTTTAATTCTAATTGTTAGAAAGCATGATTGCAAGATTTTCCTTTGCCGTAATACTACTGCAACAGACTATTTACAATAAATTTTTGAAAAAGTTAAACCCATAAATGAACTTTCTCAGTGACTTTCAATGTATTCAGATACACTTGAACACGAATATAGTTGTTGTAGATCATGTTTTTTTTTCTCTGCAGAAATCACAAGACAAATAAACAAGCAAGCTATCGATACACCCCTTAATGTTTTGACTGAAAGGCTATGTCCAAGAAGAAAATCTATCTAATAATGAGAGAGAGCTGCAACACTATGAGTTTAGGGCGATTGCCGAGGCACGGGTGTTCTCACGAGAGCTAGGGAGGGGGTGCATTCTGGAGGATTCTGCAGCAATCATAGGAGAGGACCCCATTTCATTCGTTTATTGTGGGGGATGTTTTCTTTCCCTTCTCAGCTAGATGGTTAGCCCCCTCCGTGAAATCCACAACATAGTGGTGGGGGGCTGAAGGTTGTAGTGGTGAGTTGTCCGGCTGTCATTGCAGCAAGCTGGCATTTTTTTTGTGTGTGTGTGCCTCCACTTGAATCCGAGTTAGTTTACGTGTCTGCGGACGGTTCGACTCGACGCTGCATGCTGTTACCCGTGTCTGGAGGTGTCCTTTTCTTTTCATTGAGGTGGCTAACCTAGTAGCTAGTTAGCGCTAATGTTAGCTGATTAGCTTAATTAAACGTGGCACAATTATAATCACAATAAATCCAAAACATACATAATAAAGCAGCCCCTCAATGAACATGTAGTCGGCGTTTGTTTTTGAATAGCGAACTAGAAATTCCTTCATTAGCTGTTGTCGGTTACTGGCTAACGTTAGCGTGATAGCTAGCTCCCAGCTAGTCCGTTTTGAGAACAATGAAAACCAGTCAACATTAAACTGTCACACAACAGCAAGCATTCCAATACAGCCACAATTTAAGCATTTGAGTCCGAGACGATGTTACGCTGTCAGCAACGCTGATTCACTGGCACAGGGGCGTAGCGTTTCTTTTGACGGATTAGGAGGTGGGGGATCCTAAATTTGGGATGGGGGAGATGATCAGCCCCAAACCAATTAATCATCACAATTTCAATTTCTTTACATTTAATGAACACTAAATGAGTCCTAACTTCTAACCATGTATTGGTGGGTTTTTTGCTCGTTTATGTTAGGGTGGCATTTAGAACCTCTTAAATATAAAAAGTCACCCAACACAATATCTGGTATGTTTTTTCTATGCCATAAAATGTACTTAGAAAGGATATTTGGACACATTCATTAGGTCTCCTGCAGAAATGTGTTTATACATGAATGGACCGTATACTCACAGAGTGGTAATGTGATACTGAATTACCTAAACTCAGACTGTATGTAAGAGAAATAATAAACAACTGCTTTGTTATTTACAAATCACATCACCGCTACTATAAGATGGACTAATCAGAATGTTGTGGCCAGTTTCTAATCTAATTTTTTCTTTCATAAAACCTGATGATACCAATATTACCTCATTCTGATTTCTCTTTATAAAAACAACAACCTGTAATTAAATAAGACATAAAAAAGAGCACTCAAAAGCTTTTCTGGCCTAGATCGACCATTATATTCGGGACATCATGCTGCATGTGTGTTAGTAGCAGCTGTAAAACAATGCTTTACTAATATTATGAGTAAACTTAAACAAACCACTACAGAAATAATCAAACATTGTGAGCCTGTTGTGTTAAAAAATTCAGTTTTAGTAGGAATATTCCCTGGAGAATGTGGCTCAGGAATACCTAAGTCCAGCTTCCATTCTGCAGCTTTTGTTGGATCCCTTCTCCAATATGATCGAATTTCCTCATTAATGACATTCTGATTCCACCAGTAAAGCAAACTGTTACACATACTGGAGAGAGGAAGGAATTTATTTTATTGGCTAGATTAAAGTTAGAACACGGTAGCTTGAATCATTATTTAAAAGTAGCAGGAAAGCCAAAAGTTTATGTGTCATTGTGGTTTATTTGAGACAGTACAGGATAATTTGATACAGTGCAGAAAAGAAGAAAACATGCTAATGAGCGCATTCAGCCATTGTGTATGTTGCAGAAGGGATGCATCTAAAGGTTGCAGGCTAGTAACTCTTGTTGGTAACTTATTTATTCCAACCTGGCATTGCTTTGTCTGAAATTGCTTATAGAAAAAAAAAGCTTGTGCTTTGATGTTGAAAGTTAGAGTAATGTCTGCGTCTTAATAACCCAGCATAGATGTAACTGTTTTGTGCTCTTTTTTTTTATAAACATCTATCACTATCTTATGTCTCATCATCTGTACAATATAAATAGTTGTCATCATGTCAAACTTGCACATTTCAGATTCAATGACTGGAATTGACTGAAATCACCGTCTCGCTGCAAAAATGTCTAGTAAGTAATCAGAAATAATTGTAACTGATAGAGACAACCTTTATGAGACAATATGGAATCACTAAAAGTCCTAATTATTGAGCCTTTTCTGGTTTTTATTTATTTTTTAATTCACAACAGAGAGACCATCCTATGCCCCCCCGCCTCCTCCCGCCCCAACGACTGTAAGTATGCAGGCTGCTCTAGTACGAGTACCACATGGTAAAGTTACATCTTTAAACACACAGACTAATGATAAATGTCTTCTTCTGGAAATTGTTTTTCTTGTAGGATTAATGAAAGTTTGTTTTGCATCTTTTCTACTTACTTAGACCCCCAAACCACCATAAAATTGCTTCTTTCGTTTCTTTTTTATGAAATGGGCTGTTTTTTGTGTTAAATCCTCCCGCTGCCTGTGTTAAGTCATTTCTCATTCATGTTTATGTTGTATTTGTTTCCATCAGCAAATGCCCAACACACCCGGGTTTGTGGGGTACAACCCATACAGTCATCTGGCCTACAACAACTACAGACTGGGAGGGAGCCAAAGCAGCAACAGTCGGGTAACGGTATGAATATGAACCAAGTGAAAACATTGTGACTCGGTATATTAATCAATTGGTAAGCTCAAACCTGTCATCAGTTATTTTCCGGTGAAACTTTGATTAGTAATTAAATCAAAGAAGGCAGAAGACTTTACAAACATCATTATAATGTCAGCATTTTGGTTTTGTTCTAATCCAATGAGAAGGAAAGATTTTTTTTTTTTTACACATCTGTTTAAAAATAAAATGCTGCTGGGTAATTCATGTGAGATGTCTGCCTTATTTCATTTCTGCGACTGAACTGGAAATATGCGTCATTCCACAGTCAAACCTGCAGTCCATCTGTGTCCATTCAGATCCCACCTTCCTTTCTAATTCTGCATTTCTGACAGCCATCTTAAATAACCCATGCCTTCAGTGTTACCATGGCATTGCAGACTTGCTGCTCAACATGGCTCTGGCTGCTGAGCAATAATTTAGTCGCTGCATGCAAGTGGTGGTTGGCTGACTCTGATAATGGCATTATGTCTCGCTATGGGCTAATCTCAGCTTAAATTAGATTTTTTTTTTTTAAGTTTCTCATAAGCAGCCCAGTTCCCTGATTTCTGCACAGTCTTCAACTATTAAAGATGTGCATGTCTTCTAAAAGTGCTCTGAGGCGACATTGTTGTGAATTTTAAGAAAACTTAATTGAACGGATTAATGTTCACTAAAGTTGTAACAAAATATCATCAGTAGGCATGGGCCAGTATAAAATTATTTTGCATATACTATAGTACCTCAGCTGCCTGAAATAAGTTTCAGGCAGCTGATGGATAGTGTGCAGGATCAGGGGTAATGGAGCCACTATACAGCCAGTGAAAAAAAAGGTCTCAGGCATCTCATTATAATTTAATCACTATAACGGAATAATTTAGCAGTTTTTAAACTAGTAACCAGCCCACGTATAACGAGGATGCATCTTGGAATGATTTTCATTTCATCTTATAATGTTTCTTCTAATGAAATTCTTACTAATTCTTCTTTCTGTAATGATAAACAAAACAATAAAGGCATCAAATTTGTGAAAAGATTCAATAATTACAACCAGATTCATTGATCTTGCAGCGCAAACTGTACATCAAAACATGTTTTTTTTTAAACCTCACTGTAATGTTTTAATCTTTTGAAGTAAATTCAACAGATAGTCAAAAATGATTAAAGTGTGAAAGATCTCTGAATGGTTTGATCTTTAGTGTCCTCGTCTATCAGAGATGTCGCTGCACTTTTTCAATAAATTTATAAGGTGAAACTCACAGCAGAGGTCATATCAGGGCACTTTTCCAGACGTTTTCTCACCAAATGACACTATTTTCTGAGCTCTAAATTAAATATGACTTGGGTGAAAATACTGCAGCAATTCAGCACAGCAGCTCAATTTCTAACGACAAATTTACAGCATCAGTTTTTAAGGCCTCTTCTATACAGAGAGACTCTTTGGAGATCTTCCATATCAGCTTTGAGCTACCAAATAAACTTTAGTTTTGCCTCAAACTGCAATCACTACCCTTTCATCTAGCTGTTGTTCTATCAGAGAGGATACATCGCTAAGTCTAAGAATCCGTAAGAAAATAGTTTTCTGGAGTTGTTTTTCCCAAAAGTTGTTACCTTTCTACCTAGATTTCAGCAAGCTCCTCCTTGCATTTGATCTAAATTTAAACTAAATACAGATGGTGCAGATTTCTCTGCGAGGTTCATCCTTGTGAGTCACGCTCTGAGTTGGCCAACGTGAAATAACATGCTGGTGTCAAGGTTTGACTGTCAAAATTACATTGCTCTTTCTGCGTCACATGTGGGTTTAATAAGCCCGCGCCTCACATTTGCTCCATTCTTTGTTTTAAGTTACTGCAGGATAATTTAAGAAATGTTGTGACATTTTACATTTTCAGTAACAATAGGAGAATCATCAAAGCTTTAGAGGATAATTGTCGGGGTTGTTATTCACAAATGGTCAAAAATAGATTACATTTGGTTGTTAGGGTATACATCCAGGGGGTTTTACACAGTCTGGAAAAGTTTGGAAGTTGATTTAATGTAATCCAGGTCTCCTTGTAAACATGGCAAAAGTGTAGTCGCCTCATTACAGCCAGCTGATCAGCAGTAGATAGCAGAGAGGCATTATAGTGCATGACAAATCTGGAAAATCTCTGGTCACTGGCATTCTGTTGAAGTCTGGGTCAGAGATACAAGTCATGTTTAAATACTTCATCTCATTGCGCAAAAAGCTTGAATAATTCAAAATTGCTCTTTGTTTCTGTTTTTCAAGAATTCCTCTGGAATAAACATCCCAAAGCCCCCAAAACCACCTGATAAGCCGCTGATGCCCTACATGAGATACAGTCGGAAGGTGTGTACACTCTTTAAAATGACTATTTTTTTTAATCATCATTGTGTGTGCTACTGACAGGCTCATTTTATTTTCTTTAGATATCCTGTAAACTCAGTTAGATGCACCTTTGTTTCAGATGTTTAAAGTTGTTAAGCAAGGTAAGATGTGAAGCCAGAGATTAGGTAGGAGTGTCAACATCCTAGTGGGATTTATCCGCTTTGGATCTGGAACTTAAAGCACTCGGCCTCCTCTGGTTTGTGACCTCTCTGCAAAGAGATAACCACCTATAGCCCCTCCAACCCAACCCAACCCCACACCCATGTCTGGTTCTCATCACCAGGTTTGGGATCAAGTAAAAGCCTCCAATCCTGATCTGAAGCTATGGGAAATTGGGAAGATAATCGGTGGAATGTGGAGGGACCTCACTGATGAGGAGAAACAGGATTATTTGAATGACTACGAAGCAGAGAAGGTTGGTTGTTTTACAGAGGGGTGTTTATGGGGTTGGTGGGTGACAAGTAGCTGTGTCCCCAAAGGTTGTGGGTCACCCCAGACATCGCTCCTTCTTTCTACCAGTCATGAGTAAAACCTCTTTTCTTGTTTATTCTTTGCTGATTGAAACAGCCAACCACATGTTGAGTCTGCCTGCTTTTTGTTATTTTTATTATTTTTTTTCTTTTCCGGTGTCATTCCTGTCATCTTTTCCGCTGTAGATTGAGTATAACGAGAGCATGAAGGCCTATCACAACTCACCAGCTTACCTGGCGTATGTCAACGCAAAAAGCCGGGCCGAGGCCGCTCTGGAGGAGGAGAGTCGCCAGAGGCAGTCCAGACTGGACAAGGGCGAGCCTTATATGAGCATCCAGCCAGCAGAGGATCCAGACGGTAAGGCCACTCAGTTAAATGCTTTGTTTCCCAAGGTTTAGGGCACAGTGACAGAGCTGTAATTATTGCAGCCTGACCACACAGATTTACAAGCCTCCACTCCCTGAAAGTCTCTTTCTCTCCTCCTACGCTGCTACATCCATCCTCAGTTTATGTAATTCTACCTTTGAAATGAAATGTTTTTTCCTTCAAGTTGCAAATGAAGACAAATTTTGTTTTAGTTGTGCACCAGCGTTTACATTCTTGAGATCGGTTTAGACATGATTACCAAATTTACATTCTTTTGTCTGTTGTCATAAAGTCTGATACACACACGCGCACACACGTAGATTTAGACAGTATAAGACATTTGAGTTACACCCACCTCCAGGAAATGATGCTTGTCTGGGGTCGGGCTGGGTTACAGTAGAAGTTAATGATGTGCAGGAAAACTACAGATAAAACAGCTGCTATTTAGAAACACCCCAGACCATAAAAAAAGTTAGCGTCGACATCCCAGCGGGTCACATACTGAACAAGCTGCACGTATGGCAATAATTAAATAAGGTTTAGCTCTCCGGGTGGCAACATAGTCACGGATTATATTTTATTAATAAAACCCTTTATGATAATCCTCTCCTAATCTCTTTCCATAAACAACTTCTCTCTCTCTCTCTTTTTTTTTTTTGGACTTTAACTATCAAAACAGTTTGTAACTTTTCAAAACCTCAAACAGGCAGCCAGGTAAATTGTTGTTTTGTAGCTTTGTCTTGGGTCTAACTTGGTCATTAATCTCAGACATTTAAATGTTTCTGTTTTTATTAACACCTTGAACGCTTCCAGCAGACTGAGTGGGAAAAAATGAGGACATGATGAGGGATGATGTTGATTGAGTTTCCCACACGTTATTGAGACATACCTCTGCTGAATTTGTGAACCAGAGAAAAGCTTAATTCCCACACAATACCTTTAGAATCTTTCACCCCTCTTGAATGTTTCCTGTTGTGGTGGGAGAGCTCCTATATGTGCTCTTTGAAGTTTTCATCTTGGCATATGCGACTCATTTCTACTTTGTTGTTGTCAAAGCTTCGAATTTGCACAGTTGTTGCACAGCAGCAGCAACAACAATGGGTGGTTACT
This sequence comes from Poeciliopsis retropinna, assembly GCA_010277075.1. NCBI lineage: Eukaryota > Metazoa > Chordata > Actinopteri > Cyprinodontiformes > Poeciliidae > Poeciliopsis > Poeciliopsis retropinna. Next base: position 9,941,016 of record VMRM01000013.1, read on the forward strand.
AGTAAACCAAACAAAGTTACAACACAGCGCATAACTAAGGCCCTCAAAATCCAAATGAAAATAATAACAATATGATGATGCAAGTGCACAGTGGTGTTATAACATTTATATACATGCAGATAAGTATTTTTAACTTGGAAATCTGTTAGGTCGCTAAAATACCAATGATTACCATAATTTAGTGTTTCTGCTGAAAGGGTCTGACAAGATTTTCAAAGTCACAAATTTAATAATTTTAAGCCTTAAAGTGTCACAAATCTGCGGATTTTTCATGATTGGTTTAAAGTACATAGTGTTCATTGCATTCATTCACTGCTTTTTCATCTTCGCCATTATTTTTGCTTGTCTTGACAAATGCAATGAAAGCTTTCCTTTGTTGTGTCATTTGTCTCTCAGGATGGATATTTTATGCTTCATGTTGCATCAAAACATGACGCATAAAGCAATAAACCCCAGATGTTCAGTCTTTTTCCCTAAAAGTGAGAGAAAATTCTGCTCTTGAAACGAACTTTCTGACTTGTAATTGCATGTTCAGGTAGTGTATGTTAAGAGCTTTGGCTTGAAAACAAGGTTTCATAATTAGTCAAAGCAAATGCCAAAAACTATTAGAAAGCTTACTGTGTACCGGGAAGGGCATTAAAGTGAGCAACAAACGCATTTGACTCACGAGCCAAAGCTAAAAAATCTATTTAAGTTGTTTAATTTGTATTTAAATTAAATATGTAATTAGGTCAATGGGTTGTTAGGATTTTTTTTTTCATAAATAATCACATTCCTTAATTGTGCATACTGCTAGCTTGTGATCTAAGGACTGCTTCGGGATAAAGAACAGCTGCTGATAAATTAAAAATACGGAGTATATCTTAAACATTTGTCTTCACACAGTGACCCATAATTAACTCATTGTCCTACTCCAGCAACAATAATAGATCAATTCCCTTTAGAATATTTTTATATAACAGCATATATATTTATTGTGATGCCCAGTGAATATTCAGAAACCTTATGTTTTTCTTGCCGTAGCAAAAGCTCATCAAAAAACATAAGAAGAAAACAATATAAGGCTAAAAAATATATATTGTAAAATCTGCCACAAAGAAATATTTTGTTTTGCTAAAATCCCTTCTTCCATAATGAATGCCAAAATAATTTCTAGAAAATAATTGTTGAATTTTTAAAGCTTATCAGAGTGTTAATGAAATGTTAGTCATTTCCATGGAGGATAATGAACAAATTATGAAATACTATGCATGAAAAAGCAACTTATGTCCATTATGAAGTATAGTAGAGGTTGTGTGATGCCATGAATGTTTTTATCAAATGTTTTTATCTCTGGGAACATTGATAGACTACAAGGTGTCATCAATGTCATCTTGAAATATCAGGACATTTGAAAGAAAATCTGATGGGATCTACTAATAAAGTGAAAATGGGTCATTATCGGGTCTTCCAGCATGGTATCAATATAAAACTTATGGCTAAATAACAGATATAATTTAAACTGCAAAATCAATCGTCTTCCATTTCCAACCAGCATTCTGAATCCTATGAAAAACTGGAAGGAAGATAATATATAAGAAGACTTTGAACTATCTTTAGCTCATTACCGAGTTAATATGCTCCAATTAAAAGGTTGGGATTTTTCTTTTTAGCATTTTAATGTGGGTTTTTGCTACTGCAGTAAAGGGCAATTTATTTTCAGTTTTTTTTTTTTGCCCACATTGTGGGAATTGCAGAAGACCATGTTCTCAGCTAAAACGCTACAAATACCGAGCAGCATCTGCCTTCTCTTTGGACACAGTAGCTGTAGCATCATTCTGAAGTGTACTTTCAGGAATTTCCTGGAACACTGATACGGATCGACCTGTATTTCCTGCTGCAACTCCATGTGTTTGCTGTCTCCAGACTACGACGACGGCTTTTCTGTGAAACACACAGCTGCTGCTCGTTTCCAGCGCAACCACCGCCTGATCAGCGAGATCCTGAGCGAGAGCGTCGTCCCAGATGTGCGGTCCGTCGTCACCACCGCCCGCATGCAGGTCCTCAAACGCCAGGTCCAGTCACTAATGGTGCATCAGGTGAGATCAAACTGCAGTGTCGCATAACTCCGGGTTGTGGCTGCGACAGCTTTGTTTTCATTGACTCATTATTTTATTAACTGTGGCGCCTGGATGTCCTGCTTCGCAGAGAAAATTGGAGGCAGAATTGCTTCAGATTGAAGACCGCCACCAGGACAAGAAAAGAAAATTCATTGAAGCCACAGAGTCGTTCAACAATGAGCTCAAAAGGGTATGGCGTCTTTTACATTAAATCAGGTCATTGCTTACTTGCACGCAAGCTTCAGTTTGCATGCCGCATGTAGCTTGGGCCCTGCGCCAGTCTCAGTCTATCCTACGGCCCACAGCTGGGGCTAACTCCATCCACATGTCCTCATACTGCTGTCGCTGTCACTTGTTATTTGAGGTCCCTATATTGGTCCTGAATGCAGCATTTGGCTTTTACAACAGGTGGCGCCATTTATCCTATTAAGAGCTTCTTGAGGACACAACAGGCAGCAACACGTTTTAGTTATCCAAATTAAACTTTCATTTTTCTTGTTGTAAACAGTTTCTTTGTGCAGAGCGTCCACATGCAGCAGCAAACACGTTTCTCATTCATGTTTTTTTTTTTGTCCAGTTGTGCTGCATGAAGGTGGAAGTGGACATGGAAAAGATCTCTGCGGAGATCGCCGCAGCAGAAGAGGCAGCACGTAAACGGATGGCAGAACGCGAGAAGGATGCAGGGGACCGAGGGGCAAGAGAGGCGCCCACCTGCGTCTTGGCAGAGGAGGAAAAACATGTTTGTGCTACACATGGCAAAAAGTCCCAGCAGAACTCTCACAGTGACAGCAGCAGCAAGGAAGGAGAGGACGCAGAGTCAAATACTGCAGATCCACCAGGTGAGCAGCAGCGGTTTCTGTGGTGGTGCGCATCCTTTATGAGACTCTTGAGTAATTCATGGATGTCCCAGTTGAGATGGCGTGACCCTGATACCAAACTGACTCATTCAAGATGGAGTACCTGTAAACAAGGAGTCTCTGTCTTGTTTCTTTTCCATTCAACACATACTTGAAAACAACACTCCCTAACAAAATTAAGCAGAACAAAATGACACACAGTGTCTTGTAAAAGGAATTTATTTCAATTTCAGATTTTGTCACATCGCAACCACAAACTGCAATGCCTTTTATTGGGATTTGATGCAACGGATCAACACAAAGTGGTGTGAAGTGCAGACTCAATACCTTAAATATTTTATACCCTAACCAATAATCAATTTAAAGTTACTTTTGCAGTTTGTCTCTAGCAGCTTTGCACATGCAGGGACTGAAATCGTCTTAGTTCAAAGTGTCTTCTGAGCTCTGGCTGTATGTTTATGGTCATTGTCCTGTTGGAGATTGAATCTCGTCTCAAGTTCTAAATCTTTAACTGGATAACCAAAACCATCCACACAGGATGATGCTGTCACCGCCAAGTTTTGTGTGTGTTCAAGTGTTGGGTTTCTTTCACACATTGCATACAGACCAAAAAGTTACATTTTGATATCATCTGACCTGATCACATTCTGCCATGCGTTTGTGGTTTCATCATGTTTGGAGAGCTTGATTAAAACTGGTTATGATTTTATTGACGTCTTGACTGCTCCACTGATTAACGCTCTGTTTTAGGGCTGCAATTAATGATTCATTTAGTAATTGACTAATCTGTCGATTATTCTGACAATAAATTGACTAACTGAATAAAAAAGGCACATTCTGCAAATTTTTTAATGAAGTCTTTTTTATACACAATTAGATACACAACGAAAGACATAACTAATTAAATTCCCTTTGCTTAAAAATACCTCTAAAATCAACATGTGAACAGCTTGTTAATTATTTTTTGGATTAACCAATTAATGATTTGATAGCAAAAAAGTGCTTATGTTTTTTTGTTGTTTGTTTTTACATTTGAACCAGGGGAAGCTAAAACTGTGGTGCTTGAGGAGTTGTGGAAAGAACATATTCACATACAAAAGTTTTTTTCTATCTTAAATGCAAAATGCATATATTTTTTGTACACATTTTGTACAGAAAAACATATTCGCTTTTCTGAATATGTTGTTCTTTTAGCAAATTAAATTTATTTGAGTACGTGTGCGCCTGTTAGTGGTTAATTGATTGCTAAGATAATTAATTTGATTGTTTCAGCTCTACTCTACTCGCAGCAGAAAGAAGCAAAATATGGAGATTAATATTTGGTGTTACTAATTTAAGTAGTTTCTGTAGTCAGCATAGAAAAAAAATCCCATTTAAATGAATTTTCCATCTCTATGTAGAGCAGCACAGTTTTTTTAAGGAAGCAAAGAGATGTGATTAGGTAAGCTTAATTAATTTTATTTTTCTAATGCAGTGAAGCAAAAAGCTTCAGAGGAGATGGAGGCCCATCCAGGCAGTGAGGAGGGGGCGTCAGAGGACAAGGAGAGCGTCCCCGAGGGAGCCATGGAGGAGGGAACCAGCGACAGCAACACAGGCTCAGAAACCACCTCTGCGCAGACTGAGGACGCCACGACCAGCGAGCCATCAGAGGGACCCGGCAAGGCAAGGGCAGCCCACTGAGCTCATCGGCAAACATGGTGGAAACCGCAGGACTGTCACTCCATCTGCTTGACTCTCTGACTACAGAAATTGCACAATCTCATGTTTGTTGTGAAAGTGTAAAAGCAGCATTCAGACGGGCTGATTGCTTAACAAGCCTGAGGCTGCAGTTGAGGTTATAAACCTTAAACGTGCAGACACACAGTGAATACAATAATAATAATAATAATAATAATAAAAATCTGCACTCTAAGTTGACAAAGCAATGACCTTGTCTAAAATCAATGGCTGCTACAATTTGCCACAAAAGCCCATGTGAAGGCACTATATTTTCGGCTTCTTTGGAAGAGTGCACACAAGCCCTTCATCAGCACATATGGAAACATATCTCTAGCACTATGTCTGGCAGACAAACAAAATTGCTCAGTGTTATGTTTAACTTTGTTCTTTGTGTTGTAATACCATTGTTGCTTTTCTTGTTTTGCATGTTTCAGGTCAAAAAAAAAAAGTTGTTTAAGAGTGGAGCTAAGTGACCATCTCCTTGGCAGGAGAATATCTGTTTACTCTTTGTATCAGTATTACAGTAACAGTATTGTCTCAGGAGTTTGTAGTCATTTAGTAGTAGTTACTCTTTTATTTATTATCAGCATTTTTATTATTCTTGTGTATTGGGTGCTCTAGGTCCAGCTCATCTTTAAGTATATATCATCTGATCATCGATGCTGTACAATGCTAAAGTGTTCTAAAGTTTGCTGGCTGCCAATCAAATCAAAAGCAGTATGCTTAGAACATGTTTGTTTTGATCAATATTGCGGTTTTTAGCAAGAATCTTTTACATGTCCAGTTAATGTGTACATGGTGTAACGAGGTTTGCTTAAACGTGAATTTTCATGTTGTAAAACGGTTAGAACCCTCATTATTAACATGCAGTCTTAAGATGAATTTCATTTTTGCATATTTATACGAATAAACTTTTCTACCCTGAAAGGCAGCCGCCTCTTTGTTTTGGAAAACATGTCTGAATTAGTAATATATTTAAAATACAATTTAGCTCCTCGGGTGCATCTGTCTCAGTAAATTGAAATATCAAAAAGTTTATTTATTTCAACAATGCATTTCTTTCAATGAAAGGCATTTTCCCTGTTATTTTTTCACTCTGCACCAGATGCAGTAAGAAAAGCACCTCTGATTGATGCAGGTAAGGCAGAACACTGCTAAGGTGTGCGTGTCTATGTTCCTCCTGCTACATGTTGGCTTTGTGGGTGGCTTGTGTTTTTGATCTGCTCATTTGAGATCATAAGTGCCATTTTACAACCAGTGGCTGGGATTTTAATTGGTTTTTGGGTGCTACATCTCCCCGTGTGTTTAGTGTTATTGCTCTGCTGACGTTTTTAGCTGCAGCTGAATTTATTGCGGCCTGGTTACCGCCCGCTAACCGCTCCTGAGTAAGCGACCAGCTATTTAGTTCCTAATTTTATCTTACCTGAATCCACAATTAATGGGCTCTCGCTCTGTTTTGGACACGTGATTGTCTGCGCACTGTTTCAAAGCTGTAGCGCTCTGGACGCTGTCTTGTGTCGTTGATTGGTTGGGCCGCTTCTCCATTGCCTCTGTTGCTGATTGGACAGTGCAATCAGCAACTCTGATTGGACTGACTGCTGTAAAGGGGGTGTAGAACTGGACATGAACTTTCCAGTTCTACACCACACTGATTTTTTGTATTTGCTTTGTTTGCATTATTGAACTTACTAATGTGTTTTCCTTTTGTTCGGTTTGATTATTAATTTTCTCTTTTTATTGCATATTTTGTCTGACATTGTCTTACTCACGCCTTTCCTTTTTTTCTCAGGGACCAGGTAGTATGTCTTAAGCCATGGTTCGAGCATACATACTACTTATTAAAACATAATGGGATTATATTTTAAGGAATTGTTAAAATATATATTGTGTAGAACTATGAGCAATTATGAACCTCAATTGGTTGGGTACAAACACCTCCCAACTGATGTTGCACTTTAAATCAAACTTTTAAAAATCAAATATTTTTTGATCAAAAATATGAATCCATAGCCAGGTTCACTCAACATATTAACCACAAAAGAACCAGCTTTCTGTTGCTGCAAAACATGCCTCAATTAACACCCAACCCCCACTATTTGCAACATTGTGTTACTACTCATATTATGCGTTTGGGTTTCTTCAGTTTTAGTGTACAACGACTGAACATTTTAACTTTGAACGTCACTTGAACTTGCTTTCACTTAATGTAAGAAAAACAAGCCTTTAAACACAGCAGGAAGAAATTTTATAGCAGTTATGTTTGTGGCCACAGAGCAAAAATAAGTGGGGCAAAAGTTCTGTAGGTAAAACCGTCCAACAAAGATATATCTGAACATCACCTGTCAAAGAGGGTAACTTCATTTCACAGCATCACCAGCTCTTGGTGGAATTTGACAGATTGGGTGGTTGTATTATGCAGTTGCTTTACATGTGGGGTATACAGTGTCCGGCTGCTGAAACTGGTGGGTTCATAGCAGCACAAACACCATCCAGACTTTATGACAGCCCAGAGGCAAGAGGTCCTAATCTTGGTCCGATTACTGCTGTTATCACAATCTGGGGAGATTTTAGGTTCCTATGTCTACATCCTATATCCACGTCTCACCCATTTTGAGACAACTCTCCACCAAAGGGTTGGAGCATTTAGAATGCCATCATTTGTGGGAATTTGCTAGATACCACAGTGCCCTGTTCGTCCAATCAGTGGGTGCATACAAACGCATCATATGTCCTTGTGGACCCAATGGTTCCAACAGCAAGTCTTCGTTTTTGGAGCCTGAGTATGTGAGGACATAGTACAGTGCACATATTGTGCACCTGAGACAGACCACGAGTAAAGCTGTGTGCATAAGATGCAGATTTGGTTTATAATGTTAAGGCAACATCAAGGCAAGAGGACCATTCTTGCCAATGTTACTCCTGTCATTATGGTCGATGTTGTCACAGGGTAAAACTTCAAGCCTTAGTGCCACATCAATGACATTTTGTATCCTCATGTCTCATCCCATCTTACTAAAGGTAATTCCCATTCAAAAGGGGAAAATGTGATTATAAGACAGAAATATATCTTTAGTGGGCCAACCAGAGTCCTAACTTGAGTCTGATAGAGAATCTGAGGAGGGAGCTAAAAAAATTAGGCTTCCTACCTCAAAGACTTGGATTTTATCACCAACAATAAATCATCAAAATGCCAGTAGAAACATACTAAAAGATTGGTTGGGAAATATAACCAGATGGCTTTATTGTTGTAAAGCCGTCAGATTTTGTAATCATGGTGATACAGTCACATGACCTGTCTGGGTACTCAGCTTTCAGCATTTTTTAAAATTGTATTTCTCGCACATAAAACTCATACTAACATGAGTCAATACATATTGTGGCTTGTCTTGTGTTATATTTAACTAATTCATTCATGTGATAAGAACTAAGTGTCTTTTCTTGTGGTTTTTTGATGTTTATAATCTTATGATTAAAAAAGGTTGGAAACTACTTTTTTCTCTTTTTTTTACCCAGACAGTTAATGATAGAAAACAAGGGTTTTTGGAGCTCAGTGGTTTACATCTGTCTCTGACTGTGGCACGCAGGGTATTTGCAAAGAGTATGCTTATCCTTTGCACAGTACAGGTAAGGGAAGTTGGTTAGATGAAAAGGATTTGTTCTGATTTCCTGTTTTTAACACTGAACAAGAATTGTGTTCACTTGTGCATGTAACAAAAATTCAGCACCAATACCTCGAGGAAGGTCGCACACTTGACTGGAAATGTGAGCTGTTTGTGGCTGTACGAAGCTGATAGGATCAGATTTACCATAATCTTAACCTACGATTTGCGTTAGATGTGAATGATTTGCTTTACACTAAAACTTTTGTCTTTTTTCTGCGCTGTGGCTGAAACTGCCTCAAGTGAAAGCGCAAAACACAAACCACAAAGGCACAGGTGTGCAGCAGCCTGTGCAGGTCTGTTTCGAAAGGTTAATTCATGCATGGTTCCTGCTGCTGTCCAGTGCAAACACAACTAAGAGATGCAACAAAACAGAAAAAAATAGCACATGCACAACAGTAGCTCAGAGTGGTTAATACTTTTTTTGAACAGCCACAGCAAACCTCCTTCTTAAAATACAAACGCACTGTATGCGAGTTCTGTGAGATGAACTCCCATCTGCTCTGTGTGGCTTTCTATCTTGGCATCCTTGAAACAGCAGCTTGTTTTTCATTTGCGTATGATTCATACCAAGATACAAGCACCTGCTGTTTGCCAGGTAATATCTTATATGAAAACAAGAGTAACATCATGAATCATAGCAAAAGAAACTTTCAAAAGCAACACAAAATGTTTTTTTTATTATTTGAATTAAATACACACAAGATGCTTCCACAGTCCTTGCGTGAAGATGTTATCTGGCTCAGCAGTCATAATTTTTTTTTGTCTTGAGACAAAGGTCAATTTCTGCATCATTGTGTCTATGAATATAAGGAAACATATTTTGGCCAAACTAGACTTTGAGCTGTGTTTTTAATTTTCTCTTTGTTTAAATGGAAAGCAGCATGTGCTTTGCTCTCTTTCTAAATGGAGTTTGTGGTTAGGCGAGTTCTCACATGATTTTTCAAGGTACCGAGAAAGGAACATATCTCGTGAGTGGAGACACAACTTTTTTTTTCATCAACAAGGGAAACCACCATCAAACACAGATACTCTGCGTGTCACACAGTGAGCGGCTGTCAGTCAATATGCCTGCTGTTGGTGGTAAGTACCTTATCAGTTAAAAGGGATGGGTGCATGCACTGTGGTGATAAATGATGGGGTTTGATTGATTAATTACAGCCTTCGAATTACTTTTTCTTGTTTTTTTGGTGATGAAACTAGTTAATCATTTGTCATTTTTAATGCCGGTATTGTTCTGCTCGCTGCTATTCTTAGGAGTCAAAGAGTTAAATCCACAAACTGTGCTTGTAAAAACCATAACAACTCAGAAAACCTTGCACTTATATGTGACTATAGATTCTGTCATGGTTCATTTTATTGATCTTGGATAAAATGGAGCAAAAACTGGCTTCCTTTATCCTCATTTATGAACTGACAGAGGAGCAATGTATTACTTGTAAATTACCACTACATATACAAATGCAATGTAAGAACGGCTTATATGTACAAGTTGTAAAAGCAATTTTTCTCTTAGTTGTAGTTATCCTCATTTGCCAAATGAGAAATTCCCCCCCAAATTTTTGCAAGAATAAAACCGAGTTACTTGCGATGACGTATTTCTGTATGGAAATAAAAAACAGAGAACTGATCTTTTTACTTGGGCTCAAAGTTGCTAACTTCTAATAACAGTGCCACTATTAATCTCACTGGTGTCAAAAGGGGAAGCCTGTGAATTATGTGCCGACAAAGAATTTTGACTGTAATCAGTAGAACTAACCACAGAGGGAAGAGTCCCAACTTAAGGGAAAATTTGGATAGTTAGAGAGAAATACTCTTGAAAATGTTATCAGGTAATGTTCATATGACATGGTTTCTTTGACTGAAAGCTTAGGAGACAAACTTACATCTTTGAGTTTAAAGATCTGTTGTACAATTAATGAAATCCAGTACTAGACACTGAGCGGCTGCCTAACTACTCTGCAAAACTTTCTCAATGTGTTTTTCAGATAACCAAAGTCTTCAAACAATCATGATGGTGAATACATCAACAAAGGTAAGGGAAATTCAAAATAACAACAGGTACATCTTAATAAATCAGAATATCATTTTGAGTTAATTTATTTCAGTTCACAAAGTGAAACTGACATATTATATACAGTAGATTGAAAATGCTTATTTATGATTCCAATTTACAGTAATTGAAAACCCAACATTCAACCTGTAAGAAGATTGAAATTTTATGCAGGACAAAAAACTGTTGTATGCAAACAAAAATGTACTAGTTCACCTACTGAAAAGCATGTCAGTGTACTGTAATGTATACACAATACTTTGCCAAGGATTTTGTTTTGCACAAATTACTGTATCAACGCTGCATAGCGTAAAGGTGATCAGGATATGGCACTGCTGAGCTATAAAGGAAGGTGGGGAACTCTGCTAGAAATCTTTGGTTCATCTGGTTCTTCTGGGGTCTCTCATACTTCTCTTGCTGGTCAGTCAGTCACAGTAGTGCCATGCTCATTAAAGCAGATACTGATGCTTTTGTGAGCAGGTGTGGTCAAATGTTCTTACTGTAAAATAAAACCAGCAAACTCCATAAAACTTGTCAAAAGAAGAAATTATGAAATGCCCTAAAATTTCCTCGTTGATGATGGACTTCAGAAAGCAGAGCAGCTTGACACCTGCAGATGATGTGACACCCTAAGTCATTTCTTACTCCGTAAACTTTACATTGGACTCCAAGCAGCAGGGATTCTGTACCTCCCCACTTTTTCTCCTGACTCTGGGATATTTAATTGGTTACCAGTTAAATGGAAAATGCTTTCATATTAAAAAGAGATCTTTGAATGACTAAGCAACGATCATGTCCTTTTTCTTCTTGGACCAGGAAAGACTTGTGATGCTGTCTGCTGTTCAGAAAGGCCAAACATGAGGAATGTGACAGCTGTAGCGCATGTCCATGAACATGTCTCTGAATGATGGCTCTTAAAGCTCTGACTCCAACCCCAGTCCAAACATTGTGAATCTCCTCCAAACTCTTGAGCAGGCTTTGCTTCACAATCCTCTCTATGCTGTAGTTGTCACTATTATATCTGCATGTTTCCTTTCAATGAAATCTCCACTGTTATGCTCGAATACAAAACTGCGAGACGAACAGTAATCTTGTTTGTCATACCCTTCTTGTGGATCAATGACTGTATACAGGAGAAGTGTCATGTCAGAAGTTTTCCTCATAATTGTGTATGCCAGAACATAACACTGTTTTTGTCACATAACGTTGTTTTTGTTGACGTTACGTAATTTCAAATGACCGGAGTAGTTAAATTTTGGGTTTTTACTAGCTGCAAACCATAAACATGAACAGAAATCAATCCTTGGCTTATACCACTCTGTGTTTATTGAATCTGATTTTCTTACGTTTAGAATTGCATGATTAAAATAAACAAACATTTCTGTTAAATTTGAATCTACTATGCCATCGGAAAGTATTGCTACACCGTCACCTTTTCCCACAGATTGCAAGGATGTTTTCCGACAGCTGAACATAATATTCACATAAGTCTTCACACCCTTTGCTATTGAATTTAAAAGTGAGCTGCAGTTCATTCGATTTCCTCTGGTCATTGTTGAGATGCTATTTAAATTTAATTGAAGTCCACCAGTTGACAATTGAGCTGACGAGACATGATGCAGGATAAAACAAAAGAAACCCTACCAGCATTGAACGCCCCTATTAGGTCGCCTTTATTTGGAAATATAAGAAAAGTTTGTAACTAGCAGCACCCTTCCTCGATCTGGTTGCTCAAACAAACCGAGTAACTGCAGACGAAGGTCTTTGATCAGAGAGGTAACCAAGAACCCAATGATCCCAAAGGTGGAGCTCCAGTGTTCCCTTGTGGAGATGGGACAAGAATACAGAAACACTACTTGATGAACATGGCACCCTGCTTGAATCTGATCAAAAAGGCATCTTAGAAATTTTACCAACAAGAAAAAATTAAATTCCCTGGCCAGATGAAACCAGAACAGAACTTTTGGGCCTGAACTCCAAACATCATGTCTGGAGAAAAACTGCCCTTTATGTGGTCTAGTCACATAAGGGGCATGAACCAAAATGTGAAAATTTGCAAGAAAACCTGCTCAAGTGTGCACTGAAACAGTAGAGTAACAAGAGGTAACAATATTTATACATCTTTCTGAAAACTGTTTTTGTCTTAATACTCTGGGCCTCTATAAGTAGAACACAAAAAATAACACTCAAATATAATTTAGAATCAGTCTGTAAAGTCCAAAAGGGTGTGAATATTGTCTGATGACATTGCATTGAGATGCACCGGGAGAGGTTGCATCCACCCAGAAGGATTCAGCAGCACTAATTCCTGTGTTTCCGTTTGTGTCAGTTTTTAAATGTGCATTAAACCACATTAAGATTTGCTGAAAAGCTCATTGTGTCACTTTTTGTTTTTTGGTTGCAGTCTGTCATGCCTGAGTACCTGGAAAATACAACAATCTTGGACAATTTTGATTACTCATCTTCATCCCAGGATTACTCTGACTTTCCTGTGCTTTGCGACAAAGAGCGAAACCGGCAGTTTCGCCTCTTATTTATGCCGCTCTTCTACACCATCATCTGCTTGCTGGGAGTGGCTGGGAACCTGCTGGTCATCGCCACTGTCTTCTACTTCAAGCGCCTCAAGAACATGACAGATGTGTATCTGCTCAACTTGTCCTTTGCTGACCTGCTCTTTGCCCTCTCGCTCCCCTTCTGGGCAGCCAACTCCATGGCAGAGTGGATGCTGGGCCTTTTTGTGTGCAAAGCCATTAACACCATCTACAAGATCAGCTTCTACAGCAGCATGTTCCTCCTCTCACTCATCAGCGTCGACCGCTACTTTGCTATTGCCAAGGCCATCTCCACCCACGGCCTTCGCTCAAAGGCTGTCTTTTTGAGCAAGTTGTCCTCCACTGCTAGCTGGATAATGGCGTTGATCTGCTCCCTACCAGAAATGATGTACACCAATGTCAGCAACAACACCTGCTCTCCATTCTCCACCAAAAACGATCAGCTCAAGGTTGGCTTCCAGGCCAGCCAGATCGTGTTGGGTTTCCTCGTTCCGTTCCTGATCATGAGCTTCTGTTACACCTGCATCATCCAGACGCTCTGCCAGGCTCGCAGCTTTGAGCGGAACAGGGCCATCAAAGTGATTCTCGCCATCGTCATTGTCTTCCTGGTCTCCCAGATGCCTTACAACATCGTCCTCTTCTGGACTACAATCGTCACAGGAGCCGGAGGAACAAAGATCTGTGAATACGACAACAATCTCCTGTTTGCCACCGATATCACACAGTACGTGGCCTTTCTGCGTTGCTGCCTGAACCCTTTCGTCTATGCCTTCATCGGCGTTAAGTTTCGCCATGATGTTCTTAAGCTGCTGAAGGAAATCGGTTGCATGAGCCAGGAAAGGTTCTACAGATACACCTGCGGTCGGAGGAGGAGCTCAGCTGGCTTTGACACCGAGACTACCACCTCCTTCGCCCCTAAAGTTGTCAGCCCCACCAGCAAAGTGCCTGATATGGACTAATACAAACTGTTTCATTTTATCAAAGCTTATCAGCTTGCCATGTACATAGCAGAAGTTATATAATTGCAAGTTGTTTGAGTTATGCTACCTTTTGGCTTGCCTTATTCAGGGATTTGTTTAAATCTGTATATGACTGTATTGTGAAAGTTCTCATTGTTAATAAAAAAAAATCATATTTTAAAGAAAAGTGAAGTATCTGGTATAATCAATAAATAAACTGTTTCTGTTTTCAGTGCATGCAGTGTAAATTACAAAATAAGACCAAAACCCTCATGACTTCCACCGCAGACTATAATAAATCAGCCGCTTAGGCTGATGTCACAAGCTTGCATGAAGAAAAAAAAAGAAAAAAAAAATATTTGAAGAAATAGAAATTCACTCACACACATTTGAAACCCTTATCTTTTACAGAAGCTCATTTCCAAATAACATGAAAATAGCTAATATCATTTTTATAAAGCAGGTGACAGACGCTGTTTTACTAATTACCTGTTTGTTTTGTTGTTGTTTTTTTTTTTTAACCACTGCTGTTCCACAGGATTTTGGAAAAAGATTTTTACAGATAGATTAGACGACTTCTTTGAGAACACAAATTACTTTCACACAGTCAGTTTTGTTTCAGAAAAGAATCAGAAGACCAACTTTTATAGGATGACGCAAAGGCTGTAATAAAATATGTGCAGCAGAAAAATCTATGGACTTAAAGTATTTGATACTGTAGATCATAATTTATTATTTACAAAAGTGGAACATCGTGGCATCAGATGGGTTTGAGTGAAATATACATCGATGGTTGCAGTTGTAACGTGACAAAATGTGGAAAAGTTTAAATGGCGTGCATGCTTTTACGAGGGACTTTATAGACCATTGTGAGACATCCTTTACATGCGGAAAACACCTACTATGAAATTTCTCACATGCATGCATACCTTTCCTTAAAACTCATTTCCTCAAAGCAGACGTCAGGATTTACCATGATTCCTCGAAGACAAGATGGGCTCATCTCTCCCTGTCATCAAACTCTTTTCTGTAGTCAGACTGATGTGCACAGAAAGACATTAGTCACAGGAAATCAGAAAATCAATGGTACATTGTTTAAGGCTGTTATAATTTAGGTTAATGAATGAAAACCTCAGGAAAGGTCTTTATTAGCACAAAATAATTTACTTGTGTAAGGACAAGGTGGAGAGGATGAAGATTGCAGATGAAGCTAATGTGGATTTAAGTTAATTACTTTAAATAAGAAACTGTCATTTTATGTAGCATTTCACTTTCTGCATTATGCATTTTATATAAAATAAATATGCTTTCACTGTAGGTATTTGGGATTAGTCTTAAAAACTGGAAACTTTTGATAAGAGTGTGTGATACAGTGCATTAAACGAGGACTGAAATGTTTGCTTGGAGGCAAAGGGAAGACGAGTAAGAGCAGAGGAACTTTTATTTAGCTACAACAAATCCCAAGCTTCCAGGCAGGTAACTAAAAACCTGGAATCCAGAACAGATGACGCAGGAACTGAACCTGGCACAGGACAAAACAAGAACTAACACAAAGCATGAGCCAACAAAAAGGAAAAATATACATACTGGTGGGAGTGACATTAAAAGGAATAGGAGTGGTAACTGGTAAGAGACAGGGGAGAACAGACAACACAGGATACTGACTGGGAATAAAACACAAAATAGGAACATGGTGGTGTTTAGTTTACAAGTAACATCAGATCAATACATACACATAATTATCAATGTCATTACATTTACACCACTTTAACCTGTTCATATCTTTGCCATTTTAAAACAACTTTTGAGTATTTAACTTGGATTTTTATGAGATAGACCTGTAGAAAGCTGCTCACAAGTAAAAATGGAAAAGGTTCACCATTAATACAGCAGAGAGGCCTTGGATAAAGTTATTGAGATGCTTAATGTAAGATTAGGTTATAAGTGATTTCCAAACCTTTAATCTTTAATTTCCAAACTCTTGCTGTTCACTGAGCAGCAAGAGTACAATTCAAAATCCACTAAGATAATGATCTATTTATGCGCTGATAACATTATCAAATGCAAAGCAGGCAGCACTATAAATAAGCATCAGGAGTTTTTATTGATTGATTCATAAATAAATTCATAAAAACACAGAGAATTTACAAGAAAGACACAGGGGGAGCAAAGCATAGAAAATAGCAGAAAGAATCAACAAAGAACACTAAAAACATTGCTATTACATACTGAGGGAAGAGAGGAGAAGGACATTGGATGTGTGGGTGAGTTAATCAGAGAGATTTGGAACAACTGAAGCAGAGAGCAATCAGGGAGGCTGAGAGGAAGTGAAAACAAAGAGGGAGTTAAACTAGACACAAAGGAGCAACAAACCTAAGAGAAACTAAAACACACAGACAACAGAACGCAAGAAGAAACCAAGAAACTCAGCTCACTGATATGGCTTTGAGTTTCTGCGGATAAGGCAAAACCCTAATGGCTACAATTAACAACTGAATACATGAAGATATAGTTAAAAACACAAACACAATCGAAGCCAAAACCCAAACACCCAGAGATTATGTAAATTCATCAAAACTGACTGACTGGCCAAGAAGGACAATAATAAGTCAAGTAACCAACAGGTTTATGGTAACTCTGGAGGAAATGCACTGATCCACACTAAATCTCTTGGCTCACATGCAAAAGGGTATGTGTGGTTGGAAACTTACAACACTCGTCACGCTAAACACACCGTTCCCACAGCAAAACATGGTAGTGACGACATTGTGCTGCAGGATGTTTGTCCTTAACAGGGACAAAGAGCTTAAAATGTTTTGCAAAGAAATGGAAAAAAAAAAGCATTTAGTTTCCATAGATGCATAGTGGAGATGTACTCCTAAACACTCAAAAACTGAAAAATGGTTGTGGCAAAATAAAAGATGAAAAAGTTTACATTTTTTTCAATACTTTAGCAAACTGGACTTTTGTGCCTTGTAAAGTGTCTAACTTCCAAATAAAACGCATGTCTCAAAGCTACGGGAGGTTGCCACACCTCAGATGAATCATAACGGCGTAACCGAGTGAAGCTCTGATATAACATCTCATTGCTTTGGTCATAGCCAAGGGCGCCTAGTCTTATGAAATATCAAAAAACTATTAGTAATCATCAAATAGTCTGGAATTAAAGTAGACTACAGTTTAAGTCCAGCTTCCAGGAATCCTTAACCAACGTCTTCTAACGGTATTGAGGAAAAAATGAAAGAGAGTAACAATGTAATGCTTTACAATTTACAATCACAGCTATTTCACCTTGTTCTCACAATCATTATTTATGTTTCATATTTCATTGTTAAGAACCTAAAACGGTTTTCAACAAATAGAAGAATAGACATGAAAAGCAAACATAAGAAGAAATGTTCCAGTGAAATTTGCATATAAAGCATTCATTATATACAGTCTAAATAACAATTATGGGCTGTAATTCAAGAATTTTGCATCTTCAATAGACGCTAAGGGTTAATATTTCACCATGCACTAAATATTTGAGTTTGAATATTTGAAGCAAAGTAAGAAACATTGGTTTAGTTCTGTGTGCTTTGATTGTACTTTTGGGAGTAGAAAAATCAACCCACCAGGCATGTATGCAACTCTGGTAATATGATATAATCAGCATAAAAGGCAGGGACCACTGAGTCAAGCTGCTGATAGGCTTCCAGGAGAAAAGGGTTGGGATTGCATTAATAAAAGTGCGCAACACGAGAGGTGGGAGGTTTACCTGAGACAGTAACAGCAGAAACCTGAGCAAAGGAATTCAAGGTAAGATGACTTTTTTAAAAAAATTTGATATATATTCTAGTGGGGGGATTTTACTTATTCAAAGCATGTTACTAGAGTAAAAACATAAAATAGAACTACAGCTTTAAGACCTAGAAACAACACAAGCAAATATAATGAAGTGTAAAAATGTGGGGAAACTAAATATAGTGCAAATTGTGGGAATATGAATGTGTTTTAATACATGTAGTACTAATACCTACCTTACTCTACAGTATCAGATATTTGTAATACTCAAAATGTTTTTATTAGAATATACTTTCTATTTCAATATTCATCAAACATGGAGACTCAAAAAAGTCATTTTAAAGCAAAGAAATTATATTTTTTAAAAAAATCTATTTAAAATCTCTGTAGAATTTAAGAGCTGACCTGTAGCAGGCCGGCATACACTTGTCTCTGGCAGAAGCAAAGCGGCTGATCAAAAGTAGAGAAAGTTCAAAATGATGGCAATAATATGACAAAAGTTTCAGCACTCATTTGTTCACCTTTAAGCCACACCCATTAAGGTTGAACTGTTGCTGGGTAAACATTATGTAGACGTGGTAACAACCAGTCACCTGGGTTACGCAATCGGTGCCACGCCTTGTCTGAAGCACCTGGCAAGCAGAGTCAGAGGGTGTGGATCCTCCTCAGCTCTACTCAGCCTGGGTGAGATTTCAGTGCTTGAATGCATCACTTCTGCTGCATGTAATTACGCATGTAATGGTTTTATTCATAAGGCGACAAACTTGTGCCTCGAGGCCTGACTTATTGTGATCTGATCCAACTTAGGCAGTGGGAACTTAATAATTACACACGTGTGAAACAGCATGGCTAAAATATAGTCCAAAAATAATATAGTTCACACCTTGAAGAAACCATATGATACTTATAATAATATATATCACTAATGTAAACACTCAGTTTGATTTTCTTCTTCTTCTGAACTGTGTCAACATGACTTGTGCTAGATTATGCAAAGCTTTTTGCATAATCTAGAAAAAAGATTATGCAAAAGTTTTGCATAATCTTTCCATTCATTTTGAGAAACATGGTTTGTGGTTTGCTGTTTCTCAGAAAATTGTGAAGTCACAGAAGACCAATAAAAATATTGATTATTAGATTAACTGTACATGTGTGCTGCACAGAATATCCTCTGAAAACCTTTGCTGTCATTTGCTGCTTGAATTACTGCATCAATGCAAGATGGCATGGTGGTGAGCAGCCTGCGACTTTGTTGAAATAAAGACAAAATAAAGATACTTCTGACATGATTTCTGGTTCATTAGGGACTTAACACAATAAATATGACTGTTGGTGCTTGCATTATGAGTATACCTGTGTGTGGTTAGTCTTGAAGCTCTGACCCCATCTGCAGTCCACATCTTGAACAGGTTTTACTTCCCAAGTTTCTAATAAAGGCGGTTTTCCCTGTTAGCTTACCTCAAGTCTGCTTAAACAGTCAGATTCTTGATCTTTAGAAGCCTGAGCTCCAATGAAGTCTGCGCAAAGGGAAGTGCAGACAGTGAGGGTGACATTGACTATCTGCTGGACAACAGTCACATGATCAAACTATGAAAATTTGGTTTTTAAAAATCCTTTTTACTTAGTAATATTTAAATTTTCAAAGTTTTTATTAACTTTAAGTCATAATAATCAGATAATTGATAAAAAAAAACTGAAACAGAACAGTCTTTCTGCAAGAAACCTTTGAATAAATAATATATGAACTTCATATTTGAATTAAATTGCTGGAAAAATGTACTTATTGATGATAATACACTGTTTCATGGAAATGCAGTTGAGGTAAGTGTATGAAAATTAAAATTAAATCAGTTATAATAATCTTTTTTTCTCCTTGTGCCTTTTGCAGCTTAAGAAGATAGTGGCTCCCTCTACTATGATGCCTGCAGCTGAAGGCATGTCGCAAATGATACCCTGCCATGTTCTGAGAGTGGGTCAGACCACCTGCCTTGACTCTACACAGGGAAATGTCCCTCAGTTACCCAGTATCTCTAAGCCAGAGTTTCACCTTGTCGACGACGATCTTGACATGACCTTGGAAAATCTCAATCAACTCATGCTTGACCTGGATCCCACTTTCGAACCAATCCGAAGCCCCACTTGCACAAGCGCTCCAACAGGTACATGGCAGCTTCTTCTTCAGGACTTGATTGTGTCTGTTGTCTTTCTTTGAAAAGTAGAGAACTGTATCACGGTACAGCATCTTTTCTGCCCACCCTGAATGTTCTTATAATGCTTTGTTGGTTTTTCTCTTCTACTGCTTTGTGTCTAGTTTTGTTGGTGTGAATAGATAAAAATCTGCTAAAAAGAGCAAAAGTAAAACAAAAGAGGAAGCAGACTATATGTATATGTATATATAAATATATTTACACCTTTTAGTCTGACTACAACTCTTTTCAAATGAAGAAGCTACTGCAGAAAAACTGTTCAAATAAGATAACTAAAATATGAATCATAGACTGGTAATGTGTGCTGGACTTTTGTACTATTACAACTATCATTAGTCAAATTAGTCAGGAGACGAACTGCAGTATTTTGTACCAGAGGAGCAATTTTTGACGCCCCAATGACAACATAATTACGATTGTAAAAGTCAAGCAGTGTAATGTTGGAGAGTTATTTTCATTCTACACTGTCAAATATAAGTAAAACAAATTTTTTTTAAATTTGATTTAGAATGTCCTCTATTGTTTCCATTCAACAATACTGAATGGAAGCAGCTAAAGGTCTCTCTTTTCCACTTATATATAATCTATTCTTTACTTATGAGGACTTTAACCTCACTACATTTATCTGGCTTTGTAAAACATGTTTTCACAGACAGTGTGTGTCAAACTAATCAAGTGAGGTGCTGCTTACTTTGCCCATTCTTCATTTCATGCCTTTGCACTTTAACTCAAGTTATTCAACTTATTCAAGTCACTTTAGAAAAGTAATTTACTGATTCTTACACTGAACTTAAAATAGTGCCATGCTCAGTTATATCTAAATAATCTCTATTCAGATTTTTAGAATTTAACATTTTGAATCAGCAAAAAGTTCAAACAAAGTCCAGATTCCTTCAAAAACATTATAAAAAAAAAAGCCCTTAAATTCAGAACAGAATAGGAATCTTGAATTAGACACCACCTTTGGTCTGACTAGAAAAACCCAGCTGTATGGTTGTTTTTCTGGCAATGCTCAGTCCCCATTGAGTGGACATCCCAAAAAGCAATAGAAAAAACAGTTTGGACTTTCTTTGCCTGATGCGTGTGTTCTTCTTAGAAAGAACGGTCATATCACCCATTTCAAAAATCCTCACTGCGAATGACTTGGAAGTGGACTCAAGGTTAGGATTCTTCAAATCCGCCGCAGACACCAATCCATCTTCAAACACACAAACACTCAAACGCGAGTGTATGAGTGTGTTTGAGTGTCGGAAAATGGTCGTGTTCAGAAACATGTCAGCATAAATAACAACATAATTAAAGGAGCTAATTACCCCACTTGCAACCGCCGGGTTTGGCCTGCTGCAGTGGGATGTGGCTGTGGTACTGGCTTGGGTGGTTCGATGCCCAGCATCACTCCCTGTGCCTTTGGCCAGCGGGATGCTGCTCCTCTGCTGAAGACCGGTGTGATAGCCAGTTTGTGATGGTGCGTGGCGTCTGTCTGCTTCAGACTCCTGTGCCTTTTGGAGGCGATAGCTACATGCCCTGAGCTGCTCTTTGGCTCTGAGAGTTAAAAGGTGTCTTTGTAGAGCAAAGCTTCCTTGGCGCACGCAGGCAACCAGCCGTTGGCACAAAGGCGATGTGTAATTGTGCTATAAAACCAGTCAGCCTTGTAAAAAACAAAAAGTATAGCTCTTGAAATGCAGGCACCTTTTGTGATATATTAAGTACTTTTAATCGTGTAGTTATTGCACCACATCTGCCCAGATTGAAACCACACCCTGTCAGGAAAGTTAACCACATAGTCATGCTTGAAGGTGATCTGAAAAAGGCCTCCTTCACTCAGGAACTCCTGCCATTAGAAACTGTGTACAAGGGGCAAAACAACATGAAAATAGATTTCCTGTTGCGCTTGCTTTTTTCATAATGATGTTTAGCTCGTACTTCTTTTGCTCGCTTTTCTTGAAACCGTAAGTGGAGTAGAGGTGAAAAAGTTGACAGGAAATTGGTAGCAACAGAAGATTTTTTTTTGTAGATGTATTTTCTGGCTGGCAAAAACGAGAAGAGAGAATTTCTACGCCTGTTGATGAGTTCTCATTTCCCATTTCTGCAACGTTTCACCTTGCAAAAGTGTGTCATGCTGCATGTTGTCAAAGACAGTATACCTGTGAAAATGTTAGTCATTATTTCTGTCAATTCAACTACAAAACCCACCCTTACGCATATGCTTACTGGAATGAAAAGGTTTTTTTGGTCTGTGCTCGTCAGCACAATGAGGCAGACACAAATGACAGTCCAAGAACAAGCTGAGACTCCTCTTATTTTCTGTTATTGCAAAAGCAGAAATACGCCTTGGAAAAGCAATTAGTTTGGAAATGATAGACTCCCCTGCATGTTCCTGCATGAGAAATGTGAACCTCTCTAGCACGGTCATTTGTGTGTTTCGAGAAACAGGCCTAACCCATGAAGAAAAAAAAACTAAAAACTAAAAAAACAACAAAGTCAGACAAGTTCTGGGCTGTGGAAAGCTTTCATGTTCTTATGTAACTCTAAAGCACTTTAAATACATCCTAACCATGACTCTTCATTTCATCCTCAGTCTCCCTTTCTTCGAATGACTCAGATGGCGTGTCCCATTGTGTGCTGATTCCCAGAGGATGCCCTCCACACTCGTCACCAGCAGTTGGACTTCCTGTTGTGTCTCCCAGTGTCCCCATCCCCACGCCCGGCAGCCTCAGAAGCAGCCCCAATGGCTCGCTGGTGTTCTCCGGCTCTCCCACATCCTCTCTGCCACCTCTTCCGTTTGGAAGCGCTCCCAGGCGAAACCTGTCGCCGAAGAACGACCTGGCCTTTTCCCCAGGGTCACTGCGCCTGTCGGGCTCCAACAGGAACAGCGCCACCTCACTGCTCTCCATGTCCACATGTTCAGATACCAGCTACATTTTGGGCAGGTAAAAACCGATGAAAAACTCTGTTGCTTTTCATTGGATTTTATCTCATTGAGGCATGTTTTTTTTCTTCTAAAAAATCAAACAAAACAAAAACAAAAAGAACTTAAAAATGTTTATAGAAACCTGGAAAAAGACTCAGAAAATGTAGCAACAACAACAAAAATGAAAAAGAATCAGATTAAAACCAATAGTTATAGTATAACTTAGAAACTATTCCTGTTTTTATGTTCTGTGTTATACAAGCACCCCACTTAAGACAGGGAGCAGGCAGGATCACATGTTAGGCAAATATACTGGTGAAGTGAGTCAGGGGGAAAAAATAGAGGAAGAGAACTGGAATCACAACTGGAGGAAAGCTGGGTACCAGACAGAGAAACCACAAGAAGAATAGACCTTTGAATAGACAGGAGACGATCTGACAGAGACTGGAAACCTGTAAGTTCAGGGAGGATGGTGAATATGTGCAGGTAGGAGGGCACAACAGGAAAAAAAAAAAAGAGAATGATTGAGACAACTTTCAAGAACATGACTAAACACAAGCGTGAACGGAAAGACAAATCACAAGACTAAAATAACTCCCCCTCCGCACACACAAAATGTTAAAGCCAAAGTTATAAACCAAACCGATTATAATATAATTGCATGTCGTAAAATTACCACACAGAAAATTCACTGAAAAGAACAATGGAAAGCACATTGTGTTAAATCTTCAGAAGCCAATAAAGAAATCTAAATGATAGATAATAGAATCAAATGCATAAAATATAGTAAATCAAATTGCTAAGCTAAACAAACTGAAAATTATATATATATATAAAACTGGGTCACATAGAAGGACAAAGCTGTGCTCTATTTTCAAGATCTAATTATAAAATACAAAAGGTTTTTTTGTTTGTTTGTTTGTTTGTTAGAGGCAATAAACATAAAATAAAAAAAGACTTATTTGGGGAGTAGAGGGTTTTCTTCAGAACAATTTCAACTACAACCCAAACCCAAAGCAGAGTTTAATCAGAGTTTAATATGTGAAACTTTCAGCAGCTCTACATGTTAGAGGGACGTTGGAGAGAAAAGTTAGATTCTTTTGTTCATTAACAACCATTGGAAACACACATTCAGTGTGCATGAAGTTGATCTTCACATCAGAAGCAAGCAGAGTCAAATATGAAAGTAGCGATAAACAATGCCTATTGATCAAATTATGTAGGCTTTTGTTACTTTGCTAATTCAATAAAAAAATAAAGAAACACAATTAAATATTCAGTTCTTTATCAAAAAACATTTTGCATGTTCATATTATCTCATTTAAATTCATGTTTGAAAAATCATTTTATTTCAAAGACATCAAGAAAAATATATTTTTCTAACTGAAGAAGAAGTTACAACAACATATCTCCTATAGCTACATGCATCTAACCCTGGGCTGAAACAACTTCAGTGAGATGGTTCTGTAAATATCGTCAGTATATCAGTGTAAAACCTGTTTCAAGTCACCCCACAGCATCTCAGCAAGATCAAGACGTGATCTTGCTGAGATGCAAGATCATTAAAAAGGAAATTTTAACCTTTTTATTTGGTCAGGCTTCCTGTTCATCTTTTTATTCTGGAACTTGAAAATTTCAACAAGAATGAAATCCAGAAATTGTAGTAAAAATGGTATTCATAGTATTTAGTTTAAACTGACAGATTGAAAGTTGTTTTGGCAAAAAAAACAAAAAAAAAAACAAAACAAAAAAAAAAAACTGAAGTATAAAAGTATCGTGATAATATTTTATTGATTTTTTTTTTCTTTGTACAGCAACTTATCTTTGACTGAGGACCCCGACTCTCCAGAGTCCATCTCAACTTGCACTCAAAGCTCCTTCTTTGATAGCTCCAAATGTCAGTCATTTGACTGCAGACCCTCGCTCTCAAAGCAGGGTCACCTACACAGCAGAGGAGCAAACAGCAGTCCTTCTTCGCTCGCCAGCTCCCAGACAGACATTCCTTTGCTCCTGATCAATGGCACACCAGAGTCAGACCTGATGCCTTCTGGCTCAGCAGCTGACCTGGTCCAGAAAGTCCCTGCCTCTCCCTCAAAACCGAGGTGTTTTCAAGCTAGTTTCAGCGGCAGCCAACCATCTATGAAATTCGTCATGAACACTTCAAAGTTCTGGTTTCGCCCACACATCAGCAGGGCAGAAGGTGAGGTGGTCCATATGTTGGCTTTGAGTACAGTGCAGTGTGTGACAAAGGATGTCAGAATAAACGCGATGCCTTCTTTTGTTCACTGTTTTGCTCCAGCTGAGGCCCTTTTAAAGGATAAGGAAGCCGGGATGTTTGTGGTGAGAGACAGCACCTCCTACAGAGGAAGCTTTGGGTTGGCCATGAAAGTGGACCAGTCACCCACCACTTTCACTGCAGCCGCCTATCCAGGTAAATGTCTGCTCACGAACACAGCAGCTCTTGACTGCTCTTGAATCATTCACAAGGCTTGCTGTTTTACGTTCTGTAGAAATACGCGCACTCTGGAAAATTCATTAAAAAAAAAAAGAGTCTGGAATTGACCATTTTACAGATCTGGAAACATAAGGAAACAGATCAAAGCATGGAAAAAACATCTGTATTCCAAGAAACTTTTCCTAACCTATTCATCCATTCGTCTACCCATCCTTAAAAGGCCCTAATTTCCCGGTGAACTTTTCAATTTATACTGCTGGTTCTGAAAAAGATTGGCAGCTGTGGAAATTTGAGCTTGGAAAACGAGGGAGTTTGGACATGAATAATGTGAAGAAACCCTGCAGAGAGGAACACAGAGACAGATTGTCTGTCCAGTCTGCGTCTAAAAACACAGTTTAAACAGCTTTTAAAATATTTGGTCAGAAACAGGCAACTAAAAGCCTAAAAGCCACAACTCCCAAAGACAAACAATGCAAACACAATGTGCTGTGGAAAGTGGATGTCATCTTATGCCATGTAGCAGTCTGCGGCGAGCCAGGGGACGGTGCCAGTGATTTTTCCACCCGCGGTGTGCATTGTGTAAACACCAAAGAAAACGGGCTGTTTACGACTCTGAGAGCAATCAAAGAACAAAAGACAAATCTCAATCACAACGCCATTTGGAGGTTTACGTCTGTCACACATTTGTAATGTTGTAAACGTAATTACAACAAAAAGATATGGAAGACATCACTCGTCAGATAACACATGTTTCAAAATAGATTAGTGAGAAAATCTCCTGTAGCAAAGGAAAAACAAGGATTTCAAAGTTATGGGTCTATCCATCCCGCAAAGGGAGCAAAGAATTAAAATGTTTGTGTAAATTTACTCATTTAATAATAAGTGAGAGCATCAAGCAGCAGATAAACGCCTTTCGGATAAAGTGAAACTCAAGACATTAAAACAAGTTTTGAAAGCTGAGGGGTTAAATATCTTCATTACTCTAGGTTGTCGTAAAATAACTTTTATGGCAACTTCAAGTTCCAGCTTGCAGAGCTGGCAACCTCACAAACAAGCTTAAAACTTGCAGCAGCATGCCCTCCTGGAAATGGAAGAAATTAATAGCGAGCACACAATGTTACGGTACTGGCTAAGATAAAAATTTATCAGTAAAAGATGTGGGATATAACTCCACTGTGAGGCCTTGGTGCTAACTTCAGTAATTGATGTTACCATGCCAGCTATCTTTTATTTGTTATGTGCATATATGCAATCAAATGCAAAAAAACAAAACAAAACAAAACAAAAAAATGCTGGTTAGAGATCACTAAAGAAATGCTTCATTTGTCTAAAATGGATTCAATTCAAAACCTGCATATATATCTTTTGAATGCGATATAAGTAAATAACAGGTAAAACAAGAGAATAGAATAGAATAGAATAGAATAGAATAGGAACTTGATCACTGTTTAAATCATAAAACTCAATTTAGCAGTCATTAACATAACATTCCATAAAAAACGATTCCCTAATCAAAATGAATAGTACATAGAAAATATAAATTTATGGCTTAAATGAAATGAGTAACATATGTTATCCCGTTCATGTTTAATAACATGGAAACTAAAAAAAGGATTTGTGCAGCCTCATGTCCCTGCGACGACATCCGTTAACTTTGTTAACCAGAACGATGCTCATGGGAGAGCGGCAGACTCCCAGGATGCAGACACAAGGGGAAAATGGGCCATTAACTGGAAATGACTTCTGGTAACAATGGTAGAAAAATAACTGAGGAAAAACATGCAAAAACATTTCGGCAGAACTCCACTTTTGGATTGCAACATCATTGTACCCGTTACAATTTATTTGGAAGAAAATCCAAATGATTCCAGCACTGAAGGGGAAAAAAAATAATAAAAAATATCTGCTGCCAATCACATACCCACATATGTGTTGTTTCCTATAGTGCATTATTATACATTATAGCTCCTCTTCTTCTTCCCATTTACTACAGAATTGACAGGTAACATTTTCTAGCCATATTGCCCCCTCCAAAGACACCACTGCAACGGGAATGTTTTAGCCAATTACATTAGCTCTGAATATTTTAATGAAAATAACACAATATACCTGCTCTGAAACATCTGAGGTCTTGGGGCTGCGTTGCTTCTTCTAGCGTGGGGGAATCTTGAATCTATGTAGAAATTCAAATGGTTGTAGGACTACCAAGGCATGTTGGATTGAAACAGATCGCCTAATGTTAGAAGCAAGTCGTGTTCTCCGACATGCTAATGACCCTAAGGAAAATATACAGTTAAAATAATTTAGGAATGGCTATGAAGAAACAAAAAAATAATCGACTCCTTTTGGATGCCTGTCGTTGAACCCAGATCTTTATACTATCCAGTATCTGAGGAAAGATGTGAAAATTGTGATTATAACCGTTTACCCAGTTTTATTCGGGAGAACTGGGTAAAAAGACCGGCTGACTCCTACAGTCAGAGGTCACCTGTTAGAGAGAGACTAATGGTACCATCTTGCTTTGCATGCCCACATCTTACAAGCAAGAGCAAATAAAGTCCAATCACAGAGACCAATTAATCTAACATAGAGGTCTTTGAACTCCATGCAAAAGGTTGACTCAGTACTGTGAGAAAAGCATTTCAGCTCCACAGAAAGACCCTGGCCAGGACTCGACTCCAGGAGCTTCTTCTTTTGAAGCATCCATGCTAACCAATAGGCCATTATGCTGCTCTACAACAGACTTTGTAGGAATCTTTATTGTTTTGGTTTTCCAGTCTGAATTTGTGTTGCAGTAACTTGTATTTTAGCATTTCAGGGTCCAAGGGCAGATTACTCTGGATTCAACATTTCTGATGTGGTTTTCTTGCTTAAATGCCGTTGATTGGTCTTGTCGATATTTGTTATTTTCATGCGGTCTTTTGTAATTCTTACTTGACTGAAAACAATTCCTCCTCTTTAATGTGGTGAGCGAACATTTTTGTGACATTTGTTGCTCTCATGTACTCAGGAGAGAACGGCTCGGATCTTATCAGACACTTTCTGATTGAATCATCGGCAAAAGGCGTTCGCATCAGAGGTTCTTCTCAGGAACCATACTTTGGTGAGTAAACCTTGCATCTTTTTCTCCCCCTTTTTTAACAACAATTCAGTGGGTTTAAAATTCAGGTTTTGTAATAACATGAAAGCTGATTCATGTTCATAGGACTTCAGTTGGTCTTCTTGCAAGAAATGAGTTTGCCTAACCACAGAGACATCATTTTGAACTTTCTGACATTTTGCTCGTCTTCTTCATGTGTGGTTTCCATGTGTGAAACAGATGCTCTGGTACGTCTGGCTGCATAAGTAGATTTTGACTACTTATGCAGTCAAAATCTGCATAAGAAACTCTGAACCTCAAACTCTCTGTAGTATAAAACAATTAGAATGCCTGTGATATGGAAACCTTTATTTTCTCGTGTTAAGCATCTTCATTTTCTGATGTTTTTTTCTGAAGAACAGGTGAATATAATTAATGTATATTTTATACTTGAGCATGTTTTAGTCTCTTTTCCATTTTTGCTCAGTTCTTTCCATTGAAAGTGGATGGGGAAATACCAAATCTTGTTAATGTAGATCTATAGGTGCCTACTCTTTTTATTCTTCTTCAAAAAATGAAAAAAATAAATAAAATCTAACTCTACTTTTATTTCTTTGGAAACTGAAACTAAGAGATGAGCAGTGTATTTAAGGGGGTATTTCTGCCTCAACCCAGTGGCGGTTTTTGATATGGGCAATGTGGGCAACCACCCAGGGCGATATCTCATCAGGGCTGTTCGCCAGTGGGGTTGTTTGTCTGCGGTGTCAAACAGGCTGGGGCCACCTTGGCCTCAAACTAAAAGTTATCCTGAACTTTTATGCTAATTTTAAGAATCTTTGCACAAAACAGTTTCAGATCAGATGCATGTTTGTCTTCTTGCTCTTTTTTTTCCAAACAAGAAAAAAATAGCATGGGGTTAGAGTATGCTAACCTCATGTATGTATGCTCTGCACCTACAAGCTTTCTCCTCATAACCAATAATGCTTCAATTATAATATATCTCATCTAAATAGTCTCTCACATCATATCACCTTTGCTTTTGCAACTTTCTTTGTTTATTCAAGTTATTTTGGGGACAAGATTAAACAATCTGAATTCTTGAAGGATGAACTGAGCAGCTTATCTGTGTGCATTTAGTCAGGATAACAAGAAAAAAATGTATTAGAAAACAGGGATGACTCAAACAACTTCAACATTTCTGCTGTTATTTGGACATGACTAAATAAATACCATGTTTTTTGTACAGCCACTTATTTTGTTTTGGTAAAGTTAGATTGAAAAGTGGCAGCAAAACTGTTCTCAGATTCTAACCCAAAATATTTTGGTTGTTCTTGCAGGTAGTCTCTCGGCTTTGGTTTACCAGCACACTATCTCTCCTTATGCGTTACCCTGCAGATTACTACTAAATTACCAGGGTGAGTACACTTTTATTGCGAGACATTTCTTGATATGTTTGTGTGCAACTAATACAGATATTTGTAAAAGAAACACCTCCATTTTTTTTTACAGATGTGGGGACAACTGGAGAGAAAGTGACCGAAAAAGCAACATCGGAGAACAAAAAAACAGGTGAGTCGAGGTGACATAATGTCTGTCATGTGCATTATATTGATTTTTTTTAACCAGGGCAAGGGAAAAACATGAAATAAGAGAACTACTTCATTACTTAGCATTCCAGAACATATCTTAGGTTGTCACATCTTGGATGCATGGAAGATAAAAAAAGATAGATTAAAGAAGCAATAGAAGCTGCTTATGCAAAGCAAGAAACATGTGAAAGTAATAAAGTTTGCAATAAGTTAAAAGTAACAACTGGGGTATAAAAAGTTATGTTCTTCATTGTCCATTTGCAAGTATCTCTTATTTGGTTTGTAAGTAATACAGAGAGAACTAAATGAATGCTTTGTCTGTTTTGCAGCCTCCAATTTTATCTATCTGAATGCCGTACCCACTGAGATGCTGACAGGTCCCTGTGCTGTGCAAAAGGCCGTGTCCTTGACACTGGAGAAGAGACCCGGTTCTTTCTCACCCTCTACTGTGAACATGAAGGTGTCCCTCAAAGGTGTTACACTCACTGATATCAACAGGAAGTAAGAAAAGACATCCCTCTATTATACAGCTGAAATTGTTACTGACAGCCTGCTTCAGAGTCATGCTGCTGGCAAGGTGTGGTTTGTGTGAAACGTTTTTTCCAAAATCTACCACTTTTTTGGCAGGCTTTTCTTCAGACGCCACTACCCAGCTTATCTGCTCAGCTACAGCGGTGAAGATCCAGACAATCGACTGTATGTTTATGCAACACGTCCATAAATTTGATGAATTTGATACATGCATGTGTCTCATCCCTTCACATTTCTCCTAGTGCTTATAAAGTTGTTTTCTATTCTTCTGCTTCTGCAGGTGGTTGACAGGTACAAGTTTTGGTGCAAGGTAATCCACACTTCTAACCTGAAATACGTCTGTTTCTATTGTTCCTTTTGTGCAAGTGCATGTAATCAGTTCTTATACCTTCTCTCTGCAGGATGTTTGGTTTTGTGGCAAAAGGTGTTGAAGCTGGCATGGAAAACGTTTGCCACATCTTTGCAGAATGTGACCCCCTGCAACCTTGCAGCAAAGCCATTGAGTATATTCAGGCTGCCATAAGCAAGCAGTAGACAACAAAACTCTGATGGCCTCCCATAACCCATTTTACACTGTGCTGCCTGTGACCGACATGCAATGCTGATTGAAATAAATGTCACGACTGCTG
The DNA here is from genome assembly GCA_010277075.1 of Poeciliopsis retropinna. Lineage (NCBI taxonomy): Eukaryota > Metazoa > Chordata > Actinopteri > Cyprinodontiformes > Poeciliidae > Poeciliopsis > Poeciliopsis retropinna. The sequence continues at coordinate 9,972,098 of VMRM01000013.1, forward strand.
ATGAGCTGGTCAAGTTACAGTCTCTTCTGGGCTGAAAGACCAGAGGAAGAACTGACTTAAAGCTTAACACTCCAGTATCACATCCTGATTCTTAAAGTCCCACACAGAAATTTATTTATTTTTACCTCAGGACTATAAAAAAACAGATGGACTAACAAATAAAATAAAAAACGATGACGTCTTGTGCTTAAAATTTGTCCAGCTTGTAAAAATACTACAGAAATGCAATTACCGACCCCAGACAACAACTTTAATACTATTTTTTATGTCTTAATGTTCCAGGAACAAACTTCTTAATTTAATATCAACTTGTTTGTCCTATTTTGTGATGAACTGAGCTTTGCAAACATATTTATACCCTTTAAACCTTACCACACCTTGTTATATTACGACAATAAACTCCGGCATATCTTATTGGGATTTTATTTATAAGGCCAACACAAAGTAGTAGATAATGTTAAACTGAAAAGTGTTTCACAAATAATTATCTGAAAAGTAAAGTTTGCATTTGTATGCAGCCTCTTTATATTGAATCCCTCCAAATAAAACCCGGTTCAACCAATGTGCGCAGTGTCTAGTGTAATCTCAGTACAAATGCAGACATCCTGTTGAGGTTTCCGAGGTTTGTCAGAGAATATTAGTGAACAAACAGCATCATGTAGACCAAGGTGCACAGCAGATCAGTCATGGACGATACTGTGGGGAAATTTAAAGCCTGTTTAGGTTATAAAATGATATCTTGAATATTCAACATCTACGTGAGAATTCTGCAGTCCATCATCTGATTATGGCACATCTGGAAAAACATCCATCTAAGCTGACAAGGACAACACCCGAGAAGCAGCGGTTAAATCTGGAGGAGCTGCAGAGCTCCATGGCTCAGTCAGGACATTTTGTTGATAGGACTATAAGTTGCACATTTCACAAACCTGACAACCATTTTGAGGTGACCACAAGCCACAGTGAGAACTCAGCAAGCGTGTGGAAGAATGAGTGCTAGACAAAGCACAAAATGTAACTTTTCTTTCTGGCTATGCAAGAGAAATTTGGTAAAACTGGACATGACGTTTCACATCCCCACTGTGAAATATAGTGGTGGCACCATCAAGCTGTAGGGAGGCTTTTGTTCAGCAGGAACAGCAGAGCTGCTCAGAACTGATGGAAACATAACTACAAAGCATTTCAGGGATTCTTTTGATGAAAGGAGCTAAATGTGAACAGACATCATACTACCTAGATCTTATGAGTAAAAAATCTAGAAAATTCTGTAACATTTCATTCCATGTCCATTCTGATAAAATACGTTTGTGGTTGCATTGCTACACAATGTAACAGAGTAAAAAAGGCTGATAAATGCACAGTGTAAGATTATCATCATTTAAAATGATGCTTGTGTCCTACTGATTACTGAAACTGTTACTGAGAGATTTATACTTGAAACGCTAATGTATCCATTAGTTTCTAAGTAAAATCTGTGCAGATGCCCTCACTGTATAAATCTGTTTGAATGTATTTATTGTTGTGTTCTCTGTAAAGATATGGATTTGTATTTTTTTTTTTAAACTGCAATAAAAACGAAGATGTTCTGCAAATTCTGTGTGAAAGTGGAAAGATGAGAGCATAAGTGGTAAAAGTGTAAAAATTCAGACTTGTGAAGATAAAGGAAGACATTGTGCTTATTTTGCATTGGGAACACATTTGAAAGACAAACACACCAGTCAGCACATTTTCTCTTTATTTGAAATGATAAACCTCTAGTGTGCTTCTTGAAGCAGAGCAAAAATCAAGCACAGGACTGCATAGATAAGATAAATTCGGATATTTTAAACAACACTTGAAGGACCTAAACATACTGCCTATAGGTCCAAATTGTATTTTTCAAAACATCTTTGGGGCTTAACTCAAAATTTAGCATAAGAACTTAAAATCTAAGGAGGCACAGATACAGTATGATGGATTCATTGCAGAGGTAAATCTTAATAAACGCTGTCCTCTATTGGTGAAAATGAGGAAGTGAAATTCTCAGAGAAAGACATTGTATGTGATAAAAGCGGCGCTGCTGTTAGGATCACAGTGGTACATCATATCTACATTATCAGTCTGAGAATTACCTGCACTCACAAAGGATCACCAAAGTGCTCAAACTCTGGATATTTTTCAGTGCAGATGTTCTTACGTGCCGTGTGGGTTTGCAGTGCAACATGTTTTAGGACTGTAAGAAAATTACTGGGTTAGGAAATTCACAAGACTGGAAATATTTCACTCAGATCCACTATGATATGATGGGATATGATGATCTCAAACTCTCCATCGTTTCCCAACCAAACTACCAATCAGGCCCAATTACTGTATCTAGGAAGATGAATTACAGACATTAAATCAGATAATTTTTCTCAGCTAGTTCTTTGTCTAACTTAATTTTGTCTACTTGAGTTAGTAAAGCAGTTCATTTAATGTTACCTAAAACCTTTCATACCAATCAGGATGATGAATATTCATCCTTAACTTGTTACTCAATGAAGCAGAAATAACACACAAAATGATCTCCTATAGGTAAACACACATGTAGATTTAGATATAAGCAGTAGTTCTCACTGTTAGACTTTGCAGTCAAAACCTAAGAACAAATGTCATATTTTAGAGGCAGGTTTATCAAGGCAGGTCAAAGCATGTTTCCTGTTTGATGTGAGCAGAGAAAATATTGCTTTCTTGACAATAAATACCAGTCAAATGTGTGTGTGGCTGCTTAGTCACAGTTCTCTTCTCTGCCACCAAAAAAATCATTTCCAATAGAAATACTTTAATTAGCTGCAACTGTGATTTGTTTTTTTCTCAGTGTCTGAGCCAAATGAATGGCAGAGTATATATAGAGTGTGTACCAGAATATTAAAGTTACCTATATACAAGTAATGTTATTCTGCAAAACTGAAGTATTAGAAGAAACTGTAGAGTTTGAAAGGGGTGACAGACATCTTTGAGATAATATTTTGGGAAGTTACATTATGTGAGGTTAGGACGAACTGGGAGTAAAACATGGACTGATTATATGAAGAAACATTAGACATTAATACTGCAGTGGGCTGCAGAGTGACATAGTGATTAGCATTGATGCCTTGCAGCAAAAAATTTATGGATTTGAATATATGCCTGGGGTCTTTCTGTCTGTCTGGGATTATGTTGTGATTAGTAGGACTTTCTGCCGTTCCCATTCACTAATCCAATGTTTTCCATAGCCACTGCACTGTTTGCTCATATAAATATAATGGTGACGGTGGAAAAAAAGAGGATGCAAATGGCTGTATACGTCCGAGTAAAACTGCTGGTAAGAACTGAAGTACGACATATACCTGAATGTTGAGAGAAATTTTGTATTTGGATTTTCTTTTACCTTCTTTGCTACTTTTGACATGAAAACAAATAGAACTATCAAGAGCTATGAGTCTGAACTCGGTTAAAAAGGAAAGTGTTCAAAATTATGAGGCAGTCGCTCTCCTCATTTCAACATTGTGGTATTTTCTGGGCCATGTCAGTACAAGAGTCAGATAAAGATAAACCCTGATGGTGCCAAACTACAGAAATCTGACCCTGTTGTGTTTTTTTGGTGTGTGCAACTACAACCTCTAATGCTGGCCTGCTCTTATGTAACAATGCATCATCCCTAAAGAGTGATTGGATGTAATCTTAAATATTTCAGACATTTATGTTTTACTAATCTTACTATATTTTGAGGTTGTATTTATTTTATTAAACCAAAATTCACTGTTTTTTTTCACAATTTTACAATTTACTGTCAAACTTTCCCTTCACCATTTCCCTTAACTTGAACTGCAGTGAGTAGAGCTGTAATAATTAGTGATGGAAATTACACAATGACCAAGGAAACTGCACTGCAAAAAATTCTAAGTGAATAAAATGAAGCATTACAGTTTCTATATATGTTATCCTATAGCAAAAGTCAACTTTCTCTTTCCTGGCTCATTACATTCCTGCTTGTCTACACAAATAGCAACAAACTTTGTTTAGATGGTTTTATGTTATTGATTATTATGACTATTCTTCATTCAAAAATTTCAATGACTCGATTACAGAAAGAAGGTAGGTAACATTTTGTCCCTATCTTATGAAGAATAGAAGTGTACTCGTTCTACTCTAATCTTTGTGTAGATGATAAAACAATTATGTAATCTTGTGAAAAGGACCATAAAGCATCACTATTTAGATTATGACTTTTGAAATAAAATAAATCTGAAAATAAAAAAGTTTAGCTTTGTTTGCTGGTGACATACGCAGTAACATAAAATAAAATAAAAACGTGAGAAATTCAGACACTTCGATAATTTTCATACAGTCCTGTAGAGAAAATCCACCACTTAAATGCACCCTCTGGTAGTTTGTAGCTGCTTGAACAAGTCTGCTTTCATTAGTCTCCTCCTACCTTCACGAGGAGTTTAACTGGGATTAAATGTCAGTGTTAGTTTGTAATACCTATTATGCAGCAAAGGCTGAAAAAATGAGAGACACTTTCTCTTTGTCTCAGCCGATGACGTAAGGATATGCTTTACATTTTACTGCAGAGAATATAAATCTCTCCGGCTCTATTGAAACGGTCACCACAAAAGCCTCCTTTTATAACACTTAACCTGCCACAACCAGTATCCGACAGGTAAATTCAGTCATGAGCTGTTTGTAAGCTTAGCAAATGTTGCATTTGAAAGCGTGATGGTAATGGATGGTTGCAGCCCAGAGTTCAGAGATTGCTGCAGCTCCATTTGCATCCTTGACATCTCTGGCATCACCACACACTGCAACAAACTGGTAATAACTGTAGTTAAAGCGCGAGAGTCACTGCGTGATGGTGGAGATGCTGCGGGACCTTTTCATGATGAGACGAACCTCCACGTCAGGGAGGCTGTCCTGTTTGGTTTGGCCGCAGCCCTCGTCTGCTGCAGCCATGTGCAAGTCGAAGCGCAGCGACACAGACTTCTTCCTCAGTTTGGGGTTCCCTCTGAAGAAGGAGCCCTCCCACTGCTTTATCACCTTGTCAATCTTCTCTGTCCTGCGAGCAGATTGTGACAAGAAAAGATTATGCAGTCATTTACTGCACAGGATGTTCGAACAATAAGGGGGAGACAGAAGCTATTGTGGGATTTGTTTCTGTTTGAAGTCCTTAAACATAGTTTGTAGTTTGTTCACACATACAGAACAAGCATGATGAACAACTATGTGGCAAAGCTAACTGTGGTAGTATTTTGAATCTTTCATGTATGATATTTTATTCAGTCTCTTTGGAAAGGAGAACGTTCATTGGTCAACTGCGAACTGACTGAGTGGTAAACAACTCAGTTTCTTGGTCTTCATGATCATTAATATCCTTTGACAAACCTCTGAGGTTAACCTGCACACAGAAAAACTTACTAATTAGGTGATTTCTTACAGTAAGTGACGGCACAGGAGTTCACTTATGGGCGTCAGAGTAAAGGGGCCTGAATAGAAATGTATATTTCACTTTTTAGATTTATACTTGTAACATATTTTTCTTATACTGTGTGTTATTATTCTACATTTCACAAGTATACCCCACTTTGCAGTGGTAAATTACATAAAATATTAATAAAACACACTGAAATTTATGAGTGTAATAGGACAGGGTGTAAAGATGTTCATAGGGTTTGAATACTTCCCAAAAACCCTTTATGTACCAACAAAGTTTTATATATTTATAAATAACTAATTAGAATAATAAATAATACCAGGAGTTTTCATGGGTTCATTAAAAATAACCTGGTCAGGTTGACTTAGAAAAGCGAAAATATCTTTCAAAATTAGGCAAAAACAAAACACTGAAAAAACCATTAGAAGGACAAGGCTTTTATAAATAGTAAATAACTACTCAGTATGATCCTTTTCAAAGATTAGATTAGATTTCTGGAAGAAAGAATGGCTTCTGAGAGTTGGATCAGTAAAGCTGATGTGCTTTAAGCCATGGTCTAGTCCTACATCAAGCATTGCCATCCTAAATGACAGTGCCTGTAAGCCTTCTGATGATAACATGATGCCTCCTAATTTGCAGTATTATCAACAGATGCTTAAAACACGAGAGGTGTTTGTCGTACAGTGAGCAGATGTCTACAGACAGCACTGTAGTAAGCTAAAATTACAAGTGAGTCAGCTCCTACGCAGCTTTCCCTTTCAGCATAATGCCAGAAAGTCTGAAGGTTTTAGACTTTTTGTGTCTCCTGGACCTGAAGCATACAAAACTATTCCTCCCATGTCTCATCCAATAATAACACTGCACCACACCCTGAAAGCCTGCACACCAGGCATGCATCTCCACATCAAACACAAACTAACACAGCAGCAAAGTTCCCATGATACACCATGATGAATTACTCATAAGAACCTACGACGCCGATTCACTGTTTTATTGCGTGCGACTCGTTGGATGTTGTATAGATGGTAAGCCCTTGCCTGCTGGAGCAGATGTTGTTTGGGTGTGAGGGGAATGATGTGTTAATGTGTGAAACACGCATGCAATTAAAAACTGGTAGCAAACAGGTGCGTTGTTTCCATGAGATAAGGAGAGCGAGGCAGTGTTATTTTGAGGGTATTTGTTTGGATGATGTACAGCAGCCTGTTTCACAGAGATACAATTAGTGCTTACTGCTAAAAAAAACCCCACATTTCAGCCTGAAGCACAGCTGCTGACAGCAGGTCAATGGGGGCGAGAGAAGATCAATACTTACTCAATGGTGCCGTGACCTTCTGCGCTCTCTCGCACCACGTTGCCCTGAAGAATCTCCTGAGTCTTCACGGTGGACAGTGGCAAGTCCTTATCCTGCTCTGGCTCTATGGAAAGACATCCATGACACACCATAAGTAAGCATGGTTGTGATAAGGTTTTGTGCTTGTGTTTGTGTGTCCTACCTGTGAGTATCACAAGGCTTTGCTGCCTGTACAGCTTGCTCTTCTTCAGTCCATTGTCAGCAGGAAGGAGCGACGGGATGTCAGGCAGAGGTTCAGATTTTGGTTCATCCGGAGTGACAGCAGAGTCACTGAAGCTGTTTTCCAACCCATTTTCTTTTGGCTCCGTCACAGGAGACCTCCAGGGCCGCAGAACCAACGGATGGGCACGAGGACTGATGTACCTGCAGATACGAAGATTCATGGTAGCCAAAACTGAAAAAAAGGCCTTTTTTCCAATGTCAGGTCTGCAAGTTTCATGCTTCGATATGAGACTTTTTGGAAAATCATTTGCATTTGTTACAAATGGACTGAGCATTGTGAAAAACGCTTCAGTGGAAAACTCATGCTTTTACAAGGATTCATGTGTGTTTTCTTTGGCGTGAGCCACTCGGGTGCCACCCTTCTCCAACATGAGCAAACAATCAGATGTCCTCTCCGTCACCTCTAACCAACCCATAGCGTCTACTGGCGGCATGAAATTAAATGTTTTTCCTAAATGACGTGACAATTACAAAGCTCGAAGAGGTACGGCTTGTGCCAGAGTCCTCTACATCTTTTATTGCCCAAATTTCTTGAGAAGATAATTAAAGTCCTTGCTAAATACTGTATAGTAAAACAGGTTGATGCTTGCAGAAAGACAGGTCATGCAGTTGTACGGAGTCTTTGATCTTGTTTGATTAAAATTCACTTTAAGGCAATTGATAGGTTTCTGAACCAATGTTGCGATTACCTTATTGTTTGTGGTTTCTGCACTGACTTAGTTTCTAGTCAGTGTCATTATTTGAGCATACAGGAGTGTCTGTTTCAACCTGCAACCATTACACATTTTCACTCTCAACTCGGACGGCTTCTGAATGATCCAAGTCACAAAGAGCTGCTTTCCCTAATCCCAACAAGCAAAGAGCTCTGTTTGGCTTCTTTTGGTGAAAGAAACAATAAAGAGATAATTTTGTTGACTTTGTTAGGAGGAGCCGAAGATTAGCTTCCTGCTGTATTCATGTCAACTAAGTGGGTATTAAAGACTTGTGTTTACATAAAGAGTTTCTCATAAAATAAGGTGTATGATTTTTTTTCCGTCTACTGTTCCAGGATTTGATTTTCAATTAAAAGTACAAAGAAGGAATGTTCATGCCAGCCAGAACCACAAAAATTCCCATTACGGAATTTCTTCCTGGTGCCTCAAAAGTTCAACCTCCCTTCCTGCGTCTCGCACTCACCTGCCCTCTTCTCGCTCCAGAAGCCGTCGATAAGTGGTAATCTCACGCTCTAGCCTCATCTTGGTGTTCAGCAGCTGGCTGTGGCGCTGGCGTTGGGTGGCCAAGCCGCTCCTCACCTGCTCCAGCTCACTCTCGAGCCTGACGATAACCTGTGAGAGGTCGTGCAGCTGGCTTGTGTACAGCTCCTGGGTGTGCTGCAGCGAACACTCCAGGCCTTTCTCCTGGAGACCAGAAAACAATAAATGTAATTGATTCTGTGGCAGAAAACACTGCCTGAATACATCATCCCCATAATTCAGATGGTGGTTGCAACTTGCTCAGAAAACCTTCACTAAACTGAAGTTTTTCTCGTCTACAAACACCACACAGAATCTTCTTTGAAAACTTGCAAATGTTATCATCATGTAGATTTGCATCTAGCCTGTATGGTGTCTAGTTTGGCTGGCATCAAATAACCAGCAGCTGTTTTGCATTTCACCAACACTGACCTCAAAACCCCTTTGTTGTGACTCCTGGGAAAAAAAATATTAAAGTTGAACACACCACTTTCAACTCACAACTTTGTTAGCTCCAGACGGACTCAATCATCTTTTGCTAAATGAATTGATAGTTTAATTGTTATGTAATTCAGTTAAATACTTTAACTTAATTTATAATAACAACTGCTGATGTCAAAAATTATCCTCAGTTTAACAAATAGCACACAATGAGCCTGAAGGAAAAAAAAAAAAAAAAAACATAATTAAAATCATCTGAGTCACTTAATATCCTTTTCTTTAAATTTCAGTTTTTGCATCAATTGACACCACATAACTTTTGTTTTTGCTTTAAAACGTTTACTTAAAACTTTAACAGAGGATCATTAATTCCTTGGCTCTTTAAATCCTGGTATGCAAGGAGCTAAATGTGTAACTATTGTCTGTCTCATGCATTAAATTATTCTAGACTATTTTTAATACTATTTTTAGAACAACCACACTTTTGGGTTTTTTTTATAATCTACATTGATGCAGTAAAAAATCTGTGGGGGGAAAAAAAAAAAATCATGTAAAAAAGTTGTAGGTGTTGGAAAACAATTAGCAGAAAAGAAAGGTTTTCACTGGTAATTGACTGGAAAATGCAGAGACGATTGTATTCTTTGGCCTGTCAGAGTGATGTGTTGTTTTTGTTTTTTTTCAACAAAAGTGACATCTAAGATTTAACATGTCTTATCAGTGTACTGGCTGGGTGTAGTGATGAGTGAAGAGTTTATCTTACCAAAGCATGCAGGGTTTCAAGCTCCACCTGCAGGGAGCGCCACTGCTTCCTGGCCTCAGCGAGCTCAGCCCGTGCCTCCTTCAGCGCAGCTCCTCCAAGGCTCACCTGCGCCCATGCTGCCTCCTCCTATATAATGGACAGAGGGTCTTATGATACAGCTGGCAAGAACAATGCAACGTACACACAGTGTCAGCACTGAGGTGTTTTTTTTTGTAACAATCAGGGTCCAAACTGTACTAAATTCTTGGGCTTAGTGTGACAATGCTTACACTAAAGAGGAAAAGCCTGTTTTTCTTTTGAAGCCACACCTTGTTGGTAAGTGTTTTTTTTTTTTTTTTTTTTTACCCCTGCTGGCATTCAGCCAAGGGTTGAAGAGGAGACCGGCAACGACGTTGGCAGTGTGGATTTCAGGTTTGAGCAAACAGACAACAGAGCAGACACCCAGGCCTGCGTGTATACACAGCTGCGCCTCGCTGACACGCCGTACAGCTGTTAGGCATTTCTCACCCACGGCCTTTAAACGCAGTCAAACATTGAAGCTGCTTGTTGTTATTCAAATATTTTTTCAGCAACAAAACCCCCCAGAAATATAAAAGAATCTGAAGTTATGTAAGGCATTTTCTGTTTAATTTCTTCCTCCACCTACGCTTACTACCTGTCTCAACACACAAAACGGTTTTTGAGTTACAGGACAGGCAGGTTTCAGCCAAGTTTTTCCATCATCAGCAGATAGTCATTGATAACACCAGATTATCGCTCTTCAGATCAGGCCAGGGAAGGGTTGTCTTTTCTGGTTGGCTCATCATGTAAACGATATAAATCCTTTACTTCAGCAACTTAACTATTTCAGCAGTGATATTTTTATAATGACATATAAATGAGAAGAAATCCTAAAAGCTAAAACCAGTAAATTCCTATCATTGTTACAGATGGACTAATTTGCATTACTAAAAGTGTCACCAAAATAATTTTGAAGTCCTTATTTCTATACTTTCAGCTCATTGCACTATTATGCAAGTATATTCACAGCCCATGAACTTCTTACATCTCATTTTATTGGTGCGTTAAATGATTAGTCAGCACAAAAATCTGAAAAGTGTGGTGTACAATTGTTCTAAGCCCTTTTTACTTTGATTCTCCCAAATAAAACAAAACACGTTATCCAAATAACCTTTCAACTTCTTTAAGAAGTGACCTATTTAATAGGTACTGTCACTATGTGTGTAATTTAATCTCATTATAAATGCAGCTGTTCTGTGACGGCCTCAGAGGTTTGTTGGAGACCATTAGTGACCGATCAGCATCATGAAGATCAGGGAAAAAAGTTGGGTAGCGGTTCAAACCAGAGTTAGAGTATAAAACAATATCCTGAGCTTTGAACACACCATCTTGTGAAAATACAAAGGAAATGGAAGAACTGCACCTCTACCAAGGTCTCCTAACCTTGGTAGAGGTTGGCTCAGGTCAGAGAATCTGAAGATAAAACAACTAATGCAATTATCACAAATTTAGCCCTTATGGCAGAAGAGTGTCATTGTTGAAGAATGCCACAAGAAGCTCCCTCTGCAGTTTGCCACAAGTCATGATGGGGACAACAAATAGTTGGATAATGCGAAGGCCTACCATGTAATTGCAGCTTAAGGTAATGTTTTGATTATATGCAAATGCATGCCACACTTGAAACTGCTTAAACTACATAACCACTTCTTCTGGTTTGCTACATGAATTCCCAGCCAGATTTACTAAATTTGTGGTTGTATTCAAGGTGGATTCATACTTTGGAAATCCAAAGTATGTAACTCTGATTCATAGTAGATAAGGTCACTGTCCCTTTTGTCATCACATCCAGTTGTGAGTTTATGTGTTTTTGTGCGAATGTTGACAATGCATGGTATTTCAGACGTGTCAAGGTTTTCCTGTATAAATATAACATACGTTTTGTATAACCAAATTACTAAAAGTATTAAACATTTAAAATCTAAATAAATTAGAACCTAATGTCAAATTAAAACATACTATTCTGAAATAAAAAAAAGAATCTTTGAAGTATTATCCTCAGCATGGTATGTGCACTTATATGGATGATGACTCAGCATTTGTATCTGCCCTGTCTGGCAATTTGTCACAGTCATTAGAACATAAATGGTTATCCTGACAGAAAGAGACTTTCTCACTGTGTCTGAGTTTCCCAGTCTTTCTTATTATCTAGTTGTATTTTTTCTGTAGTACTTATTAGTTTCTGGCTGATGCTCAGTTCCTGTTCTGCTATTTATCCTGTTTCATTCTATTTGTCTATGATTGCATTCTCATCTGCCTCAGATCTGCTCATTAGTATCAGGGATGGTAAACCTGCTGATATTAGGACAGATTAGGGAAGGCTTTCGCTATAGTTTGAAACAATGGTAAGTGTTTCTTCTCATACTTGTCATTTCTCCTTAGCATAAATTCTTTGGTTCTTTAGTCACTGCTAGTTCATCTGCTCAGTCCTGCTCCAAGTACTTCTGCATTACATCGCGCTCCCTCCATTCTGTTTTACATGTCCTCTGCTGCAGTTAACCACTGCTGACATGCCTGTCTATATTTTAACTTCCTTTCCATCCAGCATTTCTTATGTGTCAGCTTGAAGTGATTTTTTTTGGGCCAAACAAAATGGCTTGACTGAAATGAGAACCAATTATATGGATAAAAGTGAGATACAGACAAATACTTGCCAATAAAAAGTGTTAGTATAAATTATAGTATAAAGTAATTTACAATCCTGGTGACATATTGTTTTGTAAATCAGAGAATCAGAATCAGAATTTTATTGTCATTGTGCAGAAATATGGAAGACATGACAGCCGTGGGAATCAACATCAATGTAATGCTGCTAGATTTTTACTTTACTTAATTTTATTTATTTATGTATTTATTTGTACACTTGTCACATTTGGTCTCTTATCAATGTGGTGAATTGACTAGGTTCATAAAAAAAAAGAAAAGATTTTAATTTCATGGATGATTTGATGTTCCCCACTTTATTCTCCCAATATAATCCTCCTCACTGGATAAATCACCATATAAATGTTTATATGTTTATATTTTATTAATTAAAATTCTGGCTACAGCCATAGCTGTAGCTTTGGTTGTTCTTTTCTTGGCTGCTTATCTTCAACTTTTTTGTCTTACAATCTTTTTAAAATATTTTTCATATGAGCTTCAATTCTAAGCAAAACTAAAATGAAAAGTTTTAAAAGCTGTGATTTTGATCACATTGTTTTTTCCTCAAGATGTCTCAGATTAGCAGAAAACTACACAAAACATCCCAGAGAACCGGATATATACATCTAAAACATCTGGATTATCCTATTAAAAAAGGAATTACATGACCTCTGCTTACAGGATTACTTGAATAATCATTCCAGACTCAGCTTTTTCTAGCAATACTGGAAAAAATACTTGCTTGACTAATTGGTTGTAAAATATTAGGGCAGATTAGGAATGGGTTTTGCTGTAGTTTGAGACATATATATTTAATGAAGATCAGGGGTTATTTTCTTCACAAGCTAACCACTAATGTATTATACTTCTATAAGCAGCATTTAATAAGAAGAGTGAGGAGACAAACCATTAAATTCGTTCACGGACCCACAAGAAGTAAAGAACAAACACTGATGATACAGAGAGAAAGACAGAGAGCAGCAGCTTTTAAACTCCAAGCCTTTCATCACAGAAATCCCACTATCTTCTTGGGCTGGTATTTGTCTTAAGGGTGTGTCATGCTGGATTACAGCCAGAAAACCATGAAGAGAGAGTAAAAAAAAAAAAAATGGGTGAGGATGTAGAAGTGGATGCCTACCTCAGTAACAGCTCCTCTGTGTGTTCTGGAAGCTGCTGCCGCTCCTGATCCAAACTGGCTAGGCCCCACCAAGCCGGCAGCTGGGTCCGAGGCTGTTCCCAGGACACGGTGTCTCTCATCCAGGCCAGCAGGTCTGCTCTGGTCGCACTGCGCTCTGATTTGGTCGAAGAGCTGGGTGAGCTCCATCGCTGTGCCATCCTCCTCCTCCCTTCCTGCTGCTGCTGCTAACAGAGCATCACAGGAGCCGGCCTGCTGCAGCTGCAGAGCCTGGGCTGCCTGGACACAGCCAACCACAGGGAGAAGAAAAGGGGGGGTGGGAGGAGGAAATGAGATGATGCAAACAGAGTGAAGGATGGCAAGGAGAAAAAAACAACACAAATATTAAAAATAATAAGGTTATGACAAGGGGAAGATAGGAAAAAAACAAACAAAAATGTGAAAAAGAGATAGAGCATGCAATGCAGGGGTAAAGAACTAACAGAGAAACTAAAGGTGAGAGAGAGAGGCAGATCAGAAGATGCTGTAAACTGTTAGACTCAAAAGAAACACACGCACCCAATAATCATGTCGAAGCTGGAACAGCTTACTCATAACTCTCCTGTCACGGTTGTGGGTTATAATTACGTGAGGTATCTCAAATGAAAATGCCTTTAATTATTTTAATGCTGCCTAATAAGGGTCATGTAGGGACCACAAATATTTTCTAACAGGAATTCTAATTTTACAATAACATTTATTATGTAAGTTTTCTACTAGATTAGCAAATGTACGGTTAAAGCTATTAATGTGCTTCAGTAACATGCTAACTCTTGCTTTTTTATCATAAGGAATGTCATCATAAATGTTCTTTCACATTATTTGATTATGCTATACACAATATGGGATAAATTACTAATTTTTCAAGGTAACCCACAATTAAGAAAGACATTCCAATAAGGCTTTTTTGTCAAAGTAAATAGTACCTTTTGAAAATAACAATAAAGTACTTGTCATTAAGTTCACATTTCTGAATTCAACCTGGATTTGAATGCACAAAAATTGGCAGTAAATAAATGCAATAAATGAGTAGAGAATGGTGAAGTGGCTAACACACCTTCTAGCTGCTCAAGTTCAAACCAACATAACTACAGAAACCTTTGCCACTCAGGCATTTGTATGCCTCTTCTAGAGGGTGGAAAAGAAAACTTGGAGGCAAATCAAGCTAATATACATTCTCTCCATTCTTTGTAAGTAAAGAAACAACAATGTATCAAATATTGATGTTCTCAAATGCATAGCAGAGGGGAAACACAGACCATAAACTCCTCGTCCATCTGCTGCAGCTGTGTCATAGAGCGGTAGCACTCGGCTTGCAGTGCCTTGCTGCTTTCGTCTGCTTCTCGCTTTGCCTCCCGGAGAAGGGACACTTGCTGCTCAAGGCGTCTGGTGGTCCTCTCCTCTGTCTCACACCTACAACCAGTCAATGTTTTCACATTTAAGTTAAGTTCATGCATAAAATTTCAAAAAATAAATTACCTTGAAGTAAATTCTAAAAACTGATGTTAAAGTTTTCCACTGATTGCAACACGTCTGAACTGAGAATTATTTTCATTCATGAAAATGGCAAGATATTAAACACTGATCCTTCAAAAGAAACAAAAGTTGAAAAGTCTTAAAGATGTCATTATCAGAATGAAGAATCTCTCTGACACATTCAGCTGGTCAGGAGACGCATCAGGTGGAGCTATAAAAAGAACAAGGAGCTGCTTCTGTCCTTCATGGGTTAAAAACTGACAGCAGAGGGAGTTGGCAGGGAGCTTGGTGTCGCTCCGCATCAATACATAAGTGAAAATGCTGAAGCGGCACAAAAGCCTTGCCTGGATTTGCATGCTGGCCTGCTTACAGAAGTGGGAATTGATCTCAGCAAGGTTACAACATGCTGGAAATCAGGATGTAAACAAAGAGTAATTCATACATTCCCAGTGAGACCATTGCATGTGCTGGTAATAATTACCCCATTAAGGTTCCTCATATTTATAAATATTATGTATTTTAAAGAAAACAATCCTTAGCTAACCTCTTTGATATTGATTTGTTCAGCAGGTTAAATAGATCTGATCTATTACATATCAACTCAAAATCATCTATTTAGATTTAGTACTGACTGGAAAAAGTGGAGCATTAGAACATTCAGGAAAACAAAAGTAAAGTAGAGCTGACCTGGCTTGGATAGCAGCAGCTCTGGACCTCATGTCGTCAGACTGTAATGCCAACTGGGCGTTCTCCATGAGGAGATTACAAATCTGACAGAAACAAATTAACATACATACAATCAGGACATGATATATGTGAAAAAAAAGAGTAACATCTAAGAATAAAATAGCAATTTAAGAATATGATGATATGCACATTGCTTTCCTTCTCAAATTAATCAGTGTGGCAGTGATACATAACTAATCTTAGTTGACATCCATCCATGGATGTCATCCATGGATGACCGCATCCATGGATCCATGCAGTCATCCATGGAAGACTGCATGGATGCAGTCATCCATGCATCCATTCACTCCTTTTCATTCCTTATGTCTGTAATATTCTACAAAAGTTTGCAAACCGGAATGTAAAGTTTGCAAACGTTGAGTTTTTTCTTCAGCAATCTTTCTTGCATGGACTTTGTTTGACAAAGCTCAACGCAAAAGAGTCATTTTCGCAAGACATAAGATAGTAAGAAACAACTCACATAAAACATGTTAGTGTACAGCATGATGTCAGCAACAGATAAAAGTATTTTAAAAGTATTTGTTGGAGTGCAGAGTCATGACACATAACTCCCCAAACTGTTGAACAGCTGTCTCATATGTTATGGGAAAAAAGAGGCACGATTACTTTCCCTCCAGGTGAGAGAGACTGCTGTACGTCTGTGTGAAGATAACAGTGGGAACTTCAAAGCACATGTGCCAGAAGAAAATATCAAAAACAATTTTCTTGAAGTGATGTTTGTGTTTATTTCATTCAGTGTTTATATTTCTTCACTATTTGAAAAAAAATCTTCTCAGCTACTCTGCTATACTGATAGGTTTTACAAAACTGTGAGTAATTTTTGCTACAAACATACTGTTCAATAAGTTAAAAAAGCACTTTAACACAAAACAAAAATTCTTTTGTGCCAGCGGAAAAATTCAAGAGGAAATAGTGCTCTGTATTGTTTGGCACAGGCATCAAATATATTTCACACCCTCATTTCTCTTTCGTTTCTCACATATACAACTCTTAGAGAGAAACACACCCAATCTGAAGGAGAGCCAATGATAGCATGGAATATTCCCAGACTTTACAATAAACATGATGCTCTAATTATTATAAGGTATAATAACTATACCCACTGAGAGATGTGTGAGCACTTGTCTCATAGATCGACTACTCATTGTCGAGTGTGTGCTGAAAACATGAAAGACAACCGAAATATTAATTCCATGCTGACATAAAAGCATTACTTGGATAAACCGACAAAGAAACAGAGGTCTTGAGATGGCTGGTGTCATCGAAACGTGCTATACTTTATATTATGGAGAATTTAAGCAAAAACAATGAAGACATCATCTGTCCAATCCTTAACACTTACTAAAAAGTATAAAACAGCAAGTAAAAAGGAAGAAGAAACCATACATCTCAGTCATGTGACATTGCAGCACTGATCAGACAAGTTAGTTAATGTTTCACAGAATAATAGTCCTCAAAGTGAGAAACATTCCCACAGTATTTATGGTGAGTGACTGTGACATTAGCCAGGCTTTCTGGCTCCAGTCCACCCAAAATGTCGCAGACGAGTATTTGTAATTCTCTGCAGCAAGTTGATTTAACAGGGTTGCATGTCTGACCTGGAGACTGGAGAGTATTGAGCATGCCAAGCTATATATACTTACACTTTTTTAAAACAGCAAACAAAGATGCAACAGGAAGAAAAAGCCAAGAAATGGCAAAAATACTTTTAATACTAAGTATTTAGAAAGCAACCCTATTCATTATTAGTGAATTTGTCATAATGGATGGCATATGAAATGGTTTTTCTTTACCAAGCTATTGCACAAGATGCGTCTCATAATGGGGAAAAAACAAGGAGCTGTCCTAAGACTTTTGCAAAACATATTGATGGCTTGCTACAAATATATTCATAAACTTCTGGATGTTCCAGTGAATAATTTTAGATCCACAGTCCCAAAGAGAAATTTCTCACAGAAGGGTCAAAAGAGAAATTCAAAAAACTGTCTAATAGCAGTCCTGGAATGAGCATACCCACTATGCTAGTCTCCACTGCAGAAGAAAAAGCCTGTTGAACATCATTTAAAGTCTGCTATTTGCAGAAGCCAATAAAATGATATTACTTTATTCATTCTGTCAGATGAGACCAAAATTTAACATTCTGGTTGTCAATGCAATCTCTATGTTTAAAGGGGGTACAGCCCTGGACATCACTCCAGAAAAGAAAAATGTGTCTGATTGTTTGGATCAAAATTTGTTCACAAAACCACCATGGTATTTTAATTCCAAGAAAACAACAAATGAAACTTTTAATTGGTTTCAGAGAAAGAATATAAACAATGCGTGGGAATTTAATATCTCTATTAATAATATATTTATTGAAAAAAAAAAAATGTAAACAATACGAATTAACAAAATCATTGTCATTAAGTTATTTAATCCAGAATTTTAACATCCCTGCACGTGAAGCAGTCGTTAAATTGAAACAAGACAAAAAGTCACGGTCACCGGTGCTTAATTTTTCATGCACACTGAATTTAAAATGACGCAATTGGGAGAAATCTTAACATTACCACTGAAGAGTCTGAAAAGCAACATTAAACGGAATCTTTTCTGCAGTTTTTGTTATTGTTTATAAGTCAATGATTTCTAATAATCACCTGTGAACGGAGGTCCCTGACTGTCTGCTCCTGCTTGGACCAATTCTGGCTGCGTGAGGCATTCCTGGAGCTCCACTCGGCTATCTGAGCCTCCAGCTGGTGGTTGGCCTCTTGCAGCCTGTTGACCTGCTCCATGAAACTCTTCAGTCGAGTATTCAGGTCCCACATAGTGTGGCTGGAGTCCTGCAGCAAGTCCATGGAGTCCTGGGAGAGCATTCATCCAAATGTTTACTATCCCACAAGCAGCAGAAATTTCCCAGAGTAAAATGCAGCACCTGAGACAGCAAAAATACTGAGCCTGTTCAGAGCCACACTCACAGTAATATAAGGGTTTATAACTTTCCCAGCAAACACTCTGCCTCCCACCTGAAACCACCATGACAAAAGTGTTTACAAGGTAAATGTTTACCCACTGATACGCACCTGAAATGACGTGGCACTCTACGAGAGAGTTGAAGCCGTGTTATGTCTTCCTGGTCACACCAAGCCAATACAACACATCAACCGTATTCCTCTGCGGAGAGCTGGTTGACTTTCCCACTGTGTCACAGATCATCAGCAGCCAAACTCTGACACAGAGAAGAGTGGCAGCTGTTTAGTATCACAGCATATGTGTTCATTCACAGAGTTCAGGATCAGCCAGGACAGGGCCGTTCCTCCCTGCCCCATCTCCCCCGTCGGGCAGAATGTGGGACGAAGGAGAGTCATGAGGCAAGTCCTGGATGCAGTGCTTACCTCACCAACACTCTGGGGGCTTTTGTGCTCCCTGATCCAGGATTACTGAGCTGCTTTCAAACAGGCAGCAGCACAAGCTGCAAAGAGAATGTTCAGGGAAACACAGTGACAGGACCGGTGTGGATTTTAGTGGTTCCATAATAACAGGTTAAACACACCATAACTAACACAAGTGTGTTCCCCAGAACCTCTGATTTGACTCACCTCTTGCTTAAGATCTTTAAAGGCTAGCTTGGTAAAATTAGAGCACTTCTGCCAGACTGTCTGGGCCAAAGATTGCTTCTTTAAATAGTATGATGTGATTCAAACGTTGCTAAACGAAAGGTCTTTCCATTTACAGCAGCCACGCTGTGTTTGTTCTTTAAAATTTACATGTATTTCCATATCTTCCTCAAACAGCCAGCAGGCTAAGGTGTCCTGCTAAGTATCATCACAGCCAAAGAATAATAAAACCAGAAGACGTTCTGAGACAGATGTTTGGTCTAACCAGAGGTCTGTTCCACCAAAGCTCTCATTATATAAACAAAAGGGGTCAAAGGGCAACATGTAAGAAAGACAGTGAAGTTAAATGAATGAATTGCTTTTGTATGTTGGTTTGGCAAATCTCAAAACAGCATCATGTAACAAACTAAAACTAGATATAAATGTCAACTTGATTGATTTCTATACAAGAAAAATATATTTGTATTTTTATGTTTCTTATACGACATTCTTCACTACAAAATAATTAAATTCATGGCATCATGCTGCTAAAATAATATTTGTTTCTTACATAAATGTTTAGTTTAACTTAGCTATTTTGCTGATCTAACAAGTTGATCTAAGACAAATGTAATGCTTCAAAATTAGTCACTTGTCAGTATTAAAAATATAACTGCTAAAAGTTACATGAATCATTCTTACAGCTTTGTGAATAATCACAACATATCTAGGGTGTAGTAGCCTAAACTACAACATTGCATCATTAGATTAGAACAGTCTTTATTGAAATTAAATTATGAACATGCTTTAAAGCATCACGTTTAACAACACCGTATCTTTACTAAAAAAACATAAACACCTGAAGTAGTAAAAGCACACAGCTCACTTAAAACCACTGACGATAGAGTTTCACTAATCAGTTAGATGCAACAGGAGGCTTAAAATTCACCAACCTTTTAATAGCAATTTATCTAAAGGAACATGATTAAAACGTTCAACACACCTGGTATTTCCTAGTGTTGGGTCTCTTGTCTTTTCACAGAAATTAATTTTGAAATCTCATTTTAAGACATTCATGTGACATTTATCCATCCCTTTCAGCTAACAATAAATCTCATGTGTTTATGGGAATTTCTGATCATTCTCTCATGTGAGGCACTGATGTTGTCTTTGCGTATCTTTACTTATATCCAAAGGTATAAGTCAGCACTTATACCTATGGGATACATTTCTAATTATTCCAAAGGTAAGTAGAGACTTATCTCTATTCTTACTTATTTTTCTAAGAAAGAATGGAATGGAAGACAGATTAGAACTGAACTGAAATTCAGAATTGAACTGAATGGCATCGATACATTTATTAAAAATTTAAGACTGAATCTCTTGCACTGTAGTAGATTTGAAATAGATTGAACTGGTCTGATTTTAAGAGGTTGGTGCTTAAATATGCACAAAAATTTTTTATGTGAAACATAGTTTTGACTTCAAAGAGCTCTGTCTGTGAACTTTCAGCTACTGTATCTATATATATTTGACTTCTCCACAGAGTAAATAAGACGCAGGATGTCTGAGTTATGGATGCAGAGAGCTACAACCACTTCACAAATATTGTCTGTCTAGACATTAACTCAATATGCAAATTTTCTCAGGAGAGTTTAAAACCAGTTATTTAAGGTTTTACTTATCAGTTGTCACATAAGAGAAAGAGTTAGTTCAGCTGTCTGCAATACCAGGCAGACAACCTACGGGGCAGTCATTGTGAAGATGTCAATAAGTCATTAAAAACAGCATGTGAACCAAAACAGTCAGGAATCAGGATTGTCTGCTTACTGTCAACACATTCCCACGCCCTCTCAGCAAGGTGGCTTCTCTTTGTTGGCAAAGATGACAAGAACATTTGTCGCCAAGTCAAACTGCTCGACAAAACAAAGGCAGCACCCAGTCAAGCGTCTGTGACTGATGATTTCTGTGCCCATAAAGAGGAACAATGTCACAGATCCTGTTTCTGAAGATAACGTTGCTTTCTTCTGCGATCCAAGAAATGACTTCTAATGCATAGCATTTCTTAGTAAGGGAAGTCCCAAGCTGGTGCTGACATTCAAATTTCAGGAGGAGAGGCGGAGGCTGTAGCTGTGGACACTGAGTATAAGAGAGAGAGAAAAGAACCAAGCCAACCGCAGACTACGGGTTTAACATCAAGCACTTTTATGAATCCGATCTCTGGGTAACTCTGCATTCCTCTGTTCCTGTGAAGGGTGGACTCTTAGGATCTCACTGAGTCCTGTTTCCACTTTCTAAACAAAGAGTCCTTTATTTAAGGAATTTAAAGGACAGACATCAAATCTTCTTGAAAAAAGCCTCAAGCAATCACAAAAAAAACTTTATAACATGTTTTTGACTATACAATATATTATACAATATATTATAATGCACACCACTTATGATCAGGAGTGCAGCTTATGTAGCCTAAATCCAAAAATATTGAGCAGATTAAATTTCTAGGAACTCTTACCCAGTCTTTGTTGTAAGAGAGATTGTCAGCTTAAGCTAAATAAGCCTCCCTCACATTGTCAAGTTTATACAAAGCTAGTATTTATCTAACCATTCATCCTGGACTTACTGACTCTAGCTTAAATATGCTGTACCATTTGAAACAACATACAATGTATATTTTCATTTCGTTTTTAATACAATGAATATAATGAGTCATGTTTTGACCCAAGACTATGAAATTTGGTGGACACGTAACTTCTCAAAACTTACAAAATTGCCCCTTGAGCCTTTTGTCCAAACCCAACAGGAAGTTGACCATTTTGGATCAAGGCTGCCATTTTGCCTATTTTACATACATTGTATCTGAGTGAACTTCTCCTACAGCTTTTGAATTCCATCCATCCGTGCGTCCGTCCGTGCGTCCGTCCGTCTCCGTCCGTCCGTCCGTCCGTCCGTCCGTCCGTCCGTGTCTTCTTCCGCTTAATAACGTCCACACACAAGGACTGTGTGTGGTTGTAAAAGACCTGGATCAAACTTTTTGTGTGTCATTACAGACCAGCTCTTAACACATTCACATGGTCATTTGGTGACATCACGTTAGCCGCACCTACTTATAACATGAAGTCACATGTCCTGTTGATGGATGTCCTCCTTGTACACACTCACACTTACAACTTTCAGGCCGTGTCTGATGACACAGGTGATATTGAATCATACACTGAACAGTGACTGTTGAATGGAGCATGTGAGCATGGCAAAGTGTGAAATTCCAGTACAATATTTTTTGTATACAGTTGGTTCTAAATCACACATGCATGATCCGATTTGCATCAACCTGGATATGAAAGATCTCTGTCAACCTTTAAATGGATCATTTGGATTACATTGAAATTTGACTTCACTTGACATCTTTTACAGTTATATCTCACTAATACATCATCAGATCTGCACCAAATTATTTGTGCATCATCGGGTAGCACTGCTCAACACACTGCTGCAGTAGATTGATGACATCACTTTAGCCCAGCCAAAACAGAGAAGAAATTAGCAGGTTTCGTTTGTGACATTTAAGGATACAGTACTACTTAATAACGAGAGAATTTACACTCATTGAGTTCAGCTCATTGACTAATGTTTAAAGTTCACTAATTATGGATTAAGTTGGTAGCACTGTTGCCTTGCAACAAGAAGGTCCTGGGTTCGATTCCCAGCCCGGGGTCTTTCTGCACGGAGTTTGCATGTTCTCCCTGTTCATGCGTGGGTTCTCTCCGGGTACTCCGGCTTCCTCTCACAGTCCAAAAACATGACTGTTAGGTAAATTGGTCTCTCTAAATTCTCGTGAGTGTGTGTGCATGGTTGTTTGTTTGTTGCCCTGTGACAGACTGGCGACCTGTCCAGGATGTACCCCGCCTGTCGCCCAGAACATAGCTGGCACCAGCACCTCCTGACCCCATTAGGGATAAGGGTGAACAGAAAATGGATGGATTATTTAAAAGTCTGTCCTGAATTTCTAAATTAGTAAATTAAAGTCATGCAAATCACATGCATTGTTGGATAATATTCTTAAAGCGTTGCTCTTCAAGGAGGTCAATAAATATTTACATCACAGGGTGTAGATGTAGGCTATGAAAATGTCAACTCCAAAGGTCCAGCAGCAGGTTCTAAAGGTTAAGTAAATATAAGTTAAAGGTCAAATTGCTGGTGCTTTTTACATGACATCCAACATATTGAGAGCAAATCATAAATCTAATTTTAAGTATGTTTGTTAATCACAAATACTTAAATTAAAGTTATCTGCTGATCAGCTCTGATATATCTAGAGTTGCACAGACTGAAATTGCGTTTTATGATATTTTGACAGGATAAATGCTCTCATGAGCGCCATTGTGCCACTATTGGGAGAGGAAGCTCTGTTTGCAACCTCTTCCTGAGACTGAGGCAGGTTACAACAATGTCTGCAAACTGTCTGGAGTTCAACCCCCATCTTTGTTTGCTCTTCATATTTGCTGTAATGTAATGCAATGAGCCACAACACAAACAAGTTTAAAGATACAATCTTGTATGGTATGTTCCATGTAGATGGAAAGTGAAGTGTCAATTTTCAAAGCAGCTTCACAGAAAGTGCAAAGTTTTTATAAAGTGCTTTCAAGAGAAAAAAATCTCCCTATTGTACAGTGTACAGTGACATAACAAGCATTTTCAAAACTTTTTGCACAAAACTCACAAGATTTTGTTTACCGTAGCCACACAGAGTCCAAGCAAATAACGTTAGAAAGAATTTGACAAAGTTTAAACAAAAACCTAGTGAAAATCACAAAAAAAGAGAAACAAATGGAAAGAATTAAAAGAACACCTGCCATATATCGTGATGGCTGTCACCTCTCTCTGTCACATTAGAGGTGTGAGCATGGAAATTTTTTTTTTGGAAGAAAATAAATTTACATTACCATTCAACAACTTTATAGCAAGCAAACAAGAGCTAAACATGCATATTTACACAAAAACAATTACACCAAATTGTTTGAAAGATCCTTTTTTTTTTATTTAGAAAACCGTTTCTTGTAGTTGCTGACAAGATGTCACAAATGTCAAGCCATACAGGGTGATGGGTAAATTTCTTCAGGGTGTAAATATTTTGTTTGTGTAGATAGCCCTCATTCAATGTAATAACGTTGTTTTTCAACTTCTCTGGAACTTGGACCAGTTGGACTACGGCAGCAGAAGAGCTGGTGCCTCCACTAATTAAAAACAGGAAACTGAAGTTACAATTTAGACAAGTGGACTTGTGGTCTGCTTTGACAGGTCTTATACTTCAGATGTCCTTCTATAAACTGTTCAAACTTGTGTGAATACAGCCACTATCAGAAGGTGCACCCATCTTCTGATAGCTACTTCTGGAAAGATAACGCACTTTGCCACTAAATTCAAATAACCTGGTTTCTTGAGCATAGCAATAAGTTTACTCTATTTCAGTAGTCTTAATAGTCCCCAGATATCACCCCAATAGCTTTTAGTTTTTTCCTTTTGTGTTGTGGTGGAACAGAAGATTTGTATTATGGACGTGCAGACAGGAAATCTCCAGCTAAAATGTGGTGTTATCATGTCAGTATAGACCAAAATCTCTGAGGAATGTTTCTCAAAACCTTATTGATTCAAAGCCATAAAGCTCTGAATGGCTTTGAATTCAGGCTAAAAGGGTGTCCAGCCTTTTACTGCATTTAAAAAAGAAGCCTGTCAATGTGAATCAACATTTGTATTAAAACTGAAAGCTTTTGATATAGTAATAATTTTAGATTATTCTTAAGTAATATTTTGACATTCTCTGTTCTTGAAGCAAGAAGCTGATAAGCGACTTAAGAAATAACCATTTGTCAAATCAGAGTTGTCTTTGTACTTCACTCAACACAATCAGTGATTTTCTTTTAACATCTTTTCACTGATTTGCATGATTCATGAGAGAGGAGTGTTATTTTCCGCTGAGCTGTCTTCTTAATGGTTTTGGATCTATGCTTAATTTTAAAGAAACCTTTGTCCTAAATCAAAGGGTACAAATGTTATGAGCATAACCTATAAGACATGTGCATGTTTCAACATGTTGTTTGACACATTGTGAAAGCAAAAAATGTTTTACAGGTGAACAAATAGGGAAGTGTTTGGGGGTAAAAAAAAACCCCGAAGGCAAACTGAATGACTAGATGTTGGGATTTGTTTCCCCTTATAATCTTGAAATTGATTCATGTGTCTTTACAATGCAGGAGTTCTAACGATCGTCTGGAAGAAAATTTGAGTCACCTGGTTCGAGACACTGCTAAGGTAGACAGAACCAGAAAGACCACATATTTATTTTTATTGTGCATTTTGTTTCTATCAATCAAACTTGCCGCTGCTTCAAATTAAATGCTGGTCATTCGAGGGAAGACAGACAATTATGTGATGTACGACCTGCCACGTACCATTCCGCACATTTTAGTTGATAGAAACAAAGACAACATGCAACTAAAAAAATATTTCAAAGAAGTTTCTCATGCATGCAGGAAGGTAGTACTCCTGACAGCCTGAGAACAAGAGCTTGAAAATCATTAATGTTAATGTCATGAAGGCCTATTTGTTAAATAATACATACACACTCAATATTACAAAAGAGATAAATGGAGAAAGTTGAGCAGAAAGGATAAAACCTTAGCATTACGCTAAGGCCACAGTTATCTAATTTTTCCACAGCTTTACAGCAGCTGAGTGAAAAAAAACAATTATTGTTGTCATAATCAGTTGCGTGTGTCTCACAAAACAATTACTCTGGGAGTGGTGAGTTCAGATGTCATTTAGAGTTACATAGAAATAGGTAGGGCACATACTCCAAAACTTGTCAGCTCAGATTAATTGTGCTAGAGTATGACAACTAAAACAGTCATTTGTAGCCTTCTTTTGAAGAGACAGACATAAAATTCAGATATCAATAGTAGATAAAAAGATTTAAACAGCTCCCAGAGGCTATCATTAAGCAAGAGCCTTGTGCTGAGCAGAGAAACGTGGGAAAATGCAAATGACTGAAAACTAAATGGGAAGGAATACCTTTGAGAGCAAATCCTTTACTTTTCAGCAAACATGACTATATAAAAAAATTAGCAAAAACAATGATAAAAGGTGTACTCAGCAAACAAAAAAATCAAAAGATAAGCAAAGAATCAAAAAACAGGTCAGTAACTGCACTGAAAGACAATATTTCCATTTGCCAGAAGTGCACACATTTAAACATGCACTGTTGAATGCTAACAAAATGTGCAATTATTAAATTAAACAACACAAACAAGTTGGCCCTCGCTAAATGTTAAAATTATTATGCTGAGCCCTGCTGTTCCCCACATCGTCTCCTTAAAGTTTTTTAGTTATTGACACCAGCTGCTCTGTTGCTCTGCAATGGTTTGACTTCAAATTGCTCTGCAGGTTATCTTCTTTCATTTTTTATTTGGAATCTGAATAAGCACTTCTCAGGAAAAACAATTCAAACAGTAGAAAAACAAAAACTGATTTAATAACAGGAGTTAATTGTCCCCACAAGAAAGCCTGAAGTGTGAGCTGGAACTGTCACACTTCATGCATCTTACAATGAGAACATGATCTGTGGTTGATATGCTTCAGAAAATCTTACCAGCTTTGAGGGAAAACATGTCCCATCAGAGCCATTTTGAGATCTTAGGAATTCTCATTATGTAAATAAAAACTCTTTGGACAGCTGCTAGGAAGAAAAATGAAAAAAAAGGTCTGCTCCTTCTGTTTATTTAGGAGTAAATGCCAACTTCTGCCAAGATCAATATTTATCAGCTCGGTTAAACAACTCTGACTTGTAATTAGTCGCAAACCTTGCAGGAGGCAAAGACCAAAAGGGAGGAAAATGTGATTATTATCATAAAAACAGCAGTAGTAGCAAATTATGTAACTATAAATTTAAAAAAAAACACTCAATATCTATCTCAAGTGGAAGATATTTAAAAAAGCTCTTGATATACTAGATGATATGGATGAACCAAGCTTATCAAGGAATAATCCTTTCCTAATATCTTGGATTCATTATCTTTAGTTTTCCACAATAGCCATGTTTCCATCAATGTTTTTCTTATATGCATTTTTAAGTAACGCATTAGAAAAGGTTTATGGAAATGGCAAAATTTGTAAGAACTTCTTCAATTTTGCAATAAAGTTATTATGCTCGCTTGAGATGGTTTTTTTACTTTTCCAGAAAAAGAGCTTGTGCTAAATGAGAGATTTTCTCAATATTCTCTGATGTAGCAAACATTTACCTCAGACTGGTCAGCTGTTTGTACTGTCAGGATCACTAGAATTGCATTTCTTTATCTACATCACCTGCATGAAGAACTTGGCTGATAACATATTTCTGAAAGCCTTGCTCCATTTTTAGAAGACGTGTGACTTGGAGAATTTCATGAGTGCTGTTAATTTCATCATGTGAGAAGCAAGTGCAATCCTACGACTTGCCGAAACAGCTACACTGGCAGACCAGGCAACAACAGCATTAATCAAAAGGCAGCCAAAGGCAAATTTGATAAATTTGGTAAAGTTGTGCAGATCCAAAGGTCATGTAGGATCTTCTCCTGACATACAAAATAATGAGCTCTACAAATATGGCTCTTATGGAAGAGTGGCAAAAAGAAAGTCATTGCTGAAAGAAAGTCACTGAAACTCTTTTTGTAGTTCGCCGATAGGAGAACTGCAAAAAGTAGTAACAGAATGATGAGGTGGGGATGCTTTTATTCAGCAAATCAGTCCAACTGGTCAGAGATGATGAGAAGATGGAATGCTCTAAAAGAAGTCCTAAAAGAAAATATGTGAGTTGGTGATGCCTCTTCCAGCAGGACAACAACCCAAAACATATTGCGTAATTAATAAACCTTAATTTCGCAATGCCGAAAATTCTTGAAGGGTGTGGTACAGGACAATGCACAGTTATTGTTACCTGGAAAAGATAACAATTACTGTTATTAATTCAATAACAGTAATTGAAGTAATTAATAATAATAAAAAAAGAATTACGTTGAAAGAAATAATAATTTTGAGTTAATTACATTTCGAAGAGCCCACAAGATTTCACATTTTTCAACCAGAGGTCAAACTGAAAATAAAATCAGACAAGATACTGCTTTCATTTAGCTCAAAGCTAATGCTGAAAATTGCTAATTTTGGTCTTGTCCATAGATATATAGAAAATGACGTTAACTTATAAGGAAGAAACAAAAACTTATGTTTCTATGCACAGATTTAGATGAGAAAAGCTTTCAGTTCATGTGACATCAAAAAGAGCTTTTTGCCAACAGGTGATTTGGACAAAATTATCTTTTTTGTAAAAAAATGACCACATCAACATAATTCCTTTATTTTAGGAAGGTGACGACATGCTACTTAAATATTTGTTAAAACTCTGTTGTTGCAGTATAGTATGTGACACACAGTTTGTGAAATGGTCAAGCGCCTCCACCTACTCCTAGTGCTCCTATTGCCATGTATAGAAATACACCGTTCGGACCAAAACAACCAATCAGAGCCAAAAGGAAAGTCTTAGTGCTGCTAATCACTCTCATGAATGTGCTGCTCAACCCTTCCCCTTTACTCTCTAGCTGCTTCTGCTAGTTCCCCCACGACAGAGCTTTTCTTCATAAATTGTTTGTGCCACATTAGCACATTGAGCAGCGCATACCCAAGGTTGATTGACAGAGCTAAGACCTTCCTCCTGACTCTGATTGGTTGTTTCTCACCAGGAGCTGTGCATTTTCACGGATTATTTGTTAGGGTAGATTTAACAAATCTGTAAAACAGCACACAACATATCTTTCATAAAAGTTACATACTGTAGCATTAAATATTGAGATGAGAACACATACTTGAGAACAGAAGTACTCCTCCACAATAGCTTCATTAATAGCTGGAACCTGAGACAAAACACCACTAAATCAAAAGGTTATCTCACAGTAATTCACTGTAAGATTTTTTTAACATTTACATCAGATCCTTTTAGTTAAATAATCCTTTGATCCATAGATTCTTCAAGCACTAATGGAACAAGTGTTTCTGCAGTGTCAGTCAGAATTGGAAGATTAATTATATCTACTCTTTTTGTATTAGATCTGAATGGCTGTTGCAATTCAGTCAACAGCTCAGTTAGCCACTTGTTTACACAAAGCAGCTGCACGTCATAATTAATTGTCTCATGTCAGTCTGTAGTGGCCCCCAGTGAGTGAACTGGTATACACAAGAACACTAAATCTCTTTCTGCATAGATGGAGAAAAGGACTTCCTCATTTACTCAAGTTGGAAACATAAAAAAGAAGATAAGCACAAAGACTACGGTGTGTCATCAGTTGTTTTATAAGAGCAGAAATACATTTTGTAAATGTTAATGTACCTGCAAATAAGATTTTGAACAGTTTAAACAAAGAAAACTGTTGTTATCCACCAAAATGGAAAGTTATAAATTAATCTATAAAAGGTTTGTGCTCCAACATGCAGACAAATTAGCAACAAATGCAGGAAATTCAGCCCCATTGTTAGCTCCAGGAAGTGCTCAACTAACAAAGATCAGTCCTGGTGTGGCAGTAGGGAGGTTCAACGGGACGCCATGGTAACTTCAAAATAAAAAACAATTCTTTATACATTGTTTACAACTGACTTTTCAAGGTCCACAATCAGGAAGACTTGGAGAAAGCCAATGTGCTTATTTTTAGTGTACTTTCGGTTTTTTTTCTGCCATTTGTACTGTGGTACAAAGCAGATACTTAAATCAGTCAGATGATGGTGCCAAACATACAAAACTAATGTAAGGGAGGATGAGCAAGAGACAGGGGAGGTCTGAATTTTCTGATCTTTTTAAGGTCTACTTATAACCCTTAATTGATGAGCACCAACTTTTGCTTCAGGTCATTGTTGATGTCTCTCCATACTGACATTGTGTTGACCCACAACTGTATGGCTCAAACCAGTAAACTGTGGCTGCTCTTCCGACGGAGAAGTTTCTCAGCACTTTTCTTTCTTTCTTTTTTTTTTAACCCCACCTCTGCTTTATTTTATTTATTAATAAGCACACCCAGTGTGTAAGGAATGTGATAATACATGAATTTAGTTAGGCGTTGCGGTAAAATGGCCCGAAAAATTAACTCTACTGAGGAATTCTTTCTTTTGTATTAATCACACGTAATTACAGGAGACATTCAAAAGGAGATAAAATATGTCTCACACCTTCTTTAATATCTCCTGAAATAGGAGACATTAATGTGGAATGACAGCCGTTACCTGACCGGGAATTAACGTGAATGCCGCGCCGCGCCACGACACGCCCAGGTGATCACACCTGGAATGGTAGCATCTTTCCTCCTACCTGTAGGCCGCTCCCACTCGAGGAGGCTTATAAAATCCATCGTCCGCGCTGCCTCAGCACCGGTTCCTCCACACCGCCTCAGAGACGTACTACAGACCCGTAGAAACATCACCGCCAGCAGCAGCAGCCATGACCTCCGTGCGCTCACAATTGTCCTCCTCCATGTCACTCTACTCCATGGGCTCCTCCAAGAGAGTCTCACGCGGTACCAGCGTGTACGGCGGCGCCGGAGGCAGGAACGTCCGCGTGTCGTACGCTTCCAACGGCCTGGGCTCTGGCTTCGACCTGACGCAGTCGCTCGCGGGCGGCGACAACCTGAGCGTCACCACCAACGAGAAGGCGACGATGCAGAACCTGAACGACCGACTGGCCGCCTACCTGGAGAAGGTGCGCTCGCTGGAGTCTGCCAACCTTCAGCTGGAGACTCAGATCCGTGAATGGTACCAAAAAAAGACCCCCGCCGCCAGGGACTACAGCAAGTACGAGGCAATCATCGAGGACCTGCGCAACAAGGTAAACTTTGAAACTCATACACCTGGCTCCTGATAGCATGACACATAACATCTATGTTGCTGAATAAAAGCATTCCCACAGCATCATTCTGTCTCTGCTATGTAGTGACAGGAAAGACGGTGTGATTGATCACATTTTGTATTTCAGAATGCAGGAAGTTTTATTACACATAAGAATACTACTTCTACGATTAATAATAATAATAATAATAATATAATAATAATAATAATAATAATAATAATAATAATAATAACAGGAGGGAACATTGATGCCCAAAATTCCTATTCATAGAAAAATATTTATATTTATGCATGGCCAGATTTGAAATACTCCTCATGACCTTGGGAGAAAGTCAGTTTTGGGACTACCCACGCATGTTTTTCTTGTTTTTTGTTTTGTTTTGTAAATGCAGATTACAAAAAAGTCATAAGCACCCATTATCTTCTATGTTTTTAGGCTTAATCCACATAAAAATACAAAAAACTTATCTTAAGTGGTTTTCATAAACACTTCAATTTAATTCCTTCATCCCGATGTTATAGTAACTACGTCATGCATGTCCCTGCATGACGTAGTGGTTTTGTTTTATTGCTTTAAACAAAAGTATTATAACTAAAGGAGGCGTGGAGCATAGGGTTAAGGCTTGCTGTTATGTACAGCGATGGAGGTGAAGTACAAGGTTGGGCTATTGTTTTGAAACAAAACCCTGTGAATTAAAAGCTCAGACTGACTGAGCCAGCAATTCTTTATTATGTTATTTGTGTTTATTATTTATTCTTAATTCTTGAATTTTTCTTCATACAATAAATAATGAAACCTTTATTAGTCCCTAAAAATATTGGTGCCCCAGTGCCTATTATTCAAGCGGTCACAATCCCTTTTGTACCCCCTTTTGTGATGCCACTAGTACATCTAAAAATGTCATAAATAACCTATGCTCTGGTAGGCTACTGTAAAATATACATTTTTAGTTTTTTCTACTACCATTTAGCTTTCTTGAAAATATTTCTTCTTTAAGTCTAGTCCCCATCAGAATGCACCCTGGTTGGTTAACATCCTGCATGATGATACATAGAAGTTTTTCAACAGCATCCCCCAGCAAAATCAAGAACAACTTGAATTTATTTACATGTTGGAGCTTGAAGCAACTTTGAAGGAATTTGTTTCTCCCACACTCTTTTGAGATAAATAAACGAAAGTCCAATTTAGGATGCACTTCAGTAAAAATTCAAAGTAAACTTATCCACCAGTCTGATCAGCAGATGACGCAATCACTAACACATCTGCATGATGGGGTTTTTCCAGATAAGAGTTGCCACGCTATCAAATTGCGAGTTGATGCTGCAGATCGATAATACCAAGCTGGCAGCAGAGGACTTCAAAGTGAAGTAAGTGAAAATAATTTATTTCCCAGAGATTTACTAATGATGTTGAGCTTTCACACGGTTGAGTCAGATCAACCGGACATTTTTGCAGACTTGTAGCAGTCAGCAAAGTTGGAAAACAGGTGGAACCAGTTTGGTTGCACTTGTTTGTTTATTGATGCTGTTAAGCAGTTACAGCAACATAAACCCCTCTCTTCACAGGTTTGATAATGAGTTGGCAATGCGCATGTCAGTGGAGACAGACATCGCTGGGCTGCGCAGAGTCTTGGACGACTTGACCATGACTCGGGCTGACTTGGAGATGCAGGTGGAGGGTTTGAAGGAAGAGCTGATCTTTATGAAGAAGAACCATAAAGAGGTGAGATACTGGCAACAGATGTGTAATGATCAATGGGTAAGTTTAGCTAACAGGCATGGGAAACTAAGAAATTCTCATTCTTGACTAAAGCACCATGACATTGTTGATATTTAAACAAAAATAAAACTAAATTGACTTAATATCTTTAATTTAAATCTCAAAAACATTTTATTGTTAAAATAATGCCACATACAGAGCTTTGATGTTTTTTTTTTTGTTTTTTTTCCCCATTTTGATAAATAGACTTTGACCAAATTTTAGAATAAACAGCCACTAAATTTAGAAGGAGCTTTCAACTGTACATTGTGCAGCATGTGCATACTGCCACTCTGCTTGTTCTAGAGCAGGGATGTCAAACTTCAGTCCTCAAGGGCCACTGCAACCGTAGATTTTAGATGTGCCACAGGCACAAAACACTGGAATGAAATGGCTTAATTACCTCCTTCTTGTGTAGATAAGTTCTCCAGTTGACCTAATTATTGTATTCAGGTGTGGTGCAGC
Source organism: Poeciliopsis retropinna (assembly GCA_010277075.1). Lineage (NCBI taxonomy): Eukaryota > Metazoa > Chordata > Actinopteri > Cyprinodontiformes > Poeciliidae > Poeciliopsis > Poeciliopsis retropinna. Next base: position 10,005,341 of record VMRM01000013.1, read on the forward strand.
AGAGGCACATTTAACAGTTGCAGGGCAGTGGCCCTCCAGTATTGGAGTTTGACACCTGTGTTCTAGAGTAACACTAGAACAACAAACTGGTTTTTGCTGATTAAACAGTGGCTATTTGTTCTGCTAGCCTGCAGTCAGCTGCTTAACAGACAAGCTGTGGGTTGCTCAAACCTTAAAGACATTATTATTTTAATAAGAGTCATTAGTGGGGTTCCTAATGACTCTTATTAGGAACCCCACTAATGTTTTATGCTTCATGATAAAATATTATGTCTTTATTGTAAGTGGGAAAGATGTCTATAAGACTCCTTCAGTCAGCTGACCATCAGTGCAGAGCAACAAGAGGGGCAGAAGGAAATATTGTTACTTTATGGTTTCTAGAACACACTATTCATCTAGACACTTTATCTGGCATTGCATGAAAACGACTTTTAATCCAAAAGTCCCATAGGGTAGAGGTTTATGAGACCTCTGCCTATTCATTAAACTTGTTTTCCTCAAAAACCTGGCATATGGGATCCTATACTTACCTAAAATGGGTTCATGCAAAGACCTTGTTTACTGAAAACATTAGAAAATATTTTTGAATCCACTAATTGAGTCATGCAACAAAACAGTACTAGCTAATACCTGAAATAATATTTTCAGTGATATAATAAATACATATTTTTGCTGTTGATAAAATGTTATGTTAGATATAGATTGTTAATCTGAATAGGCATAAAATTAGACATAAATTAGACATAACACAGATTGCTCTGTTTTAATATAATGTTTGTTATGTGCGAAATATACTTAAATCAGCCTTTGTGAGTTACAAACTCAGATATGAGACTTACAGCAGTCTGAAGTGAATTTGTTGTACAATGTTTTATTGTACAACAATACAATCAGTTACAGTTTACAGTATTAAGTATTGATTTGATACAATATGTTAGATATGTTATAACACAGGGCATCAGTCATTTTTCAGTCAGATTCCTGCTATGTGTATCCTTTTGTTTGGGAAATACAATAAATAAGTGATAATTGATGACTATTATATCAACATGATTCAATATGTTTGGGAAAACAAGATATTAAAATGTATCCGGGACATACATCAGATAAGTCAGAACTATGAGGTTATTTCTTATAATACAGTGGAAAGGGTTAAACAATAGGACTGTAATGATTTTTGAGAGCATCACCTAAAAAAAAAACAAACTTTGTATGACATGCTACTTTTAACTGATCCATTTCTCATAAATACAAATATGCCCCCCAGGCTACCAGCAATGCATTCAGGTAAATGTACAAGAAGAAAATTCAACTTAAAACATTGGAATTAGAAACAGAGAAATGAGGCACACATCTGTTGATTGTCATAGAGGTTTGAGGCAAAAAAGAAAGAAAAATATTGACTCAAACAATTTCCCATGAAACAAATATAGATCTCCAAGCAAATGTAATTATTTTCTTTTACAAACAAAACTTGTCGAGAATGACTGCTGAGCCAAAATTTGAAAAGCCACCAACCCTGAGGCTACCATGAATGACTCAAGCAAGATCGTCCAATAACAGCAAGTCTCACATTACTCATGCTAACAAGTCCTTTTTAAACACCAGTCATCATTGAAGGAACAAAGACGATCCAGTGAATGTCACCTCATTATTCACAATGTTTATAATTTATAAAAATCTTTTTTTAATCTACTACATTAGCACCTCTCCAGAACTCGCTTCTTTATGGGGTGCTGTTCTTTGTCTTTAATTGTGTTGTCTTTTGTTTTAGGAAATGGAAGGCATCCGCAATAACATGCAATCCAGCTCTGTGAATGTTGAGGTTGATGCCAAACCCCAGGAGGACCTGTCCAAGATCATGGAAGAGATGCGATCTCAGTATGAGCACGTTGTGGAGAAGAACCGCCGTGAGATGGAAGCCTGGTACAAGGACAAGGTGAGAAAAAAGAAGCTAGTCCTAACACGACTAGCTTCGTATTCATTTCATGTTCAAATTTAAGAGAAGGTTTGGAGAGTATTTAGAGTTATTTTATGTCAATCTTGATATCTTTCAGTTTGACGAGCTGAGCAAGAAGATGGCAACCAGCACAGAAACTATAGAAGTCTCCCGAAGTGAGATCAGCGACCTGAAGAGGAGGCTTCAGGCTCTGCAGATAGAGCTACAGTCCGAACTTTCCCTGGTAATCCACAACACTAGGAGAAAAGTGTTCATGTTTTTTTAGGAGAAAAAAACATGAACAATCTAATCATAAATCATTTAACATGTCTCTTACCATTTGTAATTACCGCAGGCATTGTAATCAATGTCCAAAAACAAGCAGTTATCCCTCAGTTAGCACTAAAATAACTTGCTTCTTTTTCTGAGCAGAAATCTGGCTTGGAGGGTGAGCTGGTTGACACAGAGTCCCGCTACAGCAGTAAGCTGCGCAACCTTCAAGAAATGGTGGACAACCTGGAGGCCGAGATCAGCCATATGAAGATGGACATCGAGCGACAGGCCTCAGAATACCGGACCCTGCTGGACATTAAAACCAGACTGGAGCTGGAGATAGCAGAGTACCGAAGACTGCTGGATGGGGAGGATGTGAAGTAAGAAAAAATTTATCAAAGGGAATAGAAATATTTGAAACGGTTTGTAGCATAAGACACAGGTTTAAGCTGCGCGTCGTTCCCATAATGGTGTAAAGGATCATATTAGATTAACATGACTCCTGAGTGAAAATAACCGAGCACTTACTGTACTTTACCATGTAATTGACATGATGTTTGTTTCAGACTGTATGAACAAAAACACTAACTGTTGTCTTTTTTCCAGGAAAAATGTAGTTGTGGAAGTGAAAGAAGTTAAAAAACAAGTGATAGAAGAACGTAAGTTTGCTGCAAGGCAATGTTTTACTGAAATGTATATTTACATCTCCTGCAATGTCAAGCTTAACTTTTCCAGTTATGGATGTATGTATAGGACTCCTAAATATTTACTGTTTGCCAAATTGCAAATTGGATTGAGTGTATTTTTTATTTACTTAATTTTTCCATCGCTTTAAATCTTTTTTTTTTTTTATTATTATTATTTATATTTTCACCATATTTGGTTACACTGACATTTAAGTTGCGCAACTTGTGTCGGGACTAAAGTCAGGGGAGATGGAGATTTGCGCTTTGTGATGATCTCTCCAACATTGTTTTGCTGTCTGATTTCTTAAGATATTGCAATAATTAATTGCAAAACAATTTAATTTTCCAGCAAATAAAATGTTTTACATTGTTTTAATCAGAAGCTTCACACATCTTTGCATAAATGCAACACATCTTGAAACAACACAGTTCCTGGTAATTCAGATTTATTGTCCAGCAGCAAGGAAACACATTTACCTATGTTGCAGTTTAGTAATTTTATAGCTGTATGACAGATATTGCAAGAGATGTATGTTGTCATTCACGCAAGGGAAAAGTAATAGTTTTTTATTATGAATGTCTTTCACAGATAAACCGGTCATTACCAAGAGGACAAAAGTGGTGGTTGAAGAGATTGTGGACGGGAAAGTGGTGTCACGTACGGAAGACGTAGACACCGCAGTCATCAGCAAATAAACTGAGCCAAAAACCAATCAAGAAGCAATGAATTTTGTATTTAGGTCTCTGAAAACACTGAAAGTATAAATATTTACCTTCCAGATCTTTGTGTAGCTTACATGTTTCGATTTTTTTTTTTTGTCACGTTATTTATTTTGACTTAAGGACTGGAAGACATATGCAAAGCGAGAATTGCTTAGAAAATTCTGTGCTTGGAAAATCAGACTCTGTAAGCAGTAAAACTGTAAGCTTCATCAGAAAAACAAATCCTATTCCAGGTATAGCACCTACAGGAATAAAGTCAATTTTATAATGTTAAAAACAAACAAGTGCAATAGAGCAAATCCAGTTTTGGTTAGATCTAGGAAAACAAATATTAGATCCACTTCTGTGTTGTTCTTGGTTAGTAAGAGGCTGTCACTTTGAGCGTGAAAGGTGATGAAAAAACGTATTTCTTGTTCCTAATATTTAAAAATGTTTAAGGTGCTGCATATAGCATATTGTACACTCTCAAGTGGCTTATTGCTGAAGCGACTGGTATCACTTTTTTAAAGGGAACCACTGTCCAGATTGTCCAGATTCCTGCTGGGGTTCAAGTGTTTCTGATCAACTCTTGCCACCTCTGAGAGTTGTATCTGTTTTGCTTTTCTAAAAAGGTGTGTGTGTCTTTATCTTGTTTAATTTCCATTTCTAATGACAATAAAGATTGGCAGAAAACATTATTTTGTTCTCAATATTTTTTCTATTGCAAACACAAGGTGAGATGAATAGAGGTGGCATAGCAATAAATGAAGCAATTTTATTTACATAAAAATTAGATACAGGTTGAAGGAAAGTCACTTTCAAGCTTGTTAGAGAGAGTTTAGCTGCCTTGATCACTGTGCCAAAATAACAATCAATATCTTCTACCAAGTGACAGAGATTAAACAGACCAAGTAATAAATAACAAATAACAGGTGGACAAATGAAAACTATTAACCTGTGACCACAAAAGTATCAGGTGTAATAAAGTAAAAGCCAAGGGGTGTATTCAGGAGTGATGAGTAAAATGTAGGTGAACTATGTAGACACAGGAAAGGAGAAAGTAGAAATAATGGTGAATGAGGACATGTAGGGATTATTACACAGCACTGCAACCACTACAGAAATGTCACAAGACAAGAACTCTAGGTCTCACTGACTAATGAAGAAATGATAAGATTAATCAAGACAGTATAAAGTTAAACCAGGGGAAAATCTGGCAGTAGTCAACAAGTCTCTTAATGATACAAACTCAAACCTTTTTCTAGTCTATTTGGGCTTTTGTGTATTTAAGTCAGTACATTTTGCCCTGTCTGTCAGACGTTCTCATATGAGAATTTTCATGTCAATATTGTATTAAAAAGGCATCTTTCCTGCCCAAGTGGCACACTTCAGTTGAATGGCATTTAACTGAATGATATTTTATTATTTAAAGAAGAAAAGTTGGTAAAGTAATGAATATATAATAAACAGAGAGGTGACATAAAATCAAGAACTACTCATTTTACTCGGTTCCCAATTTTGGCCATTTTTTTTTAAACCTCTGATCTGATACTTAAATTTAGCAAACATTTACCAAAACAGTTTGGAAATGCCTTTCATATGAGATTTTTTTATTTTATTTCTAAAGTTTATGATTTTTGTGAAGAGATTTGCTCCATCTTTAATCAACTTTCCACAATATGCACTGTTTTAAAATGTCCACGAGATGTCAGTATATTCACGATCAAATTAATGCCTATAGTCATATAAATTCTTAATAACTTAACAATGTTTAGATCAGTGTATTTTATATTGATTATGTTTAGATGGATTCAAATGTAATTTGCTTATAATTTAGACCTACTGCTTTTGTTGGCAGTAGGTCTAACAAAAATTCTTAAAGATTATTATTCTTAAAGAGAGAGAAAGACAGCGATAGAGAAAAAAAGAGAGGGAGAGAGGGGGAGATAAATTATCTGTTAGAATACATTTGAAGAAGAGTAAAAACAAAACACACATTCTTTCTTTGTAAAAAATGAAATAAAAAATATCTTAGATATCAATAGGATAAATTTGTCATTTTTTTTGTCTTTTATATTCCGTCCACAAATACTACAGATACTGCAGATAGCTGAATGATTGCAAGGAAAACTATGACTTTCCTACATATAAAACCCTAATTTTATTTCACATGTTTTATGTTAAATTTAGGCCCCATATATTAAAAGTACTTTTGTAGTCGTTATAATTACATTTTTGTTGGTTACTCATCTTTCAACCAACTTTCAACTTGTATACGCAAGTATAATGGGAAATATATGGTTTTAGAGTAGACGAATTACATTCTGAGTGGCTGAAATCCGAATTGTGAGTGTCTCTCCGTTAAGCAGATCCTGCCTCACTATTTTAGTGTTAAACGGGTTGCCATAGACCTCTCGGCACGTCACATCGAAGCACGCCTCTGTAGCACGAATCTGTCATTTGGAGCTTTTTGTTCGCCAGTCACGACCTAAATGATGACAAAATCCTGCACCACGGGAAGCTGACGCCACCGCGGTACAGTCACCTCCTCGGTGACGTGGGCTGACGGAGGCAGCAGCAGCAGTCAGGGTTGATGCCATCTGCTGGACGGTCGCAGCCACTCTCTCAGCATTACGTCATCCGGGAAAAACCGGTGCCAGGGCCAGATCGGTGAAGCCCGGGAGTCTGGTTCTGAATGTAAAGCAGAGTGGAAAGAGGCGGATAAATTTAAGACAGGACAAGTGGAATTTGAAACTAAATCGTGTGAGTGGAAATTCTAATTTAACAGGCGTGTTGGACAACAATACCTCTAGACACAACTATAGAAATACATGGCCACCATGGAATAGAACAGAATAGAATAGAATAGAGCAGATAAGACAATAGCCTGTTTTGATCCAAGTCATTTTGGATCATACAAAATAAATCATGTCTTAAAAAGTTTTGGGTCTGTGAAATATTCACACTTTTTCTTATATATTATACTGGGATTTTATCTTATAGCTCAACTAGTATATAATTGTGAAAAGGTAAATCAGTGTTAGTATGTAAAAAGATTTATTTGTATTCCTCCTCACTATTCAAGTACAGAGCTAACAGAGTATTAAGATTTTTTTTTTTTGCTTAAGTGAGAATAGAAATACTTCATAACAATGTTACTGAAGTAAACTAAACAACTAAACAAAGTACAGTGAAATAAAACTAATCTTTAAACCAAGTTTTTGTCAAAAAGTTACAGAAGTAATTGTAATTGAATAAATGCACACCAACGTCTTCGACGTTGGCCTCATATTGTCAATTAGGCTTAAATGTAGACTTTGACTGGGCCGTTCTGACACGTTAACATGCTTTGATATAAACCTGTCTATTGTAACTTTAGCTAATCATCTGATTAGCCAATCAGATGATTGGATTCACCATCAGATGATTGTCTTGCATTACACATTTTAACTTGATCCAGCTTGAAAAAAAAAAGAAAGAAAGGAAAGCACAATGTTGCCACCACCATGTCAGCCTTGCACAGCCATATTGGTTAGAAAAATGTTTCACAAATACAACTCTGAAAATGTTGAATTTCCCAGGTTTATATTTGCATTTAGTTCTCTTTCATTTAAATAGCCCAAAAATAATATTCAGTGCAGTGCCAGCAGAAGCTGCCTAATTAAAAACTGTAGGACCCTTTTGTGTGATTTAATTCTAGTGTAAAGACAGCTTTTCACTAAAAGCCTCTCAGATTTAATTAAAAAAAGAAAGAAGCAGAATTAAGAAAACAGAACATTCATTTCTGCTCTCTAACTCAACAGACAGCGTCACATAAAAAAAAAAAAAAAAAAAAAACATATTTATGACTGGCACCGTTCAAATTCAACAGCAAAAACTTGTTTGGTTTACAGAAAAGCACGACATTTAAGATAATAAACCCTTATTTTAAACTTTGCAGAGAAGTGAACGTCAGTTGAGCTGCTGTCCATGGTGCTGAAACTCTTCTGCACTCGATGTTTTGAACTGGCTGTATTCTTTTTAAATTGAGCCAATAAAGCGGTACAAAGTATCGCGAGAGGAGGAAAGAAATGTTAGATTTATACATGATTTGCGTATTCATGTGGAGTGGGACTGCTTTGAAATGAAAACGCCGGGATGTGGCGTGTACAAGGTTTCAGATCATGACGGTGACGAGCCAGTCCGCACATGATTAGACTCTCCTCCGAAAAAAAAAAAAAAAAAAGATCAGAGAGGGAGGAAGGAGGGCTCCATTCCCAGGGAGGCAACGGAGAGGCACCGAGGACTCCGCCTTTACCGCCCTAACGTCCAAGCACCAGCCCGGGGTGGGGAAGAGGGAAGAGACACGCCGCAGGCCTGACGAAGAGATTCGAAACGTGAGCGTGAGGAGAGACTAAAAAAACGAAAAAGAAATCGGAGATGGGCTCGCCGTGAAGGAGTAAAGACGGGGAGGTGGGGGAAACACCCAGAGGGGGCGCAACACAAAAGCGCAACTCGAGGTGCCTGCAACCATGAGCGGCTGCTCGCCTAAGCCGCGGCTGCCGCTGCTACTCCGCCCGGGGAACACGTCGTGAGGTGCGCCTCGGGAACCTGTTAGCCGAAACGACACGCCGAGGAGAACCAGGAGGAGGTGGTGGTGGAGGTGGGGCGGTGGTGGTCGAAAAGATGTCCGCCTCGGTGGGGCCCCACGGCGGCCCTCGCCCACCCACCGTGCCGCCGTCCATGCCGGATCTTCCGGACCTTAGCCACCTCACCGAGGAGGAGCGCAAGATCATCATGGACGTGATGGCTCGGCAGAAGAAAGAGGAAGAGAAAGAACAAGAAATGCTGAAGTAAGGCCAAACTGTTTCTCAAGTCATAAGGCATAGCTTAAGAAATAGAGGTTAGAGGTAATCTCATACAACCACCGACCATCTACAGCCTTAAGAAAGACGTGAGACGCGAAACTATCATAAGATTTACAGCTTTTTCTTCCCTAAATCAAATCAATAAGCGGTCACGGTGGGTGACGATGGCCTGAAACAGGGTCAGTATCCGTTACAGGTGCTGGTCCAAGGATGGGGTGTGACAGAGAGGGAAGGAGATGGAAGGATGAATCATAGCCTTGTACATCTTTCACCCATTCATTTTCATCAATGGAGGACTGCACCCCAACCCTCAGCTTACACATCTACCTTCAACCCCGCGGTGATTTCCCATTTTACGCACGGCCAAATGGCGTGCGCCGTATCTGTGTGGGTTGCTGGGAGCATCATACACGCACACATTCACGCGCCGCGTAAGTGTGTCCATGCGCGCGCGCGCGTGTGCAAGGGAGAAGTGATGCTGCTGCCAACCCACTAGCGAAAAAAAAAAGAAAAAAGAAAAAAAAGCTGCTTTACGATGAGTACCACGGTGCGCTGTGCGAGCATTTGTGTGTTCCTCTTCCCAGAGATGAAGATGGGGTGTGGTTGGCATATCCAGCAGGCCTGAACCGGACCGACTGGAACACAGTGTAAAATTATTGTGGTATGTTTGCAAACGCTACGTGGAGTGTGATCAGATTGCAGTCTGTCGAAGGAGCCTCTCTGGAAAACAAAAAACAAAAAATTGGGGTCCTATCAAAGTCGAACCCCATTGATAGGACATCCAGTCCTATCAATGGGGAATGTGTTTGCATCAACCCAGGCAGTCCTAGGCAGCAGAGCTCGCACTATAAACCAGCTCACACACCTCCAACCCACCCCAAGAGTGAGGGTCTATTGCCAGATCTGTTTATTAGGCATGCTGCATCCTTGGGCTTTTGCTCTGGTTCTAATGGCTGGCTTCATTTTCTGACTGCAGCCTAAAGGGGAGCTCTGTGAGGGCCCCTTGAGAAGAAGGGATGTATTTAATGTTCCATGAGCTCAGGCGCAGGTTCATAATGGCTTCATCATCTGGCTAATCATTAATGGAGCCAGGGCACCATGAACAGGGGACAGATGGGATTTTTACAGGAATTTGCCGATAATTGCGAGGCAGTCTCCGGTGTTTATTACAGTACAGAGTTTATTCAGATGCTGATGTTAAATGAATCTCATTGCTCCTTTTCTTGATTGACTGTAACAGCTCAGTGCTTCATAAAGTACTGTGTAATTTTTCCAGGTTTCTCTCTCAATCACCATAAATTTGTATGGATATTAATAGTGTTTTACTCCATAAAGCAGCGCAAAGATAATTACGAGGGATGGTTTTCAGTATTTTTCTTTTCAAGTCAAAATCTGGATTTTTGGATATGTGTCGTATATGTGTTGCCCATCTCTAGGCAATGCTTTGCAGAACCACCTTTTGCTGCAACTGCAAGTTTTTGATTGCATGCCTCTACCTGCTTTGCCCATGAAGAGGCAGAAAATTGTTGTTGGCCACAATAGCTCAAGCTCTGTCAGAGTGAATAGTGGGGGTCTGGAACATCAATTTTCGGTCCTATTGTCGCTCTGTATGTGCTTAAGGGAGTTGTCCTGCTGGAAGGTGGACCTCCAATCTTTTGCCACCTCAAACAGGTTTTCTTTTACGGCAGCTTTTTATTTAACTCGTGTACATGCATCTTCTCATCAGCGTTGGCCAGCTTCCCTGTTTCTATTGAAGAAAAATGATCACAATATGGTAGAAAATCCTACATAAAAGTTAAAGCTTATTAAAATATCTGTGGTAATGTCTGCAGTCGTTATGTATTATTTGAGTACAGCTAAAACTAACAGTGCTTTATTTTTATGATAATTTCTATGAGCTTAAAAGATGTCCTTGAGCTCCAATGTACACGTATTAAGGAATATCCAGTGTCGTCTACTCAGACACAGTTCCACCTGCCAGCCCTGTCCAGAGCTGCCTGAGCCTGCAGCACCTGGCACTGATAAGGTTAAACTGATACTGACTTCTATCTGTCCCAGCTTCAAGCAAATGGCCCGATCTGGAACACCTGCTACAACTATTGAGAAAGCAAGGCCTGAGCATTCTATAATTGTTCCAGACCTCAAAAAAAAAAAAAAAAAAATTAACATCAATAACAAAAAATGGGACTTTGTTTTCTTTGCATTTATCATCAAGTCACTGGAAATTGCTTTTATTTATTTATAAGGGACCTTAATTTATAAAGATGTCTCACTGAGATCCAAGTTCTCTTTTACAAGAGAAACCTGTTTTGCTAAAACAACAGAATTGTATTTACATGTTTTACAATTACATAATATACAATTTATGTTAGCAAAATCTAATCATAATGAGATATTTTTATTTTGTTTTTATATTTTTATCTGTCAAGCAGTCTGACAGAGCTTGAAGACTGAATGCTTCACAATGTTTTGGTTGAACCTGCAACCAGAAGCTGAATGAAGTTCATGGTTTTTTTTTACTTAGCCTTTTAAACTTCAATGCAAACATTTTCCCAGAAGCAAATAATAGTTTTGACCAACTTTCAGTTGCATGCTACACCAGAATTTATAAGTCCTATTTTAAAACCAAGTAAATTTCGTTTTCTATGCTAGAAAAAACATTCTTAGAATATGTGTAGCGCACAGTACCACTGCACCATTGCTGAGAGTTTTCAGTCTCTCAGCAATGGTGAGAGACACCATTGCTGCAAAGTACGTATAGCAACATATGTTAGGCTATACGTTGCTATACGTTGCTAGAAAAAAACCCCAAATAAAATTCTCCAAACATTTCAAGCAAAGGTGATTGTGTTAGTATTTGATTTTATGTAGGAGAAAAAAATAGGCTCAAATTTCCTATTTTTTAACTTATACACTTGCTGACCTGTCCTAAACTTAGCTGAATTAATTTTTTTTTTTTTTACCTTTTTGATCAATTCAATACTTCTTTCAACCTCATTTCGACACAGCTGGAAGTCTTCATGCAGATGTCTTTTCATCTTTCACTTTTCAACATCTTATTTTGTTTAGATGGCAGCAAACATTTCTCTACTGTCTTTTATGTAAAACAATGCTCTTAAGGTATGACTCATCTATAAGAGTACCACCCATTTTTCTTTCTACGGCAGTCCTGCTTTAAAAATATTTTACACAAGCATAGTTTGAACTCTTGGTTCACTTTCGCGAGTGTTTCGCTTTTTGCTTTTTGATGATGTTAGTGTCCTATAACGCACTGAACTCTCTTAAAAAAAACAAAACAAAAAAACAATGCCATCTTTAAGACAACATACTGGCCTCGAGGTGTTTTAGTTGATTCTTATTGTTTCAAGGCTTGAATAAAGAATGAAGCCTTAAACTTTAAAATAACTTGGCAACAAAGCAATTTAAAGTTGGTGCTGTGAGTGCATGAGATAGTTGACACTAACATTATACATGACATTATTTATATTGAAAACATTTAGAGAGCGTTCGTTAGTCAATGCACATTCTGATAGAAATATCATCTCTTCTGTTGCCTGAAGCAGTCCCGTTTGTTTTCTATTGTTAACTTATTAGCAGTGTCCTGATCTGTTTTTGTCTTTGTTGTGTAGATGGTTTGGCCATTAGTTTAATATCACCACACATTCAATCTTAGCTCTAAAAGCGGTTTGGTGGAGGAACATAAATCAGGTGGCAGTTTAATGTTTTCTGATCCTGCTTAAGTGTTCAAGAGGTCATAGGAGAAATAAGGAGACTCATACAACAAATGAAAGTAGTGCTCTTTGTGTCGTTCTCAGAGTTTATAAATGTGAAAATTATTGGAAACAATGCTAGTTTAATTCACTAAAAGGAGCACGCTGTTTAGACGTTGCAGACTCCTCGACAGCAGATGGTGAGAAAAAGACATCAAAACATGCGACGCAGATGGAGGGAGACGGAGGCAGGATTTAGAGGTTTTTAGCATTAGAGCGGTTGTGTGTCAGGGAGAAAAAAATGGAAGACTATAAGAATGAAGAAAGCTCATGGAAGAAATCCTATTCCAACAGAGATGGCTATCTCTGTTTGCTTCCTGATGCCTCTGCCTTAAGGGGTGCATGGAGAGGTCAGTAAAGGTCTAGTTCATGTGAGCTGTCTAACATAGATACTGTTTTACAAAAGGATACATTTCTACCTGTGAGTTCTGTTTTTCCTTGAAGCTACCATTATCAGTATTTAGACTTATAGGTCAGAAAACTTGCACTGACAGTGTTGAACCTGTGGCTTTCGATGAGCATTTTAAACCTGTCTCATACTTTATAAAGTGCTTGTGTTTTGTTGTACAGCTCATGTTCTAACACTACATTAACTATGTTTTAAACATTGTTAGAAGGCCACAGTAGTCTAACTGTCACAAGCCTCTTTGGGTTTTTGCTCCATTGAAACAAATTCAATGTCAGGCCAGTAGATGGCTGTAACATCAACAGTAATGACCGGCTGACTTTTAATCTTCAATACAGGCCATCAAGCTATCATACTATGCTTTACTGACTTTTGTTTTTGTTGGACAAAATTTATCTTTTAAATAAATAAATAGATAAATAAATAAATTTATAAGTTTTTAGTTGTAATTTAATGTAAATAAAAAAAAGATCAAGGAATATGTGTTGCAGAAAACTAAGAGCACGTCTTTGAATGCATCATGGTAAAACGTGGTGGAGATGCTATTCTTCATTGGGGTCAAGACATATTCGACTCTCTTTTCTTAGATAACCCTCTCTTCATAGAAAGAAGCCTGTCAGTTCTTAGCCTTGATTTTATGACTTCTCTGATCCCATATGTCTCAAAGTTTCTTCGTGTTGAAAACATGAGCAAAATAAAGCCCTGGATGTATGATGCTAGCTTTTTAGAAAATGAAAGAAAGAACTTTATGGCAGACTTAAGAGTTTCTTTTTTTCATAGAGAAAAATGCAAATGTTGAATTATGGATTAGTGCTGAAAATAGCGCTCACATGGAAGCAGTTGCTGAAATATTTAGGTATTCATTTCACAGGCTGCTGTTGATGATCTGGATCTTTTCTGTTCTCCCTTCCTGTTAACCTGTTTCAGTATTGACCCAAACCTGAATTTAAGTCAGATACAGACTGAGTTATCTTGTGAACATTCAATCCTGCTTCATGTACCCACTCAGACAAAGGAAGCTTGTGTATTGTCTTAAATTTCATATCATAACAAGAAAATATGCACTGATTATTTCAAATATCTAACTGAACCTCTGTGTTTTAGATGAAGTAGCACAAACTATGGCAGATTGCTTTGCTGTTTTTTTTGTGCTGTATAACAAGCTGCTGGTCAGCATGTTGTGCTGTTGGTTGATGCACTGACAACTGAAACAGCTGCAGAGAGTATGAGACTTCCAACGCCTCAAAAACTTTCCCGTAAATAGAGACTCTGCAGGGCCTTTCTGTATTCACACAGTTTTTATACTGTTTGACTTTTTTCACACTTTGTCATAACCACAAACACCTATCTGTTTTATTGGGATTTCATGTGACAGACAAGCACAAGTTAGTGTGTGTTAGTAAAGTGGGTGTAAAATTATGGTTTTCAAATTGTTTTGCGAATAAAAATGTAAAAGTCAGACTGGGCTAAATTAAGAGTAATCTTGATAGAAAACCTGCTCGAGGTTGCAGAAGACTTGAGACTAAGAACTGAGAGAGGCTCATGTTCCTGCAGGACAATGACCAAAAATATGCACTCAGAGTTGTAATGAAATTATTTAGCTCAAAACATATTAATGTGCCACAATGGCTCAGATAGAGTCCAGATGTAAATCAAATTAAAAATCTAACACGTGACCTGAAAATTGAGCTGTAGTTTGAGTTATTTTGTAAAAAGGAATGGGTACTAGATCAGGTGTGCCCAAATCCATTCCTTGAGAGTCACCTATCTTGTAACTTTCACATGAATTTCACCTGAATCAAAATGAATGCTCGTTACCAGGCCTCTGAAGCGCTGACTGACATGCTGATGAGTGAATTCTGCAATTCGATTCAGCTGAGCTCCCCTGCAATAGATGTTCAAAACTGGTGGAGATGCAATCCAAAAGATTTACAGCTTCACATGCAGAGAAAGGTGGTGCTACAAATTATTGACTAGATGTAAATTGTTCAGTTAAAATAAAAATAATACACTGAATTCTAATTCTGACTTACAAAAACTCAATGAGGTGCTGCATATAACTTTGTTTCTTTTTAAACCACCAACTAGGAATCGGGAAAAATTTTATTTTATCGTGTTCTAACTTGAGACTGCTCTGTTTTGTTAAGTGTTTGTATTTTTATGTTCAGCCTTTTGCATCTGTCTGGGGACAAACAATGGAATTTAGCCTTCGGGTAAAATTGAGTGGATTTCTATTTGTGTCAGTCAAACTTTGCACCAATAAAATGCCATAAATGAATACAACAGGAATAGGATTATATTTAAACAGGTGATCCTCAGATTATCTCCTTACAGTGGAATGATATTATGAATTCATTTGGGAAACAGTCGTGTGTTTGTGTGTTGATTCAGCTGCGCTTGCTCAAGATCTGGTTAATCAGCAGCTACAGTGGCTAGGAGAACAAAATGTGACATTAAGCAAGTATGACCTCTAAACCTGACAGACGACGGAAAGACGTGGCTTTTCATAGTGCCTGGCAAGGTGGGAGTAACCTTTTTACAGCTCCCAGACCTCCCTACCATGAAAGTTTAATGCTAGTGCATTCTGCTTAGGCTCGCCAGGCTCTTTACATTTGTTTTCCCCTCCAACGTCAGTCTGTGTTAGCACTGAGAGGAAACTGTAAAATTATATTATGAAGGTCTGCCTGGCATTTGCAAACACAAGGTTTTTTTTTTTTTTTCTTCATTTTGAATTAACAATTTAATAATTGTTTTGTTTAAAACCGCAAGATTTCTCACAAAAACATAAGAACTAAAATATGTTGTTAAAATCCAAGTCTCCTTATTGAGCTAAATGATTGCTGCTGGAAGCAACAAATGAATTCTTGAGTTAAATAAGCTTTGCATTGTTGTCAACATCTCACTGGAAGATAACTGTAAATAAGAAAAAGCATTGAAGGGGGCATTCCAGCTCCACTAACCTGATGCCAAAACACAATTCAAATTTCAAATGAAGGCTTCACATTTTTATACTTCATTATTTAACAATGTTATTGTGGTCATAAAAACCTGAAAGGCCAGCTGGGACCCTTTAGTCTGCAGGCATTTTTGCAAGATTTTCCTTAGCTTGATGTCAGTAT
This sequence comes from Poeciliopsis retropinna, assembly GCA_010277075.1. Taxonomy (NCBI): domain Eukaryota; kingdom Metazoa; phylum Chordata; class Actinopteri; order Cyprinodontiformes; family Poeciliidae; genus Poeciliopsis; species Poeciliopsis retropinna. The sequence goes on from VMRM01000013.1 coordinate 10,021,083, forward strand.
AACTCAGTTTTCACACTTTATAAAAACAATGAATGGAATAAAAACATAATTGCATTCGAAGAATAAACAAGCTGCAGATTTTATTTTTGGGGTCATGGTTCCCAGCAAGCAATTTTGAAAAAAATAAAATAAGATAAAAACACAGACACACATCTACTGTAATACTGCACAAATACTTCCTGTATCTGGTTTTGTGTTGGGTTCCTTGGATTCTTTTAAATTGTTTTCCCAATCAAATAAATTTCACACGAGCTTTGTTTCATTTTCTATGTAAACTACAATTACATAGAAATTACTTTGTGAAAGTAATTATCCCCCCTGGCATTTTTTATGTCTCATTACCACACAACCTGGTATTAAAATGAATTAATATAGGGTGGCATCATTTAATTTACAGAACATCCCTACGACTTTGAACACTTCATATTTCTTTGTGGTTATTTAGATTTTTCAGCAGACCGTTGGAGGTTATAGACTTAGTAGGTTATTATTGCAATATATACAATAGGTTTCTATATTTTAGTGCTTCTTACTGTAAGCAGACAAACAACTGGACAGAAGCTTGGAAAATAGATCAACTGATGAGAAAGAATAAGTTATCAAGGAAAGGGGGAAAAAATGGAAAGAGGGTAAGACGGGATATAAATGGAGAGGAAAGGTAACAACAATGTAAGAGGAGCAGAAAAAAGAGAGAGATACACTCATAAGCTGAAGGGCTCATGCCAAAAAAGCACTTCGCTCCATATATACATCACAACATCAATAGATGTGTTATCAACAGCCAAGCACCGTCTGAGGGAGCGGCTGCTGCAGTCAACGACTTTGAGTGAAAATCTCCGTCATTATGCATCTATGCTCTATAAACAGGATCTCTTCAGTTTCACTGGATGACCCACTCCCCAAAAGATAAACACCTTAGTTATTGTCATGGTCTTTGACAGGAAATTTAACAATACTGCAGTAGTTTTTATGTAAAATTTACCTTTTCTTGGCATTACACCATATTACATGTTATTCCCTCATCAAAAACATACAAGTGCTGCTATGATTATTTCGTGCATGTTTGAGGGATCCTTAAATCTCCCATGGCAACCGTTTGGGTTGCCTGAATGCTTGGTCTCACAAAGTGCTGGAGACAGGTGGATGCTAAGAACTGATGAGTAAATGCATGGAGACAAATACAGGACAATCCTTTTAAATGCCTTCTTTGAAAAACTTGTGAAAATGGTTACTATAAATTGTTTTAATGTGTGGTTGCAACATAATTCGACGTGAAAAGTTTCGAAACCCTTTTGCATCTGATCGATGCGTGACTGGATTTGTATAGTTAAGAAAAGCAAATTACTGAAATGTAAAATCCAGATTCTTTTCAGTAAAATAAATATGCAGATTCCAAAATTAGCTTCTTCCATCCCTATAAGATGAGCACGGAACCAGTGAGTCTACATGACACCTTCATTCTGAAGAGGTGTGAGTGTTCAGACTGGATGCTGGATGAAAGGACATCTGGGAAACAAAGCCTTTCCATTCACCAGGGATGGCCCAGATTGTTTGAGAAATGGCTGCCCTACAGATAAATTCACACTGTCCATCTGGGTGCTGTCTTTCTGCAAGCAGTGGGATGTACCGTTTTATAGCCTCCTGACAGTGAAGAAAGACAAATATGATCAAGCTGTCATGGAGAATGTTTCAGCAGGCAAACAACAAACCCCCAAAAGATGTGCATTTGCTTAAGCATCCATCCACTGATTTCCTTTTTCTTAGCTCATTACTTCTTTGCAGCAGTTGAAAAGGTTTTCTCCTGTCTCACAGTGTACTCAACTTTTAATTTCTGGTAAATCTCTACACTCCTGCTTTCATGAAGTCAGTTTCCTGAAAGGATGGATCTGCTTTTTCTCCTTGTTTCCATCCTCCTGCCTCTCCAGCCTCTTTCCATCATCCACTCCTCTCCTTCAGTGGTATTTTTAGAGAGGCTCCGGATGCATCGGCTTCTCTCCTCTGCTGCTCTCTGGCCCACGCTCGTTTCCGACACTGCTCCTTTATTTCATCCTTTGCTTTCTTCTTATTCTTTCACCTTTTCCCTGAAGACAGCAGTTTGTCAGACAGAAAGACTTATGGGAATTAGTCTGTTACCTCTTCCTTCCCTCTTCCTGATCCCTATGCTTTTTCTTCTCTCTTATATACCTTTTTATCGCTCTGCCTCCTTCCTGGAGCTTACCCCTCCTCTTCTTGCCATCACCCAGCATGTGTCAACTTGTCTTGTCTTTTTTGGTATCCGGCTTCATCACAGGTGGAGACATTTTTTTTCTTCATCATTCACTCTTGCATCTCCCAGAGTGTTCAGGGTATTGATCCAGAAAACTTGTTTTGTTCTCTGCACTCCTTGAAAAGTTCAGTTTCTTTCTTGACTGGTATTTGTTAAATCCAGGTTTCTTCCTGCAGAACTACATGATGGTGTTTATGAGTTTTTAATACAGTCATTGTTCTGGATTGCACGAGTCAGGCAATTTGCATCTTTTTTAACCTCTTTAATAACACATCAGCAGCAGCTTATAATTATAGAGCAGACGTGAAGACATTACGTCTGGGTTTACCTCTGCCTCTTGAGACACTATCAGAAACGTTATGTAATGCTTTCTTAGATTAAATAAAAGTAATCTGGACATTAACAATACTTTGAAGGGAGCCTAAAAATAGGACTCGGTTACCCCAGTTCTGTTAAATGGGCATAAATCTCCAGAATTTAGCAAATAGAAATTATGTTGGTAACCTTACCTGACCTAAAACAGAAAAAGTTTAATCTGATTTAATGTCAGACACTTAGGTGGAAAACTTGTCCTTTTTTGTTCTGAGTGTGTATATAATAGTTTTCATATAAGTGGAGGATGAACTGCAGCAGCCTCGTGGTACCTGGGAGACATAAAGTAATTATTTATCCAATTTGTAAAATCAGACCTGGACCAGTTTCATTGAGGCCTTACTGGGTTTGGTTCGTATTGATTGTTCAATACTATTAACTTTTCTTTAAAAATACTGTGAAATATGTTTATATTATGACTTCATGTGGCTTGCAACATTTTAAGGCATTTTTATAGATTTTGAAACTGACTATTTTGGAATAAAGACTTGATCAAACATCTGTTTATGGCAGAAAGCTTTAAAGACTCTCTCTTTCTTCATTGTGTTGTTAGAAATCATGCTGTCAGGTTTGAGGACCAGTGTTGCCACCTTGGCAACTTTGTCATTATATTTAGCAACAGACACAATAGGACTCTGGAATAAAAGTATTTTGGGATGCGGTATGTAAATGTGATAGTTTCCAGTCAAAAGAATTATGAATACCCAACCATTTGAATGCAAAGATTGCTTCATACAATCCATGTGAAACAAAGGATTTAGAAAGCTTTCTGCACACCCTTTTTTGATAGATATATTGCAGAATATCATTTTCAAATTTTAAACACTGTCATGTTTAAAAGGTTTTTGGTCATGTTAACAGTTGTGAAAAATGAAAGTTTGCTCCAAATCAGAAAACGGAAAGCTCATTATTTGTGTCTTACCACAATCTGAAACTTCCAGACTGGTTGTGTTGGAACGCTTTCTCTTCTGACAGAGAATCTTCTGCGGGGCATCGCTGAAAATCAGCTGATCAGACAGAAATAGTAATGCCACACAAGCTGCCTTCCCTCCCCATCGTTTGGCAGTGTATTATTAGTGGTGCTAATTAACAACTCAACACCAGTGACTGGTGAAGTCAGTTGGGACAGGGGCGGAAACGATGGCGAGAACAAGAGAGGGCAAAGACATAAGAGGGAGGCAGTATTTCAGCCTGTCAGGCTTAATAGTGCATGATGCCTCGTCGGACAAACACACACACACATGCGCACGCATGAAGGTTTAGGTCACTGTATTGTTGCTTGCTTGTATGCGTGTGTGTGTGGGCAGCTTTGTACACACCAGTGTTGACAGGGACACAGCTGGGCTAACCAACATCTGGCTCTGTGTCCCTGCTGGTCCGTTATTCACTTCACACCCCTCAGACTGCAGCCACATGCCAACGCTAGATTTGTGCTCACTTTCTCCTTCAACACTGTGGAGCAGCACTTCGTGCATCTGATCTGTAGCTGCATTAGTCAGTCTAGTGCGTGGGTTTTCTACATATGTTTGGCTTCTTCCCACAGGCAACACACACTGCACAGCCAGAGCAAAGTTACACACAGATATTACATTTCACTTTAATAACAGCATGCATTTGCCATGTCATTGTTTTCACAAGTTGTGTCCAACAAGACAACTTTTATTTCTAGTCTGTGAGATAAATATGTGCCATTCAGCTGAAAAGTGAGTAATACTGTAGGAGAGAAAAGTGCTAGCAACAAAAAGCACAACAGACTGCTTCCACTCTTAAGCTCATAGAAAACCAAAGCATCATTTGACTCAATTTCAGCATCCTGACTTCTACGTAGGTCACCATCATCATGTCCACATCTTGTCCGATCAATGGGTGGATCTATAATTATTTGGTATAAATACGGATTATACTAGTAGGCAGTCTGAGCACGCTCAAAGATAAACTATTTCTACCCTTTTAAATTACTGTAGTTTTAGGAAGGATTTGTTTTTTTCTCCCTTTAACTGAAATTATCATAAAAAATATTGTTATATATTTAATCAGGTAATAAATTTGAGATCATAAAATGTGTTTGATAACCTCATAGATTCAAGTGTAGTAAAACTAAAGCTGAATAAATCTTGAAGGAAGTGAACACAATACTGCATTAAGCCTACAATACTGTTATGTTATGCTGATATTTGGTCTCTTACTGTATTGCAATTAATTGAAATGTTTTACTGAGGCTATATTTGCACCACTGGGTAGGGGACAGGTATTTAGCATGTATCAAGGAGGGATTGATGTTTCTCATGACTCGACTAAAACACTGTTGTATGCTGTCACTTCCTGTGCTTCGAGGCACTTCATCTGACCCCCAGGGTGGCGGATGGCTCAGGCATGTAATCAATAAACACACAGCTGAGTGAACACCAAAAGCTTGTCCTTACCTGATGGGACATCTTTGTAACACAGAACTGAGCAACATGAAGTCATGACTGGACAAGAAGTAGCTCAAATGTCTGAGTCAACACCATCAAATCCCGAGTGCGAGGCATTCTCCAAAAGACACTGATGCCTAAAAAAGCCATTAGATAAAGTTTCACCTTCGCAGCTGAATTTAGTTCAAAAATCAGAGCACCATGTCATCTGTTATTCTGAATTTAGCTGCACAACTGAACTGCTTTGGTTCAAGACAAAAAGCTGTGTTAATCAGACTGCTGTCCACATTGATTGAACCTGTTTGGTAAATCCAATTTTTGTGTGGTAGAAATCTAGATGTTAGGAGTTGGATGAACTATATTACTTACAAAGTGTGCTGCTTGGATTTTGTTTTGATCACTTTTCTTGCTAAAGTGTGTCTGTGTAGCTGCTACAACCCCCCCCAAAAAAACAACACTGAAATGTACCAGGGAAGAGCATGTTCTGTCCATGAGGACTGCAGATTTATTTTTAATACCCAAGCCGCCTTGTGCCTCCTTAACACTGCATCTCTGCTGAATGTGTGGAAATGCCAGAAAATATGGCACATTAACACCCACTGACACGTGGTGCCTGACGCCACTGCGTTGCCATGATAACCGACCATGCACCCTGTGTTTCTGACATCTGTTCCCATGGCGCCCGGACCTGGCTCAGCCCCCTGGCCTCCCATTGGCAGGATACATCTGTTCTCGGGGGGTCAGAGGTCAGGTGTATGACGTTGCTGCTGTGTCAGTGTCATGTTGTTTTTCATTCCGAGGTACAGCTGTGGGTTTTTCCAATCCGCACTAATCATCCATGAGTTAAATTTGAGCCTTTCTGAAACATCTTTTGGGAAAAACAGGGTGGCAGTTTGAATTTACACTGCCTATGGTTTATTTAATCTTAGAATATAATCCTGTAATATAATTATATTATAGTACAGTAAATCTGTTAACGTGTTTAAGATAGCAACAAAGCAGTTGCTCTTCATTACAATTTCGTCAAGTTAGAATTTTTTATTTTTTGGCCTTTGGCAGTAGCAAAAAAAGTAATTTCCTTCTTTCTTTAAAGAAGTATATTTATAAAGTAATTAAAATCTATTCAATTTACTCATACACCCATTGTTAACAATAAAAGTCACTTCAAGGGTTTCACAAGACCAATAATTCTGGTTTATAAAAACATATGTCAGTCAAATTATGTAGACAGTTATTTTAAGTAATGTGACAAAATAGGAGACACTATATAATACTTAGTTGTTCCACAACAAACCTTTCAATGTTTGATCATTTAATTTTTTTCCTGGAAAAGAAAGTGATTTTATTACAGGCAAGCACCCAAAATAACCCTCTGTAACTCACTGAACAAAAACATAATGATAAATATCTGTATTATATGACCAAAAATTTAGGATTTTGTAGCCTTTATTAGCTAATGCCATAGTTTTTGGCTTAAATAATTCTAGAAAAGCATTTTTTGTAGATGTCTACCAGTTTACCAGTTTTCTTTCAGTAACATGTTTGAGGAATTTCTCACATGTCCAGATTTCAAATCAATCCAGATCGTCCCGATGAGATCAAACTGTGGGCTTTGATTCTGTTTACAACCAGTCCTTGGTGGATATAGTGATTTGTTTTAGGTCATGGTTTTGTTATGGAGGATGTGGCACTACTCTCTTCTCCAAACAGTTGAAAAAACTCCAATCTCTCGTTATTTTTCTGCCATCTCAGTAAACAGACTTTAAACAACTGGAATGTTATGATGTAAAACTTGAAGATGTAACTTTTTAAAAGGATGGCATTATGCAAAGTTATCAACTTTTCTGAGCTTTATGTCATGTTAGAATGTTATTTTAACATGACGTGTGATTATTTCACACATGTTTGAGGAATATTTAGATCTGGCCGCCATTCGGGGTGCCTAACTGGCACCTATTTACCCAAAGTCCCCAGTCGAGCTTTCGCACCACCTCTCTCCTCCTGACACTTCCACTTAGCTCCACCAGACTAGTGGCAACAGCAATTAGCAAACACTTTGTGGAACTGCAAGTCTGGTGAGCTTATCCAACAAAATACAACGCGCCTTAGAATGATTATAAACGTCATAATGACGAAGTATGATGAGTTGTAATGATGTGCTGAATAGTGAGCGTCAAAGAAAGAATTTCAAGGCATCAGAGGCAGTTATGATGCAAAGTCAATTTTTTAAAAGTTGTTTTTGATATAGCTCGCAGCTTCATAACAAGTGACGGTAACACAGTTACCTCAATGTAGTATAAAATGACACTATGTGCCTGGAAAATACATAATACCCTCCTTTAAAAACCACAGAATACCTTCATAGTGGTTGTCATGATTAATGGTTGTTGTGCAACCATATGCTGACAAGAAGAGGTACAATCACTCTAAATGTTGATCTAAGGAAGAAGAACTGAAAACCTTACAAACCACTGGAACACAGGAATGGATGTTGAAGAAATCAAACAGGAAGCAAAGCAGGATAAAATGATGTTGTTTAACACAAGGGCCTGACAAGGGACTGACTGAACTGAGGTATATTTATGTAAGGGACGTTGATTACTGTAATCCTGAACAGATAAGTCTAATTACAGACTGATGAACAGCTGAGAGAGAGCTGAGGCACTGAGGAAAGTAAATGTGGAAACACAGAGACTCGGAGAAAAACTCTACTGAAACAATGACAAGAAAACTTTTTAATCAGTCAAAACCAAACCACCATAGTGCAGCCCTGTGAAACGACTGAGAACAAAAATATTAAATGTATTTCTAATATGAGTGACAAATTAATAGACAAGTAAGCCTTGCTGTTTACATGGTCTGATTTAAACCAGTCAGTTGCTTTGACTGGAAAGATATAATATATTTTTTCATACAGGAAAGCTCCTTCTGCTTAAAAGATGTCCGGCTTTATGCCAGTAGACTGTGTTATTGTTGGTGTAACTCTGAAGTCCTCCGGTCAACTGTTGTTTTCATTGACAAGTAACTCTCCATTGCAAATGTGAAAATGGCTGAAAGGTTCTTAAAATAGTGTTTGCATATCTTCTTGTCTCCCTCCTGCTGGCCAGGAAGCTTCAGCCTCTGGAACCGTAATGTGTGTTTACACAAAAGGAAAGACACCACAAGCATTATGTGGTGCGACTGACATATTAACTGCTTTTGACATAACCTGACCTCAGATATCCTGAAGGATAAAATCACTTTATGGTGAGACTCTTATGTCTCAAGTATTCATTGGACATTTCACATCACAGGCGGTCTGTCCCAGCCTTTTCCACATACCAGCCGATTGGCCGTGACGAGTTCCAGACTGCCAGTCACCTCCCTGTTCCAACTGAGCATGGAGGCTGTCTGTTACTGCAACACTTAAAGCTACAGACAGCTGAACAGACTCAGACCATGGGGTAACAGCATTATATGAATACATTTTCTTTTTTAATTTATGGATTTTGAATCGCGTTTTGAATTGCATTGCGGTTTTATGTGGACAACTTTCCTGGGTGCAGACTGAGAAATACAGATTTTTTATTTATTTTGTTTTGCTTTTACACCTTAATCTGAGAGCACCGCTACTTGGATGTGGATGGGTCATGGTGGAAAATCCTTATTTGTTAAATTATCTCTGCAAAAAGAACCTTCTTTCATCGCATGAGGAGTTACGTTTTCAGTCAATTTTCCACCCAGCAGCTGAAGGTCGCATCTTCAACGACATGTCTGCTTTCAATAAACCCAGGTAACTGTTGAAACTTCTCAGGATCACAAGCTTTAACTAACTAGTTGTGTTAGAGTACATTGACAGAAGTATATCAGTACAAAAGGTGGATGTAGATTCAACAGGTGATGGACAAACTGGCAGCAAATTTGTGAATGAAGAGGTTTTTCCTCCTCCGGCACAGTGGTTAAAGAGCATGTCTGCATCCCTGTGTGAGAGGCTTCCCACACTAATGCACTATTCTTTGATAGTTAAAACAGCAGCGTGGGGGTTTTCACTTGTCCTTTGCAGGTCATTTCCATCACAGCCAGGAAGCAGGATGAAAGGCTGAGAGCCACAGAGAACTAGTTTTCTTTAATGAGAATAAAATTTCTTTTTTAAACAACCCTTTCAAGTGCAGCTCTAATTGCTGGTAACATTGTTCTCTGTTGCTGTAATTTACAGCACCTTGTAAAAATTTATGTCCCTTTAACTTTTTTAGATTTTATGACTTTTCAACTTCATAAAATGTATTCAATGTATTTACCTGGAATCTAATTTGCTAGACCAACATGTTCTCAAACGTTTTATATCAAGAACCACCTGAGAACATGCCAAGTTTTCCTAGTACCATCATTAGAACAAACTTAGAATCCAGAAAAACGTCCTTAGCAACTACGTTTTAGACTCCTATTTTTCCAACCCTGAAAAGGAAATAGACCAGAGGATACTTACTTACACTTGTCTACCAACCCTGAATATGAGTCTCTAGTTTATCTAGTTCATATACTTTGGATCAACATTATTAGACTACTTTTTAGACTCCTCTTCTTCCAACCCAGAAATGGAATTAGACCAGAGGACACTTAGCAACCCTGAACAGGAGCACCTAGTTTACATACTTTAGATCAAGATCCCTTTTCTTCTTTTGCTCTTTCCTTTAGTTTGTTATTTAGTTTATATTTCCTTTTAATTCCTGCAAAGGACTTTGTATTGCCTTGTTGCTGAAAATGTAATATATAAATAAAATTGCCTTTACCTTTACCTTCTACCATCAATTTGGGATACATTTTAAAAGCTACTGCAAATCAATTTGGTCTTTTGTTCAAATTAAAAGAAGTTGTTGTCCATAAAATTTATGAAAGTTTGAGGTTGCAAAGCAGCAAAATTCAAAAACGTTCAAGTAGTGTAAGAAGTTTTATAAGGAGCTTTATTTATTTAATATCATTTATTACATTCTTCTGCCTCATGTTCAGGTTTGTTTAAGGGTAATAACAAAAACCTTGTTGAGCTTGTGTTAAAGATTGACACCAATGTCTTATGCTAGACTTTCTAATCTCTCTTACAGGACACTGCACCAGCAGTTTGAGAGCTACAAACAGGAAGTGCGTCGCATCGGGGTTGAGACGCGACGTCAGCAGACGCAGCAGAAGGACGACGCTCCCACCTGCGGCATTTGCCGCAAGACCAAGTTCGCTGATGGCTGTGGCCATCTCTGCTCATACTGCCAGACCAAATTCTGCGCTCGCTGTGGGGGGCGGGTATCTTTGCGCTCCAACAATGTAAGAATCCTTAACTCTAAATTCCTCCTCTTTATTTCTTCACACACTCACCTCATCTCTGCTGTAGATAATTTACAGCTACTCCTTCTGCTTCTGTGCTGTGTTTGTATGCTTTCTCCTCTTGCTTCCTTGCACACTTTGAAGAAACCAAAGTGTCCCAAAAGAATGGCTTTACTCCCGACATAGGCCTTTGAAAGCTTTCTTTTAAAGTAAAAATGAGGGTTTTAGTGTTGTGGAATGATTATGAACTGAACCACCTTTGCACACTTGAACATGAAAGTACACTAGCTTTGGCTTTTGTGTTGTGATGATACTGTATTTGTCAAAGTAAGCATGTCAGCCTTTGATTGTGTTGCTTTTCTCAAGCCACATCTCCAGGACAGCACAGAAAAGAACAAGAGTAGCTAGCTTCAGGCTGCATTTCACTCAACTCTTATCTCTTCAGAATATTACTGTTACCATAAAAACAGAGACACTGTGTCTGTTGATGGCTGCAGACTAGTTCAAATGGGCAGAGATATAAACAGACAGTGGAACACATAATTTAAAACAATGGACTTTCAGGGCTGAAAATAATGATTATGTTGATAATACAAATCTACTAATATTACTCCTGATTAGACAATGATTATCTTAATCCATTATCTTTCTCTGGGCACACATTCAGTTCTCAGTTTTGGTACATGCTTATGGCATCTTTTTCAGCACACTCGTGACATTATTGACAGTATTGTTGCACTTAAAAAGTGCAACAATACTGAAACTAAACTGGACTACTCTACACTGAACACAATTTACAACACACCATTTTCACAAATGACATCGTTTAATCAATCTTGTCAATTGAGATTATTTACTGGAGCTTAATAATCTTTTGAAACAGTGAAATAGTTGTTTTCTTGAGAGGCTCACCAGAGGTGAACTTTGGAGATGTCATATCCACCTACATACGACTATTGCTAACGCATTAGCAAGCATGTATATGCCATCTGAACTTGAATATTCTTAGTTTCACTTTTTGTTTTAGTGTCACAAAGCCTATTTAGCCTGTCACAAAGCATTCACATGTAGAATTTCGCATAGCTGAGCCTAAAATAAGCCTCTTTATCTAGCTACAGGTCTGCTTTGTTTCCCTGTTAGAGCTATATTTTATCCCTTGCATGGCTAAATTTATGGTATAAAATTTGTGATTGGTGCACATATAGGTTTTGCTTTAGAAACTCTGAATTTCACACTAATATGTGACTTTAGGAGTTGTGAAAAAGCAGTGGAAGAAAATGCTCTGAGAGTTCATCTATTAAAGTGAAAACTTCAAAGTTACACCGTCTCTACGAAGCAGAAAATCTGTTAATAATCTTCTGGATTTAATTAGATAACTAATGAACACAACACATGAACACTCTGACTAGCAATAGTCATATTTGAAAAGATTTAAGGAGCAAAACCCCAAGCTATAAATAATAAAATAATGGTAAGGTTGCTCCAGATTGGAACAGTGTGATTTCCAACCCATAACCAAACATTTTTGTGCTATTTTAGGACCCAACCCTCCCCAATCTAAGCCTTCTCTGGGCTCCCCTCCAACCGAGGAGAGAACACTCCTTCTGCTTACTTTACCTGAATCTCGGCCCGTCATCCTCAGCATGCTGGTGGCCAATCTGTTCAGTGTCCGCTCATCCCGGCTGGGACTAGAATCACACTGGGAACTCATATACCCAGGTCTGAAAATATCACTCAGATTATTGGATAAAGATAGTTTCCAAGCTGGTGAATTCATTCATCTCTCTTTAAATGCAAGAGATGTTGAAGTGTGGAAGTGAAAAGACTAACATGATCATTGACTACAACGAATCAAAGTCAAATCAGACTGCCCTCACAGTGAATTGTGAATCACAGAACAAATGTTTTTGCACTCCCAGTCCAATAATTGAATCATCTGAATACCATCACCTAATTTGGTGAAATTCGTGCTTTGCCTAATATGCTGAAAAAATCTGGTCTTGTTTTTTAGCTCAAGGCTTGTGTTTTTTCTTTTTAGTAAAATCTTACTTTAAAAGGCTGTCTTCACAGTTCTTTCTTATTATTGTTTGTTCATTAATTCATGTTAAACACTAGAACAATAAATTAAGGAAAACATTGCACACTGCATTAAAACCTAGTAAAATTAATGCATTAGAATAAAACTTTTGAATGGATGAAAACTTACATAGACACAACTAAATGTTGCAGTGGGGATATTTTATTTGTGGAGGACCATCCAATATGTAAAGGCTCTTGGTTTACATCTTAAAACAGCCAGCTGTCATGAATACACCGTCGACAGGCTATTATTATAATTTTGTAGCACTAAGATTTAAATTTTCGCTTCAGCTTACATTAAGCGTTGGATATTTTCTTTATCTATTTTACTGGCAGTTTGTGGCACAAAAATAAGTGGTTCCTTGTTCAGCCTTCTTTATCACAGTTCCAATTGTTTTAACATTTGAACAATTTCTTTAGATATAAGACAGTTAAGCAGAAAAGCTATTTCCTTCTTGCCGTACAATGATTTATGATGATAATCAGGAATAACCCTGTATATTATGTCATATTAATTCCACATATACAATAGAAAGCAATCGATAACTAATCTAATGCTCATGTCTACTCAACAAAGTTTAAAACTCTTAAAATATTCAAATTTGTTGGTGATACCAGTGGATGTTTGTTTACGTGTTCCCAGTAATTAACAAGTCAAAGTAAAGTTTATTATTTTCTACATGTGAAATTATCCTACAACAAAATAAAGGAACTTATTTTAAGGTTTCTATTTTTAACACATTTTAAGTTGTGATTTTAAAAAGGTAGCGAGGTACTACACAAACTTTTTGTGGTATAAATAAGTGGATAAATATTAAGTAGTTAAAAGAGTAAGCATGTACTTAGAAGGTTAGAAAGAAAGAACGTGGATGAATGTGGCTTTTGATGAGCTGAGTTCCACCTTTTGCAGGGGAGGTGTAGCCTGATGTCATGCTAGGATCATGCCAAGCTGGCTCATGCATGTACCTGCGGCAGCATTTGCATTAAGTTGTGTCCACCATCTTAAGACTCGCTAAATATGAAGTATGTTTAAATATCCTGCAGAATGCAACTAACAAGTTCTGCACCACATCCTCTGTCTCCCTTCTTTCTTTTGCCACTTATTCTTTCACAATATCCACATAATTCATTTCCCTTCCTCTGCATTTTACTTGCATCGTTTCTGCTATCAAAACATGTCTTCCTTTCCTCTTTTCTCCAATCCTTCTTTTCATTTTTCCGAATTCTCTCTGCTACCTGGACTGCATGCCACAAAGGAGGACAAAGTGGTTAGCATCTCTTTTGTGTTCTCTCTGTGCCACAAATGTGATGTGTTTTCCCTCAAAGGGTTAAAAAAAGATACTGGCTGCTTACAGATCTGGAGTTAAGACCTCTCAAGTGTTCACATGTTATGAAACACCGTTGGAAATATGGATAATTGGGTCATGTAACCTTTTGCCTGGTGTGTAATTTTCAATCTCAAAGAAAGAAGAGGAGATAAAATGATCAAACCCAAGAGAGAACGCTATCAGTTTGGAATGAAGCCGGTGTTTGCATAAATCCATTGATGGATTATTGTATCCACTGAGTAGACGGAGATGTTCAGTTTATGTCTCAGAGCGTCTATCATACTTTTCTTCAACTTTTTGGGTTGGAAACCCGCAGCTGATGTGATCAAAAGCATTTTTAAAAATCTTCCTGACTAACCCTGTGTCCATTGTTTGTCTCCTCCTCTTGCAAAGTGTCTCATAGTGAAGGACAGGGTAAGGACTGTTTGGTAACAGATTATTTTTTGCATGGGTCACAGACATTGTTCCCTGTCCCACATTCAGGTCTGTACTCATTCACAGTTTTAGAGGTGAAATGCAGGGTTAGTGTCAATTCTTTTGGCTCATATGGTTTACCAAAGCTGCGAATGAGTTCAGACACTGAAACTCCACTAAGAAGCAGACCAAGCATGAGGAATAACACAAGCGTCTGACCCTCTGTTAACAATCCCGACCCTTCTTCCCATGGTTGTGGGCATGACTGTGCTGGGAGACGGGGGATCTTAAAGATTAGAGCTGGGTGATTGGCACCGCAACTAGCATGAATATACCGTAACAATTAATTTTTCCCCACAAAGCTTTCTCCTGAAAACACAATGATGCCTGTGCACGTTTCGATGTCTTTGTGTTTGAGATGAGAGCAGCCTTACCACGGGGAGACGGGCTGAGTTCAGGTTCATTTGTTCCTCTTAGTTTTCTTTAAAAACGTGTCCAACTTGACCATCCATCGAGTTTGTTACTACTATTCCTACTTTAGCAGGCCAAAGGAAGCAAATCAAAAACTACTTCTCGAGCAGGGCTATTCTCAGCCTCTAAAGATTGTGAGTATTTCAGTATTCAAAGGGGTAGTATTGTATAAAATCAAAATTTTTGAGCTTTATATCATTCTATGATGTTATTCCCTCACCAAAAACAAACCTGGAGTGTTGCTTTGATTATTTCATGTGTGTTTAAGAAATCTTTTAATTTCTTGCAGCAACTATTCAGCTGTGCAAAATGGTTGAGAAGACTGAGCACTGCCTTAGAGGACAAAGCTCCTCCTTGGAGCTGCAGTTTCCAAGCATCCAATTTTCCATCTCATAGAGCAGACCTCCTCCACTAAGCTCCTTCAGACTAGCCAGCAGTAATTAGCAAACACCTGGTGGAACTGTGCATCTCCCAAGCTCATTATATGAGCTACTTCTCAGGGTTAATAGAGGAGAGCTTTTGTCATAACATCCTGAAGGGGGAGAGGCAGAACGAGGACAAGTTTCTTTAAGAGACAAAGCCTCAATTTCAAAATATTAAACTACAAAGTCAAATTTCTTCCAAGTCATATTTGATAAATATTGCGTTTTTATAACAACTCAAGGTAACATAGTTACTGGATTGTGCTATAAAATGGCAATACATACAGAGAAAACATCAAATACTGTCCCTATAAGGTCAAGCTTTAGAGTCAGCGTTTTGGCCAATCGGTACGTATCGTTTCAGTTGTTAGAAATAAGTTGCCTGAGATGGAGAGTGGATGGGGCTCTCAGGCCATTTGCTCCACCCATTGATTGGTGTGATCTATCAAGAGAAGTGTTTCACCTTCACTGCAACAACTTAGTCAGGCAAAGACTCCTCAATTCACAACACCAGAAAGTTCTGCACTACAAACAGTTCTCATTTACAAGCTTACGTGTTTATCAACCTATGCGTGAAATGTGTTTTACAATGCTCTTAACTCATCTGGCATTGTATTTTGAATTTAAAATGCCATCATGAGTTGAAACAAGCCATTGGAACGAAAAATGTAGTTGCAACAATGTCTCAGTGGAGACCTCAGTAGACAAAAGGATGTATTCTACCTGATGAGTGACAGGTTGGTTTTCTCCCATTTGTTCTGCAAAACGTACCACCAGCTTTCAACAGATGGCATTTTTTCCCACACATCTTCAAACATAGTATTTGAAGATGCAATATTATTTGCTCCAGCTGCAATTAGCCTAAATATAAACAAATTGTTGGGCTTATTCTAAAATATCTTCATTATTGTTGAAAATTTTTTTCTGTTCAAGGTTTCTTGTCCTTTTTCTCTTATTTTGGTTACACATGTTTTATACCAAACTGGTTTTATTATCAGACGGACATAAGTTAAGTAATAACAAAGCATCAAATTATTATTTAATAATCAAGTCATCCAAACCAACTTGGACATTTATGAAAAGTAATTGTCCCCCTACCCTGATAACTAGTTGTGCTAATCTTGGCAGCAACAAATGCCATGAAGCATTTGGAATAACTGGGAATAAATCTTTTATATCACTGTGGAGGAATTTTGGACCTTCGAAGAATTATTTAATTTCATCTGCCCCAGGGAATTTCCAAGCATGAGCAGCTAATGTGTTAATTATTGTGTGCAGGAGCTGGCTGCTTTTTGTGTTGTCAGTCTTATTTTTCTTATGCAGGCATGGTCTCCATCTGACGTCTGACATAATTAGGAAGGAGTATTTAGAAGAGCGGTTTCTCTGAAGCAGGCGCCAATTTTTTATTTTTTTTTAGAAGTTGTGGTAATCTGGTCTTTCTAGAGCTTTGTTAAATATTTTGTGACTCAACACTTACCCGAGTTATCTTCCACCTCGCTGTCCAGTCTCCTCCTGATGTCTTCTCTTTGGACTTCCCAACCTCCACGCTTCATCATCTCTCTCGGCTCTCCTAACCCTCTCCACATCCTCCATTGTCTGTCTCTTTTTCACTTCTCTCGTACCCATCTAGAATCTCTCTGGATTTATGCCACTTACTCTCCACCCCTCCTCCTGAAACAGACAAACATTACCACCAGCCAAACTCATGATCTGTGGATGCTAGTAATTCCTTTGAATTGTCAACGCCCCTCCTGGACAGTAGGACAAATTCCAGTAAGACTAACTCCACTAAGACTAACTCCATCTCCAATTATTCATTTCCTCTTCCTGCAAGATCAAATGCCTCTTTTCCATTGTGGATGCTGGCCCATTCTGACTCCTGCCAGACCAACACTTATTTCAATGGATCTTTTCAAACTATTCAGTGTGTCTGTAATGGATACCTGCACTTGAGTTTAAGAAAAACCAAACAAAACCATTTTAAATAACATTTGCATCTCAGTCTTGTCCTATCATAACAGGAGTTATTTCTTATTTAGATCTCTGTCAAAAGAGGGGGCAATTACTTTATCACAGAAACTTTCCATTTTCTCCTTAATAAATCAAATTATTTAAAAACAGCTTTTTGTATCGTCTTCGGTGACTTTTATCTGATAAAATTTGTTTCTTGATCTGTAGATGAGCATAGAAAAAGAAAAACACAAGTCTCTAAAGGGAACAAATACTTTTTTCACACTTATTGACTCATGGAAATTTTGGCAAACTGCATAGGTGCAAAGAGATACTGCTTCAGGGGCAGATCTGCTTGTGGCAGCACAATCTTCCACAGTATGTGATCCATCATGTTCAGTGCTGTTATCCTTCAATGCAGAAGAGATTCCTTGTGTTATTGAATCACCTTGCTCTTATAATGCTTTCTTTAGCTTTTTACTTCTACTGCTAAGTTATTCTCTGCAATATTTAATGTGCAGAGAGCAAAAAAGGCTAAAGGCCTTGAAAATAAAATCCATCTCTTTTGCAAAATGTCATTTACATTTCAACTAAAGAGTAAATCTGTTTGACATAAATATATATACACGAAGAAAAAACTGCAACAAACCAACAAACCTTTTGACAAGTCCTTTATCAAAAGGTCTGCAAAAATACTGCAAAGATTATAGAATAATAGAGAAGATGTACTTTTATAATCCCAAAAAAGGAAATTTGTTATTCATTTGCCCACAGGAAATAACTTGTATAATTCAGTGACCATAGATGGTGTAATATTTATGGCCACCTCATTCTTAGAGCAACCCTGAACTAAAGGTGGTCTGTGTGAGGAAGCTGATGTCTGTTACTTAGTCCTTTTTGTGAAACAACGGCCCTGCTTTTGTTGGTGTTGTTGCTTGCTAAAGGCTCATTGTTTATGTGTGTTTAATGTCAGCTCCAGATGGCTCCCAGAAAGGAAACTAACTGCTGACAAGCCATCTCCTGTGTAGAGGAGCAGCACTGCCTCCCAGTGGAGGACAGACACATGCTGGGGTGCTGAAGACATATTTGGTGACAATGTAAAAAGATTTGTTCAAAAAAGATCTTTGTGTAATGTGAGCTATTATTTATGATCAAACTTCCTACTGAGTCACATTTTAGCTCTTCCTTAGGCGTCTTAGGTTTGTTTGCATATTTTAGTATCTTGTCAGCTTTGAATAAGTTTATGTGCGGTGAAAGTAAAGATGCACTCAGACACATCCACAGAAAATGTTTCTTACTTTCTGCTTAAAGCTTGCACTGTACTTCCTATACTGCACTGTGCACTGCATAATCTGTCATGTTTGTCAGTACTGGATGACTAACCTTCTCTGCTCACACTCCAGCTCTATCTTCTCATCCAGCTCAGATGCCTCCATAAAACTCCTACAGAGCCTGTCCACTTATGTCTCCATTTAGTATCCTTCTGTTACATGTTTCTATTTCTGTAGCCCCTCCAAACACACACATCTGCTGTTACATTATTGCAAAACAGTGCACATACTAATTAATAGTGATAATCAAAACTAAACTTCCCATTTAGATTTTAAGAGATTCCAGCTCAGAAACAACTTCCTAGTTGAAAGAAAATTATTATAAATCTAAATCTGCCAGTGATTTGAATTATTTTTTTTAACTTCATCTTAATATCAATCAATCGATCAATCAAATTTTATTTGTATCGCACATTTCAGCAGCAAGACATTTCAAAGTGCTTTACATCATAACAAACATAAAAACACAAAGTCATGTAACATAGAATAAACAATCAAAACATTAATTAATTAATTTATTTATTAATTTATATGTAATGTTGCACTGGTAATTGTGCTATCCGAGTTCACAAAAAATAAATTAAAAACACTTTTTTGAATTACCCACCCAGAATGAAAAAGTTAGAAAAATAATATTTTGATCATTCTGTGTCAGGTCAGGAAAATATTCTGATTAAGAAAGTTATTCCTTAAAGTATTATCTGTTTCAGGGTAATAGTTAATTACCTCATTTGCATTTTTAGATGCAATTCAAAAATAAGGAAAAGTATGAATAAGAAAAAAACCATCAATTTTTGGCATATTAAAGCTGTAGATTTTTTTTTTATGCTGTACACCATAAAATTTGTCAATCTTAGATTTACCTCTTTCTTGATACACTATTCATTTCTAAAAGACCAAAAAAAACCAACAAAAAAACATCCTGGCATTGTTCACAATTCAGTGTGGTTCACGAGGTAGCATGCGTCATCTTAAAATCTCTACCATGCTTTTGTCCATCATTGCCATCATCTTTGAAATTCTAAAATGTGCTAATAAAACTCTATCATGTCATGTTTTTGACTCTCATTAAATGGTTACCATTTGTGTCGAGAGCAGTGAAAAACAGCCAAAAGTCGTCTCTACATCCGATGAAAAAGAAATGAAGATCTTGTGGATTTACAGCTTCAGCAGATGTGCAGTTGTGCTTTCAGCTGATCTCCACCCTCACTGTGCTTCCTGCTTGTAGAGTTGATCTACTGCCTTATTAAGAGAAATGGAGCATTATGTCTTTTGCGGTCGTCTTTCTTCCAACCATTCAGGATTTACCACTCAGCCATGAACGATGGCACTTTACGCCTGCCGCTGCCTCATATGTCATGCTGTCTGGTTGTGTGTTGAATGCTGGGTTCCCTGCACACTCCCAGAGCAGACTGCCCCCTCCTCATTGATCTATCGCCCTCATGACGCCCATCCATTCTTGCCCTTTATGGAAAGCTGATGCTCACTCATTTCAAGGCTTGAATGAAAGCATCTCACTGCTGTAAGCAGAACTGCTGCAGCGATGCACGACTTCACCATTTGGTTAGCAGATGAAACATGTGGGTGGGAGAGGAAGGGGGTTGGTTTTTAGTACAGATGTGTGGTGTCTTCATTTGTCAAATCACAGGTGTACCCTGCCTGTATGCTGAAGAGACAGAATGACATTGTAAGGAAAAAAGGAAAGTCAAGAAAAGGAAGCAAGGGAAAGAAGGGAGAAAAAACCTTGAACAATTGTTTAAGGTTTTGCCATGTTATAACTATAAACCTTCAGCTATTAGAAGCATTTTGCCAATAAATGGTTTATATTAAGTTTTCAAAAATAGCCCAGAGTTGTGGAGATAATCTCCTAAACCAGTAAAGTCCTGCAGGTTATGGGCAGATATATATGTACAAATAACATTTTATTTAATTTTTGTTCATCCACAAGACATATTGCAGCTGTTTTTGTACCCCAAAAAACATGTACATGAGAAATTCTGGGTCCAAATGAATTTTTCAAAGGAACAAAGTTTTACTATTACATATTAGAGTAATCTATTCTAACAATAAAAAGCATAGTTAACCCAGATAGCAATTCTAAAAACTACTGTTTGTGTGTATCCCTGTAGCGTGAGAGCCTACTTACCTTAACTGAGAGGCTTCAAAAGGAACTAACATATAAACTACTTAATTCTTTGTAAGGCAGAGCTGGTGTTTTGAAAAGGATAAAACAGCAGCTCTAACATGAAGGTGCAGGTACCTAGCTTTTTGTTGAAGCACTTCAAATGAAAACCAAAAAGCCTTGGTAAAAATAGAGATTTGTTACTTTATTTAAAAAAACCCCGACAAAACAAAAACAAACACCGATGCTGCAAATAGCCAACGAAGTGTTCGTCTTTCAGTAACAACTTCCACACTGATGAGTGCTGGAGTTAATGTTGCTTACTACCTGTGTCTAGTTCATTAACTGGTCTTAAAAAGCCTGGGATTTATGGTTCCCGATGAGCTAATCACTGGTGACGGTTCAGTACCCATAGGTTGAAATCTGTCTTAAAAGCTCAGCTGACTTTGCTGAATAAACACTTGGAGACAACTCAAAAGAACAGCTCGTTCTATCAATTAGTTGGAGAAACATGTTTAAGTGAAGATGAGGCAAGCTCTGGTGCTATTCAGACAATACAAAATGCTTTGTTTAACCCAATGACATTAGATTCAGGTTGGTATGTAACGTGGCAGCTATTCTATTTGTTTTCAAGTTTTTTTCCATTAAAAATGTCTACACACATACACAAATATATACTAACAGCAAAATTTGTTTTGAGGGGGAAAAAAAATATTTAAATGCATATTGTGCTCCAAAAATAAAGAACTTTCAAGGAAATGTGTCATATCTGTTAGCAACACTGGGAACTGAGGAGAACCCGGACAGTGGTTGTTCCAACAGCAGAAATAAGTGATGCCCATTGAAACCAAGTATTTGCTTTATTATTAAGGCAAAAAAAAAAAAAAAAAAAAGCCAAAAACAAACAGGAGAAAAAGAACAAACACAAGGAAGCTCTAAGCTTCAGGGTCTCCAAAGCCAAAATAACAAAACGCCCCCATATAGCTCCATCTTTAACAATAACAAGAGTGCAGAGCCTGAGCTTCCTGTCTACCCACAAAACAAGAGAAAAGGGGATTAAGCAAAAATGGCAGAGAACCCCTACCAGCTTCCACTGTGAACAAAGAAACTTGCCTTTTAGAAGTGCACAGTTACACACAGAGAAATAATCACAGCAGGCTGCTCAAGTGCACAATGGAGACAAGATCACTGTAGATCAGGGGTGTCAAACTCAATTTCACCAAGGGCCATTTCAGCATATTGGCCACCCTCAACGGGCCACATTGACGGTATAAATCAGGAGTGCCCAAGTGCAGGACTCCAGACTGCAACTTTTAGGTGCATCCCTGCTAAAACGGCGTGCAGGTTTTCGTCAGTAATGCGCGATCTGTGTTTGGTCTTGTTTAAATTCATTATTGAAAACATCTGTTCACACAGATAGGTGCTTCCAAACCTGGACAAAACGCGAGCTGCATGGAGTCGAAGCTGTGGCATCAAATCAGGGGCAGTGGATGGTAAAAGTCCTCGATTGAAACATCACGGAACTTCGCTCTCAGGCCTCTGGCTTTGAAGCTCAATAGCTCCATCTGAAGGCGGTGGGGCGCACTGCAGACATTGGCGGTGAAAGGATTGGTAAAGACGTCAAAATCAGAGTGCTGCGATTTAAAGTCAGAAAAGCGCCGATCAAACTCGTTTATTAACAGAGTTAGTTTGGTAGTTAACCGAGCACATGAAAAATCACCGGGAGGCCGAGATGATCTGACAAGCAGGAAAGTGAACGAGATTGTTTTGTACCACCTGGCGCTTCCATAGGTCGAGTTTGCGCTGGAAAGCTGTGATCATGTCGGACATCTGGGTGATGATTTGTTTACGTCCTTGTAGTTTCTGATTTAGCTGAGCAAGATCCTCGGTGACGTCACATAACATTGCAAAGTCACACAGCCATTTAGGATCGGACAGTTCAGACAAGGGTTTTCCTTTGTTCTTCTTGAAGGCTACATTTGGCGAACTTAGCTCCGTGTTTGGTTTCAAAATGCCGACGTATATTGTTTTCTTTCAGGACGGACACGGTCCCAGAACACAAAAGACATACTGGTTTTTCACCTTGAAGTACAAACGGGTATTCGTTTTCCCATCGTTCATGAAACAGTCTTCCTTGTAAATCGATTTTTCTTTTCTTAGACATTTTGATGTTAGCTTGTCGAGGTCTCAGTTTTATTCGCTGGGAAAATTAATGAGCTTGAGGTGACTCTGCTGCACTCTAGTGGAGAGAACCCGTAATGTTGGCTGGTAACGATCGGAATGCATTATGGGAGATGTAGTTTGTAGTCAATTCGTGCTCAAAACCTATTTTAAGTCAATCATGGGCCTATGAAACGGTGGTGGTAGGGGGGGAGGACCACATAAAATGACGTGGCGGGCCACATGTGGCCCGCGGGCCTTGAGTTTGACACATGTGCTGTAGATCAAATACCAGGGAGAGGAGGGTTGACACGTTGACATGCAGTTCTTTAAGCAGTGGTTGACGATCTGCTGCATGTCTCAGCTGTGGCAGTCAGACAGAGCTGACACAAAAGCAGACGAAAGAGCTCTCTTGTGAGGACAGCCCCCAGAGGTCAGCGACCGCAACAGTGGATAGTTGAGGATTGTGAGAGGGTATTCTCAGTTAATGATGAGCCGAATAATAGTGAGAAAATGAAAGGATTACTGGCCACTTCTAATCTGCTGGCCGTCAGCTGAAGAGGAGAGTCAGAGGGGGGGAAAGAGGTGGCAGTGTGAGGCTGGGCGGCAGCCTGACAGCTGTGCGGAGCGCGAGCAGCTGATTTAGCTTTAGATTAGTCTGGACATGCGCCAACTGGGATTCAATCAGGCCATGATGAATGTGGTTTGGCACACTGAAGGCTAAACGCTAAACTGACTGCTAAATGCATCTCAGTGGTTGTCAAGGAGTGGCTTTTTGGATTTTTTCTAAAGGCCAAGGAGGTGTTTTTGTTTCGAGCAGTGGTTATGCAGCGGAACACATAGGGACGTCTGTGTTTCTTCGCTTCTTTGGATTTATTCTCTGCAAAATAAACCAGAGGGATTATAAATGCGGTGGGAGATAAATCCTGTTTTTGTGCTGTGGAAGTGAGGTGATATTCAGTAGCCATGGCTACATGTAAGTATTAGAGGTCTGCAGAGGTTTCATGAAGAAGAATGAAATATACTTTGTTTTCTTTTATCATATTTGAATGCACCAGTGTCATTTTTGGAGAACAAACTATGCATCTATTTACTGTGCATCGCAAAAAAACATTCCCTTCCAGCAACATCAAACTTAAAAGAACAACAACTAAAATACTTTTAGTCACAAAACCAAATATTTACCTTTGCGTGACCTAAAATGACTTGGTACATTAATAAATACAGATTTGTTGTGTTATAAGATTGCATTAGTGATACAAGTTTTAATTAAGCAGTTTTTTATTTGTTATAATATTTGCTATAACTGAATCAGCACCGCTTTCAATAAGAAAATTCAAGGTGTGTAACTGATATTCAGTTAAATGTTGAAAAAAAAAACCCCAATGTGAATTATTTCTGAATTAAGTTTTTATTTTTAAAATAAGCTTCTCTTTGGAGTTGTTTATCAGCTTACTTCGCCCCTTTGCTATTTCAAACCCTCTAGTAACTTCTCCTTTTTCAGGTTATAATTCTCAATAACAAACTATTTCATGCATTTAGCCAAATGATTTTGGCCTTTTTTGTAGCATAGTGCTTTTATGCCTTTTGGAAATAAATAGTCATAAAAAGTTTATGTCTCAAATATAATTTAACTGACTTGTACACATCCAGAAAAGACTGGATATTAAAGCATATTTCCTTTTGCTATTCAGATTTCTTTTTGGGATAGTTTATCATTATCCAGCAAAAAATGCAGCTAAAAATATTTTGCATATGCTTTTTAATGTGTCGTGTTTTCCCCATCAGTATATGTGTTGTTTGTTTGATTGCATTTTCTACCTTTCCAATAAATAAGACAGTTTTGAACATCTAATTTTTTATTGAAAACTTGAGTATGCATTTTCTTTTAATAAAGTTCCTTGAGACGATGTTGCCCATTGGCACAATATAAATGAAGTGAACTCAGTTGAAATTGAATTTCAAAGTCATAAGCAGTGTTCTATGGTAGACATTATTCAGTAAATTACCACAAAATTTGAGTAAAACAATGATGCCATTGTTTGCTTTAAGTCATTGGTTGTCGGGTACAAAATATTCTTCGTACTAGTTCAAATTAACTGATGATTGGTGTAAAATGACACATTTCACAGAATTACTTTTTTTTTTTCTAATTTTCAGATACAAAATGAAAAATAAAGGTGCAAAATTACCAGTACTGCTCCCAAAAATTTCATATGTTGTGCAGATTTTGGTTTTATGTCACTTTAATTTAAATAAAGCTAAATTTAGATACAGCCTCTCTTCTGGGTTTGGTGTGAATGAAAAAGGGGCATGTTCAAGGAGCAAAACATTTTTAAACTAAACAGGCAAAATCATCTCCCATGAACTGCTATTCAATTGTTTTATGGTCTATTTATTAAGTTTTGCTTGTTTGCGTTTGCAAAGTGTATGTTGTATATACCAAACCACTGATATGTTTGGCATTTCTCTCGTGTTGTGAGAACAATTTATTTCTGTCTTTTGAAATGAGTCTGTATAACATGTGTTTCCTTTCAACCTTTCAGGTAATGTGGGTTTGCAACCTGTGCCGTAAACAACAGGAGATTCTCACCAAATCAGGAGAATGGTTTTCGGGGTCAGGAGCGTGGCCCGGGAGCCTGGGCACCTCCGTGAAAGACCCGGCCACAGGAGGTGAGGGTCAGCGTGACAGGAAGCTTCTCCGCTCCAGATCGCAAGCTCCACCCTCCAGCACAAACGCAGGGCCGCTGGACGGGACGCAGCTGCCCACCGGAGTCCTCCCAGCCAAGGCTGGTGACACCATGCCTGGCTCTCGCTCCCAAAGTGAACCACCAAAAGAAAAGTAAGCCACAAATTGAAAAATTGGATTTTATATGTTTTTGTCTTTATATATTATGTCCACCATTTTCCTCTTTAACAATAAGAGCCCTAGGAAAAAAGTTCAGTAATACCTTGGGAAATAAAAGTTTTAGATATTGATCTAGGCCTTTGTTACAATCTGTTCAGATTACTGCCATGAAGTCCTCATTGGGAATTTTTACAAAGCACTTACAAACTCCAGGATTTCCAAAACTCAACTACTAACATTTAAAAGAACTTTCTTCTGATCTACAAAACCCTCAATCTTAGGCCCCTAATACCAGTTAGTCAGACCTTCCACAAAAACAGGACACTATGATCCTCAGTCATTGGCTCTTTACACAAACCTCCATAGCTTTGTGGGTGAGCCTATCACTGGTGCCTTTGTAAACTCATCTGAGGATGGCAATGCCATATCACTGAACTCTTAAGAAGCTCCTCAAAACATAACAAGACATTTACAAGCCTTGGTTTTATTGAGAGGCACTGTATAAAACAAATGAGATATTATAACTATATTGTCATCCACATAACATTTCTTATCCTTGTCAATTTTCCTTTGATTATGAATTATTAATCGTCTGCAAACTTTTTTAGCAATAAAAAGACAACGTAAAGTAGGGTCTAAATAGTTATTGCTAGAAATGTGTGTTTAGATTCAACAATAAGTATTGTCTCTTCTCACCTAGAAAAAGGCCAGTATCCCTTCATGAGCAAAACGGTAGGGGAGGGATGGGACGGGGCAGTGGTCGCAGACCTTCTGGCAAGCTTCAGTCTCAGTCGTCCCTGGATGATCGTGTGAGCACTGGAGACAGAGAAAGACGGTTTGGAGAAGGACGTCGACTGGAGAAGATACATTCTCAAGATTATGAGGATGGGGAGGACAACTTGAGGCATTCAGGGATGCACCGCAGACATCCGGAGGATGAGGAACAGAG